>JAUPFR010000002.1:34007522-36507522 GCA_036925125.1 Oreortyx pictus | reverse complement strand
AGTTCTTCAAAGCAAAGATATTAAGTATCACCTAAATTTTCACTTCAAGTACATAGTAATAAGCAGAAGGTGTCACATACCATATTCCTACCATTTCCAGCTGGTGTAATTCCTGACACTGAGTCTCCATTAAACTACCCACAAGTATATGGGCCTTCTCTTCATGTACAGAGAATCAAAGTATGACTTCTATGCTCTTATCAAAGGGAAAGTGGCATAGTTTCTCCTCAGGTTATTGTTTCTGACTGCTTTGATTAGGAGTCAGGATAGAACATTCTTCAATTCACTGCCAAAAACACCTATTGGCAGAATGCATTAACGTAAATGTTAGTTCCCTGAAGATTGTCACCTTTACAGGATAGGAATGTTCTACTTATAAATACAAAAATACATTTATAAATACTGAAAACCATATACCTACTTGTCATGGTTTTATGATTTTTGGTATTGGTATTCCACATCATAACAACATGTAGTGCATTAAGAGTTAAAGAGTTAATACTCCAACTCCACAGATCATTGATATTTTCCGGGTATACCTGTCTCAGAAGAGAAGAACTATATTCCCCAGAAGACTTTGCGATGCTTTGCATTTTTACGTATTTTCCGCTCAGAGGGAAAAGATAAAAACCCTCTGCGGTCACGGGACACTCTCTTTCCTTCGGGATCGACTCAGCAGTGGGTGCTCGCTGCCATATCGCCTTCAGCGTTAGCGTAAGGCCTTCGGTTTATCGGACACTCTCTCTTGCTCCTTTTATTTGATTTATTAGCTTCAATTCCAATTATATTGTATTATATAGTGTTATTTTGCTTTCTGATATCTTATTTAGTAAATTAGCTTTCCTCCTCAGATCGTTGCCGCTGTTTTGTTTCTAGGCCCATCTCCCTTTTTCCTTTTCCCTTTTCCCCCTTCCCCTTTCCTGGGGCGTGGGTCTGTGGGTCCCCCACACCAATCGTCACGGAACCGGGCCGATCCAGCCCGGTAAACCGTTGACACTACTCTTCCTCTAATTAGAAGAAAGAAAAAGAAAGGCTAGAGCCATCATTATTAACGATACTTTTTCCAAGCATGGAATAAGAACTTATAAAAAGGGAGCAGAGGGAAATAAGGCTTAAGTTGGAATCCTCAAAAAAATATTTCTAAGGCTTTCTTCTTTCGTGTCTAACACTCTTAATCTTCTGAACTTGAAATTAGTGTTGACCATATAAAAATCAAGCTTTATTCACTGCTTTCCAAACACATCACCTATTTCATTCAGGCTTTTAACACCTAGAAGACATGGACTTCAAGCCCATAGAAAAGAGCACTGTTCACGCTAGTAAGCAAGCCCAGAAAAACCTCTACGGAAATTTCATGTCTAGGTAATTTACAAAACGTTTAGCTTAATGACTAGAAACTACTAAGTTGACAGAGGGATGGGACAGAAGGTGTGCTCACAAGCAGTTTGAGCCACTTCATATCAGTTTGTGTGCTCTCCTCTCCTTCCTTCCTCTGTTGAAATGCTAGGGTCATGAACCTGCTGTAAGTGAAGAGAATATATACCTGATTGTTGAATTAATTTCAGTTTGGTTCAGTCTGCCTTAGGACCATACAAATGGACCCGCTGGCATAAAAGACAGCAAGAATCAACAGTCAGGGGTGGAGAAGGAAGAAAAGACTATTCTTCTGTACAAGCTCATGAAACCAAATCCTTTTGTGTAGGTTGTTAGGGGACAAATTGATAGACTCAATAATGAAAAAACATCAAACTCTCTTGTCCAAGAACAGTCAGACCAACCAGTATTGTCCTTTCAATGACAAACACCTATTGAGCTAGTGTGTCTGCAACCACATTTAGCTTAAAACACAACTGATAAGGACATTACACGAGACCGTCTGCAGAAGCCACCAATGACTCCGTAATTTGGGAAGAACGGATGCCTGAAGGTGTTTCCTTCAGCATACTGAAGGAATCTGCTTCACAGCGCAGAGCATATGCTACCTCAAAGACAAGAGCAATGGGAGCAAACAGTAACTCTGGATAAACTAGACGTTACTACCGCTTCTGCTCACAGTAAGGCAAAAGCCTTCTCACAGTTGGGTACTTCGATGTTTTGCTTAGCTTGCAAGAAAAGCCTTCACAGTGCTCCCCCACAGCGTCAGGAAAATCCACAGTAGAGCTCCATAAGCAATTACAGTTAATGTATACTAACTCAGGAAGTCACCGGTGCACAGTGGTTGCACATAATACAGGCTGATCACATCAGTCCTAGTTTTCTACAGGTAACTCAGCAACAACACCCTCCACCACTCTGCTTTGACACTCTCACAGCTGCCTTTCCAGAGCTTGCCTACAAACATTTCTTGCTAAACAGGTCATGACTGCTTTATATGCTGGCTTCCAAGTTGCAGAAATAAAGAAAAAAAAAAAAAAAAGAGGCACACAATAGCTCTTTATTGAATTTCTTCCCTGCTTCAAACTATTCTTTGGAAGGAAAATAGACATCTTGTTAAGGATAGAATATCAAAGTGGCCTGCAGTCTTTTCCACACTTGAATTTCTTGAAAAATCCTCTCATCTGGTCACTCCATGTTAACCAATTAAAAATGCGTGCCTTTCCATCACAATCTTTTAAAACACTTTAACACCTTCTAATTACTAACATTTACTTTATGCATAGGACTAAACAAGCTTCTTTATTTCCCTGGAGGCGTTTTGAAATCTTCTAAGAAGCCTTTAAGGGGCAGTTCAAGATGCATGTTTATTCAGATTTGTACACTTTTTGAGAATTGCTGAAAGGCCCCTCATAGCAGCTGGGACTGCAGAGAACGTGCTGCTGCATTTCTCACTCTCCTCCTATAAAATCTATTTCTTACGCTTTTCAAAAAGAGATCTCAAATGTTCTATGTTTTATTTTTCAGCCCATTATAAAGCCATTTATTTCTGTAGGATTTAAATGAAAATTTGCAGCTGATTTGCAACAATGGGACTGTTTTCACCTTTCCTGGAGTTGTTTTTTTCAGTTTACATGACCAGTGAAACATTCAGACTAAGTGTTTGACAGCGCTTTTAAAGCTCCATACGTCAAGAAGATTGCACGTTGTTTTGAAAGAATTCTCAACTGCAACGAAGAATTTCTTGAAAAATACATACACGGCACACTTCTCCACTAGATGCATATAACACTTGTAGCTTCAGATCACAAAGCAAATTGAATAACCACCCTAAAAAGCCAGAGTAAACATACGCGTGTCCATTACTCTGACTGCTAACATTTTTCTCTGACAGTACCCTGATACAGTATTTCAGCTGCAATGAGACTCTCGACCCAGAAATCCTTCAGTGGGTTTCTAGATAATAATACAAACAAATCAACTTCTCCAATTGTCATAGCTTGTTACCACTTCGGTCTTCCCAGTCTAGCAGCCTTTTTTTTCCACCAGGTGGTCTTATTAACTCTGGAGTCCTTATCAACACATTCAGCTACAGAATAGACACACACTATACACACACGTTTGAATTCCAGACTTCCAGGATACTTAAACACTGTAAAATATACTAAGACTGGCTTTTCAAAAGTGCAAATATCCAATTTCAAAATAGCTTAGATTATTCCAACGTGACTTGTAATTACTTGGTGCAAGCAGTGTTTGCTTTCCTTTCTACATAATTATGCAAGCATGAGGAAGTCAATAACTGCCTCTGATCACTCGTTCAAACTGGAATATCAGGACAGAATTGAAGATCAGTTTTCACGGTGCAAAAACAAATGACAGGGGCAAACCACGTCTTAAGACTTACCTGTTCTCCCACCTGCAGCACAAAAAAATAAACCTATTCTCAAGGCACTCCTCCTCAACCAATGTCCTTTTCTGCTGCAATTCAATTAGTTAACCAGAAAGTGAAAGGTCACCACATTCCACGACTGGTTTCCAGCCTGCATAAGAGCAACAGGACTTTCAGCTGACTTGTGTGTGAAGTTGGAAACTGGAGACTGAAAAATTTACTAGATACTTCACTTTTGCCCTCTGCCATTCTGGCAGAGAACAAGAGCAGCAGACTGCCTGGCTCTAAGGGAAAGCGATTACAGCATCAGCGTGCACTAATGATCTCTGCGTAGAGCTAGAGAGGTCACTAGGAATACTCATGAAACCAGAATGCAAATGAAGGATGAATTAAAAACAAAACACGCCACAAGCCATACATATTGCTGCCTTCATCTGTCACCGTAACAGCTTTGAGCAAGCACTCAGGAACATCTACAGCCACCAGATAATTTTTTTTTTTTTATCTACAACATTAAATACTGCATACTTTGCAAACTGAAATACTTGAATGTGCAAAGAGAAAAAAACAAACACATTTAAACCATCATCCCAGATTGCTTAATTCATAGTGGATTACTCTCGCTTCTGGGACAGTTACTATTTTTATCACCAGGCAGCAGTGAACTCTTTAACTACAGTAGGTATACTACCCTCATTCATATATTTAAATTTCAAGTAAATATCATAGTAGATATTAAAAATCTCAGGAGCATTTACAATAGCGCTTAGCAGAAATCAACAGTAAAACTGCTTCATTCTTTAAAGACAGAGACTCTGCTTTTCTGAAATTTACTTCTTGACTTCAGGAAAGAAAATAAAACAGGTCGGAATAATGTTTTTATATGCATTTTGCAATCTACTTAGTAGGTAGTAATTGAGTGGCATGCAATTAGCTTTTAAATAATAAAACCTTCTGCAACAATTCCACAAGTTTCTATGGCATGCTTCATGCTTTAAAAGACATTACGCAGAAAGTACCTGAATTTATTAAGAAAAAAAATCTTCACAATAAAATGCAAATCATCCTAACCATCATCTACAGAAATGCATTGTGTACAATTATGCCAAGATCCGAATATTTCCTTTTAAGACATACTTCAAGATATTTTAAGACCGTCTTTGGCTCTTTGCAGTCCACGGTAGGACTACTTAATAGGATAAAGTTAATAATTTATACAAGGGACTTTATCTACTTGGATTAAGTTGGGTTACCGTGGGGAGAGCAATTATGCCAGTGGCTTTGGAGGTGGTAATCGCTTAGCGGGCAGCAGCACCCCTCCGCTAACTCAGAGGGTTCTGAAACAAGTGCAGGAGTGACTTACGGTTTTCCACCAGTATGACTTGGCATTCTTCCTAAACATACCCCACTGTGCTTTACAAACTATGATAAACATTCTATCTATACTACGTAGATTGGAAAAATGACTCTGCAGAGCTAAATGAGTTGTTCAAGTTCACCCAAAGAGACAAAGATACAGACTCGGACCACAGTCCTAATGCTTCATGTGCTGGAACACAAAACCTCTGCACCTGAAAGAACGACCTCAGCAGGAATCAAACCGTGGTGCAGCCTGCACCACTGCACAGTCAGCAGCCTCAAACTAAAGCTAGGCCTTAAAGCATTACATTCTCTCTATGCCAAATTGTCCTTGAGGCATACACTTCCAATACCTTAAAAAATAAATGCATGCAAGAACACAACCGTCTATTTAACAGTATCTGAACTGTTGCAGCACCGGTGTAGTACAAGCAATGTTACTCTGTGGTGACACCAACATAAAGCCAGTAGCTTTCTTAAGGCTCTCCCTTAACACTTCTTATTGGACTCATTTATACCCTTGCAAGCTTAGAAAATTACAGATTAAAGCTGCAATGTATTATTACTGAAATCTTAAAAGACAATCTTGGAAATACTGCTGTATTTTAGACATTTCTGTTGAGCTACAATTCCATTAAAAGTTTCAGTGTAACAAGTGAATAAAGTTTCAGTGTAATGACTTCTAGGTGAACCTCATTTAACGTTACATGGCACAGTAAATAAAGCACTTACAGTTACCTTGAGCATATATGAACTCAGCACTACACACAAACGGCAGGCTGAACATCAGCATTTGAACAGCCTGGTAGAAATTACCGTTTTTTTTTGTTTTTTTTTTTTAATAAATAAAAATGCAGGAGTAGCAGAAATCAAGAACTAACACACTGGGACTGACGTTTGTTTGTTTTTCATGTAGGACGACCGACAGGTTTCTGAATTCCCTGCTTAAAATCTTTGTTATTGCACGTGTAATTCTGGCTGAAGTGGGCGCTGTCGCTGTTACACAGAGCACTTTGTACCACCACTTGCGATCCAACCTCCACATCCTCCCAACTCTCTGCATTTATACAGCTCTATAACCAGAGTATCTGAGCCTGATCTCTATGGTAACTGTGGGATTTGTTTACATGGAAAAAGAATATTAGAAATGTATGTAAATTTAGCTGTCATTTAAGTAAGTGTTTTTCCTTCCAAGGAGGGAAAAACAAAAAAAAAGCTCCCTATTGCTGCCTCCTGCTTCCATCTCCTACAACCCCAGCAGGCAGTGAGCCACATTTGGAAAGCTCCATATCGTACTCCATCAACAGCCTGGTGGTGTACATTCATCAACAGTTTACTTTAACAAGGAGGATGCAACGCAGGATTTTAGACCTGCACACTTGCTAAAGAAAAAGCACAGGGAGTGCAGCTCTAACATGATTTTTTTTTTTTTAATATGCTGACGTTGAGTCATCAAAACAAAAACAGAAAAGGAAGAAGGAAACCCCGCATGCCGGACCTTTAACAGCTCTATAGTAAGACTCAGTTTGCTGCTCGGCAGCTCAGATCAATCTAGAAATTAAAACGATCTGCACCGCTTACGATTTCCAGCAGTAAACAGAGTTCTAGGCACATATTTTACATAACGTTCATTCACAGACAGCAGAACAACTCCGACAGCACAAGAACCTACACGCAGACTGCTTTATTTTAATAAATACCAACAAGACGATGTTGCAGACCTCTGCTACAATTATAAGATTACGGATATTTTGAAGATTCACCACAGATCCGGGATCTGGATTACAAATCCTGGCGCGACGGTACTATCAACAGCATTTGCAGTGAGACACCATCAGCAAAATGCCAGAAACCCAACAACCGCAGCTGTTACACACCACTTTGGGGTACACTGATCCTTTCTGCGCAGAGTAAATCACGCCATCCCACCAATATGGTTTGCTTCCTATAGAACCCGCAGGATGCATCAGAAAGAAACAGCCCAGAACGGGCACCAACGATGCACGTGAATAGCACGCAGCACAGAGAAGGCGACTGGAACCTGTTTGAAACCTGCCCGCACCTTACAGCGATCGTTTCACTGCGGAGAAACCTTTCCCAGGCACCCTCCCCGCTGACACCCAGGTCGTTCATTCAGCAGAACTCCGATTAAGGAGCAGTAAGCGATGCGGCCCCCCCACCCCCCCCCCCCCCCGCCCCGCCGCTCTCTCTCGGGCGGGTGACCGTCCCCGCTCCGCCCGCAGCGCGGCCCGGCAGCCATGTCCTCGGCTCTCCTCCGAGCGCTGCTGCCGACGGAGAGCGGCCCCTCCGCGCCGGGGTCCGGACGGACAGACAGACACACGCAGACAGGCGGGAGGGCCCCTCTCCGCGCAGCTCCCCCTTTCCCTCCCCCCACTCCCGGCACAACACGAGCGGCCGCGTTACCTTCATGATGAGCTCAGGCTGCGGTAAAACCCTCGGCGGGGGCTGAGCGGCCGAGCCCGGACCTGGAATTTAAAACAAAGCGCTGAGGGCCCCTCCAGCCGCTCGTACCGGGGAGGGGGACGACACCGGGCCCGGGGCTGCCCCTACGGCTCCCCGTGCCCCCCCGTGCCCGGCCCCCCTCCCTCCCTCCGCCCCGGCCGCTCCTGCACGGCGCGGCTCCCCCCGCGCCCGCCGCCGCCATTTCTGTCAGAGGAAAAGAAACTTGCCACAACAACGGCCCTCCCCCCCCGGCCTCAATGGCCCCCCCCTCCCCGGGCCGCGGCCCCTCCACACGAGCACTCTGCGGCCCTTCCTCCATTGTGCGGGAGGGGCGGCCGCGGGGAGAGCCCCCCCGAGGGGCGCCGCTTTGTGGGGGCTGCGGCCCCTCCCCGAGCGCACACACTTACACACACACACACACACACACGCACACACGTACCGGGAGCGCCGAGCTCACCGCACGAGTTGGGCAGCAACAGCCGCAACTCCGGGCCGGGGCCCGGGCGGGGGGAGCAAAGGGGGGGAGGAAGGAGGGAGGGCCGCAGCGGCGGCGGGGAAGAAAAGGAAGAAGAAGAAAAGAAGGGAGCGGGGCCGGGAGGGGGCGGGGAGAGAGGGGCCCGACCTGCTCAGCGGGGACACGGAGCGGCGGTGCGTGCGTGTGTGCGAGGGGGAGCGGGCAGGGGCGGGGGAATAGACGGGGGAGGGGGGGGGAAGGTTGAGGGGGAGCTGCCCAGGCGGCCCCCGATCGCCGTCCCCCGGCCCCAGAGCCGCCGCGTCCCGCCGCAGTAGCGCCGCGAAGAGAAAAACAACCGCCCCCCTCCCCCCGCCCGCCCCGTGGCGGCCCGGCCCCGCGCCCCCCCCGCCGCCCTCCCGCTCGCCGTCGGCGGGGAGCGCCGCTCTGCCCGCGGCCCCGCGCCGTTACCTTTGTTCCGCGGCGCCCGCCCGCTGCTCCCCGACCCCAGGCGGGGGGGAGCGAAGGGAGCGGGGCGAAGCCTCTTCTACGGCTCCGGGTCCCCGTCACACCGCTCTCGGCCTCCCCGCTCGGCACTCCGTAAGGGCGCTGCTCGCGGCTGCCGCGCGCGGCGAGGCCGAACCGAACCGATCCGTCCCGCCCGGACCCGGCGGCGACGGCGGCGGTGACTGCTGGGCTCGGAGCCTCTCGGTCCCCCTCCCCCTCCCGCACCGAGCGACTGACTGACGGACGGACGGGACGGGCCACGCCCCCTCTCCCCGCCTCCTCCATTGGGCTCCGACCCGCAGAGCCCGCCCCCTCCCGTACCCCATTGGCCGCCGCGTCGGAAATACTGACGTCATTTTTCTCTACTTCTATGGAAACTGAGACTCAGCACCGCGGAGCTTCACGGGGGACGGTGTTCTTCGCCGCCGCCCGCCCCGCCCGGAGAAGCGATTCGCCGCCGGTCACGGACTACGTATCCCAGACCGCACCGCGCGCGGCAGCCGCGAGGGGGCGGCCCCCCGGCCGAACGCTAATTCAGGGAGGGGGCACGGCCTGCGCCTGCGCGGTGCGGCCCCGGTGGCGCATTTTCCCCCAAGAGAGGAAGGTGGCGCCCGGCGGAGCGGAAGAGGGCGGCGCTCCTCCCGCAGAGCGGCGCCGCTGCCGCTGTGGGAGCGGAGCGGGCGCGGTTCGGGCCGCCGCTGGAGGCGAGGTGGGCGGCCGCCGCGCCGGGGAGAACGGAGCGGTCTCGCAGCGTTTGGCGGGTGGGAGGCGCCCGGGAGGGTTGAGGTGGGGGGGGGGGGGGGGGGGGGGCGGGCCCGGTCTTTCCCGGCGGGCGGAAGCCGGGCGGCGGGGAGGGGCTGGCGAGCTGCCCGGGAAAGGGGTTGGGGGGGGGGGTGCCGTCCCCGCGCGCTGCAGTTCGCTTTGCGTAACATGGCGGCGTCGGCGCAGCCCCGTGTGGCGGAACGGCGCTCGTTGTCCCCTCGGCCTCGTCTGCCGAGCGCTTCTCTGGTTAGAATGAGAACGCGGGCTCGGTTCTGCCCGAGTTCGGGTTCTCGGTCTCGCAGCCTCCCCGGAACGAGACGCGCCCGCTGCCGCGGGCGGGTGGGCCCCGCTCCGCGCCGCCGCCCGCTACGGCGCGCTGCCCCGGTTGGTCGGTGCCGCGCCGCCCAAGGGCGCTCGGTGGGCTTCGCCCTCTCCTTGGCATTTGTGGGAGTGTCTGCGCCATGCGGTGCGAGGGAGAAAGCTGTTTTACGAAGTGAGGAAGTTCCTCGATGCGTAGCTCAGAGTTAACGTTGTTTTGCTGCTGTGCACGGGTCGCAGTTCCGAGTCTGAGAAAAGCTTCGTGTCCCAGAGGCCCGTGCTGATGTCTCCTTCCAGTGCCCTTCGTTTTTGCAAAGGGGTCTGTGGAGATGAAGCTTGCTGCGGCTCGGGGCCGTGCCGTGGGCTCTGCGATGCGGCTGTGAGCCCCAGACCTGCGGGGAAAGAGGGAGAAACTGCTGAAGAAGAGCTCAGCTGTGCGCGAACTGAAACGCAGGGAGCATGTGCATGAGTTCGAAAGGAAATGGAACGAGGTAGAATAGCCTGAAGTGCTTCAGTTCTGAGTTGTTCTGGTGGGTTTTTTTTTTTTTGTGATAGGTGCAGTCATTCCTTCCACTCTTGCTAACAGACAGCTTTATGTTCCCTTTCATTTATTGCCTGACTTCTTCCCGCTGACAGAGAAGAAGTTGCAAGGTACTGAAATCTGTGAGAGAATGCTCTCTGCAGCAGCTGAGCTTCTGTGGTAAATTGCTCAGTAACTGCATCAGGAAACTTAGGGTTGGTTAACTCACATGTCACACATTTCCCAAGGTGCGTCTAATGTGGAAACTTTTTACAAAGAGCCACATTATTACTCTCATAGTCTGTGGAATATTCCTCTCATACTCTTGTTCTGGCATATAGCCCTAGATAAGCAGCTTCATTTATCAGATATCTTTTGCCATGCATCTCTTCTATAAGTTTTGATGCAGTTCTGGCCAGTATTCTGTTTTGATGGGTGTATGAGGCATGTATGAAGGTGCCTCATGAAGTACTGCACTCCTTTTCTTTGCAGAGGTTACATACTTCATTTGGAGGCAGCACAGTAGCCTAGGAGAGCTTAGCTGCAGAGATTCCAGGGAAGCTGCCATCATCTTTAGAGCCTTTTTTACATTATTAAATTAAATAAATAAAAATGAAGCTCAGAGGTAACCTATCCTGCTTTCTGCTTCATTAAAAAAAAAAAAAAAAGAAAACTTGGCACATGTGGAAAAGTGCTTAGCTCTGTGTGTGTGTATATATATATATATATTTTTTTTTTAAGATAAGCAGTGTTTTGGAGAATTCCTATTAGTTTGGCACCAAAAGATACAGAGATGATTTGTTGCAGGGTAATACCAGCCAATTTCCAGCTGGTTCAGGGGTTTGAGTACTGCGTTAGTTACTGACAGGCAGGGAAGAAGCCTCCTAATAACCTGCAGGGGAGAGGAAGAATTTTAGGATTTACTTTTAGGCAGCTTGTTGGCGTGGATTGGGGGCAATCATCAGATTACAGTCATCTTTGTTTTCTGTGCATGCTCACTGAGGTACTGCATCAGTGGCAAACAGTTACAGAGAAGAAATTCCCACCCTGCCATCTTCTCACAGGGCTGTTAAATAGCTAAGCACTTTCAATTTTGAGCTATCTGTGTGTCTTTTTGACATGTAATAGTCACAGGAGTGTGGTCAACTTGATAGCGTCTCTGCACATCCATTTCTACAGTCTCGTCTTTCTCCTTTAAAAAAAAAAACAACAGTGGACTCCTTATTTTAGTTTCTTGCTGAAGTCTGTTGAGACTTGTCCTTCGTACATAAGAGTGCAGTTTTACAGCTGATGCCCTCAGTGGCAGTCCTGGCTTAAAAGGAGTTCTAGTCTCCAAAGCTCTGCTAATAACGTAAGAAACAACAGGGAGCTAAGGATGTCGTACAAGCCTGGTTTAGATTCTGACAGCCAGATGCACTGGGATATCATGGGGGTAAGCAATGGAAATGTGCTGCTTGTTGTGATGTTGCTGCTGAGAAACCGTGCGGGGCTTTCCAGAAAGGTGTAGTCATGCCTGCATTTCAGTGGCAGCCCTGTTTGCTTAAATACCCTTTCTTGCCCCCTACGTGCTGATGAATTGGATTAGTGTATGCAGTGGAGCTAACAAACAAATTATCCAAACCTAAGCTTCAAAAATAGTTGCTGATGAAGATCAGTTCCCAAGTTCCACTGCTACAAATCTTTTGTGGCTCCAGAAGGTGGGAATGAGAGTAAGCAGGAGGTGACTGAGCTGCTGCTGGCTGGGGAAGGTCCAGTTTGTCCAGGTAGCTTAAGGGGAAGTGATGATCTTAATACTGATCCTTTTGAGTTGCTGATGGGGATCTACTACTGCTGTATTACTTTGAGCAAGCGTGGAACGTAGTATGTTTCACTCGTGTCAGCCACTCCCCTTAATGTTCCTGCATTAAATATGCATCAGTCCATGCTTACAAACTCACTTTAAATTAGTTTTATTGATAATTTATAAAACTATTCAATAGCTTGGTGGAGGAGGGAGCAGAATAGCTGAGAAGCACTGCTGAAGTAGCATGAGCCTCTGTGCTGCTGCTGCAGTTCCTGTCTTAAAATGACATTAGAAGAATTGTTTTGAGCTGCTGTATCTGCAGTGCAGCAAGGAAGGCTAGAGGTGAAAGGAGAAAAGATCCATTATAGAAAACAGTCTGAAAAAAATGCAAATATGGATGACCAAAGGGTGTGTGAACTGAAAAGTAATCAATACATAATTGTTGAGCTACAGAGGGAAGGGATCCTAAAAGATTTCTTGCAGGAATATGATGTAGATAGCATACGTGAAGATGAGTGTGTGCTTAAGCAGTGGTAAGAAAACAATACATTGCTGTCTTCTAAAACAGGACTGAAGAATTTTGTTTAAAAAGGCTCCAGCTTGTTTTCAGCTTGCGTAAGTTGCACTGGAGTAAGGTGTATTTTCTGCTCTTTTGTATGGGGAGAGCATTTAGGGAGGTCTAATCAGATTAATCACGCAGGGTTTGTACGTACTGAATGTCTTCACAGATCTACAGCGTGGCTGTATTGTTGTGAATGGTAATGTTTCTCTTTCATCTAAGCCCTCTGATACAGATAAAAGTCTGGGAGTTGATTTAAACTACTCATGGATAAATAAGGAAACCTGTACTTAAAATGTATGCTTGCTTCTTGTCTAAGTGCCATCCATAAAACTCCTTTTACAGTGAATTTGGTAGTCACTGTCGTATTTAAAACTGCAGTGCTTACACCTAGCCTGGAGGTCAGCTAATTGTTTTTCCTGGATTGCTTGCTCCTGTATTTTGTTTCTTCACTTTTATTTTAATTTCTTAAATCTAAACCATGTTAATAACACTTTCTTTAACAGTGAACTACCTTCTATGCAAGAGACATGGATGGAATGGATGAAACATCTAAAAGAATTCTAGAGCCATACCAGTATTTACTTCAGCTACCAGGCAAGTTTGTTTTTACCGTGTCTTTCAAAATATCAGTGTTACTTTTAAAACATCTTTGTCCTAGGATTTAAGAGTAATTAAAGCTAACATTTTCTATATTTGTTCTTCTCTTGTGAAACTATCCTTTTGGTGTGATTCATATAGTAGCAGTTGCATTTGTCTGCTGCAGTGCAGATAGTTTTCTTTCAGTTGCTCTGCCCTCCGCTCAGTATCTGACTTCCTACTTAACTGAAATTGATATGGGTGAGTGCTGAAGACTTGATGCTATTCTTGAAGGATGCAACATCACCAGCCCAGCACTTACCAGCTTGCTGTACTGGACTTGATGGGCTGTGTGTATATGTTTTAAATAGCCTGTGTTATTTCTTCTCTCTGATGAGTACAGAGCCAGGTTTTAGTGTTGTTGATTTTGGCTGTCCTGGATTACTTGACTTGTCAGTCTTTCTGTTGCATCTGGTCATTAGCAACACAGTGAGATGAAGTTTTCCCTCCTGAGCAGTAGCTATTTCAGCAGAATGCAGGAGACAGTTTGACAGAAAATTTTTGTATGCATGTGCCAGTCAGAATCCTTTTTGCTGAGCAAATAGTCACGCTATTTTGCTGTGACTCTCATTTGTACACCTGAAGTGTAAGGAAGACCATACAGGCTGTCAGTGACTAACTTTATAGAAGTAACTTTGTCATGGGAACTGTTGTATCATTTACTTGTATACAACTTGTACTGAATACTGGTAGAGTTAATGGATAACTTGGTAGTTACGATTCTGGCCAGTTATTTTCCTTAATATGTCTGGGGATAGAAGACTTATCTAGACAAACAGCCTAACTGATCACAGGCACAGTACTAAGTGGCTTTGTACATCTGGAGCAAGATCTGTGTATCAGCATGGTGAGTCTTTCATGTGTCTGTGGTGAAGTTCATTATTCATCTCTACAAATATCAGTTTCATTTTGTCTGCATTAGAGATTGCAACGGAGTTGGCACTTTGTGCTGCCAAGCACTGTCGTTGAAAACCTGGAGGAGGAGAGAATTTGGCAGTAGAACTCATTTTTTAATGCCAGGAAGTTTGTTTGCCATTTCCTGACAGCATTTAAACTGGCTGGTGGCTTTTTCTTGAAAATGTATTTGAGAAAGAATCTGTGGTATTCCAAGGGGCTTTCTAAGATCTAGTCTTGTAGAAATTTACTTCTCTCCAGCACCATCTTTAAGGGTATTATTTGCTTGGGTAGATTATCTATTACGAGCAAAGACGCATCGTAATACCTCTTCAATTAGTTTTCACTTTAAATTATGCATCTAGCTTAACCTTCCCACCTTGACTCCTCTGGCTAAATTGCTGTACTTCATTGTGTGTTCAGCTTTAATTACTGTATCCTGATGGCTTATCTTATATGGACCATCAGTGTAAGCACTTTGTATGCTGTTCTGCTCAAGTATCATAAATCTGATTGTCCACTGAAGCATGTCAATCTCTTGTTAATTTAATTTATGCTTTGAGGAGGTGAGATAAGATGCGCTTTTCTCCATGCAGAAATGTTGGCATGATTCAGAACAGAAGAATTCTTTCAAGCTCGGTGGGTAAAAGTTGTGTGCCTGTGGAGAGCTTGTGCTTAATCGTACAGCTGGATGTTTACGGTGTTTTGAAATGCTGGCTTTGCCCCAAGTCAGCTAGGCCAAGCACAGGTCAGTAGGAGTCAACCACTTGTGTGAGCCTTGCCATCGCTGTGAACACCAAGGCTTGGTGAAGGGAAAATGAGGCATATGCTAGCAGTTCATAATTAGGGTGGGGTCCAGATGAGGTGCCTGAGCTAATCTAACAAGCTTTTGCTGAAAGAGGCAGTTTGGTTCCGTTTTTCTCCTGGCAGTATTCTCTTGCTTCTTGTGCCAGTTCTCAGCTCGCTGACCAAATGATTAGGTATCAATCACTAACCTGTTGAAAAACTTCCCTGACAGAATAGCTCATCTTTTATCCTGCCAATGAAGTGGCACAAGGGTAGATCCATCTGAGGGGCTTTCAGAGAAAGCTTGGCTGTGAGTCAGATAAGCAGTTGTTTATCTTATAGGACTAGTTAAAAAACAAAATCTGAGTGGTTCAGTAACCTATAAGAACTTGAACAAAGTTAGAAGCATCTCAGACTCCTATGTAAAGAGGAATTGGGTGTCTCTATTAGTTTTTAAGCAGAGTTTCTCCTAATGTTGCTTGTAGTGTGAGAATGCGAACTTTTGTAATGATGTTAAGTGTTAATCCCTTGATACAAGAGGAGGTTGTTTGCTGTTAGCCCAGTAGGGCTGTAATGATAACTTTTTGGGGCTGATAATTCATCTCTAGGCTTGTCTGTCTTATGATTTTTATAACTGAAGCTAGAGAAACTAGTAGACTTAAGGCATCTTTTTTCAGTTGTGTTGCCATTTTAACTGCCAGGAGGCTAGTGACAGAATAAACGTCAATAAACAAAACTTAGTATTTGGAACATTCTGAAACAGTAACTTAGTTGTAAAATCATTTCGTACATAAAATTGCTTTAGTAGTTTGCACCGGTGTTCTGCTCAGTCTAGTTTTCTGTCATTTATATGGGTGAGCAAAGTATAACAAGCAGCAGTAAATTTCAGAAATGCCAATAATGTGATTTGTCTTTAAAATTCACACAGATGATGAAGAATCTTTCATCCCCAAGTAGCTGAGTTAACACCAATAGCTGTTTATGCAGCACTAAGGAGTATATGGGCTTTCAGTTGCAGTAAAAGTGAAGGGATCAACAGCTTGCAATTGGAAAAGGTAGATTCTGATCCTGTTCACAATTCTGCATTTTTTCTTTCATGTGTATTGCTCCAGGCTTGTTTAGCTTGTTAAGCAATCAAGGCTGGCTTTTGTTTTTCCAGCTTTTTCTGCTGGGTTATTGAAGTTGACCAGCTTGGTAACGGAGCTATGAAGCAGCAGTAGCAAGACTAAGGTGATGTTTCTCTTAAAATTACTGAAACATCATTATTTTAATAGCACGTATGTTTTGTTTTTTTTCCTCGCTCTTGTGATTTCTTTCAAAAGAGAATACAGCTGGAAGGCAGCCAACAGATGTAGGTACTCAGGAGATCACACAGAAGGGGACCAGAAAATGAGGATAGCATATATGCTTTTAAGAGTGGTGATGATGTACTTCAGGGCATGTTCCCTACCACTGGAGCAACTGCATCTTACACACAAAAGGCCTCAGTTTAGGCCGTGTTCCTGAGGGCGATAGCAGCTTCCAGGTCTTGGACTGCTGATATGCTTGAGCACCCAAGTAGACTGGGAGAAAGTAGCCCTTCAAAAGGTGTGTAATGGTGAAAATCTTGCTTCCACCAAGCAAAAGAGTAGTGGAAGAGCTTCGTTGGGCTGTACAGCATCAGAAATAACTTGGAGATGGACGCGATCTTCTGCAAGAGCCTGAAGGTTCGAGAGCCCTGTGTACATTGAAAGAGGGCAGGAAGAACACATGTCAGGTTGCAAAATGGAGACTTCCACAGAGGTGAAGGCTGGGAGCTCATGGCTTCTCGACATTAGGGGAGATCTCTATATTTCATGCATATGTGCATTTGTTAGATAAGTTCACTGCACTGAAAGAGAAGAAATGGTTAGAAGCTCTGTATAGCTCAGCTTCAGACTGGAGCTAGGCATGAGCAGCAAGTGGTAGTAATGGGGAGGCTGCTTCCTGTGGGAGACAGAGGCCGCCATCTGAGCTGTTATCTTGCTGCTGCTTGGCAGCTCAGGTCAGGGATGTTCTGGAGAGACTGCTGCTGAAGTGTATTTCACTGTCATGCAACTGAACCCTACACCTCTTTCACTTAAGACTAATGGATCTAGCCAAGGGATACCTGGAGCTTTTCAAACGCAATCATGTGGCTTTTGGAGTGAGAGATGAAGGCACAGGAGACCAAGTGGTTGGTTTTTTTTTTTTGTTTTTTTTTTTGCTCCTTGAGCCCTTCATTACTGTGAAAAAGAATAAACAGATCCTTCCTGTTAATAACGAGCTAGTTGCCCAGCTTGCATCAACAGTGAGGATTTGGGCCTGTGAAGAGTGGGAGCAACTGTGTCCCCCATGACTATGGGTTGGTGGTACCGGGGATGCTGAGAAGACATGAGCCAAAAGCAGAATCTCAGTACTGGACTTAGTACTAGACACCCTCTTTTGAACAGGGTGTGGGGTTCAAGTAGAAAATCCTGCAACAATTTCAATCTGTCCCAAGAGGCTGCCTGGATTTGAAGGTGTGGGCCTGCAGTTCACATAGGATAGCAGTGGTGTTCCTTTAGCTGCGTGGGGAGGTCTGCTGGGACCCATTTAGCCCTAACCCATCAGATGATAGAGCTAAATGTGAAAGTACAATGAAACTGAGGTAATAATGGTTTGCTTCATCCAGAAAGGTGATGCCCTCTTCTCCTGTCTCTCAGCATCTGCTGCTCACACTGTACTAACTTGAGCAGACCCACTTCATAAGCTGATGCAGTACATAAAGCTGGCAGAGAGCTAACCTAGCAAAAAGCAGGCAGTTTTCTGCTGCAGTAATGAGTTGAATTAGCTTAGCGAGGCTCTAATGAGGGCTAGGTTGATGGTCCCCCTGCTCTTTCTTGTGCTGTTCTTTCCCTTTTACATACCCTCAATCTAAGTGGGGTTCTGCCCAAAGGGCATAGTTTGAGGTCACGTTAATGCAGTGTGAGCAAAGAAATACTGATCAGCAGCCTGTTCAGAGCAGGAGGTTTGTGTTTGAGGTCTGTATTCTGTCAGGAAAAAATCATATATGCACATGTGTAGTCAGTCTCATTACAGAGAAGCAGCTCTCCTCTGTCTGAGGAGGTGGGAGGGATTGTCCTGAGAGTGACATCACTAATTGGATCTTTGTTTCAAAAATTGGAAATATATATTTTATCCCCATGGAGAATTTTTGTCAGAATAAATCTATTATTTTTTTTTCCCATACCTTGCTTTTTCCACCCAGCTTCACTAATGAGAAAAAAGTTTTTTGTAGTTGTTGCCTGACTAGGGCACGGTGCTGTTGGGATCTCCAGCAGATCAAACTGACTGCATTCTGAATAATGTTAAAAGCTTGTTTCAGTGAAGTCTATAATTATGACTGCACAGTAGGTATGGCTTCTAATTTTGGAAGCTAGGTCTTGCTACTCTTCAGTTTTACAGTACTCTCCTTTGACTAGTCAACAGCATAGTGGCATAGAACAGTTGAGAAGAAAAAATGAGTTATTGTGATAGCGTCAAGTCTTAATCCTTTCAATTTTATCTTAATATCTATGGTTTAGGATATCGTTTAGGATTTTATACATATATATATGTATAGTTTAGAATTTTAGGAGTGTAGGTGGGAATAAAGGAATGGAGTACCAATGCATCTGGTCTTTTAAGGTCAGTAATAAAGGGGTTTGGTCTGTTGCCATCGTAGTGTGACTGTAGGCATCAAACATGCATATGAAAATTGCTTTAATATCAAATAGATCTGGTAGGATTGATTCAGAACAAGATAGTAGCATTTTTGAAGCAGTAATAGGGCTCACGCAAGCAAATCTGCACCTATAAAAGAAGAATATTTTACTGTACAGATAGTGGTTTTTCCATAAATAGCTTTTGTTAGACTTGTCTACCTTGAACACCAAGGCTGTCTAGACAATTCAAGTGCTGTCTGTACTAAGGAACAAAATGGCTAAATCCACTGTGCATATTAAGAGTCCATTTAGATGATGAAATAACTTGTTACTGAACATGTACCATTTCCATAAGCTTATTTTCTAGTAAACACTCAAAAAAACCAACAGAATTAGCAGCTTAGTTTTTTTTGAAGTGTTTTTCAGTGTAATTTAAAATGTATAAGTGGCTGTAGTTAAGGCATACATCTGTAATGTGATATGTGACTACTTTTTTTAATGGATGAACTGAATTATTCATTTATACTTAGCAAGCCATGCAGTTTAGCATGCGTTTGTAGCAGTTGTTTTCAGTATTTTGAGTTATATTTTTCTGTTCAATTAATTCATGCAATTATTATTAGAAGGAGAAAAAAAAAAACAACTTCTGATGAAGGCCTTTCTGCCTTGTTTGGGCAGTGTTTGTGTAGCAAGTCTGGTTAGGGAACAGATTTGGCCAAAATCTGTTCTACCCACATAGTGGGTAAAAGAGAGAGTCTGAGTGTTAGTAGTATTTCAGATCATTGGCGTTTGCAGTTGTTGTTGTCAGAAAGAGGTTTAACTTGAACTAGTGGTGGTGCTTAGCTAATGAGAAGATTTTAAAATCTTGGGTGTTATTCTAATTCTGTGTTTAAATTTGTTTAAATTTGCCAGCAGACAACGTTGTTGGGGAAAAGAGATGCCTTTTCATTAGTGTGTGCTGATGAAAACCAAAAGATGGTGATGAGAGGAAGTAATGGGAATCTCTGAGACCAGTAAAAAATTGAACCCATTTGATAAACTGGGGAAGGGTACCACCTTAACTACAGAATCTAAACCACAGATCAGCTGCTTGCCTGGTGATGACTTGATAAGAACAGGATAAATCCTGTTCTTTTCCATGGTTTATGATTTAATCTACCCATGTTTATTTTTCTGTTCTGTTTGTGTTGATCACGCAGCAATAGAGGGAATCTGCAGGGAGACATTCAAATGTTGGAATTTCCTCCATGCTGCGGCAGGGTGGCATCGTTAATGTGAGAACTGATATTGCAGAATCATTCTTCAGTTAGATCTCTCAGTAGATCTTGAGTAATATGGAACCCAATAGGTAGACTGCACTGTTCTGAGGTTTATTTGTAATAGTTTCCAAGTGGCTCATTGAGATGAGCTGAGGATGCAGAACTCTGTCTAAACATGTTTTGCTGTTAATAGAAGATCTTAGACTCAGCTGGGTTTAAGTTCAGAGCTGAACGGGAGGTGACTGTTTATTGAACACTGTCTATTGATCATCAATAGACACACTAAATGAATACTTGTATGTGACCTCCAGCAATTTACTAAAGAAAGCTGGCATCAATAATTTATAGGATAACTTGTATTAAAATTAACTCCTTCAGGTAAAATGTACCTAGGTTGAATTTTAACACTTGTTTTAACACTAAATTTGGATTTCTAATCTGATCTTTCTTTCCTGTGAAGTAGGTGACTGTCTGGTGCCATGCCAAACTAGATTTAGCCAGAGTGGAACATCCTGTTAGACGTACATAAACTCAGAGGGTGTAAGATAGATGTTTAAGATCTTAGGAAGCTCTGTTTAAAATGAATTTTTTCTTTAAAGTATATCAAATGTTCCTTTTTTGGCTGTACAGATTCAATAGCACTGGGAGAGTACTGCATAAGACCTGAAACAGGAGAGGAAATAGTTGACGGTATAGATGTTTGCTAAATATCTAATAATGAATTGCGATGAAAATATGTTACATAAAGTTAACATGCCAAACAAATTAGGACTTGCTTTCAGAGGCAGTAAACCAATTTGTAGAGGTTACCAGTGGACTCGAGGGCTAGCTAAATTGCCAAAACTAATTGCAGTGACACGTAAATACATGTTTTATATCATTGTTTGTGTATTACTATGAAATGTTTGCATTTATTGGCAACTTCAATCCTAATGCTTATACAATGAGGAAACAAGCTACGATCTTACTATAATGCATTTTTCCCTTGGAAGTGGTCATGCTTTTAACAGCTTACTGGTCTCAAAATTAGTTATAGCTGTTAAGATAAACTGTTGCATTTAATAATTTGATTTTTTTCCATTTTTTTCTAATTGTAGGCAAGCAAGTAAGAACCAAACTGTCACAGGCCTTCAATCACTGGCTTAATGTTCCAGAAGATAAAATACAGGTACTCGCTAATGATTTTTGCAAGGCTCTTACCTTTCTTCCAAAATGATCAATAACAGATCATTCGTAGTGCAATGTACTTAAGACTTCTGATCATTTACAATACATCATTCCTGGGTACATCAGAGTACAGCTTAAGGAAAGTAACTTCACTGCAAAGCTTTGGCTGTGGTTTAACATTGAAGTAACAGTTTCTATGACTTTTGTGAAGTAGAGTAGTTACTTGCTTTCCAAGTAGGCTCAACCTTCTGAGTGGTAGGAGTAGCTACTCTAGTTACCTACTTTAGTTATTAACAATGGGAATAAGTTTTCAGTGACTTGCAAAAGAAACTAGACAGGCTATAAAATGCAAAATTTTGGCTAGCCAAAAAATTGGCCGAACCTGTACACCTCTGTATCCAAGGTAATGTAAGGAATTGAAATAACCTTGTTTTATTGACAGCCACCTGGTCCCTAAATAATTTCACTGATGTCAGGTAGACCACTAGTGTTTGTGAAGGATAGGTTAGGTGTGATGCTTCATAGTGCTCAAGTAGCAAAATCTGTCTGTTGAAAGTTATATTGCAGGAGCCACTGACGGGTTAGGCTTGGTTTGTAAGAAAGCGTGCTGTTCTGTACTGGTCTGCTTTCATTATGAAGTGCAGTTTTCTCACTTCCTCAGACAACTTCCAACGTGGTTTTTCTGCTGTCTGAACTTCTTCTTCCCCCCTCGCTTTCAATCCTAAAATATTTTTGACTCTTTTCTTTAAATGGTAATTCACAAGATAATTTGCAGTCATGAGGCACGTTTTAAGTTACTTCAACTTTAAATGCCTAGAAACTGCAGGAGATCACAAGACTAAGTGATATGAAATAAGCCTATTCTAGCATTTCTCATTAGCCTATCTAACGAGTTCACGGGGAAACGTTCCTGATAGTACTGAGAGTGATAATAGACTAAATCAATATTCAGAAAAATAGATATTACAAAGTTGCTTTTTATAAGTACTCTACCCTTCATGATCTTAAAGACCACTATCTTTACAAGTTGAAGTAGGCCTCGCTTCTAGCTCAAAGCTGAGTAATTACTGCTCGAATAGCTTGCTCTTGAATTCATTATCTCGGGTAAGCAAACAATTAGATTGCTGGGTTTCAGGTTTTAACCTTTAGGGTGGTGGTTACTGAATGCGAGATGATTATCTCCTGCATTTTTTTTCCAGCAGCAAACTATTTTCTCTTCTTGTAATAGGTTATCATTGAAGTGACAGAGATGTTGCACAATGCAAGCCTACTTGTGGATGATATTGAAGACAACTCAAAGCTACGTCGGGGATTTCCAGTGGCACACAGTATCTATGGAATTCCATCTGTAATAAACTGTGCTAATTATGTGTATTTCCTTGGCTTAGAGAAGGTTTTAACCCTTGATCACCCAGATGCTGTTAAAGTTTTTACCCGTCAGCTACTGGAACTCCATAAAGGGCAAGGCTTGGACATTTACTGGAGGGATACCTACACCTGTCCCACAGAAGATGAATACAAAGCTATGGTACTGCAGAAGACAGGAGGTCTCTTTGGATTAGCTGTGGGCCTCATGCAGCTCTTCTCAAACTATAAGAAAGACTTAAAACCACTTCTTAACACGCTTGGTCTCTTCTTCCAAATAAGAGATGATTATGCCAACTTGCACTCCAAAGAATATAGTGAAAACAAGAGTTTTTGTGAAGACTTAACTGAGGGCAAGTTCTCATTCCCAACCATTCATGCTATTTGGTCAAAACCTGAAAGTACACAGGTGCAAAACATCTTACGTCAAAGGACAGAAAACATAGATATTAAAAAATACTGTGTGCATTACCTTGAAAATGTGGGTTCATTTGAGTACACTCGGAATACGTTGAAAGAGCTTGAATCTGAAGCCTATAAACAAATTGAATCGCTTGGGGGAAACCCTGAGCTTGTAGCACTAGTGGAACAACTGAGCAAAATGTTCAAAGAAAATGACAATTGATATCTCCCGGGGATGAATGGGATAATGAGGTTATCTGAAAGGTGTGATAGTCAGTCTCGCTTAATGCTGTTTATTGTGTTGCCTCGTGGCAGAGATTTCTGTTGAAAATAAGTTTGATCTCTGATATTGAAATGTACCTTATCTATACAATCTTAATTGTAACTGCTTGCAGCTGTCTTCAGAAAGTTTACTAGAACTGAAACAAAAGAAAGGAATCAAACTTTGAATCTGGATTTTTACACAACCATTGGCATTACTTCCACCCTAGACATCTCACAGGTTACAGTATATCTTCAAGACTGCTGTAAGTTTCTAGCTGAAATTCTGTATTAAATTAGTCACCCTGATTGACCCAAGTGGCTTGTGTGTTTCTAAACAACGCTAGTAAACCAAACTATACAGTGTTAAATAACAAAAAATGCTTGCAACCTCAATGCATATACTAGTGCTGCATTATAAATGTTAGAGTTGTGAAGATCAGATAGATCTGAATGTCCTTAGTTTTAATGTGAGTATTCTGTCCGGTATTTGAGAATGATTCAGGGGAGTGCGAACTGTAAAAACTGCTGTATCTCCAAATGAGGCTAATGTTTGGACTGAGATGGGAATTTCTCTGTGTATCTCAGAAAAATCTCCATCACTTTGGTGCTTGAGTTTTCCACTTATTCCAGTTCTGCATTTAATAACTTCAGTTGACTGGCTTTTGATGTTTTTTTTTTTTTTTCAAACAGTCCAATATCTTATAGTCTGTGTAAGCATTAGATCTCAAACATATAGATGCAGATGGAAGCATAGTAAACTGCTACTAGGAATTGAATGGGGTTCACAGCAGGTAGCTTTAAGGTGCTGTGAATTATGCTGGTTTCTCGACTCTTATTTTGGTTGAGCAAGTTTTCTAGGAGTTGATTCAGATTTCATAGCATTCGTGTTCTAAACTCATATCAGGAGGCATGTTGTAGGTATCTCCACAAAGACAAACTGAAATGTAATGTCTTGTTTTATGAGCTGTAATCAATTTTGTTAATTGCTTAAGTACTGTTTTTAAATGATGTAGCCAGACATACCTGTGTGGCACTGAGAACTTGATCAGTAAAGTAGCCTGAAAAATGACAAAAATCTCTGCTCACATGTATACACACAATACAGAAATGTTTGTTTCCTAGGTGAGGGGGGCTTTAACCAGGTTCACTTCTTTCGTATTTGTAGCCATACAAAGCTTTGCTGTGATGTAGGGAAGTGGTGGTTCAGCTTAAAGGTGGGACTGGTGCTATAAGCAGTGGTATTAAGCTGACAGCACCCTGTCACAGCATACTCTGAAAAGAAATGGCCAGAGATACTTGGATTCTAACAGGTGAAGAAAATTGTGTGCATCTATCTATCTATCTGTTCACTTACTGTACCTGCAAACAGGGAGAGTCACTACCTCAACCCACTAAGAAAACTAACCAAAGAACATTGCTGTAATGTTTTCCTTTGGCAAGCCTTGTGATTATTCCAGAAGCGATTAAGCATGAAAACAATTGGGATGACTGCTTTTGGTTATTATTATTAGTCATTAGTGTACTTGTAGGTGACGGCTTATTCCTTTTATCTGTATGCTGAGGAGGGTTCTTTGATTCTGCTCTGTGATTAGACACGGAATAGTACCCTATTTACTGAATGGATTGATTGCTGGGAAAGGATAGCTTAAAGTTGGTGAAAGGTGTCTTTAATTTAATGTTAATGACAGTGAGCTGTATTGTTTCCTAACTTGAAGTGCTTAGTAGCAAGCCTGTAAATTCCTAGTCTTCTGATTGGAAAAAATACCGTCTGTAGCAAAGTGCAATATTTATTTTGTGCCATGCCTTGGAAGTTTGTAAGCACTGCTGCAGCTGACGCTGAATGGGAGAGAGCACTGAAAAAACTGTTGCCAGGAGAATCTCCTAGTCTTACTCTGAAATATGTCCTTGTGCCTACTGGATATTACAGCTAGTAAATATGCAGTGCAGAGTGCACTTAGTAGCATTTCATTTTTGCTTAGTTGTTGGCTATAAATGATACTGTATAATCAAACTTTCTCAATGAGGTAAGGTTTTTATCTTAAAACTTTGATATTAGCTAACATTTCTGCTGTTAATTCCTTAATTTACTCTGGCAACTTATCACAGTGTTTATTCTAATACTGTATCATCCAGTAATCATAGAATTGTTGCATCATAGTATGGCTTGGCTTGGAAGGGACCTGAAAGCCCACCAGCCCTACACCCTGTTGTGGGCAGAGCTGCCACCTGCTATTTGAGGCTGCCCAGGGCCCCATCCAACCTGCCCTTGGGCATCTCTGGGGACGGGATATCCACAGCTTCTCTGGGCAACCTGTGCCAGTGTCCCCCCCCCCCCCCCCCCCCCAGTCTCTGAGTAAAGAGTTTCGCCCTTTAATTTTTCTCATCAACTTTTCAGTTTAGTATGCAAACTTTAAGAAACTCGGTTCACAGTTGTGCAATTTGCAGTGTACCTCACAGAACACAAAGGAATGACTGTTTATCACCTGGTCATCCCTTTTCCTCTCAGACCTTTCTTCTAAACTTTCATGTGCCTGTCTCTCACACTTCAAGCCTGAGTGGCATTTTCTGTCACTTGACTTTTACTGCTGGGGAGGTGCGTATGGTGTGTGTCAGATGAACTGCACCAAGCGCACCTCCTTTTTGTTGTGGTCTTCTGCACTTGGAGTGCTGTGCTACATACTTATCTCTTACCTTTACTGTTATTCTGTGTGTCATGAACAAATAAACTCCGAACTCACAATCCCTTATTTAACTGCAGAGCCTGGTTTTTAGAACCTGATCTTTCCAAAGTTTGTTCTGCAGCAAGATACGATCTCTAATTAGTTAAAACACGTGATTGCTATTATCCTTATCACTGTTCTCCTGCAAGTCTGTTTCTTGGTTATTTTTATCTACGTTCCTCTGTTCTTGCAGTTGTGATAAAAATGCTACCTGGCACCGTCCCGTGTACACATCCAGTTCTTTATTCCAGCCTGGCTCTAAAATAGTTTTATTAATAAGGTGTAGGTAATGGGAGGGAAAAGCTTAATCTGCAAAGCAAATGTGAGTTTCTGTAAAACAGTGGAGGAATGAGATTCATGAGAAATTGATTAGAAACGGTAGAGGTTAGGACCTGATAAGTATCAAACCAGATACTTAGTACTGAGTCTATTATTTGAGATGTGATGGTTATTACTGATCAGCAGCTGATGTGTGTGCAGGCATGAGCTTCTAATGCTAGCGGTAACAGTGCTGTAAAGCAGACTGTCGCACTTTCCCCAGTGTGCTGTACATAGCCTTAATTCTGTATTCTTATTTGTATCTCTTACGGGTCTTTGTTCTATCGTGATCTCATTGTTCTGCATTTCAGGTTTAATATTTGCTATCCTGTTTCTGTTGCTTGCTCAGTGCTTTCGTGGTAATTCTTTCCCTTGTATATTTCTGTTCTGCAACTAATACCATAGCACATACAGTACCTTCAAACTTTTTTTGTTCCAGGACAGACCAAGTGAATTTTAAATCCTGGCTTCTCCTGTGCCTTCGTAAGAGCAACCCAAGATTTTCTGCAGTCTTGAAATGCTAGAAGCTTCTTTTCCAAGAAGCTTGTAATACCTTACGTTGCCATACGTTATTTTTGTCTATCCGACGTAGTTGGAGCTGCTTTACTTTTCTTTACAACATGCTTTCAACGCTTAATTTGCTTTGGTGGTAATGCTCATTAGGTGTGTCTGTGAAACAGTTTAACTTGCTAACCTGAGGGAAGAGAAGTTTTTCTTTTTTTTTTCCTCTCTGAATTAATGAATTATTCTGCTCAGCAAAACCTTCCTGAATGCCAAAGCTGGCAGCTGGATGGGGGTAAAAGCAGAGTCAGGGAAGGGATGTGAGGGGGTGAGAATACCTATTTTAGGCTCTTGAGTCTGCCTCGTGTAATTCCACCTCGTTTTGCAGCATCCCATTCACTTTGTTAGGAAAGGCAAAAGTGTGTACGGTTTCCCTGTGCTTCCCTTCTTGCTTTCCAAATGTAATGTAAGAGATAGTAAAGTTATAACTTATTCTGACAGTTATTTACGTAAGTTGAATATATCATCTTAAGATTTCAATTAAAAGTACAGATAAAGACTACGTTGTTCCATTACTAATTTTCTTTCTCTAACAGGTTTTCTATTTTTGAAGCCAAGGAAAAGCGTTACCTGTTACATGCTGACTTGACTTGAAACTCATATTAACATCCTTACCGGATAAATCCTATCAGACCTCAGCACCACAGTGTACCTTTTCTGCAGTGTTTTCTTTTAAATGACTTTGCAATGAAACTTGGTGATGAGGTGAAGAAATAGGAATAGTTCATTGTTTTAATGCTGACTTCCTTGTTTAAAGCTGGTCAGTGTTACAGCAGAAAATCAAGGACTTTGTGCTTAGATGTTAATTTGGGGATGGTTATTTTAATTGAGTCATTCCATGATTTTCCTAATCTTTACGTGCGTGCTCGCTCTTGTCACTGAGCCTAATGGTTCAGCTAGTGGGGCAGTGGGGAATTCATGGATCCACTCCTAAAGCCACAGAAGAACTCTTGCAGTTGACTGAGAAGCCTATTGCTACTTGTGCTCTCTTCATTTTGGGGGTGAGGTGGCAATGTGCGGCTCAAAGTAAAAAAAAAAACACATGAAGGAGAAATTGGCAGTGAGGAGAGGAAAGCGTAGAGCAGGAATTACTTCCCTTTATAAGAACGTATACACTTTCTAATGCTGCCCAGAGTTGACTGGTAGCTTCCAAATACAATTAGAGGAGGAGAGCACCGTGTTACTTCTGTGTGTGCACGTGAAGTGAAGTAGTAATTCACAGTAGAGAGTTTACATTCGTGTTTTATTTGGTTGTTTTCAAGGTCAGTACTCTCCAATAAATAAAAACCTCGTGGAGAGCCGGGGGGGGGAAAGCGATTGGTTATGATCACAGGGCTGTCTGGTCCCAAAGTTGAGGCAACAGGGTTTTAATTAACGCAAGCAGTTCCTACTCACAGAACGCGCAGAGCCCTCCCGCTTTCATCAGCGCGCGCGGCCCGGGCGGGGCGCTGCTTACGGCGCCGCAGGGGCGGCGCTGCGCCCCCGGGCCGGGGAGCGACGGCACCGGCAGCCCGCCCGCGCCGCTCTGTGGGCACCGCCCAGGGAAGGGCGGGCTGCGCGGAACGGGCAGCGCAGCTCCGCCTCCTTACCCACACGGCCCTGCGGCCGGGAGCAGGGCAGGGGCGAGGCCGGGCTGCGCGGAGAGCTGTGGAGGACGTCGGTTCTGGCCGTGCCGGTGCGTGCGGTCCGGGATGGCCGCCCGTGTGCCCGCTGACGCGCTGGGCCGGAGAGTGCTGTGTGGCGCAGAGTACGGCACCGTGCGGTACGTCGGCGGCGTCCCGCCTACAGCAGGTGAGCAGCGCCGGGGCGGCCGGCCTCGCTGGTAACCGTGCTTTTCTTAACCCAGTCGCGTTCGGTAGAAGCTGACAGCTCGCACGCCCTGCGTGTGTCTCCTTCTTGTGTAGACGGGGCAACTTTCTGACCAGGTAGATTTTGTTTACGAGGCGCGGTTGTCAAAAGGAGCTTAAGAAGTACTTCTGGCTGGAAGTGGTTACAGTTTGGTTTACTACCAAAAGCTTTTGCCGCTTTCCTTCTTTTCATTAGCTCCCCGCGATGACCCGAAAGGTTGTAGTGACGCGGGATCGGCCCCTTCTCGCAGGCAGCAGCGATAGGACGAGAGGGAAGGTTCAGGTTAGGTCTGATACCTAACGTTTCTTCTCAGAAAGGGCAGTGAGGCACTGGCTGCCCAGGGACGTGGTACGGTGGTCCCTGGAGTGTTCCAGTAACGTGTGGATGTGGCACTGAGGCACGTGGTTGGTGAGCACGGTGGGATGGGTGGACTAGATGGTCTTCGTGGTCTTTTCTAACCCAAATGATTCCGTGGGCAGAGCTTGGTGACCTCTCTGTGTGCAGGCACGGTGTCAGAGGGAGTCAGTTGGCAGCGAGAGACCAGCAGCCTGGGCACTCCTGTGATACCATGCCCCAGTGCTTGGTACCAAGTAAGATTCAGTTCTGTTTGCTGAAAGATCTGACCAGTTCAGCTGTAAGAGCACTCTATGCCGTCTTTGAAAAACTGATGACAGAATGGGACAGTTGCTTGGAGGAGACTAGCATTGCGCTCGGTTCTAGAAGGAGCAAGGAGGATGACCAGGGAACCATAAGTTCGTCATTCTCACCTCACAGAAAGATCATGAGTACGCTCCCCTGGAATCTGTTTCCAGGTGTATGAGGGACAAAATAGTTTATAGTTGATCTTTGTCAAAAATAAAAGGTCTTGCTTGGCCAACCTTATTACTCGTTGTGGTGATGTGAGTGGGAACGTGGATGAAGAGAATGGGGGGGATGTAATATTCCTTAACTTTAATAAGGCTTCTTACATAATTTCTTTAAAAATGAGAAGCTGGAGAAATACAAACCAGGTGGAAATAATGTTAAAGTGGCTTCAAAGTCCACTGGTCTGTCAAGCGGAAAAGTGATAATCAGTGATTTGACGGCTGTCTGATAATACATGAGTAACGCAGAAATAAATTCTGGGATTGTTATTGTTCAGCATCTTCCTTAACGTCTGATAATTACTGTCTGATGTAACAAAAAGCAGAACTGCAATACAGGCCAAGCTGAACTGAACTTTAGGTTTGGGCCCAAGAGATGAAAGAGGCATGGATTTCAACCTGTAGTGTGAAATAAGCCTGGGTATCAGTACAAACTGGCAATCATTAGTAGCCTATGAGGCATGTTGTAGAGGACTTGATAGTTAAGGTGGATGCTGTGATGGATCTGAACCAGCAGTGAACTTTTGTCACAAGCCAAGTGTGTGTTGTACTGGGTTACGGTAGAATGATGAACATGGCCTACAAATTAAGGGAATCTGTTGCCCCAGTCTGACTGCAGGGATTCAGCGTAAGGTTGCACTCAGGATAATGTATCTGGTTTGAGCTGTTCAAGAGGAGTGCAGATACACTGGAGAGCATCTGTTGGAGAGCTGCCCCAGGGGATCAAGGGCATACGCCTGCCTGGATGAGGGAACTGGGATTGGTTAGTGTTGGAAAGAGCAAAATTAAGTGACGTGTAATAGTAGCCTTAGAGCTATTTGACCGACTGTTACAAAGGTGACAGAGGCAAACTCTTCTTGCAGGTCTTAAGTTATATAACAAGGGGCAATAGGCACAAGCTGTGACATGGAAGGCTCAGATTTGACAACAGGAAAATCTTTTTAATTACAGAAGTAATGCAGTGCTGGGACAGGCTGTCCAGAGAGGCTGAAATCTCTCAGCAGTTTTCAAGACCTGGCTAGATGGAGATCTACCTTTGTAACTTGGTCTAGGGCTGGTGATAATCTCCGGTTTTGAGCTGTAAGGCTGTGCTAGGTGAACTTCAGGGGTTTGTTTCGTATTTCTGTCAGGCCTGTGATGCCATCAATATGAAAACGTAGTTACAATATTTTTCAGGAATTTGGCTTGGAGTGGAATGGGATGATCCCCAAAGAGGAAAACATGATGGCACCTATGAAGGAACACAGTATTTTAAATGCAGGTGAGTTTATTCCCAGCATTAACATGTCATGCATATTGGAAGAATGGTCATGGGAAAGTGCCCTTTCTCAGTTCTTAGGGAAAATCATTTTGTTATCTGTTTGTTGGTTTTTAAAAAGATAAGAAGTCTGAATGTTGTGACTAGCTATGCCAGAAAGGCTGTTGCATGGTTATTGATCAGTTACAGGGATTGCAGTGGGGCAAAAGTGATGGTTTCAGAGGTATGTCATAAAATGTCATTTTTTTTTTGATACTGTTACTCCTTTACCCTTTACTTCAAAAAGAGAATCCGTATGTGCTACTCACCTTTCTATGTAAGTGAAGTATTGGTAAGTACTATCTGTCTTAGATATGGTTTCAGTTTGCATTTAAGATGGCTTTCATACGTACTGTTATGACAAAATAGCAGATTCCTGTTAATTATTTGGATGCTACTTGTACCACTGAGTAATTATTAAGTTCAGTTGTGTTTAATATCTGGAAAATACAGTGTAGCTCTGTGGGCTTTTTTTAGAATCACTTCTATAAATTTTTAATGCATCTATATCCATTGTATTTAAGTTTGAAGACTGAAACACTTCACACATTTGAAACTGGGGAATGCAGGGCGCCAGGCCAATGCTAACAGCAGCAAGCTGCTGATTTCTGTGTCAGAGGATGCTACAGCTGCTAAAAGCTTTGAGTTTAGGAGCAAAAAGAATTAACCAGACGAATTCATAGAAGAAAAGTTCATCAGTGACCCTTAAAATATTAAGGGCTACTAGCTCAGTGAGTTCTTGGAGTGATGATATGTATATGTATACACATCGAATTATTTGACAGTAAACACTTAGAATTAATTGGAAGCTTTTCAAAATACAAAGGGAAATGGCAAAGCAAGAAAATGAATTACAAGTAGTCTGCAGTCTTGTAGCCTTGCTTTAGGACGGGGTTTTGCTTTGCTTTATAGGAAAATGTAAGACTGTGAAAGGCATTCCCCCTACTAATTTATATAGAGAAACAAGAAGATAGGCAAATAATTTTTCTTAATTATTTTATTATTTTTTAAACTTGCACATGAATGGAAGTCAAAAGAACAGCTGACTACAGTGATTGCAAAGGTTTGTCTTGCTCCCTTTCCTGCCTCTGACAGTGGCTAGCAGCAGCTGATTGGTGGAGTGTGAAAGTACAAGGAAAGTACATAAGTGGTGTTCTTTTCACAGTACTGCTAGATTTGGCCAGTCATGGTTCAAAGATTTTTCTGAGCCAGTGATGGTATATTTTTGTGTATCTGCTTTATTTTGCTTTCCATTAACAATTCACCAGGAAGAATTTGTTACGAGGATTTCCTCTGAAAGAATAATTAAAAGCATGTAGTCACGGTGCCTGTGTTTGCAAACTCCAGAGCTTGTGTTTTCAGCTTGTGGAAACTGAGATTGTTTCCATTTCTTTGAGTACGTGAGTCTTATCACTTTCTCTTATCTGAACATAATTCCCTTGGTCCCTTCCATGCCACAGTGCTGTGCAGTTGCTGTAAAATGTCACGTTGAAGAAAAATCTGAGATCAAAATGATTATTACGATATTGTGGGGAAAGTAAGTCTAGGCTTGTATCTGCCAGAAGATCTTCTGGGGACAAGCCAAATGCCTTGAAGGAGCAAGGGAGGCTTTTATCAGGACCCGGTAGCACTCAGGGCTTCTTAGACAATATATGAGAATATATGTACTTTGTTATTGGTTCACTCTGAAGTTTCTTTCAAGCCAGCAAGCGGAGCTGTTCAGCTGCAGATTGAATCAACTGAATTTACCTATTAAAAAATTCAGAATTTAAAAGTAACGATTCTGAAATCCCTTCTGGGAGTGCTGTCAGTTATCCTTAGCCAGACAGGGATAAACAGGAAGAGGTAGATGTTCAATAGTGCAAATCAAATATCTTATTCTGCATCTTTTTCACTTCCGATTTTTGTGTACGATGGGAACCCTGGAGACTTCATTAGCAGAAAATGAAATGAGAAAACAAAATCTGTTCTTTAGGAAAAACAAAGAAATCTGTGAGAAATGATTTTTTTTTCATTTTTTTTCCATGTAACTAAGGATAAAAATGAAGTGAGGCCTGAGGAGTATGCAAACAGTATTTATGGGAGAAAATTAATTCAACATTACATATTTTTCTTTGCTAAAGAGTAAAAAATTATTAAGGCAGCTGCATCTTCTGAGTTTATTAGGAGAAGCTGCTTCTTAATTACTTCGAATTCAGTTAAAGCAGTTTCCAAATTAAAGCTGGTTACACTTGGCTACAGGTGAAATAGTAAAGTGATTGACTGCCCGTTCCATTCTATGTGGACAGAAGAATCAACTGAACATGACCTGGATGTGTTTCAGAAGTTTCAGTGATTTACATCTGTGTGTGTACGCTATGCGTGTAGACTCTTTTGCTTTTCTAACAACCATTAGTATGCTCCCGGGGAATGCAGGCTCAGAGAATGAGCTCAATTCCTGATGTAAAAATCAGCTTTGTGGGAGGCTGCATCTAATCCGTGGCAATTTGAATATAGCAGTCTTTCAGCTTTTACAATACCTGCCCTTTGTGCTCTGACGTAGTGTGCGCAGAGGGTTTGTAGTTTGTGTACCCATTGTGAAGATGAAGAAAACATCACTATAAACATGAACTCCTTCTATGAAAAAGGTTAAAATTAACTCCCCCCCCCCAAAAAAAAAAAAGAAAAATTCATAATTCTTTTTAATGTAGCTTTCAAGTGTGCTTCAAAACATAATCAGAGATGTTTCCAAATGGCATTCGAAGAGGAAAGTAAAACTGAACGAGCAGTTTCCCTTACCAAGGGATCTTCTTCGTGGTCCTTATTTGTATAATTCAGTGGACCTGCAGACAATTGTCTGTGGTCCTTGTAGTAACTTTTCTGGACCTAGGACTAGATCTGTACGTTCCATGGCAGTGTTTGAATCATATGTTTTGTGGTACTTTTGATGTTTGGGTTCCCCAGTACTAGCTGACAGTACTTCTCTGCTTACTTCCTAAGTTGGGAGCGACTTCCTTTTGTAGCACACGGAGTGTTTTGATTCATAATTGAAAGAGATGTTATCTACTGCCAAAGAATAGCTTTGTTCTTCCACAGTCACTTCTGATTTTCAGCTGACCCTGTTGCTAGGTGTGCTGACCCTGTTGGGTGTTAAAGCCCTTCCCCAGGTTTGCCCAGACAGAGAAAAGTAGGGAAGTACTGTGACTGTAAAACTTGCTTCTGTGCTATGTTCAACTGATTTTTGTTGTTCTTTGTGACTTCCTCTCCCATCCCACCTCCTCCTTGCATTGATTATTTTTCTTCTGCTGGGAATTTAGATTTTTGTGTGTTTTTGTCATCCTGATATGCCAAACTATCCTTGCCAAAGGCATCGCATGTTTTCAGATTCTTCTTCGTTGACTTTTATAAGTTGCTTACAGGCAGCGGTTGTGTCTGTCAGATGTTGCTGTTTGCATGACGTTTGTGTTCTTGCCTAAAAAAAGGATCTGCTTACGTTAAATTAAACTCTCCTTCAAGAATGACGCTCACCTCCAGAAATACCTACTTAGAGCACAAACAAATTCTCCAACTACAGGAAGAAGTCACTGTCATTTTAGTACCTATGGAAAAGAAGCAGCAGCTGCTCTGTGGGAAGGGGAGAATGCGTTCTCAGGATTGCTTTTAGCCTCAGAAGGTCTCAGATAGAAAGGTTTGGTTGTTTCGCTGTGTGGTGCTGCCGTACTCATCTGCGACTTCTGCCCCCTGCTGACAGTAGGAGAGTGCTGAAATAAAACTGTTCTAAGTAGTGTTTGAATGTAGAACCTTCAAGTGAGCGTCTGGAGCTGCGGGCGTCCAATTTTTTTCTTCCCTTATTTTATGAAAACTCAGACTCAGCTTTCATGTCTGTTTGACTGAGGTTAACTTGCATAACTTCAGTTACTTGCGCATGTCTTCAAAGCTTCTGCTGTGTAGTTGGGAATTTGATACTTCACAGCAGGTTAGCCCTAGGCGTTACTAACGAGCCTCGTTTGATGTCACAGCTATCGCAGCCGCTATTCTAAAGTAACATTTGAAGGATTGTCTTTATTACAGCACATAGCTTCCTCTGAAAGAAGTCTGATTTATTGAGAACCTTCCCCTAAAAGGAAAAACTCTATTTACAGACCATCCGGACAAGAGGTGCATGGATTCAAATGACTGTTATTTGTGACACCCTCTGATCCCTGTAGTGTGTATACCTCTATCCATAACTATCTTGATATGCCTGTTGCAAAACAGCCAGTACTGGGCAAAGAAGCCTTTGTGTCTACCTTTACTATCCAGGATGACAATACCAAGATCTCTCTTGCTAGCTGAGAAGCTCAAATGTGGAACTCTGTGGTTGGCAGAGCATAGTTTATGTGCCGTGTTTATGTACTTATGCGTTATACCTCAGGCACTGAGAAATGCGTGTGCATGACCTTCCATTGGTACATGAAAACCCATCACATACCTCTTTTTGTTGTTTTTTAAGGGAAGTGGTTTACTAGTGGAAACTGATAACTAACCTAGGCTGATGGGAGGCCCAAAGACTTTGTGCCAGGGATAAATGGCACGGTGAGAAGGATGCTGGTGTGGAAGGTTTAAGATTAACTCTGATGAGAGAGCTGGAGACAGGAGAGAAGAAACAGACTTTCTGAGTGCAAGGGAATAGAGATGACAAAATGGGGAGAGACAAGGTGATAGGAAGAACAGAAGATTTCAGAATTAACATACAGAAAGATCTCAGGTAAGTTACAGATAAACAAGAACAATTGCTAGAGCTGGTAGGATCTTGAAGCATCTGCTGTCTATGAAGCTGTCTGACTTGAGTAACTGCAAAAGTAGGAATGATGTACTTTACATGCAAGAGATGTAATTACTAAGGTAATGAAAATGTGATTTACTGTTAAAAGAAGGGGCATTAACGAAGCGCCACGCAAATTTTACATTAGAAAAAATTTAACGTTTGAAATAATCAAACGTTTGCAAGTGATGAAGAAAACTTCAAAGAAATGGGGAGAAGGGTTCAAGAAGGTGTTGCTGAAGCAAAACTATACCTAATTGAAAATATGCGTTGAATATGAAAAGTATTTAAAGAATATCCTGTTTCTATCCAGATGCTTAATTAGGATGTAAGAGCACTTACGTAGATGTTACAAATGTTAATCAATAAAAGTAGGACAGGCACTTTCCAGCATTGATTTTGAATATACGATGCCCGTCTACTTGCAATGGAGCCACATAGGATTCATGGTCTCTAGTTACCGATTTTTCTGAGAGAATTTTGAATTCAGTAGAGTTGATGATGTATATTACGGTTTGTTAATGAGCCACTCGATGCTTACGTGCTGTTTTGAAAAGAATTTTATTTACATAAGTGGTTTCTTCCTCCTGGGTACTTTCAAGTCAAAGTCAGTACTCTTCCCAGCTGGAAGGCAGACAGGTAATCATAACTACCAATTTTCTTCCTGCTGTTTTCTGGCTGATCCTCCTATTATATCTTCCATCTGCTCTGTGATACCATTCCCACAACTTGTCTTTGCCAGTTCATCCTACTGTTCCCTTTCTAATTTTGATAGAAATTGTCAAAGCAATTACATGACAAGAAATTGTGTTTTTTTTCAGCTCAAGACAAACTAAGAAATTTCATAGGACCATGTAGGACGTGCATTAGCACGGTGATTTCGTTGACTGTTCAGTTTCAAAATTCTACCAAGTTGCTAATAGATTTTTTTTTTTTTTTATTTGAGCTAGTATGAGATGCAAATTGTACCATTTCTTGTGTCATTCATTTGGATGGAAGGACAAAGCTGCATTCTCAGTCTCACAGTTCACAAGTAGATTATTCAATTGAGGTTGTGTTAAATTTGTGTCTATCAGTGGGAAGAAACTTAATTTGCTGGAGAAGACTGTGTTCATAGTGAGTTTAGAAACAACAGGACAGTTCCTTTCCAGTATTGGCGCCGACATGGTGATTTTCATGTTTAGGTACATTTGGTGTCCATGTTCTCACACTATCTCACAGCGTAAACTTGGGTCAAATGCTAGCAGTGATGCTTTGCAGATCTTGTCTGGTTTTGCTGAGCAGGGGTAGAGATGTCTCAAATTAGTCTGTGCAGTTGCCCTCTGGCTGATTTGGTTCGTGATGTTATTTTAACAAGTAATAATCATTACTTTTTAACTTTTTTTTTTAATCATTCTAATGATAACTTTTCATCTTTCACCATTTCCCTGCTCTTTTCCAGGCACCCTAAAGGAGGATCATTTATCCGCCCAAACAAAGCAAATTTTGGAGTAGATTTTCTTACTGCAGTAAAGGGCCGGTATGGATTGAATGAAAAACAAGGTGCTCAAAATGGAACGGAGGATACGTATGTGTTTGGAAAGAGGACGGTGGAATTTGTTGGCAGAGATTCTATTGAAAAAAAACAAAGGCAAGTGTAATATGAAAATATGGGATACACTGGTGTCAAGTACTGGATTGATAATAAGGAAAGCAAAATCATCTGCTCCTCAGTTCCTAGGGGAACCAATATCCCGTGGAATAACTAACTTAAGTTCAAGAAACTTGTTGATAAAATAAAAGGTCGCTCGAAGTGATACTGAGTGTGTAATTTCACACGGTATTTTTTATCTGACGTGACTGTTTGCTGCTGACAAATGGAGTGACCTTTCTTGTTCCCTTTCTCTGTTTCTGCTCTGCAAAAGGTGAGCTGGTTCAGTTTGTTGATCCAGTAGGAAGCCATTCGTTGTTTTGTGGGCTAGTTTTCTGTTGGATCGGCGTATTGACTCAACTTGTGTAGCAGCTACACAGTTGCCAAATTGCACACAGTTAAGATAATTTCTTCTATCGCCAATAATGTGTTTTACAACTATATATACACACACTCCTGGTCCTTTTTAAATAGGTAGATTTTCTGAGTATAGTGTGGTCTTTCTTGTTTCATCTTTGTTTAATGATATCAGCAATGACTCTGTAACAAAGAGAAGGAAGGCAGAGAGTCACTGTACTGCTACTGATGTCTTTCAGCTGGTCCATGTCAATTTCCATTTATCTGTGAGGGTAAGAAAAAAGGAACTGACTTCATGATGTGTAATAGACTGCGGTTTGAATGAGCTCCAGGACCAGAGAGATATTGGGTCAGCTGGTGACAGTCTCTGAGCCGATATTTGACAACCGTGTTCCTTTTGTTTCTCATGCTTAGCACTTAGAAATGCCTTTTATTTTTCTTCCTTTTTTCATAAGTGATATAAAAATATGCCCAAATAACTTAGAACTCTTTGCAAAAACTATTACAATAGATAAATAAAATTACTTGGAAATGCCAACCAAATTCCAGTTTTCGCACATTTTGTCTTGATTTATGACTTTTTTCGGTTGGATCCATATCAGTTGTATTTTGTGGGAGGCAGAGGAGAGATGTGTGAAGGGGAAGGAGAAAGCGGGAGAGAAGAAGGAAGTGTGATTCAACCAGACCTGTTTTGTAGTACAAGATTTTACGATGTATGCTGCTGGTTCTCAGGGAGATGCTTATGAATTGAATATTATTTGTTTGTGTCAACCAGGTGGTTATGTATTGTGCGTGTTTCTGTTTGAAGATTACTTAACAGAATGTTCTTTTCCATTTAGGCAGCTGCACCAACTGGTCCATGTCTCAGTGCATGAATGTGCAGTGAGCCATGCTGGTCAGAAAGAGGAAATCAGCAGGACGTGTGCTAGTATCCTTTTTGAGGGTGCTATATAATACAAAACCACAAATAAAGTTTGTATTTTAGCGCTCTGAGTGTTCGCTTCGAGGAACGAGGAACAGAGATTTCATCCTTTTGCTGCAAGAAACGTTTAAAACTGCAGTTTGTATTTGTGAGCTTAGTTCGTTGTTTGCAGAGTTAAAATGTAGGAGCCCATGGTTTTTGAGGAAGATTGCATACCGTGACTGAAGATAGCAACACTGTCATGGGTTGTGACTGCAACTTCAGAAGTTTCCAGCAGTGGAAAGATTTAGATTTGTAAATGTAAGCTCTTTCATAACAACTCTAAGCCATTTCTGTGCCACAAACCAATGTGACGTTTGGTGCAGCTGAATGGTAGTACCTCTTAGGGCTCACAGAAGTGTATTCCATTTTTGTTTACTTGATTCAAAAGCAAAACATAATTCTATTTTCTGAAAAAGGAAGTTAAGACTTCAGATGTTTGTTTTCTTAATATGGAATTTCAGATATCAGACGTGTAGATCTATCAAAAAACCTGCTGTCATCTTGGGATACAGTGATAGATGTTGCATCTCAACTTCCACACCTGGAAACGCTTGATATCAGGTATAAATACCCATATTTGGAAGCAGTGTGAACCAAACTGAAATAAACACTGAGTTCGTACTATAAAAAGGTGTGCCCAATTTTTGTATTTGCTTTTGTCGCTAAGCTGACAAAAATGTATTTTTATATAGCTGTCGGTGTTCCATTTTCTTCAATATTTTAGCACTGAATAGGCATTGCAAGCTGCGTACTGTTTGTAAGATCAGGGTTTAACATCACGTGAGGCACGCGTAGTTGTGATTTATTGTTATCAACGTACATGAGAATACAGAAAATGTGTCTTAATTCACTTAGAATAGTTCTTTCATTTTTCCGTTGTTGAGAAAAGTGGCCTAGAGTTATGGGCGGTTAGAAGTTGTTTGTAGTAAAATTGCAACGCAAAATGGAAGTGAGGGTGGGCTTTGAAGCTGATAGTTTGAATTATCACTATTTTTTGAATTGTTTTGATCTTCTGTTAAGAGTTTACTCTAAAAAGGAAGTTACCGGGTAGGTCTGCCAATGAATTGTGTGTGTGTGTGTGCAAGCAGTGTTGGAGGAAGTATCCACCAATAAATTCCACCATTTAAATGGGAAAAAAATACTGTAAGTGTAAATATGTTGAATGATTTCTTGTAATAATATGCAAGTAGATCAGACTTTCAGAAAGAAACAAGAACTCTTGGGGAGGGCAGGTAATGAAAACTAATTTGAAGTCTTCGGAATTGAATCTTATAACTGTTTGATAGTGATATTTTTGCTGTCAACATTTTCTACATACTTCTCCCTGGTTTCAATCAACATTACGGAGTCTAAGCTCCAAATCAGACTTTGTTTCATTTATTATTAATGAAAATAATTATTTTCAAATTTAAAATGTCAAGAAGGAAGGTGTGCATCCATGAAGTAGGAAAGTAAATTAGGAAAGAATGAGTTTGAATATAAGCAGAATTCTATTTTGTAGTGGTTTGTAAGTATGTAAAATACTGTCAGTGACTTTTTAAATTTTGCTGATGTTATTTTTTGTCCTTTCTCTGTAATTCCAAATGAGTGCCTTCATGAACGCTTAGATTTATTGAAGTTTATACTGACAATTACTCTCTTTACACAGCGGAAACAAAATGAAATTTCCATCTGCATCAGTTTCTGTATCGAGTGCGTTTTCAAAGCTGACGACGCTGGCACTTAATCAGACTGAGATAACATGGACAGAGGTAACACCTTTCTAAATTTATTTCTTTATACTGCCAGATTTTTAGACAAGCAGAGCACGGTAAATATTTATACATTACGTTATTCTTCTGAAGTGTGATCATCCTTAGGAAAATAATTGTATTAGTTGGGAATGTAGGTTATACTGGCACAGGAGTCTACTAAGAAATGTTTAACTTCATTCACATCTGTAAATTACCAAGTGAAGATAAAGCAGCAGAAGTATAACTTAACTTCATGTTCCAAAGATTGGAAAATTTTGTTTCCTTGTTCTTACTGAGAGCTTGTGTATACCTTCATGCAGTTAAGAGAACAAATGCAAAGGGAAAGAATGCAGGTCAGTATGACGTGAAATAGTTGCTCTGGCACCGCTTTGCATCAGCACGAGATTGACTTAGTGTCTTTGCACCTAATGAAAATGCTTGAAATACATCATACAACACAGATGTAGCTCAGAATCAACTAAGCTCCGACTCGTTTCAGGAACTGAAACATGCAAATATTTAGATGATTCTGCCCTAATATCTCACTTCATTAAGGGTGGAGTCGTCAGAAGTGTTAGCAGTGGCATTTTATCTGAAGCAGGGGGAGGAGAACCCCTTATGAATCCCTTCTCAGTAGTGTTATGTTACAGTAAGTACCAGCCCATTATCTGGATTTCTCAGCATCAGATCTTGTAAGTACTGCATTGAGAAATTAGCTGAATTTTCAAATGTTTGCTGTCAGCTGCAATCCAGTAATAGAGTACTTACCAGAACTTGGGTTTTGACTTGATTGGAAGTTCGGTGCTTTCAGTTTCTTCTCTAGAGGCTAGATGAGAGTCTTCGCTATGTTTTTTTTTTAGTATCTATTTATTGTCCTTGAAAACAGTTATTTCATTTGCATGTGATATGCATACATCTAAATACATCTGAAATGTCGGTTAGTGTATCACTAAAAGAGCACGTTACTGTGTTATTCCTATTGGTTGTTCAGCACGTACCGTATAATCTTCAGGGGGACGAGATGTTCTGTAAAATATCTTAGAAACCACCGAAATAGAAACTTGAGTTATTCATATTTTTGGCTCCAAAATGATATTTTTTTTCCCTCGTTCGGCGTTTAGGTCACAGCGATCTGTCTGTCAATCTGTTCTCAAACTAATATCTGATAAAACCATACAGGGTTAAAAAAAAAAAATAACAATGACTGCCCTCCGTTAGGGCAGAGGAGCAGCATGGTGTTGCTGGCACTGGCAGGAAGTTGGGAAGAACGATAGGCAGTAGGCAAGTATACAGCAAAGAGTGTCTTATCGTGTCATCTGGAATTCCAAGGCTTCCTGAGCTGGCGGATGTATGTGTTGGTATCTGAATAATCTTTGTGGGTTTTTCTTTCATGATTTATCTAGCCACTTTGAGGAACTACTCTAAATTTTTTATATCTACATCTTGTAACATCAGTTTAGTTATGTGCTGTATAAAAAAAATATATATATAAAATCCCTTTTGGCTTTTGATCTTGCTGCCCGATAATTTCATTTAACAGTTGCCAACATTTTATATGCAGGTAACTGAGAACAGCTCTGTTACATTACTTTGATGACGTGTTAAGTTTCTTTCCAACTTTCCACTATTTACTTCCTGACATAAACTTAGAGTAGCATCATAGACTTGCGTGGTGACAGATTACTTCTTATCTTTTTCCTTTTGCAGCAGATCTTGCATTTATGTTTTGCCTTTTTGATCAGAAATGGCTGTTGCAGTGCCCAATCCTTCCCAGCATTCCAACAGATTATCCACAACGCGCTCACAGTCTTTACAGAGCTTTAAGTTGGTGTCGGATTTGTGAACTTTTCTCTCCTCATGGAACCTGTTTTAAACAGTAGTTAAAATGGAGACGGAGTTGCCTGGAGTTGTGATGTCACTATCATTAAGCCTGGGCAATTTTCTGGTTGTTCGATCAGTCTACTGAAAAGTATTCTGATCTTTTGCTTGATGCACTTTTTCTGTTCCACCCGTCACAACGTAGGATTTTTGTGAAGGAATCCACAGGAAGTCCTCTGTGGTGAGCACACACCTGACTGCACAACCCTGCTCATTTCATCGGTGTCAGTAGATCCGGACACACGAAAGTGCCATTTGGAAGAAAGAGTGATAGGCAACCTGCAGTACTGAGGTCTGATTTTGAGACCTGCGATTTGTTCTGAACGCATTCTGAGTTGATCTGCATAACGTATATATTTTTTGAGTAGCTTTCCTCAACTTCCATTGCATTCGGTGATGTTTTGCTCTTAGGTTCTACTTTGTGCTCCGGGATGGCCGGTACTTGAAGAATTATACCTAACTTCAAATAATATCACGGTTTTGGAAAGGTAAGATGAGTAACTTCCATCAGTCTTCTGTGACCAATGCACTGCTAAGTTATATATTGGATAAAGGTACATTCCTGCAATGTCACTGTCACATAATTGTGAAATAAACGAGGCAAGCTTCTCATGATGTACTTCAAAATACCTTTATATAAGTACAGTTATTTGCATGCAGATACGTACGCAGAAAACTAGTATTTTAGTTCGATATAATCTGAAATAGTCTGCTTTTGTGTTTCTAGTTTGTTGGTTTTTTTTTATGTTTTTCAATGTGGCAGGCCTGATAACGTCCTGCAGACCCTGAAACTGTTAGACCTTTCCGACAACCAGCTACTGGATGGAAGCCAGCTGCACCTGATAGGACATCTCCCCAGGTAGCTGTTCAACGAATCTGCTGCAAGTTCTTTGTCTCGTCCTGGATATTCATTCTTCTCCGTAGCCTTTGTGGACAGAAATGTGATTGCCTTTTTTCTTACGTTGCGTAGAAGGTGAATGAAATCTTAGAACGGAAGTATTCTGCCCTCTTGAGGAGAGTAACTGAATTACTTCACTGAGCTATTCTAATAGTCTTGGTTTGTTGTAGGCAAGTCCTTCTTAAGTTGTGTGTTAATAACTGAATAACTCAAAACTGAAATGATTTATCACTTTACTAAGTTCTTCAAATGTTACCATCCTCAGCATTTTATCTGTAATGACAGGATGCAGAGAGTGGCTGTGGAAAAGCGAAACAGGTTTGGATGTGGCTTCTTAGGAACAGTTTTAAGTCCACGACAGTGTCACAGAGGTTCTTTAGTAAGTGCAGCCAGCGCAGTTGTGTGAGTGTGCAGAATGCTGTTAGACACCTCGGTGGAAAGTGTGACATAAAAGGCTGCTGGTGATGGGCAGTTTCCACGAGCAGGCATGCCCATGCACTCCATCTGTTTGTCCTTTGTTTAATAAAACCAAAGAAAAGCAAAACGCAGTCAGGCTGGAAGGAGGCAAAACTTGAAACTGTTGCACTTAGTCCCTAAACACTCTGCTAAGGTCTGGGTACTGCCTGCTGCTGTTTACTTGTCAGTGATGGTCCGTGCTGTCAAAAGCCTCTTGCAACTTTGTGTTTAATAATGAAAGCAAAACTTGAGGTGGTGTTTTTCTGGGAGGTTTGTTTGTTTTTTAACGAAAAATGTTCTGTACCAGCTACAGTAATCACGATATCTGTTGCGTTTCAGATTAGAACAGTTAATTCTTAGAAACAATGGAATCTCTTCGGTATGCTTCCCCGATGCTGAGTTTGGTATGTAAAAGAAGCAGTTTACTTTAGTCTTATAATTCTGTTCACTTGAAGTTTTCATTATTGTCTGGACTTACTCTTTTTCCTAGGATGCAAGACTAAAATGTTTCCCTCCTTGAAAAGCCTTGCAGTAAATGACAATAGAATTTCACAGGTAGGTTTGCTTGTGAGAACTTCTCACTTCATAAATGCGTGCGTCTCTGTTTAAAAGCAGCTTTGCCGTTTGCTATTTAAGATTTGTTTGATGGCTTGTGAGGTGACTACTGAGCTCTCTGGTCAACTCATAGGTGGGAATTTCCAAGTTTTTAAAATCTAAAATGCTGAGTAGTTCCCAATCAGTTTAGTTCAGCGGGTTTCTTAATGAAATGTAACGGGATTATTTTCGCTGTCGAGTGAACGGGATGGAAGCGGTTGGTTCTGCAGTCCGGGAGGGTTGTTTCTCTCTCAGTTATTGTGTGGGAAAAGCCAGTGGCACTGCTCATTGTGCTGCAATGCAGAGCGCTTTATGTTTCCTCCTAAGTCTCTTCCCCTCCATTCCAGTGGTCGTCGATCAATGAGCTTGATAAACTGCCGAGCTTGCAGGTCCTGGAGTGTCGCAATAACCCTCTAATGGAAACAGAGAAGAATCCAGAGACCCTGAGACAGCTAATTATTGCCAAGATAAGTCAGCTGGAGGTTTTGAACAAGTCTGAGGTATGCAGTGCGCCAAGAAAAATTGCACAAGTCTGCAGAAAAACAGATTTTAAACTGTTGCTTGATGAATGTTCAGCTTCTGTTGAGATTGTTTGTTTGGATGCAGGAAGAGTAAAGTACTGACTATTCCATCGCTTTGTGGTCCCACTTAGTGCCCCGTTTACCAAGTACAGCCCTGTTTGTGAACACTGCTAGTCCAACGGGCACGAGGGCACGGGGAAAACATACCACCAGCGTTACTCCATCAACTCGAATTGAATTTGCAGGTCCGTTCATAAGCAGCATACGCTTGCCGAAAAGAAAAGAAGCAGTAGCACAGTTAACCCTATTTCAGTTGCCTTCTGCAATAGGAGGCCAGAACTGTCTGAACCAAATCCAACTTCCGGCCAAACCTGAGCACAGAGGAGGACAGAAACTCCATGTGTTCTGCAGCTACAAACAAAATTCTTAAACGTTCGTGCATTTTACTTTCCTGGAAAGTCATATAATTTTGCTGTGCTCCATTCTTGTGTCAGTACAGATTTTTCCTGAAGAAAGAAAAGGAGCAGAGCTCGATTACCGCAAAATATTTGGCAAGGACTGGCTAGCAGCTGGAGGGCACTGGGATCCTGCGAGAAACAAACCGAGTGAAGAATTCCTTGCTGCCCACCCCAGATACTTATCTCTTTGCCTTAGTAAGTACAAGTCCAACTCCATGGTTGCTTTCCCTTGGGCTGCTGTTGACTTTCAGTCTCAGAAGCGCTCACGTGTACGTGTGCTTTCCTTCACACAGAATACGGCGCCCCCGAAGAAGGAGAACTGAAGGGACAGCAGCCTTTGACTCTGAAAAATCAGCTTTTGAGTAAGAGGCCAGAAATGGTCAAAACGTTTCCTTCTGCAGTGGAAATATGTTCGGGAGTTTGGTGTTTCCTGGGTGTCTGGAGGACGCAGGGCTCAAAAGCCTTTGAGAGGTCCTGGGGTCGCAGCTTGTAATTCTGCTTCACAGAACTGTGCCGATGAGTTTGACTGGACACCTGCTCGTCTGTACTCCAGCTCCTTTTCCTCCACAATCCAACCTGAAGGATCTTCTTAATTAGGACTTAGTGAGGAGTAGTGGTATTCGATATTCTCCTCTGACAGCAGGAATGATTTTTCCGTGGAAGAGATTTGAGCTTTCCACCTTAATCACACAGCTGTTTCCCAATTATTTTTTTATACGTAACTTCTTCATTTTAGGATGGTCAAGGAAAAATATGGCTAACTTTGGTATCTGGGGCTGTTTACATACTTATCTATAGGTTACATCCCAGATGTAGAAATTCTTTTGGCTTTGTTTCTTAGTTTAGAGTTTATCTTTTTTTTTTTTTTTAACTAACTTTTAAGCAGTATTTTAAAGCATTCTATTTTAATGTTGACTAAGTAGAACAAGGAAGAAGAGGCTGGGGGGGAGGAAACAGTTTGTATAAAAGCGGACCAGAAAGCTTCTGTGTCCTGCAAGAGCAGGCCCTGACATTCATTCACTAATGCCTCCCTGTTCTTCCTTAAGCTTTGACAATTAAATGTCCTGACAACCCCGAGCAGAAGCCTGTAGTGAAAAAGCTACCAGGTAAGTCTTGCCTCTTGTTTTAGCAATTGATCTGTAGCTCCTTTGCAAATGATTGTAATAAAGGATGTCAGCTGCCGCCTCTAGCTTTGTCAGCTCCCTGAAGAATGTCCCCGATGATTCTGTCGTGTAAAGGAATGACAGACATGGAACTCAGTTTAAAAAGGCCTTTTTCTGGTCCTCACCCCGTTACTTTCAGTCCAGTTTGAGAACTGCACGTTGATGCTTGTTATTACCGTGGCTTCCACTGGTTTCATGAGGCAAACATACAAAAGCTGTTGCTGGGCTAGTACGTGCATCAGGAACCAGGGTGTCAGAGTTCTAGAGCTCTGTGAGGTCTCAGATCTTAAAAATTACAATAGAGGACTGATGCTGACCTGTATCAGATCTGTCTTCCGTGAAGCTTTGCGCCTGCGGTGACAGCTACACTGAGCAGACTCTGTTCTAAATCAAAATGAAGTTTTGGAAAGGTGCGTCAGAATGGACTCTGAAAGAAAACAACTTAGTCGAGCTTTATTCTAAAATAAAAATCACATTTATTATCACAAGTTGCATAAAATCAGATAGATAGATACAGCTTGTACAAAAATGTTTGATAGAAAAATATCTGTTTTGAGTACAATGTGTGGTATTACAGGAGTAACTCGCTATTGCTGTGCCTTTAGGTAAAGCTTCGAAAGAAGTAAAAGTTGAACTTAATTTTTTATATTGAGTAGATCTGTTGCCAGCAGGTGTCACCTCTGGAGCAAACCACATTTACTCATTCAGGATGCATTACAAAAAACGTCCCTTGGTGTAACTGACTTCATAATAGAAACTGCTGTACGGCTGTGCTGGCAGGCAGCTGGGGACTGGGTCACGCAGCAACACTCACTTGTAGGAATGGCACTCGGTCCACAGTGGTATCTGTGCCAGGAAAGCCAATTCAAGGTGCAGAAACTTCAAGGAAGGGGCACCAGCTGCAGTGTGTGACTGGTACGTGTACCAGAGGTCACTTAGTTTAGCGTGGAATAAATTCAAATTCAAAGGTGAATTATGAAGCCGTAACACTTCGGTTTGGTAAATGGGATCCAAACACGTCAGACATGGCTGTGTATTGTGTCTGACCCAGCAGAGATTAAATCACTTTTAACTTGACGTTAGCAGTTATCATTTCAGGTACAGAATAGGTTATTGCAGTGTTAGTGAAAGGCTGTACTGCTGCTTCAGTTCTGTTGCTACGAGCAAGTATAGCTGAAAAAACAGTACAGCTCTGTGGTAGCAGCATTTTTCTAATAACTTTTCCCCCCCCACCTTCCTTTTTCAGAGTCCATGACTATTCAAAGGGTCAAAGGATTGCTCTATCACCTACTTAGAATTCCTGGTTCGGAACTGAAACTGTCCTACGAAAGTTCTAAAGTGAGTCAAAATTAAGTAACTTAGCACTAAAATACCTGATGCTGATAAAGGTCAGCAGCATGTTCTAAAGTCCTGCCTCGTGACGCTGGTCTCACACAAGGAGGGCACTCTTCCTGCTCTAATTTAGGACCTGACTCAACCCCTGCAATACGACAGACGGTCCCTGACAGCAACTCCCTGATGTACGTTTAGTATATTCAAACCAAAAGCTGTTGGAGTCTGACGAGACTTCTTTCTTCCTCTCTTATTCTAGCTGAAAGGAAAAGAAGTTGAACTCGACAACAACTTAAAGCCTTTGCAGTTTTACTCGATAGAAAATGGAGACTGCGTGTTAGTGCGGTGGTAACAAGAGACAGCCCCGACAGAACGAAGGAGAAGCCAACAGTGGAAGTGCAGAGGCATCGCAGGCTGCCTGCAGACACCACGTCCTACCTGTGCCTGAACACGTCGTGGGGAACGTGGTCCCAGAGGGCTCTGTGGTAATACTGCCAGCTCCTAAGCTTGGCAGTGGTCTCTGTGAAAGCCTTTACTTTTGATTGAAGTGTCTTATGCAAGAGATACCAAATAGCACCTCAATTCTTCAGTTCAATAAATCTCCAGGTAACCTTTTGGCATTACTTTATTCTACCTTCCCTCTGCAGCAGCAGAGGATTTGTTTTTGTTGAACTGCCATCAGGATCTGGTTGGGATATCTTTGCTTATAACAGCTCTAGGACAAAATCAGTGCTGTGCTGAAAGACATTACTTGCACTCTTTTCACTCACTTACTTCCAAAGAACTTAAAGCAAACGAAAGTAAATCAGCAGTAATTGTAGAAGCATCTACGCAGCCTTAGAATATTTAAGGTCAAAATCTGACAAACCGTAATTCTACCTACAGAATTAACATACCACAGTATATAAATAAGTTGTCAGCATACTGCAGGGCATTGCTATTTATTCTACATTCTTTAGTGTGCTGTTCCTCAGCAGTATTTTACATCCACTCATGTATCCCCAGACTCAAAGACAGCACACTCAACAGTCAGAAATCCCTCCTAATCGGGCTAGGTTTGCGGTACTTCAAGATTTGGTATAAGCAAACTTTGATTTTATATTTTTAATCTAAAATGACAATGGCATAAACAAACTGAACGAGATAAATCCCAAACCCTAGCTGTCTCAGCCCCTCCAACAGCGTGGAACCTGCTGCAGCACGACTGACCAGCTGCCCTGGTACTAAGCACAGCTCTCTCCCTCTGGGATCCTGATACAGCTCTATACAGAGTTAAATCAGTAGTATTTAATTTACAAAAGACAGGCTAGTTGGCATTCTTATGTGCATTTATTAATTACAAGTAGGGCTTTTGACTTTATATAAAAAGGAAATTTTTATCTTAAACATTTTGGTTCTTGTCAGATCAACATCTATACTATAGAAATTGAATCCTGTCAGTCCGCTTGTAATTATCAAAAGGGATGTGCAAATGCTGTTAAACTTCACTCGAAACCCAACATTAAAAGATACCTTAACGTTCCACGCTCTTCCAAGAATGATCCCCAGCGTACAGGTTTCCACCGTCATTATATGCTACGCTGCCTGCCAGTCTAAGTCCATCACCTTTCCTCACATCTGCAAGGATCTCCACACAGCTCCTTTGCTCTCCAGAGCTCTCTCAGTTCCTGTGGGGAATACTGAGGGGAAGACAGCATGCCGCTCTCACACGTCTTCTCACACAGCCAGAGGCTGTCCTGTCAGAGACACAGCAATGGCAGTAGTTGTTCTTAGAACTGAGTTCCAAGAATCAGGTTTTCCTTGTTCGTGTGCCAAATGTACTGCTAAGAAGTTTCACCAGCTCGAGGTGCACATCCCTCCCTGAACCGCTACAGCTGTCGGGAGTACTTGAAGGGGGAGAGTGCTCGTGGTTGTTTGGGGTGTGGTTTTGTTTGTTAAAATCAATTCTAAAAGTGCTTTCTGGATTTCAATCCAGTAGCTGGTTCGTGTTTTATAAAAGGAAAAAAAAAAAAATGCCTCTCCTCTTTTATTTCTGCTATTTGTAATAACAGTCATAGTCCCTTTCCATAAGATCAGAGAAATTCTGCAGACTTACTTGGTATCGCTTGGGTCCTATAGCTGCCATCCAGATGCCCATACTCACGTCTTCACCCTGAGACAAAACATGAGAAGAGCATTAGGAGCAGGAAAGCCTAAAGCATGTACCTGCGTTAAAAAAAAAGCTAACCAGGAAAAGCTGTGTCTGAGTGGTTCACGGGCGTTCAAATAATCCTCCCAGTTTTCTGAGCAAACTGTTTCCACAAGGAAAAAAAAAAGTACAATAAAACCAAGTTTAACATACCAGAGCTTCTCAGTCCAAAACAGCTGTGATGGGAGCTAGAGCAGACACTAAGTACAGTGATTCAAAGCACTACAAAAAGCCAAAGCAATAAACAGGAGAACCCAGCGCCGACTTGAGCAGTGGTCTTTCCAAATCAGCAACACCGCATGCTGCTCCCCAAACCAGTTTAAGAAATAACTGAACCAAAGCTTCAATACCTGGTAAGTCTTTAATCTTTCAGAGTTGCTTGCCAGCCACTGAACGATGTCTTTGGAGATAACGTAGCCAGACCCACACGCAAAGGCTGGATAGGCAGGACTCGGGTACTCCAACTCTTGCCATTTCCCAGTTCGATCAACTGCCCAGTTAAGTCTGAAACTGAAAACCACATTAGAGCTGTGAGCCCAGACATCTCACCTTCAGCTTTAGAGTAAGGCCTTCAGTTTTGGACACTCTCATTTTGCTTGATTTACTAGCTTCAATTCCAATCATATTACGTTGTGTTATTTTGCATTCTGATATCTTACCTAGGAAGCTAGTTTTCCTCCTCAGATCATTGCCACTGTTAGGTTTTAAGGCCCGTCTCCCTGCCCTCTCCCTCTGCGTGGGTCCACAGGTCTCCCACCCTATTAGACATGGAGCTGAGACACAGTACTGGGTTTTATATACTGCCTGTCAGTAACAGCCGTGCTAGACTGTGGCGACTTAGTCACAATTACAGTAAAAAACATCTTTCAGAAAGGAACGCTAGATGCAGCTTTATTTTCTCAACACTGATTTACTGTTGCAGGGAGTCAGCACTTTTCTCTGTGCTCTTTTCCAAATGACACTTAACAAAGCAGCTGTTGAACAGAGGCTGCCGTCACACGACTACAAACATGCTCCGGCAGCTGCCTTCCCTAGGGGGCATTTTATTTACTAGCAGATCCCTGCAGGAAGCCAGAAGCACTGCCTGCCCACTGTCGCTGCACTGACTCCCATACCCAGCCAGCACAGCGCAGTTTCAAGATGCTGTGGCACCACACCGTGCATCTGAGCGCCGTGTCAGGCAGTGAGGAGTGCCCTCCTGTACGTTTCGGGAACACTGGCATCACACTTACAGGTCTCATGTACTCACAGCTGACTGGCGTAACTGTGTCAGTGCAGCAGGTTCTCTCTGCTTTTTGCGAGCAGCTTCAGGAATGGCTGCATTTAGTCATAAGCACGAGCTAAAGCCTCGTGTGAGCTTCTGTCACCTCAGACACAGCTCCGTAACAGCGAGGAATTAGAGCTGTGTGGCAGATGTGCAATCAGAGCCCACATTCACAGCTGAGGCTGATACGTAAAGCGCCCAGCAGACACCACAATCCACTTACTTCAGACCACACAAAATCACGGAATCACCAGGGTTGGAGGAGACCTCCAAGATGATCCAGTCCAACTGTCCACCTACCACCAATGTTTCCACATGAAGTACCGTATCTAAACGGTCCTTGAACGCCTCCAGGGTCGGTGACTCCACCACGTCCCTGGGCAGCCCGTTCCAGTGCCTGACCACTCTTCCAGAAAAGAAATTTCTTCCTCACGTCCAACCTGAATCTGCAACTTGAGGCCATCACCTTTCATCTTCCCCTGAGACACGGGAGGAGAGGTGTAGCCCTCTTACACCCTACAGACTGAGGGGTAAAGGCCTTGCTGATCATTCCGTACTTCCCATACTGATTTTAGCTTTCTTCATCTCACACTTGTCTTACCCGGAGACTGCGACTACTAGAGAATTTACACTTGAAGACGTTACCCGTAGAGAAAAGATTTTGTCCAATCTCCCCTCCCAGCACATGGCTTTTCCTTTTAAGCAATCTGTTAAAGATTATTAAAAAAAACAAACAACTCACTTTCCCCACCAAATGTTTGGTCTGTCCAATCTCTTCTGCACGATCCTGTTAAAAACAGCCTCCAAATCAATGTAACAGTCATCATCCGTCTTCAGCAACAAATCAAAACTTGCGGTTTCAACTGTCCTGTAAAAGAAAAAGAGACGAGGTGCTGAGCTGCAGCCCACAGTTATGCAACAAAACACTTCACAAGGGGTTTCTGGGAAGCCCTGGTGACGATGGGCACACGGCTGTTGAAAGCCAGTGGCTCACATTAGTGGTCTGTTCTTCAGGACGAGAAGGTCCATTCAAGGGCAGTACAAGTGGAGGAAGCTACACAGAACACCCGAGGAAACAACCTGGTAGCTAAGCTCTGTCTGCAGAGCACACTGTAACATGAAAAAAGCAATTTTAAACGGTCTGAAATATCTGTAAAATAATCGAGGTTTGAAATTTTAGGGATTATTCCTTGGTTTAACCAAAGATTGTTTCAGAGGGTAACTTCAGGCAGAAGGGCATTTTCCTCAAGTTTTATGTTACTCAATCCTGAAAGGCTTTGCTAACCTGTAAAAAATGATCACTGACATCTACGTCTTGACATTTAAACTCCCTTTTTAGAACTGAAAGCACGTTTCAGTTTTCAATTACATTTTTAACCATGACATCTGTTAAAGAAATGTAGAATCTCACAGGCAACTAAAACTGTCAGCTATATTTCTTACTCCATTCAAGATCAATTAATTGAAAGAGTCATCTCAGGATTATATAGATCATATGATGGATCATGAGAACGCTTCCTCTCATCTCAGCTTTTCTTCCCCACATTACGCAAGCCCCTGTCCTTGCCCTCCATTCAGCACGACTGAGACCACAGTGGAAGGTCAGCATCCAGTTCCAGGCCAACCACCAAGGAGACCTGGATTTACTGGCTGGAGAGGGTCCAGTGCAGGGCCACTGAGGGGGTTTGGGACTGGACCCTTTTTCTTGTGAGGAAAGGCTGAGAGAGCCGGGACTGTTCCGCCTGAAGGAGCTCAGGAGGGCTCTCATCAGTGCTTACAGATACCTGAAGGGAGAGCGTAGCAGAGCCAGGCTCGTTTCAGTTAGATCCAATGACACAACAAGGGGCAATGGGCACAAACTGAAACTTTAAGTTCACAAGCTGGCCCCAAACCACTAAAACTAAAACCACATTTTCAGAAACAAAAGAAATTCAAAGGTGCAACAAATCTGTCACCTGAACTCCTAGAGCAGAAAGGTCTGCCTTGCCAGGTCACACTAACGAGGCACCAAATACTTTATTCATTAGATAGACTATGTGCCTCAAAACTGTGAGAGAGAAACACAGCTTAACGAAGGGAATCACATAAGGTAGCACGATGTGAAAGCTGTCATACAGCTGGATTACCTCACATCACATTCCTAAGAGGAAACGCCATCTTTGCAACTTACCATCGGTAGAAGTTCAGCAGTTTAGAAGGAACATTTCTGTAAGTGTCAACAACGTCTACAAAAACAATATCATCGTAGGTACTGCTCTCTTCCTTCAGTAAAGTATCTTCCTTTTCAAGGCTTTTTATGTGACTTGTAAACCTTTCCGGGCGGGTATGGAGGCTTTTTAGAAGAGCATCACCTTCTGAAAGAAGCAGCAGCCATCATTAAACAAAGGTACAGATCTAATTCATATTTTGCATAGTTCTTTTGGATCATACACAGTATACAGACAAGATCTGAAAAGGTGTTTAATGAGATTACAAAAATCCAACAATTACATTTTTAAATTAAACGAGGTAAAAAGTTGCAGAACAAATAAAGTACTCTTTAGTAGCAAAAGGATTCGACCTTTCAAAGTTTTCAGAATAAAGAGCTGTTCACTGTTACCAGCAGAGCAGAAGGGCCGCCGCTATACAAATGTCAAAACAAACAAAATATCCCTGCCCGTGTTGGGTATGGTGGACAGATAAGAATACATTACAGTGCTATGTGGCCAAAATCTTAGGCATTGGAAAGGGCCCTTACAGAGACTCTGAACGTTCTGCTGAAATAGCTGTGAAACAGCAGTGAACAAGCAGGCTGCATCAGATAACTGCTGCTTTTAGTTATTGATAGTAAATGTTAATAATCCTGAAAGTAGCAGGACTGGAGCAAATATGAACGTTACCAAGGAAAGATCTCCTGAGGACCACACTGCACACAGCGTTTTTAAAACTTGGGTTTGGGTAACAGAAAATAAGGACAGAGGAGACTGTTTACTGAAAAAAAAAAATGTTGTTTCTGTTAATAAAAAGATAATGAAATTAAAGTCAGTTGGAGCAGCTGCCAAAGGGCAAACCAAGAAGCTACAGCAGGACACTGACACTAGGCATTAAAAAGAAATAACCCTTTTAGTAGAAATAATAAGCTGATCAAGTTCATGGAACAAGCATTAATTTTACCTCAGAGAAGTAATTTTAAGTTTCTGTTTTAATCATGACATCAAATGCAATGCTGTTTGCAGACTTACCTTGAATAGTGTAGATGAAACCACCTGCTATCCCCTCCACGCCTTCTGTGAGTTCATGTGGCAATGACCCTTCCCCTGCCTGTTGAGGACACGTTAATAGAAAGAAATAAATTAGTCAGTCTCTCATTACTGATCTGTTTTCCACTGATTTTAGGGCATGAAATTTTCCAGAAACTAAGAATGAAATAAACCGAAGACAATCTGGGTTCATGTGCCTGCGTAATGAAAGATAAAGACCAGGATTTTGAGGTGTAAATTTTGAGGCATTTTTGAACGTTTCACTTAAAACTAGAGCACCACAAACGCAGAACCACTGGGCACCTCAGTCATACTTCTTTCACCACCTACTGAAAGACAGCGGGTGAACCTTAATTCCTTCAAAACACAAGAACACGTCCCTTGCTAGCATCGTTTCTTGTACACGCCCCAGTTCTTGTCCTGGGTAAAAGCAAACTTCTCCTCTGAGGTGTTATAGAGAGAAATGCAGGAAAGCAAAAAGCTGAATTGCGAGAGTTCTAGGAAAAATGGAAACGGGGTGGAAGAGAAGAGATCTGACTCACTGTAATGACTCTGAAAACACCGCCTCCATCATTCACCATCACTTTGTGAAGGTTTCTTGAAACAAGGCCCTGAAGATCCTGGCTCTCCCATACAATGGTGCCTTCAAAACTCTGTTAAGAGAGCATAATGTTGTTACCCAGTTATTCAAAAGCTTTAAAAAATTAAACAGTTGTGTGTTTTTTCTAATCTGAAAATAGTCAACTTCACAAAATGGACAGCTTGAACGCAACATAAATGTTTTACTTATACTTCAAAAAAAAGTCTCAGAAAAGTACATCTGTGAAACTCAGCAACACAACCATGCTTTTAATACTTATCATGAATGTGCATTAGGAACATTAAATTTTTAACAGAAATCCCTACTGCAAAAGCCTTTAGCTTTTTAACATCAGCAAGACGTATGTTAAAACAGATTTGGAAATAAGTGCTGCTTTTTAGTTATCTGATACAACCAGAGATCAGAGCCCTGTGCATGACATCAGTGAAAGTCGAAGGAAAACACTGCCACCTTTATCCTGGTGAAACTGTCACAAGCTACCATAGGCACAGAACTCTGGCATGTCATCTTGGCAGGCAGGGAAAGGAGGAGGAAAAACAAGTGAATCCCTTTAAAACTGAATATTTTTAACTCTTAATTTATGTCACTCCTTCAAAAATAAAAATAAAAAAAAAAAAAAGAAAGAAAATATTGCATTTTCAGGCGTTTTATTTCACCTTGAAACTCATCCCTCTAACAGTCCAACTACTACCAATGTTACATAAGACTTCCCAAAGGCCCCTAAGAAGGGCAAGTGGCATGTTGGACAGCTAAGAGTGGTGGTGATAGCATATTTTCTATTGTATTTAATTAATTTCACCTTAATTGCAAGGTAGTGTAGAGCAGTTACAGGGATGCTACACTTCTGCCTGCTAAATGATGAGTGCATTCAGTTTTGTTTCTCCCAGTTTCATAGGAACAATGCTGGTACCTAGTGTGGGCCTCAGAACAGAAACAACTTGCTTCAACTACTCGTAGATGCACTTCTGTTTAATTGCACAAGCCTTCCAGCTTTACCCCATTTCAGCTTCCTTGGACACCTTTTCCAGAAGCCCTCCAGTTACTGACTAACCACTGTGTCCAGCTTACAGCCCTGCTCCAGTTTTTGCTTTTCTCCAGAAGTAGGTCTTCACATCTGCAACAGTCTCAGAGGTTAATTACAGCCGCATATGTCAGAAGGTTCACATCTATTATTTATAATGGTAGCTTTATAATCTAATAACAGAACTAGTCAGTGTTTACTCAAGCCTGATTTGCATGCTCAGTATCTTTCCCTCGCTTCTTCAATTACCTGTCAGTTACCAAAGCAAACGGGCCACTACTAAGACGTTTCTTAATATCAAGACCTGTAAACATCCTGCACAGTGAAACCTGTGCACCGAATTCCTGTGTTTGCAGAGGCTGTCATCTACTATTCTAACTTATTTTCATTTTTAAGAAGGGACTGGGCTTTAATCCCACTCGTATGCCTTGCATACAGACACAACCACTGTCAAGTTGCTTAGTAAGCCCCTAAATCCTTTCACTGTTCAGCAATCGGAAATGTTACAACATAAACATTGTTACCATTCAGTATTACTGGCTTCAAACACCTACCAGGAGTCTTAATCCATTATTACCAGTGGACCCTAAACGTAAGATGTTCTGAAGCTGCAAACTATCATTACTTTCCAGGTCGAGAGACTTGTAAGCAAATTTTCTAATTACTTTAGCCTTCAGCTATTCTTATTCTAAGCGGTTTAATGGAAGCTGAGGCCCAAAAATGCTGAAAGCAAAGCCTTAGTGGCACACCTGAGACTACATCATCCGTTTTTCCCCATTTAGATGCCAACCTTGTTGTTGCCAGAACGCAGCAGCAATTACAGTGAATACAGAACAGGTGTACTGACAGAATGCAGCGCTGCCAAACTCCTTTCCTAATGTAAAACAGCGCTGCCCTTTTTGTCTCTGCAGCTACTCCCCATTAGTGGTGTGGAATACATATGGCACAGAGTTCTACTTCCACGCAAGCGGCCTTTGGCTTTTTGTCAACACAAATGCATTGCTAGGACTTGGCTGTAAGAACCCCACGCGTGAGTTTTAGTTATCTGCTGGTGGTTCTGCTCTTCTGCACCTTCAGTCGCTGCAAAGCAGAATGATCAGCTCAGCCTCCAGCAATCTGGCTTGCCAGATGCTTCCTCTCTGCTGTATTTCTCTCCCTTTCCCCCAGATGAGCAGAAAGAGCAGCACTTCAGTTGGAAGATGAATGAAGCTCTTCAGCAGTCTGTATAATCCATTAATTCTTGAAGGTGCAAGGGCAGAGAATAGATATCGTCCCAGAAACCATCTTGTGATAATTAAACTGTTCACTAAATTTACTGCTGAAGAAGTAGGTAGGAACACGTGGGCGTTCTATCTCTTCTGAATCATCTTTTATGCTTCAGCATCTTAAGTATCACAGAAGACGACACGCTGTGCATAAACCGTATTAATCTACATTAGAAACATCATGTAACCCTGTAAGCATTCAGCGCATGACATGTATCAGATTAAGGATGCCCACACAAAGAAATAGATGAACACTAATATCCCCTTCCTAAACAAAACACTTCCCATCTGCCTTCCATGAAAAATGCTGTCATTTATACCCAAATTACAACCGCCTTGAATTTTAGTATCTCAGAACAAAGATGTAGAGGAGTACGTCTTCCTTGTTGTACTAGCAAATTACTGAGTTAGCTAACTCAGTAATATATATATATATATATATAAAACCTGATTAAGATGACAAACCAATTAATCAGCAGCAGTCCTCTTAAGAGGAGCGGGTTTCCAAATGCAGTCATTTGTACAGAGCCAGGGGAACACATCAAGGATTAAACTGGCCCAAATGTCTTCCCCTCCCCTTCAGCTGTCTCTCACTGGATTCTTTCATAAAGCATTTCATTTCTGTCATAAAAAACAACCCGGACCCAAAGGCAACTGACATAAGTAGCAGCAAAGGCCCAATCATACAGAAGAATGAAGAAAAGCAGTGTAAAATGGCAGCTGACTGCCAGTCCGTCAGGAAAAAAAACCTTCCTTGTACCAGGAGAATCCACTGAACTGGAATCCTCATTCTGAGTCAGCTTGTATTCACTAACCTTTAACTGTAACAACATGAGGATTTTTTTCCTTTCTACATTCTGTTCTTTCTGTGTTCGACCACTTTCCTCCCCAAGCTGCCACAACTACTGTCCCACGCCAAAAACCATCTTAGGCTGCACCTCCCAAAGCCAGTAAGAGCAAAACCAACCAACCAACCCTCCACGCCCTCCCTTGACAGCTTAGCTAACGGCATCTCAGGACAACTGAGAATGCCAGTGCTGTTGATGCCTGCCCAGAATAAAGGTCTTTCCCAAATTTCCGAGGGGCACAGCCTCAGAACACTGACAAGTTTTAAAAGACAAGTTTCACTGCGTGACAACCCAAATGTTGGCCTACTCTGTGCCACATTCTCCAGCTTATATTTTACAAGAAGACTACCACAGACCTTCCTCAGGTTTCCCTGCATGGTTCAGTGATGAAATGATTTCTTTGCTGAAGCTGCCAGAAACGCAACCACTGAAATTTCAGAAGATCTAAGCAAGCACATCTTAATAACTATATGGCTAACACTGTCGCTGCAACCATAACACACCACTGCTGTGTGCAATACAGTGGAAGCAGAAACATCTTCTCCAGCTGTTCACATTTTCCTTTTTAACAACTGGTGATAATCAAGACGGTGAAAAAGAAATTCTGAACCCCAACTAGCATCCCAGAGGTTTCCACTTGCCCTTTTCTGCCCCAGGCACAGGTCAGTTTCATTAGCCAATCTCTGTGGCTGACTTGGAAGAACCAAAGGCACTTCTGATACCATGCATACCTCTGGCAAAATGAACTGCTCCACTGGCTTGTACCACAGTCTGTTCACTTGCACTCCGCAGCTTGGTGGGCTGAAGCGTGCACTGAAGAGAGCTTCCTGCAAACAGCAACAACAACAAATGTGAGATTAGGTAAATCTTGATCATCTCAGTCACAATGGAAACAGACATACAGACTGTATAAATCTTAGCGGGAACTGTCAACAAGAGCGTGAGCTCAACCAGGACCCAGTCATGGCAGCACATCACCTGGAAGACTCGGTGTCCCAGATAACAGACAGGTTCCTAACTTCTGTTTAAATAGCTGACTGCTATTTATTGCAACAGAAGATGCTGTCCCCTAAAACTTAATTAGGACTATACTAAATAGGCCACCAAACAGCTCTTACGTCGTAAAAAAGAGACATAAAGACACTGCATCACCACATTTCCAATCTTTAGAACTAAAGTCTCCAAGCTTTCCTATGATAGTAATTTTTCACCTTCACTGGAAGTAAAAACCTAACACAGATCAAATTATTAGGCTGTTAATGTTTAGTATTCTACCATTTAGCAAACATGAATCTATTATCTTATACCTTTTGCGTGTGTATGCGTTACAAAACCAGCTCTGGATTTTCATCATAAAAGCCCCGCTTCAGTATATTTTCTGTACTTAATTATTTTCTTAAGTTTAAAATTCTTCCTACCGTATTACTGTTGAGAGTCTTGACACCGGCCAACCAAGTTATTAATAGAGATAAACACGGTATATTAAACGCAGTGAGCACCACAGGATCACTGCACGGCTGAGGTCAGCAAGGACCTCTGTGTCCATAGAAGCAACATACCCTAGTTCACTTGTAAAAGATAACTACAATACCGCACCTCATGTTCTGCCTGATACAGTTTGACAGTGATGTTCCTCTGGAATCCCACCCCATCAGCTTCATAAAAGACCCCAAGACTGGTGATGACAATGGGGGAAAGCACACGGAAGTTCACGCTGACAACTCTGTCCTCAGACAGCACAGAAGGAGTGTCCTCGGGGAGACTGAATGCTTCAATTTCCTGATTCAAAACTATATGAAAACAGAAAGGACGGAGATAATGTGAGAAGATTTCATAGTTCTGGAACAGCATATACACAAAGCACACTGCATACACGCAAAGCATGCTGATTAACTTGCATGGCTGGCAAGTGCACAAGGATAACCAAACGCTGGAGGAGAAAAAAAGACAGCTGACTGCAGGCTGCAGCAAGGAGAAACTCCGAGTGATGCAGCAGTGTGCAGGTTACCAGCAATAGCAAGTCAATGTATCCACAGAGAAATGCAATAAATCCGTAGGGTGAAGATAAAAATGCTACTTGATCGCACGTACGTCTGTATGTTTATATATTAAGAACTACGGACCAAAATGGCATACATTTCTCCTTAACTTGGCTGCCTGTTTTAGTGTTACACCCTCCCCCGTGCCCTGAGGCGACGCTTATTCTTGGCAGATGGGCTAAGCAGTGGTTGCTGCCGTTCAAACACAAAGGTTACAGAAGTTACTCTGGCTCCACAGCCAGCCTTTAGTTAGCCCATAATTAAAGAGCAAAGACTAAAATTTAAAAAAAAAAAAAAAAAAAGTCAGGAAGAAATTATAATTTTAGTTAGTATTTTTGTAAGGCAGCATTTCACCTTACCCTTGAAAAACCTAAAAGCCAGACTTGATTGGAACTCACTTCACTAACAAAGAAGTCTACCAGACACTCCTTTTCCTGCCCTGCTACTGCCTGTGGTCACGTATGGTAACGGACTGGGTCACTGACGTTTTCTCCAACTTGATTTCACACAGGGATAGAGTAAAAATGTACAGTAAAAAAAACAACAACAACAACAAAAATCACACGGGAGAGACTATTCCTTGATACAAGCAGAATGCAAATTCAAATTCATCAGAATCCAGCAGCCTCCCCCTCACGTCCTCAAGACTTCTCCTTTCCATGCCTGCACTTGGCACTTACAGGAAGGTTATGTGACTGTCAGGACAGCAAATTCTAGGCAGAGCTCACTTAAGGAGGCAGCACTCACTTAAGGACCATCCATCTCAGTTAAGCACCTCCAGTTATTCTCATAAAAGGTGATTAGTTCTAGTTCAGATCACAGAATTTTCAGAAGTTCACATCTTTACCTGGGTTACTGATGTTCAGAAGCTTGCAGGAGTAGGGGTCTTCTCTGTCCTCCACTGGCACAGCACAACCATGTGCACCTATTATAAACTTCACAAGGACACTAAAATAATTCGGTTTTATTAACACCAGCTCTTTTCCCTCCTCCCTTCACCTTCAATCAACTTATTTCATTGCTCAGTTCCAAACACACACCAGCCTTTTACACAGGGGCACAGGAATACTGGACACCGGGACAGGGATTGCTGTTCTCAGCCCCAATCCTGACAGTGTGAGTCAGGAGACAATAAGCAGTACAACCAGCAAGAGCATCCCACCTGAACCCAGTCTTTCACTTAGCAGCTAAATATCCTCCTCAAATTCCATCTAAGCTATGAAAGGTCACGTTTTCAGATGACTGAAGCAGCTACTGCATACTGATGCCAAATTTGCAAACACCAAATTTGTACAGTGAGAGCAAATGGCTTTCGGTATAAGGCAGTTACCTAGAGGGGAGGTTTATAAACCTGACGGTGACTCCAGGAATGAACTGCAGAACTGTCTCAGTAGAAACTGATCTGCAGACTGACAGGTCTGTGCAAACAGTCAGGAAGGGTTGTGCTGGCCACTCACACAACCAATTGGTATGCTTGAGTCACCTGGAAATACACCTGAACTTCACAGTTGAAGCAGTTAAAAACATGCCTCAAGTTGCATACCACACAAAGTGTACATTCCAACACAAAAAAAGGGAAAGTCTTATGCATACCACTAATAAAGAACAGCAATTAATTGTAAAAATGGAACAGCAATGAGTAGCTGAACCATCCAAAGTTTCTGTATACAGCTGTACAATTACAATTACCCCTATAAAACAGTTCCAGCCTGGAACAAGCAGTATTTTTGTGCAGCACTAAGCAGATTTCAAAATGATTAGAACATAAGATGCTCACAAATGAAGGGGAAAAAAAAGAAAAAATGGAAATCCTTTAAAAAAAAAAAAAAAAGAGATTAAATCAAGAGATTTCTGCATAATATTCCTTTCTCCTCGCAGCCCCACAAGCTCAAAACACTAGAGATTACCGTTGGCTCAGTGTTGGATGCTGTTTCAAGTGCTGGAACCAAGTGTCCCTTATAACACTGCGCAGTTCATGATTGTGCCGAGCTGACAAAACACCTACAACAACATCATAGTGTTTCAGCTTCCACTGAGGAAAGAAGGCCAGCAGACCTAGAAATATAAAGCAACAGCAGATACATTATACGAACAGTTCTGAGCTGATAGAAGTAATTAAAATGCACGTTAAAAGCAAGAGTACCAGGTACCTGAAACACTAAAAACAAAAGGTAAAATTACTGCTGTGTTTCTTGGTTCAGAAATAGGACAACATTTTCAGCACACCAAAACCTTTGCTAGCAATCTGCAAAAACACTTCTGGAATGAACAAAGCAAGCCAGAAAACCATGGGTAAGATACGAGGTCCTACAGTGCACCCTGCCAATCTCATGAGAGCCTGGGCCCCCTGCTTGCTTGCAGGCACTTCTTGCAGCACAGCTTATCCTAAAGCCCTCGTGCCTGACGTTGCTGGCACCAAGCCTTCATTCTTACAATTCACCACAATTCTACCTAGAAACAAATACTTAAACCAAGCCTGTCAGATTCAGAAACGTGCCAGTTTTCCCTCTGTTTCTTCTTAAGGCTGCTGGAGCCCTCAGCTTCACCACTTCACTCTTAAGATGTCAAGGCTTGTTGCTTCCAGCCACTGGAAGCTGGACGGCACTCTGCGCCTCCACACAGGGTATGTCATTCCTGCACACAGTTGTAGATGGGCAGCACAGCCGATACTTGTTATCCATGGCTTAGCTTGTGTTGGTTTAATTTAGAGATGCCCAGACCTGAGAAGCTGCGACTTGAAGCCTGAGAACAGTCACTGAAGTAGCTCGATCAACATCCAGAGACTTGTGAAGAATACTTTGTAGCTCCAGGATCTATTGATAATGGCTTGAGCCTGACTCCCGAGTCCTGAAGCCAGACAAAACAGTGCTCTGCTACCGACTCCTAGGACAGCACAAGAGCAGGGCACGTAGACAGTGGTGCTTCCGCAGGCAAACCTTTCTCTATCTATTTCCCACAAAATATCTCAGAATGTTCTGAGCATGCAGTGATTTTTCAAGAACAAAAATAATGACTGAAGTTCTGCATTTAAATGAATCTGTACTGGCAAATTTATCAGTAACCTAAGCTGAGCACTAACACATTAGGAGAAGTTGACCTCAGCTTACACTCAAAAGGAATCAAAAGCCAAGCAGTAATCCATTATTCCCATTCTTCTGCATCAGTTTTTCACTACCGTCAGCTGCCCTACCACTGACAGAAGTGGCAGACGTGGCAAGGTTCAGGAATATTATTTGCTGATGGAGCTAAATCCAAACTGGTTGCACTCTAAAACACCCGACGAAACCTGTGAATGAAACACACCATTCAGTCTGAACACAATTTTAGCCTTCCAGCGGGCCAGTAAACACCGACTACCAGGAACCCTCACAAGACTTCAAAGGCCATAAACAACCGAGATCTGCCACGACTCCACAGCAGAGGGACATGATACGGCCACACATTTTTAAGACTACAACATTACAAGAAGTTCCTCCAAGGTCTCATAGCTCTTTGTCACACACTCCTGGGATTATTCTTTCAACAGCCTCTGCAGCCTTCATTGGAAGCCCCCAACATAAACCCCACAGGTGGACTAACCCATCTGCAGACTGCACATGAGACGCTGTTTGCACGGATTCAGCTTTTAAAATTGCACTTTTAATTCGAAGCAGTGCAATTTCATTGAACCAAACTGAAATAAAACAAAACTATGCGCAGATGTCTATGGGATGACTTGATTCTGAATGCCAAAAGTTGGCGTCAATCAATAAAAAAAAAAAAAGCTACTTGAATCAAAAATATGTATTTCCACTCCGTTTATATTCTAAAATGAGCAACAACATTAATGTAACAGATGCTTCAGAATCAGTACCCTCCTGCACTGAGAACAGACAGCTCTTTCTCCAGCTCTAGGCAGTCTCCTGGCTTTGTGACGTTAGTGTTACAGCAGCCTACGCTCAGAAGGTTTTCCTTTCCTGTCCCTGGGACTCTGCTGTTTCACTTTCAATACCACTGAGAATGGAAAAGAAAAATTAAAAAAAAAAAAAAAAAGGCCACAAGAAAGCTTAGTTTTTCAAAACCTTGATGAAAAAGCTCCTTACTTGTTAGCAAAGGTTTCTACTTTCTGCTGAGAAGTAGTAACAACACTTGCTAAGCTTTCAGGAAAACAGGTTCAGCTGTTTCTCTCCAAACTAGCACTACCTAAAAAGAGCAAGATACAGTCAGAGAGGCAGGAAAAAAAGATGAGGCTATTATTCATTTACAGATACAACTGAGACGTGCATATATATATGATCTGATGCAGCAGAAGTTACGAGAAAATAATGCTGACCTCCAAGTCAATAGTAGCTAAGTATTTATATAAGCAATCGATACTTGACACTGGGGACCAAAGTGAATTATCATATCCTCTATTTTTGTGTATCAGGACAAAACATGAAGCACTGACAAGCTTAAAAAATACGTATCTACTACATCGCTCTTATCTTGCATTGATTGTGCAAGATAACCAAGCCATCACCATTTCCAGTTACAAAACAAAGAAAAACCTGCAAACATGCTGTTATCTGTGTGTGTGTGTGGAAGACGGAGAAGGTGAGCAGAAGCCCAATGTCAGCTACGCTACTGGCAGGACGATGCAGGAGGAAAAGCTTTTCCAGTTAAAAGGCCGTGTTCCCATTAGTTGCCTCGATCAAAGCAAAGACCACGAAGATGTGAACGGAGGCAGCCTGCTTCCCAGCCACTGAGATCCATTTAGTTCTACAAAGCGACCATCTACAAGCGACTTCTGTCAGCGCTAAGAATGACAGGAGCCCAGTCTGCCAGAATCCTGTGCCACACGCCTCATCAGCTCCTTCAGAAGCTTTTCTAAGGCTGGGGTATTTGTAAGGACACACTCCCACACAATTCTCTGACGTCTGACTGTACACATACTTCTGCGGAGCAGTGTTCACCTCAGTGTGACCTCCATAAGCTGTCACGGGACTCTCAAGCAATGGCTGTCACGAAACTCGGGGCAAATGCCAGTCTTTGTGACCTGCGCCTGTTTGCCAGGCACGCCTGAGAGATACCAACAGAACAAAGCCAAGCAGAGATGCAGGAGGAGCGGGGCAAGCTCGCACAGCACGACAACACGCCCTTAGAAGATGAGGCTGAAGATGAAGAAGTGCCACCTGATAAGGTGCCCGTGGGAAGAGGTCACCGGTGCCAGGCAGCCTGCTGGCCCCACTCCGATCTGAACCGCCTCAGCTGCAGCCAGCAGCTCCAGAAGTCTTACTTCCCACGCTACAAATATTAACAAGCATCTCTCCTTCCTGTGAGACTGACTCTCAACGAAATGTCAAGTTAAGCTGTTAATTATATTTACTGCCATTACAAGGACATGAAAAGATTGAGAGATCATTTAGCTTGATTTTGTCAATAAACAAAGTAAACGTGATCTTGCTGCACATACCTCTATTGAAGAGCAACTACTACATCTGCCCAGTCCTTTCAGCCAAGTTTCACCAAGAGCACAGGCCCCAAAATGACCCAGGATCTACATGTTTCATGGAACAGGACAACGGAGAGACTCTCTGTGAGCACTTTCCCGGAGAGGCCCAGCACTGCACTGTCAGGCAGTAACCCTCCGCTGGCAACTGCTGGAGGAAGCGAGTCGTGCACAGTGCTGGGCTCAGCGCCTTCTGCCAGCCCCGCAGCTACACACCTGCCTAAAAATCAACGGCTGGAACTAGGAAGGCTGCTCAGAAGTTATTAAGACTATCCTCTACTAATCCACTTCATAAGATAAGACTCCAAAGAAACACCCCCTACAAATCCAGGTATTACCTTTGCCTATTCTTATGACTTCGGAGATGTATCCCTGTTTCTAAATGCCTTTCTCTTCTGTGCTGCTTTCTGAAAGCACCAAGCAAACACGGAGGAAGGAATTAACTGAATATAAAGAAGGTTTGTATTCACAGAGTGCTGACACACACAGAAAAAGAACAAACCAAAGAGCAAAAGCAGCTCTCCCCCCCACCTCTGATCTCCTTCACTAAAAGTAATCTGCTACAGCTTGTCTGCATTACAGGTTTCTGTGCAAGCAGAGCTGCATGACCTCACTGCAGGACCTACTTTAGACCACAGCTAAAGACCAACAAGATGTGCACGCACTCTGGCTGCTGCAGGAGCGCGGTACTCCTTAACACAGACAAGCCTGTAAGCAAGCTTTTAAGCACTTAGTGATTCAATGAGGAAAACCTCTGCAGGCAGAACGTTTGTTATTTTCTTTTTTTTTTTTTTTCTTGCATCAATGGCATTGCTTTAAGGAAATAGAACAGCGTGGTCCTACAGCACTGCAAAGCAGCAGTAGTAATACGGGTGGGCTGACGCTGTTCTGAACACCGTTAACCACACAGCACTTGCACAACTGCAGGCAAAGCTAGGAACGGCGCGCTGAGCCTCAGAAGCACAGAAGCAAAAGGAACAAAGCTAATCCTTTTTGCAACACCTAAAGTGATGAGCAGCACCTTTACCTGTAGGAGAGGAATTACCAACCTCTGAGGACAACAGCTGGCTTCCAGAGAAGGCTGCTTGCTCCCTTGTGGCTGTCCTAGAAGAGCTTCCTTCAGCCACAAGCCTGGCTGCCCAGCTGTGACACAACCGGTGGGGAACCTTTGGCTCCTGCTCCAATACCAAAATGCGTTAAAAGCCAACACATTTCTAACGTTGCTTAGCAGGAGTTTGCAATGTATCTGACAGAATAGTTGTGAGGCTCAAAAAAAATAAAAATAATAAAAAAAAAAAAAAAGAAAATTCAGTTGACAAATATTAGTTTGACAATTATGTCACGCTCTTCAAAGGTGAGGGAGCTGTTTTTGATCGGAATGGCCCGACCCTGTAAAACAACGTTCTGGTAAGACCTTGTGGACCAAGGTGGGGGAACAGCAGGCATTCTAAGCAGGACCGCACAGCTAGGGCCAACACCAAGCCTGCCAGGCAGCTTCAATCTCCAAGGCCATCAGTCTAATCAATCTTACCATGCCTACAAAAGATGAAACAACTCGACGACCAAACACTATACCGCTCCCTGACAGACAGGGTTAACAGATGCTGAGAACCCTTCTTCTAAACGTTCTTTCTCTTTGGCAGAATTTCTCCTTACGAAGCAAAGTATTATTCGTAAGCACAGAGGATTTCTCTACCTGCAGTTACTTCCGTGTCAAAAAGCCAACAGCGGGTTCAGCTCTCCCTCCTCTCTCACCTGACATGCGCACAGGCCGGTCCATGCAGGACACGGCCCTGATTCTGTAAGGTAAGTCACTAACTGTCAGCCCAACCAACCCCATCTGTGGATCCGTTAGGAGAGTGCTGGAGAAGTACGTGCTGAACCGCAGGACAACAGATGGCACGCAAACAGCAGCAAAAAAATGGAGTTTCTTAATCTGCTCTGTAAGATTCACAGCTAAAAGACTGACTGTAACAGAACCAAAAGGGCCAAATCTTAGCCACCATGTACCCTCAGAAACACAACTGGAATTATGTCTGAAAGGGCATTACCATCAGAAGAGAAGTAGTATGTTACGCTGAACATGCGGGGCATTTGATTAGGTACAGCAACTGAAGGCTCTTATTTCCTACTCAGTAAGAACCACGCCATCAATTAAAACCCACAATTAGCAACGAATCCACATGGAGTGCAAAAAGCAGGTCTGGCTGTTCTTTCTCAAGTTTCTGAGGTCATTTTATAATTAGCTGCTATCTAAGATTTTTACAAAAATTAACCAAAGCCTCCTACCCACAAACTTCCTTTGGATAGCACCTGTTTGTAATCAATCAGACTTCAATCAAACCTAGAGGCATCTTCAAGTCTTGCTCAGAAGCTTGAATTACAGTCCTAGTCACTGGTGTAGAAAAGGAGCAGAGAGCCACGAGTGAGGACACCACGGCAGCAGTCAGTGCCTTTCATCTCAGGACTGACCCTATTTACTTTTTTCCAGTTAATGAGCACTGAGTACAATAAGTACATTCCCATTTGCGGCACTGAAGTGAAAGTCATCGTGAACACAGAGGAAGCCCAAATGCCACGAAGGGCCAAAGCGTGCAGGCAGGCTGCAGCCCTTCACATGGCAAGTTGGGAAGAAGGTTTTGGTAAAGGAGGCTTTTCAATGAAGGAGCAGAAGTAGAAGAAGGAGCAGAACTGCTTATTAGAAAGAGCGAGCAGAACGAATAGTCAGAAACGTCTCTTCCAGCCTGGTGTTAATGACTCAACTGCATCAAGGTAAACAGTTGTCACAAGAGGTCATCAGATCTTCACAGAAGTTTCCATTCTGTGCCTGTGTGTATGCATGCACAACGGTTACCCAGAGGGGAATGAAACTTCTCAAAAGACAGAACTGCCCTTCTGTTGCTTCTGATCTCTGCTGGGGGTCTTTTTGCAACTGTTGGGACACGACTACAGGAAAATGAAACACTAGGGAGTACACGAATCACGTGCCATCACGTCACAGCTACTCTAAAGCACTGTCCCATAGTCAAAGCTATTCATATCCTGATGGCAGAGCCCTCCTTACAGCACAGTGTGAAAATCAGGCCTGCAGAGAGCACGCGCATCATACCGAGCATTTTTCTACCAATGATGGAAACTGACCTTTTACGAGAAGCATCAGTTTTCCTTCCCTCCACACCAATACACCGCTCAACAGACTATAACCAAACTAAACACACGCTTATTCTCTATCTACAGGAAAAAAAAAAGACGACAAAATTCTAGTTACACGAACATTATCGGGTGCAACGGTTTTCACAGTAACAGGCACAAACTCAAACGCAATTGCCAATAGCGAATCCCAGAAGAGTAAAGCTTCCTCCCAAACTTTGCTCTTCCCATCCCAAGCTGAGAAACCTCTGCGTCTGCTTTAGAAACCCCAGCGGAAAATCTCACGGTGAGATTTCACACGGCCACCTCCAGCTCCCCAGCGCTGAGCTTACAAGGGCAGCGCGGCGGAAGACGAATGACACGGTGATTCGCACCGTCCGCAGGCGCCTCGGCCTCAGAACAACAACTCCTGGGACGACGTGGGGCCACCTCCACGAGCGGGAACACAGGCACAGCCCGCGCCTCTCGGAGCAGCCCCGCTCCCGCCCTGCTCGCCCCACACCGGCGGTACCCGGCGGCGCTGGTCTCCCAGCCGAGATCGAGGACAAAACGCGCTGCTATTTCCTGATCGCTTCTCAGACACCCTATAAAAAGAACGTTTCTGAACGCGCTCAGACAGCACCTACGGCTGTCTGACGGAAGCTTCTCCCCCAGCAGACGCTTATCGCTACCCGTCGTGCCAGAAAAGCACAGGTCGCACGATGAAAAGCGCAACGCAGCCCTCAGGACTCTGCTTTCGCCCTCTCCGGCCCACAGCCAACCCTAGAAGCGGCCCTTGGTCCCTTCGGGGTTGCTAAAGCCCGCCCCGCAGGAGCGGCTGGGCACGCAGGGGGACGCGCCCCGCGCCGCAGCCCCTCGCGGCCGCCGGCAGCCGTTCAGCGGCCCGCCCCGGCTCCCCGCCGCGCCCGCCCCAGTCCCGCGCGTGCCCCGCCCTACCTGCCGGCTGCCTCCCGGGGCAGCTGAGCAGCAGCCAGAGGTGCAGCGCGACCCCGAGCGCACAGGGGCACAGCAGCACCAGCCAGTTTCGCATTGGCCGCCGCCGCAGCCGGCCCCTTCTCCTCCGCGCCGGGACTACGGGCCCCGCTCGGCGGAGAGCGCGGCTCCTCCTTCCCGCGCCGCCGCTCGGCCGGGCCGAGCCGAGCTCCGCTGCCCCGCGGCCGCCGGGAGCTGCAGTCCCTCCCCGGCCCCGGCGGGCGGCGGCGGCGCGGGCGGCGGCGGCGGCCGCCTACAGCCCCCAGAATGCCGCGGGGCGGCGCGGCCCCGGGAGGTTGGGACCGGCGGGAGAGCGGCGTCCTCTCCCTCAGGGACGCGCCGTGTGCGACGAGCGATGCGGGGAGCGGCGGCCGCGCACCCGGCTGCCCCGGGGCTCCTCCCGCCTCCGGCGTGTGAGAACCGGGCAGCGCGGGAACTCCCCCCCCCGTCCCCCCCCGCCCTGTTCCTCACGGCAACTTTTATTTACGCGCGGTACCAAAAGCATCCGCGGTGACGCGAGATCCTTATATAACCGTGCCGAGGAGGGGCCGTCTGCCGGCACATCGCTTCCGATTTCTGCCGTCTGGAAAAATCCTCCTGCCGCCGTCCCGGTGCTGCCGGCGGCCATGCCCCCCTGCAGGGAAGCTGTTACTTGGCTACAGTCCTCACGGAGGACTTCAAACAACTGAAGTGTCATTACTGTGGCAGGACGACGGCCAAGAAGTGATTGGCAATATTCTTGGCTTTGGAAATGCGTTTAGGAGACGTTAACAACAGCCCAAGCTCAGTCTCGCATCTGACCCACAACCACCGCTTGCTGAAGCTGGGGAGCCACGAGGGTGACCTCACCCTGACTAAATAGGTTTCAGTAACTTTAGATAAAGGAGAGCATGAGATTATTGATACCTTGAGAAGTTGTTCGTCTCTCTGGTCCTGAGCGCAGACCTCTCCTTGACCTTCTGTGTGGCGAATCTACCTGAAAAAGCAACGTGGATAAATAAGCTTCTCAGAAGCTAATGTATAAACTAGAAGTCATTGTGTAATAGCCCGAAGGCTTAAATGAATGCTTCCTGAAGCTATTCTATCAGAAACGCATAATTTAGTCATTGAACCTCTGTGAAGTATAATTAAAAGAAAGGATTGAGTTTGTAGAGAAGAAGTCTAAATCTGTTCTTGAAATACTCACGCTGTGAAAATGATTGGAAAAATTTTTAAAGTCCTTTCACATGGCTTAATTAAGATTCATTTTTCATCTGAAGTGAGATATTGAAAGGAAAATCAATGACTTCATCATACGTATATTGGGTATAAACAGAAAAAAAACAAAACAAAACCCATGCTGGAAATACATCAGCTTTATTGTATTTGCATACATAAACATATTTAATATGCAAGCGAGTGTATGCTTGTCAGCAAACAATAGCACTAGGTGAAGTATTTGCATAATATGCTGTTGATATTAATGGCTATTTACACTTGCCTTGCCTTTCAGCAGGCTCAGTGCAGAAATAACAGCGGGTCCAACAGCTAATGCTGCTGTACATTTGCCTGTACTCCTCATACTTTTTTAGTACGTCGGGTTCCCTCCCTAGGCAGGAACTTAATTATAAACATGTCCAGGAGTTACAGTTACTTACAGACAAAACAGAGGTTCACATTCCTTGCTTTCTATACAATAATATACTCACGACGTGTCAAGACATGTACTATTTTCATTCAGTTCTTTCTGAACAGATGCACTCTTCTGATGCTACAGACTCAGACTGTCCCTCTGGCACATGAAGCACAGCACAACATGTTGGGCACAGGAGCTGGAGAGAGAAGAGACCAAAATGTAAGTCCCCAGGCTGCCTGCAAACACAAGATGCTTCTGTTAAATTTGCATAATGTCTCTGGGTAGGCACTGTCCTTTCTGGCACAGCAGAGCTGCAGTTATGTACCATGCTCAGCCTGTCTGCAGCATTCAGATTTTTAATGTTTGTTGGACTATGTACACAGTTTTCATGATTTAAACTGATAACCTAAGACAGATTCACTGTGCGTATTGAAGGTTACCAATCCTTTCCTTCCTTAGGATCTCTGGAAGATACAGATTTGGTTTATTTTCCCAAATGGAAGCAATGCCTCCCTGTTTCCCCTTTGCGCCTTCAGATCAGGATGAAGTACAGAAGCAGGTGAGTCCCTGGACTCCTCTTCTTGGCTATTACGGAGTCAGTATATCTGGGGTATGCTGAGGACAGACAAAGGAATTCCTGTGAAAATGGATCTCTGGAAAGCAGGCTGCCTCTCTGAAGGGCTGCCAGCTCATACAGCTAGCAGCAGGAAAGACAAGCCAACAGTATGTGACCAGGCAAGTCTAAGGACTGACGGAGAGGAAGACAGATCCTATTACAAAGCTTTGCACAGCGCACAGTGTGCAACTGGTGTGGCATCAGGCCTGCGCTCATTTGTACACCCGATAGAAGCAAGCATCTAACAGTGTTTTGCCCAGGGCTACTTTCCTTAATAGTCTCCCAAGAGAGACTAACTAGACGCACACAAAAATCCAGATACATTACGACTACTGATTCTGCTCTGTGTGCCCCCTTATTCAGAGATTCAAAGAACCAAGAAGGTCAAAAAGGCAGCGTTTCCTTTACAGAAACCACATTGACCAGGCTCTCTCCATAATAATACCGCAGTGATTCGGGGCTCGGTTGCAACAGAACTAAATCTCACAATCCCTTCATGTAGTTGATATTCAAACAACCTGTAGCTGGGATCTGTAAAACCCACCAAAACTAGAGCACTGTGGGGTGTCATAAGTGGCACTGGTTTTATTTCAGGGGATTTATTTATTTGTTTGTTTTTAAATGAAGGCTGTCCTGTGCTTCCCAATTGAGGAATGGAGCTTCTTGAAGCTATTTCACTCTGTTGCTGTTTGGGCTGAACGCTGCAGTGACGACAGCGTGTTTCACATTGAAATTGGAAAAGTTTGGTAAGTTTCGGCAAAAATAACAATTTTGGAAAAGCTGAGGAAATTAACTAAGAACACTAAGAAAAAAAGCGTCCTTGTTTTCTCGAAAATGGTCTGTTATTTTGCTGACTCCTTTTTTAAAATCAGATTTTAGCATCTTGTATCCGCACGCAGCACTGCCTTTAAGCTTTGCTGATACGTGTCAGTGACAGCACTGTAACTTGCTCTTCTTTCCTGATGTTTTCTGTACAGAAGTTTTAACTATTTTAGCCCATGGCTCTGATTTGTGGCAGGAGCCACAGTTTAGAATGACTTCTCCGAGATCCAGGAATGCCCTGCAGGATCTGCCTTCCACTGGCACTGCAATAACATGACACTGAAACAGTTCTCACTTCATATTTGGACAAAGATAATCCAAATTCCTCATCTCACTTTCCTTCGTAGAGCTCCACGTTTCATTTCCTCTCACCAAGGGGTTCACATCAGCATTCTGGTGACAAGTCACCATGCTTTATTGTAGAGGGGGGTAAATTAGAATATCCTTCTAATCTTTCGGCAAGAAGATGCTGTTCAGTTTTATTTTTGTTAATCAGAATTGGCCTAACCTGCGCAAGAATTTGTAACTGCCACACAAAGTCATTTTGCAGAGCACCACAGTGATCCAGGCCCATCAATACAGCAATAATAATTTCCACTTCTTAGCTGACTCTTTGACACCATCACGATGTTCAAAAATATAGAAATAGACTCAAAACTGCCTGTATGGTAGCAGCGACATATTGATAGGCAAAGAACAAACAGGAATGTCTTGCAGAGATCTGGATTAGGCTGAAATAACCAATAATCAGGCAACAGCTAGCCGTGGGGTTGGGTACTCGGTGTCTAGCTAACAAACAGCTATTTTTAACAGGTGGTAAGAAAGGAAAGGATGCTGAGAATGTGGATGTAAGAGGTTAGGGGTTCCAGGAAGTCCTGCTGAGCCCTGTGGCAGCAAGTATGCTTTTCAATCACTCGGCTGGCAGAGAGTTAAGCTGTTGGGGGTATTGCAGGGCAGACTGGCTATGTGCTATTTATCATCATTTTGTTGTTGTCGGTGGATAGACAACACGCGGGCTTATTTCCTAGCAAAAATATTTCTACATGTCTGGGGGCTCTTATGCTGTTATGTACTGAAAGAGCTAAGCACTCTGGGAAGGCAGGGACTGGTAATCTCACCTGTCTCGCTCAGCCTCTGCCTCAGCTTCACACTGTACGGTGGGAGTACTTCCACCCCCTTGTTCCTCCAGGGTACTGTGGAGATACTTTGTGAAGCAATCAGACGTGAGCACCGCAGCAAAGTCCATCAGGGAGCAGCTCTGCACTGAAAGCAGAATTTGTGAGTAAATCAGGCCTGGGGCTACACAATGAATAAAGACACCAGAACAGTATTGAAAAGCTGCTCATTAACTGAGCACTGCCTATACCATGCCTTGTGGGAATTCCTGCAATGTAAGTGTGTAATAGTAGTGCATACAAATTAGAGAGGCAAACGGAAGATGCATAAGCAAATCTGGCTCTGACATTTCTGAAATGACTGCTTAACTTAGCTACTTTCACCATCTTTTAATATATTTTTGTGTTTAGGTACTGTTTCAATATCCATAAATGTGTTCAGTCTTGTCGCAAACATATTTTTCCTAAGCTGGTATAAGCAGAACTCTTGTTTCACAGCCTTCTGATTTCTGTCAAAGAGGTATTTTTATAGCTACTCTCTGAAGTGGTTTTCCAGAATTTGAAGCAAACATACATGCAGGAATACATACAGTCTGAGAGAGTAGAAAAGACCTCCAAGAGGATACTACCCACGATATTTCTTATATTCTCACCATTTCTGTTTAGGTATTGTTTTCATGAGAATCTTAACATCTCAAGTTTTTACGTGATCTTTTGAGAGTACACAGGACAGATTTTTGTGCTATGCCTCATGCATTTTCAGTAAAATGCTGTTCAGAACAGAGGCAGTGGTCTATGCTCTGTCTGTATACTTACCCTGTGATATAAGGAAAAGTATGTCCTAGATTACAATAACTGGAAAAAAAAAAAACCTCAGAAATAAAATTAAACAATAACAACCAAACAAACATTAATAACAACGACAAAACTAACCTGGAAAAAACAAAAACAAAACCCATCAGCCAGGAACAATGAAATAATGCATCTCTCAGCCACACGAAAGCTCTTGCACTTCTGCAGAGAGGAAGGAAAGCAGAATTCATTACCAGAGGCTCTCCGTACCAGGACTCGGGGCAGTTTGCGATCACATCACTGATGAAGGGAGAAAAGGGGAAATAGTGGCACAATTGGTTGCCCATCAGTAATAAAGAGTAATGTTTCAAATTGGAAAATGCAGTTCGAGATGGGAGCACACAGCAACTCCAACTGATACACCCTAAGGTTGCCACAAAGTTTTAGTTATTTTTGTTTGTTCTTTTCGTTTTTTTTTTTTTCCTTATGACTTATTTAGCCAAACTGCGTATTTGACTTCCATCGTTTCCTAAACTGAGAAGTCTGGAACTGAACTGCACGGCTGAAGCACATCTCAGAAGTTACAGGTGATGCCTTACTGAACGCAGACCGTGGAAGCAGAAGTGCTTGCTGTCTGACACGCAGTGATTTCAAGTACTCTTCGGAGGTCATTCTAGTAGAGGCCTGATATTTTTTCCTGTGTCAGCCGGCTGTTTGACAGTAGGTGGCAGTCATAGACGATCCTGCACAATTCCTGCTTCATGAAAGACATTTAGGAAGGGAAAAAAAGCCTATTTTAGGGTAAAGTTGCTCCTTTTGTGCTTTCGCAAATGTCAGTGGTGAAGATGTGCTTCGTAACCCCGTACGTACATCTTCCTCTGACAGGCTGAAAAGTTCTTCCCATAACAGTTCTGGTATTTTTAGATGTACTTAATTCAATCACGCCGTAGTGCTGAATTAAATTAGATGCAAATACACAATGTATACTTCAAAAACCATTCTCCCCAAAGATTAAACATGCAGATGCCTTTAACACTTCGTATAGCACTTTGATAATTTTGCTTGCTGTTTTTCTCACTTTATAGTACTACTTAAGGCAGTGTAATAGCAAACTCATTACTTTCAATACAAGAAACCTCTACATCATCAGATTCACCCCTTCCCCCACAACTCCTCTAGTCTCTTTGAAGAAATAAATCCAGCTTCTGATGAAACCCCAAAAACGAGCCATGACCACGGCATTTTCTAGGACAGTATGGATACAGATTTTTACCTCTGTGCAACAAAGAGATAGGAAAACCGATACATAGGTCTTTCCAAAGTCCATTTTTTGTTACTCCTTTCACAAAAGAAATTCAACTAGATAAACAATTGCTGCATTAATGTTCCTAACTGTTCTTTCCTTCTGCTATAGTTAGTGGTATTGTTGTAAGTCACTGCAATAGAACGTCACTGTCCCATTATTCCCTGACAGGTTTTTTGTTACACTGCCCCTCAGAACCTGCTGGTAACAGCTCCTGCATTTACCTCTGTGTCACTGGCAGCAACGTCTGTATTTATTTTAATCTCCAGTGGGACATAGAATGGCTTAAATTAAATTTAACTCCATTTCTTCATCTCCTTTCTCCACAGTGTTGTGGAGCCGAGCTTAAAAATCCTACCTACTATCAGTAGCCCAGCAGCCCACTGCTAATTTAATGCATGCCGTAGGAAACAAAGAGTAGCTTGATATACAGTAGAGTAGGAAATAATTTCAATATTGAGATGATTACATTTTAAGTTCAGTATAAAACAAGGAGATAAATCTAAGGAGGGCGAACCAGGCAGCCCCACAGATGATACTGATACATTATAATTTGCTGTTAAACTACCATTGGGAAGCCTTACCAGAGCACAGACACAGGGAAGAAAAAGTGCGAGGACGCTTGCTAATAATGTCAAAATGTTCTTGAATCCATCTTCTGTTCCAAGATTCTCATTCCATGAGATGGCAGCTGCAACTCACACTGTTAGCAGCGAACATGCCTTATTCTCTGGGCCTGAAAACACAGTAACGAGACCACTGGCAAATGAAATCTAACTCTGAGAGTTAGAAATAATTTCAAACAGCTCATCTTCCAGGTTTCTTTTTTATCGTTTCTCCTCCCAGCGGTTTGCCAGTAGTATATATTCATTCAAGAAACAAATAAGCAAATATGATCCAAAGGCTGTCCTGCTCTCCAATAAAGTGTTATGCATATACAGTTTAACTGTTATCAGGTACATTATAGACATCTGCTATGCAGTTTACAGTCCTCAGTGTGTTTCCTTCCTTCACATCAGAAGCACGGAGCCACCTTAATAGGTATTTTTTTTTTTCTTTTTAATTCATGAACCGAGACCGCAAACATAGGAAGCCAGCTATCAAACTTACAAGAGATTCAGGATGTTCACTACCACTTCATTTTCTTCTCTTTTTGCAGAAGATCTTACATCCAAAACCAATCAGCCACCCTTTCTGTGTAACACTGAATTTTTGCAGATACAGCTCTTAAAATGAGTGATGTTCAAAGCTATCGCAGAATGTTCAATCTTAAGACCTCAGATGTTAATTGGAAGAAGAAAGCAACCTATTTGCACCACTATAACAAGCTGGGGCAATTTTGTTATGCCAGACGGGAGTGTTAATGATGAGCCACAAATGCAAGTTTTCACAAAAAGCCTCTGAGAATTAAGCAGTATGTCCTATATTCCTCTCCCTTGCTGTTCCAGTGAAAACCATACATGCGGAAGAACAAATGGAAATGTTGTCATGGTGATCAGAGCACTTACCGAATCGTTTACCGTGTAGGAAGGATTCCCTAAAGAACCTTATTAAGCATTTTGTTGCTTCGTTTTAACAAATGTTTTCAGAAAGCCATTTTTATTTCACTGCTGATGAAACAGCGACTCAGTAAAGCCAAAGCCTGTTTCTCTACCCTCCGAAATAAAGCTGAGCATGACAAGCATCAAGAAATATTCTTGCTACAAGTTAGGAATGGGAACCAAGACAGTACCTAAATAAAAAGACTTACTCGTGACGTCTGAGTGTTTTTCAGAATTACTGTGGAACAGCTCTGTGCTAACTAGACTACTGATGTCCTCAGCTGGCAAACTAATAAACAAACCTTTAAATGAAAGGCATCACAAAACTCTATTGGTTACAAGGAGTATGATCGTTTACAATACTACTACTATGATATGCTGAAATGCAACTTTTCGAGAATATTTTGGAAACGACCACGTGGGTTCAGCGTTTGTCCTGGTGAAGGAGCTGGTCTGCAGCAGAACCCCAATCCAAACCCGCCTGTGTGCACTCTGGTAGATGAATGCAGGTGGCTGCATCACATTATTCAAGTTAGTGGCAAAGAAAGCTAAACCTGACCAATGAAGACATCTTGTATTTCTCCCGCACAAAACAGTACCACAGACCTTGACAGAAAATGCTAAAAATACATTGAGAGGCAAGAATTGCACTTTGGGGCTAAATGTAAACTTCATTCAACACAGTGCCACATTTTTAGCATCTAAATTGAACGTGTAAGTATATCACAAGACTCTTAGTACCTCAGCTTGTCTTCGTCTTGCGGGTACTTACGGCACAGAAGGAATCCAAGTTTCCATTCCATTATGGACGGCTGTTTAAAGCCCTGACTTACTGACCAATGGGAACTTCCAACAAAACTGCCTTCTGCCCCACTTGTGGTGGGGCTGACTTTGCATGCATTCTCACGGAGTGAAATTTCCACTGTATTGACACAACACACATAGAAAACGTAGAAGTGAGGTACATCTCTTAATATATCAGGGCAGAGAGATTTCACTTTGTTTTGAAGTAAGAAAATTAAAGAGAGGAAAAAAAAAAAAACCAAAACAGTTGTTTCTATCACATGCTCCAACTGAGCTTAATTCAATATCCTTCCATACCTCATTCTTCATCTCTAGTTGCACTTCAGACAAAACCATGAGAAAAATACCTCCCAGAACCTCAACAAGTTACTTGGTGACAACTTTTCTTCAGTGTGTGAAGTCTGTGGCTTCAGAACATTGCAAACATAGTGCTTGTTGATGGCACGGTGGTCTTGATGCATGCTCTGGAACAACCTTATTTTACTATTGCTCTCCGTACCCATAAATGGTGAAAGCACGTAGAGAACTGCTTAGAAACTGTAATCTCCCTGCCAGTACTGACCAGGACAGAACTTGCACCCTTTCCTGAGCCCCTCAGGAGGACATAATATCTTACAGTTCTGATAACTTTCTAAAGCAGTTTAAGTCACCATCACTCAAAATAAGATGCGAGCAGCCGTGTTTCCCCAAAGTTTTATTGATGCAGCCCTCGTACATCTGCATTTTACCTGTAGTTACAATACTTTGATTGAAACTGTTTCTGTAGTCCATTACAGTCTTAACAAAACATATTTATAAATATCACTTACTGTATAGGGCCGACCATTTGAAACATTGTAAATCGCTGGCATTTTTTCCTTAATTGTGCTACTTGTAGAAAGGTCACACTACTCTTTTTAGATAAAAAAAAAATTGTAGAGGCAAATGATTTAACTTCACCTTCCAAAGAAAATAAGAATGTTAAAAATAGCTTCACAGTCGGTATGACTCATTTAGGTCTCAGAAAAATCTATGACTGGCAAAGATATCTACAACTTGATCCTGTATTCGATACTCTCATTACGAACCACGGAATCGCCACGAAAACTGAAATGAAGCTTGTGCACTGGTCAGAAAAGCAAGGATTACCTTGATTTTTATTCAGGATTTTTATTTCTATTTTATTTACTTATTACCAGAAAATGCACTACCTCCTAAAAACACCGTCATTCTAGGTTAAATATTGATATCTGAGGAAAATATGCTAAATCCAAAAGCATGCATCACTGATAGCAAATTTTAACGTAAGATATTTTTAATGGAAAAAACGACTCAAAGGATAGTGCAAAAGAGCTTCTTCTCCCTGAAGGGATTTTCGGATGCAGGCACTGGAATAATAAGGGGATCTTCTCCAATATGAGCATCACAGTATGCCAATAACTCTGCTGCAGCCTTAGATACCTAACAGAAGAGAAAAAAGAGGCATTATAACACTTACATGCAAACCGATCGGCGACGTGTAAATACGCCTCATGTAACACACAGTGCTGGAAACTGTCTTAAAATAGTAAACTGCTTTACTCTTCCTTATGTTATCAGACACCACAGCTCTGAATTTGCTCTTATTATGCCTAGAAAACCTTGTATACATTTTAGCTAACACACTGACAGGGGATGGTATTGATTTATACGATTAATATTCAGCTTTTAATCTCCATCAACAGCAAGGTCAGGAGAATATACGCATCAAAATATCTGTCTGCTGACTGGCTGTAGGCAAAAGGGATTCTCCATCACGCACGTGTCTTTGTAGGCATGTGCCTTCTGAGGCCTTTGCCTCAGTTCTTATTCCCAGGCATTAAGACAGCAAAGTTGGAAAGTTTTCCACAGACTCTCTCGATCTTTTCCTCATCTGAATGTTGAAAAAGAGATCTTGAGGCATGTGTCCATGGAAATGGAATTAAAAAATGAAATAAGAAGCCAGGAGTAAAACTCAACACTAATTTGTCATAGCTCTCATTCATGCAAAATGAGATAAATCAGACTATTATCTTCTGATTGGTAAATTATTCTAAGTACTGCTTCACTCATCACATTAAATTTGATCATTATCTCAATATTTTTAAGCTTCTAAAACAAACAATTTTGAGGTCTCCAAATTGTACGATCTGGCTCATCCTTACTAGGAAGTCCTATAGGAACATAACAGTGTTTTGACATCCAAGACATTTCGCAAGAAATGAAAGATGAAATGATTTCAGGTCTAGCTAAAGTCTTCAAACTGCTGCAGTTTTGTGATTTGAGAATACTGTGGTTCAATTGTTTCCTTTTTTCCCCTCAAGAATTTAGGACATATATGAATTACTTTTGTTCTGTTCCGTTTGCAAGATATTTACAATTATCTGCATTTCTTCGCTTTGCTGAATTACTGTATTTTCAGTATGGAGTGAAGAGAATGAGACAGTGTTTACAAAGACTTTCCTCTGATCACAGTGACAGATTCTCCTCAATCAAACACCGAAGTCGGCATCTTTGCACAACTATAGCAAAGAGGAAAAATAAATATGATTTCTGATACTGTTAAGACAGACACGTCATCACCGTTGGCTTTAGCTTCCTCGTACTCTGCTTGCTTTGGCAAAAGTCCATCCTGTGGTAGGCTTTAGATTAGACCTACAAAGTCAATGGGTGTCAAATCATGATTCACACAACATTTAAATTAACTGCCAGAAGACATTAAGTGACTTTCTATCTTTAAAATATCCACTAAAATATGCCTTTGTGGAATGTTGAAACCCACAGATTTTCTATGGTTGGCATCCCAGTGTACAGTACCTATAGCCTAGCTGAAGAAGCAGGTGTGTTCAGGTTATTTCAATTCAGTTTGCCATTGAATAAGTCTGCAAGACAAAAAGGTGGGCAGAGGTAGAACTACAATGGCCAAAAGCCTGGGAATGCTGTACTCACAATTTGAAATTTACACATGAATTTTTAAAAAGCAGATTTTAAGAGAAGCACAATGTAGACTGATTATGAAATTCATATCGAGCCCCAAAAGATCAATGGATAGCAAAGATGCTTTTCTATGCTAATGACTTACGCTGACCTCAGAAAAATATAAGTGAGCAGAAATGTCATTCGCTGAAGATTAACAAGTTTCCAGTAACTGTAGGAGGAACGTACACCACAGCATCTTGGGGACGTATTTGCAGGTAATGACAATCACCACTAAATTCATTTCCACTTCTCTATTTGTATCTTTCAAGCTCAGCTGTATCTTGCAAATTAAAGCAGTTCTATGCTTTAGTCCTGAACTCTCTTTCATTCTAACAGAGCAAGTTAAACTCTGAGCCACAGGTGCCCACAGAAAGATTCAATAGCACGTACAATTCTATATCATAACAGAGTTTACTACCATAAAATCTAATGCAGATCTACTCTAGTTCTCAAGGTCCTGGTTAATGGATTTATGAGAAATGCTCAGCATATCCATCTTCAACTGTTAAGGTACTGAATAAGGGTAGTAGTAAATATTTTATTAATTAACGAAGCCAACAATCTTTTTAAGCAGGCTGACCACAGAAGACCAGCGTTCCTGTAACTGTCATGCTTGTTCCACATATGGAGAAGCCGCATCAGCCCAAGTACGTTGCTTTGTTTTTTGAAGGTATAAATCCAGTGTAATAATTTTCTAATTGTTTCTCTGCATATTGCCGTGCTTAGTCATCACAAAGCAATGACAAGGGTGTTTATTAGCAACAACGTGGTTTTTTTTTTAGCATCCAAAACTCTACTCTGCAGGTAGGAATGCAAAACATCATGGAGCAGAGAAACTTTCTTAAACATCACAGTGTTTAACTCATAAAAAATTTGCTTTTAGTCAAACCGTAGTACAAGGTACAATTTACTGGCAAACCTGCAAGAAGGTGCTGAGGAACATTACCTCATTTCTGTACATTATCACAAACTCAGCCTCCCAGCATGTACTAGGCTGTGTATTTTCATCCTTTAAGCAGGGAAAGGTGTGAAGAGGAGAAATCCTCCCATTGGGATTACACTGGTTATGAAACAGAATTACATCAACTTCTTCACTGAAGAACTGGAATAGCTCACGCTCGGGCAGTGGAAAAATGACCACTTAGTATGGAGAGTTAAATTAGACAATCACACTGCAGCAGCAAGTGAACACACTGCCAACATTGCTCACAGCCACAGGAACCAAGTTCAGAACGGTGGCCAAAAAAATAAAGCAAAATGTAATTTTGCCTCCAGTACATTTCCTGCTCAGTACGATTATTCAGAGCAATGGTGGCAGAAGACCTCTGCATTACGCATTATATTAGATCTACAGCATAGATAGATAGCTTTTTTTTTAGCATGTGTCAGCATGCAGAGGTAGACTATTGGTCAATACTATGGGCTGTTACTGCACAAAGTAATGTGCTACCCACCCTATTTCTGTCACAGAGGAAGTTAAATGAAAGCCAGTCTACCACAGCTTCTACTCACCTTCAGGGGAATACTGCCAGGCAGTTTCTGGTCAGCTTTTAGCAAGACTTAAAGTAAAAGTATCTAATTTGAATATTCAAACAAAACTAACACACATTTATCATTTCAGCTCACCTACGCAATACAGCTTGCTCTGCAGATGCAAAATAATTTATACGTGCTGCAGAAATGGCTAAAAAAAAAATTAGACTCCAGTTCATTTTTAAAAGTATTCTAAAATGTATAGGTAGGGGGGATGGAATATATCAGTATCACATCAACCTCACATTTTATAAAAATGTATTTATTCTGTGTAATGATAAATATGCCTGGTTGTCAAATTACCAAAAGCAAAACAGAAGACGACAAAAACAGTCTACTCTGATGCTTCTGATGCTTTGAAGAATTAGTCTTGGGAGGATTGTGGAATTTTACCGTTGCATTTTAGAATAACAGAGGTGATAAAAACAGCCAAAGCTAGAACATAATCCTGTTAGCTGCACTAATAATTACAAGCTTCAATGACAGGGCAAAATGCTGCAATTACTATGTCATCTGTCTTGTCACAGATTGTGACTAATTACCATCTTTGCTTAGACACCCACTCTGCTTATCCTTTACATCTAAAACAAAGAGATTCGCACACACATATTGCCAATCCCACTGCATTTATCTCCCAACACTATTCAGAACCTGTTAGGAATATTTTCTACCTTCTTAAAGAAAAAAAGACAACGTAGTAATAGCTAATACACTACGATGCTTGATGTCAGACCCCTCCTCCTTGCTTTTCTGCTTGTGAAGGGAAGATTAAATAACGCTTTATTCTTGGGACAACTGTGATAAAGCACCAATATTATCTTTGCTTCCTCAATTTTACAGCTTTGGGAGATGCATTATTCTACAAGTCATGAGGCCATTGTTCATCCGATTTCATTTCACATTCTCTAGCTTTGAACGTGCACCTCCCGCTTTCTGTTTACTTTGTTATAATCCCAGCCATTCCTTCTGCAGAGAAGTAAGACGGGTTTGATCTTTGGCGATCCTTAAGGTTTACAAAAACCCACCACAGTAATACACCTTCCAGCTACCAATCCATATCCCAGGAACTTCATCCTCCTTTTTAAAGCTGTTTTGTTTCTTTCGCACTTCAACACTGAGTCACTTTTGTGGAACCTCAAAATGTTGCATTGCTTGCTGCTCTGAATGGTTACAGGACTTGATTTTAAAGTCAGTAAAAAAAAAAAAAAGTCTGCAATACAGCAGGGAATGGGTAACTATAATGTATTTTAACTACAAAACTTTTATCGAGCAGACCTAATTGTTGCAACTGTTGTCCACAGAAAACAAAGTGCCTCTGTGTGGTAGAAAAATGAGCTGGAATGTTTGATTTCCCTGGTCAATAATGTGGGGGCTTTGAAAAGTTTCTTTTTAACGTTAACAATGTGGTCTTGTCTACTATGGGAATAGCTACTTCACTGATAACCTGCAAAAGAGAGTCTAATTAAGTTATTTTGAAAGGCCTGATCTTTTGTTAAACGCCTAGCTACTTTAAGTGGCTGTGAGAAACCAGGAAAATCAACACTTCTCTAACTTCACAGCTATGATCTGAAAACTCAGATCTCCTTTTGAAACCATTTGAAGTCTCTTGATTTGCCAAGTACAAACTTAATCCAAAGATGAAAAGGAAAACAGATACTGCAATAAGAAAACCAAGCTCTTTTCATAATCCCTCATCTACTTATTCAAAGACATTCCAGAAATCAAGACATCAAACTTCTGTGGATCGTATTCAGTTTGTATTAACATAATATAAACGTTAGTTAAATACTAGCTATACATTATGTTACCATATATTTCGGAATGCTGAAACGTATTAACTTCTCTTTGGTGTCTTTCTTTGGTCCCAAGCTGAGAGGTAAAATAATTGCACTTGTAAGCCAGATGATTGTTAGGTCTCGCTAATGCCTTTGTTCTTTTTAATTAAACTAACTGCAAAAAATAACCTATGCAATTCTTACATATGTAATTAAGAATGTCATTATACATCTAACAAACGAAGCTATCTGCACAGCCGAGCTAATGGTTTCATACTTGAAAGTTATAATTTGATTCTATAAAAGCAGGTTTAAAATAATTGACCAAGGATCAACAATTCAAATTACTACAAACTAGCCCACCTTTTTCCAGCCCTTCCCTCTTCCACTCATTAACTTTCCTCCTTGTCAGTTCTGTCGTTCGCACAGCTGCAGTGTGACCTGAACCAGGGCCTAATTCAACTGCAAGCTAACCTGCGTGGTTATGCTGAAAAGGCAGGCCCACACTGAAGGAAGCAGATGTACGATCGTAGAGATGGGTATTTCTATTCTGTAATGATTCTGTCAAGTTATCCTACGAGAGAGAAACTACAGCCACGCAAATTCAGTTGTCTCTGACAACACTAACAACTGAAACAACTGAAATTTATATTTTCATATAAGCGAGACAATTTGTGTCAATTGTATTCATATTTCTGAGTCATAAATAATGTCTTTCTAATTAGTGAGTTTATTATCTGATACTGTCTTATTCCTCAGCACAGAATTAAGATTTCAGGTGATCAAGTCTTTCTGGAATACTATAGGGAGGCTATACCACAAATGAATTCAAAGGAAACGAACACAAAATTCCAACAGTAAGCCGAAGTTTACCTTCATCCTATCCATGTACGCTTCCATTTTTAATTGCTCCACAGCTTTCCTGGCTTGAGATATACTGGTTGTACTGTTTGAAGTTAGTTCCTTCATTTTGTTTTCCCTGGAGGAGGCAAAGTTGAGACAATTTAGAAGCACAGCTAGCAAATACACCAATTAGCCAGAAGACAGTTATCAAAATCTAACCACCAGCACCCCGCCATACTGACGCTGCCAGGATATAAATACGAGTCAGACATCACTTATACCTGTCCCTTTGTTCAACAGTACCTGACTGCATCACGTATTTGCATCTTCAACTGCAGCACCCAGTTTCAGTTCTGCACACAATATATAAATGCAGACTGCACTGCCAGTATTTCAGTGCAAAAACTGTTACCCCGGTTCAGAGTGCCACTCCGACCTCACTCAACATCGGGAACAGAGGTGTTCTAAGGTAGAAAAAGGGTCAATATTCTGACTGTGGAATCACGTAACTTAGAAATGAAGTAACTGAGATTGAGAAGAAATAACAGCGGTTTCCATTTTTTTTCTTGCAGAAAACTTACATCACATAGCATACTATACTGTACATGACCTGGTGAACTCAGGATAAGCAAAGAAGTTGTGCAGAGTGGCTGTGGTACTCCCTTGCTTTTTAGTGTTTCCTTTGGCGATGAACAGATTGAGACAACATCCCAAGTTGGGCTGATCATTACAAATCTGGGCAATTACTGCCGTGTGTCTAAGCTGAAATGAGTAGGACACACATGGGATTAATGTTGGCAAGCATACACACATGCTTCGACGAATGGACATGAACCCTAGCTCCGTACCTCTTCTCATCCTCAGTCTCCCACTTCTGTTTCACAACAAGCTGCCATTTACTCTTCTAATACTCTTACCGCTTGCTTCTCTTAGGGAGCTGCTGCAAACTGTGCTCAGGAAAGCATTTGTGTACGTGGCTCTAACCAGCAGCCCAGAGGGCAAGGCAGATGGTCCATGCCTGCTTCAAGGAACCAATACGGAATGGAGTGATACCCATAGGGATTTCAATTAAGTATTTGGTAGCTGTGCGTACCATTTTTAATGGCTGTTAGTGGATTCCTCTGAAGGATTAGGGAATCACAAAGTTAAGAACTACTGAGAAATCTTTGGGAATAGGGAGGCCACGGCTGGGGACTGAGTGACAAAGACAGTGGAAGAGGAAGATGTCCCTGTGCCAAAGACCCAGCAGCTAGTAGCTATCTTATAATTAAGTTGTATTTTTTCTGCCCTTAGGTGAACTCCAGCAGCATTTCAGAAGTCATCTTGGTCCATGAATACTTAGACAAAAGAATGTAATTGTTGCCTGATCTACACACAAGCTCCAACTGCAATACCTGGTCAAAGAGACACCTAATTAAGGTAGGTCAGTATTTGAGTGGTTTTCTTGAATTACTCCTTCCTAAGGGCGTGAGAGCAAGTCAGCTCATTACCATGCATTCCTCAGTGTTGTTGCTAGATCAAGTAAGATGAATAAGCACCCTGGAACCTTAGACTTCCAACCCACATTCCCTAGGTAGTCTGCACAGTGCTTGTATAAACTTGGGTAGAAGAAATGCTGCCTTAAACTACAACGTGTGCCGAAATGAAATATGCCAATACAAAGAACACCTTCCGTATGTGCATATGCTATTTAAATGGAACACAGGTTCCTCCCAGAAATGCACCCTGACTAACTGGAACTGTGTTACAACAGTTAGATTGTAAACCTTTGTTTACAATCAGCTAAACTCATACTCCTCACAAAGCACAGGATTAAATGCATGTAGAAGAACCAGCTTCACATAAAATGCAACAACAAAAGAAACCCCCCACAACCAATCCACGAGCCAGCCTTCAAACAGCGCTCAGGTACGTTCTGACTTGCAGTGGACTTGCAGAAAGGCTTCGAGGCAGCCAGAAGAGCACAAGGTTCTGAATTAAAGCTCATCTCTGGGCTTCCTCTTTGACCCAACCTCCTCGCTTCTCAGTTTTGACCCGTTTATGAAGACAAGAACAAACACATTTATCTTTATTTACAAAACGATACTCCCACAAACATGAATCACGTAAATGTTACCATCCTCGTGGCTAGACTAATGACCACAGAGATGAAAAATCAAAGCTAAGTACAGAGGCATGACTCCAGCTGCTGCAGCATGAGTTGAGAGGCAAACGAGAAATCTGATTTTGAATAACGCATTTTGGTTAAACTGAATTAAGCAACTGAAACTCCACGAACAGTACAGAGAGTCCCAGATCTCCTTGGCTTTTCTGGTAAATTCAATCAAAATCTGAAAGTTGCACGCACTAGAACCAGAATATGTGAAAATGATGCTACCAGCTGCATCAAAACGGGAGAGAACGGTGTCTCCAGCAGTTCACCTGTTTTTTAAGTATCTAGTGAATAAGGATTCAGACACGATCATAATGGCACTGAAATGCTTTCAAAAATCCAAGCCCAGTTTTCTCAAATGATGCCACAACTATCGTACATCCTTACCTATATTCTGATATAACAAACGGGGGAAAAAAATGAAAAGAAAATATGTACTACTCTGGTCAGTTATTTCATTGTATCAGAAAACAGTCAGAGTAGAAAGGATCATAAATAAACTACAAAATCCGAACACAGGTATCTCGGTCACTGTAGAACATTTCCATTTATCCCTAGTAAGAGGTCTGTTTATACCCCGAGGCACAAACATGTACCATGTTCCAAATCCTGCTTCTATCCTGACCTTTACGCACACTTAAATATTTAACCAATGTATTTCTGGAAGCGCTCAGCATCCATTTAAGTATCTAATCTGTTTTTTTTCATATAGACAGTTTCGGTTCTACAACTTATGAGGCAGGTTTCTCCAGTTTCACATTTCACTTCGCAAGCTAAATACACCTGTGGCTTCCTTCACTACGCACAAACACAGCACTAGCGTTATCAGGTACTATGGCACTATCCTATATTCAGTGATGTTGGCTATGAGAGTAGTTCCCATCCTCAAACCAAACTGTGAAGTCTTAGCAGATAAGGCTTCGGCTGAGAGTCCTTAGGTCCTGTGATATCCTCTAATAACCTTACACTCAATATTCTTTAATGAAACAACACTGTTGCTCAGAAATAAAGCTCTGGCGAGGAAAAAAAACAAAACTGTAATAACCAGACAGTCTGCTTCATATCCCTTCTCTGAATGCTTATTCCCTGGGGTCAGACGAGAACTCCTCCAGCCGTGATCCCACGGGATTCTCAGTGCTCAGCTGCAGCCCGCAGCCTGATGGACAGCTGTGAGCACTCTGTGTGGCACTCCCTGCAGACGCCCAGGTGTTCTCCAGGCCCGCAGGCTCCTGGGATGGCGCACCAACATTTGTATCCTACGTGGTGGCAGGATGCCCACAAGGAATAACTTCTCCCCTCCTTATCAGTTGCCTACAAAGCCTCAAACCAGAAAGCGCTCAGCCGTGCTCACTATGTTCATTAGTGCTTGTTTTTCCAGCAGTCCCCTATTAAGTTAGATCGATACGCAGGTACAGAGGCCCTGATAGTCACCGTAGTTACAGTAACCACTGTTAGTGAACAGGCTATGTGCAGTCTGCACCTTACTGTGCGTGCCAGTAGTCCTGGGTCATACAGGAGCTCATCGATCCAGAATATGGTTACACAGTGTGCCCAGTTCGGCCACCCACGCTCGATGGCTCTTTAAGGGGAATGCTGATGGCATTAAAAAGAACAGGGGCAGCAGCTACGTGGCCTTTTCCAGCCGAGCAGTTACTGCGGGCTGACACCGTGCTGCTCAGCCATATTCTATCGCTCCTCAGGCTGTGCGGTGACATCCTCCCATCCCGCTCAGCTGAGGGCTTTTTTCGTGTTAGAATATTTTGACCTCATATAATCTTCATCCTTTTTTTTTCTTTTTTTTTTTCTTCTGGATGCGGTTAACTGATCTGTACCAAAGATTTTACTCTCCAGGGCTCACAAAAACGCTTGTGAAGAGCAACTTTTCCGCATTTGTTTATAGTATAGATTAGACTGTAGACTACAGCACTTCAAAGGCCAAATTTGTCCCACTAACCCAGGAAGCTACATCAATATTTGCAGGTAAAGGTTGGCCTCGTGCAGGTAAGAGGTGCAACGTACGTTTACAAACCCTCTAAACACTTATTAAAGAAAAAGCGGAAGAATCTGAAGTACTTCACAACACAGAAGCAATATCCGTTCTCAACAGTTTTCTACAACGGGATGGAAGGCTGCGTATCTTCTTACACCTCCAAGAACATCCGTAAAGCATACTGTAGGACTAAAAGTATAAAAAACAAATCAAACTGTTGCGTTCTATCTCCAAATACCCCAAATTACTGAACGTTCTGGCCCACTCCAGCCCTTCCAGGACGGCGGAGATCACCGTCCCCACGAGCCCCGCCGCACAACATAATGTTAACGGAGGCACAGACGTACCTGGGGACGGTCCCCGAGTCAGCTGCGACGGCAAACCAAATTCGAACCGGCAGAAAGAGCCCGTATGCGTTTACCCACGTGCAAACGCGCCGGCAATACAAAACAGTGCATTTACAGCCTCGCAGCCGCTCCGCGCCAAACCGACAGACGCGGGGGAGCTTCGGGGGGAAGTCCACCTCCCCCTAAGAAGCTTTGCGGCACCAGAGAAACGATCACCGGGAAGGCTTTTCGTAGCAAGAAAGACAGAATACAACAACTCCCACAGTGACTTTCACCGGCAACCGCGCCCGCTCAGCCCCACCGCCGGCGAGGGGCAGAAGCCGCTTCCCCGCGCCCGGCCCCGCCCCGGCCCGTACCTCCTGAGGCGGCTCCCGCGCCCGAGCGAGCGCGGCGCTGTACGGCTGCCGCTGTTCCCGCGCGCCCGTCCGCCGCCGCGGAGCCGTTAGGCCGCGAGGAGCGGCGCGCGCCGCCGGTGCCCAGCACGGCGCGGCGAGGCGGGCGCTCCGCAGCCGCCCTGCCCTCACCTCCTCCCCCGCAGGCGGCCGGCCGCTGGGACGCTTCCAACGAAGGGCAGGGAGAGAGCGTCTGCGCGCTGCTAGAGCGCGGAGCCGGAGGAGCCCCGGTGTGGCACAGCAGCTCGCGCCGAGCAGCGGGAGGAAGAAAGGAAAGATTCCGCTGTGGAAAACAAACAAACAAACAAACAAACAAAGCCGTGCTGGGACCTTCGCGAGTTGCGCTGCCGCGGCTCATGGGGCACGGCGAAATGAGTCAGCGCTGTAGTGGGAAAAGCGGGTACAAATCAAACGTGAGAATCGACCGTAAGGCGCGGCGGCAGCGAGCGCCGTTAGCTAAACATTCAGCCGGCCCTAAAAACGCGTGCTTGACTGGAGAGCCGTGACGGCACGCTCCCAGGGACGGACCCTCACCCAGCACGAGCGCTCCCAAGTCCTTTCAGTTATCCGTACAAAGGAGAGCAGTGAAAAGAGAGCCCGGCTCCATCCTCTTTCAGTTCGCCTCTTTCGGGTGACCCACCCGAGTTGTGAAATAACACTGCACATGTAAAAGCAGCGGCTTTCTGACCCCACCCACAGCTAGCGCAGCGCAAGTAGCTGCCACATCTCATTAGCACAGAAAGGCATTTGTCTTCGCTTTTAACTCGCTACAGTGTCCAAGAAAATGCTCTTAGTATTATCTAGAAGCTCGACAAACGCACAGTGGATTTTCAAGACTTTCTTTTTTAAGACAAGCAGCAGTTTTAAAATAGTCCTGCGTTATTGTGGTAGAGTGACAGGACGTTGCAACTTTTTCTATATGTGACAAAAAGAAAAAGCTCGAAGAAAACTAGTCCTTTCAGGACTCCACTAAGAGCTTCTAGGGCGATTTACCTTACATTGCCCAGGCATTTCTTGGCAGCAGAGACATTCCGTTGCCTGTAGTGCTACAGGCTTTCTCCAATCACAATCACAGAATGGTAGAGGCTGGAAGGGACCAACCCCCCTGCCAGAGCAGCTCCCTAGCCCAGGTTGCACAGGTAGTTGTCCAGGCGGGTCTTGAACGTCTCCAGAGAAGGAGACTCCACCAGCTCTCTGTGCAGCCTGTGCCAGTGCTCCGTCACTGCACTGGGAAGAAGTTCCCACGCACATTGGTGCAGAACTTCCTATGCCTCGGTTTGTGGCCATTTCCCCTCATCCTATCACCACACACTGCTGAGAAGAGTCCGGCCTCATCCCTTTGCCTCCCGCTCCTTAGATATTTATAGACATGGATCAGATCCCCTCTGAGTCTTCTTTTCTCAAGGCTGAACAGACCCAGGTCTCTCAGCCTTTCCTCATAAGGGAGGTGTTCCACACCCTTTATCATCTTTGTATCCCTCCGCTGGACTCTTTCCAAGAGATCCCTGTCTTTTTCGTACCGGGGAGCCCAGAACTGGACACGGTACTCCAGGTGAGGCCTCACCAGGGCAGAGTAGAGGGGGAGGATCACCTCCCTTGACCTGCCAGCACACTTTTTTTTTAAATGCACCCCAGGATGCCACTGTCCCTCTTGGCCATCAGGGCACACTGCTGGCTCACGGCCATCCTGTCGTCCACCACGACACCCAGGTCCCTCTCCTCAGAGCTCCTCTCCAGCAGGTCAACCCCCAACCTGTACCGGCGCCATGCGGTTATTCCTCCCTCGGTGCAAGACTTTACACTTGCTCTTATTAAACCTCATCTAGTTCCTTTTTGCCCAGCTCTCCAGCCTGCCCAGGTCACAGTGTATGGCAGCACAGCCTTCCAGCGTGTCAGCCATTCCTCCCAGCTTTGTATTATTAACAAACTTGCAGACAGGGCTTAAGTGCATTGAAGATCCTTAAAAGTTGTATTTCAGACTTGAAGTTGAAAGTTTTTCCTTCACTTACTTATTTAAAATTAGCATTTTATTTACTTACAGAATCCCACTCTTTCCCCTGCAGAATATTTTATACTGTTTGGTTACTTCACGTATACATGTAGGTTGCTCCAAAAATAACGCTTCCTATTTATTTCCATGGAAAAGACAGAGTGCAATAACACTATAGAGCAAATTCTCAGCGACAAAACAGTTTTTCAACATAGTTACCACCACTAACTATGCATTTTCACCAGCAATAAACAAGAGTTCGCTTTTTTTTTTTGTGGTGTGACAGTTGTGCGTGACCATCCAGAATGTGGCTTACCTCCCATATCACTGTCCCTGCTGCTGAAACACTCCGCCCACTGCCTCCCTGTACTCACATCCTCTCTTTGGTCTCCATAGACATTCAGTGAGTGCCGTATTTGCTGCACGGAGGAATTCCGTCTCACCTTTGCTTCATACTCACTTCCACGTCAGACATTTTGTCAGACTGTACCTCTGCTGCCATCTGTCACAGAGAAACAAAATGTGACAGAATATTGATGAGAAGGTTTAACCTCTACTGCCATACTACCACCATCTGCCTCTGACACTGCGGGCCAACGGAAGAAAATAGGATGCATTACTTTTGGAGCAGCCCTTGTAGATATCTGCTGAACTTCTTCCATTCCTTCTATTCGTTACAGAGGGTTTATCCTACGCATTTATCCCAAACCCAAGATCTGGGTTCCCTCTCTCCACCACAAGTGAAGATGTAACTATTGCACGGCCTTCCCTTCCTCATTACAAATCTCCACGATCAGTGACCCGGGTTCACTGCAAAAATCCTGCAGGGCCACCAGATAGACCTCGCTGCATGGAAGCCAAGCAGTCTCAGTCTCCAGCTGCCACCAGCCCCATTCTCTTCCTTTCCTCCTGAACCCACAGAGGAGCTGTTTCTCCACCTGAGGAAAAGCTCCAGCTCCGCTAGGTTTCCAGAGAGAAGGCAGCTGGTGGGAGGGGGACTCTGCTTAGAGATACATCACTTCCACTTCTAGCCCCACATCCATGAGATGGGGGGGACACATGCACATACGTACAATTGGGTTTCTCACTTCCAAACTTACATCCCACCTCCTGCAGTTTCACAGCTGCATGGTGTTGTCCACACACAGAACTTCTCCGCTTCAAGAACCTGAAAAGGTGAAAGACCCGAGAACAAGCACCAAAGGAACGGGAGCAAAGAGAGCACAAGATCTCCCATAGAAGAGAGGTGAAACCAAGCCAAAAACATGGTTCTAACCATCTCAAATTTGATACAAAGGTCGGTTTATTACCCAACAACGTGACAGTGTATACAAAGACAGTGTGGAATGTGACATTTACAGGAAGTTTCGGTACATCATGCACGTATACTATTGCAGTGTTATTTAATAGTTCCGGAACGTTAAGCTGAATAAATATTCCTCGGTTCAAAAAGATCTTTGACTTTTACATAAAAATATATAATATTGCACTTTTTACAAGGCCAGCGATTTTGCATATTGATTTGTAACAAGTGGAATTCTAATTTATAAAAATAAGCCTTTGTGAGCAACATCCCAAAACAAGGAGGACAACAGCATCCCCAAACCATCACATTTGTATTTTGTCGCTTAAAGAAAGCACATCACTTCAACATGAGCCAAGAAAGCTTTTCAGTCTGCATCTGGACCTTACATTAACATTTAGTGAGGAACGTGACTACAGTCACCCCGTACAACGCTGCTACAATATACGCAACTTAAAACTCAGTTCATACAGCTGCTTAACTGAACTAAAAAAAAAATAATAATAATAATAATAAACCAATCTTTGCGTCATGGACCGAGAAGACTTCAGTTTTTCCAGTTTGAAAACTTCAAAACCCGGGAAGCTGCAGATGCTCTTTACAGAAATTCTTGCAGTTTTCTGAAGTGCGCAGTTTCCCTGTGTGTGCACGTCTTCAGTGCCATCTCATAACACAGTATTTGGAAGGCCGATGAACCTTAAACCTAAGACGGAGCAGTTTGCCTGTATGGCAATGGTAGAACACGTCAATGACGAAAAAGCAAAGGTACGGAGAAGAAAAGTTTGACTAGGTCAGAGTTGTGTAGCAGTCCTGTACCGCCTGCATGACTGGCAGGCACTCAGTGTCAGTCGGGTCTTGAAATCCATCAGCTTAAATGTTGGTTTCCCTATCTGGCCTAAGAACTCAGATGTAACGGCAGCTTACTTCCAGCCCTCCCCTCAAAAATAGCACCTAGGAATAAATAGCATATTTGCACAGTGTACCTAAATAAACTGTTCTGAATTACTCAGTGCCTATAAGCATTGATTTAAACATTTGGACTCCAACATTTTACAGCGTACTGACGTTCAGTGACACTGAGAACACGAGCACATCGGTGCCTCCTCTAGTACCGTTTCCAGAGCTCTGGGTGCCAGCTGTGTGTGGTGGGTATGCGGTCTGCCACAGGATCCCGGCAGCTAGGTGTTACAAGCCGAGTTCACACTACATGGAACACAACACCAGAACACCATTGAACTATTGCTTTGTGAAGCTATGAGGTGTCTGCCCACCCTCATTTCCGTCCACAGTAAAGACTTTCACACCTCTGAACAGAGAAAACAGCACAAGTTACAAATGAAGATCCATCTAATTTCTGAGTATTACCATACCATTATGTGGTGCAAAAAGCACCTACTAAGTTCTTTGCTTCTCAAAAAAAGCAATTTTGAACCACCTTGGATTTTTGGGTCGCTTATCCCAGAGCTAAGAACATCACCCTCGACTAATCGGATATACAGATGCTGACACGTCTATAAATATTTACAGAGCTTCATACTGCTGATATGTTACAACACAGGAGGGAAAAACGCTACCGATTTCATTTTTGAAACAGTTGCTTCCAAGAAGTGATTTAAAAAAATACTATTACATTTTATATTGCAGCATTTTGACTTGTAGGTTAGAGCATTTATACGCCACTTTGCTGGTACTGGAGTACACGACCAGAGCTTCCTGGTGACTCAAAACCCTTCAGGTTTGTGCATGCACGTACAATTTTATAACCATCTTAGACCGCCTCCTGGCTTTTGTTGCTTTTCCGTCGATGCTGTCATTCTAGAGACATTCAAACTATTTCAAAATCCAGTTAAGAGATTCTGTAATTTATTGTGGATTTAAAGTGCACGGAGACTTGAATTAGCAGCAGGAGTAGTGATCAGCCAGCTGCATAGCTGCTGAGGAACGAATAGAACATGGGTAACTTCAAGCGCTGCTGGTCCTTGCGACACCAGGCTATGATGTTGCCATCACTATTTGCTGTGAACAGGTGATGACCATCACAGGAAAATGTAAGGCTGAAAAAACAAGAAGGTATTTTGGTATGAGATTTGGCTATTTAAAATGCCAGAAGACATTAAAAAGTCACACGAGCATAGCTGACAAAAATCAGTTGCCTGTTCAGGGAGACCCAGTGAGTGCATTAACGCAGCTGCGTTCTCAAATACCTGGCTAACCCCACTTGATAACCAAACAGGCTGAACTGCAGCTCTGTCCAACTCTTCAACGTGCCACGCAGTTCAGTAGTGATTTCTTTGCAGCAGCAAAGGAGGAGTAGGCTGCCCTGCCCCTGCTACCTCTGAAAGGAGGCTGTTCAGCACAGGATGAGGCCCTCAGACTGAAACCCTTCCATCGTGCCACGGCTGCAGAACATGGAGGCCAGCATCCATTTTCTGTCACATTTAAGCAGAAAACTTTTTTTTTTTTTTTTACATTAACTTTTTTGAAATCAACAATCTTTGTGACATACACTTCTTTGCAGTTACTGCCATTCTAGTGCCTGTCAGAAGATGTTCTTCATTTTTAGGAAATAGTGATCAGAGGTTTGGAGTGTAAATGACATTTCAGTAACAGTCACAACAAAAATTCTCCAGAGTAATTTGTACTATGCTAACATCACATTTGGCACAGCTCCACCAGAGTCCTGAGCAGGGCACAGCACTCCGGAGGATATCACTCCATCCTTCGGCTGTGCTCTGAAAGCACTTCAGCACAGCAATTCTGGTTTTTATTAAGCAAGGGGCAAAATTACATAAGCACTCTAAAATGGCAGCTCCCATGCTTCCAAAGCTCCTTAACTCTCCCATTTCCTTCCAGTATATTTAAGGAAGAAAAAAAAAAAAAAAGGCAGGAAAAATACAGTCCCTTGAGGGGAAAAAAAAAATACCTCTTCTATTTGAGTCTGCTGAAGTTAATATCTCCTGATTTTTAAACAGATTCCGTGGAAAAATATTAAACTTAATAAGAGGGGTAGCTATTGTTCAGCTCTCAAGGGAACCCTGCCAATTTCCTTCTGCTAGCAGCAGAACCTAGTTATTACTGTCATTACAAATACAGTACACTTGTGCCCGCTTTGCTTTCATGAATAATTAGTAGGTTTGCATGGCTCTTTTTAAACATGGGTGTTCACCTCTTGTCTTTGTTTCAAATCCATTTTCAATACTCATAGCTATTCTTAGTTTTGTTTTCAAGGAAAAATCCATTTATTACATAATTGAAATCTTTACCTTACAATAGGTTTGGCTGACTTGGAAAACGTTATTTCTCGTACTGGCTTCAAGTCCCACGTACTCCACAGTCTGAAAGAAAGATTGATTTTTTTCTTCACATTAGTCTTTACAAATATTTCAGTGATAAACACAACCTATTTTAGCAGTTACTAAGATTAGAAATCGGACAACAGCTTGTCCCTCTTCTTTAGATGTCACGCAATTATTCAGGTACATCTGTGAGCTTAAGTTACAAAGCATTTTAGTGACAAAGTTTCCAGTGCTTACCTTACAACTCCATTTTCAAGTCCCCCTGCAATCACATTGACAGACACTCCTTCGGGCTGGTTAGAGAAAGCCACAGAGCAAATACTCTCCCTGCAGTGTACATGTCCCACGAGATCCCCGTTAACGGTCCAAAGCCTCAGATCACTACCCCCTCCAACTGCAACAAAACACAGCACAGAAGTATTAAAAATAAATCCAGATCACAATTAACATCTATGTAACAGAAACTTTAAAGAACTTCTTGAGAGATAAAAGGTTTTGAACGACCTGGAGTGACACGTGCTGCAGTAAACAATTACTTCCCTTCTTTCTCACACAAATTGCCAAGCCAGCAAAATGATTCAGAAGAGATCGCTTCATATCCGTGGAACATTATCATTACAAAATACTCTATCATTTATTTTTAGTGACCAATTGTCATGTATTAAGAGAGAAAAGCTAAGAGACAATTCAAACCTTTCTTTAAACAGCTCATTCTCATACCCTGGATTGCATTTAAACAGGATACCTGAAGTACCAATCACAGGTAGCTTACATAGTTATCTGGCATTATATGCATTTATTTATTACTGATAACCAACCACTGCTTAGTCTTTAAAGCAATCAGAACTCGCATCATCCCCTACCAACTCAAGAATGCAATGTTTTCCAATAGAAGCTGGCTTATTTGTACAGCTGACTTCAGTTGTACAAATGGAAGAGCTTCAAAACCTTCACATCAGTTTGAAATCCTCAGATTGATGGAAGAAAATTCTGTCACTTAGAGCCTATCACCCAACCTCCACATCAAGTTAACAGATAAAATACACACTTGTGAGGTCTGACTCAGCCCTGCTTTAGATATACATAGTGTTGTACCACAAAGGTAGATTGAGTCACTGAGGAACCTAAATTAATCTCCAAAGTTCGCTACTCAAATAGATCTTAATGCCTTTGTCAAATAGGACCGTTTCTGGACTAAGATGCTAAAAGCCTGCTTTAAAATAAGACCGGGTGGGGCTTGGGGAGTGAGACAAGGACAGAACTATTTCCCTGTGTAGGAGCCAATGCAAATACCCACATCCTTCTTTAGCCCAGCTGTTACTCCTCTTTGCTCCAACACCTGCCTACTAGTTTCTCAACAAATTCAAATATTAACGCATTCTTCAGAGGCGCTCCTCTTTCATCATCCGAGGATGCATTTGGCCAACACACACAATAACCCGCACAGTAGCAAATCTCGTGATTTACGAGGTCCTCTGACTTACAGCTCTGGCTGACAGACGTACCTGAATCGCAGACCGTTGCAATATCGCCAGTTGTTTCGCTAGCTGAAACTGCAGTCACCGGACTTTTGTGTCCAGCCAGACTCTGGACGTAGCACAGCCTGAAAAAAAAAAGAAAGAACAAACAAGCCTCAGGTCAGATTCCAACACAGAAAAGGTGCTTCAAAAATATGTATTTAAGACTTCTGTTAACCTCAACTAACACTTTCCTAAACGACGGTATTTTTTGTATTAACTCCAGAACTCCTACAGAGTAAGAGTTCCACTTCACATCACATGCATACAAAGAATAAATGCAGTTAACTTTAAAGCGTGAAGACACCAGGAAGTTGAAAACAAGTACTGGACAAGAAAAACAGTGGAAGAAGTTAGGTGTACTCGTACCTGTTCAAATCCCATATAATGCAGGTGCCATCTTTGCTGACACTTATCATTATGCTATATGGCTTGCACACAAACAAGCTTGTTATCTCTGCTGTGTGACCATACAGATGGACTTGTGACTCCATTTCAATCTCTGAAGGCTGAAAAAAAGCAGCACGAAACAGGAAATAAGATGAAAATTTTAATGTCTTTTCCAAAAAAGGCAAGGCAAAGTATAAGATTTTCCTTAGATTATTGTTTTATTATGCCTTAATGTTTTATAATGTGGTATGCCAAACAATTCAGTACCATTCACCTTTTTCAAGCACTTGACTCTAAACAAACACTTTGACAATGCAATGAATTGAAGAGAAACTTCAAAAGAAAGCAGGGATGGAGAGGTGACCATCCCCCTCTGCAAGCTCTTGTGCAGCAAGCTGAACACCTACTCAACGTTTCTTATTCAAGTTATGTCATTTGAAACAACTCAGGCTCCTTGAGAACTGGCTTAGAGCACACAGCCTGCATTTCTGTATAAGGGTACAGGGCACGCGTAGCATGTCTACGAACCCTTGGAAGTAGCAATGGACAAGAAACATGCATATAATTTATTTGCAGAAAAATTACGTTGCTGTTGCTGAAAGGGACAGCATAACCTGTAATACTTAAAGAGTTAATACATTTTCAATTTTTATGCCTTATTGTCAAGGTAGATCAAAGCAGCACTTCATTTTTTGACCGCCTTTTAAAGGCTACGAAAAAGAAAGCATCTAAAATACAACATGGAGATATTGCAGAACTCTGACAACGTGGCTCTTCAGATTCTCATACCAACAACACGAAGACAATTAGACACGATTCCCACTTTATGCCTATGCAATCAATCAGGGCAAAATGGTCACGTTTCAAGTAGCGTATTTTACAGAGTGTTCATCACCGAACAGCTGACAAGATGCATCCAGAAGAGATGCCAGGCAGCACGTTTGCATTCCCTGCAGCCCTGACTTGGGTAAGTGACTCAACAGCAGAAGCTGTAAGATTGGCACCAAGGTCAATCTGCCTGGGGCATGCAAAACTGTCAGCACTGGGGAATTCAAAGTTGGTCTCGAAGACAACATCTGTGCAACAATAACAAAAGCACTTGTTTCTAAGAAATGCAGAGAAGAATCATAAGCCCACTATTAGTTTTCTGTAGCAGAGCAGATGGCAAGTATTCTGATATATGTATTTTATACTGGAACTCAAGTCTCAGTACAAGTTATTTGCCAGCTAATTATGGTGAGCAGTAAATGTGCTTGACCTAAGACCCAACTGATTTAAGCTTCAAGGCTTCAAGATCTCCTTCAACTTTTAAACTCAAAGCTGCTCAGGAAGACTGAGATGCAGATCACCAAAACTGAAAGAAAGCCAAGGCAGTAATCACAGCGTGTTTGTGCTCTTCTCAGCCTGAGCATCTGACGTTTGCCACTGCTGAAAGTGGCAGGAAACTGGGCAGGCAAGGCAGATCTTACCAAAGCTCCCACAGCACAGCCTAATGCAGTGACTTAAGGCAATGGCACAGTATTACAAGTGTTTGCCAATACCTGCACTGAGCTAAATTTCACAGATCAGTTTATATTTTATGGGTAAGCACAGCCACATCCAACGTGACTTTGCTGAAACTATGAAAAGCAGTAGAAGTTACTGCTGAAGAAATCAGATGAGCTCCAAAACTTGGTCTGAATCAGAAGACGACACTGGGTTCTACTTACGTTTTCATACTGTGCTTATTGCTACACTGCATAAAGAAGATTTCCACCAGCATCAACTCAGCACCTGCCACTGACACACTAAGTACATTAATCACATTTCTCACTTCCTTTCACACTGCTTTCCCCTCTTTGGGAATATGACAAAGTGAAGAGGCTTTAGTAGGTAGTAAATATAGTGTTTCAATTCATTGCCACTCTGTCTGCTACATTTGAAACGATCTCTGCTTTGGGGAAAAAACACCCCAATTTCATTTAAGGCTCTGAAAGGCTTTGTCTTCACAGCTTTACCATGCCGGACAGCCTGAATTCAGAGCTCTGTGTAAACCAGTTATCCAGATGATGAGGGACAGCTAACATCACTACGTGAACAAAAAAAGCAGAAGAACACAAATATGCTGAGATAAACCTATTTAATGTCAAAGATGATCCTTAAATATCAGTTCCGTGCAGCAGAACTTACCGTACTGCTAGTGAATCTGTTCATGTACGCTGTGATGACACCAGATTTGCTACCTGTGAAAAGCTGACAGCTGTCTGGGACCCAAGCACAACTTGTTACCTTGGAAAGACAAAGTGAAAAATAAAAGAACAGCTGCTAACTGCTATTGTCATTGTACCACACAACACAGGCACACTGACTTTTATTGGTTCTCCTAAGAAAGGCCATCTAAAATACTTATGCTAAAAAAGAAATTAATGAGTTACAGGCAGATCCTATTGTATCGTAGTCACACCAGTAATCCATAGGAGGGAAATCTACAAAAGTCAAAAGCATTTAAAAGGGAACAACGTCTAGTCCAGGAGTACACCTGGGAGCAAGATACACTGGAACAGTGAGGGTCAGATTCCAAAGAAGAATCAACAGGTTAAAATTAAAATCCTGGACAACTGCATGAAGTTATACTCAAATGCTCATCCTATCAGAATAAAATTTGTTATTTACTATAGGCTTTGCAAAAAATGAAATCAAGTGTAATTACTGCTGCATTAAACCACCACACGATTAAACAGGGAATATTAGATTAAAGACCAAAAGAGTGATTTTTACCTGATGGAACTGTGAACTCTGTATGAAATTCACTGGGGGCTCACTCTGCTTGCTTTTCAGTCGTAAGATGTTATCGGCATATCCCCAGCTGAGGATCGCCGACCACTGAATATCAGTGCTGTGCATGCTTCGCACACCTGAAGGAAGGTACGTAAGGTTCTGTGTCAGCTATGAAATCAAAGGGTTCACCACTTTGATAGTCGATAAAACCTTAATACCCATGGTTTTATTACCAACTGGAAAATAGAAAGCAACGTTCCCAAACAAGATGCTTTAAGCAGTTTTCAGATGCTACGTAAACATTCAGTATTCTCCAAAAACAGTTTGCGACCTGGACAAAGCTTTTTAATGAAGCACTGCATTGATTGGGAATGGAGAGAAAGGGAAGAGGTGACTGTGCTTCCCAGACAGGGAAAGGATTGCTTAGAACATCTAAAAGGAGAAAACTTTTTTTTTTTAATGACTAAACGCGTGGCTTTCAACAGCTCATTGATTTATAAAACTTTCACTTACACACGTTACAAAGGAGGGGGAGAACGCGAACCTGCCTGCGTATTATCAATAAGAATCCTTCCAAATTTGTCTGAGAGCAGCTCCAGTTTACTGGAGAATTGTAGTAGCATTTGATTTAAAAGTCTTATGGCTCTGTTTTGCATGGGTTGGGCATGATGAGAGTAATCACATTCATACCTTGCTCCTTGCTATATATCATCAAAAGGCAAAACTTGTGGGACAAACCACATATAGCTTTAGTTGGTAAAGCCTGCAGAGAGCCAAATCTTTCCCCGTGTGGTTGGCTAAAGCAGACAACAGGATCTGGGGCACTTGGAGAACCAACATATTCTCCCCACTTCAAGCCTTTTATCCATGGCAATGGACTCTAAAACACAAACAAGGCGCAGATTAAAAGGTGTAGAAACTTATCGCTTCATCAGAGAAGAAGAAAAATCATTCACATCCCATTCTCATGAATAACCACACAGTAAGGACTACTGAGGTACTCTAGAAGTAAGCAAAGATAGGTATGAAGCATTGTAGTATCATCAGCTAAACTATTAGCTTTAAGTTTAAGAGTTGAGATGACAAGCTGATGCAGTAAATTACTCCAATTTCTTTAAATGCAAGCATTTTTAAACGCAAGGATTCAGTTTCTCAGCTGGCAAACCTCTGAAGCGAAGACTGCTGACCTGTGCTACAGGCAATGAAGAAGGAGGAGACAGAGAGAAGTGCAGTATGCATTTGCCTGCTCTAGGTTTACATGTGGAAGTAGACAATGCAAGTATCCTTCCCTCACAGACTGAAAATCCTCCATTATTCAACTGTAAATATTAGAGGTACAATAATTATAGCATATGAAAGTTAACTGAGCCATTTCACAAATCAAAATGACGTACTGGGTATATAATTTCTTTGTTGTGCTCTCTGGTATCTCTGAAAGCAAACTGCACCAGTAATCCCATGGCAGCAGGAAGCTCTCCTTCCATGATGAGCCTGGATCCGGGCCTGCTAACATGTGCTGTATGGAACAGCTGGCGAGGTGTCTGCCCGTATGTCTTTATCATTGTTTCAAGGGCTCTTCTCTGAACAGGATCCTCCACAGCAGAAACATCCATCCCAAAATAAGTCTACAGAGGGGGAAAAAAGCAGGGAAGGGCAAGAATGAGCTTGTCTGATTTATCTCTGGGAAAGATTTCTAAACATACACATACAACTTAGAGTTGTACCCACCAGCTCTTTGGCAAGGACAGAAGCCACCCCGCAACACTTGTGTTGAGAAAGGAGTCACTGAGAACATTATCATTTTCACCACTTATTCTTAATGAAGTAAATTCTGCCCTAAGATCTGAAGTAATCCTACATGTATTCTGTTATTAATTTCAGTCAAAGGTTTTCTTAATACACCTTTACTGATCTGTCCAAAAACAGAAGGGTTGCTGATAATAAGCAACATCAAAAAACAGGGAGGAAGAAGCTCTGTATTTCAGGAAGGTGGAATTCTACTTTTATTTCTTCAAAATTGACTGTCTCCAACCACGTGCCACACTCTTCTCATCAGTCGCACTGACAAATGCTTTCACTTTGAAGAAAAATGAATGCATTCACCAAAACCTGCCGCAGAGTTTGCCTAAACTGAAGGCTTCTCTTGACTGACAAGGAAGCAGGTATAAACACCAAGCTTGTACGCCACTGCAAATAACTAACCAGAAAGCATCAGCTCCATAACAGATTATCACCCATGCTCATCTCTAGACAAAGAAAACGAACAAATTCACAGATGATGCAATCTTATCAGTTCTGCACCAAAATTCTGACAGCATTTTCTTATTCTTCAGCACCTCATGAGCAAAGGAGCTTCCTCCGTGCTGGCTGTTTTCCAGGCAAGTCAGTAACTTAACAGGGGAAGGTTCAATCTAAGTACAACGAACAAACACGAAGCTTGACAGAAATACTTACAGCGGGATGGAAGACATTAATAGCCTGAACAGAGGCCTTGCCTTTTTGTTTATAGCCAAACACTAAGTCTATCCAGTGACAGATGGTCTGGGAAACATGGTCAGACTCCAAAGCCTGACGATGGATCAAAATGAACAGACGAGGATCATTACGAGCCCAAGGCGGAAGATTGACATGGTTAACTCTGTCACCATTTTGACGTACTCCAAAATCAAAACCTAGAAGCAGGGAAGTAAACGTTCCAACATTTTAGCTCATATCTTTATGAAAACTGAACATAAAGCATTGTTGCTAATTAGCAAATCCCTTTACATGCACAAATGGAGAATCAGATAAATAGGAAATGCTCCTTTGCAGCTCAGAATTTATGAGCTTTTCCTTAGGTCTTACAGAGATTCTGTACCACGTCCCATATATTCACGCCAGATTTATCCCACACATCTATTGCATAATATCTTCTCAGTTTTAAACCAGTCCCAGCCCCATGGCTGTTTCAAGTATGCAATTTAGGTGTCCTCTTAGCGTACCTTCTCTGTTAACTAGGAAGTCTGGAAGGTAGAAAAACTCTGGGATTAGCTCCTTAACATCAGTCATCGACTCGTATGAAGAGAGGCGCCAGGTTGTGTTGGTAGAGTGAAAAGTTCTGTCTGGAATGTCAAAACTTTGATCTGTAGAAAAACAGAACGGAATTTGTTGCATTTATGACTAAAATCAGTCGCACATCTGCAGCTTCAAAAAAGTTAACTGCTCTGTGTTAGAACAACTCTGAATGTTCTCAGCTATCTCAATTTTTGTGTGTTGAACACGGACCAGAAGTTAAATATAGCCCAGCTTTTTATTCTGAACTGGGACTAAGGTAGAAACAAGTAAGATGTACAGTTCTGGGGTCTGGACTGATAATTTCACAATGGGTCTATTTATTGCATAAGACACCAGATTTAGTTTTACTGAACTCAGGTATCTGGAATTGATAAACCACGCTAAGCAAAGCAACACGCAGTTACTTCGGGTCATTAGGCCAAAACCCAAACATGAAAGCTAAGCAAAAGCTACAGGCAATCTTACCTTGATAGGCTAAAAACATTTTAGTGAAAGGTGGCAGCCGAACTAGGAAATGAAGCACAGTTCCACTGTTAGAATAATGAGATCCATAGTGGTATGGTTGTACAGGGGGCATGGGATCATCCTCCCGTGCTCCTTTACGATACTCTTCTTCCAAATACTAGGAAAGCAAAAGGAAAACATACCGCAAACTTAGAACTTCAACACAGACAACTTGCCTGTATTATCAAGCATAACTGCCGAGATCACATATGCAGCATTTCAATGCTTGAGCTCCTCAGAAACTTCAGGTATGTCCAAGACCACTACTTTTCTTGTTCACAGAAGAATACCACCTGCTACAATATACAGCTTATCTGAAGTAACTAGTCAGTTTTATCACCTACCCTTCAAAATAGCATCCCAGCAACTGTTCTGAATGTCTGTTCAAAATAACTCATCTTTCAAAAGAGAAAGACATCCTATAGTATATTTTTAGGAATTTAACTGGACTGTTGACTTGTACCAAACAAACCAGGCAGATTTGGTGTTTTATAGAAGCCATGAAAATGCCAGGCTAGTACTAGAAAAGTAAAGGGCAATCCTATTCCCTGCATTCCAATAACAAAAATAAACACATGCCTAAGACTTTTAGGAATAACACAAACTAAATAATACATTTAGAAGATGACAATACAGATGAGTTGGAAGGTCCAGCTGCAAATTCTTCCCAGCTTCAGTGTTATTTTCTAAAGCCTTTATTTTCTAAAGCCTTTAAAAATACTCTAAAGAGCAAAAAAACCAAGTGCACAACAGTTACAGCAGTGCATATTAAAACAGAGCACGTGAGGGAAAACAACTTTTCAGTTATCCAAAAAATTAGTCACGAGTTTCATTGAAATCATAATCTATTGCTGTCCTATTGACATTATAGGGATCTTTAAGCACATGTTCATATGTAAGAGCATGCTGATTCAACCTCTCGTATCACACGGAAACATGAAATTGATTTACGGTTTCAATGACAGGAATAACCTCAGATTTCAAATGTCATAAAAGAATCCCAAGAAAATAACATGCTGGAAATGAGAATTCCATCAACAAAATATCAGATCTGTGTCCCATCACCACCATCCTCCACTCCCCCACCCTTGACACATTAAAAAAAAAGCTTCAATATAAACTTATACACAAGGATGACATAAAACAAAGTTGTCTGAATTACCTTGTATGTATCCACATACCGATCCTCTTTTTCTTTAGACTGCACAGCTATTGGTTTGATCAGATTTCTGTAACAGAAGTAGGACCAACATCTTTTCATTTTTATTCAGATCTTGATTCGCATCATTCAATAATGCTTTAAGAATAAGGCCTTCAATATCACAAGAAGGACAAGCAAAACTTAACGGCTTCTTAAAGAACTCAAAATACAATGGCCACTTCCAGGTAATACTAAAAAAGCAAATTCAGATCCACAGACAAGCAAATGGACTCAAAGTGCCTCTGTCCAATCAAAAGCATCATTTAAAAGTAAAGATTTTGCGCAGCATTAAAATCAGCTGAACAGAATCTCATTGTGGTGGGACAACTCACATGGATCTACTTATAGTTTAGACAATATGATTTGGTAACCAGACACATTTTAAAATTTATTATTTCTAAGTGGCAGAGAAGTCTTTAGCCACAAACTTAAACATAGGCTTTATTTAAATACCAGACTACCAATATCACATCATGACAGTAGATAAGCACAGCCTCTAACAAGCTACAAACATACACACCCATAGTGCTAGATATTTCATTAAAAATACCCTAGGTGAAACAGCTACTTAGTGCAAAAAGCTCAAGTTACTACGGGCCTTATTTCTGAACAGTCTTGCTCGCGTATGTGCACAGTTTAGCGCAGTGAAATTAAACAGCTCTACTGAATAATTAGTTGAAGTATTTGGAAGCAAGCAGTTCCAAACATCTCATATTACCTATACACGGATGGGTCGTTTAGGTCCAGCGTCTCATTGATGTAGTCAGAAAGTATAAAGGGGAATACTGGGTACTGCATGAGGTCATTGAAGGAACGGCCCGCGTGTTTGTTTAAATGAGTCAGGTATTCAAAGTTAGTAATCTGTCCCGTGCACCACAGGTGGGTCAAAGCAGTGATGTTTCCATATTCCAAAAGGTTAGGCAAATTGTTAGTTAGGATGTTGTGGTAAACGTCATTACGGACCTAAAAGAAAACACCAGAGATTTAATCGTATCATTTCAAAAGCTTCAAAGTAAAAAGGCTTGGTAAGCTTGTCTCACTCACAGATTTCCAGAGATATGCTGTAATGGATGGATGTCCAGTACGACTAACATTCTTTCATGTCTCAGTACAGAGATGTGTTTTACACCATGATTTTGTCACACTGTCTATCTAGAAGCCCAGCTGAGCAAAGGCTTTTATGCAGATATGAAGCAGAATTTATTACTAGTCCATGCAACAGCTCACCTTAAAAACTCATTAACGTATGTTACAAAGATACAGCAAAGTGTTTTGATATATTACACATTAGTGCCACGTTACCTTCGTATTATCAAAAGCCAAGAGCAGAGTTCTGCCATTTGTCAGAAATATTTCCACAGCATTGTCTCTCAGCTGCCACCAACGCTTATGGACTTCTTTAATTTCCTCATAGGTCCAAGAAAATGATGCTGGTTCAGTCTCTCCATGAAAACTCTAAGGAAGATGCAATTGAAAAAGTTACCCTAAAATAGCAGGTTTTCCAAACAGGAGAACTATTTTAGTTGGAGTGATTTATAACCATATAGTACATCTTAAGTGAAACATTCAATTTTGCTGTGATGCTTTAAGGCACAGTGACTCCATTCACAGAGATTTCCCACATTCCTCTCTCCCCAAGGCAGGAGGCAGAACATCATGCATATTCCTCAGTCCCTTCAGTACCCTACCCAACGCTACGGCACAAGAAAGCTTTCACTGGCACTTAAACTGAAATATTGGACAATGAGAAGAAGTGAGGCTTGGCCATAAATCCTAATTCTGCTGGTTCTGCAAAGGACAAAAGAGCAAAATAGCCAGTAGCATCTTAAGCCACAGGGGCTGTGTGACATCGGATGCACAGAGGAGCTCTGTGTGAGCACTTTAGGACTTTCAACAGCATAACTCATGGCTCAATTTCCATCAGAAGGATTGAGTCAGTTCCAATTTCCTGAATAAAAAAAAGTATTTTCTTGTATAGGATAAGGGGGGGAGAGGGGGGGAGTGATTTAGAACACTCTATATAAGGAAAAATTCAAGTAGCAGAGGTGCCGTGAAGTACGCCACAACTCATACATCTATGAATTTCTGTACTTCCTAGTGCAGAATTTGCTTCCAGCAAGTTATTTTTCAGGTGCAGGCCAGTGCAAGCTCAATGCAGTTCTGCTAATGAACTCAGAGTAACAGACAGAAGGAAATAAAAGCTCCCAACATCACCCCCACCTGGCTTCCTTCCCAGCCTTGAAGATGGATTTCTGACTCCACAGCTAGCTGCAACAGGAGCCCAAACAAATCACTTCCACGCACCTTGACTTAGATCTATCTCCAGCAATTCAGGGAACAAAAGCCATTCACAACACAGTTCAGAAAAATAAAAGACTGGACAACATGATCCAATACTTACAGAATTTTCAATTGTGTCCGATGCATTGTCCTCAACGAAATACATGCCACACTTCCCTGCAGGAAAAAGTAGTTGCCAAAATGTACATGATACTACTGTTGTTACACTGCACCTTAATATAAACATTCAGTGTTTAGGTGTTGAGGAAACTAAGAATAGTATCTGAAGAAGCAGTAGTTGATAAACACAGAACATTCCATAACATTTGGAAAGCGTTCCACAACGCCAAAAATAACTACAGCCCAAACAGTCTTCAAGCAAATACCATAGCTGATCTATAGGATACATTATCCTTGAGAAGCAACTACTCAATTATATGCTATTCTTCCTGACATACTTACAACAAGGATATCTTCAGAAAAAACAGCCAACTTTAGACATACTGCAGAATCGTAGACAGGAAAGAATACTGATGAGAACTGAAAATGGTATTTACCTAGCAGCAGTTCACCAGCAGTCTCTCTAGAAGGTGCTACACTGATACATCTCCGATTAACTCTGAAATAATTCAAAAGTTAGTGATGCTTACTTCTGGCACGTTCTCATAACTATCAGCTTAAAGGCTACTGTTGAAAAAGAGTTCTCAACACCACAACTGGAAAGGTTCTAATTCCAAGGAGAGAAAGAAATTAGAAAGCAGCGTTCTGGGCGTACATACAAGCACATTTGTATTTAATTTATCGTATCTTACGTTCTCTTCAGTCATTTTAGGCAGAATTAGTGTGTGCAATACACGGTAAATTAACTTAATGCTTATTAAGCACATAGTTCCATAACACAATCCTAAAAGCGGGCAGGATGTAAGAAAAGTTTACTGACATACCAGACCTAGTTGTACTACCTGTACTAGATATAGAAGTAAGAAATAAAATCCCATCAGGCTGTTGTCCCACAGAAGACCCAAACTCACATCACAACACATGGTATTTGCTTTCACAGATTTCTGAACTCACGGAGACAAACTTTTAGAAATTAGAAAATGTACACGCTGGTAGTTCAGATACTGGGCAAGTAGAGCAGGAAAACCTACTACATTCTGACTTTGCCTCTTCCTTCACTCAATTTTCATAATGCTTGCACAAACAGTGAGGAAGAGTTTTGTTGGCACAAGAGAAGGCAGAAAAGGAAGGCAGATCTTAAAAAACTACCTTATGTGTTCACTTGCAGCTTTGTCCTTTACAGTTGAAGAGTGAGAAGAATGTGTTTTATCTTCAAATAGGTAAGATAAGGGAGGTTTTATTATTCCTGTTAAAAAAAGAAAAAGCAATAAAGCACTAGCATTCATTGTCACCGAGATCCATTCTTACAATATATTATAATTACCTTCCTCCTTCTGCCTGTCTGGAAGAAGGTACTTGTTTGGAATAGTTAAGTAGCACCTCTGCAAGCGCCGCCTCTCTCTATTTGGGCCCTCTGTTGGATCCAGCTGCCAAGAAGTTGGGTAATAGACCGGGTCATACCAGAGCGCTCTGAAAATAAATAAATAAATCAGAAGTTGGTTATAGTGTGATTCACTCAGGTTTTGTTTAAGGGAGAGATGCAGTACAGCACTGGGCAGCTTTTTCTGCCAAATAATTAAAAAGGCAATTATGTCATTCGTTCTCATGAGCTTCCCCACTGAATCGCTGCTTATGAACAACTACTGTAAGACTGCTCTTAAAGTTACTAATTCTGATGAAGACGGCAATACGTGTCCAAGTACTTTGAAAACTCAGCTATTGCAAACATTAGCTCAGCAGTGGCAAAAGTATCATTGTTTAGTTTCATGCCAGAACTCAACATCTTGCCCTAAGCAGATCAGCAAACAGTAGCTGGATGCTAGTATGAATGATATTAACAGAAAGTACTTTGTTATTCCATCACTATAATGCAAGATACTAAAACTTTACCAAGTTCTTCATTTGATTAAGCACAGCAAAATGTAAATCAGAAGTATTTCATATCACCATCAGATGATTAACATGTGTAAGTCACTCTTAATTTTACGAAATCTACATTTCAGCCATCAAAGGAGGAGGAAGCATCAGGCATTAAGTGTCACTCCCCTCTCCTCTTACCGATCATGTGTGAGCTGCTGAACAAGCTCCTGCCAATGTCTGCTGGCACTCAGCTCTGCCTTATACATCCCCCTGATGTGCTGGATAACTTTCTTCCTTTCCATTCCTTGTGACAGCGATACAGCCTGTGTGATGTCTCCAGCTATTTTGGAAATATCTTTGGATTTTGTATCCAGACGTTGAAAGAGACTGAGGAAAAAAGAACCGTGCTTTAAAGAGTCAAGTCACACCAAGAAGGGAAGCAAAAACTCTTACAAAATGCAACCAGCGTTATTAAGTGCAAAAATCCCACGCATCTATAATAATCACATGGGTAAGTGTGATGGAACGTGCTAAGCACGCAGCATTCACAGGGAGTTTGTGCAGTTCTTTTAAGAAAGCACTTACTTTTGTCGATTATTTGCCATCGTTTTCTCCCAGGCAGCTTTGTTCACACCTTCTTCCATCTCATACTTCTTCTGATCCTGAACAGAAATTTTGTTATTTCCTCCGATCTCAGAAACAATTAAGCAGAAGCTAAAGGATGTTCCTCTAAAAGGAAGACTGTCGAAACTGTTGACCTTGCCAGCATTTAAAAGAACATCTTCATTTCAATTACTGTCATTGTAATACAATTAGGTGTTTTGTGTTTTTTTTTTTTTTTTTTTTGCAAAGAGCCAGACAAATCCACTTTTTCCAGACCATTAGATACTAGTGGCTTACTGCAAGCTCACACTTTGCTTTAAGTAATGTACTTAACCAAGGAGCAGTAACACATGAGATTGCTGCCAAGTGTTGAGCATGCTTAAGAAATATTCAGAACTCAAGGAGAATCCCAACAAAAAAATAAGCCGTGCTCAAAGCAAACCAAAGTCTCTTCGTTAGAGATCCCTTCCCATATAATAAACAGTGGTTTTAAGCAAATTTACTTTACTTCAGAAGGCTCTTCATTCACAAACCTCTTTCAGAGCTTTTATTACATCCGGTTTTGGACTTGGGCTCAGAGGAATACATTTATAGCCGCAACATTTTAACGAATTCGCAAAGTCTCCTGCTGCTGTTTGTTCCTCTTTGGTCATTTCATCAGTGTGATTGCACATTAACTCGTATAGATATAGTACTAATTTAGGTCCATGCTAAAAGACAAAAAGAAGAAAGGCAGGAAGAGGTATGGTCATTCTCAATTCTAAAACACATACAGCACTGAACTTGATTCTTCCAATCTTATTTTCCCTATCCCAGCCAGCCAGACTTCTACTTTTTCAGTGATTTACAGAAAATGTCTGCTTTGATGACCAAAAACAAACTTAGAGAACTAGAAACATGCTGAATGGAGTCCTCTACATTTTTGAGCTTCTCCCAGCAACTCGGGACTTTTTAAATGGCTTATGGGAAAGTCAGTATTCTTTTGCAAATGCTCGGATCCTCCAGGTACATTGGTTATACTTCAAGTACATATCGGAAGCTCCTAATCTTACCTCGCTTGATTAACAAATCAGAGCTAACAAATAATGAAGTTAAGCAGACTCAAGCAATAAATGCTTTCACATGATGTTCCCAGAGAAGTTGCTGCTAGCATATCAGCTCTTCCCCTACTGTACAGGTGATCAGAAATAAGCTTAAGTTCCATAGGTTTGTCCAATAAGTACTTCCTCTCCTCAGTGTATCATGTACTGATATTATTTAACTCTTACAGAAGATCCCAAACAACAATGTTCCTACTCAGTAGCAGGTCATGACTAAGAAACGCCCACTCACAAGCTTGCAGTGCACAAACTGACATGGATTATGGTAAAAGAGTGGGTTTTTTTTCCCCTTTCTTTTCAGTCCCAGAAATGGAAGAGAAGCCATTTGGGTATTTAAGAACTCAGCACACACAATTTCACTTAAAGAATTAAGACTAAATAAGGAAAAATAGAGTACTGCTTCAACTGATGACTGACTTACTCAAGATATTGTGGCAATCAGTTCTAACAAGTTTCAAGGAGTCTGAAGAAAATCCAGGGCAAGCAAAATGCCTTCATTTTATCTCCTTCAAACATCTTCCAGTTCCTCCTGTTAAAACTAGTAGTACCTTTTGCTTTTATACGACACGGAAGATGTGTTACATAGTCAAGGCCATCAGAAGGAATCCCATCTTTGCGCCCATTACAAAGCTACCTACCCTCAGGAGAACACAGTAATTGTGAATGTCAGTGCAGGCTAAAACTGCAGCCAACACCCTCGGCCACCAACCCCATCCTCATTAATTGTACAATTTAAGCTAGAAACTTGAATCCAAGTTCTACAGACTTCTCTAATGCCCTAAAGCTTACCTGCAAAGTTGGGCTAAGGCAGTCACACAGAATCTCCTGATGGTTCACTTCACGGATCATCTCCAAAGCCTGCTTTCTTTCTTGCAGTGGCCTTGCTGGAGACAAGATGTGCACAAGAAGCCTTCCAAGTTGTGTACGGAAAGTGTCCTTACATGACAAGAGGATTCTCTTCCACTGCTGCTTGGGCGCGCTCATTCTGCTGGTGCCCTAAGTTAAAGGGACATTTTTTAAGTCTTTACAGAGGGATAGGGCTTCCCTTTTACAACTGATTTATTTACACTGCAAAAAGGCACAGTTAAAATAATCAAAGTGTAAAAGCAATAAACACTTCTCTACCAAAATAAAGTGTTTAACTTACTCTTTTATTGTATGTTTGAAAGTTTGAAAGCATTTTAGTAAAAAAATGAAACAAGGGTTTGCTTTTTCTAACAAGATGAGATTTTCCCTTGATATGCTGATGACAGGAACACAGCTCCTTGCCAAACTGAGTACTCAGGTGAACTATGCAACAATTAAAAAGGGGATATTGCAACAGGAGGTTTAAAAATCAAAGGGTTTGTTTTGATATATAGCTCATCTGCATTATTCACTAGTTTGACAATAATGGATTACGTCAAAAGATTAGAAACCAGACATTTGATTGAGATGCTAGGGCTCAAAGAGACACAGTTTTGAGAAGCACTACAGGTAAGGCATGATGGGAAGATAAGTGACCAAACAAACTCAATTTCCCAGAGCTAGAAAATTAGGTTGAGCTAATTTTTATAGAAATGACTTCAGAGAAACATAGATGCAAGGAACAGTAAGTTAATTTGCCCAATATAACATTTCATATTACCCAAGTGAAACACAGTCATCTTGGAAAGGCTGACAGGCTAACGCATCTATGTTAGAAAACAGAACTTAGCAACAACTGAAAAAAGGTTCCACTTTCTGATACCCCATATCATCAACAGTTAAATATACTACAGACAAATTGCTCAGATAAATAGATATTTTTTAACTTTTTATGCATCATCTGTGGATGTACAGCAAACCTCCTTTTATAGGGTCCAAAAACAGACCTCAACATTTATCAAAGAAGCTGAGTTTTTCTAAATGTTGTGATTGAATCAGAACAGATAAATTTAGTATTTCATAACTGAATAACTGGGAAGCTGAACAGGTTTTAACAATACCACAGATGAACGGAGAGGCAGCAAGTAAAGCATTCATGGATAGAAAGCTTCAGGTATAAGAAGTTCCTAAGAAGTGAGCCTTAGGAAATAAGCTTTTATGTGGAGAACACGGCATTAGTTACTTACAGGGGATACTCTGACTCCTTCCACTAACATTTTGAACATTTCTCTCAGAAAAGGATTTGTTCTGCCAGGCAGCTCTTGCTGGATTTCTTCTTCAGGAACTTCCAGCTGGGATGCTCCAAGCCTGCTTTGACTTGCAGTTTCTGTTATACCCAGTATGTCAAAGCACTCTTCAGTAGATGCTTAAAATTTAACGGATAAAATTCATCAGTAGCAGCTCAGCCAAGCCAATCCTAAGTTCCTCTAGTCAGCATCAAATCAAACGTTGCCTTCACTACCATACTTCCTATACTAAGTTACTTTAAGTATCAACATGTAGACCTTATTTCAATTCCCTCGTGAATCAGTTCATTCAGCATCTGCAGCTAATCACAGAGTAGTTCAGTTCTTCATCCCCCACACTGAACATTTCTTGCTTCTATGGAATGTGAACTCACTCCCAAAGTCTAGCCTTGCTAACAAACGTAGGCATTGCCAACACACAAACTGATGCATTTTAAAAGAGAAAGCAGAATTTCCCTTTTGCGTTTTTACTTTTTGACTTCAGGTCGTAATTCAGGCAGCTTGGACAGAATGATGTAGAACTATAATAGCTTACTCAATTTATTCAGATATCCAGAGTTAACTGTCAGTAATATAATGCAGCAAGACAAACTTCTGAGAGACTGATTATGGTTGACTCCGTGAAGCTAGGGTCAATAGCATTACTTTCCTTTCAAGCTCTCCAAAAGCAAGTATCCATTTGTCATAAAACTCTACACGGGCACTGTCAAAACAAAAGAACACAAAATCCTACCTAAATAAATGAGTCTGTTCACAGCAAGGACAGTTAGCCTCTGTAACCTCTGGACAAACTCAGTCTCAGTGGCTTGGATGAGATTTTCTTGACTCATTCTGCGTTGCATCATCATGGTAAACTCCTCACTTGCTACCGAACGCATTTTCATCAGCAGAGCATCAGACTGAGCAGGTGAAAACTTTCTGGAACCTTCAAGTAGAGAAACATTAAGATGTGTCCTAAAACACACCGAGTTAATCACTCAGCTACTGCCTTCATCAGGTGATGCAAAGATCTTCGGAAGAAATCGAACACTTGAAATACACTAATGTTAAAAGGAGCGAGCACCATTTGGGCACTTGCTTCTTTCAAAATGCCTTATATGCAGAAATACAGAAAGAAATGGCAGCGTAAAATTAGTGTCAAGATGAGATTTACTGAGCAACTTAAGTATTTCTGTGCAGGGCAGATTTTAAGGCAATTTTATTCCTTTTTTTGCCGTGCAGTTATTATATATATATATATATATATATATATATATATATATATATATATATATATATATATATATATATATATATATATATATATATATATATATATATATATATATATAGGATGTCACATTTTTCATGCATTTATTTTTACTATCAGGTACTTCAATGTGAAGTTAGCTATTAAAATTACTGAATTACTTGAAAAATGTTTCCACTAAGCAACTCATGATTTGGGATTCTCTTCAAAGAAAGGCAGCATCTGGCTTTAAAGACTGCAGTGCAGAAAAAGTTGACTAAAGTGTCAATTTAGTGCCCCATTCTCCCCTTGTACTACAAAAACAAGTTCAAAACAGGTATAGGTTATACGGTTCCAAAATATATATTGATAAACAAAACCAATAAATCAACGTATGTTTTAGAATAGGACTTGTTTGTTCTATCATCAGAATTAGAGTTCAGTGTAGATGTTTCACTAATAATACACAAAGACAAGAGTACAAGCACAGACTTGCTGCTCACCAGCAATGCCTTTACGCTTCTGAAACATGGTGCAGTGCGCTGCAGGCAGTGATGGGGCCGCACCTGCCTGCTCCTGGGCATCTCTGTTTGCTGTAGTTCTTATTAATTCAATAGCTGCTTGAAGAACTCTTAACTGCAGAGCAACTGCCATATCTGCAGGAAGAAACACACACGGGACGCGTGACAAATTCTTTATAAGTACTTGAGAATTTTTACCAGATGTTTGTAAAAAAAAAAAAAAAAAAAGTAGTAGTAAAAGAAAAAGTGCGAGACCTATAATCTCCGATTTCAAGGAAGCCACACAGAAAGCCAGCTTGCTATTACATGGTGCATAGAGTACTCACAGAAAAGTTGTTGAATTACCACGAAATAAGCTAGAAGTTTTACAGAATGTTTCTATTCAAACATCCTGTACGAACTTACAGCCATTGTTCCTTCAGATAAGCAGTACACAACCACAAGACAACCTTCCAAGAGTACTGCTGAGGAGAATGATGATCTCAGAACCAGAAAACTCCCCCTTACTCCCGCCAATGGATGATCAAAGAAACTGGGTAGGAATGGATTTACTTCTCCAGTCCCATGACCCCCTAGAATAAGCAGATAACTTACTTTGCATCCTTGCATTTTTACTATTTTGAAGATGGCCCAGCAGCACAATGAGGTCTTCAATAACACGAAAATACTGTGAACCTGAGGAGCTGCAGGCATGAATTGCAACTGCCACCAGGAGCTGCTGTATATCACAGGCGAGTAGCTTGTAGTCATTTAGGGGAATGCTGCAAACAAAGTGGTAATTACCAGAAGCATTACAATGCTATCAGACAACGAACTGTAGCAAGACCTATTACTGTTCTCCCTACTACTTCTGCCAGCCATATCTAGTATTTACTGTATCCAATATCAAAACACTATTGCTGCCAGCCAGGAAAATGTAATCAAAGACCTTAACTTTTACAAATTGGATGCCTGAAAAATCATTATGACAGTCAAATTAAGATTGTAAAAATTGTTTTTCTGATGGAACTTTGTTATTACCAGATTTATAAGTTAAAGAACAGCTCTGAAATCTATATTTCTCCAGAAGCATCTCAAAGAATTCAGGATAATTTCTCATTGCATAAGCATGCTGAATTTAAACTATCAGATAAAAATAAATATCTACTTAGTTCTTCAGTGCATCAAGAATTAAATGTGCAAAAAACCCCACTTCTCCTTCCTTCATTGTATAACCTTTCTCAAAAAAGTACAGAATGTTCACAACTAATGAAGCTATTTCAGTTCCTCGACATCTCAAATATTAAATCTCAGGCAGCACAGGAGGGGTTCCTCCTGTACTTCTGACATTTGCCATAGGTGTGGCACAGTGCTACCAACCCCTGCACCTTTATCTTACTTTTCGAGTTTTATTAGGAGAAGCATCCAGGCACACACTCTGAATCCTGCATTTCAAAAGGTCTTTTTACTTGAAAACTTAAGGCATTCAAAGGATACTGTTTATAAACAGCCTGTTCTGTTGTTTAAACCAAGCACCCAAATATCAGCTTTCACTCGGAGCTATAGTTAAAAGCTGCAAACCATAAATACAGTATTTTATATCCATTCTCTGAACATCTTATGAAAAAGAACAAAATACACTTCGGTTCTTGCTACTCTGAACACCGTGCCTGTGTTATCTTATAGCAATGGATAAAATACTCACTTGGTTTCCAGTCCATTGAGAGCAGCCAGCGTATTACACAGCACATACAGTAAGCCGTTATCAAGCAGCAGGTCTGCAACTTTTGAGCAGGAGTTTATAATTTGTAGCAGGAGACAGAAGCAGTTATGCAGCAGAACGTTATCATATAAAGAGTTCTCTATCAGGCCCAGAACAGGAATGACACACCATTTTTGAAAAAGTCCAACATTCTTGACATCTTCCAGATCAAATCTATTAAAATAAAGAGGTCAGTCTAGTGTCCTTAGAACAGCAGCACGGCATTCACAGCATTTGTAAAGGCCACAATAGCAGCCCATAACTATTGCCTAGCGTTCTGGCAAAGATGTAGGTAGCAATTTCTTACATTTTATTAGAATAGCACTGTAACTACCACTGAAATAAGAGTAAATTAAAACATTTTGAAGAGCCATAAGGAAATGAAGTACCTAAAGCCAGCTAACTACCAATGCTCTGCAGTGTAGATTTCATGAAAAGATTTGTTTGTTTTTTAAAATCAGTGAACTGGAACAACTTATTTCCACTAATAAATATTACAGCTAGCACAGACAGTATCAAGAAACCAGATAAAGCTTGGCATCACTAAAGTCATACTGACCTAGCAGCAGGTCTGATATCTTATATCCATCACTGGTGAAGCTTAGATCTAGTTTGGCAACTTCTAACTTCTTTCAATTGTAGCACTTAAAAAGCTTTGTATTACTCAGACTTTGTATTAACAAACTGGATTACTCTAAGGTTATCATCCCATCACGGAACTGCTAATGTACAATCCTAAAAGAACATGAGTCATAAGCTTTCCATGATGATTTCCATGATTTCCAACATGAGTCATTAGCTTTCCAGCCCCATAATGAGTCTGAGAAAATAACAGTTCCCAGCTTTGGGGCTAGTTAAGCAGCAGGTTTAAGTCTTGCAATTAAACAGAAATATCTGCACTGAGTGAAGATCAAGCCAACACTCAGAAGTCATACGAGCTGTTGACTATGCTTAGATGCATATCCTCCCTGCACAATCATTAAGTTCTCAAACTAATCCCAAAATACACCACTTGCTTAGAAATTGTCTGCTCAAAGCAAACCTGTTCCTTCCAGTTTCACTTGAATCTGTTTCTTTGGTTCAAGTAAGTGGCCCCACACTATCTGTGGGATGGGCTTTAAAGGAAACAGGAATTTACACTCAGGACCAAGCTAGGAAAACAGGCAGCATCAAGCTTCTTCCTTAATTACTTATCAAAACCCAGTAGCAGCAGTCTAGTAGGTTCACAGAGAAAAAAGTTAAGCTGACTCCAGTAAATTGGAAGTGTAAAGGCCTCTGAGGTCCTCAGAATCCCTGAGGGTTTAGAACGTCCCAGCCATGAACACCCATCAGATGAAGGTGCTAACCAACAGCCTAAGGACCACACAATAGTCATAACTTAAAAATACGTTACAGCAGCAACACAACACTGAAGATTTGTAAATGATTTTTTTTAAGGAAAAAAAAATATAGCAATTAGAAAGCTATCAGGTCTTTGCCTTCAGCAAGAAAGTTTTTAGTTCAGATATTAAATTACAGAATGCAAAAACAAAACATTACTCACTCTTCATCCAGGCCAACAGAACGGCCAAAGAGCATTTCCAAAAAGCACTCCACAACTTCCTGAGTCCCCTGGTGAAGGTAGAGCTGGTTAGCAAGCAAGGAGAAACCACGATTCTTCAGGAATTTTTCCTTCTGCTCTCTCCTTGCTCTGTTGAAATACGCATCCAGCAACTAAAAGCAAACACAATTGTGATATAAGATTTCAATATTTAAAAACTCTCATGAAAGCTTAGTTCTTATATGTGATTTAAACAATTGATTTTCAAGTCTCGTGATTTTTCAGCAACAGTCTAAACTGCCCATTTCACATAACAGCTGAATTTATCTTTTAAATCTGAAGACAACTTCTGGTCTTTAGTCAAGCTCAAGGGAAGCGAAGTCGCATACACAACAGGTACAGGATCACAGAGTGGTTTGGGTTGGAACAGATGTTAAAAGATCTCCTAGTTTCAACCTCTCCACCACAGGCAGGCAGAGACATTTTCCACTAATTCAGGTTGCTCAGAGCCCCTCCTACTCTGACTGAAGATTTCCAATGGTACAGCATCCAAATTTTCTGTGGGCACCTTCATTATAAAAGGATTTCTTTCTTATATATACAGACTAAATCTAAGTCAACAGATGCATTCAGTATTGTTGTCTTTGTTAATCCCTCCACCTCAGTGTGTAAACCATCGGGATCATCTCAACAGATCATATTAATATCTTAGAGACTCTTTAGGCTTGGCGTTTTGCATTTTTGTTTTTCTTTTGGCCTGTTCTTTTATTTTATTATTTTTTTTTAATAATCTCTGAGAGTAGAAACAGATCTTAAAATTGAGAAGTAAGCCTACAAAAATGAAGTTTTTTTTAATGTTCCTGATGCTAACTAAGCTAGCAGACTATTTCACATCTTATATTGGCCTACTTTAATAACGCCTTGTTGAATGAGAGGAGATGGGTGGTTCACAAGAACTATAAGATAATCAGGTTGGATAAGTTTGTCCATCACATCTTCTAGCATGACATCTGGTAAGATTAGGAGAACTCCACGCAAGAGGTCATATAATCCACAACAGATAAGCACAAGACAGTCTTCCGTATACCTGAAGACAAAGGAATGTTTTAGCACAGTTCATCGCCTAAAACAGGAAACAATGTGAACACATAATTGCTAGTTACTGCTAAGATTGTCAAACTCCCCCTATTCCACCCCCTCAAACATTTCCCCGATGAATCAGCCTTTACTAGTATTTATTTTTTGATGTGTAATATTTTCATTTGATGTTGGATAACAAAAGGGCAACGTGATCAAGAATACTACAAGTTCTGCTATCTCCCCACAAATCGAGTTCTCACTCCTACTGAACATACTATTGTTAACTGCCAACTAAAAATATAAATTAAGGAATTAAAAATTAAACAATTCTATAGACTACCAAGATCTTAGTGAACTGGTTTATTACAGCCATTGAAAATACTCTCTGAATCTTGCAGATTTCCTAATATTATAGGACAGTAGCCAAGACCAAGAAATGAGAAAATAAAGCCTTCCCCAGTACAGCGAACTACTGCTTATTCATTATGCTTTTATCTGCTTACCTCTCATCAGAGCTTTCATATGTCTTTCGAGGATTCTCATTTGCTGAGGAAAAAGCAAGATTCTCCCATTCCTCAGGAAGTGCATTCTTGTCAGCAAAGCTTGGCCAGCGAGCAATGGCTGAGGATCCTCCGTGAACAGAAAATGCTAAGCCCAACCCAGCAAAAGTACTCTGACTCTTCTGAAGTGAAGGTAACCCCTTGAGATTGTCTGGCCGACGCAGCAACAGCTGAGATGCAGCATCACTTTCTTTATCTTTCAGGTCTGCATCTGCTTCCTTACCCTCAAATGTGTTTTCAGATAGTTCTTCTTTTGGAATGTCTTCAAACATTTCAGTAGATGTTAACTCTGAATCACAAACTGTTTTTGCAGACTCACAACTGCTAAGAAAATCTTCCTGTACCCTTTTTACAGTCTCACAATGTCCTTCAAAAACAATTTTACCCTCAAGATCAGCATAATCACACTTGCCAATATTCTGCAGGTCATCAATGCTCCGTTGTGATCTTTCTGTTAGTCTCTTCCAATGTACTTGAGGTGATGAAGTAGGAGATGCTGGTAAGCTTTTGGACAGCCTTTTAGGTACCTGAAAGCTTATCTTCTGCTGTACTCTACCCTCAGAAGTATCCCCTAGAGAAATAATGATATCTTTAGCATTGCTTTTGCACAAAAGACAAGCTTTTCCTTACATGTTTTATTTGCGTGTGGAATGTAACACTGATATCCAAACTAATCCTACGCAGCAAAACTGACCTGGCATAGCTCAGAATTTGACAATCAATCACGTAGAGATACCAGATTATTATGCAGCCATACATTTAGCAAGTCACAATCACGTCAGGAAAATGCATGAATTGCCAAATAGTTTTGGCAAATGAACTGATGTTCTTAGATTTACTTTCTGATCCTATTAGCTAACCCTCGGAAGGACTTCATTCAGAATCACTGAGGGTGGAAGGCTGCTATAAGGACCATTTTTTTTATGCAGGCAGATTGTGATAGAACAAGGGGAAATGGACTTAACCCAAAACAAGGGAGGTTTAGGATAGATGTTAGGACAACGTTATTCACTCAGTGGTGAAACACTGGCACAATGCCCAGAGAGGCTGTGGATGCCCCATCCCTGGAGGCGTTCAAGGCCAGGCTTGATGTGTTCCTGGGCTGTCTGATCTAGTGGCTGGCAGCCCTGCCCACAGCAAGGGGGCTCTAGCTAGATGACCTCCAAGATCCCTTTCACCCCAAGCCATTCCATGATTCTATGAATGGCACCTACAGAAACTGCCTAGTTCAATCTCTCTGATCAAAGCAAAACCGAAGAGCAGGCTGCTCTTCCCTCCTGTGTAAGGCATCTAGGCTTAATCTAACGATGTATTTCCCTGGGCACTGGCAAGCTGCTCACCAATGAGTTTTTAACTTCCTACACTAAGGCATCACGTATACTTTAAATTTATTATAATTACTGCTATTCTACTTAACACTTTGCTTTTTAGGGGCACATTTTACCCTGAAGCAGTCCTAATTCAGAGCATACTGCAGGTCTCTCTCCTACTATCTTCAAGGGGGAGGATGGTCTGGTAGCATTTCAAGAACTACACACAAGTTAGTACTAACACAACGATGACGCATCAGAATATCATATACTTAATTCACAGAAAGTATTCAGACTCCAGGACACTACAAAGGACAGTGCCCTAACATTTTTAGGTGCTTGCTTTTACCTTCCAGTGGTAAAGCTTCAAATCCAGTTGGAGTTGTAACTACTAATGCAGAGCCATCTATTGACTTCCCACCACTGCTGGAATTTCTCAGGTACATAAGGGATTCAACTTTCTCCTGAAAAATTTTACCATCTAGAAAAAAAAAAAAAAAGGAGAGAGTTACACAAAAGCCTTACAAGTTCACATTCTTGGTATATCAAGAGTCACAGTAAAGCAGGTTATAGTTTAAACTGATCAGCGGAAGCCAACAAGTGCTCAACTCACTAGCATCTGAGAAATGTCACTTGAGAACAGGTCTTCCATTGTTTTAGTGACTTATCTTCATATTTTGCTACAGAATACAAAATATTAAACTATTCTGAAGTAATTACATTTAGAGACAGACCTTACATGCACACAGTTCTAAGCAATGACTTTTGTTGTGTCAAAACAGCGGCTATTTAAATTCACCTTAACAAAGCTCAAAATGCTAAAAATCGAATTCCACTCTTATCATCTAAAAATGATAGATTCTAAGACACAGTCACACTGCCTTTGAATAGAAGTCAGTTACTAACACTGGAGGCACAGATACCTGCAACAGGAGAAAACACTTTAAAGTGATCAAGTTTTCAATTTTTACATAAATTACAGCTAAGGTTGTACAACTTGAATATTAATACTGTTACATTGTTAAATGACAAACATTTAATAAGCAGCAACGATTTAACTGAAGTGGCATGAAAATGTTTCCCAAGAGGTATGTGGATCTGACAACATGCTTTACTGCAGCTTTCATTGACTTAAGTGTATAATATACATAAAACATTCTGGAAACATTACAGAAATCTTTTGTGGTACAACACAACGTGAGCTCCCCTGGTTGCTAAACGTTCTGAATTAAGCCTTCTGTAATGACTATATGAAAACCCTTGACAGATTGATCCTCAGAAAAAGACCAGTTGAAGTGTATTTGAAACAGTCTTCCATGACAAATTCATGTATAACAGGCCAACTAACAATTTCTTCAGATCAACGAGTAGAGATTCTAGCTTTAAAACTTCATATATAGCATCAACAATCGAAATCCTGTGAGATACGTGAATAAATAAAAGTTGTCAGATTCCATTTAATTTTTTTTTTTTTAATCTGTAAAGCAAAATTACTTCTACTTATATATCAGACTAATAATATTTTAAGCAAATGTACCTAAAGGTAGCTGAAAGTTCAGCTGAACCTGAATCTGCTTTGACTAGAACCACAACTGCCCAAATTAGGGTGTTGGCCTTACTGGAGAGAGACAGTACTCAAAGCGAGCATCTGTTATTCAAATGCACAGTCTTCTGAGCCTAAGCTTCTGCTGCTGTAAAACCATATGCATCTCTGAGTCTTCAGATTTGTATATATTCATAGGTATTGCGTCCATACAGGCAGCAAATGTTATGCATGACATTTAGCAGCAGCAAACCTTAATAGCTTTAGTTGTGTCCTGAGCTTTCTTTATCTGTAGACAGAATAAAGCACTCCTAGTAAGCCAGGCAAAGTTGAATCAGAAATTCTTTCAATATTGTAAACCACGTATGTTACCGAGTCCCAAAATGATATTAGGAGAACAGTAGTTTATAAGAGTGATATACATATATTTATATGAAAATTGTACTAGGAGATTAGAATATATTTTACTCTGTGTATTTATAATTAAACGTGACATATCTACCTATGTGCAGGGAGAAGTAGAAGTTGGTGGGATTGTGACAAACATATGTATTAGTGGGAGGGTGAACAGCTAAGAGGAAATTGGAGACCAGTGTCAGCAATTCCAGGTCAGGGGGAGATCCAAGTACTTCTTCAATTATTTTCACAAATGACCTACAGACTTCCCGAGGGAGAGAGGCAAGGTGCCCTTCTTTATGCTCCTAGAAAGAAAGAGCAGTAACAACTGTTATATTTTGCATCTGAGAGCATTTTTTAATTATCATGCTGCAACAGGAAAAAAAGGAAAAAAAAAAAAGCAAAGAAACTTGTATCATCTGAAAAATTTGAAAAAGTCGCCACACACCTACTCTACATTATCTAATGGGAACATCAAAATTAAGGACAAACAATACTGTCGATGTTATGAATGTTCACTTCCAGTAGACTGACTGAAACCCAGGCTCATTAAAAAGCCTGCAGAAGTTTTGGTCATCACTAACTGAAGATGTTTCTGAAAATACACTAACATATTTCTAAGAAAAGGTGACACAAACTAAGAGACTACTGCTAAAGCACGGAGTTATTAGTTAGAGGCAGGTACTAAAAGATTCTCATATAACTCATCTATTTTTCTCAGTAATGACTCTGTTCTGTATCAGAGGTTCAGGTTTTTTTTCAGGTTCTCCTCATGCATTGATTTTTCAAGCAAACTGATGTCTAAGCTTTTGAGTAGTCACAGGTGGTTAAGAATTCTCGCCCCTTCCATCCATCAGTAGAAATACTGCTCACTCGTTAGGGTACTCTATCACTGTCAATCAGTGCGTGCTGAAGAGGATGAAAGAGGCCTGGAAGTACAGAGGACATACAGAGAAACACAACATTTCCTCCCTGTAGCATGTAGTTCCGTATTTTTTCCATTAAGTGAAATCTAGTACTTGCCAAGCACAAAATAGGATCAGAATGGAAGTACCTGCAGAACCTGGCAGGTTAACAGGAAGTGATGCACCACTTGAGCTTTCAGTAGCTGCTTAACATTAAACATCTGTTGGTGATGGTTAGCTCTGATAAGGATTTCTAGAGCTGCTAGCAGAGTTTCCCAAACGCCTTGCTGAAAAGCAAACAAAACAGCAATATGGTTTAAAATATAATGCTGAGTCCATACTGACCACAAGAAATAATTAACAGGTTAGAAATTAGTCAAGATCACTTCTCTGCTAGTGTGAGATTGAGTGATTGTAAACAGTCAAGTCCAACCTAGAAACCAAAGTTACACTCTTTGAAAAGGAACGTATCTTAATCATTAAAGCTACAAAAGACTACGTTTTATGTAAACCATGTTTCACGTATTCATTGTTTTTGTTAACACCAGATGGTTAATTTCAACAGACTGACTTTTCTCTTTACAAACATGTCAGACTTGATTAAAAAAAGTAATCCATTCAACCAACAAGTCATTTTCACGTGTTACATTTATAGAATTTAAAGCACTGAGGCAACTTTCAAAACTGTCAGTGGGAGCATGATGCTGCTACCAGCTATTCAAAATAAAACAACCACCATTTATTTTTGGATGTCAGTAATTATTCAAATTCTCTAACTGAAGAAAAGCATTTCAGACTTCTAAGCTTTTTTTCTTTTATATATTGACCTTCTGGCTTTAATCTTACCAAAAGAAATGAATTACCTTTGCTTTAGACCAAATCTTCCAGTCAAGAAGTAGCTTTTCTAACAACTGAACATCTTGGATAACTGCTGTAGAATCTGTGTCAAGAACGAACTGCCCATTCTCATTGACATAGAGAATTTCACCACTGCAGCATCCTTCAAGGAGAGTCTTTAAGAGGGGGTGGACATATGGAACATTTTAAGTACAAGACAGATCAGTTGTGCTATTAGCCTTGACAAAATATTTATGAAGACATCAATCTCTTGTCAGGGAAGGCACATATCCACTGCCTGGTCAACTTAGAAAATAATCCAAGTTTACTAACTCCACTGCAGGCATTGTAGAGGGCTCAAATCTTATAACACCATTACATGCGTTTACAAGCATTAGGACATCTGAGCTCCAAGGCAGACACTCTATTAGTAGACAATCTGAAAGCCTTAAACCTGGCCTCTTCCTGAGAAACTGAAGCTTGAGAATTATATTCACACCATAGTTCTGCAACCACAGAAAGCTCAGCCTTTATTTTACTCGAGTAAGGGATTCTGTAACAGTTTTCTCTACCAAATGACAGTTTGATCGACTGCTTCGCATATATACTTATAGACACACAGAGCAAAATACTGCTACTGGGTATTTTCATAGTCAGCATAAAAAGTCTTCCCAGCAAAAGTAAACTTTTACAAGAGATACTGCCAAGATGCCTCAGATGACCAGCAACTCATTTACTTGTTTTCAAAATATACTAGCAAAGGCCTCGCTGCTTTGCTTATCCACCTTACAGTAAGACCACACAAAAGGATCAGGGTTCATTCACTACATGCAAGTTTTTCTAGCTGGCAACCGAGCCTAGGAAATAAAAAATAGAATCCAAACTTTCATTAAATGCTTAGGAGTTTACTCTAGAATCTTTCCTCTCAAAGAAAAGTTTACTTCCCCTCCCTACCCCTTGAAATAAGGACCTTAACACTTTTCACAACTCTCCCATCAGTAGTTTCTACCTCAAGGTAGAACACTCAGACAAAACTGTTCTATATCACTATTCCACCTTTGAAGCATCTCTGCAGGTGTACAATTAAAATGAGAAGTTCCTAAATTTGTGCTAATCTTCAGCACGGCACCGAGTTTAAAAAGTACCTTCAGCATACGAAATCCAACAATGCACTTTTGTTTGATCAACACTCGGTGAATCATGGAATAACCATTACAATTTTTCATTTCCTGTATTCTCTGTTGATTGTATTTTGTTAAAGACAGTATAAGCTGCAGTGCTAGAGCTTGAGTGTCTTCACAGCTGCTGATCTCCACAACCTGAAGAAACGATAAGTTTAATGAAAGAGGTTATATCAGAAACATTTAGACAAAAACTAAAGAAGTGCTTACATGATAACTTCTAGATTAATCTACTTTCAGATTTTTCAGATCACACACATAGCCAACAAATGGAAGTTATGTCTGTACATTCAGATTTCTATATCTGAAGTACTGACCCACACTGTCATTAATGACCTACTAAGAAAATAATGACTCATTACAAGAATTCCATCATGAGAAAAAGATGGCTTTAAATAAAATTTAAGCAGAAGATGCCATTCCTTGTTATACAATAAAGTTATGAATTCCTGAAGCATGTAACTCACTAAAAGGAATAAGCTTTTTCCCTACATTGAAATAGGTTTCCTAAACCTTAAGGCAAGTTTTAACTTAAGTTCCTGGAGTACTTCCACCCAGACATATCCAAACAATCACGTTTTTTTTTGTTAATTTGACAAACCAAGACAATGGACCATTCTTCTTCTCTGTTCAATTCTTACAATTCTTGAAACCCAAGAAGGAACAAGTATGTACATATTTTTAAACTGGAAACTCAGGATGAAATCTCACATTCATGGAATTCCAGCCCCTACAGGTGTTTTCATTGTGTATCAGTACAATTTCTTAGACAAGCTTCTGAACCTGGCTAAACAGCCTCCTTTCAGAAAAGCTCTCACTTCTAGATAAAGTTCAAGCTCTGCACACTCTGTAGTTTTACATTTATTCATATCTGCGTTTTGAATATCATGTATTTAAAGTGCCATTAGGACCAGCTCTACAAAAAACTTACTTTGACATTTAGGAGCCCCAGTGCAGCTCTTACTAGCTGTATTATAAAAAACAGTACACAGTTCAACAGTATCTGCTAAGTTCCCTTACAGTGCACTCCTATGCCACAGATCCCGTCCACAAATTTTCTTTGAAGAAGAATCACATGCAGCCTTTAAGCGAGATGTGTTTGGCAGCTGGAATACAAGATCTGCTGCCGAGACAAAAGGACAGGAAACCACATGCACACTCTCCACCTTTCATCACTCTTACCCTAGCAAAGAGGAAAACAAATGCACCGGTTCCTCCAATTTCATGTAGTATACCCTGAAGGTTTTTATATTCAACAGGCTGAAGTGCTTTCAGGTGATGAGAATCCAGTACATTGCTCTGAACTTCCTTTGAACTGAAAGGCCTCTGAGAAGGTACAGTCTTCACTTGACCTTTCAATCTAATAACAGGCTCATATATGGTGTATTGACTGGGGCAGGACGTGGCATAAACAACAGCAAGGCTTTCCTGAAGCAAGAGAAATCTATTAATCAGAAATTTAAGACATTCGAACTGATAATTTAATTAAACAACAGAAAAGCACAAAGTCACCGAGCAACAAGTAGCAGCAGCTTGAGTAGTTCTTTCCCACTTTACTATTAGCATGCTCTAAGCTCTGTGTGGATGCATGTGCACTACAATGGAACAGAACTCCTAAATCCTTGCAAATCTATGCCATTGCATTTTACCAACTTCTATTCTGTAAAAAGAAATAAACCTCCTCCTCTTATCACTGAAGGATTACTATCTGCCATGCAAACAGTCACTAACAAGATTATAAGAAAATAAATATACATTTGTATTAAGCTATTTTCCCCACCCCCCTTTCTAAAACTTGAAGAGTAAGCAAGTCCAAAATAGAAACTATAGAAAATCTCTTTAGGTCTTGTAATTTTTAACCTGTTCTTCAGTCAACTTTACTATAAGAAAAAGGATCTCAGTAGAAGGTACATATGTAAGGCTAAAGAAATTTCTTTTACGGATGAAAAGACTTAGACCAAAACCAACACTATAAAAAGTAGCTAATTCTCACTGAAAACACTAAAATTGACCCTGTCTGGGAGGTCAGAGTAGTAATTCCAATTAAGATCCTTGCTTGCTATGCAGAAGTTGAGATCAGTTCTTCACCTGAACATACATAGCTCTACTCCAGTTACCTGGTGTCATACCAATTAGTACTGATGTTTACAAGGATTAGGCCCATGAAGATCCTTTGCTTACAATTACAGAGCTGCTATATAACAAGATCAGAGAATTCCCTTTAGTGGGAACCATTCATACAGCAGGTAACACCTGCACAAAGATAATACTCCAAATGAAAAAAGCACTGACAAAAAATTCTTTACTCTTTCTCTCATGTGAGAAAAGCTAAGATCTGCCAGTAGAAAGATGACTGCATAGCCAAACTTTCAGCCCTCAAAAACATTGAAGAAGTGGGGACAAAGTCTGACTTTAAAGGAAGCAGAAGGCAAGTCCTCCTACCTTCCCAGTTTTCATACAAAAAATTCAAATCCCATTGAAATAAATGGGAAGAACTCTGCAGCGATGAGAATTTGATCTACTCCTGTCTGCTTTGAGACAGTGAAGCATTTCAAGAGCCAGCAGGAAATGCTTTCCCAGTTTAATCAGCTCTACGAGACTGGAAACTTTTAAGCAGAAACTTACAATCAAAGGTCCAACATCCACTTCCTTTTTTGCCATGAAGAGCTCCTTAATTTGTTCACACTGTAGAATATCTTTACTTATGTACTTAGAGCATTCAGTCAATGTTTTGCCATATTTACAAGGCATTATGGATGTGAAGTCTGGTCCACACGTGTATAAGTAAAATGCTTCCTCTGGTCCAATCTTTGCACCTAGAAGTCCAGAAAAGACAGTAACTTCTAATTGCACAATAAAGTAACATTTCTATCTTGACTGTTAGACTTCACAAGGAAAATTATCAGCTTGTTCGTGCAGCATCTGCTGATAAGAAGGAACCAGTAATGACTACTGCTAACTACTACAGACCAGTGACTTCTGCCAAATATCACAGGCCAGTGCTAAAGGGAACTGAAACCATATCAAGAAAGTAATGTGTATGAACTGAATACAACACATCTGAATATAAAATTGCACCAGTTGGGTTGTTTTTAAACTGAAAAAATACTAATATCTCCAAGCCTCCTCAGCTTTCAAAGCATATCAAGATTACAGGTGGCACAAACATGCTATTCAATTTTCCACGATGCTGTGGAGTGATTCAGAAGGATGCATCAACAATAAATAGTTCACTGCAATTAACAAGGAGAAACAATATCACTGAAAAAGGAAATCAAATGAATCTCCCATCTCCTTTCCAGATAGCTTATCTTAGGAAACCTGTTAATGAGATTGCATGTTCACACAAAGCATCTGTCAGTTGCTTAAGATGACAGAATGACACAAGTCTATGATACCTGAGTACAAGACAACTGGATTAGCAGTATATCCACTGCTCACTGAAAACATTACTTGTAACAGCTATAGTAAAATCAGACCATATAGATTCACCATGTAGAGCTGATACTTAAAACAAGCACCTCACCTACTGCCTGCACAAACTATGTAGTGTTCACACACACAGCACATCCACACTGCCCAGCAGCCCAGGCCACTGCACGTGTGAAAACACCAGAATCAACACCAGCAGAGTCCCAGCCTTTGGGCCTAAACAAACATTTGGATGACCTGGACAAAAGGTAATTCCCCTCCTTCTCCAGAACAAGTCTAAGATAACTCTAAAGTAACTTCAAGCAGTTTCAGCAATAAGCACATCTAATAGGGAACATCCAGATTAGATTTTGGTTGTTTTTTAATATGCTTTGTAAATGAAACCCATTTTCTAGCTGACAGAGCCTGAGTGCCTAAAGAAAAAAAGAGTGAATATTGCCGTCTCTTCATGCCAAGGTATTATTTGAAGCAATATAAACAAGTGGCTGATGGAATTGCCAGTTACAGCACAGAAAAGGCAAGACAGCAGTGGCAGAAGAACACATTAGGAAGAACTCAATACAGAAACGTTTACTTCCTCTGATGAATTACACTAGTAAAGAATGTATTGTTTTGACTGTAATAAGTTGGCACCTTTAAAAAAATGTTAATCCTTTGATCAGGAAGGGGGAAGGACAGAAGAAATGAAGACTTCTGCAAGAGAAAAAATAGCATGCAGAAGTACCATTGAAGAGAAGTAGATTTCCAAGATCCCATCTGCCTGACAATCGAAGCAATTCTTCTTGAGATGATGTACAGTGGCCGATCATACAAAATGTTTTATTACTGTCAGATGACAAGCTTGATTTCCTTGGTAGAGCATAATCCAAGTTAATTTCACATTTCCTAAAAATACATATGAAGAAACATAAATACCAGTAAGTGATTGGAATTGCTACCTCAAGTATTCAGCTCAGACTTAAAAACAGTTTCAATATTTAGCAGATGAGAAGCCACACTGTTACTGACATTAAACTACTAAAGCCATCTTCAACATCTAGGCACATTTAAACCCATTTTCATAGTGGTATATATTTTAAAATGCTGTACAGGAAGGAAAAGGAATGATGGTGACAGCTATGCTTGCCATACAGCCAGCATTTCCTAGACTGAAAAATTCTTCCTCATTCCCTGTGACTTCAGTGAAAAATAAATAGTGTATACTCTACACAGGCACCTGAGTAACCACCTCTTCTTCTAAAACACCATAATTTTTCAAGAATTTCTATTACTCTTAGAGAAAACACAACCAAAAACAGAAGTCTCTGACCACGCTAATGAACGTACCAAAGATTGGGCTTCACATATGGTGGAAATGACTCCAAGTATTTGCTTTTCCCAAGGAACTTTGTCAGAACTGATGTGCTGTACAGCCACAGGCAAAAAACCTGATGCTTTGAGAATGAACCTTATGGGCAATTACACAGGCAGACTAATTGGACTGTAAAGGTCATCAGAAGCTCCCCTGGAAGAACCTAACAGTTAGCAAATAGATAGCTCTCCGTATAGAATGGCCTTATCATTAACTGCACATGTGCACAACAAGGTAGTATTTTTCATTTTCCCTGCATCTCCATATTTGGATTTCACTGCCTACCAGAACAGAAATTGAACAGCGACAGGGGGGAAACTAAGATCAACTTGCTTTAAAATCAACTCCACATAAGTTTCAAGAAGAAACTAAATCAAATTTTATTCTTCATAATTTCAATTCCAGGTTAATCATATGCAGAAAAGTAACGTGCAATAGCTTTAACAACAGCTTTAACATTCCTGAAATTGCTTATACATGGATCAGATTGTAGAGGAATTACGAGAAAGAAACAAAAAACTCGTGATGCGTATGATTACTTTAAAATGCAATTTTTTAACCACTTATTCTGTATTTGGGATACAAAAGGTGCCCATGTCTGGACTTTAGGAGAAATATAACTAATACTTTAATTCCTATTCTTCTGACCAAGATGCATTTCACACAGGACCTCAACCTAGCATTAAAGATCTCAGGTTTTTAGAGGGAGTAGTACTTTCCAATGCCAACTCAGACCTTGCCTGAGGTACATGTCACACTTCTCCCCTATTTCTCTTGAAGACAACTGACTACCTTCCCTTCACCTCTTTATTCCCCCTTTCAACTATATTTCTAGCACTGAGCTACATCTCTTTAACTTTATCTTGCTCAAAAAGTTAAGAATCTGAGTTAAGTTATTGTATTTACCACTTTCATTTACCCACGACTAAAGAAGAACAGTGCTGTCTGCATTGGTTAATGGTTTGGTTTGAAGATTCTCAAAGTAATCAAGACACTACCAGAGCTAAGGGAATTCCATTGCAAGACCTCCCTCTCCTATCCCCCCAAAAATCAACTTCTCAAACAGAACTTCAGCCTGTACTAAAGTAACATAGACATCATCTTGTCATAGAACATATTTAAGAAGATCAAGTTTAACTAATGTGTAGTTTACCTCTGACCAGAAACCCACAGGGACATCTCTCCATGGATATTTTTCTTGCTTTCTTGCTTCTGCTTATACTGTATTGCCAGATGTTGCCACCTGCCCACAAGGAAAACATTCTCTGGAGATTCAGCCTGTGCCAGCAGGCCAGCTTTCATCTCATCATTTGGATCCATGCACATACTATGAAAACAGAGAAGTGTGTTTTTTAAACTTGCTTCTCAGCCCCACATCTTAATTTTATCAGTTACTTCAAGGTGACTTTCTTTAAAAGCAGTGCTCTATTTAGAATGCTCAACATAATCTAGGCAAACATTGTTTGCAACTGAGTTATTTAACTTGCAGGAGTCTCCATGTATGTATCTGTATTTAAGATGGCGTCTGCATTTTACAGGGGTCAAAGTATCTGATTTGTTTTAATAAGCTGAACTTCGTAAGATAAAGTGCCCAAAAATTCAAACATTAGATCTACTTTAAAGGATCCATTTATTATTGGAAATAAAAATGCTAAAATGCATTCAAAAGATTAAGACAAGGATTGCCATGGTAGTATTGAGAATTTCCCCATCTGAGATATGAAAACATAACAACAAAAGCTTTTTGTTTACATCCATACATTCATTGTGTCACTTCATCAACATCTAAATTATGAGTTCGGTCATAAACAGTGCAATGTAAGGTAGTATTTCACTTTGGCCAATTATTTATGTTTGTCTGTATGAAACATGCAAGACCCAAAGACGTACTAATTCTGCAGATTTGTACACAATAAACTTGATGCTGACAGCGTGCAAAATAGGTCTACTAAAGGCATTAGCTTTCTATTCCACAGCAGCATTCTCTGCAAGATGTTACTAGAAGTTATATTAAGACAATACATATACTTAAAAGACAACTTTTGGAGTGATGCACCATACCGAAATATGAAAGCTCCAGTGTTCATGTCTGCCCAAATTTGTATCATCAGTGCTTTGGAACCCAGTGAAATTATATGAATACAGCCATCTTCAACAAGTTTATCTCCCATGCTTAAGCATTCCATTCCTATAGACTTGGTTTCTTCTAGAAATACAAGCATGTTCATAAAAACAATTATAACACCAATGCTACTTCATTTTATTTTTTTTTTAAATGAGCTAATTTGTACAATCCTCTTCAGAAACCTAGGTCTCCTGTGCATTGAAACAGACAATAAATAAGCACTTTGTTTTTGCTTCTATTCAAGTAAACACACTAAGCATGAATGTTTTATCTAATTCAAAAATACTTTTAGTATGTCACATATTATACTTCTATTTAGAACTGAAAGCCTCATCGTGTACCAAAAGTCCAGATTATTTTTAACCAAATCACGCCACCCTTTAGGAATGATTTTTACATCCAATATTTTTTGCTTTATTTTATGAAGCAAAAGCATAGGCCTTCTAACAAAAGCAGTTCTATAAGAGCTAAGATTCAGTCCCTCCCCACGCTTTTTTTTTTTTATGTAGTCAAACAGATATCCCAAGTGCTGCATCTGGGAGGTATTTTAAGTACCCTTAGGAATTTCTTCTTTTATAAATTATAAACCAAGACATTCTGCTTCAAACACTTTGGGACATAGCAACTCCCTACAATAGTATAAACAGGCAGTTGTTTTCACAGCTATTGATATTTATGATGGCACACATGAGGAAAGTTAAAGGATTCATATCAAGTTAGCCTCAGGCTCATCCTAGATTCAAAGCAACTCTTTAGATAGAAATTCCAATAATTAAATACTAAATCAAGAAGTTTCAGTAGTTCTATATTAAAAATTAAAAAGAAAAAACACAAAAGCCACTTGCTTCACCAATGCATAAGAGACCAGCTAAGTCTGACAGTAGTCATTTCCTATGACCTTTCAGCTGCAAAACTGAACGTTCTATTCAACATAACATGAAGCAGCATAAAGACATTTTACTCTAGTTAAAAATGCAATGAGAACACTGAATTTAAGGAACTAGGCACGAACCCCATTTATGAATAAGCTAGAAACGTGTAAATGTTAACTCACAGTACTCCAAAAAACAATCAGAAAGGCTTAGCATTTCTGTTTAATATTCATCAAAAGAAAATAGTGCAAGCTTTTTGTATAAGATGCATTAATTAGTAATACTTGTAACCAGATCCCTCAGTGCTACCTAAACAGGAACAAGAACTATATTCTTACCTGTGCTATCAAAGCTGTTCTCTCTTACAGAGAAAAGCCTTTTCTTGACTTTCTTCCCCTTCTCTGCTGAGTTTTCCATTTCATGAACACACTCCAGATGAAACCACAAGGAAACACTGAAGCCATCAGACATGTGTGGCCAACAGTTCTGTCCAACTAAAGGCAAGTGGATTGGGGCAACATGCCAAGAAGAAAGCAGCTGATGACTCAAATTTTCACCATCTGTCTCTTTCTTACTCTGTGAAAATTTGGCTTTTTTTAATAGTCCAGCAGTTTTGCTGTTGGAAGTGCCAGTGGATTTTTGTGAAGAGCTACCCAAGTTTGTGCCATGTAGCAAAGGGAAGGCAAGGTACTGTAAAGGGCTCACATCAATATTAGTTTCTATAATCTTCAATACACCCTTAAGCAGTATCTCCTAGAAGAAATAAACAGCAAGAAACAAGCAAGAATCAAACTGTTTAATACCACATAGTCAGGTGTCATTTCCTAACTAAACAGAAAATCATTCTTCATTTAAACTCAGGTTCATGTTTTCACATCTAAACTGCGATGTACAACAGCCTTAAGTTACTACTTCAGCAGACTACAGCCCAACAGCTCCGGGGATTGAGTGTCAGCAGAGAGATCTTTAAGTTACCATGTTGAAGAATTGCCAAATCACAGCCAGTGGTTACTGTGCAGTCTCACCTCAGATCTGTTATGTGCTAACAGATTAATTTACACCTCTACAAAAGGCCACACCTTTTATTTCACTTTGAGGCAGACAAAGGAACATGAACACAGGCTATCACTTTGTTATTGCACAATCATTACCAGAATCATCTGAGTCCTTAAGCCAAAACATGTCCAGTTAGATAGTCAATTACCACAAGCAACCTCTGACAGACTGACTTAAATTCCATAATTTGGTACTACTACAAGTTTTGGAGTAACTGTTCATTTCCTTCACCTTGTTTTTTAGCTACAGACTCCCACATAAACTGATACATATTTTAGCAGTATTTCCCACACAAGCAGTAGATTCAAGTGTTAGACAAGCCAACTCATGAGTTTCAAAAGCAATTCCTACAGATAAAGCAACACCCATTGCTGAAATGGAAATGCTTTATAACTACTTCAAATTTAACATACAATATTCTGTCATCTATAACCACAACATCAGTAAACTCAAGACAAATCCTGTTTTCTTGAGCTGAAGAGTTCCCAGTATGTTCAAGAACACAGACTTCTAAATCCTCTTCTTTCCTATCTCACTTACAAAACATGAAAGGGAGTTGTTTCAACAACTGAATTTGGTCAGTTAGAGCTGCTGTTATTACATCTTTAATTCCCAAAATACTTGGGCACAATGAGATTCCCTCTTTGCCCCTGAATTTCATTATGTGTTACTGAAGACATACCGTACAAGGTGTCTTTTCCAAAAATATCCGTAGGAGAAGAGTTAGTTCTTCTGAACATGTCTGTGAGCTCATCAAAGAAACAAGCAGGTCTACCAGCACCACCTGACACACTGAAAATGAGAGAGAATATTCTTCAGGAGAACGTTTGAAGATCTTGAAAAAAAAAAAAATTGTATTTGATAATGTTAGGAGAAAGAATTAACGTGGAATTTGGAGCTTTGTAAAAACAATTTAAACTCAGGAAGCTGCAATGATTAAAAATGAATTATGAAAGATCCAATTCCCGATAGTATTATCACTCACAATTCAATTGAACAAAGGAAGATTGCTATAGCAAGTTTGGCTTCTAGGTGTGTAGAACAGAATCTGAAGATTTGGGAACCCAGCATTTAGGTTGCAAATATTTTCCCAACAAAGCCATGATTTAAAGTCCCAGGATGGTTTACAACATTGTGTGAGCTACCTTAGGGCACGTATTTAATTTGCTTCTGTGTTTCTGGATTAGCTAGGCATTTTCTGAATAGAAATAAAATCTAATCAGAATACCACTCAGCCCTCTGTTAATAAGAAATCTGAAATAACCTATGTTGTTGTACTAATTAAATCTACATCCATCACAACAACTGCTATTTTTCCTGAATAACATTTGTTAACATTGTCATCTGAGATTTATGATTTCAATTACTGTTTTCAGATCTGTAAGCATGTGTTTAAATAACGTAATCCCCACTGACTCAGCAGGGACCCTTTAAATACAGTGTTATGTACATGTTAGAGATCTACCAGAAGTTAGACACACAACTGCATTGATTCATGCCTGCCAATGAATCCACTTGGTAAATTTTGTGTTTGCATTATGAGTAAAAAAAAATTCAGAGTGTACACATTAAATTATATAAAAAAATATTATTTGAGTTAAACTTTAAACTCACCATGAAAACTAGACTCTGTTTGTGTCAATATATTCATAAATCCTCCCAAAATATGTTTAACAGCTCCCTATTAAAAAAAAAAAAAAAAAAACAGGGAAAAAAAATCAGAAGCATACACCAGCCTACAGAACTAACAGGTAATTTATTTCAAGCAATTCACATCGACTGTTAAGTAAAAATAATTCCAGTTATAAAAAACCTCCATAATTTGATGTGTTTGCTAATGAGCATGCTTTCATGTACTGTACAGTTCAGCTGCATCATGAGAAAGGCTTTGAAATCCAGATGACTAAAGAAAGAATCCCTTGCCTCTATGCACTCAGCAACTAACAACTGCTGCCTTGTCTTCTCTCCCAAAATAGAATTACATAATTCAATATGCTACGACAAAACACAGTACGTTAGGATATGACGATGCAATACTGAAAGAGTTTTACCTTCTCGATTTTGGGAGCAAGATTTTAAAAGTAACTAAGAAGTCCAAGCAGCTTCCCTGTAAGCAACAACTTCCACAAATATCATCTCAGATAAATATAACTGAAAAATCTAACACATTCAAAATTTAAGCTCATTAGCTCAGTAGACTCAAACTTTCCCTAAAGCACACTGAAAATGAGAAAAATATTCTGAATGGTAAGTCATTTTATGTGCTGAAGTTCATAAAAATAAAATACATATGGGCAAGAGATTTAAAGCTAGTAATTCACACAAATAATTGGAATACTAAAGATGGTTTTCCCACAGCCTTTTCTGCTTTTGATTTAAGCTGTCAGGAGCTAGTAGCGTTGCTTCCTAGCAGAATTACTATATACACAAATATTTAAAAGCTCAAGTTACTTAACCATATTGTTTTCTGGAGAAGTTTACTAAATTTTGTTATCTAAACACAAAAATGAAGTTAGCTCCTAGAAATTCCAAATAATCAGAAGGATGCTTCTGTGCACATAACTGATCTGAAATATAAACTTATGAGGAATGTGTGAAATATTTTTCAGGTACAGCACTGAAAGTTCCAAAAAAGCATGTTCAATATATTTAGAATATACATTTACACATTCATGTATGTAAGACTACCTGATGGTTTCTAAATCTGCACCGACGGCTTTTGTGATTCAACGTTTCTGATGAAATAAAACAGCTGTAGGCCTTCCAAAACATTAGATTAGTTTCTGGTAACTTCTTAATTCAATGCAGCTTTACTGGCAATATCAGTCATTTACATTATTTCAGGTCTTACCAAACACCACAATAAGTATTTCTGAGTTCAGGCTACTTTTTTTTTTTTTTTTTAAACTACTGCTACAAAAAACTGAAGAGAATAAGCAACCACTGAAGTGTTGCCTCTGTTCAATAACATTTTTACCTGTTCTATAAGTACAGTGGCATTTCTCTCCTTCTGGCTGATGATATTCAGACAGCTCTGGAATACATGAGCAAGCACATCTAAACTTGCATTACCAGCTGAGAGCAAGTTTAATTCTAACATGCAGATTTCAGGATATATCAATTCTCCTTGATTGATGTTTTCAGTTAGGTCATTAAGATAACCTGAAGGACCAGTATATTCTGGTTCTGCCTTTGTGTCTGCTCCTGAAAGAGAACATTTGTCTTACTCAAACTTACTCAGATGAATACAATTTGCATTACTTAAGTAGCACATCCAACGTCATAGTTTCTCCAATCTTCTCAAACATATAAAAATAACCACTTAGTGTATCAGCAGTCTTCAAAAGTTTGTAAAGCCTTCTATTCTGCTTCATGCTTCCATATCTTCCTGCCAACACAGGGACAGGGATGCAGTTTCCCCCATTACAAGTTCTAGAACTACACGCCTTTATTTCCTGAGAACTGGACACACAGCAATGATAAATATGCAATTCATAGAATATGAATCTTCATAGCAGAACTTCAGCTTCTACACAGAACTCTGACTCTGCCATGAAATGATGAGCGTCAGTGATCTTAAAGTTAAAAGAGAGGGGGAAGCAATAGTTTAGTCATTTAACTCAGAAAATGCATGACAGCACATGGAACGTCTTCATTAAAAACAAAACACAAGCATTTGAATTCTAACTACTACACGCCCACCTCTTGGTAAGACTTCAGGACATGCCATTTAAAACTAAAATGATGTGATAGAGACAGAATGTGCCTACAGGTGTTTCCTGGAAATATTTTCAGGCTGAACTTATAATTCAGAAACACTCAAAACATACATTTGTATACAACTCTTAGTCACTACTGATAAAGCCTAGTCATACAGATAAACAGCAGTAGTGGAATGCAAGTTCACAGCATAAAGGGAAAAACTAAGACAAATTTACATTCTTGTGTAATTTTGAAGAGTAAAACACACATCATTGTAGATTATCAATAGGTACAACCAGACTATGCAACTTCTACCATATTTTTCTAGTACTACACAAAATTTTGAGCAGTGACTTACAGACAAGCTGCTAATAAGTATCTCTGAAGATAACTGTTTCAAGACTACAATAATAAATAAAGACAACCCAACTATTTTAGAGCAAGAATCACATAAACCAATATAACCAAGACAGAACAGCTCCTGTAACACTCAACATAAGATTATTCAGCTTCACCTCCAGGAGAATCCAGTGAAAAATCTAATCCATCTACAGTTGTAAAAAGCCTCTGATGATCATCCTGCTTCTGTACATCTCAAAAAGACAACCAAGCTTGGCCACGTCAAACACTGCTTTGCATATTCAGAAAGTTCACACTTACCTCCATCCTTAGTTTCGCTGTCAGGGTTACTTTCACTATCTGCTTCATATCCTTCTTCTTCAGCAAAAAGTTTAAGGCTACAGCACTGTGACTCATCAGCTTCTTCAGATACATCTCCAGGCTGTGACAAAGACTCCTGTGCAGTGTAATGAGTCTGTAGAACAAAAATTCACCACCTTGGCTCAGAAAAACAAATACTTTTAATCCAGAACCCTTTTCCACGCCCATTGGGGAAAGAAACAAACGGATCACATACTTCCAGGAAACCCAAGACTCTTTTTAAGGACACTGCACTTCTACATAGAAAATGACTCTGCAAAGATGAATTTTTGTTACTAACTACCCAATTACAGTCCCGGGAAACAAGTGACCAACACATTAAGAAAAACTGTTTCTCCAAAAATTACCATCATAGTCATTTTGACACCAACTTTCAGGTCAAGACATATCTATAGTCACCAAAGTCTGCGAATATCCACTTTGAGTTTTTCCGTTCCCCACTGTGAAACAAAAGAGTGAGGAAAACTTCCAGGTATTTCCACAAAGCATAATACAGCTTGCTCTTTTTTACCATGACTCATTTTTAGTTAAAAAAAATACAGACCTGAACAACATTAACTGTGATCTATCAAACCTCACAGAATTAGATTTGTTTAGTCAGTGTTTCATACCTTTTCTGTTTTCTCTTCAGAATGATCCAGGTCAGTAGAAAAAGTGCCCAATGCAACACGAAGCAGAGAATCAAACAGAGGCTTTGCCAATTCAGTTTCTAGCAGTTTTGACTGAGCAAGTTGTTCTCGTATTTGCAGTAAGATATCATCCACGCAAATATTCTAGAGTTAGGAAGATAAACATTTTGATTCATTATTGATTTGACTAACCAAAATAGACCAGTACTTCCATTTAACAACTCCCCCTACCTCCTACACCCATCAGTCTTCCCAGCTACAACTGTCAGACTTCACTGCATCTCCTACAATAACAAAGACATACTTTGCCATGACAAATACTTTCTAAAGTTAAGCAATCTGTACACTAAAAAAATCCAGACAACTTACTGTTTCCTTCACATTACCTGTGAAAGTGCCGTTTAAAAAAAAGAACCGTGTCCTCTTTCCTCAAGGATCACGCTCTCATTTGTGGGCAGAGGAAGAGATCCCCTTCCACTAGTCAGGACTATTTTAGACCAAAGAGAAAATCTTCATCTGCTAGGATCACAGTCCTGACACAGTTCTCAGACTACAGATTCATTAACTCAAGATATATTAATCCAGAAAAGAGCATGTCAAACTAAGCTTTGCCCTCAGCCATATTGAACATGCTAACTCAAATGGTAACATACTGATGAATAAAATAAATTGGAAATACAATAGAAAAATGGCAACAGGGTAAACACGTCATTCAAGCTGGATCACTGCCATTCCACAAGACTCCTCCAGCCACTGAGAAGCAGAGAATCAGCACCAACAGGGATGCAATCCAAAAGGGATGGAAGAAAAAAATGATGTTAAGTTAATGGACAAGCAAAGAGGTACAGGATGCTAACCAGTATTTTACTGCATAAGGAAAAGGGCAAAAAGTTGACACATGGAAAGTTGCCTGCTCAGAAAAAGCAAGTGGAGTTTGTCCATCTGCCTGCTCCTATTCACATCTGCTGACCACTACCACCATCAACTCAATGTACTGATGAACTGCACGCCTTAAGTATGACAGAAAATAAGCAGTATAACAAGAGCAAACGTTCTTTCCTGCTTCAAACTCAAAACAAACCAACCCCTTCTGATGGATCACTGTTAAAATAACATTGCACCTAATACAACTAAGGTAAGCTAAGGAAGTTACACATTACCTGATGAAACATCTCTGCTTCCATCTTTTGCTGTGTGGTGCTTGCACTGTGTAGACATATCGTCAGCAGAGCTTCTAGAAGTCTGATACCCTGAAGTGCCCATTCAGTTTCTTCTCTCACAGAAGGCTGGATCTCTTCAGGATTCGCAACTGAAGCATGTTCCCTACTCGCAGAGCTGCCACAGGAGACACATTCAGACAGCAGCTGCTCTGCAACAGCAAGACTGTCAGAACTACTGAGCTCTGATTGTGTCACTTCTCCGCTTTTAGGGAAGTGAACAGAGTCATCCTTGCTGAGATGTTCAGCCTGAGCACTCCTGTGTGAACTTTTGCTTCCACTCAACGTTCTCTCCCTTTTTTCTTGTTCTTTCTCCTTATTTTCCACAAGTTTCTGAATTACAAGGATTAGTAGTCTATGGCATGCTTCAAAACCTCCAAGTCTATGGAACTGTCTCTGGAAAACTGAACTATACAAATAGATGCAACGACACATGGACCAAATATCAGCAGCTCTGTGAATATGTTCCAGCGAGGGCAAAGTAAGGCTTTCCAGTGACAGACAGGGTAACTTACGGCCTAAAGGCTCACTAGCTGTACTATCATATCCCGACGTATCTTCAGAGTCATTAGCTGAATCCAGATCCCCATCTGCTTCTTTACTTACACATAAAAATGCAACACAGAGAAATAGGTTTATTGTGTTAACATGAACATCTTGACTCTCAAACTTTTTCTTTTTTGGGTAAGCCTCTTTAAGACCAGCATAAAACTTGCTCAGGCTTTGAGGAACTTCTGAAGCAGCGTGCTGGCTACAAAGAGAAACAGGCAAATCAGATGCAGACTCCTTGCGCTCACCGTTGAGGTCTTCCAGCTCTGGCACTGCTTGCTCTTTCTGCTGTTCACCAAGGCAGAGGATCAAAGTCTCTAACACTTTCAAAGAATAGCTTCTTAAAGTATCTAAGTAGTTTAATTCAGTCATTTGATTCACTCCATTACAACTCAGAAATAAGTCTCTAATCACCCTGTAAGAGAAGCATAACAGAGTTTCCTTACAAATCAACAACGAATTCATTATCTCGTTAAGATTTCATGAGGTATTCCTAAGATGTGACATCTAAAAGTAATCCTGATCGACACAGCTGAGCGTCACTGAGGCCAAATCACGTTTACAGTAATTGCTGTGATCACTGCACCTCAGGTATGCAAGGCAGGCTTAGGGGGAGGCTTGTCTGCATTACTCCAGAATCTTTAAGTATCACCCATCCAGCAGAGGAAAACTTTTTGTATGTTCATACGTCATAGCTCACCAACCTTACATACAGGTTGACACCTGTTAACCACTAATACAGACCACAACAATGTATATGATGCTCAAAGGATTAAAGTGTTCAACTCTGTAACATCTGCTCTGCAACAGTACTTCCATGCAATTTTTTAATTAACAGTTGGAGATGGTCAGACTTCTCAAGTCCATGACTTTGCGAGGAAGTAAACTGCTTCTCAAATAAACCAGAAGTCAAGATTTTTACTTGCTATGTCTTCGTTAACAGTTTTAAGGAAAGACTGCTGAACAGTATCTGAAACACATTTCAACTTTGTGCAATAGTTATTGCTAAAGGTGTTTTCTTTTTCTAATGCTGGCATACATTCAAGGATATTTTCTCCATTCTTTCTACTGCCCATGTATTACATTGAGCTCACACAGAATTTGGGGTAAGGATATACACATTCCTTAATGTATCGTTTGCTTCAACATCCACCTTCCCTACCCTCCAACTTTATTTCTACATCTACTAAATTCACTTCATCAGGACTCCAACAGAAAAGATCAGAGTCCTTCGTAGAAGAAAGGACACATTCATATTCTTAATAAAATACATGGAAGTTTATTCAGAAACTAATTGAGTGCACAACGAATAGAAAATTTTCTACTTTGCATCTTAGAAGATTGTTTTCTCTTAAAAAAAAAAACAAAACAAAACTAAGAGATTCACATTTTATAGATACTAGGAAAAGGGAAACAGACCAGAAAATTTAGGAGAAATTCTCACCAAGAAGCGAAATAAGAACCTGTTCAATACTGACTCACTTTAGCATGACAAAGTGATAGGCATTAGACAAAGATCTTGTTCTTACACTCTGTTTTGACTTGAAGACCATAGCAAATCACTGGAGAACCATAGCTTTCTATAGTTTGTGAATCTAACAGTAAGCCTTCTGCTGTTTCTCTCTTCATCCTCTCTGTGATATCCAAATGCAAAATATAGTCCAAACAAGATTTATGCTCTAATCGGTAACAAACAGAACTCTGTGCTAGATAATTAGTGTTTTCAATTAATAAGTAGAAACTCTACCAACCTGGATTTAAGCAACGCAGGAAGTGTCTGCAAGTAAATCTGAAGTACTTCGTAAGGCAAACTCTGACTATGGTAACTGCTTGTGTGTTTATCAGCTGTAGTTAGTCCCAGTTGTTGAGCATGGTAAGCTAGTTCAACCCCATTCTGAAGCACCGGATTATAAATACAATTATATAATTTCCACTGGACCACTGCATTTCCCTTCTGAACTAAGTGGCAAATATGGCTTGCAACCTGCATGCCACGTAGTTTGTCGTCTTCAAAAACAACGTCCTGATAAGCCTCCAGTGCATCCCATCTCAACAACACATCTTCAGATCCACTGCTAGGCAGAATTCCCTGAACTCTGCAGGAGGAGCTAGATGCAAGACCAGCATCACTAGAGTTGCCCTGCAAGGCATCTTCCAACTGCAAAAGCTGATCGCAGTCAACAGTACATATATTGCATGATGCCTGTATAATTCTTGGAGAAACTTCTGCTCCTCCCAGCTGATCCAGTACAAACTTGTTAAGGATGTTCAGTATGTGCTGTTGGTAGTTTTTTAATATTGGTAACTTGGAAGCACGAAGCAATGGGACAATCACAGATCTGGGGTCCATACAACAGCATATTCCTACGTTATGTATACCTGAGAGAATTTGAACACAAGTACTGCTCAGAGAAACTTGCTGCAACAAGTGCAAACACTGGTGTGCACAAACAGCAATGCAACAGCATCTGTCAGGATAATTAACTTCTCCATCAGCTGTCTCAAAGGGATTTCTGGAAGCTTGGTTTTTAAAAGCAGATACAGAGAGCCCAGACAGATCTCTGTGGTGATGCATGAAGTATGAGTACTCACATCGCCTGTGCCGCTTTCTTGTACACACTGATTGATGGAGTTGCTCTGATTTCACTTTTTTGACAGTGCTGATTATTTTCATGACACTGTTTATAAGGGCTTTCAGATGCTCTGGGGCTTCCTCAGGTACTCCCTCGTTCTTCATGCACAGCCATTCCATTTGAAGTACAGTTGCTTCAAACAGCTTAAAACCTTGATGCTGTATGAACTCATGAACAAGATCTATCGCTTGGCTAAAGTACAATGGATTAGAAGCTGCACTCTGCAGGCAGCGGATCAAGATCTGCAAGACTCCTTGTATAACTTCAGGTAGAAGCAAGGCTCGGTGACGGTATCTAGATAACACAGAGTCATCCTGAATCAGCTGCTGTAATGTTTTCTTATGCTCTGGAACAAAAGGATCAGGCTGCCTTTCCAAGCAAATTCTGATTTTTAACGCTGCTTCAAGCAAGTCTGTTACATTTCTTCTCAGGTTGTCAGGCATTGTTTCTGTATTGCTTACATCTAAAGACAAAAGATGCAGCACCGTTCGAAACAGCATCCTTTGGATCAGAGCCACAGGTTCTTCTGTCCACCCAGCAGAAACCACTTCATTTTCTTTGTTACTACTTAGACCAGAGCAGTCTCCAAATCCTGATAAGAACTCAGTTAATGTGGGCACCACACTGGCTGAAAGAGCAGAACTATGATTCAAAGTAATGTCAAATCTGCACACCTTCTCTAGAAGGGACAGTAACACATGGCATAAGTCAAAAGGAGAGTTATCCATATTGCTCTCAGCAATTTCTGCAACTGGCTCATTCAAAGTCTCTGGATTTAGCTCATGTGCTGGAATTATTTGGCTGGAGTTTTCTAGACGAGGAACATCAGGATTAGGATTTGGTATCACTTCAGTAGGTAAGAAATCACTTCTACCTACAAGATACGGGTCCCTAACTGGATATGTTAAAAAAGGCTGCAGGAGCTGGAAACGTCTGTGTTTCATTGTTACAGTGCTCTTGTCATCAGAATTGCCTTCTGAATCTGAAGTGGACAGCTGAGATCTCCTTGCATCTCGCACAGAGTAACGATGGGTGGTTTTGCGCATACGTCCACTTTTCCGAGAACGAGGATTTAGCTGTGCAGAAGCCTGAAGAGATGAACGAGTGCTTCGATCTAATCCTGTTTTTTCCTGAGTAGATTTCACACTTGAATTGTTCTCTTTGGTCAGGCAAACATCTACTGTAAAAGGTATATTAAAACCTGTTGCAAAACAAAGACAAAGGAACATTAAAAGAACATTCAGAAATATTAAAAAAAAAAAATCAGGAAAAAAAACTGAATATCTTAGCTTCAAAAGCAAGAATAGTATCATAACGTGCCATGTTTTTGCATGTTTTACATTTACAATATAAAAAGTCAGGAACAATTCAAGTTTAGGAATCACACCGGCTTTCCTTTAAATCCTAGACAGCTTAGATGTAAGGGATAGATAAATTGTGCCAGCGTTTTCAAGAACTTACTTGTGGGTACAGTTACTCCATCCTCTTAAAAAATAAGAGGATATCAAGGCAGATGAAAGGAGTTCTTAAGGGAGCAAAGTAAGGAAAGTTTAGTTCCAAAAAATCTTCTGGCCTATTACAGCCACTAGTTATAATCAAGTTTGGTTAAGTTAGACACACTAATACAGCAGCAGGGAAACATCAGTCAGCAGCACTCCAACTCCATAGCTGGGGAAGCAGTTCTAGGCAGCAAGAGAAACATTACTTATTTCCTGCCTATCATTTGAAATATTCATGGTAATCACTGCCAAACAACTGCACCCTACAACAAATAAAAGAAAAACTGAACTCTAAGAGGAGGAAGAGAAAGTCTTCAACTTGATGACTCAAGTGTTGCTTTATGCAACTCACATGCTAAAGGAGCTGTGTGCCTTAACTGATAGCCCTTTTATAAGAATGCACAAACATATGGTTACAGATTATTGGGAGTAATAAGAAAATACCTTTAAGTACAGAGTAGATGCTTAAGTACACAGGTCTTAATCTTTCCAACTTTAATTGTTCCAAAAACAAGAAGCAGACATATGTTGTGGACTTTCAGCAATAATCAGGGCCAAAAGGGAGATTGAGATGAGTAACCTTTAAGTTTAAGGTGTGGAATACTCCCATGAAAGCTAAGACAAAACACCCTTCAACTATTCCGTACTTTATGCTGCATATCATAGAATCACCAAGGATGGAAAAGACCTCCAAGATCACCCAGTCCAACCATCCACCTATCACCAATCATTCTCACTAAACCATGCTCCTCGACACAATGTCCAAATGTTCCTTGAATACCCCCAGAGTCAGTGACTCCACTATCTCCCCGGGCAGCCCATTCCAGCACCTAACCACTCCTTCAGAGAAGTATTTGTAAACATCAGTCTGAATTGCCCCTGGTACAGCTTGAAGCCATTCCCTCTCGTCCTATCACTAGTTAGACAAGAGAATAGGCCGACTCCCAGCTCACTACAACCTCCCTTCAGGGAAGTTATGGAGAGCAATAAGGTCTCTCTTCAGCCTCCTCTTCTCCAGACTGAACAATCCCAGCTCCCTCAGCCATTCCTCATAGGGCCTTTGCTCCAGACTCCTCACAGCTTCATTGCCCTTCTCTGGACACGCTCCATGGCCTCGATGCCTTTCTTGCAGTGAGGGGCCCAAAGTGAACACTGTACTCAAGGTGCAGCCTCACCGGCGCTGAATACAGGGGGACAATTACTTCCCTGCTCCTGCTGGCAACACTATTTCTGATACAGGCCAGGATGCCATTGGCCTTCTTGGCCACCTACACAGTCTTCCAGCCATTCTGCCCCAAACCTGTAGTGTTGCCTGGGGTTGAAAGTGATGGACCCAGCACTTGATCTTGCTGAACTTCATCCCATTGGCTTCAGCGCAGCTATCCAACCTGTCCAGATCCCTCTGTAAGGCCTCACTACCCCCAGAGAGATTGACACTTCCAGCCAACTTGCTGCTTGTTATCTGCAAGCTCTGAGTGTTCACTCAATACCCTTGTCCAGGTCACCAATAAAGATACTGAAGAAGACAGACCCTAGTACCGATCCCTGGGGAACATACGAAATTTAAGTCTTATTCAATGGACAAGAAAGTTTCTGAAGAAAAAAATACAGTGTTTCCACTTGACTTGCATTGGTCAACTCTGAATATGAACAGCTGAAAAAGCAGATGGAAAAAAAAGTTTATGGTCTTGGATGAAGTTCATCATTTTTAATTAGTGGCAGAACAGTATCTGTATGCTTTGTGCATTACGTTAACCCAGCAAACAATGGCAAGTATTCCCCATCTACTATGTTCATTCAGTATTTAGAGAAAACTGTGATAGTTAACAATAATGCACCACTCAATCACTTAAAAAAAATAATCCTAAAGCCCACAGTACAGATACGATTATTAAACTGGAAGAAAAGACCCTTCTGTGAGCAAGCATGATTACTCCTTACTGTTGTTTCATAGTCACAGCTGTAATGCCTGCAGATCAAACTGCTTTAGAGGCAGGAAGTCCATTAAGAGTATTTTATCAAAAAAAAGGGTATTTCCTGCACAGGAAGAAAATAAGCTAGCTAATACAGATGGGTTAAGATATTCTATTTCAGATCAAGGAAAACAAGCTCTCAGTGCAGAACTGATTATATCATGTTTACTGCTTCAATACTGCAAGCTAGAAATTTGTAGTAGGTGAAAACTACATTATCCAAAGCGTAAAACGAACATATCTTGAAACCTATTTAAACAGCAGCATTTTAAGCAAACACTGAAAAAGTCACTAGGCTATCATCAGGCCAAAGTATTTAATTCAATCATGCTTCCAGGGACATGGAAGGAAGACACAAGCAGGGTGGTTATTTACAGAAAGTATTATGAAACTGGCACTCTAAATACCGTACAACTCAAACATTAACAAAACCCTTAGATTTACAGGGCTTTAAAATTGCAAAGAACTCTGGGAAAAGCTTCAGGTGAGAATCCTTCAGAATTCTTTCAAACATACAAGTAACTTACTTCACCCTCTGTTGTGTCTTCTAAAAAAGAAAGAAAAACACAAAAGCTCCCCACCCACCAACAACAGAAAAAGATCTCACCACACAGTTCAGCCTTTACCTTCTCAGTACACTTTTCCTTGTATGTTGACAGAACACCGGTAATTTTTAAATTTAATTCCTTTGTAGAATTTCCACCTTCATTCTATATTAAGAGGCCATGTATTACAACAGACTTCTTTGCTGGCAATCAGAGTGTACAAATACACACCACATTTATTAGCCATGATATTGAGTATCTAGAACATCTTACCTACTGCTTTTTCTTCTTGGACAGGGATTTTCCAGACCAGTGGCAAAAGTGACAGAAGGAGGGTCAGAAGCTCTTCCCGACATGTCAGCTCCTGTGTTTGGAAGAAAAAGAAACAGATTTTTCTATGCAGAACTGGAAAGATGACCTAATTGCAAAGAGTGTTATAATCATTAACTGGAGCCAACCAGAAAGCATCTAAAGTATTTATTAAAAACTTTTTCAACTCTTCACACACAAAACATCTTCAAAACCTTGTTGAAGGACTCCTCACTCATCATAGAAGAAAACCAGGCGGTTAAAGTCGAAAGCAAATAATGTAAGAAGGTGGAGAATTCCAGCAGTTCAGTGATTGCTATACATGACCATCAGTGTGGTTTCAGTCCTAAAAATCAATTCTATCCCCACTCTCATTTCCCATTTCAGAATCGCAAAAACCCAACCTGAGGATGTTTGTTGCTGATACCATTCAGCTGTTATCATACAGCTGAAGCAACACCTTTTCCCAGAACCTCAAGACAGCAAATAAATGAAGGTGCGCAAAGATAAGCAACAATTTCAGTAAGCTGCAACATTATGTTAAGAAGCTTACTCAACTTGCTTTTAACTGAAGATTAGAGTTTAAGAGTGCCTTGTAATGTTTGCATACACCCTTATCTACAGAGATTTGAGATTCAGAGTCCTTAAAAAGGCATTTGCAAATGTTAAGAGGTAAAATAAAAAGTGAAAAACCTACTGTTAACTTCACACGCCACCTATTTAGAGATCGTCTATGTAAAATATTGCGTATTCTGTGCATGTTTCTTACTAAAATTTTAGGAAATTAAATTAGTGAGGTAAACGAGTCAGTAAGCAAAACTAGTTACGGATGACAAAGCAGCATCAGTTTCTTTTTGCCCAGAGAGGGTGGAAGCCCCATCCCTGGAGACATTCAAGCTCAGACTGGACCCGGCTCTGAGCAACCTGACGTAGCTGTAGGTGTCCCAGTTCATTGCAGGGACGCTGGACTAGAACATCTGTAAGAGTCCCTTCAATTCTACGGTTCCACTTCGGCGTGCAGAAATGCATTTCTTCATGCCAGCAAATTCACCTGGTTTGGTTCAAAGATCACCTTAACTCTGATACATCACCTGAACTTTCACAAAAAGAAACAGAAACCAAAACCCGCCCCCTTTCAGCCTCTGAATAAAACCAATATGCAAAGGTCAGGTCCACACATTCCAAAGACTGAACCGTCAAGAATCTCACTACAGGTTATTAGATTAACATTGAAACTTGCATTAGATATGGTTTAACAAATTCACTTGTATTTGCTTTATCTTTTCCATTTTTGGATGGAAAGTAGAGATCCAGTAAATTGTGTAAAGAATGAAAAAAATATATATAAAGAGCAAAGCAAACACATTTCAACCAAGTTCACTAAAGTGGTAAGTCTCAGTTTCGGAGCTTTTTTTTTTTTTTTGAAATAGTACTGCCAGTAATGGATGGGACTCCACATAAGGGGGTAATTTGAAGGTGTCAAGGTGAAACGTGACTAAAAGTTGTAATGGAACTATAAAAAATCCAAACAAGATAGAACAAACTCAAATATCCATCACCCATTCACAGCACAATCAGTACGAAACAGTCACTCACAGAACTGCATTTGCCTTCCTAAGAAGCGTGTTTTGTTGAGAGATGTATGGTTAAGTCAGCCATGTGACAGTCAATAAAGAAAATTGGAAAGGTTTTGATTTTATTTTGATTTTATTGCTTAAACGTAACAAACACTGGTTTTCACTACAGGTTAAGTAAGCAGACCAATTCCTCTCAAAAATTCCACCCTACTGCACTTCTACCCAGCTGCTGAACTCAAGATTCATACAGCTTAACTAGCTAGAAGTTTAATAGCCACCAGTATTAGCTGTTATACACCTGTCTGCCAGCTATGTTTTCTTTTTTGTTCTTGTTGAAAGACAGAACAAAACTGCAACATAAACCTTTAGACTTCTAGTCTAATTAACTCACAGACTCAGACAAGCATCAAAAGGCAAGAAAGTCAGTACCAAGACAAATCCCTTCTATTCAAAACAGTCAAAGCTCAGCACACACAGAAAAGGCTTATAACCAGGTAAGAAAAACTATTACCTGATCAATATTAGAGTTTAGTGTGGTAAGCAAAATAAACCCACGGCCTTGAACTAAGTACTGTCCCAGGGCAGCCATATGAGTTTCTTCCTCTTCATCTTCCTTGGCTTCTGCCCTCTGGACAACTGCATTGCACAGTCTGTTGACATCAGTCAAGAATTCCCGTGCCAGTGAGTTACTGGCACTGCTCATGTCTGAGCTGTAAGCAGAAAGCACAGAAAGTGAATTCAGCAGAAAAATGCATTTCTTATGGGGAAAAAAAAAAAAAAAGAGGGAGAGAAGGTCATTCCTTCCTGCTGTTTTCTCTCTGAAGCATGGAGGATCTGTAGGACTAAGGAATGAGTATACTAATGCGTGATGGAAGGGAACAGGAAAGATAAGCTTATTTCAGTAAGACACCAGCTAACAGCCAGTGACCCCAAACATTCATTTCATAAACCCATCAGGTAAGCTTATGACACACAGCAGTCATTCACATTGCAAACATGAAAGTTAAGGACATTTTTAACTTAAAGATTGAAGATCACATCTAGGTGTTGTTTTGTTTGGGTTTTTTATCTCCTTCTGAAAGACATTTCCTCAACTGAAGAAAAAGAGGGAAATAGGTAGTAATTAAAACAGCTCTGCATAGTAAATTCAGTCAATTTATCCGAACACTTCATCCACTAACAGTATTCCAACAGTACACTAATCGTTTCAAGAGGAAAAAAAAACAGTAATGAAGATAAAATCAGATTTCTGTAAATATAATTCTTTTGATTTACCCTCCCTCCTCTCCCCTCAAGCCATTCCTTCAAAATAAGATTAACTGAGTGGGTGGCAGTCTCTACCATATACTTGATTCAGGATATTTATTCTGATGCACATGATCAGGGGAAAATGCTAAAAGCATTGGTACTGACCCCTGACCTAATCTTATTTTAGGTAATGCATGCAAGGCACTCATACACTTTGTATATTCACTATTACTAAACAACACTTAAAGTTCTCTTATACAACAAATACTTTTGTTGGTCAGCATGTTGAAAAGTTCAAAAATAAGAAGCCAAAAGAGATGCAAAAGGTAGCTGTAAAGAACTGATCAAGGGAGTTGCTGATGAAGGCAGAACAGAAACAAGAACCGGTCACAGGAACTACAGAAACAAGAACATTTAATCCACAGAAAAGTCATTTAATAAATACCACAGAACATTTAACTTCTTTTATTCCCAAATAAGCACCTCAAGTGAAATCCTCAAAACGCAAATGCTTTCCCCATGTCCAAGCCCAGAACATCCAAATGAGGGCCAAATGGCCTGAGGTCACTGAAATGCAATGGATGGATTAGTACAGCACGATCAGAAAGCATCTACATACAAGCATTAGGTTGAAAATCAGAGCTGATAAGAAAGAACAAGGTCGTTAGTGCTGGTGGCAAAAAAAACTCCTGTTAATGGCAAGGCTGAATACTTCATGTATAATGACATTCTCTGAAGCATTAACAGAAAAACTCTTACCAGAATTACTCTGCCAGCTTAATACATTTAGCTTCTAATTGGAAGGAAAAGGAGATCTATCCAGGAAATGTCACTCCAGGTTCACCTGTTTGGAAAAAAGTAAAAATCTGTGATGTTTAATACTCAATTTTTAGGACAGTCCATTCTATCTGAAGCTCATGAATATTCCTTGAGGTTTTTTGAGCTTTCAAATTCTCTTTTATTATGACTCTGTGCACAAAACTCAATTACAGAAGAAGAATCTGGTGCATATAAGGTCAATATAATACAGTTAACTAGTTTTTAATAAGTAAGATGAGTCAGACATGCAAGTTTAAACATTTCCTTTAGAAAATATTCTTCAGCACTGACTATCTGCGTGCATAGCATCTGATGCACCTGCAGGTCTGGGACAAGCAGTGGAAATCTTCATAAATAACATTTTAAGCCAGCGTTGGAGTAATTTCGCTTGGTCTAACTGAATACATTTCAACCGAATCCAGTCTTTAAGCAAAGCTTGAAACTCCTCAGAAGTTGCACGTGCTAGCACACAGACACATGCACACAGGAACTATCCAAACATACGCTTACTCCAGCGTCCACAAACCGAGCCGCTCCAATTGTGAGCTGATATAAGCATCAAAACCCTGTTCTCTAGAGGGGTTAAGAGTCAGAAAGGCATTTGTTATCAGCAGAAACATGGAGGTTCTAATCAAGAAAAGCCCCCAACCATTCAGCTACAAAGGTCTCTGGGTGAGTGTTCAAAAGACACATTCAGAAGTGCAGGTGGAAAAAAAGAACAGATGAGGATAGCAAAGCAAAAAAGGGAAAAGATAAATTTATGGCTGCAGTACTCAGATAGAAACAAAAGGAAAACTTGGCCAAATTAACCCTACAGCTGTGACAGAGTACGAGCATTGAAGAAAAGACTTTCATGGGCTTCCCAGGCAAGCTCCTTGTAATTGGCTCCCCTTTGAGTGCATGGAGCTACACATTTCAAATAAAGCCTCAAAAAAAAAAAAAAAGCCAGCTTATCCTTACAGCCAGCCTTCACAACTCATCCCAACCAAATGCCTTAAGCAACTCACAGATTTTACACCTGCAGCTGACTCTATTGAAAGTCACAGTGCTTTTAGAACAAACGCGCTGACCGATTTTTTTCATTGATGCTGTAACAGAGCAAACACTGCAGATGGTTTTTCCCTTCCCCAGAAAAAAAAAAAAAGACAAACAAGGAACAAATTTACCCACACCCTCAGGTTCCACCTTGCTTATCACCCTCTCTTTCTTTTGCAGGTAGTGGCACACTGACACAGCACCCTACATGGCACGGCATTTCCTCTTACCCAAAGGGTGTCACCTAACTTGTTTTATGTGGGAACTACTCTGCTACAGTATCTTTTGTTTGCTTAAAATGGCACAGCCATATGGTGCCTGGTAACATGGAAGCAGACCCTGTACAAAACGCTAGAACTGAGGTGTCTCCACCTGGATTTGAACTTCAGAGGGAACACACTGGGAAATATAACTCACAATGAAGGACAACAGCTAGGCCATAAGACAACAGCAAGAAAGCTACAAGAATCTCAGCTCACCACTGCTGTGCACAAGCCTAATGGGACTGTTACAGTTGCACAACACACAGCGTGTCAGGACTTTGTAGTGCTACTCCTGAAGTTAATGCACATCCTTAGATTCTATTTCATCTCCTAGAACATGAACACTGCATTACACTAAAAAAAAAAAAAAAAAAACCATCTCAAATAATACCCACTTCTGAGAGGAAAAATTCACAAGCATTAAATCAAATAAATCACTTAAGCTGTGAATAACCTGATGTTCACATGTCATCTCTTAACATCCACCTTTACACCATCCTCAACTCAATCGCTATCACTCCTGCCCTCAAGTCTCTTTCTGTACCAGCTCTCGAGGGTTGCATTTTCTATTTACTGTCATGGTACAGATCAGCTTACCTGCAACTGAAACGAGTGGTTTCTACTGACTTCATTCTATTTTTATGAAGTTGCTCATCACTTAGAGCATTTTTAAGTATAGGAATGCCTTGCATTTCAGCGGGCTTTACATCTTTGAAAGAAAATAGCAAAAACATTCCTTAAATAATTTAAACCACAGTGGAACTTGAGACCAACTGTTGTTCTGCGTTGAACACTGGGCCATGAGCACATTCACTTCAGACAGTGCTACAGATCAGATACTGTTATCTCTAGCATCAGCACAATGTGGGAGAATGCCAAAAAATGAAAGAACTCATGGCCAGAGCTATTATTGTGTGAATTTTGCCTTGCACTTGGTTATCTTTTCAGCAACACACTGCCCAGAAAGATCTATCTGGAAAGTCCAGTAATATAATAAAAATACTAATTATCAAATAATTACAGCAACATTATAATGAAATTCTACACTGAGACAAATTAAGTCAAATGCCATAATACTATTTCAGATAATTACAATCTGAAACTGCTGTCCAATAGCTAGAGCAAGAGTAAGAGGCGAGACAAAGTTTGGTGCTGGTCTCTAAATGAATACAAGACCCCAAATTAGAGCTCTAACAAACCCACTTCCCCCAGGTCCTCTGTTAACATCAATTTTACAAAGCTAGCAAAGAAGAACAAGAAATAAACTAGTTAAATCGCCTCTGGATGTTATGATGTAGATGACAAATTGCTACCAGTCACTGGAACCCCAAGGAGGACTCATACAGCTGTGCTGTCAGGATGCAGGGTCTGAGTAAAACAGAAGTTGTGTATATTAAGCGGGTGTGGATGACAGGTAGGAACCACTTGAAAGCCTGAATTTCCTGTAGCCCATTGTTATCTTCAATAAAAACTGCCTTGTACACAAGGTTACACGTGGTATAACCCAGCCACACACTGGGCTGAAAGAGTGATAGCCACGCTTGTAAGAAAAAAAATAACCCTAAGAGAAGATACATCGCAGACCAGGCAAACAAGAGCAGAGAGCGTCTGGCACACGAAGCTGGTAATTTGTTTACCCTCTTTAGTACTCTGTTCCAGATAAGAGACAAACATTGCCCAAACCTTACACAAAGACACAGCTGTGAGTTCTTTGTTGAGTACAGAGTACAGTGGAATTGCACTGTCAGAAGGTATTAAAATCAACACTTGGGAAAGCACTATTTAGATAAGCTATTGTACAGCAGCTATTCCCAGTCCTGAACTGTAGCTGCTTTACTCATTCTTCATAATAAAGAATATGGGAATACAAGCCACCAGTGGCTAAGCAATGCTATATTTACATTATAGAGCATTCATTTCACATAGTAAATACTTGTTCCAGCCACACTGCTTATATATATTTTTTTTAATGTACAGGTTATGAAGCATGCTTATGACCTCTTCAGCAACTCTGACACTAGAGTGATAACATTAGCCAAGGTTTCTTCCTTATCTGAGGACAACAGACAATGAAGAGGAGCAGCACATCACTGACAGAGTCAGTCCAGAATAGGCTTTTGCTACTGTAACAGACCGCCAGATTTATTCTGGAAACTGCTTATCTTGACACCAATGGACACCACATTTGACTCCCTGGTGAGAAGACAAGTAAAACCTGAAGCAAATGCATTGCAGAAATAAATGTTCTTCCTTTCCTGTCCTTTTGACATCACTCAAAACTTGACCAGACCAGAAACAATTCCCAGCTGACACTGTCAGGTGTTATGCAGCAGGAACAATGCAACCCTTTCAGAAAACAGTACCCACAGTTCCAGCAGGGCATCAACAGAAAGGCTGAGAGGCTTTGATAGCTGGTTTTAAAAAACACCAGGAATTCAGTCAAAAGCAAGGCTTAAAAAACAGGTGGTGAACATTTGCTAACCATCCAACTGCAACGATAGGCAAAAACATAAGCAGAAAACCAAGACACTTCATTTTGAAAGCAGACATACCAGGCAATGCTCTTGCTATGCAGAAGACCTCCTAATTACTCTTTCTTTGCTATCACTTATTAACTACTCGAGGTCCCACGAGCAGACTATCTATGAAGACAGTGCTGTATCAATCATTAACCTACACACGAAAAGCTGCTTCTCAGTACACAGAATTTTTCTTAAGACTACAGGCAGACACCCATTTTTTACTATTTTTCAATGCCTAACATAGTCCTGTTTCATTAGGACCTCACTAAGCAGCTTTTAGTCTTCCAGACAACCCACGAGATCACTAACAGAAGTGATAAAGAATGCTTACTACCTTTGGAAAAATAATCTACACACTGTGTTTTTCACTAACCAGGGAAACATGCCAAGCTCACAGTACAGTAAACAAGTATTACTTTAATAACCACTGCTGAGTACGTTCAGATCTTTGGAGCAATAGCACTGCTGCACATATAAGTTATTCGTATATGAGCCATCTTACTAACACTACAATTACACAAAATCAGAAGACACTCAGCTCCTTTCTCACATCAGTGGGATGCCTGTCCTGCAGTGCACAAGACAGAAAGGTCTGCTTCTATGAGCACCCAAAGTCTGCAAGTATGCAGTCTGCTTATGTTCCACCACCTAACAATTAAAACTTTAATTTAATCAGTGAAGCTCAACATTTATTCAACCTGGGAATTAAAAGGCTTCCACCATGAAGTGGATGTGAAAGCATGTTACCTTACAGTTCAGGGAATGCTTTTTCTAAAAAACAAACAAAGCACCCCACAGAAAAAGTCCTTAAATAAAAACACTCCCTTTAACACAGTATACAACCAGCTACCCATGTCACAGTGTCTCCTAAGCTAGCGATTCCTGTCCTAAGGAAGACAAATGCTATGCTAAATCCAGTCAAATTAAGGAAATAAGCACTTTCCAAGATATCTGTCACATAGGTAAAAACAAGTCATCAGACCTCCCATCAGCAAACATACCTGAGGTTACAGGCACCTAGAGATGCACAAAGTGACATGAGACATTCTGTGAAGTTCATCAGCTTGTCCTACAAGGCAAATGCAGACTATGAGTTCAAAACAGCAAGTTTCTAAATAATTAACTGCTAGTTAAAAAGAAGGTAACTACTAGCAGTACACAGGAGAGTGGAAACCAAAGCAAGAATAACAGTAAGGTCTAACAAATCACTCCGAAGAGGCTGCACAACCAGGGAGAATCAAAACAGAACAGAGAACTTGGTGAGGAAAGAGCAGGTGATGAGTGATCTTAGAGCCTAAAAAGGAAACCTGTTTACTATATGCAACCTAAATGCAGGTTTGCCCATGTACAAGCAATGATTTGCATGATATTTTAGAGGTCTAATTCTGAAGTCATAATGACAAAATTACAGAATCACAGGGGCTGGAAGGGACCTCAGAAGAACAAGTCCAACCCCCTGCTAAAGCAGCTTCCCTGGAGCAGGTTGCACAAGAAAGTGTCCAGGTAGGTCATGAATATCTTCAGAAAAGGAGACTCCACAACCTTTGTTGCCAGTCTGTTCCAGTGCTCTACCATCCTCGCAATAATTTTCTCCTCATGTTTACATGGAACTTCCTATGCTACACTTTGTGCCCACTGTCCCCCAGGCACCACTGAGAAGAGCCTGGCTCCGTCCACTTGACTCTCCCTCATTAGATACTTATGCACTTGAATAAGACGCTCTCTCACACCTCTCTTCCCCCGGCTGAACTGTCCCAGGTCACCCATCCTCCCCTCACATAGAAGAGGCTTCAGGCCACTCCTCCTCAAATAAGAATTCTGGCATTTATCATGATGAAACTCCTGGACAGACTAAGGATTTCAGTGATGGTTTTAATCACAAGGGCTTCAGTTTGAGGCGAGAACACAAGAGAGTCCATACAAGCATACAGTAGACAAAAACTTCAAACCTTCAAGCTTTAGAAAACTAGAGTGCTACCTTCTCTACTTCCTCTTGAGCATCAATTGTCCTCTCCACCCCATCTACAAACTAACACCTTCTGGCCCACCCTCATGCTAAGTAGTTCATTAATTAGATGGGCAACAGCTTCCCATGTTTGCCGTGAAATTCTTAGCTTAACTTTATGCAGCACCTGAAGTTAGCTGTCCCACTTTGTCAGGAGAGTCACTTTTAGGAACATCTCATTGACCTCAATCCAGTGAATTTTGATGCAGTTTCTGCGGCATCACAGGCTACTGAAGCATCCACAGCAGCAAAAATGCAAACAACTTCTCCAACATTTAACTAAAACTACAATTTGATAGTGAAACAATGAACACAGGACAGAAATCATACGCAAAAAAAAAAAGTATATTATGTTGCTGCAATTTCAAGAGACTTAAGAAATTAACGTTCAACAGGAGACGCATGGCACCTGCAAATCCTTGCCATACTTAATAATTACCTTTTCAGAAGTATTATCTTGAGGACTAAAATCAAGTGCCAGCTCTCTACTCTATCTGTAGAACACCACGTAAGAAAGAGGGAATCTGTTGGTAGAGAACTGTCATGCTTTAACACCTCTGTCTTGTCCCAGATTTCCAATATATAAATACCTATCTGATAGACAGACTATTATTAGACCATTAGATAGATAGTCCATTATTTCAAGAAATAACAGATGAGATTAAGAGTTCTTAAATACTGAATTAGTTTCTGTTGTAATAATGGGCAATACAAGCTGTCATAACAGAGCAGAGCAATAGTATATTAACTTTGTGCTAAGAAGGCACCTGAGCTGAATTAAGTGCACAGGGCTAGGAAAGCTTTTCTTGCTCACTTCCAGCAAATTAGTAGGTTCCACCTTGACCTGTGAAAATCTGTATCCCCTCTACAAGTTTGCAGACTACCAACAATTTCCCACTACTGAGTTTGAACAGAATACCACTGCAGCAGTAGATAGCAAAGAAGCTCTCTACTTAGCTGCATACTGCACAAGTGTTTTGGGACAGCTTCTCAGCTCAATACATAATTGTATTTAGTCATCAACCAAAATGAAACACCTGGACATGTCTTCTTTTAACTTGATTTCAGGCTTAAGAAGAAGGCATGACTCATCTAGAAGATAAATACAGCACTGATGGAAGACTGGCTCCCAAGCAGCTGTCTACACACAAGCCACACATTAACACCACGTGAAGTATATGTTGTGCACAAGTTATGCTAAGCTTGTGGTTTTATAGTACCCAAAACAGTAACTACAATAGAGATGTCAGCCACGCTATGTGCATTTTAGGTTATTTAATTTTACATCTTTCAGAGCAGTGCCTGCAGGCAGGGAGAATAAACATGCCTCAGAAAAGGCATGGTAAAAGCTGAGGGTCTGTAAACGTAATCATCACAACATTAACCGTGTTAGTTTTTAACAAGACAGACTCAGTGACAGGCAAGTGCAAGACGTTCCAAAGAGGAATCCCACCACACTGCTACCAATACCACGAAAATACTAGAGACAAGACAAGAATGTGTTCCAAATCTTAGCTAAGGACAACATCTTTAAGGAGCACATGGTGCCAGAAAGAAGAATTGAAAAATACTCCAGCACAACACAGAATTTCAAAAGAAAACCAGAGGACAAAGGACTTAGTAAAGCATTCAGAAGAGAAAAGGCTGAAACTGCACAGATCCCAAGTAATATGCATTGTAACACTCCTCAGAGTGTTACATTCTTCACCGGATTAAAAATAAGGCATGTAATAGTATCTTCTCCCAAGTTTTAGATTTGATACACACCTCCACAAGAGATCAGAGAGCAAGTCCTGACAGTCATGGATGCACGGTAATGGCAGACTTTGAAGACAAAGACTAAATTCCCCAGACTCTAAACAGCAGCAGGAAAGAAGACAGGCTACTACAGAAGGTTAAGGGTTAAGTCAGAAGGTCAGGGCCTTTCCAGCAGACAGCCAACCAAGCCTAGCTGCCACAAACGTGCCTGACTTTGCAAAGACCCTCCTTCATTATTCTGCAGGATGGCAGATCAAGAAGCCGCCAACACAAGTGGGGAAAAAACGGTGTAGATGTGATGCAGAACACACTGCATCTACCCAGAAATGACTTTAAACATCTAATGTACTACTCAAATTGTGATCTGGAAAACCATGCACATCCTTCTCTCATCTGCAAGGTGACACGTTCCAATTGCAACAATACTCAGCAAGATTAAAGAGGGAAGAAAAAAGAGGAAAGAGTTGAGCAGCATCTTGAGGCACTCCTGCTGAAGAGGTATGAATGAGAACGCGTTATTTCTGAAACTGAAAGCTTCGCTGTTAGAGGAATAAAATCAGAAAGTACAGTGCTGAAGATAAACCTGGTCATCGTGTCCGAGGTACTCACCAAGAGCAATTAAATAAGAGAAGAAGATCCGTGATCAGAGCTAAAGAAGGTCATAAATATGCAGAAGAATAATTCTGCTTCTGGGATTTAAAAAAAAAAAAAACAACTGGTCTGTGAAATCCATGCTTTCTAACAGTACTCAGGAAGTAACAAGGCAGCAAGGAGCAATTCTGAAAGCGATACAAAAAAGCATCATCATTTCCCACAATATTTAAAGAGTTCCACACGCCTGTCCCAGTTAAGCTCAGTGTGCCAGCTTCCTTATCAAGTGCAAGCAGCTTTACTTGCCTTAGGGAAGCTGACCCCACACCTCTCAGGTTCTGCAGCAAAGAGACACTTGCTCTAGCTGTGCCAACCAACCCTTCTGCACTGAGCTGCCTGCAAACAACCAGCAGGACAACTACAGCCAAAAGGGGTCGCATAAAACCTCACTTCAGGCAGCTCTTCCTCAATAGAAATGCAAGCCAAACAGCTTATCCTTAACTTCATATAAAAGCTAGGCATGAAACTTCCCACAGCAGATAGGTGGATATTTAAGAAAGTTTTAAAACACTGTAGGAAGCCCTAAATCCATCCAGAAAGCACAAAATAATCCAACCCCGAGATGCCCTTCCAACTGTAGATATCACACATGAACACAAGATTTTAAGTGGATGAGATAGCTTGGAAAACAAATTATGCCAGATGAGGACTGCATATACAGTGAAAAAGTATTAGCAGTAACCAAGCACCAGATACAATTTTTTCCTGAAAGTACTGGGGATTTCAATTGAACCCAGTAATGAAAATGACTTTGTAACTGAAGGAATGGAAACGGTTCTTACGGTTTGCCCTCAATTTGAGACAAGGAATGTTGTGCTCACACACCTTACATTAAAAAAAAATGAAAAGAAATAGTCTTACAGAAAAATGCATGTCTGTCAGTGTCTGTTCAAAATACTGACTCAAAAAAAACACACTTCAATTCTTGAGATATTACAATAGAAGTATGCTACCTACGTTGTTAGACCTCATCAGTTCCTGCAATACAATTATGAATGCTTGGAATACTCCCTTAGAGTCCTAAATATCTCCCTTGCTAGTTTACTCTGTTCCAGAACGAAGACAGAACTATCCATCCCTTCACATCACCCTTTCTGTTAGCCATTCCTGCCCTGGTTGGATCATTAAGGCTGAACCACATCAGGTGACTACAAGGCTGACAGGTCCAGTTAGATGGTTTTGCCATTCTTCTCCCTCAAGAACACAAATCTCCTGCACAATACTAGAGAGAAAAGAATGAATTCAGTCACTTGCTGAAACAGGCCTGTACGAAATAAACAGTTCAACGCTTCTAACGAAGCTCCACATTCAGCACCATCCAGCAGTAATTCCCTCCTACATTTCATTTTCCTACTTCCAAATTTTCTCTTGGGAAACTAGAGGAATTTTCTCTGCTGTCAGAAGTCTGAAGAACCAGGATGTCTCCTCCCACCTGCATTTAGCAGTACTCTGTGCACACATACATTCTCTTGCAGCAGTGACTCTTAACTAAAGTTGAGAAGCTGACTTGTGGGTGAAGAGAGGGAAAAGAATGAATAAACGTAACGATTAACTGGTACTGTTTTAGGATGTTGACCAAGCAACTGACAGAGACAGCCTAATAGGTACAAGTCTTCCAGCATCTTCCACAAGCCACCACACTCCTCACTTTCACTCTCCACTCCGCCACAGTTGCACCTCTCACGTTCCATTCAAGCACAGATGAGCTCTTCCACTGCGTACTAGGAACTAATTCACACAGAGCCTCTGCTCGAAGCTCTACATGACACAGCTGCAGGTGGTAAGCCCACAAGTCTGCAGTGAACTACACAAGCACAAAAGCACACATGACAACCGTTTCAGCACCTGTCTACCACGTGGCCAGCACAAAACAGCATCCACAGCAGCAGGCAGCAGCGAGCTAGGTGCTGGGAGACAGGGGGCTAAGAGAGGGTCAGAGAAGCAGTACCCAGATACAGACTGTGAAAGATGATGAACTGTGTAGTGGTGACCTCAAATCAAGCTGGTGCAATTTACATACCTAGGAGCCAACACATAATAGTTGTTTCAGTGAGTATCATGGAATAACACTATTCCACACAGCATTACATACCTCTCTCTTCATACACACTCTAATGAATTGTGTTAACTCTTGCTTGACTTTGCTCTCATCCACAGTATTAGATTTGAACTGCCTATCCACAAAGCACAGTGCAGGTACCTAAAAAAAATCACACTCAAGACTCTAATAGCAGAACAGACTTTCTAAGAAAAGGGGATTTTAACCAGCCCCAGGCTGTAACCATGAATCATAAAGAGCTAACAGCGTTTACAGCAAGAAACGCTTCTTCCACAAAGACTGCACATGCCATGTTTCTCTTCTCCCCTCCCCTTCATGCAGTCAGTATCATTTCTGCAGTTTTATCTAGACATGAGGCATTCCCATGCACTAACTTCAACACATCACCGAAAAACCTGCTGAAATGCAATATCTGAACCAGAAGGGGAAGAAAAAAAATATCTAAATCTACTACAGACCACACTGCCTTACTAGTTCCTCCCAAATCACCCTGACAGCTGGCACAGGCACTCTGCTGAGCCTAAGCAGAAGCCCCCCTCCCTGAGAGGCAGCGAGGGTGATGCTAATAAGGGCAGCTCAGCCCACCTGGTTGCTCACTCCCTTTCTTCTCCATGCATTCACTACCACAGGTTTGCAAACAATTATTTATTTTTCCAGACAGATTATCTTTCTGTTGAATCACGGTGCTGAGGGCAGTGAAGGGGAGAAGGCAGCTCTCCCCTGCAGCAGTTCAGAGCTGAGCTGCTGCATCAACTCAGCTGTCTCAGACAAATCAGAGCCACGGTAATGAACACAATCGCCCAGATCCATTCTACCTGGTCTTGAAAACAGTTTCACCATCTCCAAAACAGTAGTACCACAGCAGGCGACAGCTCTGATGATATGAGCCCAATTACTCAAGGAAGATTCACAGGCCTTTAGATAACATCAACCAGAACCACTGACACTCACAATTTTGAGCTGAAAAAGACAGCATAAAGCAATCCCAAACACATACAGTCTCCCCTTCCCTGCACATAACAGTGTTTTTAACTAATACAAACTACTTCTCCAAATACCCAAAAGAGACCACATTGATGATGAACCAATTACTAATGCGTGACATCTCAGGCAGCAGCTGCTACAGCTCTCCACTAAAAAAGTGCACACAGCCTGATGCCTCCTCAGAGAGGGACAGGAGAGACCTGAGGCTGTGTCCATGATGGCTGTTTACTCCAATCAAGTTAAATTCACTTACAGAGGACGTGCGAGAGCATTTTTGGCAGCAAGTGCTTCCTGGTGCAACAAGAGCCTCTCACAATATAATAACTTCACCCCACTTTCCCTCTGCTCCTTTCTACCTGCAAAAAATAAGAACCAATTTTGGGTTCGGAATTTCTCTACATTCTGTTTTATCTCATTTGAAAAGATAGCAGCATGACAGCAGCAAAATTCTCCAAATACAAAGGAAACCCAAGTCTGCACAAGCTAGAAGGATGTACAACTGCACAGTAATAAGGATGCACCATTAAAGAAATCACTGAGTAAAAAAAAAAAAAAAAAATTCAGAACTGATAGCTTCCTGAAGCACTGTTAATATTTCATAGAGCTGAGCTTAACTCTTAACGAAAGTGAAATAGAAGCAGCAACATACTTTCATTAAGTGGTAAGAACATACAGTTTTCTTCCCTAATGTTTAGATACTCAGCGTTTGATCTGGTTCTTCCATCAGATCTTTTGGTGCTGCTCGAGTGCTCTCAGTCTCTTTTCTCACTGTCTACAGCTGCCCTACAACCAAAACAGAAGCGTATGGAAAGGCTACAGAGGACTGAGAAAGGAAGATGCAGAAGAAGCATTTGAGAAACCTCACTACGTGGCTACTGACCCAACAGAATAGTATTACAATTCAACATTTTGAAAACGAAAGCAGTCTGAGTACTTATAAAAACACTGATGGGGGGGGGGAAAGAGGGAAAACTGGAAGGGGGGGGGGGGGGGTTGACAAAAAAAACTCCACTTAAGAAATCCATACACAATTTTATAGACCAGCTGACAACCAAGTGGCTTCCTGAGCTCTCACTTCTAAACACTGGTTTCAGAAGCACAGCAAGGAAAGCAAAGAAATGTGCTTTTAACTTTCAAAATTCTCTTTCCAAAACCAGATTGGGAAGAAAGAAATCAAAACACCACAAAGAAGGGCTGATTTCTCCCTATCTGTGACAGGGCACGAAAGCATTCCTGCTCTTCCTTCACTGAATATCTTAAACTCTCAGGGCTGTTACACTGCGCATTTTCTAACCTAATAGGCTACTTTCGTCTTCACAAGGATGATGATGGTCTGCCAGTTAACAGTTAAAGAGAAAACCCGCCATGCTTTTTTGGCTTCTCACACCCTGTTGCTCCATTCAGAACTGCCCCCTTGCCAAGCAAGCAGTCAATGCTACAAGATCCACCTCTCCCACAAATATTTCCTGCAGTTCAGCGTTCCAGGCATCTCTTCCCCACTACCTAGCACACACTTCAGCCAAAACCATCTCCTCACAGCTTTTTCTGCCACAGGTTACTGCACCACCCCACAGGAGGCAATAGGATCCCGGCAGCAGCGTGGTCCTGTACCACTGACAAGCTTTCTCCGGGTGCTTTCACAGAGCTGACGGACTCATGTGGCACTACAGCCAAGGCGTCCAGCTTTTCACCTAGCTCCCGCCTATACCCCAATCGGATGTTTTTCCAGCTCACCACACTGGAGAACACAACCAGCCCACACTCCCGATTTCTTCAGCTGCGCTGCTCCTCTTATACGCAGCATCTCACCCTCCGCTCCATCGCCCGCTCTCAGCTTATAAAGACCTAAGAGCCAGCTCCGGGTTTCACCTGGGGATGCTGGGTAGTACCCAAACGCTAGATAACACACCCCCTAGAGAACTACCCCCACGCATCCCGCCCACGCGAGCCCCCGTGGCTGCAGAGCACCCAAAGGATCTCTGATCGCCGCCCTACCCGCCCGGCACACAGGTGGCAGCGCGGCTCTGCAGCTGCCGCCCCGCAGCCGCGGCATTCCCACCGGCGCCCAAACCCCGCGGGGCCGCCCCTCCGCCGGCCGCGGCCCGGCCCCTTCCCGGGCGGCCCGGGCCCCGCCTGCAGCCGCCTCTTCCGCCTCAGGGCCTCCGCGGGCGTCTCCCACGGGCCGGCTCCGGCTGACAACGCTCCCGGCCCCACGTACCGGGCTCTCGGCCCGCGCCGCCGGAGCGCCACGCAGGCCCCGCGAGGCCGCAGCCGCCGGGCCCCTCCGTTAGCCGCCGCTCGGCCGCCCGCCCCGCTCCTATGGCGCTGACGGCGACCCGCGGTGGGACCCGGCCCCGTCGCCCGGGCAACGCAACACCGGCCGCACGCTCTCCCCACCTCACGCCGCCGCCGTTCCCGCTCCGCCAGCACCGGCGCGCGGAGAGAGGAAGGGAGGGAGCGGGCTGCACGGGAGGCGGAGTCACGTGCCAACCGCAGCCAATGGGAGGGGCGAGGAACCCCCGCTGGGCGGGGTCAGCGCTACCGGAGCCCCGCCCACCGCCCGCCCTCTCGGTTGCCCCGCGGTGCCGGCGCTTCGCGCCCCGTCTCAGGCCCCACAGGGGTTGCCTGGATGCGCGGAGCCAGATCTTGGGAAAGCTCCGGGCAGCAGCGCGCTGTGGCCCACCTGCTAGTTAGCTTAGATGTATGGTATAGCACAGAATCATTACAGTTGGAAAAGAACACCAAGATCACGTAGTCCAACGTCCAACCCACCCCCGCCATGCCCACTAACCGCAGCCCTCAGTGCCGCATCCACGCGTTTCCTGATCACCTCCGGGGACGGTGACCCCACCGCCTCCCTGGGCAGCCTGTGCCACTGCCTCACTGCTCCTTCTGATAAGAAAAGTTTCCTGATACCCAGCCTGGACCTCCCCTGCTGCAACTCGAGGCATTTCCCCCTCAACCTGTTGCTGTTACCCAGAGGAAAAGCTGACCGACTCTCACCTCACCACAACTGTCTTTCAGGTCATTGTAGGTAGGGAGTGATAAGTTCTCCCCGTGCACCTCTCCTCCAGTCTAAACAACTCCAGTTTGGACTAAAAAAAAAAATAATAATAATGCTGAGAAAGGTAAGGAAATAAAATTAAAGATTTTATCACCACGAACCTGTCTTTCAGATACATGGAGTTTCTTTAATTACAGTAATTAAAGCTCCTGCTCCAGATACGGCAGCATGCCTGCCGTTCAGTTTTAAATCAAAGCTTTACCATAAAATACTGTGCATGAGGGAATTGATTCTGAATTAATGTGCGTCAATATAAATTTGCAACATCTCCATTAAAGCAAGTAACACAATCCCAGTTTGTGCCTGAATAACTTTAAATCAAGTCTGGTTCTTTGTATCAACATTAATTCATTGCTAACTCTCTCTAGTCTGAGATCAAAATCCAAATCCCACTTGAATCTGCAGAGTCTTTCCAGCAGAATTATTCCTAAATTGTAGTATTTTGCACTAATTCTCACTCCTCCACATGCATGCAGGTGGTAATAACTTGGAAAACAAACAGGATAGAAGACCGCAAATGGCATTTTCCACCTGTTTCCTTGAACAAAAGACCAAGCCCACACACTGAGACATAAGCAGGCAGCATCATTACTCATGTTCTTCGGCATGTAGTGTTAACATTTACAGACAGTGGATTTAGATCACTGGCTCCAAAATGTTAGGGTTTAGTGGGCAACCATCCAATCTCAGAACTTTCTAAGTACCCACCACGCGTTTCATAAGCCTCCACCTAGTCTAGTCATCAAACTTCAGCTGAAAATAGTTCAATGACAACGTATGGCCCAGATACACTCCTTCCTTTCAGATGAGTGTTTATCTTTCCAGGAAAGTTGACCTATGTTTTAATTGTATAACAAAGCCTAATTATAAAAACTGTGAAGAGACACATACAAGCTGCCTTGGAGTCACCATCTTTAAGAAAGGACACCTTTAGATAGCTCAGACTTGCAAGGATGAGTATTTATCTGTTTTCCCAGGGAAGCACACACTCCACTTTTTCTTATGCTACTGTGAAAAAATCTGAAAGAGTGAGAAAAATGGTAAAATAACTTTGCACTTGGGGAATCACTGAAAGTTGTGAGGGATTCATTAAAATAACATGCTAGTTTAGATGTGGGTATAATACATATACCATGCAAGAAAGCAGTCTGTGAGCTGATGCCCTTCCTGCTGGAGGAGGCAGCTGCTGCACAAATACAAGAACACACAAAGCCAGGTTGGTTGTGTTTCATGCCTGAGTTCTTTGTGTTTGACTAGCTGACTAAAGTGGTATATAAAAACCAGAAAGGTGAAAATGGAAACATTACTTAATGGGTTTGCAAAGGCAAAATAAAGTGAGATTAAATGGCTTCAAACAGAGCTGAAAGCTCAGGAAGAATCCTTTAGCTGATCAGGCTTGTCTGCTGCAAGCAGGGCTGGATCCCCAGCAGTGCTTCACTGCAGTAACTCCTGGCCAGCATAGAGCTGACTGGTGGTTTTAGTTCCAGTTTCCAGGAGAGTCAACCAGGTAGCCAGAGAGCCTGGCTATAGCACACTGTACAAACCCTACATTTGTCCTACATGTAATCGATGGGAAAGAATTTAAAATGACTTGAATTACCAGTTTTGAATTAGCTCATATAGTTTGACCAACCTCAGCCTTCCCATTTAGAAGGAATTCCTCCACTTTAAAGTGAACTTAAAAGACATTGAGGTAAATCACTAATTGGAAGGTAGACTGAATTGGAATTAGAATGTCCTGTATGCACCGAGTTTTGATGATGTGAGAAAGCTTGATCGTAATAAATTTCTGTAGAAACAATTGAAGCAGAATTCACGCTATGAAGATGAAAGAAGCCTAATGAGAAATGTAAATTCTATTCTATTCTATTCTATTCTATTCTATTCTATTCTATTCTATTCTATTCTATTCTATTCTATTCTATTCTATTCTATTCTAGTATAATAGGATAAATATACAGATACAGGACTTTGAGCTGTACTTTGCACCTTCTCATGGGTGCCAAATGTGTGAATTACACCAGATCATCATCTCTTATAGTTACACATTGTTATGTGCGTGTAACCATGTCCACAGCCCAGTCCCTGTTCTACGATAAGCAAACATTCAAAGGAAGAGCTCTTGAGCTGAGCCAGTGAAGCTGAGATGTCAATAAAGGCATGTCAGACTTCCATTTCCATGCATTCTTTTTAGGCCTTCCCGTGCTTGTAGTTGGATCTCCTACCCATGTGAAAGCATAGACCTTCCTAATCCACTGCAATAAGCTCATCTGCAATTCACAGTAACAAACAGTTTGTGTTTCACTTTATCTTTCCTGGTCTTGCCTCTCTGTTCCTGATGGTTTTCACAAGTTCTTCTGTGCAGAGAAACAGGAAAGTTTCTCTAGTCCACCTCCCTGCTCATTGTCAAATCTCTCCTCATTTTGTTCCACTCTCCGAGAGTCCCAGGCTATTTAATCATTCATGGTGTACAAGTTGCTTCAGGTTTCTTGTCCTTTTTTGTACCTTTTGTTGTTCTTTTTTAGCATGAGAGAACTGGAGCTGCAGACAGTATCCAAGATGCAAGTTCCTCAACAAATTTCCTGCATATGATGCTATGTTTTCCTCTCTGTGCTTTCCTTAATAATTCCTAATGTTACACTTCCCCTCCACCACTGAGTACTGGGCTGACAGCTTCAATAAGAAAATACCATAACCCAGAGATCTCTTTTGCCTGGGTACTGGGGTTGAAATCTGGCACTTCTCCCTCTGCCTGTGAAATTTGGGTTGTTTCAGCAAGGGGGGCATTGCTTCAGAGGTGACCCACACCTTGAAATCCTCTTCCCATTTCGTTTTACCTACCTAGAGAAACCAATCATCAGAAGTCCTTGCACCTCAAGCTGCTTTTCATTTTCCAGGTAACTTCTATACTTAGTAATATAAGGCTAGGCATTGATTTCTGTGAGACTTCATGGGGAGCTCTTACTTTCTACAAGTCTTTATGGGCACTTCATGTCAGATATCAAAATATAAACAAGAAGCATTTGTTGTACTAATCTGTATTTCCCTCCCTTCCTCCCCTCCTCTCTCTTTCTTTCAGCCAGGTTGTTCTAGATGTTGTGAGTTTTGTTGCCATCAGTGAAGCATCAGAAAGATTCAGCAGCACACCTTTTTGTCTTTCACAAACAAATGATGGTACTCCATATTAATTAAGTTTTTCATTAGCTCATTTGCTTGTTTAAGGCAAACAGATAAGCAGCCAGACTGACAACAGAAAGCTGTTAATCACAACACAGAGAATAAGTTAATAAACATAAATCATTTTCTGGCAAACTGACTGTAATTTTTGCTAACTTAACAATAAACAAAACAATTCTTCTACTGCACAGGACTCAGCCTGCATTTCCCCCCACGATTTGTGGTTGGCAGCCTAACAGCTTCATCTCCAGTCCCCAGTGCAGTAATCAAAATGTTCTGATCTGCAGTGTGAGAGGCAAAATGTAAGAGAGCCATGAACTTCTCAGTGAATTACCTCTGCTGTAAAGGGGAAGGAAAATCATCAGAAGTAGATGTTCAGTGTGTTTTTTTCTCTGATTAGAGCAGTGGATTTCTCCCTCTCTAGAGGCAGCGATCCATCTCCATAAATAACAGCAGAGCATGCTACATTTAGTCACAGAAAGCCCGCTAGTGGTTCTGGCATGACTCAAACAACAGCGGCAGCAGTTCTCTCTACAAAGCTGTCTGTCCAAGGTGGTTGGATCTAGATGATCTTCAAGTTCTCTTCCAACCCAAGCCATTCTATGAGTCTGTGATTCTATGCAGGGTGCTACCAGGAATGTTCATTGCAGCTATTGCCAGCTGCAGCAGGAGCAGGCAGAGGCAACCTACTTCTGGAGCTCCTCACCTACTGGTGCAGCAGAACCTGAGTGCCTTTGAGTCTGCTTGGAAATGCCCCGCAGATGCTGGAGGTGTTGGTGAGACCTGAGGTGCTTAAGAGCCTGCTTGCTACCCAGCACAGTGGAGAAAGCGTGCTTGTGTTGGCAGGTCAAAAGGGACACTTTCCTAAGGCTCCGAAGAGATGTGGTTTCCTGCTGCTACTTACAGCTTCATCTCTGGCACAGGGGACGGATTTGGCAGGAAGAATGACGATGCAGAGAAAGCAAAGGGGTGCAAAAGCCAGCGTTAGGGCAGCTCACGGGGTACGCACTGACTGTCCTTGTACAAACGCAGTTCACAGAGCAGCCCCCTGTGATAACACTTAGCCTGTGTGCTCCCTTCCTTTCTGCAGGAGGCACTTACTCCAGATGAGCATTCTTGGGCAGGCTGTGGCTCTGGATTCACTGCTGAACACAAAGTGTGCTGTATTGCAGATGCTCTCACTTCCCCATGAGTAGCACCAGCCTGTGCTGCGGCCTGGGCTATCCTGCGAGCATCGCATCCGCTCCCCCTCCACACTTGCCTGGTCATGTTTTCTGTTCTTAGTCCAAATGTCTCCTGCATTGCTCCAAGTCACTCATTTGATGCCATAATGTAGCTTGCAGAAAAGGAAAATAGCACTGATTCGAGGCAAAGAACTGAGCCAGTTTTGCAGCTTTAGGTAAGTCTGTAGAGCGGGGCAGGTATTTAGTTACATTAAATAATTGAGGGGGGTGGCTGTCTGAAGTGCAACAGTTTCTTTGTTCCACGTGAAAGATGATACAGGCTCAGAACGCTCCAGACACACATTCAGAAACCAGCACAGATATTTTAGAAACACACATGCTTACAGAACCCGAGGCTAGCTCCCACCACCCCTCCAGGCCCTCTGCCAAACCTTCTTTTTTTCCGATTATAAGGCCAAGCCCTGTTTGCAGTTTTGTTGGCATCATGCTGCAGCTTTCAGCAGTCACCCTGGAGTCTCGCTGCTGCAAATGTGTTTGGTCCAGTCTCCAGCGTTTCCCCAGCCCAGCTCACAGCTCCCTGAGCCCTCCCTACCAGCTGCTCACCAGCACGTCCTGAGTGCTGACCTGACTCAAGGTGAAGCACAATTTCCAAGCCAACAGCACTCCTCATCTCTGAGCAGTCCCCAGACAACCACCACAGCTTGTGCCGCAGCTGCTACTCACCCCTGATCACTTTGGTCCTCATGGCAGACGCGGAGCCTCTTTGGATCCCCACCATCCAGCTGCAGACTGCTCTGAGACCTCCCACAGCAGTGCCCAACCACCTCACCCAGGCTCACTTTCTTGCACCTCCTCCCCCAGGACACCTGACTGCTGCAGTTTCACCACAGAGAGAATGGCCCTCCTTGGGGATTTCTCCTTCTATTATCAATATTCCCCATATCCATGCACTTCATCCTTCCCCTGGAAATTAGGCATCATTCCAAGGAATAAAATATATATATATTTTAAAACCTGCAGAGCATACCTGTTTTCCTACAGAGCAAGGGACAGTGGCACAGAATTACCCAGGTATCCTCTTGAGGACTCCTCTGCCAGCACTGGGTAAGGACCCAGTCAGAATGATGCTGCATCTGCACAAAGTGCTGCAGTGAAGCCTCAGAGTTTCTGCTGGATGAAATCACAGCTTCCTCGCTGGTGTGCTCTGGCTCCATTTCAGCTTCACACAAGCAGCCTTTCCTGCAGAGGACTGAAACTGGAAGGCTGCTTTCTTTTGATTTGGACTGGGTTAAAAAATAAAGCGAGGAAAGAAAGATGAGAAGAAATGCTCTTTACTATCAGTGTTTGAGTAAACAACACAGACAGCCACAAAGATTGTGTTAAGTGGTGCAAGAGGCTGAAAGCTTTCCAATATGCCATTCTAATGTGTTCGCCTGAGCATTGCGTATAGGCATATAAAAAGAGAACAGTTCAGCCTTAAGGCAAAATCTGTGAACTGAGAAGACTGTGTGAAGAACTCAGAACTCTGTCCAGGATTGCCAAAAGGCTTTCAATGAGCAAATCTGAGCTGATTTTCAAATAGGAGTTTCTGGTCTCCAATCAGTGCTATTTCTCTAGTCGCAGCATTGGGGGTATCAAACCATGCAACTCAAATCTGCAGATGTACCTCTGAGTCTGTAATTTTAGATGTCCCTTTTTGAGCTTCCATTCATGTAACATACACAGGGGCAGCAAGGATGGGATCTCCTTCTGTCAGTCATAAGTCACCAAGTGGACCCAGGTCCCTGAGCAAAGACAGTTCCACGGAGAGGTTTGCCCTTTCCAGAAGCTGGAAGGACCCAAACCGCTTTCCCCAACATGTTCTTTACATGCACTACAGGGACTTTATCTCCCTCTACAGTAGGTAGAGAGCTGGATTGGGCAGGACCATCGCGATTGATGGATCCTCGGGTGTTGACCAACCAGGTGGCTTCTGCCAAATGCTTCTCCCAATGCTTAAATGTTCCGCCACCCATTGCTTTCAACATGGTTTTTAACAACCCATTGTATCTTTCAATCTTACCAGAAGCTGGTGCGTGATAGGGGATATGATAAATCCATTCAATGCCATGATCTTTGGCCCAATTATTTACAAGAGAATTTTTGAAATGAGTCCCATTATCTGACTCAATTCTTTCTGGAGTGCCATGTCTCCATAGGACTTGTTTCTCGAGACCAAGAATGGTGTTTCGGGAAAAAAAAAAAAAATTATATTTGTTATAAAATGCCAAAATCACTATTAATTTGACTTCTCGGTTTCGAAAAGTTCCTGGAATTCCTCCAGGCATACACATACCTCCTATTCTCATACCTAGAGAAAACTGCTTTTCAGTTTCAGGGGGACAAAACCTGGCACAGGAGGCAATGAAATACTACAGCAGAAATTGCAGTCTGACAACACAGAAACCTAAAACAACACTTGCGGTGTTGCTGCAGTATCTTCCTGCCATAAAATCACTGACAAATCTACTTGTACATCTGCCTGGGCATTTATGAAAGTTTTGATGGCTCTTTAGAGCTTTGCTTGGAAATTGAGTATCTGCCATAATCCCAAGGCCTGTGGTTTTTCTTATCTAACTTAAATGCCCTATAAATTAGATACGCAATCTAAATGAACATACTTATGTGGTCACTGGGGAGAGATAGGAACCAGAAGACAAACCACTGTATCCTAAAAGATGTTTGTAGCATAAGTGGGATGAACTGCCCCCTGAAAATGCTCCTCTCTATCCCAACCGACTATAGTTTGAACCCAGGCAATTGCCCTAAACTGACTGATGTGAGGTTGAATGCAAACCATCCTTGCTTCTATGCTCAATTTGGAATGACATCTGTGTAAGCATTGTACAAATCAACTGCTTGAGTACCCGGCTCCACTTGTCCAAAAACAGTCCCTGAAAGGATGAGGCAGTCACGCACAAAGGGAGATGATATAGGATCAGGGGTGGTCCAGTGCTGGGGAGGTGCCTAGGCTGTGGTACCCAACAGCCTGGGACATCAGCACAGCCACCTGATGAAGGCCCAGCAGTTCAGACCTCAAAGAGGCAAGTGCTTTTCCCGGGGAGGGCAGGAGTGTCGGGCTTTCAGGTCCACATGGGTGCTGTATAAAGACAGCTTGCTACGTAGTGGCTCACATCCAGGTGGGATATAAATCCTGACATGACTGCCGTTTTAAACAGGCACTCAGAGCAGTCCGCAAGTATGTGCTGTTTGGGAGTAGAAAAGTCTAAATGCTGCATGCAGTCGGCACTGAAGTGATATCATTTACACGGCCTGCGTGTGTCACAGCTGACGGTGATGGAGTGGGAGTGATGGCAATGGCTTCCTTCAGGCAGAACAATCTTGTTGCTATGCTATTTCTGAGCCCTCTGCTTACCTCTGTTACTGGAAATGACTTACATCGGTTTCTAAATCTGTCTCTATTGATTAGCACACAGTGCGTGGCTGCATGGTGAGCACAACGATCACGACTCCCATGCCTTTTGTTATTCCTGAAGCACAGAAGATTGTTCTTTCTATTTTTAATTGCAGGATATTCTTGTTAGCTCAGTTAAGGGTCGTGCATGCCTCAAAGCCTGGAGTACTCAAGATTTGCTTCTAGACTATCTTAGGTCAGCAATAAATAGGAAAAAAAAAAAGTGCTTATTTCTACTTTTGAACGAAGCTATGACTATCGGCCAAAACATCCAGAAAGTATAAAACAGCACACAGATCGTCAGTTGTTATTGCAGTAGGTATTTTACTGACTATCTTTATCACTACAAGTGCTTGGGTTTCCTGCAAGTTTGTTCTTTACACTTCCAGACAGTTTTGGTTTACACTGCTTGGAAGTCTGTGCTTTGACTGAAAAATAGAGTTGATTGTCCATCAGAGGAGTCTGTTAACACTTGCCTTTAAATGCAAACCTAACATTATGTAGTCACAATTTCCTGTCAAATTACTGCATTCTCTCTGTACTCATTTCCTGATTGTTGCACTGTAGTTTTGATGCTGCTGTGTTTTTGGCTCTAAATAACTTCTACATAGATCATGCATTCCAGCTCCTTTTTTGAGGAACACTTGATAACGGACGGCAGTTATTAGTAAATGTAAATTTATTCAGCCACTTTCTTCTGTGCATCTTGGTAAGAGTTTGCTGAAAACACAGCTAAAATCATACATGATTACACAAACAGCCACAATGTTTGCTGTGTATTTTCAGTAAGATTCTCAGCTAAGGCAGTAAAAATTATTCCAGCGTAGTTCAGTGAAAAGAGAGTACACGGATTACTGGATATGTATTGTGCCTGGTCATGTGATATGCATGTCCTAGCCGTTCCATAACAGTCCTACAACATCTGCCTTACCATGGATTGGTGTCAGCCACTGTTCTCTGAGTTTGCTGGGGAGGAGGGCTAAGCCAGAGGTTTAAGTTCCCAAAGAAGTTTCTTGGGGACCTCATCACACCGCTCTGGTGTATCACTTGCTGTGCCTCAGCACGTTGCAGCAGAGCCAGGAGTGTGTGGCAGGGTGGGCACTGTCATGCTTCTTGTCAGACTGCTGAGCTGTGGTGTGGCAATGCCCAGCTCCTCATCGGACACAGATACACTCATTGCCTCATCCGGCACTACTGCAAGTGCCATTCTTCACTCTGGGACTAGGGAATGTCAATATATGGTCAGAGTGTGGATCTAAAAGAGGTTGCAAAGAGGTCTTTCTAGCACAGCAGAGAACCATCCCATCAGACTGTTGTTTGAAGCTATCTGACAACAATGTCATGCACTTGGGGAGAGATCTTCAAGTCTCTGTCTCTCCCTGCACAGTTCCTGCAGTCACCTCAGCTGTCTCTCAGCTGTTTGTGAACAGGAGGGAATGAAAACTGGTCATTTGCCTTCATCTCCTGTTTAAGAAAAGGATTTGAAACTGGCGCTGGTACTTGGGGACTGAGTGGAGTAGCCCATCGGACATCACAGTACTTGATCATCTCCCCCCGTACAACAGGAGTCTCATTTGGAAACAAGAAGCTGTTGCTTACAGTAGCTGGGACTGGTGTCCAAGTCACCATGGCTACAGACAGAGTGGATATGGACACCCTGAGCACAGGAGGGCACTTACCTCTGAGTGTTTGCTGTGCACTAGTGAGGTCAGGTTTGCTTCCTCTGGTGCTGACTTGATCAGACAGTTCATGAAGACAGGTTTTCACAAGGCAGCAAAGGAGACCAGAGGCTCAACCCTGTGCAATGCACTTTGCATGCCAGCCATCATCACATCCTCTTTGTGTTGAACACATATAGAAACTCGTGCTTCAGACGTGACCAAGTGTCACCTCCGCACCACCAATACCCCCCTGGCCAGTGATAAAATACTAGGCCCTTGAAGAAAGCAAGATATCTGTCCCTGCTAACATAAAATCTGCAAGAGATGAATGAAGAAGGTTACAAAAATTAGAAGATGATACCAAGGTAGAGAGTCAGTGCTGATTTAGCTGCAACATATGACAATTTTTAACATCCTTCATAGGATGCTAATCTTTGCCTAGGCAGGCTGGTATACAAAACCACAATCGCAGGTTGTGATAACGCAAATGACTCATCCTGGAGGGCTCTGCTTCTCCAGTGCTGTTGCAATACTATGCCTAAAACCTGTACACGCAGAGCATCATTAAGAGTCAGTAAAGGCTGGGATGGGTATCCTCTGCTGCACGCTCTGCTGCTCTCACAGCATCCTCTCCTGAGCCTGTATATGGTGTTATGGCTCTTCTTTGTGCTTGTAGTGCTGTAGAAGCACAGTGTGACCCAGTGACAGATGGAGGCTGTCATTTTGACGAAGTAGCCAGAATCAAATCATGCACCTTCAGGGTAAGATCCGTTCTGGAAGGAGATTCCTTATTTGCACCCTGACCTACAATAAAACAAACAACCCACATCTATAAACTTGGTATTTAAGTGCTCTACCATGAAAGAGAGATTTTTTTGCTTCATTTCTTTCTGTTTTTTCATTGCTGCTTTTTATTACTAAAATGGAGAAGGGATGGTCTTGTGATCATTGTGGCAGGCTACAAGTCAGGAGATCAGCTTTTCCAATTTTTCCAAAGTAACTTTAGTCTCTGTTCACCCCATGAAAGACAGTCTGACATTCTTCTTTAGAACTCTAAGAACTTCTAAGATGAAAAAAATGCTTTCAAGATGTCTGTCCACAATGTCAAATCTTTAATGTGGCAAGGCCCAATTGCATAAGTAAAGTTTTCACAAAGAAACCACTTTGGTCAGAAAAGGAAGGCCTGTAATGAAGAAATGAAAGGCAGAAATGTGATGCTAGTGATTGGAGGGAAATGAAAAGCCTGTAATTCCTTGACTGCGGACCAGATATTACAGGTCTGTGGAACCATCTGTGTACTTCTAGCGGTTGTGATCAGTGCTAGGGACATAGCATTCACACACCAGACCTATCCAGAAGCCCTTTGGAGTCGGCACAGTGCATTGCCATTGCTTGTTGTTAATCTCATAGGTCAAACCAGGGCCTTTTCTCCCAAGGAAACATGGCATTGTGCCCTCTTCTCAGGACATTATCCACCCACCCTTCGTGCCTAGAAGGCGGCTGAATGGATGTTAGTGATCTGAATTCCCTTTATGTCCCTGATCTAGTTTTCTTAAAAGCCACTGGCCTTCACAGGCAGTCCGTACCTGTACAGAAATGCACACCATCAGGAAGGATTCCCTCCCGATATCAAACAACAGTTCCACACAAAAGGTGAATCTGGTGCTTAAGGCTTAACTGCAGTAGATATGAAATCTGTGAAATAAAGAAGTGCGCACTGCCCTCTACAAAACATTTCCAATCAGGGACACGGGGATAATTTTTTTACTCCTCCTTTCTGAAATATTCCTCTATTATCGACCACATTGTTCTTTGATGAGGCCTTGGAATTGTTCTTTCAATAGATCTGCAAAATCTCAGGTGTATCTGTGATATTAAAGATGCCAGATTTGAAATGTAGTGATTGGATCAAGCTTTGGGTAACTAGGCAGAGTTACATTTCCATCAGAAAATGTGACCAAATGAGTGGACCACATACCTTTAAATAACTATTGCTTAGTTATAAGCATATACATAAATAAATAACTTCTCTTGCAAGTGAGCTTGGGATAAGCACCCAGCAGCATCCCCATTGGCCGTGGCTCCCCGATGAGATGCCATTTTCAGGTCATGGTCATGTAAATACAGAACAGCTGGCTCTCAACTGTGTTACAGAAATGAACACAGCAAGCTAAGGCATGAAAGGCTGCAGTGTGCAACAGTCCTGCTTATCAGGAAGGAGCCAGCCCTGAGAGTGAGTGCAGGCTGCTGTGAGCTGCTGGAAACTTCAGAGAGGGCAGGCTGCATCAGGAAATAAAAAAGCACAGTGAATAAATCACTTGATGCTCTGATTAAGAGGCATGGGACTGGGTATCATGTGATAGTTAAAGCTGTAAGCTCTAGCCATGAATTTGCTACACGAGTGGTCTGAATGGGCAGATGGTATTCAGGAGAAGGATTACTATTTTTAGCAAAACAGGTCAAACCTAGTCACTTAGAAGTGGAATTAAAATTTAAAGACCATTATCTCTGAAGGTGTTTGATTTTCTAAAGAGAGGTAATGAATCAAGCTCATTATAAGTGCATTATTTTCAACAAGAAATCATTCTGCATAGCAGAGGAACACTTTACCTTTGTTTTCTTTCTGTTGGCTAACAACACGTGTATTTTCCAGCAAGGAATTTGTCTCCAGATGGGAACAGGTCAGCCAGCTGGTACTGATCAAAATATCCATTTTCCTAAACTACCCAATAAGGCCACAGGATGGGTGACATGCTGAAGCCAAGAAAAGCAAGTTCTAGCTAGCAAGTATGGTTTGCAGCGCTTGCTTTTCCGAGCACTGACTTTACCCTGGAGCCTGTGCACGCCAGCACCCTGACAGGCAGCATTTTTCTTTGTTGTTAGGCCCCCAAGCCCCAGCACATCAGCAAGAGCAGTAATCAGAAAAATGAAGACCCCTCCCTTCACCCTTCTGTGCTGCTCAGTGCCTGCTTTGTCCTTTGAGAGTCTCAGAACTGCCTTAGCACCGCCTGACACCAGAATCCCAAGGCGAGCTGGGGAAGTTTCACTGAGCCCAAAACTCTCTAGACAGTGCCCCAAAAGCACTGCTCCAACAGGCTGGGCCAGCCCGTGCTGCTGGAAGAGGCAGGAGGCATCCTCACCCCAGGCAGGGGAGCAGTAGCTCATCAGCCCCAGCAAAAGGAGGCCACCAGCCTGGGACAGCTCTGCTTGTGGTGAGAAACAGCACACCTTTCCACCACTTCTGAATTACCAGCACTGTGTGCACGAGGAGTTGGTGCCCGGGGCTGTCACTCAGCTTGGACAAGGAGACAAGGACAGCTTTGCTCCAGCAGTTGCAGGAGGCATGGCAGGGAGGAGCACAGTGCTACAGCGGCAGTGTAAAGGAGAGGGGTGGAGGTTCAAGGGAGCTGTCACAGAACTGAGTTTGAAGGAGGTGCTCATCACCTGCCATCTCTCACACGTGAGATGTGATTTCAGCTGGGCCTTCAGAAACATTGACTGCAACAGCCAAAATCACTTCATTGCATCCATATGGGAGGGAGGGTACTGCTGTTCACATACAGGGGTATATAACTAACTCAAAGAGGGTCCAGATTGGATTGGAACCTTTGTGCAGTGGGCACTGCAGAAACTCCTTGTAAGAGAGCCTTTGCCTCAAAGGGACTGCGCTGCAAATAGATCCTCTGGTGAAAAGGAGGGGGAGAGAGGAGGCGACAGAACATAGCTGCTTTAGCCAGGGGAGGAAAGGAAGAATTGTGGAAAGCAAAGGCAGTGGATAGCAAAAAAGAGAATAACAAATGATAGAGGAGACAGCAAAACTGCCTGGAAGTGAAGGCACTGCGTCAGAAGGATGGCAAAGAGCTTGGCTTGGTCGCCAGCTTGCAGAGGACGTAGGCAGGGACACAGCCCAATGTGAGCACCTCATCTGCACCCCCTCATACTGCTCTTGCTTAAATGCAGTCCCTGCATCAGCTGGTTCTGCCGCAACTGACAGGGAGACAGAGGCTGCTCAGTGCAGAGCAGATGTCAGTCAGCACAGCCACAAAGAGCAACAGTGTTAGATCAGTATCATATCAATTTCTGCGCCAGAAGGTGCGATATCTGAACTGATTGCTATGTATGTTAAGATACAGCCCAGCTCCCAAGGCAGAGATAGAGCTCATTCTGTGGTGATGCTTTTATTCGAAGCTCCAGACTCTTCTACAACTCACTAAAGCACGATTCTTGTTTCGTCTGCCTGTGCCCACACACGAATTTCAGATGCATGATTGTAACACTTGTTAAGAACATGAGAAATGCCAAACAGAGGCTTTTGAAAAGCAGATCCAAGTACTTAACCAGCAGGCACATGGTATAAATGGAACCCCTGGAGTGCCTCACTGGGCCCAGGGAGCACTGTGCTGCCTGTCAGCAGCTGCAACAAAGCCTAGCAGTTCTGGTGATGTCCCTGCAGCGCGGGTTGGCAAGTGGCAGCTCTTCTCCATCTTCTCCACATTCTAGCTAGAGGACATTTATTGATTCTGTGTCTCTTGTGGTTTCCTGTTTTTTTTTTTCTCTCTCTCTATTTTTTTTTTTTTTTAATAGGCTGGATAAGAAGGTACATAGAGCAGGAACTGCCGAAGGGAAACTGGTGGCATCCCTTTCTGGCTCCTGGGAAGCTGAAATATTGCCTGCTTGTAGGCAAATACATAAAGAGCTGGATCTAAGCACCCTCATTTGGAGTTGTAAACAGGATTTAAATGCTGCACAGGCCTTGTGACTTCTCTTTGAGTTCTGCCATCCATAATTCATTATTTGTTGCATGCGACTCATCTGTTAAATCATGTAATTCTTCTGCTATGCATTTGTCTGCCTGTGAGTTTATCTAAAGCCTATCTATGAAAAAAAGATTTCTGAAATGTGAGTAAAAGAAAAACCTTTTGCAAATGTTGATAGGAAATGAAAGGAAAACAGAAGTAGAGTCAGTGTGAGCAAAGATGGACCCTGAATGGGTAAAAGATTTTGGTCTCTTCTCAGTTTGCATTCAAGCCAAGCTGTGCCAATTCACCTGGAAAGAGATGAGGTACAAAAGGTGCAAATCTGTTTGATTCAGATAAACTTCTCTTTTATCACAGTATATGGTCTCTTCTGGAGCTGTAATCCAAGCTGTGGATCAAGTAAACATAATGAAGACCCAGAGTTAGCCAGGTTCCAGTGGGCATAAATCCTGGGAGCCAGTTTCTGAACTTTCCAGCTTGTGCTGAGCATCAGATATCATAAGTGTGACATTTATTCTTGTGGAAAGATTCAGTTGTCCAAAAGGAACCAAAGAATACCAGGGAATAATTACAGTACTGTATACAATTAGGTTTGCTTGCTCTCTTTTGCCTCTTTCTTCCACTGATCAGATGTTATTTCTAAGTTTTTGCTGGGCACTTCTGCCAGTACCTTCACCCAGCAGCCTCCAGCAAAGAAGTTGGTTCTGATTTGACTTCAGCCTCTTAGAGGGACACAGAGTAATCTGAGCTTTTCAGATGCTGCACAGGAGCATCTTCAGTCTGACTGAGATGTCACCACCGGATCTTAATGCTGAAGAGGTGTGGAGTGGCCTCAGTATAAGTAAGCACCAGGCTCCATGCACCAGTGTGGCCAGCAAGCAAATGGAAGATAAATAAATGACAACCTGTTGGAGACTCAGCTTGCAATGCATCAAGTAACGTTTGGAAAGTATTTGGTACTTTCCACTTCAAGTACTGTCCACAGAAACTCAGCTGTTTCAGCACTGTTCCACCACAGTAATAGTCCTGCTGGGTAGGAGAAGAGGGGGGGGAAGGGAACAGAGGGGCGATCCTCGAGACCGCAGGAGCCATAGCTGCGTGCTGGGCACGTGTAGCTCTGGCCATGGTCCACACAGCCCTTGGCATTTCTGTGGCAGATAGATGGAGGTCCTGGGCACCCCAGCTTCTGAAGAACTACTGATTAAATTCAGGGCCTTCTCTGTTTTGTTTAAGGATTACATTCTCAATTTCAAGAGTAAATGTCCTAACAAAACCCCTCCTTTCCTTCATCTCAACAGCAGAGTCAATGTGTTAATCCACTCGGTTAGCATATGCTATAGAGATTGCTATCGGGGCAAAGATCATAAATTTCCTGACATCTGCTATACACACAAAAAGAATAAGTTTCTGCTTATTACCCCTGCTCTTAATATCTAAAATGATGTACACTAGCTAGGTTCATTGAGCAGAGGTGCTTTTATCAAAGCTGGTGTATTTATTTCTGTGCATATTTACGTACACACTTCCATAGCAGCTGCGCGCGTGACAAGCTATAATCAGGCTAACAGACCAAACAGAGCACAAGAGGCAGAAAAATAGCTCTCCGTGCTGTGATGCCCTACCAGAGCAGGAATCCCACTGTTTCCTTTAGTTACTCTGATACTCTTTTAATGCCAGCATCTTCCTAAGAGGCTGGCATTCCTGTGCTGGTTCTTCTCAGACAGCTTATGTCTGTGCACCTCCCGCAGGCCAGGGCGCTCAGCAGGAGCTGCAGCAGTGCCAGCATGTCCCTGGGGCCCTGCCAAGCGTCCAGCACATTCTTTGCCTAGGATGGTCACCTACCTGCACAGAGCCCACCCATATGAGCTCACACATGGAAGAAGTGGGCTGGGTTCAGCCTCTGATCAGGGTACTCCTGGTCCCTGCACTATGGCAAGCCATAACCCTGACTGTGGGCTACACTTCCTGGTGAAATGTATGTAATTTCTCTTCACATTCGCTAAAATGCAGATGCATGTGCACAGTCAGGAGAAGCCAGTCACCAAGTAGAGCTGCTCAAGAGAGGCAGATTTAACAGCACCCCGTGGAGCTCCCTCATTAAACAGATACAGACATAATAAACAGGAGAGCTCCTATTGATCAAAAGGAGTTAAGCAATGAGAAGTTGAAGAGAGATAAGCAGCAATAATGAGTTTTCTTAATGCAAAAGGGATCCACCTAGCATGGAAGCAGTTTATAAAACTACAGGGAGGAAGAGACAGATGCCTTTTAAGATGATGATTTCAATGCTATTAGTAACCCTTTCACATAAATATATATATATTTACTGAAGCTATTTATATAAACTCTATAGATGGCCACATAATACGGTTTAAAAATGTACTCCGGAAGCCAAGTAATTATCCTTCAGAATTTGACAAGACAGAGGCTCTGAAGGTATTTTAAAAAATGAGAGTTTGAACTACTTTTCCATTACCCTGCCATGGTCCACAATTACGGTATAAGGAGAGCATGCAAATCTTTCCAGGAAAGGGAGAAGACCCCACAGAACCATGGCTCATATGTTTGCATCCTTGGCTTCTGGCAGCCTGTATCACCAGGGTGAGCACCCCACAGACCTGCACTGGGATGGGAGCCAGCAGCTGTCATTCTCTGCCCTAGAAGAGGATCCCCACAGTGCTTCAGAGGTGTCTCAGAGCTCAAACAAGCTAAGGCAGGACCCACATTAGCACAAATACTGCTGCTGGCTGGCACAAACGCAGTATGCACACTGGGATTATCAATGAGGAGCTGACCTGTCTCGCTGCTGCAAAGGCAGAGAGGGCATTAATGTGCAGCCACCAGCATTTATGCAGTGAGCATAGCCAAAGCATTCATCTACTTCAGAGCTGGGGCTGAAACGGAGATAATGACTACATGCCGTAAGGACACATCCCAGGACAAACCAGTTCTCTCCTTTGCCTGTAGTCAATAGGATTTACTGTTTGCATAACATCAGTTTCCGCATAACACAGCCACATGTGGATCCAGATGTCCCAGAGTCAAGGACTCTCTGCCATATGCTGCTGCTGTCACTACAAATGTGGGCAGAAAAGGAGGAAATCAGATGTCCCAAAAACTGGAGGGAATTTCATTTTAAATGACACTGAAGGAAGTAATCTCCCAAAGTAATGCTTCCCTGCCTGTATCAGTGAGCCAGGAGGCCCTGCACGCTGCTGGTGGTACAGTCTGGGACCTGTCTGAGTTCATATGGGGTATGATGCATTGCTTTGCTAATTTCTCCGAATGTCCTGTCAGTGAAATACATCATTAACAACTCTCCTAGTCTTGTTGCTGACCTGGCTAACCGTGAACAGGACCACCTTTTTCACAAAGCCCTCACAAAGACCACGAAGAGCATTTAAGCACAAGAGGTGACATCCTTCATTTCAGTAAACCAGATTCCACACTTCAAGGATGCGAGCGGTCAGTTGCAGACTACGAATATGTTCTTCCATTAGCACTCATGAATTAGAAATACTTAACTTATTGCTTTACACAAAATGTCAGGGGTCCTCTGGTTGTCCTTTTGTAACTAAGTGTAAGATCTGTGAGGAATGAGGGCTTTGGGTGTTGCTTTTCTGATCTACATCTGTGCTTCTCTTGTGTCCCATGTGCTGCGGGTGAGGTGAGAGGTTGGGTCAGTAGTCAACAGCTACCCTTGGCTTTAGAAAGTAAAATGTGAGGAAACATACACAGAAGGAAGGCTGGTGTGAAATGGCTGAATGTGCCTGAGGGAAGAGCACTGTGGTGGTGATAACAGAAGGTCCAAGAGCTAAGGAGCGACTTTGGAATTTAAAATTTTAAAGGACAGAGCACAGGAGGCAAAGATGTGTAAGAAGAGGCACGGAGAGAAAGGAGGGGAGAGAGGCAGGGAGATAAAGCAGCAGGATGAATCTGGGAAAAGCAAAACATGCTGCAGGGCTATTCCTGCAGCCTTTGATGTGATCCGGATTTTGCCCTGGCCCTCTAATCAAAGGGCACTGCCAACTGTGTTCAGTGAGCTAACAAATGCTGGCTCGTTTTGAAAAGGGAGCTGCATCACTGCAATTATTGCTGATAGCACTTCTTGCTTGGAGGGTAAGTGCCTTAAAAACAGACTCCTTGGCACGTCCCTGGAAAGAAGTAAGAGCTTGACTCACAGATCTGGCCTTGAAGGATCTGTTGGATCTACTCTATTAAGCAGCTGCTTTGCCTCTTGCTTTGGGGTACATTTGAAGAGACGGCATAAGGGCTGTAATAGCGAGAAGAAACTGACAACCTCTTCCCTGAGAAGGAGCCAATTGCTCCTCTCACCCTGTGCTGCCACGCCATGGGGCTACACTGGCACCAGGAAGGTCCCAGCTGGGCAGGAGCAGGCTGGGAACAGGGCAGCACGTTACAGGGGCACTGGGAGAGCTGCGAGGAGGAAGGAAGGCCACCGCTTCCGGTGGCAGCAAGGTGTTGCAACTTCTTAGGCACCACGTGCAACTCTGACTGCCAAGAAGTGCACAAGCACTTCAGTAAGTGCACAAAGTATTCTGGGTCATGGGGAAAATCGCACCTTCCCCCAGCTGTCTGCTGCTGCCACGCAACAAAGGCAGCGCGTGAACTGCTGTGAAAGCAGTTCGACTCTTCGAGCTGCAGGCTCCATGTCAAGCCCAAGGTGAGACATCACCATAAAGCAACAAATAATTTGGAAATCGAAGTTCTCCCTTCAAGAGAGCACTTGCAGCACACATGGACAGCCTGTCCAGAGACGAGGTGTCATGCTTGCTTCCTGCCTTAGCAGCCAGGCCTGAGCTCTGCAGAACCACCAGGCACCATGGTGCAACGTGCCAAAAAGCCCCAAGCACGTCCCCGTGGGCTTTAACCACAGCCTGTGCTGAAGCCACGTTTACAACTTGCTCAGAAAGAAAAACAACAAAAATGGGAGGTTTCAAGGTGGGAAAATGAGCAGCTACAATTAAAAACACATGCTGTATACAGAGTGAAAGCACATACCTCTTCCATACGGTGTGCCTTCCTAGCCATAGACAGAGAAGGTATCTGGCACACAGAACAGGAAAGGATAAATAATACTGAAGGCAAAAAAAAAAACCCACAGAGATCTTTTTTACATCAAGAAGATGCAGGCAGTATTCATGTCTCACCCTTAACAAGTTCATCTGCTGGTTTCTGACTAACGCATTGCATTATATAATACACTCACGTCCTTCCCTTCAGGTTTTCACTGAAGGCCGTTTGTTCAATTACATTTAGAGGTAGCAAAATGAACTGAAAAAGAAGGGCCATTTAGAGAAAGGGAAGCAATCAGCACTAATGGATTTATTGAGCAAAAACCAGTGTGGCTGAGGAACCACACACATGTATACGTATCTGGCTGCTTCAGCTGTTGTTGGAGTCATGATACAGCTAGCTGATGACAAATGAAATCCATTCTAATGCAATTCTTTATTTTCCTGTTATTCTAATGTAGATCTCAAGACACTAACCACGAGTGTAGCAGCAACAGCAAACAGCTAGACTTTCCAAGAGAAAGTTAAATTTCAATAAAGATTGACCAAAGTCCATTCTAAAGAAGTTAGCTAACAGACTGGCAGGTTTTGACTACTGAGTCACAGTGGAACCATTCCATTTCCAATGCCAACAGTGGGGACATTGCTTGCAAAAGAAAAGAAAGCTCTTTCCCTCTCTGAACCACAACTCTGACCCCTGAACGTAGGTCAGAATCGTGTGTACCTTTGTACTAAGCATTATCAAGCCAAGAGCACATTTCAAGAAAGCATAACTTTAGTGGTAAGGTGAGGGATACACAAGTACCAAATCTTTTAGATAAAGACCACAAAAAGCAGTTCTGCGGACAGAAAGTGGACAGAGATTCTCAGATAGGTTCACCTTACATAAATAAGCTAAACTTCTGTCTATCAGTGTACACAAACAAATCATGCATAAAAGGGTGCATTTAGGAAAGCATTTGCTTAGTGTCTGTGAGAAAAGGGAACAATTGAGATGAACTCTGAGTGCAGTATGTGAATGCTGTGGTGTGACTCCAGAGACTGGAATCATTCAGCTTCCCTTCACTCCATCGATTCTGGTGCTTTGGGTGCTCTAAAGCTGTCCCCTCAGTTAAGCCAATTCAGGTGGGTTCATCATCAATTTCATAATATCAGATTATCTTTCATGAAAGCCCAGCTCTTGCATTCACGTGGTCAGTGAAGAAACCTCTCTTCCCTTTAAAGAATTACTCATATCCTCAGAGTTACACATCAAAGCATGGAAAATGAAAGCCCTAAAGTCTCAGAAAACAGAAAGCTCAAAGATAAACGAATATTTAGTATTTACAGAAACACTGTGAGTTTTTAAGCGAATGTCATTATTTCCTACAGGGAGACTGATTCATGGCTCACGGGACCCTGCTATTTACATAGAGGAGCTTAAACACTCTTCATTGCCCAGTAGATGCGAGCTAAATCGATTTCTGCACTCTGAGGCCTGCTGGCATTGCACACAATACAGCAGGCCTTTTCTTCACCAGAAAGGCAGCCCATGACGTGTCCATTTTCTAAAAGATGAGAACTTACCAGAAATTTGCTTAGAAGTTGCAAAGCCTTGAAGACATTCGGTTCATACATGCCAACCTGTGAAACATTTAGTTGGGATTTAAAACACACACGTTCTTTTTCTCTGGAATCTGTTGGCAGAGGTGATCAGAAGAAGGCTTGGAGAGGATGTCAACCTCCACTTGCTGCTTTTTTCATAGAACACTCTTTTTTCTTTTTTTTTTTTTCCCAAAAAAACACATTCTTAACAAACAAACAAATAAACCCAACACAGTTTTAGAGGAAAACCATTAAAAAAAAATCCCAAACACTATGATTTCGAAATTAATGTTGCGAAGTGATCCTGAGAAACAGTTTTAAAATGTAATGATTCCCAGCTGTTTATAAACATCCTTACAGATGGCAGTTATTCCCTGATTGGCTGTGACCGCACCATGAATAAAACAGTGCCCTACAGAAGGAAAAAAAAACCCAACGAGCAAAGGAAAATTGCTTTTTCAATGGCTTATTTGCAAGGAAATGGCTTGGAAAACACTTCTGAAAGGGCAAGTGAGACTGTTTTACGCGTTGCTTCAAATGGCACTGTGCGGAGGAATGCCTCACAGCGTCTGATAACAACTCTGTACGCCTACAGAATCTGCCACTTTTAAATCGGTATGGCACATTTAACACAACAGGACACATCGGGTGAGAAGCAAGATATATTCGTTTCAGTGAAAAGTGGGCAGACCGAGAGGAGTTAAATGAAGCTATGCCTCTACGCGTGGTATACGTTAATTGTGGGCTCTGCGGGGAAGATAAAAGAACACCCTTCTTACCCCAAATTTATGTAACATCTCTCCTCGCTAAGAGTTCATTAAGTGTCATTGACACCGAAATCACAAGGCCGAGAGGGGGAAAAAAAAAGCAACCTAGTCCATCTGAAATTACTAATTAGCTGGGCAGACTCATTAGACATTCACAACAGCTGTTGCTTCTTGGGTGAGGGGGGGTTTCAGTGATCATTTGTGGAAACAAAGACGTGAAAAGAAAGCAACGCTTATTTTTTATTATTATTTTTGTGATGAAAAAAGCTCTCAAAGGTGGAAAAATTCCATGATGGTATAGAATACATAATCCTACACCATCAAAATGGTGACTGGTTTTCCTGAGAGGATTTAAAATGCTGAGAACGTCCCTTGCATGATTTACTTTCCTGAACAAGAGCAGAGTGCTTTTCTGAATCACAACCACGTCAGGTTTTACCACCTACTGCAATTCTTTGTTTCTTTTGTAACTTTCAGTTGAAATTTGCATTTCTGGCCACTGTTCCCACTGAAGACAAGGCAAGACACAATACTGATTTCAAGGGTATGCAAGTGTTGGCAACTTTTCCGTAGGTAGTTAATACACACACGTAGGCACATGCTATCTCAGGCTCCAGTTACTTAGTTAAAAACTAAATGTAAAAGAAAACATTTTTAAACTACTCATTTCCCCTGGCTCTCAGTGAACTATAACTAGCAATAACACTGTCTTCAATTTCCTTGCCTTAAAACGTCAGCTCTTTTGCCACTACTGGTGCAGAGGACCAGATGCTGTTGTAGGTCCTGGAGAGCTACATCCATCTTTTTCATATCATCTCTTAGTAGTAACTGGAGTTAAACCACTGAACGATTCTGAAATCCCAGCTCTTCAGGCAAGACCTGAATACAGCTGGTGTGACGCACTTACTCCAAACACCTTAAAATAGCAGAGGACTTCCAAAAATCACAACCCTGACCACTTCCACAGGGTCATCATTTCCATTCTCTCCTCACTGGTCAAAGAGAAGACAGAAAGGACAATGCTCTGGCATTCTAATAAGTAGATGTTTTGTTTTGGTTTTTCCCAGAAGTTAGGGGCTCTGGCTTTTGCATGCAGCTTGTAAAAGTTTCCCCTGATATTACTGAATTTGTTGCACACTATTTTCAGAGGCTCAGAGAACTAGCTTGTCAATCCTTTTTCTATTTGTAGTCCTCGTTGGAAATCAATCATTCCACAAGCTAAAAATCTGAAGTAGTATTTTCTGTACAAGAAAAGAATTTCCTAATTATTTCTGGAATGAAAGTATCAGAGCAGAGTATATTCCAAACAGAGATAGCTGTGAGCACTGTCATCCTTTCTGTACCTGACAAATTTAGCAGCCCTGTCTAATAATGCATCTGTACTACTGTTCAGCTTTGATCTCTTCTGCCTGCTGTTGTTCTGTAGGTAACAATGTTGGACATCTTCACTGATATGATGTGAAATATCCACTGATCTTGACACATCTCCAGTCTCATCATTTTTGTTACTGGTAAGCAGGAAGGTATACATTTTATTCCAAAAGGAAAGAAGCTAATCTAAAAGTGCTTCATAAGCTGTTGCTACTTTCTGTTATGAAGAACTCAGATTACAGCAGGTTTTCTGCTAGAATTGCCTGTTGGCACCGTTCTCCTGCTACAATCTCAGCAGTTTGTTTTATAATCATGTTTGTGTCCAGCTCCCAACCTGTCCAGTAAAGGTAGCTTTAGAGTCAAAATGAACACTATACACCAACTGATATGAAAAGGTTTCTGAAAATGGATTATTTCTTTCAAATAATAAGAAAAAAAAAAAGGTGTTTTTTTTTTTTTTTTTTAACAATAAAAGGTAATGCTTATTCACAATAGGAGTGACCAAGATCAACCAATGTCTCACCCAATGCCAGCCCTCCTCACTGGGTCTGAGAGAGTAACCCAAGCACATAGCAACACCTCAAACAGGACAGCATGAGGCAGCTCATCCCAGAAAGAAGCTCTCAGTAAGAGAGAGAATGACCCCAGTGGCATTTGCAGCGTTTAAGATTGTGATCCTGCTCAGATCCATTCCCTTGCTGATGCTGGCTCTGGAAATGGCGCGTGGCAGATCCCGGACATCGTGTCTCAGACAAGAACAATCCATTCAGTCACACCAAAACCTCCTGACCTCAGCTGATTCCCGGCAGAAGGAATTCTAAGGATATCACAGTTGCCTCTAAGCATAGTGCTTCGTTCTCTGCAGGAGAAAACAGCAAAACTGAAGCAATGAAGTTTGTCTTTTTCTCCACAGCCCAAGATATTGTGAATTAAATAAGTTTTGAAAAAGAGTAAAATATTGCAAGTGAGATGTGGCTGTATGCCATCTTAAGCTCCCTGGAGCACTCTTCTTTGCATTCGTAGAATGAAGTAGCTGGCCACAAGAACACCTCTGTAGCATCAAGCAGTCTGCTCTCATGTTGTCCTGGTGGTACTCCTGGGTCAAGGTGGTCAAGAGAGGATGGGAACACCACCTTTGAGAGCTCTGCAGGCAGCACACATACAGCCTCTCCTTCACATTGAACTTACAGGAATTAACAAAGAAATAGGCTTTACAGGGCAAACCTTCCTGGCATTTCAAGATGATGATGTTTACTTAGCTTAAAAAAAAAGAAAGAAAAAAGGGACACATCTCAATAAGAAATTTGTGATTTGGAACTAATCACAAAAGGATAAGATGAACAAATAAGGATTGCCTTTCTGCTGTAAATCGTCCACTGGAAATCCAGGTTTTACTCTGCTAGTCACAGGGACAGATGAACAGAGATCTGGGGTTCTGAAGAACCTCCCCAGTCTCCATAACGTGCCCTGTGCCAAGGCTAGAAGCAGTACTGGATGTGAACACGTTTCTGCCTATCTGATGGAAAAAAAAAAAAAAAAAAAATCAGTAGAGACCTTAAGATACACCAAATGATAAACATCCATGAAACAAAAAACATTCAAGCCAAAGCAAAATTAAACCAAACCAGAAAATGCAAACTGAATGAGAAATAAAGTTAGGCACAATGAGATCTTTGAATTTTTTTTTCCCCCTTGTTTGGACAAATAATGTATTCTTCTTTAATTATTATTATTATTTATGATTTTTAAAATAAAATCATTCTTTTAGCATCTTGGGCCAAAAAAACAATTGCAGAGCAGTTTCCAATAACTGAAGCAATAACTAAAATACCTGCTCCAGAGCTGCATGACTGTCAATGTGAGATGTCTCCTGGAGTCTGCTATGCTATCATGGTGTAAGGAAAAAACAGAAAACAAGTGGAAGAGTATGAGCACAAGACTTCATCAAGACTTTAGATAGGCTGTAGATCAGACATGAAAACTTTCAACTGTAAGTTGTTCCTTTAAGCTCTGCAAGAGTAATGGACACAATTCTTCCTCTCTGAGTACCAGCTGAACAGGAAGCCACTCACTGTATTTTACTTGATTTAGATTCTGCAGAAAACAGAGTTTGGTGAACTGTGAGTCATTCTTCTTGCCTCCTGCTATCAACCACCCAAAGCTTCTGAAGAAACATAATTTTTTAAAGTGTTGAACCTTAGAGACATAAGACAGTTGATCCTGGGGTTTCACACAAGACAGAGGGAGCACACTCCAGTGGGACTAGTGAGGATCAAAGGTATACATGTACCTGTCTTCATACCAAGGCACATGCAGACAGAGCACAGTGTAGGGAAACTGATTTTGTGATTACCTATCACGTTCCCCAGAATGCCCTCAACAAACCATTGAGCTGTGGTTCCTCCATTCTGTCCCATTACCAGAAGATGCAACTGAGGAGCTGTCTATACACAGAGTCATCTGTCCCTCCACAGTAGAAGGTGAAACTATGCCAGCAGTCCAAGTTCTGCCAGATGCAATTTAGAGTCCAGTCATGCAAACACTTAAATCGGTTCAGGAGGGAGAGAGTATTATATTAAAGTAGTACTGTCATATGTTTATAACATGAGAGCACATTCTCAACTACTCTGCAGTGTAACGCTACTAAGCTCCAAAATCCTACTGTGTTGCCAGTCACATTTTACAAACTAACTCAAGATGAATCTGCTTGGATAACTTGGACGACAGTTACATTGAATTATTGCTGCAATGAAAGCAAGCACTTTGGTGTTATCATAAGTTTTCACTCATGAGGATGAGAGCACAATGAGTAGCACATGTATTTTATACAGATGGCATCAAGTTAGCAGGAAGTGTTGATCTGCCTAGGGATAGGGGGGGCCCTACAGAGCGATCTGGACAGGCTGGATCACTGGGCTGAGGCCAATGGGATGAGGTTCAACAAGTCCAAGTGCCAGATCCTCTGCTTAAGCCACAACAACCCCAGGCAACACTACAGGATTGGGGCAGAGTGGCCGGAAGACTGCAGAGGAAATAGACCTGGGGGTATTAGTCAGCTCTCAGGAGACTAGCAGTGTGCCCAGGTGGCCAAGAAGGCCAGCAGCATCCTGGCTTGTATCAGAAATAATGTTGCCAGTAGGAACAGGAAGGGATCATCCATCTGTACTCAGCCCTGGTAAGGCCACACCTTGAGTACTGTGTTCAGTTTTGGGCTCCTCACTGCAAGAAAGGTATTGAGGTCTTGGAATGCAACCAGAGAAGAGCAACAAAGTTGTGACGAGTTTGGAGCACAGGCCTTATGAGGAGCAGCTGAGGGGGCTGGAAATTACCAGACACATCACGACAAATAGGGTTGTATAACTACAACATTTAAGAAATAAGAATGATAACCTGATTCTTCTTTCCCTTTGTATGAAGTGACAGTAGCTCTGAATTTCTGCTTTGTAAAATAATCCATTCAGAAGTTGTACCAGAGCTAAAACACCATACACATTTCAGCAAAAGAGGAAAGTCTTGTGATATACAGCTTATGGCACTGTATATAACCTGCCATGCATTAGGAGAAAGCAACCTTTAAAAATTAATGACTTCTGTGCACAGCTCACATGTGAACAGCACTTTAAAACATCATGTAGACTGCCTCAGTATACATGAGATCTACCACTGGCTCCTAAGAGTTGTGTTCTGTCTCTTCTCAACCAGATAAACATCAGGTCATTAGAAATCAGTGTTTCTATGTTATGATGAAAGCACACGAGCATTGGTGTGAGCGCAGAACAAAACTCTTTTACAAACACAGAGCAAAAAAGCAGTAAGAGAATGAGCTGTGCAGTGCCACAGTGAAGGCCCCTCGTGGGCTGTTGAGGTTCTGAGCTGCTGGCAAGTGGCAGCCTCCAATAGCTCAATTTTCCAGTTTTCTTCTGGCCAGAATATGTCTGCAGTGTGTACATCTGCACATTAACCACTGTCACTGAGCAACAAGAGAGCAGACAATGACCTTTTTCTTTTTAACTCTTACTCTCTACTAAAGGGAATGCAGAGTTGGGGCATCAAGGAGCCAGCTTGTTTTGAGTAGCAACAGGAAGCAGAAGAAATGGCTTTACGCTCTGAAGTAGCAACAGCAAACATATGTATAATCAACCTTTACCATTCACTATAAGCAAGCAGTGCTACAAGATAAAAATGTATTTCTGAAGAAACCCTCCATGACCTTTTTAGAAATGAAGAGCTGCGAGTTCACAATTGTTTTCTCTCTTTTTGCCCCGTAACTGTGTATATCACCACTGATATTTCCTGAGTATCTGCAAGCAGACTTGCATGCATAGCACTTTCTACACTGAGGTTATAGATAGATATCATAGGAAACAATTTTTTTTAGTTAAGAAGCAATAAACAGATTTGAAGTACCGCATGAGAAATTCTAAAACTGCAGCAACTGGCAAAACACAATATTACTGAAGAATGAAGCTCTCTGTAAGGATAGGCAATAGCAGTTACAGCTGCTTTAAACGAGTTTTGGATCACCCAAGAAAGACAGAGGTCACAATCCAGTAATCAAGAAAACATCGCTTACCCCTTTCCAAGACAATCACTGAGCAGAGATGCTTCCCTTGTGGCTGCCGGCCCTTCAATCAGGTTGGGAGGGGTGGACCCAGGGTCCCACCTTCCCTCACACAGGTGAACTGCTTCCACCTGTGTTCCCAGGGCTGGCTATGCCCCTTCACTGGATGCTCCAATACTGGTTCAGGCCACGACCTAACAGTTCCCATAGTCTCCCATGAGGTACAGAGACAAATTTGTAATGACATAGATAGATGAGAGGAAGAAACCTGAAGCAATTCAGTTTATCATCATCACATATATAATATATCCAACAATATATTTACTGACAGACACGTTCACTACAACGTGTTTCATTTTTCCTAAGAAAAATAAATACAAAACTATGTGATTTTGTCGCAAACTCCTATCCTAAGTAGTTCTAGTTAGTAAATCCTAAAGCCAATAAAAAAGAATTAACTGTGTTCTTCCCTAAAACTAATAAGCAGTCATTAATATTTGGGGTAATACAAGGTAAAGATTTCTTTTAAATGTTTTAAGTATAGAGAATTCTTCACAGGTTCTGGTATCTAGTGACTTAAATCTGCAATTTCTTAATCACTGCTCAGTTTATTAGAGAATTACAAACGCCTCTGAAAAGCACTAAAAGGTGGTAAGATGAAAAGTCGCACAGACTTAAATGAATAAATAAATAAATGAATAAATATTCATTAGGAACTTGAACTGCTCCTGGAGTCCTACCAGGTATTTTGCACTGAAATTAATATACAGGAAGGCTCTCCTGTGTAGCTACAGTAGCTACATAAAGAGACTGTGAGTCACGTGGTGTGTGCAGCTGACTGCTTGTTTCATGCATATATAGTTCATATTTAATCTCACAGAACCAAACAGATGTGTACAGGCAGATTTCACATCCCTACCCCAACCAAAGTTAAACACAAGAAAGGGCAGCCCTGGTGCAGGGGATACTCACTCTCCACACCGAGAAAAAAAAAAATCTTAAGTGCAAACCCAAAATGAAAAGATCAGGAGTACCCTCTGGAAACTCAAACAGAAATCCCTCTGAGGTGCAGTACTCAGAGAGCCAAGCGGGCTGGAAGGAGAGAAAGCAGTTTTAGAAACAGAGGTTTACCTTCTCACTGAAGTATTCCACACCTTCACCAGCAGCTGCTTGCGTTTTTTGGACGGAAACTCATAGAATCACAGAATGACTCGGGTTGGAAGAGACAAAGATCTAGTTCATCAGAGATCATCTAGTTCCAACCTCTCCTCTGCTCCCTTTTTTTTTGTTTTAAAACATTCCTCAGGAAAGTCCCCAGTTTCACTCTCACTACACGCTCAATAAATGACCTGCAACAGAAGGCAGAACAGAAAAGCCTTCTGATCTTTGCCAGGTGTAGGAATAAGGAAGTTCTGGGTTTCTCTTCCTGAGTGTTTGTGGTCACACTGGGCTGGGTCAGTGGTTCCAAATGGACAGGGAATTCTCACTCATCACGTTGGGAAAAAACTTCAAGGGCAAACCTGAAATGAGAAGATCACCTCCTCCAAGTTGAATGTTTTAATACTACAAGGTCAGAAGTGTTCTAGGGACATGCTATAAGGATTAAATTAAACCCAGTTTTCAAAGTTCATGAGAAGATTGTCATCAAAACATAATACCCCACACCTATCTATTGCTTCTGTTTCACCTCCAATCCCTGCTGTCAGGAGCAGAACAATAGTTAGGAGATGCTGGGACAGGCTTTGCACATGTGGGGAGTATCATTTCAATAACAGCTGGCATAAATCAGTGTCAGTGACATTATACCATCATAAATTATGACTGTCAGGCTATCTGCTTGCCTGGAGACACACTGTCTGTTTCAGTCAAGAGTGCTGCAGGCTTGAGTCAAAGCCCATTGAAGTTACAGGAGCCCCATGAATCTTTGACTCTGACTCATCTGTAGCTTATACAGTGCCCAAAACATCAGGCTCATGAACTGCATTCTGTAAGCATGACAACTAAGGCTTAAACACAATACAGTTCTCTTACACCAATATGTGAGGATTTGATCTGCTGAATCTATAGCAGAGGTAGTTAAAAGGAGAAGGTACAGTGGAGGAAAAAAACTGGAAATGGTTCTCTGAACTGGAGTGATGCTAAGAGGAAAACAAAAAGTTCCTTCCCCAAGCCAGAGGAACCAGTTCTGTTTCCACAATTCTGGGCGATACTACCATCAGTGGGGACAACAAACCCAGAGGAAACACGAGAGCTGTAATGCTTGAGGAAATCAAACACCTTGGAGAGGTGGGAGGAAAAAGAATCTGAAATAACACTGGGACTAGAAGAATTCAATGGGAGGGTTACATAAACAGTCAACTTTAACTGCAGATTCAAGTTGCCTTCCTAAAAACAACAGCATTTTTTCTTTCCCACTCTTCTATAAAAGGACCCAGTTCCCTGCATGGAACTCCCCCTGAATTCAGCATGAGTCACTCAGACAGATTGCCTGGCTATACGTCCCCAAGGGAACTAATAATCACATACAACATAATGAGCTTGCAGGAGAGGTTCAATAAACACCTGCCACGGTTTCATGATCTGTTGAGGCAGCACAACAACCATCAGCCTAAATGACATGGTTTGATGTTTTCCACCAATTCTGACAGTAAAGTATAAAGATCAAGTCCCGATGACACCTTTACTTTGAAAAGTACTTTCAGTTAAAACTTGTATTTTGAAAAGTATGCTCCATTTAATCCTCGTTCACCTTAAGAACATGCAAAACTTAGGACTCTTCCATCAGTTAATGGACAAGAGCAAGAAAAAGGAACTAAGAATAGGAAAGAGCACCCTTGGACTCACATAAAACAAAAAAAAAACTGCATCAATGCTGATGGTTCAGACTGAGAAACATAAAATTTGATGATACAAAACCAGTGGAACAAAAAGGAAGTTCTGCTAAGGATAATGCTTATGTGTTGTACTCCAGGTTAAAGCATCTGTTGGTCTGGAACTGAACAGGGCTGAGAATCAAGTTTATGACTGCAATCTGTCCTGCCTGCAAAGACTTATCTACTTGTGTTACTTGGGGACCTTTTAAAACATGAGTTTGCTTGCAGTTTAATTATCTGAGTCATCAAATCTTCAGATGTGACAACCAAGTTCCCTGTCCCAGCACTAGGAGCAGAAGAGGCTCTACAACAAACAGCATTTAGTTATTTACTCAAAGACCTGCGGTGATGGGCACCAGCTCTTCTCATTTTGCGATTTCTACTCGTGAGAAGTAGAGGCATCGAACACAAAGTTTGTTCTTTCTTTCTTACTCCAAGGGAAAAGTGGAAGGGCTACAGGCAGATAACAGGAAAGAAATTCAGAGGGAGAAACTGCAGAGAAAAACTCAAAAAGAACATCTAATCTCAAAACAAAACTGGGGGATTGGCAGCAGAATTTTTCTGGATTACTGGTTATTTATGTGCCTTGTACTCAGCAAATCCAACCCCCGAGCAAAACAAAAAAGGAGAAAGGCAATAAGGATCATGTGATTTTGTTTTCTGGCTGACAACGTTTCTCAGAGCCTACCAGCTGTTTTGTGCAGCCCCTCCTTTAATACACTTTCTGCAAAACGTGTCAGAGGAAGATGCAACTACATACCTGCGTGCTGTGCAGCCGGCCCTGTAGGCACTGCAGGCTGGCACATGCAGAACTGTGCTCATTCAGCAGAGCAAGGCAACAGTACAGACTGACTGGCTGGCTCAGTGTTCATTAAAAATATTTACACTGCCCTACTTAGCTGTCATGAGCTTTAACAACTGAACAGCTTTATCTGCTAAAAGTTTTATTTTATACAGTAGCAATGCAAAAATAAAAAAATGCAGCAAAACTGGAATGTGGTACATCAATGGAAGAGGAAATGCAGTCAAGGACCAGGATCACAGTGGATATCACCTTTTGCTGGTTGTTACTTCAGACTTAGCAATGGTACGCTGAAAAAACACAGATGCAAACTAAGCACGCTGTTTGTTATTTCTCTTCCAGCCAAACTCTCTGTGGAGTCTTTCCTACACCAACATCTTCTGATGGTTTGAATGAGAAATGTCTCCAGCATAACCAGTGGATATTAATTACAATGGACAAAGCCAGAATTAAGCTCAAAAACGCAGTAGCTGTATATATCCCTTGGAGCATCCCTACTGGAACCTATGGTGTCCTTCCTAATGCTGGCCATGAGCTAGAGTTCCATTCTCTTTCCATTTGGCACAAACTCAAAATTCAGCAGGCACAGAAAAACACTTTTTCAGCTCCAGGAAACTCACTAGGCAGAGCAGGATGGGTTATAATTCACAACTGGCTTCCTTTCTTTAAATAGATTAGTAGAGCAAAAATGTCCCAATTTAAAAAGATTCCAGAATAAGAACTTTGTTTAGCACTTGTCAGCAGGAACCTCAGGTACTTTGCTATATTTGTTACTGCTTACCCAATTCACGTATCTCAAAATTACCTGGGAAAGCACTGAGATCAGACATTATCTGGCCAAACTGGAAGAACTCCAGGTCCTATCAGAAACAGAGCACTGGCTGCACCTAGTATTTTGTGACTGTATTTATAGGACAGGGATATGGAAACATTTGATAAAAGAAAACACACACTTATTATGGCTTGACCAATCCAGAAATTATAGACTATACTTGCACTGCTTTAAGAACTGACGTGGCCTAAGGAGGAATACTCCTGCAGCTGAATTTCCCCCTTCATCCCAGGTCTTTTAATTTTTCCCCCAGCTTGCTTCCTCAGCAGAAGGGATGTAATGACATAGGACACTCAGCCAGGCCCGTCTGAGATGATGGATGATGGCAGTATTTGCCAAAAGCTTGCACGCACTGCAGCAATCTTGCAGAAAAGCCCTCTGTATGAACGCCACTAAGTTAGGCATTGCCTAGATAAGGCTTTTCCAGAACAGAGAAGAGCATCCCGGCCATCTATACTCAGGGAAAGAGAATTCCTGCTGAAATGGATGCGGAGAAGGATGCCAGGAATCAGAAAGGATCTTAAAAGAAGAGACTAAGACAGCAAATGAAGCTTGTTTGGTCTAACAAAGCCTGAGAGAGCACACCATCGCTTCCTATAAACATACTGCAAGGAAATGGAAAGAGGGCTTTAAGCAATAAGATAATGGTGGCACAAAGACACATGGCTGTGAACCAGTCGTATACAAATTTAGAATCGATTTAATGATTATTTCTACTCATCAATAAAGAACTGCTCTGGAACAGACTATTTCTACTCATCAATAAAGAACTGTTCTGGAACAGACTTTCAGGCAGAAAGAGTGGCTGCAAAAGAAGCCTAATCAGTTTTAAGACAAGGCTTGATAAATCCATTTAAGGGATAATAAGGCTGGGCCGCCTAGGACTGCAGACAACAGGACTCCGTATTTTAGAAGATGTTTCCAAGTGCTGAGTCTGCAGGCAAACATCCAGATCTCCTCTAAACGAGAGAACTTTTAAATCAGGGATACGGTACTACACCGCGAGGTCAGAACCGCTCCTGGTCAGAGAAACAGAGCAGAGGTCGATCCATGCTTTTCAGTGCCTGCACTGTTCGGATCTCTCAAGCTGCCAGATTACTGCTCCTTCCCGTTTGTTCTACTCCTCCTCTATGTAAGAGGCAGAGTGCCACTCTCAGCGCTCGTCCGTCTTTTATATTCCATTTTCCACCGAGCTGACTTTCTGAACACTGCGTACATCCTGGCACTACCCTTAATAACCCCAACCACCACCCGCTCTGCTGGAAGCTTGGGCGTCCCCTGCTACTGTAAGCAGCAAAGCTCCGCACTGAGCTGATGATCCGCCCAGCCTTGCCCTGCCCACCTCAGTGAGAGCCGGGCTGCGTTGCTACACCGCCACCTAGCGGCACCTCCTGCTCGGACTAACTCCAGCCCACCCCCACCATGCCCACTAACCGCAGCCCTCAGTGCCGCATCCACACGTTTCCTGCTACTGCTCCTTCACTTGGCAGCCGGGAACAGCGGTACCAATTCTCGTCATCGCCTTTTTTTCCTGTCTGCCCTTAGAGAGCACCGCACAGACCAGCAGTCGTTCCACTGAGGGCCAGCAGAGGTCAGGGCTAAAGCTGCGCTTGGGAGAACAAACAGCTGAACTGAAGTTACCACAGAGGAGTATTTGCCCTGGCTGGCCAGACTAAGGGTTCGGCAAGACCCTTGTTCTGGCCTGTATCAGTCCACTTAACCTTGTGCCATCAGAAGGCCATTTTCTTTCTCCACCAAACCAGGATAGCAAAGAACAAATGAAGCAAAACACATCGTGACCCCTGCACTGAGCCAAAGGGTCCAAAATGCTTTGGAAAAGCATAACACACCCAAGCAATAGAGATCAAGCCCTGCAGAATCTCTACCTGCACACACACAGTCACGCAGAGTCAGGGTTTTAATCTCATGTTTCCAGATTACTCTGTGTTACTGGGCATTCTGCAGTTCCCCAGTTGTCACTAGAGACCTGCAAGATGGGCACCAGCATTGGACACACCTGTGTGCAAACCCTTGCACGTTCACCAAGTGCCTCAGGGTCACTTCCTTTGAGAGCAAGTCTGCATAAAAAGGAACACTTTAAAATAAAGGCAGCTGCTAAGACAGATACACTGCTTGTGGTTTTCTTCACGAAGGTAAGAATGCAGCAAGTTTCATAAATACAGGATGTAGAAAATGTGTTTCTTGTCCTCTGTCAGAGCTCCGTACTGACATGAAGCACCAGAACAGTTTCTGCTAAAAGTGCTTTCTGAGATCATTTGGACAAGGAAGTTTACCATCAATTAAACTCTGTTAAGGCCAAAATACCTGAGGGAAAAAAAAAAATATTTGGAAGAACAATGATCATTTACCTTCAGTTTTTCTTACATTTCTTCCCAAATAACCATAGCTTCTGCTATACATGCATAATGAGTGTACTCCACCAATAACACAGTTATTTCTCTGAAGTCAAACCCTCATTTTTTTTTTTAAAGGGAACCTTCTATACTTTCAAACAACAAATCACCTCTTGGTGCTTTGCAGAGGAGGAGTGCTCCAAAATCTAAGAAGTCAGCAACCTGCAATACAGACCCTGTATCTTCTTTTGCCATAGCTCAAACTTTACAGAAAGACTGTGACCAATAAAGGCAGAAGCAGACACTAAGAAATATCTTCAGCTTGAAGAAGTGCTTTTCACATGACACAGCTCTCTCAAAAGCAGTCCTATCCCTATGTGTCTTTTTAATCCCTGCCCAAGAATGCATGAGAAACAGAGTAAGCTGAAGCCACTGTAACATTTTAACCATTATAAATTTCTGCAGATGAACAAATGCTACGCCTTGTTCTGGTGCTGTGCAGACCCTCAGAAAACCAGATAGTATGAAAGGCGTGAAAATGGCCACTCTTTCTGCACCAGAACACAAAAGCGAAGAGTGTCTCATTAATACAAAACATGATACCAGACTCTGCTTCCCTGATTTATCAGGAGACACAGCTGCAGAGCACTGCCATTTGCTATTGAGAAGAGGTATGCGAGTACTGACCTTAAATATTTCCCCTTTGGCTAAACTCCAGCCTCTTTGCTTTTTCTTTACTAGACAGCACATTTTAAAACTGGAAATGCAAAAGAAGGGTTAACAGTTCCACCAGCCAAAATACGTAGTGAAAACACCCAGTAGTGCAGAGCACTAACCTCAGCATTCCTTGGAAGGGAATAGAGAATTCTTTGAAAAGTGCTTGACATTTTGTTTCAGCTCATTTTGCAACTCTGCAATTTTTCTTCATTTATTTCCCATTCTCCAAGGATCACAGCCCCCTAGTTAGAGACCATAGAGGATTATGGGACAGTTATTGTTTAGTAGTTCTTTATGCAAAGTATTAATGAAACTGAGACAGCCTTTTGTACACACAGGCTGTGTCCTAGAGGTCAGGACACACCACCAGCCTCCCTTCTGAAGCTTCTCTCTCTGCCTGTCCTGCCAAACATTCTCTTCTTCCAGCAATATCATCATTCAGGTCCATAATTAACACTGTTAAAACTGTCATCCATTCCTTTTCACCCCACGCTTTAACAACTCACCTACTCCTTGCTGATCCAGATGACCCCTTTGTTACCCAAACTATCACGAGTACTCAATTTTTTGTCTCACTATCCTCAACTTCAAACCCTCAACTTCTTGTTTTTTTTTTTTTCCTTTCTCTAAATACTTCCACAGTCTAGTTCCACCCAACAAGAAGCAAATTTTCTACTTCTCCTTTTAAATGGCCTCCCATTTTACCCTAGAGAAATCTACCTCTCACAGCACTAAAGATCCAGTGTGCTATTGAGTTTCCCTTGAAAAACAGCTTGTTCACTAGCACACCCTGCGTAAAGACAAGGGGACCAGCACAAACAAGGAGATATTACAAAAGAAAGGATCTAGACTCACAGGGAAAGAACTCCAAAAGAGGGATCTCCAACAAGAGAACCTTCAGCAGCTCCAACAGCCCTTAAATGGGGTCTGAGAGGGGTTGAGCCTGGCTCTACTCCTTTGGGGTCACACAGTTGAATTGCCTTCACCTGTGCTCCCAGGGCTGACCAGGTCTCTCCTTCAGGTGCTCAATCAGTGGTTCAGGCCATGACTCAGCAGTCCCTATACACCCTGCTAATTCCAGCTCAGTAACAGAGGCAAGCTGTGAGATTCACAGATGCCATTTTAACCCACTTGTTTCTACTCATTTGTTCCAGACCCAGCACTTCAGGCTCTCCTACCTACACATCTCAGTGGGATCAAGTGCACCCTCAGCAAGTTTGCAGACAACACCAAGCTGAGTGGTGCAGTTGATATACTACAGGGAAGGGATTCTATTCCTGAGCTGCATCAAGAGAAGTGTGACCAGCCACATCAAGGAAGGTGGTTCTGCTCCTCTACTCTGCTCTCTTGAGAACCCAACTGAAGTACTGCATCCAGTTCTGGGGCCTACAACACAGGAAGGACACAGAGCTGTTGCAGCAGGTCCAGAGGAGGGCTACAAAGATGATCAGAGGGCTGAAGCACCTCCCCTACAGGGACAGGCTGAGAGAGCTGGGGCTCGTCAGGCTGGACAAGAGAAGGCTTCAAAGGGACCTTACAGCAGCCTTCTGGTACCTGAAGGAGGACTACAGGAAAGCTGGGGAGGGAGTTTTTATAAGGGCATGTGGCTACAGGATGGTGGGAAATGGTTTTCAACTGGAAAAGGGTAGGTTTAGATTAGATATTAGGAAGAAACTCTTTACTGTGAGGGTGGTGAGACTGAGGAGTGAACATTTGTCCTGAGATTATGTAAGGAATTAAAATACACCTGTAATAGGCGAAGACCAAATGGTGTTGGGAAGAAGTTCAGCAGCAAGATGCAAAGGCTGTATCAGCTTTCCATGCTTGAAAGAAAGAAGGGTTTTATAGGAGAGAGGCATAAATCTCAAATTTTCTACTTTCCAGTTTCACCTGCTTTTGACAACTCTTTTTGCCCAAAAATTTTGGCAAACTTCAGGAAAAAGCTGTTGTGCCTACTAACAACATACAGCAACTGCGTGCAATTAAGATTGTGATTTATACCTAATTTATTCTACTGGGAAGAGAGTGACACAAGGAAGCCATACTATCAGCCAAGTGTCTCCTCAAGTCAGCCGTCATGCTGTACGGCCAACACAAAATAGATCACTTAACAACATGCCTGCGGTGCACAAGCAAGAGGTGAAAAAAAGTAATACCTTATAAATGGCACTGAATGCTTAGTAGTTTTTTGTATAAACAACAGCCAAAATTAACACTTCTGCCTTTTTAGACGCCATCAAGACGGATTATGTGAAGTTTAAAGAAAGCGTTAGGGAAAATTTGTGTTGCAAATATTAAAGATTTACTTTCCTTGCAGAGCTGTTTTTAAGCACTGCAGGCTGAAAAAGACCACGCTTTTAAATGAGAGCAGATAAAAGCCAAAGAAACAGAAAGGAGAACAACTTCCAGCCCCCAGAGCTAGCAATTAACAGATCTGAAAAACATTACTGAATTCTGCACATCAGACTGCTCCTAAACAAGACACTGAGGGACTGCATCCATTGGAAAATCATTTCAAATGATGGTTTCAAACTCCTGACAAGGCAAGAAGATACTATTATTTCCTGAATTTGTCAGTCATTACAACTAAAGTATTTTTTTTCTAATCCCAGAAAGTTCCTCAGCAAGAAGACTCAGTATTTTGACCATCACAAGCACTTGAATAAGACTCAAAGAACAGATCAGCACACAGCACTGATCAGGTTTTTGGCTGTGTGCTGCCAAACAGTGTCAGTTACAGGGACTGTCACTGCACCTGCATCAATCAGAAAGCAGCATTCAGAACTGCTCACTCTTGCAGCTTTCTGATTTTGTGGGTAAGCTCTTTTCCAGGGAGATTTCGCTGTTCAAAGTCTTATTTTTGCTCTCCCTATGATCTTCAAAACTGGGAACTGAGAAGTCTTTGATGTGGGTTCTTGCATAAACAGAAGCAGGGAGTTACACAGTATCTAACTGCAAAGAAGGCCATGCTGGCCAGGGCTCAAAAAATGTAAAATGTGCTTTCTAAAAGTAAGGGAAAAATGGAAACAAGAAATCTAAGCAGCAAATACCATCACTGCTGCTCAACTAAGCAAGCAGTAAAGATGACAAAAGCCAGCCTGAAAATAAAAGATACTCTCTTGCACGTTGGTGAGCTTCAGGCGCGGTCTTGCAACTCTCATTTGACAGATACAGCAAAGCCATTCTGTTATGAGGAAAACTGTGAGAAAAAAGGGTAGAACACCGAAGAAAAATACTGAGAGCCAAGGTACGCTATAAAACTGTAAAAGTTACTCATTCAGGACTTGGACCACAGCGTGCACTGGGAAGAGGAGCTTCCCCCTGCTCATGGCTGCTGGCAAAGCGGGCACCTGGGGGCCTCCGCTGCTCAGCACCGAGCCATGAGGGCACGACACTATGGGCTGAACCCACACTCTCCAGTCTTAGCAAGACTAGAAACTATGCCTGCAAGGAACAAAAACAGAAGGAGCAATGGAAAAAAAAAGGCATTACAGCTAATCTAGATTGAAACCAGCAGTAAAACGGGCTAGAAAATGCATCTCTTTCAATGCAAGAAAAACAGAACAATAAAAACTTATTTAAAAGTGTCACAAGAGGGAAAGGAGTGATTTAAAACTGAATTAATGAGAAAAATATATCATCTTGAGACTTTCTGATCAGCTGAGTGATAGATAAAGGCAGGTGTTTTGAGCTGTCTATGCTGCTCATAAAGAAAGCTCAAGTCAGAGATGAAACCCATGACTTCAGGGCATTTTGACTGTAATTTAGAAGAGCTCTCTTTCATGTTTTCCTCAAAGTGATACCTGCGCAGACAGGCACAAGTTAGGCTCTTATCCTGAAAGAGCATTGCAAATCATAGAATGGTTTGGGCTTAAAATGTTTTAAATGCTTTAAAAAGTTTAATATGTAGCATGTATTACACATTTTGATGCTATACCTGGTCATCAAGGATTAAAACTGTTGACATGCACTCAGCTGTGTTCTGCTCCTGAATGATATCCTGGCACCAGACTGACTGTTACAAACATCCCACCAGCTCATGGGACCAATGGCAGCTCAGAAAGGAACCAATCCAGAATCTGAAATCCAGACATAGGGAAAATAAGAGATCTCATCTCTGACCACAGCCTTCCACTAAATAAGAGTATCTCCACATTCATTACTATGCTTCAGATTGCTGTGAGAATAATCAGACAGAATGTGTTTCACAAGGTTCCCTTTCCTGTGATGACACCAATTCTAACTTCACTTCAGCCTAACAAATCTGCTAGAGGAAGGTTCTTTTTGCCCCACTGAACTTCTGAGAAAATTTTGGACTTAAGGACTTGAACACCAAAGAGGTTCAGCCTTGAGACGTTGCTGTGGAGAATGCATCTTCTCCATCTTCTGACATTTCAGAAGCTGGCAAGGACGAGGTCTTGAGCAATCTGCTCTCAAATCTGCTCTCACATGGAATTTGCTCTGGCTTTGACCAAGGGCATTGGACTGAACACATAGCAGAGGCTCCTTCTGGTCTAAATACACTTAAAGTAGAGAGAAAAAAAATTAAGAGTGCTGCACTGGCCTTTTTCCTTCTGTTCTGGAGCCAAGAGTATTGGGGGGCACCTATATAAGAGCTGGGGCATTCAGAGAAAATATTTTTCTTAATTAAAAAATGTGAACAGAATTTCAATGCGTGTTTCTTAATTCTTGCACATTTGTTGCGCATTAAACAATGTCTGAGGGAGTTTTTTTAATACAAGAACAAGCTATTCTTCCCTCTGCGATTCTTCATTCTAGTAAAAATCAAGCTGAAAATGAAAAAAACACAGATTGCATAACTGTAGGAATATAAATGTCACAGTACTGGAGAACAAAAATGAATGCAAATTTTCTTGCTCCACTAGGAGTAAAATACTCTGTCAGAACAAATGTACAATTTAGACAGGTTTTCAGACCCTAATGGCTGCCCCTGAGAGATGTCAATTCAGCGGACAAATTATGAACTGATTGAGCAAATGCAAGTACTGCCAATTTGTATGCAAAAAAGTTTGGATTCCAGGAAACACCCAGTGGGGACTGGGATTTCATAGGGAACATATCAATCTCTGACAGCACTTCCCCTGAGAGAAACAATTTCCTCCTCCTTGTATTAATCCATGGTTAACATTAAAAACATCTTTCCTGGCAAAATACACACTCCTAAATTCATAATATTAGTCAGTAAGATCTAGCAGACAGTGGAGCATAAGTCACAGACATCTACAGTAAGTACATGAAGGCCACAGCCATCTGACATTGCTGAAAGTTGTTCCTGTCACAATAGTGCATAGATGTGTCTACAAGGAGAAGATGCATCGTACCAAATCTTTAGCCCAGGACCAAACGCATTTTAACTGCTACAGAGGCCACAACAGACTTTGTCTTATCAGCTGGGTGCAACATAGTACAGGTTCTAGCAAATGATGTGCCAGGATTTTGGCTGAAACAACTGCAAAAAAAAAAAAAAAAAAAGTTTGGATCTTCAGATTAAGGTCAGCTAAAAATGCCATGGTGGTATGTGCTGACAGCTGAGTTACAAGGCACGTAAGCACAGACACTGATGGCAGCACATCAAACTCTTACAGTTTTGAAGAAATTGGTGTCACGGTTGCGTTGCTACTTGGAAGTGAAAAACCCTGAAGGACCTTCTGTTTGGAAGGGAAAGAAATCAGCTATGTGGTTTGCCATTTCCACTTGTGTGTATGTTTGAAAGGGCAACAGGCCCCTAAGATAAATGACTGAAGTGCAATCACTTAAAAATACATTAGATACATCTGCTCAAATGTTAATAACCACTAAGACAACCTTCAATACACTGCAAGGGAAAGAATCTCATGCTTACAAATGCATTATCTGGGACCTTTGGATTCCAGCTGCTGGAGATGCTTAGCAGATTGGTGGCAGACCATTGCTTTGTTGCTCTGGCTCTCCTCTAGCCTATCTGCTGAGGTTTGTTCTCTGCATAAAGCAGAAAGGAACAAAACCTAGTGCCCTTGGGTTTTGTCTTCAAACAGAATTGGATGTGGGATCCCGCAGCTTAGCCCACAGCACCTAAAGATAGTGCCTGTGGTCAGTGGGAAATTCTGATTCTAGTGAGAAAGGAAGAGATTTAAGTGGTTTCCAAAACCCATTAAAACTCAGTGACTCTCCGAGTTCATCTTTCTTGCCTTACCCCCAGCAGTGTACTGACCACAAAAGCACCACAGTCTTCATGGTAACTGCTCCTCCTGCCTCTCAAACTTCACATGGATCAGCAGATCTACTTCAAGATCTGCTTCCCCTTCAGTTGCCTTTCACCATGGTTGCTCTTTCTCCATATCCTACTTGCAGCTTCTTGGAAGATTCCCATTGCCATTCTCAGTGCCACTAGATAAAACTCCTGAGTCAGATGCACAGCAACCATGTGGCATGGCCCACCAGTATCTATACAGCGTGTCATGTTCCTCATCTTGAAGGCTTCGCATTACACAACCCCTTGGTATGCTTCATGTGTGTTCCAGATAGAGCATCGGATAGGGTGCTCAGAGCAAAGGAACCATAAACCAAAACTGGCTTTGGTGAATACTTGAAATAAAGAAGCCACAAGCTGAAATACACCATTCTGGCTACTTGTGAGATGAGCAGCTTTCTTCTGTTCATCAAGTCCAGAATCCTTCTGGAAAAAAAAAAAAAGAAAAAAAAAAACGAAGGAAAAGTATTAAATGTTACTGCAGCTCCATCTGCTTTGCCACAAAGCAGCAGGGAATTCTACTTGCTGAGCTGCAGGGGCAGCTGAGCATCTTGTTCATTACGCAAAGCCCTAGAGTCCTCAGTACGCCCATTTGTAGGAAACAGTTTTCAAAACTTTCACCTATTCCACTGACAGATTGCCCTGAACTTATTTATCAGATAAAGGACAGAATTCAAGTGGAGCAGAACTTAAACAAAAGAAGTGGCTCAATCTCTTAACGAACACACTGCTGCCAGATCCCCAGCTGGGGACTTGGATGCTGGAGGCAAAAGCCAAGCAGGGGGCTTCTCTCAACTGTATTCTTTGCAAAAGATCTCCTTCACCACATCTGCAGCACTCCTTTGCTGCTTCTCTGAGCACTGTCTGCTCTTCGTAGCATTCTGCCTCCCCTGGGGCTGCCCCAGCTCAGGAGCCCACTCCCCTAGTCACCAATATCCCTGATCCACTGCACAACGCACCTCCACTAATTTGCATTCAACCATAGGTTAAACTGATGCATTGTGACACTGTCAGTGAGGGGACATTATTCCCTACTAATCATCTGTCATTCTTAATTATATGTCTACAAGTTAAAATTGTAATAAGTTGTGACAAAATTGTGCAACTGGAGAACTGCAGAGTAAGCAGTTTGCCAACTTGGAAAAATACTGGATGGGATGCTGGGTTTCAGCAAGCCACACTGGACTTTCACCATAAGGAGAGAGTTGTTGAGAAGCTAAAAAGTGAGCGAAGCAGCATTATTCAACACCCTTCAAATGGAAGGGTGACTGAAGCAGTCCATCAGTTCAACAGGGAGGCAATACTGCTTTCATAAACTGCAATTGTTTACAACTTTTTACATCATCGCCAAACATTACGATTTCATATTTTATATGTGATAGAAGATCTGAACTGAAGAATTTAAGAAACATTTCACGTAGCCATGTAATAAGTCTTTTGTTTAACCACTAATGAATTGTTCTTTCCTGGAAAACCTGGAAATGTACTAATGTTTGGTAGGAAAAAAAAAAAATCTACAGTTACATTTAATCAATCATTTCTTCTAACCCCATAACAATGGAAACTGACACGATTACCAGTCCCAGACTATTATGATAAATTAATTTTGAATAAATCCCATTTTGCATAGATGAATTAGATCCAGGTCAGCGTGAGAAAGCCCAGTGGTATAAAAAGATGCCATTAACTCTCTACGTTTAGAGGGAGGAAACAGAAAATTCACATTTGTAATGTCTCATTCAAAATACTTGTGAACATTTAACTGCAAACAATATGATATACACAGGATGGACACCCTGCCATGGGCTAATAACAAAATCTCAAAGGATGAGGTTCCTCCCCAGACCCTGTTGAAGAATGCAACACCCCGAAACAGCTTTGAGGCCAAATATTTAGCAAGACTCAATGAGGAAGCAAACATTTTGAGCAATAAGGAAACTCCAGAGCATCATGACCCAGAGCACACTCCCACCACTAGCAGCTGAGCAGCTCGTACGAGGCCAGCTAGCTGATAGGAGGTATGAAGAAAGCCCAAAGAAACTTCAACAAAACAACAAAACAAAAAGTTACAAAACAAAAGTTAACAATCAGTAAAAGGTCAGTGCCATCCAAGTCACAAAACAGAGGAAGTGTACATATACTGGTTTGGCATAAAAGAATCCTACTGTTTTTGAAATATAAAAGCCCTATTCTGTTTCATCTCAGAGGAGAAAAAAAATCATGACTAGATATGAAAGTTAGCTAAACCCAGGCCTGTACAAGAAAAGAGATTTCAGACACTGCATATCACCTCCTTCTGCAGCCAGGACATTTTTTTTTTTAATAGAAATAAGAATTAAAAAAAAAAAAAAAACATTTTTATTGACTGTACTATAGATACCTGTACAGAGTGTAAACTTTAATATTTCACCAGATATGTGAATAATTCTGGAGAAAGAATTATCAAGCACCTTCATTTCAAAACATTTTTGATATTTACATTAAGAAACACCTGATTAAGTGAAAGAGTAAAATGAATTAATAGTTATAAAAAGTTACACCAAAATATCTTTAAAATGTTTACATTGCTATTTTATGATAAATATACAATTAAAGAGGAAGATGTCACACAGTTAAGACTCAGAATTGGCTCTTTATGAAGCTTAACTGCAGCATCTGGAGAGGGAGCGAGGAAATAGGGTTGTTAATAGCTTACTGCTCTGATCACAGCGTTGTGAAGTGTGCTCTGACAGAAGCGGGCTTGCATTTGAGCTTGCTCCCCAACACACTGTGCAGAAGCTAAACCTACCTCCTGGTTTTGTATGACATCAAGAATATGCAGTTTGGATTTTGCCTCCCAACTCCAGCTCATTGGTGATGTTGAAAATGTGCGTCAAGTTTGCTTTGATTGTCAGCATACCTTTTTGCTGTTGCTCAGCAGTGGCACACAAAGGGTACATGATTATTTTTACCTTTAAGCACCAAGACACAGCCAACCCTTCTGGAAATCAGACTTTTAACTGCCGTGTTTCTTATGGTTTAACAAAAAAAAGCATAACACGTTTTGCTAAAGAAGAAAGATGGCTACAATAAAATTCAAAGATCATTTTCAGGCTTATAGAATCAAATATAGAACTATTATCTTAAAAGCTCTCAGGAAACAAATATGACTCTCTCTTTAAAAAACAAACACTTCCAAATGAATCAATATCTATTCTTTGATGAACTATCAGCATCTGAGATCTAAATCTGAAGTTTGTTTAGGGGGTTTCAGGAAACTACTCAGGAATCTACATCAGACGGAAGAAAAGTAAATCTCTCAAACTCCAGCAAGAAACTTCAAACACAGCCATTAAGCAGTCCTGACTATAAAGAATCACATGCTGTGGGTATGGATCACATGAGGGTAGTGAATAATACCCTGACAACATGTGAATAAAGTATTTCCATCACAGCAAGTCAAAAGTTGAGATTCAAGTTTCGAAGATTTAGTAGTGGGGTTGAATGCAGTTAGGCATTAAATCTGTTGTATTACCAGGTGTTCCCATCTACATCTATTCCTCCTTTGGACCCTCTGGCTTCTTCTCAGCTAAAAACACAGCCTTCACGTACGTGAAGGGCTAAACATGCCACTATGCAGATAACTGCTGTGTGCTTTGAAGTGCAACCCAGCCTCAGGATCACACCATTCTCTACTCCACTCTATATTCAGTTAAGGCACACTTGCTCCCAGCCTGACTCAGGTGCAACTAAGGCCTCCACATTTTTCTTTTAAAGCAAAAAGATAGCATTACAAGGATTAAGATGTAACTTGTCCCAACCTGGGTGGCTCTGTCCTGCCTAACTGCTACAAAACAATCACTGCCTGTGTGTGTCTGCATATGCGCATTGTGGCTTGCAGTCAACAGCATGCAGCACTTATCTCTAGGGCCTGATTGTGTTGATAGAACTGAATTGTTTATGGCACATTCCCAAAAGGTGCCTGCTGCTTGAAAGCTTGTTTTAATCCTCAGTTTCCTTCTATGCAATCTACTCCAACTGTGTTGTCAGGGCAGCGGCAAGAGCGGCCTCCTGGAGTAGCCAAGCAGAGGTGAGTACAACCACCATTATTCACTGTACAGTAGTTATGTCCTGAAAAAGAAGAGATGAAAAATGTTGAAGGAAAGCAAAAGCAAACTCGCAATAAAATCCAAATGTGTGTATAAAATGTGCAGATTCATGATTACACCAGGGAAACAAACTGAGATTAAAAGAAAAACTATGCTTTGGGGAAATCAAAGTTATCAGATCCCTGCTTCTAATACTCACCTTAAGGAAAGGTCTAGATATCAGGACAGAGCAGGAAAAGCAACATATGCTCAGAAACGTACTTCATAAATTGGCTGAGTGGTTACAGACATTACAAAGACAAGAGGGTAAGAAAATGCAAAACGCAACAAATGAGGACCAAATTCAAAATGGTACAGGACTTCACTCCTACCCACCCACTATGAACACACTGAGGAATGGCTTGCAAATCACAAAAATAGGGGCTTTAGGGAGGAAAGCATTAATACTGAGGGGTAAAATGAAAGATGAGGCAGTGCCCCAAGCAATGGATTTGAGGGAAAGACATGAGTCAGAGAAAAACATTTGAAATTAAAAAAAAAATAATAATAATGTCAAGGTTCCTTAAATTACAAATATAATCATTTAGTCAAAGCACACGGTGTTGTTTTGTTATGCAGTGCCTATCATAATGGAAATATTAATTATTAACTAGTAGTTAACATTATCAAGTTAACTAGTTAACCAACTAATTAATTAACTACTAGGAATAAAATACCTGATTTCTTAGTTATGAAATTCATATGCATGTTTTAATGCTCTGAACTAGACAGGCAATTAAGTTTTTACTGTACATATTGAATAACTTGATCAGATACTCTCTTTAGGGCTTTTTCAGGCCTGAAGTTAAAACACCACAATCATAAATCTAGCCACATAGTAATAACAAAAAAGAGAACTCTTCTCATAACAGGGATTTGAAAAGAAGAACATAACTGGACAGTGGTATTGCTTCCTAAAGATTAAATTGTTATTTCAAGGCTATCAACTTTCTCACTTCTACATTTCACAGGGGGGGGGGTTCGATAATGCATCTGAAAAGCTTAATATTCAACAGAGCAGAAAGATCAGTCCACCCACTCTGCCACCTGCTGTTTTTGGAAAATTCCTGTTCTAAAAACACTGGATCTCATTAAGGACATCTGGAAGACCATTTTATTTCTATAGTTTGAAGGTAAAATACGTAAATAAGGCCCTAGCCATAAGTAGAGCATTCAATTTAGATGACAAGACAGTAGTTTTAGCCATGTCTAATGATAGAATAAGCCTCTTCTTTGCCTTTTTTGGTTGGACATAGCAACTATAAAAAAAAACAGATTTGTAATTTTTAATTTCTCTGAAGATTGAAATCTAAGCAATAACCAGACCTTCACTAACCACCTACATCAGGTGGCTCCCTTCAGTGGGAGCTGTTACTAAGTTCATTTATGGGCTACAGCCGAAAAAAACTGAGGATCATCAGAATTACCTCCTGGGCACTGAGCAAAAGCTGTAGTGATTCCATAGAGACGGGAGCGCTTGTGAGGTTGGAAGTTATCATTTTCTACTGAAATCATGCGATCCACAGCTACAACAGCATCCCTGCCAAACACAAGAGTACAGACGTGAAGTGAGATTAACATAGAAGTACAAGACAAAACAAAGCGAAGAAATCTAGAATTGCTTATTTTTCACTATTTAGGGAGTGATCTCCCAAGACCTTAGCTTGTGTGGACAACTCAAGCACACATAACTTTCATCCTAAGCAGCAGTGAGATTCAGTAGCAGGGAGCCAACTTAATAATTCTGGAAGTACTTCCAACATGTCCCTCTGCAGGAATACATCTGTTAGTGGTTCTGACGCACCACATATTCTGCAGTCCTCTATCTTCTGTGACATAGGCAATACAGCTATTACACATAACGATTACAGACAATGCTGTACTCCAGATGGAGCCTCATATTTGAAAGGAACACAGTCATAAAGACTTTTTTTTTCCTAGAAACAAAAGGGCAGTAACTGACACAACTTCAGCAGTTTCCCATTTATCCAGAATAGCATTTCCCAGCTGTTAGGTTCTAGCCTGGGAATCCTTGAACACATTAATAGCTCTTCCTGCTGCAAATGACAGAACTGTTTGTATATGAGTTTGCGGATAGAGCCCACATAACCATTCACCTCCAGGAAAAACAGTTAAAAATACACGGACTGGATGTTTTTCTGTAAATGCACAGTAAACTCCAAAGTCTCAACTAAACAGTGTTTTAGTTTACCTGCAACAAAAGAAGTGCCATCAAGACAGTAAAAATGTCCTCTTATTTCTTATTATGTATTCAGATATCACCCAGCATAAAAAGCCTCGAGTGACTAATATCTGCCCTCCACAATGATACAAGTAAAGCCTTAAGGGAAACATGTTAACTCCCACTCGTTTCCCAAAAATGTTCAGTGTTACAAGCATTTTCTTAGAGGACAAATCACTGTGCTAAGAAGAAAACTCCATTAACTGTCAACATCAATAGGTCAGCTCTACAGAATCATTCTGCCCTGCAACAGCTATTGCCAGAAACAGAAAAAAAAAAAAAAGAAACAAAAAAAGAGGAATGTGCGACATGTCAGACATGAGAAATGCAGTATACGCTTCACTTCCTATCAGACAGGAGAACAGAATAAAGCATTCCATAATTTCTTTAGCAGATAACATACCTTCTCCAGTCTGTGTAGTATAAATTCTTCCCATAGCTTGTAACACCAAAAGGATACTGAATTCCCTCAACAATCTTTCGTCGACCAAGCTGATTAGGATTCATGCATTCCAGTCTCTTTGTACCTAGGTAGATTGAAACAATTCAGCTTGTTCAAAACAAAGATCAACAGAGCTCACAAGAGGAAGAAAGGATAAGCACAAGCATGCAAGCACAGACTAAAGCCTTCTGGAAGTCCTTCAGTCTGCCACTCAGCCAAAGGCCTTCCCATGCCAAATCTCCAAATGTGCCCAAGACTGGATAGCAAAGCATTTTAGTGCTAATGTAATCAGCACGGCACCTAACTTACAGAAGCACAAATGTCCATTGCTCACAAGTTGAAACTCCCAGAACAGAAACCAACATCCTCATGCTGAAGTAGAATCTGTGAGAAGGTCTCCTCTATTCTGAGGTATGCTTCAACCACTAACCAGTTCTACTTCCGCTGGAAGGCACTTTTTAAATTGAGCTAGGTAAGCATGTTTGCAAAATATTTGCTGGCTTGGGCCACCAAGGCAAGACTGCAGGAAAAAAATCTAGCTTACAGATGCAAATAAGGTATAAAAAGTCCTATTTTAAGTCTACTACACATATCGGGAACACTGCTAGCAAATGTAAACACCTGTAGAATTTTCTTAACTAGCAGGTTTCAAAATTAGGAGAAAAAAAAGGAGAAGAGACAAATGTGCGAGCAAAAGACAGGAAAAAAAAAAGAGATAGTGCAAGAAGAAATGTTTGAAGGCGAGAGGAAGTTTCTTACAGTAAAAAATAGAGCCTGATCTTTTTAGTTTATCACTAACTTGAAAAGTGACTTGAAGTATATAAGCACCTCCACAGGAAGAGATTTCAGGAAGTCTATAGTGAGAAAGACAGCAAGATGAAAAAAAAAAAATAATAAGTTTATATGAGAATTAAAAGCATATTCTTTCTTTAAGTAAGTACACATAACCAACAAATCAGTAGCAGAATTCACCTCTTGGTCACAGAATAGTTTAGGTTGGAATGGACCTTTAAGATCATCTAGTTCCAAGCCCCCTGCTACAGTCAGGAACACCTCCCACTAAACCAGGCTGCTCAAAGCCCCATCCAGCCTGGCCTTGAATGCCACCAGGGAGGGGGCATTCATAACCTCTCTGGGCAACCTGTTCCAGCGTCTCACCACTCTCACAGTAAAGAGTTTCATTCCATCTCTCATGAGAGCAGAGGGGCAGAATCACATCCCTCGACCTGTTGGTCACAATTCTCTTCGTGCAACCCAGGATATGGTTTGATCTTTAAATATAGCGTGAACTGCATTTTCAAAAATTGCCTCAGTCAAATAAAAGCCAAGCTTTGCCTAACAACAGGTTAAAAGGCTTAGGACAACAGGGCCAAAACAATACTCTGTAGAGCCAGTGATCTTTTCTCCTCTGAAACAAAATTTCTACAAAGATATAGTCACATGTATGAAACAGATGAAAACCTGCTGTATTTCTAGACAGCTTTTTGGTCAGAATTAAAATCTTTCAGATTACACAGAATTCAACAGAAGTAGTATGAACAAATAAAGTGAGATTAATAAAGTCAACAATCAAGGCATGAAATCTAAGTTGTAGCCCTAAGAGCTATAAAAATAGTAATTGGCTGTGCATCTTTTCAGGACTGGACATACCTCGAATGCTAATATTATGAAGGCAGACTTCAGCACCTATTTACCTGCATCTACCCAACACAACATTGAGGAATAAGGATCAAATGTCAGCCCATTTGGTAAGCCCAGATCATCCTTCACAAGAATTCTTCTGTTTGTGCCATCCATGTACGAAGTTTCAATTTTAGGAGCTTCTCTGTTCCAGTCAGTCCAATACAAGTTTCTTAAGAGGAAGAAAAAAGCAAAAATAAAGACTGTGGCTGATCTCAAAGGATTGTTGTAATCAAGGAAAAAAACACTGAGGATAAAAATAACACCATCACTGCCAAAGTAGTAGTTACATTTGTAAAAAAAAAAAAAAAAAAAAAAAAAAAAACCACCACATTACCCTCAAATATTGAATTAAAAGAAGTATTGTGAAGATATACTGAATGTTATACTTCTATTAATGACAAAGAAAACAATCATACATAAGAAGAAATGTGTTCCCTGCATTGTTTAATGCAAGATGCCAGACAAAACACTTCTATTTCAACAGTTCCATAGACTGTTCAAAACACTCCTTCCACCACTCATCTTGTCTACACGGGCTAAACAGCAGAAACAGCAACATTTAGCGCACATCTGTAGGATTCATTCTAAATTCCATTTTTATTTTCAGCATATCAAGCAGTATACAATGGAACTGATCAGAGTAGTTAATTGTTAGGGAAGAATCCCAGGGAGGGCCATTACTTCACTGATACTTTATTATTAATGGCCATTTGTTCGTGGTGTTTTTTCTGCCCTTGAATGATCTTTCTGAGGCTGAAAATTTACTTGACCTCTCTAAGAAGCCAAGCTTTGCATATGTATTTTGAAAAGGTATCCATACCCTCTCACAGGATCCACAACAATTGCTCGGGGGTTCACCAGGCCACTGTCAAAAAGGATGCGACGCTGGCGCCCATCCAGTCTAGCCACTTCTATTCTATCAAGTTGAGAGTCAGTCCAGAAGATGTTGCGACCTAGATGATCTAGAGCTATCCCTTCAGGGCTTCCCAGGTCTGCAAAACAACAGAGAAAAATATTCATAGACATTATATTTCTTAGCAATATCTGCCTCATAAGCATTCTCAACTCTTAACAGAGAAGTTGCGGGTAATTTTTTTTTCAGTTTTCTGGTTGTGGGCAACAGAAGTCTCATCAGCTGGAAAAGGTTGATATGTTTTTCTCCAAGCCTCCCTCAGTCTAAGTTTCCCTCCTTGGGAACACCTCCCTTATATAAGCCTTGGATTTCACCTATGTTTCAGATGGAACTACAGCACAGATAGCTTGGAGAGGTAAGATACTCACTTTATGCTTCCTGCTGTGCATTATACTGGGCTAACTGTTTTCATGAATTATAAATATGAGAACCAGACCAGCATACATCTCAAGTCTGCATGTAAACTTGCTCTGAGGAGGAAAGGAAAAAGAAGAAGAAGAAAAGAGGTGATAGAGAGAAATAAATAGCAGAGATTATGAGAATCTTACTCTACCGTCCTTAGCAAGCCAGGATGTAGAATGATTTTATAGCACCTAATATTCCCCCTTCTTCAGTGTGGCACACCTTTGAAAGCTGGATTTTTAATGCATTTAGTCAAAGCAATACAGAAAGTATGCTCCAAAGTACTAGAGATAATACTATTAGCTAACTGATGGAATTTAGATCCTGTCCTTTGTTTTTGCAGAGCAGTCCTTTTTGGAACGTATTTTAGTACTGTATGTGCACAATTTGTCTTGGATAGTTAGTTGTTCCAAAAGCAACAGGAAATAACAGATAATATCCTTTCTGCTTTAGCACTGGTAATTTCTAACTCACATGAAAGATGCAGAATAAATACGCAGCTCATCAATGTTTAATTCAGCCACTGGGTTCAAGCTGCTTCTACACTTTTCAATGTTTCTACGTTCATTGAAAAGGAGCATGAATGCTGTGTGGGATGCTGTGCAGCCAAAGCCAGGTACAAATCACTTTTCAACTAATTTGAGTGCCAAAAGAAATAGAATTGCACGTGGTCACTCCCAAACAGGCAGTGACCCTTCATACCAGCCAGCTGTCAAGAAATATTTCAAATGCAGATCGACACATCACTTGTCATAATGTCCTGCAACAAAGGAATGTGGCAAACTAATTTTCAAGTGTATTTACTGACAGCCATTAAACAAACTGTGGAACACAAACTTTCTCAGTAAGGAAAAAGGCATTAGAGATACAGATGTGCTCGTGCTGCACTACCATCAAGCCTGGTACAGTCAAAGGCTCTGCTGCTTGGAAACAGACAGGCTTGTGTAGACATACAACTGATATAATTTAAGCAATTACAACAAAGAAGGAAGCTCTCCTTCCTGACCCGCCCCCACAGCTGCACAGCTCAGAAAGCCTCCACAGGCAATACAGCTGCAGGAATAGATGGGAACTGGATGGGGCTCCACAATAAAACATGTTTCTGCAGAGCAATTCAACTTGGATCGCAAAAGCTTTAACAACAACAACCAAAAAAAGTGCATTCCACAAAAATGTGTGAACTGAAGAAAGCAGCTGCAGCCCTCCAGAGGAAAAAGGCAAAGATCAAAACAAAATCATAAATTCTCATGAGCTTTCTAAGAGTGAGGCATTTTTCTATTTCCTGAAATTTTAAAGATTCAGTTTTGAGTACCACAGAGATATTCAAACACTGAATATCCAACCTTAAATTGTTCTGATTTTTTATCAAAGATTCAGTTAACATTTCCACACAGAAAGTAAAGAGAAATGTTGCTCAGCATCTCTTCAGGAATACCAAACACATCCTACGTGAACAATCAGATAACAGAAATTATGAGATATGATTACACATCTGGTGTTTTTTGTAGCAGATAAAAAACACCAGGTTCCCATGTGGCAGTGCTATGTTGTAATCACTTTGAATTACCTAAAATAAACCAATTTAGTTGAAAGCCTTCACAAATATTCCTAAAATATTTTACATACTGCAAGACTTTCAAAGCACACACACATACAGTTTCATTAGATGGACCAATTCATATCTATACAAAATCTTTAGCAATAGCGATTTCCTTCACTTTTTAAAAGGCACAATCTAAGAAAATCCTTGAAGAGTAGATCCTTGAATAGTACAGATTGGAAATCCTTTCCCTTTGACGCTGTACTTATACATGTACAGGCTTACACTATTGTTTAAAGTCTCTCTTAGATTAAAAGCATTAGGCTTAAAAGCAAGTTCTACAAATTCCACAGCCATCAAGCTGTACAGAAATAGTTGCTGTAGCAGCTAGGGATGGCTTTAAGTTTTCTCTTAACCCTTCCCAGGACAAAAGCACAGTCCAAGCTGCTCCCACATCTCCACTGCCCCTGAGGGACTAAATAGGATACCAACAAATTGGCTATTCTGAAGCACATACTCCAGGTAGAGCTATGCAGCACATCCAAAGAAAACCAAAGCAAATTTACTGTACAGTTTTAAAACTAGTTATCATTTTGCTAAAGTAATTTCCTACATTTCAGTGACAACACCTGGAAAGGATCAAAAGCAGGAATGATCTACTCCAGTATCTTGACTTTACAAGTATTCTAAGATCCCAAGGATACAAATAAATACATAAAAAGTGCCTCCCTCTAGCCTCTTCTGCTGTTTTCTTCTCCCTTCCCCCCAGCTCCACATTCATTTGGTTTCCTAAACCTGTCCTCCTTCATCTTTTAAGAAAGGTTTTCATTTTTCATATTCATTTTTAAACGCCCTAGGTTTTAAATAATTCCATCATGAACACTTGCCATTTTCTGCTACTGCTGTTACTTATCTCTTAGGCAGTCAGTAACAAAGTGTTAGTTCAGCAGAGAATCATCACAAATCTATTCATAGGTCCTTTGCATAGAACTTCACATAAGCATTTCAAAAATCCAGCCACACAATACTTACTGGATCACCTCTATCTGCACATCCACTGACCGATGAAAACCTTTCATGACTTTCCTACATTAAAAAAGAACATCCAAACCCTAACCCAAATCGTTTACTGCTTGTTACATCATGCTTATTTAGTTGGTTTTTTTTTTTCCTTTTTCACATACTTACATCTTGTAGCCAGATGTACAAGGTGAATAAAGTCTCCATTTGCAGCTGTCAGAACTCAGTCTACATATATGCTCCAGCTTGCTCATTCATTTGTACTTAAAGTTAATTACATATAAGAGAACAGACTTACCACTTATCTTAGCAGTGGAAAGGCAACAAAGTGCTACTGCACAGGAAATAGATCCTTCTTCATTTTAAGTTATCAAGGCTTTGGGGCTATTGTTTACCTAAATAATACTCACTTGTAATGCTACAACTGAAGTAACACCTGTGAATTATTCTTATTGAAATTGTGTCTTCAGTGCCATTAACAGGAAGTAGGAAGAGGAAGAACTTAGTACTGTTACCTGTTCTGATGATGGTTGTTGGCTCCCCACCATGCAGGCTAGCTCTACTGATTGATGGACCACTGATGTCTGTCCAGTAAACCATCTTGTCCATGCAGTCATAAGCAACTCCAATAATAACTTTGTCCTGTTGATCAGCAAGTAAAATAGATCAGGCAGAAAAAAGGATAGTGTGGGAAGTCACTGTAGTGTAGTTTAGATTAATGCTTCCAATTATAAGTTCATGCTACTATCTCACTTCATTATTTCTCATCTGCTTTTTTTTTTTTTCCTTTCATTCTTTCCCTTTGAGGAAATGTGTTCTGTATGTTCATCAGTCCACACACAATGGCTGCGTTTCAGCAGAGTTACTTAAAAAGCATCAACTGCCACAACAAAGTTCTAGCAAACTAAGTTCATTAAATAAGTTTTGGAAATACTCCACAATTGAATCTTTCTGGTGGAATGAATATTCTCATAGGGAAGGAAGTGACTTTTTGGATAAATGAAGATAGGTCTGAAGATTGGAGTTTAGAGTGTAAACTCTTTCCTCCAAGAAATGAAAGCCAGTTTCAGGGTAAAGTGCTAATGTATCGTGGATTCCTGAATCTATATCCTGTGCTGCTTTTGTTACTTAAGACTCTCATTCATTTGACAGAAAATGAAAGATGAACAGCTTCTTAGAGGGATGATCCAAAAACACATGCTGCAACAGAGATGCACTTATTACTGAGCCTACATTATTGCTCTAGAGCACTGAATGATCTAAATGTCTTCATGCCATCACTTCCCAAATATACAACACACGAAAAAGAAACAGTGCTAATAGCAGAGACTGCGTTTAATTAAAGTTTTAATGAAGAGCTGCATGTTATCTTTTGAAAGCTCTTTCCTGTAGGTAGTCCTAAGCCAGACCAAGTAAGTAATAAGACCAGCTGACAGATTCAGAATTGTGTGTCTATGTCATCGTAATTCCAATTCTACCAATTAAAGTTCTTTCCTTAAAGCACTACTGCAGCAGAACTTTGGGCAAGAGAATAAAGTAAAGTTTCACCCTTACATCACAACACAGTTTGCAGTACTATTTACTGAACTGAATCAGTGTAATTTAGTCTGTATTTCATCTATTCAGCAAACACAATATCTGCTACTGCTAACTACTATAAATACTCCCACTCTGGAATGAAAATATAAATTCCATGCTTCAGGCAAAATGAATGTGACAAAACTGGAAGCGGGAAGAGTTCGTGTGTTTCACAGGTGATGGAGAAGAGGTTCTCAACATCAGGGATTCATTTTCAAGGAAAAAAGATTCTCAAGACAGTAGTAAGAAGTGTGGGAAAAATATCTACCACCCACTGGGCCTGCACATGAAAAAGGAAACAAGAAAAAAAGAAATCTGTATATCTGTAGCCAAGAAATGCTGAAAACTGACTGAAGAGCAGGAACAGATTAAGAGGTATGACAAAAATTTGAGAGGAGAAAAAAAGGGCCTCTTTTGATACTTTTCTTGCAGGTCTTCTAGTCGTCTAGATTTTTACACCAATGGAAATGTGAGGTTAGCAGTACTTATACAATGAAGTTTTGTAAGCATATGAGATCACAAATATTAAATTATTGTCTTAAGATCTATTCTTTAAAAGCAAGTAACTTTTTTTCCTATAGCTCAGTTTTTTTTTCTTTTCTTTTCTTTTTTTTTTTTTTTTTTTGAATAGTCAGGACAATAAAGAAGAATCAGTGTCAAAGTGCTGAGATACCAAAATCTTACTGAAAAGTAAGAACTGAGTTTGAAACTTAAGCTATCAAATGACAAAAGACAAACAATCACTTTCATCTGCATTGCAGCTCTTCACAGATACACTGATTTTTGCAGTACGTTACTTACTGGAATATGCAAGAGTGCTTTTGCACCATTTTTCTTCATGTTGTTTCCCTCTAGTGGAACATGTTCAATTTTCCCACTTTGGGCAAAAAGCAAATGCGTTCCTGGAGGCAGCGGTATTGCGTCTGGCCGAACAGAGGGTCCAATACCAACAGGAGGAGCAGCTGTGCTCAGGCCTTGTTGATAGAGAAAGAAACAGATGGCAACAAAATTAGCTTGTGCAGTGTAACAAGGCTCCTTGTTACTTACAGAAACAATTACAGCCAGGCTTCTTAGAAGGGAACAGCCATATAAGTAGACACTAACTCTAATCAGATGCAGAAGACTTCTGATTTTCTTCCCTTGGCTGACAGAGAAGCAGCAACTGACATAACAGACCTTTTCATCTTCAGCTCTGTAATTGCTCGTTCCTTCATATGTTCAAAAAAGCCTATCTCATTTTGCAGCTGAAGTCATGAAGATTTTGGAAGGAACATCCTCATTTCCTGAGGCAGCAGCCATTTAGCACATATTCAGAGGTTCCCTGAGGGCAGACACTACAGAGGCCCCTTACAGCTTCAAAGCAGGAAAGAAGTCAGAAAACCTCTTATTCAGAGGCTCCCCACAGTTGTCCAGATGCCATGGCAGAAGGAAAAGCATAACTGGAGTTGCCGAAGGGCTGTAGCATGAGGCAAACTGTCACTGGCACAAGACAAGCCTGCATTGTTCTAATTCAGTGCTACATCTCAGGGGCCCCATGTGTGGGAGACAGTGTACATCAGAGGAGAGACCCAAAAGAAACAAGTGCTTCAGTCACTTACACGGTGGTCGAACTCCTGGGCCACTTCTGGTGCCATCAATCTCATTTCCATCCCTATCCACACACCAACAATATCCAGTGCTGCCATGGCACTGAGTGGGTACGTAATTGCCATGTTCATCACACTGGGGAATGAACTGACCAACTCTTATTTCTCTTTGGAAGAAAGTGCCTCCACTTCCAAGAGCTACTTCTTTCTCATGCTGACACTTGGTCTTTACCACTCCTATGAAGAAAACAGACCAGTGAATGTTTCTGCTTTAATTAATAACTATGCTCCATTAGTAGTTACCATACACTGACTACTTACAAAAGACATATTCTCACTATTGGAGGAACATGATACAAATTTAGAAGGCATCAATACACTTTCAGAGACAGTCTGCCCTATGTAAAAATAACACATTTGCCTTAATTTTACATCATTTTCAATATATTTTACTGTTTAATTTAAAACAGTACAAGAAGCTCCCTTCCAGCTTTCCACATTGAAAGGTCACAAAAGAGAAGCTGGAAAACATTTTTTCTCCTAGAAGTACATTAGAAAGAACATTCTGTCCATCTTGTGACCCCCTCAATGTCTACTTGTTTGGCAAATATCCACGGACTTCAAGATGTGACTAACTAGTCAGACTATACAGTGGATATAAATTTTTTTAATGCTAAAAGTCAAGTTTCCCTTCAGAGGGGAAAGAGAAAATCATGACAAGCAGATGACGAGCTCTCTATACAGCCTAGGAAATGAGACAACTTATTGCTCTGATATGTATTAGGTTTTTAAAGCTCAGGCATCAAATTTGAGCACTCATTTGATACTTGTGGGCTCAAGAAAGAAGCAGTAGGAATAGATTGCCCAGATCCTGCTAAAGCACATAAGTGGAGCTATACTGAAAGCTGGAATACTACTACACAAAGAGGGAAACAAGTAATACACAATGGCTATACATGTTACAACAGGGAAAGATGAATTTTCTAGATTATCAAGAGATTCAGGGATAAGTTTCTTCTGGTTTCAATTTTATAAAAGCAGTCTGGACCAAAGAAAAAAATCTTCCTTTGCTATAATATGTCATGTAATAAGGAATGTCATCTAGACCAACATATCCTTCCAGATACCAAACAGCACAGTGAAACTTACAGAATGCAATAAACTTCTTCCCTCTCCACACAAAGAAGTCTGTTCCATTCTGACCTTATACTTGAGACCCGAAGGGCTCTCCACAATGGGAGAGAAAGACCTCTTATTATGGGAGAATATCCTCTTCCCGATTTCTATAGACAGATAGAAATATTTAACACAAACTGTCTGACAAGGAGGTTGAGCATTGCACTTTGATTTATTCCTTCCTCACTTTTACATTGTCTAGTGGGCAGCATTAGCTATGCGTGGTTCAGACTAGATCCAGCCCAGCAGAGTAAGAATTTAATCTCACGTGCCTACAGACTACTGTGGTGTAAAAGTCACACAACTATCAATATAAAAAAAAAAAAAACAGTTATGCAAGCAAAAGCTTTGGAAAAGTTTTGTGCACCTGGACACAATTAGAGAAATACAAATGTCTGGAGAACAGCTCAGTCCTAACGAATAAAATATTTGGCCTCAACTTTAGTGTGGGTGGTGAAGAGTCTTGAGTCAAGTTACAAAATCAAACTCTGAAAGAAAGTCTACATTATCTCAAACTTTGTTTATAGCACTCAACACACTATGCAGGTAAAAGAAATGATTTAAAAAAATGAGAAATATTTCAGTCAGTGGAAAGATGTCATTAAGTGGTATTTCTAGCAAGCTACCACATTACCCAGTTTGGTTTTAAATTTCCTTATTAAGAAATGTCATCTCTTCATTAGGACTCTGGAAGAAGATATACAACCACAGATCATGTCACTTGGAAGAGAAATAGTACACAAAAGATGAGAAGGACGAGACCTCATTACTGGGTAAATAGAGCTCATTAAAATCAACACGCTGATTCACACAGTCAAATGAACAGATACGCTTGGAATACACCATGCACACTGCCCTTTAAAGACAGAGACTTATCTTGGAAAACAACAACTAAGAAAAGTCGTCAGCAGGTCACTAACTTGGTGCAAGCACAGCTACATTTGACTGTGAGGGAGCACCACCCAAGTATAGAGAAGCAATGTCACTGTTCTGGGTGGTAATAGTAAGATGCTTCAGGGAATAGTGGGTCCAGCTCTGGCACCCAGAGTTCAAAAGGATAGTGAAAAACCGAATCAGTGTACAGGAGAGAGAAACTGCTGCAGTGGAGAATGGAAATGCACACGGCCCAGGACATGATGTTTGACAGGTCACAGTACACACTAGTCTATTTCCATGGAACAGTGTATCCTGAGCTAAGTAAATACTCCTCAGAAAAATACATTTCTATTTAACGTTTTCAACATGCTTTTTGTGGTTGTTTTATAAACTGCTATGAGCAGTGCAGAATTTGAAACTCTGGAAAACAACATAAAACTTGAAAAAATGAACTGAAAGTAGCCTCGATACTGCACCAGACTAAAAAGACACATGTACACATTCCTCACATAAGCAAAGAAATAAACACAACTGGGGGAAAAAGCAAACGAACAAACAAACCCATACACAAACATTCAAAGCCTCTTTTGGTCATAAAGAAAAGTTCTTGTAGTTCTCTGCAGATCATTTATGGACCTTTCTGAAAAAAAATAGAGGCTGGGAAAGCAGGAGGGAACAGGGATGTATGGGACTTCTTCCCTTCCGCCTTGTAAAAGGGATTAAAGACTAATATGCTGTATCCCATTTAATCAGTTTGTGACAGCATTCAGAAATTTTCAAAGATCATATAACTGCTCAAACAGGTTTTCATTCACAAGCTAAAGACAGAGAAGTGATAATGTGTCCAGTCCATAACCAAAGAGTACTCTTTAATTTCTGATGTACCTCACTTTATTCCCCAAACAACACAGTTATACTAGCACTTCTAACTGCTGTTCTCAGACATTGCCAAAAAAGGAAGAAAAACAAAAAACAAAGAACGAAAAACAACACACTGCCTTTTGTCCATTCATTTTCCTTTGCAGTTCTTCACTTACAGCACTGCCCTGTGCATTTTTCGTATGAAACAAACGGTGTACAGAGCACCAGCAAATGGCTCTAACGGTCAGACCCCCAGTCCAAGAACCCAGATTTGTTTCTGTTTAGTAAACAGTGTCTGGGGTCTGCAGGGGTAGAAACACTCAGACATCTGGTTTTTTGAAATGGAAAAATGAAGCGTGAGGAAATAATGAAGTACAGACATTCTTAACAGTTGTAAGCAGTGAGACATTCCAGCATCATTAACTCTTTTGTTAACCTACCAGTTTATTCCTACAACATTCAGTTACGTATGACTCAAATCCATGTTATTTGTTAGTGTCCTTGCTTTGAGAGCTGCCATTCAGCAGGGGTAAAACTCAATAGAATATTCCATATAATAAAAAAGACACCAAACAAGCAAGCAGTTGTACATACTGTTTGGAAAAGCACGTTGAAAAGAACAAAGTATTTGGATGAATGAAATTTTCCACGCTATTAACAACCAGGACAGACTTCAGTGACTTGACTGAGGCTAACTAGATCAAAACTTCATCAGGTAAAAGGGGAAGAAAGGCTCTCTAATGACCTCTGAATACAATGGATTCTCATCTGGAATCTCCACCCTGAAGTAAGTTGGCTGGTGCTAAAGTAAGCCGAGCTGCTTTTTCCTGAGCTTCAGAAACTTGTTTGATTCCAAATACTGGCAATGATTAACTGTTGCATATATCTATTTTAAAAGTACTAAAGCTTTACCAATAAATGACACCCCAAAGGCAGCTATTGTTCTATTAACTCTCAAAGAAGGGAGGAGTAGCTATGCTTGTTGTCAGCACTGCCATTGCCACAGACCAGAGGAGCAATGCAGATATTCCTACTTCAGTCAGGATTCAGCAATAGCAAGACTTCCCATCTATAAAACTTCCATTTCCCTGCTCAGAGAATTTCATGAGCAGAAACAATGCAAGTGTCTCCAAAGCATGTCTTCTACTCCTAGTACAAAACTGCGTAAAACAAAAACAAAACAAAACAAAAAAAAACCCTGAAGATCAGAGAGACATATATGGAAATTAACAAAATCTGGTAGATCCCCATCTACTAAAACATCAGACATAAACCAAGGCTGTTAAACAAATAATTTACCTAGCCTCAGCCTGCAACACAGACTAACATTCTGTGCTTCAAGAAGCCAGAAGGGCCAAAGAGGAACCAGAGGCAGTGGCACTGCTGCATTGCCACTGCAAGAGGCATTCTGCATGGCGTCAAGACCTGGTGGTGAGATACCCAACAGCCAAGCTGAATGTGAAGACATCTCCATTCAAGCTATGTTTATGCTGAGTATGAAAACGAAATCAAGAATCTAGGATAAGTAGTAAAGATAATATAAAGCTTCCACAAAATAGTACGTTATACTTAGCAGTTGAATAGACACACTAATCACAACACGTGAAAAGGTGTTGTCCTTAGCAACACATAAGCCATCACATATACTCAGAAGAAATGAAATACACCCCTGTAATAAAGCTGATTGAACTGAGTTGATCGAATTCAATTAGTAGTCTGCCAAACCATCCGCTTCAGCTACAAAGGGGAATGTGCCAGACATGAAAGCAGTATTTCTCACTCTGCAACCCTTCTTAAAGAACCAGAAGTGCTAAGGTTTGAGTTTGCTTCAAGCTACTCATCAAGTTTCTCCTTTAGAAGTAACAATCCTGTTTTTATCAACAGGGCAATTATATAAATGTTTTAACTCCAGTCAGAAACACCAGGTAGTTCTCCATTAATCCAGCACTGAACTGAAAATACGCATGCAAAGTAAGTTGAAAATAATGCTGAAAGACTGACATAAAAGTGGAAAAAGCTAAAGCTTTGTAATTAAACACAGCCAAACCTCCAACAATTTACCTATGATAGAAAAGTCTACAAACACTCAATGATTTGACATAACATTTGCTGTATGCATGATGGAGTCATGCAAATATGAACTAAAACCAGAAATAACCCTGTGATTTTTTTTTGCTTTTTCCTGTAAGTGATCCATCATCTTTTTGTTTTGAGGCATTAGTATCCTACTGCACAAGAATGTCAGAAACTCAGAATCAGGGAAGACAAGGTCAAAAAAGAAATACAGAAGTACAGTAACACATGTAATGGTTTCGTTCATGCAGACAAGCACTTTAGAGCCATCAGATTAATAAAAAGTCTCAACTTTGAATCATTAAGTATTTTGGACATCATTAAAACACAGTGCAGAAGCTGATTTATAAAGACAGTCTCCCTCCTCAGTCCTACGGCTTTTTGCTTCTTTTCCTTTGGCCTTGTGCCCTTTTTACTCTTGGCTGCACATCTGCACATTCTGAGTTTCAATCTGTGGTGAGGTGCAGTATCTTTAGCCCAAGAACAAGAATGTCAGAAGCTGAAGTGGATTCAAATGTACAAAGAAGGTAGGCTTTTTAATTCCTGGATGAATTTACTCAACTTTGAGCAAAACGTCTAGGTTCCTCACACTTTTGAACTGAAATAACTGTAACAATGCTACTTAGAGCTTTAATGTTACTCACTACTTCAAGGCCCAAACCAGACTACAAGAACAGAAACATGGAAAGAAAGAGCTTTATGCTAACGAGAGAACAAACTGTGTAAACACTGAAACATCTAAGAGCTAATTATAACCAGCAATTAGTCCTTCTGGACTCTTGACTATATTTGAAATGTAGGCATCTAGAGCATGCTGAACACATCAGTATAGATCCGTTGAGTTTCATCCTTCTTTTTTCTCCTGTAATTGTTGCATTTCATTTACACTGACAACAGTTCCATGTGTTTTAGGATATGTGACTATTGTGTAGAGAAAACAAAATTATTCCGTGGTCAAATCATTGCATAAAGCAAATTCAAAAGCTTGGAGCTGAGAACTGCTGGGGGTAGACAAACAAAATATAAAACAATATACTGAGCAGAAAGAGCACTAAAAGTCAATGCACAAACGCTGGCTCAAGCTTGGTGTAGTGCAGACCTCAAGGGACATGAGAAAGAACAAAGCCCCCAGTGAGACAAAGTACAATTTTTTCCAGATAAACCTCTATCTTCCAATTCCCTAATTGAATTTCTGCTCTAACTTTCAAAAACTATAAAATTTTACCTCCTAACACACACTGGAAACCATCCCCACGATAACCTGCCTTACACTGGCAGCTGAAGGACCCGGGAGTGTTGTAGCAGAAAGCATCTGGATGACAGCGGCCCTGCTGACATTCATCTATATCTGTAAAATAAAAGATCAGTCTTTGATAAATATTCCTCGTGATAGAGGATAGCTTACAAACTAGAGTAAGGAATTCAAGTGCAAACCTGGCTTATTACTTTCAGGCTCCTCTTTTAGGTCATATGACTAAAGTTAAAGACTTTTGGAAGAATACAGAAATGAAAAGAGGATAAAGAGGATAAAAGCATCATGCATGTATTCTAGATTCTGTCTGTCAGCAAATCTATCTTGTTATTCTGATGGGTACTGGCGCTGTAAATTCACACAGTATTTTAGAAATGCACGTCCATAAGAAAGGGGAAAGAGGAAAAGACATAACTGCAAGAAGAAAGGTTGGATTTGGACAGTGAGATTTCTGATGTGTTTAGGTAAATCTTCTCTCCCACTGCACTCCAACTGACATGAAACACAATATAACATTTTTACAGATTCTGAATTCTGAGCACTGTGTGACACCACCTCAACGATATAAATCAGTACAGTGTCAACAGTTCCAGCAGGTGTGGATGTGATCCCCTAACTGCAGCTACTGCCATTTGTGCAGCTACCTCCTCTCGGTCCTTCTGGAGCACAAATACTGAGGAGTGAACTCAAAAGCAGGGGAGTAAAGAATAAGAGTTTATGATGCACGTCTGCAGAACGTAAGGTATGAATCTTCCTTTTTTAAATCAGAAGGGACTATAGGACATCACATTGAGCAGCCAAGCTGTGCAATAAAGAGTATGAAAAAATCACAGCAAATGGTAACTACTCACCCTCACAGGCACGCCCATCTCCAGAGAAGCCAGGGAGGCACGTGCAGATGTAGGCAGACCCACCAGTGTACACGCACTGAGCACGCTGAGGGATGTCACAGCCGTGTGTGCCCATCTGGCAGTGGTTTATGGCATAATCAACAGCTGCGGGTTAAACACACAAGAGAAGAGTGATTTTCCTCCTCAAAGTTTGAAGCTGGTAATCCATTTCTAAACAGCACGCCCGTGAAGGCACAGAGAAGAAAAAAGAAACAAAGAAACTGTGTTCTGTTTTTGGGGGCTGCGGTTTTTGTTTTGTTATTGCCTTTTAAAGCTCTTCCATTACACCACTGTTAAAACTTACCAATGTTTTACAAAGCATCAACTGTCCTCAGCACCTCATAAATGTCTGTTAGCACAGATCAGTGCAGAAAGACTACGACAGCCATACATCCTGACATTTATGTCAGCTTTGTTTATAAAAAGGAGTGCTCAATGAAGAAATAAGACATCTCATAGAGGCACCTCACGCATTGGTTGAGCAGTCAGTTCATTGCGCTGGGAATTAAATATCCTGCTACACCAATCTAGGATTGACCCAGGGCTGTCATCACTTGGCAAGAGATGGAAGATGTGACTCACTTAATATGAGATAAACACATCTGTCAGCTATCGGAGAGATTTTGACCAACACAGCAGCTGGGGCCAGTCCTGAAGATTTTCATGATTTTCTCAGTGGTGACAGTGATGACTCTAAAGGCACTGCTTTACACACAATATATTTTAGGTAGTTGCTGGAGCTCTGTCTGTGCTTACCCATTATGCCAAAGAAGAGGAAAGGAAACCGTTATATTTGAAAAAGAAAGAAGCAAAACAACACAAAAACGTCAGGGCAAGAAAAATGCGGGTTTGCAGTGAACATCCACTGAGGCTTTTTTTATGCAATTCCTTCCTAAGAGCTGACAGGGGACCAGGACCAGACTCCACAATGCTCCTTTCATCACAGTACACAGATGGAAACTACCACAGTATCAGCAGGGAAAAAAAAACAAATCTGCCATCATAGTCAGATCTGAAAACAGACATTATCTTCATCTCTCTGGAGGAGACGATGTCATTGTTAGAATCATTCTTATCTGTTCTGCTTCATAGACTAGGATTTAGATTACAAAATAACCTATTCAGAATGGCATTAGCTTTAAAGCTGGAATTCCTAGGGAGCTCCGAAGTCCTCCCGTCCCTCAGTCTACAAACAGGAGAACTGGATTCATTTACAATTCTCTCCTTAACACAGTAAGTAACACAGCTGTTATGAAAAAGCTGCAGTTCCACAGCAAGCCACGCAGGCACAAAGAAGGGTGCTGCTGCCCTGTCTCAGGCTCAAGTTGCTCAGGGGCCATAAAATGACAAAGGAATAAGACATTTATTTTCATTCTGCTGGGAAACCTCTAAGTTTCTTTTTGATTGAAGAAAAGGAGCACACTGAAGTCCTTCCAGTTGGGTAAGGAATAACTTGGCAGTCTTACTTCACGATTTTTAATTTTATTTCTATGTGAAATCTGCAACTAAGTCATGGTATAGAAAGGACAGAAGATTCCGGTAAACATTCCCATTTTATATTCAAAACAATTCTGAATGGAAAATTTTTATGAGACAGAAGCAAAGTGCTTCAGAGACCTTCTTCAGTTACCTAACAGATGGTAATCATCTATCTGCAGCACAAACTCCTAAATTCAACTCAAGTTAGAAGCCAGCATGACCCTAAGAGCCATCCTCTGTTTCCGTGAGATGAATTACATCCTGAAAGCCAGTGGGCACTGCTTTTAAGAAGTGTGAAACTCACCAACACAAGTCCTCCCGTCTGCTCCAAACTGGTACCCCTCAACACATTCACATCGGTACGTTCCCGGCTGGTTATTGCAAACTGCATTGCTGCCACATAGACCCAGTTGCTCTGAACACTCATCAATATCTAGAATATTAAATAAATATTCCTGCTATTATAAAGATGCATTTAAAATGGATGCCAGAAAAACAGAAACTGTGCAAATGTTAAATAATAGCAGGCTTGTGTATTTAATCCACGTCTTGGCTAGACTATCTTTGAAGTAATTAGCAACTAGAAAATAAGTTTTCAGTTAACGGTAACCTCAGCTAATCTGCATGAAAACAAACAAACAAAGAAAAAGCCACTGAAGAGGTTTTATAGAGGAGTGGGCCAGGAAACCAGTCTCTGAGGAAGAAGATGCAGGATATAAGGTGACCAGAAGTAATGATTACTACTCAGTAAGCAGGAACTTTAGGAAAGATATCTCCTTTGGTCATCCACATATCAAAGTCTAACATATTAAAAAGAACTTGGTTATTCTTTAGCACAGTAAATGATAAATACATGGAATTCATACGTATTATTATGTTAAAATCCAGAGTAAAGTAACACCGGGCATATAACTTTTAAATCTGATTCTAAAACACATTTTAGAACAAATATACGGTAATTGTTTTATATGCAAAAAGCTTTTGATTAATTCCAAATCTCACTGTCTACTAATAAATATACACACACATAAGAGGTAGAGCAAGATCAGAAGCTAAAGTGATTTAAGATTTTATTAAACTGCAACAAAACAGTCACGATCCATAATTCAGTTAAACTGCAGAGATTTTGCTTCACTACTTTTTGCTGCAAGGCGTGTACTGCATGCCTGAAAAAATCAAATTTTGGAAGTCTTCTGCAAGAAGAAGGCTTCCATGAAGTCTATGACCTGGAGCATGCAGAAGAGACTAAAATATGAAAAGAAGGAAACTTCATACTGTAAAGCTTATGGTTTATCATAGGTTTTATTTTAGGTTCTGATCTGTACACCTAGCAATGCACTTCCTTGCTAGGAAGGCAATGAAATAAGGACATGGAGCTTTCACTACTTGGGCAGCTCTTACAAGCATCTAAAAATCCTGTCAAGTACTACAAAGAAAAGATCTTTGACAACAGAAACACTGTGCAGTGCTGGGAACAAAAACTTCTCTGAAGAGCAAGACAAAGTATTTGGACACTTGGTCTAAGAGACTTGAGCAACGGGGATTCTCAAAGCATATCCTAAAAAAGATTATTTCATTGCGTTCCCATATCCGTGCCCTGTGTACACTCCTCATTGCCTTTAAGAACTTATAACTTAGTTGACTTGTTTTAACCAGAATTTGCAGGATGTTGCATTTCTTACAGCTAAGTCCCCACAAGGCTTAAGAAAAAGAGGAACTGTGTTGGAAAGATGCTTTGTAAGTAAGCATATCCAAGTGTGACTCTTCAAGACAATCAAACTAACTTACTGTGATTAATCACATGTATTAGCTACTGCAACATCCCTCTAAACTACCATTCCTCAAACCAGCTTCTTAGGACAGTTCATTTAGATCCTTCAGAATGAGAGTCAATACATTCCAAGCAAACCAAATCGTACATTTGCTAAAGAAAGACTTATGATACCGTAACAAATGTTTCCATCTCCACGGAATCCAATCGAACATTCACAGGAGAAACGATTCCCAGATCCTGCACGACATACTGCATTGGTGTCACAGTTATGGGTACCAGTGTAGCAAGGATTCCGGCTAATATCAGCAGAACCATCTGACAAGAAAGACCATATTCAGCCATGACAACCCAAGTAATAAAACTCAGATAAAGTACAGAAGGAGATCACTTTTAGCATGAATGAAACAAGCAAAAATTATTGCATCAGGAAGAAGGGGACCTGTAGGTGACATGCAGGTCATCAAGCTCAAATGACAGTACCACCTGTATGTTTTGTAACTTTGGCAAAAGACCATTAAAATCTTAAAAAAAAAAAAAAAAAAACAAAAAAACACAAAACCACAAACACTCACTAAAAAGAAAAAATAACCAAGATAATGCATCTTCTTGAAACTAACCTAGATCTAAAACATGATTCTTAACAGCATGTTTTGCTCATTTTAATTGACTGCACTTTATTTTTGGAACAAACAGAAGTGAGTAGAGTCCCTTCTGTACTTACCTGTTATGCATTTTCAAATTGCTCTTTTGTTTTTATTCTGACTTCAGTGAACACAGACAAACTTGGAATATTCCCCTAGAAAGTACACTTCAGAGGCTTCCTACCTTACAAGCATTGTGCCATGTATCAAGATAAACTACAGAAACTAGCTTTTTCAAAGGCAGATTTTTTCCCCTCTTTTGCTCTTTGCTCTGACAACACACAAAACAACTGTTAACAGAGGAACTAGGTATCAAATGTAGAAAAATGGCACACTCTCTGCATCTAAGCAGCAATATATTCAAGCTAGTATGTTGAGAGTATCTCATGAAATTAGACACAAACTCCACTGGACTTCAAGAAGAGTTAAATACCCTTCCCCAAGTAAAAACACCAACTTCAATAGTCCCATTTCTCTTCTGAAGTGATGGATCCAGATCTGCTGATAAGCATAACTAATTAATTAATATTCAGCTAATGCAAGCTAAAAGAATACAGAAACATACTTGTAGTTAACAGTAGCAAAACAGGAATACTTTGAATTCGTACATACCACTGATGGGGCCAATGGAATTGCTCATAGCATATCGCAGAATTTGCTCGTCTCTGTTATACAGGACAAATATGCTGTCCACTGAGAGCTGCTGAGTAGCAGAAGCAGCATGCAGAGATTCATCATGAATGCATTCATCAAAGGAGATGGTCTGTCGCCACTGATAGGCACCGGTGTATGAGGAGGCAACCCCATCCCTTTCTGGCTCTGTCACTGTGTACTCTCTGGTGGATGATGAAGTGATCACTGCAATATGGCAACACACTCTGATCAGAACAGAAAGCAAAAATCTCTGGTCCATTTGCATGCAAAAGAACAGGCATTTGATTAGACTTGTTCTATTCTCAGCACAGTCGTAAGGAACAGGACATATGATTTATCCTGACATAATTTAAAACTTCAGCTTATCTTTATGGGTTGCCATGTAATGAAAGGAAAATTTAACTCAGGAAACTTACAAGTTCCTTTAGATAAATCTGCCCAAACAACTCCTCCGAATATCTGAAGTTGTTCAGCGCAGAGTCTTCCTGCTGCCTCTACCATCTCTCGGCTCATAAGGGCAGGCAAAGCAGCAAGAGTGGCTCGGTACCAAATACCAAAGTCAACGTCAGCAGATATAATGCAGTGATGGTGCAACTACACCACTTGAAGCTACCTGTAGCAATCAAACGGTACCCCTGGAACAAAATGCTCTCTCTCTACTATCTAGATGCACTTGATTGCACCACTTGCTGCTTCCTCTCTATTGATTCTTGATGGCTGGGCTGGGTGGCCAGCAGGAACACTACAACATCACTTTGTTTTTGCTGGGTTGAGTCATGCATCATATTATCCAGGAAGAGGAAAGTAAAGAGAGGAATACCCCACTGTAAGCGCCAAAATGAAGAACTACTCTTACCACATCTCTGAGAGAAGGAAGAGAAGTACTGAAGAAACAATGAAGGACGCTGATAAGGGAATTAAGAGCCTCCTAATCTTCTAGAAAGTTGTTCAAATTCAGCTCAAATAATACCGACAAATGCTTGTTACTGGCATAAGGCATGGCCACTGAGGCACAGCTTACACAACACATACTGGTAAATAACTAATTGGTTTGCACGGTCTCACTGAACAAGACTAAAGCCCATTTAGTGGCATTACTACAAACAGGTATTTCCCAGTTCAGCTCCCACTGGAGAGCTATGGGCTCCACAAAAAGCTTTGCAGTGTGTATGACTACCACGAACAGTGTTAAAAATAACAGAAAAATAGAAGAGGACAGCTAACATCAGCTCAGTATTAAGCTCACTTTTTTTCAATAAGAAGTTTAGAAATATTTGCATCTACTCAAAATCCACCTTCTTTGGAACCCATTCCTAAGAGTCAAAATTATATAAATTGAGGATCACAAGCACATCTTTTAAGAAGGTAATAAAATCACGCTTTTCAGATTATCTTTCTCTCCACTCTGAGAATTGTGCACTTACATATCAATTCCTTCTTAGGAAATCTTACCAGAACTAGATGCATGATAGAGTTCAGTGTAAGGTTCAATATGGACTGATGCACCAGGCGGGACCTCGGGTATTCTGCCTTCCATTTCTGTGCTGATGGTAAGGTGACCATGCTCATCAATTCCACTGAATTTCTGCTTTATAACCAGCTTCTCATTGTTGCCAAGAAAAGTTACTTCAGTTTGCCGTGTAAACTCTCCACCTAAAGCAACAGCATTAGTTAAACCACTTAACAGTGGTTTCTGAATCCCCCTACTCACCACAACTGCTTCTACTAGTTAAAATTAAAACAATTATTTTCCGCAAGCAAGCTTTGATGTAACACAATAGTTAATATTCTGGATCCCTACAGAAATAGCTTCCAAAGGCTCATTGATAATGTCACAAGGAAATTCTCTTTTCTTAAACACTGAACATGCTAAACTGCAAGTAAACCTCAAGAAGCACCTAAAATAAATAAATACACTCAGAAATGCTAAAAATATTCAGCCTTTCCCTTCTAGTAAACAAACAAACAAAAAAGCAACTGAGCTGTACATTTTAGAGAATATGTCTATTCAGAATACTGTCATTTAAAAACAAAAAAAATTAAATCCCCTACATCTATTTCTAAATCAAAACCAGGTGAAATGTATGCTGTAAATTCTGGAAAAAGCTTCAAACACACACACACACACACACACAGAACATAATAAAATCCCCAAACAATAAGCTGTATTCAAGTAGATTCATAGCATAAGGCTGTAAAGGATAAAATTTAAAAAAGAAACACATGTTCTCCTAGGACAGCTTGAACCGATAGCTTGAATTAAAGTGCACAGACAAGCAGATAATGCCCTGGATAGCATTTTAAAGCCATATTTGTGAACTGAGGCTTCCTTCAAATAAGTGAGCAGGATCATTTGCATTTCATATAACATTTTCTTTTACAAAGTATATCAGGCCTTTGAGAGGTCAGACTTGTGCTTCGTTTCATTGGCACTATCAGGAAATTAACACAGTAGATGCCTCATAGATGTAGGGGCAGGTTTATTTTCAGTAGCTCTGTACACTCTATAACCAAAAATTAGATATGTTTTAATAATCTCTTGTATGGGAATGGGCCAATCCATTCTTCTCTAAGAAATATACGTGCTTGGTGCAGAAGCTGTAAAATAAAAAGCCCAATATCTAAACAAGAAAACTAGTGAGAAGTCTGATAAAAAAGCAATCTATTTTCAACTCAGAATAAATAGATTTTTGTCACATACTGCTTCTACATACACAATTTTTATCTCAAGACAAAGGAAAGTACAGCACAGTTTTTGAACATAATTTTAAATTAAGTTACCGGTAATGCTGAATCCATTTTTATATCCTTGCTGTTCCACAGCAAACATCCACCCTATTATACCTCCAATAGAGGCAAGAGGCAGTAAAGAATAGCCCAAAGCTTCTGGGATTGTGCTGATAGCAGTATAGGCACGTCCGTGGTTCATCACAACGTATGAGTGGAGATCGGTGTTCTCAAATGTAACCGGAATGGGGTTATTTCCTACAAAGATTCGTCCTTTGACTTTCCCATTGACTCTCTGAGGAGAACCTGGGAAATCAGTGCAATGCATCAGTTTGGTTACATGTGTACTGTTATCAGTAAGAGGTCAAAATTGCCTCCAGAAATGCCCTTTATTCTCTTCAACAATTTTTCCTCCAAAGACAACTCCGTTAACAAATCATGCTGTTACAGTATCTCTGACAGGAACAAGATCACGCTTCATTTCAATACCTACTGGATGTAGATTTGCTCATTCCACGCTAGAAGCCTAACACCACCAGGTGCTCAGAGCAATCAGACTACTAGCCTTCAAAGAAAACTTGTTCCAAGACTGACAGTGTTTTACAGAAGTAATTACTGTGGTTTACTAATTTTTTTTTCTGTATATAATTTCCTAAATGCATTCAAATTCAAGTTGCATTACCTTCAATCTTTCTTTTCTTTCTCTGAAAACCTCAGTTTTATGAACTCAAAGTTGTGTAGTAGGCTTTGCTTCCCTTCTCTATGCAACACAAAGTTTGCAGTCAGCTAGTTCAGCCACTGAAACGCATCTATATTCTGAGTCAAGTCACTACAAGGATTACAAGTGTATACATAAGAAATTCCTTTATGGATCTTACACAGGAACAAAGTTTAAATGGGTATTCAACAAAAATCCGGCAGATTAGCCCTTTAGTAAAGAAGCTTAAGAGTCAGACAAAGAGGAGCCATGCTCTTTACTTTTATGATCAGATTTAATTTGTTCATCCCCTTTAGACAGACCATTTCTAGAGCGGGGACCATATCAGATTATAAAATACTGGAAGTTCACAACTAATTCTAACAATAACAATGGCTGCTATACTATCTATTAACTGAAATAATGTAAAGAATAACTTTTTTTCCCCTAGAAAGTTGCATCATTCATATCGTTGGTTACTTAAAATAGTTCGCTTCGTTTAGAAAACAAAACCACCATCTTAGAAAACACAGCTCACTTAGAATACCTTTCAAAACATCTCTAGTGATAACTCTTTCAAAAAACATGTAACCACATCTTATTTTGACTACTGAAAATAGGTCGCCTTATTCAAGAACACCAAGTGTAATAGCTGCATATAAACCCAACGTTGAGAGAAGTTACCTTCTGCCACACATTGTCTGCCATTTCCTTTGTATCCAGCAATACAACTGCAACAAAATCCATTTGGGTAATCCTTGCAAATAGCATGAACGGAGCATTGGTGGCGATTGTTAGCACAGGTCTGTTGGACGTCTGTGTGGTAGCGGAACACTGTCGAAATACCAGACACTTGTACTAGATACTTATTATACCTATTATGATACAGAGCACTTAAATTGTTTTGATGAAACTAAACACACAATCATTTCAATCTATGCTTGCTTCCAAAACACAGCAAAAAGGAGCCTTTCCAACCTCGGAACAAAGAACATCAGTAAAGTACCCAGTAACACGCACCAAACAGACGGCAATCATAGTTAGCTCAACGTATTATTTCATGGAAACCAATAATTTCAAGTAACAATATCTGGGTAGTCAATCACACTGTTCTTAATTTTCTATAAACACTTAATCCTAAGTTAGAATTTCCAATTGCACCCTTGTAAAAGTCAAGGCCATGAAGCCATACCTCAGTCAATGATTTTTACAGAAATCACTATTCTTAATCTTTATTAAATCGTCTGTATTCAGTAACTCACATCAAAGAAAGGAAAAAAGCCATGTTTCAGTAAAAATGATCATACAGCCACTTACTGCAGATATTAAAGTTCAGATCATAACTTTAACAACAGTCTTGGACAAAAGACATGGAAAAATCAGCTCTCACTAAGAACACGTCAACTTCAGGAACATCACCATCCCTATGGGAAGCTTTCCTTAGTAGAAATTCAGGTTCCACAGGCACTGTGAACCCGCTCTCCTGCAAGCTGGATTGCAGGACTAGTTTACTAGACTGGCAGGATGGGCCTGAGGTGACATTCAAGTTAACTTCCCCAATGAATAACACAAAACTATTAAATGCACCCAGAATCTCACATTCGAAAATCTGAATCTTTTTGCTGCCTGTACTAAAACAATCCACACTTTACAAAAGATCTTACCTATACCAGTTTCATCAAATTCTTCCACATCTATGACCTGGGGTTCCTGTGGGGGGAACTGCTGGGCTGGGAACTGGCGAGGTGGAGCTTTTGCTGTTGGGAAATCTCGATGACGATAAAAAGATTCAGTTGAAGGTGTTCCTGTTACATCTTGGTACGAAGTTATAAAGTCTTCAACAGCTAACTGAGGAACACTGTACGTAACGTGCTGGTCCTCTTCTGTACTGTCCGTGCTACTGGTGACGTATTGTGGTCTTATTTCAGTGGAGCCATAGTCTGACATGAATGGTTTTGAAGTCAACTCCTGGTCTTCCTCACTGGGCTCTAGGCTAGCCAGAACATCGCTGACTTTGGCAGGCACAATAGTGTCAGACGAGCTACCAATCTCGAACACCCAGACACCTTGTCTCCCAGCATTGCTGCTTCTATCAAAGAGAGCATATGCCAAGTTAAAATGGTCAAGTGCACATTTTGTGGCATTTTTATCCTACACAAAATGTTACACTTCATTTAGAAATATCAGAACAAACTTTGGATTACCTCATCTACATAGCACTAAGCAAGTACAGTTTATTCAGCTATAAAACACCACTGACAGTTTGGACAGCATTTTTTTTCCACAGAGGTGGAAACAGAAGGAGATATTTGAGTCACAACCTGTTGACACCTGTGAGAACTTCCTAACCCACTCCCTTTCCTTCTTGCTCGCTTTTTTTTGTTTCTTTCTTTCCTCACAAAAAAAAGAGTGCGTATGACACGGTAATAAGAGTTAAAACCTGAAGTGGTTAAATTTTAATAAGGTCCATTTTTAGCAGCTCCTACCAGTGACAACAGAACTATTGAGTTTTGACAAATTAAATCAAAGTTCTCATATTATTCAAGAGGATGAGTATCAGTAGCAGACAGCGATTTCTTACACAATGGCTAATGGAATCTTACTATTTCCTTCTGAGTCATGACACAATTCAGAAAAACATGCAACTTCTTGATGTTTTCTTGATAAATTAAAACAAAAAAGCGTACTTGTGCAAGTTTCTAATGCTGTCTTCATCATTAGCAATGACATTGTAGGATCCTGGATTTTCCCAAAAGTAGTAGTTTGTGGAGGCTTGACTAAAGCCAACCATTGCAGGAATCTTTCCATCATCGTTCTTTGAGTACGTACTATAGAACTGCAAACCGTCTTCTGGATAAAGGAAAATAGCATAGGAACTGGAGTCAGAAGAGGCTAGAACAGCCTGGAATGTGTTCCTCTGTGGAAAAAATAAAATAAAATCCACTTACTCATGGAAAAATACTCAAGACAGACAATAAAATTACATTTTTAAACACAAAGACAACATCTGAATTTCCGTAACATATAATGAATGCATCATGTACTTTACAAGGGGAAAATCATTTCTATTATCCAAGCTTATGTTCTGCTGAAGCAGTTTTACAGTCAGCACACATAAGCATTAAGCAGAAAGCATTACCAAAAGTATGTTAAATCTCTCAGGAAACAGTCATGGAGGCTGCCTATGACATAACACTTTGAAGTTCAGTTACATGCATTGCATGCCGTATTGTCTTCTTAAAATTAAAAACTAAAAAATAAAAATCTGTGCTAAACTAACTAAAAAGACGTAGAAAACTGACAGGAATGTATTGGTAAACAGAATATAAAAAAAAATAAAAATTAAACTTCCATATTGCTGCAATTGTCTTCTGCTGTCTGAGAGCTCCTATGTACTGTGGGAACCACCAAGACTGTACCTCAGACATCAGCTACTCAGTGCTATAACAGCGCAGAGTCGTTACTGTGAAAACAATGGCTGTGTCAAGTTAGGTGCAAGAAATTAATCTTTGACAAAACAAGATTTGCTAAGTTGTGGTAATGTTCTCAGCTTCATCCATGGTGAGCGCTCATTAAAGTTCACCTTTTCTTCCGAAGTAAAATCTTCTCCAGGTCCCTGGTAGGGAGCCACAAGCTTCCAGGTGACAATAACAACAGTGCTGGGATCAAAAGCAGCCTCAGGAAAACCCCCTTTGATATAGTCTGATGCAAGTTGTAAGACATCTGAGGACGTATCTTCTCTGTAATAAACACTTCCACGTCCATCTGTTGTATCCAGATCAGCCATAAAAGGAGCAATAGCCCCAAAACTGACTGGGAACTGACCAAGATATTTTTCTTCATTCTTAGGTTCATTCACTGCAATAATCCCGTTTGTGGCTACCTAATTAAAAAAAAAGTTATTATAAGATAAATACTGCTTATAATGGTTGTCTCTCACACAAAGACAAAGCAAAGACAAAACAAAACGAAACCCTAAATGGTATTAAATAAAAGTGGAACCCTTGGTCTGATGATACAGACCTACTAGTAGGGCAGGTCATACCACCTGTGTTCAGCCAGGCACTTACAGCTCCAGGGTCGATGCCACACATGCAGACAGCTCATCAAGGGGCAGAAGTCCCAACAAGCTATGAAACTGAAACAGACATCTCCTGCAGATTTATCTCACTCATTACATCTCCCCAAAGAATAAGCTACCAATAGACCTTCTCACACATTCAAGACATATGTAACACTGAAAGGTCTTTATGAATGCTTGGAAGGGCATGTGAATACCTACAGTGGCTTGGGAAACAAGCCCAGCAGCCTGTATCAGACTGTAAATGTTGGCTTTCAAGTTCAGAAGAACAAGAGAGGGGCCCAGATACACTTCTCCAGTCAACCTCCATTCACACACAGCTGAAGGGATTCCCTGTGCCTTGACTCATCCTCAGTGGATCTCCTTCAAGTATTTGTTAAGTCTTCCCTTCCACATATCTAAACATTGTGTTTTCACAAAATCCTTTAAAAAGGAATTCTGCAGATCCATGACTCATACCCTGACGTCTCTCCAACTCTGTTTGTTTTCAGTCTGGTTCCCTGCTTCCTTTAATGGTCCCTAGTTCTTATACTGAGATATATGGCCACATCTGACCCAGCTTCTTGGCTATGTAATTTCTCCTTTAATGAAGACCCCTAGGCTAATCTGCTTGCTAAGACATTTTAGCAAGGAGATGCACTCCATCTTTAAAGTCAGAATGTAGTGTCAACGTTTTCTTTCGTGCTTATGCTTTCTGCACGCAAGCATCCCTACTTCCACTCGTCTGAGAGAAGACTTATGTTTGAAACATTTCATACAAACTCCTAGCTCTCCATAAGATTTGGTGTGTGCAGACCAAATCTGCACGGTCCCCCCATCTACAGTGGCACCTAAAGTAATATTAAGAGAAAACACAACCAGGACTAATTAGTATCACTGAACAAAATACAGACCATAAGAAATGACCTAAAGTTTGGTCTTCCTCTTTTCATCCTTTAGGGATACACTTCTGACTATTTATTTCCTATTGAGCTAAAAACTGGAATGAAACAAGTAATTTAATAAAGGGGATACAAAAATACTAGCCATTCTCATTTTGTGTTTGTACTTCATAAACAAGAGATGGTTCCTTTCTAAACGTTACAGAGAATGTTTGGTTGCTAGTACTCTATCACCAAGAAAACATTTGCAAGCTATTAAATGAATATAAATGCGCTGGCTGAGCAGTTTGTGAAGAGATTTAAATGTAGAGAAAGAACATTCATCATTACAAAAAAAAAAAAAAGTTACTAGTCTTCGCATTTAACAGTACACGTATCAAATTGCATAACTTCATTACTTTGAAGTTCACACTGATATGTCAAAGCATGAACCTCAAAATACAGAGAGGTAATTCCGAGTAAGCACTGGGTCTTACTAAAGCATGACTGCAACCTGCTTTGGCAGGGTGCACTGGGTGATCCCCAGAGGTTTCCTCCAACCCCTGTGTTCTGTCATTCTCCCACCATTCCCATCAATAGGAAAAGGGGAAAAAAGGCACCAGGTGGGTGTTGTCAAAAGGCCAGCTGTAGAGTACGTCTTTCCTTTTAGGGTATAATTCTGTTTAAATAGACAGGAACTAACACAGATTTATTTTTAGCATTTTAAACTTCTGGATTACACACATAGCTGACATACGTTCATGGTCTGTAATAGAACAAATCACACACACTCTATTACAGTCCTAGCTTAAGAAATTAAGTGAGGAGAAGGGGGCAAGAAGTAACACAGTACTTCTACTGTAAGAAAAAGAGGGTAACAAAACCGTTTCAGACAAATGACAATGTTTTCACTGTCCAGTTAGGAGGCTTTTTAAGGACGTGAACATTTCTCAGGAAATAAATAAATAAATAAATAAATAAATAAAGATCTTAGCAACTGAATTTGTTTGTATAAAGAAGTGTCAGTAGATTTAAATCAGCAAAACATTCAAACTAAAACATGACTAACTATTAACTTAAGCAGCTCAAAAATTAACAATGAACAAATTGCCCCAAGCTTGATTTAATGGACTCTGACTCTTCCCTAAAAAGAAATCACCTCCAGTCCTTCAGCTTTTCCACAGCCAGGAAAACTGGACAAGTCTGAACAAAAGTACGTTATCAAAACAAATAGGTCAGAATGGGCCAGTGATAGCATTCCACATTATAGAGCTTGCATTGAAAAACACCTGCTTTTCTCTGAAAATATCTCCTGAAGATTAGAGTATGCAAAAGTCTAATGTTTCAATTTATGTTAAGTGGAAGTTCTCTCAGCCTGCTTTGAAATGAGAGCTTTTGTTGCTGGGGGTTTTATGACATGTTGATAACAAACAATCATTCCTCAGAGGTCTTTGCCTTTTTATCAGCACTCAGCTGGGCTCCCCAGCTGCTGGGAAAACAGGGAGAACCCCATGATCCAAGACCATTTTCAAAATCTGATGAAAAACACCTTCCATATAGTGAATATAAGTATTTTATATGGTGCTTTAATTCATAAACTTGGCAATACTCACTATCTGCTGGAAATCCTTGAGAAAACTCTGTTTACTGAATACCATCATAGAGCTCAGTAAGCACTCACTGCCATCGTACAGCAGAACTGTATACTATGGGGGTGCATTTAAGGCTGCTCAGTGCATTTCATGACACACAGACTCATCTCTCCACCCATACAGGTTCTGTACTGCGCTATCACTGTGCAGTGCTTGTGACAGACTAAAAATGAGATAAAAACCTCCTGATACCATGCGGACTGATACTAAAACACTGCTGATCAGATCTGGCCTAACAGATGACCATCCTTAGCAATAGCTAAAAGGGCCTTAAAGCTGATTCTGGAATGGTCTCTGCACCCACACTGTCCCTGACAAAACCCCAGGGCTAATACCAAGATGAGGAAAACCGGTGGTGTTACCAACGTGCTGCTCTCTGAGAACTCTGCCCTCTCTCTGCCACTTATCTGATGCATCACTGTTAACTTTATTTCTCAGTGCCTGACATGCCTGTCACTCTGCGATCTTCCAAGAACACATCCTGTGCCTAGGAAAGCACATTTTCACGTGAGCTGGCTAATCAGCGACCCAGCTAAGAGCACGGGAGGCAAGGCCATGGACTCAGTGGTTAACCGGAGCCCGGACACCCCACAGGAAAGTCCAAAACCTCCAGCCTCGGCTCACAGCGTCCACTTTCCACACAGGCACAACTCGAGTCCCTCAACCTTTCGGCACAGACTCGAGTACGTGGGAACTACACCCAACCCTGAATGGCCGCGGCCACGTGGGGGGTCTCACACGGTGCAAGCACAGGAACGAAAAAGTGCCAACCGTCCCAAGCAGCCCCACGAAGACCGGTCCCAGCCGTAAGACTCGCGTTACCGCAGCCGACCCCTCCAAGCCCTCCCGAGCCCCAGGCGCGCCACGGCGCGGGCAGGCTGCGGGATCCGCCCGCAGCCTCCGGACCTCCGCTCTGCGCGCCCCGCACGGCACCCCACAGCCAGCACTCACGTAGAGCGAGCGGACGGCGGCGCCGTAGAAGCGCAGCGCGGTGCTCAGCTCCAGCGCCGCCGAGCGCGCGTCGTCCCCGGGCTCCAGCGCCGCATCGCCGCGCTCTGCTCCGTGCGGCAGCAGCAGCTCCGCGGGCAGCGCCAGCGGCAGAGCCAATGCCAGCAGCGCGCACGGCGGGAAACCCGACCCGCCGCCCATGCTGACTACTCCCAGCACGGCGGTGGGGCACCGCCGCTATAAGTGCGGGCAGGGGGCGGGCCAAGGGCGGTCCTGAGGCGGGGGAGCAGCCCCAGGACCCCCCGAGGCCCAGAGGGGCAGGGTCTGAGGGAAGTCGCAGGGCTGCGGCCCCGTGTCGTAGGTGGCGGGGTTTCTGCACTGCACAGTTGATCCGTCATGCGCTACACCAACAGCTGACGTACCGAAGTAGAGCAAGTTAACAACTCGCGAATGCGAAAGCAGATGCGAAGCAGAACTAGGAATCCCGACACTGGTTTCGGGAATCAATCTGCTCATTGTCAAAAGGAAATGAAGAAGTGCATGGAAAAGTGTTTGGGAAATTAACCTAATCTGTGACAGAGCTTCATCCTATTGTAGAACAAAACTAACAAAGCAGACATAGAATCATTAACGTGGCTAGAAGAGACCACAAAGAATCACCTAGCCCAACTCTCAACCCTCCCCCTCTGCAGCCACTAATCATGTCCTTCAGTGAAATATCTCCACAACTCCTGAACACCTCCAGGGTTCATTAACTCCACCACCTCCCTGGGCAGCCCGTTCCAATGCCTCACCACAGTTTCTGAGAAGAAACGTTTCTTAATATTCAACCCAAACAACTGTGTACTCACAGCCTGTTCACCTGTGACTGGTGGATGTGGGGGTACCTGGATAAAGGCAAACCATGCTTGTGGAATACAGCTCCATGGAAAAAAGAAAGCCTAAGTCAAACCCCTCCAGCACCCTATATATATTCTCAAAACATATAAACATAAATCCCATTGTGCCTAAACCCCATTCTTCCTCAACACAAAAGCTAACCTGAGCCAGAGGAAGATAAAAACATAGAAAGGAAAATCTGGGGGTGAAGTTCCCCTGCCAGATCCAGATGGTTCCCCAGTGTTACATCTAGATCTTGGAGAGTAAGGACCACGGGAAAGACAAACTTCTTGTAGCAAATCTGAAATGGATTTGAAGGCTGCAGAGTTAACCATCTGGACACATTTAAAACAGAGTGATAGCTATGATATGGCAAATCCCTTGTTCATGAGTCAGTATATTGTGATTATCTGGCCTATTTTTAGGTTAAGAGGAATGCAGTGTTTCTGTTGAGTAAGTTTACCGCATATGTGTCTCCCACGGTGATGAGTAATGAGAACTGTTGGTTCTCAAAACTCAAAGCTATTGTATTTAAGTTGTGCTTTCTAGCATCTCCAGTAAAAATGTGAAAAATATTATCGCATTTTCAGTAGATCACAAATTAGACCTAGCAGCAGTTTACAAAGCAACATGGCTCTCAGAGCAGCCAGTTTGTGAGCAGCTTTTTTTGAGTTACTCTCACAGAAGTGGCCTTTTCTAATAAGATACAACAACACTGTTCTAGAAATGGCTTGGGAGAACCGAGATCTCACAGGAAGTGCACAACTGGACACGGTTTGGAGTGAAACATTTAAAAAGATTTAGAGGATCTGAGGGAGTGGCATACAAAGCACCGTTAAAGAACAGAACTGTGTAGTTGGCTGAACGATAATGGGAAGGAGATTTGATCTCCATCTCTCATCAAAGATGTGAAGCATCTTCCACTCAAGTATCTGAAGGACGCTACAAAGCAGCGGGAGGAACAGTATCAGTGAATTACCATGAGTATAGATAAGCAGGGATCAAAAAAACTAAAAGAAGGAAACCAAATAGAAGAAATTGTTTCTTTAGCATAGGGACTATTTTCAGGAGAAACACAGATTAGGCACAGTGGAAGCAGAATGACAAAAAGCTTTGAATAGACCACAGCCAGACTGATTGTACTGCAAAAAATAAGAATAAAAATGCTGTAAGGAATAATTCTACATTTGATCCTGGGATGAGACAGCTCAACGTACTTTTTTTTTTTTTTTTTTGAGTTTCTATGTTGACAGCTCACAGATATGTGCACACACATATTCGAAAGTTTCCACTGCCTACACATGAGGAGATGGGGAAAAGAGGATTGCAGATACGGCTTTGTGTGACCACCCCAACCTCCTCCCGGAGGAGGAACAGAGAAGGGGTGCTGGAGGGTCCTCTGTGCTAGCTTGACTGCAAGAAGGAATGCAGTAACTTGTGTCTTCGTGGTGATCATCAGCTGCTCAAAGATGAGGAAGGATTCTAGTGCACGGACCATCAAAAGACAGTAACCATCCAGAATTAAACTGGAAGGAACTGATCGTTTGCGATAATGTCAGGAAAGAATAGGACTGAGGTCTGCTGAGAAGGAACGCTTTTAAGAGAGGGAAGGTCGTGGGAATTAGAAGGTCACAGACAAAGGGGAGGCTTGCAGGAAGATGGCAACGTGAGCATCATGAATTTAAATAACTGTCTTGACTCTTAATAGTTGTTGTTCACAAGGGTGGGACACTATGAGATTCCGCCTGCAAGTCCATATCATTATGGAGGTCACAAGATTTAGGAACAACTTCTAAAAAAGGATATTTTCCATCAAAACAGAGACTGATTCTGAAGCACCATTAGATGCTTGAGAAGAGATGCACATGATGAGCAGTATTAAATATGACCCCGTATCAGTGCAGAGTACAAAAGATTGTCAAGTGCCTTCATTTTCTTTCACTGGGAAATCTTGCAGGGCAACAAATCTTCCTTGGGAATGCACATCCTGCTCTGGAGAACGGCAGGGCAGCAGTGGGGATGTATGATAGCTGGCCAGTGACCTGATCAGTTCAGAAGAGAGAGAATGCTGGGATGTAGTGATGCATAGCAGTGACAGATGAGCAGCTACCCACAGCAGGGGAAGAAGCTCCGGAGAAATACTGGTTTTCAGCCCCTTTCTAAGCCTGCTGCTTGGAGGGAATGCTTACATTTCCATGGTCACCTGCATCCATTTTTCTGTCTCATTACTAGAACTGATAACTATATCGAAAACGGACAGAAAAAAAATTGATTCAGAGGAAGTTATGCAGTAAGGTTACACTTACACAGATGTGTGAACACTCTTCTTTGTCTCAGTCCATGATGTAGGAAAAACAGAATAGAAAAATGTTAATATCACAGAATGTGGCTAGATAAAAAAAAGCCTCACTGTTCTATCTGTCATGCAGCTACTTGGAAAACATGACAGTTTTTATTGCTTCCTTTTTGATATTTTATCAAAATATCCTTCTGATATCCTATTCACTGAAAACTTGTTTCTAATCCAGGAAAAGTACAATCTTTGTAGCAACAGAATTAGAATAGGGAAGAAACTGTACCTAGCTAGTCTTCTATTTATATTTTGAGCACAGTACTAACTATTCCAAGTCTTACTGCTCTGTTATCATCTAGAAAGTCAGCTTTGTGCAAAAAAGACTCCAAACACACACTAAAAAATGTCCTCAAGCTTGTTGAAACACACAGGAGTCAGGAAGACAAAAGGGACAACCAGTTTCTTACACGCGCAACAATATCGCTACAAAATGAACAAACAATTTTAAACAGTGGGAATGGGATGTGGAAAAGCGATTTGAATCATACAGGGAGACAGATGTAGAAAAGGTATCCTTTATCTCCTGTCTACCTTGAAACAAAAGAAAGAAGCAAGAAGGAAAGAGAGGCCAAGCACTGCCCTACTGCTGGCAGTGGCTGGAAATTCAGTGAAAAATGGTTATTACAGAAGGTCAGCCTTAGCTTCCCTGTGAATGTTCAGAAGTGCTAGTAATGCCAGACACTCCAACATGGATTCTCATGGCAGCCAAGCTATTTTAAGAGTACATGATTTCTCAAATGAGCCTATATAATCACAAGTTAAAAACAAAATTTAACTCACCTTTCCCCACGACCTGGTGATCCCTTTCAGAAGGAAGAGGGCTTCTTTCTGAAACTTATTTAGCACTGGAATCTATTGCTCAAGGCAGAAAAACTCAGCAGGGAGGACATATTACCTTGAGCAGCTGTGAATAAAACAGAAACTGATTTTCAACAGGACTGACTTTCAGTGATGCTGTAATACAGCAAAAGCCAACAACTTGAATTGCTGCTTTATTGTTTGTCTGTTTGTTTTTACATCAAGACTGGTTGAGGGAAGAAATACTTTAAAATACATTTGGCACCTATTCTTATGGACAACAAAGTCTCAGCATTGGACTGTAGTTCACCTTTACATGTTAAGAGAGAAAACCCTGCAAAGATGGAAAAAAAAATGTCCATCTGTGCTTGCCAGGGCTGAACATTAGATACTGAACTCAGAAGCAATCTCTTTATAAGAAGTATCAAGAATTTACTGTATATTTTTAACATGAAAGTCTGATTTGTGTGCATGAGGATAAAATCTTTTAAATCAGTTGAATATAATGCCTATAGTTGGCTGCGACATACTATGAATTGCATCTATAATGCTGAAAAAATATTTTTCTCTCTTTTTTTTTTCTTTTTGAACTGTAAAGCCTGTAAATTTTCCTCTGGCCTGAAACAGTCTAGACCCCCAAAAACAGAAGTAGTTCCATGAATTACAGCTATTTATTCTTCCTGACCTAAGGACTTCCACTGCTGTTCACTTCACTTGGAAACTGCAGACTAATGTAAACAGTGGCCCACTCCTTTCTTCCCAAACATAGTTGAGAGTTTTAGCCTAACACGTAGCACTCTAGCTTTGCCACAGAACAACAATAAAACACAAGGATCTGCACTAAGTGACTCTGCACAGAAACAAGCACGCTGCCTGTGAGAAAAGAGGCAGCATTTGCAAACTGCAAGCTTGATGTGATAATTTATTCACTGACAAATTACAGGACAGGAGCAAGAGTACGGAACTCTTTTTTTTTTTTTTTTTTTTCCAGCCAAAGGTTGCTGAGAGCAGACTGTGCTTGCAGTCTGCATTCCCAATTAAAAGAAAGATGGGGTGCAATTCCTGAGGCCATATAGCAAAGGTTGGTTGTGTCCAAACAGTGTGGACACAATGAGGCCTAGGCTAACCCCTGGGTCTCACTGGCTGTGTCCATGCTTGGTAGCCTTTAGCCTGGGACCTCCACTGGGTTACAGTAGCTCTAAGACACGCAACAACATTTTTTGGTATTTTGTCCTCAGAATATGGTGTCAAAAATAAAACGACCATTATACACCACTGGCTTAGTTACAGCACAAAACTGTCTTGTCTTCCCCCCTTCTTAATGTCCCATGAGCTCTCTGAACCAACTATAACATCCTCCTCCTCTACTTTTTACCCCAGCAGCCTTCAGCTCCATTCCACTAAGTCTCTCCCAGCTTCTTTCCCAGTCTTTTTCCAGAGCAGGCTTTTATAAACCTTTGGGGAACCCAGGGCTGACCCACTTCATGGCTCACTGACCAGTTCTCATTCCTTGAGTTCTTTCTCAGAGAAACTCATGTCCCTTTTCCTTTAAAAATCCTTTACGATTCTCTTAAACTTCCTGCACGAAAAACATTTGAATGTTTTCCAGCACCACAAATCTTTCAAACCCCGGTCCTGCCAGCATGGGTTATCCTTATTTATGAGTAAGGGCACTAAAATAAAGGAGAATGATTTAGGAATGAGGAAGTCTTCTTTAAAATAAGACAATCTAAATCTGATCCTTAATACTCTGCCTTCTCATTCAATACGTTAATTGTTACAAGCACATAAGATAGATTTAATACACTTGTCCCTTAATACAATGATCTGATCCAGCAGTCCCACACGGCTTTAGAGCTATTAAATGCAATGCGAAATCACTGTGTAGAGACCATATTCAATGTGAGTACACAGCTTCAACAGTCTAAAAATACTCGGATACATAATTAATAAAAACAAACAATGTGGGGAATAAAAGTGTGTTCTGTTAGATATGTTTTAATTTTAAAAAATACTGTTTTTTTTTTTTGTGGATACCGGTACTTACGTTTTTATCCTCTAAACAGAGAATCTAAGTTCTGAAAATTGAGCCACAGCCTTTGAACAAACAAATACATTGTGCTCTTCCTGAGGGAAATCTACTGCCCTCTGCTTCTTCCATGTTAATAAGTACAATTCAGTCATTGAAGTATGTAGCACTGGACTTCGCCTCATCCAAAAACGTCAGTGTTTGCTGCAGCTTATTCCCTGCAGCAGAGCTCAACTCAAAGCAGATTTTCATTCAACAATCACAGTTTTATAGTTGACAGCACTTTTTGCAATTACTGTTTCAAGCCTCAAAAGCTCTCCCTTTGACCTAAGGAACATTATTATCCCACTTCACAAACAGAAAAATGAAAGTGCCAGAAGAACACAGCTGGTCCACCTGGCGAGCCAGAATACAGACAGGAAACTCAGCAGAGGTTTCCTGGCACCAAAAGCAGCTTTCTGAGGCAGAGCGGATCATGTTTCTTCCCAAGGCAAATGCCAGCTTCAACCAATAACTCTCTCTGTGGGGATCCAAGGCCCAGCAAGCCTCAGGAGAGCTCACCAACTTCACATATTTTGAGGGCCACCACATGGCAGACGTGAGCAGCAAATCACAAGTTCCCATACCGTGAGGCGGAATTAAGAGGCTGGTCTTAAGCTGTTTCTGATCACTACAAATTGTGCCATAACTTTGAACACAGGAAATATGTTTCAGAGTGAAGTAAAACAAACAGGCTGACTTCACACAGGAGCAGCAGCAGCATATCTCTCCTCTGACAGCACAGTATTTCTCAAACACCCAGCTGTCCAAAGACAGCAGAGCACAAAAGACAAGCATTAGAGAGGAGCTTCCACTTGGAACGATTCTCTCCCAGATAGCACCTTGACATCAGGAACGTTTTACATGGCAAACTGCGACCAAACCTAATTTCATGTTCAACACTCATTTTCACATAACACCGGCATGCCCTGCACATTTTATCTGAGTGTTCTCAAAGCCTTGGGAACACTCCTGCCTGAACATTTGCAACCTTAGGTCTTCTATTTATCTCTCTTATGTGTTACACTCACAGAAGAATGTAAAAGTATGCTACCCTTACTATTTCACTGTTAACTTTTTCTGTTCTGTAAGGTTTTTGAACATTTCCTCCAGTGTACTGTTCTCTCAGTTTCTGACTTGAGCAGAAATCCCAGCAAACTGACAAGGCCTTTGCCATTTCCAAAGAGCTCATCTTTGCTGAATGTGCGTTTCCCCCCCTCTGGTAGCAGGCAGACCCAGATGTCACACGCAATGCCTCGGCAGGGTGCCTGAGCTGTTACTGGGTTACTGTCTCAGCATCAGAGCCAGCTGCACTAAGCTGCTGCTGGAGTGGCGGAGCTGGGATGAAGAAGCCTATCACTCCTCAAATTAAGGATGTTCTTTAATTGACAAGGTATGAGCCAGGGTGAGGAAAGAGGATTTTGAAGAGTCAAATGAGGATAGACTAGGATGGTGGGAAAGGGGACTGTCACCACTGAAGTCGTAGGATCCAAAATTAAACCCTGACGCTGCCAGAAATTGTGCATGCAAATTACTCTATTCACTCTAATAGGGCTGGATCACGCACCAACAGCAAGCAGAAGGAAAAAAATGTGGGCTATCCAAGTCTGCACACAAATTCCCAGTGCTACCCACCAAATCCCAGGGTTTGCTGACTCTGCTGGTCTTCAAACTCTGCATGAAATACCTTCCACCCCCTCTCCCCCCCCCCACACCCCCAATAAATAAACAAACAAACAACAAAAAACAACCAACCAACTGCTGATATATCTCTTCTCTGACTGAGGATCTCACTTACCTTCAGAAAAGAGAGTGAATTATCAAAATGAGCGCCTCTGGCTGTGAAGGGAGAAATGCTGTCAGCCAGGAACAAGGTCAGGTGTTCAAGGAAGAAAAAGGGGCAGGTGTCTCTGACTCCCTAGGCACATGAAAGGCACTGGTGCTGTCCACAGAGCAAAGACTGGGTCAAGTTAGAGCCAACCAAAAAGACAGAGAAGTACACAGGAGGCTTAAGCTATGTATTTCAGAGTTACTTCTTGCCGAGATTGATTTCTGCTTCATGTAATTTCATACACTTTCTTTCTGTCTTCACAATCCACTCAGTGAATGTTAAGCAGCTCTTGGCACTGCAGGAAATCAAACTGCATTTCTCTCCAATCAAAGATATAATGAAGCAGACGCTGAGGTCTTCAGGTACTTTCTCCCTGTCAGAAGACCCATGACCAGAGCTCCAAGCATATGCTCTTCAATATACATGGGCTATAGTATGGGAAAATTTATACTGCATATCTTCTGACCTCTAAAAGGTGACTTTTCTAAGCTGGCATTGGATTGCTTGAGAACAGCCAAGCAGCTACAACTAGCACCAGGGAAGCAAAAGCTCACCACCACCACGCAGCCAAGTTTATGCTGAAAGATGTAAACCCCCCATTTGTGCAGCTCCGCAGATATACTTCAGCATAGAAACAGCTCGGACAAATGCAAGCACTTAGCATGACAGATCGAGTCCAGGGGCTGATGTTTCCAAGCTTTACGTAAAGAAAGTAAGACGAACAACCGACTCCTACCACGCAAGCTTTTGCTGCTCCAACTGGGACAGGGAAGCAGCAGCAGCACCCTCCGCTGGTTACCGCAGTAAATGCAGCAAACGAGCTGGTGGGAGCGACTCTGTGCTTAACCGCGTTCAGCACATAGTAAGGAGCTTGTTTCTTCCTTGAAGAACATCCTAAATTACTGAATATTATTAAAAATTCACTTTGTGTAGCTATAGAAAATCTTTAGTCACATGGACATACGCAATAATAAAGACAGGTGAGGACACGGGGAAAAAAAAAAAAAAAAAAAAAAAAAGAACAGCTCAGGAAAGCTTTGAAGCTCTGTGATTTCTCAGGAGAGCTGTGTATTGGTAGAGACTGGCCCAAGCAGGCACATGCACCCAGGTTTGGAGAAAAGAAAAAGTAACTAAAAATGTATTTAACTAAAGTAGATTCAGATTTTAACCTTATTGGTTATCCCCCTGATGGAGGTATCCGTACTGAATTTCTCTCTGACTGACTAATGAAGTGATACATCTCTCAGAATATTTCATACACATTAATTCAGCTGCTCGGTTTCACTCATTAAAGTATTTTGAAATTTTGTATGTTTTTATGTTCATTAATCAAATGGCTGTGTTCTATTTACTTGAGATTTTCTTTATTTATAAACCTGAGCCATCAAGATGTGAAAGATAAAAGACAGACATTCCAGTGAAACATCCTCTGCATGGCAGAATTAAGAGGAAACACAGCTCCATACAGAAGCACATCACTTAAAATGTTTTTATAGCTAAAATGATTGAGGTCCTTTCAGGGCACATTGTCTGTTCCATAAGAGGATTGGAAATCTGCCATTGTATTACTGGATTTTGCTCCAAAATAAACTAAAGCCAACACAGCTGGAGGTGACAGAAGCATGTCCAGGGTAAGTATCTATTCCCTGCCCTCCTTCCCAGCTGTTAAAGCATTCTGTCCCTGCTGCTTTCACAGCACAGGACTGCTTCTACCCTCTCCTCTCTGCAAAGCTCCTCAGCTCTCCTCATCCTCTGCCTACTGAAATCCCCCAGATGACACTCAGCCCATGAATCCCAAATAGCCAGTAGTTACAAAGACCTCATGTGCCGTTGTACCAACCCTTATTTTACCAGCCCACAGTTCGCTTATATCTTGCACCCTACAAACAACCACATCATTTCCCAGCAGTCTGGTTCCTCCTAGAACACTTGCAGTACTCCCCACTCTCATCTCCGAACAAAGCGAGGATCCTGCACGGAAAGAGTTGCTAAAGGTAATGCTGAAAAGTACTTGGAAAGGGGTTCAAATGAAGCTTGCACTGACAACCTTAATTCCACTATCTCTCAAGTTTTAAGCAGTTAATTTAGTAGAAGTATTATTACTATGCAAAGATATAATAAACTTATACGGACGCAGGTTAATGAAAAGAAGCAAAAAAGACAAAGGTTCTGCTATGTTGGTACCTTCAAACAGCTTATAAGAATTGTACAGACAGCTCCCCACAGCTTAGGGATCTGCATGGGACTTCCTTTCTTCAAGCAGAGATTTTCTTTTATGTAGTTCCTACAATAACATCTGAAGCTCTGCTTCTTCAAACTCTCCTCTTTCTTTCAGTATTTCATTTTTGTTGGTTATTTTCCACGCTTCTACAGTTCCCCGCTCTGATCCACCCACTGAGCCAAATTTTCCAGCTGGGCCATTTCAAGCCTTAATGCATTCAAAGTTCTGTCACGGCATAAACAAACATAAATAGTCTGCACAACCATCGAATTCAAGGAGCAATCCTCTTTTCTTTTACTGCGTTAGGAGCAGCATTAGCGCTGTTTGGAAACATACGATACATTCTTGGCACTCTTCTTCCCAATAAAGGCAACACTTTGTCAAACCCGCTCCCGTCAACTTTATTTGTCATGTATTTTAATGATTTTAAGGGGGAGGAGATACAGCTCAATTTCTGCCACCGAGCCAAAACTGATGAGCAAATTAATTCCTTTAGAGGCGAGCAGAAGAAAGAAGGGGGCTATCCTGGTGGCTGCTTTGCAACAGAAGCAGCTCTGGAAGGGCTGCTGGTTGGGACAGGAAGCCGCCTGTCTGCGCAGAAGCCTGGAACTGCTTCTGCATCCCTTCCAGGAGAGCTTTATGGACAAAGCAGGCATCTCCGAAGGCGGTACTGAAAAAGCAGCTGCCGTCAGGACGCACTGAGGGGGAACAAAGAAGCTGTGATCTCTCTCTCTCTCTGGTCAGTCCTTCTCAGGTGACTTCTCTGGGCACTGGGTCCCTACACAACCCCAAACGTTGCGTTGGGGCCCCAGTGGCGCCAAAAGCACACGGGCTCAGCCACAAGCCGGCCACCCGCCGCTAGGGGGCGCTGTGGTGCCGCGGCGCTGGGCGGGCGTCGACATCTTGGGGGGCTGCTGAAGAGGGGGGACAGTGGGATTTAAAAGAAGCCCTCTCTAGGCAACGGTTGTAGAGGGAGCGAGCAAGACTCAGGTTCTTTTCTTCCAGAGCTCACCTTCAGCTGCCTGAGGTAGCAAGTAATCAGGGCTGAAGCAGATCATTTCTAACATGTGGGACTTCATTAAATGGGAAACAGATGCTTCAGATTGCAGGAGAAGAAAACAAATTCCTTAAAATAAATTATTTTCCTTTCTTGGAGCTAAAATCATCCATGCTTAAATAGGCTTTTCTTAAGCTTTTTATGGAGAGAAAAAGTTTTCTCTCAGGATATGCTATAGGTGATGGGAAATGCTAGACAGTGGAGTAAACAATCCTTAGCACTCTGCTCCATCTCCCCCTTTTTTTTTTTTTTTTTTCAGTCCACATCTGGTCCATTTCTTCTTTCCAGTCACCTCATACCCAGCTGACTGAAATATCTAAGGGAATTCCCACTACAGAGAAGTACCTGTTTTTCTAGAGTTCCTCTTTTAGGTGTTTTGCCTGTGGGGCGTGCAAAGAATGGGCAAACCCTAAGGCAGAGGAAGTGCTGAAGGCTAGCAGAGGGGAGGATGCTTACTACGTGAGCTGTTATGGATTTAATGCCTCTATCTGAGTTACAGAGGCATTCAGAATACTGAATTCATTTAAACAATGAAAAGGAAGAAATGTTTTTCAGAGCTTTTTAGCCTTACCTCTGCAGATTGTTGAGCCTGCTCTTAATCTCCAAGGAATGAACAGCATGGACAGAAATTTCAGTATTCAAGACTTCTTACTCACATGGAACAAAGACTCCATCTATGAGATTGAGTCTGTTCTTATTGCACGTTGTGCATTGGGATATTCTGCAGAAGAGAACAAAATCAGTTTATAATCAGCTAATAGAGGCAAAAGTCCAACACGAAACAAAGGCTTGGCAGTTCTGATGCATCTAGGTCATGGAATCTGTCCCTTTCTAGTTTCTACTTGCTGAGTAACATGTTCAGTTCTCCTAGAAAACTGTATTCTTGGTCTAGTATCAAATGAAGTAAAAAATGAAGTTATCAAACCAAAGGTTTGCTTTTTTTTTTTCCTTTTTTTTTTTTTTTTTTTTTTGCTTGAGAACTACTTTACTCTGGTTAGTTTGTGAAGGTGAAGTCCTGCACTTGCTGCATAGGCATTACTTCATTTGAAGGCAGTGGAGGCTTTGGCTGCCTTAAGGATTATAGGTTAGGACCCTATGTTTACACTGTTTACGCCACTGAATGACCTAAATGAGATTAGAATAATAAATCCTGATTTATTATGAGGATTTTATTTAGATATGTTTTGAGTACGGGGTCTGTGTCAGGATTAATTATGAAATCTAGTGTGCCCCAGCACAGAGAAAGCTTAACAACGAAAGGACATTTTTTCCCTTGAGAACACTAGTTCCCAGCCCTCTGTCTGGCTTTTGTCAGCATTGCTAGATGTTGAATGGCACAGAGATTGCTGGATCCCAAAGATGGTGACGTACTCTGTGACTTGGAGATAAGCCCATGATAAGCGAAGGACGGAAGTATCCCATTGGCAGACTAAGTTATCATTCTCTGCAATGCAGTAACATTCAAAAAAGCTTGCAATATAAGGTTTTCAGAAGCCAGAGAAAAATGAGAAATTACAGTGTCAGGATTTACGGGTTAATTTATGTTGCACTGAGCAGGCACTAGTTGAGTACCCTGTAGTTAAGACAGGTTCCCTCACCTGTTGCAAAGGAATGTCCGTTCTTCTCAGCATCATGGCCTCCAGCTCTCATCAGGAAACTTGATACCTTATCATACAGTGCATCAGATTGCAGTGGCCTTATTATTTGACACAGAAGGTGTGCACTTAAATGATAGCTAAATTTGTCTGGCTTAATAGCCACACTACTACAGGCTTAAGAGGAATTTGCCCTTCCAAGTAGTAATTTAACCAGAAGGGAGGAGGGGGGGGGGGGGGGGAACAAATTAGTGAACTGCAGGAGTAAGGGATGCAGACTGAAGAAAGAGGAGTTTTAAGTGCTGTGGTAAAGCCAGGTGCATTCAATCATCATAAATTCCACAGTATCTTTACTTTTTCCTAAGTCCTGATACTCCCACTCTCTGTCAGCTGGCTGAGTGACCCATCTCAATCAACAGCAGATTTCTGTCCCACTTGTTTGTAAATTCTTTACTCGGTTCTCAAGATGTAAACCACAGGAACCAGGTACTAGAAGAAATACAATCTGAGAAATAAAGAAACCTCAAAAGAATGAAAAGCCTTCCAGTATTACTGAAGACAAATTCTCTGGTCTATCATGCTATGGAATCAAATATGAAGATGGTTCAGGATCTAACAAAATACTGAATGACTTTTTTTCTTCACTTCCTAGAGGTGCTCACTTCTGCCAGACCCTTTCTAGAAGACTTTTCAAGCTATGAACAATATGGTGCGAGTCCTTAGATGCATGGTAGCACACAGTGATTCACTCGCAGTCTTGTCAGCAGGTTCATTAAGTCCAAGTGACATCAAGAACCTTAGACCTCTGCACAGGAGCAGAGCGGCACTTCAACCTGCAGAATCCAGATGGTTTGTTATCTTCTTCTGATCATTTCAAGTAAAATGGCAGCGTGACAGCCCAGCTAAGCAACCTTTTGAACCCTCCAGTTCCACTTGGGTTTATTCCTTTGGACAGTGACCCTTAGAAAGAAAACAGTAATACAAACAGATCCTCTGGAATTACCTAACATCCCTAGACAGCAGTAGCTGAAATTTAAAAGGGCTGGAGGACAGCATGGGTAGGCCTATGAAGAAGTTTCTTGTAATGTTACAGAACAGTTTCTCTACGAAGTTTGGGGTTTGGGTCAGCTGTTAGCAAGGGCACAAGTCTGTGACACTGTGTGACCACTGCTCTTTGCTGTCCCATGACAACTCCTGGCCAACAAAGCAGCAGCTGTCTTTATCCATTCACAACATGCTGCTCATGGGTTGGGAGTGGGTCATCATCTCCACGGGGGCAGTAAGGGAAACCTGCACCAGTTAGTCTTAGCCACAAGCATAGTCACAGTGTTTGTGCTGAGAACTGAGAGGTGGTGTGTAATCTGCTGAATTTATTGTCACTGCCCTCTGACCCCACATAGACTGTGTGTGTGCTGGGGCTGTGGAAACTAAGGGATGCTTCTGGCAGGCCTATCAGCAGAACTGGGAAAGGCTAGAAAGAAGTTTTCCTTTTTTCTCTTGAAGGAAGTATCTAGGGGAGACATTTTTCTGAACCGGGACACAACCTTTCTAGTATATACTGAAATCACTTTTTTGTACTTATTCTGCCTGTTGTACCTGTTGTCTAAACTCCTGTCCAGGCTCTTGATCTTCCCCATCTTTGCCAAAAGAGCGCAGATAGCTTTGCTGACAAGCTTGCTTCAGTAACTGCTTTGTTTCCTGTGATCAATGCTGATACTGAGTCAGTTTTTCTTTTTTTCTTTTTTTTTTCCCCTCTGGGAAATATGGAGGATCCAGGAGCAGGTGCTAATTTAAAACAAAGCCCGTGTTTATTTATGCTAAAGTTCTAAAATTCTCTTTCCACGCAAGCTGTGACATATCCATATATGTACGTGATTCTAAGTGTTTTGACATTTCTTATCTTCACTCCTCTTTCCCATCACCCACTGTGTGCTCTGTGCGTTCCTGTACTTCGTCCAGCCTACACAGCCACCTGGTGCTGTGCATCCCACTGCTTCCATGGGCTGCTCCTCCAGGATCCCCACAGCTAACTCCTCCTGGTAAGGGTGTTCAAATCTTACCTAGGCACCTTAGTAGAAGTGAGCTTACCGACAGCAAGAGTGAGAACCCGCAGATCTCTTTCCTGTCAGTGGGAGCTGACTTTGCAAGGCACCTTTAAAATCGAGCCACTTACATTTCAGTGCATAATTGGTTTTGGGATGTAGTTTTAGGTGTTCGGTATAGATATTTGTAGGGGAGGATGAGCTTCGATGGAAGATCTTTTTAATGCATTATCCAAACTTATATACCCTGTATTTATATCAATAAGCACAGTTATAGTAATTGTCTTTTTCAACAACATAGTAGTTTTGAAATCTTCTTATGGGGAGGCATTAATAATTTGAATAATTATCATAGTTATTGCCCTGTGCCAGTATCAGCATCTCTGTGCCTTGTGTCTTGTGTACACTGTATTTATTAGTCCTTCCTGCACGAGGAACTCCTCGCTGAAGGAATCTCTTCTCACTGCTTGCTAGAAAGACCAGGTTTTCCCTGGAGATTGTTCCAGGCAACAATCACTTCTCATAAGCAGCTTGCCATAAATGGTGGAACAGGACACAGCAGCGCTCCAGCCATACAGCTAACGTCTCTAAAAAAACCCTTGTTATTCAGTGGCATATGTGACCTAGAGATACATTAAGCATTTCCACTGTGCTGCAAATATCTAAACCACCAAGTTTCAGTTCTCACTTCTCACCCCCATGAGGCAAAGCCAGCAGACTGCCACAGCACCTATTCATGTATAGATTTAATCCCAGGGGCACGTCTGCAGACTTGCAAGAAGGAGTGTCTGGTCAGCTGTTGCCACAGTGATAGCACACACAGGCAGCAACAGAACCTGTAGCTGCATGTATGCTTTGGTGAATTTGGATGTTTAGGGGGATTACTTCTTCCTGCACACAGTGTATTGCGAAGCCTCGATGTGCCTTTTCTTCCATTCTAGTGTTAGAGGAAAAAAAGCCAGTAAATGTGTTAGATTTGCTATGCAGATTTTTCATTTTGCTATAAAAGCAAAGGTATCTGCAGTGCACGGCTGAAATGCTTATTACAGTGGTTTGAATTTTGTGAGTAGGTGAAGGTGCTTAAAATTGTTCCTGCTGAAGCGCAGCTAAATAAAGTACTTGTTAAATGTGGAACAGGACAGAGATACAGCATGGCTGCCACTGGGGAAATGTTAGGTACCTGCTTCTTACAGAAAATAGAACGTGGCTTAAATAATTTAAAATCCAGAATGTTTTCCGGAAGAAGAAGAAGAAGAAAAAAAAAAAAAAAGGCAGCCGTAAACCATTTCAGAGCTGCTGCGTTTCTTTGTTTCTTAAGGATGGTGGGGATCCGTGCTCAAACATCAGCGAAGGGCAGCGTTCGGAGCTGTTCCCTGCCAATTGCTGACAAAGGCAGTCCTAATGAATCATTCTGAATTGTGATCATGTGCTACCAGCCCGCAGCGAGCTGCCAAAGAGGAAGTGCAGCTTGTTTTCTTTCATTTTCTTGATTCCTGTGCTGTAGGAAGATGAAAGGAGAAGGAGGAGGAGGCGGCAGCGGCGGCCAAACTTAATAAATAATTCTGACGATTCCTGATATCAAATGGAGGCCCCTGAGTGGGACCCACTGAAAAATGACACCCTTCCACCGACCCTGACGCCAGCTGTCCCTCCGTACGTGAAGCTGGGCCTGACCATTGTATATACTGTTTTTTATTCACTGCTTTTTGTGTTCATCTACGTCCAGCTCTGGCTGGTCCTTCACTACAGGCACAAGAGGTTCAGTTACCAAACTGTCTTTCTGTTTCTGTGCTTGTTTTGGGCCTCTCTTAGGACTGTGCTCTTTTCATTTTACTTCAAAGACTTTGTCACAGCAAATTCTCTCAGCCCCTTCATCTTCTGGCTCCTCTATTGCTTCCCCGTCTGCCTCCAGTTTTTCACCCTGACCCTGATGAATCTTTACTTCACACAGGTAAGCAACAGATATTTGATTAAATCTGACAGAAGGATAAATTATAGTTTTGTAAGATTCGTGAGAAGGATGTAATTTCCTAAGGTACTTTGGCAAAGCAAAAAGCAGATTTCAGATAATTTAGTTTGGAATTTTAACGTTTGATCTGTATGCAAGCGATCGGTGTTACAGTGGAACTGGAGCCTACTGTCATCATTTTGGGAATGGCAAATAGCGTCTATTGTCTGTGAAATGGGTGTCGCTTAATTTAAAGGGAGGGAAAAGATATGCAGGAGAGCTTGAAGGCTCGAGGTCCAAAATATTGTTCTGTTATTATTCTTTACTATTGTTCTTACTGCTTAGCTTAGGCATTGTAAGCCTCCTGGCTTAGCAGACCTCCATCTCAGTGTACAGCCAGAATTGTAAGTTACAATTTTGCAGGCATCCCCCCAGCTCCAATTTTTCGTAAGTCGGCTGACATAGTTCTCAGTGAGAGATTTCTGTTCTGTGTATCAACAACCAAAATGCAGTTTTAGTCCTACTGCAGACTCAAATTCCTACAGTGGTCTGTGTGCGCGCCCCAGTAGGTGCTAGGGGCTGTACAGAGGTGTGCTCTCTGTTTCAAGTACCCTGTGAAATAAAGGTAAATCATTTTGTATTGTGAAGGAAGCAGCATCTCTGCCTCAGGAAGACACCTTGAGAACGTATCTGTGCTGCAGACAGCTAGGAAGCCAAATGCGTTAGGCTGCACAGAGCTCTGTGTTGCTGCAGTTAGACTTGCTTGGAAGTATTTCTGGCAAGCTGGAGTATTTCGGCACCAGGTTGCAGGACAAGATGTCAGCATGCTGAGGCACAGAAAGGGTGCTTGGCTTGCCTGAGATCTCACTGGAAGCTTGCAGGAGAGCAGGGGCTAAATCCTCTATCTCTTCCTTCCCACTACAGTGCATGCAGGACACCCAGACCTCGTATGACTCTTGCTGGAGGCAGCTTTCCCAGTGCAGGGACAGCTGGTGAGGGGAACCCCGGGCAGTGCTGAGGACACTCTGTATGTGGCTGAGTGCCCTGCTTGGGACCATCTCAGTGCCTTGCTCGGGGTGCTTCTATAGAGCCTGAAATGTTTACAGTGCTCCATAGGGTTGTGAACTCAGAACAGCCAGACTGGAGAGGTCAGGCTGCTCGTGAGAGCCACCATTCCAGAGCTGAAAGCACATAAGCATGAAAGCTCTAAGAGGATCATTTGAGTTGCAGGGGGTATTACTTAGGACCACGTACACAGTTTTTCACTTAGGTTTACTTCTGTGGATTCAGTGCCTGGAATGCCTGCAACTCACACCACTCCACTCCTCAGGACTTGAAACATATTAAGAGATTGCAGGAACCTTTCATCTACATGCTACTTGAATCCAGCTCAGGCATTTAATCACCTCTGCCTGATCCCATGACTTTTGATAATGGTGCAGCTCTCCTGGGGCTAATGTCCATCATCACATAGGCCGCCACCATCACAGCAGCTGGGAATAAACCATAGCCCTAAGTGAGATTCTTCTCTCAGTCACACGGCAGGGCTGCCACGGAAGGCCGGAGAGTGCAGCAGCACCCTGGCTTTTAGCCAGGAGAAGTCGGTGCTGAAATGAGCGCAGGGCGCGCGTGGTGGGCTGCACTTTGCAGCGTGAGCGTCAGTGCTCAGCGGCTGTGTCATCAGTAACTGGTTCCTCTTGTTTATGGGAGATGTAAAAAAAAAGAGAGCATACCGAATGCGGACATCTGTCCTTTTAACTTATTTTTGGCGTTGCTGTCTGATATCACTAAGGAAGTACGAGGCATTGGCTGGAAACACAAAAATTGCAAGGCTATTGGCTCTGCCTTTGACACAATTTCTGCTTTGTCACCATGAGTCCTCTTGATCTTCCTCTGAGCCTCTCTTCAAAAGAACAGCATGGTCACCTGTCTCGAAGAGCTGCTGTGGGGATTTTGAAACATTTACACAGGACTTTCGGAGCTTGTGATGTGTGTCATAATCTCTAAAGATTCTGAGCCACTGGAGACAGGCATATTATTAGTAGTGGTGTTTGCTTTAGAGCCGGTTGCTCCCGGAGAAATCTCATCTCAAACATCTCCCTAACCATAACCAAGTCTTAAGAAATACAAGCACAACCACCGTGGAAATGTAATGTAAAGACACAGAACAGCCGCATGTATTTTTAATATACTGTTATTTACTTCTGGCCATTAAAAGGTGGTTTGGCTTGAAATTCAGCATCTTCTTAAGGCTGTATTTTTAATGTGCATCTATAGCTTTCCACAGCAGGCAAGCAAGAACTAGTGTGAAAGGGGTGGGGAGAGAAACTTTTGTTTTCAGTAATGGCTTCTAACTTCACAGACCTGTTCAGAAGCAACACTTATGCTTCTTTCTCTAGAAGGAAGGAAAAAAGGATCTGCAGCTGTGTCTCACTGCATGAAAACCGTGCTATCTTTCTGGTGACAAGCTGCAGGGAAATGAGTGATCTGTGCAGGGTATGGGAACAGAGGATGGGAAGATCTCATGGAATTTGCAGGTGTTTACCTGCTGTCCAGCATTTCTGGAAGCAGCGCTGCTAAGAAAACTTTTAGACATAGAAGTGAGAAAAAAAAGTAACTGCAGATCTTCCTGTCCCAACAGAAAAAAAAATCATTTGGTAACCGTCTGAGGGCATTTTTCAGAATAATAAGCACCTTTGAACTTGACAGAAAGTTAGCCACAACTATTCTGTTTTTAATTGGTATCCCAAAGCAATAAGGACATAAATTTGGACTCTCCCTTATGTGCAGCAAGACGAATAAGCCACGATGGCATCAGCTCAGCATGGGGTTATTCTCAGCCTTGAGCATTGCCATCAGCAGATACAGCGGAAGCTGAGATGTGCTGGGGCATACTGCTAGACCGTACAACCTGTGGACAAAAGGAAAATTATAATAAAAATGGTTCTGAGTCACAACTACTCCTGACAATTGTTCTTTGGGTGGGGAGGTGTGGTCAGGGTCCTTTGCAGTGATCTTGAAGTGGAATACAAAGGGTGCTGTAGGTAAGGCTTGAATTTCCTATGTATTTTTTTAATCGTCTGTATTCGATCTCCTGCCTTCTGAAGGAGAACATGAATGTTAATGTCCCTCTCAGGATAACTTTCTGTCTACTTGGGAATTATTAAAGTAAATCTCAAGGGAAGATGAGAGTCAGCAGCACTTTTACCTAATGTCAGCCTAACACCTGCAGGTACTTGCATTGTACCAGGACAGGGCAGCTGCCAGGTCCATCCAGCAGAAAGCTGCCAAAAATCCCATAAGATACATTTGCCTCATATACCTGCACCTCTCATGGCTTTGTTTTGACTGCTCAATGAAGCAAACGCTGTATACCAGCAAAAAAAAATGTCCACTTTTTGTGAATGCAGATGGCAAGGATCTCAGGAGTCAACGACTCTGTTATTTATGTCCTGACTTCCCAAATCTCCCCCTCTTCCCAGCCCCTGATAGGGGCCACAGGCCTTGTGAACATTACTGTGGGCATAAGTTTAAAGAGGCTCTGGGAAATGAAATGAAACATTGCCCTTTTTGGTATGGTGGTGGCATAGAAGGGCTTGCTTCATTTTGTTCTGTTTCAGGCATTTCCCTGGAGAGCAGGATGCAACGGAAGGAAGAGGCAGGCTAGGATGTAGGGCAACCAGCTCAACAAAGTCAAGGCCGAAGGACATGAGCCATTGGGGATGCTGGAAATCCCGGTCCTTCTCTGCAGGCAGGCATGGTGAGCCACTTGTTGGGCTGTGGGCTTAACCATTGGGTTGGGAACTCCTCCAGGATCTGGGGAAGGTGGTGCTGAGTTGTGGAACTGTGAGGATGTATAGGTGGAGAAGGGCTGCTAGGCAGATTTACCTCCCTTTCTTCCTCCCTAACCATCTTCTCTTTTTTCTCTGGCACGTAGACTGAGGAACTTACCCTGCCTTCCAGGCAGGGCTGATAAAATCAGGGACTTTCAAATGAGGAGAAATTGTGCAGAGTAACGCAGTTAGAGAGGAGCTGGCCATGCTGGAAGTGCCTGGCAGGGCGGGGAGAAACCATCACCAGGCTTTCAGGGAGGCTGCATTTATCTCCATGGAGCTGGGGTACATGTTATCTGTGAAGGAAATTGAGAGATTCTTATCCTCTGGTTGGTCTGGGCAGGATCTTAACAGTAATACTACCAGCGAGAGAATCAAGAGGCCTTGTTTACAGCATGCTTCAGATGTACATAGAACTACAAAGGAGTCCAACTGCGGATGGTAAAGCATCAGCGTATATATTTGACTCTAAACATTGCCCTCTGCATTAGATCTGTAGGAGACAAACTGATACAGCGGACTGGCTGGCTGTCAGCATCTGACACGAGAAATGACGTCATTTGCTTTGGAAAATAACTTGACAGGAAGGCTACACCTGCAAACATAGCGTGGCTGTCGGCCCTGTGATAGCTCCAGCCCTTGTTTTTACTGAGCTGCACAAGGCTGAGTATGGCAGGTGGTCATAGCTCATGTCAGTAGGCTTTGCAATGCGCATGGAGTTTAGGGAGTAGAGGGATAACGCTTGGAAGAATCTGATCCAGGAATGAAGGAACATGTAACAGGGAAGAACAAACATGGGAGAAGGAGAGAAAGTAGGCCTGGGACTGGAAAATGCACAGGAGAGGAAAGGTGGTGGTGAGGGGCTCCAGGCCTGCAGGAGGCTGGGTCATGGTTTCAGGGCACAAAGAGAAATTTGCGTGGAATGTGATGGCAGAAGAGAGGGACAGCGTTGAGAAGGACTGGGAAGGAAAAGTACACGCTGTGCTTCACGTACAGCTCTTTGAAATGAGGACTGGTAAATAAAGCTGGACCTCATTCCTCTGCAGAAGGCCGGCTGGACAGGTATGAGAGCACTTAACACATACCTGAGGCTTTTGGTAAGCTGAGCACCCAGTAAAAGTGAGTTGATACAGAAGTATCTTGGAGGTTTGTGCCTGGATTCATATCAGTGCAGCTAAATCGGAGCATAGACTAAAAGCTGCTCCAGTGAGAGTTTTTTTTGTTTTTTTTTTTTTGCTCTAGGAGTATGTGACTTGACTCTGACACCTGTTTCATTGATCCTTACATGGACAGGGTGGCTCCTGATGTAACTTTGATAACCAGGGCTGTAACCCCCATAAGTCATAGCAGCCAGGCTCTGCCTGCCTGCCCTGCTCTCTGCTGAGCCACTCTCCTCCATCCCACCTTTCTTCTGCTGGGGCTGGTGGAATGCCTTTAAGGTCAGCTGTTTACATCAGTTCCTGAAACACAGGAATTTTCCCTGGCTGTATCTAGGGCTTTTTTGGAGCGCTTTTGTACTGCTGCCCTTTTATATGCCAGACATATACCTCAGGGGAATGGAGGAGGGAGTGTGAGAATCTCATTTGAGGTTTCCAGTCCTTCAGCAAAGAGAAAGTCAAAACAGGATAGTTCTCCTTCAGGGAAAAAAAAAAAAAAAAAAAAAAAGTGAAAGTGAGAAGAAATAAGGAGGAAAAGTAACCCTTTGCCATTAGAAACACAGCAAGTCATTTTGCAGAGTGTTCCTGGTAGCTGTTCCTCCTGGGGTCCTCAGAAAGGTCTCTTTTAAGAGGTCTGCCTTCTGTGTGCTGTTTGGTCTATTCTTAGGAATAGCTGCTTTGCTCTGGTTTGCTCGAAGCCTTGCTGAGATGACTCAGATACTGGCTGGAAGTTTTCTCAACGCTCTTGCAGGGAGGGGCCATTGAGCAACCTTTTCTTCCACGGCTCTCTGGAGTTAAAGGGCTGCACCCACGCATCTGAGGTATATTGAGCTCAGCTTCAGACACCCCTTACTCCCACTGGATGGCCCTTTATTCTGTGCCAATCACATTGCTATCAGTGAAGCAGTAAGCAGTAGTAAGATGAAGGCATCTTTGGTATAAGCAAAGGCAGTAGAACATGGCTGCCTGTGTCTCTGTCTGGCCGTCAGTTTGCACGAGTGGTCATTTTGCTCTGATAGAATTCAGAAGCATCTGTCTGTTGGGGCAGCTCCACCAAACCCAGCACCCCCACACACAGCTGCTTCAGCGAACCCACATCGGGCAGTGTGGCCCTGCACTGTACCCATGGTACCAGCAGCAGGAACAGTGTGCGTGGTCCTTGCTAAGTTAGAATCCACGGGGATTCTGCTGAGCGGGGCTGTTGGATGTGAAAGCAGTGTTCTGTGACATTACGGGGGTGGCTGCAATCTTTTAGGGGAAGTACAGGAGATGGCATTGAGGAACAAGTGAGTTTCCCAGGCTTTGTGGACCCCGCAGAACTCATTGCTCAGCGCAGATTGTCTCGTGGAGCTCTCTGCACAGGTTCTGAATACCTCTGTTCAGAGCTGCTCCTGAAAGCTGTCAGAATCAATAGTTGCGTGTGCGAGTACTGCTGCTGGGGTCAGAACTCCCACACCTCTTACAGCTCCCTCCTCGGTAGCAAGTGGGTAAAGCAACTGGGAACTTATTCCTGATTTCCTGTGCGAATTCATGATCTAGGAATTTGAAGATACCAGAGGTATGAACTACTGGGAGACAGCGTCAGTGGCTGCAGAATATTTTTAAAGATTCTCCCCCTCGACGTTTCAGTTTATTTTCAGCTGTTACTTTTTAAGGTCTGCTGAGAGGCTCAGAGCTCTCTGCTGGTTCTGCTATCACTAAGCAGACTGATGTGTCATAAAAGTAATTTTCAAGTCAAGGCAGCTGCTTGTGGTGAATAGCAGCTAAATGACACGTTGTTCCAGGAGTGCTGGAACAAATGAAGCCTCATTTTCTCCAGTTCTCTTTCTCATGTTCGACTTTGAGCTGTGTCTGAGGCTGTTTCCATGACAGGGGCATTTCTCATGGTACTTGGCTGTGTGCAGTCTCAAATCAGGTGATGTATGGGGTCACTCTGCAGGATTCTCCTCACAGAGCTCATATATCAGATGCATTTAGAAGGTACCTTACTCATGCTGGGTCACTGATTTTCAGGAGGACGACAGAGGGATCATTCACTGACTGAGAATTTCAGTGACCAGAGTGTTTTGGGCTAAACAGCCCAAAAGACATCAGTCACTGCTCATATGTCTTGACCTCCAGAGCCTTTGCCATTTTGGTCACCCTCGTTTGGATGGATAAACATATTGGCAGCTGGACACATGCCTACTACCTACACAGTGATCATGTAATTCCTGCTTCCTTGGCAGAGCGCAGTAAACATAGTAGCTGTTATAGAAGTTACACTAAAAGATATGTGATACCAAGTGAAATGGATAAAGTGGGATGACTTGAGAAGAAATCAATTGGGAAACAACCCTAGGGAACAGTCATGCAGCATGATATTTTGTAATACTGGTAATCAGTGTGCTTCAGTGGTGACTGCTGAGTTAAAAAAAAACACAAAAAAACATTTATGAAGGTTTCTCATCGAATCATAGAATGGGCTGGGTTGAAAGGACCTCAAAGATCATCTAGTTTCAACCTCCCTACCGTGAGCAGGGCACCAACCACTAGAGCAGGCTGCCCAGAGCCACATCCAGCCTTGCCTTGAATGCCTCCAGGGATGGGATATCCACAGCATCTCTGGGCAACCTGTTCCAGTGCATCACCACGCACTGAGTGAAAAACTTCCTCCTAACATCTAACCTAAATCTCTCCTGTCAATTTAAAGCTGTTCCCACTTGTCCTAGCACTATCAAGCCGTGTAAACAGTCATTTCCCCACTCCCCTCAAGTACTGGAAGGCCACAATGAGGTGTCCCCGGGTCCTTCTCTTCTCCAAGCTAAACAAGCCCAGTTCCCTCAACCTTTCCCCACAGGAGAGCTGCTCCAGCCATCTGATCATCTTACTGGCTCTCCTCTGGATCTCCTCTGCATCTTCCCTGTGCTGGGGGCCCCAGGCCTGGGCACAGTCAGCTTTGTAAGCTGAGCATGTTTAGTAACCACGTTAACTTACGAAAAAGCAGTGATATTTCCCTAGATCATATGTAATAAACAAAATGCAAAATAGGAGAATGTATTTCTGTCCAGTTTCTGATGATGGTTAAACTCCTGTGACTGGTACTGCCTGCCTACGTTACAGAAAACGTTTCAGTATTTTTTTCTTCTCAGCAAGGTAACTATTGTTCCTGAGCACTGTCTCTGTAAAAATATGTATTGTTCTGTTTGAGAACAGACAGTAGAAGCTAAATAAACCTCAAAGTAAAGTGATTTCACTGGCATCCTCCTGAGAAGCAGCATGGCTGCAAACTGATATCACTCATTTCAGGCCAGAGTACTCCACAAGCTTCACATGTGCATACAGCACCCGACCCAACGTGCCGGTATGAGCTGGTCCGTGTCAGAGGCATGTACTGATTGGTTTTGGAAGAACCTAATAATTATTTACCTCTTGATAATGCAAGCTCTTGTGAATACTGATAGAAAACCTTATTCCCAAGGCCGAATGAGTGAAAACAGTGGTGCAGACAGTTTGTGTAACAGTATGTGATCATCTCTTGCTGAGCAGTTTTAATACTTTGTTCATACCTTGCCTACCGTGGACAAGACATACATGTGAATCTGTCATTACATTTCATGTGCTGTGTGAGACAGGACTCCTGTGGACACAGCGTTTTTCTTTACTCACGTGTCCTATGTCTGATGCAGTTTTTTTTTTATTTATTTTGCAGGTGATATTTAAGGCTAAATCAAAATATTCCCCAGAGCTACTGAAATACAGGTAAGAACTGTGGAAATCTTTGATGTGGTGAAGAAAAATGGCCATGTACTTTGAGAAACTCTGGTAGTTTGTGATGCTTGTACCTCTGCTACTCATATTGTATACCAGTGTTTCGTGACCGCGGTTCTGAGGCCAGCTTCTTCCTACGGTGTTTCAAAGCCTGTGTAATTTCTCAATACAAGCACCACTTTTAAACTTTCATGTATTTCAAAGGCAGGCAGAAAGCACTGACCCTGCTGATTTGCCTACAGGTTCATAAAGAACCTGTGGGTGCTAGGTGAATCCAGGCCCAGCACGTTGGTAAAGGCAGCAAGGTGACGTATTCATTGCAACAGGAAAAAGTGGGACTGGGTATGTCTTAACTCAGAAGTGAGGTCAGCAGTAATAAAAGGCTTAAAAGTTTTGGGGAGCTGAGAAAGGAGTTATGGAGGGAAGGAGCTAGAGAGAATGGATTCAAATTGATGATGTCTTCAGGAGCTTGTGGATGACTTACCTCAATCCCATAGAGCTGAGATTATGATGGCTTTGTATTGAGGTGTTAGGATCTGTTTAGGGTCTTGTTTGAGCAGGAGGGTTTGTCAGGAACTACCTGAAAACTGCTCAGAAGGCCTAAATGTCCAGAAAGTTGAGGAAGAGATCAATAAATTATTCTTTATTGTGGCAATGCCTAAAAACATAGGTCAGGGGAAATATTGCTAAGATAGGGCAAGAGGGAGATAGAGAGAGAGGCTATCTTCTTTCTAAAATAATGAGTTTACAATCTGAAGTCGGGATAGGAAAGCAAAGTAATTTGCAGCTGAAATCTGACCTCTTATTTGCTGACTGTTTAAGAGAACCTGGTACTGTATCAACTGGTGAAATACTAATATTATCTGTGCCTGGGAAGGTGTGTTATCTGGTTAGGTTTTAATGCAGCTGGAGCAGCCATGTGGAGCTTGAGAAACCACGTCTGGTAGACAGGCAGGACAGCGAGAGCAGGCTTGGGCTGAGCGGTGCTTGGACCGGTGGGCAGTGAGGGTATGAGACATGTGAGGTGTGGAGGCTGCCTGGAGTTTGGGGACTCTGTGCTGATGAGCAGCTCATGCAGAAATTCTAAGGATGGAAACAGAGAGGCTGCATCTGTTTTGGTGGCCCCAGGAATGCTTTCAAGTTAGTTGGTCTATGTGCATACTTTGGCCATATCCCAAACCACAAAGGGCAAAAGCCAGATGCTCACTGGTGAACACTGTGACATACAAATACATTCATCCCCCTTTGAGCTGCGGTTTCTGTGGGAAAGAAATGGAGTATAGGTTGGCAGGCAAACATTGCACACACTCGCCAGGTCCCCAGGCAGCCCTCAGTGAAAGTGAGTGTGCCTGCCCCTGATGGTGCACGTAGCCAGAGGAACCTTTGCACAACACCTGAGCTGTAGGTAAGTTACGGTGTAGGGTAAGTCTGTGAACATGTTTCTGGCTGGCTTTAAAGGTGAGAGATAGCAGCTTTGAACCTTGTACGCTACTGGCATTTGTGGCAAGACTTTATTCTTAAAGGGTGCTTGAAACGTTCTTTCTTCAAGCAAAGAGAGCTCGTGAGCTTGTGAAGGTTATTTGGTGTCTGCTGTGAGCACATACTACCCTGCTCTCAGTGGCGATAGGTCCATCTTGACTCTTCCCTTTTACATTTCTAACAGTGATCTCTCTTGGATCTGGTTCAGCCTAGTCTCTCATATTCAGGACCACAAGTAGAATTTTGTTTTAATATATAAAGCTATTAATATGAATGTGGTTAGCCTGCGTGAAAAAAAAAAAAAAAAACCAAGATAAATGAAGCTGACCTCATTTCAGGGCTGTTCAAGGGATGTAAATACGTTGTTGTTTTTAAGTACGTATGATTGTATTTCTGCATTATGGCAGAAGTGGCTAATGGCAGCGTAAACAGATCAGCAGAGAGGTAGGACTGTGATCTGTGTATTACGTAGGCCTCATAAATCAGAGTCATTTCAGGTAAAGAAAAAGTCCTATCAGAGGACCAGAATCTGAAGTAAACTTTTCTCAGCATAGCCTTCATGTTAGTAGTCATTGTGGCAAAAAAAAAAACCTCATGGCCAAGTCTGTACCAGCCCAGCTTCATATATACCAGTCCTCCTGCACATCTCCCTGGGCCTAGGGTTTTCTTACAGTCACGGAGTTCAGTCGAGGCTTACTGTGCTGTGTGTATAGGCCGTGCTGCACACAGGCCTCAGACAGTGTATGGCTTCTGAGGAACCACACACGCAGTGTAGTAGCGTCACACATTTTCTCATTAATCAGGGCAAAGTTCGCTGTGTTCAGCTGAAGTTTGGTGTTAAGCTCAAAGAAAAACTGACTTAAGAGGTGCATCCAAGCCTGACAGAAAAAGGGAACACCTCAGTACGTGACTTCTCTGCCAAGCCAGGTTTCACTTAGCTCCTTCTAAGGGACTAGCCCCAGAATGGGAATTATGCTCAAACAATAGGCTGTTTGAACAGTTGCTGGTATAATGTAGAAGCACTCCTCCTGCCATGCTTTCTATTTTCTGAAACAAACAAACAAACAAAAACTGCTTATTCATGCTGTGTAGGTGCCTGTGTAGCTGAGATATAGGGATGCATTCTGCTTTTAAGTGAGGCTTCAATGCTTTCTGCAGCTGCAGAGACCCTAAAACTGCCGTAAGAGACACAGTCTACATCTCCATCAGTGCTTATTCAGAGATCCAGCAACAATGCTTCTTTTGTCAAAGCAGGCAGCCTTCTCCCCGGCCCGCATCATGTTAATGAGGGGGTTGGAAGCTCGTTATGTGAAGAGCTGTCACGGCCCATCAGTTGTGCAGCTCACATTGGCATATATAGGAATGCGTGGGCAATGAGAACTCAAAATGGCGCTTTTTAGTTTTACTTTTTTTGGCTTAACTCTGTCAAGGAGGAGCCTGGCTGGTCACGAGACAGCATCGAGAGCAAGCAGGATGCTCTGAAGCAGAAATTTCTTCATGACCATCACATAAAGACTTCTGAAATATCAGTAGAATCACAGAATATCCTCTCCTGGAAGGGACCCACAGGGACCATCAGATTCATGTACTACCACCCCAAATCCAAAATCTTTCTTATATTGTTGTGCCCCAAGCTTCAAAAGTAACTAAAATCTTCACACTTCAAGTGGGAACTTCGTCCTCTAGCAGAAGCTGTGTGAGAGAGGAGCTCCAGGACAGCAGTGCTTCTAAGCATTAGGCTGTGAGGTTGAAAGGAGCTGCCTCTAGCTGCTTATTCTAAGAACAGAGCCCTGCCCTGGAAGATTAAGAATGAGCACAATCTTCCCCCTGAGAGGGACTTTCCATGACCAGCAAGGAAAAGACAGCAGTCTTGTTTGCTGCCAGATATAGCTGGAAAGAAGGGCATTGATTTGTTGACTCAAATGGGTATTTTGAGGCTTTCAGTTCTCCCAGTTAGGCATCTGAATGGTCCCGAAGGTATACCTCTCCCTTTCCTGCCCTCTGAAAAGAAGACAACTACTCTTCTGTTTTGTAGCTGGGTTGATAATGTCGCAAAAGGATGTGAACACGTGAAAGAAATCTATCACTTTGAGGTAAAAGTATTTTTAAGCAATCTGAATTTGATTCCTCAGAGACTATCAGTCAAATTCAAAATTCTTACCAGACATTAAAGACTAGGACCAAAACCACTTGCTCTGTGTCTGTAGATTATAAACCCTATCAGAAATTGCCTTGGACAACAGAGATAATGAAATAAGCAAACACTTGAAGTGTAAATATGTTTTTTTTGTTTGTTTGTTTGTTTTATGGAAACCTCTGCAGCTGTGCGTAGGAGTAAAGAGAAGCAGCCTTCCTTGGGTATATGGCTTTACTTATGTTGCAGGTATCACTTCTGGATGGGTGGGAAAGCAAACCAGTCCAGTTCCGGGGCTCCTGTCACAATTCCGTTCCAGCTCTGCTCCCGTGGTTGTGCAAACAAACCCTTTATCTGGCATAGATGGCAAAATGCCAACCTGGAATCCATGTGCATATTTACATTTCTTGATGGTTCTTTCAAGAGGTTGCCTGTGCCAAAAACGTTTAAGAAAATGGGCAGAGAAGGATGCTGGGGAGCCAGTATTTCCGAGTTTTCCTACACTTAGGCACTGCCCTAATTTGATGTGAAATCTGATTGCAAACAGTAGCAGTCAGTGGTGCTTTTCATGGCAGTAAAACCGAGATCAGCAGCAGTCCTTTCCAACCAGCTCAACCTTTTTATCCTGCCAGCAAATAGTCAGTTTGTGCCATACACGAAGTGCACGCTTTAAGAAAGTACGTGTTGTTGTATCTCTGCTGCGCTCTTCCAAATTTTATTGCCTGACATCAGTTTCTTTTACTTACTGCTTATTCTATGACTGTAAAAAGAGGTCTGAAGCTAGCTCTGTTCATCTCTCCAGCAATCTGGAGTGTTTAGATTTGGCCGTGGGACATGGTCAGCTGTGGCAGCCCAACATGGCAGCTTCCATTCCTCAGAGCTGCAGCTTCCATCTCGTGACCAACACTTGCTGAATAATGTCTCTAAAACTGTTTTCTCCTCACTCTCCCAGGTTGCCCCTCTACCTGGCTTCTCTTTTCATAAGTCTCCTCTTCCTCTTGGTGAACTTAACATGTGCAGTATTGGTGAGGACACAGAATTCAGAGAGAAAAATCATTGTCTCTGTCCGGGTGGCAATTAATGACACGTTGTTTGTGCTCTGCGCTGTTTCACTCTCCATCTGCCTGTATAAGATTTCCAAGATGTCTTTAGCCAACATTTACTTGGAATCCAAGGTAAGGTACATTTTCAGTTCCTTTTAAAGTACCTTCTGAGAGATGTGGGTAGTGCAAGGCAGAGGCACACGGTTCTTCAGATCTCCTGAGAGCTAGAGGCCTTAGGCTTTACAGCTTGCACTTGGTAAATAAACACTAAGGAGTAGAAAGAATGCTTTTGTCTAATCCCAGAGACCCCAAAATACAAGTTTTTAGGATAGAGTTTCCAGGACTTCGTGCTGGACTTCCTCACAGCTGTTTTTAAGCTGGGTGCTACCCAACTACAGTTCAGTACTGCTTCAGAGAGGTGGTCCTTACTTTGAGACACTTCAGTTTGATAAATTATTGCCTGATTGCTTTAAATGTTTAAGGTAGCAGCGTGCTGAAGGTAAGCCAGAAAAAAGAATATGAATATCCCTTTATAAGTTTCCATTGTGTCCTACAGACAATGTTTTATAAAACCCTTGATGTATTATAAATTCATCCAAACAGGGAGGAGGGGGAAAAGGTTTCTCCCATAGGCTACAGAATATTCTCTCAAGAAATTTTGTTAGGTTCACAGCTTTGCTGGAAGGGCTGGGTGCACAAGTGTCATAAAAGCTGGCAGTGTTTGGCATTAAATCAGTCAGTGTTTTGTATCTATACAAAATGAAACAGGGCTTTCAGAGGTATTCACAGAACATGGTGTCGTGGTTTTACATCTCAAAGTAAACAATTAGTTCTAACCAAGGTGCATTACCATTATCACAATAAACCTTCCAAACATCTAAGTTTTAGCTTCCATTCTCAAGATCTTATAATAAAATTTCTCTCTCCGTTTGGTTAATCAGATGAAAGGAACACTTTTCCTGTTTAATCAGTTCTGGCTGTACTGCACAACAACTGAAAGTTCACGGCTGAACAGAAGATTTAAAAACACAGCTTAGTTTGTTTTGCTTCTTTCCAGTCTGTCATTTGCTGACCAAAGGGCATGGGCAATGGATTATTTTTACTGTTGAGAAAAGTTTATCTACTGCTGCAAATCACAGAAGTGTAAATCTCTGTAACAAAGCAGTGTTAACCTACACGAGGCTTTGGTGGATTACTTTGCTCCATTTCCTCCTTCTGCAGGAAACTTGATGTTCTTTACTTCAAACTATTTCGTGAGAAAGAAAGAAACTTGAGTGTTACTGCAGAGAGGAAAAGATGGGACACGGAGCTGATGAAAGTTTGAATGTGAAAATGAGAATTAAAGAGCACCGTACCTCTTTCTTTCTGCTGACCTGAAAAGCAGTCCCTCTGGGGACTTCCAGTAGGATTTGGCTGCATGTACTTAGGGATACAGACAGCTGGAGCCAGCAGTGAAAAAACATCCTGGTTTAATCTGCCACTGCCATGCTGAAAAAACTATCTAGAGCTAAAGTCTGGTCTTTGCAGTGGCACTGTAGAAGCTGCATTGCGCAAAGCGTGCGTTCCGTGTTGCTTAGAGATGGGGATCAGTGTTGGCAGCCTTTTCTTTGCATCTCCCATCTCCCGGCACGTACACTGTGACCACACGTGGAAGTGCCAGCAGAGGCACTGCACCGCCTGCAGGGTCTGGTGTGGTCCCAGCCCGCGTGTCCTCGGCCAGAATTGTCATGCACTCAGCTTTGCTGCCTATTTGGGGCTCCCCTCTTTTCTATGGGCCTGTGACCGAAGAGGGGATCCTTCCAGCACTCTGCTTCCCCCAGGTCACCTGACAAGATTTGACTGGCAGTGAAAATAGGACAACTTTAGCCCCTTTTTATTTGTATTAGGTGGCATTAGAGTTTGCTAAAGCTGCACGATATTTAACTATTAAAGAACGACAGCCTTATGGGGAAACTACCACGGGCTCTGCGCCTCGCTTCAGTTTTTAGATGTTGCTGAAGTGGGATGTGGTGCGTGCCCATTAGCAGCTTCTCCCTGCTCGCTCACTCTGGGTTTCCGTGGCAGCCCCACTGCTCCTACAAAAGGGGAATGGGCAAACGTGGAGCAGCAGTTTCCCCTTTTTGGCACATCCTGCTTGCTGCTCTCACTGCTGCGTGCCAGCTGTGTGCCCCAGTTCCCACACACAGCAGGCCCCACTCCCGCCATGGCTGCAGGTTTTGTAATACTCCTGAGTATTCGGGCTGCTCTCCGAAGCAGTATTATTTTTGCAGGAGTGCAGGCAAGCTATAGTTTCCCACCAGCTTTTCTGATGAGTCCCTCTTTGCTGCCTCTGGCCACGGAACACCCAGTGCGAGGTGCTCGTTTGGCAAAGCCACAGGACAGCAGCCAGCAGCATATGTGGGCAGCAGAGGGGCCTGGTGGGCTCCCAAAGCCAGGGCTTCATGGCTAGGGCTGGGGACACAGGGCTTCAGGATGTGGTGACCTGGTGGCTCACCCTGACCCACCTTATATCTGGGGGGAGTGGTGTAGACCTTGCTGTTTCCTGCCCTGGTATAAAAGGTCCTGTGAGGGGGGAAGCAGCTTCGCTCTTGGCTTGCCTGTTTCAGGTAGATGGGTTCTTTCCATCTACGTTGTGTAGGTCTCTGCCAGGAAAGGGAGGGCAGTGCTAGTGAAGCAAATGGCTGTAAGGTATTTTGCTGCCCTGAAGCATCATTCCTCAGAGCATTCCTTCTTTGGCTATGATAAGCACTATTCCAGAGCTGCCTGCGCAGCATTTGAGTTTCTTCCTTCAGAGCCATCCCTGCTTTGTTCAAATGCCTGCTGGTGTGATCAGACTCACAGCTCCCCACAGCCACGCCTCCTGCACTCCTCTTGCTGCCACAACTCCTGTGCTGATGCCTCAGTCCCCTGATGCACAGTACTCAGGAGCTGCACTTGCTCCTCGCACTAGCTGCGGCTCTTTGCCCTGCTCTGTCCCTTTTCTTCTCTGAGGCCTAGGAACTGTCACGACTTCATGCTTTGCAATCTCCTTCCTGCCCCAAAGCCTGAGGTCCCACTCTCAGACTACCCAGCCAGGGTCACTCTGCCCATAGGCTGTGCCCCCGCTTTGTCTCCTCCGTGTTGACTTTAGGTGAGGCAGGATGTTCTGTTCCTGTCTGTGCTGTTTAACTGCTGACTGCTGCGATCTGCTCTGTACTCAGGAAATAGATGCACAGCAAGTGGTTATAAAAAGATGCAAGGTTGCATCATGCTAGTAGCCAGAGTCTGAGTCAGGATGCTTAATAGCTGGCGTGCAGCTGAATTCTCTAGCTCTATCTGATACCAGGTGTTCTCAGCTGCTTTCACTGCTATGAAAATAGCACTTGTGCAGCAGTGACAGGAAACAATCACAGCCCATCTTGGTAAGGGTTGGAACTGCTGCCATTCCCTGGAAACCACTGTGTGGTACATAGAGCATAGGATATACTGATCAAAGGAGGAAAACGTCACTCAGTCACATTAGGCAAAGCACCACAACAAGCCCCCAAAGCAATATTCTTGCCAACTTCCCACATGACTAATAACCTGTGTCTAAATCTTTTCCAGGGCTCATCTGTGTGTCAGGTGACAAGCATAGGAGTGACTGTTATACTACTTTATACCTCACGCGCCTGTTACAACTTGTTCATCTTATCATTTTCCCAAACCAAGAAAGTCAATTCTTTTGATTATGATTGGTACAACGTATCAGATCAGGCAAGTATGAAAATATCTGCTAATGAGGATAACTCACTCTGCACGTGGCAGCTGATTTCCTAAACATTATGGCAGGAGGCATTTATATATTAAAATTCAAGGTTGTTTTTCTCTTGTTTGATGCAATGAGGTCGATTTGCTCCAGGAATTCAAATTTCCTGCAATAATATCAGGGGAAAAAAAAAAAAAAAGAACAGCACTAAAAGGAAAACTTAAGACTGGTAATTCAACAATTTAAAAATATATCTAACATTTTGTTCGTTTGTATTGCACTGTTAAAAAATACATTAAAAAAAGATGTGTTTTGTTCATTGGGAAGAATGTACTATAGCTGGAAGCAGAAAAACAGTTCTTGATCCCACTGAAATGCCAAGTTCCAAGTTCTGAAGTCATCTCAGACCTTCCACTGGCATTTTGTGCAGGATTTATGTGCCTTAATTCTGACAGTAGCGTGATATCTTCTCTAGTTTTTGGGTCAGGCTATGACTCTTCAACATTTCATTGCAAGTTACAGTTCAGATGTTGAGAACTAGCAATGATAGAAACACTCAGGGAAATAAGCAGCTAACTCCTCCTTGAAATTTAGGCACTCAGCTCCTTCCTCTGCTTTGAAAGGCATGGTTCCCAGTAGCTTTCCAGCCCTATCAAGGCTTGGAGAAGTGGCAGGTGCATGTCTGGAGCACAAGTATTTTTTGAGCTCAAAACCCTAGATACGTGATGCTTCCCCACCACCAAGTAAGCACTTGCAGAGCAAAAGCAGAGTTCCCAGCTGGTCAGGCAGATGCCTTGTAGTGCCAGGTGGGCCAAGCAGACCTGGAGCCATTTTCTGTTGAGCAGTAAAAAGAATTAGATATAAGAAGCAGATAAACAGCAAGACAAAATTGCTCAGAGGATCTTGTTAAGAGTTGTTAGAGATCAGTACATCACGGATCACTAGTCTCCCCTGCTGCTGTGTGGGTAAGAGCTAGGTGATACCATACCACTTCATGCAAGTAGAAGACAGTTATTAGATCGAAGAGCAAAACATTATGATTCACCTCCTGAATCCAGCATTTTCCCTCCTGCTGTTGGGACCAGCAGTGCTGGTGGCCGCTTGTGGTCCCTTGCAGATACTAGAAAGTTACAGGCAGAACATTTGGTCATTTCCCACCTGGAAGCCACGGTCATTCATAGGGAGCTGACTGGAATGCCTTAGGACCTGCTGCATTCCTGCCTCAGGTCTCTCTTCAGACACACTTCCCTTTTTGATTCCACACAGAACACACAAAAAGACAGGACGGCCCTCTTCAGATATTTCAGATATGGCAAACAGCAGAGGGGAAATCTGGAGAGAAGTTCAAAGCTAATGCTAGAGTAACAGTGTGCTTATTCAAGATAAAGTGCACCAAATTGAAGAGTCCCAAACCTTAATTTTTTAAATATTGTCAACAGCACCCTTGAAGACCTGGGCACTGACTATTCTTTCATGTACTATTCCCATCTAAAAAAGGACTAGAAACTTTGTTTCTCAGCAACCTGATTTTAACTCATTCTTCCCAGCCTAAAAGCCTGGCAAGCATCCAGCAAACTTTGATTTTGCTGAAGGAAAGACAGAGGATGGGGAAAAAGAGAGGGTAGAAGAAAAGAGAATTCACGAACTCAACAACATAGAATATTGATTTGTGTTTTAGTATGCCTTTAATCATTAGCCAGGTTAGTCTGGCTTTACTGGAAAGAGTTTCTGGCCACGCTGTCAAGTTTCAGCCAATTAAGTACAGGACTTTGTAAGAAGACATGTTGCCTCTTGCACCTCCTAAGAAAATGCCATTTCTGCTTGTAAATGTTTTTCTGACTCTTCAACAGGCAGATCTGAAATGCCAGCTGGGAGATGCAGGTTACATAGTGTTTGGAGTGATCCTTTTTGTCTGGGAGCTCTTGCCTACTTCCTTGGTTGTGTATTTCTTCCGCGTCCGAAATCCTTCAAAAGATCTAGTGAGTGAAATGTGTTGCACACTTGTTAATGGGATGTGCTAGCAGGGCTGGAGGGCTCAGCTTCCAGGGGAACCTTTTGCTTCTTCAAGCGTTATCTTTTTCAATGTGTTGTCAGCAGAATAAAAGCAACCCACGTCACTGACACTTCTAGAGAAGAGCACAATTTGAGTTCTCCTACACGCATTTTCAGAGGCAGTGAGAAAGGAAGTGGTAAAGGAAGTAACAAACACCAGCTATATGAAGTCCTTCTTACAGTTCACCTGTGATACCTGATATCACACTAGGAAACCTACCACGGTCCATCAAAATACATGTGTAAGATCTCAGGCCCTACTCCTGCTTCAGTTAGCCAGGGTAAGTGTAAAGAGGAGAAACAAAACGTTTTTAACAACACAGGCTGGTGAGTCTGCTCTTCTCAAAAGCAGCTACAGAAAGAAGGTACAGTTCAGGAGTCAGTTGCTGTCATCGCTACTTTCACGGGGTACTTCCTTACGGTAGACATTACCTGTCACAGTGGATCAATCAGAAGTGATTTTCTTTCTCCACAAGAAATAGTTATGCTCAACACACATTGTAATAGGAAAATAATAGGAAAACTGGAAACAAGGATGTTAGAAAGGCAGCTGTAGCAAGGCAAGACTGAACTTCCATGCAAATACACCACAAGAGGGAGAGCAAGGGCCACAGTATGTTCACTAGGACTTCACACAGTGCAGGAGTAGGGGCTCAGCTGGTTCCCAGATGTCTGAGCACCTCATCCAGACTGAAATGGGCTCTCTGAATCTTGTCTACTCTCCAAATGCACCGTATAATTTAAAGTGTTACACGAGGAAAAACCATTATGGTCATGAGACCGTCTCTATGCCGGTAGAGAAAAAACAGAAAGCAAGATTTTTGTCTACAGCATATGTAGAATTGCCTGCTTTGAGTTGGAAGGCAGGAACTAAGTATGCAGTGACTTCTTCTGGAAGTAAGAGACCAAGCAATTTATCTGCTCTAAGTACTGACTCAAGTTTCACCTTCCCTCAGGCCAATGCAGGAATGGTCCCGAGCCATGGCTTCAATCCCAGATCTTATTTCTTTGACAACCCTCGCAGATATGACAGTGACGATGATCTGGCGTGGAACATTGCACCCCAAGGAGCACAGGGCAGGTAAGATACACGAGCTAGTGGCTTACTTCTCCTCTACCTGTTTCTGCTATGGGAAGGAAGATGCACACTGCACAAGAGTAATGAAAACTGTTCAGATCTAATTGTTGCCTAAATGATACAGGGTGGGAAGAAGCTAACATGGCAGCTCAAAGGCATGAGAACAGCTCCTAGGGGACACTAAACCCACTGCTCGTGAGAGTACAGGCAGTACACCAGAGCTGCTTGCCAGATGCAGGCCTTGTATACAGACACAAGGAGGTTCAGGTCTGTCACTGACAGTCCTTTGCGGTCACAGGACAGACATAGATTATAAACACTAATTCTAGCTCTCAGAAGTTCAACCACCTCCTGGATTAGCAAAGCAGAGCGGGGAAAGTCTTTAGAGAACTGAAAAATCAGGAAACAAGTCATGAGTCATCGCAGTGTGAGAACTGTAACGGTGCAATTGCATTTTGCCCACGGTAACTGAACAGCTGTGTCAGAACCAACGCCACTCACTAATTCTGTTTCCTTCTCAAGTTTCTCTCCAGATTACTATGACTGGGGCCATCAGAACAACAGCTTCATGGCTTACATAGGATCCCTCCAGCAAGATCCAACACTGGACACAGACAGGCCAAGCCCTATATGACTTCAATCAACTACTGCATTCTAGGACATTCCAATATTAAAACAATTGTTCTGAAAAACAAAGCTTAGAACATTTATTCACCCTTTGGTTTTTATAAGTGTTCTTATGCACAGATAAATTAAGAACTTGTTTTTGCCTCAAGCTTTTCACAGCTTAAGGAAAAGTATAAGCTAAGAGTTAAACTTTCCATTCATGGCTCCAAAAGCAATGCCTCCTCTTTATGTCCATGGAAACTACTACAACCAATACAGAACCCAGTAACACTGACAGAGCAAATTCACAGCTACAAGCCACTTTTTCAGTACAGTCACCAACATCATGCATTTTCAGTGGTTATGCATTTTCAGTGGTGATGAACAAGAGCCTACATGCCACACAGAAATCAGCAAGCAAAGTGACTAGCTGTCACTGCTGCAATAATGCACCACCCACTCTCCCTTGCTGTGCTCACATCCACTGTTTGGTCTCCAGAAACGCCCAGCAATAATCTGTGGGTGCCAACGGATCCAATTCTTTCCACATGGAGGAATTCAGTGACTCACCTTTGCTTCTTTCGCACTCGCCCATCAGACACACACATCAGACAGTTTTGTCAGTCTGCCCCTCTGCTGCCATTTCTCACAGCAACCAAATGTGACATTACTGGAAGAGTTCAACCTTCACTGCCATACCATCACCACCCACCTCTGACATCGTGGGCCGACATGATAAAACAGGAGGCATTACTTTTGGAGCAGCCTTCATGACACCCTGTTTCAAGCCGTGGCATTTTTGGATTTGAACAGAGTTTCTAGAAGATATAATCACTTTATGCTCATTTTAAAAGAGCAAATTCCGTGAAGTAAAATGGTAATTATTTTCTAAGTATTTTTATTTTTACACTGTATTAGGTTAGAAATATACGATTAAAATAAGTATACTGTAAATACACAGATGTTACTGAGATGCATGACAGCGAGAGATTCTTACGTGCACGTAAAGGCCTGTAAGGAGAAAAAAAAATGCCAACACCATTAAATATCGTCTTTCCAAGTTACTGCTACATTCTTGGAGCACTTCTACCCTGGATTGTTGCTGCTGACACAGCACGGGAAGATGGTTGGCAGCTAACACATCTGTGCTCTAGTTACCATCTCAAAACTCAGAAAACATAGAAGTCCATTTTCTCAGCAGCTGCAGGGACAGTCTTAAAGTAGAAGAGATGCTCATCTGCTCTGGCTTGAACAGCAAAGCTGAAAGCAGAAATCCTGTAAGCTTGAAGGAATAAAGTTATATGATAATTCTGTCAGTCACCTCACCTCTAGGTATTTCCTACAGATGAGTAATTCAAATGGCTACTCAATGGCCAGAGGGATGGATGCATCAGGGTCCCTGATTCAGTGGGGCAGGGGGGGGAGCAGTGTGAGAAAAAGTCTGCCACATCTGCCTGTCACATCTGAAAAATTATTGTGGAAGCTCCTTAGAGGGAAGAAAAATTACTAAATTGTTTTAATAATCTGTGCTGAAAAAGGCATAGATCAAGCTTCCTTTCTATAGAAGCTTTTTGCCTCTCCCCCTCACACAATGGGACTTAGCCAGTGGCTATGATTGTCCATATTAAGACAGATTAATTCTGATTTAATTCTGCCATGCAGACAGCTGGATGTGCTGGTATATGGAAATAGCAAGCAATACAGAGCAGCACATGAAAATCCAAATGAATGAAAAATCCAAAGCTGACATTTAGCCTCGGAATGCAATTAAAGTGAGAAATCTTGCTTGTCATCTTAAGCTCAAATCACAGAATGACTGCCATGTAAATAGTTTAAGCTGCACGATTCCTAAAGCATAGCTGAAACCCACATGAAAATAAACCAACTGAATTCACAAGTTATAGCAGAAAATACTTTAATTTGTATCTCAGATTCAAACATAGCAAAGATTCAGAAGTGTTCAGATCTCAGTAAGCAGTTCTAGCATTGATTTCAATAAATATTACATTTTAATAGGCTAGATATATGGAGAGATTGTGAAGTGATGAGTTGCAGACTGCTAGTTTATAAACATAAGCATCTAGACTATTTACAACATATTACAGATCACTTCCCAGAAAAGCTCAAAGCAAGGTCAGATAAAGACCAAATCATCCAAACACAACTCAAAGTGTGGCACAGTGTATTCCATGCATACACAATGACATATAACACAAACCACCAGCTGGAGTAGGAGAACACATTATTCCAACTTCAGTCTGTATATTTTAGCTTTTAAACTCTCTACTCTCACCTTCGTCCTCTGGCACTTGGGAGCAAGTTTGTTCAGCAGCAAACATTTTAGCTACGCTGTTTGCACCAAGTTTTTTTCACGTTTCACTTAAGCCTTCCTGACTTAGGAACAATGAAGCATTTTTGTCTTTGTCTTCTTGCTACCTGTGTGATTACAATCATTTTGTCATTTGTGCAGGGAAACACAATTTCAGTCTGAAATGAACGGCAGACAATGTTAACAAGCTCATCTCCACTAAGGAGCTGGAATTTATGGGTTTATAGCTTATGGACAGTGTATCTGACCTTATTTCTTCATATAAAAACAGGACTGTAAATTTCTAAAATTTAAAGTCACCGTATAAAGAACCATCATCCAACTCACAGAGCAAAACCTCAAAGGCAGCATAGTCACAGACTGTACATCAAATACAGTAAAAAAAAAAAGAGATGACAGGAAAATGGTTTCAACTGCAGTCTACTTTCAAATGCAAAAGAAAGTCTCTAAACATTAAAACTCATGTTGTCATGACACAAAGGAAAAGAAAAAAAAAAAAAAGACTTCCCATCTCTATGTCCTTCCTCTAAGGACTCTGCCTGGATTGTGCCCGTGAAGATTTTAGGAATCAGGTATGCAAGGTCTGTGTGTCTGAATCTCTCACCCGTCCCATAAGGGACAACACAATGCCAGACTATGGTGCCACTTTAATGTCCACAGATTTTGGAGAGCCACAAGTGGAAGAACAAAACCAAGCTGCATCCCTAGAAGGTTGGAAGCAACTTACTTCCCTCAAAACCAAAACAGGGTAAAAAAGAAACAATTTTGGGGCAACATAAGCAAGAATTTGTTTTGCCATTGGAAATCCTGCCTAAAGCATTAGGCACTGCAATATATAACAGCAGTTAAATCTTATCTATACAAGGTTCTTCACTTGAGTGAGTCTACAGGTTTCTCACCCTTGCAGGTCAACCCGAAAGGGGAGAATTAATGACCAACTGAAAAAAAAACAATATGCACAATAACCCTGAAGACTTCAACACTCAGCTGTACACATTTGAGCTAATCATCTAGACTTCCATTTCAAGTTAACAGAGAAAGCAAACTCTGGGCAGCAAATTATTGTATCCTTGAGTATGTCAAACCAACCTTGACAAAGGCCAGGTGAGTGCTCCGCCTCGACTTCACCTGCTCTCCTCCAATGACTAGAAAGGGAGCCCATGATGACTTGCTCAGACAGGTGCCCACAAGCAGGAGAGGCTGCTAAGTTCAGAACGTAGCATCCCCAGGCTGGCATTAGCTTTCCCTAACACCACGTTAATTTTTTTTACCGGCTTAAGCAAGGAAACAAGGATGGGAAACCAATTGTCAATTTGCACAACTATCACCAATTTTATTTCTTTTCTTTCATTTCTTGCCCCAGTTTGACTCAAGTAGGTTTCGTTTCTCAGGGAACAATACTTTCATAATAAGGAATGTCAGCAGGAAAATCTCATTTCCAGATGGAAATGTCTCCAGTAGAGTCTAATGTGGAAACAAAGGACAGAGCATATTCCAGCTTTCAGGAATATTTCCTCCGTAAAGGATCACATTACAGAAGCCAGTATCACTACAATATAATATATCAACAGGTCACTACAGATCCAGTAGAGTGAAAGATGTTTAAGAGCACTTTGTTTTGAGAGGATTTAAAAAGAAAAAACAGAAGAGATGCATCTACACTGCACCAGCACTTCCTACATTCCTAACTCCTATCTTCGCTCCAAAACAATGTTTTTAAAAGCAAATTCCTTCAATTTAAACTTAAACCAACATCTGGTTACTGATGATCAGCAGTGCTGCTCTGAATTCTGTTTTGGACCAACGATTAAATTACCACTGACATTTGTGGACAATGATACACAAGCAATTTCTTATCTTATGAAAGTTACATTATTAACATACCCGTCTTATTATGCTGGATATCCTTTTAAAGAAAGTACAGTTAGGGATTGCATAGATACAATATGCAGTATTAAATGTCAGTGTGATTACGAATTTTAAAAAGCTTTTGTTTTTTTCAAACTGACTATAAAAAAGTTCTTCCTTTTTGCACTGATCTTCTAACACACCATTAAAATATAACCCATTACAAGCAAATCTATTCTCAGTGCTCAGAGAGCAAAATGTACTGTTTCAGTATCGTAGACTTTAAAAGGACAGCTTCTGGAACGGAAAATAAAACAGGCTAGACACAAATTTGATTGAAAAACTTGTCAGCTGGCAATGCTCCACTAACCATCTTCTCCCCACTCCCTCCCCACTGACCCCTGAAGCAAACGCGGGCTGCTGAAGAATCACAACTGTATTGTGTCAGGGAGAACGTGGTTATTTTGAAGAAACCTGAAAAGCAGCATGGTAAGGGAAAAAAAAAAAAAAGAAAACTTTCATATCAGCGTGATGTAAAGGAGATCGGTACAAGCTGAAGTTTTCTGCTCGATAAAAGTAAGCTTCATATCACAGTAAGAAGTCAGAACTCAGCAAGAGCCTTATTTCCTTTTCTGGTTTTACCTCTAGACAGCTAGAATCAGCACACCCAGACCTCAGAACATACTGATGCTCAGCACTCAGGAGAGGTGAGCCACCTCTTGCAGGACAAGCCAAGTCAGGACTGAGGTACATACGTTTTCATATAAAACAACTTTCTCGGAAAGACAAGATGAAGAGAACTTATGATGTATCGGTACAATAGAACCGTGAGCAGAGAATTGAAAAGATAAACCAGATCAGCATAATTTACACATTTAAAAACTATATACTTCATTCATAAATATCTTCTCAAATTAATAACCATTCCTAGTTTAAACATAAATATTCAAGTTGGTGTTCAATTTTACTTTTTATCAGTTCATGGGAGTCCTGTAAGGATCAGTTCCTTCTGCTCAATGCAGTCACGTGAATGGTCTTCACTAAGAGGTTGGGCAAAGGCCTTCATTACCTTGTTTGCTGTAGTAAAACTTTAAAATTCTGCAGCTCCTTTATACTCGTAGAAAGCCTGCAAAACAAAAACCCCAAAGTGTTAGCAAGTAAACTGTGAAAAGTGCAAACTGCAGCCTTTCATGGGTACTTTATTTATGTTGTTTTAAATTAGAAAAAACAACCTTTAGAAGACAGTTGTGTTGTTTAATGCGTATGCTACTCTTTCTTACAAAAGATCTATCTGGCTCTCCGTTACATTTATATAGCATACGTAAATTTTAATCCCTGTAATATATTTTAAACACCTAAAAATAGCTGATTACGTGTAATAACATTTATCCCATTTGAAACAAGAATTTCAAGCTCGGAAGCACCAGCACCATGAAAGTCACAGGTTTACTAATCTTTTAAAGCTGTTAGGAAGTTATATTTTGTAACTTGAACACAACATCTTTGTTATATCATGAATTAATCAGAACGGAAGTTTTACTAGAAACAATTACATCAAACTCCACTTCCAAAAGCCTAAGGGCTAAATGACAGCACTGAGAAGTCAGGTATTTTTCTTCCTTCTCAAATACACACATTCAAAACAGAAATAGAGAATGTACTTCTGTAGTTAGCAGTCAGAGTACAAGCAGCAGCAGACATGCAAAATCTAATGCTTAAGACCATTCAAGAGATCTATGGAATGAGGTTTGAGGTTGTGCTGTGTGTAATTCATCACTAAGTGATGACCCAAGGGTTTGTGTGCCCCACAAACCCTGCTTGATGGCTCAGAGTTTATCACTAATAATTGTCAGACCTCTGAAAGTCACAGCTGCACCCACAGACCTTGAACGTTGACACTGAAGTTGGACTAGTATGTTTTCTTAATTTTTTTTTTTTTGCATTACACAAATTACAGAACCTTACCTCCCGAAGGCATTTACAAGAGCAACTATTTCTTGACGCGTTAGTTGAAAACCTTTTGATGGGCTGTTCTCAGGAAGGTTCTGTATTTCTTTCTCGGAAAATAAAATCTTCAGAGCAGTTCCTAAGCCTTGAGTCTACAAGCAAAACTCAACATTTTAACGTCAACAAGGTCAATAGGTAAGGTCGCTTCTTCCAGCTCTCAAACAAATAGAAAAGTTTGAAACAAAAGGAACATACAAATACTAACCCATGCAAACTGTAGTACAGATTCTCAGAAACCGACACTCCTTCAGCCCAAGTAAGTGCACGCAAACTGAGACAATAATGCAAACACATGCCATCCATTGTACACCAAGTTAATTCACTTAAGAATGTTTCCTCAGGTATACTTACTCTAAACCCTCATGTTTTTAATCTCTTCCTTTCCCATCTCTTTTCTTCTCAGCCAGACCAGATGCATATGAAAGCATGACTGTTAACACACTTCCAGCTCCCTCCCTGCTACAGTACAGATGCCTCGGGAGCTGTGGATCAGATCTCCGCTTTCCTTCTCTCCTCCCCCTACCAAGTCAATCTATGTTTTTATTATGAGGTGTCACAACACTTCTGCTTTCTCCATCTCCAGTCCCAGTGGCAGACATGGCAGTTTCAGATTCAACCCCTATTTTATATACAGAAATAGAACAGAAAAAGCTACTCTTATTCCCTGTTTTAATAGAGCTGGGGAAGCACCCACTGGATTTTGATACAGTGGTTGAAGCTCAGTGCAAGAGAATTTCATAGGCCAGGAAACCTGTCCCTAGTTCACTTGGCATAAGAAAAAGTGATATCAGAAGTATGAAAGAGAACAGTGTAAGTAGAACTCTATGAATTCAGCAGACTACACTTTTGCTGTTACAAATTTATTTGTAACTTGAACTCTGATAAGTTTAATGCTGTCATGTCAGTCTGGACTGAATGTTGGCTTTAAGGGTTAAAATCTTATTCCCGAAGTCTCTAGAAACCAAGACTTTTTAAACTCTTGGTTTCACTGCACCTCTTGCAACACTTAACTGTGAAAATCTGAATTACTTTTTTTTCCCTTTATGCTTCAATTTGTGGAGCTGAATCTCATCAAGCAAGTGCAGTATTTCCGGAAAGGCTTCCCACTGCTGACTCCACAAGACCCATCTGCTCACTGAATACACAAAACACTGACTGGAAATAAGACTTTGCCTTGAGGTTACTTGCTCTAAATTCTTTTTTTTTTTTTCCCCCAGAGAATACAAGCTACACCTTTTAGGATACAGAACCACCGCCGACTAACAAAATTATACAAATTTTTAATTGCTAAAAAGTGAACTAAACATATGTCTGTTTTTAATACATAAATAAGAATATCAAAGACCTAAACTATACCTGCAGTTTGCCCCACAGCCTGCATTTATCACATCCAACACAATCCATTATACGGGATATGTTTTTGAAATGCAATCTGAATTCTTCCTAGCAATTAAAAACAAACAAAAAAAAAATGGTTAGGTTATATTACCTCTTTGCTTTACCAAACTTCACTTAGTACCACTAAAATACCAATCCTCTTTTAGTAAAATTGAAGAAAGCCACTACCACCTGGGCTCAGATCATAATAAAGATCCACATAAATCCAGACTCTTGTTTCCAAGCCGTTGCTAATACCTGATGACTTGAAAAAGCAGGATGTGCTGAGTAACACTTGTGTACTACACACTAAGTTTCCAAAATATTGAGCAAGTTTCTGAGCTATTACTACTTACCTGTTCCCCTACCCAATTTTAATTAAATTGTTCAACTCCTTTTTGAACCAACCTATATACACAACAAACAAGCAAACAACTGCCAATTCACAAAAGTCACCAATCTACAGACAAATTAGATTGCTGCCTTGCAGTTTCAGAGAGGAAGCTAATATAGTACAGAACTAATTAAGGTCATCTGTATTAAATATATCAAGTCAGGAAAGAAATATCAGATGGGCTGATAGAATGCTATTTGAAAGGCACCAGTAATTTTTCTGGTGCAGATGGAATTCCATATAATACTAATTTCAGTAGCAGTAGGTATTAGAAAGTATTCAAACAGACATTTATTGCAATGAACCACACGCCAGTTGAGGAAAGATACTGCATACCAATCTGAACAACAGTCTGGTAACACTGGAAGTTACTGTGTAGTAACAGCATTCACATTTGTAAACCGTGCCCAAGAACTATGAATTTAACATTAGAAAAGCATAAAGCACAATTCAGTGAAAAGAAATGCATATATAAAGACATGTCTTTGGAGCAAACATCACTGTTTGTGTGTGTGTGGGGTCCTATACGGAAGTGACACTATAAAATTCTTTAAATATTGCTTATGCTATTAATACAAAAATCAACACATTTGCATTTGCACACTCCTGATGGCAAACAAGGTACTAAAGCAGAGATTCTCATCTGCTCAACTCGGCACAAGACCTCGCATTCACTTACAGTGAGCAAGACTGAGAGGCTTCAGACAACTCCATAAGTTTTCATCCCTGCCTTTTCTAGTCTATGTCTCAGAAGCACACTGCTGAGAAGTTTCCTAAAACAACTTAACTTCAAAAATCAGTATTTTAGACGTTAATCAGAAAAGCAGCTTCACCTTCAATGATTTGGCTCCTTTTTTATCTCCAGCAAACATGGACTTTTCATCAAAGTGCATATGGAAGGACCTAAGAAAGACAAAACGCAAGAAAGTAACAAAACAGTTGGCATGAACTACAGTGTAGCATCAAGCTTGCACAGCAGCTGCTAAGAGTGAAATACTCTGAGATCCTAGTTGTTCCACACCAAAATTTTCCCTCAAGTTTCATATCATTGCTCTTCAAAAGCAGGCCATTATCAACTTAACTATTCAAGTGCTGTATCTTGAAACCTATTACAGTTCTGTTGAGATTTTTTCCCATCTCTATTGATCAAGACTTCCTAATATACACTGAGAATGTCTTAATAATTGGGATTCCAGTCATCTGAACACATCCTAAACACCTACTGTGACTATGGCTAGGAAACAACACTGAAGCCACACAGCATGCAACTGATCACAAAAATTGAGAAGATGAGCAAAAGAATTGGGCTCAAGAGCCTTAAAGAACAAACATTCTTCCTCTGTCAAGCCCACGATAAAAGCTGATTACTTGCTGGATCATTAATTAGAAGGATACATGCAATATTTTCTTGTTCAAAATAGATTATGCATTTTACACTGAAGAACTGGACAAAAGAAACAGAGGGAGGAGCCTGGGCTGGTATTTTTTCTCCTTTTTTTATTTAAATATAGAAATATTTCCAAAGTTTGAATATTTTTCTCCTCTCATTATTTTATTTCCTTATGCCACTCTTCCCTCTCCTATTCCATCAACAAGTCATCTACTCTCACTTGAGAATACAATTGAGAGCTTCAAGCTATCAAAAATAAACCAAAACCAACTTTACTCCTTACTTTGTATCCCTGAAGATTTCTAGTAAGAGAGCTTTAGATTCAGCATCCTCATGGCCATTTCCAGTGTAAAGGTCAACAACAGAACGCTCGAAGTATGGTGCAACCTTTGACAAAGCCCGTAGCTCTATCAAATACAGGAAATACAAGTTTTTCAGCCTTCTTGGTCCTTCTCCTTTTGTTTCAGCGGGGTCAAAACGGCGAGTGAACTCTTTCACATTTGGTCCCCAGCGAGGCTTCCCCCAGGTTTCTATGCAGGAAATAAAAAAAGTGGAGGGGGAGGAGGTTAAAAGCCTTTGGAAAATGCAGCACAAAAGAATGAAGTTCGGAAAACAACAAATAGATGTTTCAGATATTGTAGTGTTTCATTCAGTGGTTTTACCTTAACTCAAATTACCTTCAAGAAGATAATTGGCACACAGGTGTAAATTAATGCTAGCATGAAGTCCAGAAATAAGTTTATAAAACACTCTTTTCTCAAGGCAAAGACCTGTGGAGGGAGGAAAAAAGAAAAAGACAAGCAAACCTCAACCTAGGTACTGGAAACAGTGCATTAAAATTAACAGACCTTGATGTTTCACTGATAAAAATCTGCACCACTCAACTGTCATGAGTTACAATTACAGTCCCTCATCATTAATTTCAGCAGTATGCTTTGGAAGCTTGTATATTCACAGTAGAAAAAGTGTACCTCATTTTTATACATAAAGTACCACCATCAAGAATAATGTTTGACATTTCATGGTTGGTTTTTCAGTATTTTAATGAATCTAGTTCAATAAGCATCTGACAAACTTCTACACGAAAATAAGATACTTATGTTGCTTAAGCAATGGACTTAAAATACTCTTGAATTTTGACTACCTGGAAACCAGAACTCTAGTCTGATCTATTCTAGTTAGAATTAAAGCTACCACAGCATTATACCGCTCTTACAAAAAGACATCAAAAAGCCAGAAAGCCCTATGGCACTGGAAAAGAGCCAGAAATACCTCTCCCCAGCTGTACTGTAAATTCACTGAAGATTTAAATGCACTGAGCAAAGCCCTGAAAACATGACTTCGATGAATAAAGGCTTTCACAGCACAGAAAGAAATGTAGTGGCAATGGGTGGCCAAAATACAATTTACACATAGAAATTGCTTTGAAATACAGCTTACACCAACAGACATGAACTACACTTAGAATTTAGGGGTTTGCTTCCTTCATAAATACATGTTTGGGTGACTCCCCTGTCACTCAACTTTCTACAAATAGAAGGAGGAAGAGCTGATGGGGAAGCCTATCTGTGAGACTGAGACACAGCCTCATTTACAGTCAGCATATTTTAACAACTACATGAACACGCACCTTTCTACAACAGAACCAATCAGAACCTTCCAAAGATTCCGGAAAGGCATAATGAACTAATTTGCAAGTTAAGCACATTTAATTAATTTACCTTTTTTCCACAAAAACAGGATTCTGGTTTCTACCACTGGAATAACTTCCATTTAAATATAAACAAAAACCAAACTGTTATGCCTTCTGAGAAAATCTCTTACACTCATGTAAGAGCCACAGAACTATTTAAAAGCGTTAATGCTTTTTAAAGTTGTACTAAAGTACAACTAACAATGTTACTAACAAATGCAAGGATGCATTTATGCCTCAAAGAGCATTAAACTCTAACCAGTATTGAAGTGAACATCCTCTTTGTGAAAGAGGAAATGTTGAATGTAAGGAATATATCATGTAAGTGAAGAAAAACTTATCAAACACCCTCAAAGAAGAAAAATGTTACTTGAATGACACTCAAGTTCTGCACAATGTATTAGAAAGTGTGAGAAACGTTTGGAGAGAAGATAAATTACTACTGTGTTCTTCCTACTGAATTATATTAATCCATCTGAAAGGATTTACCTTCTAGCCATGTGTAGAAAGATTCTCCTGTAAATAGAAAACATGGTTAAAATAAAGAGCATTCATTTTCATCAGTAAAGTACCTTTATATTACTGTGTGTACTAACATTAGTTGCCATCTGGACATAAAACTAAATAACCTGGCTACTGAAGTGAGACTAGGCACTGACATGGCTGAACTTTGAGAACAGTTAAAATCTGCTGGGGTCAGAACAAGAGAAATACAAGAACAAACACGACTAAGCTACTAGCAAAGCTTATGAATACACCTGATTACATGCACTAGTGGTTAAAAGCGTGACAAGAATGCATAGCTGAGAAAACAGGAAGATATCACATTTACATTTCCTGTAACCAACACTGTTACATTTCACAGCAGCCACTTATATAATTATTTCCAATAGCAAAGAAACTACTGCATTCTGGATTCCAACATATACCACCGTTCTTCAGGTTTGAAGAATGCACCAGGATCCTAAATGAAACACTGCCCTACTCAACTTACAGATACACCAGTTCTTTACTGCATGTGTTCCTAGGCTCTAAAGTCACAAACACTTCGTGTTTCTATTAAGTTTCACATGGGTACCCTTTCTGCACTGTATGGTGTTAGACATGATCAGAACAACCAAAAATAAAGTAAATCCCTGTGCTCAGATCCAAATAAAGAAATAACAAAGACAAAGGAACATCTTCTGATACAGCAGAAATCCACCCAATCCATTTCTGGTTAATTTTGTTATTATTTGTACAAGCCCTAAAACCTCTCAATTTAAAAATCTGCTGAGCAAAACCAGCCAAATAACTTAAATGATCAGCACAGAAAGCAACTCTATACTAATTGATTCTAAACATCAAGGTAGTGCTTTAAAGCAACGTTAGCTCTGTTAACAGTTGTATATAAAATGAACACTATTCATTTCATCCAAAAAAAAAGTAAAAGGTACTCATTGCTACCTCTAAATGGTAATTCCTTCGGAAGTCAACACCAACTAAATTGGAAGCAGAAGAGTAAAACCCTATAGGTAACTGTTGCACAATGATTTCTTGAAGTTCTTTTCAATTACACACAATAGGCAATTAATTCATAGCTTTGGAAGATAAGGAGGGGAAGAAATCCTGCCTGCTGCTTTTAATCCTAGCCAGTATAGTATCTTTTCTATAAGCATTATGTATTTGGATCCAGAAGAGCTTCTTCAGTTCAAGAGGCCACAGGGGATCACTGGTAATCCAGGAATAAAACACAGAAAAAAAGGCAGAGTAAAATGACTTACCATCATCTCCTCCTAGGGGGTTGTGGAAAAAAAAAAAAGAACAAAAAAGTCCATGAGCATTTATTTCCATAGCAAAGCAGTAACAAAACATAAGCTTTAAAATAAAAACTGAGAAAGTACAAGAAGCCTTATTTAAACTATCAGAAAACAGAGTCTACTTTCCATTCCATACTTCCTCTCCAAGATGCCTCAGACTAAACACATACAAGTTACTATTTTATTATATTACTTATTATTTATCTATTATTTATTACTGAATTTAAAATCCTAGAAACAGTTGATTTATATATATTCTTGAAAGCCATGTTTTAGCTTCAGAAAGACAATAAAGCATTGTTCTTCAGTTCACATTATTCAATGATCTGACCAACGCTTTTGGAAATTCTTATCCCTGAGATAAACTGCTCTTGCAATTATTTTTATTGTATCTGTCAGCAGGATTGATTATGAGCAAAAGCTATCTTGAGTTTCTAACACCTGGTTAAGTTACATTTCACAAGAGACACGTTAACATAGCAAAGCTGATTCACTTTGAACACAGTTCTGAATTTTAAATTGAAAATCTAAAAGCCCAAGTCATTATGCTTGTTTGCTTAAAAATGAATAACTGAGCCTTCTTAAGTATTCAATATTTCTTAAAATAATTTCATTATTTGTACTCTTTCAGTAAACTAACCATTGTTTACAGAAAGGTACATTACAGCAGAATGACTATTTGCTAAGGGGATTAAATTAATGATCTAGAAAAAAAAGAAAACAAGTGCTGGACTCATTGAGCTTTAACTCCTTCCCATCCACAATAGAAAATTACAGTGACACTTCTTCACTGAAGAGTCTTAGACATCCTCCAATTTTCAAGTGGCTCCACTGACATCATGAAGTCTATTCACATGCACAAAACCCAACATGTTTGCAATCCAGCATCAGAAACATGGTCTAAACATTGACAATTGATAGTTGCTTTGACACAGGAAATTTAAAAAGCAGAAAGCACATTAAGAGACTAAAGGATGTTATTTCTATCATTTGTACAGCAAAGTCACTGTTTTAAGAGAATTGCATTATTGCATTAAAAAAAAAATAAAAGACCCACCCCTACTAGGTGCCAGTGGATTTAAAGGACGATAGACAGATCGAGGCCTAGAAAATAAGTTAGAAAATGCAACATCAGTTCTAAGCTAAATTGAAGTGCAAGTATAAAAGCAGCCTTCCTCTCCCATCCAATTACTTGAAACAGTTCTCTTCATAGATGCTGTTCCACACTCGCCAAGCAGAGGGCCCTTTGTATCCAGTGTATCGTTCTGGATTCAGCAGCAAATCCACATACTGTGCATCTGGAGATCTCTCATCTAAATAAGAAATATTTCGTTACGCATCGTAAGTGACCATTTAAAAAAAGACTTGAAAAGTCACACAATTAAATACCCAATAAAGTCTTGTATAATACTCTTATTTCTCCATCTGCATTACAAATAGCTTGTACGTAAAAATACAGCAACACACCCTAAGCAGAAAGCTAAAGAATGTCATCTCTTTCACAGTCTCCTATGCTGCCATCACAACTTCTGACCACTTCCTACATTGCTTCTTCAACTTCACTTTGAACACTCTATACGACACACGCTTTTATGCCTTACACAAAGATAAAAAGAGTGCTCTCCTTTAAATGGGCTTCAAACTCAGGGCTTAGTTGACCACAGTATTTGGGGTGAAGAAAGGAAAAGAAGTGCTTTTTTAGAAAGAGGTATAATGCTGATGTGGCTCCTTAGCAAGCACAAAGAAGTACATCTTGGTGGTGGAACATATTCTTTATTAGCTGAATCACTTTTATTCCTCAGATAACCTTGTACAGTTGCAGAAAGCACAGATCCTTTAACTGAACAAGTGTTCAGCATTTTTCACGACATGCTGCTGGCTGTGGAACAAGACGTTACTGAAGCAACATTTCAACAAATTATACCCTCTTCTCTTAAAAGAAGACTTCAAATTCAGGCAAAACATTCCACAGTAAATCACTGCCTGATTTCAGCAGTATCACAACCAGATACATACAAGCCAGTAAACCACAACGATTCAAAGGAAGGGTCCAAGCAGCACAACTGATCAATTCCTCAGATACTGAAGAAACACAGAAAGAGTGAAAACTGCTCTAAAAAGAAGAAATGATCCTGCACAAGCAGTTAAACATCACTTCAGCAGTAGTAGCAAAAACAAAGAAGAGAGACAAGACACAAGGTAACAGTGAGAGCCGGATGGAACAAAGTCAAATTACAGTTTTGTTTATTTGACAGCACAGCTAACCAAAGCACCTCCCACACTTCCTGGTCACTTCAGTTCTCCAATTTTTGTTCTCATTGTCCACTTAGAACTGCATCTGAGGGGCAACACAGCAGAAAGATGGAAAACTGACCTAGGTTAAGATAGTATTTTTTCCAGCTGGATCAACTCCCTTACCTAGTTTATCATTGAGCTCAAGAAAAAAGCCAGTAAAAAGTAAAACTGAAGGTATAAATTTGAGCTAGAGTTAAGTGAATTAAGAGCTCTGAAACCACCAGGAAGACAGGTGAGAAATATTAAAAACAGCTTCTCCCTTCTCCCTGTAACTCCCACTAAAGTTACTCTCTCACTTCCCTCTGCATCAGCTCAGGAACTCATCTAATAAACCACTTCATCCCAACAGTCTGTGAAACAGGAAGGAGACATCAAATTTCTAGGTACTCCAATTGAGATTAGCTCAGTGACAAGCATGCCAAAGGCAGTGCAAAAAGAACACTGGAAGCACACAGCTGGGGGTAGGGCAGTAATCCCAAGGCTAGAAGAATGTGATCAGACCAAGCACAGACAACAGAATAGCAGCAAAAATAATACCATAGTAAGAAAAATCAGGTGTAAACAATTTGTGCTGGATACAAGTCTTTTGTGAGAAGCACCTTTTGAAGAAAAAAATGCTAAAACCCTCCCATTTACTTTCTATTTTCTGTAAAAGTCTCTTCACAACATTAATAGGCAGTAATAATGAATCCATATTGTGTTTTTTTATTACAAGAAGCATTCAGTCATCCAAACTGCTTTCTTCGCATGTAAGACTGTCACATGTCAGTCCTCAAATTTAAAATTTTAGTTACTTTATAAAGTTATTTTATATATAAAAATATATATAATCTTATTTTAAGAGACAGTAAATAAAGTAAGCATATAAATAAATAAACAAAATCATTTTACCATCAAGTTCACAAAAATGATCCTGTGAATCATCGTATCTTGCCCAGTCAATGAAAGCCTCCTTACTTTGGTTACTGAGGGAATGAAAACATTTGATTTTAAACTTTCCAATAAACAATGTCAGTAAGAGATACTGAAAAACATAATCCATATATAGCAATTAACTTAGAACTGAATTCTGAACTATAATATGTGGCACACTAGAATGTATGGAGTTGGCGCAGAGATACAAGCAAGCACCAACTGCAGTAATTTCAGAAGACAATTTAGTGTTAGACAGCAAGAAGGATTTCACCATCATTATTCAAGCAAACACTGCGCTGGTAGTGACTTTCTTCCTTCAGTGAAAGACTTCCATACGACACAATTTTAGCACTTTCAGAAGTATTTCAGCAGCTGTTACTTCAGGAAAGAAGTCACTGTAACCCTTAACCTGTACTCTCAAAGAAACCCATAATACCCTTGCTTCTGCATGGGAGGATGGCTCTCTGAAGGTCTCTTTCAAGCTAAATTACTCCACAAATTTGACTTGAGTCTTTTAAATAAGAACATTAACTCAAATCACTCTAGCAATTTCAAAGGTGTATCTCTCTGGAACAGCACAAGTACTTGGAAGTTCCCAGGCTGCAAAACACAGGTAGTGAGAAGCAGAACTACTTATATTTCACTGTCAGTAGCATGGCATAAAGACAAGTTAAGATTGGGAACTCTGCTTCAGGGTACAGTAAATTTCCCTAAAATACCAAAAACAACCCATTTTGTTTGATCAGACCAGTACTAGCTCAATTTGACAGCTGCAATTCTTCAACAAGATACATTTTTAATCTATCAAATCACAACAGGAGACTACGCCTGACATTAGGTGAAGAGCCTTACAAACTTCCCTGATGTACCTCCCCAATAATTACTAGGAAGCAACATTTTATAAGTCACAATTAATATAGATGATAATGGAAAATAGCCCCAAACCACAAGGACTTCATACCTCTCCCAACCCTGATCAACTATTTCAGTCTCGCAAAAGCCAATCTCTCTCTGTACATGTGCTAAATTACACTGTTCTTTTAATCTACAGATGTGGAAGAGAGTAAATGGCTTCTTAGCTCCCTTAATGCTTGGATAAGGCTCTACTCAGCTTGCTTTAAAATGCTACACAAAGTAGCATCAATTGCCTTTGTTGGTTTTTTTTTTTTTTTAAACCATAGCCACTTTTTTAATTAAGAGTCAGGACAATATTTTTATCATGTAGGGCTGCTGTAGTGTCTGGTGCCTTTGGCCACAGGTCTCCAGCAGTGAAACTTATTTTCCAACTTCTGCTTCTCCAAAGTAGCGAATCTAGTAGAAAGCAAGCTTTTCTAAGCTATTCTGCTCTTTCTTAAAGGAGAACACTGTCCTGAAGAATTTGTACCATTCAACCTTGACTAATCCAAACAAAAAATAACTTTGCCAACAACAAGGTAATCCACAAGCTCCCTGACCTGGTTCACCAAGTGATCACAAACAGGCACATCACTGTAAAAGAGGGACACAGACAGATCCCCTTAATTCACCACAGACATCAAGAAAAATGAGGCTGATAGTGGTAAAAACTGGAAAAGTATTTTCATTGGCAAAGTTTCTTTTGTTGCTGTAAGATTTCTTTCAAACAAATAAGTATCCTTTAAAAAAAAAAAACAGAAGCACTGGACAAGGAAAGTGTCTGCTTTTCACATTATAGTATAACCTTCAGGTATTTTTGCATCATTTCATATTTACTTTTTAATAGTCTATGGAAAGAATGAAGAACAAAAACCAGCACATGGCAAAACCAAGACAGAAAAACAAATGCTGCTCCTTTTCTACTTTATATAAATTTTTTAATTGCTGTAAATCTCAACATACCTCAAGGTACTGTTGACTGCTCCCAGTTTGTTAGCTTGCTCACAGTCTTCCAATTCTTTGGAATTATTTGCAGCTTTTGAATACTGTAAAAAAAGGTCATATTTAATATACAAATAAGTTACTTAAAATCCACTGAAAACAGGTGATGTGAAACTTTTATTTCTAAGTTTGGCATCAACTAGTTAGTATCAGGAAAAACCCTTGGATTCCAGAAACGGCAAGTAGTTTTTGGAACTCTAGTTTTCTTCACTTAGTTTTAATCAGGTCAATTTCACCCTGTGCATTTAACTACCACAGAAGATTCAGCTAAATGTGTCAAAAGGCAATCATTTGCCACCCCTCAAAAACAGTCCAATGTCCAGTAGTTTCTGAGAAACAGGTACTTTGGAAAGTCTACCTGTCTACCCCAAGAATTTCACGCTGAACACAATGTGATACTGCACAGAATACTTCTTTGGTTAGTTCAGGTCAGCCAACTCAGCCTCCTGGCCACCTAACCTAGTCTGCTCACTACTGCAACAGGGAGGAAGGCAGAGTGAGAAACAGAGGTTTTGATGTTCTGCATGCGCTGTTCGGCAACAGTTACTTTACTGGTACGCCATCGACATAGTTTGAGCCAGGAATCCAAAATACAGTTCCATATGTACTGCTACAAATTAATTATTAGCAGCAAAACCTACTGAATATGAAAGCAGTGAAAGAGATTAAAAAGCCATTTAGAGCTCACTAGGGGGAACTGTCAACCGACCAATCATTACTCTGGAAAGAACTTCTTGCTCAATTTTCTCAAATTTGCTAGGTGTGGGGCTTTCTTTCACACCATACAGAAGGATGTTAAATGGAAAAACGTAAACAAGGAATGCATCTGACCTAGAATTAAACAGATACTGCTGATGAAATAAAATACTGAGATGCTGAGGTAAACATTCTACATGTCTAGAGTTGCAAACCTATCCCTACCCTGAAGAGAAAAATATTACTGCCAAGAAGATCATCCTAAATGTAAGTTCCCAAACAGAATGCACATTCAAGTCCAAACCATCCTTTCAGGCATCACTGTTCTCCAGTGTTTAATAGCAGCTATGTAAGTCCATTTATTTGACCACTGACTAGATCTGGAAAAAAATACTTATTTTTGACAAATCAGGATCTTGTTAAAGAAGTTTCTGAAAGGAAATCGAGGTGTGCAGAAAGCAAAAACTGCTACTTATATCAGCCTACAGCTTCACAGAAGGTGACCTGTACTCAGAAAGGAACAAAGGATTTTACATCAGGCATTCTGTGGTCATGTTGCTGCCTCATTCACCGAATCAGTCTGCACCAACTCTCAAGCTATTGAAGACTTTTAATGATGCAGTGATAACAGCTACATCAGGAGCACTCTAATACAAAGAGGTGCAAAGCAGCATGCAGGAACTGATGTTAACAACTGCATCACTGCTAACCGTAAAGATCTGCAATAAAAAGTCACATCTACTGTAACGTTAAAGTCTTATTTTGTAAGCTCCTTCTGACTTAAACAACTACTTACTTTATTAGAGCTCCCAGCTTTAATTCCAACAGGTATTTTGCTCTAAAAAACAGAAAAAGAAGGTTTTTACACTGCTCACAGAAATTATGCTTGATTAAAATCCAGCAATTAAGTATCATTTCTACAGAGACCAATTAGCTATCTTCTTTGCTTTCCCAGCATTGTATATTCAAAAGCATTACATCTTAGACTCAATCATCTGTACTGATAATATAAATAACTTTAAGACCTTAAAGTACTGATTACATTTCTTCTTTTGAAAGAAAGTAGTTTTATCACTCTTCTGTTCGATCTTACATCCATTAACAAATAGTTAGAAGCTAAGATGAACTTTTTTTAGCTGATAAGAATAGATTAACCTTACAACTGAACTTCAGCATCATTAATGAAGCCTGCAGAAAATTATGCATATAATACCTAAAAAATTAAATTGTTAAACTTAGCATTTATCACAAGTTTGGGGAAGACCACCTTTAAACTGGAAGTACAGGATTCCAAACAGGCTAACAAATAACAAACTTCTGTCTCTCATGCCTTCTGAAAACCCATGCTGCACATTACATACCTGCCCTGATCAGTTACTTGAATGACAAAGTACCAGTAACTGTGAACTCTAGTCTCTACCATAAAGGTTTGTTAAACTACGTTTGCAAAATGCTTTGTCATCTGTAAAGAAAGAGATCTATATCAATAAACTATTAGGACTTACCGTATGCTTAATAGAGAGAATTCTACACATAGGAAGCTAAGTGCCCATTCCCACAATCACCTACTCACAAAATACTTTCAGAAACTTTTCGTTTTACACTTAGATTAACGCTTATTTAGCCTGACAGCGTACAGAATATCTTTTCAATATCAAAAGCAAAACCATATTTTAAACAAGCTTTTTAAACTTCCCTATTCTTCTGCTTTTTAAATACATAAATGTAAGTTTCAACTCTATCAGAAAGATCAAAATGCAGAAAAATATATTAAACTAGTGGCAGTTTTTTTTTTTTTAAAGAGATGAGATTGACTACTTCCAGAACTTGTTTTCTCAACCACAGGTAAGCCATCTGTTTTACACTTGCGTTTACTAGGAAATAATAAACCTATTAGAGGTGGAGATTTTACGCAAGGCAGACTGTTTTTATCAGAGAACCAAATCAAGCTGTACAAGAACAGGAATATACTGCTGATGTACTAACAACTATTCTAGCACTTGACTTATTGACAGTGTAACCATTTCCTTGAGAAAATTATATGCTGTAACTGGGAACAAGATTAAAAAAAACCCACACTCATTTCAACTTACTGAAACTACAAAATGTGATATTACAACAAAGATTTTAGCTTTATCATAGTGGAAAGGTAGAACAGACAGTATTACTCACTGAAATTAAACAAGCTGTTTAGTCAAACAACCCTTCTCTATTGTATAGTATTTGATGCATACCTCAGGACAAGGCTCTACGTGACAATCTTTGATAGAACAATGGCCATCATCAGCCCAGAATGGGCATGGTCTCTTTAGATTCACCTAAACATACAAAAACAAACGGTTACAATCAACATTTAAGGCAATTCAAAAAACAAAGATCCCAATATGAGGAAATAGTTTCAAATTAAATGAGAGGATAAAAAGAAAAGGATTAAATTTAGTACTTCAAAGCACGTGTGAGTAAATATATATTTATGTATTTAGGCACTCTAAGAGCATACAAGCTCAAGCTGACTACATTGGAGTTGTTCTATGGGGACCATTGCCATTAACAACTCTTTTGCATTAGCCATTTCCATATTAGTAAGCATAGTGATGAAGCACTACAACATCACCACTCCTAGACTGAAGACTACAAGATCTGAGGCATGATCAACTATAAACACTGCAGAACCACACCATCTTGGAAAATTACAATTACAAATGCAACGAAAAGCATCTCTCCCTCGTAGCTACAGCTACATTTAGGACAAAAAAAAAGAAACAACGAAACAGCTCTACAACTTTCAAAGTAAAAAAATACTGTTTCCGTTTTCCTTTTGCATAAAATTTCAGGCATTAATGACTTTACACTTAAGTTTAAAACAGTACCGCTTGCAACAAAAAAAATCTATATGAAAGTTGAGGTAGGACCACATACAAAGTATGATCTGCAGAACTGCTGCTGAAATTAAGGCAAGCTCTACATTTGCAGGATGAAATCACTGTTGCTGAGTTTTATAGTCCTGTAGCCCTGTTACTGCTCATCTTCAAATATTTTGGTTTGTATCTTCCTCTTGCCTTCAGAGAACCAAATTACCACTTCCACTAAAAGATGATATTTTCACTGAAGTTGTAGATATCTTACTTCTCCTGAAAACTGTATCATGCAGCAGTAGGAAATAGAGGGTGATGCTACTCTTTATTGCTTACTCAGAAGTTCTAGGATCTTTCCTCTTTCTCACACTCATAATCCCATCTTACATTAATTTAGTACTTGTCTGATTTTAGATCAATAACTTGCTATGTACTAAAAAACAAGCAGATTCACATTCTAAAGAATCTGCCAGATTAAAGCAAATCACTGGTGTAACACACTGTAGGACAAGATCAAGATCCAAAAGAAGGAGAAAGCAGGGATGGCCTAGCCTGCCCTGAAGGACTGGAACCTCCTTTTGTCAGTAGTTGGTAACCGTGTGATTAGCTCAGTCAAAACGTAACTTCATTTTCAAACTCCAAAAATCTGAAACTAAGAGCATCAGTCTTCAAAATGTTTTGTTCACCCAGTTCAAACAGTGAGAGAAAACAACATGTAGAAGATTGATATCACCCTACTTGAAAATAGCTGTAGCTGTTTTTCAAAGAAATCAAGTCTTCCTAGCTGGCAAGCACTAAAATCAGAAGTAGGACAGCAGCTGATAAGAAAATCACTGCAATAACTCAACTTCAAATTACCCACATTATTTAGAAGACAAGTGCTGTACAATGTCAGAAAGATGTTAATAATCAATCCTCTCCCAGACACAGCAGTACAGAGATGATATCTTTAAAAATACCACTTACTGACTGAATGAAAGAAGTCATGATCCTACTGTCACTGACTCCAGGATTAACACAGCAAGCCTAAGACCTCTTACAAGTATAACTGTCAGGGACTGACAACCTGCTACAACCCAATCAAAGACCTGTCAGTTTAAAAGACAACATAATATAGCTGATGCGGATCTGCAGTGCTCCTTATATTTTATAGATTTTATTTAAATTAACCAGGAAAAAAGGTCATTCTAATCATACCTTGTAATATCTGAAGTAATCACGTTCTTGCAGCTTCTGTATTTTAGGGAAGATCTTAAAAGTATTGAAGTCATCAATGCTTTCTATGTCACATAAGCAATCATCTAGGACACCTGTGAGCTATTAAAAGAACACACTGCATTGATTTTTAATCAAGAAATGAAATGTTAACTACAGGAAAAAAAAACTGAAAATACAGCAGCCAAAATGTATGCTAGTGAAAGGCAGTTTCAGCAAATACAGCAAAAAAAAGAAATCTCATTAAAGCACTATATAACATTTCACAACTTTGAGTAAAATAACAAACCTCTTTCCTTTTTAAGCTTAAGTCCACTTCCAAATGCAATGCTGAACCAAAGTTAGTCAGACTAACATTTTCAGAATGTAAATGTTTCGGCACATAGAGCCCTCTAAGAAGCAACTACGAAGGCACATTATATTAGCATATCAGAACTGCATACCAAATATTTTCCTATTAAGCATTTACTCAGTGGATTTCCTAAAAAATAAAAATAAAAGAATTACACACTTATTTTTTAAGTACAAAAATATCCAGTTTCTTTAGCAGTATGGGTAAAGGGGGGAATAAGTACTTTCGTGCCCAGGAAGTTAGTGAACTCAACTAAGTTGTACAAACATTAGGAAACCCAGGTACAGCCACCTACACTGTATAGCTCCCAGGCCACATCACACTTCTCGTGCTAGAACAGGAAGGCACTGAATTAGCTTAAGACTGTCTTCCTGGTAAGAGCTGCACACAAGCACAGAGTCACCGCTGCCAGCACAGGGCAGAGAGTCTACTAAGTTACTTGTCTTCTGCATCAATTTTCCTAAGACTCTGACAGTGCCTTAACCAAAAGACAAACACCAAAAGTGTGATTTCTTTATTTGTACAATAAGCTTCCTTACATCTAAACCAAACTGCTTCCAAGCAGAGCTTTTTAAACTAACATAAACATCTTTGAAAAGACCTTCAAACGTGTTTGAAGACTTTTAGCATATATCTAAATGAATGGAATCAAGCACTGCTAATTACTGCTATTATTCAGCCATACATGAAGTTCTTCGATGTAAATGATAGCTTAGAAAGGAAATAAAATAGGGTAGCCTGCATGTTTCATATTTTACACAGGTCTTAGAATATCTGACTAAGAAAGTTATGTACAGAAGGAGAATTTTTTCTCCATAGATTTCATAGCCAGGTTATAAAATTAGATAATCTATTTTATGCATGATAAATCACTCCACTACTTTACAACAAAGATGCTATTATATAACCAAGCTTGATATCAAAAAGTCACTAGAAACCACATTGCAAGCTTTCACTATTATAATGCATAAAGAATGCCTGGAAATTGGATTCCCCATCATCCTCAGTGACTAAAATGATGCCATGGCAGTAAAGCATTCTAGCAGATAAGTCACCTTCTATAGCTCTTACTTTTCCTGACACACTAAACAGACTGTCACAGTTCTACAGAGATCATAGAATCACACAATAAGTTGGATGGGAGAGGACCTTAAAGCCCATCCAACCCCATGCCATGGGCAGGGCTGCCAGCCAGCAGCTCAAGCTGCCCAGGGCTTCATTCAACATGCCCCCGAGCACCATCAGGGATGGAGCACCCACAGCTTCCTGTGCCAGGGCCTCACCACTCTAAGAGCAAAGAATTTCTCCCTAGCATCTAATATAAATCTTCCCTCTTTCAGTCTAAAACCATTCCCCTTTGTCCTGTTGCTATCAGACCATGTAAAAAGTCATCCTCGCGTTTATATGCTCCCTTCAAGTACTGGAAGGCCGCAACGAGGTCTCCCCAGAGCCTTCTCATCTCCACGATGAAGAAGCAAAGCTTCCTCAGCCTATCTTCAAAGGAGAAGTGCTCCAGCCCTCTAGCCACAATCTACGGTAATAAAGTAACACTCATTCAAGGGAAGCAACTTGACCCAGAATCTTATGCTTGCCTTCCTTAATATTATTTAATTTCAAGCCTGGGCAAACAGATCAGAAACATTACATGCATTCAAAAAAAGCTCACAGCCCACATGACTACTGACTAGGAAGACAAAAGCTATTATTGATCCTTACAGAAATCAAAACTCCATGTATTTTAATCTACAACTGCATTAGAGAAATACAGTTTTCATAATGTTCACATGTGTGCAGAAAACAGATGCACCATCTTTACATTCTTACTACAAAGCAAACGGCAGTGCACTTCACTAGAATAACAAAAGCAAAAGACAACTGAACATCTGACTCAAATATTATTCAACTATATTAACAGGATATACGAAGAACAATCACTTATTACAATGAAAGCACACAGTGAGGATGAGCTGAGAGATTGTTTTTGGACTTGAAAGATGTAGAGCAGGAAATTATTTTGCTTACCACCTCTCACTGCTCCACTGCTTACAAAAATATTTATACCATCTATGTAAAACTCAAAGCATTTTTCTTTAGGTGCAAATGTTCCAAATTCACATGTAGCACTTACAGTGTCAAGTACACAGAAAAAAAACTGTAGTCCTTTTATTTAGCTAAGATGGCAATCTAAGTGACATCACAGCTTTGCCAGATATCCATTGTGATTCTAAGAACACCCTTCAAAACACAGCACGACTTGCTCAGAAGATCACGAGAAACCAAAATAACCTAGTCCCTCAAACTAGAACAGTTCCAAGAAATTTTTAAGAGAAAAATTAATTTGAAGAAACAGTTTTGCTTGCTTGTTCTTGTTACTTTCTCATCACTTTTTTTAAACTGGAACAGTTGGCTTCCAACATACATGAAACAGGAAAATCAGTGTTTCCTTGGAAGGAGCGCTCTAAAATTAAACTATGCTACATCTGTAGCGAAACAGAATGTAAAGTCATTTGACAGCACATGTGAAAAGCCAGTACTGCACATCAGAGTCAGTTCATAGCATGCTAATACAGCAGCAATGCAGACTTCTATTGCCCCAGTTAGGGCTCTTCTTATTAGCACAGATACACTTGCTTAATGACAGAACACCAAGGAAATTTGGAAAATGGCTTCATTACTCTTAACACACGTAGCACATGCTGTCCCGTCCCCCGTCCCCCCCCCCCCGGGAGCTCATGTAAGTAAGAGCAACATGTTACACAATTAAACCTATGTAATGTACAACCTACTCTGCTACTCAAACAACTGGTATTTTGCCTTCTTAAACTATGCTATACCAGCTAATTCACCCCATAAAAACACAGCAAAACTGACCTTTAAGTTACCACAATTTCATTACAACAGCCAAGTACCAAGCTTACATTTAAACTGTTGATTACTTCAAACTCTATAATAAAGTCTAGAAACATTAACCTAACATAATATGTGACTGAAGTCAGACAGATTCAGGTTCCTATTCCTTTCTTTCCAACACTCTTATGAATGTACTTCCATTCATTATTAAAGCTATTTTACTTCTGGCAGAGATATCAGAGCTGCATTGGAGACAACAAGTTTCTCCATAAATCACACTTTCACAAGAAAAGGTCAATGTGCAACCTGCATCAATTTCTCCTTAAGAAATCGGCAAAGCAAGAAGTATTTGGCACCTCAACACAATGGAAAAAATGAAACGTATATTCCAACAAGCAGCATACTTCTACAACCAAACTTATTAGTGTTATCAGGTTGCTGCACTTTAATTGCTTCAACAATGAGATGCCCACTTGGGACACTCTGTTTTCTTCCCTAATGTTTTATTTGCCTTAGCTGAACAAGAGAAAAGCTATGGGTAACATGACTCCAAGAGCTAATGGCCAGCTTATCTTTCCTTGGCGCAAGTCAAACTCTTGCTGTTTAAACTCTGAGTACAATAAGCTAACAGTTCTGTGAAATAACAAAAGCCAATCTCCCCGCCAAGCATGATAAAGCCATGACAGTTCGTTAATGTCTTCATTAAGAATCACAATTCCATCAGTATTACAGTAAGATAACTAATAAAGAAGGGCTTTATTTTAACCTCAGAAAACAACACGTAACAAGGGGAAAACCAGAGGAGGGCAGCTGAGGGCTGGGGACAGGGTTCTGCCCCAGAGGGTGGTGGGAGTGGAACAGGCTGCACAGGGCAGTAGGCACAGCCCTGAGTGCAGGAGTTCAGGGAGCGTAAGGGCATCGCTCTGTGACATATGGTCTGATTTTCTGGGTGCCACGAGGAGCCAGGAGTTGGATTAGAGGACCACATAGGTCTCTTTCAATTACTCTACGGTTCTACAAACAGAAAAACTTGCAATGCAGCACAATTACACAAAAGAGAAATTTAGAAAATAATAAAAACTATAATCAAGGACACAGGAAACAACGTTTCTCCTCACGCTCGCTACTCCCAACAGTTCTATACAAGCACAGGGCAATGCCTTCGGCCCAGCTGACGTCCCCCTTACTTGACACCAGCTGCTACTCAGCCACAGCCGGCCCGCTGGCCAACAGCGATCTTTCTGAAGGCAGCTTACAGGCAGAAGGGACACTCACCATTCTGCGGGCTGACACAACTACAAGCCAAGCCCGGGCACCGACACAACCCGCGGCCGCTCACAAGACTCCACCAGCACTCCTGAGCTCCTGCCCGAGGGTTACTGTCTCAACGGAGCGCCCACGGCCACAGCGAGCTCGGCACGCGGCGGACCGTTACACGCGAGCGCTGCCGCCGGGCCCCGCAGCCGCTGCCTGAGCGCGGCCCCACGCGCCGGAGGCACTCGGCCGCCGGGCCCGGGCTGCGGCACGGCGCTGGCGGGGAGGGCGCGGGCTGAGGCCCGCCACTACGTCCCCCACCCCACCCCACTCCGCTCCCGCCGCATCTCCCCACCTGGGCCTCCGCGGCCAGCACGCAGCCCAGGGCCGCCAGCAGCCGCGTCGCCCACCGCGCCCGCGTCGCTGTGCTCCGGCCACCGCTGCCGCCGCTCATGCTGCTCCCGCCGCTCCGCCCGCCACGGCTGACGGGGGAGGGCGGCCCCACTCTCCACCACCACAGGAAGCGGGCGGGCGAAGAGAGGAGCGGCAGCAGCAGCAACACCTCCTGCCGGCGCTGCCCCCTCAAGCCCGCCCGCGCGCAGCAATAGCCACCGTAGCCCGCCGCGCGGCACGCTGGGGGCTGTAGTCTATCCCGCCCTCTCGCGGTTGGATTGGGCGGGGACCCGGGGCGGCGCCCAATCGGAAAGGACCACGCGGGCCTCCAAAACAAGCGGGGAGGGAAGGGCTGCTGCGCGCATGCGCGCGAGGAGCGGCGGGAGCGGTGACAGGAACCTCGCGGGCGTCCGGTCGCTGATAGCCCGTCCCCGTCTCCCTCTGTAATTCGTTTTCCTGAGGACGGAGGCAAGCGCTAAAGCCGGGGAAACTACTTCTGCGAGCTTAAAAGTCTTTTAAATTGACCACGGCCATGTCCGCAAGTGCCAGCATGTCACGTAGCTTTGCTCGAAAGCATGGTAGTTAAGAATCACAGAGACCATGAAACAAAGCAGAATCAATCCTGCGGTAGAAGGGGTCCACGGGGATCGCCAAGCCTAACCCCTGGCTCTACACAGCACCCCCCAAAATCAAACTATGTCTGAGAGCGTTGTCCAGACGCTAACTGAACTGCAGCAGCTTGGGGCCATGTCTGCTGCCCTGGGCAGCCTTTCCGGGGCCTGAGGTCAGTACTTTTACAGGCTGTACGCAGTATTTCTATAGTTTGCTCTCTGAAATACTCCTGAAAATACTTCTGAAATGCTCTGAAATACTTCTCATAAGTATTTACTTGTACCGGAGCTGAATTTTGCTTAACGCTGTTTTCTAAACTCTAGAGTGTATTCAGTCTTATTTGATTTTAGATTTTAGTGTTGATGAATGTTGTTTTGGCAGAGGAATTAAACGTGGAAAAAAAAAAAAAAAAAAAAAAAGAAAAGATCCTAACCTACAATTTCTTTGTGAAGTCAATTTCAGAAAATAGCCGCAGGAGAAACAGTATTACAATTGCAAACAAAACCTACCAGAACGTTACAAAACAAGGAGTATTTACCAGTCCTGTTTCTTTTTTTAAAAAATTTGCTATGAGGTTATAATATTTTAGCAGGGAATGAGAACAAGTCTTTGCTTGATAGAGTGTTAAGCACGTCTTCTATCCAAACAGTTACAGCATGCTGGGTTCATGAAGGGAATCTGGCAGGTGTAATTTTTCCACTGCTTTAAAAAGTGTTGCCTAGCATACCAACAGGCATCTTCCATGATTTCGGAACACACATTACTGTTAAAAATGGTGGTGGTTTTCTTTGCATACTGTGATAAAGAGTTAAATAATGCACGTCAGAGTCACCGCTTTCCCATCACAACATCGTGGTTTAGAGTAGAGAGAGATCTGGGTGTGCAGGGAGGAGCAGATGCCTTATAAGTGGATGCAACAGATGTGCAATTGCAAGGACTCCATGGCCATACTTGCTTTTAGCTTATAGAGAGGACACAGGGGGAACTGAAACTGATGAAGTCCTGCCACTTTTCTTCTGCTAGTTCAATTGTTGCCTTTTAATCGGCTCTTCTTTGCTTCAGCTGAGATCACGCACTGTGGTTGTTACAAAGAATTCATGTGTGGTCATCTCTCATGTAAAAATATATCTTAGAAATGAGTACAGATATATTGAATTGAGCAAACAGGCAAAGTGGGGTGGATTCATATTGCGTGTTACGAGAAGCAGAGTAATCACGGCTGCTTTGCCAAGTTCGTGAGCTAAATTTCAGTAACCTGACACTTGGATTTCTGGAAATTTTTTGCCCTTGGAATTTTGCCTTTACGTATTTATTTTTCCAAATTAACACTCAAATCACTGATTTCTGAAATTAGCAGAGTAAACAAGGGGAAGCAGTACGTCACAAATTCTTCAAGCCTGGCAACCACCAACAGTGAGAGCACAGTCTGTTGGGCAATGGAGTATCTTACAGTAACCTAGTCATGAATATCTGAGGGTAGGGCAAGGTAACAACCTTGGGTAAACCACCTGATATGTGTAGAAAAAACAGACAGTGTGGGGCACATGAGTTCTGTGGTCTGTTAGGACCACTGCAAGTGAGGAACTGGTACACTCCAGTTTTTTTTTCTTTTTTTCTTTTTTTTTTGGTCTAGCTGTGTCATTAGACATACAGCAAGTTTTTTATATTTCCTTGAAAGTCATGCTTGCCTGATATCCTGTTCTCACCTACTGAAGTCTGCTGCAAATTCTTTTGAAAAGTACCCAGAGTTATCTAGATAAACAAGAGAAATGTGAGGACTATGGCCTAAATGAAATAAGCATTAGGTCAAATTTGATACAGTGATGAATAGAGAAATCTCATATATGCAATTTGCATACAGCAGTGTCTTTGCAATGAGTATATATATGTATATACTATATATATATAAATAAAGGAAAAGTAGAATTAAATAAAAATAAAAAATTGTGAAGTAGAAACAAAGAGAAAATTGGAAAAAAAGTTTTTGTAGGTGATGGAAAAATTAACTAGAAATCTTAGCTATACATCTGTACCCTGATTCCTACGTTTCAGACCCCCTGTGTAGGGTACGACTGCAACACTTCAGTCAAGAAGACAGATAAACTCTTTGGTGTCTCATTGACATCGTTGTATACCTATCATTTTTTTAAGTAGGAACATTAACAAAGAAATGAGTACAGTGACTGTCAAACTTCTGAATATAGCAGGCGAGCATGGACATAAGTAATCTGGTTTCATAAAACCCACAACCAAACACCAAGATTTATGCACCTGCACTTTGTGTTCATGTGCTTATCAGTCAGCAAATCTGATGGTGAGGTAGAGGTCTCAGTTAAATTACTATACATTTCATGAAAACAAGCAGCCAGGCAGGGAGAACCTACTCATGCTCCTTCACAGGGATAAGTTACAGCCTGAAACCAGTCATATTTTGCTCAGAGCCAATATGCCGATACAGAGAAAATGAGGTTTCACAGTTTCTGTGACTCCTGTTTGACTTGGACACTGCACAACCCCTGCAGTGGTGGAAACGCTCCCATATCATGTCAGCCTAAGGGCAAATGGGTTAGCTACAGACTTATAGAAGAAGGTCTGAGTATGTGTCATTTCTTACGTTTTCTTTATACAGCATTGTTTCTGACAGATAAATGTCGGAATCATAACATTTCTGTGGAACTGTAGAAGAGCAGATCAATATAATAATTGTCAAAGAAAGTAATTTTAGCTTTTTAGCTACTGGTTAATGATTCCTACTCCAAAACAGTCTCAGAGTTTTGAGGAACTGGTCTAGCAACATATTGAAGCTTTTGACATCTGTAATCTACAGAAGGATACCTGGGAAAGAAAACACCAGGATATTTCCTAACTAATGAAGTAAGCTAGGAATGAAGAGTTTATGTTGAAACAGAAATATACTGAATAAGAATTTGTACTTAAAGATGCATGAAATGTACAAAACAAACAAATGAAGAAGGATAAACAAAGTTTCTACATGTTACAGGCAAGTCCATAACAACCTCCATTATTAGCAATGCTTTACTGGGCAGGAATATATTCTCCATGAGTAGAAAAAAGTTTCATCTGCAACCTTGTGCTCAGAAAATACTCACAACCCCTCCCACACGCACACCTTTGTGACTGTGGGTTGTTATTTCAAACACAAATGTGGCTATGTATTACCAGATGTATGGGAGCTGTTGAATCATGGAGTGAACCACTGATTGATCACCTGAGGTGAGCACTGAGCCATGGGAGCACAGGTGAAGGCAGTTCACCTGTGTGATCAGAAGGGGTGGAGTCTGGCCCCACCTCTCCTAACCTCATTTGAGGATGGACTGCCACTGGGGAAGGGTTTCTTTCTTTCTGGAGATTGCTCCTTTGGAGTTTGTCCACTGTGAGCCTGGGATGTGGGTGAGCATTTCATCAGTATTCAGTTCTTCCTTTTCACTATTCCTTTTCACTATTCCTTTTCACCACGGTAGTCTTTCTGGTTATACGTCCTGACTACCATACTGCTTTGAACTGTTTATTCTGTTAGCTATACAAGAGTGGGAATTTGGTTGTTAGATTTTTTTTTTTTGTGGGAGGGGGGTGTTGGTTAGTTAGTTGTTTTTGTTTATTTGTTTTTGATAGCACCAAGGAGTGGGGGAGAAGCAACTGTAGCTTTGATTTGTAAAAACACAATTTGAGAATATTCATTGAGAATATTCACGAGTGTAAATTTACAAATCCTCTTTGCGTTATTTTTAGTTATGCTGAACTTTGCAGCTTGCGGAGTTGCAGCAAGGGAAGATGCAGGTTACGCTTAAGTTTGGAAACTTGGTTAGAGAGCTAGGCCACTGGTTTAAGTAGAATGCCACGGCTTAAAGTTATTTTATTTATTAACTTTTATGATAAGGTTGTGTTTTGTTTTGCTAAAATACTTGCTGCCTTTCTTGACCGGTCACTTAATTAAGTAACAGTATCTCATTAAAGTATGATACAAGAACAGGCATGTAACAGTCAAATTAATATGCACTGTTGACAGTGTGCTAGAAATATTTACATATAATTACAGAATCTTCCTTAAGTACTAGGGGAAAAAAAAAAAGTTAAATTATGATGACTAGTGAAGTTTTGAGGCAGTACTGTTGTCTAGACTATTGACCTCTATTATAAAACTCCATTATTTTGAAGAACGCTTTACGAATAATTTGTTTATGAAGAAATTGTTTCACATTGAAAAGCTAATATGGTTTACAGATACATTCAACAAAAACATGTGTTTTTTAACAGCATTAACCAGTTTTGGCTGTTGGCAAAAGTGTTGTTATGCTGAATTATTATGTCTTTACTTACCAAACTTGTTTCTGAATACTAATGTAGGAAGGTTTCAGGTTGTAAATGCCACACCAATGGTGGCTTAGCCCCTAAGACTAATGATTAATGCTGGTTTGTAGCTTACAGCCACCTATGTAATTCTAATACTCTAGGAATATTTTGAAGGATGCCAGTGGATTCATCTAGCATATACATACGTTTATACAATGTTTTTGTAGTCACTGCCCTTCTCTGCTTCTGGCGTTAAGACCTGTAGTTTTCAAGCAGCACACGGAGACAATAAATGTGTTCGGGTCTTCAGGGCAGATATGGAATTCATTTTGTTAAGGCATAAATTTGGCAAGGTTAAAGTCCAGAAAATTATCTGCTGTGCCTCTGTTGCTCCTTACGCTTACAGGGGAGGCTCCAATTGCTATGCCAGTATTAGTGCAGATCTGTGTTGGTAGGAATACATTTTCTCTTTGCTCTAAGTCTCAACCTGATTATCCGTTACCAAAACCATTGTCTCTGTAAGAAAATCCACGTGGGAAACATACAGGATCAGCAGTTTTGTTTCCAATTAGGCTCAGGGTCACCCTTTCAAATCATTTCCTCCCTTCTTTGGAAATGAGTTTTGGTACTAGTGTGGAAGCAGTCAGCTCATACAGTGAACAGCTACACTCAAATGCTATACCTAAAAAAACAAAACAAAACCTACACTTCTCCATTGTTTTTACCTGTCACGAATGATAGAAATTAGTGCTCTGTTAGCTCTACATTGGAGATTAATACATATAGAATGAAAGGTATGTAGTGTGTGTAAAGCTCAGAGGCAAAGTGTCTGCTTGCATTAGGTGAAACAAGGGCAATGCTTCTTAATCTTCTGAATACTGTTATCACCGTCATTAGCAGGATAATTAAAAATCTACAAAAGCTGTCCTTGTAAAGCCTTCCTCAATCCTGAGAACTCATGAATTTGCTACCGCAGTTATGGAGAAAATGCTAGAATTCTAGATAATAGAAGAAATGTCAGATAGCAGCATGAGCTGTTGTGTTTAATCTAAATCCTAAATACAAGAGCAGCTTAATCCTTATCACAATTTTTTAGATTTGTATAATGCATTAGATGGAAAATAAACTGTGCAAAAGCACTCAGCTGTTAATGCTTTGTGGAGCAGTCCTTTTCTGGTTACTCCAGCATGAGCTGGCTGACTGATCTGAGGCTCTCACAGTCCAACAGAATTTGGCTGTAAAGTCACCTCCCTGACAAAAGAGAAAGGTAGCTTATACAGACATGTAGCCTGCGTGAGAGCAAGCTAGTGAGATTCACTGGTTTCTTTTGTACTGTACAGTAAATAACAACGGATGAGATTTCTTATTTAGAAACTGATTTCATGCATGGACCTCACGGTCTACCTCCTCGTGGTGGAGATGGCAGTGGTGACCTAAAGCAATTATGTAATAAGGATTTGACGTCACGGTGTTTGTGCCATTAGGGCTCTGAAGGTGCTGAGGGCTCTGGAGGGCGAGAGGTGTGAAGAGCAGCTGAGATCCCTGGGTGTGCTCAGCGCAGAGCAGAGGAGCTGAGGGGAGGCCTGACAAGGCGGTGGGCACGGCCCCGAGTGCCGGAGCTCAGGGAGCGTTCTGACATCGCTCTCAGACATGGGGTTTGGATTTTGGGGGATGCCGTGTGCAACCAAGAGTTGAGCTCTGTCATCCCTCTAAGTTTCTTCCAACGCGGGACGTTCTGTGATACTGTTGTGCTGGAAATGTCTGTAGTGGAAGAAAATGAACTTTAAATCCGTCAAAACACAGCGCGGCGTATGACTGTTACTGCGCGATGCTTCTGTTTATAAACTCTGTTCTCACCGTGTGCAGAGCCAAGCGAAACCCTAACGGAAGCCACCTTTTGCGTGCAGGTAGTTACCCGGCTGCGTGAGTTCAGGAGAGAACAACTGATTTCCCGTGTCTACCTAACTTACGCTGAGGTGCGCGACGTAACGCTGCCTGATGGGTCCCAATATGCGCCCTCTTTTCTCTTAACGACACAAGAGTTCCCACGCAGCGCAGCGCAGCCCGCCCCGCCCGCAGCAGCGCCGTTACGCCCCGGGAGGCGCGGCCCCGCCCGGCGCTACCTGCGGGGCCGCGGCAGGAAGGGGGCGGTGCGCGGCGGTTCCGGGCACGTCCGCGGGCGACGCGCGTTCCTCGTGCTGCGACCCGATGGCCGCTCCGCAGGGCCCGCTGCCCCCAGGTGAGCACCGCCGCGGGGAGCCGGGAGGGAGGGGCGGGGGCGGCTCACTGCCCCTGCGGGTGAGCGGCGGACGCCGCTCGGGGGCGGTCCGTGGGAGCGCTGCCGGGTCCAGAGGGAGCCGTGGAGCTTGGGAGCCGGGCTGGGGAGCGCGGCACCGGCCGCGGATTCTTCATTATTCTTTAGTACTATTTTTCCTAAAAGAGTGCTGCTAGTGACTGCCTCCTCCCCCCAGTCCGTCCCCCCCCCCCCCGAGCCGCACGCATACACAAATTAAGTTTGGCAATAATGTATCATGTGCTGTGCTTGTCTTGTCAAGCCTGCTCTGGTGTTTAGTGTATTTGTTCGCATCTTAAAAAGTCTTTTTCCCTTTTTTTTTCTTTCGTTTTTCCTCTCCGACTTTAATAATAATCCCCGGCTGCGAAAGGTCTGCAAGCCAGTGCTTTTCACCCTGCCCTACACATGGCACGTACGACTTCTGGACGCTGTCTCCAAAGTGTGCCAGACTTTTCCTTACCTGTCTGCTCTTGCAGCATCCGAGTTCTGAGTAATTAACAGTAAACAACTGTGTGCGAGTGCTGATTGACCCAGATTTAGTTTTTTCCAGAGATCTGGATATTCTAATATGATTTTCTTCAAATCTGAAATTTGTGTGCTCCCTGTCAAAAAAAAAAAAGTGTTGTTTAATCAAGGGGCCTGTCCCTCTGATCCCTGCTCATGTCAGGGGGGTCACTTTGATTGGGCTGTACTGTTAATGTGTGCCTTATATTGGCATGGGTGAAGCTGTATAGGCATGTGGCTGACTGACATACTGAAGGTAGGCCTGACATACGTGATGCTTTGTGAACCTCCTTCTGCTGAAAGGTCAAAAGGTATGTGCGTACACACACGTGTAAACTGTGGAACTGGTAACGCTAAGTGCCTGTGCCACATCCCCATAGTTAGCAGCAGTATTGAGTATGGTGGAGAAGCCGTGCTCATGGGCATAAGTCAGCTGCTGCTGTTGGAAACTGGTTATGCTGGACAGGCTCAGGCAGAGAAGCTGTGAGGAGTACCGGACAGCTGATCTGTGGGTTCTGGGAGCAGAAGGGCTCCTTGGGATCAACCACCTGGGGTAATTTGCGTTGAATTGTGAGGAAGCAAATTTAGGCCAGTGAGTGGCTTTATACTGTCAGTAATAGAGACTTGTTGATGGATCCCAGAAAATGTGATCAAGCTCTCTGTTGAGGTAACTGGGTTCACGTGGTCTGCACTTGGCGTGTGTCACCTGACTGACTATCCATTTCCTGTCAGCTTTTCAACATGCAAAGCTGTGGGTGTTTCACATTTGAGATAAATAGAGAACTTTCCTCCCTGCTGTTTCATGCACCTGTATCCAGCTCTGTGAATTGAGCTGCGGCCTGCTGGGAAATACAGTGAGAGAGGGGATGTAGCATTTTAATTGCTTTATTCACAATTACATATGAAGTCTGTGGTTCTCTCACTATCAAGATGACCTCTTCCAACTCAAATTATTCTATGACCACTGATAGGATAACCATAGAATCAACAGGACTGTGGTTAGTCATTGCTAGCAGTACATGGAGTATTTGTTCTCAAGTACAGACAATTCACGTGCATACGTTCCGCCTGTAGAGAATGTTGGAACTTGGTAGTACTCAGAAACTTAAAAAAATACCCAGGGAAATAAAGAACTAGAAAACAAGAGGAAATGGATTTAAGTATGGTGAAGTAATATGGTTTTTAAATAGTGGTTTTTTTCAGGGTGTACATTAATCAAGAATTTTGCAAAGCCACCGTTTTGCAGTTCCTGTTTCTCAGTGAGATCTGGAAGGGAGAAGTCAGTGAGGGGTACTGCTCTATTGCCCCTTGTAGGGTAACCGTGGAGTCTGCCAAGCCCTCATTCCGGATCTCCACATTCTCAGAGCTTCTCCTCTTTGTTCAGTGCTTCCCTCTGGATTGTGGAAATGAAAAAAATACCAGCGTTGTGATGTACCTTGGCTGTATCGTAGAGATGTAAAGGCAGATAGGAGAGGAGCTTCTTATGGAAATATGGGAGCCATGAAGGTTCACCAGGGCACAGAGCTTCTGGGGGGGAGGAGGGAGGACTGCTTCCACCTACCTTGAGAATCCCTTTAAATTACAAGGCTGAATGAACGTTTGTTGCTGTTTGTGTTGTTGTTAATTGCAGCCAGAGATCCATAGGCGGAGCTGTAAGGCCTCCAGAGTAAACTGATTAGAACAGGCATGCTTTGCCAACTGCTTTCTGGGGTCTCTGCTGACAGTAGAGGAAGCAGTGAGACTAAAGTTTTTGGCTTCCCTTGGCTCCTGCACCTCCTCAGCTGTCAACTTCCCTTTGGAGATTGGGTCCCTCAGTCTTCTCTTTGTTTCTGCTTCATCCACAGATCCCACCTGACTCTTCTGTTCTTTTCTGTTTTGGCCCGTACCCTCCTGAACCACCTCTCTCCAGCTCTCTCTGCTGTCCCAGTGTGACTTGTGCCCCTGCTGCATTCAAGTCAGGCAGTTTGTACTGCCCCTTACTGTCAGGGAAGGCTTTACTACAGTGTTGGCTGATCCCATGGTTCTGGAGAAGGGATTTCATCCCTCACAGAAAGGTCTTAAAAAATGCTTAATGAATCCTGTGTGAATGTGCTCCAGCCGTGCAGGGCTGTGTCTGTGTGCCCCTTGCCCAGGGAGCATATGTGGCCTTCCTATGAGCATGGGGCTTTGAAATGTGTGAAGAGGGGCTGGGCCCACACCTGGAAACCCAGCCCACGGGGCTGTGTTCAAGAGACTGAAGGGGGAAAGGCTCTGTCCTGGTACCTTTTCTGCTCCTCTGATGCCACCTTTTTATTTTTAGGCCTGTCTGTTGTACTGTCTTCTATTTTCTTAGGTTGTTCTCGTAGCTGCTTGAGGATGAAAACTTTTTTTGATGTGCTCTTGTAATGAGTGTAGGGACTTTTAGGTTGGGAGTGACAGGAATGAAGATCCTATTAGGCAATTTAAAATGCTTTTCATAGTTTTTGAAAATATTATACTTACAAACTGAAGAGCTCTTCTATGAGGAAATGGGATGGCATGGTATTGGAAATCTTGGCTTGTGCGCTCTTGATCAGTACTTGGCTGTTGTTTGTCAACTTGAGCATCCGTGCAGAGGGGTTGACATTTGATGATTCACCTGCAAGTGCTTCGAGGATTTATTCTTGTATCTTGTTGATGTTAATATAATTGAAGTTTACGTATACACAATTGTTTACCTCAGGTATTTTTTTTTTAGATTTTGTACTATAATCTACCATGTATATTTTGTGTATGATAGTATGTTTTGTTGCAGCAGGTATGGCTACTGTTTAAATAATGGCATTAAGGCAAACAATGTAGTATTGCCTCTTAGAGAACAGAACATACATTGTAGCAGATTTTCTGGGTTATACTGAATTGCTTTGTGAATGATTTTATTTAGTTTTACTAAAATTAATTTAGAATTTTCATTTAACTCTAGCTTTTGTTAGCTTTGAGTTGAATTTCTGTTTCATGTGGGTTCTCATTTATGTGCTAGTATCTCCAGCGTTTTCTAGTTTGTCATGTGTCCATGTGTAAATTTAATTTGACGCAATGCATGTAGTGTCTGTGTAGCTGTGCTTTACATTGGTCAGATATGTAAGCAAATCATAAATTTCCAGGCAAGAGAATTTTGAGTATTATGCAGTGACAGAGTCTACTTATTTCCAGCAGATCATGCTGCAAAAGAGCCGGTAGAGGATACTGACCCCAGCACTCTTTCCTTAACGATGGTATGTATTTCTGTTCCAACCAAGTTAAAATCATTAGACCTCTCTACGGTTACATTATGAAGAAGTAAAATATTTAAGAAGCTCAAATCGTGTGTATGTTTAGTTTTGCTTCTCTGTATGATTATAGTAATGTACTAACCCTGTGTAATAGAAATAGTAATAGATCTATAAGCTAATATAAGTCAGGGATAGGTGCTGGGCCTGGTGCTGTTTAACATCCTTGTAGGCATCATGGGCAGTGGGATTGAGTGCACCCTCAGCAAGTTCACAGATGACACTAATCTGAGTGGTGCAGTTAACACGCTAGAGGGAAGGAAGGGATGCTATCCAGAGGGACCTGGACAGGCTTGAGAGGTGGGCCCATGTCAAACTCATGAAGTTTAGCGAGGTCAGGTGCGAGGTCCTGTGCCTGGCCTGAGGCAATCCCACCTATGAGGACAGGCTGAGGGAGCTGGGGCTCTTCAGCCTGGAGAAGAGAGGGCTCCAGAGGGACCTTATAGCAGCCTTCCAATACCTGAAGGGGACATACAGGAAAGCTGTGGAGGGACTTTTTGTAAGAGCGTGTGGCTATAGGATGAGGGGAAGTGGCTTTAAACTGGAAGAGGGTAGGTTTAGACTAGATATTAGGAAGAAATTCTTTACGATGAGCATGTTGAGACACTGGAACAGGTTGCCCAGCAAGGCTGGGAATGCTTTCTGCCCCCTGGAGGTGTTCAAGGTCAGGCTAGACAGAACTTTGAGCGACCTGTTCTAGTGGGGGTTGTCCCTGCTTATAGCAGGGGGATTGGAACTAGATGACCTTAAAGGTCCCTTCCAACCCAAACCATTCTACGAGTCTACACTGAATTGGGCAGCACAGCTGAGCAGTCCAATGGTTAGTTCATAGAGATGGTGTAACCAGCACTTCTTTCATTTTTAGAAAAAAAAGATTGTTGCTGACATTCTTCTACCTGTATGGGTTGAAGGGGTAAGAAAATCCAGTTAAGGCTTAAAATATAGATTATGTTGTTTATTCTTTCCTGTACCTTTTCATCTGATGGGTTAAGGAGATGTATCATCGCTGATCATGCCTTTCCCAGTGTCTTGCAGCATTCATAAAACTGAGGGAGAGACCTAACAAGTGTTCTCTAGCACGTCCTCTCTGACTAACAATTTATGACAAGCTTCTGATGTTATATTAAACATGCCAGTATTATGCTGAGACAAGGACTGCATATAAAAATAGGAAATTCTGTGCAGTTTTGTAAGAGTTCTTTTTAATGTTGCAATTGATTGCTTCCTCTGGGGAAAAACAGTAGTGCTGTGTAGCCCAGAGAACACTTTTCTAGTCTGGCTGTATAAACAGATTAAAATGCTCTGTTTTATGGACGGTGATTTAGCAGGCTATTGTTCTGGTGTTCTCATTTTGAAGCTTTACTACAGACAGTTTGCTTCCTCTTACGTAGAAGTAGGGGTCATAGTGAAAGAGGTGGATGTTAGATCTAGTAGCAGGTTATAACAGATGCCTGGGAATGAGTAGCTGTCTCATTAAACTCAGTTTACTTTTACATTTTAATCAGCTTCTTAATTCTAAAGCAGAAGAGATTAAAATTTCACTGCACTGAAGGAAAAAATAAAGGTCGGTGTCTGTTAAAAGAGCTTTTGAAATCTCTTGATTTCTTATGCCTTGTTTTCTGTATTGGTACTGTTCCACTGAAATGCAGACTTCTTTTCTAATTGCTGTAGTATTTGTATTAATACTGTAGTGAATTAGGGATCCCTATTACTTTAGCATGTGCTAAAATTAGTGTAGTTAGTGATGTTCCTGTGTAAGAAGGGCATTATTGTATCTGACTGTAGGCAGATCAGCTAGTAGTAATTTCAGAGATAAAAATGTAATTATGCAGCTCATGTATACTCTTTCTCCATCAGAATTACAGAAACATTTGTTATCTTAAGTGTCTCTTTTTTTTTTTTTCTGTGACAGACCGAAAAATATCCTGTCCAGGACACAGGAGTACCTAAAGGTGAGCATTGTGAATTCTGTCATTTAGGTTGTGTGTCACAGATCCTATTTTTTCCTATATGTTTTAAATGTCACCTTCTGTATTATATGTATATGTAAAGTTGTTTTTTCTGCCAAAGTTTAGTCATAGCTCTCAGCAGAAGATCTTGGTTCTCAGCCTGGAAAGAAGGTAGAATGGTGCCATCAAGAAAACAGTGTTAGAGGATAGAAATAGAATAATGTTAAAAGGTGGCTTTGAAGAGATTAGTGCTGCCTCCAGATTATCAGAAATACAATTTGGAAATACCTCTCTGTTCTCCTGCCTCTGACAGCATTCTCAGCCTTATCACTAATTAACTCTTCATGCTGTCTGTTACCTTGTGAGGGTATTAATACCATCTTCTTAGAAACCTAGCACATTTAATTGCAGGTTCTGTAATGAAGAACTGAAGTCAGTTGCTTGGATTAGGTATTGCCACCACCTCCTTTATGACTTCTTTGACATGTGGGTGTTTGTTTGGTTGGTGTCTTTGTTTTGTCATCCCAGTTTTTGCCATTGGGTTTTTTCCAGGGATTATGCTGTTAAGATCTTGGTGAAGGGAGCACTCTAGTGACACTTGCTGAGGAGCATGGGCCATATACCACTAGGGTGAAAGAGAGATTTAGTGTGTTATTCTGGAAGCTTAAATAAGACAGAGAAAATGAGTATCTTGTCAGAAATGTTCAGTGAAGAAGCAGAATGTAAAGGCTAACTTGAAATCATAAACTGCTTCCTGTTTATTTGCAGTCAGGTGGGTTGTTACTTCAAAGCTGTTTACTAAAAGATTTCTCCATAAGATTGTTTTCCATATCCTCTTTTTAATTCCACACATACATTAGATCCCCATAAGAATTAAATAGATAAATTCCTTCAAATCCAGTATTGTCAAATTTATTTGAAATCCAGTATTGTACCTTTTAAATACATTTAATTTAAAAATGAAAGCTGTGAAAGGGAGTGGAAATTTCAGTGCTTTCTGTGGAAAGGAAGTAGACTTGGTGTGTTTTTAATTTTAGATTCTTCCTCTTGCCAAATGTAAGGGATCTAAATATCAATAGAGAAGAGCATTTCCTCTTTAGAGTAGGAGACGATGAAAGTACCTTTTAAAATTATTTGTTTCTGGAATTTCAGTTTTTTTTTCTTGAATTTTTTTCAAAATATGCTTTCCTTGCTGTAGGTTTTGACATTAGTACTAGATGGCTCTTTAGGTGGTGACTTTTCAGTTTGCTCAATAAGAATGAGTTTTCATAACTATTTCTTGAAAAATGCAGGCTGGGAAATACAAGCCTGTGATCTAAAAAGTGTCACAGATGAGCAGATCTGATTTCTGTATCAGAAAATAGTCTGCTTGAGATTCAGTGTTTGAATGTATACTTCACTGGCCTGGAGGTGATAGTAGTTTGTTCCTTTTTTGGTTGATTAACAAACCATTTTGGGATCTAACTTAGCAAAGGTCTTAGCACCTTCTACTGATAATGAGTTAAAGGTGGGTTGAGTTAGCTTTTCATCTTGGAAAATTAGGTTGATGTTGACATCATACTTTGACTTACGATTCTGCTTTTCTGAGCAAATTTGACAATGTTTTCTCGGAAATAAATTGATTTTGATGGCTGTAGTCACTTTTCTGGGGATTTCTTTTTCTCTCTGGACCTACTTTTGTAAAGAGAAAGAATGATGCTTATTAAACGTTTACCCAGCTTTCAAGGGCATGTTATTTGCTTTAAGTCTAAACATAAAAGATGAAAAAGCATGATTTCATTTTCTTCCCCCATTAAGTGTAAGGTTGAATTCTTTGATTCAGATCATAATCTTCAGTGAGATAAGGAAGTATATCTTTCTGTTACCTGACACTTCATAGAGATAATAGCTCTTCTTTTGTGACATCTTAGCATTTTGTTTTTTCTCAAATGATAAAGATGTCTCAACTATGGAGTGTTTGTGTCTATAACAGGTCTAGAATATAACCTTTTATAAGCTCTTGTTTTAATGGTCAGTGAGCACATCAACCGTGGGATTTGTGTAAATGGTTTCTTAATGAGAACTTACCATGTACAAGGAAATCTGTCTATTTGTGTGAGGTTCACAAAGGACTTGGGCATCCCTTATACCACATTTTGAGGTCTGAAGTGAAGCTTGGAAGTGATCAGAATTTGGATTGTAGTGGAATATGTGCTTTTCAGTGGACTCCCAAGGCAAATGATAAACACATTTTTGAGACGTTTTGGGAAATCCCTGTGTAGTAGAGATAAGTAGGATGAGCCTAATTCATGAAGGAGCAGCAAGTATAAGTTTGTGTCCTACATATTTCAACAGTGATCATAAATGTAATCAGAAAAGCAAAGCAGAATGGATTATACTGACTTGTAATAGCCTTCTTCAGCCTGCTTTGATGTATTGTCTTGGTTAGTATTGTCTTGGTACTGCTCCTGCTCAGCTTTCTGAAAGTACGTAACTCCGTCCACAGAAATTATGTGCTGGTTGTTTTTAAAACTCTGATGCACTAGTATTTGATCTCTGGGGGGATTATTTTTCTTAACACATGTATTTGTGACTGTTGCAGTTCCTGTCAATTTATTGTTTGGGGCTTTTTAATCCTGCATTTCCCAGTGACTGAGCAGAATGTGGATTTAAATTGTGTGTGCTAGACGTCTGTAATGTGTGATTGATAATCTTACTCAAATCTGTATTTGTGTGGAAGACCAATGTTTTATGATCTTTTTCTTAGATGAGGAGTACAAAACAGATCAAGTTACATTGGAAATTGCATCTGTGAACATCCGGAGTCTGACATCAGATTCTGGCCTAGTACAGCAGGTAAGAAAAAATTGAACTGAATGTGAATTAAGTTATTGCTGTTAATTGAATACATGTTAACAAATATATTTCCAGACTGCATATGGACGGCACAGAATTACTCAGTAAAATAGACTAGAAATAGTCTCTCTTTTCCAGAGTTCAATGAAGTGAGCTTTTGAAGATAAAAGCTAGGAAAGGATATATAATCATTGTTTACTTTGTTCTTTAACTAGGTTTTAGTTAATGTGGTAGATGCTCAGAAGGAGAACCAACACAGAGTTAAGGCTTTGTCATACATGTTCTCCCTCTTCCCTGCTGAAGAAGGAGCCAGGACAGAGAATAAGGAGGGAGAACTTGGATTTGGATTCTTATGTTTTGCCCTGGGGAGTCATTTGATTGTTCTGGTTTAACTTTGGGACATTGCTTGATTCCTACTGGAAGTACTCTTCACTGATTGTAAAGTCTTATGCTGCCATACGGTGGGCTGAGTGATCCCCATGGCTACCGTGGTGCTCCATGGTCAGCATCTTTCAGATGAATGTTATTTGCTGAATTTCAAATCGGTTCTCTTTGGGTTGAGCAGAAAACTTGGAGAAGGTAAATGAATGAGCATTGTCCAGTGAAAAGAAGAGCTAGAAGGACTGCCTTATGCCAGACTCCCAGCTGACTTTCATCAAACAAAAATGGGTTTGGTATGCATTTCACAGATGATGGAGGTAACTGTCCCATTCCCATCATCAAGAAGAGAGCATCCGTTGCCCACGTACGATCACTGTGACGACATTTCAGCATACTAGGCTGTTAATAGTTTACTGAGTGATAATACATTGTCATATTGCAATTACATTACAAGAATACAACGTTGAATAATCCTGAAGGCACACAGTTTGGCAAAACTATATAATAACTGATCAGTAAAAATACCGATTTGGGAAATAAATGAATGACACAAGTAAGTATCATGTATATTTTTGTACTACTTGCAATACTAGCCACTCCTGTTTTTTTTTTTTTTTTGTAAGACAGGAGTATGGTGACATCTCTTAAAGGCTGTTCGGCATCTTGTAGAGGTCTTTAGGTATTAGCTTTCACCACAGGGTTTGAATGTTCGAGAACTCACAATGTCTGGAAAAATTTGAAGCTCAGAACAGCAATTTAGCTATTGCAAGCTAAGTGAACAATATCTACTTTTTTTCCTGTTTGTGTACCTCCCCCCCTTTTTTGTTTTAATTTGTTTCTTTATTCCTTCAAACCAAGGCTGGTCTGTGATGGGCAACTCTTTGTTCTCCAAATAAATTACCCTTTGAGGAATTTGTTCCTTGTGACTCAGTACTTTTTCTGCTTCTAGAAGAATTTGTGGAAACTGAGACAGTGACTATAATCACGATTTCTGGATCCAATTTTTCTTCAACTTCAGGTTCTCACTTGGCAAAATGGACAGGTTTATAAATTTAAAAACCTCTTTCTACAGAGAACTTTATGGTGTCAGTGGGAGAGCAGGTTTCTGGAAGACAGTGGCAAGGCGTGTTCTGTTGCAGGTGGCACGTGCAGTTTCAGGCCTCTTGAGCAGAGACCGTTTGTGAGCTGATTTGATGTTGTGCATGTGTTCTTGGCGTTTGCGGGAGGAAAAAACTGCTGAAAACAGCATGCATGTTTTTCCTTTCCTAACCAAATCTTCAAGTAATTTGGAGTTAGTTTGCTTTCTTTGTAATTGGACTTGCATGATTATATGTTCACCAGGTGAACTGAAACTGCCTATATTGTATTTTTAGGCGGTTTCTTAGTACAGAAAGTTTAGAAGGTAGGAATATAAAGCACTTGTTACACTATACTGTTACACAGTTGACTTGTTTGCACGCACAGCTTGCAAAATGCGAAGAAGCTTGCTGTGATAGTTTAGGAAGAATGATGCAATATGAAAATCAACATTACTTTATTGCAGTTATCTAAGGGGAAAATCCCCTCTTGCTTTCATCTTTAAATCCTCAATAGAAGAAAGCTATTTCATCTGGTTCCACACCCGCATAGTTAAAATAAGTGCAGCTGCAGTTTCCTACAGTCCTAGGATCAAGCTGCTGTCCTTTCAGTTTACAGATACTGCTCTATAAGTGGTAGAATTGAAGTGTTGCTACTTGTGCTGCAGTCTCAAGCTGCTAAATATTTTCATTGTGTTTAAGTAGGATAGTGTTTGTGTCAAACCGGACAGCAGTCAGATGTGAGCCAGCAGAAATCTTCAAGACCACCTGTCTAGAAAAGTAGAAAAGTTTCCTAGGAATGTAAAGAAGTTTATAAAAAAAAAAAACAAAACCAAACTCCTCCAGTTTTATCAGACTGGTGGAAGGAACATTCCCTTACTGTTGTGTGTTATAGGCAAAGATCACAGATTTTTCACTTTATGTATTTAAATATTCTTAATCAAACCATATGAATTGTTATACAGCCCTGTACATATGTTTCTGAAAAAGCTATTACTTATGTGTATGGTATTAGCAGCCTTACACAGTGAGGTCACTTCATTTGTTGGTAAATGCCCAAACTATTGTTTCTCAAATGATGAGGGCTGTAATTGGTATTGAGGTAATCATCAGTCTAATGTAGAAAAAATAAGTAAAAATGTGGACAGAAAGAAAAAGGGATTAAGAGCAAATTATTCAAAAGATGTAACCCTGTAGCATATGATCAATAAGGATGACGTTGTTCAATAGATAAAAATGTTTTTACTTCATAAAGCAACCCTCACATTACACAAAAAAACCTACCTAAAAAGGCTACAAATTGTTAGTGATTTCTCATACCAGATAAGTACCCTGTCTGACTTTATCAAGTAGCTTGGGGATTCTTCTGAGTAATCTCCTGACACTTAAAAATTAGCCAAATAGTTATTCTGGTGTTCGAATGTGGTGTTTTGATTTATGTTTGTTCTTTGCTTTGTAGCCAGAAGACAAAGACACTCAAAACCATAGTGACAAATCGCTTACAGGTAACGTCAGCTTTACTGTTCTATAGATTTTATTCCTATGTTTTCTTTGAAAGGACTTTATTAAAAACTTCTGCATGTCATAACCTAGAAGCGCCTGGATAATCAATGCTTGTGGTGCTCATTTGTTACCACTGCCCTTCTTAGCTACCTCTTTGTTCTAAAAAGGGTGCCAATCAGTAACACAGACCATACGAAAGCTCTAAGTTACGGTGACCGAATGCACTTAGTGCAGCAGCCTTCAGAAGTCTGTAAACAGCTATTGAGAGCAGAGGCGGGCTGTGGGGGTTTATTGTGTGATGTTTTCAACTTGTCTGGAGGTTGGTGGCTGATACACAGCCTTACTGATTTAACAATGAACATCTGAAAAATTTCTGTAGAAATGCTTGTCATATAATGTAACGTTAGGATCGTGCTGGTAGGTAGGTGGGTCATGTGTGCAAATATAAGACATCCTTGGAAACCAGGATTCTCTAACACTTGCGATAATCTGGTACAGCACAAGAAGCAGGTTGGTTTAGTTTTGTTTACCTTATAACTCTGCCCTTTGCTTTCTTTACCTCTTCTTCCCTACTTCTGTGGGTGGATAAAACATACCCTGGCATTCTTGCAAAGCAAAGTAAGATGAAATTCAGATAGAGGGTTCCTCTGCCCTTTGAGCTCAGCCAGAACTTCTATTGGGTCACGTTCATTTCACCTTGTTTGTGTAAGTAAATCCTAGTATGAGTGAGTTAAGTAATTTTTGTCTCACTTCAGTGAGAGTTTAAGATGCACAAGAAGAGCAAAATTCCTGATAGAAAAATTGTAGAGAACAGCTGTGAGGACTGTGGAAAACCTGGGAGCAAAGATGTTGCCAGAACATTTTTCCCTTTGAAAGGGAATCTGAGCATTTGTATGAAGTTTTTGTCTCCAACAGTGTTGTTGCTGCACGTCCTAACTTGTTGAAAACACCAGAAGCTGTCTTTGGACTGCTTAAAAAAAAAGAAGGCTGATGAGCAGCATTACAAAAATAACAATAGCCTGTTCTTCTCTTAAAAACAACAACAAAAAAAAGTGCTTACAGAAGCCACGTTCAGCTTAGTTGCTTTCATCAGTACTAATATTCAGCATAAACAGTGACCTTTTGAAGGTTTTTCTGGAGTTTTACACAATCTGACAGTTAATGCAAATGGAAAGAAAAAAACCTGATGCTGTTACCTGTAAGATTAGGTGGAACTGACTGCCAGGTTTGCCCTTCCCCAGTGATACGGTTCAGGTCTGTCAGACCAACACTGATCCAGCACTTACGGTGTCACTGTTTTCAGTGTCATTTGACACTGAAACCCTGTCATTGTTTTTAATCAATGTTTTTGTCAGTTTTCTTGTAGCATTCTTTTTATTAAAAGGATTTAATCCCAAGTAGAGCTAATTACTCTTCCATTTCAGGCTGTACAATGAGGCCAGAAGTTTTAGGAAGTACTTGTAGGCTGCATTCATTACCCACTGCTCTCTGGGCATACCAAATTCTCCCTGCCTTCAAAATGGAGCTAGTTAAGTTCATATCTGCAGTCAGAATGCTGAAACAATGCCCTAATGCCCTAAACTACTTCAGTATTAGAGATCTTAGTATTTATTTAGAAGCATGATTAGAAATGTTTATATATGCTTTTGCAGGTTATTAATATTTAGTATATAGTATACATATCTGATACGACTGCACTGTTGTCAGTGCTGGGTGGATACTGTTGTGTGTGGGAGACCTCTAAATGGCAGTTTTTCATTTGATGCAGATTTTGGAACATATCACCACCCACTTCCAGCAACTTGGTATTCTTATTTTTCTCATGCATGGGACAGTATATACTCTATTTCTTTCTGTAATGTACATTTAAAATAAGCTTCCTTAGTAGAACAGAGACAGCTTTATTATAAGAGCTCTTACCAAATAAAGGAACATACTTCGATCTTGTCACAGTGTTAAGATTCTCCTGGTACACATGTTTAATGTTGCTATGAATGCAGCAGCTCAGAAGTGCAAAACTTTCTCCTTCGTCCTGCAACGTACCTATTCAAGATGTGCATAATGTGCACATCTTCCTGTTAGTGATATATGTGAGGGTTATAGTGGACTGAAGGATGTAATGTAGTTAGCAAAACAAAACAAAAACAACATGGGGGGGGGAGGGGGGAGGAAGGGAATATCCACAGTTAAATGAATTTCATAGCTTTTATAGGACAGGATGAATATGATACTGTCAGAAGTACTGACCTTTTGATTGTTGCCCATGGTAGCCAAAAGATGTCTTAAAGCTGATTTTGTGAGTACTTCATGAGGAAAGGCAGCTGCGTGCCAGTTTTCTGACTTCTTCAGAAATGACTCACAGAAACATAGTACTCTTCAAACTTCTGTGCTTTTAAGTTTGTTCCAAATAAAACCACAGTAGTAGATCCTAACTTCTCTCTGTATAATGGTTTTAACTACAGATCTCAAGAAAACCTGCAAAGAAACCAGCACCTGCTCCTTGTGCTTATTCCGTGCACCGACCATCAGTGACATGCTCAATGATGAGGACTTGTTGTACACAGTGAGGCTAAAGCTGGATCCCTGCCACCCAACAGTGAAGAACTGGAGGAATTTAGCAAGCAAGTGGGGGATGACTTACGATGAATTGTGTTTCCTTGAACAGAAGCCCCAGAGCCCCACCTTGGAGTTTTTGCTACGAAATAGTGACAGGACTGTGGAGCAGCTGATTGAGCTCTGTAAATTTTATAAGAGAATTGATGTTGTGAAAGTGCTGCTGAAGTGGGTGGAGGAGGAATGGCCCAAGAGAGGGAACAGAAGTTACCAGAACGACTTGTAGGTCAAAGAAAGCGGTTATTTCCTGCTTGTTAAATGTTGGGACCAGCTGCAACTAATAGATGGGAAGTTTCTCTTGTGACAGAGAGACAGTCTGTACTGGCAGTCTGTATACTGTGTAAGCTTTTGTACTGTATACACATAAATATGGCCTGTGCCCTCAGGGTTGTAAAGATAACCTTTCAAAAGTGGATAGAATAATGCAGGTTGTGTTTTGAGTCTACAAACACCTTTATTTTCTTTGCTGCTGTTTGTAGGCTTCCTAAGCAGAAGAAGAATGAAAAAGCCAGACCAGTGGTGTAACTGCAACAGCTGTGAACCATGTCAGTCGGTTGTGTGTTGTTGCTACTGGGAAAGCCACAATTGGAAGGCAAGTCTCTTAGCTTTTCTGGCAGCCTTTCCACAGTTTTTGTGTTCTGCCTGCTAGAAGATGAGAGGATTTTTTTTTCTAATTTTTAAGCTTTATGACACTGTATTTGGCACAGACACAACTTGATTGTCCAAGCAGCAGTTTGGATTTGCATGTTAGAAATAACTGGATGTTTGACCATCACATTCAGGCAAAATTAAGTTTGAGTCTTTTTCTACATACAGGACTAGATGTTAAAATATTTGCATGTTCCTACATCATAGGGCCTATAGTCCCTATGAAAAAATCATCCAATTCAGAGATGCTTTCCAGCCCATAAACCTCCTTCCCTAAACAAACACCAAAAAAAAAAAAGCCACCACGATTAAAACCCTTTATGGTTAAAATTAGTTTCCGTCGTTTTGAAAACTGTACATTCTGAGTATTCTTTGATATTTTGCTCAGATGCCTCTCATTTTGCAGTGTGAGGTAACAGTGAATGTCTCATCCACAGTATATCCTTAGTATCAAGTAAACTTCTTTGTTTATAAGCTGTGGTTTTCATCGCAGCCTTCCTGTTGTCTGACCTGCTTTCTGTCCTATACCAAAGTGGTTGGACACCTGCATGAAAGGAGCACAAGTTTATGTATTGATTAAAGTCACTGCAATGGGAAATCCACAGGTGGATTCACCTGCAGGTGTAAGTGGATGGTCGTTAAAGCACTTCTGTTGGTTTAAACTGATAAATATCAAAGGCTGTAGATAAACTGTGTTATACTGTTTACATTGAAAGTATTTCTAGAATTTTTTTTAACATTCTTGTGTTCTTATTGGGGAAAAAAAAAACCCTAAAAACTATAAAATCAGTTGTAATAGGTTGTGTAAAGTACTTACTGCTGTGACGCCATACACGCTCCCCAGTGTTGTGACTTGAAAGTACTTCTGGTTGTCACCCTTACTAAAACAGTTCAGATGATACTAATGTGTACGTAGATGTATATAACATAGCAATGGTGAACAGTATGTCAAGATGTAGGGCAGGACTAGAGTGAGGTACAGCCTGATGCGCTGTTCACTTCTCTCAAGTAGAAATGACTAATTAAGAATTAATAGCAAAACAGAGGGAAAGTTTTGTTCTGAGTTTCTTAACGTAAGAGAATGAGAAGGGACATCTAGTGGTAACACAGGTACTGGCACAAATGTTTACAGAGGAGTTGGATGTAAAGGCTGAATATTTCAATTTCAAGCACTAGGTCTGGGGGTGACCTAAATTAGCTTTACTGCAGTGCGTTCAAGAAACTGAAGATCTAGTTTCAAGGTAAAAAGAGTGACCTACAGTTGATGTAACTTTTATTCTTTTAAAGCTTGTGGAAGACAGGAACTTTGACAACTATTTATGTGTATTTTTAATTGTTCCCTCTGAAAAGCTGCTACTCTTCAGAACAGAATGTTTTGTAGCCATATTTTAAAGTGGAAGACTTACTGCTCTATCTTGCAGAGGTTGCAGGTCAAACACCTCCCTCACTTTCGTTGTCTTCTGATAAATGTATGAGCTCTGACTTTTGCAGCTCATCTTCTGTCTTCAGTTAACAACTCTGGTATCAGCTCTGAGGACCGCTGCTGAGGCTAGGTTCTCTGCTAGTTTCAGTTCATACAGAGGTATCCACTGTGCACATGCAGATAGCCTGTCTGCAGCTTGTCCAACATAATTCCCATACCTCAGGCCCACCACGTGCATGATTTATGATCACGTGTCTGTGTCTGAAGTTGTTCTTATGAATGATGAGGGCTGGCATGTCTGCCAGCAGCTTTTCTCTCCTGTAGCATTGTACAGCTGTATGTGCATGGTAGTGCAGTATGCTTTGATGTGGTGGATGCAGTGCATTAAGGAATATAGCTAGAGCACTTGTATGATGACTCACAAATGGGAACACACATTGATGCAGTATCATTTCTGAATCAAGAAGCCTGACTGAAATCTACTCCTTTTCCTGTTTTCTGGCTAAAATTTGTAAGCTTTCGAACAAACATTGTTGCCTAGTGGAAATGAGTTCTGATCCCCCTGAAACTCCTGAAAAAATCAGTGTCAGCTGCAACAATTCATATTTGGAAATAAAGCTGCTTCTGAGAGTTTGTGTGGATTCTATGTGAGTTCCGCACTGAAGGCTGAAAGTGTTTGCCTTAAACTTCATTACACACTGGATAACTCATTTGTATACTTGAAATATTTTTTGTCCTCTATGTATGGCATGAATTGAGGTGTATACATTTTTTTTATAGTTTTGTATCTATTACAAGGTCTGAATGTTCACTTAAGCATTCTTATATCTTCTGTTTTAATGTATACTATATTTAGAAAAAATATAGTTTATTAATGTTTGATTTTATTGTATCTGTGTTAATTTCTTACAGCTAGGGAAACAGCTGTTTTCCCTCTCATCAGTCACCTTGGAACTACTGAACTCTTGATTAGTAGTGCTATGTAAAAGCATTGTATGTGCAAGATGCATAGTTTCTTAGAGCACTTATGTTTGCAACAGATACTGCCATTGGAGAAAGGAAGATACACTTTTCATAGAGGAAAGAGTATTATGTGATAAGATGATGAAAAAGGCTGCTTATCTAGACAGTTTGCAGTCATTACTAACTAAAGAGAGGCATGAAGCCTACACTAGGTGAACTCTTCCTGAATTAATTATTAAACTCATAACAATGACTAGATGATTACATGTACACTAAAGATTCTGCCACTGTCAGTTTTATTCTGTTATATCTTTGTCTTATTCCCACACTAGACCCACTCTCCCTTCATGTCCTTTTTTTTTTTTTGGCTGCTATCTGTGCCTGCGGGAGATATATATATATATATATATATATATAGTGTACATATTATGGCCTTGTCCACCCACTTTAGCTTCGGGAAGATGTTCAAACTTCTGTATTCTTTTCACCTCTACAATGTTAACTGACAGTGTGTGCACTGTCTGTTCTTCAACAGCAAAGGTACAGTTCTGTGCTCCAGGAAGCTTTAGTTTTCCTGTATGACCAGCTTTGGAGCAGTGCCAGAAAACGGGAGTGACAGAATCCAGTTGTCATATTCACTACATGCACTTTCCTGTGATCTTCGGAGAAGAGTGCAAAATGAACTTTTGAGCTGTCCTTCGGAAGCCTACCATAAAGAACAGGGTAGTCAGCATGGCCCCAGGTGCTTGCTTGGAAGCAGTTGTACAGAGGTTCTCATTCTTTTCTTCCTGAAGCACTGAGGTATGCTACAGAGCTGCAACTTAAGTCTATGCAGTGCCTGGTACATGGGAGATCATATTTCTCAGTTTCAAATTGACTGCCTCCCACAGTTCCAAGTCAAGCTGTGAGGAAGTGGCAAAAATGTAAATTCTGCCTTATGGTAGTGTAAATTATGGTAACACCATTGACGTGTGGCCAGACATTGCTGAAAATTAGCAGGCATAGCAGAATTGTTTAAGCAAGGTCAAAGAAAGTGCATGGTATCTATAATAATTTAAAGATCAGTCTACTTTGGTAGTTTTTGCAGCATGTTATGTTCTCCCATTCATGACAAAAAAGTGACTTGTTATGGATTCATAAATAATTTTAATGTATCTTGTAAGTCTTAAGTTCTGGGTCATTTTTAGAGAGTGGGTCAGAACACTATGAAATGAGGACTTGGGCTTGTTGCTTTTTGTGACAGAAGTGCATTTCCCTACCCCTCAGCTCAGGTAGCCCTGTTTGCCTGGCTACAGTCAGTTACATCCCTAGATGGGAGGAGAGGGTAAGCATCCACTGGGTAATTTGGCTGAATATAAGGAACAATGAGAATAATCTACTTGTGAAGGTGGACTCTACCTTATAAGCATATATCTTGGCCAGTGGCACGGGACTGATTCCATCTTACAAAGAACTGATGCAAAGAGAGGCTGACAGGCATGAAAGAAGCTCCTCTGTATTGTCTGGTGGTGGTAAAGGGGGGAAGGAAATTAAAGAGCCAGGCAGACTTGCTAGTTGGCTGGATCCCTGTATTTTACCTTGTTAAAGTGATGATTCCTGATTGCAAAGACGGGTAATTGGGGTAAAAAAAAAAAAAAGTTTCTTTTAGCTGCATCTTTCAGCTTCTTGAAGAAAATGTATTGGTAGTACTGCGTGAGGTCATTGTGCAACTTCATGCATCTACATAAATGTGCTTTTTTTTTTTTTTTCAAAGAGCTTGTTTCAGAGTTATGCAGTACTTAGTTTTGAGAACGCTTTCTTTCCTCCACAGATAATCAAAGGTTCCTGTTTTTGATGGGGTGGACACGTTTATGCAGCGATAAGATTCTTAACAGGAAGAGCAGGGCTAAGAATAAGAAATGGGCACTTAAATCCTTATAGCAGCATGAGTTTTTTCTTTCATGTTTCATGCTCAATCTATGTGAACATTCCTTCCTCCCCTCAAAATTCAGTTCATTCCCGATCCTGTGGATAGTTCACTGGATTTTGGTGTTGATTCTAATTCTCTGAAGCTGAGGAGTCCGTCAGCTCAAAACACGTTGAAGTTGCTTCTTCTCTAACCATCGGCAAGCACCTACCATCTCGTGGTGGGAGGCGGTACTGCAGACCTCTAAATGGAGCAACACCGTGGGGATGAGCATGCCTGTAGCTGTGGAGACTCAACAGGGAGATCCAAGGGTAACTGCAGTGAGGATGAAGCTCACACAAAAGCTTGTTACCATCATACAGGTGGCGACTGTGCCAAAATAATCCAGTTTAGCTGCTAACAGACTGCTAGTCAGTGAGTGCTGTGTTCATGTGAACTAGAAATTCAATGTCACTATTAGACTGAACTGCATAGATCCAAAAAGCTCTGTTCTAATTACTGGGTTGTGTTCTGACACTCAGGTGTTGTCAGTCTCCAAATTGGAGAAGAAAAAAAACATTCTAAATGAAAGCTAAATACGTGGGAAGGGAAGTAAGAGTTTGTATGGATACCAGGGTCCTTCCTCAGATGGAAAACCTTGGCCAAGGACAGCTGCCAAATTTGTCTTAGCTGAAATGGTCTTGAGAAAGTACCTCTGTTTCTCCAGCAAGTAAATATCTGCTGGAATAGTAAGTCGGATTGTGCTAGCCGTGTGCTAGTAACACACAGTCCTGCCAGTGGTTGTGTGCTTGGAAATTCAGAGGAATTGTAGTTTTGAAGGCAAGAGTTTGAACTGGCACTCTGACTGTGGACATAAGGGAGAAGATTTTGTGATTTGCTGTCACAGCTCCAGCAGTACGTGGTGATAAAAGCAGCGATCAGAAGGAATCAGCAGGGACGTGGCAGTCTGAGCTAGGCAGCTGTACTGCCGTGCAGGGCTGCTCCAGATGGAGCCCAAATGAATCACGGTCAGAGGCCTTGCGAGCTGAGAAACAGAATTTGCAGAAAAATCCCGAACTCAGCCTTCAGAGAGACGATCAAGAGTTAATCAAACTGTTCTGCTTCAAGAGCAAACTAGTTTAAATCAGTTTATTTCCTTCGGACTGTTTCTTCACAAAAGGAGATTCCCCGGGTCAGAAGTGGGGAAGCCAGATTTTATTTTCCGCTGCTCTTCTAGAAGTACTTCAGCTTGCTGCCCCTCCTTCCACAACCACGGTGTTTTCATTCTCCTTTAGCTGCACCGGAGCGAGGTAGAACGTTCGATAACAGCTGCATCCGGACCTCGCCCTCAGGGTTTGGGTGTTGCTGTGGGGTGCCGCAATTTGGACTCGGCCTCGCAACTCCGGATGTCGCGGGCCCGCCGCCATCACGTCACGCCGCAGCGGCGCGCTGACGACACGCGCGGACGTTGGCAGCAGGCGGAAGGCGGCCCGCAGCTGCGGCGGGGCGGGGCCATGGCGGCGCGGGGCGGGCTCGGCCCCGCGGTGTCGGCGGGCGGCTAGGCGCTGAGGTGAGTGATGGGCGGCTCTGGGGGGGGGGGGGGGGGGGGGGGGCTGACGGTATCTCTAAACCTGAGTGTGGTGGCTGTGGGGATCGCGGCCGGGGTTTAAGGTTTCCATCCGCGATGAAGCCGGTCCCGGTTGCTCCGTAGTTGCGGTGTCGTTGGCATGTCGTGCTGGGTTCATAGCCGGGCGGGGATGGTGGCGGCTGGCTGTAAGGTTTCACTCCCCCTTTTTTTTTTTTTTTTTTTCTCCCTATTTCAGTCTTTCTTGTGCCTTTCTGTCTCCTCGCTTCTCACTGAACGGGCTTCAACTGCTTTGCAGTCTGAGATACCAGCTAAGCATGCACGGCTGCATCAGTTCTACACATACAGGCGGGGAACCTTGCCTTAGCGTTGCAGACTTTAAAATTTGCCGTCGCGTGTCCAAGCAGCAGTTCTGCGATGGAAAACTTCACAGGCCCTGGCAGTTCTGTGCCCATCGCTCGCTTAGCGAAACGGAGCCTGACTTGCAGCTCCCCCTCCTTGCTGTCACCTTTCCCATAAAACAGCCCAACGAATGACTTTGCCGTGTTGCCACCTGGTGTGCCAGCATTGACCTCTGTAAGAGTTCGGGTGTATGGCACCGAACTGTGGCTGAGGTTCTGTTCTTTGGCTCTCATTCAGTGAGAGCTAATTGCGTGCCGAGGAAAGCTCAGTCAGCAGGCTGCTGGGGACTGGACTTTAGATCTAGGTGGTGTTTCTTTGGTTTGCTGTTAGGCTTGCCGGTGATATAGTCAGAATTACTTCCTGCGTTGCCTTGCGTTCCTAATTTTAAAAGTGAAAGTATTAGGGTTTCCCTGCTTCAGCACATTCCTGTTTTGCACCTTCGATCTGCTCAGAAATCCGCAGCTAGTGTGCAGCGCAGGCCGGACATACAACACTGGTGTTCCCTAAAACGTGTTCCCTAAGGTATATTCCAGACACTGGTCCTAAGCAGGAGAGTTAATGCCCTTCTGGCCCAAAACTCCCCCAAGATCAGCCAGATGTTGCAACGGGTCATGCCACTGATGAGTCATTGCAGAGGGTCATAGACTATTTCTTTATTTAGTGCCTAGCAGTTTCGCACAGTAAAACCTTCTTCTTTGTCTTTTTCCTGCCTGCCACTCTTCACCACACGGCTTGCTTGCTAACTTAAGGCGTTTCTCCAGAATGTGCCTGAAGGAGCAACCTGGCAGCTTTGAAGTTGGCCCATGAGCTTTGGTCACTTTCTTAGAAGGTGTGCTGAAGAAATGGCAGCGTACTTGGATATACTCACAAGCTGTTGTTTCTTTTCTTGTTAGTCCTATGTATTCAATTTAGGTTTTGCAGAATCCTGTAGTTACTTGTGCAGTTCAGGAATTGCATGTGTTAGGGGAAGAAATGCCCTTTGCTTCCTGCTCTGTCAGTATCCCGTAGCTTCCTGTAAGATAAAGCTGGAAAAAGCAAGTTCTGCCCCTCAAACCTGGCCTGATTACTTAATGGTAACAGCGCTGGAAGTGAAACGAAAATGGGTATTTATTTTGGAAAAAAAACATTTGTACTGTGGACCTTTTCCAAGGTTGCAGGTAGGAGTCGGCTGCAAGCGTAGTGTTGTTAAGGCTTAGCTGAGGGTTAACTGTGTTGCCCTGTGCGTTAGTGATTTTTATGTAGGACTCTGTCTTGGTGTACATAATCTCAGGAAGCAGAGATTAAGAACTGTACCTGTGTGCACTATCCCTTGCTAGGATGGCATGTTATTTCTTTAACCAAGCCTTTAAGTTTGACATTTCGAAGCTTGATCACATTTCCTGGAAAGATGTTTAACGCTGTAATTCAAAGAGTTTTACTTTATGTGATGTTACTGTTTTTCTGATTAAAAGTTTTGGCTTTTCAGAGGGATCCACGCTTTGGTGCAGACAGATCAGTACGCTCTGGGAGTCGTCACACAGAGACGACTCGGAACTGGAGGAGGGAAGATGATGTCCTTGGATGGAATGCAGAAGAAAATCAGTAACCCGGTAACTCTTATGTCAACGACTCCTCCCTTGGGAAATGGGACTTAGCTTTATGTCAGCAGTTAGCAGAGCACTCCTATGGTTTTGTACAGTGATGGTGTTACTGAGAGCTTTTGGTGTTGCTTGGGTGCTTGAGAAAGAACCACCCATTGGGTTCTGTATTTTTCTACTTGTGCTCCAGGGCAGTAGCCTCGCACTGGCATGAGGAGTGGGCTGGGGCTGCACTTGTCATTGTCTCTTTAACAACAGTACTTCTGAGCCTGCAGGAGAAGAATTTGTCATAGTTCTAGCACAGAATGTTACAGAAAAAAACAACTCTAGGTCTATAAAGAATCTCTGTGGAATGTACAGTGCCACATACCTGTACAGGACTTCCTTATCTCTTGTAGTTCTGAATTGATACAGTCCAGTGCCCTCAAGTGCACCCTGTTATTCAGTTCCACTGCTTGTTCATTGCTTGTGAAGTGGATAGACTAATGAGTGATGGGGAAATAGCTTCTGCTTTCTTCACAAGAATCCATTTGGGAGAAGAGGGAAGGCTGTGTGGAGATGGAACTAAAGCTGAATTGCAAATGAAAGGGAAGACTGGAAGTTATAGATTAGGGTTTTAGAGCCTGATTCTGGTGGAGGAGGGGAGGAGATATGAAGAGGATTAGTAAATGTGTGGGCGAAGTTCTCTGTTTAAGAAAAAGAGGAAGAGTTCAGCAAAACTGGATGGCTGTAGGGGGAATGATGAGTATGGTGGGTGACAAGACTGAGATGGAGGGCATAAAGGAATGAAATTGGGGCTTAGGCATCAAGAGCCTAGGGAGGGAATAAGAGCGATTATTTGGGGTTGGAATGTGGAGACAGGTGTGAAAGGTTGCTCCAGTAAACTGAGGACAGCCTTCAGTCAAGGTCTGAGCAACAGTCCCTAGAAGACCTTGCTTTGAGGAATGCACTGAGCTAGAAATACCAAGGGTGTTTTTCAACCTCAGTTTTTCTGTGAAGTTCTGAACAAAATGAAGGGAAAGTTGAAGTGCCGGTGAGGAAATCTCCTTCACTGGTTCAGTCAATGTGAGTTGTTGCATGTGGGTTACTTGCTGAGCTATAGCTTCAGTCTTGCTCTTGAGCTGAATGCGTGGAAACACAAGATGAACTTCATAGGGCTGTGAAAACTTCCCAGTTTAAGTGAATTGTTCCATGAACAGCAACACTTAAAAGTTTTTTTTAAATGTTTGACTTTTAGATATGTTTATTCACTTAATGTACTGTTTCAAAACATCCAGAAAATCCTACTTTTTCCCTTCTGCCCTTTATTCAACTCATCTGGCAAAAAATTGTCATGCCCCATCTGATGGGATGCTGTCAGCTATCTGGCAAGCTGGATAAAAATTGTATTGTTCCAGCCCTTTTCTCTTCATCTGTCCTCTCATTTATGAAAACTGTCAGATATTAGAAGCAAATTGATCTTTGGTACCTTTCAAACTGAGTTAAATGTCAGCTAGTTAGCTTCATAGAAAACTTCTGAAGGTTTGTAAGAGAACTGGATGAAGACAAATCAAGTAGTGTCACAAGCATTATTCTTGATGGATGATTTAAAATCAGCACAGTTCTTGAGCCGTGAGGAAATTACAGGCATGTTCCATAATGATGGAACCTTGTTAAGCCTGTAGTATTACGCCCAGGAAATGCTCTATTGTGGCCATGCAGATTCCATGTCTGAGCTTCTGGACAATGGATTGCCAACATTATTTTCCATTAGTTGTGTCCTTCCGGATGTAAGAAAGGGTTTTCTTGCTACTTGTCTCCTCCAAATGTAAATAACTTTGATCCAGTGGAGTATTCAAATCCCAGCATCACTGGGCTGCCTCTGTATGTTTCTTATTGGCTCACCTTTGGAGACTGAGCCAGTCATTTATACCCTGCTGTGATTCTCAAAGCTACTGCCCCCTCAGAATCAGTGTGTTTAAGCCACATTATGCAGACAAAATAAGCAGGATGTGTCTTTTTAGTTATTATTTGGATAAAATTGAGCATCTTTTGTTCAGCTTGTTGATTAGGGAACGAAGCTATTAGAGTACAGGCAGTAAGCAAAAGGATTCCTTCAGTCTGTTTGTTCTTTTACTTGTAATACCTAATTTTATGTTGTCACCCTCCTCTACTGCAGTCAGTTAAGCCAGTAAAATACACAAGACTTTAAACAATTTGATCAGTTGTGAGTTTATAATACTTGTAAAACTAGTCTGCATTATATGATGTAGAAGATGACTGCAAAGAGAGGTTTTGTGCAATATGTGGTTAGCTGAAGAGAAGGAGAGAAGGTGGAAATGAACAATGCTCTGGATTTAGGGTTTTTTTTTTTGTTGTTATTCCCACTCTGCTCTTTGACATAGCTGCTGCTTTTCTAATCACACTGTTTTTCAAAAGGGAACGAAAATAAGCAAGTTGGCAGCTGCTGTAGTCTGGCATTAAAAATGTTCTGGAAAATACCTCCTGCAACCGGCAAGGGACAGTAGTTAGTCCTTGACAGTGACCTAATTTGAAGTTGAATTCTCTCTATTAGAAGCGAGACAGTAAGAAGTGGCATCATTTTTTAGAGAGCTAGGTGTGAAGTCTGTAAATGTTTAGCTTTAATTTTATCTGAGAAGGCTCATCTTCAGTGATGAACATCTCCTTGGTTTTTCCTTCTGTTTGTAGCTGGTATTTAATGCTTTACTGGTGTTTCGTTTAAATGGAATACTGGTTGTCTTTCTTTTAATGTGCTAGAGCACCACTTCAATAAATATTATAATATTGTTTAAAAAACGATATGTATTTTGCTTCCCTCATCAAACGTAGTGTCTTTTTTCCCTCCTTATTCTAGATCATTCCCTATGTTGGGACAATTCTTGGTGGCCTTGCTCCTGGAGAGCTGATCGTGATACATGGAAGTGTTCCTGATGATGCAGACAGGTAGTGACTACAGTATCGCTTTATGAATGATCATTAGGTGAACAGGCCTGTAATGAATAAAATGTTTTCAGGTGTCCCGTGTAGGATGGCTGACAAAGACTTCATCTTAAGTCCCCGTGATTGTGTCACAGAGAATACACAGTGATTAATGAAAGTTTTGCAGTGAAGAAGGTTAGAAGATGAACTGGTTTTTACTTTCCATCGATCCTCTCTTCTCTGGTTTTGCTTTGCCTGCTTTGGCATTATTTCCCTGTCGTGTCATTCCACGTGGTATCTGGAGAGGTTATCTCAGACTGACAGAAGTGTTAGACTGAATGTCAAACTACGAGACTGAATGCATTGCTTGAAGGAATTGGCTTACATCTGAAATGAGGTGTGAACTATGGCTTGTGCCAGGTGGGGAGGTCCTGTTCCCTGACTTGCCCCGGAGTTCATTAGGTTATTTTGCTGAAGCAGGTAGTGGGTGGAGGTGGTAAATGCATTAAGTGAGGAGCTCAGGTGGTAGGAATGACAAGTATGATTAGTGCTTTACTATTGTAACTCATTGCAACAAACCTTGGGAGAGCATTTCACAAATGATAGAAGATGGACAAACGTTTGATTTTTTTTCTCTTCCTTGTGCAGCAGCTCTCATTGTATAACATCTACACGCGCTGAGGCTCACCAGTAAAACACAGGTCTGTTGAACTTGTATGCAATTTCTTGACAGACTGAACTGGGTGAGTGTGGTTTGTCTTATGTTTAGGTTCCAGGTGGATTTACAGTGCGGCAGTAGCGTCAAGCCTCGAGCTGATGTGGCCTTTCATTTCAACCCCCGCTTCAGATGGTCTGGCTGCATTGTTTGCAACACCCTGGAGAGGGAAAAATGGGGCTGGGAAGAAATCACTTATGAGATGCCTTTTCAAAAAGGGAGGCCGTTTGAGATTGTCATCATGGTTTTAAAGGATAAATTCCAGGTGAGTTTGGGTTGATTCTTGTTCCAGTTGTCAGGTCAATAAAAGGGATGTGTTTATATAATTTATATAATTGGAAGCCTTGGTTTCTTTATTAAATAGGTATGGTCTAATTATAGAAAAGTTCAGGAGTTTTTCTTTAAAGAGATGCTAAGTAAATCGCACCTCAGGTTTTTGACTGGTTCCCTTCAAATTTTCACGAGTAGGCAAGTAACTTTCTGCCTAATCACTAATGATTTTTCCTCTGTTCTGTTCTCATCTGCAAAGGACAGATCTGACAGTAAACCTATTTTTTTTTAGTGTAGGACAGTCCTCTTGGTGGGAATGCACAGTGCATTTTTTTTCCTCTGTTGGACTTCTAGCAGAGCAATTAGGTTGGTAAAAACCACAGTCATAAGTCATGGAGGGGAAAAAAACTAAAGGTGTGAAATGTGAATAAATCAAATATCCCTCACAGTAATGGAAAGAGAGACTGAATGGTGGATGAGGTGAACTTGGTCGCTTTGAAGTTTCCAGGAAATTCTCTGCTTCTGTACCAAAGCACTGAAAACAGATACACACGTATAATTTGATTTGCAGACTGTTTAATGTGATTTTTTTTCCTATTTTTTTTTCCCCGTCTCTTTAGGTATCTGTAAACAAGAAGCACTTGCTGCTCTACAATCACAGGATAAGCCTTGGGAGGATAGATACTCTTGGAATATATGGCAAAGTGCAGATCAAAAGTATAGAGTTTGTTTCTAATGTAAGTTTTGTATACAGCTGACTCTTAAGATTCCTTTTCTCTGTCTTGCTAAACTTTAGAGTAGGAATTATGGTGTAAAGGTAATTAAAAAAAGCAGCTACTTAGTGTAACTTCAGTAGTAAGGGTGTTCCCCCTGCTCTTTCAACAGCTAGCTCTGTTGGAGAAAGTAAACCAGCAGAGAGGGTGTGCAGGGAAATCCCTTGATATGGAAGGGTGAGAGAACAGAAAGGGGAGGTGGTAAATACCAGGGAGGTAAATGCCTTGTCCTTTTGTTCTTCCTCCTTGCTGCTTATTGAGGCAGCCTATCTATTTCTGTGCAATACACTTTGTCTCTTCTGCCCTGCCCTCACTGTAATATGGGCAAAGCTTGGGTTTCCTGCTGCCAAACACCGGGTCTGTTTCAGGTCATTAGAGTAATGACCTGTTCTGAAGGAAAGTAGAGATTTGAGCCTGGCCAAAACAGAGCCTGAGCTTTAAAGATAAGTCTGCTCACTGGTCATTTGTAAAGCATGTGTGCAGACTTTTTTGTTGAGCCCTGCCACCTGACCTTGGGTATGTTGTTGGAGAAATAATTCATCAAAGCTATCAGAGTCCCAGTCTTGAAGAACCTGAGTGCATGCAGGTGCAGTAGGTTGGTTTCTGTCCTAAGCACAAAACAATAAAAGTTGCTTTTGTCTGTGGCTACTGATTCCATATCCTTTGAGGAAGAGAGGAGGGGACGAGTGATTATTTCCTTTCTGTCTTCACTTCTAGTGCATACTTTTCTGAGGAGGAAGAGTGTTTATCCTGAAATAAACTGGATACAGTATGCTGTGGATAGGCTGGAATTTTATCTGTGCGTGTCTATGTTGTTTATATGATGCACAGTGCAAAGGGACAGGGATGTGGGAAGCTGAGAGGAATCCCAAGCACACCCCCACCCCTCTACCTCCCCGTGCCATCTGTCCATGTATCTGCCCTGCTGATGCTTTTACCCCTGCCAGGGAAGCTGAGCAGGTATCCTCAGATGCTAAAGGGTTAAGAGTGCTCTGACTATTAAGTAAGGATTCAAATTGTGATGAAGTGGTCTTTTGTTGTGGTTTAACCCAGCAAGCAGTAAACAGTATACAGTCATTTGCTCACACTTTTATCCCCCTCCCCCCCCCCCCAAATGGGTTGGAAGAGAGAACTGAAAAAACAAAACCAAACTAATGAACAACTAAGTGGAACTCTAGTTGAGATAAAAGTTGTTTACTAAGAACAGAAAGAGGAAAAAAAAAAAAGGTAATAGTAATGTTATATACTTTATCCAAAACAAGATGCACAAGCAGTTGTTTACCAACTGCCCGCCAATGCTTCTAGCCATACTTCCAAGCAGCAGTTGCCTGCCCAGTCCGTTTTTTTTAAGGGTTTTTTCTTTCTTTTTTTTTTTTCTTGATATTATAATGGTATGGGACATCCCTTTGGCCAGGTTAAGTCAGTTGTCTCAGTTCTGTCCCCTCCAGCCCCTCACGTGTAGGATAGTAGGAGAAGCTGAGAAGCTGAAATGTTCTTGTCTCAGCAAAAGCTAGAAGCATTGGTGTGTTATCAACATCATTTTTCTCCAAAAACTAAAACACAGCATCATACTATGAAGGAAAATTCAGCTTTGCCCAGCTGAAACCAGGACATCTCTGAAAATCTTGATTTGGCTTTAGCAGTTGATGTTCAAGACTTCCCCTTTGTAGGAGGGCTTTTATAGGGGTTCAGCAGTCTTTTTCTGCACCGTAGCCCAATTTCCACATTAACAATTAAACTGTCAAAGCAACACATGTCCATTATGTTTCTAAAACACCTTTATGTTCCACGGTGTTAGCAGTGACATGTAAATATCTCTCTTTCTGCAGTCTGTACAGGGCTCTCAGCCATCCTCTGTAGGAGTAACAAAGATAAACACAGAAAATGTACGTATGTTTTTAAAAGACTGAATCGGTCTCCCTGTTGTCTGATAAGCTACTTAATGTTGTTTGTTTTCTTTTGTAGGGGGAAATGCCAGATGGTTTGCAATTTGTAAGTATCTCATGTAGACATAGGCACATGAAAAGTAAAAAAAACAAATGAACAAAGCCTTTAATTATTCAAGAAGAAAAAATGAGCACAGAACAAGGGAACTGAGAGTCAACTGAGAAATAACCATCAGTGAGATTTTATAGAGAGCAATCCACTCTGTTGGTACAAAGAAATGAGAAGCTATTTGTTAAACCATATAGAAAACCTGAAGGATGAAAGTGGTATCCATAGCCCTAAACAGAGGAGTAAACAGCGGAGTGCCTTAAACTTCAAAGGAAGAACCAAGTAATATCAAAACCTCTGTTCAAATAAGCACTCTTAGTTTTCTTTACATTAGGGAATAATTTCAGAACAAACTTGTGTTTAAAAGTATTCTTCAGTCTTATTAAGCCAGATGACCTTGTGTTAATATGTGTATCTCAGGACTTCCCTGGTTACATATCTCTCCTGTTGACTGATCTGTGCTTACCCCAGCTGTGCCTCATGTGGCTGGATGCAAGCATTGCAGCTTGGGATTGGTTCTGGCTAGCACCCAACTAGCAAGGAGCATAGGCAGAGTGAGTGCTCATCTTTTTGCAAAAAAAAATTGCACAGAAGAACAGCATCCAGAGTGGAGTAAAGACCACACTCAAATTCAAAAGGGATTGGAAGCCAGCTGTAGATACAAACAGAATTAGGGAGGAAGAGGAGCTGCAGGGTGAGCTTTGTTGGTTAACAGTGCCCTCCTTAGCATTCTTAAACCAAATTCTAGGCAGTGTTGTCATTTACAAGTGGTGGACTTGACAAAGAGACACATAGTATTTCTCTTTTATTTTACCATTCATTCTTTTTCCTTGATCAGAATAATTTTTAGCACAGTGGAACAGTTGAGGTGGGTGGGGGAAGTAAACATTGCTTTGTTTGCCCCTGTGTAACTTCTCCACAATAGAGTTGATATCCCAGAATCAGTATTTCTGTCAATAGAAGTAACTTAAGCTGTGAGTGCAGATCACAGAGTCACAGAACTGTAGGGGTTGGAAGGGACCTCTAGAGATCGTGGAGTCCAACCCCCTGCCGAAGCAGCTCCCTAGCCCAGGTTGCACAGGTAGACGTCCAGGTGGGTCCTGAACGTCTCCAGAGAAGGAGACTCCACCACCTCTCTGTGCAGCCTGTGCCAGTGCTCCGTCACTGCACTGGGAAGAAGTTCCCACGCACATTTGTTTGGGAAGTGATGTGAAACTGTAGGCCAGATTTCTTCCTGCTGTAGTAAGCTCAGCTTGTTTGTTGAAAAAATGTGAGTCACAGTCATATTTTTCACTGGTGCTGTACTTTCAGGCAGTTCCTTTTGTTGGGAAACTTGATTCTGCACTTCATCCAGGATGCACGCTTGCTATTAAAGGAGAAGTGAATAAAAACCCAAAGAGGTAAATCTTAGCAATTTTCTGCTGTTAACTGACCTGCTCTTGGGAAGGAATAGGCTTTTCTATTGCCTTGGTGTATCCTTACTCGCTTGCAATTTTGCATCTGGAATCATTTGAAACTACAGCGCAGTTTTCTTAGGTACCTGCAGGATGCTGCTTTAGGAAAGACTTAAAGAACAGCTCAATTGAGAAAAGGAAAGGTAAAATCTGATTGTCTTGTGTGCTAAACCTGCATCGTTTTTGTGAGGTTGTATGTCTGTTCTGGATTTCTGTTGTGCAAGGCATGCAAGCACACATGCAGTACAAAGACAGCTTTTCATAGAATTGTAGAATGGTTCGGGTTGGAAGGGACCTTTTAAGACCATCTAGTTCCAATCCCCCAGTTATAGGCAGGGTCACCTTCCATTATACCAGGTTGCTCAAAGTATTTATTCTTAAGAGATCTAAGAATGAGGAAAGTGGAAGAATTGGATGGAAAAATGAGTGAGAGTTGAGTTGCTGATGTGCTTAAATGCTGCCATTACAAGAGATCTCTGTATACTTTGGTTAACCTTGGGGATGTGAGAGATCGAAGGTACTTAACTTAAAATTTAGTAGGGGAGAATGAGCTATCATTTCGATAGCAAGTCAGAAACAACAGATTGCAAAGAAGTTATTTTCTCGATGTAATTTAAAGAAAGAAAAGGGAGTGCAGCATGGTCAGCGCATAGTTGAGGAAATGTCCATGCTTCAGTGTGCCTTCACTTTAAGGGTGGTTTGTGCACACACATTTAGTGCAAATTACTATAAATGTTTTTTTTTTTTTTTTTTTACTTTGTGTGTACGCATCTCGCTTCCTGAGGAACGCCTGTCACCTTCCCTGCAACTGTACGGCCCTCAGAGGCCATCTTATTGCTAGGACACAAGGTCTAAAAGTCTCATCTCTGAAGTCTGAATGGATCTGGAATCAGACAGGAGAATGCATACTGACATAGCAGCGTTTGTTCTCTTGTCTTGAAAGGCTTATCTGCACGTTTTAAATGCTGCCTTACACGTGTGAAGAGGCTGTTGGGTGTTAAAGTATTGTTGGGTTGTCTGCTCTTTGCACTTGTGCTTTGAGCAGTTAGACTTTTATAGAATTTTTAAGTTAATGCATTTCACTCAGGTCATACAGCTGTAGGTGTTACCTGCTCTCTGTGAAAGTGCTGTAGCACATTGCCACACTCTGGAGCTGTGAAGATGTTTCATATCTTATACTAAGTGGCTCAAGGCTTTGCAAAAGGAGGGAAATAGCATGACTGCTGCAGTTAATTTGGTGAGAGGAATATTTCTTCAGTTGCAGCGAGGTCGTTGCAGCAGGTTGAATCATTTGGCTGCTTTTCCCCTCTAACCCCTCTCCTTCAGAGTTACCCTCACAGGAGTCCTTTGCCTTGAGTTGTTGTCAGATTGCAGGATGTTTGGTCAGCCTGGGCAGAGCTACTCTGCCTACAGAGTAATGCTTTGTATGCACGCTTTCCCACTGACGTTGTACATTCAGGGAGTCCTCCCGTTTGTCCTTAGAGTCTAGCCAGTTGGAAGTGCAAACATAATGCTTGTAGGTAAAAGAAAGCCTCCCACTCTCCATTGCACAAGTATGAGGAAAAGGGATAGTGAAGTGGCACAGTGTTTCTGCCTAGTGCTGTAGGGACAGCACTTGGCTCAGGACCTGGCTGAGACATAAGCAGAAAGCTGTGGGTGATGAAGCAGATGTAGCAGGGGTTATGGCCCTGCACGTGCTTCTCCAGCACAGCTTGTGCCAAGGACAGCTGCATGTTACCTGCACGGTTGGTCCTTCAGATGGATCGCAGCCTTGGCTCCAGAGCAAACCTGAGTACTGGCAAGGGGTGTGGTAAATACAGTGGGCTGCTTCACGTTTATTAACTGTCGGTCTAATAAACTCTTTAAAAATGTCTTCCAGCTTTACGATAAACCTGAAATCAAGTGACTCAAAAGACATTGCACTGCATCTGAATCCCTGTCTGAAGAATAAAGTCTTTGTAAGAAATTCTTATCTTAATGACAGCTGGGGAGAAGAAGAAAAGGACGTCGCTGATTTCCCTTTCAGTCCAGGGATGTACTTTGAGGTAAGGTTAACTGAAATGCAGGGTCAGACTTGTAATTCTGCCAAAAGAACAGTAGCGTTGGTGCTTAAATGCCACGCTGATGCAGATTTGAATAAAACTGCCATTCTTGCATTTCAAATGCCTCAGGAACGTTAGGATTTAATGGGACTGTGGGCCGCAAAGATTTGACTTTGTTTTAATGACAGCCATCTCCTCCTGATTTCTTCTAAATAACTGCAAGAATTCAGTGCGTGGACAAAGTCTTAATTAAATGCTATTGAAGTTTCACTTTTTTAATATTTCTTTTGCATGAAAGTATATATATTTTTTTAACAGAAGCGAGGCTTGCCCAAGTCCACAGTAGATTGTCATGTTGTTTTCCACGTCTTAACCAAACTTCTGTTTTTTTCAGGTGATCATTTTCTGCGATGCCCACCAGTTCAAAGTTGCTGTTAATGGCGTTCACACCCTGGAATACAAGCATCGTTTTAAACAACTTGAAAAGATTAACTTGCTGGAAGTCACAGGAGATGTTCACTTATTAGATGTGAGGAGCTGGTAGTTCTTTTCAGTCAGTACTAAATGAATTAACCCTATTCTTACAGCAGTTCTTCTGTCAAGTACAAACTGGTACCAGCTCATGCTGAGCCTGTTTTTATCCAGGCTTCTGTGTCAGTCTGAGTTAGCTGAGTACCAGAACTGCTGTGAGATTAAATCCTCCACTAGTTTCCAGTATCCTGGCAAGCTAAATGTCTGCTCAGATAAATCACCTGCATTACTGAACCTAGCAATATGAAGATGGTGCATCGTACTGTGTCTTAGCAATTGCGCTCAGTATGATTAACTACTATAGTCATTCCTTAACAGTGTACATTCAAAAGGTGAAGTAGAAGTAGAAAGTAGACTGAAACAGAATATGAAGATGTATCTATTCACCCTCAAAGGGTGATGGATTAGTTATGAAATTATTACAAAATATATTCCGCTTAATTTATATTAGCAGTTATGACCTTTTTGCCCTAACTGGTCCTCGTGGAAAGCAAGGAGGGATGTGATCAACTTAGCCTGCTGCTGCAGTAGTACCTTCTCTGACTCTCCTAGTTATGTCATCTCCTGCTTGTAAGTACGTGGCTTAAATCAAACGTAGAGCAGCACTTCTAGCTTTTAGTTTTTCCAAAGTGAAGCAAATGAAAATGATTTAGCTGGTTCTGATGCACTGACTTTGGAATGTGTATTTGATCAGAAATGGCTCCCAGCTGTGCTGTGATTGCTCAGGGACAAAAGTAGATGTCTGTTTTGTTTTAAAGTGTATGAACCCAGATACCCCAAGCTGAGACTTGGATTCTCATCAGTAGAACAGAGAACTAATCCTTTTGCAGTCTTGTATTAAAACACTACTTAAAGCTGTTCCTGTTTGACCAGTTTTCCTTACAGCTGTCAGTCTTTATTCTTATATATGCTTATTTTTAAAAATAAGTAAATTACTGCTGGCTGTCAGTGCTTGCCTAAGGGTTGTTTCTGTTTATTTTAACCAGCTCCTGAAAGAATGAGTTTTGAGAATAAGATGTACTTAAAAAGCTGTTTAAGGTAAAACTACCAGGTTGAGTATATAAAAAAGCGTAAATAAAAATAACATCTGTGAGCTAAACTTTTCTCCAGACGTAGTTAAATAGTTATAATTCCTGTTTGGCCTATTTTGTCTCATTTTGCTTTGTGTCTTACCCCTGACTTGAGGCCCATTTCCACTCTGACAAGTTAGTGAGCTACAGAGCAGTTACTGTGAGTAAGCCTGCACCTTGGCTGTGCCACACGTGTGGCCTGGCCTTCGTGTGCTGACCTCTAAGGATAAACTGAGCTGGCTGAGTGGAATAGAGGAGCCTGTAGGCAGCTCCCACTCGGTAAGGGCTGTTACACCACCTGTGCATCCTTGCCTTTATCTATTTAAAAGTCTGGCAAGATGTTCTCACGTGAACATCAGCATGAATAGAGCTGTTTTCTTTCAGGACTTCCTTGTAGCTTTCTTTTCAGAATCTTCAGTGAGTTCATTTTTTACTTCAGTAAAAATAACAGAAATGTTCTTAGAATTGCAGTTGGGTTCAGTGAGTACTGTGCTTCTGTTGAAGCAGGACTGCCCCTGCGGAGATAGAGTGCTGTCCCAGGTGCAGGATATTCATGGACAGTCTCCCACGTTGTCTGTCCATGGACAGAATCTGTTTATAGCTTGCTCTGCTTTCCTCATGTTAAGGGAAGAGCAAGTTAAGGGAGGTCATCTGATGACAAAAAACTGAATCCTAGAGCATCCAGAAATAAGCAAGCCACATTCTTACAGTATTTTTATTAAAAGATCTTAGATCAGATAAAAATCAGTATGACAATTTGCCTGTAACACACGGCGTGTGTGAAGTTAGCACAGTTCAGACAAAGTATAAAAACAAAGGGGACAAACTTAGAAGTAGCTTTGGAGTGGTTCTCCCAGAATGACTTCCAGTTGCTGAATTGTTTTCTGACACTGCTGTTCAACTTCTTCACATTCATCTAGAAAAAGAAAGAAAGCAGGAAGTAAGTAGAAGAGTGATTACAAATCTACCCTAGGAAGACCTCATCCCTCAAGGTTCGGAACTGTCTTTGAACACCAGGTCTGAAATTGTTCAAAAATATTTTGTCACCACCTCAGGAGGTAGGCAGTTCATTTATACTGTAACACTGATCTGAAATATGCAACTTTGGAGGCTCTGATGCTGAGGATGCAACCATAACTTAACTAACTGAACTTCGTAAGCGGGGGGGGGGGGGTGGATCTGACCCATTCCACTTTGCACCCTGCAGTTTAAGGTACCCTATACTAATGCATGCAATTTATGCAACTGCAACAATTATCTCGTCTGAATCTTTGAATTATGCAAACTGTGTTCCTTTTGTCACAGGCCAGTGGCCTGCCTCCAGTAATGTCATTTTAAAATATTACCTTCCATAAGCTCAGCTAAAAATGGAATAGATTCTGGCAGCAGGACCAGGTAGTTCTCTTTCAGTTTTTCTGCGACTTCGAGCAAAGCAAGCAGAGCAGCAAATCGGACCTAAAACAAAACAGTCTCTGTAAGGAAACAAACATCTCCAACATCGTTCCATCTCCTGAAAACACACCTAGCTTTTTAAACAAGCCTTCCCCTACTGAAGGAAACTATTTTAAGCTAATGTAAATCTAAACATCTGGATTAAGATGTCGTACGTGGAAAAAAAGCATTAATCTGTAGAAAGAGTAGCTCTGCCCAGGCTGACCAAACATCCTGTGATCTGACATCTCCATGGCAAAGGACTCCTGTGAGGGTAGCTCTGGAGAAGAGGGGGTAGAGGGGATAAAAGGTAAATGGCCACAAGCTGAAGCATAGGAAGTTCTGCACAAATGCGCGTGGGAACTTCTTCCCAGTGCAGTGACGGAGCACTGGCACAGGCTGCACAGAGAGGTGGTGGAATCTCCTTCTCTGGAGACGAATATTCAAGACCCGCCTGGACACCTACCTGTGCAACCTGGGCTAGGGAGCTGCTTTGGCAGGGGGTTGGACTCAGTGATCTCTAGGGGTCCTTTCCAACCCCTACAGTTCTGTGATTCTGAGAAGCAGCTGTTTCTTGAAGTTAACTGACAAAAGTCTTTAACTTCCCTTTACAGTGCTGCTTTGTTCCACTGTTTCACCGTGTCTTAACATAGTACATGCTAAAAACAAGTACTCCACGTGATACAACCAGGCAAACAGGCAGGTCATGACAAAGGTTTCTTCTATAAACATCTCTGAAGTTTCATAAATAACTGTCTTCTAGTTTCCCCTCTAAAGCATCTCTTATAAACGAACAGGTTAGTTCTTATTCAAAACTACCACCAAATAAATCAACAACAACAAACCTATTAACGCAAGCCAGTCATACCGAAGATATTCAGAGGTGGAAGATTAACTGCTAAAGTAAGAGTAGAAGGATGCGTTGCATGCATCTCTGGAACTTGGCAAAATACAATCTCAGTATTTTAGTAGTGATTTCACTAACCCACTTCAGTTGTTCAGGGCACTTAACATTTTCTAATGCAAGAGAGAAAAATACGTTCTGATGGCTCCCAACCTTAGAAGAAGTGTGCCTCATTTTCAGCAGGATGTGGTAATTCAGTGGTTTCCAAAGAGAATCATCTGCCATTGCCACTGAGAACTGAGCTATGCAGGGTACCAAGTGTGCTGTCACTCTTTCCTGGAATTTCTCATCTCCGCCAAGCATGTTCTCCAGCTGTGGAAGTAAGATGTTTGTCAGAGAGGTCCAGGCTCAGATAAACCTAGTTCAAAGTGCTGCTTCTAGCGTGGGCTTTCAAGTACTGAAGAGATGGGTCAAAGAGCAACCATCAGTGGGAATGTGCTGACCAATATCCATGAACTTCATGGAGTGAAGAAGTTTAGAAAGAGGATAAAAGAATTAGTAATCCAAAGCTTTAAGTGTGACATTATCGTCAGTAGCCAAAAGGCAATTAATGAATTCCTCCTGTTTCATGAAGGGAGAGGATTGAGGCCAGAGAGGTGGCTGTTGGTTTTCTTTTTCTTTTTTTTTTAAATCCCTCATACAGAAAAAATACCTGACACACAATGCTCTTCTGAGTTTGTAAATACCTGATCAACTAGAGGCATCATCAGGGTTTCTGCTCTCTCCTTACTTAGGAACTTCTGGGTATCAAACAGGAAGAGCTTATGCAGACAGTCCACAGTGAACTGCAGCAGCAAACAACTCTTTTCGGTGCTGTTCTCAGAGTCAAAGAAAGCTTCATCTGTATCGCAAAGGAAGAGCAGAAAAAGAAAAACCACAAAAATGAGAAATGCCTAAGCTAGAAATTAGCTTTGTTTACAGCAAATAATAAGGTTGTTCTATGTAGCAATTACGTACTCATCTTTTAGTGATAAACATGGACACATTAGCTAAAGGTCAGATAATACACTGCCCTAGAAGGTCTGTTGCTGCAATGCACAACCAGCTGGTTGATAAAAGGAATTAACCCCAGGCTACAGGAAAAGTCCATGGCTCTACCAGTAGCTATGGGGAATTTACTTAGTTTGCTACAAACAGGAAAGCGAAATGCTTCCTCATACAAAAAACGTGTGGTATCTACTTTTGCTAACAAGTAAAAGAGTTTAAATGTAACAAGTAGCAGCAGGCTGGCACCTCAGACAAATGAGCAAATGAAAAAGAAATACAAAGGAAAGGGCAAATGCCAGAAGCAAGTCACCCTCTTTCCACACAGTTTCGTTCTCATGGAACTCTCTGGGACTGACACTGAAAGTTTTTATGTGGTTTCAACTTTGTAACTGGCAGTCCAAAACCCACAGATGAAAAACATCCTTTGGTTCCATCAGAATCAGAAAGATGCTTTATTTATGAAAGAAAGAAGAAATACGTGAAAGATGAGTGCAGTGAAACTAAATGCTGTGAGGTTAAACTTTCAACAGCTATGATTAGCCTGTCAGTGTTTCTCTGTAGTTAGTAACTGAAAACTTACCAGTTTTTGAAACATTGAGCTGATTCAGCATCTCAGCAAAGGGCTTCACTAAGTGACCAGCAAACAGGGTAAAGAGACCCTTGAGCTTGTCTGCAATGCAGTCTGCTAACCGGTGGAACGTCAGCAATCTGTCCTTCAGGGCACTCTCAGTTTTGGACCAGTCAAAAAGCTGAAGGTGAACGGCAGGTTAGCTCATTCCTGAAGAATACAAAGATGCTGATACTGATAGATGGTATTTAAACTCCTTACCTTGAAGAAAAGGGGTCTGAAAGATGCCTCAGAAAGTTTCATTACCATACTTATTAGACAATCAATAATGTAAGTCTCGGTTCTCCCAACTTCCTCCAAATCATCCTAGAAGAATTAGAAAACACAATTCCAAGTCTAAAATGTAAGAACGAGAGCTTCCAAAGCATGTTTCTAACTTAGGCAAAATACCTGAACAAATTCTCTACCCTCATGAACAGTTTCAGAACAGAATATTTACAGCTCAAAAGATAACTAACATGACTGGCAAGTACAAGCTGATCTGCCTCTGTTCACTCCCCTGTCCAAGCTACCTGGGCATGCTCTGTTCGGAAGTCCAGGGCTTTCATAAAAAATGCTGTCAGCTCTGCCTGATGGGAGATCAGGTGCTCCTTCTCCATCACGATGATGTGCTCTTTCAGAACATTCATAAGGGGACCCAGGCAGTTCTGACGAAACAAAAGCAAGGCAAAGACAAATGTCACGCTGACACAAGCCAAGAAACAAAATAAGGCAGTTTGGTTTTGCACTGCTCGTAGTTACTCATGGGAATGCTAACAATAAAACCTCTCTTTGCTGTACTTTTTGGGGCGAGCAGTTAAGTCAGTAGTATTTCTGAAGAGAGTCTGTTCTCACTCCGACCCTGGAGATACAGCAGTCAAGTCTGAAAGGGCTGCACCTTCAGGGCCAGAAGCAAAGCCCAAATGAAAGCGATTCCTAACTCACATTCAAGGCATTTGCAAACAGGATTATCTCTAAAGCATTCATCATTTAACGCTCCAGTGACACTAAACTAGTGCATTTCTCCTAGGTCTGATTTCCTTGACTTGCTTTTGCAAATCCGTAGCAGTGCACATGGCGTCTGTTTTAGATTTGTAAACAAAACTTCATGGATAACACAAACACACACACACACACACACACACACGTGTTTTAGCTGTTGCTGAACAGGGTTCAGCAATAAAAATAGGGAGTTTATATAAAGAAGCCATTTCTTGAGACTGGCTGGACACCTGTCTGCCAATGACTGCTTCTGCACTGCTTGTTTCTTTCATACTAGTTATACTGTCTTTAAATCCAGCCATTTTTTTTTCTCAGTTTAGCCCTTCCAGTTCTCCCCCCCCACCCCACAACTTAGTTACCATGCAAAAGAATGAAGAAATTCTCACCTTCTGGGTTTTTGCCACTTCACTGTAACACTTAGTAACTGCAGGCAGGAGTATTCTTGGAGCGAGCTTTGTAGCTAGGATAGTTTTCAATGACATTACACGTAGGCTTATCTGGGAAGAAGGACCAAACTCGACCACGATCTTTTCCAGGCGGACAACCTGTCAGGAAATCCAGCAGAAGTCGAGCAACTAACACAACTTCAGTAAATTCTTTAACAACTTATTTTCCAAATTTTACAAGTGCAAGCATTTTGGAATTTTGTTACCACTTGGAGCACAGTACAGCGGGATTTGCGTGTGCGGTCCTGTTTTCAAAGACAAAGGCTGAAAAAAATGCATGTGTCAGTGGCAGATGGTCAGAATCACTTCACTGAGCTGTTAATCAGATAGACACATTGCTGAAATCTTGGACACTACAAAAATGATCCTTCAGGATTCAGCTCTGTTCCCAAAGAAGCAAACTAAACCTAGGAGAGGGAAGAGCAGACTCCTATGTTCAGTATCTTAGTGATCTGGGTATGAACATGAGTAGAAAAAGTAACAGGTAATGAACTTACACTTAAACGAATGGCACACACTCCTGCTTAAGTTTCAAAGCGAGACAAAACCAATCTCTTCAGCTTCTAGGAACTGGAATAATACTGTGGGAGCCCTACATGTCTGCACGAGTCACGTGGCTCACCTGCAGCAAACAGTCTGTGAGGTAAGGACTGAGGAAGTGTGGTAATGTTTCTGCGACCTTCAGCAGAGCAGTCACAGCACTCAGCAAGTAAATCTCATGGGAGATCAGCTCCTTCTTATTTTTTAAAGTCTTCAACAGTGCTGGCATCAGCCTGTGAATAAGCAAACATAAATACAGAAAAATAAAAATGCTGACCATTTGGAGGCACATTTAATATCTCAAGATACAGTGTTTAAGCCTTTAGGGACAACTTGCATGTTTTTACGTGTGCAATTATGAAAAATCAATTCCGTACTATTCTGTTTTTTTGAAGGCTGCTAGGTTTACTCAAAAGATTTAATGACATTTAAGAAATTTCTGTTTGCAATTAGAAATAAGCCTCAAGAACAGCACGTTAGATCCTTGAATTCTGCTTGAGCAGACAGAACAAAATACCATGCAGGGTTTTCGGTGGTACCATTCTCATGTTTTTAAATACAATCAATTCCATCAGGGCAGCAGAGTCCCTAACAGACATTATAGAAGTCTACAATTTGCCTGCTATCTTAGTTCTATGGGCAGGAAGCACTTTGAGCACTACGAATGTCTTTGTTTCTGTGTACACAACACACACAAGGGCAGACTGCTGCTTAGCCTGCATGAGTATTCCTTGTTTTAGCAAAACGTAACTATTGTCTCCTGCTGTCGATGCTGTTCAAAAAAACCCAGCTATACCTTGGAAGCTGAGGGATTACTTGGGCCTTCAGCGTACAGGTGACCTCAGCTATACAGAGCAAAGCACTTCCCATCACGTTCTTTTCCTCCTTCTCTGAAGAAACCAGATCGATGGCAGTTTTCAGAACAGGTACGAATGGCAATGGATTTTCTGTGCCAAAACCTTTGCAGAGCAGCTTGAGGCTGAACAGAGCAGTCTGCCTGTTGATGACTTGTTCCTCCTTCTCTTCCTTTCTTTTACACTGCACAATAGCGATGAGCTCAGGAACTAGTTCCAAAAGCTGACGGACCTGAGAGCACAAGTGAACACACACTTCAAGCATGCAGTTAGAACTCTCCAAGGTAATTTATGGACAGACAGACTGTATCTCACTGCCTCTCAATGGCTGCCTGGCAGCCTTGGCACTGGTACTTGACATTACACAGTATGAACCACTCTACAACAATCTCTCCGTTTTTCTGCTAAAGGAATGGATTTAACTGCTTCATCTCACCTGGCTCTTCTGCCACCTCGTGCGCTGCTGGACCTTGTTGTTCAAAAGGTCCATTGCCTTACGTCTCACAGATGGGAGCTGATTTGTCATTAGTCCCCTAATTACAGGGATGAAGGTTTCTGTTGGCAATAAGGCATTGACCTGCAGGCGAGCACAAACAGAACAACGCTATGAGTGCCCCTCTGTGCCCTGATACACGGCATTCAAAGTAGGGCAGGCAGACTCTCCTCAACTTTCTACACAGGTTTCAGAATGAAAGAAGAGGATAGACCAGCAATGCTGCATCTGAGGCAAGCAAAAAACAAAGAAGGTTCCAGTTACAGCACTTAAGGAAGACAGAAAAATCTTCATAAGGAAGACAGAAATAATTTCTTCACAGCACTGTTAGTGCTACTGGGTAATCAGCCCTATTCTACAACCGTACTTCTGATCAGAAAAAGAGGAGAAATCAAAGCATACTGAGCATTTCTCCATTTAAATTCCATGTAGAAAGGCACAGCAATTCTTTAAGAATTAGTTAAAACCCCTTTAAGAGTTAACATTGAGAAACACTGCCCAAGGGCTACTGTTCTCCACCAGACAGGTGCTGAGATGATTGCTTCCAGCCAGCAGAATACAAAAGGAGATGAAAAAGGCACTCCTGATTTCTTTTTCAGCTTGTTCCATCTAAGCTGTCACATGTAGCTGTTAAAGCTCCTATATGAATTCAAACAACAGTGCACCATGCAATGAAGATTATTACTAATCCAGCAAAAATATTCCTATGAGTGTTGCAATTGTATTAATAAATAAAAGCAGGAATATCCCACTGCTAACAAGGGCCAACAAGACATACTTTATCCAGCATATCGTAGGACTTGTTAAGCAGAACCCTCCAAAATTTGGCTGTTGGTTTGTCTGCATTTCCTTCCACTGAGGATGCCACTGTGTTTATATAGTGAAGAACATCTTCCAATAGCCTAGACAGAAAGGAACAATCTTTCAGTAAATAACAGATACCCTTAGGTAATCAACTTTGTTCCTGGAAAGCACAACATTTTACAAACAAAGCAGCAATAATAAAGGAAAATGAAACACCCACTGGAGAGACTGGAAGATCACATATACATACTGACAAAACCTTATGGCAGTAAGGAAAATCACGTGTGTGTGTTAAATAAATCTACACGGTACCCCCCAAATTAGCACCCACCTACAAAAGTAGGTCTACTTAAGAATGTGAAAATAAAAATAACCTGGGAATACACCATGTTTAAAAATAAGCATTTCAAATGTGTCCTACATCCCTTTTCACTCTTTTCACTTAGAATAAACATAAAACTTCAGCCTCCCCAAGAGAAACCTTCGATTTTGCATCATTCACCATTATAACCCAATGACTACAGTTGTAATCTGCATTTACTGTGTTTTTTACATCAATATAGGGTCATCCATTAATAATATTTTCTCTTTTTAGAAATGAAGCAATACATTTTTCTGAAAATGTCAAATTCTTTTAGACTTCATCATCAACAACAAAACAATTATGGACAAGTAGGTAAATAAGCACAATCAGAAATACAGAAATAGTATCTTTTAAGAAGAAAATACTCCATGTAAAAAAAAAAAAAATTAGAAAGGTAACCTTAATGTAATTAATACTGCTTGTTGCTGGGAGCCATGTTAAAAGTACCCTCAGAAAACATTTGGGAAAGAACATTCTGATGGGACTACACTGAAAGAAAACCATACCAGGTTGCAGTAAAGGATAAGAACAGCAGGAGAGGAGCAGATGTAAAGCATACCTCTGTTCCAGCTTCTGTAGCTCTTCTGTTTCTTCACATTCAACTACCTTGTTTAAAAAGGAAGAATGAAAATGTTAACTGTGAAAACTGAGCTCTCCGTATTTGAAGAAAATCAAAGAACTGCAGGCAATTTAGCCATAGAAGTAAATCTGTATTTCACGCTGCTGACTAATTCTCAGTTGAAATGCTGGAAAGCACTTCTAGCTAGATCCACAGACTAACTTTTAACAACTTTATCTTTTTGGAGTTCATAGTGTAAGTCCCAGACGAAGCTAGGAATTGCACGGTCTGTGAGTGAAAATTCAGTCTCCATAAAGCCAGTGAGAGTTCACTGAGTCCCTTCTTTTTTACCTTTTCAATTGCACAAACCAAGTCTACCTGCAAAGGCCCTATTAAAAAAATGATGAAAATTACTGAGATGTTTCAAAGCTGTGTAAATTAACGTGTCAGCAATATACACTACTGAACAGTGCATTATTTCCACCTCTTTGAAAACAAAACCATACTAAAAATCAAATTAAATCTTATCCATTACAGCACGGCACAGCTACTTAATGTGCTCAGTTTAAAAGCAGTCTGCCATATTACCTTTTTCACCAAACTCTGAGAAGTTAGAAGTTGTGACATGAAGGAGACCGACAAGTATTTGAAATGCCGAAGTTGTTTGTCTGAGTGAGATTCAACATTAAAAAGCTGCCCATCCTGGTTTTTTAGCTTTGTCTTGCACGTTCTTGATTTTTTTGGCCCAGGATCATCTGTTGAAAACATTCCCAAAAGAAGTTTACAGACAAGAAAGAAGGACATTTGATTTGATTACAGAAACAAAGGAAAATTACAGCCAAGTGGCAATCAAGGACAGTTATTCTGCAGCATTCAAAATCACGGTAACGTTCCAAAAAAGATGCTCTGAAACGCCACAAAAGATCATTTTTTTCTGTTCCAACAGCTGCAAAAGCAGCAGTGCCACCTGATCATTTTACATGAACAATCTTTCTTCTTGGTGCTAAAGCTACAGCACACTGACTACAAACAAGAGAGGCTTCTGAGGAAGACAAGTGCTCTATGTAAAATCATTGTAAGATCTGCTTTCACTGTCATTAGCAGATCCTTCCTGGCCAAGAAAGCATAGTCAAACAACATCAACACCAAGTCCCTCCTTAAAAAGAAGCAACCAACCTTCACCTCCTTCTTCATGCTTAAATAAAATAAAAAACAAAAACCACAACAGACTAATAGGCCTCATAATCTTGTTGCTATGAATAACAACTTATTTCAGCTAAACAATTTACTGAACCTTCTAATTGAGTACCATTTGATTTTAAGTGCCCAAATGAATCTATAATTAAATGTATGTCAAAAAACCTGAAAAACCAAGAACCCAAACCAACCCATATCATAACCATTTTATTAAAACCCCCCCCCCAAAAAACGGAAGAAGTCATCAGAGCAATTTTGTGTTGCCCAGTTTTCTAACTAGAAGAGTAAAAGGAGGTTCACATGCTTCCACTGTGTGTTCTATGGTTACCTTCTTTGTTCTCTGGTAGCTCTGTCAAGTACTGGATTATTTTCATCATGCTTTGGAACTGACAACGTACACTGAATTCACAACAGATGGAAATCCAAAACTCAGTGTCTGCTTCCAGCACAGCATCCTGTTTACAGTTTAAGAAGAGAGAAGTGAATATTTCAATAATTAATAAAAGATAAAAAGACCCCACACTCTTCAGTCACTTTGTGAACATGCCATGATCAGCTGCATACAGCAAAGGTTGGCACAAGGGGTAAGAGCAGCGAACTGCTGGAGAGAACCGAGCTCCGGAGGGCAGAGGGTCAGCTCACTCCATCTGCATGGCAGCGTCAGCATGCCCATAGAGCACACCTCACCTGCTGGCATAAGTTCCTTGTTTTAAACCCCAGCTGTCGACTAATGTTGAAATAGTGCATAGTTTATCAAGGATATCTCCTCCAACCACTTAATACCTTGCTGAAAAACTACTTAAAGCAGGAAGAAAAGTTGTTATTTTCTCACTATTTTACTCAAGTGTAAACTAGCCAAAACTTTTCTAGGCAGTTTTCAATGAATAACTAAAGATGTCCTACACAATGGCCAAGACTGGCACATCTCAGTAGTGCCACAACCAAAGTTCAACAAATAAGGTGATAGTAATAGGATGCTCCAGAAAAATTATTTGAAACATAAAATGAGCTTTTGTCCTCCTTTTAGCAGCCTCCTCCCCATGAATGACACTTTCACTTACTGCAAGGGCATGCCAATACTAAAGCCACAAGAACATTTACGTATTTCTGCCATAGTTTTGAAGTTGGTTGTATGGGAAGACCAGAACGATGTTTCAAAACACAGTTAAAGAAAAAAAACTTTAAAAATACTGAAGCCATTCATAATTTCATGACTCATAACTAGCTCTTTAAGTCAAGGATTGCTGTACAATATGATCTGGTGATGCATTCATGCTCAGACCTCACTAATTATTTTAGCATAAACTACAGCCTTATCTTGCAAGACTATGAACAGGAAGGAGGAGATCTGTCTTTGAGGAAGAAGTTGACCCCAATGGTCTTCTCACCTTGTCTGTGCTTGCTGTCACAGTCACAGTTTTGGTCACATACTGCTCAAACAGCAGCACCAGGAGAACCCAGAGGAATCTGTCTCCTCCCACTGTATTAACCAGCTGGGCCAGGATGGGCAGGCGCCGGTGCTCCGGCACATGGGGCAGAGCATCCACAAACACACGGATTATTTTTATCACCACCTCTTCCACACCGCTTGAGGGCTCTGACAAATCGCTGTCTTCAGCCTATTTACAAACAGGTAGAGGAGTTATGCAGATTACCAAACATAAGTTCTTCCTTATAAATTCAGCAGATGAGAGAAAGCACACGGAGTTCAATTTTTTCCAGCTCCTTTCCATTAGATAGACAAATGTACCTGTATGAGAGCAGGAATAACCATCTGCACTGTCTTATTTATGACCTGGAATGTGTAAGTATCATCCAGACGCAAGACATTTGCTCCCATGAATGTAAAAATGGGCATAATGTTGTGGAGAACTTTATCCTGGAGGGAAAATAAAAAAAACAAAAACAAAAAGACACATAAGAGTAGTTTCTTTACAGTGCTGCTCTGTATATTATATCTTAAGGTCTCTCTTATTCTGAAAGATGTCACTTGATTTCTATAAAATAAAATGAGAAACATTGTTATCTTCCCAGAATTGGCAATAAACCAATTTTAAATATATAGTATGAGACTACTCAGTTCTAAATACTATTTAGAGACCAAGACACACTCCCAAGCAAATCATTTAAGAGTAGAAATTGAGTTTCGTTTCATAAGATGATCTGTACTATTGAACTCCGTCTTACGGTGGTATGACAAGCAAAATCAGCTACGAGGAGACCTGCAGCTCCTCTCTGACCTTTTTATACTTTTAAACATCTATAATGATAGAAAAGAAAGCTCAATTTAAATGTTGGCTCATTTCAGATAGACTGTAATCCCAATATTATTTTAATAAGCGCTGGAGTGGTGGTATCACCTAGCTCAAGAATTAGATTCCTACATTTCGTCTCAGCTTAGAGCAAGAAGATATGGCAACATTTCTCTTTTGGGTTTAGTGAGCTGAAAGAGTGTTTTAGATTTAAAAAGAAAGGTAAGACTGATGCCAAATATTTTGTTTTTATTCTGAACTTGGAAATCCTGTCAAAGTCAATGTTAATGCATAATACAAGCTCAGCTCTGCAGCAGGTAATAGTAGTAAGATGGCAACAAAGAAAAGTTACTCCAAAAAAAGAAGGCAGACTCAAACTGAAAGCAAAAGTTCTTATAAAAAAGCTCTGTATCTTCAGGTACTACTTACAGGAAACATGCCAGCAACAGCACCAAGGAGAAGCAGTGCATGGTGATGTGTCTGGGGCATTTTAGATATTCTTATACACTGAACTATCAGTTCCACATTGAATTTTTCTTTGTCAAGGATATCTGTGAGACAAAAAATAGTTCATTAATATAAGCTCTAATGGTCAACCATGCCAGAATAAACACAAGTACAAGCAATGGTTTCAATCTGCAGATCATACCCACAGAATCTACAAAAAACCAAACTAAACCAAAACAAAACCAGTCAACCAAACAAAAACACAATAAACAGTGAAGATATCTTAGCATCACAATGTAGACTGCAGGAAGAATAAACATAGAGGCCATTGTTTTAATGTATACAGTACCAAGAAATACATTTGGCAATTTTTACCTGCTGGGATCTTGCTGCCATCTGGAGACAGCTTCTGACAGATGTTTAATAGGCAGCTGAGGATCAACTGTTTTGTATATTCCATATTTTCTTCTTCTGATGCCAGAGGTTCCAGACACCTACATATTCAGGAACAAATTCATGGATAAAAAAAAAAGGAGATAGGAAAATAAGTGATCGAGCAACATATTAACATGTAAATGAGAAATTGCAATTTTTATTCTACAGAAGCTATAAACTGAGGCTTCTAGAAAATGGGCACTGGGTATATTCTTGCACCCAGTTTCTCATCCATTAAACAGTCCACCCATCAAATCCATATCCTACCAATGTGGAGAGAAGGATGTTATGGGGGACCATCTCAAAGTTCTTCATCATTAAGTCCAGATAGATGACATCAGTGGCTCTTCTCTTGTCCACTGAGCCAGTTAGGCCATCACAGAAGGCCAACAGGTTGATCGGGTAGGACCTGCCCTTGGTGAAGCACTGCTAGTTGTCTCTCTTCCACATGCCTTAGAATAGCTTCTAGGAGGACCTGTTCCATCATCCCTTGGACAGGGGTGAGGCTGACAGGTAGTTCACTGGGTCATCCTTTCTACCCTTCTTAAAAATGGGTGTGATGTTGCCTTTCTTCCAGGGACTTCACCTGACAGCCACGGCTTTTCAAATATTGAGAGTGGCGTGGCAACCACGTCAGCCAACTCCCTCAAGACTCTGGGATGTATGTCATCAGCACCCACAGACATGTGGATGTTCAGACCTGATCTTCACTTAGAGCAGGAGGGATTTACCTATCTGATTTACCTAAAAGAAATTCCAAGTACAAAAGGCAAGCTACAGAACCTGGCAACACGACAGAGAAAAGGATCTCACGTTTTAACGCTTTACAAAGTCTGCTGCTGAAGAGAATGTATTACAGAGGCAAAATTACCGGCTCAGAAGGTTAAAGAGTGCAGGTACCAGTGCCTGTGGACGTTTGATTTTTTTCTTGTGCTGTAATAATTCCAGAACAAGCATAACCCTCTGCCAGCTGAAGTTACTTGTTTCTGGTGTCAATTCTGCATCTGGAGGCTTTCTAAAAAGACAGGACAAACAATGAGGATATACAATTGCAAAGAAGATAGTACAGTGTTTCAGAAAATAGAAACATAAGTTAAAAAAATATATATACACTTCCATAAAAAAAGTAATATTCTGTACTGCTTTTTCTGGGAGAGGTGACAATATTCATACTAAAACTCCAACATGGATCATTCTAATAGGTAATGTTTGTTAAATAAGGCCAAGTGAAATAAAAGAAGAACATAAGAACAGCTATTTCAGCTAAACCAAGAAAACCAACCCAATATCCAATGCTTAACAGCCAATGCTTAATATACAATGTTCAAAACAGCTTCTTCTTTGTGAGAATGGAGAGAAGAAACAAGATGAAGCTGCCTAAAAATTCATGATTAGTTTCCATTTTAACTGTAAGAGAATACTGTCTTCCAGTTCACTAACTAACACTTTGAAGATCATCGTTAAGCTCCAGCCATGTGCACAGCGGTCTGTCCACATGTCTTCATTACTATATAAGTTTAATACCTACAAAACCAAGAGCAAATGTCAACATGAAAAATTATGTAAGAGTGATTTTTTTTTTTAAATTAAATTAGGACTACAGTTTCATCTGTTTCAAAACAGCAACACTGGTTGGTTTTCTGTTGCTGAAAGCAGCTCAGAGCTCTTTTACTGCACAGGGAAAATGAAGAAAAAGATATTCATGCTTTCAATACAAGCTGTAAAATGTAGTAAAATAAGAGGTATTTTCAAACTTTTTCAAAACATATTTCTATTTCTAGTTGTTTTACTTCTGTTGCTGCATTTTCTGCCTTCTAGTTTGCTGAACAGTGGTCAGACTTTTGGATTTCCCAGGAGGATCAAGTTCTGTAACGATCTGCTCAGCACACACTGAAATCTGAAACAAAAACAATAGAGTAATTACACACAATGTGTCGTGTCATACCACGTACCTATGGCCCCTCCTTTCTCTTTTAAAAAGTGTCCTTCTCATGAAGATATGGGAGTATAATCCACATATTCCAATTTTTAAGTTACATCACCATAATATCTGAATGCCTCTCTTACTTGTAGGTATTGTAGTATAGAAAATGAGTGATTTCAAGTGCAAGTAATACAATAAATTACTATGTTAAAGCTACAATGAATGTATTTTGGTTGAAGTCCTCTAGTAACCATTAAAAAAAAAACAGTTTTTGTGCAGAAAATGATCAGTTGCAGCAGAAAGAAGTGACTTCTACTGGAATAATTTTCATGGCATAATAAGTGACTGATGCATTGCTTCTACAGAAATACCTTCTAAAAGCAGCTATTTAAATTTTTATGCCACTAACAATTATATAACAGGCAGTTCTGATTACTTTAGTGCTATAAACGATATAAACAATGGGTACTGCACGTTGTAACAGGGAACCACTGCAATACATTTGAACAAAATCCCGTCTTCTGGAATTTACCACTTACCCCTTTAAACACACTGCTGATTGTCTGGGCACAAAGTGGGTTCTTACAATTTAACAATAAGTCAAACAGTACTTTTAGTAGCTTCTGTTGCACTCTCCCATCTGATAGAGCCGCAAAGAATGGTTTTGTAATCTACAAAGGAAGAAAAGACCGAGAGAGGTTTACCATAAGACAACAAAATAAAAAGCAATGAAACTTGTGCATGCTAGATTATGTATCACACAGACAATCACTCATGTGTATGAATATATGTAGTGAAAATTTACTTATTAGATAGGTATTTATACACATAAAAAGATTACCTTTACATTAGAACATACTTCTGAAATATCAGAATATATTCTTTCCTAAAATTTTCTTAAATGCTTCGCCTGATGGAGGGAGTGAACCTGGTGTTGCCTGGCACTTATTTCTTAAAATATAGGGTAATACCTGCCTAATAGAAGGTCTGAATCTGTAGATGTCCTTCAAGTAAGACTTTCTTAACTATTATACTTTCTTGACAATTTTTTTTATTAATCAGAAAAAAAGCAGGAAGATCCTACACCACTGACAAAACATACCCTAAGGATCGTGGAACAGCAGTTTCTGCAGGCAATCATACAGGCATTCAGGTGCATGCAGATACAACAATATTTCTGCTCTGTACTCATCCAAGTACACAAATGAAGCAAGCAGCAACATCTCCTTCCAGTAAGTTTAAGAGCTTAGCAGCCTGTTTAGCTGTTTCAAAGACACTATGGACACTTCATAAACTTGTAATGAAACAAAGACAGGTCAAAAGCTATGAACTCCTAAGCACAGACTTCTTGCAAACCCAATTCTAAACACTACTATTTTCTTTAAGCACAAAAATAGATGAAAGATCTTTCAGAAAGCCAGACCTGCCCAAGTGCTGTGATCTGGAAAGGTGGAACTTCTTGACAGATCTTTGTGGCAGCATGTAGACTTTTGACAAATAAATCCAGACTCTGCTGATTCTTGCACAAGAGGGTTGCTGAGTGTTCATTAAACTTTCCAAGTATGAGGTGTAGGAGAACAACTTCATCTTTCAACACTGTCTCAGGTTCCTTGAAGACCTTCTCAAGCAACCGGTCTAATGCAGGCAAAAGGTGGGTGAGAATCATCTGCAAACAGAGAAAATTTGTATAGTTTGGGTTTTTTTTTTTTTTTTCCATTCTTCTTCTAACAAACTTCCAATAGCACAGCTTCATTTTACTGCAACATCTGCTCCCTGTCTGGTATTATGTTATATATTCTATTTTATTACTATAAAAATACATCTGCCTATTACCAGAGTGACAACGCCCAATAATCTATAAATTATGAAACTACTTAACAGCATTACTATTAAATGAAATGTAAATTAAATGATTCTTCTGTATTTCAATTAGATACAACAGTGACAAAAGAAATGTGAAACTATCAAGGCTGCACTCACCTCACCATGGACTTCATGAAGAATTTTCATTAAGTTTCTTGCAACATATGATGGGCAAATATGGTTTTGAACACAATCAACTATGCTTTCCAAGGCTTCTGACAGTTTTTTCTTCTGGGATTTCTGTTTTGGTTGAGTCTGAAGCTCCTCAAACAGGGTTGCCATAATCTAGTTCAGTAACAAAGTGAAAATTAAGTTATCTCTCTGTAATAAACATGTCTTAAAACAACATTTATTCAGTGCTTTTGTAATAACGCAATTCAGATGAATTGCATTATTACATCTCTGAACATCTCTTGAATGATACTCTCAATTTTCTGTATGTGAGATATTATTGGAATATTTTTACAGTCCTTTAAGATAAACAAATAAGAAGCATATTAAAGCTCTTGCTACATTTCCTTTTTTGCAGTGCTGGTGGCTTTATAAACTCTCATCAGTTATTCAAGTGAAATCCACTGCTTTTTCTTTTAAATTTGCAATCGAATTGGGCTGACACATATGGTCTTGGTAGCCCACCATCTAAACCATCTATAAAGAATCATATTCCTTCAAAGCTGGCAACTTGACAGAAACAAACTCTTCCAGTTCACTTGATTTCCTCTAGAAATCCTCATTTAATCCTCACAGCCACAGACACAACCAATGCACACCTTAATGGCAAAAATACCTGTGTTATGTACGTAGGGTCAGATATGATCTCCTCCATCTTTTGTCCCAGATGCTGAAGAACAGGATGAAACAGAGACTCTTTCACACTGCTCAAGGAATGGAAACAATTGAGAGCAGCCCTTCGAACTTCACTCACAGGACTACCCAAATTAATTAGCAGAGATATCACCACTGCAAAAAGAGAGAAGGAGGAGGAAAAGATAACAGAATTGCACCTTCAGAATTTTATTGTAATTGTCTCTGAAGAGGCACTGACATTACTTTGGAATTAAAGAGTTGCCTTTTCACTAGAAACCTCTGGACTACAAGAAGACAACATAGCTCTGAACATCTTCACCACACTTCTAATATTCACATTTAAACTTGCAGAATATGTATATACCTCTACTGACTGCCACATCCCTTTACTAAGCAGAAGGTAAGGTGTTGTAACTGACTTCCTCAGCATACAAGCTTGTTTCTTTAACACCTTGAAGATTAAAAAAAAAAAGTGTTTCAACTGCTTCCAAGACTGGGCTATCTACTACAGCAGTGAATCAGCAAGAAAGAGCTATCTTAGCCTTGCACTCCTGAACAAAAATGACGAGAGATACCCTTCCTGGTATCAAATACAGGAAAAGGACATGAAATGAAGAAATTTAAAAATATTGTGATTAAGACTTAGAAGAGATACCATTTTACTTTACCTGGAGAAGATATTGATAACAGTTGTTTCTTCTTTTGGTAAGTCTGAGATACAAGCACTGCATAACCAATATACAGAGCTCGAGTCTGTAGCATTGCATTGACTTCATAATTCAGATGATTTGAAAGGCTAAAGCCATAAGTCCATAAAACTGAAAGGAATTTGAAGAGAACCTCCGAATCTTTTAGATGCACCTAAATGTAATGAAAAAGAAATAGAGGGAAAAAAAAAAAAAGCATTTGTTTGAAAGCTTTAATTTATTTGGGCAAATATTATTCATAACATCAGGTAAACCACCTATATCGAATAGATCTAATAGATTTAATCAAATAGATCTAAATATAATACCTTGAGTAAGAGATTCATCAATGCTCTGTACTGAACAGCATCGCTCCCCTCACTAGCTCCACAAACAAGTAGGTCAAATAGCCCCAAAAGGAGGTGCAGGTAGTCCCTGCAATCTTGATTTAAAGATTCAGGATTCCACCAAGTTTCTTCTAAAAAACACAGATTATAACTCTGTTAGAGCAGGTGCATATAACAACTTCAAGAACAAAGAAGAAATAAACAGCTTTAGTTAAAATGAGACATTAACAGATTTCATAGTCACTTCAGATTGTTGCGTAAAAGATGACAGTCAAAACCTCAATACCTACCTTTTGGAAAGGATGGAGGAGGTTTTAGGTGATTAATGAAGCTTCTCAATAGAAACACAAATATAGCTGACTCCTCTGCATCAACACTCTGGTCACTGTTGAGCTTTTCCACATATGTAGTTAGTAAGTCCACTGGCACCAAACTTTCCTGTATTGTTTCAACAGACCAATCTGAGGGAGTTTCCTGTGAATGAAACTTTATTTAAATAGACGCTGTCACAACCTCATACAACAGAAAACAGAATTTAGCACTAACATCCAGCAGTATTTCATTTCTAACTTCAAACCAGATATTCTTAAGAAGTGAATTCCATTTCTGATTTTACATTGCTCCATCATCTTTGCAAGGGAGGTGTACATTAAAAAACACAGCCCTGCTCAAGTGGGTTTCTTAGACAGACAAGAAAGCAAACTGTCTCAAATAAATAAACAAACAACATCAGCAACAAACCTGTTGGGAAATATTAATGAAAAGAAAGATAGGTGAAAAAGGCAGCAACAGTGTTTCTGAATGTTGTTCCAGCTCACCCAATGGCTGCTCCTAATTCTGTGTCATCTCCAAATAAACATCAATACCATTGCTTATGGAGTTTCACAAGCTAGGAGCTTTCAGTATTACTCCAAGTATTTGCACAAAGCTGTAATTAATATAAGCCCTTTTTCGTACTCTGCTGTATTTCCTTCCTTCCCATATCAAACAAGACACCAAACCCTTTACTCAACAACTAAAAAAAACCTTGCATTCCTAAGCTGAATAGTGATACCACATGATGCCACAAGGTAGCTGTTAAAAATGGTTCCAATTTGGTGCCAACCTCACTGAGGCACTGAACCACTTTGTGGGGCATAAGGCAAGAGTTCTTCATTTCTTTTTTTTTTTTTTTTAAACAGGGACTCGCTGGAGTGGTAAAACGTAACAGCAACTCTTAATGGCAGCTTCTCTTACTGCTGTCAAGTGAAAGACTTTGCTTTGGAAACAGATTTTCAGTTTAAGGTTTTTAATTTCCTGTTCCCACAATATAAAGCATTTTCTTAGCAGTAGAGGAAATGTATTCTCTGACCTGTTTACATCTTACCTCTGCAGGATGACAAGCTCCGAGATTTCGTATTTTTTCATCCAAGAAACGAAAGACTCTGAGCGCCACTGAAAAATACTTTTCCTCAATCTGCAAATTGCAGCAGCACTGAACAAGCATGGAACCAACTACATGTGCAGTTACTTTCTGTCTCACACTGTCAGATTCCGTTTCAGCGACAAGTATCAGATCATCAACCTTGGAAATGGGAAGGGAGAAAAAGCGAGTCTGTAAGATAGTGTGACCTCACTATGACTTTCACAGAATCACAGGGGTTGGAAAGGAGCTCTAGAGATCATCTAGTCCAACACCCTGCTAAAGGAGGTTCCCTTGAGTATCCTCCATTACCAAAGCACCCACATCATTCAGCACATTTTCCCTAGCCTTCCTTTTACTACTGACATCCTTAACACGCTTAAAGAAGCCTTTCTTGTCAGTGACCTCCCTTGCCAGATTTAATTCCAAGTGGGCCTTAGTCTTCCTCATCACATCCCTTCATGCCCTAACAATGTTCCTGTATTCCTCCCAAGTGGCCAGACTCCTTTTTCCACATTCCATAGACTTGCTTGTTCCATTTGAGTTCTTCCATGAGCTCCAATCTCATCCATAAGAGTCTCCACCTTTGCCTGATTTCTTACTCTTAGCGATGCACCAATCTTGAGCTTGGAAGGAGTGGTGCTTGAACGTCTACCAACTTTCTTGGGCCCCATTCTCTTACACTGCTCTAACCCATGGGATACTGCAAGTAGGTTCTTGAGAGGTCAAAGTTGGCTTTCCTGAAGTGTAGGGTTGCAACAGCTTCACGGCATGTTTCATTCACAAGTCTAAATAAGTCACTGTTACCTTCTATCATTGGTAAGAAGTTACTGCCTGCTGTAAAGGTATTCTTTGGAACCTAGGAATGCACATACATGTGTGTGCACATGTATTGCATGTATTGTATGTATTGTACTCCCATGTAAACTTGTTAAATATCTAGATATTTGTTTCAGAAAACTAAAAATAAACCAAATCTAATCACACAGATCATTTGTTCAAATAGATAATAGCTTCATTTTTTCTTTTCCTTATGAAAAGACAAAAGTGTGTTTTATGTAGTTTGCACTGGGGTTTGTTATTGAATATACATGTATCTTCCTGGAAGCTTGATGATGAGATATTATAAACAACACAAAATGCTTCTATGCCACACCTGCTCTACTAAAATGACCACGTAGGAATTCAAGTTAGAAAAACATGGCACACATACCATTTGCAAGAGTAAGGAAGAGTCCCCTGAAGTCATGTTTTTAGAAAACAGCATAATCATTTTCTTGTTGACTACTCCAACCAGTTCTGCAGACTTGCTAGATTTAATTGCTTCCTGAAGAACTATTCCATAAGAAAAATAAATAAATCAGAGAACACAGGTACACAAATCACATATTAAAACACTGACAGCTCAATTATAAGATGCAGTCAGAAAAATACTATACAACTTCATCTTTACAATGAGTTTTTTGAAGAAATCTAATCACACTCCTAGTATGACAGCCTGATAACAACAGCCAGTCTCCCTCAATAAGCATTCAAGTTCAGTAAGTATTAAGTACTAAACTGTCACAATTCTTTTGTCATCAGATTAGTTACATTAGTTACGTTACCTTCTGGCCAGTCCTTCAGTAAAGGGTGTAAAGAGCAGAGGTCAGATTCTGATAGGCAAACAGCCATTTTCCATTCTGAAGATTTTGAATTTGCATTAGTGAACACCATAAAGGGCAACAGCTGCATTACTGCCTCATCCAGTAGTTCTTTCTTCTCTTTTAAAATCTCCTCTTTGACTAAAATTTGTAGTGCTCGCTCCAGAACCTTGTACCTAAGAGAAGCAAGTGATGTTGATAAGCCATTTTTTTTGCATGCCTGTTACATTTCTTTGTTTCCATGACATTTCCGATGGTTTTTTTTTCCCTTTTTTTTAAGAATCCAGTTAGCAGCGAGAACAAACAAGGAACTCACTGGAAACAGTATACAAACAGATGAAAAATCCTCTTATAATTCAGCACAAATAAAGCATAAGAAAAAGTACTTTACAGTGAAAAGCATTTTAAACGTTCTTTGGGAGTTACTCTCTTATTTAATTTATACAGGGAGAAAATAGCCTGAAAAAAGACACAAACGTACCACTTTCCATCCTTTGAGAGATCAGCTCTCTGGAAGATGCTCAGAAGGCTTGATACCACTACTTCTGGATTTACTTGTTTCCTGAAAATCTGGAAAGTAATTGAGAAAAAGAAATGTAAGCATAATAAAATGCTGAATAATTTACTGTTCACAATGGACAATGTTATCTGCTATACCAAGCAGAAACACAGGTCAAACATCACTAATGAAACTCCTAATGATGATCATGTAATAAGATTATCATTGGGGTAAGCTAATGTTATAAGGCTACCCAGTATGGCCTCTTGCTATGATGAAGTATGGAGAGTTTATTAAATGTAGAAATGTTAGAACTGATAAACTAAGAACAAGCAAGCATTCTGAATAATAGCTCCTTTTACTTTACGTATTACATTTATGAAAAAAACAAGTTTAAATATAATCACGTCTATTCCCATATTTTAGTGAAGATGAATGAACACAAAAGGCCAAGTATACTGCTGCTAATAATATGTCCCACTACTACTAGTGGAAGCAGTAAAGACAGACTGTTACCCTTGTTGGAAACAATCAGTACAATGCATACCAGAATCCTGTCCAGTGAACCTGAGCTGGCACTTAGCACTGAGCTCATATCAACTGACCAAATGACTCCCATATGGAAAAACTCAGCTGAATATTTCTCACTCGTGTAATGACTTGTCATTGCGTCATTTTCCATACAGAAGTCATTTGACATTGCTTGCATTTTTATAGAGATACAGATAGGATAAGCAAGATATCAAAGATTCAAATATCCTTTAGTAGCTACATAAGGAAATGTAAATTCAGGCTAACTACAAACTTGAAGAAAGATGAGAAAACTGCAGGAGAGGGGTATCTAAGACAAAGTAAACAAGAGCCTCCAAGTCTGTGCTGTTTCACCTTGTTAAAAACATATTAACATACAACAAAGACAGGAGTACAAGAAGAGCAAAAAAGTAGAAAGGCAATTATAAAGACTACATTCCAGACATATCCTCGTAGGCAGCTGGAATCTCACCTAACTTATCAAAAGAAATACACATACCTCCAAAACACTGAAAGCAGACATGACAACATCTCTATTGTCATCTTTCAGGCGCCCAAAAATTGCCTCTTCTATGAATGACTGATCGAATCCTTCCTGAAGAAACTAAATGAAAGAAGAGCCAAGAAAAAAATACGTTAGCACAATTCACAGGCTTTTGGTGAAGTACTGGAATCGTAAAACCAGAAGAATCACGTAGATTAAACCACAAATAACTGAGCTAAATTTCAACAACAAAAGTTAGAAATATAAAAGTAACCATTGACTTAGGTTTTATCTTAGTCTACAAGCAGCTTATTATACAAGAACTACATGCAGACTTCAGAACAAGGGAAAATGCTGCCAGAAGCCTCCTGAAAATATCATGTCAGGATAACACTTATGAATAGTCTAACGTATCTACTGTCTTTAACCAGTACTTCTGGCAAACAGCTTTCAGACATTATAGTTGATACGTTACGTAAGTCCTCCAGTGAGAGAACTGAGACACAAACCTTTGATGTTTCAATAACATCCTTCAAATGCTGAAGAGCCAGGACTCGCACAGCTGGCTGAGGATGATTCAAACTAAGCAGAAGCGAGGTATCAGAGTCTTCCAGAAACTGAAATACAGATTTCAGAGTCATCAGATGTTGAAAAAACTCATACTGTATGTCAGGATAACAGAGGAGATCCTTTCTGTAATTTTTTGGAGAAGAGAACCTGACCAAAAAACTGCAGAACAATGATGTCGTATAACCATTTCAAACTTGGTCTTCCTCACTTTGGAAGACAGTTTTGGAATGCAACCTGAAAAGTACAATAAACCACAGACACCTTTCTGACCTGGAAAAACATTACTCTTATCTAAGGATTCTGAGAAGGCTCTATTGACAATGTCAGTGTGACAGACCACAGATAGAAACTGTTAAAAAAGGCATCCCTGCCAGTACAATTGCCTGCCTTTATCTCACAAACCTTAAAGGCCAGAAAAAGGGTCATACACCTTCATTTTGTGTGCCTTGTTTCTCTGTTTTTCTCTTAATCCAAGTGTTTTTCTGTGACATAAACTGTGCCTTTAGAAAAATCATTACCAAAAAATACACAAAGCACATCTTTTCCAAAGTGATTCCAGCCTTTCAGTCACTACAAACAAAACTCACAATACTTACCATCTCTTAATAATACAAAATAACAATAATTTCTTAAACAAATCTGTTGCACTTACAGTTATTCTCTGTTAGTCTGAGTTTCAATTACTCTTTAGAAATGGCACAGGAAGAATTCTGTAGATAACTTTATTCTTCATTCCTTCTCACTGAATGTAAGCATTTGTAAAATCAATGCAAGAAATTGGCCAAGCCATGTTCTCAAAGATGCAATAATGCTGTCACTCTCCCTCAGACAGACATGGATGACATTAACAACATGTTTAAATATGATGAGACCTTGCCGGGCACCACCACGTTATCAGTATCAGCCAATACTGTATACATAGTGGCTATGTTCATAAGGAAGAAAAAGTTACTGATAACAACAGGAAGGTGGAAATGTGTACGTCTTAATCATGAAAGAAAAGCCAATACTCATGACCGTTCATAATGAACATGAACTTAAAAAATCCAAAAGCTTTTGGTTTTATTACGATTTTAATCAACCACCTTCCCCCATTTAAGTAAGGTCGCGGGCATTTGTGCTAGAGAATGGCAGAGATAGAGTTTAAAAAGAGGAAGACAGACCAGAACTTTGCCACAACATCATAGTTCTGACAGTGTAACCAAATAAGAGGTAGGATGAGGAATGAAGCTTCTACCTACCTTGTATTTGCCACAGCTTAATGAAAGAGAAATAAATTGGTGAAAAATATTTTGGTTGGCCTGATCTGTAGCACCTTCCAGATGCTCCTCCAACACAGAGTCTAAGGCTTTGGGATACCTGCCAAAAACAAAACCCCATATGTTTTCCACAGGGCATTGCAGAAGAGCATGTATTTCTAGAGAAAAATAGAGGGAAATGCAAGGAAAGCACATGCACTTTTCCAAACCATTTATTTTAAGAAACTTTGCAAAGGCAATCAACCATTATGTCTTATCTTAGATGGTTGATATGCAGCCCACTTAAGTTAAATGATGAAGAGAAGTAAAAATGAGCCAGCATGTCTGTGCTCAGGTATTGCAGTGATGAGAAAACAGACGAGGACAGATCACTAAAATAAAATTTAGACAATGATCAAGAGTCAGTTGTTCTTACTGTATTTTTTTAGGCAAGAATATAGTGTTTACAACACCCGGTAACCAAGATCATAGCTGATATCACCAGTCTACAGACTACAGGTCTGTTATAGAAAAATGGAACTTACTTTCTCTCAAGCAGTCTGATAAGAGGAAGCAGCTTTTGACTGATTGCAGCCATTTTGGTGGGATTAGATTCAATCTCTGTACCATAGGAGATAAACTCTTCAAGAAACTTGCTGAAGTAACAAATTAAAAAGTAATCATTTTTAAGACAAGACAGTTTTCATTAATGTTATAAAACACACAGTTAAGCAGGTAATTAACATGCATTACTTACTGCAAGTACAGATTTGCTCATGGCCTAAAATTTCACTCTGTTCTGTAAGTATTTCCACAAGTGCCAAAAGCATGCTAAAAACATGGATCATCTGGATAATCATTATCCAGTTATCATTCAGATTATTGGTTTTGAAATCTAAGCTTGGAGTTAAACTCGTAAGTAGAAAAACATGACTCTAAAAGGGTATTGCTATTAATACAGAAATAACTGTAGTACTGCAGGAAAATAATCAAAGTTAACTCACGAAGCCAACAGGTGATCTAAATCCTTTTCCAGTGGTATACTCTGAAGAATAGCTTCAAGATGTTTGATGTAAATATGATCCTCTGTCTCCTCAGAATCTTCTTGTTCCTCTAAGAACAACGAGTAACCATAGAAGTTAGCAATACTTGGAACATAACCTTCTCATATTGATCAAAACTAACAGCTTGTATAGGCAATATCACCTGGTGAACCAAATGCACAACTTAAAACCACAGCTTCCACTAACTACTTGCACTAACTCTCAGTGTGCTGCTAGCATTGCTTTACACTAATTTCATTAAAATGTCAAAAGCTCTATTGCTACCACGTGAAGCTCGGGTACATTATTGAGCATTTCAGTTCTGCTACCAGAACCTATGCCATCAACTTGTGAGAGCTTGCCTTTTTTTTTGATTAAAGTTTAGTGCTTTTCAACCAAAAAGCTTTCCCAAACATGATTTGCCAGTTACAACAGCTAACAGCACAAGTAGACTTGGTAGTACAGGCACAGGCTACACACACTAGCCAGCCTCATCGAACAGGAACGTTTCCAGGCACATTTAATTTACTGAGCAAAGAACTCCATCACTTAAACTACTTACAGAGTACATGTAATCTATCTAAAAATGATCTATGCAGAGGATACAAAACATGGATTTTGTAATACTACACTACCTCTAAGAGTCAGAAATTCAATACTTCAAAATTAAATTAATGCTGAATACTGAAAATCAGCACTTAAGTCAAAGCGGCACAGACAGAACAATGCCTGAAACAGCATCTTCTGTAAAACCTGGAAAAACAGGCACCACTCACACGCACAAGCTCAACAATACCTTCGTGTGTACTGATAAAGTTTTAGAGGCAGAAGCAAAAGGAAAATGATATAGCTGAAACATTTAGACCAGCTATCTATCTGTCTGTGAGACTCGATGGAACTGTAAATACACACGCTAACTTACCTGCATCGCATTTCATGATACTGCTGATCAAGTGAGGCAACAGGTAACGCAGAAGAGGAGAGATATCATAGCCTTCTGAAAGGCCTTGTAAAAGTGTTACCAGCTCTGGGTTCCTGCACAGATGATTAAACGGCCTGCACAACAGAATGGGAGGTGGGGGGGAAACAAGCGTATGGTTATCTGGCTTACCAACACTTTCAAAACATTCCTGAGGATTCAGTTCTTAGAATCAAGTAGCAGCACTGCTGAAAGCAAACGCTGAAAAGATTGTAAGGGTTTCAGTTTCAGAGCAGCCCTTGTATATGAAGCTAGTACCTTTCCACAGAAGGGACAGAACTTCTTTTTTCCAAGCTATTTAGATAATCCCAAATTTGTGCTTTTGTTATTATGCTAGCATCACTTCCACGATTCCCACTTTCACGAAAACCTTACTGACAGGCTTGAATTTTGCACATCGATAGCAATCCTGGAAGTGGCAGGAGAGAGACTGAACAATGACAGATTTGAACCACTGAGACTCCTTAGCTGTAGTGACCATAAACATTTCTGAAGAGCCAAAGACACCTCCAAGCCCTTGGACACGTCAGCTACTAACATTTCTGACACAGAAGTTCGCCTTTAATGAGTAAGATGAAAACGTTCAAATTCCCAAAGTGCAATCTGAGCTTTTAAGCAGGGGGAGTTTCAATTGATGTAGACTTACTTTTTCCCAAGACTGTCTCCTTTCTGAGTTTGCAGAAGTAGGTTCAAGCAAGCAACTCCTTCCCTGGCTAACGAGGGCACTTTAGATAACGTCTTGCTTATCTGGAACATCAAGGAATGCACCAAGGAGGAATCCACTGTCACTTTTACTGTCATCTGGCATATTATCATATATGTCGCTGCTCTGTAATCCTGTACAGAGGACTTCAAGCCCTTGGAAAAGAGAAAAACAAGGATGTACTATTTCTGATCTGCACTTTTTTTTGTTTTAAGTACATCAACTTACAATTCCTTTTTCACCCTGACATCCATGGAACTACACTACCTTTTTCTCCATGTCCTTTAAGTAACTATAAACTTTCAAGACAAAAAAGCAGTCGTGGGGGGTCTACACATGAAGGAAGAGAGATACATGAGTTCTTAGAAATGCTTATCTGGGCTGTGAGAAAGCATGATTAGTCAAGGAACTTCACCTGCCTAATGTTTCAAACCGTCTTGAACGTTAGCAGCAGAAAACATGTTAGAGGAACACATTATGCTTCATCACACAGGAAGGAAAACAAAACTTCGAGTACCTTTTGGATGTAGGGGAGCAGCATGGAGACTATAGTGTCTGTTATCTTCTCTGCAGCTCCAAGAGCTGATACAATGGTGGAGGCATAAAATGCAAGAAGAACTCTCAGTTGAGTGTAGTTGCTAGTACATTCTGAAAAAACCTGGACCACAGAAGAATTAGTTGCTGAGACACAAAGAAAAGTGGAAAGACACATGCAGCTTCCCAAAAATGAGCAAGATCTCAGAAATTCAGCACATAAATTCTACCAGCTCCTGCAGTGATAACTGAAACCGTCACCTCTCCCTAGCAGTACACCTGGCCAGAGGTAACTGCCCCCTGTTGCAGATAAGGCAGAAATATATGAACGCTTTTCTTCAGCTATTATACTTTACCATAAAAGACCATTTACTCTGTGTAGTGCTCATAACTGTGAAGTGCACAGCCAGGCAGCTGCCATGCATCATTGGTTGTCAGCCACTTCCTCTTAAGAATTTCCATACAGAGTAATCTACATAAACAATGAGAATTTTTCATATTGCTTACACGCAGATGAGTTTTTTACTATTCAGTATACGATTCCAAATACTAATAAACATCATAATACTGATTTAAAGATGGAAAAAATCAAGCGACAACACACAAATATTGCTCTAGAACAAAGGAACAACCTTCACAGATTTTGCCACCAGTCCGCAGATGAAATCCATGAAATCCAGGTCTTTGTAGCAGTGCGTAATGAGAGTACCCCTTGCCAGAGGGACACCAGGTTTCTTTTCAGGGTGAAAAAACATGAAGTTAGAACACTCCAGGGTAAAGTGAAATGCCCGAATTAAAAAATTAATATAACCCCTTTAAATTGATTCTACTGATCAGCTAACAACACCTACACCTTTAAAGCATTCTTTAACTTTGTCAAAAGAAAGAGTAACTATGATTGACACATTCCGTAACTGTACTTAAAGAAAAATAACAAGCAATGAGTGGGGATGCAGGCTCCACTTCTGCAATTATATCTTTCAGTCCAATCCTACAACTAATCATATGATCAGGTGAACCATATTCTTAAACTTATAAATGAAGTTTTTCATGCTTCTCCCAGCATGCATCTGTTGAGTACTTTACCCTTATCGGATCCAGCCAGTGCCATTTATTAGTTGGGCTTTTTATATTTAAAAGTTGAATAACTCTCACAAATAGTTTAGTCTCGTGATATGGCAGAACGCAACCAATCAAACTGTCTTGATTGTAGAGGTGAATATGAAATCTAGGAAACAAACAAACAAACACGTCAGTTAAAAAATAACTGGAAGTCCAAAAAAAAAAGACCCAGCCACGTACTTCTAAGAACATCTGGTTTACTTGATTTCAAGCAAGATCAGAGGAGACTGTCACAATGACTCATGCACCTGGTCTGCCTACAGTGCAGAACCCAAAAGACACACAGCCCATGGAGGAAAGTACTTCATACGATGATTTAAAGTCCCTTAGTATTAGTATTACCACTAAATCTAAAGTTACAGTAATGAACCACAATTTTCAGAACTATATATACGTATAATTGCGATTCAATCTTACACCAAAAGCAACCGCCCACTCTTCCATGGTATGAAACATTACACTTTTCACAACTTGATAGGTCTATTTATATAAATAAGGACAGCACCTCATAAAAGTACTTGGCTCATTTTTATTTCACACCTTCTTAATTAACTTTGAAATAAGATGACTTAGTTCTTGTTATAATACAAGAACGTATCATTCACGAGTTCACAGTTTAAACTGAAAATGTGCTGTTACATGGCTCATTATCTCAGAGTATATTACATAAATGTCTCCCTAGGTCCTCTGCAAGAGGATTAGAGTTGTGGACTTTGGTTGACTGCCAGACAAATAAGTAATTATTTTTATACAGGTTACAGAAGTTTATCAAATGGCAGAAATCTAACTGGCAATGAACGATACCTGACTCCACAAAGACTCAACTCAAATGTATATATATTTTTAACGTATATATATAAATAGAAATAACATTTAAACCTGTACTTCCAGAAAACTAAGCTATAATTATTCAAAATTATGTGGGAAAAAAACACCTTGCATTTCTGAAAGCCTAACCTACTGACATATAGGGTTTCCAGTGGATTACCTGTTAATGAGCCATTCGAGGCACTTCTGTGCAGGCTTAAGCATAAAGTAAGGGGACAGGTGAATCAGGAACAATGAAATATTCTGATTGAGCTGTTGATTGACTGCTTTAGTCTGAACACTGCGTTCCAAGCCTTTGGACATGGAACTAAACAAGCTGGACTGGAACACTTCAAAGGAAGGATCAATCTCCATCAACTCCTCTAAGCCAGTGCATCCTGTAGATAAAAAAAAAAAAAGGAAGAATGGTTTAAATGAAACAGATGCAACCAATAGTCATATTCACCTTCATCATCACACTATCATACCCAGCCTCTTTACTATAGTGGTGTATGTCATCCATAGCAAGGCAAATCAAATGATATGACCAAAACTCTTGCTACACTTAAAGTATTTCTCAATACTTGGTAGTTTCATTTGCTCTTCCAACAGTGAAGGCCCACAGCATCCTGGACTGTGTGTGCAAGAGAACAGCCAACAGACTCTGGGAGCTGAACGTCCCCTTCCATTTCACTTTTGTGACACTGTATCTGGAGTAGTGGGCACAATGATGATCAAAACGTTGACATTCAGATACGAACCCAGTAAAGAACCACTAAGATGGCTGGGTCTGAAAAATGACATGCAAAGCAAATGACAAGAACTGCGTTTGCTCAGCCTTGTAAAGAGACCACCAAAAGGAAATCTTACTACTGTCTGCCACTCCTTAATGGGGTAGCACAGGTTGTCAAGCAAATAGAACCAGACCCTTCACAGAGATGTACAATGGAAGGACAGGATAGAACAATTCCAGATGGAAAGGGTGTACAGAGATCACTGAGTCCCACTGTCTGACTACTTTGGTGCTAAATCAAAGTCAAAACATCATTTAGAACATTATCCAAATGCCTTAAAAACACAAATGGGCACAGAGCATCAATCACTTCTCTAGGAAGCTTGCTCTTGCGTCTAATGAGCTTCATGATAAAGAAATTTGGATGGGAACAGAAGTAACCTGGAACACAGGAAATTCCAAGTCAAAACATGTATCTTTTTATTTATTTATTTAACTCGGGGATGGTCAAACACAGAGCATTGGCCTAGTATTAGATCAGAGACTGTGAAACTTCCAACTCAGACAAACACAGATCTGAAGAATCTGAACTAACTGGCCAGTGTTCAGTCAGATTAGTATCAAATGACCTTGAGAGGTCCTTCCAGGCAAAACTATTTCATGATTTTATAAGGCTGAAGTAAGCAAAGGTACATCTTTGAAAAAATTACAATTCCAGAAAATACAATCCATGAACTATACGTACAGAATGGGGGATGAAACACTGGAGGGCAGCTCTGCTAGAAGACATCTGAGGGTCTTGATCAAGAGCCAGCTGAATACGAGTCAACGTGCCCAGGTAGTCAGGAAGGCCAACCATACAGTGGGGTGCACCATGCCCAGCACTGACACCAGCTGATGGAAGGGACCAGCCAGCTCTGCTCTGCGCTGCTGTGGCCTCACCTCCAGTGCTGTGCGCAGGTTTGGGCATCACAGTGCAAAAAGGACACAAAACTAGATCCTTACAGGTCCCTTCCAACTCAGGACATACTAACTGCTAACTGCAACTGCACATGAGCATCCAAACAGTTTTTTTATCATTCTGGCCATCCTCTGGATCGACTGGAACATCCTAACACTAACACAAAAATGTTATGAAGACAGTACAAAAAAATCCTCAGAACAAATGTCATGAGCTGCTTCCGCTTTGCTGTAAACCTTTAGTTACACTGTCACAGAAGGCATCCAGAGCCCACAGGCAAAGAATCATAGAATATCCTAAGTTGGAAGGGACCCACAGGGATCACTGAATCCACGTACTACCACCCAAAATCCAAACCCCATGTCTGAGAGCAATGTCCAAATGCTCCTGGAGCTCTGGCATCTGGGGCTGTGCCCACTGCCTCGTGCAGCCTGTTCTGTGCCCACTGCCCTCTGGTGCATCACCTGTCCCTGACCCCCAGCTGCCCCTCCCCTGACACAGCTCCGTGCCGTCCCCTCGGGCCCTGTGGCTGTCACGCAGAGCAGAGCTCAGCGCTGCCCCTCCGCTCCCTGTGAGAGCTGCAGCCGCCATCAGGCCTCCCCTCAGCTCCTCTGCTCTAGGCTGAAAAAACCAGGGATCTCAATTGTTCCTCACACACCTTGCCCTCCAGACCCTTCATCACCACTGTCACAGCCCTCCCCTAAAACTCTTTTATGTCCTCTTATATCAATGGAAGGACTTGTCAACGGGCTTCTGCTCCTAGAACCCATGTACTTAGGGTGAACATGAAGTACGGTCTCCACTCTCCTGTGGAGACACACAGCAAATCCATGGTGACTGTTCTCAATTACTGTACTTTTCACGTGTCCAGAAATGGGCTCCAATCAGCCTGTTCCATGATTTTGCCACTGACTGCAGTGATGCTGACCAGGCTGTACAGCCTTGAATTCCTCTTCTGAATCAAGTTCACTTTTACTGCTTAATCATTCCCACCTGTTTTTGGATCAATAAATAACTTTCAAAATCTCTGACAGGTAATAAAGCAGAACTTACCAATTGCAAAAAACGTGTCCCTGTCAATAGCAGCGGCTTCCTTGCAATCGAAGAGCAGCGAGGCCGCCTCAGAGCGGTTCAGGAGGCTGGGGTCGGTCTGGGGAAGGGCGAGCCGCTTCAGCTGCTCCGCGAGGGATGTCATAGCTTCGCCCCCCGAGAAAACACACCTCGAAAGAAACCCTGCACAAGGAGATCGGAGCAGCCCACACATAAAGTCAGCATCCCCCACCGCTGTCCCCTGAAGAAGCTCCTCAAGCCCACCCTAACCCGAGCCCCACCGCCCACCGTGCGCATAGGAACACGCACCCGCCCCTCTCCATCGCGGCCCAAGCCGGGGCCTCGCTGCCAGCTGCCATCTAGGGGCGCACCCAGCTGGGGACGAGCCGGAGCCGGAGCAGGAGTAACACGAGTGGGGCGTCCACTCACGGTGACCCAACCCGGCGCACCGCCACAGCGATCCCCAGCACCCACCTGGCAAAGCACCGCGCCCAACCCCACGTGCAACGCTAACCCGGAAACAGCCGCTACAGCGGCACAGGAAGCCCCGCCCCCAGGCGGCGAGGCCACGCCCCCCTCTTCCCCTTCCCGGCGCGGGGGCGGGAGCGGCGCTGAGCATGCGCCGTGCTCTGCTGCTTTCGTGCGGGCGCGTGAGGTGCGCGCCTGTGGGTGGCCCCTTGTGTTCAGGCGGGGAGAGGGGGTGTGAAGTCTTCGCGGGAAGGAGGGAGGGAGAGGTAAAGAGAGAGGTAGAGAGAGAGGTCCTGATGAAGTGCTTTTGTCACGGAGTGCTGCTGGTGTTCTGCTGAGCCCAGCACGCTCCCTGTTTGAGATCCTTAGTCCGGGTGTGTTAACAATACGGGCGTGCAGCGCTTCAGTTTTCCCGTGTTGGGGTCTCTCCGTGCCTGAAGTGACTCACGCAGGTGAAAATAACAGCAGTCCTGAGAAAAGGGCCTTAAAAGCTAACTGTAGCTGGTGCGGGTGAGATTCCAGCTGCAGAGCTGCAAAGCAATGTGGATTGGAAGAGCCATGGAGAACTCATCTAACCATCCCCAAGGCATCGCCACTTTGCAGCACATTGCTTGAATGAAGGTTTGGCCGGATGCGTTTGGAGCATCTTTGAGGATGGGAATTCCAGAGCTTCCCTGAGTCTCTCATCCAAGGTTTGGTTATCTTTGGGATAAAAATGAACTCGTAGTAGAAGAAAACAATGTAATCCCCCACCAGTTTGCCTTCAGGGCTGCAGCGTTTGCACCTTGAAGCAAATGCACAGAGTCAGGACGAGAATGTGGGTTGTGCCTGGAAAAAAAAATTTTGGTGTGAGCTGATGGACAAAATTATGCCAAATGTGACAATTCCTGCAGCAGGTGTGCAAAATTATTCCAGATATTGCTGAGCAATTGTACACTGGTGTCAGAAATAACAACTCGCCCTATGTGGCGATAATTTAGCATGCAGTAGAAGCAATAGACACAAAGAATACATACATTCAGCTTTGCAAAATATTGTTTACACGCTTAATGTTACCTATTTATTGTTCTCTTTCTGTAACAATGTGCAGCTGCTCTTCACGTTTGGGCTTCGTTGTGAAATGATCAGACAGTGCTCTCCTGCAGCGTGTTCTTTGATAAGGCCTTGAGGCCCTTAGGCCCTTGGCTTTTTTTTCGGAGCATGGAGATTGGAGTCCTTGTATTATGTATGAACACAAATATGTCAAACTGGAGAGTTACGATTTGCTTTCCCCATCTTTTCATTCTGTACTTAAATTAGTGAAACTCAGGAGTAACTTTTGTGAGGTCAGAGGAGCTGTGCAGTTGTGCAGCCAATGTAACTGGAGGCAGAAACAATTCAGTTTCGGTTGAGGCTACGGAAAACTGTTGCTGGAACAGGATTGAAGTGAAAATAATTTTTCAGTTGAACGACTGGGAGAAATTTGCTTGCTAGGCATGATATCAAGCATATCATCGGCTTACTGACCACTGTGGCAGGCAGTATCACGTTTCCCTGTCTTTTCTTGGAAAATGTACTGCAGCTTCCCCCAGTCATAAATTCTCATGCGTAGCTGCATTCCAGATCTAAAAATAAATAGAAACCCTCTGGATGGGCGGAGAGGAGCTATTTTGGGGATTTTACTATGTTAAAGGCTTTATGATATGGCACCACAAGCTAAGGGCTTCTAATCAAAATTATTGTGAAGGAAGCTTTTACATATCTGCTCTACAAGTGCTTCTGCTAGGCACATGCAAAGCAGTCATTGCTCTGAAAGCAATAGGCAACAGCCACCTCTGTGACTAACTCTACTCACCCAAGATAGGTCTACTTTGTCTCAAATGTATCAGGGAGAGTAGGGTTTTTAAAAATTGTAAGGAGAAAAGCAGTTCTTTTATTGCTGAGCTGCTGATGTGGTTTTTATTCTGATGTTTATTGTGTATTGTGGTAAAATCAGCTAGAAAATTGGATTTTTATGACCGCACAAAACAGGAGAATATCTTGTGGCTGCTGTGATTATGTCATTTACTGTCATTGTAGTGATTTTACATTTATAAGGCTGAAAAAAAAAATCTTTTTGTATATGTTAGCTACTTATTGCCACAAAAAAATACATGTGTAAGATACTACTGAGAGAGAAGATGTTGTAGGTCTGGGATGTAGCAGTTCTGATTTCTGTTGATCGGTGCATTGGGAGAACTTGGTAATCAGAGTGTGGCAGTGTGGCCGTTTGGGTCTTGGATGTAGTGAGCAACAAGGAGACTGTTGTGTGCTAGACATGCCTCATCTTTCATAGCAGGGCTATAAATTATTAAATGGAAGGTTGGGAGAAGATAAAAGTGATCAGTAAGAACCCTGCTTCTTAATGCAGCATGCTTCTCCTACCGCAGTATACTGTCTTGCTACTCTCAACTGCCTCTGTTATTTAAGCAAGTGGCAAGTGTTGGAATAACAGCAGATCTTGTATGGTGCAACAGCCCATTCCTGACCTGCAGCTGTTCAAATCACTATTTACTTGCCAGCCCGGCCAGTTGCTGTTTTTTTGGTTCTGTGATTTCATTTTTTAATTTTGTTTTTATATGCTGAGATGAATCGCGTCTTTTCCCCTGAAGGACAAACAGTTTAATTACTACCTAGACATGTTAAAGAGAAATTTCAGCCTTTCTCCAGGCTGGCTGTTGAAGCCATTGCCACTTTCATTCCTTCATTTGCCCCAGTCGCTTCCAGCCCACACACCTTTTCCATACCTGATGAACATGTGGTTAATCTAGAATGTGGGCACTGACAACAACTGAACAACTTTTTTTTTTTTTTAACACACGAATGCATGTTTACATAAATATATACGAGAGATTAGAAATTAGTGATAACAATAACTAGAAAATATTGCAAATAGTCTTTTTAAAAAATATTTATGTAAGTATCTGCAATTACAGAAATGGCCCCAAAGTTTCTTTGTGTTTCAGTACAGTTTAAAAAATGTTTAGCTTCTGTATTCCTTGTGCCTTGGAAACTGTTCATGCTGTTATGTGCTTTGGAGATTTCTGGCAGAGGGAAACAAACTGTTATTAAAAGGAATAGTGTGTTTGATTTTGGTATCAAGGACATGCAGCTGGGTGTTACTGATAAGCCCAGGTCTCTTAATCTGTTGATTTGCTAGTGGTACCATGTTTTTAGGGTTTAAATAATGACCCTGCTGGCTTGAGATGGTGTGAAGACTCAGTGCTACCTTTCATAGAGTAGGCTTCAGAAATGCTAACAGCTAATTATTTACTTACAAAAGTATTTCTCAGCATTTTCTCCAATGCATTTCTTACTCTCTGGCATTCTGTGTGTTTTGGGTGTGCCAGTGTTTGAAGAGAGTTCTCTGTGGAGAAACTACTTTAGTTCCTTCAATAGAAGCTGCCATATTTGCATTAATGCGAAGCTGGAAACATTTATTGCTTTCCTTAAGATGTTGTATGAGCTTTCTTCCAATTCAGAATTTATTTTTAATTATTCTCTTAACTGTTTATAAGTTCATTATAAATCATAGAGCAGATAGCTTAAAAGAAATCATTAAGATCACAAGTGTGACCCATATAAGGGGGATTGTTGAGCCATGGGGAATGAATGAAAAAGTGTCTTGGTGTTCTGGATGCTCATTCATAACTCAGTGGTCTCCCCTAGGGAAGTCTGAGGTATGTTTGAATCTGTCTGTTTGAACTGCAGAGCAAGCTTTCTTCTGAATCCTTTCATCAGGGGAGAAGAGGCCAGGGGAGGATGTGTTCAGACTATCCCAACTATAAAAACTAACTCTAAATTTTGCTATAAATATACATGGTACCTTTCAGCCTATAGGGCCCATCTTCATTCCTGGTTCCACCTCTTCTGATGACTGTCCATGTGAACTGGAAAAAGAAAATAGAGCAGCGTCTGACTTGGGTAAAAAGAAAAAAAAAACAACAGTAACAAAAAGTGCCTTCAATTAAGAAATTCAGGAAGCTTATGACTATTCCACGTTTAACTGTTTGGCTATGCAGTTCCAGACTGCAAATTATCATGACTCCATTACATTTATCCTATAAACAGTCTTCAAAGTGAAAAAATATCCAAATACTTTTCTCCTTCACTTACACTGATCTGGACTCACACAGGGAGAGAGATGAGCCAGTTAAGAAACACTGTGAGAGACTGAGAGTCCACAAGAGCTGTCACTATGAGTTGATTGTTGACATATCTTAAGAACAATCAGTCTTGTACTGGAACATATGTTGTCCAAAACTGATATCCATTGCTCCTGATATGAGAGTGTGACCAAAGTTACTCGGAGAGGTCATAACTGGACAGGGAACAATTGTCTTCAGAACAGGAATTAGAAAATACGGGCCTTGCTTTGTGGCAGTAACAACACTCATTTTTTCAGTGCTGATTCTTAATACTGCTAAGTGTCAGAGTAAAGCTTTGTTGGACAGGATGTAAGGACAATGTTCTGGAAAAGAAGGACTTGCACTATACGTGTTGCAGGAAGAACATGTTATCTGTGTTTGGCAGTAATTCATGTTGAACTCAGTTCTGCCTTATGCAGGACTGAATTTGTCCTGTCTTTGTGCAATAAAGAGTTAGTATTCATTTTTACCAATTAGCAGTTCATTCAAACAGGTTTTCTTGAGTGGTGTATCTGAAAGGAGAAATGAGGCCACAGTTACTGCAACTTGTTTAAGGTCATTTGGTGAATCTGAACCAATGCTGAGATCAGAGTGCAGCAGTGCCTGATGTCCAGTGTCCATATCCTGTGACCATAATCTCTACCTCATACCTCACTGATTTAAAACCTTCCAGGTCTCCGCTGTGCCCCCATGATAATTATTTTCTGGAAACTCTGACTTAGTTGACGGCCCTTCTTTCTAGATAAATAAAGGCATGTTGTGTATATATACGTTATCACACAGACACATCTTGAGTTCTTTTTTTCCTCACTGTGACTAAAACTAATGCTGAATAATGTCGTGCTTTAGAAAAAAAAATGATTCTCAAATCAGTTAAGGGTCACAGGCTGTCTCACCGAGGGATTTTTTTTATACTGATAGTATTAAGGAAGTACAAACTGTGTGGTCAGTTGCAGGCTTTAGCATAGCCTGAGTCCCCCAGTTTCTCCCTTGCTTAGTATCTTTGTGTTCTGAGGGTAAGCCAACATCAAACAGGAACACGGACAGGATTCTGAGAACATGATGGCTTTTCTGGAGGTTTGTAATAGGCCATGCTATACTCCTAGTCCTGCTCTTATATTCTCATCACTGAGCCATTTTTAAAATCCTGGCTCTGCCTCACCATTTTTTCCAATCCTATGCCAGCACTATTTGTAGTTTCCCCACCTGTTACCCTGTGTATTACGTCGTAACTGTCTGTGTATTGCTCTACAAATTCCATCTGCTAACAGACTGACTTGTAGCGTTGCAAATAAATTACCATATACGTTTCCCAGGCTTTTTTGTTTTGTTTGATTTTACATTTTTAATCTATGTAAAGTAAGTGTCAAAGCTTCTGATTTTATTTTGCTCATTATCTGTTCTCTTTTTGTGAGTCGTACCTATCCATAAAAGAACCATACAAGAATTAAACAACAGACGCTCAAAAGATTTGGGAGTTCAGGTATCATGGTGGGTTTTTTTTGTTGTTGTTGTTTTTGTTTTGTTTTCCTGAAATATTTAATAGAGAAGATAAGGGCTGAGGCTCACTGAGGGCTCTCCTCGTTCCTGAAAGCTATGGTTTTATGTAGGGCTGCCTGGCAGGAGCTGTCACTAGAGGGTTTGTCCTCTGCTGTGCCTTATCTTTCAACACTCGCTTTGGAGTTTGTGATTATTATGTCTCACATACTACTGACAGAGGACAGATTTTGAATATTGCTACTGAGATTTGTCTTGAAGCCTTTCTGAGAACCAGGACTATCTGCTGCACCGACTACAAGACTGCTAATGTGACTCTAGGGATTGTGGGGACATCCCCTCCAGTGTTTGAGGGACCCTGAATGCCTGATGAAGCATGACATAGTAGCTTACCCTCATGCATATTTGGGTGCAGACTAAACACAGACCTCTGAGACAAAATGGAGATTAGATTTGTTCTGTAGGTTAATCAAGGCTTTTTTATGATTTAGATAGGTGTGAAGAACCAAAGCAAGCATCACTGACCGTTTTAGAGATGGGAGAGAGCAGCACGACAAGCCTATTTGTCTTTCAGTTGATGGGGTCAGTCTGACGGGCCAAGACTTAGCTTTTGGGGAAAATATGACTTGAAGTGATTTGCTAAAGGTTATGTAGATCATTTTAAACTGAGGTGGGTCACACAGTGTGCCAGCCTCGTGACTTTCCTTCTGCACAAAGAGTTGGCAACAGCCGGCGGTCCCAGTACAGTCAGCATTTTCTCCATACTCCTGAAGCCCAAGCTGTGCTTTAGTAGTATCTGTCTTTCCTATAAATGTTTCTTGCTACACTTCATCCATGGTTACATTTCAGGGGTAGAGTAAGTTGTTTCTATATATGTGCAGATGATAAAGCTCTTTGAGATCTTTTGAAGTCAGCAGTGCATCTGTTCTGTTCTCTCTCCATTTGTATTTCCAGTACTTAAAATAATAATAATAAATATATGTAGTACAATATATATATTTATAGTACACACTTAGCTTCTGTTTAGTTAATATTACCATACACGAGTAGGATAAAGATTTTCCAGAGTCAGAGACTGTATCTCCTGTTGCTAGACGTGGGAGAGCTGTGCTCTGTGTCCACAGTGATGCTCTGACAGCCTGGGCAGAATCAATTTTGTTTCCCATTTTAAAAAGCAGTTATGACATGCTTTGAAAATAACAGTACTCGGCAATCCTTGTAAGATTCTATTAGCAGATTATGTAAGAGAACACTCAATTTGAATGTTTTTCTTCTTTTGTCTTTTTTTTTTTTTTTTGGAAAGTCATCCTATAGTTCTTTTTACACAGAGAAATAGGCTGTCCGTGGACAGAAACTTATATAAACACTTCTGATTTATGGAGTTCTCATAAGGTCTTTAATCTTCCTGTGGCTGTCTGAGACAGTCTTGGCAGATGTGGCCTATTGTGTTTTTACAGAGAAACGTTAAAACTGAAAACTAACAGTGATCACTTTCACATGAGCTGATTGCTTCACAAGTGATGATTTAAGCAGAGAAATCTGGCTTGTTTTTTAGTCTATATCTCACTAGGTTCAAATAGAAGAATGATGTGGAGAAACGATGAAATTTTCAGCATTTTTGTAGTTTTTATTTAAAAGTTGAGGTTTTATCTTCTGAGAGTTTGTGAGAGGGAAGAATACGAAATAGGTCAAGGGATTGAAAGTCTGATGAACACTAAAAATACAGGAGAGTGATTTCTTGAAAGAATTTTCTAACAGCTTTGGATGAGCAATTGGAAGTGAAAGAAATTGTTTCACAGGTGTTTTTTTCTTGTTTTTTTTTTTTGTTTGTTTGTTTTTGTTTTTTTTTTTTTTTGCATTTAAAAAGTGTTAAAGACTGGCAGTGTTAAAGGCTGACACAGGAGGTGAAAACCATGCATTGACTAGTTAGCAAAGCCCTTGGATTCTCAAGGAGCTTAATGCAACTTGTGCCAGGAGACTTTTGCCTTCATAAGCTGGAGCTGTGATAAGAAATGCTGAGCGAGTTCCCACAGACCCATTGCTCCTGTTTGGAAAGCTCTGGGTCTATGTTCCTCATACGTGGGAACTACAAACAATATCTTAGGGCCGTGGTGTCCTCTGGGGTAATCCCTTACGAAAATTTATGCTGACATGAACCACAACAGTATACCTCTTGTCAAATAAGAATAGCTGACAATTCAGTGTTGCTGTCTCCACTGCTGATCTCCCAGAGCCATCTTATTTATTTTAATCTGTTCAAAAAACATGAGTATTCTTTTTATCTTACCGTAAGTCTGTCTGGATCTCAAATGTCCTGCCGTGGCAGCTTCACGTTCTCTATGTGGGTCACCATCTTCCTTTTTCTCTACTTTGGATGTTTGTTCTTCCTTTTCTGCTCAGCTTGCTTATTTCTGTTTTCTTTTTCCTTAGGGACTTACAGTTTCTAGCTGTGTAACCAGCTTTAGTGGAAATAGTCTTACTCTACCCCAGATGTGGGGATAAACTGATTGAGAACATTGCTGCCTGTCCATGTCTGCTAATTCATACTGCTCTACTGGGCTCAGCTTTCCTTTCTCTAGGTGATCTGGAACAGGCAACTCCCTTTCCTCTTTGAATTTGGTGCCATAATTCCATTTTGGCACTGTGGACCTTCATTCATATGCTTCTCATTACTATCTGTACAGTTCATTTATGAAATTAAATTAAAGTAGTAAACAAAATATCAGATGCTCCTCCTAGTGCTCCATCTATAAATATCTTCTCTGCCTACTCATGTTTTCTGATTAAGGGGTAGTAAGTAGTTATTTAGAGAACCTGAAACAGGCCAGATTCCATCAAAGTAGGCTGTTCTTTTAAAATTAGAATATTGCATTTAGCTTCCTGTTTCAAGCTTCCTAATAAAAAGCTTGTCTATCTAAAAATGCATATTGCTAAAGCTGAAGCTCCCTCTTTTGACATTTTCAGAAAGGGAAAAAAAGTAATTATGAGACCCTGTCCAACTAGATGATCTTTGAAGTCCCTTCCAACCTATTCTATGGTTCAGTGCTTTTCTGCAATAAAAATTCTGAAGTATTTTTTTTTCATCCAGAATGCATTGGCCGTAACCTACCTGAAGTGTATTTTGAAATATTTCCCCCTCGCTTAAAATGTGAGCGTGATCTTAAACTTTGGGTTCTCTCAGTCTGAATGAGAGATTCTGTGGTTCTAGGTGTTACTTGCTTTGAACAATGATGACATTTGTGTTGGTTTTGTTATTAAAGTGATACGTTTACCTGTGTGCAAAGTGAACACGTAGAAAGGACATACCTTTGCAGCAGTGGTTGGCAATGTTTTGAGAAAAATTCAGTTATTAGCACGCATATATCCTTCTTTGAGAATTCTTGGAATTAAGGGTAGATTTTCCTTTGACATTCACAAGTCTAGTGTAATCCACAGCATGATGGATACTTGTTGTCATCGTAATAGCTCCATTTTTATTTCATGGCACAGGCACTCTAGCCATGATGAGGTCCAGAAGATGAAGTGTGGCTCCTCCTTGTATGAAGCCATCACTGCCTGTAAAGCTCACCCGTGCTGTACAGGAGAAGTGATGCTGTACCATTTGATATCACCTACTTGGATCCTCAGGCAAAAGAGTGCCAAGGAAAGGCTCACCTCTAATGCAGTAGTGCATTAAAAGGTCACAGGTCTTGTCAGCATAGGAAGCAGCGCTGGTTCAGAGCATTATAGCTTTGTATGTATTCTTCCCTGACTTTTTTTCTTTTAATTCCTGCTTTTCCTCCAGTAGGTTCTCCTGTGCTGTGCACAGTGAATAAGAAGAAATGGTTTTGCTAACTTCAGAGGCTTTAACAGTCCTTGAGGCAACAGGAGTTGAGCATGCCTCTCAAAACATGGATAATTACCCATTCATAAGCCACACAAATTACATCAGCATTGGCAGAATGTGTATGTACGTGAATGTTTTGTTTATATCACTTTTAGACATGGGCTGAGGGTTTCCTTACAGATTACACATTTGCAAATGAACAAAAGTCTGTGCACAGCATTTGTCAACGTTTGCTTCATTTTAGATGGAAATGCTGTAGCAACTCTGAGAATATTTGTATTGAGCAGGTGAAAAGCGTGAAAATCTCAGCTTCGAGAGTTTTTTCTTTGTAAGGTTCAAATTGTATCCAACGCGGATGTTTCTACAGAGGTTGGCTGATGGTAGGTGCGGGATGAAGAACTTAGTATAACTTGCCAGTTCCCAAAGAAACATTCAGTTGTCTCCAGGACAACTGAAATGGTCTGTCAAGGGAGAGGTTCTCAAGTTTTACCCTGTGGAAAACACAGGTACAAATTTGTGGCAGCAGCCGTCTGAAGTTAATGGTTCTGCAGAGGTTTTCGTACTCTTCTTGGTGTCTGTTTTTGAGATGCACTGAACATTTTTCCTAAACGTGCGTTGCTGTTTTAAGGTGTTTCACCTCCTGGGGTGTCCTCCTTTTCTGCATGGGCTGTAGTGAGCTGCAATCTGAGAAGTGGCTGATGGGTCCACCTCGGGCTTTTAGATTGATGATAAATTATGTCGTACGACATCAGCAGCTCGCGCGTGGCACTTGAGTAACAGTGCATGGACGTAAAAGGAATCTAAATTAGAGAGGTAGACGAGTGGTTTTATTTTGGGTTTTCTTTCGTATTGTCAGAGCGCTTTGGGGAGGTGACTTGCCCTGGTCAGTGTCCCCCTCTTGCCGCGACGGTCCCTCAGCTCCGGACAGCGGCGGACCAGCAGCGCTCCGCTGGGCGCCTCAAGGCGTCCGCCCAGGGGGCGGTGGCGGTGCGAGCGCGGGATCCTGCTGCCGCCTCACGGAGCGGCTGTGGGCGGGCCACGTGACAGCCCGGCGGGGATAATAAGCGGCCGCGATGAGCTGCGCTGGGCTTCTCCGGAGGGTCGGCCGCGAGGACCTACAGCAGCAGCAGCAGCGCAGAGAGAGCAGGCGAGGGAGAGCGAGAGCGGGAAGATCGCCACCGATCGGTGCCTACCTGACAGTTAAAGCCTCTGCTCTCGGCGGCTCATCAGTATTCACATCCTGTCTCCTTGGAAAAGAAAAGAAAAAAAAAAAATAAATAAATACACACCCTGCTGTCTTCAACCCATCAGCAACCATACCAAGCTTAAATATATATACATATTTAACTGTTAGAAGGCAAAGCAGTTGAAGCTGATCCCTGGGTAGAATGAACAGCATGAACCAGATAGAAACAAACATGCAGTACACCTACAACTATGAAGAAGATGAGTACATGACCCAAGAGGAAGAATGGGACAGGGACCTGCTCCTGGACCCAGCATGGGAGAAACAGCAAAGGAAGGTCTGGAAATAGAGTAATGTGTGTCTGTATATGTGCTTCTTTGTGGAATTCTGGCCTCACTTATAGCCGTGCTGCATCTGGAATTGCCGGGGCTATGCAGTAAGGGGTTCTTGTTTTAGAAGAGGTTGTACGTGTAAGGTACATATTATTATGTCGTGTTTTGAGGGGAATGCACTCTTTGTGTTTTTAAATGAAAACTGTATAAGATGGTAGTAATTCCTTACTATCAAGGAAGTCAGGAGTGTGTTTTTTATATTTCACTGGGAATATCCTGCCAGTACATCTTCATTTGTATATTAGTAGTTGATAACGATTGCAGTGATCCTCACTTCATAGACCTTCCTTTCAGAAAGTAGCTTCTGAAATGTTGAATGTGCCTGACGGTCTCTCCAAAGCAGTAAATTGCAGCTGTGACCGAAGTGCTGCATGAAGTGGTTCAAAACTGTGCAGAAAGAAACACTAAAAATGACATGGAATGTTTGAGCTTTCTTAGAATTTGCCCTCAAGTTGGACTGAATGGTTTTATAAAGAAAGTACTGCCTAGAAATATATGTAGTATAGGTTTGGAAAACCGTATTGATTGAGTTACCTTCCCAGGTGCCATTCGCTGTCTGGGTGAAAAAACAAGTCTGTAAACTCATTGGAATATAGTATTGCAGAGGAAATACTTCTCACCTTATAGGTTTAGGAAAGCAGTTGTGTCACCAAGTACTACCTATACTCAGTTTCTGAACGTAGGCATAGACTGTAACCCTACCAACAGTCTTGTTAGCAGTTTGGTACTGTAGTAATTATTACCCATTTAAAATATGAGAGAAGAAAGATCTTATTTCAGAACACTGAGTTATAAGCAGCCTGTGGAGGAGAGGGATGATAAATATCGTGAAGGGTTTGTTACTTCCTAATGTAGAAAGTGATGTCGAAATTGCAGCTGACAGATCTAGGATTACAAGGTTATCTACTGGTTACTGGAAGAAGAAAGAGGGACAGAGAGAAATGGAGTGTTAAATTATAGAGCTGTGTATGCTTTTTGCTATAGGTGAGCAACTCACTCCAAGAAGTTGGGTGGACTTTGGTTAGGATAATTTTTAGTCCATGTCAGATCAAGAAAAAAGAGTTGCAAAGATTATATCTGAAGACAGAGTCTGACCCACTGTTATAGTCATGACTTCTATATGACTGTAAAAGTAAGGGCTGTTAGAATTGTTAGGGCTGATGTGTTCGCTTTTCCATAATAGTTGTTAGAGCTGATATTCTCTCATTTTCACTTGTGCCCATCTGCTTAATGTGAGTTTTACATGATTTTGTTCAATTTTCCTACACTGGTATCTGTTTAGATCCTGTTGTACAAGTGTAGTGTGAGAAGTCCAACAGCTGGAACTCCTAACCAATTATTATATGCCAACTTCAATGCTCGTTTTAGTTTGATGCTCTTCATATGAAGCATTCTTTTATATTTTGCAGTGAGAATGACAGTGATTTAAGTGTTAATGATTTGAAACTGCTCAGCTATACCAGGCTGTGGTTATGTCTGATGAAGATTCAGTTGCCCAGCATTTCAAAGAATACTGTGTTTTCAAAATAAATAAGTAATCGACTAGTTACTAGATATTCATCGCTCTAATGTCATTTTCCTAGAGTGCAAATAAATAATAAGGATTTGGGGTTCTGTAGGTGTTTTCTTATGTTTGCAGTAAATCTCTTGGCTGTAATAGAGGAACTGGGAGTAGTTGATATGAGGCATCATAGCATATTTTTTGTTTCCATTCCTCCAAACAACTAGTGCTGCAGTGTAAAGTCTGGTTTCTACATTCAAAAATGAAAGCTTACTTCCATAGGGTAGAGAGATAGTACCTTTGCTGCTTTGTGTTGCCTGTTCCCAGTATTTGCTTTTAGTATGTAAGTGATATCACATTAAAATAACATTTAAGATGGGGATCCTCATTCCTTACCTTGGAAAGGAGTTTGAATTTATTACGGCAAAGAAGTAATTTCACGTAAAGGGTCTGAAACTTCTGACAATTTCAAGGCTTCTATATTCTAAGTAGTGCTAAGACAGCTGCAGAAAGTACGTTCTCAATTCCCTTATGTTAGGAAAAGATTGCAGATACATGGGCACAAATCTTTATTCAAACTGGTAATATAATATAGAAAAATGATCTCAGTGGAGCCCTGGCAGTTGGCAGCATATATTTTCTGTTAGACAGTCTTGGAACAAACCAGAAATAAGTGCCATTGTTTCTATTGTGGGCTGCCCTCTCCAGACTTGCCATTTCAGTGATATGCCTGGTATGAGATCTGTCAACAGATGCTGGTAACACATGATGACGTCCATAGGATTACAATGGATGTGACGCCTAATTATAACCACGGTTTGTAGAGTATTATGGTCTGCTGTTATCCAATCTCCTTGGTGGCTGCAGATGTCAGAATAAATATAAAGTACGCTATATGAAGGGAGTCTCAGTAGTAGCTTAGCTGTGACTCTCTGAATATGGACACCAAGTGCTTTGGTTAGGGTGTCAAATCAAGAAAGTACAGCAATTTGACCATTTGTTGCATTAAGTGCTATTTCTAGGAACTTAAGTAGGTTCACATATTTGCAAATTTCAAACAGCAACTAAAAAAAAACCAACCACAGAACAACGGATCAATTTGTCTTCATTGCATTTGAGACAGATGTGCTATCTTCAGTAGGAACTAGAGAACTACAACCTTGGTGTCTTTTAAACATGTAGATGGAAATGATCAGATTGGAAACTTCAGGAGTCTGCTGCTTGACCCAGTACAGTTTGATTGATCTGGTGTGTTTAGACGACAGTTGAAAGATCTGTGACAGTGGCCCCTTGTTTCTTCAGTGCTACACTGAAATTCAGAAGCAGAGTCTGGCTGATCAGAAGGGCTGGGATTCATTTCTTGACTCTTTAACCTGAATCAGGGTCAGTTTACCTTCTTAGGCTTCAGTTTTCCTGGTGGTTAAAAAGAGGACAAAAAAAGTGACAATTTGTAAACAAATGATTGATGTAGTCTATTTTATGGTACGTTAGACTAATCATTGACCCTCTTTCAATCATAACTATGGTGGACTGGAATGGAATTAAAAAATCATGCTACCTCATAGTGGAAGACTTAAAAGCTGATATCTCTTAACTTTCCAAAATTGTTCAACAAATCCTGCAATTCTTTTAGATTTACAAGCCTTTATCTCAATATAATTCAAACAAACAGGAAAAACTACAATTTCCTTTAAGTTAGAAAACCTAGGACAACTCTACTTAAAATGCAGATATGCTGTACTGTTTGCCACATGTTTGAACTCCCAAGATTGCTTAGCGAGTTGTGTGTTTTTTTTTTCCCCCTCTTGTGTGTTTTCCCTCTTAATTATTTATGCAAGAAGAATTGATGCAAAAAAAATTTTGGTTTTGGAGGTCTTGATGTGCAGAGTACCATTGTATCACTGTATGCAAAAGGAAAAACAGGATTACAAAACATAGACCAAATGGATGTTCTGACAGTGTTAAACTTATGAGAATGCCTGACAAGTCTAAGGAGGGAAAGGGGTGTTGTCTCTAATTGCTCTCCAAACTTCCAGAAGCTCATAAAGAAAAGGCTCTCTTGACCTAGGAGCTTCCACGCAGACACCTACAATGAAGTTTATACTTCTACTAAATGGAAACGTCTCTGTGCCCTAAGTAACAGGCAGTAAAAAATGTCTACTGCATACATTTTATTTTAAGATAACTGTTGTTATAAATAATTTATCACAGGAGTGTACTTTTTTTAGACTTTGACATCAAATGGTTTTTATTAGCTTTTAAAAGAAGTCTTAAATCTTCTGGATAGAGAAAACATCTGAAAATTATGAAAGAGGTGTGATCCCTTCTTCAGGACAGTTGTACTGTAAATGGCTCATCTGACTCCACATTCGTATGTTATATATTTCTTCCAGACATTTGTGCATGTCTCTGGAATTGTTGCACTAATGCATGTAAGGAAAGAATTGGAAACATACTCCTGGTCTTACTGATATGGTTAGAGAAGAAAGTTCATATTCCAGCTTGCTTTATGGTCCTGATGCCACCACTTTGTTGATGTAGAAGAGTTTTAACATAGGTGCCAGCACCAAGAAGGTCAGTGACATTGTGGAGTGCATTAGGAAAAGTGCTGCCAGCAGGTTGAGGGAGGTGATTCTCCCTCTCTTCCCAGCCCTGGTGAGGCCCCATCTGCGATGCTGTGTCCAGTTTTGGGCTCCACAGTACAAAAGAGATGCCAGTGGAAGGCTATGAAGATGATTAGGGGTCTGGGGCATGTCTCTTAAGAGAAAAGGCTGAGAGAGCTGGAGACAAAAAGACTGAGGGGATCTCACCAATGTATTCAGATATCTTAAATGTCAAGAGTGTGGGGCAGGACTCTCTTCAGTGGTGCCCAGCTACAAGATAAGAGGCAGCAGGCACAGACTAAAACACAGGAAGTTCCATCTGAATATGAGGAAGAAACTTCTTTACTGTGAGTGTGACAGAGAGGTCGTGGAGTCTCCTTCCCTGGAGATATTCTAAAGCCGTCTGGACATGATCCTATGCTATGTGCTCTAAGGTGACCCTGACTGAGGACAGAGGGTTGGACTGGGTGATTTCCATCCTCACCTGTTCTGTGGTTGTACATGAATGCAATTTGTGACTATTTTGATAGTCTTTTATGATGGAATATAATAAATAAGAAGACTTGGAATATTTGTTTGGCTTGATGTTGCACTCTGCAGATACAAATCTTGATGACACTGAAGGCTGTGCATGTGTGATGACGTCAGGAGAGTTTCTCTAGGATAGAAGTTGTCTTTCCAGTCTCTGGCTGTACAATAGATTACATTTTTAGTGTGACCTATAAGGATTTATCTGCATTACCTTATTTCACTGATAATACAACTCCTGTTGTCCTTGCACGTCAAATGGATAAATAAATAAAGCAACAACAGTGACAAATTCTTTGGAAGATGCTACCAGAACTGTGTATTATGGACAGAATGCTTCTTTTGCTTGCATTGGTGCAACTTAATAATGTTCAGCAGATTACAGGGGTTGATTGCAGCCTGAAAGAGAGATTGACCTTGTGTTCAGTCTGACTTCAGTGTCTATAAATAGAATTACAGTCAGCGTCCTGGATTCACTCTGAAGTCTGTGTGGTCTTCTGTGGATGGAATTCAAATCAATTTCTTATCAGAAACCTTTTCTTGGAAAAAGTCTGCCTGTGAATGAGAAGACAGATAAACTTGTAGAAGCCAACAGCTACATTCCTCAAACCGAGAACAGGAGAGAAATGGCCATACTTGAATGAATGAAAAGGAAATGTAAGGCTGAAAAATGTTGGCAGGAGAGGCTGGATGCCACCAGAAAGATTCAGTACTGTAGAATCTGTGGATTTACAGGCTCTGAACTGAACTAATTGTCGTGGAGAATATGGCTTTATCTGCAGTGTGTACAGTGTGTTCCAGCCTGGATTCTACTCTTTTTCTGATGTTCTATGGAAATGATCAGTTGTGGAGTGTTTTGTTTGTTTTTCTCAGATGGGAAAATTATTTCCTTGAATTATCAGCCTTGGAGTTAAGATCTCACGGCACACAAACATTCCATCTCTTTTCATCTCTTGAGGTCTTTCACTGAGGTGACACTTCTTATGCACAAGGATCTATGACAACCAGCAGTGAATGTAGAATCATGAGGGAGGGAAATGGTGCACTCCTTTCTAAGAAAGTACCAGCCACTCGTTACTCATTCCTACTACTTTCCTACTATTAATTGTGTATTTCTTAGGAAGATTGGTGCTCTGGGTTGTGTAGCTCCAGGACTAATTTCAGAAAAGGGATTTCATTTGTAAGGAAGCAAGTCTACCATGTACTAGTGCTGACAGGAGAGTGATGTTGTGTGGAGAAATTATGATATACTGAGTCCAGTACCACAATTCTCTGCGTACTTTATCTTTTTTCTAAGTAATTCATTTGACGTAAGTGTCTTGGAATCTCTGTGGTTTGAATGCAAGATTTTGTATTGCTAATTTTAGTTAGAGAAGCAAACCATTTCACCTTTTAAAACGTATTTTATTTTTTTCTTAGTAATCATCCAGCATTGTACCTGTAATAATGTGATTCAAAATGGTATATGGCAATACAGATGCAGGTGTGCCTTCTGGTAACATTAAGTTTCAGCATTCTGAAGGCAAACACTTTTCCAGGTTCATAAAGAATTTGTTTTTAAAACAGCAAATGCCAGAAAGCTCTAATATTAAGAACATGCTCACGTAAAGCATCTGTTGTTTCCTTTTAAGTCCTCAGTGCTCTTTAAGTGGCCTTCCTGGTGGTAGATGGCCCCATATAGGAGGCCAAAGAACTTGGTCATCAGTGGACAGATTCCATTTTTGCTACCAGTTCGTCTTGATTTTTCAGCATGTACAGTGATTATATTAGACACTGATGAAACAGAGGAACGTGTAGTTGCAGTGTCTCTGGTTCTATGGAGAGCTGTCATGATGGCAGCTGGGCTCTGTATAGAAATATGGGATGTGTTTAAGGCTTACTCTGTATGATTGGCCTCCTAGTGATTAGCACTTGTTAAAATAGTAACATGTTAAGTTCCTCTTGCTGATATTATTTGCCTGGAATGGTGTTTGAGAATAACATGCTGAAAGGATAGTTGAATGATCATATTTTGTCAGTGTGCTTCATAACCGATCTTGGAGGCAATCAATGAGGTGTGCTGAGAACTGTGAAAACCATGGTGCTTGCATATGAAGGAAAATTCAAGTAAAGCTGTTATGAAATTCACTTAATGAGAAAAGATTATGGAGGTAGAATGGGAAGTTTTTCCTTATTAGTACCAAATGTGACAAATTGTTATATATATATATATTTTTTTTCCTGTTTAAACTCTGCATCCCCCCCCCCCCCCTCAGTGTTACATTCCTCACTGTAAGCTCTGTATGCTTTTGCTAGTGTTGTCAAATGGGTAATTCCTACAGTTCCAGTTCAGCTGTTAATTTCTGCCAGCCCTCAAAGATCTGCCTGGAACAAAACAGTAAGCCTTACCAATCTCAGCGTAAAGAAATTTCTTCATAATGTCTAATCTAAACGTGCCACCTTCATTACCGCTTGTCCTGTTGCTGCACACTGATAGAGTCTCTCCCTGTCTTTCCTGCTATAGGGTGCCTGCTTTGGTGGGGGGTTGGACTTGATGAGAGGTCGCTTCCAAGCCCTACAATTCTGTGATTTTGTGATCTTTTTTGTAGGCCCCCTTTAAATACTTGAAGACCAAAAAAATCCAGTCTCCCCAGAGCCTTCTCTTCTCTAGGCTGAACAACCTCAGCTCTCTGGGGAACCATTTTGTGACAGGAAGCAAAGGCTACTACCTTTCTGCCTGTACTCAGATAGGCAGTCCAGCCTTCCCTGCAACTTGTGTAGCAAAATGTCTGCAGATACCCCGATCCAATTAGTAAGACAATAAGGATTGGAAGAAAGTGTGGTTCTAAGTGGGTTTTCGTAAGCTGCAACCAAGGTGCTTAAGAGCTAAAGAAAAGCTGCGTTTTAAGCAGTGGACTTTGCTGTAATCTCTTGAGAGAGGAATGTCTGCATCTTTTCCTCTGGATCTGTGTTTGGGTCATTGAAAGGCTGAGTGGAGAGGTATGGGAGGTGTTTGCTTGGAAGTGTGCTGAAAGTCCTCAGTTCTGAGAATGCAGTAAATGAGTCCAGAAAAAATCAGATACAGATTGCCTAACATAAATTAGTCACCTCTGCCCAAATTTAGACGCATTTAATAACGTTTTGCTTAAATGAAGCTGAGCAACAGGATTTTCTTTAGTTATAAAAAGTAAATGCTATATGGGTAGAATTTATTTATATAGTATTTATTATATAGGTAGTATACTCTGAGTGAATATATTTTTTTATGGCTGTGCATTATTTCTCTCAGCTAATACCAGAAGGAAAACGTATTCACATCTAGTACTTCATTTCCTCCTAAATGAAATATCATTGCTAGTAGTTCAGGGTGATTTTTCAAGTCTTCAGGTGTTTGAAGAACATGACTTCATTGAAAAGCTCTGTTAAAAAATGCAATATTTGTTCTTACAACATTAATGGGTTTGTTGGCTGTGCCTGGTGTTGAAAGAGGGAAGCATAAAGCTGATAGAAGTTACCTCTTTCCACATAATTTAACCAGCAAATACAATGTAATGACCACCCTCTGTTACTGTTTCTGTACGTGTTCTGTTGTATCTCTTTGCCCTGGTTGTACAAGTACCTCTTTAATGCAAATAGAGATTACATGGTCCTCCAACTTCTGGTGTGAGAGGGTTACAGGACAGGTGTTAATGCAGTCATGATTTTCTTCTGTTATTGTAAGTACTGGAACAGAGCATCTGCAGAGGTAAAGGTGGAAGACTCTGAAATAGAGAGTTCCATTTTACTGAAAGTGCTGACTTGAAATAGTAGCTTGTAGAAATGCACTTAGTTCTTCAGAAGACGTGTTCAGAGGGTGGCAGCAGGAACTGACAGTTAAGTGGCTGATAATGTTTGTTTTTATATTTGGATCTTAAATGTCCATTTGTGCACACAGGTGACAAAAACAGTCCTGAATTTATTTTCTTAGTGCAAGCATGAATGCTGCTGTTCCCAGTTTTCCCTGCTTTTGATTTGCAAGGGCATTTCAGTTTGTCCACGTATCTCCAAAACAGTGGTTGTGTTATCTGTGTGGTGGTTTTACAGATGAGAAGTGCTGGGTGTTTCTTTTACTTCGTGTGAATAAGATGTTCTATTCATGCCAAAAGCTTTCTCCCAACTGCTCTTAACTGTCAGAATCCCTTCAACTTGCAATTTGATGCCAAATCAATCCATCCACCCCTTACTTTGATAACAACTGACTGAACCTAATACAGAGTACATGGATTCTACTCTGAGCTGCCTGCTATAAAAGCTTGTTCCTCTGTACTACCATAGCAGGAGTCTGCGGGAAGTGGCTACCCTGAACTAAAAATAGCATCTGTCTTAATTCCTTAAGCGTCTAAGGAAACGCTCATATTTTTATAGGTGTCGAACACCCAGGCATTTCCAATGACATCAAGAGGAACCTCTGAAAATCAGTCTGCTATTTTGGTTCTCACAGAAAGGCCTAACCATCTAGCATTAAGTGATTTCTTTTTTTAAACTCAGTTTTATGTTTAATCTCGACAGCAGTGTAAGTTTTCACTGCTGTGAGACTTAAGATATCACATTCTGGCATATGAGACTAGAAGAAAATGGGTACCCAGCTGCAATAAATACAAACAAAAAATAGGATAAATGATTGTAGAGTTCAGGGTGTATTTTACCTAGGCAGGTTTCTTTAGCCTATGGAAAATATCAGTAATCAAAATTTATCTCCAGCTGTATTCCAGGATGTAGTTCCACCACACAGTTTCTTTGATGGAGCAACTGTCCACCCTTGAGTCTACTCTTTTTTTGTAGACGTACAGTCCCTTTCATTTTCTGTTACAATGATCTTTGGCCGCAGACCATATTGAATCACAGAATGCTTGGGCTGGAAGAGGCTTTAAAGATTATTTAGTTCCAACCCTCTGCCTTGTGGAAGGTGGTGCTGAAGTAATTTAAAAACATCTGCAGTATTCCCATTCACCTAGTCACCACTTTTTAATGCCAAATCAGTAACGCAGTTTGTAGTGCAACGTCACAAGCAATTTTAGCTGTACATGTATATGTTATGTATAATGCTCATATCATTCACTTGGCATTGATATTAAAAGGCAAACAAAACACCATACGTGAGGCTAAAGATTACCTGCTCTTCTTTTGCCTGTGGCCTTCAGTTCCATATCCAAGCACAGGTATGACTCCTGTTAAGGACAGATATGCTATATACAAAGCACTGTGTGTTTAGTTGAACATCTCACTTATCACAAAATTGTATTGTCTAAAACAGTTAATGCTTTCAGCAATTAACAATCTCCACTGTTTGTTATTTACCCTTCTATTCTTAGCTGAGCCATTGAGAGCATGTTAGTTAAATTCTGTATCCAGTTAGAATCAAGCTATCCACAGAACTTGAGTAATGTTTTGGTATTTTTAATGTTTATATGAGAATCTCAGTTAAAATAATTTAGGAACTCTGTAATTTTTTGGAAAGTCTTCTTATTTATAGGATATTTTGAATGTTTTAGAAAATGTTACTCAATAGCTCATAAAACCATTGGAGTTTAAAACATAAGCCCAATATACTTAAATAGTACCTTTAACAGCAATCAGGTGTTGTTTTTTTTTTTATCAAAATTGAAGAGTGTTATTTCCTAGTCATTATGTGCTGTAGTAAAATAATACAACACTCACAACTTGGTATATATGTTATAGAGATGTTTTTCACTATATGATTGAGAATTAATTTGCAAGGTTTTCCTTTCTCTATAAGAATCGCAGCTGAAACTTTTGTGTAGATTACAAATGAAATTAGATTTGTTGATATTACGTAACAGAGTGCAAAGACATTATTTACTGTGTAAAATCTCAGAATCTGGCTGTGACTTCTTTTCCCCATCATATATTGATACAAGAGCCATAAAACAAAGATGTATGTGCTGGTGTGTGTGCTATTCAAAACCTTTTAATTTTATAAAAAATATGGAAGATTTTTTTTATGCTTATGGAAGTGCTTTAAAAATGAACATTGGTATATACCACCAATACAGGTGGTGATAAAACTATTTGTAATGGATTTACTTACCTGTCTGTGAGGTATACAATTAGTGGATAAAGATAGCATGGTGAAGTAAATCAACAGTGAAAGCAAGGGAAAGACATTTGGAAATCCAGTCAACTAAATCCTAGATTAGCCTACTTTAATTAATCCTTCTATTTCCAGAGGGCATACCTTTAGTTCCTTCCATGTTACATGGATGTGTGAATGTTACTTTCATCTCATCCTAAATTGATTTGGTCATTTTAATATGTATTTGCTGAAACAAAAATGTTAACCAGCACTACCTGTGATAGTTCAGGAACTCTTGGGACATGAGGATGAGGACTCTGGGGCACAGTTGGTGAGAGAAGGAATGGAGTCTTGAATGGAGAATGGGAAGTACAGTCACATTAAGAAGGCCAATTTGGCTCTGATATTGCACTGGTAATGCGTGCTCATTGCTTAATGTACTTAAGAGGAAGCCTCAAGCAAGATAAAGGGCATATACCTCACCTTGAAAGCACACTTACAGATTTGTCACTTGCAGATCCACTACAGTAGTTGTGATATTTTTTGGATTACCTATGTTCCATTCTTAAAACTCACCAGGGAGTGGCAATAATAAGAGATTGTATTTTTGTTTCCTAACAACAAAGAATTGACCATCCATAATGCTGGAAAAAGAGAATAGAGGGAGAGAAAAAACAAACGGAAAATTGGCTGTCCTAAAACTTTTTACGTTGCTGAAAAGGTTCCCTTCAAATCTGTTGTCATTTTTACTTTGAATTCCTTTTCTCAACATTTATTGTTGATGCACTTGTAATGCAGAGAATGTTATATTGCATTATTTTGCATTCCGACATCTTATTTAGTAAATTAGCTTTCCTCCTCAGATGGTTGCTACTGTTTTGGTCTTTAGGCCCGTCTCCCTACCCTTTCCCCTTTCCCCAGGCATGGGTCTGTGGGTGCCCCCACCCCATTTATCACAGAAGCGGGCCAAACCAGACCATAAACCATTGACAGACAAGATCATTGCAAACAGTGAGGGATTTGCTGCTCATTACTCGTTCTAACTAGAATAAATTATCTGTAGCTGCTGTAGGACAGCAACTTGTGACGCTTGAATGAAAGCTTATCACAGAGAGTGTTACTTGGATGCTGATTGTGACCAGCTTTTTTCAAGAGTTCGTGCATATCCAAATCAATCTAAACTGAAAAAATAGTTGTTCACCTCCAAGAAAAAGCTGCCGTGCAAAACTCTGCCCCTTGGCACTAAGGAAGGTGGAGAAAGCATTATTAAAAGTCTTCCAGTGTTGCAAACCTGTCTAGTTACAATATTCAAATAGCTCCTGTACCCCAGCTCATGTTAGAAAATATCTTTGCACTGAAGTTGGGTTTATAATTTATAGGGTTAGGTTGTATGGCTGGGAGGAACCTTTCACTTTTAGGTCACTCCTTTGAAACCAGGCCAGGTGAATAACTGACAAGGTTGCTAACACATGCATAGTGTCTATGAGATGAGTTGTAGTCCCAGTTTAGCTCTCGAGGGGACAGGTGTCCCCATCATTTAAATGACCAGAAATGGCAGCTTCATTGGAGATGCCCATAACTGGTCTTATTAGTGAGAGGTTGGGGCAGTGACTTTTCATTCTAGAGGTGAGAGCTAAAACAATTTCTATTTGTAAAAATGTGCTCTCAAATTGCATTTGTGGGGTTATTCACAGTCATTGCTATTCTTAACAGTTCCCTGAGTGATTTTTTCTCCATACCTAAACGGCTGGCATGTTTTATAATTCAGTAACTGTTTAAGGAAGGAAAGATAACTAGCATGCACCTGGATTTCTGACTTTGATTTTTTAAATGTAAAATTAACTTTGGATGACTGAGAAGAGATTCTGAAGATACTGGCAATTACTACATACTATTTTTCTCGTCTTCACTGTAGGTTCTCATCTTGCTTAACTTCAGAGTTTTTTTATTCACATGACATAGCCCTATCAATTTTTTTTTAATCTTTCTTGCTACTCTTTTTATATTGGTTTTTTTTTTTTTTCAGGTGTATTTAAAATACCTTAATATTTAAAACACCTTAAAAGCCATGGTGAATTTTCACTGCAGTAGTGTTATGGGTTGTGAAGAGTTTATGATTCTCATTATCCTTGAATACAGACATGGGACACTTAAAAGTACTCAGCTATGTCTAACATCTGCTTCTATTGTTGTTAAGTGGTTTATAGTCTCAGGTAAGGAATCGTGGATCATAAAATGCTCAGCATTTACACCTATATATATGTATATATGTTAATTGATGTATGGCATGATAAAGTTAGGAAGGAAATATAAGTATCATGATTTCTTTCCCAGGATCATAATACAGACTTTGAGCAGTGTATGTACACAAATAATAAGTCATTAAATCTGCTTTCATTTTAATTTGCTTTGAGTTTTACTTTCTGTGACCACTTTCCTGCCTACCAACTTTGAATCTTCTTCATTCCTTTGCATTTCTTCAGCTTTGTTCCTTTATTATTCTGTCTTCACTTTTCCACTTCCCTATCTTCAATTTCTCTGCCAAATCTCTCCCCAAAACTGCATTGTTTCCTAAGGGAAATTATGGGGTCATAAAGTAGGAGAGGTAAGGGACCATCACTGCAGAAAGAACACCCACACAGCATAATTTTACAGCTATCTGTTAATTGCCTAGTACTTCGATTACGAAATGGTAATTATCATCTGCTGAATGATTTCTTATTTTGCAGTTTTAGGGACCCTCTATCACAACTAGTGTTGGCTATTCTCCCTTTTTAAGGCTACAGTGTAGATGTTAATTAGGATGGGAATCTTCCATGAACATTGTAGGAAATACGACTGGGTGAATCCATCTATTCCTCTGCTTTCAGGCAGAAACAAATACACTATTCATGACATATTTAACCAACTTGTTCTAGATGATCTCCAAGAAGAAAGATTCTGCATTTACTCAGGTGATCTCTTCCACTATTCTGCTTATATAGTTGAGAATTATGTAAATCTTTCTCATTCTTGTGTATGCTCATAGCTCTTTGAATGCAGAGAGCTGATTTATTCTCTTCCCTGTTGTGACTTTTTAAATGGTTGAGCCAAGTGAGAATTTTCTTATTTGAGTGAAGTCCTGAAATTTCAAACATGAGAAATAGACTTGGACCATAATTGCCCTTAGATTGATCCTGAACACTTTTTAGTTTCAAATAGGTTTTTAAACATTGCAGCTACTCCTACTTTTTAATGTCAATGCTTCTGATTGAAGATACATTTGAAATAGGAAAAATTGTCTAGAACTGATAAAAATATATGAGTGAATGACCCTATCACGTTGCATTTTGAGAAGTTACATTCTTGGATCATTTAGGCACCTGCTGCTGTAAAACTTTCATAAGTGATATCATCAGTGGTAATGAAAAAGGAAAGAACTTCCTGCAGGAAACAGAGCAGCAGTAGCATTATATCAATGGTCCACTGAAGTCCTAAATTCTATGAAGACTTACCTAAATTTTCATGCTAGGGCTGATGCTTCTGTTTCACACATTAAGGATTTCATGCCTCAACACTTCTGTCTTTTCCAGACACGTCAGGTGATCTGATAAAGATATTGTCTGCCTGTTCCTAGTAAAGCAATATTGTAACTATTTCACCCCCCCCCTCCTCAAAGCCCTAATGAAACCTCAACTTCTTTCCTTTCATCCTTCTTGAGGACAGCTCATGCAGAAACCCAGGCTGAGTTTCCCTTACATCTTGCCACCTCCTGAGTTTCCTTCTGTTTTATACCAACAAGACGATGTAACCCTTCTCCACTGTCTCCTCTGAAAGAAAGATCTGTTATCACTTTGTAAGAAATGGTTCAATAATCTTAACATTTCTCAAGGTTCAGACTTGCCAGGTTATTCTTGGAGGGATATTTACGTGCTCTGTTTGGTTTTGTTTGTTTGTTTGTTTAATAGCGAGCACTGTAAAACAGATATGAAATCATCCAGTGCTAGGAGAGGGTCACGTATTTTACAGGAAACCCTAGACTCACGTAGGATTAGACCACCTGCTTTTTAAGGATTGAGGTTTCCCCAGGCTGTTCCATGCAAACAGAACACAGAATAATGCTAGCATGACTTGTACTGTATTCTGTGTGATGAATGCATCCCTTGGATGATGTTTTCTAATAAAATGAAGGAACAGGGATAATATCCCTTTAGGAGCTGATCTACTGGTAGTGGAAAGTATATCCACATAGCACGTCTGGCACCATTTGTTCAGCTACAGAGAACGATGTGCTGGAGCAGGGTGGGCTCTACTCAACTTGAGATTTGGGGATCTTGTGGTAAAGCTTCTACTGACTTTCTTTTTGCAATGGTTTCATGATATGTTTTCTGCTGCTCTGAGGAGTCTGGCTTTGAGGTACTGCCTGTGGTTTGAGTTTCTTTTTAATGGCTTTTTGAAACGTGCAAAACGTATCCTACACCTTAAACTCCCTGGAATTGTTCACGATACTTTCACTGTGCTTCATTTGAGTTGTTACTGAGCTCTAGTTTGTTTTAGAGCAGTTGTGTAGAAGTACATGGTGAACTGCCACTCCTGTTACGCTTCCTCTAGTTGTCTTAATAAGATGTACCATGTTAGTAACCATATAACATAATACAAACACGTACCATCTATTGCAGTGGGAAATAAGGGGACAGTTAGTAATGATTCAAACCAGTAAGATGTAACATTTCAGTTGTTTTCAGTTCATGAAAATACAGTCCTGCACTAAAGAAGCAAAATGTAGAACGGCAGAAAATCTAATCAGTGCTGTTGGTTTACATCAAACTAGTTTATCAAGGCTGAACAATTTTCTGCTGTTTTGCACCTTCATGCTCTTTTCTGGGGGGGGATCAGTATAAAATATTTAAGAGAATGAGGGCCAATGCAGACTGTATCTCGAGCCCATGAAAAAACCTTGATCCTGAAGACATTAGAATGCTGTGTGGACTCAGGAGCTAGGGGGTCATGTTGCAGGATCATGACTTACATTTTAAAACATGCATAACAGACAGATGGGCAGCTCTTCAAGGGGGAAACCTCATTCTTGCCTGTGGGAATGTTCTGGCAGTGCTCTCTGTAACACTCTTGCTGTGTGCTCTGAGAGCAGTCATGTTCCATATAACTACAGAGTGAATCACTGCATCCCATTTAGGCTGGAAGTAATAAAACCCCCCAGCTAGCACAAGCAGAGAGGAAAATTACTTTAGGAGAAGGGCTGTAAAGCACTGCATTGAGGAAAAAATGCTATTAGACTGAGATATTTAGGGACAGCATGGATATATGTAAATATATTTGTATATGCACACAAATGTGTTGAATGCTTATAATTGAAACAAATTGTCTACAGGTGTGGTTTCCTACTTTGGATATTAGAATTTAAAATCTGCTTAGAATGATTTATACTCCTATTTTCTTAACAGATACAGGAATTATTAAGCTTCCTATCAATGCAGTCTTTTTCATAAATTTCCTACATTAAAATTGTATTTTTCCCTGTAATTTTCTTATGGAGCCATTGCAGAAAGGCTAGGCCAAAAAAAAATAAATACATCTCAAATGTGCTACTCAGGCCTGTTGTCTTCCTGCAAGGCAGGAACATGCGTTTTTAAGTCAATATGGTTTTTAAAACTTGTTATAGCAGACAAATTAATTAGAGTTGGAAAGAGTGAAAAGTTGTGTTAACCTCTGTTATGAGCTATATATAGTAAAAAGGACATGGATCTCCAACACTTTTTTGGTCTAGATCCACTTTTGAGTGCAAGTGAATAAATCAACTAAATCTTCCTGAATTTGTGAAGAGTGTCTTCTGTGCATATCCCCATGAAATGTATGTGGTTATTTTGGTGGCATACATCTTAGACTCATTGCCAGCACCTAACTGGAAATATACTTTATATCTTCAGCATATGCAACAAACTGTCTTATGATCTGCACCATGGATAACTGTATTGGAAAGGATGGTAACTGGTGCTCTCTCAATTCTTTTTATCCCTGTTATCGCAGGCACATATAGAGCTTCTTACTATAGCAACTTTCTGCTTTTCTGGCTTTGAAGCATTAACAGAAGTCAGTTATCATTACACCCACATGAAAATGCACATGTGGACTTTCTCAGGGGTGTAGGACTGTTGAGCTCTCAGAGGTATCGCTTCTTCTGTGAAAGCATGTCCTTCGTTGTGCCCAAATAGCAGTGTTTGTACTATGGAGCAGGCGTATTCTGTTATTTCCTGGCATTAGCTGCAGTTGATTGATAGTTAATTAGGGTTATCTTCTTTCTCTATCCTTCAATTGCAATTCTACCTTTAAAGTGATTGTAAAATTAAGTGGCCTGAGGAAATTTTTTATTTTTCTCTGATACTTTCTTCTCAGTCACCGGTCTATGAATCCAGATTACAGAGAATATGATACTAGCGGAACTTCACAGTGAGAATATAGTAGGCATAGAACATAAACTCTGCTCCCTTTTCTAAAGTTAGCTTTTCCAAAATGTTCCCGTGACAGCAATGGAGTTATAGTTCACTAACAGAAAATAGAGGGACTGCATATTTCTTGGCTTCCTGCCTTACATCCTTTCCTCCATAGTCTCTTATCCAATAATGTCAGCTATGTTTCTCCGGTAGTAATAGATTTAGAAAGGAGGGGTTTGTTTGTTTGTCTTTCGTAAAGTCATCCAAGGTAAATAAATTCTAAAAAGAAATATCTAGCTTTCTAAGTACTTATGGCTTCTGGTATTCAACGTGGTGCCTTCAGGTCCTGCCTTATCTCTCTGAGCAATCCGATACTCCGAGATGTGTCCAGCAGAAAAAGGAATTTGCTTTGTCTAAGTCATTTAATAGCTTTTAAATCCCAAATGGATTACAGAGTTGAGGGATACTATATGCTGGCTGTATCTTGATCTCCAGAACTTAAACGTGCTTTGAATTGCTTCTTAATAACTATTAATAGAATGGTTAAAATCAAAGCGGTGAGAATTCAGGTTTGGAACAAGTGGTACCGTGATGAGAATGGAAGGACGAGGTCTTAAATAAAATGTGAATTGTGGATAGTGTTAAAATTTGCAAGTGGAGATTTGCAGTAGCTTTAGTACTTCAGTCGGCTGGTTGCATCACTGAAATAAATGGTAAATGGCTCCTTAAGTAATATTCCTGTAACTATCTTTAATCCTAGGAAAAAAAGCTGGCTTGGAAGGCACCAGGCTAAGAGGCCAAATGCAGAAGAGTCTTCTGTAATGTTCTGAATTTACGCTTTCCATGAGGCATGAGGCAATTGTTACAAAGGGATAGCGGCATTTCGTAAATAGGAGAGCACTGGTAAAACAGTGAAAAACTGTAGTTTAGATAAAAGATCTAAATATTTTATTCTTGATATATAAGATGCATATAGACTATCAAATACAGATAATCTGAGTAAAGAATCCACGTAGAGTGCTTCAGCAGAACTTGATTTGTCTCATGAATAGAGGTAACTCCAGGCTTATCATTCGGAATGCTACAGCTCTAATGATAAACCCCAGTGTTGCTGGAAACAATTGTAAATAACATACAGATGTAAAAAGGTAGCCAATAAAAAGAAGACTGATATAAAACTATTGAAAACAGCTTGACTCAGCAATGGTAGCATCTCTTTTTATATCATAGCAGCGTTGCATGCTTAGTGTCTTCATGAAGTGATCAATATTGAGAGAGGATGTAGAGGTGTGCAGGTTAGGAGAGAAGTAGTGTTATCTGGTGATTGTTTTGTTACCTAGAGATTCCACTGAGTGCTGGAACATCCGGTGCAAATTCTTGATTTTTCCACCAAGATTCAGTGAGCTTCTGAGACTTAATGCTCTTATTTTTCTGTACTAAATACGATGAAAAAATTTTCTTTTCCGCTGTTAGATGTGTAGTTGCGCTCATTCTTTCTGTCATGGTGGTCCCAAAAAGTTTACTGGGATTATTTGAAATTGGCACTCTCCAGGTTTAATTTCTTTTATGTCTGGCTGTATCCCCAGTGTATCCAGTATGTCCTGTATTTTGTCTGTAACTCAGTGCCTCACAAAATGACCACACTTCCCATCGCACTAGGGGAAAGTTCTGTATTTTGGTCACATGCTAAGTGCCCAGCTGATCCTTTAAATAAAACAAAGATGTGGAACCTGAAGAAACAAATATGCAGAGATGAAGCTGCAGGTACCAGAACGATGTGTGTGTCCTACAAGCTGTTCTTTATCACCATGAAATCTCTGAGACAAGCATCCAGCAAGCTGCAAGGATTCTCTACATGCATTGTATCAAAGAAAACAACAACAATGAAAATGTTACAGACAGAATGCTTCACTTGAACATTCTTTGTGTGTCATCATAAAGTATGAAGTCTGCCCACTATAATATTCATGATATAGTTTCAAGGAAAGTTTTTGCCTTTGTTTGTTGCTCTTTCCTATTCTGTTTCTGGGATCAAAAATTAAATAGTCTGATCAGCAGGAGAGAAGAGAGAAGGTCAAACAAAATTTTGCAATGAAAATGGAGATTTGGTGTATCTTTTAATATTTAAAGTAATTACATTAGAAGTTCTTAAATTGCTCACTTAAAATAGTAAAAGAAAGGAAATTCCAAGTATCTGGCAATTTTAGGTATCTGAAGTCTAACTTACCAAAGTTAATTGACCTGTTTTATGTACCTGGAAAATACCTAGTAAATATAAACGTGTTTTATGTGATTTAACAATCACTGAAAAACAAGAAGAATTTGTCTTAAGTCTGAGTATAGAATGTTTGATAACAGATTTTAACTGTTCAACTATTTTTAATTGTTTTGAAAACAATTTTAACCACTAAATTTCATAGTAGACTCTATTCTGATTTCATTCGTGCAAAAGGTAATGTGCTCACGATCTCCCATAGATCAGTGAAGTTAGTTTTATTTGCTTTTCATCTTTGCAAATAAAAGCACACTTGATTATCTGCACAGGGAGAGAAGTGCTCATTGGTGGTATTGCGATGATTTTTGCCTTGCAAAACTAAACATCTGCATTTGTGCATTTCGTGAAGTTGTAGTAGTTTGCTGAAAACTATATAATACAGTTTGGAAACTAAATCCTTAGTAAAGCAGTCCACATATGCAGCATCTAAAAATAAAATAAAACTTCTTCAATTATTGTAAAATTTGAAATTCAGTTTTAATTGTTCATGTTTTCAAAAGGCATTCCATTTCTTACTGTAGTTAAAGTAGGAAGCAGATGTGATTTTATTGGTATCCCTACTATATTAACTCTCTCTTTTTCAATTATGTCATCCTGAAAATTGTTCTTACATCCTGTGAAAAATGCGTGTTACCTATCCCTGGCATGGATAATCTGCATACGAATAGTTCACCCTGGCATGAATTTGGGTAGTAGTGGTTTTTTGTCTCTGCACTTGGCATTGTCTACAACTTGCTGTCACACAATTTCTCTGATGACTTATCAATCTTTCTTTTCAGGAAGAATGTGTAAAGGGTATGTCCCAGCATCAGATTATGTAATCACAGTATCTAAGTTTAGTAATGACTACTAAACAATTTTGCCTTCACGTGTACATCTTTTATGGAAGCATTTGCAAACAGAATGCAGCACAGTATTGCTTCTAATTGAGCAATTACTTGCATCGTCATTAACATCTATATGAAGGATTATAAGAAAGATCCAGGAAGCTACAGATCATCTTGAGTGAGATCATATGGTATCCTGGCTTGTGTCAGAAACAGTGCAGCCAGCAAGAGCAGGCAAATGATCGTAGCACTGGTGTGGCTGCATCTTCAGTACAGTGTTGAGTTTTGGGCACCTCATTACAAGAAAGACGTTGAGGCCTTGGGGTGTGTCCAGCAAAGGACAAGAAAGCTCATGTGGGAATTAGAGCTTATCAAGAGTGATTGAGGGAACTGGGAATTGTTTAGTCTGGAGAAGGGTCTGGGGAGACCTTATCGCTCACTACAACTCCCTGATATTGGAGGTTTTAGTGAGGTGGAAGTTGTCCTCTTCTCCCATGTAACTAGCAATGGGACTAGAGGTAATGGCCTCAAGTTGTGCCAGGGGAGGTTCAGATTGGATGCTGGGAAAAGTTTATTCTCTGAAAGAGTGGTCAGGTGCTGGAATGGGCTGCCCAGAGAGGTGATTCAGTCACTTTCCCTGGAGGTGCTGTGCTAAGGAACATGATTTAGTGGGGAAATACTGGTGGCAGGTAGATGGCTGAACTAGATGATCTCGGAGAACCACCAACCATGGTGATTCTCTAATTCTATGAGCATCTGAGATAAGAATTTTGAACTTGGTGATGTATAAAGCGATCGGGTGGTGCATGCAAATTTCTTTGACAGCTATGGATGTCACTGATGCAGTAATGTCACGGTTTTATGATTTTTGGCATTGGTATTCCACATCATAACATCATGTAGTGCATTAAGAGTTAAAGAGTTAAAAAGTGTTTACTCAAATGGCTCAGCAGCGTTTTGGAAAATATTACGTTGATAAGGCTATTTTTTTTTATTTACTGTTAAATTTTATTTACCGTTACAGACGTTTACAGCTTGGTGCAATTCCCACCTCAGGAAGGCAGGCACACAGATTGAGAACATTGAGGAGGACTTCAGAAACGGCCTCAAACTGATGCTGCTCTTGGAAGTTATTTCAGGTTAGTTAAAGTTTGCTATGTATTCCTCTTCACAGTTCAGAGATGCAGTCATCAAGGTACAGTAAAAATGCTCCTGAATGGGAAGGGAATAGCTCATGTTCCAGATGCACAATGAAGGTGAAAAAGGGAAAGATGACTTCTTATGAAGAGCAGTTTACATTTTTACAGGAGATTTCAGAGGGGAAAATTTCTAAATGATCATTCTTTGTGAAATAGAGAGTCATATTTTCGAAAATAATTGTTTTTAACGATCACCTAAGAATATAAATTCAACTAAAGCTGCCAATTTATATTCTGAAATTGACTGACCTACTGCCCTGAATAAGGATATTAAAAGCTATCAAATCTTGGTCAGATTTGAAAGGATGCAATGGCTAATCTGGATAGAATTCAGCTTTTGTTTACAGTCAGGTAATGGTGATGATAATATCTTTCCCTCTGAATAATCAAGTATTCTAAATAGATGATAGCAGTGAACCAGTGATCTAGAAGCAGGAATCAACTGAATACTTTCCAGATATTTTCTGTGCCAAAGGCAAGCTCATTCTTGAGTTCCAGTCAGTTGAGTGTCTGTAGCCAATTGTGTATAACAATAAATGCATTCATTTTGTTATCCTGTAGGGGAAAGACTACCGAAACCAGACAGAGGGAAAATGCGCTTCCATAAAATTGCTAATGTCAACAAAGCTCTGGATTATATCGCCAGCAAAGGAGTGAAACTTGTGTCAATTGGTGCAGAAGGTATGTAACAATGCTTGATGGTGGACCTGACACTAGGTTCTAGGCACTCATGTTGCAAAAGAGTAGATTGAGACCCTGGAACAAATTGTGCTAGCTATCTCTGGGTGACTCAAACAGCCCTTAATACTGGCTTATATTTCTGAAAGAACAAGAGATGGAAATGTGTGGACACCTGAGGAGGGATAGGGGTATAACTGTGCTCTAAGATTTGTTTTTCTCTGAGGTTAAATTGATTTGTCTGCAATTTTTTCAGTGGGTGTTTAGATGGTGGTTTGTTCATCTTTACTTTTTTCCCCCCTATGCATTACTAAAAATAAACAACTGCTAAAAATCAGGTCAAATTCTACGGTATGCTTTATTGAAGCTGAGATCTTTTCTTTACCTTTAGGAGCTGGGACTTGTTTCCATTTTATTGTGTGCAAGGCAGGTGTGCTTCTAAAATTCAGGTGTAGAGTTAAGGGGGTGATCAAAAGAAATTCTAGTAGACTGAACATACGAAGCAAGTGGGACAGAATTTTATTTAATAAAGTTGTTACTTTGATGTTCTGCTGTGCAAGTATTAAAATAAAAACATGCAGCTAGCTAAGTGCTGATAAATGTGAACTGAGCAAAGGTAAGCAGACTCTGACTGAAAGTGAACCTAGGCATTCTAGGAGATACAAATGATGTTATAAAAAGGACAAAGGTCACAGAATTGCAGATCTGCAGGGGTTGGAAGGGACCTCAAGAGATCATAGAGTCCAACCCCCCTACTAAACCAGGTACCCTACAATAGGTCGCACAGGTAGGCGTCTGGATGGGTCTTGAATCTCTCCCTTAGGAGAATCCGCCACCTCTCTAGACAACCTGTTCCAGTGCTCTGTCACTCTTACCTGAAGGAAGTTCTTCCACGTGTTAGTGCAGAATTTTCTATGTTCATTTTTCAAGCTATTACTCCTTGTTCTATCACTATATACCACTAAGAAGAGCCTGGCCTCATCCATTTGTCTCCCGCCTTCCTTTAGATATTTACGAACATTAATCAGGTCCCCTCTCATTCTTTTTATTTTCCCCAGTCTGAACAGACCCAGGTTGCTCAGCCTTTCCTCATACGAGAGATGCTCCAGGCCCTTAATCATCTTTGTGGTCTTCCACTAGACTCCTTCTAGAAGATCCCAGTCTTTTTTGAACTGGGGCACCCAGAATTGAACACAGTAGTTTAAACATGGCCTCACCAGCACAGAGTAGAGGGGGAGGATCACCTATGTTGACCTGCTGGCCACGCTGTTTAGGACTCTCTAAAATCATCTGGTCCACACATCTGTAGAAGTAATGGAAAAATCTATTAGCATTTGACAATTCCACAACAGTTTTACCTCACCCTCACTAAATATGTTATGGCTCTGAATCCAGTGCTCCAAACTCCAAAGGAAATAGTTTCTCAGGGCAGAGCATTTGGACTGTCTGGATTCACCCTTAATTCATTGGCAACTGAAGTGTGTGGGCCTTTGGAGTCCAAAACCATGCCATCTATTTTGAGACACATAACAAACATTTTTGGGAATATATCATCAGTGGGTGTTGTAGTTTAAATTCATAGTGGCCAGCCAAGCTCCACACACCTGCTGTCTAGCTCCAGCCAATGGGATGGAGAAGAGAATCAAAAAGAGAAATGTGAGAAAACTCAGTGGGTTGTGATGAAGACTGTTTAACAGGTAAAATAAAAGCTGCACATGCAAGCAAAGCAAAATAATAAATTTGTTCACTACTGTCCATTAGTAGGCCAATGTTTAGGTATTTCCAGGAAAGCAGAGCATGACAGTTACTTGGGAAGGCAAATGCCATAACTCTGAATGTCCCTGCTTACTTCTCCTTTCCCTGTAACTTTTATTGTTGAACATGCCATCATATGGCATGCTGGGATCAGATGTCATGGCTTTGTCCCTTATGTCCTCTGCCAACTTTTTATGCACCTCCAGCCTTCTTGCTGGTAGAGGGATGTTAGAAACAGAAAGACTTTGACTCTGTGGGAATCTTTAAGGTCCCTTGCAACCCAAAGCATTCTATGGTTTATGTTATCAATACAATTTTCATTACAATTATAAAACAAAAAGTACTATTCAAGACACTATAAGGAAAATTAACTCTATCCCAGTAAAAACTAGTACAGTGGGAAAAGAAAGGCTATTCCCAAAAGCACCTCAGATCTCAGAAGAGCTCTGCTGAGTTTCAGAGGTCCTTGTCCCCCTCCAGTAACTGTACAAGCAGCCAAGGGAGCAGCTCAGTCAAATGAAGTGGAATGGAAAAATGTGCTGCTACCCTAACCCTCTGCAGTTAGGGGTATTTTAAGAATGCCATGGCATTAAGCAGACGGTAGAGTGTACTGAAGAGATAGTTTATGTATGGAAATGAAAATGAAACATACAGAAGACTGTCTGACAGTTGGTGCAGAAATACTGAGGATACAGATTATGGAGCAAAAGAATGGTAGTTTCTGTCCTGTTGTGCTGGGACTCCAGCCCTGTCTGACAGAAAATAAGAGTGTAACATATGGTGATCTTGTGGTTATTCTCTGATCACAGTTTGCACAGTGAGGTAGTGTTTTCACTCATGAATTCTTCAGGTAAGATTGTACCATTTAAACTGAGATGCATCAACTCATATCTGCTGCTGAATGGAGCAAGGATGCCCTCTGCACTCCTATCTCCATCGTTTTGCTTGATTATTTTGCTTCTAGCAGGGTGCTTAAACTAGAAAGTGGCATATAAGCACTTCCTGCATCATCTGAAAACAAAGCATCTGTGTTATCTCAGATCAGCCATTAAAGAAGTTTAAGCTAATCCTGCTGCTCCCCTTGGAAGCATCTGGTGTGAATTTAGATTGTCAAAACTGGAAATTCCCTCTGGAAGGGAGGTGTGACAAGGAACAATAACCCATTATAGATGCTCTGTAAGGTGATGTCCATCCATGCCCTTAATATTTCTTGCTGCAAGTAGCAACAGGTTATAATAAGGGAGGAGATTAAAGTGATGTTCTTGGCTGTGCTGCAGGTTCTTATTCCCTGTTTCTGGAATTCTCGATCCGTAACAAGAGAGGATTAGAAGTGAAGCTTCATTCATTAATATTTTAAAACTATTTTAAATTCTTGAATGGAACCACAAGTGGAAAAACACACTGTTATTGTCATAGCTTGCAAGTAGAGAGAAACCTGTCATTATAAGACATTGCACTATCTCAAGTATGGCTACTAATACACATTAGATTACATCTGTGTGGGCAGCAGCAGATAGATTCGTGTGCCTTCCCCTCCTACTCTAAACAGGCTGAACACAAAACTAGCTTTGGCCAAGACACGCTTAGTGCCCTATTAAGTTTATCACATCCTTTCTGCTAAAGTTCTCTAAAGTACAATTCTGTGCTGATGCAGCCATGTAGTACTGCATCTGACTGGGTACAGTTTCATGCTGTAGGACCTCTGGCACCAGTACCTGTTTAAACAGTCCCTACGCCCCTTTGTCCTGCATTCTTGCTCCCACACTTCTCTGCCCTACCCTATTGGGCTGACAACTGTTTTTGTAACTGTCCTGGGGATTGGATCAGTAACCTGACCTGGATTTAAAGCACATTCCACATCTTTTTTTAATTTTGTTACTTTTTTCAGCATTATTGTCTGGACAATCATTATAGCATGAAGGTGGAAAGTAATGCCAGCAAGGAAGCAGAATGCGGGTTTCTTGAGCTGTTACAAACATCCTTAATCTCTTAACTTACTGCCCATCTGTATGGAATGAGCCTCGTGGGCTTGACTGCACCCATCATTTTTGGCATGCTCTGCGTTACATGGATATCTGGAATACTTTTTAATTTCCAGAGCATGAAAGTTTTGTATCTAAGCCTGCTGAAGATCAAGTTTTATTCTGTGAAATACTGAGTGGACCATGAGGACCAACTGGCATTTAAAATGGGGCCTCCAGACAAAGATCAAACTCTAATTCCTGTTGGATATCAGTTCAATTTAATATTTTTGAGGGACCAAGTATATTCTTTAAAGCCATCATTAGTGCTCTGAAGGCTGACATTCTTGGGCTGTTTGTGGAATGAACTGGGAGAGGTGATCACCTTTAACTGTGATGCTGAGCAAAATTCCAGTTCAGCTACTCTGATCTGGATTGTGGAAGAATGTTTCTTTCCCTTCGTTAAAACGAGGCTAGGAATTCAAAAAAGCTAAAGCTAAAAATGTGAAAATAACCCTCATGTGCCGTTCGTAGTTCAGAAAGATGTTTATCCTTAATTTAACAAACAAAAAATTACAAATGTGTGAGGACTGAATGGGAAGAACAAAGATATGTGACTATAAAAGTATCCTGTTAAAAGGAAGCCATACTGCATTGCTTTATCATGGGGGGAGGAGGGAGAAATACTGAACACCAAATGATGTGTGTCTGGTACAGAAGGTTAGATTAAAAAAAAAATAAAACCAAATCTGAATATCAAGGCAGAGTTTTAAAAACAAAACCTTGCCACATTGCTTTGCCTATCTTTTTACCTTGCTAGTTTTTATTGGCCCCTCTTTCACTTCCCATCTCTCCTTTTCTGTTCTAATAAATCATCAAGACATTTTTCCCCAGAAAGTGGTAGCTTTGCATATATGAGGTGTAAGAACTATGTTCCTGCTAGAGCAAACACACAACGTGAAGAGAATATCAGGAAGTCATCTCTTGTCCTGTAGAGTAAAATTATAGGCATTAATATTTTTTTCAACACTGATATTTTTCAACATCCAGTGGTTTTTTTTCCTTTTGTTTAGATACTTTTTCATGTCTTTTGTATGTCTTGTTTTGGTGTTAACATTTTTGTACTGATCAAAATGCAGTGAAATACGTGACCACGAGGCTGAGAGGGGAAAGAAGTAGCTATAAACCCTAATTAAGTTTTGAGATTTGAAGGCACTTGAGCTCTTCCAAGACAAATAAGATAGTAATAATGCATGGAAGACAGGATAAGTTAGGTTAGAATTCTGGAAAATAAATGTAGAACCCAAAGAGGAAAGCAGAAAACTAGACATTAATTTATAAACTTGAATTATCATGCCAACAAAGGATAAACAAGTGATGGGTGAGATATCTCCTATCACATTTGTTAATTCCATAGGTTCAAATGACAGCTTCTATTGCATACTAGTGCAAATTAGCATGTATATCAAGTCCTGGGGCCACCAGCTGTTTTGTTATGTGAAAGCTGTCCCTGGATTCAGGCAACTTTAAAGCAGCAAAGTGAGGTCAGCTCCTTCTGGCACCTCTTTCAGCATTCCATGTTAGATGGAGATGTTCGCCCTAGGAGAACATCAGTATGCCCACAAGTAGCCACGGCTGCTCCATTTCTTGTGTGGGGCTGGAGGTGGCTTTCAAGCAGGGGAGCAGCTGGTGCCTTCCCTGCCCCACTGCTCATCTGGCATGAGGTGACTGGAAAAACAGCCTGCAGCTCCCTTCTATCATCCTCCCACCTCCTTCCCTTCCAGTGCTGGACTCTCCTTACAGTCTCACTGTGTTCTTTCAATTATCTCACTATGCTTTGCAAACTGATTTAATGTTATAACCACACTTAAATGTTTTGGCAGTGTATTTTTTGTAGTTTAAAAACTGAAGTGGTTTTGCTATTAGTATTACAGACAAGGTAGGAGTGCTGTATTCTGATTGGCTGAAGGGATGCCCCTGTATCTGTGAGGAGGGTTCGAAAAAGCATATTGCTAGCACTCTGTTATAGAGAGACTCCAGCAGTCTTGAAACAAGTTGAAAACCCAGAAGTCATAGAACCCTAGAATGGTTTGGGTTGAAAGGAACCTTTAAGATCATCTAGTTCCAGCGCCCTGCTATAGGTGGAGACACATTCTTCTAGATTAGGTTGCTCAAAGCCCTATCCAGCCTGGTTTTGAATGATTCTAGGGGGGGAGCATTCACAAGCTCTCTGGGCAACCTGTTCTAGTGCCTCACCACCCTCACTGTAAAGAATTTCCTTCTAAATCCAGTCTAAATCTACTCTCTTTGAGTTTAAAACCATTTCCCCTCATCCTGCTGCTTCCTGCCTTTCCTGTAGGTCCTCTTCAGATATTGGAAGGCTGCTATGAAGTCCCCCCAGAGCCTTCTCTTCTCTAGGCTGAAGAGACCCAGCTCTCTCAGCCTGTCCCTGACCATCTCCGTGGCTCTCCTCTGGACTTGCTCCAACAGCTTCATGTCCTTCTTGTGTTGGGGGCCCCAGTTGAAGTCTCACAAGATCAGAGTAGAGGGGCAGAATCACCTTTCTTGACCCACTGGTCACAATTCTCTTCATGCAGCCCAGGGTACAGTTGGCCGCCTGGGCTGCAAGTGCACGTTGCCAGCTCATGTTGAGTCTTTCATCAAGTGACACCTCCAAATCCTTCTCTTCAGGGTTGCCCTCAAGCCATCCTCCATCCAACCTGTATCTGAATAGTATCCCTTCTCTCTAGCATGTCAACTGCACCAGTCAGCTTGGTGTTGTCTGCAAACTTGTTGAGGGTGCACTTAATACTGCTTCTGTGGGAAAAAAAATAAATGGTGAAAAATCTCACTTTGTATTCAAGTTATATAAGCATGTATAGGCATCAGAGTTGTAAGACATCTGCAGTCTCATGGTCATGTTTCTAAACTGCTTGATAGGAAGCCATCTATCTTAGTCTCTGAAGGTGCTGTGTCCAGTGAGCTATTCTTCATATCTAACCTGTACCAAGGGATAGAATTCTCAAAAGGGCCTGAATAATATAGGTGGACTTATGAACATTTTCATTATATATATATATTTTTTTATTATAGAGGTAACCTGGGTTGTAGATTTCTAAGTCATTTAAAAATTCATGTCTCTGAGACAAATTATTGATTTCTACTTCAAACTGCAAATATTCTGCAGTTTATTACAATTTGGTGTAAACACATTTTTTTTTTCCCAGATCTTTCATATATGAAAACAGCAAGGTTGATATTATTTAAACTTTATATACGTATTTCCCCTTAGCCATTATCTACCGAAGTCAATCTGAAACTTTGTGAGACAGTTACAAATCGCCGGAGAACAGGCTTTCAGCAGGGAAGAGATAAAAGGACTGTAACCTCAGTGAGCTTCAGTCCTACTGTCAGGGTAGGAGAAACATGATCTTGTTGAAAAATGAACCCAAGTGAACTTTGTGTAGGCAATAAATTATGGTAGAAATGTAACATATTTTTTAGATACATATCTTCAGGAGAAAACAGCAAAAAAATGCATTTTAAATATACAATTATATCTTTTTCCACCTTAGAAATTGTTGATGGCAATGTGAAAATGACGCTGGGTATGATCTGGACCATCATCCTTCGCTTTGCTATTCAAGATATTTCAGTGGAAGGTAAGAGTAATGCAACTATGTTAAACAGGAAATTTGTTTTAAATTATTACAAAATAAATTGGATGCAAATGAGATGAATGTTTTAAGAATGAATTATTTTTTCACAGAAAATGATATGGCTTATTCTCTACCTTGTGACAAAGTAAATTTCTGGAGGGAAAAAGTAATTACTGAAATGGAAAAGTTCTGAGCATGTCTCTCATTTATAAGAGATACAAAGCAATCTATGTTTATGAGTTTCAGTGGCCTGAATCTACGCTGTCCTCTGTGTGGTTGTCCTATTTCCAGAATACTTCTCTGACCTGTACATTTCTATCCTTTTTTGCAAATATTATCTGATTATAGCCCTCTTCTTTCTGTCATTTTTTTTCCCACTGCTTCGGATTTTTTCTTAACTTTCACTTGGTATTTGTCTCCATAAAGTGCACTGTTGTAGTAGCCTTTGAAACAAATCTAGCCTGTCAAAAATCTAGATTTCTTGAAACTAATCTCTGTTTTCAGCAGAAGTATTGCCAATTCAAGAATAGCATGCTGTCCTGTCTATAGTGTGTGGAATGTTATCTGTAGACCTAGAATTCTCATTGATTGAGTTGCTTACAGGGTGCAAATAATGAAGATAATTTATTCAGAATTTATTCTTTTGCATAAGCAAATGGACTGAGAGCAGAAGCACGTTTCATGTAGACACCAACTGAATCTGTTAGGTTTAGTTCTGTTACATTTATATGCAGTGTTTTTTCTCCAAGTATATGTTCTGCTGCCCAATTAATGTAATTTCTTAACCTCCTAATATCCCAGAAATATTATGTGGGCGAGGACTCTGAGTTGTTCCAGTTGAACTGATGTCTCTGTCCCAGTGAAGCCTCTCTAGTCCATTTGCATGACTATCTTTTAGGATTAAATGTTAGTTAATGCTAACCAGTTTTAAATGAATGTCCACATTTAAGATGAGTAGAAAATAATTACTTGAGCTCTTCTTAGATTTTTTTACATTCTGGTGTTTGTTACAGAGACCTCTGCCAAAGAAGGGCTGCTGCTGTGGTGTCAAAGAAAAACTGCTCCTTACAGAAATGTGAACATTCAGAACTTCCACCTTAGGTAAACTTCCATTGTTTCAAAAGGTAGAAGCAGTCTAACATATATTATTAGGTCAGTTTTTTTCCCCACAATTATTTAGGCATAATTGAAAGCAGAATATCACTCTTTACTGTTAACCTGGTCCTTTTTCCAAATTCTTATGATCTTCAGAGTCTTACTCTGGTTAGCCTTCTGTGTCATTCACTGTGGCTTATGTAGTTAACTATTAAAAAAAAAAAATCCCTACTCCACACAGAATGAACATATAATACAACTGGATGTCCCTTTTATGTGGGAATATTTAAGTACCACTGCATAATGATTCAACAAATTATTACTTTCAAATGAGAGAGCCACTGGTAGATACAGGCTGTTTTTGGCAAAAATACCAATACGTTGAGCACACAGATATTTCATTTTGTTGAATCAGTCTTCATTGTTTTGTAAAATAACTATAAATAAGGAGCCAAAAATGGTAGTCTTTACCCAGCAGTAGCACTTTGAATTTTCATTTTCATTATCAGAATCATTACCTAAGCTGCAAAACTTAGTGAAGCTCCAGCCCCGTAGTTCTGCATGTAAAAGGGATCTCCAGGCCGTACATAGGCTACTTGGCTTTTGGGATTTTGCTCAGCTAGTTCCTGTAACTCTGCTGGTGATCCACCTAATAAAACAATGTGATTCGCCATTCGCAGTGTTTAACCGTGGGATTTTATCTTCCCTGAAACCTCTGGAGTACTTACAAGGGCTCTGTATGACAATGTTTTGGGTTTTTTGAATTAATTCTTTGTGTGAAGCTCCAAGAACACATATAATGAAAGAGAAGATATAGTTCACATGTGCATCCACAGGTGAAAGAATCTGATGCACAGTCCCTGACTTGCCTTGAGAAATCTGAAATTTGTGATGTGTTACTTTCCTAGAAAGTGTAGCAATGTGTTTTAGTAAAGCTTTGTATGGATGCAGGGAGTAGTGTAAATTACAGCACCCAAATCTGAGCCTTTGTATATACACATGCAGCTCTGGTACGTGGTGTGGAGAAAACATCTTAACAGAAATACCTTGATTGATACTTGTGGTGGGTTTTTTTGCCCTTATAGAAGTTCTTTGCAATGAGCTCTCCAGACCATTTTGATTCAGTTTTATCTTCGGAATGATTTTGTTATACAATATATGTACATTCTGCTTAGTTATATTACATTTTTATTCAGTATGGTTATATTATTTAAATCATTTACCTAGACTTCTCAGTGACAGGGATTCCAACAGTCTAACACCTTTAGTATCACGCAGTTACTGCACAGCATACAAACTCAAGCCCACAGTCCCAGTGATCTGTTTTCACAAAGTATCTTTCAAAGTAATTGCTTCTAGCTGAAAGGAACCTCTCATAATCTTTCCGAAGAGATGTTATTCACAGCTCTATGCATTGAAAGGTAATGGACATGAAAGCACAACTAAGTGTCCAACCTCAGGACTGACCTGTAATGTCTGTGAAATGTTTTAAATAAACAAAGATAATTTTTGACTTCATGCTTCTACGAGCACAACATAATTGTGTCATTAAAATTATCTGAAATAACTAACATAGCAACAGTCAATTACTTAAGCAAATTCAAGTAATTGAAGGTTTGTTCTTTATTTTTACACAAACATGCTGTAACAGGAGACTGTGCACTTTCTTGAATGTATACTTTGAGCTATCCTGGAAAGTTGCTTAATTTAAGCAACTAAAATCAGGGTCTGTTGTACATAACATACACTGCCTAGGAAGTAGCATAGAATCCTTAAGTGTGTATAGACTACAGAATAAATTGTGTGCTGCAGGAGAAAGTGTACAGTGACAAAATTTCAGAGGAATGAGAGCTGACAGAACATAATTGTTGGGATTTAACAGGGGGATTCCTGCTAGATTTTAAACCTTGAGCAAGGATCAAACTGTAAAATGCTATGACTTTATTCATTATTTTTTTCCATTCCATTCCTTTTTTTTTTTTCTTCCTGTTGTAAAGCTGGAAAGATGGCCTTGGATTATGTGCACTTATCCACAGACACCGACCTGATCTTATTGACTACTCCAAGCTAAATAAGGTCAACAGTCTGGACGGTAGAGCATGTTGTCCTGCAGTGATTTGGCTCACTTCTGATTTGCTTAGCGTGTTTTCTAGAAGACAAGCTGGGGAGTGTATACTAATTCTAACTAATTTTCTATGTTCACTCCAGAATATATTATTTGGAGGAAAGGAGGCCATGACAGTCCTTTGTCTTTCTTTCCTTTCTTAATACAGTGACTTCAGTATTAATTGCAGAAAATCCATTCCTCAGCAGCCAGGCAGTTTTTCTTTTTTGGCATCCTGTAAGGATGTTAAATCGAGTACACTGAAATTCTCAATTCACAGCTGATACATAGTACACACCATACTGCTGTGCATCCAGTCTAAATAACTGTGTAGATTGCAGAGCAGTAGATAAGGACAAGATCATTAATTGTAAGATTAATTAGAACAAGCACTATCTTAGGAATGTGCAACTGTTAGGATTACATAGAAAATATCCACCAGTTCTTACTTTTAAATTTCATTATACTTCTAACTATCCTTCCAGAAAGTGCAAGAGATAGATACCATAACTTATTTAGGTAGCATCACATAGGGATTACAGACCCATTTTGTTACACGGCAAAATGTATTTGTTCTACAAAAATAGAAGCTGCTTGGTTTGAAAGTGAGTAATGAAAACTGAAGTAATAATCTTGGAATTTCCAGATCCTATTACCGAAGAATAAAAACTGAAAAGGCAGTGTCATGTTGGCATTTCATGTTGGCTCTCAATAAATTCATACCTTTTTTCCTCTCCAAGATGAACATATCTTGGATTCTTTTGTGAATAACAGTAAAACAGAAAACATAGTCATGGTTTAATTTGTTGTGTGTCACTTCTAATTGGTGAGAGAATTTGGTAAATCATAGATAATATTTTTCATTTCGTGCCCCTCTATGGCAGATTCATTTTACTAGTGGAATCAGCTCTTATAATAAAGCCTTTTTTGAGGGAAAAGATGACAGAAAGAAGTAAGACACTTTGAAAACTTTGTCTGCTTTATGATATGTTGAATTTATGCTGGGACCCTCAAATTTTAGTTAAAATTAAATGGATTTAAACACACAGTGTTTAATTTAGGCAGTTAAGACAACTGCAGACCTGAACAAAAGGACAAACAATAAACTGCCAGTACCAGATTATTCTCTAATTCTATATACATACTTTCCTGTGGATGGACAGATGCACGGAACGACTTAGCTACCTGTTTCTGTGTATGTGTGCTCCAGCATGGCACAAACAAATTAGTATGATTGAATTTGTGCTTAGAAAAGTGGAACACAGTACAAAAACCTTCTTGGTAAAACCAGTCTACATGTGAGTGCTAAGAAAAGGGAATAACACAGTAACAGATCTACTTCAGCATTACTATTTCCCTTTAAGAGGTTTCCAAAATAAGAACAGGTCAAGTTTCAAACTGAGACTGAGCTGTGGCACGTAAAGCACATGCAGAAAAATCCAAAAATAGGTCTTGCTTTTCTGGCCTGTCTGCATTTGATTGACTACTCATTTTGGTTACATTAACAGCTGTCTTGGTGTCCTGTTTCTTGGTTTCTTATCTCCTGCATGCTGTCTTTTATTTTTCTCACCAATGTGCTTTGTGTGAATTTGTAGCTGGAAAGATGGCCTTGCTTTCAACGCCCTTATTCATAGACACAGGCCTGATCTTCTTGACTATGACAAGTTAGATAAGGTATTTCTCTAGTTGTAGCAGAGGCTTTTAGTTACTGTGGCTTATAGTTTTGTTTAAAAGTATGGGTGATTGGGATCTCCAGAATCTGCTGATTTTAGCTAAAATTATTTTGTTGTGGAGCAGTATTTACTCACGGGCGTAGTACCAGGCACACTAACAGGAGGTGCCCATCACTCATCCATAAGCAAAGTGTCTTGATCAAGTCAGTAGGTCTCAGATTCAGTGTATGTCTTCCCATTTAATTTCAGTACAAATTTTTATATACACATTTAGTAAGTGTTGTATTACACATAGTGTCTCATGTAACTGCAGTAATAAGTTAATGGGTTTAAATATTGTCCAGATTTCTTCTTATGTCAGTGCTGCTCAAAACTGCTAAATGATGATGAAGTGAGAACTTATGATTAGAAACTTTGTGTTCCACTATAACCAAATTGTTAGGGCATTATTACTTATAATACCTAATATGTGAGATCTAAGTAATTATTCCTATTTCATTATAAATAATCTCAGTAAGTTCATTTCAAAGTGACAAAAGAAGCATGCTTGAGTCTAGATCCTTTTAGAGAAATTGTTTGTATTCAAACAGAAGCCCTGTAAGTTTGCTGCAGCAAACTTGTAGACTTTTTGCAGTCCCTTCCAGTTTCTCCAGTTTTGTTTCTCTGCTCTTTTTTTCTAAACTGTCTCTGTCGATTTTGACATTGTTCATAGTAGCTATGATCATTTAGCAGTTTTTGAATACTTGAAAATAATAATGACTTTTCACATAGAGTATTTTCACTCCAAGCTGATATTAGAAGGCTGACTTCAGAGCATCCCTCATCTGACATGGTCTTCTGTTGTCAGCAATTGTTGACTGCAGTGTTAAGAAATGAAATGTGTGCTGTTTGACTGAATTTTCCTCACTGCTTCCTTTCTTCTTCCTTCAAAAAAAAAAAAAAAAAAAAAAGAACAAAATCAAAATCTCTAAAAAAGATAAAACTCCTGATTTTCAACAGCTCAAAAATTCAGCATGCACATAGGAGTTACAAATTTGGCTATCCAAGTCAAAACTAGCAGATTTTGTTCCTTCTGTGTAACCATTGTGCTTCCCTCTTTCCATGCATATGCTAGAACAACAGAGAAACTGTTAGCTCAGTAGAATTTTTATCACTGTAATACAATGTTTACTAGGTGTTGAGGTGTGTCCAGAACCAATTTTGTGATGAACAGTCTAGTATACCCTACTGGACCTGAGACCTTGACTGTATGTATTACTGCAACGTGTCAGTCAGAATTAGCTCTTTATGAGTATACATTGCTTATGTTATCTACATTTCCCTTCAGAATGTATTGGAATGTATATAGAATTAGAGAGTTCTAGTGTCTTATTAATGTTTACCTTTGAAAGAACAGCAGTAGATAGATCAAAGGGCCATATACCCATACTCTGCTTTTTGTAGAACAGTAGTTGTGATTCTGCTATACAACTGGGAAAAACAGAATGAGTTTTAGTGCACCTATTTTATTGCTTCCAAGAAAAACCTGTATTTTTGACTTCTGTTTTTTTTTTTTTTTTCCTTGCAGGATGACCCCATAGGAAATATCAACCTTGCCATGGAAATTGCTGAAAAACATTTGGATATCCCTAAGATGTTGGATGCAGAAGGTGAGAGCTATAGTGAAGTTTGCATTACTCATAAGCAAGAGACAGTAAAATTTCTTTTGTTTTGTATCTATGAAATTTTCAGCATTCTTTCCATGTGAATGGTCATGGAGAAACTTCTCCTTTCTCATTTATTTTTCAGTCTTTTCCTTCTTGTTCTACATGCATTGGACAGTTCCACTCACTTTTTCATCATGCCTTATTCTTCTGTTATTGTTTGTACTTCGAGCACTTTGGATCCTAACCTCACCACATGGCCCCATTGACAAATGAGGTTCAAATACAGAATGAAAAGATAATCCTTGCCTATAAGAAAGTATCATCTATTATTAATGAAGAAAATACAACTGTTAGCAGCTTAAAGCAGATTTACATTTCTAAAAGATAGGACTGGAAAGAAATAGAAGTACCTTTCAAAATATACTACTGATAACCTGACTTCTGTGAAAGAGCTAGGTTGAGGCAAGTTAGGTTTTTTTCACATATAGAATCCTAGAATGGTTTGGGTTGAAAGGGACCTTTAAGATCATCTAGTTCCAACCCCCTGCTGTAGGTGGAGACATATCCCTCTAGACCAAGTTGCTCAAAGCCTCCAAGCCCCATCCAGCCTGGTTTTGAGTGCTTCCAGGGACGAGGTGTTCACAACTTCTCTGGGTAACCTGTTCCAGAGCCTCACCACCCTCATGGTAACGAATTTCCTTCTAAAATCAGACTAAATCTACCCTCTTTGAGTTTAAAACCATTTCCCCTCATCCTGTCACTACATCAGACTTCCTATATATTCTAGCCCTTTGTATTATTCTTGGCAGTTATGTGAGGGTGAATGAAATCATTCATCTCCTAGCGCACTCTGAGTCTTTGTCATCAATTTTTCCTCTTGTATTTTCAGTGGAAATGTGTTTTCTTCTTAACTACGTGACAGTGATGTAGATCAGTAAATATGTTGGTCCTCAAGTTAGAAAATCTCTCTGTTATTATTGAAATTGTCATCTCATTTATAGATTTTCACATACTACTATCTTCCCTTTTCTACTCTGGCAGAAGTCTTTGTAGTTTGCATAAGCATTGTTCATCATTCAACCATAATTGTTGTAAGACCACCTTTTTCTGCCTTTGTCTGTCAAGTAATCAAAAATGTCAATTTTTACTAACGCATTCATACCTCAGTCACACCCTCTCTATGCTTTTAATATTTCCTGCTCTAATAGGATAAAGCTATCAGTCAACCAAGCCAAACTCTTCTGTGATTTATACTACTAACTAAAGAGACAGACTGGCTTAGGAATTGGAAAATTGTTACTATCCAAGCTTTTCTTAGCGCAAAATGTATATCTGCAGGAGTTCTGCAGGTTTCCAGCATACATCAGTACTTTGTCAGTCACAAGGACCCTTTGCTATTATAGTTAATATTTTTGTGTGAGTTGATGGCTGTATTTTCTCTTAGTAGAATCATTGCAGTGATTTAGCTGAAGTTGCTCTGGAGTGGCTGTTTAAGCCATGTCATCTGCTCTGGAAGCTTTCACAAAACAGAAATTAGCAGTACCTCTCTGAATATTCTTCATTTTCAGATGCTATACCATTCCAAATAATCTAATACATTTTCCATTTTTGATTCCTAAAGCTTAGGTATCTTCACAATGAAATCAGTAAGCTGAGTCAGGATGAAAGATGGTATATTTATTTTTAATCCTTGTAGCTCTGAGCTGGCATCATCAGCATAATCTAATGGAAGTACCTCATAAGAATTTCTGAGCAGTAAACCCTTTTCTCTCTACGCAGATGTAGTAAACACTGCCAGACCTGATGAAAGAACCATTATGACTTATGTTTCCTGTTACTACCATGCATTTGCTGGTGCTCAGAAGGTGAGGTTGTAGATAGATCAGATCTCACCCTCCACCTTCTTTGTTGTTTCGTTCAGCAATTTTTTTTTTTCCTCTTCTGATCTTTCCCTCACTAGTTTTTAGGACAGCATTTTAGAGCTGAGCTCATTTCCTGTTGCCTGCTTTTCTCTGTGAGATACTGTCTCTGTAGAGCCAGTAGTATCTACCCATTTGTTCTGTAGATACAAACTTTTCTCTCTCACCTGTCTGTATATTTACTAATAATATCCAGTAGTTTTTTGATATCTGATTACTGAACTTGGTAGGACAATATTCAATATTCTTTGATGGAACTTTTGTGCTTTGATTAGAAGCACCCTAAAATGTTAGAGGAAAATAAGCTCACAGTGAAAAAGCAATTCCAATAGCAGAAATTCATCTTTTTCTGCCTGCTGGATATTATTCTTGTTACATATGTCAAAATCTTCATAACAGATGCTCAGAAAATGAATCCTTTTCTTATGCTTTCAGGATTGTTTTTTAAAATATTAAATACTCGATGGTAAGTACAATCAGCAACGTAAAACATCGCTACTACAAAACAGAAAAACATACAAACATCTCAGAAGAGCTCTGGGATCATGTTCTAATGAGAAGGGTAGAAAAGGCAAGGCAAATCAGAGAGTTGGATGTATTTTAGGCATTTAGTATGGAGTTCTGATATATAATGTTATATTTAAAACTGATCCATATGTAGCTTCCAGAGAAGATCTCAGATCAAAATATAACTCATCTTTACTCTGTATTAGTGAGGTGTTCGTGCCAGTTACCATACAGACAGTCTTTATAAAATTAAAGTAATTTTTTCTGTGGCCATACTTCAAGATCAAAATTCCACATTTTGTAAGAGTTTGTGTTGAATTCCTAGAGTACGGATTTTTTTTTTTTCTGTCAGTGCCCATCAAACTAAAACCATGTTTATTTCAGCTTTGTATATTTTCCAGACTACAGAGCTATCAATGTACAAGAAAAAATTAACAGTGACAACTATGGCGTGCTTTTATTTATTCACCCTGTCTTCTCCTCCTTGTACCTTTTTTTTTGTTTTCATTTCTCCCCCACCTTATAGATATTGTGAACACTCCCAAACCTGATGAGAGAGCTATCATGACATATGTGTCCTGCTTCTACCATGCTTTTGCTGGAGCAGAGCAGGTATTAATCAACTGTCCCTTCAGGTTGCCGTGTTTTTGATTGTTTCACTTTTCCACTAGTTTATATTTAAAACAAAACAAAAAGACAATCCCCAAACTCACTAATTTTGCATTTTGCTGTTTTTATTAACAATTGCAAGTATTACTCAGCACTAATACTTGTTTTTAACCAACACTGAACCTGTTTGTTAAATGTTGTGTAGCAAGTTGATCCTTTTTATTCTAATAGATATTTGTGATTCTAATGTTGAGTGTCTTTGTTTGGTGATTTTGAAGACCATTTCAGAAAAACTGCATTCAAAGGTGCTGTGAAAAAGAGTTGTTTGTTGCCACATCAACATCTTATGCTTTTGCTGCATGAAAAGTGTAAGATTTTCAGAGGCTGAGAGTATTCCAGACTTACTCATGTTGAGTAACAATTCAGGATGCCTAGAGATGTGGAGAGGCACAGAAGCTGTTGAATTATTTTTAGACCAAATTGTTAGTATAAGAAGGAAGAACATCAGAAGATCTAGTATAAAGGATGGCATTATCACAAACGTTTCATTTCCAACTGCTCTGTTTCTTACATTTCTAGCCTACAAATAGACACAATCCAACTTATGTGGAAAAATATAATGCCTTAATGTAGTTGATATTTTTTCTTCTTCCTCTGAACTGAATTTCCCTTCCTACCTGGTAGTCCTCCTACACCATACTGTACCATAGCTATGCTGTTGTGCACTCTTCCACCTGGCTGTGCAGGTTTTGTTAATAGAAAAGAATGATTCCAAATGCTATTTGTAACAGATTTTTAATTGATTGGATATACTTCAGATTCACCTTTGTATGAAAGTATGCATTTGTGATGTGAAACTATTCATATCAATTTTAAATGTGGCAGAGCTGCAGTGCTTTCAGAAATGAATTTGGCAGGAGTCTAGAAAAGATTTGCAGTCAGTAGTTAAGCTGTATCTATTTTCAAGGGTGTATGTGCATGTGGGTCCCCCAATTTACATCGTGTGCTTCCCGTGTGGCTAACAAACCTAATACCATTTTAGTATGCTTAAAAAAATTAACCTAATAAGATAACTTTAAGAATGGTCTAAGTTGCATTTGAAAGGAAGGTATTAAACAGCTGTAATGACAGTGTGAAATTCCCCCTTGTATATTAAGGCTCCATTGTACAGCTGAGTGAATTCTGTGCCAATCTATGCCTCATTAAGACCACTGGAGTCTGTGAGTACGGGGGATAACCTAGAAGTGTAAATCAACAACTATAAACCAGTGTGATTTTCTTTTGCAGCTGCCACGTTCTCTTTCTTTCTCCAAGCCTGTTCCTTTCTCAGAATGTTTACAAGTATGTCCTGTTTATTTGCTATATTTTATAGGCTGAAACTGCAGCAAACCGGATCTGTAAGGTGCTTGCTGTGAATCAAGAAAATGAGAGGTTGATGGAAGAGTATGAGAGACTTGCAAGTGAGGTAAAGGCAGCATTTTCTGTAACACGGTGATGATTACGTTCATGAAATACTGACAGCTAAAAGATTCACGCACTGTCTACAAGAAAGAAAGGTGAATCTCACAGTTGTAGGGTACAAAGTTCAGTATCTCCAAAATGCCAAATTTCAGGTCAGTTCTTTGCCACTGATTTCCTGTGTGACTTCCAGCAAGTCATTCAGTGTTTGCTTTTAATTTTGTGCCAGAAAGGGTGCTGCCTTAGGGCTAAGATGGCTGTCATTGTAACCTCCAGTGATAGCTCATCCTTTACCATATGTGGAACATACAGGATTCTTTTACTCCAAGCAAGCCTATTGGCTTTGTGTACTGCAAGCTGCACCTGGACAAGGTCTCAGTGTGTTTGCAAAGCACCTGTGAACACAGGCAGTGAATGAATGAAGAAGAAAGCACACTGCTTGCAGTGTTTCTGATTATTACCAGAAGATTATTTTTTTCATTACACAGATAATATAAATTTTCTTCACAAAAAAGAACATACTGCAGACTTTCTGAATCAGCTCCTCTTGTCTTGGTATATGGCAAATTTCTTGTGTCAGGACAGATATGTAATGCACAAGGGAAAGCTCTTTTGTTTTTCTAATACACCACCTGAAAAAATTTACTGAGATGACAAACGCAAAGGGAGTAGTGCTGGAATAGTATTTAGGACTTCTGCATAAAATATTTACATGAGTTACTTGACTGATGTCCATTCTGATCTAATAGCTATGACTACTTGAGACATTGAGGTTAATACTTTAGAAAATATCCAGTGATACTGGGCAACTTGTGTTTTAATTAGCTGGAGTCACCTTACATGCTCCATGTTCATACCTGAAAGTCAAGGTATTTCCAGAAACATCTAGAATATCTGAGAAAGCTAGGTTTATTGTTCTGTTGAGAAAATCTTGTTCTTACTTGCTATCAAGGCCCTGACCCAATTGAAGTTGGTAATAGTAAGATGGAGCAAACATGATTGAAATTTATGCATTCAGTGTTATCTTTGTTTTTTGGTTGCTCTTCCGTTGCCTTTATTTCAAGTGTTTGTGTTGATTTGAAAGCTTTTAGAATGGATTCGCAGGACAATTCCTTGGCTGGAAAACAGGACCCCGGAGAAAACAATGCAGGCCATGCAGAAGAAATTAGAGGATTTCCGGGACTACCGTCGCAAACACAAACCTCCCAAAGTTCAAGAGAAGTGTCAACTGGAGATCAATTTCAATACCCTGCAGACAAAACTGAGAATCAGCAATCGACCAGCCTTTATGCCATCAGAGGGAAAAATGGTTTCAGTAAGTAAAGAAGGCATCAATATTTCATTCTTCTTTCTACCAACATTCTCACAATAATTTCTATATGAAGGACTCACCATTTTGAGCCATCCTCAGAAACTTTGGTTTGCTGTACTTTGTCAATATCAAATCACTCTCTTAAACATTCCCTTTCATTCTAAAATCTTTCTTAAGCACGCTCCCCACTCTTTTAAAACTTTCCTCAGTAGCAAATTGCCTTGAGATGGAGCTTTCTTTGGGACTGTTTGTTTACTTAAGCAAAAGTTACACTGACTTCACTGACATTTTGCTCATCAGACACAGAGAAACAACCAGAGCTGAAAAAATGTTTCTGTTTTTCTATTTCTTAAAATTCCATTTTTCTCGTGTCCATTAAGATAATAATAGTCTTACTGTGGGTCAGATCAATTCTTGTGGAATACAGCAAACCTGTGTCTATACTCTGTTTTAGCACCATAATTTTGTTGGTTAGATTTGATAAACAGATGGTTGCATTACTTGCAAAGGGTGTCTGCCGTGCCCATACTCAGAAAATAAGGGTATTCTCGCTTCAGTTTCCTTCTCACGCCTTTGAGCTTCTAAGAAAAATCATGAAACTTTGTACATCACAGATAATGAAATGAATTTGTATTCCAGATAAGATAAGCATAAAATCTTCTTGACGCTGTTTTGTTATTGTCAGCTTCTGAGAGTACAGCACATTTATTTTGATAACAGACAACTAAATCATAAAAGAACATGTAGCTGGAAGATGAGAGAGAACTAATGTGTCATGAAGACACTGAACAAAGAATGATGCTTTAAAACCATTTGTGTAGGGGACTCTTTCATGATCCCAAACCCACTTGGCTGGGATGCTTTGTAAGGTGCAGTTGTTCAAACTATCTGACTTCTAGAGCTGCCTGACAACTGACATTTTCTGTGGTTCTGGTATTTGGCAAAATCTGGACATACTGACTTTTTTTGGAGGAAAACTGTGAACAAGTCAGAAATCTGTGAATTTGGATAAAAAAGAGATTATGGTTTCATTCACTCTTTCTTATGTATTCTCTTAAAAGGATATTGCTGGTGCTTGGCAGAGACTTGAACAAGCTGAGAAAGGCTATGAAGAGTGGCTGCTGAATGAAATACGAAGACTGGAAAGACTTGAACACTTGGCTGAGAAATTTAGACAGAAGGCTTCCACTCATGAGCAGTGGGCATATGGTAAGCAGAGATGGTCTCTAAAATTTTTCACATTTTAACCTTCAAGGTTGAATTGTCTGTGATGGATATTTGCCAACTAGGAAAGCTTTAGAAAAGTAAAAATGTAAAAACAGATAAAATTGCAGGTTCTGCTGCCTACAGTGATGGTCCTAATTTGGAGGTATGTTGCTAATGAAATACAATTGTAAAAATCGTACTCTTTTTCCACTAAGGGAAAAGTCAAACCAATGAAGACTATCCAATAATTGAATAATGGCTCTTACTGGTAATGCATTCCTATGTACTTGTACACCAATAATCCAGCCAGGAGTGCAGTGAGTACAGAAGTTTAGTTCTCCATTCTAAACTCAAAAATAAACTGGGATCTGTTGCTGGCTAAATGTGAAATTATTAACAGAGCTCTTCTGGTTGGTCATCATTTGGCCATCATGATTTTTAATAGTTCATATAAACTACATAATAATGGACTCACTTCTGCTTTGCTCCATACCCTGGATTATACTTCATGTATGGTTCTGTTTTTTAAAGATAGCCTAACCTTAGGTGTAGTTGTCATGGATACAGGACCATCTATTTTACAACACCAACACCAAGTTTTGTTGACACCATTAAGCACAGTGACACTGTGCTTTTTTTGCCCTGACAACCATTTTCCTGTTTCTGCCACACTTTTGGCTTCTTCCAGCTACAGTCTTTTCACTCTTGTGAAAGCAAAACTGAGGCTATCCAATAACACAGTTGCATAAATATCAGTAAAAGGCTACCAAGCAGATACTAGAAAAGAAACTACAATGTTTATCAGCCCTGAGAGCCTATTTTCTGAGCATATTCTACTCATGGTGACATGTTATGGCTATTATAGAGGGAGAAATTCACATAAGCTTTAACATAGTAAGTGAAACAATAGTTCCTTCTGGCTCTAGGATCTGCAGAGCTATGTAATGTCATGTGGTAAGCTATAGTTGTAGAGGCTGTCTGTGTAGATTGTTGTCCAACACAAGAGTTAATGAGGAGTAATATTTCAGTTTCTGATTTCATTTTTGCTTTTCTCGCCTCTTGCAGCTATGTTGGCATTTTCCACTTAAAATTCAGTAATTGATACAAAATGCAGCCTTGTATGTCTATCTAATTTTGGCAGGAGAGTGCTGAAATAATGAATTGAAAGCAGAACATAAAAAAGAGGAACAGTTGATTAGCAAGAGTAAAGCTGAGCATAGCAGGATGATTTCTGGTTCTGCAGATTAGCAATACGCTCTAAAGGATTTGTCAGAATAGTTTAGATCCTTGGTTTTTGCTAATATACCACTTAATGAGAATTTCTCAAGTAACGCAATACTAGCTATTTTAGACACATATAATCACCCTATGCAAGAATCGAGGAGATCATTAAAAATAATTTATTTTCATAATTAACACTGTTATGCTAACAAATTGCCACACATTTCATCGAGGCAGGGATTTCACCTTATGCATGTGATTTTGACCATGCCTCAGCTAAAAAAAAATTTGACTAAATTCACTATTGTTCTCACCAATAAATTAGTAAAAACGGACTAATAATTTAATTTCCTCTTTCAGGCAAAGAGCAGATCTTACTTCAGAAGGATTATGAATCTGCATCTCTGACAGAAGTCCGTGCCATGTTAAGGAAACATGAGGCTTTTGAGAGCGATTTGGCTGCTCACCAGGACAGGGTGGAACAGATCGCTGCCATTGCCCAGGAGCTGAAGTATGTTCCATTTAAAGGCTTGCAGCTGCTGACATTTAACTTTGCGATAAACTCTTTCCAATGAATTTGATAGTGTCATAGGTACCAACGTAAGAATTCCAGAGATAGCTTCGTAAGTATATTATCTGAGCTGGTCACTGAGACCTTTCCCTCATCTCCCCTCTACTCCCAACCAAATATAGACGTTCAACTGGTCAAAAATATTTGAAAACAAGCATTTTCAAATTCATTTTGAAAATAAGAATTTCCTTCTGCTAAAGAGTCCATGGTGTGTTCATGGGAATGCTGGAGGTGTGTGTTTCTTAGTTCATATGGTCTGCTGAGAGGTACTGGTGATAAATTGTTAATGTAGAAAATAACGCCAGTTAGACAAGTCACAGATCAAACGTCTTCCATTTAAAATCTGGTATTTTCCCACAGGTTTATTGGTCCTTTAAAAAGACTTGATATCCTCAAGTTATCCTTTCTGTGTTGGCATTGCATCGTGCAATGACATCTCTGAAGATTTTATTGTCTCTAGTATACTTCAAGGCAAGCAAACACACAACCTCCATTGCTCATTCAGCATACAGTGCCTAGAGAACAAAGCTGAGACCAATTATACAACTATTTAGCTGTATCTGCATGGTTGACATCAGCTAGGTAGTTCAGAGGTGTGAAAAGCCAAGGCCCCTGCCTGACAGACACTTCTGTGGCAACAGAAGTCCTGAGCATTGGTGCAGTTACTGTGGCTCTGTCTTTATTGGTAGGTCCGCTTTTGTTTGTGGGAAGGCTGTTAATTCACATGAGTGAAGCACAGTTTTGTCAGCAAAACTCTGGCCACGCTGACAGCACTGTAGTGGTAATGTCTCTGTTACGGTAAAGTCATTTTCATGTGTGCACCAAGCAAGGGACATTTGATTTTACAATCTTATGCATTTAATTGCAGTGATCTTGTACTGTAAATCGGTAGCACTACTCCTGATCTCAACATCTGGCACATAATTAAATTCATTGCTCACCCACAGTACAAATCTGCAAAGCCAACAGGAACAAATGTGCGTTAGTGGTTGAAAGAGGAACCAGCATCAAATTCCCAGACTCCTCCTCATGGCTTCAAGCCTCCAAGTTTCAGTTTTTTGACTCTCTGAACAGCCAAAGCAGGTAGTACTCAGAAAACAAACGTATCCTCTTTTTTTTTTTAACTTTGTAAAGGAGCTGAAATCATAACCAGCACCACTTTCATTAACCATTAGAAAACCAAAAAGCCATCTAAAAAGACTGTTCATACCTGGTAGCAGCAGGTATGAAATCCTATCTTTAAGAATTGGTTGAGGAAAAGTATGGTGGGCAGAGTAAGTACTGTCCTTTAGTTAGTATGAAAGAAATCTCAAAAATGCAGAGGATGCAGATTTCACTAGTTATGCCAGCTTATGAAACACCTTCTGACATATCCTGATCTTTGCTGTAAAGTTATTTGTTCCTTTTATACTAGAGAATGTTTCTGAAACACCTAATCATTGTTAATTAAACGTTAGCTTTGCAAGTGATAAAAACTTTGGGAATGTAGTATACATAGCACAGCATCTGCTTACCAGCATTTTGAACCCTGTGTCCTTTACCTTTGCTGAGGCCAGTGAACACTGTATCCTGTCTATTTTGGGGCTGTCTCTTCTCAGTTGTTTCAGTAATTTGCTGTATGAAGTTAAACAAGATATCTGTGGCCTTGGCTCCAAAGGTGCTGAAAACCAACTGCTTTTAAGATGCTCTACTTTGACATCTCCTCTAATCCACACAATACAGCTATCAGTTCAGTATTTTCAATATTCAGTGCTGGTTTTCCCCTGAGACTTTGTAGCTCAGTAAGACTTATTGCCCGTGGAGAGTACTGAATAAAAGGATATAAATGTCAAGTTTTATCATTAGCTGCAATCAAATGGGCAGCTTCTGTTTAAATGTTGATTTTAATTATTTATCCACAGCACAGTTCTTCAGAAATCCCTTGAAATTATGGAGGAAAACTAATTTCTTTTTCCAATCATATTTTTACATTGAAATGTTAAGCAGTAATTGAATGTTAAGGAATGTGCATTGGCACCATATCCAAAGCCTATTGAAGTCAGTGTGGGTATTTTATTGTTGTTTTTTTATTTTTATTTTTATTTCTTGTGGTCACTGGATCAGACTCTTACAGGAATCATCATCACCTGAGTCTAAATTACAAGTCAGTACACCTCTGTGTGTTTTGCTTTAGTCATCCCTTGTCTGCCCAATGTTACGATTTGAAACAGAACAATCGCGGCGTGACCTTGAACCACAGCAGTTACAGCATTTTCTTATCTGCTCTGGTATTTTCTGCTGCAGCAGCTAAGTCAACTGCGAGATAAAGTTGCTAAAAGTTTGTTGATTGGTGTGTGAGTGTGAAGCAGGTGATTCCAGCCAGGATGCTGATATATGACTGTTACGTGCTCTAGCCTGTATAGAATTGGCAATCCTTGCCATTGAGGTATGGAAAGACATGGCTGATACTGTACACAAGGCTGGAAAAAAAAAAAAAGAAGGAGACTTAGGGATTTTTAAAATGGGACTTGCCACTTGTGGCATTGCAAATGCTAAGCAGAACTAGAGTGAGCCGTAATCCGAAATGCTGAATTCACTTGTGTTTTCATTTCAATGTTTTCAATAATCAAGATAATTTTTAGGATATCCATCACTTCTAGTATAGCACCTTATTTTCAGCCAAGAAGACAGCTATCTGTAGTTGTTTTGAAGAGCCTTTTTGCTTCTGGAAACCTGGGCTCAAATTGTGCTTACACGCATGATATTATAATATGAGCCTGGTTATGAAGCAGTGCTAAAGCATGATGCTCAGCAGGTTATTTTTGTGACACTATCATGGTTCCTAAAGTGAGATCATACTTAAATGCTTCTCTGGATCAGGACAAAATCTGACTAAACTTTTAATTCTTCAAAGGTGAGGCTGAATTATACATAAGATAAATAAAAATAATTTCAAGATTTTTGAATTCCAAAGGTTGTAGATTTCGAATGAGTAAATAGGCTGTTCTCTTGGAAGTTCTGCTGCAGTGCTTTGATTATGCTTGATAAGAAGAAAAACCTGTAGTAAATATGAAATCCAGTGTCTTCACAGCTTCAATGCACAGCACATATATCCCAAGAAGTAGTAGGATAGCAGAGATCCTACAGGGAATGACTGAACTTCTCTGGCAGATCTGCAGCAGAAACACTGCACATTACTTACAAGGCTTTGAATAGAGCTGGTACTATCAGTCCCTCACTTTCATGGGAGGATACCTGCCCTTATCCTAATAAAGTAAAGGAGTTAACTGATCCCTCGAAGCAAAAGTATAATTTGCAGTACTCTCAGTGATGTGTCGGGGAGCACATGGAAAAACATCCTGTCCATGTTCTGGTATATTTGATTAAGTATGCCAAAGGAGACCAGAATACAAATCTCCACATTCCATCCAATTAGTGAGCTCACAGCTCACACAGGATTACCACCTAGAAGTCTCAAAATAGTCGCAAATGTCCAAGCTGCTGACTCAAAATTTCTTGAAGAATACCTGTTTTTTATTGCATTCCTGGAAGGCTAACAAAAAAAGGCTTGCTCCAGAGTAGGGAGCAAGGTTTTAAGTTAAGGACTCCTTGTGTAGGATGTGTAGTCCTCGTGGGGCAGCTTTCTCCTTAGACGTGAGGGGATTTTTTTTTTACAATTTTGAATTGTTCTCTTAATTTTTGTGGTGTTTTTTTTCCACTTGTTTTACCATTGTTTTGCTTTCAAAGGTCAATTGATTGCAGCAGATCTGAAGCCTTATTTAAACAGAATGATCCAGATATTTCTCAGCTTTATTTCTAACCACATTGTTCCTACTGAACTAAGAGGAAAGAGGATAAGCACTGCCCCTGGCCTACAGTGTACCTTCACAGAGAAAATCTGTTCCTGCTCCCATTTTGTCCTCTGTGATTCTCTCCGCTACTGGAGGAAGAGATCTGTACATTCCTCTTGCCACTTGCCTACAGAAGGATGTTTAAAAGGATAGAACAAATTATATCTGCATTTAACATCTTGTTCAAGCCTTAGAGTAAATCTTAGCTTCGTATTGCCTTATTGTCACATAATCACAATCTCTGCAATGCTTAGTACTGTGCAAAATGTCCTCAAGGAGCAGCCAAGAGCTAAATTCAGTGGATGATGATACACTGATAAAAATGAGCTTCTGAAGTGCCTAACATATTTTATTATGGTCATGATGGCTTCAGCAGAATCATGGGGATTATCTGTCAGTTTGAAATGGTATAGAATCTCAGGACAGAGCTTAAAAAGTTAGTCCAGGCAGCATAAGAAGTTGTTTTCTGTCAGGATAATAAAAGCATATTAAGTAGGTGAAAAAGCAGTGCTCACTGCTACGTTCTTTTTGGGTGGACTGATTTGCACTGGTGGCAAACCTGAGTCTGGAGACTCCTGTACCTAACCAGTTCTAGCATGGGAGGAGTTCCTGGAGAGAAAGATGAAAACTATTCCCCATGACTCAGATCTAGGCAGCCCCCATTAGAGGTGGATTATGCCTTGAACACGAGCTAAGGTCTACTTCTCAGTTAAATGCATAGGTTGCTCTGAAAATAATGCCTCCTATTTATTTCCATGAAAAATACAACGAAGAGCACAATAACAGTATTTAATAGAGAAAATTCTCAGCTACAAAACACCATTTTTCAACACAGTCACTATCACTAGCTGTGTATTTTCACCAGCAATGAACAAGAGCCTGCACAACACACTTGTGAAAATCCACACCAATGGAGGTGACTCACTGTTGTGTTCACCATGGCTGAAATGTATCACCCAGCACCTCACTGCTCACATCCACTGTTTGGTCTCCATTGATGTTCAGTGAATATCAATGAACGTCAGCGGGTGCAATTTTTTCCACACGGAGGCATTCAATTCCACGCACTTGCTTCATACGCACTTCCATGTCAGGTGCCACTTTGTCAGACTGCTCCTCTGCTACCATCTGTCACACGGCAACTACATGTCATGGAAAATTCAACCTCTACTGCCATACCATCACCATCTGCCTCAGACTTTGTGGGCCAACAGAATAAAAAAGGAGGCACTGCTTTTAGAGCAGCCCTTGTAATTTTACAGTGCATTAGTCTGAAAAGGATCATTGGGTTATTTAAAATGAAGCCGATATATTTCAGGCCATTTGTTTTAATGCTGTCAACTTGATAAAGCCTCAGACTGAAGCATTCTGGTCTTTAGGAGGCCAAGATGCTTGTACCACAGGAAAAGCTGAAACAGTGATGGTTAGACATCTTAATTGCCTTCAGTACTTGGATGTCACAAATAGCTGATTTTTCTCACCGTGGAAGAGGTTGATTCTGTTTCTGTGCCGTGCTTCTTGAAATGTGGCATATTTAAATCATACATGTCTGCACTGCAACACTTGCTTACCTGGAGGAGAAATAGTGTAATAAATAAATAAATCATTGGGGGAAGGGCAGTGGAATACCATGCAAAATGCAACTGTTCCTGCCTCTCAGAAAGTTCTCAGATTTTTGTCTTCACTTCTTCTTAGTGAACTGGACTATCACGATGCTGCAAGTGTCAATGATCGATGCCAAAAGATATGTGACCAATGGGACAGCTTGGGAACACTTACTCAGAAAAGGAGAGAGGCACTGGAGGTAAACAATATAACAGTGATCAGCTCAGCTGAGAGGAGGAATTTATACTTAAAAGAAATGACTAAAGCAAGATTAGCAGATTTTAATTGGTTTGCAGATAGATTACAATGGCAAAAATAATAGAAGGGATGGGAAAAACAAGTCATTTCATCTGTTACCCTTGAAAGGCAGACATTACTTTTATTGCCTGAAATGAAAGTATCTTTAGTACTATTGCCATAAAGCAAGTGGTGAAATCAATCTATTATATAATCATCTGCTTCTGAAGAGATGAAGTATGACTTTGTTCATAGGTATGTGTATAAAATTATGTCTTGTGCCTGATAATAAAGGAATTTACCTTCCCACACCTATACAGAGGACGGAGAAGTTGCTTGAAACAATTGATCAGCTTCACCTGGAGTTTGCCAAAAGAGCTGCTCCTTTCAACAACTGGATGGAAGGTGCTATGGAAGACCTACAGGACATGTTTATTGTTCATAGCATAGAGGAAATTCAGGTAAACGGTTGTCTATTTTTTTGATTTATGATCATAGGAAAGACAAGAAAAGAAGCTTTATCTTTCTTGGAGAGTATGGCATAGGTAAGATATTCTGTCCTGACAAGTCCTTTGTGATAGACAATGTCTTTTATAAGTAAAGTTATTTCTTGATTGACATTGAAGTATTCTAAATATCATAGAAGAACTGATAGTCTTGGTGAAGTTAATGAAGTCTGTATCTATGATATGACTGTATCTATGTGTAATATTTCACGTACATCAGATACATGTACACAGGGTGTCTGTGAGTCTGAGAGAAGGAACTGTGCTTATTTACAACAGATGCACCAGATGTTAGAAGGAACATTGCAGTTTTCATGCTCTTCTCTGTTTCTGATTTTAGAGTTTAATCTCTGCACATGATCAATTTAAAGCTACTCTGCCAGAGGCAGATGGTGAAAGACAGGCCATCCTGTCAATCCAGAATGAAGTTGAGAAGGTTATTCAGAGTTACAGCATGAGAATAAGTGCAAGCAATCCTTACAGCACTGTTACTGTGGAAGAGATTCGTTCCAAGTGGGAAAAGGTAATGTATTGTAAACGCATAAAAGAACACTGTAATGTAGAATTTTGGTTTAGGAATACTGAGAATATTCAGAGAACTTAACAATAAATATGTAAATTTTTCTAGATCATCAGATGCCAGAATGAACCAATCACTGTTTAAAAACTGGTGGAACTGGCACAAATTAATTATTTCCTTTAAACATATTTACTAATATGGACAGTGGAAAGAGGTAGCAGCACAAAAGTTATCACTTATTACACTAGAAGCATATTAAATGCAGTTAAACACATTTTGCAGCCATAAGGTACAGTAAAATTAATAGATTATGACATAAGCTGATGTCAAGATGAAAGAAGTAGAGGGGTATGTTAGCTTTCATAATATAAAATATTTTGAAATATTTCAGTGATTTCATATTAATTATAACATAGATTTCTGGTTCTGTAGATTACAGTTTTCTTCAGTCATATTTGTTTGTAGTTACATTGAGAACAAGAGCTCAGTTCTAGAGGCAGTTTCTATTGTCATCAACAACAAAACTTTCAGAGGTTTCATCTACATTTAAATGAACTTCTGACATCAGTAGCAATAATGAAGGTGTCTTTCTAAAAATTGTGTCCTATACATCAATCCAGCTCCAGTGCCACTTCTGTTGTTCATATTTTATATCTTCCTTTACAATGTCCTTGTAATATCCCTTAGTACTCCACTCCTAAATTTCTTGGAACTTTCTACAATATGCTCTCCCATTTGTTTGCTAGGTTCACTTCATAACATTCCCTGCTCCCATCACTCAGTATTACCTATGACTTCTCTGACTTCTTGATGAGGCAAGAAAAATGTGTTGGTGTTAGTACAGAGGTGGTGTCTGACCAGTAGGTGCCTGCCAGAAGAACAGAAAATGATTGAATTCATTTTCTCAGTATAAGCAATAGTTTACATGTCTCTTCTACCCAGTTTCTGCTTTTCACAAAAGTTGTAAAAATCTGGCATCTTTGGGACCATTAATGTTCTGTCCAGTCAAACTGAAATGGCTATTACCTGTAAAAATTACTGGAGAGAGATTAAAGAGAAACTCTTTTTCCTTAGGAACAAGACAGATCATATGCTAAAGGTAAACGAATTTGTAGAATATATGAATTTACCAAATCCCTAAACCTATGTGGACAAGGACGTGATTTTAGTGGGTTATAAATACCAAGCAATAAAGACTAAATTCACAATGTCAGGGAAATCTAGAAGGATAAACCAAAAAAACACATTTGCATTATATGAGATATCTTCAGATATACAGGAAGGACAGAGCATATCTCATGTTATCCTATCTTAATGGCTCTGACTGAATGAAATATTTTCCACTCTTTATTCCTGGAACTATTACTTTGAGATTGAATATTGTCTGTGCTTCTATAGAAAAGCAAAATATCTGCTCTAGTAGCAGTTCAACTTAAATAATCCTGTTGAACTTGAGTCCTTTCAGAGGTGAGAATTTCAGTCTCTCTAGTCAGGCTGCCCAAGACTGTGGTAGCAATTTCTTATGCTAGCATAGAGGTAAATAGAGCAGTGATAATTTTTCTGGCTTGTCATGATATTAACCTTCAGGCCAATAAGAAAAATTACTAACTGTAGACTTATTTGTTCTACTTGCTTTAGAAACATTCAGTCATGAGCACTCACACTTCATGCTCTCTCATTGTAACAGGTGAAGCAGCTGGTACCTCAGAGGGATCAATCCTTGCAGGAAGAACTAGCCCGCCAGCATGCCAATGAACGCCTACGTCGCCAATTTGCTGCTCAGGCCAATGTCATTGGGCCATGGATCCAGACCAAGATGGAAGTGAGTATCAGACAGATGCCCATGCAGAAGCTGATGAATAAAATGTTTTATTGTTTATTACCTTTGTTGTATGTACAGGACATCAGCAATTTCTCTGATAGTTCACCAGCTGTTTAATCACAAAGAGTTTAGTACCTGTTGAGTTGATTCTTAGAACTGTAAGGTTGTACAAGTGGGACCCTTGATGGTTGGTAGGACATGTAGCTTTGAAAAAAATATGACTAGACTGCTCTCTCTTTTGCTTCTGCTCTCTACAGAAAAATGTTGGGAACTGGCAACTCAATACTGATTCCAGAAATAAATGTGTCACATTTCTTCTGAAATGAGTTTTCTACAGTAAAGTTTATCATCTCTGTGTGAAATTTTTCTTACTTTTCCTTCTTAGTCTGAAACTATTACATATTTTTGTGAATGCAAGTCGTATTAGAAAATCTGAAGCTTAAATTTTGCATGGTGGGGGTGTCTTTGCAGGAAATTGCCCGCAGCTCTATTGAAATGACAGGGCCTTTGGAGGACCAGATGAATCAGCTGAAGCAATATGAGCAAAATATCATCAACTATAAACACAACATTGATAAACTGGAAGGAGATCATCAGCTTATACAAGAAGCCTTGGTATTTGACAATAAACACACCAACTATACTATGGAGGTAAGTATTTACTCCATTTTGTGTTTGTTAGTTCATTTTGCCCTCTTCTGCCCTTTAACTGCCTTCTCTGATCTGAAGACTCTACTGTGAAGGGTGAGATGTGGCAGACTTTCTGATAATATTATAAAACTTTTTGTCACAAATTTTTTTTGTCACACATACTGATGAGAATGGCCCAGTGCAAGACTGAGGCATATGATACTACGAAGAGCCCTTCCTCATTCTGATAAAGGTGGAACAGAAATTAAGTGCTAGTAAGTGCAATGTAAGAGCTATTGACTTGATTTCTCCTCTAATTTCCTGCAAACAAACAAAAAGTTCAAATGAAAATATAGCTCATCATGGCTTAACTTGTTTTCCTTCAGATAAACAGTAGTACAGTAGTGGAATTTTTTTTTTTGCTTAGTTTTGTTTTTCTGTGACAAAGCAGTGTTTCATCTTTAGTAATTTGCTATGAAAATTTACAGATTACCAGTGAAGATCTCAGTGCTGCTGATGTGTAGGAGGACAGCTGTTTTACAAACTCACAGGAGACTCCCTCAGTTTTAAAGAACACTTTCCATATTTGTAAAGTGACTTGTGAGATTAATTATTTATAGAATGTTGGAAAATGGCTGAAATTGAAATTCAGGAAACAATGTTGTTTGAATACAGCCTTTAACTAAACTGAGTTTATAGAAAATAACTGAAGTCCAAGTCTTGTGGTCCAGAATAAACTCAGGGATGACTTACAGTAAAGAAGTACCCATTTAGAACCCAGTTCCACATTTTCCCAAAGACCATTTTTATTTTTAATGACCCTCAGTCAGTGATATGGACAAGGCATCACATAAGTATTTAGAGCTATTTTTTTGCTGACTGTATTTTTCATAGTTTTAGAAAAATATATTTGCTTCTTTAATGAATCAGTATTTTCTCTCTCATAGCATATCCGTGTTGGATGGGAGCTCCTGCTTACCACAATTGCTCGAACTATCAATGAGGTTGAGACTCAGATCCTCACAAGAGATGCCAAGGGTATCACCCAGGAACAAATGAATGACTTCAGAGCATCATTCAATCATTTTGACAGGGTACAGTACTCCTGCCTTTTCTCATCCAGCAATATTTTTTGTTCCCAAAAGCAAGTCTCTTTCCATTCCATTTATAATCTTAAAAATCTTATAATGCAGTAACAATAGGCTATTTTTAAAATGGTAATAAAGATCAATTAACAAAGTGTTTACAGCCGTATGAAATCGTAGCATTGTACACATACCCTACTCTCTTTAAATATAATGCAATTACAGTTCTGCTAGTATTGTCGAGTAGTCGTTCAAATAACAGAATGATCAGATACACTGTGTTTTGGAAAATAATGTGCTCCCTTACTTTAAGGCAGCTCAGCATGGCTTCCACTTCATTAAACTTAGCTGTAATCTTAATGACATTATTTTTGTTTACTTCTTTGAATCACAATTTGTAGCTCTATAAGTAGATTTTTGGGGAATATAGCTAAAGCACTGATAGTTGCCTAAGAAAATCTTTATTTTCCTGTCTGTAATAAGAGTCTGTATGTGTCATTTATCTAATAAGTAATGAATAAGAAAGTAGGAATTAAAACACTTCTATGAAGAAAACTCACTCATTCTGTGATTTATACAGTACTCACAGAATCACAGAATTATAGGGGTTGGAAGGGACCTATAGAGATCATCTAGTCCAACCCTCCATCTATTTATGGAAACAATAGCAAAAGAATGGATCTGATATTCCCAGTTGGAGAGCCATCTTTTACATGAGTTAGATCTACTAGCTCTGCGCTCACAGGACCGCCTTCAAAACTGAGTAGAAGTAGCTTTCTTAGGTAGAAGAAAGTAATATATTAAATGGTTTCTTCAATGGCCTTCAAGTCAGGCTTTCTGCAAAGGATAGACAACAGTAACACTGATAAAACAGAAGCTTGTACTGTTTAAATTGCACTGTAACTTAAAGGGCAAATGTGGCTCTATCTACACAGGCTAGAAGGAGACATTGAGCAAAGGTATCTGAGAGGAGCAGGCTTGTTTTTCATTTTTGTGTTCCATTGCACACTTGAAAATTTATTGTCAATGACTAAAAGAAACCCGGGAAGCTTCAGGGATACTTCTGGGTACACAAAATAATGAAGGCCCTAAACTTGAAAATTAGATGGAGAGGGCAGAAATTGGTTATTTTTCGGTCTTGATCACCTCAGAGAAATGAAGATAAACGTAAGCACTAACATGAAAGTACTGACTTCTCCATGTAAGTAAAAAAACCCCTTCAGTCATTTAGCAGTATATGTAATAATGCTGTTGCTCATGGGAGCATTTCTGTATTCCTGGCTTAGTTTAAAAAATACCCTGAAGAAGTCTGCAATTCATATTGATGGATATCCAGAAAAGATTTTAAAAACTAATGCTGGCCTTGACCAGGAGGCTTTAAATACATAAGAAAAACAGAGTCATTTTATGCATGCTAAAACTCTGACTTGTGTGGCAGCATTTCTCCAATTTAAGGAACATGTTAATGTTTGACCCTTAATGTGAGTTGAGGATGTCAGCAAAATACTAATGTGCAGAGCAGCTCCCTTTTCCATTTTGAAGAATCTACTTTAGTATACATAAATCTAACATTTTTTATGCAGTATTTCTAAAGACAGCTTGCTTTGGTTATAAATCTGAGGACAGAACCCCTTTTATCCTCTCCAGGAAAGCAAAGAAACAACATATATAATTTTTTTTTAGTTTATGATAAATCGTGGGGCTTAATTCTGTAGTTGTTAGCTCTTTGAATGATAACTAGGTCTTTGTTTTAAATGGTTTCTACATCTTGAATATTAAAAAGACAGCTATTTGATATTTTGCAAGTTTTTTGGGGGGGCTACATGCTCCTGACCCCTAAATTACACTGAGTTAGGGGACACCAAGCATAGAGGAATTATAAGGGCACAAAGAGTTTGCGTTTTCTTCAGTATATACACCAGTGCAGCTATGATAGCAGAAAAACCATTACAAGTCATTGTGTTACAGGCGAGTGCCTCCTTTTAGGCAAGGGGGCATCCTTCTAGGATCTTCTCTTTCCAACAGACACAGGTGCAGGCTGGTGCCCCAGAAGTTATTCCTGTGGATGTTACTGCAAGGTAACTCCTCACTGGAGGCTATGCCTAAGGGCACAGTCTAGTTGTAGGTGTAAATATAAACCTTTAGTGATGCTGGTGTATTTCTTCACTTAATGTGTTGGCACAGAGGAAAAAAAGCAAGACACTATGTCTAAATCACAGCAGTTTAGAAGTGTTCAAAATGGTGCATAGCTGAATAATTGTATGCAGCCAAATTGGGACAGTGAAATAGTTACGTGGTCAGTCACTGATTTTCATGTCTTTTAATGTGGAATCCTTTTTTAAGATTCAGGGTATTTAGAACATTCTAAGTAAGATGGGATAAAATGTCTGCAGCTGCTTTGCACGCAATATCCTACCGGCTGTTGATGCGTTCTACTATTGATTTTTGTGCAAACTACAGGAGTTCTGCATGCAGAAAAGGGTTGCATCCTGCAACCCTTTATTTTACTAAAAGAAAACCAAGAGCTTTCCATTAAAAGAACCACATGATCATGCTTATGCTGGTCAATTATTAGTCATGAAAATGAAGCACTTACTGGAAAATGTATTACTTTCACTTTAAATCCCACTTTTTAATATAAGGCCACATATAATTCATGGAGGAAAAGGAGAAGTTCTCTGGGGTCTAATAATGAAACAAGGTGAGACCTCAGTATTTTAGTTCGTACTGACAAGAAAAGATACACGAGTCAATTATTTAAATGCTTTACAAAAATAATTTCAGTGCTTAATGTTGGTTTGTAAACAATGCAAAGAACCATTTCCCAGCGAATAATCCATTACATGGATTTGATCTATGACTTGATTGCAAAATACCATTGTATCTCATGCAGCTCTGATATATGGCAAAGGCAAAGGTTTTTTTATATGCTGAAGATGATACAGATTAAAAAAAAGAATCATTGCAAGATGTGAAAGCCTGCTTTAGGAACAAGTACTTGAGCTCTCTTCTGGGGAATCCCAAAGCCGAATGCTGACTGGGAGCTCAAGCACAACCATTGGCTTCTCTTCTACTTGCTTTGGTAGATATGCTAGCCTCCCTTTCATGATCAGCTCTCCGGCACTGCCTGTTAGATAACTACAACTGACACACGTACTGACCACCCCCACACCCCTGGTCTCCTTGAATAGCTCATATTTTCCTACCAAATCCTGTAGGAAGAGGAGGAGGGACAGGATTTGGATCTTAGCTCCAATTTTGAAAATACATTGTAGTCAGGCAGAAATTTCTTTGACTTTAGAAGTAAGATAAAATGAGCTGACGTTGCTTCTATAGTGCCTGGCAGTCATAACCTGACCTCAGAATGGTTTTCGACAGTTTTCAGTCAACCTACATTAACATTTTCAGTGAATGATAAAGCAAACCAGTTTGAATGCTTTACAGCAGGAATTATCCCATAAAATAGAGATGGTAAAGGTCGTGGTTTTGACTTTGAACTGAATTCTGCTCCAGATTTGAAGCTTTGCTTTCTTCCACATAATTCATCTTTCCTTACTGGAGCTGATTTTAGTTAGTTACCTGAAAATTTTGAAAAGCAAGTTATTCATCTACCAAGCAAACCCTCTCTCTTACATGTAGCAGTCAGTCTGTCAAATCAATAAGGGTAGTATTCTTTCAGCTTAGGAACATCTCTTTAATTGTATATGTTAACACAGACGTGACATGTTTTGTATGAACAAGAGGAAAGAGATGAACCGGTCTATTTTGAAGAAGGTAGTGTGAATTTTTTTGACCCACAGAATGGAAAATTTAATTAGTTCATGACAGTGATGCAGCTTAATGTGGTAGTACTAGGAGGCACTTAACTTAGAATTTAATGGGGAGTCTTTAAGATCAGTTTTCAAAGCAAAACCTCACTATATAGATGATTAACGAACTGAAAACAAGTTATGTCAGTTATGAATTTCTTTTGGATCTAGGCAAGTCAGTTGTTCTTTCATTTGATATGTGCATATTCAGTTTTTAAGTAATATCAGATCAAGAGATGTAACAGTGATTGAGTGTGGAAAAGTTTTTACAGATTCAGTGATTTCTTTACTTCATCTCAGATACACTGTATGGCAATAGAAAATGAAAGCAGCAAATGGTAGTTCAGCAGAATAAAGACTGCCTTAGAAGCAAAAATGTTAAAAAAGTATCTGTAGAGGAAGCACAATTTTAACATAGTCAAGATCCAATTCCACTAAGAGACAAAACTAAAGCATGAAACTACAGAAGATTTACACATTTTAGGTAACTCGCTGCAATAAGCTAACATTACAATTCCATTAAGTTCTATAAACATATGGTTATTAATACAAGTGTAGAATGTTCTTTACTAACCAACTAACCTGGTCTGTGATTTTTTTCCTGCTTCCCTTTTACCTTCCAAATGCATGACCTGTTACGGAATGCTAGGATGAATCTGACAATCTACATTCTGATGAATTTAAAGCCTGCCTCATCAGTCTAGGACAGGTTGGAAATGACCTGCAGGTAGAGGAAACTGCTGATATTCTGTTTATACATATGACGATATATAATTTTCAGTTGTGGATTTAAACACCAATGTATGCAGCACAATGCTTTGAAAGGATCTTGTGATTGGGAAGGCAGCTGGGTTAGATGAGCTCTCTCTCAGCATACCTTGGAGCCACACTTCTCTGACCGCTTTTTTCATACATTTTCCAGGTTACTTCTTTTATTTGATAAGAGACAACTATGGGGAACTCCTATGCTTCTTGCACCCAGACTTCTGTCCATTTTCCTTTCCTCAGACTCACACAAGCGCTGTACTGCTCTCTCCTTACTTAAGCTGATATGGTTCTTTCTAAACCACTATATTGCACTGCAAAACAGAGGAGCCAGGAATGTTGCATATGTGTTACTGCCTTTAAAATTAGAAACCTCCTTTTATACAGTCTTCCAGTTACCTCCTTCTAACTCTTATAAGTGTCATCCTTTAAGCAAGCATACTCATCTCTTTGTTATAGTTCAGGTTTTGATAGCTTGTAGTCAGAAGAAGGAAAATCTCTGTATTTTTCTCATATATGAGCAGACAGCTTTTCCCACGTACCTTTCCTAGCCTTGGAGTGGAGTCTTTCAAACAGCCAGTGATATGTTATTTTCAGATTGTTTTCAACTACACTCCTATTCACTGCACTGTCCCTTGCAGAACTTTCAATAGACATTGCATATCTGGGAGGCAGTTTGTGTGCATCACCTGATTTTGGCTAGTTTAGTAACAAATTTTTCTCCTTGTCCTTCTCTTTGTCTTCACTTGTTGTGCTCTATGTATTCTTGTGTTCTCCCTTATCTCTCCCCTGCCTTTTCCTAATGTTACTCCTCGTGCTGAAAATGTCTGTTTCCTGTGTGTGATATGTTAGTTACTTCTTCCTTCTCTAAAACTGATGATGGTTCTGGTGACCTGCTTGGGCAATGTCAATGAATACTGTTTATACACTGGATCCAATTTCCCAATGGTCTAAACTCACCATCTCTGAAAATGACCATGGATGCTTCAAACCTTCCCACCCATATTCCTTATGTTATTTTGGTCAATAGAGGAAGAATGGACTGATGGACCATGATGATTTCAGAGCTTGCTTGATTTCAATGGGTTACGATTTGGTAGGAATTTTAAGAAACAATAGCAATTTATTCTGCTTACTGTTTGTAAAATTAACAACGGCAACACTAAAGCTTATTTAAGGTGACAGAATACTAATAATACATTTTAAACTGGAGATACTAGTTCCTTGTTTGTTTTTTCTCCACCTTCAAATGGTTAAGAAGGAAGATAAATGTAATGCTAGGCAGTATATAACACTACACTTCTGCATTGCTCTTTGATTTATAAGGAAACTTTTGAAGTTGAAATTAACAGTTACTATATGAATATATTTTATTATTCCTTCTCTATAAAATTTAAATTTTTGTCTGCATGAAGAAGGATAAGTTTGATGTTTTTTAATTCTCACAAACTGCCTTTGGACACTGCATTTGACTTCCTTCATTTATTTTAAAATGTTTCCCTGTCCATATCAGTTTGTTCTTTGTAGTAGAAAGAAAGATCAGTGTAAGCTGAACTGCCTGGTATTTGGTGTGACATTTTCAGAATGTTCTCAGTTCAGAGAGTCTGCATGTGCCTTCCTGGGATATTTTTCCACCTTCCTGTGCAGCACCTTAGTTACAGTGGGAACATTGCTGGTTTTAGGAGGGGGTGAAAAATGAAGTATTAAAACAAATTCAACAAGTATTAGAATGGGAAGAGTAGAAGTTGAAGAAAGTTAATTGAAGGTGAATGCCATGTATTTGGGACAAATAATATCTTTTTTCAAAAGCACTAAGACCATTTTACAGAAGAGAAGTAGTCACTTAAGACCACACATTTCACTGACTGTGGCATCTATGTTCTTAAGTCAGTAAGGTGCTTTAGAGACTTAATAGCTGCTGCTCCTTATTGGTTCATGAGAGATACGGGCTGTCAGAGATTGATATTACGGTGACCTTTTTTTCTCTTTTCGGCTTGTTTTGGATTCTCTGAAAGGGCGAAGCTGAGTTTGCTAGAATCATGTCTCTGGTTGACCCCAATGGACAAGGAACCGTCACTTTCCAGTCCTTCATTGACTTCATGACCAGAGAAACAGCAGATACAGACACAGCTGAGCAAGTGATAGCTTCCTTCAGAATCCTGGCTTCAGATAAGGTCAGTCATTTAGCTGCTGGCTGTAAGGACTCAATATCTCTCCCTTTCAGCCTTTACTAGAAATAGTAGAGCTTTGTTCTACTAACTTGTAAGGGTTCAGAGAAATTACTTCCCTTTCTTCTAGTTTGGAACCAGCTCTCTTAGCTGAAGTGTGCACAGTTTTCAAGGGTTGGTCTGTATCCTCTCACATCACAAAGAGCTGACAAAATCAGACATCTTAGACAACACTTAAACCATTTGTCTGTAAAATCAATACATTGTACAACAAGCCTATTTCCACACAGCAGCCTTCATTAGAAGGGAACTCATTCTGCATTACATTATGTCTGGATATTTCAGTGCAGAGTTTGGCCCTCTGGAACATAGCCTGAGACAACTGTACAAGACTTCACCTAATTATAAGCCATATCCTCCTAGGAGGAGGAGGATTCCTCTAGTTATAGGGTACATGGAGGAACATCCTGAATATGGCATGCTTTCTTCCCCACATCTAGATATGCTGCTGAATGGCAACACCATAGCCTCTGGAGGAGTGAGGGCTCCTGTTGCCAGAGAACCCATGCTGTGCTATTGAGAAATGAGAGATCACAGCAGTACACATCTATTTGCTCAGGCTCACTCTATCGATTTTCTCATTCTGGCTGTTTCTATTGATTTTGTGATCGTAGTTATTATGGACCACATTGTAAATTCAGGATGTGTTCTCAGCACAGCTACTGTGGACCATATTTTGAATTCCAGATGTGTTCTCAGTATAAATTCCTGTGGAAGATGAATGCCAATGTCTTAGGCAAATGCAGTTTTCATTATGTTGCTATTTTAAACAATGCCAACTCTGCAAACAGTTGATATGAGTGTATCCTTCATATCATAAGCAAAAATCATCCAGAGCAGCAGTGCATCTTTAATAATAATACAGAAATACATTAGGCTGTTGAACCTAACAGAGTCTAACTGAAAGCATATCAGTCCTGTCACTGCAGAAGCAGCAGCGAGGCATTCCAGAGATAAGCTCCTGTAGTAGTAGCAGGTTATCCATGGCTGCATAGTACTCACTGGGTAACACACACAGTTACCTAGCCTGAGACTGGATCATGACCTAATCAGATTGTTGGTAGGACTGTCTCCTTCAATGCATCATTAAAGGTAGAGCTGACCAAGGAACATTTGGTTTCAGGAAAGTAGGCAGGACATCCAAGCTAACTAGTCACGTAATAAATATATTTGATGTCTTTGAAGAATAAGTACTGAATTTGTCCATCATTTCCCCCCTCACAGCCTTACATCCTGGCAGATGAGTTACGTCGAGAGCTGCCTCCGGAGCAGGCTCAGTACTGCATCAAGAGAATGCCACAATACACGGGCCCAGGTTCTGTTCCTGGAGCTCTGGATTACACCTCTTTTTCATCAGCACTGTATGGAGAGAGCGATCTCTGATTCTATAATTGGCTGTATTCATAGTAGACACAACAAATACCCACCTGATTGCCCAGATTGCTTCTCAAAAGGTTTGGCAAGCTGATTAAAAAAAGGAGTTTTACAAATGCAGTAGATACCTTCATTGTAAAGTTCTATTACTAAAGTAACTAGTGTATGTTAATGTGTGCAGCACGCTATATTTCTGCATTGTTGGTTTTAGGTTGTCTGCCCTATGCCAAAAAACATATTTTAAAGGAAAAAAAAAAAGATGCAAGATATTAACTTTGGAAATATCTATTACAAAAATAGAATGCAAGACCTAAGAACACTGAAACTGTCAATTGTTAAGAATCACAAAATATTTATCCATTTATCAGAATTTTTCAATGCCATGTATGCTTCTTTTACAGTCACGCTTTTACTTTCATGGAGCAATGTCATTTTCCTCTAATGTTTTTTGATTTTACATCCTGGTGAAAACTAGTAAAATGTTAAAGGTTTTCAGGGAAGAAATATATCAAACAAGTAAAGTACTTAATTACCGAAACATTTGAGAATGCTATGTGTTTGTCTCTTAAAGATGGTTTTATATACTCACAAAGGATTGTAATATAGGTGAAAAAGGCCTGAAAAGCTGATTAAATTGCAGGTTCAGCGTTATGTAAGCAGTGCTCTTCTTTTAAGCCTTCAACTTTTACAGCTGAGGAAGTACAACTTTTATAATCAGAAATAATAGGGAACCTAGTTTTATGTGAGTTGTTTTGTTTTGAAGCCCTCATTCTTGTCTGTGTTGAATGGTCTTTGTTTCTTGGTATAAGAAAGCCAGTTCCTTGTTGCATTAGTGGGCAACACTCATCTCCATGCTGCAAAATGCATTCTGAGCGAATGTACTGCAGCTGTCTTGCAGCTTTATCTGTTCAGTGCTCAACTTACAGTTCGTCTCAACTTCTACTAGTTCACAGGCAGTTCTGTCTGTATTATTGTCTTGATTTCTGCTGGTTCTCAGGCAGCTCAGTCTGTATTATGCTCCTGTGCACCAGTTGTTCTACCGTTTTTTTCCATCTTGAGAAATGATTAAAAAAAAAAAGCAGTAACTTTTTTACTTGAATCCTACTGTCACTGAGGAAATGCAATGTAATCAAACAAAACCATTTACAAATGGTGAAGTGAGCTGTGCAGCCCAGTGCTATTAAAGCAATGATGTGCCTATTAAATAAAGTCTGCTTTTTAAAACCTTATGAGATTTCTGTCATTGGAATCATCTAGTATTTCCCTCTAAGATCTTGAAATATATCTGATCATTAAAGGAAGTATGTCTGCTGAAAGTAAGAGTTAAAAATATTGTCATGCATTTCTCTACACTGTGTTTACATGAACAAGTGCTATGTGCTGGAGATACACTTAAGGCCTCATGAAGTGACATGGAGCTAAGAATGAATAGGACAGTACTAGGACTCAAATCACCAGAGCACACATGTCAATAGCTTATTAGACTCCTAGCTTTGATGGATTTGATGACATTTAGGCTATAATAGTTTTGAAGATGCTGGCATTAACATTTCTGCCTGTCTCTTTTTCTTCATGCACAGAAAACAGATGATAAGTAACAGCAGTGCTTTCACTGGGCCTTCCTTTGATATCTTTGAGTGGGAAGCACTAAAAATAATCACTCTGTATATAATTTCACTCCTAAAATAATCATCCTGCAGGTAAGGTGCCTGTGGTGTGAGCAATTCCAAACTAATCCCAGAGGAAGACAATGACCAAGTCACTCTTCCTCCACTACCTTGTGTGCAGAGACCAGCAGGGGGCTTCAGAGGGAAATTCAAGGCTAGAAACACATCACCAGTTTAAGTGCAGCCTTGCACACTGCCAGAAGCTGCTACTGCCATTGCTGCTACTGACATGGTGCAGCATTATTCTCTTTTTGTGAAGACAGTGCCTGTACAAGCAAAGTTTGGAGAGCTGAGCCTTAGAGCAATGACATTTCCAGGCAAACAACTTCTGAGTAGTCCAGATCCCATTAAAAAATCTACCTTTAATTGTAACAGTTTAATGCAACTGGAAGAATAAAATATTGAACTTCCAAACACAGTATGAAAGTAAACTCTCATTTCTGCAGGCAAGAAAATATTAAAAAATGGCACGATGTCTTTTTAGATCTGACACTCCGATTGGGTGCCATTTGTGTCCTCTGCTAATGATTACTCATGGTAGTCTAATTGTGATAACCTCCCTGCTTTTGACTGTATGAAAGAGACTTCCAAACTTGTCCTTTAACTAAATGTTCTGTTGATCAAAGCAAATGAGAAGTGTTCTCAGCACCTTGAGAAAAAAACTCCTGTAAAGCACTTTTCCCAAATCAGGTTTCTAGTTGCTAAAGTAGAGCAAACTAAACTGAGGCAGACAGCTGAAGGGATTAATTATTGATCCATACTTGCCTAAAGTGTCATTGCACATTTATATCCTTCTTACATGGTTTCCTGAATTTTATTTCTTACCCACTGGCCACAAAAGGCTTGGATCAGAGCTACTTCTGGTGGCACGTGTTTACATCAGAAACGCATTCTCTGTTTCTTGGAAGAGGCCATGCACTTTTTGGAAGGTAAGTGTAGCTTTCTTTTTTTTTTTTTTTTTTTTTTGACTTAAATGGCTTGTGGTTTAGAGCAATTCTGTAAGGAAGTAATCAGTAGCTGCTAATATATGAGTAGAGCTTTAGGCACATGACTTCAGCATTGACAGTAGCGTCAGTATTTTTGGTGGGTGAGTTTTTAAAAACAGCTTCAGTAATATTCTGATAAGATATTATTAATTAGGCAAGAGGTAATGCTTCCCCAAGTCTTAACGGGCTGTGCATGCATTTTCTTGTGAATCTACTTTCTGCTTCAGAGGGGCAATTCACCTGATACTGTTTCAGACCAATTATTTTAATATAGGAACATCAATTGTTCTAAGCTGGATTTTATTTTTGCTTTATTTTGCAGATTCTTTTTTTAAACGTTTGACTCCTTTCTGATTTTAAGTCAAGGTGCGGGCTGCTATCACAAAGAACAAGCCCATCTCCACTTTTTCCATGATCACTTTTATTTATAAATAGAACAGTTCCGCTCTGGTTCTCACACCGGCTGGGAATATATATCCAGTGTACTTAGAAGGAAGATTATCCCTTCCAACAGCAGCCTGTATTTGTATTATCTTCAAGTGATTGTGTTATTGAGCCATATGCTTTCACTAGAAGTCATGTATCATTCCCACAAACAAATACTTATATCCATATGACTAATACTGTATTGCACAAATTTGATTATGACACTGTGGCTCTAATTACCTGGAAAATGTCCTCAGGATATAAATGTCCTGAGGCTATTTTCGCATCTGTCCATCCTTCATCTGCTTACTTCTCTTTGTTCTGTTTCAAAACCCGATTCTATTTGATCTCAGTTCATGAAAACTTTCTCCCCTCCAAGATAACTCTTAATGCTTTAAATGAAAAAAGCTCTCAAAAGCTGTTCTCAGGAGGAGTGGTTGCCACCTGTGCTCTCCTGAAGTTGAGCCTTCAAAATGAGCACTGGCTTCTTGTGTCAGGAGCTGAGATACAGAAGAACTAGTGGTGGGTCACAGAGTTCTAGCTAGTCTGCCATCAAGAGTGCAGGCAAAGAACTTGCCAGCAAGTCTTGCCTTGACTGGGACTTAACTGTCAATATAGGCAGACTAAATTAATATTAAAACAAATAAAAAAGAAACCCAAACCAAGGAAACAGAATGGCTGTGCCAAACACCTTGTTCAGATTGCCATCCTGGCTCCAACAGCTGCTGAGAGCAGGCACAGTGAAGGGGTGTAAAAGCTGGGCAGCACATTGCTATGTGTGCCCAGAATAGTCTTTCAAACACCAGTAATTTGTGCTTCAGGAGCTCGTGGGACAGTGCATGCTGATGCCAAAGATTTATTCTGTCTTTCTGCTGTAGCAGTATCTCTGAGAACTTTTACTTTCTCTCACTAGGACCTACCATTCCCTTAAGTTCTCCTGCACGCTACTGGATATGTTTTTAAAAAAAAGGAAAAAAAGTTTACTGTTTTTTTCTTTCACCTTTTGCAAACTGATCCTCAAAGCTTTTGTTTTCAATTATTATTATCTCTTTATGTTTATTCTGCCAGAATTTCATTTTCCTCAAGCAATCCAAGACAGAGCAGATCCCACCTCATGTGAGATAAAAAACAGCAACAAAACCCAGCCAAGTCAAAGTTTTAATAAACTCTTATTATTTAATAAACTTGATTATTTAGCTGAAAACCAGTGGTGTTCGGTGGATGCCTGAGTGACTGTGGTGAACAGGTATGGCAGAGACAGTGCTGTCCAACATTAAATCTCTGAGATACTGCTTACCTACGTTTCTATGATCCACTCAACCTTAAGAAGACTGTGAACTCTCCAGATTAAATATCTGGAGTACAAATATTTCAAAGTAAATAATTGGAGTAAATATTTTACGAGGAAAAAATACCTAAAAGCATTCATTTATGACTGACCCCATTTGACCACCCTTCAACTCTCCCCTTTCTGGGAACTTGGGCTGGTTTCTCATTAAGATGTTGCTCCTTTCAAGCCAGGGCCAGGACACAGCTTGCCCACTGTCCTTATTTGCATGGAACAGTTGAGAAGAATAGCTATAGTGGAACAAATATTCTGTCAAAGTCCTTTTGGAATAGCTCCTCATCTCAAGGTTTAGCTGAGAGTAGTTACCTCTTTAGATAATGGTGGTATTTAACTTAAGTGTTACTCCACAGACAGAATTTTCCATGGCAGAGGCTGATCATTCACCTTTTCTGAAGAGCCATATATCTTCGTGCAGCTTTATGGTCTCTTCTCAAATTACCCCTTTCTAAAATGGCCTTTTCCCACTTCTAACATCTGTCCTTAAGAGCTTACATGTTCCTAACTGGGGATGTTAACTTAAATCTAGTTTAATAATCTCAAGGTTCCCTTGAATCTGATTTTGATAGGGGATACTTTATTTCTACTTGTCCAGAAAGCAGTTATTCTTGTTTTGCACAATAAATGAAGTATTGTTCCCTTTGGCTTTATATATTATCCTTAGAATTACCAGCTGTGCTTGGAGTGCTCACTAATTTAGACCCCTTGGTGGACAGAACTGGTAGTATGCCTCTGTAGTGGCTATACACAGAAAGGCATTAGTGCACTGTGTGCAAAGTGAAGGTATAAACCAGAGACTGCTCTACCAGCACTTCCTGGCACCAAAATCCAGGTGATTGTGTGCAGTTAAGACGATTAAGTCTAGGAAGTTAGACTTTAAACTTCATTGATGAATTGTGCAGTTTCAAAGTCCTTTAAAGGAAAGAGGATTGTCTATAACTACACTTTTCTAACAGTTGATAACATGCAGGATTGTTTATCTGTGTAAGTTAGAGAAAGCCAAGCAGGGCACTGGTCTTTCAAGGTGTGTTACACACAAGGATTTCCTCTGTCCTTTCAGAAAATCTGTAAAGGTTTGATGTTTAGTGAAAGAAAACTATATTAATAGAGGTTGTGCCCCCACTGGAACAGAGCCCTGGCTGAGAGCTGGGAGTAGTTCTTGAAGCTCCCTAAAGTCGATCATGTTGCACAACCTGCAGATGTCCATTTTTTCTTCTCTGTTACGCTCTGTCTTCCCTACCAGTGCAGAATACACACAGTTGCACTAAGTACCTATGTCAGCACTTCTCAGTTTTCTGTTTTTCCAATGTGGCCAGACATTCCTACAGTCCTCCTCACTAGGTCTTCATGGATCTCAAGCTGTGCGGAACACAAACTGATGTACCTGCCAAGTTGAGTGCAGTGTCATTTATAGTGCACAGGCAGCAGGAGCATGCCTAGGTCTTGTGCTTAGACAGCCCCCTCAGCTGCTTGCGTCTGTACCTCTGAGAGAGTCTGTTTATGGTTAAGGCCTTAAATACACCCGTGGTCTCCAACAGACCTGAGAATCCTCACTCCTTGCTTGTGCTATGTTGTGCATATGCTGTCTTGTGTAGTCTTGTGAGACCATCAGCCTTCTTTTGGCTTCTGGAAATATTTTGAAACTGTAATAGAAAATGTTAATAATTTGACCTAAACACAACAAATCATTTGTATTTCGGCCATTAAAATCACTCTGTAAGTGATGGGGCCTAGGAAATTATTTATTGAATGGAAATTGAAATTCTCAAGCACATTACAAATTTTAGGAATAAAAAATGACTCTCTTCTAATGTTGCCGTTCCAAGTAGGGCACGAATCCAGCTGCAATAATACAGCACAAGTCTTAAGTAACTACAGAACAGAGTGCCAAAAGCTGTGTTCTGAAATCAAGACGAATCCGCTTTTTCTCTCAGAATTCCTCATGCTTGAATGCTTCACTTGGATATAATCCCATGAAGTGTGACTGTTCTTTGTTGACAAGAATAATCCCAGTGTTCTTCACTTATGTGAATAGCCCATTGTGTCTGTCAGCTGTAGGGATAAAGGCAGGTAAATGCAGAAATAAAACTGGTAACGAATACTACAGAGGTATTTAAAACACATAGTCTGATGCTAGAAGAGCGCCCAAAAATTCAGTGTTTGATCCTATGTACACGAGTGTGTAATTTGAAAACATGGGTGTGTAAGTATAATGACAAACTGCTGAACCAGATCTCACAATGCTTTGCTTGAAATACTCCCTCTTTTTAAAGGATCAGTGTTTAGCTGTGTGCAGGAGGTGGGGAAAGAAGTAGCTTGAAAATACCTCAAAATACACTTGAAATACCAAAATGTGATCTGACTTGAAGAGGTATAGGTTTATTTAGCTATCTATTTTGATTCAGAGTTAAATCCTTTTGCAACGTTAGCTGCACAGAAGTGTTACTTCCTACCACCTTCAGAAACCAGGGTGCTCAGCACGATGATAGATATTTGCATGCATGACACCGTGTGTGTAACAGATGTTTAAATAGGGCCAACCCAGCAGCATTACGTTTGTTTCTGCTGTTGGTCTCAAGCTGACGCAGGAAGCGATTTTTGTGAAACTGCACAAAGCTATACAGCTTCACATCACAACTCTTAGTAACCAAAAGATGACAACGTTTTCCCCACATGAAATAGCTAGAAAACATCCACAGTTCTACAGACTATCCAAAGGAGTTGTTCTCACCTTTCTTTGACAAGAGTACACCACCTTATTTTTGGAGGACTTACACTATCTCTTTTTTTCTTTCTATGCTGACAGTTCATCCCCAAAAAATCAGGTAAACATGGGCTTTGGTGCAGAACTGACTTCAGATAAGGTATTTGAGAACTTAAGCACTTTTACACAATGAATATTTCATGTCACAGTCATTTTTTGCTACCCTTAAATTTGCAAAATGAAACTTCATGGCCAGCAGCTTCTGAGACCATTGTATAGCTTACCTCTAAATACTAAATAAATTTCCAGAACGATGCTGGATTAAAGTTTAATTTGACCACCCATAGTGCTCCTAACTCAGCCTCCCAAAGGGTGTGCTAGAGTAGGATGCAGGACTTTCCCAGATGTTGACACCTTTATGTTCTATTTTCCTTTGCCCCAGTGATCTAGCAATTCTAAGCTGCTCCTGGTGTTAATCTAAATGTCAGAACAGGAGAAGTATTTTGACATTCTAACTTAGCAAAATGACAACAGCACTCCAAAAGACGTAGGAAAAGCACTTTTCAAGTGTAAGGGTATTCTCAGTGCAAGTTCTTGAAGGTTTCCTGCAAACAATCCCTGCAGCAGCACGAGGACAGCAACACACATGTGACTTCTAACGCTGCTGAGCATAGTTATCACTGAAAATAAGACAAGAAAAAAGGACTTAAAATCTTCCAATAAGCACCACAAATCATATTAAGGGTAATTTTCCTTATAACTGCTCCCCTGTTGGATGGTCTAGTTTGATAATCACTGCCCTCAGCCACTCAGTGCTCTCCCCCTGAGCCTCTGCAGAGTATCTTGGCTTGTTGCACTCACACAGTTGTCCTGAAAGCACACAGATTAAGCAGAATCCGAGAGTGAAGTGTTGCTGCCTTCTCTTCTTGCCGTTGCCCTTTACTAGCTCTGGAGGCTGTACAGCTGCAGACGAATCAGATTTGAAAACCGTCCTCACTGAAAACTGACCTTTAAGGAAGTGCTCTGTGAAGGCGAGAGCCTGTACGGGCACAGCACGGAAACACAAGGATGGAGCAGGGTGGTACTTAGGACTGTTTTTTCACAGCGGTGCACAGTCAAACTGGCTCAAACTGGTTGTGAGACTGCGGAGTAAACGGGATTATGTGAAACGATCCTTTTCAGGAGCACCTTCAAACTTTCAGGTTTTTTTTGGTTTTGTTTTTTTTTTTTTTTCCACTGACCTACTTTGCAGCAGTTACACAAACAACTCCCATCAGCTCACGCAAGGACGTGCTGATCAGTGGTGCAAAGATCTGTCGCCACAAAGCAACTGTGGAGACTGAGCTTTTTATCCTGAGCTGCTGTCAGAAAAAAAATCCCATAGCGTTGTACAGCATGTCAAAAAGGCTGGCAATTGCAGAAAGTCAAACAAGGAATACATCACCCTGAAATCACCTGATTGAATGGTGCATGCTTCCATAACATGTGAAAATACTCTGTGAAAATGCTAAAATTAACCAGTCTCTAAAAGTAACTCACTTTTGCACATTATTCCACCACTCTTTTAAAACATGGCTTTTAAAACATATGAGTTTCCAGAACATTAGCAATTTACACTGGAATTTCAGGGCACAAGTCCAGTTGATTTGCAGGCCTGACTGTATTTCTTATGAAGCTGAATTAGACATTTATTTAATCATAAAGCTGAGTTTCTATGTGTACTTGCATCACCACTGAAGCGAGAGTTGATTTAAGTTTCTAGATCACATTAGACTCAAAGGGTTTGTAACCAACTGGTTTTGTATCTTAAAAACTTACTTTCAAAATCTGAGAGTAAATATTTAGCCTGCGGGATTCATTTACAGAAATGGATCTTAATTAATTTTGAGTGGCCTTAAAAATTTCTAGTGAAGGGCCTGTTGTAATGTGGCACATGCAGCAACACTCTCCTTGCTCCAGTCTGCACTTCTGAGACCAGCCCTCTGGAACCCCAGACTATGAAGACCAGGAAGGAAATACAGAAAAAGGAAGATTTCCCTTGACTGAGGAGGCTTGTGTTAGAAATGATCTGGGCAAACTTAACTCTCACAAGTCCATGGGCCATGATGTGGTGAACCTAAGAGTGCTGAAGGAACTGGCAGATGTTACTGCTAGGCCACTCTCCATCATCTTTGAGAGGTCATGGAAAACGGGAGGGGTGCCTGAGGACTGGAAGAAGTCCAGTGTCACTCCAATTTTCACAAAGGGCAAAGAGGAAACCAGGCAGGGGGGTTGGACTAGACAGTCTCTAGAGGTCTCTTCCAACCCCTATAATTCTGTAATTCTGTGATATACTTGTCAGCCCCACCACCATCCAATGAAAGGTGATGGAACAGCTCACCCTGGAAGCCATCTCTAAGTATGTGGAAGACAAGAAAGTTTCTGGGGAAGTCATCATGGTTTCACCAAGGGGTAATCATGCTTAGCCATTCTGATAGCCTTCTATGACAGAACAATTGGCTGAGCAGAGGTTGGAAAAGCAGATGTCTACCTGGTCTTCAGCAAGGCTTTTGACAGTCTCCTATGACATCCTCATAGGTAAGCTCAGAAAATGTGGGTTAGATGAATGGGCAGTGGAGTGGATGGCAGGCCTCAGAGTGTTGTCATCACTGGCACTGAGTCAGGTTGGAGGTCAGCAGCTATTGGTGTCTACCATAGCTCTGTTCTGGGTCTAGTCTTGTTCAACTTCTTCACCAATGACCTTAGTGAAGGCAGAGTGCACTCTCAGCAAGTTTGCTGATGATACCAAACTGGGTGGAGTGACTGACACATCAGAGGGCTGTGCTGTCATTCGGAGAGACCGTGATAGGATGGAGAAATGGGCAGAGGAGAACATCATAAAGTTCAGAGAGGGCAAATGCAAGGTTCTGCTTCTGGGAAGGAAAAACCCTAGTACAGCTTAGGGGCTGACCTACTGGAAAGCCATCCTGCAGCCCTGCAGAGGAGGACCTAGGTGTCCTGGTGGACAACAGGTTGGCCATGAGCCAACAGTGTGCCCTTGCAGCTGAGAAGGCCACTGTTTGTTATCCTGGGCTACATGGGCAAAGTGTTGCCAGCAGGTTGAGGGAAGGTTATCCTGCCCTGCTGAGGCCACATCTGGAGCACTGTGTCCAGTTCTGCACCCAACAGTATAAGAAAGACATGGAGCTCCTACAGCAAGTACAGTGAAGAGCTACGAAGTTAAGCAAGGGGCTGAAACATCTCTCCTGTGAGGAAAGGCTGAGAGAGCTGGGATCTTATTCACGTGTACAAATTACTTACAGGATGGGGCCAAGCTTTTCTTGCGGTGCCTGGCAACAGGACAGGAAGCAATAAGCTCAAACTGAAACACTGGGAGTTCTATCTGCACACAAGAGCACGGTGTTTCACTGTGAGGGGGACCGAGCACTGGAGCAAGCTGCTCAAGTTGTACATTCTCCACTGGGGATGTTCAAAACCCACATGAATGTGATCCGGGGCAGCGTGCACTAGGTGACCCTACCTGAAGCAGGAGGTGGAATAGATGATCCCAAGTGGCTCCTCCCAACCTCAACCAGTCTGAGATATCCGTGAAAAGCCTTCACAGTTATCACACATAACTGTAGCTCAGACACCTAAAGAAAGGAAACAAATCCCGTCCTGTTACACAGAATCAGTGGCCTCTGCATCTTTGCACACTGTACTTTGCTTGCTAAAGTTACTGAACCAACTGAGGAGAGCAAGACAGAATGGTCAACAGCCTATTTCATATACTTTTCTTGCTTTGAATATGGAGTTAAAATTGTCTAGTTAAAATTCCAATGCCTTTCATAGTTACTACTGGCATTTGAGCTACTGATGCTTGTTCTGAGAGCAGTGGTTATTCCCTTCAGTTTATTCTGGCTTGAATTTGAGCAGCAGTTCTCCTCAGTGTAGCTCTGGGGAGGCTGATCTGCAGCAGGAACAGATCTACTTTCCTTCACGACGCAAGTCCTCAGATGGGAAGACAGATTTCTTGTCACGCGAGACAGGTTCGCTTCCTTCCTCAGTGCTGCGGACGTCTTTAAGGGCGCCCCGAGCGCTCCTGCCGCGTTCCAGAGATGCTTTTCCACATTCCCCCAGCAGGGGGCAGCCCTGCTATTCAGCCCCGATGTCTGCACAGCGCTCTGAGGATTGCCGGCTGGGAGGGAGGGACGCGTTTTCCCCCATCCGATCCGCAGTTCGGGAGAGCCGAAGAAGAACGCGAGCCAAGCACGCTGGCTTTCACCCCGTCTGCCGCAACAACAGCGGGCGTTGCCTCAGCCCCGAAAGGCAGCACGCTGCGTCTAACGGCTGCGGCGGCCGCCCCGCTCGGGGCGGGGCTCCCGCGTCAGGGGGTGGCGCGGCGGCCCCGCGGTTCGCGCTGCGCCGCCGGGCTGCGTCGTGCCGGCAGCATGGCGCGCGTAGGCGCGGACCCGCCGGGTAACGGGCGCGTGCGCTGTGCGGGGCGGGAAGCGGCGGCCGCGGGGGGGCCGGGGTGCGGGCTCGGGCACGGGCACGTGTCGCTGCTGTTGCCGCTGCGGCGGCGGCGGCGAGGCGGGGCTCCGAGCGCTGTGCCGCCGCCGGAGCGGCTCTGCCCGGTGGGGTCGGGTGTGCGCGGCTGCTCCGAGCGCTCAGTGCGGCCGCGTGGCGAGCGGGGATGGCGGCGCCGCGGAAGGGGCGCGACCCGGTGTGTGTGCGCGGAGCTGATCCGCGCCGCCGGACTGAGGCCGGTCGGGTACAATAAAAGTCGTGGAAATTAGAGCTCGCCTTCTGAGCCTGCTGCTTTGTAGCAAAGCGTGGGCGCGCTGCAGCTGTTCCTTGGTTCGACGCCATTAAGTTGCGTTTCCTGGGTTAGAGAAGATACCGAAAGGGGTGGCGAAGTAAAATCTGCCCCAGGCAGCGCTTGGGGCAGAGTGGCCGGAAGGCTGCACGGAGGAACGGGATCCTGGGGTGCTGGATGGCGCCCAGGTGGCCAAGAAGGCATCCTGGCTTGTGTCGGTAATGGTGCAGCCAGCCGGAGCAGGGAGGTGATCAGCCATCCCCCTGCTGCATCTCGAACACCGTATTCAGTTTTGAGCCCCTCGCAGCAAGAAAGACGTTGAAGCCCTGGGGCATCTCCAGAGAAGGGCAGCAGAGCTGGTGAAGCATAAGCCTTGTGCAGAGCAGCTGGGAGGGGGCTGGGATTGTTTAGTCTGGAGGAAGAGGATGCTCTGGTGGGGCTTAATCACTGCCTGCAGCTACTGGAAGGAGGTTCACTGTGGCTCTTTACCCAGGAAACAGTAACAGGACGAGAGGTAATGGCCTCCATTTGTGCCGCGGGAAGTTCAGGTTGGATATTGGGAGCTATTTCTTCTTAGAAGGAGCGGTAGGAAACAGACGTGAGCTGCCCAGGCAGGTGGGAGGAGTCCCCGTCCCTCGAGGTGTTCAAGAATGTGGAGATGTTGGTACTGAGGGATGTGGTTAGTGGCCGTGGTGGGAGCGGACTGGTAGTCAAACTAGACGGTATCAGAGGGCTTTTCCAACCGTAATGGTTCTGTAGTTTTGTGATTTCAAATACTTGAGAACGATGGCTGTTGGAGGAAAGTCCTGTTTCAGATGGAAACAAAAACTGCCTGTGGGATTGTTTGTGGGTCCACACTGCACGGTCAGAAGGCAGTAATTGATGATGAGTGCGTTTGGCAGTGCAGCAAAGGATGCACGTTCTCCCAGGCTCTTCAAGAGCAGGGCATGCCACGCAGGGAAGCCCTGCTTGGTTAGAAAGGGTAACAAATAGGTTAGCAATAGGCTACTGCTGAGAACCTGTCTGCCGATTTTTGCTATTGTTCATAAAACTCAGTGCTGCCAGAGGACATCCAGCTGAGGAAGATTTAATTAATCAAGCAGCAAGTAATTATAAAGATGTCATCAGTTGTTTTTGGCAGGCTAATAGCAGGAGCATCTTTTCTAGCTGCTGTTGTCTATGGTTGGTGTTTTTCTGTCTGCTACTTAAAATATTTTTGTTTTGTTTTTAATGGTGGAGGAACTGCTGTGAGATCTTTGTTGAGTCTGTGTTGGTTTGTTGAATTAAGGTACTCAGTGTGCAGCTGCTCTGTTGCTGGTGAGGGCAGGACCTGGTCAATGTAGCAAATGGTGTTTTAAGTGTCTAAATCTCCTTCGCTCATGTTATTTCACAATAAAGTGATGAAACTTCTTTCACAACCGGGTTGATTATTTAAAACTTTGGAAGCAAATTGTAATCCTTTATTCCTTCCCAGGGACTTGTTGCCAGATGATTTTATAATAAAAATAAACTTATAACACAAGTGTGTAAATAATAAAAAGTACCTTTTGAGAATGGTAGCAGGCATTAAAAAAAAAAAAAGCTTTAAATCCAATTAAAAGCTATCCTGTTTCTCATGGGAAGCATATTTTTCCCTTCATGTATGCAAGAATTATTGTATGTGAGTTGCATTGGGATAAAGAAATGAAGGAACATCGTGTTTGATCTCGAGCTATTGAGCTGCTGAATTTGGAAATTATAGGTTACAAATGCACAGAGCTTATAGCTTTTAGTCACAGAATGATTAAAAAGTGGACAGCTCTACTGGGTGACATCTCAAGTGTTGGGCAAAATTACTTGGTAACATCCAGAAGTGATAAAAATTGTTTTAGCTGATTTCAGTTCTTCTTTCTAGACTACTGATTCCCTTGTTCATATGACACATCTGAATGGGGAGGGAATGAAATTTCCAAGGCTCACCAGTGATCTTCATAAAAATGATTTTTTTTTTCTCAACTTCTGCCTGAGCAATTTGAGTTAGCAACAGGGCTTGTAAATAAAAGAAAATAATAATAAAAAGAGAACAACATCAGCCTGATTTCATTTGCTGAGGAACATCTCTGAACATTTTTTTTTTCATTTATTCTGTAGCCAGCTCTTGCATCCTGACTCTTCTTGAGAGGGGAATTATGAGAGTTGAATGTTGAATGAGGAGGATGGTTCTCGGTTGAGCAGAGCTGACTGCCAGCCTTGCTGTTTTCCCAAGGGTAGAGTTCAGGCACTTTCTAGCATGTCTTTTTAAACTGATCCTGCCTGATTTCTGGGCTCTCTTTGGATTTGTCAGTAGACTTTACTTCCGACTTAAAAATTGCATTTGTCTGTGTGCCAAGGCATGTCTCAAAGCAGTGTGGGCTTACTAATGGATGAGGAGTTGAATGTTACACTTAGCAAAGGTAGGTGAAATGGGTTTTAATGAACTTGAAGTTGAACTATGCATTTGTAACACGAAGTCTGTCTGCCTCTGGCAGCCACCATCACGATTCCCACTCTGTTTCCTGCAGCCTCTTCAAGATACTCGTGAAGAAGCACAAGTTTTACAAGCTTCAGAGTAGGGCTCTCTTCAGCAGAGATTAAGCAGAAATCTGTGCTGCTGTGGGCAGAAAACAGGATACTGAAGTGGCATCTGTTCAGCTAAGCAAGCTGTAGGGAAAGCAAAGCAGACTGCATGAGGTGCAGGGTGCAAAACCAAAGAGATGAATGTCTGTGTACTTCACAGTGTGTGTGAGAGCAGGCATGGGAAGCAAAGGGGTATGAGGGGCATTGGCCTATGGCAAGGAGGAAGGGGAGGCAGTGATGGTGTGTGTGGCACAGCTGGTGAGGCTGCAGTGGTCTCCATGTTGTGTTGTTGACCTTGGGGTCACTTTAAAGCTAAAGCTTTCATGTGTGCATTGTGTTGCAGCTTTCTCAAAGCATTAAGAGTTACATTTCATGTGAGTCTGCAGTGCAGACATGCTTTCTGATGCAGTATTTGTTTTGAATTGAAAGCCTTTAGCTCAAGGATTGATTTTATTTTCATGAATAATTTGATAGTTTAATATGAATAGGTTTGAGCTTTTGTATAAGAAGCTGTCGAGCCTTCCTGTTTGGTTTTCAAACTTTCAGCATGAGGGCGAGTTGTTTTTTCCTTTTGGTACTTTCCCTTTGGTTGCTTCGTACTTGTTACAGAGCAAGTTTATGTGGAAGTTTTATTTGGCTTCTCTTTTTGGGAGAGCTGCTTTAGAGCTGTTCTTCCAAAGTATTTCTATAAATGAAACCTTGTAATACCTGACACTGGGCCTCATCTTCTCTCCAGCATTATTTGTTTATTTTGAATGATACTGGTGTCAAAACAGAAGTTGCATTGCAAGAATTCAGACAGGAAAAGTCAGATCAGGTAGCAGGTACAATGATTATTAAGTACTCCTGTCTGTGAGTTGTAATGAGATATAAGGACATATTTGTGTTTCAGAAATGATGTTTTTTACAGCTGTTTAGATGATAATACATAGTGAAAATGCAGAACAGGTGTTTACTCAAAGTGAGTAAACACAAGCTGGAAGAGAAAGAATTATGCCTCGCTCATCAACATGCTTGTTGAAAAACAAATGGGGTTTTAAGAGCAAGAGTCGAGTTACTTAATCTTGTGTTATCATGGGGAAGATACAGTTTGTTTGTTTGTTTGTTTTACTGAGTTAGCTTGTGGTTTTGATTTTTTTGTATTACGTTTGAACTGGGCTTTCATTTAGATCTTAAAGTGTTAGAATACTGTATCTAGTGTGATTTGTCACACTTCTCAGTGTTGGAAACTAGTTTGTTTTATAAAGTGTTTGATGTGTGCCTTTCTCGTACTCATTTCTGCAGCCAGTGCTATGCAGTTGACTGTACTGAGGTGAAGCATCAATTGAGTCTAATTCTGTTTAGATATATGCGGCTGATGACATGACTGGAGCTCTAGGTGGAGTAAACCAAATGGTGTTTGATTTCAGTATAGGATTAGTTATTTTATTCTCTTTCTTAAGTGGGAAGAGCTCAGGCTACTCAGTTGCATAGGTAAGGAATTTCAAAGCTGCTTAAATACTAAATTTCTTTTCTTGCAGCAGATACGAAGGAAAGTGTGGAGGATGAAATTGAATCGGTTCTACGGGAGCGCATAATGATTTTGGATGGCGGCATGGGTACCATGATCCAGCAGCATGCTTTGTCAGAAGAAGATTTCCGCGGGCATGAATTCAAAGATCATTCCAAGCCTCTGAAAGGCAATAATGACCTTCTTAGCATAACTCAGCCTGAAATAATCTGTGACATACACAAGGTAGGTATTTCTGAGTTCTCTCTCTTGACAGTAGAAGCAAGCAGAATCTGGTCTCTGTGTTCCCTGTAAGCTGCTGGCTCTACTATCTGTTTAGGAATTAGGGAAGTGAGTGCTAGGCAGCCATGTGAAAAAGAATGAACAGATTTGACTGTCCTGGTTGCACGATCACAGCACTTGTGTCTTAGTTTTTACTGTCAGTGTTGTTTTGAAATTCTTTTTTGACTTACGTTGCTGCTGTGTTTCTGTTAATTGTAGATTGACCTATTTCACTATTCTTTCCTTGCCCCTCTTCAGACAGTAGGGAAAATGCATCTAAGTAGGGCAAGTCCGAATTCTAGGTGCATGTTCCTATAATTGCATATTAAAGGACTGTTAAATGTAGCAGCCTGATGCAGACCTCTCCGTAGGGAGTTAGTGCTTTTCTATTGAGTATGTATGCTTCCAGGTTTGTTTTTTTTGTTTCTAGAATATGAAGTGTGTGGCCCAGAGAATAAAACAGCTTATATGTGATCATTAGGAATTTGCAAACAACTTTCATTATTTCTGTATCTTCAGTTTGACTTAAATAAATGAAACCAAACAAACCCTTCTTAAATGTTCTGTTTCTTGAATTGAGTATTTCTGGGTCTTACTGCATTTATTTGAACATTTGAATAGCATTGCAACTAGCTGATATCAGTTGAATCCTTACTTTCTTCTTTTACAGACATTTATCATAGTGATTTGTATGTAATTGTTTGGACTCTTAATTGGTATATGTTTGCAAAACTTAGTATTTATTTTTTATTTTTGTATTTACATTCTGTCAGTCTTTGAATTTTAAGAAAGGCAAGTTGAAAAGAATCTTTGACCTATAAAAATTTTAGGAATAAATATTTGTAGATTGAATTCAGTCCCAAGACTGTCAACTGAGCTGTAATTGTGAGCTTTGGAATTTCTGTAGGCTGCTGTTAATCAGGAAAGCTGGTTTAACAGTTGAGTTCCACAGAGTTGTTAATGTTGGCAAGTGGCTTGAGATTGAATAAATCAGATCATACCACATGTATAGTTGGATAATGTTCATGTCACCTAAGAGTTAACCTCATGGAGAAGGAAAGGAGGGAAACAATTGAAAGAGTTTATCAAAATGAAGGCTAGAATATAAAAAGGCATTTCAGTTGGCATTGATTTCAGTTTACTTCGTTTGTAAATGAGTCAGCCAAACTGCAGCAGAACACTTAATTATTTCATGAATATGGGCTGTTAGTTAAACATTAAATGTGATCTGCACAAAACTTAATTCTCCTAAGCTTATATTCTGTCCCAGCGCTCTCTTGTGCTATAAAGCTCCCTCCATAACCTATAAATTTTCTGATCCTCTGCTGTCTTTTAATTGCTGCCTTTCCCAAGTCTGTTCACAGCAGCCTGTGGTTGCTTACAGTGACAGGATAACTCCCTGCTGCGTCCCTGTGTGAAAATCCAACGTGTTCATCAGGTGCTGAAATTAGTGGCTGGGGTGACTCACTAAATGTCAGTAGAGTGTGTGATTGGCACTAAAACTCTGGAAGGTGATCATGTAGAGCACTTTTGCTGCTTTGTCCCTGTGTCCCTTGTTCTCCTTTGAGTTAGGAGGTGATTTGTGACTTTGTTTTTTCAACGGAATGAGACAAAATAGTTGTGTTACCCAACTATCCATTCCAATGCCTTCATTTCTGCTCTTTGTTCTGAAGATTTTGGAGACTTTTTTTATTCTCGTGTTTTTCAGGAATACTTGCTGTCAGGTGCTGACATCATTGAAACTAACACTTTCAGCAGCACTCGAGTTGCACAGGCTGACTACGGCCTTGAGCATTTGGTAAGAATTTTAAATTACTTTCATGTTAAAAAGGTTTTTAATATTTTGGTCTTAGCAGCCAGAATTAACTTGTTTTCAGGGTCTGAAAAGACTGTTTATTGATTGCATGCTGTGTCTTGAGCCCGGTGGTAGGGTTGCAAGTCAGTTCTACTGCTTTATACGATAGAAAGAAGATGATTATGCTTGCAGCGTGTGACAGTTGTGGTGTGCTACTTGCTAATGGAAGCACAACCAATAACCGTCTGTCCTAGATTTTGTTTGAGCAGTAGTTCTCAGTTTTGTGAATATAATTGTTTTGCTTCAGAGCTTCCAAAGTGCCAAGTGCCACAATGGAAATGTGTTATTTCCTGGATGTTTGCACAGTTAACTCTCTGACCTAGATCTCTTGTCACAGACAGGGTAGGATTATGTTGATGTTAATGTGGAATTGCTTTCAAGCTTGCATATATCATACCTATTCTGTGATATGTGTTCTGAAAATCAAAGGGATTTGTAAAAGAAAATAGTTAAGTATGCTACTTGAATAAAAAGTGAGTTTAAAAGTAGGTTAATTTTATCCTCGAAGTTCTGTTCTTTAGCTTTTGTTGACTCAGTAGGATTTAATTATTACCTTACAAAATTAAATGTTCTGATTAGCAGCTGTAGGCTGATGCATGTGAGATGAGATCAGCCACGTATACATCTCTCTTGCTGAGATGTATAAAGCTGTTCCTTTTGAGTTTTTGTGATAAAACTTGCATGTTTGTGTGTCACAGTCTTCAGAGTGTATTGCAAGCTTTGGAACGGAGATGTTATGTTTCTTTCAGGATGTATTACGCTCTATTGAACTAGGGGTTTGTTTGCAATTGTCTGTTATTGTTTTAGGCGTATAGATTAAACAGAATCTCTGCACAAGTGGCCAGAAAAGCAGCAGATGATGTTACTGCTGAGACAGGTAAACAGTATTTAAGTTCTTATTCATTTGTGGCTTTGACCTGCCTTGCTACAGTCTTGGAAGTAATTCAAGCTGACCTGCTGATGCAGATGCAAATCTTACTGTTGTAATTCATCATATGCAGTAAAAATGTAAGATCTGAAGTATGCTTTAAAAAAAGAAACACAACACTTTTTTTCATTGTATGAATGCATGCCAGAACATTCATATTATGTTATCTAATAAAAAATGCCAGGATAGTTCTGTGCTGTGCATTTAGAGTAGTTGAGTGAAGCTTCGTATGTCAAAGACAAATGATACTTCAAAGAAAAACAAATTGAGCCAGTAGATTGTGATCGTCTTTTGTATAGACATTCTTCTGTCTTGGACATATGGACTGAACATTTTGGACAGAATTAAAACAGAAAGAGTTGTCTATGCTGGGTAATCTGTGTGCTAACCACACTCCTGGTTTGGGAATACTTTGATCGTTCTTTATCCCTTGATCTTTTTTGTAACTTTGAGAAGGCTGTCACTGTAGAACTAAAGGCGTTGTATTTTATTTTCCTTTTGCATGTTGGTTTAGGAGTTAAGAGATATGTTGCTGGATCAATGGGTCCGACAAACAGGACGCTCTCTGTGTCACCATCTGTGGAGAGACCAGATTACAGGAATATAAGTAAGTATTTATGACCGTGAAGTTATTTAATTTAGGTGATAGATTGAAAGAGAGACCTCCAGACGAAGTAAACATAATTCCTGTTTTGTAGCTTTTGATGAACTGGTTGAAGCCTATACAGAACAAGCCAAAGGACTTTTGGATGGAGGAGTGGATATCATGTTAGTGGAAACCATATTTGATACAGCCAATGCCAAGGTGAGGCTTGTGGAGAAAAAATAAATAAATTGGTTATATAAATGTTTAGTGTGCTACCTGAGGAAATTCAACACTGTACTTGAAAGAGCTATCAGCAACTGCTTGTTAAATATGTGACGAGACTTCAGTTGGTAGCTAACATGTAGAAAGTAAGGAAATGTTTTTAATGATAAAACAGTGTTTTCCAGAATTCTTCAAGCGTGTGCTGTTAGTACCCTTCTAGCTGTCTGTGCCAGCTGTTCTCTTATTCCCAGAAGCTATGCTGTATTGCAGAACATCTCCAAATGCATTTGATGTTTTTGTTTTTCAGTGTAAGCGTGTCTGCTCTAAAGAGTACTTGCACACTGGAAAGGGGATGTCCAGTGTATCTGACTGTGGGAGTGGGAAACCTCGCAAGGCAGTCTTGTTAAAATACATATATATATATATATTTTTTTTTTTGAGTGAACTCTGACACTGCATTTAATTTTAGAAAAGAAAAATTGGGACTAGAGGATTAGAAGGATGAAATAAGAGGAATAAAATATTCCTTTAAATTATTCAGTGCAGTAATGGACTTGCTAGGGGGCTTAAAACTTGCAATTCTGTGTAGAAAAGTGAGACTAGATAAGCATATAGCATTTCTTTAGGCTTTTGCCACAGGCTGATTAACATGTGAAGTGTTATGACTCATCCTTTGCAGATTTGACCAGTCATCGTGGAGTTTTGGCTAAGACTCCATAGTCTTAACACTGTTAACTACGGAAGGAAGTTTGTATTCACATGCAACTTTCTTATCCTAAGTAGGCAGGCGGTTTTCAGGAGCTTCAAGGAATCATGTCAGTCTTTACTGTTAGAATTTCTGATGGTCAAAATTCTTTGCAAACTATATGTCTAGATAGATCCAAGTATGTAAGATTGAAGTAAGTACGTATGAAGAGCAGTACGTAGAACCGTGCTTGGGGCGAGGATTGTGCTGCAGACAGGAGGGAGAAGTACATGCTAATGTGATTTGGAGTTCAGAAATATCTTCTTGTCATATGATTATCTCATGGTACTTCTTTTCTACTTGTTACCAAAGTGTGTTTGAAAATCTAGAAGATATTAGAGGTAAGGAAAAATCCTCTCGACTGTGGTGAGATTACAGACAATACTGAGGTTGCGAGTTTCGTAAGCAGCCATTAAAAATAACTAAAAATATTGATAAAAATTAAAGCTAGCCCAGACAGAAATCCTAACAAACTTGAAGAACTCCTCTAAACCTCCATTGATATTTTTGCAACTTATTCTTCTCCAGGCGGCTCTTTTTGCACTCCACAAGTTGTTTGAGGAAGAATATGCTCCTCGACCCATATTTGTAAGTAACTCGCATAGTATTTAGTATTTTACATATATGTAAGTTAGATTTGTGAACTAAATGGAGGTAGTAGTTCTGAAATCCAACCTGAAGGAAATCAGTGGCTTCGGAAAGTGCATTTTTGTGACTGTGAATAGAGAAACTTTCCTGTACAGAGCTTTATCAAATCAGCCTTAGCTGTGTTCAACTAATTAAAATAAGCCTAACCCTGCTTTGGTTGTCTCATCACTTTGAGTGGACCACAGACCCATCTATTCTGATTTTTTTAGCAGTTCAGCCTTTTAAATTCACATTTTCATTGATGTAATTCTTCTCCATTCTCTGTGTTCATTTGTTATTTAGGTTTCTGGAACCATTGTAGATAAGAGTGGGCGCACCCTCTCGGGTCAGACAGGAGAGGCATTTGTCATTAGTGTTTCACACAGTAAGCCACTTTGGTAAGGAAATGTATCTTGTGCTTATTAAGTCATTTGTAGAATATGATTCTTATTTTAACCCCTTGTTTATAGCAAAATGGAAGTCACACTAACTGTTACCAGTTTTTATCACATGTATTCTGTTGTGTTCTTATGGTTCCGTCAGCAGAAATGGTGTTTCCAAAGAACTCTCAACTCTTTTAAAACATTGCTGTGAATAATTCGGTGTTTTGTGTTTGCAGCAACCTGGAAGTTGCAATTAGGTCAGAGCATTTAAAAAAGTTGTTCTGGCATCTCTTACTATCTGAGATTGTGCAAGGAACTAATCCCTAGTGGGCAGGGCTTGCATCCCTTTCTTAGAGGGAAGCAGTGTCAGCTCAAAATGTCTCAGCATAGACTGAAAGACAACGCAATGCTATTTCATTCCAGTGTTCTTTTTACTGAACTTCTACAAAATTGTACATATTCGTGAAGTGTTTTTCTCCAAGATGTGTTTTTGTTCTGTGAGCTCCTGATGCCATCAATGAACTTCTGTTATTTTCTGTTGAGGCCAGAAGGGAAAAAAAAAAAAAAAAAAAAAAAAGTATGTGATTAATATTTGCAAAGATGCATACAACAGCAGATTTTGGTCATTGTTTGAGGTCTTGTGTGCTAATTTGAATACTATTTCCTATTACTCTAATCTTCTGTGTTTCCATGCCCTTTTCTACTTTTTCCTTGCTTCCTCTTGCCTTATTATAATTTTTTTTTCAGATTGGTTCTTACACAAATTTACAAAGAAAATAAATGTATTTTTCCTCATTTGTGACTTAAAATGTGTAATTCAGTGTTAGCAGTGCATGCTATGCACATTGTGGTAAGCCATTGTTTGTTTTTACAACAAAATTCCAGTGAAAATGCGCAATCTGTCATCTCAGTGACTGCATTCACAGCTTTACTGACTGCCCTTGAGGCTTCACTTTCCCAGACCAGACGGTGCTCCAGAAGTAACATATGGAGCCTTTTGGAACAGAGTGATAGTTGACTCTTTCTGCTGAGCGTCACAGATTAGTGATATGTACTTGGCATAAGTCTGTCTCAGATAAGATTGCTCATAACTGTCTTCTCTCTGAAGAACAGAGAAGGGCACCAGAGCAGAAATTAAGGATTTGTTAAACTGTATTTCATAAAAGCTATCTTACATGTTTGAATGCTTGGGGCCTGTTTCTCGTTTGTGCAAAGGCTGCTGTACAGCACTGCGGCAGAAGGCTCTTAGTTGAGGGAGCAGATTGCATTTAACAGCTCATCTTTCCGGTTTGGTGTATAGAGTGTCTTTGAGGTTGAGGAAAAAGCTGATCAGGTGTAGTATCATAGGGATCATGTTATACCTGTTCACTTATTTCCATTTTGGTTTTGTATTTCCTGTTTAGAATGTGTTGTCCTTCAGTCATTTTGGGTTGGGGCCCACCTAAAACATGTGTCCTCTCTGTTTAGCTGATAAAAACAGTGGCTGAGAAATGCATGAGCTGTTATCTTAAGTGCTGAATGACGTGTAGCCCAATGCTTGCTGCAAAGGAAGCTCAGGTGTGGAATGATTTTCCTTTGTGATATTTCAGATCTGTGATTATTTCTTCTGTGTTACTGCTGAGATATACTCTGAGTTCAGGGCTCTGATGTAGTGTTTATTCTAGTCCCAAGGACACTCTGCAGTCTTAGCTTTTGCAGGAGCTGATGTATCACTTATGTGAAGAAGTAAGCCAGGGAGGGAGACAGTTTTCAAGATGAGTGTGTTTGAGCAGCACTTTCAGTGCTGCATCTTTCAAGTTCTGCAGTGCTTGTAGGATGGTTTCTAGAAATAAGGATCACAATGAAAGTGATCTCTTATGTACTTTCTGAAAGGTAAATTTTCATTTTTAATGAAAATGTAGACATTTTGAGTAAAAACTGCATGTGTGTCTGAATGAAAGAAAACATGATTGTACCTTGTATGTTGGTAGGATTGTAAGAGCTTTAGTAGTGTAAGGAGACTTTGCTGTAATACTGTCTAGGTCACTAAGAAATAAGATAATGTGCTGAGCGGATTTAATTGCCCGAACTTATTGCTGCTCTGAGGTGTCTTGGGAGGTGCACTCAGTGTCTTCCAAAGTTGGAATAATTTATACTTAATTTCTAAACAGAATTATTGAGTTAGTGGCTTGAAGCAATTCTTGCTCTTCCAGCCATTTTCATACTTATTTGTGTAGTACAACGTTCCTTTTCAGTCTGTTCTCATTGCACATGTTCTCTTTTGCATCTAGAAAATAGTTGTCATGTTGCTGCCTGAACTTGGTGAGGGATGTTAAAAGCAAGAAGTGATTCTACAGGTACATAGGTCAAAAGAGAGAGGCCAAAGAGAGCATACCTCATCTGCTAAATGAGAAAACAGAACTGGCTACAACAGATTTGGAGAAGACTGAGGTACTCAGTGAATTCTTTGCCTCAGTCTTCACTGGCAGCCAGGATTCTCGCATTCCCGAACCTCTAGGGGGAACTGAGAAACAAACACCCCCCCCTCTGTAAGTGCAGAGATCGGTTCATGAGACTGAATATGTGCAGTTCCATGGGGCTGGATGACACGTATCCCAGGGTTCTAAGGGAGCTGGCTGTGTGGTTGGCAAGCCGCTCTGCATCACGTTTTAAAAAGTTCCAGGGGACTGGAGAAAGGGAAACATCACTCCCATTTACAAGAAAGGGAGGAAGGAGGACCTAGGGAACTAGAGGCTGGTGAGCCTCACCTCTGTGCATGAGAAGTTCATGGAACAGTTTCTCCTGGAAGAGATGTTAAGGCACAAGGGACAAGCAGATGGTCCGAGACAGCCAGCATGGCTTCACCAAGGGAAGGTCATGCCTGACTGATCTGGTGGCCTTCTGTGATGGAGTGACAACACTGGTGAACAAAGAGAAAAGGCAACTGATGTCATCTACCTGGACTTCTGTGAGGCCTTTAACAGGGTCCCCCATCAAATCCTCACCTCTAAACTGAAGGGCTGAATTTTAAAGGTGGACTGTTTGATGGTGAAGGAATGGATTGGAAGGTTGCAGTCAGATGACTGTCGTCAGGTGGAAGCCAGTAATGAGCAGTGTCCATCTTGGGACCAGTACTCTTTAACATCTTTATCAGTGACGTAGGTGGTGTGATTGAGTGCACTCTCAGCACGTTTGATGATGACACCAAGTTGAGTGGTCCGGTTGGTATAATAGAAGGAAGAGATGCCATCCAGAGGGATCTTGATAAACTCAAAAGGTGGGCTTTTGTGAACCTAATGAGGTTCAACAAAGCAAAGTGTAAGGTTTTGCACTTTGGTTGAGGTAATCCCTGATATGTATACAGACTGGGAGAAGAACTTCTTGAAAGTAGCCCTGCTGAGTAGGACTTAGGAGTCCTGGTTGATGAAAAACTAAATATGAGCTAGCAGTGCTTGCCACCTGGAAGGCCAATGGTATCCTGGGTTCCATCAGAAAATGGGTGGCCAGCAGGGTGAGGGAGGCGATTGTCTCCTTCTTCTCTGCACTTGTGAGGCCCCAGCTGGAGTACTGTATCCAAGCTTTGGGCCCTTGACACAGGAAAGATGTGGAGCTTTAGGAAAGGGTCCAGAGGACGGTTGCAAAGATGATCCAAGGTGGATCATCTCTCCTGTGAAGGAAGGCGTAAGGAGCTGGGCTTGTTCATCCTGGAAAAGAGAAAGCTGCAGGGAGACCTCATCATGGCCTTCTAGTATTTAGAGGGACTTCATAAACATGAGAGAAATCAACTTTTTACTCAGGTAGATTTTGATGGGACGAGGCAGAATGGTTTTAAACTAAAAGAGGGGAGATTTACATTAGGTACTGGGGGAAGTTTTTTTACTGAGAGGGTGAGGTACTAGAATGGGTTACCTTGAGAGGTTGTGGCCGCCCTGTCCTTGGAGGTCTTTAAGGCCAGGCTGGATGGGGCCCTGGGCAATCTGATGAAGTATTTGATGCAGTGGTTGGAACTTGATCCCTGAGGTCCCTTCCAACCCAAGCAGTTCTATGATTCTGTGTAGTTGCCTTCAGAATGCTGTCTCTTTACTTCTTGATTGTGAAACAGAATTTTTATTTACTGTTCCCAGTTCAATTCAGTTTAGTCTTCTTTCCCTTTGCCATTTTCTTCTATCTGATGGCTCTCCTTTTGCACAGGTTTGTTTTGTAGATGGTGTTTAAAGAGAGGAGATCAGACTGGTTTCTTTGTAGATGGCTGAGTTAGTTATTCCTCTACTAATATTCAGTTGTCTTGTGTGTAATTTTGTCTGATGTTTTAATCTGTTTTTTTTTTCATTTTGTTTTATAGCATTGGCTTAAATTGTGCTTTAGGGGCAGTTGAAATGAGACCGTTCATTGAAGCAATTGGAAAATGTACAACAGCCTACATCATCTGTTACCCCAATGCAGGTGTGTTGTGTGTGCATGCTGCTATGCTTACAGGGGGAAGAAATATAACAACGATTGCATCTCATTAAACGTAAGAGTTGAACTACTGGAAAGATTACTGTTCTGTCTGTTAAGAAGAGATTAAGAATTTTCTAAACTGCTTAAAATAGCGACTGTTAATTCAGTGACAGTGAATCTAGAATGCTCTCTTGCGTGAGTAATGATTCTAAGTATGATGAGGAATTCTTGTCTTCATATAAGTGTTGCCTCTTTAAATATGTCTCTTATGGAATGTTAAAGCCCACAAGAACAGAAGTACAAGCTTTAGTGAATGAAAAATATTTTTCAAGGTCTTCCCAATACTTTCGGTGGTTATGATGAAACTCCAGAAGTGACTGCAAAGCACATAAAGGTATGCAGTATTTCTTGTGAAAGTGTCATAGCTAATGTACTTGCAGACAGCAATTCTTTGCTTATATTGGATGCATATTTGTTTCAGTACTCTGTTTCTTTTCCTCATTTGGCTCTATATATCATTTATATTGTTTATAGACAGTTTACTGAATAATAGTGCTTTTGAGATACCAGGTTAGGACAAACTACTTAGGAAACTCTGAAAACTATTTTTCTTTAATTTGAGTAGTTTTCTTGCAGCTTTATCTGTGGACGTTATTTGTGCTTCTACATTGTTACTTTCCTGCTTGGGAGTCTTTCAAAAAGCTGGGAAGTTTTTATCAGCTTGGTGGAGTTCTACAAAGTTGTTTGAGTAGAATGTCTGATGCTGGAGGTGTCCAAGTGCAAGGTGTCCTTTCGAGTGCTCCTTGATATGTACAAGGTGGAACTATGTGTCTGGTGTTGCAAGAACACAGTATCTGTTGCATGTTAATTCCCTTTTATGCTGTAGTGTGTGTGGTCTTTGATGTTCTTCTAAGTTTTTATCTGGGGTTTCATTATAAAATAGACCAGCTTCAGATCTAGTTTCCTAAAATTAAGTGTTGGAATTTATGGCCAGCCTTGGATGTTCACATCTCAAAACAAATTCTAAAGAACAGAAATAGAATGTCTTGAATTATTTTTTTTTTTCTTGTGGTCCCTAGAATTGCTTAACATTTGAGGGGGAGAAAAAAAAAGTATTTCTCTGCGTGTGTGTGTGTGTGTGCATATACATGTGTAAAAATATATTTATGTTATATTTTTGTAAGATGCCTATGTTATAAAACTAAATTCTCTGTTTCCCTCCCTTTTGCAGAATTTTGCCTTGGATGGTTTGGTCAACATAGTTGGAGGTTGCTGTGGTACTACACCAGCACATATCAGGTATCTAATGAACTATTACTTAAGGTGCACTGGAAAGTAAATTAAAAGCTGCTTCTGAGGAGAAATATTCCGTGGCTTCTCACAGTTTTCTGACAAGATGAATGACTTAAATGGTTCAAACAAGAACTATACCTATGCTGTTCTGTTGTCTAAAATTCCTTGTTTTAGAATTATTCTTCCCTGTTCACCATTTGATAGAATAGACTTCTTGTCTTTTCTTCATTACTCTGTGTGTTCTTCCTCTTTCTGTCACTCTTACTCATAATAAAACACAAGGTTTCCCTTGATGGTTGAAGAAATTATAGAGGTGTGTTTGGAGAACCTATGAACAAGAGGTCTGGGGTTGTTGTTCATCTGTGTGTATTATTCATTCACATTCCTTTGTTACCTTTTTGTTGGGAAATTGTTCAAAAAGCTGCGCAGTTTTTATGAATTTCGAATTTGCACTGGGAATGTTGCCTTGTTGATAGTCAGAACATCAGACATCAGTTAGGAGTGTTTCTCATCTTTCTTACTACAAATACGTCAGTGGGAAAACTTCCCTTCTCACCTAAGCTTAAAAGAGAAAGGGCTCTTATCATTTGTTTTTACTCCTATAACAAACTGAGGCGCACGGAGAGGACAGCGTGTGTCACTTTTGCCTGGAGCAAAGAGGAAGATAACTCATGATCATCATGCGTCATTCCATCATCTGAGAAAAAAATCTCAGCTAAAAGCAGTGTTTATCACTTAGTTGTTTTGTTTTTTTTTGTTTCCCTCAGCAATTGTGTGCCTTGGTAAATCAGGAGTACAGTAAGTCAGTGTGATTGAAGTGAGCGCTGGTGCTAATGTCATAATCTATCCCATTGGCATGCAATCTTGCGTTCCATATTTGATTGATTTTCATTTTTTTAGGTTTCCTGCAAATAGTGTCAATCTTCTAGTAGTGTGTTTCTGACTTCGGCTGCATGAAGTGAAACATGCTGGAACAGGTTGCCCAGAGTGGTTGTGGATGTCCCATCACTAGAGGCATTCAAGGCAAGGTTGGCTGTGGCTGTGGGCAGCCTGGTCTAGTGGCTGGCAACCCTGCCCATGGCAGGGGATTTGAAACTAGATGATCTTTGAGGTCCTTTTCAACCCAGGCCATTCTATGATTCTGTATGCTAACTAGCCTCGTCTGCTACAGGGCTAATATATGTCTAGTGTATTAAGTTTGAGTATTGGTTAGTGTTCAGTTTTAATCGAAAACTTTCCTCTTCCTTTAACACAGGAAAATTGCTGAAGCTGTGAAATTGTGTAAACCTCGTGTTCCACCTTCTCTCTCTCAAGGATACATGCTGCTGTCAGGTAAAACAGAATATAGCAGTTTGAGCTTTATAACTCTTGCAGCCTTACTTCATACATTTATTAACTGTTTTCTGCTGATCAGAATGGTGCTGTGAGTTTCTGATTCTACCTGAATCCAGCAGGTTTATAATGTACAAGTTTGTCTAAATCTTACTTATTGTATCTATTATATTATAATCAAACCAACGTATTTTACTCAGAAATTGAGACAAGATGTGTGTGTCTGCTTACACACAGAATTTCAGAATCATCGCTTATATTGGACAGATTATAATCATAGAATTGTGAGTTGGAAGGGACCTTTAACGACCATCTAATCTAACTCCCCTGCAATGAACAGGGGCACCTACAGCTAGTTCAGGGTGCTCAGAGCCCTGTCCAGCCTGATTTTGGATGTCTCTAAGGACAGGACATCTGCCGCGTTTCTGAGCAACCTCTTTCAGTGCCTCACCGCTCTTATTGTACACAACTTCTTATATCCAATCTAAGTCTACCCTCTTCTAGTTTGAAACAGTTTCCCCTTGTTCTCTTATGTTTTGTTGACTGGATGAATCATTGAGGAAGATCAGAAACATTTGGTATTTGCTGGAAGTTGCTTTGTTGTATCTCATTGCCAGTTGCTTGGTAGACCGGTCCATGTCCTGATGTGCTGAGAAATCACTGTTAAAGAAAGTAATAGGAACTTCTAATTTACAACGTATGAAAGTGCTTTGTTTGTTTGTTTGTTTGTTTTTGCAGTATTTTCTTTTGTATTTTATGAATATGTTCAAAAATATCTTTTCAAGGTCTGGAGCCATTCAGGATCGGACCGTACACCAATTTTGTTAATATTGGTGAACGTTGCAATGTTGCAGGATCACGGAAGTTTGCTAAACTCATCATGGCAGGCAACTATGAGGTATAAATTTTAATATTAATTTTAATATATTATTAACTTGATTTATTTATTTTTCTTAATTGTTCCTTTGTATAAAATTAGTATATATATTAGAAGTAGTAGTTTGTTTTGCTGGCAAAAAAATGCTATTCTGCGGAAGTAAGAAAACAAGGATAATTTATTTTCTTACTGTCCTTTGTTTCTGTGCTTACTGGATCCTAATTAATTGTGCAAGAACAGTATTCCAAGTGTAATTTTTGTTTTGACAAGTGTTACAGTAAACATGACTTTACATTTTGAATTGAATTACACAGTAGACTAGCCTGTAAAGTAGACAGAGCTGTATCTAGGAGTAGATATGCAGAGGAGGGAGGAAGGAAAGTGGTTGTAATCCTTCTTCCTTCCAACCTGTGCAGTATATCTGACTTGGAATAGTTTGCAGTACTGTGCAGCCCTCTTTGTTTTCTTCTTCTCTCTGGTCTTGGTTGGCATTTTGTTTGCACCTGATCTGTATATACTTGGATCACTGGCTTCAGGGTGCTGAATGAGAGTTGCTACAGAGAAAGATACTTAGAAGGTGATAGATATCTTGAAAGAGCAGAAGGGCAGAAATCTGAAGGCCCAAGGGCTCATTCTGTAAGTGTGTAAATTGTTACTGTAACATTCAAACGAGCAGTAGAGTTACATTTCTTGCCAGCTGAGATTTTGCCCTAGAATATGCTCTGCTATCGATGCAGTCAAAACTGAAGTCTTAGTTTGCTTGTTAGAAGGTCTGCCTCGTAGGCTGTTAGTAATCATGAGGCAGATTTGACCTATTTAGTGCAGAAAGGTTTAAAGACAGGTTGTTAGGGCCTGTGATCAGCTATAAAACTTTTTTTTTCTTGTTTATCTACAGAGTGACAAAAAACAAACAAACAAAAAAACTAGAGATAACAGATGAGGGTCCTGGATAGTTGGTCTGAAGGGAAAACTTTAGTTTCATAGTCCTTGGTGATTATTCTGCATATGGAAAAAAAAAAAAAAGCCAAATAACCTCCATAAATAAACTATTCTCTGTTATGTAAAAAAAAAAAGTAGCTTGTGATGCCAAAGACCTTTATTTGATACCATCACAGAGTTTGTTTTCCTGTAATCATGTGCAATCAGAGGTCCTTGTTACCATGCAAATCTTAGCTCTTTCAATTACGTGTGCAACCAGCTGTCTAAAATCAATGTAAGATTAAATGTATGTTCTCATGTTTTTGTGATCAAAGTAGTTTTCAGTTGTGCCTTGCTAGCAACTTTTGTGATGTTGCTGTACACAATAAGCCACTTCCTTTTTTTTTTTTTTTTTTTTTTTTTTTTTACAGTCCTATAAACTCCTATTTTTTTTATTTTGGTAATTTGTATATCTATGCATTTATTTTGGAGTAATTAAATTTTATGTTGAGAATGAGTAGGCTGTTTTTGGCTGACTGCTTTTTCATTTCGCATCTTTTCTTTAGGAAGCCCTGTCTGTAGCCAAATCCCAAGTTGAGATGGGGGCCCAGATTCTTGACATCAATATGGATGATGGGATGCTGGATGGACCTTCCGCAATGACTAAATTTTGTAACTTGATTTCTTCAGAACCTGATATTGCAAAGGTTGTAATTGAGTCACTCCAAAGCACACTAGAGTTCACTTTGAGTTGAAAATTGCCTTTCAGAAAATTTTGATTTATTTAGTAACCAATTTAGGTGCTTAAGAAACAGATGTAGATGTTACCCAAAGAGGGAAAGGTATCATAGTAGGGAAGGCATCTGAAGGGTATATAGAGATTTTAACGATCTGTGTTTGATTTCAGCTAAGTGTGTGTCATTCTTTTTCACTGGTTGGGGAAACTGAGTGTAGGTTCCTCTTGCAGCAATTTTGAGTATAATGGAATTGTCATAGAAGTTCTTGAGTTAAACTTGCTCTGAGTATTGTGTTTAAACCAAAGAGTATCTTCAAACACCATCTGAATTGTTGTGTCCAAATACAGCAAACAACATGCAGTACACCTAACTGATAAATATGTATCTCGTTCATCTTTCTGGTGTTTTACAGGTGCCATTATGCATTGACTCCTCAAACTTTTCAGTGATCGAAGCAGGCTTGAAATGTTGCCAAGGTAAATGCATTGTAAACAGCATCAGTCTGAAGGAAGGTGAAGAAGACTTTCTAAAGAAAGCAAAGAAAATTAAATTGTATGGAGCAGCTGTGGTCGTCATGGCTTTTGATGAAGTGGGTCAGGTGAGTGAATGTTAAAGGAAGGCATTTTTTTCTGAAGCAGAAGTCTTACTCCTCTGCAAGACAGGGTTGTTTTGTGTCATTGGCACCGATGATATAAAAATGTCTATATGTAGTCTTAGCAATAGTTTTGATCCTGGTATGTAAGCATTTCTTTTACTGGTTGCACGTTTGAGGAATTTCAAGTTCTGCTTCAAGCATAGTTCTGCTAGCTTGGATAAGTCTCTTGCTCTTTCACCACGCTTCCTTCTTTCACATGATGTTTCTTTTACTTCAGAAACTGAGTTTTGAATAAGAATGGAATCCCTGAATTCATTTAATTATTTCAAAAAACATATTAAACTTCGCATTGGATGGAAGAATGTTGGGGAACAAAATTGTTTTCAGAAAATTGAATCGAAACTCTAAATGAAGGTGGGGAGTCGGTAGTTCTTGTATTTCATTGTTTTCTAATGCGTGTGATGTTAAACCTGGGATTCCATATTCTTGAGCCAGTTCAATTGTAAATGATTTCTGGCAGGTTTTATTTTGTGTTGAGTGAAGAATTCTTTTTCTTCACCAGGCAACAGAAACAGAAACCAAGATTGCAATCTGCTCCAGAGCATACCACCTCCTTGTGGAAAAAGTGTGCTTCAATCCAAATGATATAATATTTGACCCTAACATTTTGACCATAGGGACTGGAATGGAAGAACATAACCTGTATGCCATTAACTTTATCAATGCTACTAAAACCATAAAAGTGAGTTTTAAGCTTATTTTAACTCAGAATATTTTATTGGGGTTATTTAAAAGGAATGCAAGAAGACTGCCACCACCCACAACAGAAAACATCACTGCAAATAATCGGCATTTTAAATTACCAGGGGGACTATTCCCCTGGAGTGAAGCCAGTTCCCAGTATGTGATAAAAGATGAGTTCTGTACTTGTTAATCAAACCGACATATTTCCAGAAGAGCTTTGGATATATTTTGATGAACATTTTTCAATCTGCTAACTTTAATATGAATATACCATATAAACTATATACTGTATTCATTAATTAAGGTGATATCACATTCAGTGTTCTAGGCAAAAGGATTTCTTTGAAGGCTTGTGAAAGTTGCCCTTTCAACATAATTTCAGTTACTGTGGGTGGGTTTGTTCATTACTTGACTTTATTTAGCTGTAATGTGTGTAAGAAAGAACAGCAGTGAGGAGCATCACCTGAGCAAAGCTAAGCAGCCAACTTGATTGATCTGGAGATGCTCTGTCAGTAGCAGTCTGGGGGTTTGAATGTCTCCACAGGATATTTTGTTACCCTTGCAGTTTCCAGAGGAGAGGCCTATCGGGATAATGGGAGAGCCACAATAGTTCTGCAATGGAGATGTATTTAGAATACTACCAATGAAAATGATGATAATGATTTACACATGGCTAGGGTAGATCTTTTCTTCCTGTCTGTAGCTTTTTCTACAGATATTTTAACTGCTTTTCATGAGTTGGATTAACTAGGAGGATCTGAAACAGTGAAGATAGGGCATAGCCAGTGCATCATTACACAGGTGCCAGCTCTTTTGCGGAATGAATGCTTTGCTTAAGTTTCCATTTTGGAAAGCCCTTTTCTAAAAAAAAAATTATGTGCAATTCCCACAGGAAACACTGCCAGGTGTCAGAATAAGCGGGGGTCTTTCCAATCTGTCTTTCTCCTTTCGAGGAATGGATGCCATTCGAGAAGCAATGCATGGGGTGTTCCTATACCACGCAATTCGGGTATGACATGTGTTGGCCTCCATATGTTTGTGCTTGGCAAATGTGGTGATGCAGTGCTACATCTGACGGCTCTGTTTGGGAGAATTCCTGTATCATGATAGTTGTTTTGTTTTTAGTGTGGCATGGATATGGGAATTGTGAATGCTGGGAATCTGCCAGTATATGATGACATCCACAAGGAATTGCTACAGCTGTGTGAGAATCTAATCTGGAACAAAGATCCTGATGCAACAGAGAAGCTTCTGCATTATGCTCAGGTAACTTCAAATTTGAAGTTTTTGTTAGTTGTTGGCTTAACACTTGATCTTTAACACTGATGGTAGGTAGATGAGCTTCTGAAATGTACGTCTGTCAATCTAAAGGTATTAGAAATTCCTGATGATGCTACAAATAGTTGATTTATTAATCTAGAATAAAATGTGAACTCTGTGCCCATCCAGTTTCACAGTTGCCTTAAAAGGTCCAAGAAAATAAAACTGGGAATGGCAAACCCACAGCCAAATCCAGTTGTGGAGCTGGAGCATAATTGGCAAGTGTGCCATGAGAGGCAGAAAGTAAACCTCTCTCTCTAGTGGTGATAGCTTGCTTAGAGTGTACGTAAAAGGTGAAGTTCTTGGCATTCAGTTCATGTAACTCATGTCAGTGAGGATCAGCTGTTAGGTGTTTTTGAGATCCTGTCATGATAGTGATGGTAAAAGACACCAATTACTCACTGGAAGATTTCCAGTTTATAACCCTAGGTGAAATCCTGTTCTGAATAGAACCTACAGCAAAAAATCTCTGTGTTAGGTGGCTCTTAGGTTTAAGTATTACAGAATTGTAAGGGTTGGAAGGGACCTCTAGAGATCAATGTAGTCCAACCTACCTCCCAAAGCAGGCTCCATGCACTGCAGAGAAGAGTTCGGCCTCATCCCTTTGCCTCCTGTTCCTTGGATTTTTATGAAGCAGGAGGATATCTTGGCAGCTCTGTAACTGTGTGTCTTCACAGACTGCTTCCATCATCTGTATCCTCCTAGGGGGGACTTCAAATCCAACTGAAGGTGATGAGAAAATCTCCCTGGATTTCCACAGCATCATCTCCCTCACAAAGCTGCCTCCCCCAGCTCATTAGCGGCATCATTTTATTATCTATCTGATTCCCTTTGCTGAGAGGGTGCAGAGGTGGGGAAAAAAAGTGAGCCTTGGTGTGCAAAGAGCAGAAGCCACAACCAGGAGCATGAAGCTGGCCTAACTTCTGCCTTGACTTTGCAGTTTGATGCAGGAGCTCAGAGCTGTGTGCAGGCATATGGGAATGGATGACCCTGTCAATAGGGTCACTATCAACTCTGTTGGGTGGCTTGGATGTGGTGATGTCCTTAGGTCCAGGGGATGCTCAGGGAGGTGACAGTGCACTGGGTGGGGATGGTGGGGATGGTGGGGATGTTGGGGATGTTGAATGTAATGGAGATGCTTTGGCATTGAGCTGTTTCCCAATAGAGAACAAGGGATGTGTTATGTCCCTTCACCACACTGCCCTGAGCACAAAACCCACAGGGATGGCCATTTGCTCCTTATAAAGCCCCAGTATGGTTCCTGGTACGAAAGTGCAGCTGCAGAACTATTTTGGTCTTTTTCTTCCACAACAGAGAAAAATACCAAAGAGCCTGGAGCACCTACTGTGCTCCCCGCTGATGGCTCAGGCAGAGACAAATAGCACAGAGCTGACATCAGACTGCAGTCAATAATGTGCAGAAAGCTGGCTGGAAGCCTGTTTTGTGTTCAGCAGCAGCAGCCTCGGAGATAAACACCATCACCCCCAGCAGGAGCTCCTCAAAAACCCATTGGGGGCTGCTCAAGGAGGCTGCAAAAGCTCTTGCCCTTTGTGGTCTCCTTTTTGTGACCCGTCATGCCGGAGCTGGTGCCTGCTATTTCATGCTGAATGACATCAGGTGGCTGCTAGTTCGGGCATATCTTAAAGCACAGCCCCTGTGCTTCTTCATGGCTTAATCTCTGTGTGCTGATGGATCCCTTGGGAGCCTGGGCTCACTCTCTGGTTACATTCAGTAGCTGCACGCAGACCAAGTTAGGGACTCTAGCACTACAGGAACTGCCCTTATTATTTCATCTATGAGTACAGGAACTATGCATATTTATTAAGTATGCAAGTGTCCACTTTATTTCCTGGTAGTATGATTTCTGTGCATGGCTTCAGTTGAAACATGGTTTGCACTATGGTGAGTCCTGCATCTCTTTTGTGCTTACACCTTGTTATACGGTGTTCATAATTTCTAAAGGTTTTCTTTTAACACAAAATAGTGTTTGTAAGTCAGAAAGTGAAGGTATTATTTTTATTTCTAATTACTGTAGTTTATTCTGTATAAAGAACAATTGAGTGTGCTGTCCCATTTCAAGTATCATTCCTCTAATACAGAGCCAGTAAAGTTTCCTCCTGGTTCCTTTGGGTAATAGTAATGTACCTTATCAGTTGCTTGAATGCTGGGCCTTCAGGGAAGGTGAAGAACTTAATCCTTGCAAATTTAAGTTATCAGTTTTCATCTGAAGTTTGAGATTAATTTTTTTTTTTCTATAGTGTAGCTGTGAGCATTTTCAAACCAATGATCTGCATGTAGTTTTGGCCACTGTGGTCTAGTCTCTGCATGCCCACCCTACATTATGGGGGTTATTTTTAAATTGAAACTGTTCCCTTGTTGAAATGTCTGGCTGGAGATTCAGAAGCAGTTTGTACATTTTCATAGAATAACAGGAGGGCTGAAGTGCAAAGAGGTCTCTGGAAGTCATCTAGTTCAGTGCCCATGCTCAGAGCAGAGTCAGCAAGAGCAGGACCGGTCAGGGATGTATCCAGTCAGATTTTTAATGGATCTAAGGATGTGGGCTCTACCACCTCACCGGTGAACATATTCCTTCTTTCACTCTATTTTTGCAAACTAAACTAAGGAGGGAATAAGGTTTTGTAATGAGAACTGTGAAGTTATCTAACAGCTGATAAAATTAAGACTTGTTCTGATTTCTGTTCTTTTGAGTGAGATCTTATTTCCTTGACTTCTTTTTTTTCATGGCTTTATGTTTAAAAAGTTGCTAATGAGCACTTAAAAGTATGGGAGTTGATGGGGACCTAAAGACTTCAGATGGGTACATGTGAGTTTCTCTGCATTGTGAAGGCCTTTTGACCTTTGCATTCACAGCAAAGAGGAAGGGAGGTGGGAAGTGTAAGGCAAGAGAGTACATGAGGTTTGGAGCCCACCTATATACTTGTGTGACAAAGAGTAGTCTTCAAATTGACAAATCTGTGATACAGAATAATATAACCTATTCCAGCAGTAACTGAAATGTGCCAAATCAATTAGAATTTTAAAATGAAATGTGGTGTTTGGGCCAGAAATCAATTTAAATAATTCCCAGAAGTAAAACCCTCAGGGTTAATAATTTCATCATTTTTGGGAGTGTGAAAGTTATTAGAACTCTTCACTTACCACACCTTCATTCCCACCTTGTTTACATCTTTGCTGAGGTCTGTATTCTCTGGGATATAAAACTACTGAGTGTATGCAGTGTGGTTTGCTTGTGTATATAAACAAAAAACACTTCAGAATAACCTGAAATTATTTTGTGAGTCAGTACGTAGTTATTTCATTTCTTTAAAAGTGAAATGTATAGTTGTAGTTTTTGTGCTGATAAGCTCTTATGGAAGTCTTTTTCTGTTCAGAATCATGCCCAAGGAGGAAAGAAAGTGATACAGACCGATGAATGGCGAAACAGAACCGTGGAGGAAAGACTGGAATATGCTCTTGTAAAGGTGAATCTGTGCAGAAGGTTGTCCTCCCCAAGCAAATGAGCCATGGCTTTTAGGGATGTGTAATTTCAGCTCCTAGTCTATAAGGGCCACCCTTGTCTTAAAAATTCACCAGATGCTTTTGTTTTAAAAATTATTAATAATACTTTCCCAATTATAGTGATTAACAAAGAATTACTGTGATTTTTCTTTAAACTTCACAACTTGAAGTCTTTAACCTTTAAAGTTTTATTCTCCTAGTGTTAAAACATGTTTTGGGTGGTTTGGGGTTTTTTTGTTTTTGTTTTTTTGTTTGTTTCTGGTAGGTTTTTTTTTATGTGTGCTTTAACAGTACTGCAGTGAGTGGCACTTGTGCTGAGGGAGCTTTTCATGTAAATGTGTGGTTCTGTTATGATATGGTTAAGAAAAACAAACCCATTATTACTGGACACTTGCTTTGAGTAACTTTTTTCCTCAGAACTATAGTGTTTTGCTTGGTAAGAAAACTTACTGTAACTATACATTTGAGTTATTAAAGTTTAAAAGTATCTAAGGTTATTTTTTGGACTTTCATTGTGGTTTTTTTTTCTTTTTTTGTATGAAGGCAGCTAAATATAAGGGTTTTTTTTTTTTTTTTTTTTTTTTAGAAAGATAAAAGCTTTTATTTTTCTTACCCAGGGCATAGAGAAGTATGTTACTGCAGATACAGAAGAAGCAAGATTAAATGGGGAAAAATATCCTAGACCTCTAAATATAATTGAAGGGCCTTTGATGAATGGCATGAAAATTGTTGGTGATCTTTTTGGCGCTGGGAAGATGTTTCTGCCTCAGGTAAAGAGAATGTTATTTAATGTGTTTTCAAATTTGGGAAAAACTAACACAGTAAATTGTAGCCAAGACATACTGTGCTGTTTCTTCACATAGCATTTGAGTTGTGAAAAGTCAGATATTGCCAGGAAGGGGTCCTATTTCTTTTGTACTTTCTTTTATATAGTTCTGTGTATTTCTTTCCTTTCTCTGTGAGTGTTTTTTTTTTTTTTTTTAAATTTGAAATGTTATAAATCTAGGCCCATGATGAAGTGCAAAACAGGGAAAAAAGATCCAAGTAAAAGATCCTTTGATAACAAGCAGGCTGCTGTGCTTAGTACCTAAATCTAAACCTGTTTGTAGTTTCTCATTCTGTTGTGAGTGATCAAAGGGATTACACAGCCAGCAGACTATTACGAAAGAATGCTCTGCCGAGATGGAATCTAGACTTGCAGAAGTTTTGTTGGCTAAATGGATTTTAGTATATTCCTATATTTTGTCTTTATTATTGATTTTCCTCCCCCTTTTCTTTTTTTCTTCCTCCAATTATCTATGCAGGTGATAAAATCTGCTCGAGTTATGAAGAAAGCAGTTGGTCACCTTATTCCTTATATGGAAAAAGAAAGAGAAGAAAGAAGAGCCAAACAAGGCAGCTCGGAGGAAGAGGCAAGACATAGACCTTTGTTTAGTAACTCTTTCATAGTATACCATGTCAAAAGTCTAAAATTATTAGTTGTTAATAATATTTAATCGGCTTTTCTGCTGAAGAGTTGATCCAACCATATAGCAGCTGACAATCCTGGCTTAATTTGAAGTTGGTCTGAAATGCACGAAGTGCAGATTTTGTGAAGGTCTCCTGCGTGTATGTGTAACCTGTCGTCATTGTGTGCTAGAGGATGCCACAAGTTTTTATAGGCCCTTAGTTCTGTTGTTACTTTTTGTACTTTTGTAGACATTTAATTCTAGCGTTATTTATGTTTTCTACTTTTAGCACTGATTATGGCAAATTTTGCCAATGGTTCTACTGCTCATGCCCTCTGATACTCTGGAACTCACTTCTGCATGTTCAAAGCCTGTTAACCATGTTTCTCTTTACTCGGCACTTCCCTACGACCTTTCTCTCTGATAAAGTAACTGAATTGAACATTCTTTTGTTGTTGTTGTTGTTGTTTTTTTTTTTTAGATAACAATTTTTTTTTTTCATCATAACAAAAGATCATGTCATAAAATAGTATGCTCGTTGTATGAAAGCCATGACAAAGTTGTGGGTGACGAGTGGTGTTTTATGAAAAGTTAGTTGTCATTTCATGTGATCATCACCCCCAATTTTTGAAGGCTCCTTGCAATATAATACAGTAAATATACAAAGTAATTATATGGAAGCAGAAATACTCATATGGTGCAAATAAAAGATAGGTAATAACTGAGTAGGTAGTAAGTTCCCAGAGAAAGGTTTGTGGTTGTTATGAATAGCAGGTAAGTCAACAGTGCCATGTGTCTGGGAAACAAAACAAAAAAAACCAAAGTAGAATGTGCAGAATTTTCTGCTCTACCCAGCCCGTTGGTAGGACAAATTTTCAAGGTGGTACAACCAGTAAAAGTATCTCAGAGACCAATAAGAATGGTCCAGAAGTATTGGGAGGCATTGACTTGTATATGGTTGCTTTCAGACTTCATGTTACCGTGCAGTCTTCATATTTTAGACGTACCTGTAGAGACTAATTAAATCTTCTGCATGCTATTAAGAGTAAATAGATCTTAAATTTCAGTGGAAAGATAAGTTAGGATGTGAAGGGAAAAAAATACCTTAATGATACTAAAGCATAACAGTATATTGCCTATGGAAGTTAAGAACTTTTATTCAGTGACTTACGATGTGAAGAGTCCTTAGTAGGACCCCCAGCCAGCTCTGTGCTTACCTGACACTTTGCCAGTGCCAAGCAAAATATCTGGCAGTGGGCTTTGTAGTCTGGCATTGCTTTTGAATACCAATTTTGCCCTCTAACAAATATTGCCTTTACATTTTTTGGTAAGCTCTTGTCTGTTTTAAAATTTCTTTCTATCTTTTTTTTTTATTTTATTGTAACATTATCTGCTATGTTTGTAGTCCTGTTACTGAATTTTATCTTACTGATTTTAGAATACTTATTCAATGTATCAAGTTGATCTTGAATCCTACTCCTGTCCTTTCACATCCTCTGTCCCTCCCCTAATGTTATCCTTATGTTTTGTAGATCATCTTAGATTACTTTGGTAACTTAGTTTACCAAATTACTTTCTGATTCTTGTAGGCCTTTCCTTCATAGCATCTTCTGTTCAACAGGCAACAGCTGATGATTACTCTCTGAGAAAAGTTTTATTAACTATCTGAGCATAATCTTCAAATACCTTCTTCCAAATTTGGTTAACAGAATATACGATGGAAGCATTGGAAAATGAAGATATAGGTCATCTGTTCTTTCTCAGTACTAACAAGACTCTTTGCAGTAGAGAAGTTGAGAAGAAATAGACAGTCTTAAAATACTTATGTCTGCTATGTGGTGATTATATTATAGGTGCAGTTTTGTTGATTAAGTATTTTTCTTCTATGCTTGCCTTTGTCTGACTATCAAATTTATGTTGTGCAGCAACTTTTCTTTAATCCTGTGGAACATTACATGTCTTCATGAGTTCTCAGAGGCAATAGCTTTTATCATAATCTGGTGTTTAACACAAGTAAGAAAGAAGAATCGCTGTGTCTAGAGAAAAGGTGATATTTGTGTGTTTTCTTTGGCTTATCTTCTCTGTATTTTTGAGTGATTTTTAATTCCTCCCCTGAAATGTTCTTACTATATATCTTTCCGTTTGCTGTGAATCTGTTGAGTGATTATCCAACATAAATCTAAGTACAACTAATATTTTCGACAAACAACCTGACAGTCAAACCCTACTAATCTTGATGGAAGCATAGTCTTTTTTGCATGTAAAGACAGTGTCTTCTCTCTAATGTCTTAAGCAAATCTGTTCTCTTGTCATGAGTCACCTTTCTGTGTGTCATCTCTCCTGCTTGTGCTCTTCCTTAATCTAATGCAGTTAACAGCGCTGGTATTTGGCACCTTCTGTTTTGTTCTGTTGCTATTTGAAATCAATGAAATTTGTTACCATATTGCCTCCTTGGGCACTGGACTAGGACCTGCTGGCACTTAATTCTCTGGGTGAAATGTGAAAAGTGCAGTCTAGGAGGTCTTTTAAATACATAGCTAGAGATTGTGAGGCATTATGTGTGCCCGTGGGGGACAAGAGAGAAAAAGTAGGGCCCCAGTCCTTCTACTTTTTCCATATTTTGCTGGCCAAGGGTTTGGTCTTTGTGAGTATTTTTGTCACTGGAGAGACTGAAACCAGCTGCTTTTATCCCCAAATTTAGATTTGGACTTGGAGAACGACTTGCAGACTCTGGTAGCTGACCTCTCTATTGTTACCCAGACTTCTGTAACCTCCAGGATGGTTTTAGTCTCACGCTGCCAGGAAATGCATTGTGTTGATAGTTACATTTGAGGATAAATAGCTGTGGCTGTGGATATCTATCAAGATTTATAAATAAATAAATAAATAAAGTAGCATTTTGGATATGTGCCCAGAACTTGAGGACCTCCTTGCTTGAGACAATTGAAACCACAGTGTGCCCTAAGTAGGGTTTATTTAGAGTGCTGAAATACTGTGTGCTTTGGCCCATGATGTTTGTTGCTCAGTGCACATATTCATTCTTCTCATAGGCAGTGTTTTTACTTGCATATCAATCACTAATTAAATCATGAGCAGTTATTGGGGGCAACATTTTCTTATCTCACAGTGTTTGGTTAATTTATTTCCCTATCTTTCTCTTACATTCCAGCAGCTAATTTTCAGCTGCAAAATTTACATTGCTGCATAGAGATGACTGACTTGCCTTCATTTTGCGTTAGTATTTCTGTGTTCTTCTGTAAAATGGGAGCACTGGGGAAATGACAGATTTTTAGTAAGCAGCAGCATTGGTAAGGATTTCCAACTAATTATGCTGGGACCGTGGGAAATGCTATTATCACTCTCTATAAAGCCCCCACCCCTGAAAATTGCAACTACAGAAAGCAGTGTAGATTCATGGAACATAAAACTACTTTATGGTGTCATGGAATTGAATTTGCTTTGGCCCTCTGCAAAGGAGATGACATTCTGGCTGGCTGGGCTGGTAGGTATTTTCAAATTTCAGTGTGCTCAGGTTTCCAGTTGATTTAAATTCTGTGCAGTTCAGGTAGTCCACTGCTGGCATTTCATCCTGCACCAGTACAAACATGGCTGGAGCTGCTAAAAATTACAAAATTAATTAGACACTAAAGATGTATCATGAAGACCCACATCTTACTGAAGGATTGTAGAGGAGTTCCCCTACTATGCTGCTGGCGGAACCCTTGGAACCTAGGATCATTTGGCAGTACACATTCCCTTCTTCAAGAAGATTCTATTTCCAGAGCATTTGTTCAAACTGCGCAGTACGAAGTAGCCTGATCACTACACTGAAATGAAACTCTTGCTATTTGTGTTGTATAAAAAATTAAGTCTGTCTTGCTTTTCCTAATTCCTCTCATTCTTCTCACCATTGCATTGGAGAAAGATTGCCCTCGATGCATGACTGGATGTGTGATCATACCCTATTGTTTTAAATATTTTAACTATTTATGGGTGAGTTTTGCATCTGAAACAAAAGTGCTTTGGGATTTCAGTTATTGCACTACCCAGAATGCTATGCAAATCTGATTGTTTTAGGCGTAGTGTCGTTCGTGTTTTTCTTCTTAACAGTTTTGAAAAACATGCAGTCAGTTTGCATGAACATGTCTTGCGCAAGATTTTATTACCTGCAATTTATGAAATAGTTGTTATATTGACTATATCACTTTACTCCTATTGAGAGAATACTGAAGCTTCTGAGTAATTGAGTTCTTCTGCCACTTGTTCAACTTTCAGGATCCTTATAATGGTACAATAGTACTAGCAACTGTGAAAGGTGATGTACATGATATTGGCAAGAACATTGTGGGAGTCGTTCTGGGCTGCAACAACTTCAGGTAAAGAGACTAAAACTGGGTAGCTGAGAGCAAAACCGTAAAATCAGTAGAAAATCAGTATCCTAGGCCTGCTGCAGCTGTGGAGATATTAGTTAGAGTTTGGCATGTATTAGGAACAGTTCTATATTCTCCTATCTGTGATAGATTGTGTCAGCTATAACAAATGTGGAGACAAGGAAATAGCATCTTTCTGTAATACCTTTTTCCTAAGAAATTGCCATCTGAGATGAATGCAGTTTAATATTAATTGAAAAATGTGTGAGAGCAGCATCAGTTTTTACATGTAATATTAATTAAGTGTATGTATAACATCTTAAACATAGAAGTATAATATCTGAAGAAACCAGACAGGACAATTCCAGTAGACAAGACTGCTTGTGTGTTTACTGATGTGCTGGAAAAAGGAAATCTTAGTATGTTTTTCAAGCTGTTTGTTAACAACAAGGTTTTAAAAATTCGCTGTGTTATGTTTTGTCATATAAGAGTTGAGATTTTAATTCTGAGCTTCATAAAAAAAGTCAGCACTTTCAAGGCCTGTGTGCATATGGCATGGTTGACAGCAGTGTTGGAATGAATGATCATGTTTCTACCAGAGTCCTTTGTCAAGTGGTGTGTGGACCTGAATGCTTTGGAACTCTGTCTTATCGTTCATTCGTTTTGTTTTGGTTTTGACTCGTTCTTCAAAAGAGAGCCAAGATAATTTCATCATTTTAAAACACAAAGCACTGAAGGTAGTAACAGCATTGTGTATATGTAGCAAACCTTGTTTCATTACTTCTTGAAATTCTGTTGTTTTCAAGCTTTATTTATTTATTTATCTATCTATCTATCTATTTATTTATTTATTTATTTTTATAACTTGGAGAAATGAGAGAGACTGAATGAAGCCAGCAGGCTTGCATGGCTCACTTGAAGCAGGGAAGTGGAAAAAATAGGTAGAAACTTTGACAATGGCTTGGGCTAATATTAATGAAGTAAATCACCTTATATTCCTGATGTAAAGTGTGATATCCACAAAAATGTTTAGTGTTGCCTGAATGTCCTCAAATAAAAAATTAATCACCAGAAAAACTCAATTTTCTTACCTACAGTTTTATTAGGAACTTGGTGCATTGAAAATTTTTTCCAGCCCATAGATGTTTCTATATTAAAATTCCAACAGTTGTGTGGAGAGAAACAAACAAAAATTAATCTCAGTTTTAGCTCGAATAAGCCATTCACAGTATGAGCGATGTGTTTGCCTTTTAACAGAACCATTTGACTACTTTTTAAAAGAATCTTGTCATCTCACTTCTTTTCACAGAGTTATTGATTTAGGAGTCATGACTCCATGTGATAAGATATTGAGAGCTGCTGTTGAGAACAAAGCAGGTATAGAGAGATTTCATTAGTACTCCTGAATTATTTAATTTTAAACCCCGCTTTTTTTTTTTTTTTTTTTTTTGCTACTCATTGCATTTCTGTGCTGCCTATTATTTTGTCAACTTCCTTCAGAGGGGTTGAAACATTTTCATTAACGGTGATAACTATTTAGTATTTGTCTCTTTCATGAAACTTAGTCTCAGGAACTGAAAACCTGGGTTAAATAGTAGAGATGTTTTAGTATCTGTTTTACAAATTGGTAAATGGAATTTTGGAAAGGTTGACAAACTTTATGTTGGGTTTTAAATCAGTATAAGAATTTGGCCTTGCCAAAACAAGGAGAAAACAGAATTAATGATTCTAGTAAAAAGAAATTGAACTTTCTGAACTCAGTTACAGTTGTAAACAGTCTTGGAAAAGATTATTTGTGTAGAACATAGGTGGTGAAACTGGAAAGTATTCGCTGTTTCTAAGAGCACAGTTTAGTACCTCAGCCTCTGGGGTTTGAAGTGTGCTAATCAGAAGTATTATATGTTTATTGTGAAACTAGTGCAGTAGGTGTTAAACAGCTGTGAAGACTGAAATCTCTAAAGCTGAGGATTCAGAATCACTTTCATTCTTGGAAAGCTTTCTAATTTAGGTAAACCTGTCTTCTACATTAGAGATTACCTTGCTTTCTGTCTCAGTGTTTTCTATCTGATGCATTTCTATCTGAAGCTATAAATTAAAGACTTCCACCCTAAAATGATTAATAAATTTTTACAGGATTTCCTAAACCTTTTATATGTATGTGTTTGTAAATTTTAAATAGATATTGTTGGTCTGTCTGGTCTCATCACCCCATCTTTGGATGAAATGATTTTTGTCGCCAAGGAAATGGAGAGATTGGCAATAAAGATTCCTTTGCTGATTGGAGGAGCAACTACTTCTAAGTAAGATATCTCTGTTGAGAAAAGGGGTCATGTGTACGATAATGGTGTTAACCAGGGCAAAATCTCAGTAGCAATTTCTCTCTCCCTTTTTCCTCATTTTCCCCAAACACACACTTTTTCAATTGATAGTATCTCAAGTGGTTCTCATATGATTGGGTTAGGTATCACAGAATCACAGGATGGCTTGGGCTGGAAGGGATCCCAGTAATCAGTTTCCAACCCTCTGCCACAGGCAGGGCCACCGACCTCCAGACTAGACCAGGTTACCCAGGGCTCCATCCAGCCTGGTCTTGAACACCTCCAGGGATGGAGCATCCACAGCCTCTCTGGGCAGCCTGTTCTAGCACCTCACCGCTCTCTCTGTGAAGAACTTCCCCCTGACATCCAATCTGAACCTTCCCTCCTTGACCATAAAACCATTCCCCCTTGTCCTGTCACTATCTACCCTTGTAAAAAGTTGATTCCCTGGTATAATTCCCCAGTATGAATCATTTTGAGACTAGAGATGATCATACAGGCATCAGGGAGCTACTTTCTTTCAGGAAGTATTTTCGTAGATCATTGTTCAGCGCTGTGCTGATTGTGTTGAACCTCCAATCCTGTTCAAGCAGGGTGATAGAGGATACATTCTAGCAACTTGCCTTTAAGTAGTTACCATTTTTGCATTTGATAAGCTGAACTTTTTTGTTGATATCTTGTTCTACCACAGATGTGTTTTGGGCATAGTGTAGTGGCCTTGTCATACTTTGCTAAGTGGTTTATGTACGCTATTCTTGAGTAGGTGACAGCTCAGAAGGCTGCGGGGTCATTTCTTACGTAATTAAAAGCTGTTAGCAGCTTTACTTTCTTTACCAGAGCAGCACGTAGTCCATCAGAACCATTAGCATCATGTATTTTGTATTAATGGCCTTAGCAAACAAGGAATATCAGGACCGCTACCTGTCATCCTGTGGTTATAATGCAAGGTTCACTATATCCTTTTTCTTCTTTTTCATGTGGATCTCTTTACCTATGGCTTTGATAGTGAAAACAAAGAGTTTTTTTCCTAAGCAAAAATAAGAATGGGTGGAGTATTATTCTAAGTGGAGGGCCTTAGAGGGCACTTTCTGTCTTTTTAGTATCTAAACATCACTGTGGCATAATAATTGATTTAAATAAGCAACATCAAACAGATTTGTAAAATTTATACATAACGATGAATGCAGATGACAGCATAACTTTGTCATTAAATGTGGAAATAATTGAACGGTGTATATAAAATAAGTTTTGTATTCATAAACAGTTTTACTCATGTGAACTCTAAATATAATTGTGCACATGACTGGACACATACAATTTCTTTGAAATATGTGTGAGATGAAGGTATTCTTTATGGAAAACTGGATTAGTAGTATGTGTTTAATTTTACTCGCACAGCTTTGAGTTTAACCTCATGTATTCTGAAAAGTTGTGTACTGATTAGAGCTTGCTAATAAAGAACTGTCTGCATTTATTCTCTGAAATAGGTAGACCTCATGATTTGTAATGGGTAGACGATGCGTACTTGGAAAGGCAGAAAATGAGGTTAGTTTGAAAGAAAGAGTCTAGATTCTGACTACAGAATCTACATAATGAAGTTTCATTTTACAACAACGTTTGTGTTATTCTGCTGCTTTGTTGAATTCAGATGTTGACAAATAATGGTGATGGTTCTATTGTGGTAATGTTCTTTAAAAAAAAAAAAAAAAACAACAGAAAACCATACTTGGTGATACAGTGCCACTGTAGGATTATGCTCTGTTTACTTTGTCTGTTCCTGTCAAAATGTATGATGAAGTGTCTTTCTTTCTAATAAAATGAGCTCATAAGATCAACAGTGCATCACCTAGAATCAAATCAAGATGATCTTAGACAATTGGTTACTGAACTGTTTCACAGTCATCATTAACCTTAATTTCTAGTGCTTTTACTATTTGATAGAATTGAAGAAAAGGGAGCTTAAGCCTCAGTTCAGAGCTGATAACTTTTGACTGGGATATGAGTATCTGTTAGATAAACTGGGAGTTCTTAATTTAGATGACTAGGCTGACATAACAGTTGCAAGTCTGTTCTGTTTTATTGCCATAGGCAGAATTCCTTTTTCAGGTAAAGAGAAAGCTTCTGCCTCTGAAGCAGAGCATTATGGAAATTGGAATAATCCTCTCTAAAATACGTTAATTTTAATCCACAGACCCAGAAGATAGCACATGGGAGGGAAATCTGGAAGATGAACAAACAAGATTTTACCTTAATTTGTCTAGTGTTTTGTTAGGTCTAGTTTGGAAGTTTCTTGCTGATACTACTGAGAATTAAACTAATTAATTGCTGACTTTCAGTCAGCTGATTAGACATTGAGGATATATAAGCTGGTCCATTATGTATGAAGCATTCTGATTCTCTTTGAAGTAGAGTTTTTATGTACCTGTTAAAAATCTGCTACTCATTGATAGTTTCTTGTTTTGAAATTTTGGTCTGTGCATTGTCAGGATGTATTTCGTATTTCACTGGGACTTGTTGTCTGTTTTCCTGCTTTTGTTTGTTTCAGTTGTGAAATGCTTGCTCTTTTTTTTTTTTTTTATTTAAGAACACACACAGCTGTTAAAATTGCCCCCCGATATAGTGCACCTGTAATTCATGTCCTGGATGCATCCAAGAGTGTTGTGGTTGTAAGTTCTAATTCATATTTTCTCCTTTATGCAAATATGTATGTCCCGCTTTTCTTTCTTATGCCTCTCATCTTTTTGTCTAAGATTTAACATTATGGGAAAAACTGTAAGAGACCCTAGGAGACCACTTCTTGAACTAGTGTCACTTGAACAATTTTTTTTTCTGTAGCCACTTAGTTATCTGATTGAGCTGATTTGACTTTTTGTCAATGGATTCCTATATTTACGTCAGTTTTCTAATGATGGTGACATGATTGACTTTGAATTCTTGACTGTAGTTTTGAGATGTTTAAAAATGAGGAGCAATGTGATTAGATGTGATCTGCTGTTCTCCCTATTTTAGAGTCAATTTGTGAAATAAGAGATATGGCAACTGGAAAACAGTACTATGAAGTGGCTGACAGATCTTCGGAATAGGATATCATTCTGTTAGACAAATAGGTAGTCTTTGCAAAAAAATAAATGTTAGAAAGGAGTAAGTTGCCTGTTGTTTCTTTACCACTCAGCTTCTAGAGTCATAGAGTATCCTTCTCTTGGGTCTTTTGAGAGCCAGATGGGACTCTGCTAATATTGCCTGTCTAGAAGGGCACTATTTTCACTAATAATCCTATGTTTAAGTACGTTTTGAATGTTGTTTGCAGTTTATTGGTAAGGCTTAAGTTAGTATTGTCGGATGTAATTGGTTAAAGTTGTTGGAAACTAGCTTCTGAAAGATAGCTTAGTCTGAAATTCATACTGTGTCCTCATAGTATGTACTTAGTGCATTCTCTTTTCTTTCTGCAGTGCTCCCAGCTCTTAGATGAAAATGTAAAGGATGATTTCTTTGAAGAAATATTAGAGGAATATGAAGAAATTAGACAAGAGCACTATGAGTCTCTCAAGGTACAAATATAATTAATCTATCTTATTTTCCTGTTTGAAGTGGTTGGTTCTTGTATCGTTACTAACTTAGTTTCAGCTCTTTATGAAGACCTTGACATATACTTGTGCTGATTTTGTTGAAAAAAAAAAAAGAAAAGTTCTAGCCTATTAGGGATAATTCTGCATGAGTCTAACATACTTACATAGTCTAACATACTGACAAAGTCTTGACTGTCCAAAATGAGAGCTTGCTGATATTTAGGAAATCTCTATGGGGATGGCAGTCACATCAACTTAACCAGTCTACAGAAGACCAGTGCTCTCCCATGGCACTAGCTGAAAACAGGGAAATACAGAGGTAACTAAAATGACACTGATTGTCTTTGATGATCCTGTCCTGTGTTCTATTGAATATTCTATGCTACCACACTTTCCTGTTGTCTTTGCGTTGTTTTGGTTAGGGATCTGAGCAGTTTCGAAGTAGAGAACTTGCATTGCAATTTTAGGAGAGTAAAGAGAAAACAAGAAGAAATTAAAGGTTGGGAATGGCAGTGCCTAATAATGTTTGACTTTTCTGACATTGTTTTTGTAAAGAATCCTTGAAGCAAACTGAAAGTCATCTGACTCTTAAATGGTCTTCTGATAGTCAGAGATAAAGGTTGAGGCCTCCTACTCAGAACAGTGAGTCCAGCCAAGTCATCGTTTTTAAGATCAGTCCACTAACTGAGATCACCAAGTGCAGAGCTCTAAGTTAAAGAGAGGTTTGTAGTGAATTCAGCCAGTAGTTTTTGAAATTGAAATTGGTTTTTATCAGAATTGTTCTGCAGAAAGTTTTGCCTAGAACTGTATGACTACTGTAATGGTTAGAGTTTATTAGAAAGTTGAGTGTTTTTATGAGTAACCTTTATGTCCATATAGGAAAGAAGATACTTGTCTCTACAGCAAGCTAGAACAAAAGGTTTCCATAATGACTGGTTGTCAGACCACAAACCAGGTCAGTTCATATGTTAGTGGTAGTAGAGGTGGTGATTTTATTGTCTTTGTTTCATTTATTTATTTAATTAATTGAATGTTTTAGAAATAGGGTAACAACTTGCATAAACTCATGTCTGCATGAGAGTCTTTTTTCCATTGTTTAAGTTCAATGGAGGAAGAGGTAGACTTTTCTACACCTGTTTGTGTGCCTTTTTTTTTTGTTTGTTTTTCTTTTAATACTAAACACCAAATGTATAAACAGCCTTCCACAAGAAGATGCCTCCTGCAGTGGCATTAACAGGTGACTGCTTTGTCTCTTTATTTACAAGGCTATTGCAGGTTAACCCCTCATAGGCAGCTAAGCTTTGCACAGCTCCTCACTCACTTCTACCTCAGTGGGATGGGGAACAGAATCTGAAGGGTAAAATTGAGAAAATTTGAGCATAGTACTGTATGTGCTGCTACAAAGAGAATTACATCTATTCCAGTGAAAACCAGTACAAAGTCTAAAGGAGATGAAAATTTTCAGTAGCTCATATTAATAAAAGCTTTGTTATAAGTCAGGGAACAGCAGAAATAAAACAAGTACAAAGCTTGTGTATACATCATAGCATAGATTTATATCTCTCACTTCTGATGCATACACACAACAGTGATGGTAGCAGAAGCTCTTACAAATTCCATATTAATTGACAGAGCTATTTTACAATACCATAGCCTATTATGTCTGCATGTAGAAAGTGGTATTTGTAATTATGTATGACACAAGGCTGTAAAATCTTTTGGTTATGGATAGGTTGATTTTGGTGTTACACTGAATATTGTCCCATGAAATAGTTGGGAAGTACAACATCAAGTAAGGGTTGATTTACAGGAAAATACAGAAGGCCTTATATTTTCTATTTTGACTTTCTATGCTTATTTTTATTTTTTAACCCAGAGAATGGTATGACTTGGGAAGGATATGGCAGGGAGAATTTTAAATTACTTAAGAAGAATTCTTTTGCAGTGGTGGAGGCTGGGAAGCATCAGTTATGCTGCACATATAAGAGCAATATTAAATAGTTGTCTTCATGTCAGATTGTACTTCTGGTTCCTACAGTTAAGCCAAAATTCATTGGTACAAAAGTATTTGAAGATTATGACCTGAAGAGGCTAGTAGAATACATTGACTGGAAGCCTTTCTTTGATGTTTGGCAACTTAGAGGAAAATATCCAAACCGAGGTTTTCCTAAAGTCTTTAATGATAAAACAGTAGGTAAGTGATGAAATTACATTTACTTCGTGCTCGTGCAGCATTCAGTTTGTGAATATTTTGAAACAGACAGAAATGGTGAAAATGCATTCTGGAGGTTGGTGGCCCTGCCAGTGGCAGGGGGATTGGAGCTTGATGACCCTTGAGGTCCCTTCCAACCCAAGCCATTCTGTGATTCATTGACACTTAAACATTACTGAAATAATTTGTGTAAAACAACATTTACTGATATTGTTGTGTGAGGCACGAGAGTGCTTAGTCATAGTTAAATTCACTTACTGAAACATGGGCTGCTATTTTAATGAGAGAAAATGCGAACAGTGCAATTAGCACATATCCCTGTTAAGGATGAAGATGTCAGAAGGTCTTTTTTCTCTTTTTAATACCTACTCAGTAGGCTTTGGAATACGTGATGAAATTGAAAATGTGACACTGAAGTAAATGTTTTGTATCTACTCCACTGTGGTAACGTAGGCACATGAACAATTTCCCTGTTGCTCATTCTGAGTCCTCAACCCCTACTAGGGTGGTGATGGCTGTGCCATTTGTTTTGAGATAATATATTATTACAGCTGTGTAGACATTAGCACACTGCTATGCTCATTTTATGCTGTAGCTGATAGACTTTTTCATTTTCCATAATATTCTCTAATGCACCAACCTTCAGCAGTTCTTAAACTTGTTCACCTGCTTGTGAGCACTTGCCTTTTCTAAAGGTTTTTTTTTTTTCTTTAATCTTTTTTGGTAGGTGAAGAAGCACAGAAAGTTTATAATGATGCTCAAAATCTCCTGAAAATATTGATTAATCAAAAGAAATTACAAGCCAGGGGTGTGCTTGGGTTCTGGCCAGCTCGAAGTGTTCAAGATGATATCTATTTGTATGCTGTTGAAGAGGCAGTGGGATCTTCGGAACCAATAGCAAAATTTTATGGCCTGAGGCAGCAGGTAAAGTGACAGAACACTTGTTAAATAAAGTGATTTTTTTCTGAATTGCGAGAGTAGAACAGAAACGATGTAATAAAATCTAAAGTAAATAATTGCCATTATCTGTGTGCACTTGTCTTGCCATTTCTTTCAGTAATAACAAGATCTTGTGAGTAATGACCCAAGTATTTCTATTGTAGCATTTGCTGTATTTTGCATTGTAATAGTCGTACAAAATGCTTTGAGACTTGACAGCTTCAAATCTGTTTTCTGTCTTTATTTTTTTTCCTAAAGCATTGTGCTTTATATATTTATCATATCAGTCCTATATGCCAAGTTAGAACCTAAGGAACCTTAATTATATAATGCTATCTCTGGATTCTACCTTAACTTTCTGTTTGGATATGTTAAAGATTAATCATACTCTTAATTAAAATAGCTGAGAAGTAAAGCTCATTGGAAATGAATATTTCTCTTAATTTTTTGGTATAAAATTCCTCATATGACGAGCCAATTTAGAATTAGTTTTCTGCTTAATTCTAATTGTGAGAATTGTTATTTTAAGTATTTGTTCTTGATTCATGCTGGTATTTGCATTTATTTTGATAACTTGTACATTTTCAAGACTGCTTCTCTTCCCTGCATTTCAGTTTGACTTCTTCATAGTTCATATATTTAGTCATCAAATATGGCAGAAACAGATCTAACAAATACTTGAATTTCTGAAATACATTATTCTTATTCTGTGCCAGCATTGCAACATTTCACTGAGAGATACATTGCTTAAAGTTTATCTACCAGCTCCCTGGAATAGATAATCTATTACATGGAGACTGATCTTAGTGTGTCTTGAAGTCCACGGCAGATGTTTATATAAACAGTTCTCAGAAATGTTCAGGGGAGGCTGTTCCAGGGCACGTTTTGGTAGCCCATGCAAATCATGTTTACTTTTCCTGTTCTTTTTGTCTCATATGTTTGCAATTTATTGAGGATTTCTGAGAGTTTAGCAGCATGAAACTACATTACTGTGGGTACCGTTTTTCTGGACTCTATTCTGTTTTAGCTGAATGTATTTCAATGTAGTATACATAGTGATCCAGCAGAGACTGGAATAAAATAGAGAAGAATAATTGTATTGTGTTTTGTATATAAAATCTTCCTCTCGGTACACAGAGTTCTCTCTGTGATGTTGTCATCATTAAACGTGAGATGTAAATCTGAAAGTTTGAAATGTTTAGTATTTTCTTGTAACTGTGATCATTTCAAAAGAGCCTTAAATTTAAATAGGGATCAAATGAAGGAAAACAATAGTTCTTCTTTTTGATGGTACTTGTTATAACCTTTTATTATATAAAATATACTGTTCATTTCTTTGGTTTTGAGGGGTGATGGCATTTTTTTGTTTTTGTTTTTGAAACTACATCTGGGGTTGGCTTAAAAGCATTATTAAACACTGAAATGGCTGAAGAATCCTCTCCAAGCTTTCTTATTCTAAGTGACGGCCATGAAATATTTTTTTTTTTTTTTAAGTTGCATAGATTTACAGGAATTGTCCCACTTCTTTGTTGTTGTTGTTGTTTTTTGAACAGAAGTTGTGTTCGTGCAACAAGTAACTGATTTTACCCTCAACTTCTTGTTAGATGCTGTTGCCAGCTTTCGGTCACCTCTTTCTATTCCCTTTTTTCCATTTTTGGGAAAGGTGGCGAGTGGGGTCTTTCCTTTTTGCATAAACCCCCTTGAACCTTGTTTGGGGTTCAACTTTTCAGTAGTGATGGATGACTTTTGTTTCAGTTTGTATGTGGATAGAGTGAACATAGTTCTGTAGTACAGAATAGACAGTACCCTGAGAGCCATGTGGTTTGTAGCATAAGAAACAAAGAATGTTTACAGACTCTCACAGGCATTCCATAGTGGGAGTTGCTGAAGAGTTCTGCAGTTTGCATAGTTGAGGTGTAAGCTATCCACTATCCATTTTGTTGACAAATGTGGAGTCTGAGTGTTACAGATGGAAAATTCCTCTTCTTCCCCAGTGGTTGGCAGAAGCGTTTGCTGTTTTATAATACTTTGTCTGCAGAATTAGCTGTTAAATCTTACTAGCTGTAAATAGAACCAGAACATCTCTCTATGTCTGTTCAGTACAGAATCTCTCTCCTTTGACATTTTGTTTTTTAGCGATCTAAGCACCCTCAGAAGAATAGAAGTGGTTTTCATCTGATTGTAGGAGAGGAAAGCTGTTGTGGTTCAAAGACTAGTTAGGTATTTGTCAGAAATGCTCCAGGCCTTTTAGTCTTAAAAATAGTGGTGTTTGAATCAGTAATATTCTAATAATATGTTTTTAATGTTCTGTCTTATTTGTTTATTAATATAATTTATTTTACTTTAGGCTGAGAAAGATTCTGCCTGCACAGATCCGTATTACTGTCTGTCAGACTTCATAGCGCCACTGGAATCTGGCATTTGTGACTACTTAGGTCTTTTTGCTGTAGCCTGCTTTGGTGTGGATGAGTTATGCAATGACTTTAGGAGACAGGACGATGAGTACAATATCATAATGGTAAAGGCACTTGGAGATCGACTGGCTGAGGTACAAGTTTTTATGATGTTTCCTTGCAAATTTTTTGTCCTAGATTTGACAAACTGCTGTTTCAAGTTTTATCATAAATGTAGACTGTTGCCTTAGTTTATGCTCTGTATTAAACCTGGAAGTTGAACTGGTTCTGCTGAGATTCTTTCAAGAGGAGAGTAGTCTTCTGAGCCAGAAGGGAGTCTGCTATCCATGCCTTCCAGGTGCAGAGACTCTTCCAACTTCTTTATGAGGGTTTTGATTGTTGGTAGAATTTAGAAAGTTTTTTAAACAAAGGCTGCTTAAACAAAACTGTCTTTAAATCTTGCTTTGTGTACAAGAGAATGAATGTTCAGACCTAGATTGAATCCCCCAGTATTCTTGAACTGACATCGGTGCTTGACATTGAATTGATGTGCTTTCAGCTTTAATGGTAACTGTGAAGATGTGTCCAAGGCACAAGTCTTTTGACTTAATGTACCTTAAGCTTAGACAGGCATGCTCTTAAAACTTTAGCTGAAGTGGTTTAGAAGGTTCTGTCCCTTCTTTCCAGCTCTGCCTCTGTCTGCTTGCCTCTATGCTTATCAGTGTATCAGTGTAAAATTTATAGGACTTTTAGTGCAGGTCAAGGAGAATTAGCTGTAGTTAAGTATTTTAAACTATAAGAGTTTTAGAAAGAATTATTTGATACCATTGAACGATGTTTACTGATGTGGAAATTTCTTCTGAACACAACCATTGCTGGCTACATAGTATAATCTGTAAGAGCAGATACAGGTACAAAACAACTGCCACTTACTTTCAGGTTAGAGGAAAGATCTGATGTTGGAAAAAAAAGCAGTAGACTATATTTACACCTGATACTAGGATGGTCAGAATGATTTGGCATTCCATAGGTAGATCTGGATGTGATATCCAAGATAGACCTAATGTCTTCAGTGCTTTAATGATGTAATACTACCATAACCTAACGATGTAATACTACCACAAACTACTGAACTTCATCTTTAGTTACCACTCTAGATACTGCGCAGGATTTTAAAGCAGGATAACAAAAAAAAACCCCATTATCTACCAATAAGAGAAAAAACTAAAACATCTAAACTGGAAAAATAAGTGTGGTATGGAAATCTTTAATGTAATCAACTTTTTCTCCTATTATAATATCTCCCTCTTAAAAAATTCAGGTGGAAACGTGGAGAAAGTCTTTATTATTGTGCATCTTTCACAAATAACTATTGCATTCATTTCCACAAAACAATGTTTATTTTTTTATGTGGAAACTATGTATATATTTGCACTGTATTTCAAGGCATTTGCTGAGGAGCTCCATGAAAGAGTTCGAAGGGAATTCTGGGCTTACTGTAGTGATGAGCAGCTAGATCTTTCTGACCTACGCAAAATTAAATATGAGGGAATTCGGCCTGCTCCTGGTTATCCAAGCCAGCCTGACCATACAGAAAAACTCACAATGTGGAAGCTTGCAAACATTGAGGAAACAACAGGTAACTACATCAGCCTTACTAAGACTTTTAAACTGTTCTTGTTTAATTAGAGAATAAAATGTCAATGAAACAAAGAACTGCATGTAAAATGGAACTGATGTAGTTCTGGAAATTGATGCATTTTCCCCTTTTATTTTGCTTTTCTTTTTCCTCATGCAAGGAAAAAAATACAAAATACTTCCAGTGCTTTTGCTGAATGAGTTTTGTCCTTGATTAGCACATTGCATGCAAAGAGGGCTTTGCTACACAGAGAGAAAAATTCTAGTCTCCTTATGGCTACAAGGTGATATTCTAGATAGAAACGAAATAAAAGCTAATTCAGCAACGTGTTTCCTGGTCCACAGAAACCTTGAGATGGTAACTTTTTTTAAAAGAAGAAATTCTGTTTGTCTTTCTCTTATGTTTTACATATTGAACACTTCACTGTTAGTTCGCATACAAAATACCTTCCTGTGTTTCAAAAGCTCTAGTTAGCCATTTCATTTTTGAAAATATCCTTTTTTTTTTTCCTGCAAACTATACAGTTACTGTACAGTAAAGCTGTAATGAAGGTCTGCAATCTGTTTAAAGCTTTATGTATTTTCTTTGGAATGAATAAGTAGAGAATGATTTTGTCTTTTCAACTCATTGGAAAGCTACTTGATTTTGAGTTTACTTGAAGCTGTCCAACAGAAAAAGACTCTGAACTTATGCTTATTATCAGTCTGGAGAACAAGTATGTTTTCATTCTGTTTTTCAGGAATTGGTTTGACTGAATCACTAGCAATGATACCTGCTTCTGCAGTTTCTGGCCTCTACTTTTCCAGTCCCAAATCAAAATATTTTGCTGTTGGCAAGATATGTAAAGATCAGGTAACTTACACAGTCCATAGAGGTAGTTACAGTGTTCAAAAACAGTTTTTGTCAACAGGAAAACCCAGAGTTCCCAAACTTTCATTGTGTTTTATGTTCTCTTTGCAGGTTGAAGACTATGCACTGAGAAAAAAATTGTCAGTGGCAGAGGTGGAGAAGTGGCTGGGACCCATTCTAGGATATGATACTGAATAACTGTGGGAGGCATTTTCTTTTGGTGATCCATTTGCCATAAGGAAGAACAAAGTGGCATCTTTTATCTTTCATCAGTGTCCTTAGTATTCATTGGAAGTGCTTTATTGTTTTTTGTCACAGGTGTGGTCCAAAAAAAAAGCCCAGAACCCCAACTACCCCAACAAACCAAATGAATTCAAAAGCAAGAGGAAAATCCTTCCTATCGAGAAGTTCATCCTTCCTATTGAGAAGTTCCCTTCCAATCCAGCTCAGTATTTTGTTGTCTTGTTCCTAATTTTTGATTAAGGAACTTATATTTCATGTGCCAGGTACTTGAGACCATGAATGCATTACGAATCTCTTAGTCATAGCAACATGAAGCTAGTTGCAGGGTGAGATGTGGAAGTGTCACTCCTCTCCTGTCCTTAGAAAGGCTTTGAGATGAGGGCCACATATCTGTGGACTGATGTTCAACCGAACTTCTGTTATTTGAACGTATATTAGCAAATCAGCGTCATACAGAAATACGATGTGATTTTTTTTTTTCTGTGAAGTCAGCAAAGGTTTTAAACTGAGTTACCAAGAACAACTGCTGTACAAACAGATCTCCTTTTCTCAAATGTCTGCTCCAAATTTAGGTCATGTGTATAATGTTTTTTTTTCTCTAAATAATAACTCAGGTTTTAAAAATACTTTGTGATGACGACTGTAGTGAAAACTATCAAAAGAATATAATGTGCTGGAGCAATATCAGAGATGCTGTATTATGATAAAACATTAAATGAGATGACCGAGCCTGTTCAGTTGTCTCATGCTTAATTTCAGCTGGCCATGGTCTGTTTCTACTCTGTATGAAGTGTGATGACACTTTCCTGTCTTCCCATCTCACAGTTATATTCCAAGGATTAAATCATATGCAAACAGTCTTTTATTTATGAAAAGTATGGGAAGCGTAATCATTAGTATAATCAGGCATTCAGAAATCTTGGAGCTGACCAGAGTTCTACAAACTTTTAAGCTTCTGGGCACCTTTATTTTAAAACCAAATAACAGCAACACTATCATAAGTAACAGTTAATAGCATAGGATTATTCTTCAGATTTAACTTTAAGTGAGCTAATTGTTCATAGTTCTTAACAGTCCCCTGAAAGTGCCTCAAGTATTATTTAAAAGCTAATGTTGTAAAATAGTATAGCAGGAAAGTTTCATTTTTCTGATCTCTAACTGTAAAGAAAAGAATCATTTTTGAAGAAAACTTACTTAAAAGTAACTTAAAGTGCGATCTATTGTTTCAATTTTTGAAATATTTCTGACTTTATGCTAAAAGAGTAATCTTTAATCAACAGTTTAATAAAGGTTAAACAGTTGATGCTGTTACCATTGTAGAATTCTTTGAACAGCAGTACATAGTGCTGTAATTTGAATAAATAATTTCAAAATCAGTATACATGTTGTATTATTAATCTAAAAGAATAATTGCTGCTGTCAGGTTCTTAAAGTAGTTGAGGATCATGGTTTTGCCTGGGATAGAGCTAATTTTCTCTGAAGAGGCTTGTATGATGCCAGGGTTTGGATTTTTGGTGAAAATAGTCGTGATGTTAGTGGTAGCTGAGTAGTGCATACTGCTGAGCAGAGTAAAGGTCATTTGTATTTCTGATGCTGCCCTGCCAGTGATGAGCTGGGGGTGCACAAGGAGCTGGGATAAAAGCTGGTAAAAAGGAGGAAGAGGAGATGTTTTGAGTGATGGCTGTTGTCTTCCCAAGAAATCATTGCATGTGCAAAGCCCAGCTTTCCTGGGAGTGTCTGAACATCTCATCTGCCTGCTCTTCTGAAGTAGTCAATGAATTCCTTATTTTTTGTTTGCTTGCAGTGTGATTTTTGCTTTACTTGATAAACTGTTTTTATCTCAACCCATGAGTCTTATCTTCACAATCCTGTCCTCCACCTCACCTGGGGAGAGTGAGCAAACAGCTCTGTGTTGCTGAGCTGCTGCTGGGTTAAACCACAACACCGTGTGTTCTTAGTGCTTTGGAGTGTGTCATCCTTTAATGATTTATAAAAATAGTATCTCCCTTTCTCTGCATATTAAGAAGTGAAATACATATCCTTGTTGATCAGCTGATTCTTGTTGCTGGAGTACTACCATAGTAGAATGCTCTCTTATACTGCAAAAATACTGTGGGGTGTGTGTGTGGTTGGGGGGGAGGGGGGAGTCATAATACTGGTGAAAAATAGTCCTTGAAGTATGTAGCCTGTAAAAAATTGAAATCTGTTTTGTTTTTGTTTTTGTATGTGCACCCTTGCTTCAGTTAATGTTTGGGATACCTCCTTTCCACCATTACGTATCTTTAGTGTTTGAAGGAGAGTGTCTTATTAGTCTGAGGTCAGAGTTTGACTTGAGTGGTTTGATTTTGTTAGTTTTATTTATTTTCCTGAAATCGATAGCACACAATTGAGTGAGCACAGCTTTAGTGGATTCGTACCGACAAAGTAGGTCCATTTCTGTGTAACCCAATGGAGGTGTTACCTTGCATTATAAGCAGTGGCTTTCAAATGCTATCCTACTTACTTTATCCATACGTTGAGACTGATCTTCATCTTTGCTTGCAAAACTTGTGATTGTGAGAACGTTTGGAAGACTTGTTATACAAATGTTTTTAACTGAGACAGTTTTGAACTGTCAGTTGATATCTCGAGTAAGAAATGTTTTTGTTCTTCTTTCCAAAGATAAGATAAATTATGAAGGAAAATGGTCTCATAGTTTACTGATTGGGATGTTCACTTACATCAAGCTATACTGAATAGCTGTGGTAAGAATTTACCTATTTGAAATAAATTAAGTGGAACTTGATACTAGGCAGAAAAGACAGACAGATTTAGAATGCCTACAAGAATTTTTGCAGTGCTTTTTTAAGTAATGCAAATAAAGATCTAAGAGATGGTGGAAAATTAAGAATGTTTTGTCAACAGTTATTCTAATTTTCATGAATAATTTACTTTTGATGCTTGCATTTTATAGTCAGGCCAGCAGAATGGTGATTAAGTTTCGAGGCAGATAGAATTCATTGGTGATTATCAACTAAATCTTAGAGAATGGTTTGGGTTGGAAGGGACCTTTAAGACCATCTAGTTTGCATCCTTGTTAAACAGTATGAATCTTTGTTCACCCTTTCACTTAAATTCATTTATGAAGCCCTTAAAACACAGGTGGTTTCCAGAAACAGAGTAGTAGTGAGTGGGTGGCCTTTGAGAATAATAACTGTTTGAAGTTCTGTTTTTCAGAAAAGTTTTAGTTTACTAATAACTGACTGAGTTTCATGAAAAATTGATTCAAACCTTGACTGATCTACCTGAACACATCTTGAAAAAAACTGGGCATAATGTTGTTGGAGCACTGGAAGAGCAAGAAAAGTAGTAACTTAATTATAGTTCAGGACATTTGTTCCATGCAGAATCAGCAGTACATGTTCTCAGTCAGTGGAGAATATTATTCCTTTGCTTTCAATTATCATGTCATTGGCCTGGCAAAGCCTGTTCAGCCCCCTGCAAAGTCATTTAATTAGATTGTCAGGCCTGTGTAGGTGCCTATTCGAAAATGAAAATATACTGTGAACAGAATAGATACATGTTTATCCTGATTTCACAATTAGTTTGTGTAGTGTCCAGCGAAGCACAGAACTGAAAAACCAGTGCAGTATGCCTCCATGTTCCTTTGTTCTATTAATACCACCATGGTTGAATATCTTGACATTTTTGACCATGCCAGCATGCCTGATATAAATAGCTGTGCAAATAGAGCTCAGCTGAGATTACCAAACTTGGTGTTTCGGATTTTTGATCCAACTTGAACAGGGACGTCTAAAAGCAAGCTAGGAGTTATCCCTTTTATCCCTTCTGGCCCTAATCTGCCATGATGACTGAAAAATTAAAGACCCTTTTCTCAGGAGTTTCTGCCTAACTGCCTTATCTCTAGTATGGCCTTTGTCAGATGCCAGCATAATCTCTCTTATTTCTTCCTACGAAAAGAGCATGAAATAAATGGATGAGGCATGGAAATTCAGTTTTGACTTCATCTTAGATCTTGGCTCATCATCTTTTCTACTTCCTTATCAAATCAGCATCCCGTTCTGCTTTTTGTTTTTCCTTCCAGCATCCCATCATTAACCTAGATGTCATTTTTCTTGGACAGGTCCCTTTGTAGACTCTGTGAAACTGGAACCGTAAAGTGTTTTTTTTTAAGTCTATTTCCAAGTGTGAAGCTGTTATCTAACCAAGGAAGAGGAATTTTGCCTGGGAAGCATTGGACGTTACTATCTATTGGAGTTAAAAGCTTTATCTTTAGAGCCTTGCTATATCTTCAAGAAATTTCTCCGCAGATCAGATGTTTACATGTAGTAAAGGCAGCTAGAGGTGTGTGGGATTCACAGAAGGTAAATAAAGTGGGTAGGCCTGTAGATAGGAGGTGAAAGACTGAGCAAAAGTTGTAGCAAGTGCACCTCTTAAAATAGATTCTCAGTATTTATCCTATAGTAAATGATAATAAAGGCTATAGCGCTATAGCCCATACCTTCTGTCTACCATCAAAATATTAGAAATGTAATTTGAGAACAAGTTTTAGAGTGTTTTCATTTATTTAATCTGTGGTTGGAATTAATGAGTTATAGTCACATTTTTGTGTGAGAGAGAGAAAGGAAGAAGTGGTACTTGTAGCCAGCTTACTGCTGGGGGGAATGTGCAAGCTGTCAGTATTGCGATATATGAAAATAAAGCATTCTTTTTTCCAGGATTTTCAAAGATGTTAAAGCTGTGCATCAGCTCTGTATCTGCACAAAGGCCAAACCAGATCTGATCACAGCTGCGATACATATATATCTTGGGATTTTTTTTGTTGCTGTTTTCCTTAGTGAAGGTGTTTTAAATGCCATTTTTTAAAGTGTGCAGGAATGCAACTTGATTGAATGTTCTGTTCGTTAGTACTTCTGTGTACTCTAGTCTATACTATTTTCTCCTTTTCCTCCTTCACATTACAGGTGTGAATGTCTAACTCAGCCCTACTAATGACCTGTGAGTGACACATGTGTCACTCACAAAACGTGTATGATGTTTTTAGAAAGAATTGAAAACATATATTACTTCTTGTTGTCGTTGTTAGATTTCAGCAAATTTCTCCTCCCAGCACATGGACAACTGTTTTCCCTTTTAATCCAGACATCAACTGGGAATCTAGGTTGAGCTTCACAAGTGAAGTACAAAGAGGGTCTATAAAGGTGTCAGCTCTCTGTGGTTGGTGGATCCCTTTGTACTTTTTTTCCTGTTATGACCTTGTGAGTACAAATATGTACATACTTTTCATATTAGAGCAGCTGTGGTGCAAAAAGTAAGAGAGAAAAAGCCTTGCTCAGTGGTGAAGACTTAGCAAAGTGATCTTTAGAGATACATCAGTAAAATGTGTACTGTAACTGTTGTCATTGATCAGGATACATTTTTTAACTGCTGTCTTAATCTTGTCTGTATTCAGCTGTTTTTATTTCTGGAAATCATTAATTGTGAGACCTCATGCTTTGCTAAATACTGTACAAGATTCTCTTCATTTAATCATGCGTTTATAATGAACAGCTTTGCAGTAACTGTCTGCTGCTGTATTTTGGGCTTGCGTAAAGGTTTTGTAATTTAATGGATTACTTTCTTGAGAATAATGTTATAAAGCGATTGCATTGCTTCTCTAAGGCCCACAAGATGAGAGTTGATTATCAATACTTGATTGAACAATTTTATTCATGGCCAAGTGTTTGCAGGCCAATCTCATTAATCAAGTTCACTGCTTATGAAAACATGGCTATCTTTACACACCTTACTTAGGAAATAAGTGTAAACATTTAATTGTACTATTGTAAGTATCTTATAGATGCTGTTCCTCAAACTGAAGTGCAGCTGAAGGCATAAAAGCTTCAATTAGGTATTACAATATTGTCTATACAAACAAAGTTGAGAAGCACTGAAGCAGGAAGACTTAAAACTTAACATGATGTAAAAGTACACCACAAACTAAACTTGAGCAGTATTTTATTCTTCAGATAAATATTAGGCAAAGAATCTACAAAACTGGAGGCCTCAGTCAGCTAAGGCTAACAAGATTTTAGGCTTGCGGCGACGGGACCAGCAGCATTTCATGCCATTTTAGGCATTACATGCTTTGCTTCAATCTTTTGTCACTTTCTTCCACAACAGAATCCTGCTGCTGTATCCAAATCTCTGGTTATTCCATGAGAAGTGTTTGACATGGATTTTGTTGAAGATTTTGATGTTCACTTTCAGGATTATTTTTTCCAAAAGGTTTTAAAGCGCCACACTGAAGATGAACATTTCAAGTTCTTGAAGTCTGAAATATTTATGCTTCCTCAGAAGTCTCCATTTACTGACACAATTTTTTTGCTACTTAGTGAAAGGAATCAAATAGACTGTTTCTTTCTAGCTCCAAGTATGCTGGAAGAGGGAGTAAAGAGTGAAAAGAGTTCTCATGGTACTGTTTTGCTCTCAGTTCCTGATTAGTGTATGTCTGCTGTCATAATTTCTGCCTAGGAGCTGAAGTGAGCGGTCTCTTAGAGGCAGTTCTTGTGTCTGATCCAGCTGTTACTGAAGTCCATGGAAAAATTGCTACTTATCTCAAACACAACTTTGATCAGTTCTAATGCAATAATCTGGAAAGAAAATTCAGTGTTCAAGTCATGTCAAAAGCACTTGAGGATTAACAGGATGTGCTTTTAATCCTCCTTTAGTGGCTCACTGAAATAGGTGGCCAGGACTATGACAGTAATTCTTACTTTCATTCTGAAACACTTGCCTGACAGAAAATGGTCCCTGTCACGGCAAGAACAGATAAGCTTTTCAGCTGTGGGTCCAGTGGGATCAATTGTAACCATCCATCTCAGGGACGTATGATGTAGGTTGCCAAACTGAACCAGCAGCATGGATATTGATTCTGTTTTGCAGTCTGAGTGATTGAGGGTGTGAGGGTGCCCTGTTTTAGCAGGCAAGGATTGGCAAATGCAAGTGGTTAATGTTTTGCTGCAAAAACTTTTTCATGATTCCAAGTCTCTTGTGATTTTAAAACAAATACTGTTGAATAAGATTTTTAGCTTCCTCGTCCTTAATACTTCAGTGAAAAGTGTGTTACTCTTTCTAGATGCTGTTGGGAATTCATTTGGTGGTTTTTTAAAAACAACTTCTCTTAGCTAAATTTCCTTCTAACTGTGTATAGGTTGCTCTAAAGGTAATACCTCTTATTTATTTCCATGAAAACGACAACAGCTACAAAGAGCATAGTGTCACTGTTTGATGGAGCTAATTGTCAGCTACAAAACTGTTTTTCATTGTAGTCATGACCATTAGCTGTGCATTTTCACCTGTCATGAAGAAGAGCCTGCATGTCAGGCTTGTAAAAATAAATAGAAAAATCTGCACCAGTGGGAGTGGTATATTAGCACCACTGTTCACTTGTGCTGAAAAGACCCATTGCTTCGCTGTGCTTGCACCCACTTATTCAGATTCCATAAACATTCAGCAGGCGTCAATGAATGTCAGTGGGTGCCATTTTTTTTCCACACATTTTAACGTTTCATGTTACGTAATTCTGCAGTTATCAAATGTAATAATACTGTGATTTTATTTTCATGCTATTTTTACTTGCAGGGTGCTGAGCAATGGCAAGGCACTAACTGCCATTATAGCTATTGCTAATCAATCTGAATAAATTTGAGAAGCATGTTACAAATTATTTCCAGAAAGCTCAGCATGAAAAATACAAAGGGTCTTGCTTTTGTCACTCAAATGATGTCTGTAATAATGTGAAGTTCTTACCAATATATGAAACATCTCTTCATCTGTATGCCTTACTTATAAGTAAAGTCTTAGTTCCTTCATTCTCCTGCAGTACATTTAATGTCTATATACTTCCTTGGAAATACTTGTTTCTCGCTGCTGCTACTTCTAATCTTGCCACTTGACTTTTTATTCAGCTTCCAGACTGTTACCATTCTTCTTTTCTGCCCTTATTTATTTGCTGAGTAGTGTGGAAGTCAGACATCATCATGATAGCTTCTGTTGGAAATTCTACCAGCTGTGAAATAGACGCTGGACACACTTTTCACTCAGGCTGTAGTATCTATGGGAATTTTTCTACTCTGTCAACCCACTGCATATCTTGGCCTTTATTAGCTGCTGTTGTCCTTCCTTAAGCACAAAGTAAAGGATGGTAAAAGCATTTCCTGTCTCTGGGCTACAGCTTGGTTTCGCAATTCAAGTGTGGATCTACAAGCAATAAGAAACAACACCCCTCAGTGCCAGGCAATTTTAAGGCAGCCGTGGTAGTTCAAATGCTGTGGAGATGAACCATTGATGGTACAAGAAGCAACAGCACTCAGGGAGCTCTTGCTGAAACAGCTGGAAAAGTGACCTTATATACAGAGCTGGTGTCCTTCTTTCACTGCCTGAGAAGTTGGAGGTGCTGAAAAACAAAGACAAAATACATGTATGAACAATAAAACTTTTATTCCACTGAGTTACAGGCACCCTTTTTTCAAATGCTTCTAGTGGTGTGTTCATAGACCGCTAGAAATATATGGGCTGCTTTTCTATCCCTTTCTGAGGTAAGAATTCTTTACTAGAAAGCTAATCACGAGTACAGGATTACAAGAAAATCAAATGTGAGACTGCTATTAAATTTAAACACAGCCCTTAGCATCGTTAAGTCTGAGAAACCACACACAATCCAGAACAGTTATGAAGAAACGTGTGTTTCTGTTTTTCTCCTTAAAATGAGTCGTAAGATGGTTTTTAGATGCTGCATCACAACTACTCTGAACAAGAAACTGAAGCCCTTTGCAGGTCCGTTTCTGTTGCATCCATCACAAATTTTTTAATTTTTGTGATGGAGGTTTTTGTTTTTCCTTTGCTATAAGGTATATGCATATTGCTTGATGGGTATTATGCAGAAGCCAGTATTTAAAGTTGGTTATTTCTATGTAAATACTAGAATTACAGCTGTCAGGGGAGTGCTGCCTACTCACTGTTTTCTTGCTGACTCCCTTCCCTTGGTAGCAAGCAGCGTGCCCTTGTTGTTTGCCTGGAGATTGCTTAGAGCTGAGGGGACAAAAATTTGGTTGTTCTGATTATTTTGGGGAAAACTGAATTCATTTAGGCTTATGCTCCTATGCATACAAATAGTTGTAAGTCTTGATTTAAAAGGAGTCTATAACTTTAAATAGTAGCTTCCAGGCTAGCCTGTGATAGTTAAGTCTAATATTTTAATGAACTGTTATGGTCTTCACTTGCAGCTACATAACACACGTGACTGAGTTGCTGCGTGTTTGCCTCATGATGCTGCTACAAGGGAGCATGCACTGAATGTCAACTGCAGGGTAAAGAAATCCTGATCCATTCAGACTTGGTGTGGCTGTATGCCTGACCGTGGAGAGGAGAGCCAAGTTTGCACAGATGTACAATTTAAACTTGCCCTGCCTGACAGCAAGAAATCTGTGAAATCCAGTTCCCATATGATTTGTATTCTGGTTTACTGTGAATCCTACACTGTCAACACAGAAGCAGATTGGGTTATATAGTCTGTGTAATCTTTCTGATCCATTAATCAATGCCCAATCAGTGGCTGAACTCTAATTTGTGATATAAACCTGATCTAGTTTAGATTGCAATTGGCCTGGCTTTATGGTGTATTCTGCTGAACTTCCACAATAAATGAAACATTGCTTAAGACAGGCACCCAATTACTCTGTGCAAGCCAGATATACTGTTTTATAATCCAGAGGAATTACTGCTGAAACCCAGATTTGAAATCTGCTATGTATTCTTTAATCCTAGAATTCATGAACCATGTATGTTAGATTACCAGGCATAAAGCACAACCAAGTGTGTTATATTTCCAAAAGGCGTGATAATTTAAGAAGTGACTTCCTGATGGAAAAATTGATGGGTAAGCATAAAATCTTTCCTGCTGTCAAAATGATAACTGGACGGTATTTGTATGAGTAGATGAGGTAATTATGGTGTTTGCACAATGTGAAAAGAGTAGACTACAAAGGAAACAGTTGCTTTTGGACTATCAGCTTTGGAGAAGCAGCCTTGTGGTTCAGAAATATTACAGCTCCTTAGTTGTCAATATCATTTAAGCAATACCTTTCTGCTCAACCTGGACAGGCAGATTGGATTTTATTTCATAAATATGTATTTAGGAGCTGTGCCTTTCTACAAGCACAGCCTTATGCTCCACAAGCGAGGGCTACAGGAGTACAGTGTAATTAATCAGCATTGCTTGTGCTGATCAGTATGAGTATTTTTTAGAAAGTGAGAATTCTGTGTTTAGCTTGCAGATTTATAGCTTTTATATGCTGTGCCCTTGGAGAATATCTAGGCATGGTTTGTAAGTTTTCATATGCTTTGGGGAAGGGCAGGGGAGTCATCTTCTGTTGTTTGTGAGAGTACCAACCTTGCTTTAAATGAATGTTAATGAAGAACATTTATTTTTTCTGCTGGAGCATGCACTTAATCAAATGTTTTATTGTCTGAGAAATCCAAGTGCCATAAAAAGAATGGATAATTATCAAGCAATATCATTCGTGCAGGAAGAACGATCTAACTTAGCTGACATTTTAATTGTCAAGGTTCTTACTGAAGAATTCCTATCATCCATCAACCAAAAAGACTCCGTTTCCACTGATAGAAACCCCATTTCTTCTACTTTCTTTTATCTACTTCATCATCCTTGATGTTGCAAGAAGTATATTGTGTTGTCAGGTATGTGTTTATGAAACCACTTAGCATCCGAGGGTAAACAGACTGCTAAATACATGTAGTGTTGCATGGGTAATCAGACAAACAGTTTGAATCTGTTTCCATTTGACTAGAAGTTAAGGCTTTTATATATCTATGGTGAAAACGTTGTTATTACCCTCTTCCACATATACCCTATGAAATGTTCTCAGTTCAGCTTTACCTTCAGATTCTCACAGTAGTTATTTCAGAAAAATACAATTTGAGTTCTCTGTTCCCAAACTTCCTCATTTTGAGATATGTTCCAAAACAGTGCATATTTTAATTTCTGTGTGCTATTACCACAAAGATGTTTTGAAGTCTTTGTACTTTAAAGCTGTTTATATTTTCTGTGTTTCTTAAAACGTTGTGCACACATCTCCTGCACCACCGCAGCTTACAGCAAGATCATGTGGAAGATGATTTAAGAAGGTTTATTGTTCAGTAGAGAAGACAAATTATAGGAGTTAAAACATGAATTAATTTACTTTGATTACCCGATGTGGTTCTGAGTGGCCACCGGTCACGTTCAGATTTTTAATTTCAGTTTCTTCTAACCCTGTTCTTCTCATTTCCACTGCGTGGTGATAATCTAATTGAAAGCATTAGAATAGATTGGGTGAGGTCTATACAAACACTGCCAACTGAGATCTTGACTCTCCTCTGCATCACTGCCTCCAGAATTTTGCAGTTTTTATTGTTTTCTACTTGGAATAAGAATTAATAATTAACAATGATGACTTTGAGGAGGGAGGTGCTCTTGCATGAGATGATGTGAGACTTGCCAAATGCTTACTCAAGCTTTGCCAATGCACAGTAGATTGTGCAAAGCGGAAGCCTGCCAGTGACCTACTGGTGCTGCTTGCGCCTGGAAACTTGTGCTGTGTTGCCTGGCTCTGTCCCCAGCCTCATTTCTGATCCATGCTGCCACCAGTCCTTGTGGCTGATGGAAGGTGCCCCAGAACTGCAAAGCTGACCATCTGCTCACCCTGCTTGCGAAGCCAGAGCAGCTGAAAAATAACCTTGTCTTGTTTTACTACGTGGCTGCTTATTATGAATTAAGTGTGAAAAGAGAAAGTTGTGCAGGTGTGAAAACTGTTTTTATTTGATAGGAGTTACGGCTTAAATGCAAATCTATATGTAGCTCAGGAAGGTTGCTAACTGGTAGTTATGGCTCCACATCAGACAAGATGGGAGATGGGTAAAGCAGCAGTCATCTTTTAAGCTTGAAGGTGTAACATTACTGAAAGGACAGCCGAGTTTCCTGCAGATGTTTGTATTCCTCATCTGTCGATGATATTTTAAATTACCTAGAAATGCTTGACTGGAGTATGTGGTGATGAGATCTAGCAGAGAATTCCACAGTTTAAATATACTTTTCTCTGGCTGAATGGGTAGTTGACTTATACTGATTATTGTCATTTGAGGATGTTTATCCAGTATTGAAACATGGACATCCAAGGATGGTGTTTCCAATTATGGCATCACAGTGAATAAAAATCATACAGTAAAAATACCTTTGGGAGATGAGATTGTGAAGTCTCCTGTGTGGATATTCAAGACCCAGCTGGTTGCCTACCTGTGTGACCTATTGTAGGGCATCTGCTATGGCAGGGGGGTTTGACTCAATGATCACTTGAGGTCCCCTCCAACCCCTGTGATTCTGTAATCCTGTGTGATTTTGTGAAGTACTGCATAAACAAGTATTTTAGGTTCTCAAAGTTTTGTCACTTTATGCTCAGTCTATGCACTGAGAACTTGAGGCTTCAGAATTGTTGAACTGTTTAAAGGTGGAAATGCATATCTCTGAAGAATCCACAAAATGCATTGGGAAGAAAGACTTTTTAACAAAATCTACTGCAAAGCCCTGCGAAAATGTGGAAGAGTCCATAGGTATAGTGATTTTCATGAGAATGTTAACGCCAGCTATATTTCAGTGCTGACAGTTGAAATAATCCTTTCTGAATTCAGCACAGCCCTACACAGACTGGGTCTTAAATAGCTGCTCCATGTTCCTGTGAGCTACCAACCACCTGCCTCCCTGCTCAGCTCTGGAGGGCTTTGCTTTGCACAGCAGCATAATGGAGCTGCTTTGTGCACTGCAAGTGTTGCTTGCTGCTGCAGCTATGCCTGTGCTCAGGGATTTGTCTCCCATGTCAGTGGGGAGCCCACCTCCACCTGGTCCTCTTGCAGAACAAGGCCTGACTTGCAGATCAAATTGGCATTGAAATGCATACTGTCACTTTTTTTCATTGAAGTCAGGGTAATTACTTGTTGAACTCATCACCAAATGCTAAAATAGGAAGAATTTTCTGATTATTTGAAAGCTGTGGTAATGAGATCTACTTTACTTAATGATAACATTCTTTTCACTGGCAATTACTGTACAAAAATCATCTGGTGAAATCTGTCACGCTACAAAAGTTTGGTAATATGGTCAAAATCTGAAATTTAGAACTGGGAAGGTGCGTTGCAATGGCTCTACCAACACTTTCCCTATTTTTTTTTTAAGAAATTGCTCTCTTTTTACTTACTTCATCCTAATACTTCTTATCTTTGTCAGACTAATTTAAGAATACTCCACCGACATATCTCTCCACTCCTGCCACGAGTTAGCAAAAGGCCCCTACTACAGAGACAAATCTCTCAAGTTTGAACTACAGAATAACTTACCAGAAGCAATGAAAAGGAGCCCTAAGTAGCATACTTGGAACACGGTACAAAGCCAGTCATTTCACATAGCTTCCACCAACTCTCCCCTTGAGTAGTGGGGAAGGGAGAGACACATAAACAGTAGAAAGAAAATCATAAATTTTAAATAACTAAGCTTTATGCAAGCCTAAGTCATTGTCTTTTGGATATAACCCAGATGTACTGTTTTGAACCTGTATGACGTTTTGGCTCCCAGCCGAAAACAGCTGTACAATACTTCCTATCGGATCCTTGTTCACACAGGTTTCAGCTGCATGGAGGATGCTGTCAGTTCATGAAGCAAGACAGTCTGGGAAACCGCACTCTATTTGCTTCAAAAGTCAAAAAGGCTGTTCTGGTTGTGGGTGTAAATGCGTGCTAGCATATGCACAAGAGTAGTCACATTGTGTAAGTTTGGGTGCCTAATTTAGGAATGTAGCTGTGCAAGGTTCCTTGTACAGTCTGTGAAGAGAAAATCCTTCCTTAGACGGATTCAGAGCAGCAGCTGAACTGTTCTTCCATTCAGCATAATAAAAATGACACACTTAAAACCTCAAAGAATGGTTACAAAAGGTCTTCACAGCATTAAGTAGTCTGGTAAATACTTACATTTGCACAAAGCTGTAAGATCAGTGTTTCTTAACAGCTTCTTCAGTCTATTTTGAGTCATTTAATAGGCTGTGGTATATGGAATGGAAAACTAAAGCTTTTGATTTATGTGCTGCTGCTTTGCCACTTTTGGCCACAGTAAAATACTTACGAATGTTAGATGACAACTAATATTTAGTCATAAGAGTAATTGAAGTGGTTGTATCAGGGAGCAAAGGGAATGGATAATTCATCATTCTAATAGTTTCTATACGCTTCTATAGCAGAGAAATAAACAGGGAAGCACTCCCAGTCCTTCAAGCTGCAAAGATCAGATAAAGACCAAGTTGCTGCAAACTATGTTTAGGTGAGCACTGACAGCATGATGGGCACACTAAGTGTTAGTGTTAAAAAAAGCAGACAAACCTTTGTGCACGAAAAATCTTGGTACAATGCACATCCCTTTCCCTAAGCTTATTGTGAGGACACCTTTCTTCAAAAGTTTTAGCAATTTTTTTAATAATGTGTCTTCTTTCTGAATTAGATTTGGCCTTGTCCAAAAAAAGCAAAAGGCTCCACAGTTGTGATGATTGACTTCAGGAGAAAAAAAAAAAAAAAAAAGAAAGGCTTTCATGGTTTTTAATCTAAGAAAAATACTATTAAAATCACCATCTACTTTAATCTTCTGTGGGCTGTAGAATCTTATCAGTTATTTCTGCATAATACCTTTACCTCCTCCTCAAATTTTGTCTTTCTTAAAAACTCACGTATGTTGTAGGATTAAAATATGTATTTAGTTGGTGAATAATTTTTTTTCTGAAATACAGAGTTAGATAATAAAATTTTGTGTTCTTGCAGACAAAGAAACAATTGAAACCTGCGGCTAAATATTTTCCCTGCCTGAATCTGGCAAATCAGTTCTGCAATTTATTCTCTGTAAGTAAGGCAGAACCAGTGAATAACACTAGTGAGTGCTCATTACATTTCTCAGTCATCAGTATCTGTTCAGGGTCATTTTAAGTCATTTGATATTTATAAAGATATTAGAAGAAAAAAAACAGGGTTTATAAGAAAACTTCACATTTCACATTCTTAATTTAATAATTGAAGACTAAAATAATTAAATTTTTATATAAGAATTTATGTTTGCAGTGGTTTGCACTGTGCAGTCATTCATCAGTATTTGAGAAGCTTATGGTATAAAATCCCAGCAAATCTAGAGTTCATTATTGGTGAGATAATTTAGCAAATTATGAAGGCCAGGGATCTTTAAAAATAAACTTGAGAACTACAGTACTGTATATTTAAACTAAATAACAGTATATGTGATAGTAAGTCCTAATTTTCACCACTTCACACTTCATAGGAAAAAATAGTCCTGTAAAAATTTCTAGAGTTTGTTTTCATATGCCAGAACAGAATGAAATTTTAATATCCTAATTTTTGTTAGTCTGAAGAATTGTTGCAATCAGTCTGTTCTGGAAAAAATAGATTTCAGCAGCTTCCTTGCATTCGAGTAAGATATTTCTGAGTTTAGTGAGGTTTTCTTCTTTTTTTTTTTTCTTTTTTCTTTTTTCGTTTTTCTTTTTTTTTTTTTCCCATTCAGACAATGAAACACCTGCAAACCTTGGCACCCCTCTTCAAATTGGATTTTTACATTGACTAAATGTCACTTTCTGTGTTTTTCAGGCAGGTTAGAAAAATGACTACGAAGTCTAACTTCAGGAGTTCTACTCCAAAAGCTGGGTATATAGACACCTTCTCAATTTTAGAGAACTGTGGTTGTCGATTTGGTATATTACGAGTGACTACTAGAAAATTATTCCAATGCCACTTTGAAAACCATTAAACCAGTCACTAAAAATATCTTCTTAACTAAAAGCAATTCTTAGTGTAAGCAAAGTACAGTAATGGATTTTCCACTATTCAGTAATGTGTATGTGTATGGCTTGCCACTAGGAAATAAAAATAAAGATGGAAAAAGCGAACAGTAGATGTTGCTGGTAAAATTTAAACTGGAATCAGTGATAATATTGAGTGGGAAAACAAAGTAGGCAATCTGAGACAGTGACTGCCATAAAATACTAAAAAACTTTTGGCAAAAATTGCATTCAGGTTTATGGAATTTGAAAATGACAGCCCTAAGAAGTAAATTTTGAAAGTGGATCTCAAATGCACTTATTAACTCAATAGAAGATCTGAGATATTGTGGGGATATTAAGAAGACCAAAAAGGAAATAAACAGGACAGTCAACCAATTCTTTATTCATCAAATTGTCCACCCTTCAAATCCATTTCTGAAAGGCCTGTAATGATGATGATCCTAATGAGGATGTGGTATGCCATCACGTTAAAAGCCTTGCAGAAATTCACATTGACCACACCAGTTCCCCAAGTGATGCAGAATTAAGTTTGCTTTTTTACATGATTTCATTTTTTTTGTTTTCACTAATTCAGATGTTTGCGTAGATGCCTCTGTCACACAGGATGTAGCTGCACCTGGGTTAAAGCATCTTCAGAAATATAACCTTCAGTCTAAATAACATTAGTGTATTCACCGTGGTTCTTTCAAATATATCTTTCTGCTATATAATTGGTGTGAAATAATGTGTTTCTTTTAATTAAAGTTAAATGACTGCATGTTAACATGAGAAAAAAAAAATTGTACTTGAGACAAATACAGAACTAGTGCTAGACATGGGACATCATTTCATATATGTGGTTTACAGGTGTGGATTTATTCCAAATGTCTAAGAAACCTGATATCTCCTTTACATTGGATTCATGTTTCTGGCAATTACTCAAACACAGTGGTTACAGAATCATTTTCTGCTTGTAAGTTTCAGTTTTAGAACGTAGGTACAGGATGAGAAATTAATAGTATCAGCGTCTACATTGTTTAGAAAACAGGGTCAAGTTACACTCACTCAGATCACTGGCTGTCCTTAGCTTAACGCTGTTTGAAGATTGTGTTGAAAATTATGGACTAAAAATATCCACCCTAACTGACGACTAAATGGAATCAGATCTATAAGGCTGTTTTATGTAACATAGGTAAAGAGAAGCCAACAGACCAGACCAAGAAGGAAAATTTCCACCAGTTAGCATAGGAGACTTCTAAGTTTCATCTCCTGAGTTTTATGTTTACCGCTACCCCTAAGTAAAATGCATGAGTATTTGGAGAACATGAGGAGTCAGAAAGCGCATAAAATATTACAAACTTTCTGATAACTGTAAAAGAAATTTTGTAACTCCTTACCTATTCAGTGTTCACTCTAGGGGAGGGCCAGAGCTCAGCTCAGAGCTACAATTTGTTTGTGGTTTCTGCATCTGTCACAGGACAAGGTAAGCTCAAATATCCTCAAACACACCTTAAACAAAAGTAGATTATTTATGAGGGTAGTAAAGAGACAAAGCATCTACAGTAGAAACCATAATGTATGGTATATAAGTACAATCCTTAGGACATCAAAGTATTAAGCATATGAATAATGAAATCTATTCTGCATGCAAAATGTGGGTTCAGATCTCAGTTTCTGGGATTTCTTTGTCCACTGATATTGTCTAACCTTCTTCTATACATTTTTTTTCATTTTTTTTTTTTTTCATTGTCTCTGTAGTGTAACTGTTCTTCACCATTTTGATATGTAGTGTAGGACCCATTGCATCAAATGGCGCAGCACCTTCCTGTTATCAAATGTCCTTTGCTTCAAGGACAACTGAAACAACAAGTTCCAGACTTGCTTCTTGTGATGCACTGAGAATGTGAGAGTTTGCTGGGAGCAAGGAACTTCCTCCTTGCTTATTTTTTGAACATTATAGAACTTCATGGCCAATATAAACTGTTGGGGTTTTTCTCTTTTTCTCTTCTTCTTTATTTATTTATTTGTATGTTTGTTTGTCTGTTTATTTATTTATTTATTTATGTTTGTTTGTTCATTCTTCCAAATTTTCTCACGCGAATCTCTTACTTAGTTAACCAACTAAAATATTTTGGTTTTTTGGAGTTTTTTTCTTTCTTTTTTTTTTTTTCTAGGTAATCATCTTATAAGACCTGTGTTCTTTCCAGATGTTTCAATGTTTTTGCACTCATATCTATCTACTGACTTTTGCAGGAGTCAGGAGCTGATACTTGGGTAACAATTTCTCTGCCCAAGTGCATGGCACACTCCACTCCCTTAATTAAGTGCTGTTTAAAAAATGTCAAATTTATTCAGAACAATTGCACATGCAATTTTTCCAACAGATGTTAATAGTTGTCTCAAAGGCACTGAGTGTGACAGTTAATAACCAACTGCTTATTACCCATCTTAGAAATGCTGGGATACTACAGTGCTGAGGGGAAATATTATGTAAAATACAAGAGATTGGTCAGAACTTGTATGGCAGAACTCAAATGTCTAAGTGTTGCAGTGGACAGCCTCCTAGGACTAGGCCTTGGTGCATTAGATTCTATAACACACAAAACAAAGGTAAAAGACATTTTTCTTGCAAATCAAGGAATTAGAGAAAGTGATGGTTGACACCAAGGGCATTTACTGTTCACATTCCAGGCCCATAAATACACTCTAGAAGCTGTAATTTGAACAGTGGTTTGCCCCAGTTGTCACGGAACCGGGCTGAACCAGCCTGCAAACTGTTGGCAAAATCATAACCTGTAATGCACACAGTAGTGCAAACCATTAGAGCACATATTTGTGTAGTTTTCTTATGCAAAACAGTAGAAATGGAAAATGTGTTACTGTTATAAGGAAGATTATAACAAGGAATAAGGAATAATAAAGAGTAAGGAAAATTAAAGGTAGACTAAACTACAAGTGAAAGTGAGATGCCAGTTGACTGCCCAAGTTGAGCTCCAGATAAAATAGTAATGGTGGAAGGTATTTTTCACTGAGGCATCTCAGATTTTTACTGTATCAGAATTATGCCTATGGGTATGTCTGATCTTGCTCCTGTGGAATGGAGCTCTCTCTTCCCACTGGAAATGAGTACAAATCTAGGGATTGGTACCTTCCAGATTTACACTACTAAATGAGTGTTCAGGATCAAACTGAAATAAATATCAGTGGAGTTAGGATCTGAAAGGAAATCTTCATCTCCTCACACTTCCCCAGGTCTTGACTTGTAAGAAGATCGAGGTGTTTATTTTTCACTGCTCTTGAAAGTCTGAAGTATATATATATATTTAACTCTTGTAAGCATTAATAAATTCCCTACTTTATTTATTAATTTACTTTAAAGTGAATAATGTGCTGTTGATATCCCCTCTGGTCTTTCAGCTCTCCTCTCCTGTGACAGCTCAATGCCTGAAATTCTTTTAGTGTTAGTCTGAAAGAGGGCATAAATATATTTATGCAACATTGTTACTGTGGAGGGGGGTCATGGGTAGCATCTTTTACCCTGTAACCCTTCACAAAACTAGCAATCTTTGATACCTCAGAACCACAAAATCACAGAGTTGTAGGGGTTGGAAGGGACCTCCGCAGCTCATCGGGTCCAACCCCCCTGCCAAAGCAGCTTCCCAGCCCAGGCCAGGCAGGCAGGCATCCAGGCAGGTCTTGAACGTCTCCAGAGAAGGAGACTCCACAACCTCTGTGCTGTATATCTATATTCTCCCAGTTTATACTCAGCATGTATTGACATTATCTGCAGTGTAATTTTGCAGCCTGTGCATTGTATATTTGGGACGGTATGCAAAACCAAATCTCTGGCATACCGTTTATCCCCATGGACAGTATTACTTTCCCATCCTGCCTTTTTCTCTGTGAACAAGATCTCTGCAATGTAAACTTACTGCTGCTATGCTGAACTACCCAGAAAGTATAAGTCTGGTGGACACTGCTGGCCAGCCTGGTTCCCAGTGGTCCAGTGCAGGTCTAATTGCTTAGTTTCCCTGCAGTTCGATTTTTTTCACCCCATAGATATGACTTTCTGTTCCATCCCTACAGGTAGCTGTGGCATTGCTTTTTTATTCTGTCTTGCTTTTCTTTTCCTGAGCAGGCACTGAGTTTTGTTTCATTTTAGAAAATACACAATGAGTACAAAAAGAGGTATTCTTTTCTGCTAACATCACTGCAGATACAAGTGTAGTCCTCCTGAGAGGACTTCGAGTGTATTTCACTAAATGTAGTGAAAGATGACTTTTTTCACAAGTATGTATTTGCTGCAGTTCACAGTCTGACCAGAAAGATGAAGCTCATCTATGTAAACAGTTGTTAAAATGAAAATAAACGTGATCAGTGAGGCCATGCAGTTGCTGGGCCACGGTCTGTTGATCCTTGTATATTTTGTCTGTTGCATGGCAGTCAAAAAGTTGTACACTAATTCTTTTGTTTCTTATTCTGCAAAAGTTACACTTTGGTGTTACACTTTTGCAGCTTTATCATATCAAATGTACCCAGAAGGGTAATAGTTGCAGGAGCAGGCCTTTTGTATGAAAACAGAATTCTAATATACATTCTGCTGAATCCTTGGTAGTAATATTTTGAATGATGCATACTTAAAAGGAAAACTGTTATTTTCATACTAAGAATTAACAAAGAATGAAATTAAAAAAGCAAACGTATTTCAGATTGATAACTAGCTATAAAAATTTGCAAGATATGTGATTAGTTTCTGTGTGGAGAGATACAAATAAACTTCAGCAAAATAGCACAGAAACAGCAACTGACAATAACACCGGATTGGGTAGAAATCTTTACCAACTCTACATTTAATCTTCATTATGCCAAAATTCAGTAGATTCAAGAATGAACCAAGGGTGAATTCAATTGGACTTTTAACTAGCAGCTTTTTTTATACTGCTGGGCAAATCTGACAGTTTAAGAAGACAGAAAAATAGGTTTTTCCACTTCTCTGAAGAAATGCAGGCATTCACTTGCAAGATCTAAGGAGATGATGTGGTTGAAATTATATCTCTGCTTGTGCTGGAATATTTCCTCTAGTGTGATTCCAATGGTCTGCTTGCTTTTGCCTTATCTGAAAATAACTGACTTTTTTTTTCTTTTTTCTAATTATGGAGAAGCAGAATTTAAAATAGTCCATTGCATGAAAACAAATCAAAAAATGATTGTTCTTTCTAAGGTAATTTATAGGGAGTAAATCTACTTTTTTTTTCTTTTTTCCCCTTCTGTTTCTTCTTTGGGCCTACACACACTGAAACTAAAGGAAAGCACAAGTGAGAGTGATGGACTGCTCTCATCTGATCCTGACAGATGTCTTGTCCACTGAGGAGAGAAAGAACTGTATCATCATCCCTCTGAGTTAAGCTAAATCCATGATATCAACTGGAATGTTGAGGTATCATCATCCCTCTGAGTTAAGCTATATCCATGATATCAACTGGAACATTGATATAATGTACAACAGCTAGGTTTCACCATCACCTCCTATCTCATGTCCATTTTCCTTCCTTCTCTCTTCCTAGAGGTCTTTTTCTGACCTCTGTGTGTCTGTGTTTTCCTAGGAGGTGTGACTTAATTGTTTAAGACCGTGGCATGTCTTCTTGTTTCATTGCTGCGAACCCATGACTAAAAGGGCAGCTAAAAGCAGTGTTGTAATCATCAGCTGCTGCTAGGAGTTTGCCAGGTTTTTGAGTGGTTGATAAGACCACATACTGAGCCTGTCCTCCTGTTGCAAATATGAGCTGCAAGTATAGGAATGGCTCTTTTTCTTTTCATTTTCTGTATTTTTCTCTTCTTCCCTGTGTTACTGCCCTCTTTAGTACAAAGTACAAGGGCTTTCATTTATGAAAGTTCTCTCTAAAGACTCTTGGTTAAGACAGTGAAAAATAAAAATGTTTACTGTTCTGCTCAAAGTGCTTTATCTTTCCCATTTTTTTTTCTTATTTTTTAAGAAAAGATTCAAAGCATTTTAGCGGTATTTCCACTGTGAAACCAAACCGGCATTTTTAAACTCTAAATTCAGGTGTTATATACTGCCATGCTCAAATAGGTACTTTTGACTCACCTTTTCTTTACAGCTATAGATTCCCCTCCCTGGACATTTGACAGAATATCTTTTCATCATTTGAGGAATGCCCCAACCATTTAGATATCTGCCTGACTGGTATCCTACCCTGAAATTTTCATAAAATTTTATGTTTGACCAGCAAAAATGATTTTTCAAAATACCAGCAAATAATATATAAACTTGGAAAGGAGAAATGAAATAAGCTTATAAAACATTTTCCAGCTCTAATCAGAGACCAAAATATTTCACATCTGCAGGAAGGTCCTCTAATATGCACTTTTCAAAATGGAGCAAACGTAAAGCACGACTTTGCTCTCCACACCATTTGGTGCATGGATGTAAGCATACTACATAAATTTGAGAGATTCTGCTTTTAATTTGGTGAAAAATAAAAGCTGCATATCATGCCATATGTCATGAAACAAATAAGTGCTGCTCTGTGAATAAATCTAGTTTTCTGTGCCACTTGAAGTGGATCAAATAGTTCTTTTCAGCTGCACTTGCACTCACAATGGGCAGAGCTCAGAGGAGGTGATTATGCAAGCACTGCAAGGGAAAATAAATGCATAGAAATATCACTGCAAATAGCTGCCTCCTTGAGATTCAGTATATATTTAGTTCCTGTGTTGTCTCTTTCTTTCACCAGTAGTGAGAGATAATGAGCTTTAAGGACTGTGGGAACAAGCAATTGCAGCAGAACTAAGATATCTTGCAAAAACAACATTAAAAGGACAACAGGAGATCACGCTTGATGGGAGAGGAAGTGCAGGACTCGGCTTGTGACTACTTGAATGGCAAAGTTTTATGTCAGGACTCATAAAAAGCCTTGCTTTGTGCTTCTTTTCATTAGCTAGGACTAATGTGTCATTTGAATGCTTTATCTTGCCAGTGAACAAATGCTTTTTGGTGAATTTTGAAAGCAGACCTGAAGTTAGGGGGACAGTGTATGGGGAAGTGGCAGTGGTTTCCCTTGTAGCCAAATAACATTGAAATACAGCTGAAGAGCCCAACAGATGTTGCTTGTATAAGCTGGGCAGAGGGGCTTGAGCCGGGTAAGCAATAGCCTCATTACTGCTGAGAATAACTATCCTGGAGCTAATATTACCTGATGAAGGCAAAAATTGTTAATCAGTTCGCTTCCTTAGGTTTCCTTATTGGACTTGAACCTGAAATAAGCATAGTGTGAGAAGACAAGATGTGCTCTGTGGCCCAAATGAGAGCTCATTTTCTTGGCCTATAACAAAAGTACATTTCTGTAAGAGGATCAAAGCAGTTTTTGTTCTTTCATTGTGAAGATCTCATTCAGTGAGCTGTGCATTTGGTGCTACCATAGTTGCAATGACTGTTTTATTCTTGTGTGATAGTCGATATACTTATTTTGTATTATAGGACAGGTCAAGAATGTCAGCATAATGCTTTAGGATCACTAGGCAGGGACTGAAATACACTAGCAAATTATGTATTCTTGTTAGTAGGACAAGAGATGAATAATACTGCCTTCTACTAAATCAGGACAAATCTGAATGCCCCTTTCTTAATTGTTTGGGAGATCATTTTAAGTTTCCTGTAGCAGTCAACTGAAAATCTACTAATATTCTCCAAAACATTAAGTCTTTATTCTCTGCTGCTTTGTAGTGGTATGCATCTGGGTAATGTAGGTGTACAATGTTACTGCACCATTGTTAGCAACCTTTACACCCACGTTTTGCTGGTATCAATAACCACACACACTAAGAGGCAAGCATAGAATCAAGCCTTTAAAACAGACTTCAATAAGCAGATTAAGCAAAGTTGTCAGAAAAAGCTGAGCTCTGTAGCTGCTGTTAATGTCAGAAATCGTGATGTATTGTTAAAAAAGCAAATGTTAATTGAACAATTAAAATCTCCATTTACAAAATGCAGAAAAGCCTGAGGGTTCTGCTTTAAAGGAAAGCTGAGTTTTTCAACTGAAAACATGCCTGCTTTGAAATGAAATGTGGAAATTTTATAAACCTCATTTCTAAGTGAGTGACTCTACAGTGCAGTTTCCCTTCCTTGCTTATGGATATGCTGGCCTGTTAGAAATGTTGAAGCTGGATGGTGCTCCACTCTTCCTGTGATTTGAGAACAATTCTTCTTTTCAGATTGAGCATTCCTGCCCTAAACTGGCCTTTTCATGCCGTGATTACTAAGCAGTTAGCCCTTCTGAATTAGGCTAATAAAATCTACACTGCTATAGAAATGACCTTGGTGGCCTTAAAAAAAAAATGTCTTGAAGCGTGATTCTCTAGACTTCAATGAAACAAAGCCATTCAGCTCACACTAACTCATTGACAATGTTTCAATAGTTACTTTATAATATAACTTTTATGTGATGTTTTGCTGTATCATAAAAGATACAGTCATTGTCATATAAATAGTTAACAGACTGCATGATGTTTTATTACTGGGAAAAGAGCTTTGCACTAAAAAGGGTGGGAAAGGAAGATAATGAAGTGTTGTCATTGATTTTAAAGATTTTTTTTTTCTAAGCAAAAATAAAGATGGGATTTAACTGCTGCTCACTCACTGCTTCAATGAATATGAAATAAGCTCTGCTATGAGATGAACCAGGAAAGCGGAAGCACATTACTTAAGAATCTTAGGAAATGCAAGGAAAAAATAGTCCAGGTCTTTTCTGATCCCTTATTGATACATCTCTGCATGTGAGGGGAATGGATCTGAATGTTTCAATTGTTTTTTTAATTATTCTGTGAATTGCAATGCAACTTCGATAATGGCATCAATCTGAGCTATGTGAATCAGGGCAGAATCCATGAACTAGGAGAGAGGGTTGAACAGGAAGAATAAGGTCTGGAGGGAACTATTTATTACCCCTTAACATTGTGAATAAGTCTCTAAAATACTTGAATTGGTAGATCTGATACCTTATTGGATAGTTTAGTTCTGTTACTTAATAGGTGCCAAATATTTAGATATAATAAATGATAACTGTATTCTTGAACTTAACAACTATTGAATTACTTAGTCTTAAGTGAGATTAAAATAGAATTTTATGCAAGATTTGTAATAATAACAGGTATTCCTACTAACAAAGATTTTGAATCAGATAGTCACCCACAACCAAGTATTTGTGATGAAAGGAGTGGGGAACTGGGTGGTATGTAGTAGTTCATTATTTGCTGTGGAAAGTGACCAGATATTGGTCTTTTTTGGATTTTAGATCCAGTTTAGCACAGCAATTTGTAAGTGTCTTTAAAATAACAAAAGAAAATCCTAAATACTTATTTTCTCTGGGTATTATGCTCTATAGATTTGAATTCAGATGCGTTCAGCCTTTCTCCTTATTTTAATTCAGTAAGCAGTCAAGCAGTCACTTTCCAGTTTCTAGATGTGAGGTTTTTTGTTAGTCCTAAGTGCCTACACAAAAGTTGCTCTATCAAATAGTGTTACTGTGCTCTTTCCATCTGTTGTAGCTTCCATGGAAATAAATAAGCAGGCATTACTTTCGGAGTGACCTACATATATAACTATTATTTTTAAATAAACATTTATTAGTCCTTTATGAATTTGATAATGAATATATATTTTTAAAAATTATACAGGTGAAAGGGAAAATTGAATGTTGGCTACTTACTATGTAGCATTATCCAGATACTGTATCTACAACAATTAAGTGCTTGTTGTGACTGGAATGTAAGCACAGTGGTTTTGTTTCTTGCTTCTTTCACTTCTTAATGGCTACGGAGTCTAATCTTGAGTTAAGAGCCAAGCAAATTTTTCCTCTGCGTTACTGCAGTGGTGTTTAGATTTGTGGCTTTTAATGTCAAAAAGAAATTGTAGCTCATGCATGCCCTTCCAGGCAGAGTAGCTCGTGCAGGGGACATTAGAATGACTTAAGGAAATCTGCAATGGGTTCCAGAATCAAATCATCAGAATTATAAAGGGAAACAAAGTCAGTACCCCATAAAATTATCATATGTTTAAGAAACTAACAATTCACTGTGAAATCTGTAATCCTGTGTTTCTGTTGATCCATGAAATAACAGTGGGAAAAAGATATTATCAGGACAGATTTTTCCTGTGAGTGTGTAGGGAACATCTATATTTTTTTCCCCACTTATCTGCACTGGCATGCAAACAAGGTTATTTGTGCTTACATATGGTATTTAACAGTCACCCTACTTTGCTACCCAGTGAGCAAATAGAAACAGTACCTTGTCACTCACGTGATACCATAGACATCATAAATATTCTAAGATAAATGCCAAGTGTGTATATCCCAAAATTACTGCCTGACCTCTTTTTTTAACACTTAGAATAAGAAAGGCACCACTAAACCAGTTTGCACCTAGATTTTTCACTCAGAAAAGCTAAATTAATCATTTGATCACAATGAACATTTTGCCTAGAAACAGTTGTGATCCTGCACTTGTGTTGTCATAGTCACAGTGCAAATGAGATATTTGCATTACTTCTAGTTATGGATCCAAGTTTTAAGTTCCATTTCTTGGCAGTATTTTGTATCTTAAAGTGTGGCACTATTCAAGCTTTAGTATTTGCTATTATATGTTTGAATAACTGTACTAAAAATGGTAGATGTGATTACCAATTCATTTTATCACTGATTTAGAATCACTTAAAATAAGTTAAATATTTCTCTGTGTAATTAACATTATTTTCTTTTTCTCTGAAGATTGATTACTTCTACAGACTTGCCAGTATGTTCTACCTTTGTTAGTCAATGCCTGATTAATACCTGCAATATAGACAGTTCATTTTCTCTTAGGAGAATTCCCATGCTGTTCCCAGTGATAAGTACAAATAATTGTCCTAGCAGCCATGGAAATATTTATCTGTATCTCCTCAGATCAAAATGTGAGCCTGCCTGCTCTATTGCTGAAACTTTATTCCTTAAAAACAAAAAACTGCCATCTGAGATGAGTTTCATTTGAGACTGACAAATCACTTAATCACTTGAGTTTATCAAGGTTCCTGGATATTAATAATAATAATAAGGGCTTTCCCCTACATTTTTTTTTCCAGGGTGTCAATTAGGTACTTGGATATGAACTCGTTCAAAATAAATCAGGAATTCTGAATATTGAGATGCTTACTTGAAAACATTTTGAAACATCTTGAAAAACTTATTGCCTCAACTCTTTGCAACTGTGTTGATTTTTGAGAGATTGACATGAACGATACTTGTTGAAAAAAAAAAAAAGTACCTTCCAGTTGCCATTTAATTGGGTAAGTAATGATGGAAATCTCACTTCAAGAATGCAAATAGAAGAGACCACCAGACCACCAACACATCTCAATTAATCAATAAAAACTTGAGAATTGGGTATGTTCTTGAGTATAATCACAACCATACAGTACTACTGTACAGTTAAGGAACCTGTTAGAAGACCCAATCCATGAGCAAAATTTGTTTTAATGATGGTATTTTGTGTGCACATTTTATGTATACATTGTAAACATAATACATTAATGCCTCCAAATAAACCAAAGGAAAAAACTCACAAAAATATCTCATTTTTTACCTCCCAACAGCCTCCAGTGCATTGATTGGAAAGTACATCAGAAGGTTTAAAAAGTAATAAAGACTCTAAGGAGACAAGAATATGAAAAACCAAGCAAATAACCATTCTCCAAGACCCAAAAAAGAAGATTCATAGCTCCTCCTTCATGTTACTAATTCCACACACAATAATGAAAAAAGAGTTTAAAAACTTTGAGCTTTGCCAAGAAGGATGCTTCAGATAGTGGTAATTTCTTAGTTTAGGGGGAGAAGCATAAATTTACAGGGTTGGCCACTGCCATGTTCCATCCACACTGCACTTAGGAATGAGCTCACAATGTTCACCAGACAGCAGAAGAAAAAGTAACAGAGAACATCTCAGAAAATGATTATTCATGTCAAAATACAAAATGCAACTTTTTGGAAGGACTTTCCTATAATTAAGCGGGAGCTTTATTTTGGGCTTGCTTTTGTGTTTACTTAAAGCTGAAGTTCTCATAAAAGAGGAAAAGCTTCACTGTCATTGAATTCCTACGTGAATGCTGATTTGTACAAGTTATATATACTGAATGCAGGACATACACTTAATGACTGGCATTTAATTAACATTTACACTGTATTTTGTAGGTTCAGGATGAGCACTACTAAGGAAAAATGCAGCACATTATTGAACGCTGGGGAGATCATGACAGGCTTATAAATATGTGCTCTTGGTTATAATCGTGCTTCCTTAATCCCTGCCAATTTGCAATGGACATTTTAAATTCAATGTGGAATCAGGTTTACTCATTTTGTTCATGTTTTCTTGTCACAGCTGGGATCTCAATTGGCATTGATTTTACACTGCTCCTACTTCATTCACTTCAGTGGTGTTTGTGAGATAGAAAACGTGCAATCTTTTTAGTTTTACACCACATGGAATAACATGCTTTACAGACAAGATTGATATCTGGCTAATGGGTGACTTCAGAGCCTGACATGCTGTAACAAACAACAGTGTGAGGAAGAGGGGACAGTATCTACCCTGTGTTGTTCCTGTTGGCATTGTCTTATTCTGTGCTTATAGGAAGATAAAGATAGCATGGTAGTATACTCTGGTACAGGAGGAAAACAAGGGGAACTCACAGCTGTTTCTTTATGTTACTGAATACTCAGTGCTCATATTACTTCTAAAATGGGCAGCAGACATCATTTATTTTACATAGATTACTAAGATAAATACAAACATATTTCTGCATCATCTCCTAACATCATATTAAGTTTCCTAATTCAGATGATTAAAAATTAAGAAATTTAAGTGCTAAAGTGTGCATAATAGCGTTAATACATGTTTATGTCCGTACCCTTCTGGGGTATCTCAGATACACTGTTGCGCTGGTGGTGTGTTACTCTTAAGAGACCCATTTTCTGTGGAGGATGGTATGGGCTCATTATATATTGTCACAGTAAACACAGACTGTAGCAACAAGGAACTTTTGCTGTCCAAAAGCAAACTGGACAAAGTAAATGATGTGTCATTTACTTACAGATGTGCACTGAGATGGGCAAACTTGAATGGGGTTGTAAATGAAACATGGCAAAGACAAGACAACAAAGAGAAGACTACATGGGGCAAGCCACACATAATGCAGGGGAACTTACGGACTGAAAATTTGAAAGGCTACTTCTACGTTGGAGGAAAAAAGAACAGAAATACTACGTGTGCTATGAGAAGACTAGTTAGCCAACTAAATATACATTAGAGTAGCAAGGAACTGATAATTTTTCGGCTACATTTTTTTTCCTCTCTCTCATCTTCAGAGGCTTTGTTAAAAACTGTCTCCAAACTAGCAGAATTATTTTGGTAGGAGTAGAAACTGTATTTTTTCTGCGAGTGCTTTTCTGTGGAAAGCTCAATTGTGAGTAGGCGCTAATATCAGACTTGTGAAAAACAGTGAATAAAATCTAATGTTATGTAGATGGAAATTAAGCAAGTGAGAGTTGGGAACACAAAGTTATCTGCACTAGGGATGACTGGCATCTTGAAATTTGGGAGTAGCAGTCCTGTTGCAAGCTGCACTTTACTTTCAAGTCTACTGAAAAAATGCATTTCCAACAAATTCCACTTGAAAATATCAGCTACGGAAGATGTTTGTTATTGTTTTCTTCCCAGCATGTAATCTATGCAATGATCTTGTGAACTATACATAAATTCCCAATATGATAGAAACTGCTATGCTATTTCTACTTTAAAAAAGAATGAGTTGAATTTAATTATTTAACACAATTGATTATACATAGCTACTGATCTGAACCTTGCGGTAGCTGAAGTACACTCCCTTTACAACACATCAATCCAATCACTGGGATGTTTTAAGAACACTTCTGATCTTTCCATATGGGAAGAATAGGCTTTGTGTTTTGAGTGGAAAGAGGCACGTGTTGTGGTTAATTGGTGTGGTTAAGGTAACATAGAGAAAGTCCCTGGCTAAGGAATCTAACTTTGGTCTTTTTGTGCATGCACTGATTTTATATTTATGAATACTCTATGTTTAATAAGCAATGTGTACATGTGTGTGTAAAAAAAAGTACATGTGTACGCTATGTGCACATATAAATATGGGTTTTTGTACGTTAATGTAACGAGATCTCCTTCCAACTACATTTGGTCTTTTTCACCCTGTTCAGAAAATCATTAGATTAATCTTTTATCTTTACTACTTTTTGCTCTGTTTCTACACAAATTATGTAACCATGTGTGCCGTCTCCTTGTTATCACATAATATCCTTCAACTAACTGGGAAGGTCCAACAAATTTGACAGCATGAGAATTGTCAGCTGAAGTTTGCATCTTGCTAAACATCAAGCAGCCTAATTATGAGCTCTAAATCTGTAGGCACCCAGGTATCACCAGTTCCCGGAACAAATTTCATTATGTCATAATGTACTGAAAACTGTACAAACTGTTTCAGTCAGTGATGTCATAGTGAACTATTTATAGTTTTTTCTTCTTTTTTTCTTTCTTCAATGTGTCCCTGCCTTACATGCAGCAAATTAAGCAGACATCTCATCCACAACTCACCTTCAGACTTATATGGAAAACATCCTCTGTGTTCTATGATCAAAGCAAGAAGTGAATCCTGTAAAACAGTGTGAACTGACCTTTACATTCACATGGAAAAACATCTGCAAATTGTTGTGTGAAACTGACTTACTCTGTGAGCGGGATAAAGTGCAGTCAAAATGTTATTTGTTCAGTGCACCTTCTTGAAGCAAGGTTTTGTAAAGATTCAGACTCAAGACTTTTCTTGTAGCAGGAGTTTGTTTCAAGAAATATCAATGCTTGTCATTTGGAGGAAGGGATATTTAAGAGGTTTGAGTATTGTAATGATATGAATGTATTTTCTTCACTATTTAATCACCTTTAGAGAAAAATATTCTCCATCAAATATACGTTTGAGAAGTAAAAGTCTCATGAAGTCAACAAGAGGTCATCCAGAAAATTATAAAGGAACTGATTAAGCTATCAAGCCTGGAGTTCATCTGTAGAACCTTAGATTCTGTCATACAGTCCTTGTGGGTCATGGCTGCACTTGCTGTTGCCAGTCTGCCAGAAGAACTGTTTATCCACTGCTGCCAAGATCTCTGCAGAAATTTTAGCATTACTTTTATCACAATCCCTTTGAGCAGCATAAAGTTAAAGACAGCAAGTATGGCTTCTCAGGAATCTCTTGGTTACCACCATGCCTTCCGTTTATCAAAACTATTGTGATTTCTTTACATTTAGCGGTTCTGGTTCTTCAAAGACCTTCTGCAGATGTGCACCCTTCAGACTCATCACTGTCAGAGATATCATGATCACTGTACTGTTTTCTAAGCTTCTCTCCTGTTGTCACCGTGTGGCATGAGCAAAGCTTCTCGGCTATCTATTTGCTCCGTAGCGCTACTGATGCTGGAAGCCTCATAGTTCTTGCAGGCTGCCAAACTCATCTCTCTGTTGGAGGCCTGGTTTCTTCACCTCTAGGAGCAACGAGCAGACTGGAGGCGAGCACACACTCACTCTGGTGACCCTCTGCTGTACCCAAGGCAGCACACGCTAGCCGCCCTTCGAGTAGCGACCATTTTGGCCCTGCATTAACCACGCTCGCACGTCCGGCGGCCGACGCCCGGCAAAGCCACGCCGTGCACGCGTAGCTCCGCGGAGCAGCCAGCAAGGGGCGCTGTGCGGCGGGATCGGCTCAGGGAGGGAGCGGGCTGCGGATCACCTGCAGCGGCGGGGGGGGGGTGGATGACAGGGAGCTCCGCCCTCCCCCCCCCCCCCTCCCTCCCTCCCTCCCTCCCTCCCGCGGTTAATCGCATCCCCCTCCGCCTGTAGCAGGCACTGGTGGCGCGGCGGCGGGCAGAGCTGTCCACCTGCGGCAGGCGTGCGGGCAGCCGCAGCCCGCTCGCTCCCTCCCAGCCGCAGAGCGGTGCGGCCGTGAGCAGCGTCCGAGAGAGGGGGAGCCATGGCCGAGGGGGGCGAGGGCGAGGACGAGATCCAGTTCCTGAGAACTGTAAGCGCCGCGCCGGCGTGGGGCAGGGGCTCGCGGGGTGAGGGCGGATGGGGACGATGCCCTGAGGGGGGACGCCGTGTGCGGGGGAAGCACCGCCAGGGCTTTGCTCTCCGCTGGGCAGCCCGTGCCCCCGGCCTGCTGCAGGGGGGCGAGCGACCGCTGGCTCCGCTTAACGGGGCAGGGAGGACAGGGTGACGGTGCGGAGGCGGCGGTGTGGGGGCACGCGGGAGGGGGAGGCGCGTGCTGGGCGCCCCCGCCGCCTCCGCGAGTATCCGAGCGCGGCTCCCGCCCGCCGCTGTGCTCGCGTACTGCGGATGCTCACCGCGCTGCGCTCCCGGCGCCGGGGGCTGCGACCGCGCTCCTCCTGCAACGGCACGATTAAACGCGTCGCCTCCCCGCCCCTGCGAGGTGCTCGCTAACTTGCAGGCGTTCTCGCTGAGCACGGACTGATACAGCTTTTCTTTCTTTTTTTTTTTTTTTTTTTTTTTTTTTTGCGTGAGCATCCTCAGTCCAAAGCGCGTAAAGGCGCTAGTGCTGTTTCTTCTCTGAGTTTAGTTAATTCGTCTGGAGCGCTGCGCTCCTTGCTTTGCTGGATTATTTTTCTTCACGCAATGCTTTGTTTACCTTCTGGGACATCTCCCAAGCGCTGTTCATAGGTGCAATCCTACTAAGTTTTGGAGATGGGTATATTTGAACAGCGCGGTGTCCAAACCCTGTCACTGCTCTAGGAAAAATTGCTGAGGCATCTGTTAGGTAGAGATAGAGATGCTGAAATGGTGTGGTAAGGTTTATTTTCCTTTTTTTTTTTTTAATTTTCTATTTATTTATTATTATTTTTTTTTACTGCAGTCCAGTGTATGAATTGTTGATGACTGATGTGTAACAACAAAGTGCATTTAAAAAGGATGGGAAAGCAAATTGCACAGCCTGTGCAAAGCACTTCGTGTGCCATTTGCGGCATCATGGAGCCTAGATCTCAATCTTCTTGTGTTTTTATTCAGCCAGAAGCTGGAAAGTAATAGGCATGCATCCTGTTATAATATTGACAATTATTATTTTTGCTTTGAGTTCTTGGAAACTGGTTATACAGAGAGGAGTACAGCTGTTATGCAACACTAGCATGAAAATTGTCAACTTTTTTTCCTCTTGGCATTATTCGATTTCTGTTGTGGTGTTGTGTAACAGCTAAAGACAGACCAGAAAATACTTTTCTGAAAGAAAATGTGTCAACTCGATTAGTAAGTTTTATTGATTGTCCTCTGAACGGAAAATGCATTTGAAATACTTGCGCCGTCACAAACTGGCTTACTGCAGGTCTCTGTGTTAGGCTTAGCTCATGGAAGTGCTGTTATCTGAATACTTAATAGGGAAAGTGAAGCTGTGGACGTGATAATACTGGTGTGCACATATAGAGTAGTGTTGAACTAGAGCACCTGACAGAAGCAGCATATTATGTAAAACAACACTCCTGATAATGTGCGTCAGGCTTAATAGGGTGCTGGCCAACGCAGCCTTAGACCACACTTAAAAAATTTGTAGAATGTTGTACTGATGGAAAATGACCTTGAACATGATAAACTGAGGCACAGGGGAATTTGTGTAGTGAAATAATAAAAGACCTGAGAAGTAGCCTTTTCATGTGAAGTTTCTGAACTTTTCATCTGTAGCTATATGTAAGTAATAATTTTTAACTTCTTTCACTTTGTCAAAGTTGTGATCGTGACTTAGAAAATTCATTCGCTTTAAGATGTCATCTCAATATTCCAGTTCTTCTGTCTTTAAAGTTTGGTTTAGTACTCTCTAGAGGTATTAGATTCGCATGGCTTTCTGAATAATGCAGATAGAAAGCACTGTAAATCAAATGTTACCTGATAGTTGCCATAGTTTCTCCTTGTAGTTATTTATTTTTGAAAAAGTAACTGGGGGCAGATGGATTCATGAATGGTTAAAATAGAACACATCAAAGAATGACGTATAACAACAAAAAAGCTTTCTATGCTTTGAATACCTTAATCATGACATCTATAGGCCTGCTATGTGTAAACAGCGTTCTTTGAATTTTCTCCTTTTGATAGGTCGGGATAAGATTTCTGAAAACGTGGGTTCTCTTTCTGACACTTCAAAATGTCTGTATAGTCTTTAATTTTCTCTAGTATTTAAATACAACTTACTTTTAATATTTCAAGAGAAATGAGACTTTCTTCAATACAATATTCATTATAGTTAGCTACTAAACTGAAATTCTATGTGCTATCTATGTGTTGATGTATATGTGTGTGTAAAACTTTGGTTTTCACACGTTCCTCCTTCGCCTAATGATTCCTCTTCTTTTGACGCTCTTATTTTTTTAATGAGGTGGCATCATGTATTCCCTCCTACAAATTTGCTGCTGTGGTGCTTTATGTTTCTCTTTGGAACAAATTGAGTTTGACTTGTCACTTCTTAAAAGTGAATGTAACTTGTTAATGTTCTGAGCTTCTGGAAGCATCAGTCCTTACACTGGTTGGGATGACTTCAGAGGGACCGGAGTTCAGCTCTCCTTAAGGAAGTCTTTGTATAGTCATGTGAATTGCATGATCTCCACAGACAGTGGTCTCCTTCATTTGCTGAATATTGTGTGGAGGTTGTTTTATTTTATATGTATCCCCCTTAAGGCTTGAGCATACTTTTCTGTGACTTCCCCCACTGAAGGCATGTGTGCTGTGTAAGTGGAGGAGCAAGCATCACACCTTTGCTTGTATTTGTTTTGTGTCTGGAGGATGGCTACTTCACTACGCAGGATTTTAATTTTTTTTTTTTTTTTAGTAATAGAAAGGAGAAGGATGTGTTCACAATAAATTTTCATTGTTTAGTGCTCAAGATTTTAAACAGTTTGTATTTAACAGGGAAGTGACCTGTTTGTTTTCTTTCTTTGCTTGTCTAAAAATAATTCAGAGTTCCATGAAAAAACATCATGTGTTTTTGCCAAAGTGCAAGGGTTCCTTCCATAATGTTTTTTGTAGAGCAGAACACCTATAAAGGAATACCTTTGTTTGGAGCGTGATTGTAAGCCAAGGATGGAGTTGGACCAGTTACATTTTGTCTATGAAACACTGCCTAGGCGTATCTTGTATGTTGGTTATGGTTGTCCTGAGTCTTGGAAGCTATTTTGCACCTAGGAGTGATGAGAAATGCTCTAATGTAGCTATTAGATCTTGTAATGTTCCTGATGGCAATACGTACAGTTTTCTGGAGCTGTAGAATTTCTTGCATGGAAGACAAGTGTTCTTGGTGTTTGTAGGAGACATCATCAAGGCACACTGAAGTGAGGCTGACAGGGTCTTCTTCACTGTCTCTATCTGTCAGAAAACAAGAACAAAGTCAGTGTAATGATTTTCCCAGATCTCTTGGTATCATTATCTCCTGTTTATCTTTTCTTTTTCCTTCCTGCCCCCCCCCCCAGATTGGAATACTTGCATTCTTCCTTCTGCTCTGTGCTGTTGCTTGCCTTCTTTTTGTTTTTATTTTTTATTTTTATTTTTTTTATTTTTATTTTTTCCCTCAAGCATCATTTGTTTAATAGCGTCTCCTGCTCTTGTGAATATATTCTGTGCTGCCTTATCTTCTTCATAGACTTAATTGTTTTGAGTGTGACTGTCAGAGGGAAATGTAAAGGTACTTTTCAACATTGGGAATGTACTTTTAAAGTAAGTTACATGTTATTTAGGTTTGATGTGAAAAAGATCTTATTAACTCAGTGCTGGGATTTAGTACTTCAGATAGTAAAAGAATAGAGTTTATGGCTGAGAATTTCTTTTCACTCAGAACTGAAGAATGTGGTTTAAATGTGATCACATTTGAAGGAGTTCGGTGATTCCAGAATCACTTCTGTTGTAAATGTTCTTCATTATAAACAGCATTTAAACAAGGATCACCACTCCAAATGTGATTAAAAATAATATGCTTAGCCCATAACAAATGAAAATATTGTGTAACTATGGAACAAAGAAGGAACTTGGGCAAAGAAGATGTTCACGTTATTGTAAAATAATAAATAATGATATATAAGAATTGTTATGTGCATTGGAAATGAATCTTCCTTTTTTTTTTTTTTTTTCCTTTTTCCCCCTTGGTTGTTTTCATACATTGCTCATCTCTAAAGGATTTTATGATAATATATATTAGGTTCTGGTGCCTGCAGTCATCAAATACACAAACACTGCTGGCAGCATACACTGAGGAGAATGCTAAAAAAACAACCTTGGATATTAGGAAGAATTTTAGAAGGAAATAGCATTAAAAACCATGTTGGGTACCCTTTTTTATATTAATAAAGTGATCCTTGTAACTACCAGTATGTGACTTGCAAGGATTCACTGGGGAAAGGCACAAGAGAACACTGTTTAACAGTTTATGTGAGGAATGGCATGCCTGCAATTACAGCATCTGTACCTTCCTCTCTAAGGCACTGCACTGCAGTGTGGATACTGAATGTGATCTCAAATTCTATTTTGGAATTGAGCTGGACAGACAGTAGTGAATGCATTTTAGCTAAGACGTCTACTCCATTTCTTCCTTGGGAATTGTGTGAATATTTTACATCCAAATGTTCTAATGCCAGAATTGTTAGACAAGCATTTTATACCGCCAGTAGGACAATATTACTGGATGAAATTGGTGGTTTTGCCTGCATACTGTTTTGTTCGGTGTTCTGCATCTGGAGGTCATCTGTATCAGGTATGTGAAAAGGTGGTTAAAGAAGCTCTGTAGTGAGCTGTTGGCCCACCAGAGAGGGAAGTTTCTTGCTAGCCCTGTGAGTTGGTTGACTTCTATTTTGATGCATAGAGAGCTTCTTTTCCTTTCAGTGTCTGAATATGCAATGCTGAACGCTGCTTCTTAGTATTGTGAAGTTCTGAGGGAAAAGGTGTCACAGGATCTTAAGCAGTGGAAAGGCTGTAAAGAGAGAATTCCCACATGAACACTGGTTAACTTCTGATTGTAGATTTAGTACATCTCAAGATCTACATCTGCCTTTGACTTCTTTATTTTAGTGTTATAGGAATTTCTTAAAACTGTTTTTCCTGCTATATAGTTGTATGGGAAGTGCACAGGATGGTTCTTATTAAGGAAAGTACAACAGTTCTTATGCAACGATAAGGATATCTTGAATTATTTCTTTATCAACATTAAAAAAAAAAAAAAAAGGAAAGAGGGGCTGCATCCAGAAAGTACATGGATTAAATTGAAAATCGGAGGTCTTTTCCTACTGCTTTTCTTTAAACTTGCGGATGCTTTGTATTAAAACAGTATTGTTTTTCCTTAACTGTACATAAACACATGTTCAAATTGATTATATTGGCAAAAAACAAACAAACAAACCAAAAAAGCTATATGCAGACAGCAAAAGAGAGGTTTAAAAAAAGCCTGTGTATGTATGTGTAGGTACTGAGATTTTCTGTGCTTTCTGATTAAAACTTCAGTGACGAATTTGTTTGGTATTACTTGATGTCATGGTGCTAGTACATAAATAATGATCTTGGCTGAGCTGGTAAATGGACACTATTTAAATGGGTTAATGAAGGAAGTTTCAATTTTCTTAGTGTTATGTGATTTGAATTGTGACTGAGTAAGATGTCAGCAGTGTGCTTTCTGTATTGTCTAAATATTTTTCTTAATCTGTGATCAAAAAGCATTGTCTCTTTAGTTATTAACAAATAATTACTTGGAAATGCTATACAGAGGTCTTATAGAATGCTATGCTTAGTAGTAAATATGTACATCTGCTGACTTATGTTTGTTATACATTGATTTGCGAAAATAAATTTCTTATAGCACTACTTGTTTATTTATTTATTTATTTTTTAAATAAAGCAAAAAAAAATTACTTTTTGTTGATTTGTGGTGGATCTTGTAGTTGTGGTGGGTTGATGAAGTGTTCCAGGTCTTGCAACTGTGATCCTGTTGAAGACAGAACTGTTGGCTTCAGTAGAACCAGGTTTTCGTCTCCAGACCTGGACTGCACGCAGACTGGATAGGAATGTATGTGTGTCTGTGTGTGTGTTAGTTGTTACAATGTAAATGCAGATTTGCTTCTGAAAATTACTGAACTCTGGAAAGACTCAGTCTTTGGTTGGAATTGCTCCTAGCTATGGCACTGTCAGGAGATTTCCTTTGTAGCTTATCTGATGAACCTTTTAGTTCAGCACGTCTGGGAAATGAAGCTCCGTGAATATTTGGAGGTGACTGTTCCTTTCATGATACTAAAGAGAATAAAATTACAGTGGTTCTATTTCTATTTTGTACCGGTGAGGGGCTTGTTCTTCTATGTATAATCAACAAGAATTTTGGTATTGATTGCTAGGGGACATCTCCTTAAAAGAATAAATTGTCATGACAAATAATCACTAGGGGTGAATGAGTAACAATTTCCCATTAATAGAAATTTTCAGAAATTTCATTTCTGCACAAAACTACTCTCCTCTTTTGTGAGGACAGTTCTGTATCTCCTAAGTGATAGTTATTATTGGAGTATTCTGAAACTACTACAGCCTTCCAGCACTTAAAGGGAGCTTGTGGGAAAAAAAAGGAACTTCTAATGTAGTCTGATAGTAATAGGACAAAGGGGAATGGTTTTAAGCTAAAAGGTAGCAGATATAGGTTAGATATTAGGAGGAAATGCTTTACTCAGAAGCTGATGAGGCAGTAGTGCAGGTTGCCTGGAGAAACTGTGGGTGCCCCATTCCTGGAGGTGCTCAAGACCAGGTTGGATGTGGACCTGAGCAGCCTGAGCTGAGCGGTGGCAGCGCTGCCCATGGCAGTGGGGTTGGAGCCAGTTAATCTCTAAGGTCCCTTCCAAAGTAATCTGTTCTATGAATCCAATAATATGTGTGTCATGTCCTGCCTGTGAATGAAGGGGAGGGGTGGCTGGATTCAGAAATCCACTTAGATTAAGGTGGAACAACACTCAAGGTCCAACCACAATCATTACTTTTAATGAGTACTACACTTAGCTTAAAACTATTGTCACTCTACAATTATATCTATTTCAACTGTGTGGCAAGTTACGTGACTCTATAAGGAATCAAAATAAGCCACGCATTACTTAACAGCTTTACAAACAAAAATGAAAAGGGGAAGGGGAGTGGATAGAGAAATAGGCAGATGAAGAGATCACCGTTCTGGTTTCCAGCTCTGGACCAGCCAATGCCTGTGAGAGCATTCATCCAGAAGTTCCGAAGTCCTGAAGTTACTCCCAAGCTTCTGCAGGTCATGCTTTTATGCCTGTTAGATTTATAGGGTTTGTTGTCAACAAGTCCATTGTCAACAACATGTTGTTGCAGTTAACTCCACTTGTACAAGGGAGTTTTGATCAGAGCAAGGTTTTCCATCTCTGCATAGCTCCCTTCTCCGGCCATGTTTTCAGCATTTAGTCTCTTGTCTTGCAATAGTTTGAGGCAATTCCAGGCATGCCACAGATGAAGTGTTTTACTTTGGTCTGCCACAGTGTGTTACATAGCTCTCTATTTCATTTGGACTATATTTTCCTTTGGATTTGCATTTATATCAAGAATTCTTTAAGTAATATTATTATTCCCATGTATCATAAAACTGTTTGAATTGAAAGGGGCTCTTAAAATTAAGTCATGCAGGTTTCCTGCAGTGAACAGGGACACCTAAAGCTAGATCATGTTATTCAGAGCCTTATCTAGACTGACCTTGAATGTCTCCAAGGATGGGGGCATCCACTACCTCTGGGCAACTGGTTAAAGTACATCATCACCCATATTGTAAAATCTGTCTTCCTTGTATCCAGTGTAAATCTCCCCTTTTTCAGTTTGAAGTCATTTCGCCTTATCCTATCACAATTGACTCTCCTAGAGAGTGAAACAAGAAGTAGATAATGATGTTCTTGAATAGCAAGAAGATAAAAAACCCAACCAACCTCAAACTACTAAAATGGCTGGAGAAGCAAAAGTTGGGTGGATTTTTAGTCCTAGTATCTTGTCTGTGCTTTTTCTTGTTTAGAGTAAAAGGATTTATTTGTTGTCATTGCAACAAATAGTACAACTTAAGGTCGACCACTGCCTGCAACATCAGCACAGAAAAAGTCACTTTAGATTTTTGACAAAAACTGGTGGAAGCTCATACCGGTTTGTACAGCAGCGTAGCTCTATGTTGTGGTTACTTTTTAATAAGCCTAAATTTTGTTAACTCACTGTATATTTACTAACAAAGTCTTGCTTTCATTTCCATCTCTTAATAAAGTTGGTGTTACTTGTCAGATTAGTTAAACTCTGAAGATATATTTTTTCTTCTACTGCTTGATAATCTGTTATTCAGCTATAGATTTGAATGGATGTATGTTTGAGGCATATAGTATATTGCTTATCTTCTCAGAACTGCTTAAAAAAAGTTAATGTCTGTGTGTCTACTGTTTCGAAAGTGAAAAATATGACAGTGTATCATTATGAAGTGTATTAACTTATTTATTTGTCAGTTGCAATTTCTGTTTAAATGTACTGCTCAATTTTATAGAAATATAGGTCAATTTTATAGAAATATTAATGCGTTTAACCTAGCTGCTACTGTGAAAGTTTCTATGGATTTTCTTTTTTTTAATATAGGAACAGTCTTTCAATTTTGTGAGATAATTTATTGTTCGTCTTAAATAGACTAATTTTAGGGAAGGCAGGAATTCTTGAAGAGAATAGGAAAGAAAGCAGGTTACCTACCAGGTAATAATATAGTCATCCCAGGGAGACTGTGGCAAAAGTTGATGAGGTACCAAATCGTACAATGTGTGGATCGATGGATGCAAGGCTATACTTTAGTGAAAAACAGTGGCTTTTTTTCTTTTCTTTCATATCCTGAACACAGTAGGACCACAGAGAATGAATTACAAGTTTGTTATACTTGGGAGGAACCTTCGTACAAGATTTCAGAATAATTCAACTGTAGAACAACATACTTCCATTATCTGATTGTTTTTTAACTAGACCATGGGAAATAAAATCCAATTAGCTAGAAATATTACTACAGGACTGATGCTGAATGCTGGTGCACCCTATCTCCCTACCTCTGAAATCTACCTCTGTGAAAACTTTTCTAGGATCTTGCTCTAAATGTTGAACGTATTGTTTGAGAGCTCTCTCTGCAAGTTTGCACTGTTCTGTGAGTTTTCCTTAGGATTGTTAGAAAATGAAGTTGTATTTGTGGAGTTGAGCTGGAAAGTCTAAATTTCTTCCTTCCAAACCATGCATATCCAGAAAAAAGAGCCTGGGTCTCATGTGGGATGAGTTCTTTGGATTTATAAAAGGAAAACGAGGGAAGAGGAAAGCGTCTTCCTTAAGTGAATATACTACACAATGGTCTTTATGAACAACCTTCATTCCTGTGGTAGGAAATGCAAGTTCTTATGTAGAAATTAAGACATAGGAGTGAGAAGAATTTGAAGAGTTTGCAAAGCAAGCCTAGATAATGGATGATGGATCTGCTTCAGTCTCATTTAACTATTAGATTCATTAATTTACTGATAACTTGATCTTTACTCTGCATGAGGAATGTAGCCATACTAATAAACACTGAAAAATCACTTAATGTGATGTTTTTCTAGTTATAAAGTGGAATTTTCTTGTTAGTAGTAGTAGTGGTAGAGACACGTTGAGCATGCGTTAGATGTTTAGGCTCTCCATGTGGACACATGGTCTTCATCCCAAAGCAGTCTTTAATAAACACCTTGACTCCATTGGCAGTAATGGTCAACTAAATACCTACATAGATGGATAAGAAGCCTCGAGCCCTGCAGCAGTCATGAGAATACAGTGGGATTCTAAAGCTCTAGGTTAGATTTAAAATAGATACAATTCATGTGACTTCATAGCAGATGTGGCTGAGAACATCTAACTCTGCTAACAAATGGAAGAGTGGAGATCAAAGTGTACCAATAACATTTCAATAATTTTTTTTGAGTCAGATTTGTTGATTAACATTCCTGAAATGGGATTTTCAAGGCAAAAAAAGATCTGTGAAGCAGTGCTATCCCAGGTCCTGGGATTGTAAAGATAAAAAAAGAAAAGAGTTGTATTTATTTGGTGTGTACATATTTCTGTTGTTTACCTGATTTCTTTTAGTCTTTGAATTATGTAGTACAATCCCTCAAAAAAGTTTGTGAGCAAAGTAGTAGTATTTAGTAGTTGCAGAAAGGTGATAGCTATGTAGGTAAAACCTAAAAATTCTTCAAATGTGATAGGTATTCCATTACTGTTGACTAAATTCTATATATCAGGCTTGTGAAATAATGATTTGCATGCTAAAATGCTTTTCAGTAAGTCCTGGCATGATGGTTTGATTGCTTGTTCTGGTATGTCAGTCCTTACTGACTCTTTAATCACACTTAAAACGCCGAATGAAGGCAATGCTATTTTTAATACTGGTACTTTGATGGAAGAAGAATCTTAAAGCTTACAAGAAGAAAGAATTGCCAAACAAGTAATAAATGAAAGACTGAGCTGACCAGGAGACTTATTAAACCAAAATTTACAGAGAAATTTATCTGAGAAGGGTTTTGCAGTCCTTAGGAATAAATGCTCTTACATATTTGACAGTTCCAAAATCTCACATGAAATATTATGCCTCTAAGTCCACATCAAAATTGTGTTAGCAGTATCTCATGCTGTACTTGTTCTGTAAGTTATATGCTATCTGCAGGTTCTATTGCAGTTGCTTTTCTTCAAACATGCAATGCCTGAGTCAAAAATTTTTTCTTCAGTCTCACTCATCTTCCATTTTATCATCAGAAGTACTGAGCCCTCTTTCTTTTGTATTTGATTGCTGCTATTTGTATGAAGTTTGACACTGCTTCAACTTTTCTGTAGCAGAACTTGCTATTATCTTTAGTTATGAATTTAAGCATTTCTTCAACCTGGCAGAAGAATGCTTTCCTGAAGGCAACTCTTAAATTTTATTGTTTTGCTGTCTTCATCTCAAGAGTTGTACCTTGCTGTCTGGCTTTTCTCCAGAGTACAGTATGTTTATGCACAGAAACTGTATTATAACTCCAAATTTAGAAACAAGTAGAAACTTTCTTTCATGGAGGAGAAATAAGAGAAATTACGTTGTCAGAATTAGATTTTCCTGTTTGCTGAATGGTATCTTTTTCTAGAGGAAATATGCGGCTCAGTTTAAAAAAACACTATACCTGCGTTTTTAATAATTGAAGAAATTGTGCCTCTTTATTGACTACAACTAGCTGAGAATGGAGGTTTCTTGTTTTCTTTTTCCATCCCTAATTACCTATAAAATTTTCAGAGCTGTGGGAATCATAGACAATTAAATATCGTCTAGTTCCAATCTTCCTGCAGTAGTCTTAATTTATTGTTATCAGTCATATCAAAGTAGTTTGAGAACCGATTAGGTAACTATTAAATTAACATGTCAGGCTGCAGTGTTCATGTATTTTATTGAGAATGTTCCAGGTATCACTTTTCTGATTGTTCTGATTGCCAGGAGTAACATATAGCTTTCTTTTTCAAATTTATTTTGAGTTTCCAAGTTGAATTTTAGCTTATAGCGTAGGTGTCTGCTTCAAGTGCAGATTTTCTTCTTGTGCACTCCATTAAATCTATTAGTGAAGCTGAATTAGGCATTAACTGTTTTATCTCTCTTTGTTTTGCTCTCTGTTCTGCAGTTTGTTTGTTTATTTATTTTTTTTACTTAACCATTGCGAAGTTAAGATCAGCAATGATTATTCTTCCCTTCCAAGCCAATTTGTTTCAGGGTTTGTCCCTCAGACTGGTTTTAAGGCACAGAGATATATTCTGTTGACTCTGAGATAATGGTTAAATGAGAGAAGGGATATCAGTTTTCCTAAAGCTCTAATCCTGTAAGGCGATTCTCTTAATATGGCATGTGAGATACGCTCAGTCTTTAGAACTCGATGGGAGAGAATTGTTTCTGTGCATGGCACTTGCATTTCTGCTTACATAGCAAGGCCTCGCTTTATCTTTTGGTTTACTAACAGAATAAACTAACATGGGACAGAACACATGTTCAGTGAAGGTGTATATTCACTTGGATAGCAAACTGTGGGAGTGTGAGCACTAACAAGATTACGTCTTTATGTACTTATTGTGATTTCATACTGATGAATAAAGTTTTTATGATGATTTATGTCTGTTACAGAATTACAGTTTGACAATTGGAACCACATCTAAAGCTTGGAAAGCACACTTTCGTGTAGTAAGTTCTTATTCAAAAGTTATGGTTTGCTATTAGTAGTTATACCCTAGTAATTTGTTTTACTGGGAGGGGCAGAGAAATGATGAGTTCTGAGAGTGGAAATGGTTTGCAGCAGCATTGTATACTTTTAAATAAAGTAATCAGCTGAAGAAAAACCTTATATTCCTTACAAATTTTCTGCCTCGATCTCATTTTCTGTGACTAAAGAAAAATAAATTGTTTAAATGAGAGAAATAAAAAACCAAGCAGCTTTGTATAACAGGTTATTAAGGGCTATTAGATTAGCAAGAGGGCAGAAGAAAATATTATGGTACAAATTTTTTTTTTTTTTTGGACAGATACCTAAAAATAAATGTGGCTTTACAAAGGCTGCTTCAGATAAAAACATGGCTGTATTGCCTATTACTAAAATCCTGCTGCAATTATAAGGTAAATTAATTGATTTTAATGTTTAGCAGAATAATCCACTCTGTATTTATGAAACATTTTACAAACCAATTTGCTTGCCCAAAGCTTCAAGGGGGGACTATAGAGCTATATATATGTACATATATCAGTACAGATTAGGGGCTGGTCTACTGGAAAGGAGGACAACAGGTTGGCCATGAGCCAGCACTGTGCCCTTGTGGCCAAGAAGGCTGCAGTTAATACTTCCCTTCTACTCTGCTCTGGTGAGGCCATGTCTGGAGTAATGTGTTCAGTTCTGGTCTCCTGAGTTAAAAAAAACAGCAAAGAACTTCTGGAGAGAGACCAGTGGAGAGCCACAAAAATGAATAAAGTTCTGGAGCATCTTCTTCACAAGGAAAGGCCTTTCAATGCCTTGGACTGTTCAGCCTTGAGGAGGCTAAGAGGTGATTTTGTCTGTGCTTATAGATTACCAATTGTGTGGTGCTCAGTGGTTCCCAGAGACAAAATAAGGCACAGTGGGTGCAAGCTGGAACATGGAAAGCTTTCTACGAACACGAGGAAAAAGTTCTTTGTGTTGAGAGGCAGAGCACTGGATCAAGCTGTGCAGAGAGATTGTGGAGTCTCCCTCTCTTGAGATGTGCAAAACCCTTCGAGATGCTTTCCTCTGCAATCTACTGTAGGCAACCTACTTTAGTAGGGGGGGTTGGACTAGGTGATTTCCGAGGCCCTTATAACCCTTACAGTTCTGTGATTTCAAATTTCTTCTAGACTTGAATCAAAGCTATATCACAAGCAAGTACAATTGTGTGCTGCTGGAATAAATGGCTCTGAATGCGTGTCCTTTTCGACGCTCTTCTCTTGCTGTTTTGAACACCATTATATTTATCATATTTATGTTCCAAAAGTGTGTGGCCCAGTTTTTCAACAATTAATTTTAAGGTGTACGCCTTGCTAACGATCCACTGAAGTATTCATATCTAAATTTTGGTAAACTGTTCCAACTTTGCCATGCAGACAGTCTTGTCCAATTCAACATCTGTAGTAATCTGTTATGCTCGTTTTAGAGAAGAAAGCTAGATGGCTCTTTGCAAATCTTCCTTAACACTTTGTTAATAAGCTAAATAGTGTTCTTGCAGACCAGTTTCTTTAATTTGTGTTAGAAATGCCCTTTTACTGTGTACAACATAATTTTTGTTGTGTCATCTGTGGAACCCAAAGTCAGCTCTGATTTGGATATGAGATTATGTATACTATCTAACCTATTCAGGAAGTCATATATATTATGGTGGAGTACTGCTTTTTAGGTGATTGATACATCTAAAATACTTTGTTTTCTTATCCATTTTGTTTATTCTTCCATTATCTATTTCTTTCATTCTTCTAGTCTCGTGTTGTTGTTTAGAACTTCTCTTTCATCTTTATTTTTTAAAAATTTTAATTAAAGAATAATCTTTTTTTTTTTTTACTCATCTGTATTATAAGATTGTAGACCTATCTTGTCATGAAACTTTTACTTAGAGGTGAGTACAGATGCTTTTGATTAGTTAATGAAGAAAGTTTCAATTACTCTTAAAGATAAACAGTAATTATGTAAGGCATTATCTAGTAATACTCGTTTTCCATTTTGTTTCCTGCTTGAAGTAGGATGTGAGCTGCATACATTTACTGAAAACAGAGTCTTCTGTGCACATTTGTGTGTGTTGTTTCTGTCTCTTCCTGGTGTCTTGAGGTTTCTCTGTTTGCTTGAAGTACATGTCGTTTGTCTTACTTCCATGTGTCTTATTGCTAACTTGTGACTGTACTTGATCTTTTAAAGACTTACATATAACATCTTTATTTGTCTAAGCTAAGCAATATTTGGAATCTAAACAAATTTCCAATCTTTGAATTGTTTAAAATAACACCTTATGAAGGAGAATGAACAATACATGCCAATTTTATGTTTTGTAGAAGACAGTACTGGGAAAAATTGAGTGCTTATAAACAACACATTTTATGTGTTTTTTTTTTTTTTCTTTTACATTAGTGTTTATATTCTGTTAAGTAGAATAAATACTTATACTGAAGATTTTTACATCCTAATAAGGTCAGATTATTGTAATAATCTTGAACTTAGGGTAATTTTATAGTTAGAAATTTGGTTACATGTTTTTTTGTTCCCCTTTCTATGAATAAAAAATTATTTTGAATTACTTTAAGTTTTTAACACTTATGGGAGATATGGAAATTACTTTTACACTTTGATTAATATTTATTATCTGAGATACTCATGATTTTTCTTTTTTTCTTTTTTTGCAGTTAACCTTTTCTTCTCTTTGTGCAAGCAGTACCTGTACTTTTTCTTTGTCCTGTGAAATTTTTCTTTCTTTATTCCTCAAGCTCAAAAGCAACCTCTATTCTGTAATTAGTGTTTCTCAGTAAGTTAGTGCAGTGTAGAAAAATCATGAATATATTTTCTAAGACTGGAAACATGTTGCTAAAATCTGTAGTGGTATTTGGGACAGAAAAAAAAACAAACTAGTGGACATGGATAGTTTTAATTTGGAAAGTAGCCCAGAGCACCTATTCCTTCCACTCCTTATGAGGTGAGGGAATAAGAGAGATTTGTCACTGCTCTCCAACTTGCAAGATAGAAAACAGAGATATGAGAGTCAGGCTATGCAGGTTTGGTGCTGATTTAGAGAAGAAATGCATTATTTGGTGAGTTTTTGTTGCACTAGCATGTAATTTCTCTGCAGTGAGAAAAAGATGCCATTACATTGTGTAGTCTATGGAAGTAAGTTCTTGCTGTATGTGACAATTTTTTGTCTGGTTCAGCTGGAAATTTGAACAGTTTACTAACAGAAGAATCAAGGTTCACGCCTCCTGGTAGCCAAGGATGAGCTCTTTCACTGGATGTACAGGAGAGTTAAAATGGGAAAGCATACGGTAGTCAGTAACATTCTCTAGGTTTTGATTGTGTAAATTCTGTTACTTACTGTTCTTTTAACATCTGTAGCAGAAATGCGAAATCATGGCCTGAAACTGTGATTGAGCACCTGGTGGGAAGGCAGGGCCAACCTAGGGGAGCTCAGGTGTATGCAATGTACCTGAGTGACCAGAAGGGATGGAGCCAGGATCCACCCCTTTCCAGACCTCATTTGGGGGTTGGCAGTGGAGGCAAGGGTATCTTGCTGGAGATCCCTGTCTACGTGGGGCCTTCTGAAGGTAAGTAGTTTCTTTCTGTTGTTTTGTGCTTATGGCTGCTGCATTTGAGCAAATTCTCACTTGCTGTAGCCTGGGACCTTTCTGCTCTGCTGTCATTGCTGTGCTTTCCATCATGTTACAAAGTCTTATCTATGATAATAGTTAGTTTTAACAGTTGTTGTTAGTGTGGTATACATTCAGATTCAGTTTTTTGTGCTGAGGGTAGGATTTCTACGTGCTGTGTGTTCTCAAAGTACTTAGTAAGTGGAGGCAAACAGAATGCAAAAAGCTGTGTTGTTATGGGGCTGTTGTTGTTGTGGAACCTTAAATTCCTGTCTGCAATTGTTTAGTGGCTGAAATGTGTGCAAAATATGCTATCATCGTGTCAAGTGTGGTCCCACTTAGGGGCAGGGATGTGTCAATTGAAAGTGTCAGTGTAATTGAAGCGTTACAACGTGATGCTCATGAACTGACTAGAGACTGAAAGAGGCTGCTCTTAAAATGTTTGGAGATAATCCAGGGGACAAACAGGGCATTATTAAAGATCATCTGATAGATGTTCATGGGGGACTTCAACTTCCCTGATATATGCTGGAAATATAATACTGCACAGAGGAAGCAGTCCATGAGATTTCTAGAGTGTGTGGAAGATAGCTTCCTGACACAGCTGGTGCAAGAACCTACCAAGGGAGGTGCCCTGCTAGACCTGCTCTTCACTAACAGAGAAGGACTAGTAGGAGATGTGAAGGTTGGGGATTGTCTTGGCCAGAGTGACCATGAAATGGTAGAGTTTGCTATTCTTGGTGATGTCAAGAGGGTGACTAGCAAAACTGCTACCTTGGACTTCCGGAGGGCAGACTTCGACCTGTTCAGGATGCTTGTTGCAAGGGTCCCTGGGGACTTGCTCCTGAGGGGTAAAGGGGTCCAGGAAGCCTGGGTCCTTCTCAAGATGGAAATCTTAAAGGCACAGGTGCAGGCTGTCCCTGAGTCCCGTAAGTCAAGCCGGAGGGGAAGAAGGCCAGTGTGGATGAACCGGGATCTTTTGTTGAGACTCCGGGAGAAAAAGAGAGTCTACGTCCTCTGGAAGATGGGACAGGCTACATCAGGAGACTACAGAGAACTTGCCAAGATTTGCAGGCAGGAAGTTAGAAATGCAAAAGCCTAGCTTGAACTTAGACTGGCTACTGCAGTAAAAGAGAGCAAATATATTAACAGTAAAAGAAGAACTAAGGAGAATTTCCCTACTTTACTTGATGCGGCAGGGAATGTAACCACAGAGGATAAGGAAAAGGCTGAGGTTCTCAATGTCTTCTTCACATCTGACTTTAATAGAAAGATCAGTTATCCTCAGGATACTTTTCGCCCTGACCTGGAAGTCTGGGATGAAGCGCATAATACACCTCCTGTGATCCTAGCTGAGTCAGAGACCTGCTCCTCCATCTGAACTGCCACAAGTCCACGGAACCAGATGTGATCCACCCAAGGGTGCTGAGGGAGCTGGCAGAGGTGATTGCCAAGCCGCTTTCTGCCATCTATCAGCATTCCTGGTCATCTGGAGAGGTCCCACAAGATTGGAGGCTTGCCTATGTGACTCCTATTTACAAGAAAGGCCGTAAGGAAGATCCGGGGAACTACAGGCTTGTCAGCCTGACCTCGGTATTAGGGAAAGTTATGGAGCAATTGATCTTGAGGGAGATCACACGGCACGTGCATGGCAATCAGGGGATCAGACCCAGCCAGCACGGGTTCACAAAGGGCAGGTCGTGCTTGTCCAACCTCATCTCCTTCTACGACTGGGTGACCAGACTGGTAGATGAGGGAAAGGCTGTTGATGTAGTCTACCTGGACTTCAGCAAAGCCTTTGACACGGTCTCCCACAGTATTCTCCTGGGGAAACTGGCAGCCTGTGGTGTGGACAGGTTCACTCTTCTCTGGGTTGAGAATTGGCTAGAGGGCTGTGCCCAGCGGGTAGTGATTAATGGAGTTAAGTCCAGCTGGCGTCCCATTACAAGTGGTGTCCCCCAAGGGTTGGTACTGGGGCCCATCTTGTTTAGTATCTTTACTGATGACCTGGATGAGGGGATTGAGTGTACCCTCAGTAAGTTTGCGGATGACACCAAGTTGGGAGGATGTGTTGATCTGCCTGAGGGTAGGGAGACCCTTCAGCGGGATCTGGATAGGCTGAACAGCTGGGCTGAGGTCAATGGGATGAGGTTCAATAAGGCCAAGTGCCGGGTCCTGCACTTTGGCCACAATAACCCCATGCAATGCTATAGGTTTGGGGCAGAATGGCTTGAAGAGTGTATAGAGGAAAAGGACCTGGGAGTGTTGGTTGATGCTCTGCTCAACATGAGCCGGCAGTGTGCCCAGGTGGCCAAGAAGGCCAATGGCATCCTGGCCTGTATTAGAAAGAGTGTGGCCAGCAGGAGCAGGGAGGTGATCATCCCCCTGTACTCAGCTCTGGTGCGGCCGCACCTCGAGTACTGTGTTCAGTTTTGGGCCCCTCACTACAAGAGAGACATCGAGGCCCTGGAGCGTGTTCAGAGAAGGGCAACAAAACTGGTGAGGGGTCTGGAGCACAAGTCTTACGAGGAGCGGCTGAGGGAGCTGGGATTGTTTAGTCTGGAGAAAAGGAGGCTCAGAGGAGACCTCATTGCACTCTACCACTTCCTGAAGGGAGGCTGTGGTGAGGAGGGGGTCAGCTTCTTCTTCCAGGTAACTAATGACAGGATGAGAGGGAATGGCCACAAGTTGCGCCGGGGAAGATTTAGATTGGATTTGAGGAAAAATTTTTTTCTCTGAGAGAGTGGTCAGGCACTGGAATGGCCTGCCCAGGGAGGTGGTTGAGGCACCGTCCCTAGTGCTGTTCAAGAAGTGTTTAGATGAGGTGCTAAGGGATTTGATTTAGTAGCTTGGTGGGTAGGGATGGTGGTGAGAGGATGGTTGGACTAGATGATCTTGTAGGTCCTTTCCAACCTTATGAATCTATGAAACTTTTAGCACCTGATTCATAAATGTAACATCTGTGCACATCTTTCAGTGTGTGGAATCCTTCTGTCCAGAGTTGTTTTAAAACAAAGTTTTTGGTTTTTTTAACCTGTAGGGAAGGGGTAATTCTTAGGTATTGAACCTCCTCTTAAAAGATTGTCATGAACTACTTTATTATTATTATTATTATTTTCCTTAAAAATGGATATTTTCTTCTGGATGGGGCATTAGAGATTCTGTTGTATTGTTCTGGTACGTTTCAGTGTTTTAGCTACACAGTTCAGCTGGCAAGGTTTTGTTGTTGGCAACCAGGCTATCTAGAGGAGATGAATCATGCAATTTTACATTCCTGGACCTTGTATGATCAAGAATGGGAAAGTGTGTGTACATATATCTGTATTTTCCTCTTGAAGACAACTGTAGAACATCAGAGACTTTTTGCCATTCCTATTTCATTTGAGTGTGTGTGTGTGTATTTATATTTAATTTTATTTACTTTCAAACAACAGATGTTCTGAGATTTGTTACTCTTAGTTAACAAGTGTATTGATAGGATTCAGAACATTTATCAAAAGTATCTTTCTCACCAATAGCTCTGGTTTTGTTGGACTCTTGATTGTGTATGTGAGTACAGGTGAAAGTACATGAATGTCTTTCTTTCTGAATGCTTTCTTGTGTTTGATGTCTATTGAAATAATTTAAACAATTAGAAGAGATTCCAGAATGGATCTGGCCTCTATATGGACTGGTGCTTCTCATCATCCTTTAATCTAGTAGAAGTTAAAATCAATACGCACACATGAAAAATATAACTTTATATGTGACATTCTTATTTCAATTCTGAAATGTGATTTTTTTTTTCTTTAGTCTAAGGTCTGGACATAAAGTAGTAGTGAAAGAATACATGAAACTTAAGAATTCTGAGATGGATTATGAAGGAAAAGAATTAATTACTGTCTGCTTCTTGAAGAACTGGATAAGATCTTCGAGGTATAACGTAGGGGATGAATATACATTGTTGCTGCTGAGACAAAACCTGAGGAATTACATGCATATTCAGTTATCAGAGGAAAGATTACAGCTGTTAGTTGCAAGAGGAACCAAGGGACAAAATCTATTAATATTGTTATTGATTGTTTGTTTTACATAGTGCCTAGAGGGCTCAGTTGAGGCTAGAGCCCTTCTGTGCTGCTGTACATGTGCAGCGAGATACAGTTTCTGCCTGAAAGTACACAAATTCAAATAGGCAAGATGGAGAAGCATTGAGGTGAGATTACGGGGCAAAAAAACTGAAGTAGTGGTCTGGAGACACAGATGATTTATTGGGGGGTTCATTCTGAACTCTTCATCCTCATGATGATTTAGGGTATAGACACTTAGAGAACTGTCCCACTGAGTACATATATGAGTACATATAGGATGGATGGATACGATGTGGGAGGATATGTGATGCCAGTGCATAGATTCAAGGCATAGTGGACAAAAGACTGGACGTGAAAAGGTGAATTTATTTGTAACTTACAGGATGGTCTCTACCAGAAATATGTGAATTATATTAAAAAAATAATTAAACAAGTGATATAACTGGAAGTTCCAAATGGTAAATGCAAGGCTGATGTGAAACCTAAGAAGTTAGAGTTGCAACAGAATAAATATAGGAATCCTCTGAAAATGTTTCCTAGGAGATATGAGTTGGCTTTGAAGGTAACTTTTAATTTAAATGTTGTTTCTTCAGTGCACCTATAAAATGTGATTTTTTTTGTTTATGCTTATTGATTTATTTTGTCATTCTGTTTTAAAAATGGACTAAAATAATGTGAGTGGTCAGCAGAAATTTTTCCAAGCACAAATAAGTAGGATTATTTAACTGTTATGTCTTTGCAGTTCTATTCTGTAATGAGCTTCTGGTTAAGGAGTCAAAGCACACTGCAATTTGTTATGACAGTATATGGTTATCCTTAGTCATGAATATATATACAACGAAAAGAACAATATTTTAATGTTATCATAATTTAAACTCTTAATTTGCTCTCTAGAAGAGAAAAATCTAAGTTACAGTTGGCTGCTGTGCTCCCATCCTGAGCTTACATATGCAATCATTACGGTAGGTTTTCTTGGATAAAATATTTAAAGTGGGGATAATTCATTCCTGTGATCTGTTTATTCTGTTAGGAATATATATTCTGTGGATTTTTTTTTTGAACATTAGAAAATAGAAGAGCAATGGAAATGCTATTTCTTCTTTGTAGATCAGTGTTTGTAACTTAAAATTTGAGTAGGAAAAGCACTTGTGGTTTAACACACTGGAACTTGTTCTTACTGTAAGCTACTTTTTAGTAATTTTTGCAATGATCAAGATTTTCCACTTTTATTTGAATACAGTGAAGTAGACAGTAGATATAGCCATAAAAGTACTGTCTTTTCCTAGTTAGGTTGGTACACAGATGGCATGTCAGGTGTTGGTATGAAGGAGGAAAAATAGATGAAAGATTATTTAATAGTTATGGTTATGTCCCAGTGTAAACTGAGGCTGGCATTTTCCCTGGATTTAACGACTCACCTGAGATATGAATGCAGATCTGTACTGGTGAAAACAAAAGGCAAATGGAAGCAAAGATAAGTAACCTGTAATGCACTGCTTCTAAAATGAGCAGAAATACCATATGAAGTTGGAATCTGAAGATTTAAGTAAAATGGGGATGTCACTCAGCATGAAGTACCAACTGTTTCCAGCTTATTTAGTATGCAAGAGCATACTTGTGGATGACTCACAGCTAAAATGCCTTACATAAGATCATCCAAGTATTTAGTTCACTTCAGGTGATGGAAAGATACCATAAAAATAGTAATAAAATCTGTATTTGGATGCTTTCTTTGATTTATACAGTGTTGTGTTTGTCAGACCCTTTATTATGTTCATGCATGTATGCTTTTATCCCATCTACGGATTTAAAGCATACAAATAATGACTTAAAAGGAATAGTTAAAAAGTTATTTGAGAATGCACTTTTAGATTATGACTTAATGTCACAAGTTCACCTAACCTGAGAATTGCAAGTAGCAGGCTGCAGCAGTGTTTGTTGCCTTAAAAGAAAGGCTATTCTATGACTTCAACTCTTGCTAACATAATGTGTTTCAAAAATTTGTTTACTTTCTACTTCACCCTTCATCAGTGCTCCCAGTGAAGTAAGCTAGACTACTTTTATCCTTCATTGCAGTGCTTTTATATGTTGTACCAATTTATTTACTATAGATTAGATAAAAATAATGAAGTAATAACTGAAGAACCAAGGGGTCCATTTAACTCAGTATCTCCAGTAATGTTCAATAATAGATAACAGAGAAAAAGAGCAGGAGTACACTTTGTCTCTATTTGACATCAGCCTGTAGTGGTTTGTGATCCCAGCAATTAGACTCAGGAATGGTGACGCTGAAATTGGAAGCAATGTAAGCACTGCAGCTGAAGTGGATGGTGCATGAAGTGTTGCTCTTTGTTTTGAAACTACTATGTACAGCTTTTTTTAAAGCTGCTTTGTTCAGCGGCTGATGTTCCCTAGTTATGGTACTGGAAAAGGCAGTGAATCATGACTGAAATATGACTGCATGTGTTTGTAACTACTGTGGTAATTTTTGTTTTATAGTCTCATACAAAACATTTAGTATTTAAAAAAAAAAAGTTCTCAATTAAAACAAGAGCCGTTCTTTCTATGTTAACCAGCTGTACAATGGTGAAATTTTTTGAAGAGGTCCCCCCCACTCCTTTTTTTCTTCATGTATTTATTCTACAGCTTTATATTTCCTATCTACCTTTCTGCTGATTCTTGGTTTACACTTCTATGGAAGGATATGCAGTTGCGGATTTCCTGGCTTTTGTAATCAGAGATCCAAACAGCTATATCTGCACGTGGCCTGCATTCTGGGGACTGCCTGACCCTCTGAGCAGTAGCAGCCCTTTGTCAATAGCTGCAGTTAAGGATGTTTGGGGCATTAGAAATACTGTTGAACACACTCGTGATTTTCACCTAGAAGGAAATAATTGCCATAGTGAGTAGGCAGCAATCATGCTGTGTAGTAAGGGGACAGGTGACTGGCGCACAGTGGCTAACGTTCACTCTTCAATCAAGGTGGAGGGCACACTTAAAGTCTAAAAGTAATAAGAGTAAGGTAGTACAATTTCTTAAGCATGCTCTCTGCATGTTCCTCCCCCCTTTCCAGTAATGGTGCTTAGCAATTACAGAGGTCTTTTCTTTGTCAGAGTGAGTGCCAGTGTTCAAATAGTAAGTTTTAGAGGTAGAAAATATTTATTCTAACAATTGCAGTTTGGAAACAATTGAAGCAGTATGGGTATTTTTAATTTGATTTTTGTTGTACAGTTCAACCTGCTCTTTCAGAGGATTTTAAGAGGATTTTGTTTAGCTGTGAAAGACTGCTGGATTGGTTAATATTGAAAGTGGGTTGCTGGCTTGAATTTGACAGTAATAGGAAATAAGAATTCCAATAAAAACAAACAAAAATTAATAGTTGCTGCTTCTCCATATGCTTAAAATTAATTATGATAACAAGCTTACTGCCTCTCAGTCAAGTACTCGAAGGCAGACTCTTCCTGAAGCTCCCAGTCTGAGGTTGGAAAGATAGTGAGATGAAGGGAATTTCCTCAAGCAGCAGACAAAACAGTGTCGAACCTGCTACTCCTCACTTCCCAACCAGGCAGCAGACATGGTTTGTAACACCCCCCTGCAAAGATGTGGAAAAGAGAGAAAACAACAGCTGTTTTTGTTGTTAGCTGTGCGCTGCATGTCACATCATCTGTAAGTAGAAGTATGCACTGCATGAAAACCCAGCAGCAAACATCTTTGGGCTTGGCCAATGCTTGGTTTTCAGTGGTAGCAGTTAATGCTTGCAGAACCTTAGGGGCAGAATTAAAGAATGCATAGTTAGTTAAAAATACTGCTAATTTCAGGAGAGGATAAAGTTCTTGGTTTTTTTTCTACTTGTGAATTTAACGAAGACATGTTTTTTATGTTTGGCAGTATATCCTTTTTCTTAAGATTAAATTATCCCAGATCAATTCTAATGCATTCTTAAAATCAGTATCTACAGTCAAGTATGTAAATTTCCTTTTTTGTTGAAATTTAATTACAAGGAAAAGTAAACATTATTTTTAATGATTATCAATGAATTTTCGCCTTGATGTAGAAATAATCATTTTTGAGCTTTTGAATTTAAAAAATGAGTAAATAAATAAGGAATTATCTTTGTCCTTATCATGCGTGGCTTTTTTTTTTTTTTTTTCTGAGCCACTGGGCTCTATATTTGTTTTAAGTGGAACAACGTATGTATCCCTGAGGGATCACAACTACTTTTTTTCTTTTTTTTGTTTGATGTACTCTTTGTGTCCTCAGACTAATAGGGACAGTGATGCGTTTACATTACTGCTCCATTTAAAGAATAACTGAAGATAAGAAATAAATACTTCATTCCCAAATGGTGTCTGCAATGTTTAGAGGCTTGGCTAGTTTTCAAGAGGATAGGCATGAATTTGTTACAAAAGTGCTGCTGTTCCTGTGGAAAGTAAGCTGTGTTGTTTGATCAGGGACAAAATGGCTGTTGAACAATAGGGACTTTGAGAAAATTTCTTTTAATAGTAAAGAAATAACACCATTTTTCATTTGAAACCCTTTTTGCAGCTTTTTGTTTTTGGTTAAAATAAATAGTGTAGTTCACATAGTGGGATAAGCCTAGCAATATGTGGGTTGTAATTAACAACTCAGTCTCTGTCTGCTTGTGTAGAAATTCTCACTGGTTACTCTTCTGCTGCTGGTGTACCTGACTACTAGAAACTACTATATACTTTCTGCACTTCCTAAGCTGTGCATGTTGTCCCTAGGTAAGAGTTTCATGTCTTATCTCTCACTTTTCCTGAAAAAATCATGAAGTGGCTGTGGCCACAGGGCAGGAGGATGGAAGTGGCTTTGGCCACGTGAGCCCACTTGGGTCCCACTTCTTGGCTTGAGATGACACAGGTTTTGGATGGTGACTCCAGTGCTCACTGAGAGATCTTCCTATATGTCTGAAGTCAAAAGTTCAGTGACTGGAGATAGCAGCTGTGCTTCGGAATACATCACACCAAGTCCGGTAATATACTATTGAGCATTGTTGCATCTCTTTGAAAACCAGTGTGAAACACCTCAACAGCTAATATTCTATTATGAATTAGTACTTACTCTTGACAATACATTCCTGATCTATTTACCCTCACATTTAAAAACACGTGTCCTTTTCCTCTTTTGTGTTTTTCCCTGCCTCATTCTCTAGTGCTGTCTTATGACTAGAAGATAAATTGAGAGTGCATTTGTAACTTAGCGCAGTGTAAGTGATTACAGTCTTCCTATCAGAAATGACTCAGCTTAGTTCACACCTTCCTCAGGTTTAACTTTTTGTCTGTGCATAGCTGATTTTTCTTTCTGCACAGCGGTTTCAACATAGATTGTGTTCAGATAAATGCAGTAATTTCCTATATCCTTTATTGTACAGCTTATGTGCTTTCAGTAAATATTTTCTACCATGGGATTTTATTGCAGTGATAGTTTCTTCTTCATAACCATCCCTGCTTTTATCTTTTAGTGTGTGAGGGGTTTATTTTCTGTAGCTTTTTACTGGGTCAACTAACTTCTCAGTTACATTGGATAATTCAGAAATGCTTTAATTCTTATATATATTCTTAATTTTTTTCTTTAGATAAGGATCATTGATGCATTGTTTTAATGTTTTAGAAGCTTCATTACTGATGATTGTTTTAAATACGAAATATGTTTTGACTTTTATTATGATTAATGCTCTATTTCTTATTTTAATTCTCTTTTTTGCTTACCTGGTTAAGAATGAGTCAGTTATTCTTTATGCATTTCAGTAGAAATTTGGTAGGCTAATGCTTTTTTTTTTAAAGCAAAAAAAAAAAAAAAAGTAAAAGAAGTAATGCACTTTTCAGTGTAAAGTGTGTATGTATTTTTGTGGGTATCATTTATGTGCATTTGCTCTGTACTGGCACAAACAAATAAAAAGCTATTTGTATGAATTGGTGGAAGAGTAGATCATCTACCATAAGCACGTGATATTGATCTTAATTTTTAATATCGCAAGTAAGCATGAATGCAGTGCAGCTTGTTATATGATGTAGAGAGCCTCTGTAAGAGGTATGTATTAATGGGGGGAAAGCACAGCGGAGGAGAGGAAACTGGCTGAGGTTTCAATTCTTAGGGGCTCAGATAATCACTAATTTTTATCAGAGTTTATTTTGCACTGTGTAGTTGAGTTGCTATTAAATCTTAAGAATGACTTTAATAAATGTGTTTATAGTGGAGTTCTGCTTTTACTGGTGTGATGGTGATCTCACGTAGTTCATCTTAATGCATCTATCTGGAATCTGGTATCTGGTATCTGGAGTGCATTAGTAATCCTTGCTTGTGTCAGCTGGGGAGATAAATATAGCATATATCAGTGGAGAGTGTGTATATGCAGTCTTTCATCATGGAGCAACTTAAGATATGATGTCGGTGCATGAACATTTACAACTGTCATTACTTAAGATATACACATTATTACAGTATTTGGGTTTCTATTAATAATAAATTAAGAGGAGTAAGGGCTCAAAGTGGTCTGAAATTATAGTAAAAGCATCCTTTTTCTTAAGTTGTATATGTTTCTGTGGTCATCTTCCTGGGTGTACTGAGTTTGATTTACCCCTAACGCTTGAATTTCTGTTGTTTTCCTATGTGATCAGGATGGATGTTAGGGCTTGAGAGCATAGTTCCAACAGTATTTCATAGTCACAGACAGTACCAGTAAAAGCAAATGAACAAATACATACTTCTTTAAAACTCTACAAGGGATTCATAGAAATCCTTAGTCCGTTAGTTATGTTTTACACCCAACAGTACCTTCATGAACAATTTCCAATTTTCAAAAGTGTTAGGCATAGCCTAGCACCCTTTTATTGTTTCTCAAGATGCTATTGGTCTTTGCCATGCTTGGGGTGATCTGTCCTTTTGCTTCTTTAGTTGTCAGCAACCTTGTTTTGAGGCTTCTAGGTTAAAGTTAAAGCTGCGATTGTGTTCTTCCTGTCTGAGGTAACAAAGATGTCAAACATACCCTTCCCTAAAACCTCCTGCAAATAGTGATAGACGACGCTGACTTGTCACATAAGCAAACAAAGGCTCTTTCCAATAAGGAGGCACATAACTTCTTTTCTCCTGGTCTGACTGAAAATCTAGACCTATTTTTCTTAAGACAGATGTTTGTTAGCTGAATTGTTAGCAGTTTGCCAGGTTGGGTACTGACTTAAGTGAGGATGACATTTTTTCACCATCTATCAATAAATATGAAATTAGAAGACTGTCTTTTCCACTTCTTCCTTAGATGCAAGAATGTAGGAGGCAGATGTCTGAGAGTTGGTGGTGTTCAGATTTGATTTCAGAACCTGACTCATTCTCAGAAAACCACTTAATATCATTATGAACCCACGTAGTTATGACATAATTCTCTGAAAATTGTGTTGGTTTTTGCATGGGTGCTGCTGGTAACTTCAGGGGATTTGTTTTTCTTTTAATAATTAAAAAGATTTTCTTTTTAATTAAATGTTAGGTGTAGGATATTTTGTCTTATTACTGCCTGCTTGTAAGAAAGGAAGAATAATAAATGAAGTTTTTTGTTAATTCCTGGTCAACCGTGGTCAGCGGTGCTTAGCCATGTGTTTTTCTTTTTTGTCTGTTTTCAGTTTGACTTCGAGTTTGACTAATTAATTGAAATGCAGTATTTTGAAATACTTGGTTTTAGGACCTGAATGCATTTGGAAAATTGATATTCTCATCTGTGGCTGTTGTGGGGGACAGTACAAACATGTAGGGTGTACACCCTGCTGTGTGGGCTTGGCCTCTGTAGTACTTTAACACACTCTGTTTGCAAGACATTGCAGAATACATGAGCAGCAATATTGAGAAGAGCTTTCTCTGCCTCTTAACCTAGAACTTCTTAAGTTATAAGTTATCCATGGGGCTAACCTGTCTTGAATTCCCTACTTCAAGAATGAAAAATTCACTGTTCCCATTCTGTGGTAGTCTGATAACACGTGGGCTTTTGTTCAGTTTTAAAACTGTCAGTGAATACGTAAGCATTGCATGTCTATGAAAATTGCCTGGAAGGTGCTGTAACTGGTCTTGTAAATTCTGACAGTGTTCAATGCATGAATTAAATTATTTTAAAAATCATATGAAAAAATGTTGCTTTTTTTTTTTTAAAGTAACTAAAATGAAAACACATCATTTGTAGTGTAAACTACATTATTTGGTAGCAGAAAACATGTTTGTGTGTATGCAAATAAAGTAAAACTTCTTACATAAGCAAAATCTACTACTGTACTTTGTTATGAGGCCAACACATACTTTGCTTGGGAGGTTAGATGTACTTTTCTGAATTCCAAATGTCTGTACATCATCTTTTCAACTTCAATTTTTTTCCTCTGCTTTGAAGTATTGGATTGTACCAGATTCTGTCTTATGTAGCTGTCAATAGGACATCCAAGTGCTTGACTGCTTGGTTAGGGGGCTGGCTTGGGAATTTCATAACTGTGGCCTTAGAGCTCAGTGTCCATATCTGCTGCTGTTCGACTGCTTGTTGTAATGGGAATTGTGGAGCTGTTAATCGCTATGGTCTTATTCTCCTGGGTATTCACTGTAACCTGATTTGAAGAGGTGCTGCACGCTTATAACAGAAAACAATATTGCATGCATTTCAAACTTGTGACTTATTTAGTTATGACTATTCAAAACATGCTGATTCTAGGACACTTGAAATTATCTGGCACTTTTATCTCCACTAAGTCATGTTTACTTTTCCCTGTTTGTAAAATGAAGACAGGAACATTTTACCTCAGTCGCTTTTCCTATTCTTTGGCTTGGGATTCTTCCATGCCTGTGAATCTGTGAGTTGTTAGGGTGTTGTGTCCTATAGAGAGAGCACTAGGCTGGGAATGAAAGCTGCCAGTGATTGGAAATGGAGTGGAATAGAATAAATACAAGGCACTGAGGCACAAATTGAATACTGAAGGACAAGTTATTGAATGCTTTTAATTCTGTGCTCTGTTAGGAAACCTCAGTCTGTGAGAGGAAAAGATTGCTGGTCATAAAAAAAAATATTAAGAACTACTATGTAATCAGTGTCTGTAAGACAGTTTAAAAAAAAAAAAAGGATGGCAATGATGCAAATCAGGGCAAGTCTAGAGGGAATACTCTGATGTTATGGTAATTGTGCATGTATTGACTGGTCCATTGGAGCAATTACAGCTGTTTTGCACAGCTTGGCCCTCTGAGGGTGATTCCCAAATAAGATCAGAAACAGTTTACCCGTACTGTTTTCCTTCACTTATTTCAGTGCTAATGCACTGCTCTGGTACTTTCCTTCCTGCTCTCCTACCTACCATCTTTTCTAAAGAATACATAAAGTAGTAGTTCAATCTTATTTTCTTGCACAAATCAGGATTAAAAACTGCATGAAGGATGTGAACTAGAATAATAGATTTGCTGCTTTATGGAGCAACAGACTTCTGGAGATGGATGCAAAACTGTGTGCCAAGTTTAGGTGTGGAACAACAGAAACTCTAGGTGAACACTTTAAATAATATGGATGGGGTTCTTTGCATTGCCTCCTTTAACAGTGCTTCCAGCCTCTATGTTCAGACACCTGTGTTTGGCAGGGAGAAGGTAAGTGAGATGAATTAAAGTGCTTAAGCCTTCAATTCCATGGTATAACTTTTTACCTTCCAGGTATCTGCTTAAGAAAGACTTTTTAAAGAACAGTTTATGTAGGTTTTCCATTCTCAACACTCTAGTTTACCCAAGCATCTTTTCATATTCTAACTACTTTTATGCTGAATGGCATTTAAGTCTTAAAGGCATGGTTTCTGTGTAGTTACCTTAGGTCTCCCTCCTGGGTGTGAAAAATAAATCAATTGGACAGCTATCAAATTCAAAACTTGTTGTTTTATTTACTCTGTAACAGAACCAGAGAAAGAGAAATACTGGGTAATGTAGGAGAAACTGTAGATTCAGTGTTTTGTTTTTTTCCTCAGAGACTCTTGACTACTTTGACTGCCTTTAGCAAGAGAACTTCAGAAATTCTCTGCCTTTGGAAAGCTTGCTTTCATAGCAACTGTATATCTTCCAAATTGATTTATGGCAAAAAGGTCTTAAAATCTGTCTGATCTGCCAACTTCTCAATATTTTACATGAAACTCTTCCCAAGAGTGTGATATTCACCCCAGTGTGCTGGTTAAAAGAACTCTGGTTGTCACTGGGACACTTGCCATCTGGAATGCGGAGAGAATTACAGTCTCTAATATGGTGACTGCTGGAAGATTTGGGCCCCCTTTGTGCTAGGTGATTAATTTCAAAGGAAATTAGAAAAAAACACCTAGTAATCAGTCTTTAGAGCGTACTAGTCACATTTTAGACAGAATAAAATGGATAAAATATATCAAAGGATGAGATAATCATAATAAAGCAGAACTAAAAAATGTTGCAAATTACCACAGTTAAGTGTAATTAAATGATTTGTGAGATTGCTATATATGGTAGGTTTATTTTGTTGAACAAAAAACAACAAAAGCAAAAAAAACAAACAACAACCCACATGCAACCCACATGTTTTCTGCAATTTGTAGTGGTATTTCATGGAGGGAACTGGTTTCTATGCTTTACCTGTGTTCTTGTACTCTCATTTGCTACATGATAGCTCATCTTCTTGGTAAGAGTAAAAAGTAAAAGAGTAAACTACTTGGTAAGTAGTTTAGCCCAGCAGGCAGCTAAACATCACACAGTCATTTGCTTGCTTTTCCTGCTCTCCCCATGAAAGGGGAAAAATAAAAAAAAAAAAAAAAGGGGGTGGGGGGGGGTGGGAACTATTGAGAAAAACAACTTTACTAAGTCAGAAAAAGGAGAGAATAAATATAATTACTGTTATTTCTTATTTACAAAACAACCGCCTGCTAATCGGTGCCCAGCCAGTCCCTGAGCAGAAGCTGTTCCCACAGTAAATTCCCCTTCGTTTTGTATTTTTTGAATGTATTGTTTTATGATGTGTAATGTGCCTTTGACCTGTTCAGGTCAGTTGTTCTGGTTCAATCCTCTTCCAGCCCCTTGTGCTTCTTCAGCCTCCTAACTAGTTAGGAAAACATGTGAAGCTTTCTACACTGCAGTTCAGTGATAACTGAAATGCTGTTTTCTTCTGAAAGCCAAAATGTAGCAGACTGGATGCTATGAGGAAAACTCTGCCCCAGCTGAAACCAGGACACTGATATTAAATTAGAGCTTGAATTCTCTCCTATATGCGTAGTGCTTAAAAGTAAAATCCATTCAGATGCCATCAGAAATTGCCCTATCGGGATTTTCCCAGAATATAAAGGAAATCAGGGTTCTGATGTTTTTCCTAGTTATGGAATTTCTGGGTTTATAATAATCAAGCAAAGGGGCAGACTACTGGCATTATAACACACTCTTCTTAGAGTCACTGTATTTTTATATTGTTTATATACTGATTTTAGTTAAGTGCCTTTGTTTTCTAGATATGATTATTAAAGGTTCAGTCAGAAGGTAAGAAATTTATATAATATTACTTAGTGTTGCATCCAAAAACCACAAGCAAAACAGTAAACTGGATGCTAAGTTTTTACCAATTTTTAAAAAATCAGAGGCTTTCATGGTAAAATAGTTATTTTTTACTAGAAGAAATATTTAGACAAAATGTAGCAAATTTTTCTCTGTAAGAAAATTGTTTCAGAGTGGAAAATGCTGACTTAACAGGTATTTGTAGCTACCTGGAATGACATTACTTAACATTCTTTTGTTTGGAGAAGCATGAGTAAGTTTTCTTCTCATCTTCCACTGATCTCAAAGTATTTATATCATTAATTAGGAAATACAACAAAGTCTGTGTCTGGATTACATGACTGGCATGAACTGGTCATACTGTTTATCCAGCATCTCTCTAATACATGAGTTTGTCAGGACTCTGATCACTGATACAGCTATTCACAGGGAAGGATTATCCTGTGGTGCCTTTTCTGTAGTTAATTTTCTGGGACTTGTAGTGGGATAATATAGTTCTTAATGGTAGAAATGCTGGAGGATAATGTTCCATGCAAAATGTGAGTAATGCTTTCATTTGTGTGTATTGATGTACCCTCTTTAAAAAAAAAAAAAAAAAAAAAAGCCAAAACAAAACAACCACACACAAAGGAAGATAAATGTGCTGCTTTCAATAATATAGAAAAACTATAAATTGTAGCAGGAAAAGAAATGTCTTGATAGCAGAAACTCTGATCTATATCATAGTGGGTGCTGAGGGGAAATTTGCTGCAGCTCTTATATTCTGGCAAATAGGCAATATATTATTTGTGTGTGTTCTAGTTTACCTGGAGGACATAAATTGTCACCTCAACACCTCCCACATCTTTTCCAAATCTGTCTAGCAAGGTTGAATTAAATGACTGTACAGGGTGGAGAAAGGAGGAAAAAAAATAAAACCAAGCAAACCCCAAATCCTGACAAACAGAAATGCAACAAAAAATCACAATCCTCTTGTATTTAAAATCATTTGGAATGTGTAGATCTGAATCGTACAGATTTAAGACCTGCAAAGTATCAGTATTATTGAAGAGATTCTGATTTCCTACTGTATTTGGTCTGTTCATTTAATGATGTTGATGAAGCTTATACTTTAACATTGTCAACCAAAGCTTTCCAACTTTCACATTTCAGTGTCTGATATTGCAAAAGATCTTGAGTTCAGTTGTTCTCTGAAGGATGTACAAGGGATGTTCTGCTTCTTCTGTCATCCAAATAATGTATTTTAAACAGATGCTTTCCATATCAGCTTTGGTTTCTGATTCAGAAAATACTCAGATTCTTACTTTATGCTCGGCGGATTTAAGGTGTTTAAGACAGGATATGCTTTAATGCTTTTTTGAATTGAGGTCTGAAGAAAGTTATGTTTTCCCCTTAAGATCTCATTGCAGCAGTAGAAGAGCATTTTTGTGAGAGTAAAAGATGTCTCATTAATCCTGAAGGAAAGCATCATGCTCATTTCCAAAAAACAAATGTTAATGGTTTACACCCTTAATGACTTCTGTACAGTAGGGATAAAAAATAACAAAAGAAATGCTGAAGAGGTTGTGGAGTGATTACATTCAAAGTATATTGCTGGTCTCTTTCAGAACAAAATACGATGTGTAGACTAATGAGAGCTCTACTTTTTCTTAATATGATAAAGATATTAACCAGCTAGATCTGCAAACTTTTGTTTTCACCAGTTTATATTTGTTCAAATGGCATTACAGAGAGATAAGGCAGTTAACTTCTTTTAGCTCCCGAAGTTGCGTAAAAGCCTGGAAAACTTGTGGATGGAGATGTTTTCAGTGATGCATTATTCCATCCAGACTTAGGTCTAAATAATAGCATAATGTTGCTATCTAGTTTTTATCTCCTTTCAGAATTATGTTTCTCATTGTAATATTATTTATGGATTATTTTAGAATTTGTTCCCTAGTTTACATCAGGTTTCAATAAAGATAATAGTGGCCAAAGACAAGACAGCAGTAATGTCTTGATATGATACGACGCTATTTCTGTGCAGTAAAATAATCTTATCACTTCTGGGAATGACACTGAGCAGGTTAAATTATGGGCAGACAAGCCTGAAGTGGAACATAGAGTTTTACATGTCTAAGCTTATTGGTGATTAAAATATTTAAATCAGCCAAAGCTGTAATCTGAGGCTGATGTTTTCTGATTAATATTTGTTGGGAGAGGTGTGAGAAAGAAGTACAGGGACCAGGATGTGTCTTTTAAGTTATTATGATTATTTCTGCCCTCTCCCCTGTCCTCCAATTGGAAAATGTCTGCATCTCGTTCTAAAATGCTTCATTTCTGTTTCTTCTTCTTCAGTTATAATAAATAATTTCAGTGGCCTTCAAAAGCAGAAGATAGTCGTGCCTCTGCCAGAAAGCTGCATCTTCAGATGGCTTCCTTTAGATGCAGCTACGTATGTTGTGCTGCCCCACAAGTCTCAGTGACACTCAACTTCAGTATCTCACTGCCACCTTCCTGATCTCATTGTAGTGATTGAGAAAGAGAGTAATTAGAGTCCTCTGCCAATCTTTGAATATCCTTACTGCCTACTGCTTGTGTGTGTCTTCTGCTGATGAGAGGTTTAGCCAGAAGATGCAATGCAGTGTTTCTGATACTGTTATGGTGATCAGTCATTGTCACTGCTTTGTGGTAGGTGAGACTGACATGCAGATTAAGACAGGTTGGACTGAATCTAAGTAACTGACAGAAGATGAAGGTTATCAGAAGGAACTGATCAGTGACCCTTGGGCACAGTATTGGATGGTGGGGCTGAGATCTGTGTGCCCTTTGCTTCCATGTGGTGGGATGGCTCCTACCTGCCACTGCACTGCAGCAGCCACTATTCCTGTTATTGCTGTGCGGCCAGCTGGCCTGTTACTGTGCTTTGTCAGAACTGCATTTTTCCACAGGGTACAGGATTCTACAGTTCTTTTTTTAAAGTGGCCTGCTTTTCCATGAGCTCATTATGTCAGAGCTGCAATGTACTCTTCCTCGGATAGTCAGGATCTACAGTCTGAGTGCTGATTCTAAGTGTATCCAACTAACAAAATATGACTCACTTATTGTTATCTGAATGTATTTGAGATATCCATTAGCAAGAACAAATAATGGTAGTTTTTGGATTTATTTGAGGAGTTTGATGTTCAAGTTCCTATTAGCTTTCCCCTAGATAAATCACCATGTTTGATTTGTTCAGTCATTCTCCCTAGTCTACTGCCAGGAGCTATATGTGATCTAGCAATTTATGCACTATGTTCCCCAACTACTTTGTCATAAGGAAGAAATCATGTTTGTTTGTGGCAGTCAGAATGTGCTGGATGCTGCCTTTCATTGGATGAAATATGACAGTGTACCAGTATGTTCCATCTGAAGAATGTGTTTAAAAATAGAAGGTGGTTCTAGAGAATTTCCAGGCTCCCACATAGCAGGCATGCTAGTTTATCTCCCTTCACTTGAGGAATACCATTTAAGTGGTAAACTGAACTTTGCTCAAGATAGTGGGGTGTTAGGATTCAGAACAATGCTGAGCCATGAGAAATACCAGGAAAAGTGATTTCTGTGTAAGGGTTGTTCCTGATTGTGTTGGTGGGATTTGGTTGTTTTCAAAGACACTCAGTGCTCTTATAGTAAATCCAAAACAGAACTTGAATTTATTCTAAGTCATGAAATATCTTTCAGTGATATTTTGTTGTAAAATAGTAGTCTTTCAGTATCAGGAAGGGGCTGTAAGAAAGAGGGAGACAGACTTTTTAGGAAAGTCTGCTGTGATAGCACAAGGGGAAGTGGTCTCAAACTAAAAGAGGGGAGATTTAAATTGGATATAAGGAAGAAATTTTTCACAGCAAGGGTGGTGAGGCATGGGAACAGGCTGCCAAGGGAAGTGGTGGATGCCCTGTTGCTGGAGCCATTCAAGATCAGGCTAGACCAGACTCTGAGCAACCTGATATAGTTGTAGATGACCCTGTTCATTGCAGGGGAGTTGGACTAGATGACTTCTAAGGGTATCTTAGAACTCAATCAATTGTGATTCTATTAAAATAACAGTATTTATTTTCCCAGATCTAGACAGTAATCCATGGCTTAGTTATAGTTTTTTTCTTTGTATGAGAAATAGGAAAAGTTCTATGGAGGTCAGGAATAGTTTACCTATTCTCCATCAATTTTTAGCTGTTAGTTAAAAGAAAAAGAATATTATAAAGTTATTATTCCCTTCATTTACCTGGATTACATAAATTGAAAATATTAGGTACTTATGACAAATGTCCTGAGTTACTACTAGGATTTTATGTGTGTCTGTGGTATGTTTGACCACTGCATGCTTTCTTTTGAATTACATCCTTTGCAACTGTGGTAATGGAAGATTGATGTTAGCTGTTTAGAGGTGGTGGAAAATACAGGATAGACATTTTCTTCCACTTTTATACTCTCTTAGAAATTTATCAGATGAATGGTTCAGATACTTTTGCATTGTATTTCCACTGTCTTTTCCAGTATGATGTTGCCTTTTGTGTGTGTGTGTGTGTATCTGTGTGTGTGTGTATATATATATTTGGCAGTGTGAAATCTATGTCAGCGTACTATGACAGTGTCATGTTTGCTGACCGCGTAGGCAGCAAAAATGGAGAGCTGAGCTGATGTGATACGAGTAGATTTAAACCTCTGGCTAGCAGTGACAGGGAAGTGACAGGAAGAGGTGTGCGGTCCTGAAGCAGCACTGGGACTTCCTCAGTCATTGGAATTTTTTGTGATGTGTGTTTTGTCTTAAAGTTGCTCAGCCCTTGTAGGCATCTCAAAGCTGCTGTGACACTAGCCATGTGCTTCTCCCTCTCTATGTATCCGGAGGCTTAAACTGCTTCTCCCATCCTTTCTTTATGTGAATTCAGACATTGTATCTGAGGTCTATGTTATACTAATTCTGTTCACGTGGATTATTGTACTATATTATTCAAAGTTTACTAAATATCTGTCAAAGAGCCTTGTCCTTCCTTATTATTCTCAGATAGGTTGATTGCAGTCAAAAAAGCCTTGGCAACCCACAGCGAGGAGATTGGAAGTAGGTGATCATGAGTGTCCCTTCCAACCTAAGCCATTCTGTATTTCTACGGTTTCTAACGAAGATGAAAATTTAACAACCTTCTCTGTTCTATTACTGGAACATTAAACTAGGTGTTTCTGCTCCTTCCATTTTAACTTAGGATACGTGGGAGAGAATGCTATAACATGAAGACCTCACAAACAATGTTTCATTCTGAAATTCACTGTACGCTGGATCTCTGAATTCTAAGGATGTCCAAGAAGCAAACTGTTATGTTTGAAAACTATTTCTGGGATTAGGTATGTAGTATTTCTGGAGTGACAGATCACAAAAGAGACGTTTATACTTAGCAGTCAGAGTGTCTCTTCTGTTAAGCAGTTTCATGTTCTACACAGTGTGTGGTAGTTTCTCACATATCTGCTGCATAAATATGGCATATTTACATATTAAATTTCTGAGTTGTTAATGCAAGTCTTAATGTAATGCAGGAAACATTGTTTTGCATCTCTCCTGTTTGCCACTTCCTGTGCTTAAAACTTGCCTTATGGCAAATTACTTTCTTTCTTGGTACCATTGTAACACAGGCAGAGTTTTCTTGAATTTTCTTTTAGTGATTAAATAGAAGTAATTTTTTTTTTTTTAATTTTTCTATACTGTATGCATTTCATATGGAGCCTAGGACAATTTCTCTTCACTTAGTATGGCTTGGACAAGCCAAAGCACGCATGCATACTTTAAGTTATTAGCATTGATGGGTTTTGCTTAATTTTAGATGCTTTCTTGCCACAGCTGAATGAAAAAGAGCATTTATATTTTCCTTTCTTTTTTCCTAATTAGTACATTTTAGATAATAAAAAGGAAAAATAACATTGTGATCAAAAAATGTTAGAGAAATGAGTACAACTGTTTTAAAATGCTCAAGCTATAGTTTACAACTGTAGGAAATTAAATCTAGTTTCTATCTAAATCTCTGTAGATTCAATGGATTGTGTCTAAGAGTCTTGAGAAAAGGATATTCTGTTATATTAAAAAGAAAAAATAGTTGAAAAATGTGACAGTAATATATCCAGAATACCTTGTTTTAACTTTCCTTGAGCAGTAAGGGATTTGGCATTTATAGCTTCTATAGCTTTGGAAAGCTACATAATACTCTGCTAACACATTAAGAAATTTTGAGAGAGATTTGCGTAGTGTGCAGTCTTGCCTTTGTACTTCTTGCATTCTAACACCCAGACAAAAGTGGAAACAACTCAAGTTTTCAACATCTGAGAAATGAAGGTCTTGTAGTTTATCACCATTAATTAGGGATGATTCTATATTGAATGTTATAATAAGAAGCATAACCTTTGGTCTTTGAACTCTTGGCTCACAAAGAACCTTTTTCCCCCAGACCTGAATGATGGAATTATTTTCAAGGTTTTCCAAAGAGTGATTTGCACTAAACTAATATCTGAATTTTTGTATCTTCCAAGTAGAAGTTGCTTAAATTTACTGTGGAATGTTAGGAAAGCTTATGCTACGCAAAGCTTGAGAAAATGTGTGAAGAAAAGATATAAGGGTGTCAGGTAATTTGAGGATTATGAATTTACCACTTGAATAAAAGACAGCCTTGGATTAGCCCCTTTAAAACATAGGGACAAGTAAGCATCCCCTTGGCCATGTCTGCATTTGGTAATGAAATGCAGCTTGAGTTAAAACCCTGCAGCGCAGATGTACACAACTATTGCAAATGCAGTCGCAAACAGGTCATGCGTATGACGCTTATGCAGCTGGTTTTATGAACATAGGGAGCTGTGTCCTAAATACTTGAAGGAGACAGCAAGAACTTTGCAAGAAAGCAAAGAAGTCAACTGCTTGGTTTCATGTTCTCTACTTTATTGATAGCTTTCCATCCTGCAAGAACTGTTTTCTTCCCTGTTTACTGAATGTGTATAATAGTAGCAACCAGAAAATGGCATAAAGACAGCTTTTAACAAAACTTCTTGTTGGAGATCTATATGACTACTTGCCTAGCATAAGAGAATTTACTGAGTATCCCAGGAGAATGAGAAACTATGATAAAGGTGCACATATGTATATAGCAGTCTGTACTTAGTAGTTGCAATAGTAACACAAAAGTGGTGGTAATAAAGAGAAGGGGTCTCCAGCTTTATGTAAGCATGATGCACCTTTTTTCATACACACAGCTGAGTTTATATACCTTTTCAGCTATAGCTAAGAATAACACACCAATAATATTTGTGTAACTAGGCTATATTGTTTAATCATAACTAAGTAACATTGCTTAATTAGTGCCTCATTCAAAACAAACCAGGTATGTATGGTACTGTGTGATGCCCCACAAAACAGCATACTAAGCACAGTCTCTCTAACCGTATCTCCACAGTAACAGAGTAGAGAAAATAATCCCGGGGGGTGGGGGGTGCAAGCTAAGCTATACAGATGAATTCGCTTGAAATCATTAGAAAATGGTCCAGACACTATAGGATCACATCAGAGTCACTAGCTTTTCCTTTTTCTTCTATATGGCACTCATTGTAGACTGGGAATAAAGAATAGAACTAGGAGATTATGTCATAGGGACTCAGGTATCCAAAATTCTCCCTCTAGCTTTATGGTTCCAGTTTTTCAACATGAGAGAAACTCTGCAGTAAGTCAGAGTGAACAACTGTTTAGTGGTTCCACAGCCAACATTGTGTTGTGTGGTGTTATCCAAAATGGCTTACTATTTCTCTCTCAATCTGCAGGCTTTGATCAAATGAGAATATTTGTCCTGTTAAGAAAATACAGGTATACAGGTAGACTAGTGAAGGTGTTTGTCTATAATGTAGTAGCATGAAATTTTCAAGAAATAAAAAAGAATGGAAATCCTATTAGTCTGATTAATAATAGTCATCAGGTGACTGTACTCTTTGTTCCCTTGTCTTCTGAAGCGTAAATCAAAGGTTGAAACTGGCAATGAGATGAGTAAAAATAAGGAAAGTAGTAACAGCAAATAACACTGCAACAAATACGGATTTTTTATTTATATTTTAAATTACAGACTTGAAGGCAGGGTTCTGAAAATACTGGTGAAAATTGGTCATTATCTTCTACTTTGTAGGACTACGTAAGGGGAAAAGTCCTTTGAAATGAAGTGCAGTATATGTAGAATACAAAGAGGTCAGGAATATTTCAGTGTATTTATTTATTTATTTATTTTTGTTAATAGCAATTTCAGGTAACTCAGTTTGAAATTACTGCACAGTTCACAGCAAAGAGTTCTTGAGAATTGACTGTTCTCTTCTTGTTTCTTCCTCCTCTTTGCCTTTTTGCATGTTTTAGTTGAGATAATGATAAAAACAATAACTAAAAAGTCATTTACCCTTTAGGATTAGGAATATTGAGTTGATATCTTGTGGGGTCTGGAGGACTGTTTTTCTTCAATATGTAGTATTGCACGATTGATTTAAGATCATAGCTGTTATTACATTTTGTTACATTTAATTCTAAAGTTGTTAATCAATGTAGTTGCTCTAATACAATAGAAATTGTTTTACATGGTAGATTTTAGCATTCGTACAATTGCTTTTCTTTTTTTCCCGTCTCCAAGTAGTTCACTTATTTGAAAATTTCAGTCTTGAATCTGTATTGTGCAAGTTTATCTGTCAGTTTCTTAACTGGAGTTCAAGTAATGTTCAATTTATCTATGAGTTCAGGATGATGACTTGCATTATTTTCCTTTTGCCTCAGATTGGAGTGTAAATGGTTTCTCACAGTTGAAAGTTTCACAACTGGAAAAAATAGATGTACTTATTTGAAGTGGGGGGAAAAGTATAGTGTTGTATGTGCAGAGAAAATTACATCTCTTTTTTAGTAATGCTAAAAATATGAATGGAGTTGAAGATTCATTCTTTGAGTTGCACATGCACTGTGGATTCAGAAGAAATATTTCAAAATGGTTGATTTTTTTTTTTTTTGCAAAGCCAGCATAAGTCATGTAAATTGCCTATTCAGTGAAGCTGAGTATAAACCAGTAACAGGATATATGTGCAGTTATGAAGGAAGCAAATGAGATTGTAGGATAGTAGGATGTTCACAAAATCATAGGGGTTAGAAGGGGCCTCTGGAGATCATCATATCTAAACCCAACGTTAGGGGAAGAATAGTATGCCTACTAGAAATAATTAGTACAATTTTCCAAGTTGATGAGAATTCATCTTTAACGTTCCCTGTAGTTCTCATCCCAATTATTCATGAAATGTGAAATTCCATTTGCACTTGTGAAAAGAAAGGCTGGGGGCTGTTTTGAGCAATGGAGTGAGTGTTCTATGAGATTTTGGATGATCTGGGCTTGTTTAGCCTGGTACAATAGAAATGTAGATTGCATCCTATAGGAAACAAGAAAGAATAAAGATTAGTTAGGCTTAAAGATAATGTTGGTACTAAAACAAAAAGAGTGCAAACTGACCCTGAATGAACTTAGTCTGGAAGTTAAAGAAGTTTATAGTTCATAGGAGTGTAGAATCTCAAGCTGCAAGTAGGGGCAAAGATGTGGAACAAAAGAGAGCTGTGTTAAGTTTGACCTTAGTAGCTTGGCGGATATTCTCAGATGATGTCTGTGAAGATAGAAGAAAGAGTGAAAAGAAATGGCCAGGAGCTTTATTTTTGTTCCCGTGCATGTAAAAAGTCTGTTATTTCACTTGAGTGTGATTACCCGAAAGTAATCTGGAGGACTTTATTATTCTGGAGACAGTTCTCAATTTGTTCTATTTCTGTTCCAAGCCATTGAAGAAATATAGAGTTGATGGTTCCTTTTCTTAAATTACCTAATTTGGAGTTTTTCAATTGGCAAGCTATGCCTCATTAGTGTGTGAACACTTTAAGTGAACATTAGCAGGCTGAAGTACTGGATACATCAGGAAGAACCTGCAGTTGCTCAGCTGTGACTTTGCTCTGGCATTACTACTTAAGCGTTTGGAGAAGTTGCAAGAAGCAGTAGTGTCAGCCTTCGAGAAGATGCAAGGATGAGGTATAGAAAACGTGGTGGTAGGAAGGTGAGAAGGCTTCTCTCACCATGTTGGGCAAGGTTGCATGAAGTGGGCAGCATCTGTAGGCTAACATGCAGCTCTCTGTGGCCAGGAGAAGAAATGGGCAATGTTAAAGTGAGAGAGGACTGAATGGGGGTAAAAGAAGCTTAGAATCCAGGGCTGGGGCAACAGTGAGAGCTACAAAGTACAGAGGAAAAGAAAGAAGTAGCAGTGAAGCACATCCAAAAGCAAGGTGAATGATAGATGCACTTGTTTCTTAGTGCGATTGCAGTTAGCTTTATGGAGAAGGATTTTTAAGAGAATGGTATTGTAGGTGATGTAAATATTGTTCTCTGCTGGTATAAGCACTCGTTCCAGCTTTGCTGAGATGATGGAGAATATGGTTGGATCTATGACTTTTTAACTGTATCTCCACAATTCTTCCTTCTTTAGATCAGTTTTTCTGAACTATTTTTGTGCTGGAAACTACTTAGCGTCTTTTTTCACTTCTTGAAAATCACACAAATTAATTCTGGGTGATTTGGAAAGCCCATCTCCAGAAACCAGTTAAAAATGTGAAGAGGAAGGGAGTAAGAGAAGCAGAGTACAGAACTAGTTTGTGCAAAGTACTTTTTGGTATACGAAGTTAAATAGTGAATAAATGTGAAGGTTTTCTGTGTTTTTTTTTTTTTTTATGGTTCATTTAAGCACTGTGGATCTTACTGTCAGCATTGCATGTAAGCATTTTAATAGAATCAGCTTATCTAATGTTCCTCATTTAAACATACAAACTGTCGATGTTTAAATAGCATTACTTTAACTGGTTACTTACCTTCCAAATTCTTATACAGGTTTATCTAACGGGTAGTATAATATGAGGGTTTTCCAGTAGCATCATGCAGAGATAATTATGCTTCCTATGAGTGCTATTGCTCCTATCTATGTCATATTGCTTTTCAGGAGCTGTACCTTTGTGAATCTTTAGGGTGACCTTTAGGAAATAACAGAACCATGTTTGAATCTCTGTACTTTCGAATAATTTGGTAGTTGAATGTAATTCTGTGTTTTGACAAGGATGCTGTTTAGTAGTCCTTGAAAGTTAACAGGTTTTAGTTTGCTTCTACCTTTGTACATGTAACTAGTAGCTGTGTCTAGAAGTTTATGTGCTACATGAGTGTAAATAATTCCTGTATAAAGCTCTGCTGACCTGCATGTCATTATGTGACTTGAGCTGTGTTAGAGAATATTGGGAATAACGTAATGCATTTGCTAAGGGGAGTTTAGCATTACATAAACAGAGTATTTAAGATCAACATATCTTCTCTGATGAAAGACAACATATGATGTCTGTCATGAGTAGATGCAACTCTTATCAGCAGGGTCATTTTTAAATGAAACATATGAGCTCAGTATTCCCTAAAGTTATTTTGGAACATTATATCTATGTTGATTCAGTGGGATTTCAGCCATTTGCAGAATTATGAATTCTGCTGGCTATTACAGATACTCCATGTCCATTGTGCCAAGCAGTGTTGAAAAGTTGCGGCACAGGCTTTACTTGTAGCCTGTGAGATCAGATCTGTTTGGTCTTTGCTAAGTAAATTGCCTAAAACATACCTTCGAGCACTGTCAGCCTTTCATTATGATACTAAGAAAATTTCATATATAAGCTTCTTTCCCCAATGCTGCACAAAAAGTTAAGCTGTACAGACTCGTTACATTGCTTTTTTTAATCTTCTCTAGATTAACCTTGAGGGAGTGGATGAAAAGAGAAAAAGTAAGGGTGTAGCTTGGAGAAGAGCATTAGCTTAAAGTGTTGTAGGTGTGATTAAAAGAGCAGCTGCTGAGCAAAAAAACGTAACAAAGTTTAAAAAAAAACAAAGCAGCAATAACAAAAACCACTCAACCCCAAAACAAATAGTAGTAATAAAACAAAAATCAACAACAACAAAAAAAAGCATGTAAAAGCCCAAACAAATGGGAGAGGTAGCAGGATTTTATTTCTTTATTATTTTCCTAGAGTCTGAATGCAGTTTCTCTGCACTATGTGCACTGATTGCTGCTCTCATTGCTGTTTTCTGTGTGCAGAGGGAGATGTTCTTTTTGCTTCCATGAATAATGGATACGAAAAGTTGTCTTTTGCAGATGCTTCGTTTAGCATTTTCTTCCATATGGGACAATCAACTACATGTGTGGGCAGATTCTAAGACAGTTCTGTGGGCTTATATTTAATGTCTAAACTTCTGCTAATGAGCAGTGTTTCCAGAATGCAATTAAAGTTAAATGGAAGAATTTCATTTGGGGGAAAGAAGTAAAAAGAAGATTTCTAGATTTCTCTGTTCAGAGTCAGTATCTACATAAAAGTAGACAACTCAGAAAAATAATTTTCAGGTATTGGTCAGAGTCAAGCCGTGGCTGTGGACAAGGGTCAGGGATGCCCAGACAAGACTGTTTCTGACCACAGAGGCCAGTGATGCGATGTGAGAAAGCTCTTCCCTAGCATTAGGTCACATCAGCAGGAGACAGAAACCCTGTGCATCTTGCAGTTGCTCACAGGTTACCAACAAGCCGATCTACGGAGTGCTGTGTATCAGTGACTCTCAGTGGCAGATGCCTGGAATGTGGAGATTAAAGTGTTTGTGTATTTGTATTAACACTTCTCCAGTGTTTCAGAAGCGTGTAAAAAAAGTGTCTGAACATTGTCTTTAATTTGCATCTCAGCAAGTTGAGTAGACCTGTGAAGGAGGTGACATTTTCCACAATGGGGAGACGAGGTATTGCTGAATTTTCATGACTTTCACTGTGAAATTTGAGTTCAGAATACATTCAGAGAAATCAAGAGCAAATCCAACAGAGTCTGAGCACCTTGCTGCAAGTCCAGGCAGGTGACAGATCAAGCCTAAGAGGTGCAGCGCTTGGTTGGTAGTCTGGTGAATCTGGCAGCAGAGAGATGGGAAACAGCAGGAGGCTAGAAGGCTGCCAGCTCAGCAGTGTGGCTGCAAAGTGGGGAGCAGGGGGTTTGGAAAGTGTGGGAGTCCATGGCGTGCAGCATGGATCTAAGCCATTTGGGTATCTCTGGGCAAAGAGAACACAAAGTCAAATTTCCCAAGGGAAACTGAGAAATTTTTCAAGTAAAACCAAATTTTTACTTGAAACCAATTTTTCAGGTTTATAATAAATAACAGGTGCTGTTATTTTTTTTAAATTCTTCTAGGTGACCTATTTTCTGCTAGATATATTGTATTTTAGTGGAAAAAACACGTTCTAGTAGTAGAATGTTTTGACAGTTTGCAAGTGAGTTGTATGTGTTTACTCTAAAGCTTTGAGACAGTGTGGATGTACATTAAAAGTACACTTCTTTCATACATCCCTTTCCTTTGCTCATCTTTCCAGCTCACCTCCATCTGTGTTTGTTTCATCTGATGTATGGATTTTAACTTTGTGGGATTGATTTCCCTCTCTTCTGTGCCTTATGCACTGAGGTTTTGATCCAAAATCTCTAATTGTTGAACGTGTTCATCTTTGAGAATTTACTGGAAATATTTTCAAATATGTTGGAGGCTTTTACATTCAAATACTTATTTTAAATACATGAGAACTTGATTGCAGGATACAATAGTTTGAGGTGCTCTTTAGTTCATTGTGAGAAAAACTTGTCAATCATTTTCAGAGATTTCCTTTCAATGGTTGATAAAAGAAGGAACAACTGGAAAGGTAGCTTCCAAATCGCTTGGGCTGGAAGACTTTTACCATCTGAACATGATTGGATAAGAAGCCTGTGTCCTTCAGATGTGATGCATGTGCAGTGGACATGTGCTGCACATTGTCCATTGAGTGATTTTCTTTGTGTTCTCCTTGCAAGTTGAACTTGTACAACACAGAGAATATGTGCATGTGAGAATTAGGGCGTGTATAAATAAGAATGTTTCTGCTTTAATTGGCTTGACTCTGCCTAATGAGTCTCAATAGTACAGGAGAGATTTCCAAGCAGTCAAATAAACCTCTAACAATTTTTGAAATAAGGATTGATGGACTACTAGAAAGAACTCAGGTGCTAGTCTTTCTTATAGTTATCCAGCTTAATGTGGCCAACAGATTTTGCTTTTTTTCTTCTGGAGTGCAATTCTGTTTTCTGTGGAAGAATAATTGGAAATCAATTATTTTATAAAACCATTGTGAAGTAAATGATGCTTTAGAAAGTTATGCAAAGGATGTTTCTGTTCTCACTATTAAATATAGAAGACCTGGCTGCACTGTAGTAAACAAAATACGTAAACATTAACTGCAGGTGCAAACAGAATACCCTGTAATGTAGAAGAATTATATAGAGTATGGAAATATTTTACATGGCAAATAAATACAGCAAATTTGAAAGAAAGTATGAAGTTTTATTTTAGCCATGGTATACAGGGAAATTATATGAGATTTAGGGTATACAGAACCTTTTTTCCTATTTCTCTTTTATTCTGTATGCCTCACCTTGTTCTTAAGCAGTCGTACCTTCATCACAACAGTATTATGGAACTTAAGTCTATGCTGGTGAACTTTTTCAGTGTTCAGTAGCCAACAAATGCTCATGAGGTATTTTTAAACAGAACATTTTGTTAAATTCTTTAACTACTTTGATTAACAGTTTTGCATCATTGCTTTTTCTTTCTCCTTTATTTTTTTGTGTGCATGTGTGATGAGGGAGTGTTTTTGTTTTTTTTTTTTTTTTTGCAGTTTTTTATCTTATACTCATGCAAGAGCCAAGCTCTTTTGGTACTGTACTTAAATGATTAATTCTGAGTTGAGTACTCTGACCTATTTTAGTTTGATCAATCAAACTCTGCTCATTGTTTAAAAAACAGCAACAAAAGCAATTGACCTTTGCATAAATTATCAAGGGTAAGTTAGAAATAGAGTGAATAGTAGAAAACAGTTTTCTGTGTTTTGCCTAGAAAAATGTTTACCTAAAAATGAAATTCAAATGCTCTTAAAAGATGTTTCCCACAATGTTATTTCAGATCCTTCTTAAACTGGAGTAGAATATTTATACAGATTTTTAATCCATAGTTTTGGTAGTACCTTTCACAACACTACATTTATTTTCATGTTGATAGTCAGCATTTGGCAAAACCTTCTCAGTTCTTATCATTTAATAAATAAAATCAAAGCAGTTAGCAGGAAAAAAAGCTTGAAGGCTGAGTTATATTTCCCAATTTTATATTATATTGCTTTGGAAGTTGTGTGTATGGTGCTGACTGGCAGGGAAGTTTGCTTGAAAAAGGAACAACCATTTTTCTTGGAAGTTAAATAGCCATTAGCTATATATGCCCTGATTTTCCTTTGTGCGTATGCCTTCATGAGTGTACATTTATGGTGACGGTAAGGTGTTTATTGTAGTCTAAAGTCTCAGATATTAAATAACATCTATATGATTTTTGCATATAAATTTTACTGTATATAATTAATGATACAATTAGAATTGTACTATTTTACATGGAAGGAACAATCCTTATGGCAGTAATATAAGTTACATATGGTTAAGTTCAATGAATTAGGGCAAAGAGTTTTTATTGTGCGACCTGAACAGTTGTTCTAATCTCTGATTCTATAATTTTGTTCTTCGTTGCTCTCCACATATCTCACTTATGCATCCTTTCTGTTACCATCTTGATCTCTGGAAGCTTAATTGTGCTTAACTTGATGCACTAGAGACTTCTGTGTTGCTGCACAAGCTGCATTTGTGCAAATGTCTTTGCAGATGTTTGCAGGAGCCTTTGTTGGAAGTTGCTGCAGGACTTCTTTCTTCTTTTTCATTTTCATTCCTGATTGGAGGTATATACTTTCTCTTTCCAAGAGTTGCAAGTCATTAGAAGTTACTAATTAAAATAGATTTTTTTTTTGAAACATTTAAGATGTGCAAGTTAGTTATGCTCTTGTCTTGTGTCATGATGTATATATAAATTCCTTACTGCTTTATACTTGCGGAATGGTACCTGTGTTAGACTGTCAGCAGATGTAAGAATCTTGTTCTGTTCATTTTGTTTGAAGGAAATAACATGTCTCTCAGCACTAGTCAGATTTCTGCCTTACTGAAGGCCTTTGTTTTGCCAGATAAGTGTTTCTAAGTAGAGGGCATTTGGTATGCCCTGGATATTAGCATGGTTAGCATCACTTTCTGGTATAAGAATCTGATTTCGTGACATGAATTTATAATAGTTTTGTATAGGCATTGCCTATACAGTCATCACCAATTTGCTGCAGTCATGTCCATAGAGCAGTATTTCGTGTCCAAGTCTGCATATAGTGATGCTAATGAGGGTAGTGTTTAAATATTTTCTTGAATGACATCTAATTGCAATAGAAGCATCACCTACATCACTCTTCTGCTCATCAGTGTTTAGTTATATTGTTCTCTAATATGTATATAAACATTTCTGTCAATCACTAAAATCTGTCTACCTTTCATACATGCTGACAATAAACATCTAATGTAAGCCTGTGTTTTGTCTTTTTTTTCCTCCCATTTTATTTTCTAGAGGGCATGTGACTGTATCCAAATCCTGCAGTGAGCATTCAGCATCTGAATATATTCGTGTCAAATGGCTGCAGCAATAATAGGCTGCGGATGATGCAGTCTGCATTGTGAAGTCTTCAGGGAGTCTTGCTCTGATAAATCAAGCTTTGTTCCACTGCCGCAGTTCAAGGAATAAAGGCAGCAGAAATGAACAATGTTCTAACTTCCAGATTAAGTTAAATACAGAATTTATGAAAGAGTTTTTTGGTCCATGACTAAGAAGACAATTTTTCATGTGTATTGTTCGTGTAATAAAATAAATGCTACTTCCCCTGTTCTTGCAACTTTAATTCAGGTTCAGTGGCAAGGATGTTGACTAAACTTCTTATCTTTTCACTGTGCTTCCAACATGTATGAACTATCTGTTGCCATGAAATAATTAACACTTTTACTCTTTTGCAGTGATCTGGAAAGATTTACAAGGAAGAAATCCAATTAAGAAGATTATTTTATTATAGTTTTAAGCAATGATTTAATAGCCCAATTAATATAACAAGGCTTGACAAATAGTTTTAGCCATAATTATTTGCATAAATTAAAAAGCAGTCTGAAATCTGTGAAACACTGCAGTGATCTTATACAGTTTCACTTTATTCCTTTTTCCTTGCTGTACTGGAATCAACAATTACTAGTGTGAGCGTCATGGCTGAGAGCATTAAAGGTGCAGTGTTACTACAGAATTGCTTTTATTTGTCAATGAAACTGAAATAAGTTTACCCTTTACTCTGATTTCCTTTTGTTCTTGTTTTTAATGTGCTGTGAATTCCCATTACTTTTCAATATTTTCTACCCAGAAACTGATGCACCTTACATGATAAAGATAACGCAAATTACTCTAACTTTAATTAGCTAGCTACTAGAATATGAATAACATTAAAGCTGAAGTTAATTTCTCTTTTCTCTGTGGAGTAATTGCCTAGAATTGCCTTCAGCAAGATTTTGACTTTAGCTTCTTGATGTAGCTGTGTAGGATACATAGCTTGTTAAGAGGACCAGTACAGTTCATATATTATGAAGTTTTGGCCCTTTTCTGTGTATTTCTTTGAGGAAAAAAAATGGTGTGCAGTGGTGTTGCCACTGTATGTGGAGACATGAGCACTCCTTCCAGGGGGCTGGCAGCATGAAGAAGACTCAGAGTTGAATTTGGGCCTTTCCAGACTTAGACCTTTGTTAGCAGTGTGCTGTTCTGCTTCTGCAGAGTGTAGATCTAAAAGGCTTAAATTCTGAACAGATTTTAAGCAAACATGTTTTTTAGAAAACTTACTCCTAGTTCTTCTGTTGAAATAAGAAGAGAAATAAAACTTAGCCAGGAAGAATTTTTTGTCTTGTCTCATTGAACTGTAAACATCTGTGGTTTGCTAAAGGAATCAGATCAAGTGATCTGTACCTGCAGTAGCAGCCGTAGCTGCCATAGGTATTCAGAGCTGTGTTTCAGTTTCAAGAAATACATCTAGAAACAGTAGCTTCTGAGTATTAGAATTTGCTTGCGGTTGCCTTTGAACATTACTCAATTGCTATGTTGTTATAACGCTTACTTTTTTTTTTGCCTCTTGTGATGTTCTTTGTATAGATAATTGCAAATGTTATGGGTAGACTTTATGAAAATTACTTTCTAAATTGTTCTTCCTGTGTATAATATTTCAATTTATTATGGTTTTTGGATATTTGTGTCTACCAGCCTTTTACCTGTCAGATGAACTTCTGTTGGAAACTTCACTCTGCCATTTCCTAATGTGGCTTCCCATTGTCAGCACAAACAGCTATTTGCTTACAACGTCCTCCTTGCATAAGAAATGCATACATTCTGTTATTGTGATCTTTTCTGTGAAATTGTCAAGATAATGAAATGGAGGTGCAAAGAAGCAGTGGAGTTCAAACACCTTTTCCTAATGCATATAGATTCTAAGTATGTGGGTAGTTAAGTCATCCAGGGTCTGTGGATACACATTAGCTGAAGCCAGAACAGAATAACAGAGCTCACTGGGGATCTCCTGGGCTAGTTTTCATCACTAACTGATTGCACTTGTTATATCCAGGCATAGATTTCTTGAAGAGGTAATAATGTAGCCCTTAAGTAGAACAAGATTGCTAGTTTTATGCACCTGAGACCATGGTATTCTACGTGATATTTTACTTAAACTCTATTTGTTTTACATGTTTGATCAGAAGTACAATATATAAAAATAAAAAGCAGAATTCAGAGGTCCTCTCAAATTGAAAGGACAGATTGTTATTTTATTGTTCCTTTCTTTCATAGTTTTTAAAGCAGTCTCATAGGTACTTGCCACTCCAGGGGCTGTATTTTTATTTATTATCTGAGATTCTCTGTTCAGTTGCTCATTTTCTGTTTTCCAATTTCTGAGTTTTCTTTCAAATTCTGTATCCAGAGGGTATAACAACATCACAATGAGCAATAACAGAGCAAAAGGCACAGTCTAACATAATTTTGGGGTGTCACAGACTATATGGCTGGGAGGAACTATTGTGATTTTTGTTGTCTGACCTCCAGGTTAGCAAGCGCATAAAGCAAGGCTGTCTAAGCTCTGTCCCAATTTGCCTCTAATCTTTGAAGTGAACAGAAATGTTACCTCTGATATGAAATCCTTCTGTCGAGTGTCATGGCCTAATTCGGATAACAGTGCTAACTGAAGTCTATATATCCATGTAAAATAGGATTTAATGTGTACAGTGAAATTGTTCTTAATGTTTAATTTCAGCAGTGCTAAACAATGAAGCTCTATGGAAGTAATGTGCTTGTTGAAGACCTGTATTTTTTAATTCTCTATTTAATCTGTACAGCTTCTGTGCTTGCTTACTACTTTCAGTGTTTTTTTTTTTTTTACCTCCTTTCTCAAATCCAGAATGCTCTAAAGTAGAGTATTTTTTTTGAATGTGTTCTGCACCCACATTTGTCCAAACTGTAAGGTACCACTGATGTTCTCTCAGATGAAACAGTGGATAACGTGTTGAAATTAGCCTAGGATCTTAATTTAAATGTGCCTCTTAACTAGATACAAGTAAAATTTTATATTACACATATATAATTCTATAAAATTTCTTAAAAATTCAGAAAAGTAGATGAGAGAACTATTAAATGGCTTAGAACAACATCTGAAGCTTGAATTATAGAATGAATGTGAAAAACATTTTAACTAATTCTAAGGGTGCACTAATAACAGATTCTAAGCAGGAATTGTTTAAAATGGATTGCAACAGATTCAGTCTTTACTCACAATTTTATGAGGTTTGCTCCACAGGTTTCTATGTTTCCTATTGAAATCTATTTTTTATTAAAAAAAAAAATTATCTGTCAAATGGCAAATTCTTCATGATTAAGGACAAATGCTGTCTGGATATAGCATTTTTTTCTGCTGTTACCTGTTGTGAATTGTCTGATCAAAATACATTATATTCAAGTAAGAAGATGGTCTTATTATGACCATCTCTTTTTTTTTTTTTTTTCTTGGAATAAGATAAATAGAACATATAAGAAGGTAAACTGTGAGTAAGACGATATGTACCATTTATAAATATCTCTCAGATGTGTCAGATTTCAGTTTAATTCAGCTAAAACAAAACAGAGCTTGTCTGGATCTTCAGAAGGATTAAACCAGCCTGGGGGATAATGTAGCGTGGTGGCAGATGAAAGTTAACAGAAACACAAATAAGGAACTCTTTATGATTCAAAACATGTAATTTTATGCTTTAGGGCTGCTAATTGGGGAGCTTTTTGGGAAATAGTTTTGTAAAGATTATCTAGTTTGTTCTTTTATAGTTTTCTGTGTACAAGATTTTAGAAGAGGGATAGATAATCACATAGGAAAACAATTTTACTAGTAAGACTTATTTGCTGTCATTGTCGTTGCAGTACAGCGTTAATGACATAATTTTGTGTAAGGATAGGAAACAACTGTCACGATGACAGAATTTCAAATGCAATTGAAGTGCATGATATATAAAAGGCAATTGGGCAAAGGTTTAAGCACCTTTCTCTCTTGATAACAATAAAGTTAAAATGCTTTGCATGAACACTCCTTAGCAGGGTTGCATTATATTTTAGGCATACCTTTTTAAACATAAGGTGAAGGCTGTTCAGAGACTACTCTTGATGTATTGCTTAACATAAGGTGAGGATCTGTGGAATGTTAATACATTGTAACTTTAAAGCTAGCAATCCTTGTTACTGATGCAATAAATCTTATGCTATCTGGAATGTAAAAAGAATTGGACAGTTTTATGAACTCCAAATCTAACTGTGGGCAATGACTCTTGTTGGCAACCGAGCACTGACCCAGCTGCTCATCTGCACCCTGCCCTGAATAGGATGGAGTGGAGAACTAGAAATGTGAAAGGAAGGAAACCTTGTCAGGCAAAATAAAGCAATTTAATAAGAGAAGGAAAGAGATGATGGGGGATGAAGGGCATAAACCCAAAGTGTGCAGTTGATCACCACTTCCCATCAGCATACCAATGCCCAACTGGTCTCTAAGTAATGACTACTGTGGGAAGACAGCAAGCAGTGAACATCCTGGGTGTGGCTAGGAGAGTGGGAGGGACCGCAGCCAGGACAACGTTACTGAACTGACCAAGGGCATATTCCATACCACCAATGCAAATGTTATTCTCGGCAAAAATAACAAAGAGAGAGTGAGAAACAGAATTCCTTGCCCTATGCAGTCAGTGTTCAGCATCCCCTAAAACCGGTGTGTTAGCACAGTTCCAGTCATGAATTTAAAACACGGAGCCATACAAGCTACTAGGAAGAAAACTATCTTCATCCCAGCTAAATCCTTCGTGCTCACTGATTCTCTTTAAACACATCTGAAGTACTCTCTGTAGTAAAGAAACACTGATGGTAGTGTGTATAGACTTGTTAACTGTGCTCTCGAGGAATAGCATGTTGAGATTATTTGTGCTACTAAATAGGCTTGGACTGCTTATGAGGAAGGTGTCACAATCAGCTTTGTGCTGCAGAATCAGTGGTGAGGCATCTTGGTTCCTTTCCTGCTGCAGTGCTGTCCACAAGATGGTGAAACTGGATGGGTGTCATATTTTGTAAGATGTAAAGTGCTTTTATTACAGAGTATTTCGAATAAGAATTTATTCTTGGATGAAAAAATAAGGTTTTACATTTAATTTGAAAAGTTGTGGACCTCATGAAGAAATTCTGTAGTATTATTTTTTATCTGCTCAATTAAAAAAAATTAAATATATATGTATCTATATAAGACTGAATTACATGAAGAAGCAAAATTTTTAGTGAAACCATTATAACCAGAAGGCTATTTTATATCTTTTAGGTATTGCTCCTAATTTCATTTATCATATGTTTTGATCTTATTCATAAAAGATAGCATAGAAGCATAGAACAATGCATTGATTCTTACTACAGTTTCTTTTACTGACTTAGGATGGTATTTTTTCTCATCTAGTTTTCACTTTCAGAAACTTTGAATCAATATGTGTGAAGTTAACTTCATTTTCCTTTGCATCAAACTCTTTCCAAATGAACATGCCTCTGACTTGAGTAATGTGATGGTAAATTAAGTTGGTTGTCTGCAATGTTCAGTTTAACAGAGGAGCAATCTGGTGTCCTTTAAAATCTGAACTTTCTTTCTAAAATATTTCTGCTCCAGTATTGATATCTGATGAAACCAATTAAGCTGGGTTTTCTGCTGAGAGAGAATAAAACAAGAATTTTTTTAGTTGCCACTTCTTGTAGTTTTATTTCTGGTATACTTGAATTTACCATATACCTAACCGTGAAATTTCTAGTGCCAAGACTTTCAGATGATAAAAATTAGTTTCATCAATGTCTTGGTAAAATGAAGCTTCTGATGGTTGTTGAGGGTTTAGCTCCAAATTCTGTGAGTCTGAGTGAGCCTTCCATTGCAGTAGGGAGGAGGCCGCATGAAGGAACACACTTCAGTGTGTGCTGTACTTGTGTGGAGGAAAAAAAAAAAATCTTCTAGCTAGACAGCAAGTCCTACTGAAAACTTCTTGGCTTTTTAGCAGGCATGGTTAGTTAAAGGGTCAGCTGCAGATGGTAGCAGCAGCATGACAATTCGGAGGGAGTGAACTGTGAATTGTGTGTTCTCTTGTGGGAATCATGTTAGTGTATTTTCTTAAACTTCTTAAACACTTCTTATTTTTGTGCCTTTCAAGTCTAGTTTGGAGCCAACATTTTATACTAACTTGGCATAACAATCTGTACTCTTAAGATCTTTTCTTCCTTACCTACTTCTCAAATGACTGCAGGATAAAGTGATCTTGAAAAAATGATACACCATTTTGTATTTGAAAGGCTGTTATGAGTTGTTGCTGATAGAAATACTGACAGTGTTTAGGAGGAAAAAAAAATGCTTCCCATATCCCAGATTCTGACTGCTACCAATGTTTCTTTTCAAGGAAAATTATATCTGATTAAACCAGGAAAGTTTTTTTTTTTTTTTAATCCTGTGATAAACTTAATTTTTTAAACTCATTTTTGAGTCTGATTTTTTTATTAAAATGTAATTATTAAAAGTGGTGTATTTTTGGTATGCTAAGGATACATATGTGCACTTTGGATATTCATTATGCATATTCTGAAGGATATTGGTAAGGATTTAGCTTGCAAATGGAACTGGTGTATGAAAGAGCAGCTGTTTTTTCATTAGTCAGTATACCAGTTTATAGGCTTGTTCTGTTAACAGCTTTCATTTGGAGACAAATTTACATATCTGTGTGTGTGGATTAAACATAACCCTCTTGGAATTCTTGTTTTTTCTTAAGTGATGAGAAATAAAGAAACTGACCTATCTCATATATTGATTGTATGATATTTTCACTGAAGCAGTTTCATAATTAATTTTCACTCCAGAACTGAAGAGCTAGAAGGCTCTTCAGTAGCATTTGAGGGTATGTGATGTGTGTTTTATCATATACAATTTTTATGCAGCTACCTACAGGGAAAATATATACTATTTTGAGTGGGAAGGCAGTAACATACAAGGGATTTTTCTCAGAATGATTGGTGGACTTAGGAGCACAGAAGTGCATATGAAAATCTTACTCTTTGGTGTCAGCTCCTGGCTTTGATTGAGATTTGAAAATACCAGTAGGGAAAGTGTCATGCCTTCAATCTTCTGTTCTTGGAAATAGTCGTCTGTTACAGAAAGGAGCTGTAAAACACTTAAAATTGTCCATCTCATGTTTGCTAAATTTATACTAAATACACATGAATTTTTATAGTGTACCATTTTGAATACCAAGTATTAGTTCTAATTAGTATTTTAGAGGAAGATATATATTGACTTTAAGGCTAATTACATTACATACATAACCACTTCTCTTTAGATTTAGGCTTAAATCTTTGACAGTCAGGCTGAAGTTCTTGCTTACCTTAGTGGCTTTGTGCCTGTTTGTGTTGCAGGTAAGATGGCCAAACATGAGGGATGGTGAAGATCATCGTCTATACGAGTTCTTGTTTGTTTTAGAGAGAAGAAAAAAATGCATTATAATAACGTTCTTACTGTCTTCATCTGTTTAGGTGAGGAAAGTGGCCTGCACAAAGCACTTCTAGTAAATAAGCAGGGCATGTATGTTAACTTTGTTATTGACCTCAACTGAAGATTATGGTGTTTTTCCCTGTTCTGGGGCCAGTTTTTGGTAGTATTTGAACATGCAGGCTTAAAAGGAATTGTTTGCTTTAATGAGGAATTGAAATGCTACTGATCCTGGTAACTTTTTTTTTTTTTTTAAACTATTCTTATGAAAATTTTCCTTTGGAGGATAGTAGTACCTTTAAAAGCTCATCTAGATCCCTGAGAATTTTACAGGTTTCTGTTAGCAACTTGTTACAGTTTAAAAAAAAATATTATTTTTTAAGATTTATCAAGACATGCTGTTCTTTAGGGGAGTGCTTACATGCTAAAACAAATTTATCCAGTCTGCCCAATAGAGGTTATTTCCTTGAAAAATCACTAGTCCCACTGGGTGAAGTTAATCTCACCTTGATGTAGTCACTGAAAATAAATTGGATGAACTGCATCATACAAAGGCCTTTTTTCCCAGTTCTGACTGAAAGGTGACCTACATCTAATGAGTTTAGGTGTCTGTATCTACACTGCAGTAATCTGCAAGAATAATTTCATCTGCCTTGATGAAATTAAATAAGGGATGTAGTTTTCACATTTTTGCATTTGTTAGACTTGTACTATCCCTACAAGCATGTCACAGTCTTACAAAATAATCTTGTTTGTGAGGTGGTTGCTTCACTACATGTTCCCTTCATGACAATTACTGATAGAAGTGTCTGGCAGCACATACTTTGGCTTGACTGCCAACAAAGCAGCATTCAGACAGATCTTCCATAAAGCACTGTGTCAGACCACTCAAAGCTGGCCAATTTTGTCAAGATTGAGCACCACCAAAATTCTTGGCCACAAGACCTTCCACTCAAAAAGGGCTGCATTTTTTTGATTTTTTCAGTACTATTTCTTCTTGAGCTTTCCTGTCTGGATTTGTTTATTTCAAGCTGCCATTGCATGAGGAATTGAATAAGAGTGTGTACTTTCTGGAGACCTATATATTTAAGTTTCAAATGGAGCTCACTTCCTGCAACTTTCATTGCCATTAGCTGAACCTGCATGTGCCTGGCATTTCAATCTAACTTAAAAAGTAACAGTGTACTGTGAATTTAGGTTCATGAATGCAAATCTTAGGAGAGAAAAGTAGCACATGATCTTTAGCTTAGAGAGGTGGAGGAGTGTATTCTGATATTGTACTCCTTCAGTGGCAAAGAAAACCAATTTACTGTACAGTTAAGGAATGGAAGTCAGAGCATGGCTGTGACACTGTGTTGTCAGAGGGGTACTTATCACATAGTCTGAAAGTGCTGTGTAAGTGTATTTCTGCAAGTATAAAAGCATTCTTGTCACATTCAGCTCCTGTGTGTGATTTACTGGATGACGATCTGATTATTTTATTACTTGTTTATATACTCGATACTGTTCCAGTGCACAGTTACTAGCGTTTATATTAAAAGAGTGAATTAGCCATGAAATCTGAGGACAGCTGTGTGGCTGATATTTTAGGTAGACAAAAGCAATTTCTTTTAATGTTTCAAAATTAGAATTATCCTATTTACAGCCTTCTCAAAGTCAACAGAAGATGTATGAGATGCATTTGTCTCATTTTGCAACATCTTACACTGGTGTAAGACTAAGATATTATCACAACTCAAATATTTATAAGTGTATGCTAGCACTCCAAAGCTTTTTAATTTGGTTTAACTTTTCATCAATAATTAAACATATTCCTAAGATTTCACTTCCATAAGACTGTTGGTGCCTATAATGTACAATTTTGCACTGTCATCTTTGACAATCAAGATTGCAAAAAAAAAAAAAAAGTCTGCCTTGAAGTTTTAAAGGAAAGAGTTCTGTTTCTTTCTTCCTTTCCTAGTGTGATAAGCTGGAAGGACCAAAGCTTATACCTCCTTGCATACAGCGAGTTCAACACACAGAACTGCATTAGTATCAGAATTTTATGATTTCAGAAGTTGTTCAGACATTACTTTTTTTTTTTAAAGGTATTTAGCTTTTCATTTGCAGTTTTTATTGTGTGAGCCCTTCCCTTTCAGTTGCAAGCAAGAATTCTGGCAATTACTTGCATGAGAAATTCATGTGCAGTGTATTTGTTCTTTAGTAAGGTTGCTGGAAATAGTCATTGCAGAAACATAAAGAGATTTCCAGGAGCACTAGCTGAGCTACTACGGTGTTCCCTTTGTCATCACAAGTAACATCTGATTAAGACAGTTAAGAATAAGAAAGGAGTAAAGGAATAAGAGATTTAACAGTCTCTTCATCAAATGTAATTGACAAAAGATTGATTACTGAAGTTTTCCAATTTTCTATTAAAAACAACCCACTTCTCAGATCGTGGACACTTGACCTTCTTTCTCATTTTCTTCTCCTTTGTGTAGCTTTACATAATGAAATTGCCTTTAACTTCAATAAGTTTTGATCTTTCATCTTTTTATGATTATATTTTCTTTTGTAGAACTTGGCAAATTGGAAAATTTATGCAACTGAAAATTATATTATGTTTGAATGTCAATTTTTAGATTAGTTTTAATGGAGAACACTGCATACAAATTGCCAGTGGAATTCTCCATGCTGCTGTTCGAGGTGAAAAACATTAGGTTGGTGTGGTTAAGTATATTTGATATAGACAAAGATTTATTCATTTCTGTCCTTTATGGCTTTCTATTTTTGCATCTGAGTGATATTGAATTTGATGTGATGCTTGTTCACTACCTCTTCAAATTTATTTTCAAGGTATGGACATCATTTTTATTCAAGTTCTTTGACAGCTGAATAGTGCCAACTGTCTGTTTTGGATAGTTCTGGTCGGTTTTGGACAGGGTTTTTTTTTTTCCTGGAACAACTGGAGAACATGAATGGTGACTACTGTGGAAGCAAAAGTCGTTAATATTTCTTGATTAATTAATTATAAGTTAATATTTTTTGATTATTATTCTCTGTTGACTGTAAGCAACTTTGTTGCTTTTTTTTGTATTTGTTTTAATAGATTAGCATCTCATAATGGTAAAATCTAGAGTGCTTAATTAGAATTAATTTCAAATCATCCTGAGCTTTCAGATGGAATGAAAGTAATGTTGCCTGCTTTGCACTTGTTTGTGGAATCTTTTTTTTTTTATTGAACCCACTCCAGAAGAAACCTGTTTCATTAGAAAATAAAAAACTCACTGCATCCTTCTGTGGCTTGGACCTTTCTACAGTGAAAGAAAAACTCAAATAATTGCATCTCTATTATGTTGATACTTCAGGTGAATATTTGGCATGGTATGCATATCAAGTAAGTATATCCAGTGAGCGTGCCGTGCGGAGCTTGAACTGTCCTCTAAGAGAATGGCTTTGTCAGTTGCCCAGGAGTGAGTCTGTGGCCTCCAGGAGTGACCAGGGGGAGGTAGCTGTGCTGTCCTCTGCAGGGGCTGAGGTGCCAGTCCTGCTGGTGTTGCAGTGGTTGTTACCTCACAGTATTCCTTGCATACTGCTCAATGTAGCTGCTGCATGTAGGCATGCTGTCTCTTTACTTTTAGTGGTGTATGCGTAGGCTCATGAGCTAAGTAGTCTGTAAACTGACTGGATGTATCAGTATGCACAGGGTGAAGTCTATGTAGGCTGTGCAGAAGATAAAAGTCATTGTGGTGCTTGGATGTCTGGGATTAGTCTCAAAAATCTGTATTCACCTCATCCCTGTGAACTGGTGGTAGAGTGGAAGGAACTGTAAATGTTCCCCATCAGTCTAGATGAATTAGTGCCTCCCAGCTCAGATCAGAGGTCTGATCACCTGTTTTCACCTCTAAGCAAAAACAGAGTATTTCTTGCAATTCTACTGCTAAATTTTGTGCTCTGTTCTGTTTGCATATAATTTACAATTATCTTCAGAAGCAATGAATGTGTGTACCTCCTGCCAGTGTCTTTTGTACCTACTATCTGTGAAAGGGAATGTATGTGAAATTCTTGTGCTCTTTTCCCTCCCTAGATGGAGACATACATCCATAACTCACATGGAGTTTTAGAAATTTGAAAGTGGTTTAGAAATAATAGCTTTCATTTATTACTGACCGATGCTCTCACACACAGAAATCAGTACACCTCCATATAGAAATATAACATCTTCATGCATTATTTCTATCTAACTTGATGCAGCAACATACACAATTACTTTTTAAATTATCTGCTGTTTAAAGTTATTGCATTAATGCCTTTTAGGTATCTGCTGGAATCTTAGTGATCTCTAATGTGTTTTTTTGTTTGTTTGTTTGATTTTATTAAGAAATTGACTTTACTGATTTTTTTTCCTTCCACTAAAACACTAAGGAACCCTACCTGCTCCAAGTCCCAGCCTGCTGGTACTTATTACAGCATGTTTTTATGTAGTGTTGTATGTTACTATTTTCTGTTGATACTTATGAAGCTACATGTTTACTTTAAACCTTCTTGAATGATAGTGTTTCTTTTAGTCAACATACATCTCTTCCAAAAAGAGCATTTTGATTTACTCCATGGAGTCCAGATAACATTGTTTTCCTTGAAATGTCAGGTGAAAGCTTTGTACTCTCACAGTTCAGTACTGAAACAAAATATATATTTTATGAACTAACAAACAAGCTTATAATACTTCACAGATTTTTACTTCTAATTTGTGTGCCTAATTTAGATCTACAGGATAGAGAAGACAGAGAATTTACTATTTGTGCTATTTGTGCATATGTTTATATATTAATATATGCTGTTTTACTTTTTTTTTTTTTGAGACTGGTAGCAATTTTCTATTAGTACTCTGGTATTCTCTTTCAAATCCTTTATACATATTCATTAAATAAATGCTTATGTGGAAAATTATAATAGTTACGAGGAATGGGTTATTTTTGAATCTAGCTTTTCCCCTGCAATTTTTGCAGTGAATTTGGCTTCCATGTATGACATGTGTTGTGGCTTTTTGGCTGGTATTGTTGATTCCCCCTAGCCTTTTAAAAATGGCTACAGTGAATGTTCAGTAGATAGACTGTCCTGCAGTTACTGTGTTGTATCTGTGCATAGTGTTCTCCAAACTTTGTGTGTCTCTTATGTAGCTGGTCTTTGAAAACACGTGAAATTAGAAGAAAATGAGGAGCCAAAAATATGATTGCGAGTTTGAGGCATTCATCCCAGACAGAAGAGATTCAATATTTTCTCCTTATATGAAGTGAAAAGTACTCCTTTAACATAATTTTGTTTTCTTTTACAAAAGCGTATCCATCATTATCGTGTTATATGAGATAAGTTTTAGTATAAAACAATATGATGTCAAGGGATATAATATATAACTATATATTATATGTAACATATAACAATATATAATATATAATTATATTATATACTATAATATTACATATAATAATATAATATATAATATTATTTATTATATATTATGTCATAATATATAACAATATAACGTTTGGGGAAATAAAGCAACCTGAGAACTAACAGCTTCTGGAGCTCATTTTAGATGTGGTGTAAGAAAAGACAAAAATCAAATGTTCAAGTTAGTTCTTGGGCAGTTTGAAGCCTCTAAGACTCAATTCCAATGTTGTAAAAAGTGTTGTTTCTTGGCATTTTGATGTTATTACAAGGGGGAGGGGGGGGGGGTAAAAAAGCCCTGTAACCATTATTTCTTGTGTTACTGATGTATAAGTTTTTCAGAATGTATTTTATACTAGAGAAAATACAGTGCCTGCACTTAGTTAACAAACAAATGCAGAGACTTGAGAAGAGAGGAAAAAAAGCTATGAGAAATACTTGTATTTTGCAATAGTGTGTTCTTTTGTCACAGACCTAATAGCTGAGGTTGTTTTTCTTACATTTGATTTTCTAACCTGACTATAGATTTGGCCAGATATCAGAAAGCAGAGAAGTGCTGATTATGATATCTTTTGTTCATGTAGATTTTAGATTATAGAATAGTGTTAATTATGAGGTTGTTTTTCTTACATTTGATTTTCTAACCTGACTATAGATTTGGCCAGATATCAGAAAGCAGAGAAGTGCTGATTATGATATCCTTTGTTCATGTAGATTTTAGATTATATAATAGTGTTAATTATTAAGACAAAGTTTTCTTTACTGCATGAAATTGAAAGACAGAAATTTCAGAGATGATTAGCAATTAAGAGTGATCTATTTTGCAGATTTTTAAGCTGCAAATCATGTGTTGTATATATTCCATTGAAATCATTAATTTCCCAGTAGTGGAATATTGATGCTGTTGTGCAAATTGTTAGCAAAATTCCATCTGTTCAAGAAAAAAATGAAACCAAAGTGGTACACAGGCAGGGAAAAGTATGAAGGAGAAATTATTTTATGCGGTAAATGAGGAGATGTTGGACTTCTTAATGTAGGATTTTTTTTTTTTTTTTTAAGGCTAAAACAGAGTAATTGTAATTTGAGTGTAATAGTATATCAGAATTATAAAGCTCAATATTTTGGTATGTGAACATATGCATTGGATCAAAGTAAAGCATAGGACAAAAATAAAAATAAATGTCCTGACCACCAAAAGATTTGAGCAGCCTCCCAGTTCCAATTAGTGTAAGAGAAAGTAAATGCATTGAAGATGGATGGAATTTAAAGGAATAGCATGTTATGGTATCTTTGGTAGCAGGGGGCTTATAGTCCTGGGAAGTCCTTTGCAGATTATCTTCCTAAATGATAAGCTTCTCTATTTTAGGGCTTGTATAGGACTTACAGTTTGTTTTTAATATTGAGTGGGAGAAAGTGTAGTTTAGGCACTAGCATCTTTTATTAGGTCAGCATCTTTGACATAGTATTTTAGTACTTTGCACAGTATTTGATTTCCTGTGCTGACAGTGGCTACTGCTTTTACTAGGTTTTCCTCACAACTGTGATTTAATGATAGTATTTCTACAGGATTCATGAGGCATTGGGAGATAAGTTCCTGAGTGCCAATTTTCCTACCTGGCTGTCTCTAAGGCAAAGAATTTTTGCTCTGCCAAGAAGTAGATGAGTGACTTCTGGGTGGTGCTGACCAATGGTAATCTGCAAATTCACAAGGAGTGTTAGGACATTCCTTCATGACACGAGAAGCAAGTCTCTGTGCTTCTGCTGCCAGGGAGGCAATCCACTTGGGGATTTTGTAAATCTAGGATAACTCCACACTGCACTAAACTGTCACTGAACACTGCCAGGAGAACTGAAAAACCTCTGATAAGAGCATAAAACAACACCAGTAAAAGCAGGGGTGCCTATTAAGTGATGACTCACCAAGCCTGAGCCAAGCAGAGTGCTACATGATAGTCTTAGTTCCTGGAGTTTAAAAATGGGCCGTGATGATCAGTGACCCAAACCTGACAGATTTGCATGTGTCTAAACAGACTTAATATTAGATCTGCAGCTGGTATCATTAATATTATTCCCTGTTCTGGGTGAATGAGAAGGTTTATTTACTTCATATTAAGAAGTCCAAGTGCTAAAGAATGCCAGAATAAAGGAAAAGAAGGACCTAAATTATTCCTTTTTTCTTGGTATCCCTCACTGTTCTTTCACTCATTAATTCTCCAAGTTGTCTGATACTTGAGTTGAGAGATGTGAAATGTAGTCCCTACTCTTTCCAACCTAATGTATCTATGAATCTATTAATCTATGAATCTTGAGCTTTGTTAATTTATGGATAGTTTTGCTGTGGCTCTATATGATTTTTTTTTTTTTTTTTACGCTGTAGTATCATCTTCTAAAATATTTTCTGAATTTACAGGGACAGTTAGGATCTGTAGAGGTGCTGTATTGCTATCCTCATTTTCAGGGATAAGCACCAGAGACAGCCCAAGTACAATTATTATCAGAAAAGTGAAAATGTTTAGTCCACTACCTTAGGCTGAAAGCCATCATTTCCTCGTGTGCTTCTTGTTTCAATTAACTATAATATTTCAGAGCTGATGGGCATCTTCTCTTTTCCTCTGATACAGCATTTTTCCTGTTACTTTATCTCAGAAGTGATTGTGGATAGTATCAAGCTGGTTACAATAGCTGTCACACAGAGTTGCAGCTGTGTTTCTTCTCATTTGGCAAAGTTTGTTGCCTGCTTGTTGTCCTGGGGAAGGGGCCTGGTGCAGCCAAGGCACAAGTTTTTTTCCTCCCTTCTAGCTGTAGGACAAATTTGTTTTGGGAGCTTTTCCTGCATATTTGGTTTTTGGGAGTAAAGTGAAAGGAAATACTGTTTTACTTTCCCAGTCGTTTGCTTGTAGATGGGAGAAATGAAGGAGGTTAAAGTTAACTTAGTACAGTAGCTCTCTATTTCATCTTTTTTGATCAATAAAGACAGTGGTAATTTAGTTCCAGAAATAAAATACTTTCCCACCTACACTTTTATGTGTTTTTGTTCCATTCAGAAGGCAAGATGGTTTCTGGAGTCAGACAAGGTGCAGACAAGCAAACAGCAAGGGGGAGATAGACATGTAAAAACTGTCCTTGTGGTTCTCTCACGGCTGTGACTGTCCAGGGAAGGAGTGGATGCTACAGTGGAAGATGATAATTTTGTCATGTATGTCTGTCACCTTTCAAGAATAGAATGATCATTGCTAATTTTGAGGCAATGCAGCATCTACAGCAGTCTGTTTGATTTTAACTGGGCCATCTGATTTTGCGTTAGTTACATAAGGATAGTACTAACTTCATGAGAATAATTCTAATGCTTGTCACTGGAAATAGTTGTTGTCAGGGAGAAATTCTTTACATCTGGGAACACTGCTAACCTTCTAGAGAGACTGTTATTTTGAAAATTATATATAATACAAGCAAATATCTTTAGTTTTATTACTAAGCATGATAACCTCCACTTACGTTCCTAGCATCAAATCAGTCTTTGTTTAGATAATGCTTCAAAGGTTCTCATTTTTCCCCCAAATATAACTGCATAGTGATTCACTAGTAATCTAAATAGCTTACTCATAGAAAAATTAACAGTAAGGAATGCACACATTTTGCTATTTGAATATAATGTTTTTCAAAATGTACTCCTTTTATTTTTCATGATATTATTTCCCCGTCCAATTTGTTCTGTATTTGAAATGAGATCTGAGCTGACAGTTATCTCCCACAGCTTGTCTGCCACCATGGAGTGAAAATGTACATGTGGTTGGTTTTTTCTTCATTCTGTCTTCTCCTTCCAAAAAAAAAAATGCTGAAGCTGAGAAAGAAACATGGCTAAAAGCATTTGCAAACCCTAGGTGCTAAAGAGAAACCTCTTATACCAGCAGGATTTTCAGGGACTGGCAGTTCCCTTGTAGTTAACTTTACGCTTTAAGCATAGTAACTGTGGCCTCTCAACTTTATTTATTATGTATTTTCAGAGGAACATAGTAGCAGAAGTGTCATACTGATTCAGACTACTGGTCCATCTAGTCCCGTGTTCTCACAGTGACAGCAGAAGATGCTAATTCAGGATGGTACACGAGCCTGGGCGCTTTCTGCAAGATGCTGCCCTTATATGTCTTCAGCATCCTTACATGATTTGTTGGGAGTGTTAGAGGGAGCATGAATGTTCTTGGTGTTTCTGGAGAAATTACTGAACACCGATTTCTGTAATCCTAATTTGTTCCCACAGACAATATCTACTTATACAGCATCCTGTGTGAAATTCCAGCAGCAACTCTAAACTGTGTTTAAAAAACAAAACCAAATGAAGGAAACTCCGGAAAACAAAGACTCAAAACAAAGTTGGGGGGAAACAAGGATTTCTTTAGATTGTGTCCCCTTCCCCCTACGTCCCCCCTCAATCCCTTTGATTTCCAGTATGTTTGATCTGTCATACATTGTGTTGTTCAGATATGCTTTTAGATTTACTTTCTGAAACTGTTGATTTTTCCTCTAAGACTGTCTCCTTTATTTTTCTCTTTGACCTTAGAAGGCTTCTGTCTGCTGTGGTAGGTGGTTTTTCAGCTCATCTAATAGGGTGATTCTCTTAAACAGTCTGCTGGATATGTGGGTATCTTTCTTTAGTTCTGGACCACTCCATTTGCTTTTTTTTTTTTTTTTCCCACCTCTGTTTCTTTTGACAGCTTCTACCATTCCTTGGTCACGTTCTTTCTGGAAATTAATGTAATTAAATCAGAATGTGAAAGCATATGTAAATTTTGCCATACTTTTTTGTTTGCTGTCAGTGCCAATCAGTTGGCATTGGACGGGGTTCAACTTGCCTTTCCTGTTTGCCCTTCAGTTCCCCAGTTTGTAACAGCCTCGTTGACACCATCTTGTGGTTATATTGAGATACAACGTATTTCTTGTGTCTCGTGGACTTGGAAGTGTTTCAGAGAATTCTAACATGAAGGGTTTTGACTTCAGTTTCCTGTTTAAGAAACTGAATGTAACCTTCAGAACATATCTTTTAGGCTTGCCTTCTCCCTAAGAGTACTAACAGGGCTGATGATCATGAACATTTATCCCTCTCCATGCCCATCTATCTTCAGTCTTTGAACTTGCTATATTAGTTATGTGCCAGTCTGCTTGGACTTGGCAAATGATATCTGTCTGATTACTGAATATCTCAATGCCACCAGAAACTTTTAGCTATTATGCTGATTCCCACAGCTTCAGGAGCCTTATAATTACAAAGAGATGCTGTGATACCAGTTCTCAGCCCAGCGCAAGTGCTGCTACTGCTATGGCATTCTGCTTGACTTAATACGTGGGTTTCTATACAACTAAGGTAAAATACACAAGGGATAGCATAGGTACCACTAACTGTTCAGAATGTGATCTGGACTTCTTTCAGTGAACCTGTATGAACTTTTTTTTTTAATTGTTTCACAGTACATTGAATTGGAACAGTGACAAATGAAGGTGATCATTGTGTAAAGGATGTCTGTGCTTTGTGATTCTTTTGCTTTAACTATTCGTACAAAATGAGATAGTTCTGCTATTGTGTTGAAGAGTAGTTTTAACCTAACATTAACTTTGTTCTAAATTGGAACTTTTGAATATTTAAAATGTATGCTTTCTAATAAATCTTGGCACTTTGAATTCAAGGAGCATTTTTAAACTTATGCTGATTTCACTTGTTCTGATTCAGTATATTTGTAAGTAAAAAAATAAAAACAAAGCAAAACATAATTTCTTCTATTTGTTGCTGCTACATGCTGCTATATTCTGCTACTGAAATGATGGTCATTTCTTTGTGATATCAGTACTTCCGGCACCTTATTTAATGCTGTGTGGACATTATTTTCTTATTTATAAAAATCAGCTAGAAGATGAAGGAAGAACCCTTTAGAAAGGATGCTTTGTTCTCAGCACATTAGGGCCAAATGTGAAGAACAGAAATGTGTAGGAATCTTAGTAAGATACTGAAATTAGGTAAGGAGCTGAGGAAATTAAATTGAAAGCTGTACAGATTACGTATTTATCTAACACTGGTTGTGTGAGTCTGCTTATGTAAATGATTGGTCTCCATCCTGTTTACAAGCTCCCTTGTAAGTACAGGAAGGTTGTGGTGAGGTGTCTCTGAAGCCTTCTTCTTTCTAGATTGAACAAGTCTAGTTTCCTCAGCCTTTTGTCATAGGAAAAGTGCTCCAGCCCTCTAATCATCTTTATGGCCCTTTCCAAGTTCTTTCCTCTGTACTGTTTTAAAAATCATGTTTATAATATGCTTCTCTTTTCAGAGATGCTTGCATTTTTAATCCATACTTGTCCTCTGTGTTTAAATGTTTGCATTTCTCTATGGCAGTTTTTTTGGCTGATGAGTACTGTTGGGTTGTCTGTTGTTTGGCAGTTAAGTATTAACAGTTTAATCTTCAATTTGCATGAAACAGGAATGAGTTAAGCACTTCCATTTAATGAAGGAGATATATGTGGAGGGGTAGAAAATATAATGGCATATCAAGACCATTTATGTATCTTTTTTTTGTCCACTAAGGGCATTTTTGGGTTTTCTGTAACAAAAGAGAGTTTGCTATTAAAATGTAACTATGCTTGAAAGTCTGGAATTATTATAATCTCCTTTATGCTACAAGACAGAACTGAGGAAAAAATAAAAAACAATAAACAGTTTCGAAATTAAAAGTTTATCTTATTAACGTCAGTCTTTTGCCCTACCTAATCTGTGAGCCTTTATATGAGTTTCAGCAATTCTTAAGAGTTAGATTTATCAGAAGACTGTTCAGATAATTTTTTTGCTTTTGTGGCTTTATGAAAAAAAATGTCTAAATTATTTCTCCATAGTCTTTTATTATGCTCAGCTAGTAGCAGTTGCTACTAGCATGCTTGAAAGTCTTTTATAACTTAATTCTGTGTCCCCTCTATTTTGTGGTGTTTTTTTTTTTCTTCTTTGCTCTCACTTCAAATATTCTTAGTATTTCAGTAATTTTTTTCCTTCCTTGCTTTTTAGAAGGCTCTTCCTAATGTCATCTTGGAGGATCCTTGATTGTAGGTAGGTCTGTAGCATTCTTTGGTAAAGACCCTGAAAATATGATATTTGTAGCTTGCTGATCTGAGTTTGTGGTAGATGGCTGTAGTTGTTTGAGACAGTTGTCATGGAGTCATCATAAGTTGAAAATCTTTCAACCACTACAGTTATTTCATACTACTGAATCATATTGTATTTCTCTTTTTAAATTCTGCTGAGTGGTTTGTCTTCTCCATTTTTCTTCCTTATATTTTGTCTAATCAATAAAAAGCTTGTTAATTCTGCACTTGTATTTCTCAAGCTAGTAAGTCAACAAGGGAAGATTAATGGATTTATTTTTTTAAACATTATTTCCATGTGGACTACCTAGTAATAGTCAAAGTATAAAAGAGATAATTTGAACTAAGACACCTTGAAGTGTAACAGACTGCAAGGAAAGTACCATGACTACGGAAGTTGCTGTTTTTCTGTGATTACTTGGGCTTTTATTTAAGTAAGTGGTTGTATATGCAGAATTGCAGAGTGGATAATTTTGGAACTTGCAGATACTTTTTGAACCTTAAATAGCAAGTGCTGTAGGAAGTGAGTTGAAAGGATGTGAAAACATCACTTTCTGTGTGTTTAGATGTTGTCTCTTTTAATCCTAAATGTCCACACATTATTTTAGCAGTATAGAGTGAATTAGGAGAAGTAGAAATATAAGTGTGAAGAAATTATGGATTATTTGTTATAGTAATATAGCTGATGTTCTCATGAGAGTTACTGTGCTAAAATTCTAAAAATTGAAGTGATTGACTGACCCACAGAACTGGGACTGGAAAACCTGGATATGTTGGTGCAAGTTTTGCCATGGCACTCCTGCCTACCAGGAGCTTCAGCCCTGACTGACAGCACCTGCTCTGCAGATATCAGAGGAGTTGAGTGTCAGTGCAGATTTTGTCAGTGGGCTCTCTTAAGGTCTACCAGTCAGGTAGACAGATGTAATGCTGTTTTTTGTAGTTGTGAATGTCATCTCTGTGGAAAGCAGCACACTTTTTTTTTTCCTTCTTTTGTGTGTGTGGCTTATAAAGCAATAAAGCAAGCATCTGAAAACAGGCATCAATTACTGTCTATTCGGACTGGTTTAGATAGGACCAAACATTACAGTTTCTGTTCTCCCAAAATACTCTATTTTGAACCCTGTCTCCTTTTGCACAGGGAGAGCCTGTCATTAATGAGTTATTACTGCAAAGCTGCCTGCAGGAATGACTGCCAACAGTCAGGTCTGGAATGTATTATGGTGGAGGCATATTTCTCTATTTCAATAAACAGAAATGAAGATTGCCCAGGAAAGTTGTGAATGCCCCAGAACTCAGTGTTTAAGGTCAAGCTGGGCTCTGGGGAGCCTTATCTAGTCCACAGCAGCAGTTTGGAACTGTATGACCTTTCAGGTCCCTCCCAACCATTCTGTGATTCTATGATTTTGCTTTGTGTTTCTGGTGAAAAGTGTCTTTGGGATGACCTAGGGATTTGTTAAAAGAGAAATGAAGAAGCATCAGCACGTTGAGTGCCCCTGCGAGACTTGCCTCTCGCCAGCCTTCATGCAGAATTAGTCTCTCTGCCTCTATTATTCTAGGTGGTCTGTGTCCACTCAAACAGTTAAAAAGAAAAGGCTTGTCTGTACTTGCCTTTCAACATTATACCAGTTTATAGCCCAAAGTAGAGGAGAATATTTGCAAACTTAGGTTTAGAAATCCAATGGTATTCATAGGATTTGAGTTTCTGAAATATGAACGCTAAGAGGCAGAAAATTTTTTAAGCAGAGATTTTCAGAGAAGAGCAGTGCCAGCAAATTGTCATACTTGCCCAGAAGATTCCATCAGTGGTTTATGGCTTATGAACTCAGAGATTGTGACCTTTTGCCTATCACACCACATGTAATGAATGATGCAAGCATTGTCTGCTGTGTCACTGTGTATGAAAGGAAAGGCCAATTAGTGCTTTCCATGATCTGACATAAAGTTCAGTTCTGTGCTCAGAGGATTGTCTTGTAACTCATATAAATATATTTGAAGTGACATCGTGAAGATCATTTACTTCTTCCTTACTGGTGGACTACTGTTAGTAAGGATGGTCTACTAGTATTGTTAAATCTTTTTCTCTAGTTTTGCTGTTGAACTTCATTACACATCTGCATAGTTAGAACATATTGTCAACCCAGATGTTGGTTTCCTGTCCTGGGTCTCTTTAACAGTTAGTGAGCCAAATTCTAATACTTACATGATTTATTTTTGGAAGGACTTTAGAAATGACACGAACTGTCTAACTGCTGAGTTATACTGTTACCTCAATTCAAATACGAACTTATGGTACCCGAAAATTTGCTTCAAACTTGGGGAAGGGCTCAACAGAATACTATCTAGTTATTATGCAATAATTAAATTTTTTCAAAAATCTTTATTATTGATGGAATTTTTTTTTTTCATGGACCTAACTTTGAGGGCCGCATGTTTATGGATGAGTAATTTGGCTTACTTGAGAGTCTGTGTGTCTTTCTTGTTTGCCCTGTTAATTCCTTTATACTTGTAACTTCTTAAATTGCATATGTACTGCTTCAAGTTTCACCCATCTTATTTAATGATTAACTTCCATAGTGTGATGAAGTACTGTATGTCATACCATAGTTCAAAGCTGATGAAGCTGTTATTTATATTTCCACTTTTTGACTTTGAATAAAAAGCAAAGAAGCTTAAACTAGTTTAGGACTGTAATAAAGTCCTTGATGCTAATAGAAAGGACTTTATCCTAATATTTGAGTTTCATTCATTTTCTGCCATAAATGTTTATACTCAGAGATTCAAATACAAGGGGAAGTAGATATTTGGTGTATTTGATCATAACACATAAGCCATGCTACCATTATTGTTATTTGAGTATGTAGCTTCATTAAAATAAGATCTTGTTGACAGGTGGACAAGGTTAGAGCCTGCAGCTCTCAGTGGTGCCCTCTGCTGCAGCCCCTTGCACTCAGGGTCTATGTATTTGCCCTGTGTCCTCAAAAAAGATGCAAGTTTGAATAACTGATGGAGGAGTGGTTGTGTTCTCCATCCAAGAAAGGTGCACAGTGAGGCAGTGCATAACCTTGGGTTTGTGCCTGACCTGACATGGGCTTAGATGCTTCTTTGCAGTTTTAACTGTGAATAAGGAAAACCTGTTAGTCTTTCCAGTTATAACTTGATAATGGTGAGTCCACTAATTGTGTTTTAGGGAGCTGATCCTCCTCATGGAAACTTTTTCCCCGTCCTGGTTCTGTGCGAGTATCATGGGGTACAGATCTGGAGTTTAAATCTATCCCTAGATGGCAAGTCAGTGTATTCAGTGTTCCCATATGAGAAATATGGAGGAGTATGATGGGACTGTAGCTGCTTTCCTCTTTCTTCTTTGTGTGATGGCTATTTATCCTGTAAAGTGTTGTTGTAGTTAGTAGAACTTGTGAAAATGTTTTTTTTTTTTTTTTTTGAAGTAAAACACACACCACAGCCTTCTCCACCACCACCACCAACAAAACAACAACAACAACAGTAAAACCTGAAAAAACCCCATGAAGAAACCCCCACAGCTACCAATCCCCAAAAGCTCAGTGTCTGTATTGTGTATTTACACAACAAACAATGGACAAACTGCAACAGTAGGAAATTTTCTTATGCTGTTTGCTGTTGCAAATTAACCAATCCTGCTCACTATATACATTTTCACTAAATGGCTGTATTTTACCTGTAGCAGGTAAAAATATGGCACAAATTGGAACATCTAAATCCAATCATCAGTCATTTTCTGACGTCAGAAAGTTTTGCTAAAATGGGCATGTGTATTGGAAAATATGCCAAAAGACAGCAGCAGTGATGAGGCAAAAATGAATCATCTCTATTTCTTGAGAACCAGATGGAAAGTGATCTTTTTTTTTTCTTTCAACTGGAGGTCAGTAATACATCTATAATATGAGAGCTCATTGAAAATATGTGAAGACATTTTTAAACAACGCATCTTTTTGTGTTAAATTATCTTCTTTTGTATTAAGCAATTCTATGTTAAAAATTAAAAAATGTGGGACAGAAAATTATGTAAAAAGGCTTTTTTTAGTATATATGGATTATGAAAATGGGATGATAGAGCAGATTTTAATATATATTCATCTTAATGACCTTCAGGAAATATTAACCCCAGTTAATTAGGTTACATTGAATTAAAAAACAAAACACAAAAAAATTTAGGGAAGTCTAAGATTAAAAATGATCAAAACAAGCTCAATACCATGGCTACTGAATAGAACAAAGGAAGAAGTATTTCCTTGCCCTCCAAACAAGAAATATGCTATTTTACAGTTTCTTTTATTTATTCTGCAGAGAACTTTTTGTGGTAGTTACGCTTATGAATGCTTCTGTCTGTAGGATTCAGTGCAGATAAAATGAGGCAGGTGTGTATTTTCTGAGCAAATAGTGAGTTCTGTTTTTGTTTATCATTAAAAATACCAAAAAAGAAACAAATAAAACTCCCAAAAACACAGAGTAACAAAACAAAATCCAATCACCAAAATTATTATTTATAATTATTTATCACACCATAGGTGAATCATCTATAAGTTATACTGGGCAAATCCTGGTCAAACAGTTAAAAATGTGATATATAACCCTAAGTAAATTAGTAAATTTTGCGAAAGCAGAGATGGCATTTAACCAGTTATATTGAAGACAAAACAAAAAAAACTGTACAGAACAAAGCTAGAGATCCCTTCCCTCTCCCCTACCCCAAGCCCTCTTTCAAGACAGGGAAAGTAGCAAACACTAGCTAATTTCACATGATGTCTAGTCTACTCTTTGTCAGTTTGTATCTTTCCAGGAAGACTTGGCTAAGGGTATTACTTGTTTTTGTCTGAATAAACCTTCTGTGGTAGTATATTGTAACATAGTTGAAAATACCATACCCTATTCATTTCATGCTATAAATAAATACAGCTCAGCCAGTCTTCCATCTGCCTTTCCCTTGCGTTTGGAGTGGAATCCACAAAGAACTTCTAAGCAGAGCTGCTGATGCTTGGCCAAGCAGCATCTGCATTGCCCTCTGTCTCCTTGTGTGTGTTTGCTGCCTTAAAGAAGAGAGAAGTGGGCTGAGATGAAATAAGGATTTTGAGTAAGATGTGCTTCTGAAACAGAGGTGGGAGGTATAGTGCTTGTGCAGATTTCTTGTTTCTCCTCTAGAAAAGTTTGAGGATTTGCCTCAGTTTAAATATTAATTGTGTATACTGTTTTATTTGTCCAAGATCATTAATGACTGTTTGAGAACTATCTTTTAATTTTTAGTGCATGCTGTTCATCTATGTGCAAGAAGCTGATGAAAATGTTTTTCAGCAATTTAGTGTTCTAGGCCTTCCTCCATTTTTGGATGTGTTTTTTCATGTTTGGTTACAATTCTGATGAGAGTTTTACCTAAGCATAAACCGTTGTCATAATATTTTTGTAAATATTTATTTTCATGTTCAGTTATCTATCTAAAGCTCGTATAATTCTTAGGGATTTTAATCCCCCTGAAAGGCTTCTTACTTGTTCTTTATGGTTCTTAGAGAATGTAGCTTGTTTTTTGTCTTTGCTAGGGAGGTTGCTTAGACATTCTTAGAAAATTAATGTAAGTGTTCTGATTCTTAAGCAAGAGCTAGCAAAAACAGCAAATATAGTGGTTTGTGCTATATTTGCACGTAATTCCTGTTTACAAAGAAGAGATTATTTTAAATAGGAATATATTTACTTTTGAATACAAGATGTTTCCAGTAAATGTTAAGGATGTGAGTAACCAGTAAAGCTTTGGTGCAAGAGCTTTTTGCACTGCAGGTAGTTTCTTTTTAAAAACAAAATACAACAGGCAACAACAAACAAAAAAGCCCAACAACATTGAAAAGCAGAAAAAAAAAATGGATGAGCAACAAACACAGTCAACAAAACAGAAGGCCAGAACACAAAATCTGAAGATACAGAAGTATGAAATGCCATAAACTTTTAAATTTGAAAGTGATTCTCTTGCCACTTCTTGTTCTGGTCTCTTCGGGGTCCCCAGTAATCTTTTTTACTCCCTCTAGGAAGCTAAATTTTAGAAAAGTCAATTTTCAGCTTTTCAGGGAGATAGTCAACAAAACCCCCTGGGAATCTGTCCTTAAGGACAACAGAGCAGAGCAGAGCTGGCAGATCTTTAAGGAAGCTTTCCCTAAGGCACAAGAGCTCTCCATCCCCAGGTGTACAAAGTCAGGAAAGACTGCAAAAGATTGGCATGGCTGTACCAGGTCAAACTGGAAAGCAATAAGAAGATGCATAGGTGATGGAAGCAGGGACAGGTAACCTGGAACAAGTATAGGGGTGCTGCTAGTGTGTAGAATTTAAGTAACTGTAGCACTTGTGTATTAATATGTTTCTTTTTAGCAATGCTAGCTTTTAACTGCGAATAACAGTTCTACATGCCCCAAACCCCTACCAGTTTCTTGTACAGATCTATCTCTAGTGCTTCCAGTATATACATTTCTTTCATGAAGCAGAGCCTACCACTGAGAGACGAAGTTTGTCTGTGTATTAGCTGTGAGGCAGAGGGACACCAGAATCTCATAAGATTTTGTTTCTGTTGTTGATTTTACTCCAATTTTTCAAGCTGCTAAACAGAACTGAACAGATGTGTAAGTCCATCTGGGTAAATGAAACAGATGCTGCCACCAGAAGAGATTTTCCAGGCTGTAAAATAAACGTGTTTTTGTACTATCTTTTGAGTAAAGTTTATCTAAAGACACAACTTGACTAACTTCAATTTGATATTTCCATTTTAGTAATGATTTAAATCTGATATTACTAGTTTCTGCCAACCAGTAGCAATATGTTACAGTGCTATGCATTTCTGCCAAAAGGAGCACCTTCCAGAATGCTCTCAGCAAGTCATTGAAGTAAATGTAATCAGTCTTAGAATGGTATGTTATTAATGTGTTTCTTGAGAATGTCAATAATGAAGACTGGAACATATGTGCACTTACCAGTTTTTGTCAGTTTGTGATTCTGCCTTTGTTTTCTTATCTCTGCATCTGTATTTGTTTCAATTTCCTAGTTCCTAGTGCACGTGAAAAACTTCAGGCTTTCAGGTCTCAATTATCTGAGAAGTGTTGGGCTGTGTAAGAACTATGAAAAATGGAAACTTTTCTAGCTTTCCAGATGATTTCTTCAATTATGTAGTCAAAGCATCTCTTTCTAGGTGAGATCTCTTTTACTTTAATATTTACATTTTAAGTATTTTCAAGCTTCTAAATCAAGAAAAAGCTTTCTTTTTTTTTTTTCTAAGTGAAAGCATTTATATTGAATCTGCTCAAAATTGACTTGTTCTGAAATAATTCAAATATAAATCCTAGTGTCTACGTCCTTAACTTCAACAACTGAGGTGAAAAGCTATACAGATTTGTAATTCAGATTATTGTTTTGGAAATGAGAAAGTAGACAACCAACAATGTAGGTTTAGGAAGATTTACTCATTCAAAGTTTGAGAAGTTGAAGTAGAGGAGATGATGCTCCAATCAAAAGGTGCAAATCTGTTTTTATTTCACTTGGCAGTTATCATGTAAGAGTCTCTGTCAATATTGCTTAAGACTTTACTCTTACAGATAACCTGATTCTCTGCTTAATACTTAACTGAATAAATGTTAAGTGTTTTTATTACCAGGCATTTGTTCTGTTAATAACTAAAGGTTTATTTTATTTTTTTTATTTTTTTTTGTCTTCTGTGGTGATTCTCTGGGCCATGAGACATTTTGGTTTTCTTTGTGTATTTTAGCAGATATTTCTATAGGATGTAGATGTTTTTCTTTTTGCCCCTCTCCTTTTAAGACATCTAAACTTGTTATTTAGTGATGTCAAATTTTCCTTCCATGCTTCATGGATTTATATTACCCATAGAAGGGAAACGTTGTCAGTTAACTAGGAATTTAACATGCCATCATTGAAGCACTTACTTTCTAAAGCAGTAAGAAACACACCTTATTTCATCCCATAGGATTAGATCTTCCTTGATTTTTTCAATATCTTTCTAGTTTTGTAGTAGGCTTTAGGATGAACATAAAATGACCAGTCAGTATTGAAACTGAAAATGTTATGTTTATGCAAGCAAAGTTTATGGTTAAATTTATTCACTTGTATCATGACAAAGATATATGTATTTTTCATTTGGTTTTACATCTACAATATTGAAATCAATGGCCTGCTGAGCAAGGGTTATAAAATTCTCTTTGTAGCCATAAATATCCTTAAAATTTATGACAGCATAAACCTTTAATGTCTAATTGGTATTTAAGATGAATTTTTGGAGGCTGGAGACTAAGTAAAACCAGAATCTGTTAATTATTGTAATACTGATTTATTACTGATACATGCACATGCAAATAAATATGTATGCATAAATCTAGTTCTAATATCTCTATGCTGTATTTCTAACAGTATGCTCTGGTATGCTCTTCTTTTGTTAATGTAGTGTACTAAACAGTGATTTCTGATCTGTATCTGCAACTGTTGTCTAAGGTTTATTATCTTACATTTGCCCCAAAAAACTGTGTGAAGAAAACAATCAGGGTCACTAGAGGAGTTCCACAAGGCTACATTTTAGAGCCAGTTCTCTGGTGTTTTTATAAATGAGTAGGATGCATGACTCAAATGCATACTTATTAAATTTGCAGGTAACACTGAATAGGGAGGAGCTGTTGACTTCTTGATGGTAGAGAGGTATTACAGAGAGATGTCAACAAATTACTGAGCTGGGCACTCACCAACCAAATGAAGTTTAACAACAAATAATGCCAGATTCTGCATCTTGAACAGGGCATGAGAGGTTGGAGAACAGCCCTGCAGGAGAGTATCTAGGGGTTCTGGTTGGCAGCAGGTTAAATCTGAGTCAGTAGTGTGCCCTGGCCGCTGGAAGAGCCTACCGTACCCTGGGATGCATCAGGCCCAGCACTGCCACTTGGTGACAGAAAGGGGTTGTCCCACTCTGCTTTAACACAATCTCACCTTATAATGCTGTGTGTAGTTTTGAGTGTCGCAGTATCAGGACATAATATTTGTAGATGACATTTGAAGGAGGGCTACACGGCAGGTTTAGATGGTGTAGGGTTTGGTGGGCAAGATGTTTGAGAAGTGGTTGAGGTCCCTTGATTTGTTGTTTAGAAGAGGAGCTGAGGGAGGGTTCATGGTGGCAGTGCTATTCCTCACAAGGGGACCAGAGGAGCAGTGATGATCTCTGCCTTCTTGTGACAGCAACAACACCCAAGGGAACAGCATGGAGCTGCATCAAGGGCGGGGCGGGTAGGGGTTAGGGAAAGGTCCTGCACAAGAGGGTGATTGGACCCTAGAACAGGCTGCAGTGATCATGACCCCAAGTTCTGGAGCTCAAGAAGCATTTGAACAACGTTCTCAGATAAAGGTTTTGAGTTTTGGGTGACTGTTTGAAGCCAGGGTTTGGACTTCATTGTTATGGGTCCTTTACAGCTTAGGCAATTATATAATAATGCTGCTCATGAGAAGCATAGCAGTACTTTTGATTGCTTTTTCTATTCTTTTTTTTTTTTTCCTTACTGTAGTGTTAGGGACATATTAATTATATCCTAAGAAGTAGACTAATCTGATCTAGAAGTCTGTGTCTGATGTAGTCATCTAGCTTTCTGTAATCAAGAAAGTTCCTGAACAATAACCTTTTTCTGAACATAAACAGGGTCTAAAGAGGGTACCATATTGCATGTGGATTGCTGCAGTTAAGCTTTAGGATGTCTAAAGCCTGCAGCAATCCCAGTTCTCTTCCTATGGCAACCGTGTGTGGAAGCCTTGCTGCCAAGACTTCACAAGGTTTCTTCCCTTTGTTTTCACCAGTTCTTCCTGCTCCATGTAAGTGCTTTGAAACGTATAACAGAGCAGTGGAGAGATGTCCTGCTCACAACTCATGTTACTTGAGGCCTCTGTTTCTGGCTGTCTCCTACCCCTCATCTGGGAGCTGATGGTGCTGCATGTGCACAGTTTTAAGCTGATACAAAAACAGTGGAGAACTCTTTGTTGTGACTAAGGACTTGGTCTTTTGGTTGCAAGCTGAAGTGATCAGTTTAGAATTTCTTGTGAATATCAAGTGTTGTACGTGATCTGAACTGAAATTAATACACTAAAGTGTGCCCCTTTCCTTAGCTTTTATGTAATTTAGCTAGGCAGAGGACAGTGAAGGAATGTGAAACCTCAATGTCTGCAGTATGTTTGACTTGTTTGTTGCCATTTATAGTATAATTTTAGTTTAAATAATTATGCAAATTTTAAAAATTTGATGCCCTAATTTAGTCTTTGTGCTGCTGAAAATATGGGGAAATTCTACACTGTTAGTTTTCTTTTTTTAGTGTTTGGAGAAGCTGCTACAAGTGTGCTGAACCTGAAATTTGTCTTGCCTGAATTGGAACATTTATAGAGTGGTCATCCTAGACTATTCTGATTATTGTAGAGCACGTAGAGGAGAACAAATACTTGCAGAGGGCACTCATTTCTGTCTGAAATAATACTTTCCTGAGTTAGTGCCTCCCTTTTTGGAAAATCAGTCTCCCACCATTGGCTGAAAGGGTAATTTAGACTGAGTAGATGTAAATAAATAGCTAAATGACTAATGATGGTAGCTAAGTAGATTTACTTGGGTGAATTTTAAATGCCTTAAGTTCAGTGTGATGAATCATAATTTAAGTGGTGTGTAGGAGCTCAGCCAGCCAAAGGGACTTAGTGCAGTCAAAAATACAAATAAGAGATGGTGTTTCCTAGCTTCTTTACTGTAGGGCTTGTCTGCCTAGCTTTGCTGCTGTACTTAATAGTTGTTAAAATTAACTCTACAATTAGTGAATTAAGAAAGCAAATTTTGAAGTATAATTTGATCCACGTTATGTGAAGTTGTGCATCTATGTATGTTTGAGGCAAGTGTGAAGGCTTTTATGAGACTTTAAATTAACCTGTGTTAATCCAATAGTACGTGTTGATCATCAGTAGGCATACATGAAGGAATGAAAAATGGTAATACAAACTGATGGTCTATGTAAAACTTAAGCATGTTAATATGCTGAGTTAAATAATTCTGACGTATAACATTTAAAGAGATTTTTTGTAAATACATCTTTTTAGTCATTATCATATGCAGACAATTACCAAAATAATATGGCATAAAAAATTCAAACCTTTTTTTTCTTTGGCCCTGGTGAAACAACTGTTCTTTTTCTTGTATTTCTTCTGTTTGCAGTTACTGTAATACTAAAAAACTGCACTAAGAGTGGCAGTTGATTAATGGCGGCACGTGAAAACTTCATAGGAGAATAGGAGTTCTAATTTTGAACTTTCCAATCGTGTAGCAATTCTAACAGATCTTGGAGGCTTTCTAGTAGTTTATGAAAATCTTAAAATGCAGCTCAAGTGACATGATACTGTTTGTTTCAGAACTCTCAAAGTACGGTGGAAGCGATGGCAATTTCTTAGATATATATTGTATGTATAATAATATTTATTATATAATTTCTTAAGTAAGAGTGGGGAAAAATGAGGATTGTGTTAGATGACGAATTCAGTATTCAAGAATTTGTATTTTCATCTCTGATTAACATTCCACAATTTTTGTTTGTTGAAGAAAATGTAGTTTTAGTTGTATAGCACGAATTCCACTTTATAAATAGACATGGCCAAATTTTGTTTGTTTTTTATTTTTTGACCTTTTATTCACTTAGAAATAAAGTGAATCCCACCTTAATTGTGTGTCTTTTAGAATATATGGAGAGATTAATACAAAATGAATATACAGTGAATATACAAGTATGAATTTGTGGTTTATCATGTTTGAGTTTGCTTGTGCGTAACCTTGTTTAAGAATTTGCTCATGAAAATTAAAGTAAAAGCAGTTGAAAAATACTCCTGTTATAATATTATTGATGATAATTTTCTGTTTCGTTCATTCATGATAGCTGGTGAGTTTGTTCTGAGGAAGAAACAGGAAATAAATTTAGACTGAGTGTTATGCTCTGATGTATGTAAGCTAAGAATTATTTTTTGCCCTTGCTTAGTAACATATTTCTGGGACTCTGTTCACAGTGGCCTTCTGTCACTACACCTGATTAATCTGTGAAGAATTACCTGCTGGTGTGAGAACCTGGTGGCAGAAAGCCTCTTTACTGCATATTTGAACATTTACTGAGATCTTCTTTGTTGTTACTGTAAAATGTAGCATGCCAGTTGAATCTCACAGCTTTTCCATGAAAGGTGCAGCTCCACAGTAAGGTTATGAAGGACTTGAGATAAATGATTGAAAATGAAAGAGTACCCTTCAAGCTGAGGGAAAGAGAAAAATCTTAGGAAGCCAGGCATTTTGATTATTTCAAAAGACAGTCTGAGTACAGTTGCATCAGGATCTATTTACAGTTCTGTAAATATCAGCACAGTTTTTAATAACCAAATCTTTTACTGCAGCATGCTGTGCTTTCTTAAGCAGAAATGTCCAAAACAACCAGTACTGCTACTGTGCTGAAGATTTGCATGTTTTTAAAATGGCATTATTTTCCATTCTATGGAAAAGAGTGCAAAGCGACAACTGTTAGAGTTGCTACCTATTTTTTGTAGCACCTATTTTGAATGGGGTATTTTTTGATATTGTCATTAGTACAGTACAAAAAATGCTCACTAAAAACTGTGTTTGCTTGATTGTCTTGTCCTGAAATCTGCGCCAGGAATTTGAATGTTGGCAGATCCTGCGTGGCAGCAACAGCATGACATAGAAAGTTTGGTGTTTCATATGATCTGTTTGAGGAGAAAATAATTTAGTCAGGTTAAGACATGTTCAAGTGTTTTGATACTCTGTGTACTGATGTTTACAGACATGCCTGTTTCAGGTTGCTGCAGATCCAGGCTCATATAAACTTTTGATCCAGAACTTTTTGGTAGTTGCTGAGAAAAACCATTTAGTCTCAGAGACTGCTTAGGAGCCAGCTAGAACAATTAGCACCTGACGAAGTATTCTGGGGTTGTAGCACCTTGCCTGATTACTTCTGCTTTTTTTAGAAAGTACTTTTGTCACTTTATACCATCTAGATGTGCTCTTTTCAAAAATGATATGGGGCAAATGGCACAACTGTTGTGCTGAACACTATTGCCAAGGCAAGCCTCCTGATCATGGCTTGTTTTGTGATGGAAGATTTGTTAGTTCATAGCATTATATTTTTCCTAGAACATGTCAGAGCTGAAGATTGTTAACACAATGGTATGATTTGCAAGCTGTGAATGGTAGGTAGCAGAATCTCACAAAGCAGTTGGATGTAAGACAAGTTTGTATACAAAACAAGATGTAAAATGATGACTTATTTATGTGGTTAGACATCTGAAAGTGTTGGAGTAAGACTTTCTGGACACTTAAGAGTGGTTCAGAACTTAGTTTTATAAACAAAATAGTATTTTAAAAGTTTTCCTTTATGATAAAAGTGGAGTTGGCAAGTAAAAAAAAAAAAGCACAGATATTATTGTCTGTACACCTTTTTCATAAAGCCGAATTCACTGACAGTGTATTTTGTCATGCTATGATTTGATTAATGTTGTAGAATAACTATGGCTTAGCTACTATGTTTCTAAATTTGGGTAAAGTTAATATGAATTGCCAATATAGTCTGTGATTCCTTGCTTGAAGAACGTGTTCCTCAATAATGCATTTACTGTAAAATTGAGATTATTGGGACTGAAGATATTCTGCATCAATTGAATGACCTTAGCACTCTCACCAGACTTACCTGAGGCTTAACTTTTGTGGCTATCCTAGTACTCTTGCCCTGAAAGGCAGCTTGTAGTGTGGATAGAATACTTTCTTCTGAAATTGAAATTATTTTCTTTTTGTTGCGCAATATGTGAAGAAACTGCAATGTAATATATATTGTTATTTGTTTGTATGAGTTCAAGATATGGACTTTACCGTATACTAACAACAAAAGAGTCTGGGGCTGCAACTTATTATCCTGATCTCTTGATCTTTTTCTTTCTTTTTTTTTTCTGTTCCTTGAACACTGTGAGATTTTTTTTTTTTTGAAGACTGTTCCTGAAGTGAATAGAATACTCTTGTTATCCTGACACATCCCTAGGTATGGGGGAAAGGACAATGGCTACTGGTCCTCTGTTCCTTTCTTCCCTCTGTTCAGTGTGGCAAAGTATTTGCCAAGAGTAATCATGATGTAGAGGATAGTCTTAGCTAAAAAGCCTCTCTGAAGTGTTTAATTTTCTTTTTTTCCCTCAGTGAAGGCAGTTGCTTGTTAGTTCTCACTGCTTCATTTATCCGTTCAGCATGAATGCTCAGTTCTGTGAAGTAATGTTCCCTTTCTCTGCCATGATATACTTAGCTGAAGCCTGGATGGCACAAAGTGGGTGCAGCCATCAACCAGCCCTCAGGTCCTACAGCAGGGCACACATGGCCTGTATCCTCTCGTCTGCTCTGTGGTTCTTGTAGCTTTCTTCAGAAAGACTGAAAATTCTCTTGAATGTGGAGTTGACGTCACTTCTTGATGTGCTTGTGCTTGTTAAACAGAGGGGAAGGAAGAAGGTTTTAAAAAAGACAAAAACACAAAAACATCTTGTAAGGAAGGCTTATGCAGAGGACTTCTCTTTTGATTGCCAGGAATAACATCTGATAATAGGAGCAGATGTGAGAAGAGGACAGAGAGGTGTCAGCTTGACATGTCTGGGTATGGATAGTGGAGTTAGAATTAGGAGGGGGGGATGTGAGTGTAGTATGGAGAAATGGAGGGCTGAAAATCGGAGATAAATGAAGAAGAAAAAAAAACCTAATGAAATAGCTAGACCAGTGAGTGGCAGAAGGTTCGAAAGTATAAAATTTTTTGCGGAATGGAAGGAATAGATCATTATGTGAGTAGTGAGCTTATAAAAGTGAGGGAAAAACAGAGTACAACTAAGATGATTTATTTCCCAAGAGATATCTGGAAGGCCAGAGGCAAATGCAGTGGATTTTTTGAGAGATAGATTCGACAATAAATGAAAAAAATCAAGAAATAGTGTTTCATCCTGAAGGCAGGATGGCAGTCAGTAACTGGTGATTAGCTGCTGTATGGAGCTCTGACTTGAATCACTGTGGAAAAGTTGAAATCACTAACTGTTGCTCTCTGAATAGCTCAGTCTTCATCCTGCTGTGCTCTACTACTTCTTTTGAAGATGAAGGCAACAAGCTGAATGTAGAAGTGCAGCAACTCGCCTATGCTAGACTGGATACTGGTTCTTTTAACGGAGGGAAGGTCTGTCTGTTTAATGGGAGGTTAAAAATCTCCTGTATAGTTGGTGAAAGTATCCAAGGATTGTTTTTTCATTGTCATTTTCACAACATAATATGCTTTGAATCTAGAACAGTGAGGTGAAGAAATCAAGTTCAAGTCGATGGCTCTTTTGTGGCATTTTAATCTGTCAAAAATTCATGTTGTTAATAAACCTTTAGGAATTCTTCTTGGAAGGATGCCATATCTGATCTTGAAACTTTTATCAGTGCTCTGCAGGAAAAGAACAATTATAAATCAAAGACACTCAGGAGAGAAGTTGTGAACAGCAGTCTGAGAGAATATTTCAAAATGGAATTAAAAAAAACTAAGAAGCAGGAATTCAGAAAGGTGGTAGACTTATCGTGGCGACAAGAAAGCATCTCATGGGAAATGTGTTGAAGGGAGAGAGGGTGAATCTTTTAAATTAGAGCAGCTTTAAGATAAAAACTGGGAGAAATACACTGACAGAGAATTAGAAAGAGATAGAGGTTGGAACATATCTTTAACATTGCTCCAGAAAAACAAAAACAGCAGTGTCAGGTAAATATTTTTGGTTGGGAATCAGAGAGGAAAAACTGCATGATCAATCCAGGAGCATTGAGATAGCAGTATGGTAGAGCACTGAAGTGGAATGAACTAAGAAATACTGCTGAAAAAAGATTAAGGGGTGAGAAAGTGATCTAGAATTGAATGTGCAAACTCAAGCAGATGGTGATGTTACTGACTTTGCCTTCTGAATCTGCTCACAAGATAGAAGAGTGAGGGCTGCTGAATTTATCCTCATGTATTCTTGCATGAAATGGATGATAGAGAGTGAAGGCGTTCATGGCATGAGTTGAGGTGAGAGGCTGTGTTGTCAACTCCTTGCACTGTGGAACCTCTTAGTGTGGGGTAGGAAGAACACAACAAAAGGAATAAGTGCAGTTCAAGCCTAAATATTGTGTGACCTTGAAAAAATAGTTTTGATATGTGCCACTTGTTTAGAGGTGGCTTGCTAAGTGCCTGACTCAGATCATAAATAAAATGCTCCTGCATTTCCCTGCAGAATCTTGTGGACACCTTTTCTGGCATGCTCTCACCTCTGTCCTTGCTGGTACCAATATTCACATCAGCAGAATCAAATATAGCAGAGATTTGTACCATACTGTAATCATGCCTTTGATTGCAGAATAGTCAGCTTGAAACTAGTGAGCGAGAGTGTAATGTAATAGCATTCTTACTAAATTCCTAAAATATGCGGAATTACTTCAAAGATAAATTTGGCACACTGGAGCTTTGAAAAAGCCAAAATCAGCCCACCAACTGTTCTGTTTAATTTGGTAAGCGTGCTTTATTGCAGATGTTTTCAAAACCCCTCCTCTGTCAACTGTGTCAGTACAAAGTTAGCCACTGTTAACCATGGTTAGATAGATGGGATTACTATTAGGCATTGTGAGCTGAACTTGGCATTTTTTAGGATTGTAGGACCACAGTGCTAATTGGTGAGAAATAATAAAATGAGTCATCTTGAGTGGAAATATGTTCATTTGCAGATGTAGCTTTAGTAGAACTCATACAGAGCCAAAAGAGGAAACTTTGACATTGAATATAGATCTCAAATCTATTCCAATTCTGTGCGTGTTTGATGCCACTAGTGGGTGGTTTTAGTCCATACAGTTGAATAGTCCAGTCACCTAGCATATCACTGCAGTGCTCAGATCAAAATGTAGTTGTTTGTTTCACAGTGAAGTAGTTCAGAGAACGCAGGTGCTCATATGACTCAGTTGGTCCGGAGCCAGTCATTCAGATTTGGTCTTTGCCCTTGTGATTGTGTGTTTCATTGCTGTTTTGCTGTGGAAGCCGGGGACTGAGATGGGTCCTGAGCCTGAGACCATCTGCTCAGTGTTGATGTGCAAATTCTAGATAAACTCTGCTTTGCCACAGAGCCTTAGTCTATTTACATAGTGCATAACAGGGTTGGATTTTCTGCCTTACAGATAGGGATTTCTTTCTGATAGGCTCTTCATAGCATTGTTCTGTAGTGAAAACTGTCTGTCAAGTGCTGAATAAGAATCTACACAGCTCAGGGGTTTTACATGTGTATTTTTAAGCTGCCACATGTCTTTCTTACTGCAGATCAGCATGACATTGCTGGAATCTGGCAGAGTTGTTTTGATGAGTAAGTTAGAGAGTTCTGGGGAAGGAGGAGTAAATAAAGTGGTTACTGTACTAGCAGCCTGCTTCCCAGTATTGTAGCAAGAGCTATCATCTGCTCTGATCCTCTAGAACCTATGTTGAATGGGGTTTTCTATCTTGAAGGTTACTTCCTTTAGTACAACACTGAATTCTTATGAAATTACTCCTCCTACAGGATAAAACTGAAACTTATACCCTAAAATGTATCCAGACTAATTAGAATCAGCTGATTGGAAAAGTCTACTCTCTTCCTTCTCATCCTACAGTGAGTTCAGCAATGCATAAACCCTCCAGTGTATCTCTAAAAATCTTTAATGATGAGGTTTCTAAATTGGTAAGTGAAAATTTGCTGCCCTCAGAAAACTTCTTCCCAGCTGTCCTATACTAACTCTCTCAATATAATGAACTGCTACCTGTCCTTCATGCCATGTGTTGTTTGACAGCCTTTTGTTTTCTATACTGCCTAATGGTGTTGACTACTGATCAACATTATTTTCACCATAACCATTAGATCCTTCTCTAATGCAGTGTTGTCGTATCACTGCTTTTTATCTTGTGTTTGTGGTAAAGGATGAACTGTTCTTAACAGTGTCTAAGCACTAATTCCTGATCGCCCAGATTACTATGATTGTTGTTACTACAAACTATTGAAACACTTGGTCTTCTGCTACTGAGAGGGTTGTAGTATTGTGGTTTAAGTTATGATGCAGTAATTAAATGTTTGGGCCCTTTTCTTACTTCTGTCATAGGCTTTGTTTGCATTGAGGTGCGAGAACCACCATCCCTGATTGGATGGTATTTCAAATAAGAGCTTGATAATTTTTTGACATTAGTTAGTCAGTCAAGAATGGAATTAAAAGTTAAAGTAATATTAGGCTTTGAACATTTGCTTTGTTGGTACCTCCTATGGGATTGTTCACAAGATAGTTAATCTATGTTGATAGTTATTCTTACACGTTTTCAATGTAGTATTTAATGAAGCTTGTGCATCTAGGCTTCTATTTGCTCTCATCGGGGATTTGGAGAAAGAAAAGCTCCATCTTATTGTGTTACTTAGCTTCTGCTTTGCTGCGTTTTACCTTCTTCAAAATCACAGAGAGAATGAAGCTCCTGGGCCATTAGTATTAAGACTCCCATAAACGCTGAAAGTTGTCTCAAGTGCATACTATTCAAATGCTTAACACTAAATAAAAGATAACAATTGCTGCTGTAGGTCGGATCACAAGGGTCGTTTCAGGGGCTGACTTGTAGATCCTGTTATAGAATATGCTTGCCAGTAACTGTGAAGTCTTGTACTTGCTGGCCTGTGGGACTTAAAATCTTTTATTCTACTTTATAAATTAATACATATTCCAACATAACAAAGGGAAGCTGAAGTAAGGTTATTTAAGTCAAGATGTATTCTACGCTTGTCGTTGGTGGAAAGCAGTTTGTACAGACTTAATTTCTAATTGTAACCTACTTTTAAAGTGTTTTTGGCACTGAAGCTTATTGCAGAGTTCAGTTGCACAGCTGAATGTTAAATGGGATGTGGTGAAGCAGAACGCTGCATATGTGGAGTTTGAGGAGGCTATTAAAGATTGCATTATTAAAGTCTGTGCTGAGATCTTGATTTATAGCATGTGTAAATTGATGGAAATATTCCACTAATTGCAGTATTCGCCATATAAAACGGCACTAGAAGCAAGTTTGAGTGTACAACCAGAACTTAATAGTTTCAATCTTTGAATGCTTTATTTTGCAGATGTGACATTCAGCTTTCTGTATGCTATTTCAGAACTGATATAATCTCACAGAGAAGTAGAAGAGCACAGTCAGTGTTGCATCTTAAAGGGAGGTTATGTTTAATGGGTGAGATAAGGAAAAGTGCAACAAATTATTTGAATTAGTAGAAGTCAGTGTTTCACTGAATCCTCTGTGAAGGAAAATAGTGTAAAAGTATATATAAAAATAAAAGATAATAAACTAAAATAGCCAAATAATAATGCCTATTTTTGTCCTGAATTGAGAGCAAAATGCAAGTGTCAAGGTCAAGATGTAATGAGTTGAAGCACAGAAGTCTGAAGTTTAATAGATATTCATAACTGTTGAAAGTTTAAGATGTTAGATTAAGTAGAAGGGGAAAAAAACCAAAAAAACAAACTCAAGCAGACTTCAGAAAAATAATCAAAATGCCAAGATTCTGCCATTAAGATCACACCTGTGTGTATGAAAGCAGTGTCAGCACATATAACACTGAAGATGATGGCTACCTGTGGCAGTCAGCCAGTTTTGCTCCTTTAGTAGAATTGACATCTTGAGAAGCTTAAGGATTAGTCAAAACAGACCTCAGAGGAGGTGTATGTTTTCAAGCTTTAACAGGGCACAGAGACATACTGTATATTACAAGGAAATATATTCTGTGTTCAGTCGTAACTTGAAATTGCCAGTTCTGTAAAAAAAAAAAAAAAAAAAAAAAAAAAAAAATCCAGTCAGAACATCCCTTTTGTAAAGATGAGGGCATGCTTTGTTCTGTAAGAAACTAACCTTTTTTTCTCAACTTGATAGTATGTGTTTAATGTAATCTCTGGAGATTTGAATGGATTTTACAGGAATGTTGAATAAGCACAGGAGATGAAAGTAAATGTTATTAAGGAGCTTTGAGAACTTTCTGTCTTAATATCATGCACAGGCAGCAACCTCATACTCAGTAGTCTGATCTTCTGGAATGTGGTTCTGAGCATGCACTTTACCAGCTTATGGCTGCTCTTGCTGCTTTGATTTTTAGGGCACATTTTTACAGTAGATATTACTGTGATGCAGGGAATTTATTTACTTAAATATTTATTTACAATAACTTCTCTGCTAAGTCTTTTTTTTTTTAGTTTCTCAAGTTTATACATTTCATGAAATTATGCGCTAATGTACTAGCTGATACTGAAGGGTATATAGGGATTAATGGATTCCGTATAATTTGCCTGTTGCGGACCTGAAAGTGCATGCTATTTTGTCAGTTATAGAAGTATACAGATACTATTTTTATTTGGTTTTATTTAGATTTTATTTAGATTGTATATCTGTTAATGTTATTTCATCGAGTATGACAGGCAAACATCACCGTTTATTAACATGTCTTACGTTGACTAATTACATGTAAAGCAAAGGAAGAGAATATGTTAAGAAAACAAATCAGGAAAGTTTGTGCAGTTGCTATATACTTTTTCTTAATCCTCCAGTGATTGACATCTATATAATGTATGTGTGCTTGGTGATAGTGTGTAGTTGTTTTGCAGTCAGCTTGAAGAAGGAAGGATTTCGTGCATTAGATGGTTAACTAAAATTAAGTTTTCAGGGACTAAAATTAAGTTTGTCAGACACTTTTTTTTTTCTTTTTTTAACCTGGATGTAAACTTTCTTTTTGAACTAAATGTCATTACTGTTAGGAAATGATAATTTTGTCCTTTCAAGAAAAAGAAAAGTTTCTGGAAAGGGATTTTCAAGCTTCCATTGTAGAACTGGGATATAAATATGGGTCTGTTTCTGTTTCATAAGGATTTTTAACATATACTATGACTATGTTACTGTGAAGTTTTAGTTCTATAAGATTTGTATTTTATACTTACTGATTTTTATTGCAAGGAAAAGTAAATGGAAAAAAAACCATATTTAATATTTTTTTAATAGTAATTTTTTCATTGTTTTGCCCACTTTCTCTAATTGGAGAACAAAAATGAAGCTGAGATTCAGTTCTGCTTGTGTTCATGGATAACTGTTTCTGAATTTTAGTGATGACTTTGTATGTGCTTCCTCAAGTCAGAAGTATAACCACTGTTCTGTATTTTTCTTTTTCTTTTTTTTTTTTTCTGGAAGGATGATGAAGTGGTTCTGCAGTGCACTGCAACTGTGCACAAGGAGCAACAGAAATTGTGTCTTGCTGCAGAAGGATTTGGCAACAGGCTTTGCTTTTTGGAATCCACATCAAATTCTAAGGTACAACTGACTGTTTTATATGTTGTGTTTGCAGCAAGAATATGCTTACAATGTTGCAAGCTTTGGTGTGCTGTACACGGGTCTGTCTACCAGAATGGATGAAACAAATTTATCAGTTGTGTAATGAATAACTCTTTCCTCTTTGAAGTTTATTCAGCTTTTTGTGTCAGCTCTTTGCCTGTATTCTAATACTGGGTTATTGTTTTGGGCTGCCTTTTAAACTTACTAGGATAAGAAATTGATCCTGCAATGTGCTTGTTATTTTGGTTGCCAGAACTCACTAGAGTTCTGGATTGCAACTTTTGTGTACTGTAATACAAGGACATGCTTGATTACTGTGATTTTTAGGCCACAGGAAAGAGTGATTATTCTACTTGTCTATGCCATTTGCATTGATGTGATTATTAGTATAGGTCCTTCTAACTCCCTAACCTGATGTTAGGGAGTTAGATGTTTTTTTTTAGCTTGACAACTTCCATAACATCCCTTTGATTCCCTGGTACATTGCAGAGTAATGCTTCATTTTCTGTCTCATCATTTTGAATGTATTATTCATCACAATAAATTTTTCACTAGGATATTAATGATTCATTGTAATAGCAGAGATCTTGATGAAATCATTCATGCTGCTCTGTTTTAAGTGAAGCTTTTAAACAATAAAAATGTGCTGTGATGGAAGAGGCTGCAGTGCTAGTTGCCTGTAAGTTCAGAAAAACTCTATTTAATGAATTTATTATCACTTGGTAAATTTGAATATTAAATCTACAGTTTCTCTCGCACTATATAAAACTCATGAACATTCTTGTCTTTAAGAAATGCAGTGTAAATTTCATATCAGTTTCCAGTGCTTACTTGTTCATGCAGTCTTTTCTTGACATTTGGTGAAGCAATATTCTACTCACTCTTCATGAGCTTGGGGAAAAGAAGCAAGCAAAAGAAAGCCCATGCAGCTCATTCTTGCTTTAATTTTTAAGTGCTGATTGTTCCTAGGATGAGATCATTTAAAGTCGTTTGGAGAAGCAAGTACTGAGGGAGCCATAAAACTGCAGTCAACTTTGCTTTAAGGATTTGGTAAACAGGAGTAAATAAAAATGTTTTTCTCCCTAATGTCTTTGGCCATGTAAAGTTACTGTTGTATTATTTGAGAGCATAGAAAATATTACAAGAGACATATGGTAATTAGAGGTTCCAGCAGAGTTTTTAAGCCAGTTAAAAATTTATCTGATGTCTTCAAGAATATTTTCTATTTATAATGGGTTCTGGTCCAGTTTAATGCTGGCAGCTAGATATCAAGGGCAAAGTACCAACGTAAGGTCAAATACGTGTAATAGACATCAGCTGTTGTCCTGGGCTTATATTTTTGAGAATTCCCTATACGATCTTCTGCTTTTCTTAAACATACTTGAGGATGTGACTTCTAGGGGTGTACCTGATGCTTCATTAGTACAGTATTTTGCATATACTTTCTTGCCTAGGATCAGTGAATAATTCATACTACAAAAATGGTAGTCACACTGGAGATATGTATTGATAGGATACTTTGGCAACTACTGACTCTTAACAATCATCCCATTACAACAGTAACTCTGGCAGGCCCGTTATGAAAATTCCTTAATGAAAGCTGATTCAGTTGAAGTTTGCAACACAAGTATGTTTGTGGAGATATGTATGGATTTCTCTCAGCAATGGAAAAATGGCAGATTTTGGAAGTAGCATTATAACAGAAGTTCGATCATGATATTTGGAGTAAATTAGCAAGCACTTCAGTGAGAATTATTGATTAATGTGAGCACAATGTGGGCCCATCTTAGAACCCTCAGGTTCTTTTCTGCAATACTGCTTCTCAGGTACTTAGACACCAGACCTGATCTGGTGGTATTGGGCCTTTATACAGCAAATGTACTCCTGATTTGAAATAAGGATTGGATTGGAGTTGTGAAGGGCACAAATGAGCAAGGTTTTAGATAAGCAGCAGTGGTAGCCTTGGAGAAATCAGTGATTTGTCTTATAGCTGTTCTTTGGAGTTCTACCAGGAAATAATTTCTTTGCTGAAAATAGGATAAACTGCTAAATAGCTTTTGTCCCATCTCTATTTTATTCAATGTTATAAAGGGGGAATGTAACTGTGAGCATATTTGCTACGCTTAACTTGAAATCATTGTTTAGCTATTACTTTAAAGCATATTGCAACTTTTCAACTGTTGCTCAGTGCACATTATCAAATTCTTCCACGTCATCCTGTATCCTCAGGATTAAAATAATGGATAAGTAAGATATAATGTCTAAATTTCTTCTAATTTTATTAATATTAGACTGCTCTAATTCTGAAACAATCAGTTTGTTACAAAATATTTGAGTATCTCGTCTATAGAGGTGTAGTAGCACAAGTAAAAAATATATTTTAGTCTCTACAAATGTTAGAGCAATTTTATCTCAAAATACATGTTTTAGGAATAACTTGTGCTTTCCATATATATTAGGAATATTGAATACATAAGCCATCAAATGACAAAATACAAAGAATACAAGTTGAAGGCAAACTGTAAAGTGCTAGACTTCCTTCTCATCTCATTATTCCAGAAGGTCTTGTTAAAACTATAGCATTTTTTTAATAAAAAGAATGTAAATATATCAGTGTCAGAAAAACAAAGCAAGAAAGAATATAAACCTCTGTTTTGATGATGAGCTGTTATTTTGTTTCATCAGTATTAGTTTTACTTTTAAGTCTGTTTCCTGAGTGCAAGACCATCTCATTTATTAAAACAAGGTTTGCGAGTAGCATAAAATCTAGTGAGATCTATTTTTCTACATTCAAATTAGATTATTGCTTTTTATATTTAAAGAGGTGGCTATTAGGATGAATCAGTTCATTAAAAGATTATGGTTTCTGACATAGAAGTAATTTTTTTTAAAATCTGATAAGGTATGGAGTGTTGAAAAGCGAACAGTATCTTAAGAGATCTCAAAAGTTGGAATCATAGAATGTCCTGAGTTGGAAGGAGCTTACAAGGATCATTGAGTGCAACTCCTCTCTCCATACAGGGCTACTCAAACCATTATTGAACTAAATGATACTGATCTATGATGCTGAAAGAAACATACTCAGCTGTGGACCAGCCACATATGTGAACAACCACACAGTTACACCTTTCTGATAGCTTAAGTTTTCTTTTTCCCCCTCTTGCTTTTATGGCAGATGATAAACTTACATATCTTAAATCCATGATGTTCAGAGGTAGAGAAAGTTACATTTCTTAAAAAAGACTTTTTCTCTTAAGCTCCCCATTCTTAACTTGATTTGTCAGCTAGAGAGCCAGGGAGTGATCAGCAAAACTCACTCTCCTTTTAACATCCCCATAGGACCAGTGCGTAAAGCCAGTGGAGAATGGAGGCTGATGGTAGATTACTGTGGCCTGAATGAAGTCACACCCCCACTGAGTGCTGCTGTGCCAGACATGCTACAACTCCAGAATGAACTGGAGTCAAAAGCAGCCAAGTTGTATGCCACCATTGACACTGCCAGTGCCTTCTTTTTAATTCCTTTGACCACAGAATGTAGGCCAGTTTGCTTTTACCTGGAGGGGAGTTCAGTACACTTGGAAACATTTGCTCCAGGGGTGGAAGCACAGCCCAACCATTTGCTGTGGGTTGATCCAAACTGTATTGGAACAGGGTGGTACTCCCGGGCACTTACAATACATTGATGATATCATTGTGTGGGGCAATATAGCAGGGGAAATTTTTGAGAAAGAAGAGTGTCTGAGAACCGAAGGCTTTATGCTAAATGCATAAACCACCCATTGCTTCATCACTGTTTTTAATAACCCATTGTATCTTTCAATTATATCAGAAGTTGGTGTGTGGTAGGGGATATGATAAATCCACTCAATGCCATGACAGCTTTCAGCAGTCTGAACCTGGGAGAGAGAGAGCCTGTGATTCTGTGAAGGACAATATGGTGATGAAAAAAACACTCCTCTTCCCCTTCTTTTTAATTTTTGTGAGAAAGGTTCAGTGTGTGATCCTGTGGCTTAAATCTCCTACTCTAAGATGTGAATTGCAGTGCTAAGAGCTGAAGAGCTTTGTATGCCTTAATCATTCTGTTTGTAAAATGTGGAAGGATGGGAACTGAAATCTGAAAGCCCTGTGTACTGATAAGTTGTTTCTTTTACTGCCAAACGCCCATTCTTTGAGGTTTTTCTTTCTTTATTGTTACTTTTTTAAATCTGTTTGTTTTTAACAAGTGGATGAATCATCATGAGCTGGATTGGCATCTATGTTGGAAAAGTGGGTAGGGAGGTTGGGGGAGAGTAGTCACCTGGCACAGACATTGTTACAAGCAAGTATGATTTTTTCAGTGTTCATATGAGAAATTTCCATGTCAAATTCCATACCAGGGTGACTGGAGGAGGGTATCGTCCTGAACTGTGGGCAGGGGCACTGGTCTTGAATCTTGTACCCTGATTGCCTTTGAGAGAAAACCTTTTATGCCTTTAAGAGTCTAAGATCTAAAGGCAAGGATTGCTTTCTTTTACCATCTCATACAGCAAACGTGTTTGCAGCGGCAATGGTATATTATAACTGAATTGAATCTTCACTGCCTGCTTCTGTTTGCTATGGATCATTCTGGGAATTTGCTATGCGTTGTCTTTTTTCCTTACATTTCTTGCACTTTCTTATAATTAGTATTCCAATCCCTCCTTTCTTAGGAAAAAAGGGGTAAAAAGTAAAGAAAACAAAGTTGGAAACTTAGGGCTTTAGCAAGTTTTTGTAGCTGTACCTGAAGGCCATTTTAATTGTCACTGTGTCGTATAATGTTGAAATCTAGTGGAAAAGATTATTTATAATCTAATGAAATCTCATGTTAAGGGGACTCCATCATTTAGCAGATGTTCACTAAGACAGTTAATCAAGAGTGTAAATGAAGAGCTTGTTATAAATTTATGAATACTTACAGATTATTTGCCCTATTTTAGATACATTATTTAGATTCAGGTGGAGAGTTTTCAAAGGCAAAAATCAAAGGATTTTGTTCATTGAATCATTCTTTCCTAGCAAAATGCTTCTTTACAGAAGCAGTGTAAATGCGAGTATAAGTTATTTCAGTATATCTATATGTGATTTTAGATATTCTTACATTATATAAATTATTTACTATGTTTACATATTCTGGATTCCATTTTTACCTCTTAATTCTTGTACAAATCTGGATCCTAAATACAAGAGATGTAGCCATATCTACCAGATTTAGTTATAATTCTTAGACTTGATTTTACAAACATAACTACTTCTTGGGATTGAAAATAAGTAATCTAAATAATTTAAAATGACTGTGAAATATATTTATAATTCTTTTTGAAGATTTTTTTTTTTGCATTATGAGTTTTAATTGGGATTAAAGTAGGTGTGAGGTTTTGATCTAAATTATAGTGTTCTTCCATGAAGTGTTTACTCTTTGAACTCTGCATGTTGACTGCCTTCTTCTCTTACTATTGCCAGATGTATTTGGAATTCCTCTCATTAGTAGAGTGGACATCTTGTTTGTGGAATGATTTGCATTTACCTGTCTAAGAATACAATAGGAGCTGTATACAGCATTTGTGAGCCATGAAAGGCTTATTTTGGTTACCCTGTTTTAACTGTAAACAGTGTAGCTCGCCTCTGTATTTTAGATATAGAACAGATGCAGCTTTAGCAAGGAAAGACTTACAAAAACAGGTTGCATTGAATGTCTTGATTTATGCCTGCTTCCTCACCTCAGGCATTCCCTGCACTGTGCCAGAGAAGCCCTGCTGCTCTGTGAGACACCTTGGCAGTAATTGGCACTGATTCTACCCAATAGCTAGAGAAGGTGCTTTGAAGAACTGCAGCCAGTTTAACTGAATTCATAGTGCTCTCTTTCCTCTGGTATCATGAACAATTTTGATGATTTTAAGATCCTCAGCTGGAGAACATGAGTGAGGAGAGAGAAATTTATATGAAACTTTCTGATTAATGGGTCACATGAACAAAGAATGATTTTCATTTGCCAGCTTTGGTAAGTCTATGTTAGATACATAATCACAGTGTAGTGTTCAAGTGACTGGAGTGTTAAACTGATAAAATTCTACTTCTGACGTTCCTCAACACTAAAAATACACAGCTATAATCAGGCTGTGAAAGACAAAGGTCAGGTATTTGTGGGTATAGGACAGCAATAGAGTAGTGCTATGCCTTAGCATCATATGAGAATTTGGACTAGCATTAAGAATAATGCAACTTAGCACATTTGCTTTGCTATCTGTAGTCCAGGGAATTTTTTTTAGAAAATTGTACAAAATGCATGATATCCTGCAAGGTGTCATGGACAGTAAGTAGTATAATATCCCATTTTGAGAAACATTATTCTCATTCTTCAGACTTTACCTTTTGTTTGTAGCACATATGTGGTATTTGAGATGCAAGTGTTCTGAAAATAATGCCTCCTATTTTATTATGTTGGCCCACAATGTAAGAGGCTGAGTTGGTGGTACAGCTGTAGAGGCTGAATCTTCCCACTGATAATTCTGTCACATTTTGTTGCCATGTGACAGATGGCAGCAGAGGGGCGGTCTGACAAAATGTCATCTGACATGGAAGTGTGCACAAAGCAAAGGAGTGGAACTGGATTCCTCCATGTGGAAAAAATGGTACACCAATGATTTTATCAATGCTTGCTGAGTGTTTGTGGAGATCAAAGTGTGGATGCAAAGCTCAGTGAGGTGGTGAGTGGTGCATTTTGGCAGTGACGACAGCAGCAGTGAGTCATCACTGGTGCAGATTTTTGTGAGAGCAGCATATGTGGTCTGTTCTTTGCTGGTGAAAATGTGTAATTGATGGTGGTGACTACATAGAAAAATAGTGTTCTGTAGCGGAGAATTTCTTCTATCAAACAGTATTTTGCTCTTTGTTGTAGTTTCCATGGGAATAAATAGGGGGCATTACTTTCAGAGCAACCTAAGTGCAGACAGGTGTGGATTATTCTGATCTTACAGAATTATTCATTATTGAATCCACTATTATCAAATATATTACATTTAAGGATAATGAGGCCCTATTTACTACTAAAAATAAGTAAATGCTTTCACAAATGTGAATTTGCTTTTTGCGTCGCACCCATTTATTTAATACTTTTAAGTATGAAATTACTGTAGATCAGTTCTCTGGGTAGTTTGGATTGTTTGACGGAGATATTTGTGATTTGGTAATAGTGATTTAAAATCCAGAAATGCTTACCCAAGACTTTTAAAGTCATATGGTATTTGGGATTGTTTTGTTTGTTTGTTTTGGTCTAAGAATATTTTAGAAATATTGAAGACTGTTATCAATACAATACTTAAGAAAAAAAAATCCAACAAAAAGCACTCAGTATGTGTAAATATGCTTGTGAATTGCATGACATGCCACCTGAAAATGCGGCTCTGGAATCTGAGGTACACAATCCTATTGATTTTGTTGTTAAGAATTACATGATCTTAATACTCTGTGATGACAGTGTATGAAAACATAGTATGTATGATGATGGGTGCATACATTATATCTGTTATCAGCTTATCAGTACAAGACAAATTTCAAATGCTCCTTTTATTTTTATTTTCTTGATATGTTTCAGACTGTTTGGAACATAAGCTATCCAACAAGAAATGTAAATCGGAGCTGTATAGTTTTTTTAATTTCAGAAACAAATAATGAATCGTAACTTCAGCAGTCTAAAACTTATTTTGCAACTTGCTTCAATATTTAATTCTTTGCTTAATAAAACAATAATATTAAAATATATACAGAAACACAATGATGGTGGTGAGCATGGTGGTTTTTCTATTTAATGTAGGAATGTGTGGAATTCAGCTTATGACAAAGTAAATGAATAAGATCTGAAAATCTCATTAAATCAATTTCCCTTTAGAACTATCTATTTCTGCTACATTTTTAAACTTCTCATTTTTTAAAGATGAAAATATAATAAGAAGCAGATGAAATGCTGGACAATTTCAGTTGAGATACTGCTGTGAAAATAGCAACATGATGTAAGATGGTCAGATGTGATGTGGAATCTCAATTGATTTAGCAAGCTTCTGAAGGCCTATCAGTTTGCTATGATTTGTCTTCTGAGTTCTACCCTTTTTAGTACTTTTCCTATGAAAAAGGAGTTCTGTTATTATTGCATGATGGCTTTATCTGTTTGCAAGTAATATTTAAGTATTGCAACTCCTAATAATCTTAGTAATTGCTTAATAAACCCTTATACAGTAAGTGCTAAAGGTTGGAAGCAGATTATTTGACCACTAAATTATTCTAATTGTACAAAAAATACTGTAAACCCTTGAAAATTAATGAAGTGATACAAAGAGGAAAGCCAGAATATTAAGACTTCTTTTTGATAGGGGTCCTCATTTGCTGTATGATTCTTGTTTCAGGAGAGGCACAAGCAATAGTTGTCCAACATGAGCACAACCACAGCATTTCAGAGCTTGCTGTGTTGCCTTGCCTAGCTTATCAGATATAACTGGGTTATGTTATGATGCATTCCACTACTTTTTAAATATTTTCTCCGATGGGCTTATAGCAGTATGTGTTTTGGCTGTAAAACTGGAATAGTTACAGAGCAGAATTTAATTAGTTTGATATTTAGTTGAGAGCCTGAAAACCTGACAGCTTCCGAATTCCTTACTGTTCAAGCCAAGAACACATGAAAAGATAAGTACTTATTTCAAACCCTTTAGGCAAATGTGTAAAGTGGAAGTATCAAGTTGGCTATGCAGCTGTGTTCAACACTTGAAATTATGCTATTGTTACTTTGCATTCAGTATTTTTAAGCTGTTGGGAAAATGAGTGAATCAAACAGAAGAGTAGTAAGCCATCTGTTTATTTGGGTGCTGATTTGCAAGATTCTTCTGGTTTCATCATGCAACTTTCCCAAGAAAACTGAGGATAAAGATTTGTTCTTTTACAACAGTGAATGCCATAACTTGCTATCAGGAGGGTAATTGCACCATTCAATTAAGGGTGTTAGTTTATCAATACTCTGGATTGAAAGGGGGAAACTGAGCAAGTGGAAAGGAATGAGAGATTGAAGCCATAGGCTTTGTGCCTTTGTGCTTGAAAATCAAATACTGCATTAATCAAATGCTAGTTATTAGTGGTGGGTGACAGGGAGGTGTTGCTATAAACAAACATAGGCATAAATTTAGTTTCTTAAGCAAAAGTACATTTTCTCTGTTTAGTATTTAAAAAGGAAAATCACTAGATGGTTAAAAATAATCCCTTGTATATATAAATAATATTTAAACTGTATGCATAAATGCAGAATGTCAGAATTTGGACTGCTTTTCCTGGGTTTTACTTAATTTTCCTTTCTGTAGTTGTTTCTGAAAGTTTACTGTTTCTTTAAGAGTCTGTGGATACAAAGTGGTGGACTCACAGCTGACAGCAAACCACTTTGACACTTCCAGTTCATTTTCTCTTAAGGGAACTGTACTTATGCAGTACCTGGAGGACAGGTATAAAGGCATAATGCTGTGGGAAATCACATGGAATGTGTAGTTCCCATCCTATCTAATATTTCTTCTAATTAACTAGCTTAATATGTGCTTCCTCTCTATCTCTTTTGGCTTGGCTTTTCCAAATACCATTTACAAGCTAAAAGGAATTTTACTGCTCTCTGTGTCTCAGCACAAGAATTTTATAAAGCGGGTTTTATAAACTGCTTTTATAAAGAATTTTATAAACTGCTGGTTGGGAAGTTGGGTGAACAGAAAAGGGATGAAGAAAGTGTTCTAATTAATTGAGTGGGACAGTTCTCACAGAAAAAGAATCTTGTAAATGTGAGTTCTTGGTAATATCTAATCAATGCTTTTGGGATTTAGTTCTCTCTTAACTTCCTTTCAGTTATGAAGAGTACTTTATGGTTCCAGATATTTGTACTTTTATCTTGGCACATGCACAGAGATTATAAATGTTGCCTTTTCATGAGAACTGGTGTGTATTATTTGTTAAAAGATGCAGCAGGGACAATTATTTCTGTGTATATGAGGAAAAATGCCAAAACTCTGTTGTTTTGATTGCGGTGTGGAACTAGTTAAAAAGAAAAGTACAGAGCATAGGGACTTGTGTGAGGTGGATTAACAGAGGTCTTAGGAAGCAAACAGATACTACTTGCAATATGAAGTCTGAAAGGATCTGCCAAGAAATCATGTGTGCCCAGAGTGTTCAAAACAAGCTCAGTTATAACTGCGATTAACCATACGTATGGAAATGAAAATAAGCTTAATCCTATTCTTTAATGCCAGAGACGACTTCATTTGAAGTTGTTTTATCAAAGCCATGGAAGAGAAGAGCATTGTATTCTTCCTATGCAAGAAGTGCTTGTTAAATTCACTGAAAATTCAGCTGAACTTCTTGCCTGAGTACAGTTTAGTACCTCTTGTCACTCCAGCTGTTATCAGTTTTCTGCCTTTAAGTAGAGTAATTTAGAACACTGTGAGTTTCATTTCAGATACTGGTGTTGGAGGAAAATTATGAGTTGGTGGAAACAATAAATTGCTGTGGAAAAACATGTTGGCACCTTTGGGAGCAACACTGCTTGGTTATTTTTTGTGCCTTAGTTGAAGACAGCCATGAAAACTTGCCATTACAGATTGCTGAACTTGAGAGAAAACATGTAGGTTGCATTTGGTAAGAGACTTAGAGAGCATGCCACGTGATGCAGCTAAATAGTTCCCGTCATGAACTTACTTGCTTCTTTTTATTCTGCTTCCCTTTCATTCAGGTTTTAAAGATACAGTTTTTTTGTTGCTTAAATTTTCAGAAGTTCTATCTCACTGCAGTCTTAAACTGATTATAGTGGTTTTTCCCTACTTCTGTTTTTCTCCTTAATCCAGTACCCTCTCTCCTCTGCCCCTGAAATGACCTGAAATTATTTCATGCTTCCTATTAGTAAATAAAGCACTGTAATTGTTTTATGTGTTGGAAAAAAAGATTTGTTGTTGTTAAAGTCAGAATCAGTTGCCAGAACTGACTTTGTCACTTTCCTTTGTTTTCTGTTACATTAACTTCTGTAAAATGAGCTAGATGTGTACTAACTTTAGAAGGGAAGCATGTTTACAGTTGGTCAAGAAAAAGGAAACATTTTCAGAAATGTAATAATATATGAGGTTTCAATAGATTAAAATTTATTCAGTCCAAGCCTTACAGATAATGTCATCGCAAAATGATTTGCTTCTTTTCTGAATATGCATCTCATGAGATACTAATGTTGGAGGGTGACGGTGGTACCTAATGAAGTTAAAGGAGAAATAAAAGTAGCTGTGGGCCAAGGGAAAACAACTAGGAAATTTTCAAAGAACTAGGTAAAGAAATAAAGCTGAAAGTAAAGCTGCTTATTCTTAGGGGTGGAATTATGTTTGCTGATAGTATGTAATATTCTTCAGTTCTGTACTAATCTTTGTGGCAGAAATTCTGTTTACATTTGCAGGATCTTATTAAATGAGTGAAAGTCATATGTTACTGTGGTTTGTTAGCACTTTGTAATGCTCAGGTTAATGACAGGGAGACTGCATTTTAAAACCTAGCCTCTTACTTGTTATCCTACTAGGTTATGCTTGTAAATAATAATTTATTGAAAACTGGAAAAGTGCATAACTGAATGGATCCAGTATCCATGATTAATTTGTGGGTTGGACTACAGTTACAAATATTTTAAAACAGCATTTCAAAAACGTTGCTCGTGACACCTTTTTAATAAAGGATATGATTATCTAATTAGCAAATCTGCCTTCCATGAAGTAAAACATAATTTACTATGCAAATATTTGTACAGAAAATTAGTGTACAAAGGAAGAACGATATCTAAATTTTTCTAAATAATCTAGTAATTCCTTTAGAAGCTTTAATAACATCATGTGAGAATTATTTTACTTTTTTTTATTTTGCTGACTGTAAGATTCTGCTACAAACAATGAAGTGTGAATAGAAACAGTTAATAGTAATTATTTTTCTTCTAGCATTGCTGAACCTTCTTTTGAAGTGTTAAATACAGAACCTAGTTTATTTGTTACATAGCCTATTTTTTAATCAAGCTGTTTGCTTGATAAAGAAGGTAGAAGATGAGAAGGTGACACAATGTAAACAACTGACAAATGACAAATTAATGATTAGTTATTATAATTAAACTGCTGAAAATTTTCAGCTGTTTACTGGTTGCTTTGGTATTCATTAGAAGTATGCATCAGTGCATGGTTGTTATATGAAAAGCAAAATATTTTGAAACTTTTGATAACGTAATAGTGTATTTATATTCTGTCAAAGCAATTACAAAGCAATGTATTTAATCACTGAACTTGTCTGCACATCTGACTTGTCCTCAGAGAAGCTTGTTATTGCAAACTTGCTGCTATAGCTTCTCCTTGCAGCCCTTGTTCTCACTTTCTGGGCAGGAAACTAAATTTACAAGATTTTTATGAAGGTCTTTTCTCTATAAGGAATATTAGGCTGCCATATGCACCACAGTATGCCTTTAATACTAAGTGTTCCATCTGCCTGTGAGATAGCATGGAAAGCAAGGCAAACAATCTGCAGATTATCATAGACTGCAAGTGCTTTTCTTTCCTATTTAACAACAAAACAAAACAAACCCTTCAATTTCTGATGATATACCAGCTGGAGAACTCACTTCCAAAATCCATAGCTTTAAAAACGTCATCATTAATGTAGTCTGGATTGACAAGGGCAGAGCTGTAACTTTCTGAGCTAAATACATTGTCAGTCCTGAATGTGGTGCTTCTGTCCCAGCTATGCCTGCGCTGCAATTATCGTAAACAGGATGCAGCCATAGCTTGGATCTTTCATAGGGCGGTTGTGGGTGAGGAACTGCTGGACAGGAGAAGTATGATTCACATGGTCACTTCCAGTATCAGTAGATGCTTGTGGCTTTGCTGAATGTACAGGAGAATGGAACTGATGAAGGAGGTGCAGCCTGGTTGTGATGGTTTGATCACTGGGTGAAATGGTGGAGGATTTTTCCTTCTTTTAGTACAAATAAACTGTAGGGAAAATTAGTACTAAATGTTTTGTAGTTTACAGAATTTTATGGGAGATACATGTTATGCAATGAAAAATCTTACTGTAAATGATAGCAATAACAGTTTAGGAGCATTGTTACAGTTAGTTTAATATAAATTATAACCAAGCGCATACAGAAGGTTTAGCCTTGGGTCATTTCTGAGCTGAGTAACTGTTTTTATCAGTCTTGCTTGTTGATCAGTTCTCACTGAGAAGAACTTTCTGTAATGGAGAATTGTACTCATGTTTATTGAGCAGAAACAAGACCTTGCAACCTGCAGTCTTTGAATGCTCTCTTTCCCACTTTGTAAAAAGGTAGTTCTTATAAATCTAATGACTTACCTTTAGGCTTAGTGCTAGTATTGAGAGGACTGTAATCATATATGATTAACCACTTTAAAAAAAATGCGGTAACAAGAACACTAAAAAGTAAGTTGGGGCATGATTCCTAGAGGATTTAGCTTAACAATATTTTACATACATGTACCGCTGAATAAATAAGTAGAACTCTCATGCAAGAGAGGGTACTTCTTTAATGTTTTTGCTGTAGCTAAATTTAAGCTTTATTTTAAATTTATTTAATGTATATATAAATAGTGGAAGGTAAGGTAATGTTTCTTAGTTACTAAGCATGCTTAAGTTACTGTAAGGTTAGGACAAATGAACCACAACATAAGAAGCTGCTTTCAGTGTGAGGTAACTTAAACTAATTTTTTTCTTTTTCTGATTATAGAAGAAAAAAAAAAAGGGATGGAGTTACCTTTTACAGTTTAGTGTTGGAGGCTTTGGAAGAGGACTCTTCAAACTGTGCACAATTTGAATAAATGTGCACGTTTACAACTTTGTTTACACCATGAATGCTTTCTACTAAGTAAAAAAAAATCAATATTCAGTAAAAAGTATTTCTGTACTAAAATGTGCAGCTAACATGAGAATGAAAAGATGAAGAACATTGGAAGAGTTTCTGAAAGCAAGAAAATATGTGTAAGAGTTACAATTTTTTCTATTAACACATGAAAAGATAAGATCCTCACACACAGTCTATTTTTCCTGTTATTTTGTAACTTCGACATTCCTATTACAAGCCTGTAAGAATTTTATTAGCAATTTCTATGATTGTCTGGATTATCAGCTTTTGAATAGCTCTCTCTATATATTCTTTTCCAATCATGACAAGTTTTTATTTTACAAGACTGTCTTGATTTAGCCCAGGCAGAATAAAATATGGAGAAGCATACAGTCCTGCAAGGCTGTGAAGGTAGTGGCTTAGCCCTTGCACTCACTGACTTATGCTTCTGCTACAGAAAATTCATTTTGACCTGGAAACCATCATAAGGATGTAATCTTGCTGCTATCAGTAGTCTAAAGATTGAATTTTGTCTCCTTTGCTATCCATCCACTGTCTGAGAAGAAATGCGCAACGAAAAAGGAAAGCTAAAATGAGGAAAATAATTAAGGAATTTCTAATGAATGATAATTAGCATTGTGAGGAAGACTTTGCTTCAGCAAACATCTGAAGTGGCCAGGGTTGCAGACACACTCAGTGGTGTTCATTTACCTGTGGCTGAACTTTTCAGTGTTTTCACTATTATTTTGACAGTAATTTCTGCTTTTGTGTATGTTGTATTTTGCATTCACTGCTGTCAACCTTCTAAAAGCTTTCTAAAGATAGAAAAGTGGCTCTTCTTAACTTTACTTCCATTATAAAATAACAGGGCCTTGCTGGTGCAATCATGAAAAAAATTGAGTTGAAAGGAATCTTGGAGAGGTCCTGCCCCCTGTTCAGAGCAGGTAACCTTCTAAGCTGAGGAATATAAGTGAGAAATTATTTGAGCTCTGAAGTTAATTGAGACTGCTTTTGGAGCATCTTCCAGATAAGTTTTGAATGCCTTTGAGGGTTGAGATTTCATTAGTTTTTGTGGCCTTTGATGGTGTTTTCTACTCTCAGAATGATTTTTTTTCTTACCCTGATATACAATTGTAATTTTCTTTGGTACAAATTATTCCAGTGCTCTTTTTTTCTTTCACGAGGATCTCCAGGAAGAGTCTGGCTCAATTTTTTGCTATAAATGGACATAGACTGGTAAAGATCTGCAGGATTCCCCTTTCCTGTCCAGCCATGACTATTATGATGATCCTCTGCAGAACTTACTGCAGCTTGCTGGTGTCCATTTCATATCAGGAGGACCCAAACAGAATCCAGCACCAGAGAAGAATTGCTTCTTATTGCTGGTTGGCTAAGTCTTAGCTTTTGTAGCTCAGTGTGTGATGATGGCCTCAGAGATGAAGATGAAATTAGGAGCTTTTGAAACTGGTATTCAGGAGACCTGTCGCTAATGTAATCTTATTATTCTTCCATCTAGAATGTGCCACCTGATTTGTCCATCTGCACCTTTGTGCTTGAGCAGTCTCTGTCAGTACGAGCCCTGCAGGAAATGCTGGCTAACACAGAGGAGAAGGCAGAAGGGGTAAGTTATTAAACCTTCGCTGTATTTTTCATCTTGTAAAATATGACTTTTTTTCCTCTGTAACACACTTTTTGTGACTGACGCAAGCTTCTAGTGTAATGAATTGCTTACATTTAAACTTCTTCCTCTCCTACAGGAATAGTCTGATTTTGTGAAATTCTGAACACTTGAAGCTCACACTGGAGCTTGCCAGTATTGTAAATACCTAACCTTTTCAATGTGTTGCAGATCAGTCCAGAGTTACAGAATGTTTTTATTCAGGATCCTACATTATGGGAAATATGAAGATGGATCATTTGTTTAGAACAGTTACGACTTTTGATGACTTCTAACTGTATCAAGTGAGGCTGTCAGTTAGCTTTAAAATGACTTTTGGTATATACTGTAACTCAGGTTTACAAATGAAAATGTAGTGTGAGTGAGCCTCAGCGGAAACTAACATGTTAAAAAATAAAATAAAGCACCTAGATCAAATCCGATGGTGTTCACGAAGCTGCCAGTTTGATGTAGTGAGCTGCAATGAAGACTGATGAGAAATACTGGCAGAGAGAGTAGTAGAGGTAGCTCAAGGTATGTAGTGTGTCCCTCAGTTTGTGTGAGAAAATAGGTGGATTGTCTGCTTCTCTGTTTTTTACCAGTCAGTTCCCTTAGGTATTATCCCTTGCTGCCTGTAATCTCTAGCTATTTAATGATAATAAATGTTTGCAACATACTAATGCCATGTGTAAAGATTCCCTATGAAGTCCTGGAGTATGTGGTGGTTTTTTGTTTTTTTACATATAAATTTTAAGCACAGAGAAATTGTAAATAGATTTTTATAATTTGTTGCGGTAGTATTGTACTGAATTACATTTTGACAAAGTAAAAGGTAAACCCCTCAAACTGGAAAAAATATTTCAGTGCTATTCCAGAATGCTGAAGATTGTTTTGCTACACAATCCTATGTAAAACCGAAGTTATTTTCCTAATGCCACTGAGTAATCCTCTAAAGCAATCAACACTCTAAGTCTTTAACCAGGTCAGCCTAGCTAAGAAATTACTGTCCAGCATACAGATCATAACTGATGATTGTATTTTTCCTCATCTCGTATGGTTGTTTTTTTTTATCTCAAGACTAACTTGTCCCAATGCAGAGGTCTCAAAGATGTGTATGCAACTGATGGAAGTTATACACAGAATGTGGAATAATGTTAGTCAAGTCCTAGACATCTTAAACTCAACACTCAGATTTGTGTGTATTTTCATTTTAGTGAATCTGTGCTTTAGTCTTCAATGTATTTCATCTGGAATATTGTAAAAGTTAATATTTATGAGATTAGTATAACAGTAATTAGCACTGTGATTGATGACATTTAATCATTATGTTTTGAAAACAGTTTTTTAGATGGATATCCAGTACAAAGGTTGCATATAGAACTGGGATGATATAAAATAATAAATAACCTCTCTGTTCATACATTGAATGAGGCAGAGTTCATATTAAAAGTGTAATGACATACTGTGGAAGGCTATGTTTTGAAATCATCATGTGAATGGATTGAAATTAAGGTTTGTGGGTAACTTGTCATTTTCTGTCTTAATGTTCATTTTATCACTGAGATTATTTTGTAAAATTTAGTATTGTTCTCTTGAAAATGCCAAGCCGGATGCTTTATGTTTAGATAAAAGGATTTTAAAGAAGAAATTGTTCATGGTTTTATATAATGCTTTTCTGATAGTGTTTTAAGTGCAACATTGGTGCGACTTTTCATTAATTACCAGATGAGCTTACAGCTGGGTAGCATGATTCTCACACATCTTATTTTCCTCTTGTTTTGTAATGCTCACAGCTGTAATTTGTTTAAACCACACAATATTTTTGAACAGATTGTTTTTAACACTATGTAAATATCAGAAATCATATGTGAAAAATTATCCAAATTTACATTTCTGTTATAAAAACTTTTTGCACACTTTTGCTTTCTGGAATACTCAGCTTGGTGTATGAAACATTTCAAAAACAGAGGGATCCTTTGTCTCACTTTAGAAGCTTATAATGGCAAGTTTAGTGTATATTCAGATGGTTGGTACAAAATGCTATCAATGTAGGAAATGCACAGCAGCACTACATGGGCTGGGAGCGTGGCATAAAATATTAATGGTATTTGCGATGCTGGGTAATGCGTAACAAGGAAGCTTGCTATCATGCAGCTCCATAGGACTTCAGAGCAACTGCAGCCAGAAGATTACATGGGGGGATTAGTTCCTCCTCTTGAAATGTGTTCAGTGTGCCCATCCTCCAGGATCTATCATACCAATACCTTCTGTGGCGCTTAGAAGATTTTCTTAATGTAGGTTTGTTTCTAATTCTCTTTCTCTGCAGAGTTCTACACCTTGGGGTACTGTTAGTGATAATGATGCTGTACAGGCATCATTGACTTAGATATTGTTCAAGTTTGAATGCGTATATTCCTCCCCAAAGGGGCTGTATTTGAATGGCAGCTATGTGTGAACCATTGGAAAGAGGAAGAGGTAAAGTCTGTAAGCCTGAACAGGACTGGGCTGACAGACAGAATCATAAAATCGTTAGTGTTGGAAAGGACCTTTAAAGGTCATTAAATCCAATTCCCCTGCAATGAAGAGGGATATCTACAGCTAGCATAGGTTGCCCTGTCCAGTCTGACCTTGAATATCTCCAAGAGTAAGATATCCACCACCTCTCTGGGCAACCTGTTCATGTGCTTTTCCACCCTTACTGTATAAAACTTACTCTTCTTATCCAGTCTGAATCTCCAATCTTTTAATCCGAAGCCATTTTCTCTTCTATTCTGACAGACTAAAGGATCAGTCCTCTCCTGTCTTATACTTCCCCTTATAGCCCTAAATAGAAAATGGAAAGAAGCTGAGTTTTGGAAGAAACAGGGATCCTGTCCATATTGCTCATGTGATGTGTCAGATTTGGTGATAAACCTGTGTGTCTTCCAGGACAGTTACCACTGAACAGTTCGTGATGTCCAGCTATTCTTTGATTGCTGCGTAGTGTTATGCTAAAAAGGTTTGTTTTAAATTTTTGGTAGGTGGTAGTAATATTGATGAACCATCGGATAGTCTTGTTTCAGTAGCAGTGCTAAAACCAAAAGCCTTCCACAGGCGGCATGTGTGTCAGTGCCCTTTCTGAGCTCTGTGTACTTATGTGTCAGTGAGTTTTCTAACTGAAATTTAAATCTCTGCTTTTAGAGAGAGCTATCAACTTGATAAGTGAGAAGGGGGAGGAATTATTCCCTCATTTCTTGATTTGATCTTCATTCATAGTGGGTTTTTAATTTTTTTAATTTATTTTGAACCAGTTTCTGAGCTTTGATCATTGTCCTCTCTTTCCCAAGCTGTTTCCTCTTCTCCATTCTTTGCTGGTTGGACAGTACTTTGGCCTTTGGTCCTTCACATAGTTATCATTCTCTCCATGAATATATACATATATATAAATATAGCTAGATAACATTTTCCATTTTCCTTTTCTATGTTATGGTAGTGAAAGTTCTCTCCTTACTATTTTTTATGGAAATAGTGTATGAGATAGACAGTACAGAGAAACTTAAGAGCAAAAGAAATGGTTTCAGGCTTCTAACAGTTATGCCTGACTTCAATTGGGTTGAGTGTTGTTATCTCCTTCCAATCTAATTAATTTAGGTTTTGAAGCCCTTTACAATTGCATGTAATTCTTGTATTTAATATTTGCTTGTACAATACTTGTGATGGTATACTGCAATCCTGAAGTAGCTGTTGGTCTGTAGATAAACATACAGATCACTTAGTTTTCTTGAAAGAGCCTAGAAATACTGTGATGAGCAACAAATGATAAGTGTGGTAAGTGTGCATACAGAGAAGAAAATGCTTCTTTTTTTCTCACATAATTTATCCCAGCATCTCTTGTTTAATGTGGTGAATTCATGCAACTTGGCATATGTGTTGGTTATTTAAGAAAAAGTATTTAGTTAACTTGGTATTTGTATTTCTATGAAAATTCTGTTTCCTTTTGTTAGCTTAAAAGCAGTTTACTGTAAATAGCTCTGCTTCAGAACAATTTGAGCATTTGTCCAAACTGTAATCATGTCAGCAACTGATGCATACTTTTGTAGGGAAGAATTTCAGGTGAGGTTTATTTTTCCCTCTCCTTGGCAGTGTGTAGCTCCTTTTTAGTTGCATTACTTAGTGAAATACAAAACCCACATTTTAAAGGAACTTAATAATTTGTGGATCTACAGAGGAGCATATTAAGCAGCCAGCAATTCTTCCCACCTAGACCAACCACAGTTCTCTTTCAGTTGTGATTCCATAGAGTGCAAAGTTCTGAGTCCTTTTTCTTTTTGGCTTAAATGTGGAGTCAGCTGCTTTTGAACCAAGTATTTATCAGATCCTTTGTTCTGAGTCCAAATCATTTATTCTAAATTCATGTCAATTGAAAGACATTATTCTTTTTTTTTTTTTTTTTCCAGGAATGATGTTAGGTACACTTTAAAAATTTTACAGCTCAATTTTACTAGTGAAAATTTTATAAAAAAACTGACTTAACCACATGTTTAAATGCATAACCAACAATGAATTGCCTTCTTCCCCCTCCACCTCTGTGTTAGCAAATGCACTCCTTTAGGTAGCTGAATTAAAACCAAAATAATTTTATAGCATTCTGTAGTCTCATTCATGTTTTGTAAGCTCAAGTTAAAACGCTCTAAATGTTCGCTTTGGGAGGGCTATGTCATGAATCAGACTTATAGAACTTGATGTCGACTCTTTTTTGATTTGCACTTAGGTTCAGGTTGTTTTGCAACTAAGCAAGTCCTGTGGTTTCCCACAGGACTAAGCAATTAAGACGAGCACATTCCTTATAACATAATTGCATTCTGGAAGGTTCTAACACCTTTCTTTGAATCTTTTGGTACATATTTCAGTGAATGCCTCAACTAACCCAGTTTATTTGAATATTATAGCCCTACAACAGCTATATAAAGTTTGATATTTCACAGCCTTTTATACTGTTTGAGCACCAAGAAACATAGGAAATATAGGAAACACCCTTCCTGCTGTAAGGGTGCTTAGGGATGAAGTCCACTTACATAATCCATTCTCAACTCATAAATAACTCTGGCATGGATTAGAGAAGAAAGTGCATGTGATAGATTACTGAGATATCTTGAAATCCCAGTGATTTTTACTACTTTTTTTTTTTTTTTGACTTAATGTGAAACAGACAAAATAATACCTTAACATGGGTAATCCTGTAGCATATTTAATATCTCACTCAAGTGATTAGCGAAATAAACTGACTTGGTTCTCTTCACGGTAAAGAGCTAGTAATTTCTCTAGTCTTACAGCAAAACACAAGAATTCTGATCTTATGCACTAAAATGTTTAGGAAATAGTTCTTGACATTTTTTTTCTTCCTCCTTCCTCCTCTTAGATTCTGTTGTTCAGAAAGTCTTTCAGCATGAGCTACTTTGCAGATCTCCTGAGGATTTCAAGTTTACAAATGTAACCGTTGTTTTGAGTACAGTGGGAAGCATTTACTGAATGCTTTCTTTCATAATTATTCAGTGTGTTCAAACCAATGTTGTATAGATTTAACTGCTTCTCATGAAAGGAACTTTCAACCCTTTTATTAACTTAGTTCTGAGCAGATGTTTTTTCTTTTCCATCAGTTTGATTGTGACTTATTGGCTCAGTTCAGATGATGAACAAGATTGGACTGATTATAGAATCATAGAAGACTTTGGATTGGAAAGGATGTTAAAGATCATCCAGTTCCAAACAGCTGCCATGGGCATTATTGCCACCCACTGGATCAGTCTGCCGAGGACTCCATTTATACCTGGTCTTGAGTACCTCCCGATTTAGAGAGAAAGAAACACTTCCCACTAAAAGGAAGCTGGGAAGGTGGTGATTTAAGTGAATAATAGAGAGGTATGATGTTCACTCATCTTTAAATGAACACTTAAGTACTACCTAAAAGTTTAATTTGCTTTGCAGCTTGATGTTAGCAACTTCTGTTGGCCTTATGCGTATTTAATCAAGTTCTTAGTATATAGTGTTGTGTATTGAATTTTTTTTTTTCACAACATGAATCTGGTGCACTGATCTCATGGGCTTCCAAATAACAATAATGAGAGACATGTTTCATAAAGAAATATTCCAATGCAAAAGAAACTTTCTTATTTAAGGTTCTTTTTATTTCAAATTTCTTTGCATTTATGTGAATTTTTTTTATCTGCTGCATTCTCTCCATGTCTGCCAGATTGATAGTCTGATAGTGTCCTTCCTTTTTTTCTCTCTGTTATTGCTGACAGAAGACCTTAACTTCAGAGCAGGGCTGAATGATCAGTGTTGGGCTGGTTATTGACTCTTGTGTCTGATTTTCCTTTGTTAGTAACATTCTGGAATGTCTTTGTTTTGCTCTAGATGTCAAAGCGTGCTTGTCTTTCACTTTTTTTCTTTCCAAAATCCAATTCCAGGTCCAAATATAATTATATAAGGAAAGGGGGAGGAAAAAAAATAAAAAATCAGAAAATAACCACAGAACAAATACATCCATTAACTTTTAGTGAAATGGATCAGTTATATTGTACTAAAACAATGTAATTAAATGCTATGAGTTTTTCAAATTTGTGCGTTCATTAAATCCATGCCAGACCTTATTAACAGAATGCAAACATTTGGTTGCACGCGTTATGTGCCTGTTCTATGTTAACTATATCTTTATTACAGAAACGAAATGATTTTGCAACCTCTTTGCCAATACTTGACAGCTTCATTTTTCAGAAAAGCGTTGTCTGCAGATACCCATCATTTACAGCAGAGTTCGAGGTAAATTACATCTTGAGTTTATTAACTCCCTTCTAATCATCCAGTCAGGGCTGATTAATCATTTCTCCTGGTGCCTTGTATTAATAAAACTATTCTTCCGTGCTACTGACCAGCAAACTGCTGTCTAGTGTTGTATGTGGTGTAATCTTTAATAAAGGATCAGAATACAACCCTCTTCCACAGATCTGAATGGCACTGTGTGAAGGAATCATAACATACAAGTGTCTTGTGTCTGTAATTCTTTTTTCCTGTTTAAGAAACAGGGAAAATTTGTGTTTCCTTGCAGAATTGAGTATGTTTCCTGTGCAACAGAAAAGGACTGGATGTATTTTGGGAAGGGAGAGTAACTGTGGTGTAGGGTAAGACATCAATGAATAATACCGAATGGTACAGTTAGTCAACAATAGATGGTATATTTTAGAAGGATTATCCAGATGTTAAAGAGATAATCAGTAATAAGAAGAATGCTCACCTGTCTCCAAAGATTGAGGCTTGCAAAGGAAACTCCACTAGGGAGGGATCTCCAACAAGAGATCCTTCCACAGTGGTGGTCAGCCCTGAAATGGGGTCTAGGAGAGGTGGATTGAGACTCCGCCCCTTCCAGTCACACAGGTGAATTGCCTTCACATGTGCTCCTGCAGCTGACTCTGCTCACCTCAGGTGATCAATCAGTGGCTCAGGTTGTGATTCAGTAGTTCCCATACACTGTGACTGGTGGATTTTTTTAACAAGTCAGTTTCCTATTGTGGAGCTCTGACTTTGTTAATTACTTTGTATTATTAAGCACAAGCTAACACACATTGCTGGCAGCTTTTATTTTTTCGTCATGGTGTGGGTAATGAATCCATCTCTCATTAAGATGGAAAAATGTAACCCTCCCTTTTCCTTAATAGGTGTCGATAAGCCTATTTCTCAAGTTCTTCCCCGAAAAATGCTGAAAATCTGGAGTTAAATGCACTCCTGGCAATTAAACTTTTGTGGTTCAAGATAACTTAGTTAATTAAGTATCTGAAAGCTGAAAACAGTTTGAAATGGGCTCAAAATATTTTAAGGTCTGCTAGCATGACTAGAGGATTGAGCGTATCTTCAGTAAGTTTGCAGGTGACACCAAGTAGGCAGGAAGTGTCAGTCTGCCTGGGGACCCTACAGAGGGATCTGGACAATCTGGATAGCTGGCCTGAGGCCAATGGGATGAAGTTCAACAAGACCAAGTGCCAGGTCCTGCGTTTTGGATACAGCAGCCCCAGGCAATGCTACAGGTTTGGGATGAGTGGCTGGAAGACTATGTGGAAGAGATGGACCTGGGAGTGTTAGTCATTGCCCAACTGATCATGAGCCAGAAGTGTGCCCAGGTGGCCAAGAAGGCCAATGGAATCCTGACTAGTACCAGAAATAATGCAGCCAGCAGGAGCAGGGAAGTGATCGTCCCTCTGTACTCAGTCTTGGTGAGGCTGCACTTCAAGTACTGTGTTCAGTTTTGGTCCCCTCATAACAAGAAAGACCAAGGTCTGTACAGTGTGTGTACAGAAGGGCAGTGAAACTGGTGAGGGCTCTGGAGTGCAAGTTTTATGAAGAGTGGCTGAGAGATCTGGGATTATTTAGTCTGGAGAAAAGGAGGCTCAAGAGATAATTTATTGCCCTCTACAACTCCCTGAAATGAGATTGTGGTAAGGTGGGGCTTGGCGGCTTCTCTGTTGTAGACCAGAGGGAATGAACTCAAGTTGTGCTAAGGGAGATTTTGGTTGGACATCAGGAAAAATTTCTTCTCTGAAAGGGAGGTCAGGTGCTGGAACAGGCTGCCCAGGAAGAGGTGGTGGGATCAGCGTCCCTGGAGGTATTCAAGAAGAATTTAGATGCTGTACAGAGGGATATGGCTTAGTGGGGAAATACTGGTGGTAGGTGAATGCTTGGGCTGGATGATCTTGAAGATCTTCTCCAATGCTGGTGATTCAATGATTCCTTGTTTAGGAGGAGCCAGAAAGGAATGGGAAGTTTTGACTCTGATTTCCTAGCACTGTCCAGAATGCTTTCTCTTTTGACAAAATACAGATGCAGAAAGAATGTAATTATCTTTTTAGTGAAACTTACAAACAAAATATATGAATAGTAGCTTCCTATTTTTGCAGTTAGGTTATTTTTATTGGGCTAAGTATTGTCTACAGGTGATAGATATAATTCACCGAAATAACAAAACAGTCCATTAGCAATTTTCTTCAGAAATTCCTAGGACAAGTTTTCTCCAGTCAGTGGTGAGTCATGAAGAGAGTTGGAGCTGTTATGTTCAGCAGCCAATACTAGCATAGCCATATTGCAAGGTTTGTTCTTCTATATGTAGAAATTTTGTGTAACGTAAGTTCTTAGTGCAAAGAAAGAGAAAGAGAAGAAAGGAGAGAAAGAAATGAAGCTCAAATCATTTTATGCATGTGAGCCTTTGTATCATGCAGTTGGATTAATCTGGTAGAAGTAGAAAACTATGAAAAGGTAATGTAATTTAGAAAGCTCATTCTAGTTAAAGTCTTTTTTCTCGTATTTTAGAGATGCTGCAGTGCTAATAGGAGTAAAAGTTTTGCAGATAAAGCAAATACTGACATTTTTTCCTCAGAGTAGCTTATTTAGAATCAGACATGACTGTTAGAAAGCCATTTCAAAAGAGGCACAAAAAGAATAAGATTTGGCTTTGATCTGCTGCACTTTGATCAACTGTAAGTACTGTAAGAAATCTAGGAGTGCACGCACAGTATTTTTGCATTATGTAAATCCTCAGGGAAAGGCAAGGACAAGAATAAATTCATTATCTATTTCATCTCAAAGAAATGTGACAAGCAAATATTTCTAGCCTGATATGTATGCTCCCCTTTTGAATATGCTGCATTTGGAATGAGAATGTATTTAGAATGAGAATGCCAGAAAGACACAAACTTATATCATCCCAGACAACTTTACTGTTTTGGAGATAGATGGAGGGCCTTTTCTCAGTCCTAACATAATCATTGGATCTCTAATGTGCTCAGGTTTTTCTTTCCAAGTCAATAGAAACTGATGCTGTGAGAAATTCAATTCCCTCTTCTCAGTAAACTTTTCTGAGAAAAGTTACCTATGGAGGTGGATCTAAACCTAGCAGATACAAAAGCACATTACTTTAGAAGTATTCTGTATACCAAAGCCTGCAATGGAAGACAGTCCTGGTATGCACATCATCAGTTACCTTGTTGAATATTAATTGCAGGAATTCAAGTTGAGTAGTGAAGATAGTCAAGTATTGTAGCAAAAATGAAGATCATTTCTATTTGTAACCTATCTCATTGAATTCTACTTATTTCATCTTGCTTATTCTGATTGGAGAATTTTAGGGAGAGGTTTTGCTAAGTTTCCTCAGATGAGAAATGCAAAAAAACAACCCAAAAGAAACAAAGATTAAACAAAAAAAGAAATCCCCAACCAACAACAAAATAACAACAAAGCCCCGAAATACATTACTTTTCCTATAAAATTTTCCTATTTTTAAAAAAAAAAAAAAAAAAAAAAAGAATATAAGCATAGAAGAAGATCCAGCACGCAGTAGCTGGAATGCATTGGTTTTCTGAGATAATTTCAGGTTGCAATCACGTTTTTGGATCATGATAACGTACGTATTATGGTTTCTATGAATAGTTGGCAATGTTGTTAGCCCTGTTCAGCTGAGATTGTCCTATGCATTCTGGGACAAAGTTCCTTATTGTTTTTTGCATGCTGCTCAGCCAGATGAAAGAAGACAACGTGCAAGTCAGAATTTAATTGTAGGCTATTGTGTGAAGTTTAATGTAGCTCACTTTCTATCTTTGTGCACTGCCAGTGAAGGGTGCTATATTAGTCCACATTCAGCGCAGTTCTGTGTAAGCTTGCTTCATGACAAAATGTAAAAAATGAGTCTTTAAATGTTCCCTCTTAGTGGTGAAATCATACCTCTATTTCTCTTCGTTTTGTTCATAGCTTCTCAGGCAGTAGAAAACAGAGATAAAAGAACTATATTCCTGCTGTTTTAACCGGCTTTTGTGTGTGGTTAATGTAACGTTGGAGACTTGCATCTCACAATATAAACTGTTGGAAAACTAGTCTTCCAGATTGAATTAAATGAATTTAAGATGAACTCTTGGCTGGAAGACTGGAGCTGTTCCATGCCTCTGAAGAGAAGTTAATAAATGCAGATCATTGAAGTACTTATGAGTTACATACACTCATAAGTAGATTATTAAAAATTTTAATAAAAAAAATAAAAATATTAAATTTCAGAATAAAAGAATTCTGAACTTTGAACTTTTATTTTTCCTGAATTTGTATGTGTACTGGGAAAAGGGAACATGGATTCTAGTCTGTGAATAGAATAGAATAATTTGAGTTGGATGACATCCATTATAGTTCCACTCCCCTGCAATGAACAGGGAAACCTACAGCTAGCACAGGTTGCCCAGAGCACTGCCCTTGAGTGGGTCCAAGGATGGGACATCCACCACCTTTTTGGGCAACCTATTCCAGAAACTCACTACCCTTACTGTATGCAATGTTTTCTGTATATCCAATCTATATTTCCCATATTCTGGTTTGAAACCTTTTCCCCTTGTCCTATCACAACAGACCATGCTAAAGAGTCTGTTGCTTTCTTTCTTATCACCTCACTTTAGATACTGAAAGGCTGCTGTCATATCTCACTGGAGCATTCTCTCCTCCAGGCTGAACAGCCCCCGCTCTCTCAGCTGAAAGCAGTCAAATGATGGTGTTATCAGTGTGAAGCTGAATCTGTATTCAGGGGTGCTGTGAGACATCTATTTGCTTGCTAACTGAATTATAGGTTAAGTCTAACACGTGTACTAGGATGACATGCTTCATGTTTCTGTTCACGTAAGCTTTACACCTATTTTATTTGTGTTAGATCTTGGGTATGAGCACTTGTTACCTTTTGTTTAATATACTTCAGCAGGAATTTCAGGACAAGTAAATATATTACTAGGTGATGTTTATGACTTTTTCCTGTTAAATGACAATTCCAAGAAACCTGACGTTGGCATGTCTTCCAGTATAAGTTCCGCAGAGCAAAAGCTAATAAATTTTATTTCCATATATCACACAGGAAAGATCTGAACTTTGGACAAAGTGACCTGTAGGGAATATATGTCTTCTTGTGACTTTTTAGCAGATGGAAAAGCACTCTTGTACTTTGGGTAGAGAAAAGCAACCACACTTGGTTTGGGAGGGCTCTGCAGGGGTACACAGCAGAAGAATGGAATGTGGTGGGAACTGAAAATGCAAGATTTCACTGTGGTGTGCATTCTATTAAGTCAAAGACCATACTTTCAGAAGCAGATTCCTTTGGATTCACTCATATTACCTGTATTGTCATAATTACTGTAAGATTTGGCAACTATACAAAATTGGTTCATGTGATTATTCTCAAGAACTACTGAATGAAAATACCTTTGGCATACGTTTAAGCCTGTTGGTACTTCCCTTTGAAGATGGATGTATGAATATAAATACAGCATGCACAGTTTATAAATACTTAACAAATGTTGCACTTGACTTTTGAACCTAACTAGTGTCCATTATAAGTTAATCCAGCTATTATAAGGAAATTAGTTGTGCAACTAATAATGCTCATTTTGCTTTGAGAGGATTATTTCTGAAACTAATTGTGGCTCAACTGTTCATTTAAATATTGGAATAGTATGCGCTGTTACACAGTCAAATTGCTTGTGATGCTGTGTTCATAATGCATATATGATTTGATCAAATGCATGAAAAGCAAACTAATAAATGAATAATGTAAAATAAACTGGCTATTTCTTACTTTTTAAGCTATAGTAACTGCATTGTATGTATTAGGCTTTAGACTGTTGTCTGCTTTTCTAATCAAGATTTTTGATTTTTTTTTCCTTATTTCACTGTAAATGTTTTAAAACACCAGGTATTTTTTAGAATTGATTTCTGCCACTGAAGTTAATAATTGTTCCATGAGTTTTGTTATCATAAATCTGAATGTAGTCTACATCTCACGAGAGAGATAGAGATGGTCAAATTAAAAATGTTTATGAGTTTTTGTTAATTAGATGACAGGTCACATGGAGTTTTCAGATTTTTGTAAATGTGCAGAACGTATCAATGTATAAATGCTTTAAAATATAAAATGTAAAACTATTTTAAAATTAAATATTTTAATTAGGTAATACACTTCTATTAAAATTATTCATTGAGAACTTTTATTATTTTATTCTATGTATTATTGCTTTCTGTTACAGTAATTTCAGAAGCATCTGGGATCCAAATAATTTGTTACTGGTTTTGAAAATTACTCAAAATTTGACTATGTTATCTTAAATCATTCTTAACGTTGTGTGTAATGTATGCTCACAAAAAAGTCATTATGTACCTTCAGTAAAACCACTGAAGACTTGATATGCTGCAGTGTTTCTGTACGAAATCTAGAGAGAAATCTACTTCAGATCTAAATTTTTAGTATTCAGTGCCATAGTAACTTTTTTATTAGCTGAAATTTGTTCTAGTTCTGTTTAGCTTTCCTGAGATTATATGGTGGTCTGAATACTTTTTAGAGTATTTAAAATCAGTTTATTTAATTAGCATGAAAACAAATTTTTTTTTGTTACAAACTCTTAAGCTTTCAGAATGGTTCTGTTATTCTCTGCAAGAAAATGAATGACGTTTTGGTTTCAGTTTTCTGTTCTTCTATTTTCTCATGCTGTTGTAGTCTGTTGGGTCCAGGCTTGACTTTTGTTCCCTAATTGTAGGTTTCATACTTGTAATGTTCGTTAAAATCACAAACCTTGAATAGCCACCAGTAAGTCTTTTTGAGTAAAAAAAATTCTTTTCTCAAGAGAAGATGGAAAAGTGCTTTTTGTGAAACTGTTTTGTAATTTTGGCTAGTTGCTAGAGAATACAACATGGAGCTAATTCACCATCAATCTTTATTACTACCGTGATCTAAAATGAAAAATGAAAACCAGAATTTTAAGTGTTTCCCATAAAATAAAGAGGAAAAAAATTGAGGTGCTGACTTTTGAAAGCCTAGATGCTGGAAGAATAGCTTCTACTCATACATTTTCTTTAATGCTAGGTACAATTCTGTGGAAGTGAAACATTAAGTTCAAAATAGACTTTGGTATGGTATATGTAAAGAAATAGATTTACTCATTTCTTGCTTTTTCTTCCTACAGCTAGTTGATGTGGAAAAATGGGTATGTGATTCTGTCTTTTTTTCACTAGACCCCAAATGTTTCATGTTGTCACTGAGTCTAAGCTGTCTGTTTTTATACTGTGTATTCATGAACCTTCAACTTGCTTGGCTCAAAAAGAGAGGCAAATTCAAGGCCATATAAGATCTGATCATTCCTGAATTTTCACACCAAATTTCACGCTGACTTAATAACCTCTCCCTTTAAATTAGATCTTAGAATTGTGCAATGCACTCTTGTGATTGTCTCTCAGTTTTGAGCCTTGCTGTGTAGCGTTATTACTCCATTCTGTTACCCACCTTGTCTTTTCCTGTACAGACATCATAATCCTAAAATGCATGACAATAATTAATACTAATAAATAACGGGTGATACTCTAACTGCATCTATTATACCTACTAAGTATTTTAGACAGAGAACAGCTGCTACAGAATAAAAAATTGTTTGTAGACCATGACAAAGGAGGTCAAAGCACAGTTCTCAGCTGTCAGAGAGCTGAGCTGTCTCAGCTCTCAGTTCTCTCAATTTCCTAATGTCTGTGTGTGCCATGCATATTTGTGTGGACTTCTGATATAAATCCCCAATATGGGACATGTTTGCACATGTTTCTTTCAAGTGTAATTGTAGTGTATATATGTTTGAGTTAGTAGTCATAAAGGTGTGCATAAAATTGTTTGTTCACGTTAAGAAAAAAAAGGAGGAAGCCTCTCTGAAAGCTTGGACCACAAAAGACCTCTGTAATTTCTTTGTATTTAATTTGTGCTGCATGTGATCAGAAATCACTCAGACATCCTTTGGATTATGGCCAATTGCATTTCTAGTGCTCTGGTCTTACTTATTTCAACTATTCTTCATAGAATTTTAATCTGCAGCAATTACATGTTTATAGCAAATAGTGAATTAAGTAAAAGCTTGCTTGACATGCTTGTAGGTAAGTATACATTTTAAATGGTGGCTTAAGACTTTCACCTCGCTTTCTACTCATGTACCTCCAGTTATCTGTGTCACTAAATATATACATGCTTGTAGTATTAATCAGTAAGTGCAGTTAAGTTAATTTCAGTTTGTAGTATCAGTATGCTGGCATTATTCGTGTTTTATGGATCAAATATTTTTCAAATCCAGTATGGAGTCACTTGGAATGTTTTTTAAGCTGTAACGGTGGTTAGATTACCTTTCCATTTTGTCCAATATTCTAATTACAACTGAGAGGTCTGAGAGATTCTATACCTTTGGGTTCTGAAGGTTTATTCTTATGAACAATTTTACAGTAAAGAGAGAAATATGAAATTATTTCAAGTTTGCTCTATGAGGCAGCTTTTAGCACTCTCTGTAATTCCAGAAGATTCCCTGGTAGATTACAGGTGTACCTGCTGAATTAATCCAGAAAGCATTAAAGGGACATACCAAACTGAAAGATGCATTTTAAAATAAGTTATTAAAGAGCAGCAGAAAATGCTGTCTGTTGCAGAGATGATTTAACAGCTGATTTTCTGGTTACTCAGCTTAAATACCTCATGTGCAAGTGCATGCTGCTGGCTCATATCAAGCCCTTCATCCACCTCCAAGTCCTTATCTGTAGGGCTGTTCTTAATCAATTATTTTCCTAGCCTGCACGTATATTTGGGATTGCCTTGATCCACGTGCAACATCCTGCACTTGGCAATGTTGAATCTCTTTACGTTCTTGTGGGCCCACTCCTGAAGCCTGTCCAGGTCCCTTTGGATGGCATCCCTTCCTTCTATTGTGTCAACTGCACCGTTCAACTTAGTGTCATCTTCAAATTTGCAAAGGGGTAAACACAATCCCATGTCTTCATAAAGCATCTTGATAAAGATGCTGAAGAATACCAGCCCCAAGACAGGCCCCTGAGGAGCAACACTTGTAATTGAACTCCACCTGGATGTAGAGCCATTGGCTTCTGATACTTACAGTACTGTAGGTTTCACTATTTTAGATCTAGATTTTAGGCTTATGGCATCCATCATTTTTTCCATCATCCTAACTCATTCACAAATAAAAAAAAACCAAACACTTAAATAGCTTATTTATTTGAGGATGCTAGGGATGTGTTGTTAATAGAAATATTTACAGATTTTGGGGGTTTTATACAATTTGGATCCTATGCTTAATACTAAGCTGCTGAGATTAGTATTCAATGCCTTTTAGTCTAAAGATTCTCTCTTTTGTTCTATTGTTGTAGAAATTTGCTTACGTATAGATGTTAAACTTTTACACAAACCTGTTCAAAAATATGGAAATCATGTGAACTGAAAGTGTAGACATTTAACTTTCGTCGCTGTATTATTGGTACCTGGAATGCAGCTTCAAATTCACAGATCGGTAAAATGAACTGCAGGAGAAGTGCCACAGGACTCCTAATGTGCAGTTAGAAATCCTACCGTTCTATTACAAGAAACTTTGGTCAGATTTTCACACAGTTTGGCTGTGGAAAGAGGAAAGTTTTAAAAAAATGTTTATATCACCACCTCTGGAAGTTATGAACTAGACCTGGCCAGCAATTAGCATCTACTAAGCTGCAGAGTATAGTGCATTTGGAAATGAAGATGTAATTGAAAATATAGCAATAGATGTAGTTTTTTTGAACAGTGTTTCCGTAGTCACTACATTTGCTATGATTGCTCATTTTAATGTCATGAAGGTCTACCTTCTCCCATTGTCATTTTTCCCCCCAAATCTGTATGACAATAATTAAATGATTTACAACATTGACTTTGCTCTACACTCTATGTCATATTTAAAGTTTGGACACAATTTCTTTAAGGAAGATAAAATATTTCAGAAAAAGTGGCATGTTTTCCATCTTCAAAAGAATGATAGATCTCTATTTAGGTAAAAGAACTAAGTGTGATAAAAAAAAATTCTCAAAAAATATATTCGATTTCTTAGATAATTAAATTAATGATTGAAGATCACACCGATTAATAATCACGGATGTGCAATGAATTACTTTAAGTGGTACTGAAGACATGTTTATGCAACTATTTGTTTCCTATGAAGCTTTGTTCATTATTTATTTGTTTAAGTCATTGTACAAGCTATGGAGGTAATCCTCCTGCTGAATGCTGAGAGTTTAATTCCTCCGGAAGTATAGCTAAGCACTTACATGGTCTTTTGTGCCCAAATATTAAATAGCATAGACAGCTGAATAGTTATTGGAATGTGATTATACAGTTGTCAGTTGGATTCAGTTATCAGTTCTACCTCTCAGTTTAACTTTTGAGAAGATTTTAATGTTAGAGAAACATGTTCATGTAAAACTCACGGCATGTTCTGATTTATTGAACAAGTCATTATAGAGGTATAGTGCTATCTTTAATGACTTCAGCCATCAAACTCTCATTGATTTCAGTGTGATGGAGTTCAGCACAGAGACTTTTATCTGTAGTCCAAGGAGACATCAGAAGTCCAATTATTACCTTGCTCCTTGGCTTCTAGGTGCTCAGCTGAGAACCTCCTCCTTATGATTCTTGAATTCATTGTAGACCGTGTAGAATCAGCAAGTTATTTAAGCTGATAATTGTAGTCAAGACAGAGAATAGGAAGCTTCTACTGTGTATTCTCACTGAAGTAGAATGTCAACTTAATAAATCAGATTAATCTTTGAAATGCCTTTTCCTTGACTATCTGGAAACTATGTAGTGCTGATAAATCACATTCTTATCAATTCTTAAGACAGAGGTTTCTTTTATTGCATGTCATATTGGATGTTGCATACATCTGTGTGGTTTTTAAGGGTGTTTGTATTGTGGAATTTCAAACATAAATGTGATCAAGGTCTGTGGTCAGTAGTTCAACTCCATGAATTGAATAAGAGATTTGTGATTTGTGTATAACTGAAATAGCTCTTCACAGTTTGATTTAGGATTTCTTTTCCTTTTTTTTTTCCCAGAAACTGTAGATAATTTACAAATTCCCACAAACTGAAAGTTAATGTTTTTAATAGTAAGTGTGACACTTTACCCTGGAATGGATTTGATATAAAAGCATGGGAGAGCTGTCTTGTAGAAGGATGTGACAGGATTACCTGGATCTCTCTGTGTTACACATTTGACAATAGTTGGGCAGCTACTGTCCAGTTCATGACAGGTAATTTCTGTTTTATGGTGAAGCTTCACAGAGGCATTTTGCAGAATCACAGAATTGTAGGGGTTGGAAGGGGCCTCTAGAGATTATCTAGTCTACACCCCCTGCCAAAGCAGCTCCCTAGACCAGGTTGCACAGGTAGGCAACCAGATGGGTCTTGAATGTCTCTAGAGAAGGAGACTGCACAACATCTCTGGGCAGCCTGTTCCAGTGCTTTGTCACCCTCACTGTGAAGAAGTTCTCATGCGCGTTTGTGCAGAACTTCCTATGCTTCAGTTTCTGGCCATTTCCTCTCATCCCATCACCACGCACTACAGAGAAGAGTCTCTGAAGAGTCTCTCAGCCTCTTCTCTCTGCCTCTTGCTCCTTAGATATTTATAGATGTGGATCAGATCCTCTCTGAGTCTTCTTTTCTAAAGGCTGAACAGACCCAAGTCTCTCAGCCTTTCCTCGTAAGGGAGGTGTTCTATGCTCTTTATCATCTTTGTGGCCCTCTGCTATACTTTTTTAAGGAGATCCCTGTCTTTTTTGTACTGGGGAGCCCAGAACTGTACACAGTACTCCAGGTGAGGCACTAAGGCAGGATAGTGGGGGAGGACTATCTCCCTTGACCTGCTGGCCACGCTCTTTTTAATGCACCCCAGGATCCCATTGGCCTTTTTGTCCACCAGAGTACACTGCCAGTAATGATATCATAAAAGGCCACCAGGTTGATCAAGTAAGACCTCCTCCTGGTGAACCCATGCTGACCTCTCCTGATAACTTTATTCTCTTTCAACTGCCTGGAGATGGCATCCAGACCTGTTCTGGACTGTTCCAACACCTTTCCAGGGACGGAGGTGTCTGACTGGCCTGTAGTTACCCAGATCCTCCTTGCCCTTTTTGAAGACTGGAGTTACATTGGCTATCCTCCAGCCTTCAGACACCTCTCCCATTCTCCAAGACCTCTCAAAGATGATAGAGAGCGGTTCAGCAATCATCCCTGCCTACCCCTTCAACACACGTGGGTGCATCCCATCAGGGCCCATAGATTTCCATACACTGATTTGCCTAGCTGCTGTTAGACCATCTCCTCCCTCACCAAAGGGTAGCCTTCCATTTCCCAGACTTTCTTGCTTACCCCCACAGTCCAGGAGTCCCGAGGGGGAGTTCCTGCAAGGAAGGTAGAAGCAAAGAAGGTGTTCAGTATCTCTGTCTTCTCTGCATCATCCATTATTTGCTTCATTTCTGTCATGATTAATTGCATTTAAGAGTTTGTTGTGAAAAGAAGGCTTTCTTATACTGTCAGGCTGAGAGTATTTTTGCCCTGATGGTTTTGACATTAGGTAAATAAGTAAATATTTACAGTTCCCTCACCCAGTGTCATCCTCTCATGGCTTTTAGCTTGAGAGTGTGACACATTCTGTCTTAAAGAATGGCGTATAAATTATATTCATAATTAAGGATCTAGAAGAACACATCATGGCAGCAACTGAGAGATGAATATTGTTTCTCTTCCACTTGCTACAGTTCAGTTAGTATGTTAACAGAAGAGAATGAATTGTTAATTCTGGATTTCCAAAAAATCCCATGTAAAACCCTCCTGTGTCATTTTAGTGATCAGGGGAAGAGGCAAACTATTCATATTAATCTGAAGCTAGTTAAGAGATTACAATCGAGCAGTTATATTATCAGTGTTCCACAGGACTTTTGGCTAGTCTACTTGTCAAATGGAAAAGTAATGTGATTGCACAGCGGTCAGGACAAAATTTTGTAGCTGAATAGCAGATAGAAAAACTTGAGCGCTCTGTTATCTGCTTTTTGAGAAGATTATATTCAGTAAGTGAAATTCAATATTGACAAATATAGAAAAGGTTATATTAGAATTAATTATGTAATTAACTGATTTTTCTTGTAATGAATTTGTACACTTAGAGTGCTGTACACAGCTGAGCAAAGAATTCTGGCTAGCTTCTGGAGCCACTCATTAAAAGCAAACAAAGTATTGAGACAAGAAATGAAATGGCAAATAATCCCAGAATGATTACATTGCTGATCTATGCATATATTTTAAGTAAACACTTTATGAGGATGGTGGACAAGGTGCTCAGTCTTTAGTTTTGCTCAGTTTTTTCTGAACACCTGAACTTTAAATTCTATATTTACAGAATAAGATTTTCTAAAAGAAAAGAACACTTTGGCAGCATTATGTTATACTGTTCTCTTTTTCGCATTTATTTAATCTTTACCTGGAACATGTTTTGCATCTCTGAGAACAGACTTTTCTGATTTAAAAGCCTGTATGAAGCGAAAGGACAATGTTTCCTGGAGGCTGCCAACTTAGACTCTTTTCACGTGAGGTAGAGATTTACTGCTGGACTTCAGTCCCTAGCTTCAAGACTGCAGATATCAAAACCTGAACTAATTAGAGCAACAGGGGGAAGGGTGACCATAGATCTTTTGCAGAGGAAGTGGGATCACAGCAAGTAACCTCTCCTTTAACTAAGAATCTGTCTCAAGAAAATCAACCCCAACATTTCCTTAATTTTCTGACATCAGTCATGTGGCATTTAAATAATTAAATGCATGAATTATTATTAATATTTTCATTTTTCCTGACTTTCTCTACATTTGTGTTTTTTCCATTGTTACGATGGTGGTGTTGCATCCCAGCACTGCTCTTTGAATGCAAGACTTTATAACTTGCATTGAGCTATTCTGAAGACCAAGTATTTAAAGATTATCAAGTATGGCATCTATTTTGCCTGTACCACGTTTTATCTTTAAGCTATTAGTACATTATTTAATGGAAAAAAAAATATTCTTGCAGTAAAAAAAAAAAAAGATGAAGCCTTGTTCTGAGCAGCTGTTTTGCTTTCTAGCACAAGCTATAATTATGCTAATTACAATGATGTGTTCCTTTTAAATGTGATTTGTAGTTCTGTGTATCCCTCTCACTATTTTAGAGAAAACAAATCCCATTTTTAAGCACCTGAAAAGCAAATATTCATTTCACATTTTCTCTTTTTTTTCTCCTCTCATGGCTCTACAGAAATTTATGATGAAGGTAAGCAAGTTAAACGTTGAGTACTGTATTTTCTGTAAATTCCCAGTTTTGTTTAATTCGTTATTTTTCTTTTTCACATCAGCATCTTACTTGCCTTCACTGAAAAAGAACACGTTGAATTTTGTAAAACTATAGATTTAGAAACCACAGTGATTCTGTCTGGAATTGGGGTTATGACTTCAGATTATGAAGGCCCAAAGAGAGGCAACTGTGGAGAAAGAGCATTGGGCTAGCACCTGTAATTCTCAGTTCATCCTTACCCTTTCTGTGAGAATGAAACACTGTCTGCTAAGCAAGGAATGCTGAGACAATTAGTAAAACAGCAGAATTCCCTGTAAATCACTTAGGCATTTGGTAGAGCAGGGGCAGTATGCTCTTTCTTCTGTGACAGGACTACTGTTGTGAGAGGGCAGACCACCAGGGCTCAGGTCAGTGAGCAGAAGCTCTGCTTCTTCTCTCTTTTTCCTTTTTCTTTTTTCTTTCCTTTATTTTTTTCTCCTCTTTTTAACTAAGACAAGGAGCTTGGAGAAATTCCAGGCATTCTAAATAACTGACATTTGTAGTAGTTGACTGTGATTTATCCAAGATGCGCTGGTTATATACTTCTAACTTTTTGCCTTCTAAAATGATCTGCTCATGATTTTCATCCCCTAGAAGCCCACACTTCTGTGATATGATCTTGCTTGCTTTATTGTCACCCTGAGCTGGGGCGGAATTTGGGTCTGGATAAGCAGTGCTATTTCAGGCACTGAATTTAATGACGTCAGAGGAGTTTTCTTAGTATGACTCCTCTGCTGATCCATCTTTTCTTCCCACTTGGTTGTCTGTCTTTATTTGTGTGCTTCTTTCTCAAGTGACAAGAATGAGTCATATTCCTTGTATCATACAGTAACAGAAAAAGCTTTTCCACTGTCCTTACCCTGTGAAAAATGCCTCTCTCCTCCACTTATTTAGCTCTAAAATAACCAGGAAATTTTTAAATAATTTCTTCCATCTCTGCAGAGAAAAAGGAGGAGGAGGTGGGAAGAGAAATCTTCACTAGACTAAGAGAGAAATCAATAAATTTCCTCTTTGGCAATTTTCATTTAAATTCTGTAAGTGCTTGAAAATAGGAGTTTATAATGGAAACCGTACCTCAGCCAGAAATATAAATGCTTGTTTTACATAAAGGGCTTGAAACAAGTGATCAATGTTATATATTTATTATTTATTTTTGCTGCTGTTTTGGCTCTTCGTTGATGTGAAGTTCACTGTTGTTGGATAAGGGAAACATAAGTGTAATGCTGAAAATACTAAGCACAAGGTGCATCTGAATTGTTTCTAATTATGTGACTGATTGATCTGCCTTCCAGCAAGTCAATATTATTGAAAGTGAGATCATTTAGCATGTTGCTGGCAGAAATATTTGTCATCATTACCAATTGTTCCTATCTTTGTAGCACAAGTAGTTAAATGTGTCCTTACCTGAGTAAGACATATTCATGATTTTTTTATTGTCCTGTTAATTCATATAAATATCATTTGAATAAATTATAATTACACACTGTACTTTTAAATCCAGTTAAAGATTGAAAACCTATAGTTTAACTTAGCTCCTTTTCCTGTTCTTTGACTTGGAATGTTATATATAAGAGGAAAGTGCCAGTTGTACTCTAAAAGAAGTGTGGAGTGTCTTTTGATATTGTGCGTCATTGAGACCTTTATTGTAGAGCAGGTACCAGCAGAGCCATCAGCCATACTTACCTCTATACCTAAGTTTTTGCAGCACTTACTGTTCTGTAGTGAATTCCTTGAATAAATGTAGCATAATGAAATTGTGATTTAGAAGAAAGGTGTGAAGACTACAACAAATATACGTATATTATGCTATAAAATGCCTTATTAAACTTGCCGTTATTCTATTACAACATGGTATGTAGGCTACAGTGAGACAAGGAAAGAGGTTTTAAATATTGCTGAATATGCTACTCAGCGCTGGTGTTACTTGAGATGAGAGAGGTGAGGGAATACATTAGCACAGTGCTGTATGTCAGTGAATTGATTCACTTGGCATCTTTAAATTCTAAGTAGCTGTATGCTATGGGTTTGGTTCCAGCCTCTGGAAATGGCAGTCCAAGGAACACAGTAATTACAGAAGGGTCTCATTAGCATTTATGTTTTTATGGTAGAAGAATTCCCAGCGTCTGTGCCTGGATGTTGTTACTTTGGAAAGGAAATTCTGTCACCTTCTCTTCTCCAAATATTTTTTAAGAAAACAGATATTTCTATAAGTGAGAAGAATGTGGAAAACTCCTTGTCTCACACTCCATAGCTTTGTTTGCAATCTTTCCTACTTGCACCATTTTCAAGTTCTCCAATGCTGCTGGGGATGTAATTTCCTAGCATTGCTATTCCAAGTGTGAATTGTTTATTTTATCCTGACTAAGCTACAGTGATTCAGACTGTTCCTATACATTCTGATTTCACTGCCAGTTGGGGTTTTCTAGACTCTTTGGTGAGCATGCATCCTACAAAACTGAAATGCCTGATCTAGAGCCACGGTTACCCCAAGCTTCCAATGTAACCATAAGCAAAAGCATAGGTGTTGTCAATGTGTGACTTAGAGTTTGGGTAAATTGAATTACTGTCCAAAACTCTTTTTTTTTTTTTTTTTTTTTCCACTGATAATTTAGTTTCCTTAGGCAAAATTAACTTGAGTATCTGTACTTTTTCATCGCTAAATTCATTTAGCTGTCCATAAACTGTTATTGATCGTGTTGGTATTAAGAGAATCATAGAATCATTAACACTGGAAAAGATCTTTGAAGATCCTGTAGTCCAACCATCCACCTGCCACCGGTATTTCCCAACTAAACCATGTCCCTGAGTACTACATCTCCATGTTTCTTAACACCTCCAGGAGTGGGGATTCAACTCTGTCCTCCTTGGACAGCCTGTTCTAGTGCCTGACCGCTCTTTTGGAGAAGTTGTTCCTAACGTACAACCTGAATTTCCCTTGCTGTAACTTGAGGCCATTCCCTCTAGTCCTATCACTCCTAGAAGTAGAGGTCAACCCCAATTTTGCCAAAATCCTTTCAGGGAATATTAGAGTGCAGTAAGGTCTCCTTTGGGTTTCTTCTTCTCCAGACTAAACAATCCCAGTTCCTTCAGCTTGTGCTCCATACCCCTAACCTGCTTAACTGCCCTTCTCTGCACATACTTTAGGGCCTTTCTTGTAGTGAGGTGCCCAAAGCTGAACGTGGTACTCAGGGTGCAGCTTTACCAGTGCCAAGTACAGGGAGACAATCACTTCCCTGGTCATACTGTCTGTACTATTACTGATAAAAGCCAGGATGCCATTTGCCTTCTTGGCCACATCTGCCCCAATCATGGCATGAATTCTCTATTTTCCAGCTAGCAGTTGCCTAGTAGCAAGAGGAACCTCTTATGCTGATTTCAGTGTGAAGAACTTTAGACACTGATATAATTATGGGGTGTCTTCATTGAGCGCTTACCTGTGGGGATCTCCAATTCTGATAATCTTGTAGGATTGTATCTTCACTGCTGGTTTTAGGTAAATTGGTCTATAGTAGAGGGGAAAATGCATACTAATAATGGAATGAATTTTTTACATTCCTGTGGAAGCATCCTTTTGAGTACCCTCTATAGATGTGTTTGGAGCATCATGCAACGACTTGTGTATAGATTCATATAAATATGCTTTTAGAGCATGGGACATTATCCTTCCTTCCCATTCCTCCTGGTTCCTTTCAGTCTCTGTTCTGTTCAGTTTCTGTTGTTTCATTGCTAATTCTCCCATCATAGAAGTTTCTTTCTCCTGAGTGAGGACTCAAAATCTTTCAAGGTCTAAACTCAAGATCTTTCAGTACATTTCTTTCTATCTTGCAGGTTACTAAATGACATCCTTTAATTTACTTGAATATCAATCTTAAAACAAAGCACATGTACCTCAGCTTGTACTCATAGTTTTCTTTCTAGAAAACCAGTTGAGGTTACATGCAAGTATTGGTCTCCTACTTCAAAAATTTTTATTTGGCTCTTGGTAAAAGGCATTGATGTCAACAGTCTTACATCTCTGGGAAAATGAAGATTCTGGTTAAGAAGAGTGTACACTAAGGCCTAGCATACTTTCACTCAGAATGCATGGTTGATGATTTTACCTAGTCAGTACTTGTAATGAGAACCTCATTTCCCATTTGATTTCTCTTGCTAATGGTTCTAAATGTAATTTCAGCCTCTATTGATTGGTATTGTGTGGAGAACGTGACAGCTCCCGCACAAGACCCAAAGAGTGAAATTTGAGAGACTTTCATCAGTGGTGATTGCAGTTTTCTTCTTGGTCTGGTTGTTTTTCAACCAACTCCTCTCAGAGATGAAAGCAGGAAATTGTGAGATATTCTATGTTTAAATGCTTCTACTTATGCAATTAAATCCAATTAAATGCCTAGATCTAGAGAGAGGTTTTTTTTCCTAATTCTGCAGTTTTTATAGCAGTAAAAATATTTGCTAGTTGTATACTGCGTCTTGAAATAGGATACTGTCTTGGTGAAGATAACATTTTCACATTTATTTTTCTGAAGAGTTTTTATGGAGTTGTAACGTGTCCTCTGTTTGACATGTTAATGTCTCCTGCATCTGCTTTTAGTGTTGGATGAACATAATTGTTAGAAACAATTAACTTTTCCTCTCATTCAATCTTACCAGACTGATGCTTTAAAATAAGGTTGCAGTATCTTTATTTAAAATTTCAAGTTGATATGTTTGAAGTCATTGTACCACTACTACGTGTTACAATTTTGAGCTGCTGTGGCATTTTAAGTCTGATACAAGAATAAATTTAGTGCAGAATTATTTTCCCAAATTATCTTTGGAAATATATTAGTATAAGCTTTCCTTCAGATCCTTGCTCTATTTTAATGGAATGTAAATACATGATGCTTAAAGGACATTGTTTTACTACTGTGCACTTATATCATATTTGAGCCTTTTAACTTTATCTTGCTGTATTTGCTTTGGAAGATATTTATGAAGAAATATGGTAAGCATATTACTTCCTTTACTGTACAGCTACTCTCAGGTGTAATAAAACTTCAGGGCCATGAAAATGGTAACATAGTATTTTTAGAAACTCATTCAGAGCAATACTGAATGGTCCTAAGATTCATCTGGACCATTTGGTCTAATGTTTCCTATGACTAGGTCTAGGGCGGAGAGGAGATACTGGTTGATATTTATCACTGCTGTCAACTCTATGAATTGGATGTTTTTAAAGATTTATTGCTGATGTCTTGTAATTTAATGTTCAATTGAAATTTAGTCTTTCTAACTTTTTTTTTTTTTTGCTCATCAAAACTGCAGTTGCTTACAATCTGGTTTCTGTAATGTCATTTTTCCTACAGCATATACTACTAACTTAACTTTGCTGTTACAGGTTCATAATGAAAAGAGATCTTCCAGACAGTAAAAACAATTACATAATTCCTAAAAGCTCACTGTTTTACCTTGTTTAATTCTCTAGAGAGTGTACTTAAGTTCTTATTTTGTTATGACATGTTCAGTCCTACTGGTTTACATTGCTTTCCTGATTGTCGAGAACTGTCTGAAACACCACATATCGATGCAATTACATTTCTCAGGCATTGTAGTTCTGAACAGTGTAAGTGTTGCAAATTTGCCTGTGCATGCACAAAGCACTGGAATTACTTTCCTGTTTGAAGGAAGATGCTTTCACGTTTTTGTCTTTTGCTGATATATCTCCCAAACCTTTTTTTTTTTCTTAGCTTTTCTTGTTCTTCTTTTTTTTTTCTTTTTTTCTTTTTTTAACACCTTTGGGGATTGTATGGACCTGTGAAGAAAGAAATGTTAACATTAGTTTGCAGTAGTGTACTCACTGATATAATAAATCTTTTCTCTAGTGGAAATTAAGCTGTTCTCTTGAAAAGAACAGAAAGATAATGTCCTTTTAACTAAAAGGCTCTATGTATGTCGAAGGTATTCACTAATTACAAAAATTTCTCAGTACAAGTGAGATTGCCAGAAGCACAAGTGTCTCCAAACACTTGTTTTGTATACCCTGAAAAATTTCCCTCAGTGTCTCATGTCTAGACCTACACACAGCGGTTCAACAATAGGTTCAGTGGTGCAATTGTAACTGTGAGAATTAACTTCATTGATATACCAGTTTTAATTTGTCAGGTGATAATTTTTGTGCATGTGACTGCTGTGTACAAAATTGTTATCTCTAATACTCAGATTATTGGAGGATAAAATCCCAAGAATAGCATTCATATGATTGATTTTCTTGAGTAGCATAACTTGCAAGAATTCAGCGGACTCAGTCTTTGGACACAAATGTATTTTTCCACATCCTGCTTTTATTGAGGGAATGTATTGTCCAACTTAGAACTGACTCTGAATATTATGAATTAAAAGCATAAAGCAAATCAAACTGGTGATAAAGAATGTGGAGCATTTACTTGTAGTAGTCTGTGCAGGATAAGTTTGGGAATTCTTTAATAGACATGAAAGAAAGTCATCCATTGTTGCAGGTGAAAGTAATTCTAATGAATGTCTGAAATACTTGAAAGCTTTTTATTTAAAGTGTCTGCAAACAAAACTTGTGAAACAAAATATTGTTTTAAATATCATTTATTTGCTTCCAGCAAGTCTTATATCAGTGTATTTTGAAATTTCAATTTTTGAATGCTACTAGAAATTTGCTAAAACTTTGGTTGTGCACATCATGGGATCTTAAAATATCCCAAGTTCAAAGGTGCCGAAAAGGATAATTGACTACAACTTTTGGCTTCACAGAGGACTACCTAAAAATTAAACCATTTACTTTGTTCTGAAATGTTACAACTTGGTCACAGAAATCCAGTCAACATGGATGTAACATGGTAGTCTTCGAAATGGAAGACAGTTTCATAGTCCTAGCTTGGTCTTCTGTCCTGTACTTTTCTGTTTCATTTTTAAATTCTCCCTCCATCTATCTGGCTTGATTATAATTGCCACTCAAAAATGTTTAAGTGGAAGATATTTGAAAAGTTTTTTGCAACTCTCTTTTTTTCTTTTTCTTTTGGCTAAGAAATGGGGACAGTGAACTTCTTGTATTTTTTTTTTTTAATGGTACGATAATTTTTTTAGATAATTTTTTTCCAAGAGGACTGGAATAATTTTATTTTTCTAAAAAAGCCAATCCCCCATTAACTGGCATTTTTTGAGCCAATCTTTCTTCTGTTTGTGTAGAAAGGGAGTGTTTAGCAAAATAGTTATTAACAGATAAATCAGTATGCCCCAAATAACAGCAAGTTGACACAACTGTGATTTTTCTACATTCCTCTAAGATTTTGTATGACAAGCAGCAAAAATCTGTATTTATTGTCTCAAATTTATGACTAGTGCAAAGAATAATTTTGACAGAAATGTTACTGTAATTTCAGGCTTTTTGTCCATATTAGTGATTTTATTGTTTGGATGGCTTATGTTTGCTGTTGATAAAGCATCTGGGTAGATCTGAAATTCTGGTAAGATAACATGTTAAGAGTGATTTTTCTCCACTTCCCATGTGATATGAGGCATACATTCAGCTTTCTTGTTTGACACTATGTACTGACATTATCAAATGTCTGTTCTTCCTCATAGAAAAAGCAGCCGGTAGTAATGGTTGTTCAAAGCTAAATCTTCATGTCTTACTGTCAAGACTGTGTCCATGACAAAGACTCTGAAATATAATCCCTCTTAATAAAAATCATGTCAGTCACTCTTCCAGCGAGAGTGTCTCCCTGCATTTGAACTGGCGTTGCAGTTTGTTCAAAGTATGCTTTGTGTCCATCAGGATACTGTCTTTTCATTAAAGATAAAAAGCATAAATTTGGCAGCTGCCTTTTAATTCTATGGGTGTTCTTTTTTTTTTTTTTTAAACTACTTTCTTTTTTGCAACCTATATATATATATATATATATATATTAGCAAATAACTCAAAGATCTGTAAATAAAAGTTAAGGGAAGGTGGTCAGTACATGAGGAAAGGAAACTGTGGGTCAACGGCAGAGCCAGTCAGTGAGATTGATCTTCTGCACTGAAATGAAGATGCTGTAGAGAATGCATAGTATGTCTCTTTCCAATTTGTCCTGTAATGAATCTGATGTCCATTCAAACACAAGGTCAGCCTGCTGTGATTAAAAAAAAAAAAAAAAAAAAAAGAAAAAAAAAGGTATGAATGCTTCATGAAAGAAGCCAAATTAGGTGTCTTATATGGAAAAATCTTCCTTGCAGGAAGATTTAGAAATAGTTATCTATGGATGTTAAAGAGCATGCTGCACATAATGTTGTGAGTGATGCTCTTAACAGTGTTTTGTCAGCCAGTCTCTACTCCTGATTGGTGTCAGTCAGCTGCATCTTATGTTAAGGAATTTGTTGATCTTCAGCAAAAGCTTGAAGGTTGCCTGTGCTTTACTGAGATTATTTGATCTTTTGAGCATTTAAACTGATTGTAGATAGCAGAAACCATGACGAATGTATTGGGGGGAAAAGAACCAAAGAAACAGTTCTTTGAGGTAACTTATTGCCAAAATGTGTTTCATAAAATATTTATACTGCACTTCTCAAGTGGAACATTTATTTGGACATTATTTCTGAATTTTATCAACTTCAACTTATCCCTGAGCAGAATTTTTTCGAGAAATATACTTCTCTGTGACAGGGCAAATGCAAACTGTCCGGAGATTGATTGATTGATTTCTTTATTTTTTTAAATAAATTATTTAATTTCTTTTATAAAAGGCCTGACTTTTTTTTCCAGTGTACCAGTATATTATTTCTTTTTCAGTCTGCGCAAGGTGGTGGTCATCGAACTCTTCTCTACGGGCATGCAATCCTGCTGCGCCATTCCTACAGTGGCATGGTATGTAACAGGATTTGATAGCAGCAATGATTTGTTCACTGTATGAAAGCTATGTTTGACTGTACCTAGACTGTTGCCATTTATTGATATTGGGAGAACCATTCACATCAGAGGCTTTTTACCCTTGGTTCATGCAATTTTTGTAAAAAAAAAAAAAAAAATAGATGTCTAGAAATGTGAGCTGAAGTCATTTCTCTGTAAGTGAAAAAATGAAGTCCAGATCCATACTGTTGAGTTCTCTGCTCCTTAGTTTATGCTGAATTGATAATTTCCCAGTGCTTTTCCCTTGATTATTATGTATTGCATAAACTGTGACTGAATCAGCAGCTAGCTGGTAACCTGTTGGAAACAGAGTGGGAAAGGATATTCCTTTGTAGACATGTTTGGCCTTAATTTTCAGTTTCCCAAAGAATTTTACTGGTTCAGAGCTGTTTAATGATGGGTGAGTCTTCATGGAGCTGAACTTTGATGTAGCCAGCTCCTATTTCTACTCTTGCTATTCCTATCTCAATGGAAATATAATGTGGATAAAATCTGAGAGCTTACTTTAGAACATATACTTTGATCAAATCTCCTTGAGAACCATACAGATTAGAAAGTGTTTATGCTCTTGACAGTAACTAGTAAGGATAATTTAAGAATTGCTATTGTATTAGCAGATTTTTATATTCCAGTTCAGACAAATACAGGCACAACAAATGATGTGTGCTTTTTTTCTGTTATAGTATCTGTGCTGCCTTTCAACGTCTCGATCTTCGATGGATAAGCTGGCATTTGATGTAGGATTGCAAGAGGATACCACAGGTAAGGACTAGTTTAGTAGACTAAATAATGAGGAATACTTTCAATCTAAAAATCAGAATAGAAACCTATAACATATAAACAACATAAAAATTAAGACTATTTAAGGACTGAAGAAGCAGAAGTTAATATTCTTGTCTTTAACACATTAAATATATTCTAATAGATTTTGTAATTTATTTTCTATGAAACATAAGTATGTCTTTTGATATTTAAGTATAAATTTATAACAGTGAATATAAGGAACATTTTCAAGTACTGTGACAGTAGGCGCCTTCTGCTGAGATTTTTTTTTTTTTAACTTGAATTATTTTTATCTTAGGGAATTACAAACATGAAGTGTCAGTAGAAATGGAAAAGCATAATTGATTTTGGATTTTATTTTAATCATTGTTTTAGATGCTTTTTTTGTGTGTGGTGTTGTTGTTGTCCTTACTGATGTTTTTTCCCACATCTTTGTCATAACTCTCAGTGAAATATTTTTCAGTAATTTTCCCAGAACGTTAGCAGGAAAGTGACAGGGAAGTTCTTTAATAAGGGTGGCCTGGACTGGGTTTCATAGAAAACACAGAGAGCCTCCTTCTTGCACAACTCCTCAGCTTCTGTTGCAGAGGTCTTGCTGTCTGCATGGTTGAATTTTTTATGCTTGAGTTTCTAGCAGATTGATGGGGAGGGAGTGATGCTAGTTATTGAAAACAGATGGACACTTATTTTATCCAGCTAAAAACTAGGTCAAAACTTTAGGACTGAGGCAATAGTAAATGTAATGAAATTGCTATTGGACTTTCTTTTCAATTTCTTTCTGTCTTGTTACTCAACAATGATACAGGTGAGGCGTGCTGGTGGACTATCCATCCTGCTTCTAAGCAGCGATCAGAAGGGGAAAAAGTGCGTGTTGGAGATGACCTTATTTTAGTCAGCGTCTCTTCTGAAAGATACTTGGTAAGTAGCGTAAGAATATTTGAATGGTGCCTTCTCTGTAGAAAAAACAAGTCAGTAAATGTATTGCACTAAAATTTGATATACATTTTAATCTCCAAAAGTACAGATTAAAATTTTTAAACTGGTATTTAATAGCACGTTGCAAAAAATGTACTGAACGCCTGTAGAGTGAGGCATTAAAATGGGAATGATTTGATTTGTGTTCATTTAAATAATATATAAAAATTGAAACATTCTTAAATGAAGAAAAGAGGAAAACATAGAGGAATCTTTTTCAATTACATAACTGAGTTCTGAATTCCACAGCACTGTCATGAATTAAAACTATACTAAATTTTTGGAATGTTTGGAATGGTTTTTAAAAGGTCCTTGTGTTCATAGAATAATGAATGGTATAGCATAGAATGCTACTGACATGCCATAATTAAAATACTTAAATTGTTACTTGAATTAATAATTAAATATAAAGAAATTATTTTAAAACTTGGAGTTAGCTTCCTTTTATCATTGCTTTACATAGCTTTCTTCCTTGTTAAAGCATCTCTTTGGCACTTTAAGATGTTGGTTTTTTTTTTTGGTATTCTTAGGGTTGTAAGCCCCTGAGCTATTCTATCTTAAAAACAAAACAAAAAACCCAACAACCAAAAACAAACAAAGCAAGAAAAAAAAGCAAAGCAGCCCCAGCAACTACAAAAAAGATCTAAAGAATGAACGTCTACTGGAAGTTTCTGTAAAACTCAGCCCGAGTGATTTCCTAAATCTAGATACAAATGAAAAAAGTAATTTCTAAGGGTGCTTATTTTTAGCATTATCAAGAGCATTGTTACAACTCTGCCTGTGACATTAATTTTTATTTTGTAGCCTTTATTTACTTTTTATGTTATGAAATAGTATTTAATAAATAGCTTCTGTGGTATTTAGAAAAAGAAGTGAAGAATTTAATGAGATAAAATAACATGATTTTTCTCTTCATTAAATTAAACCTGTTCTTCCTTCTTTTGAGAAGACATAGAAAAGTGGGGATAAAATATATTATAATTTCAACACCTAAATAAAAGCATAGTAACTTATGTAGTGAGTTATTTTTGTAGGTGGAAATTGTGACAACTTTCTGTTCATCTTCATATTTTAAAATTATTATTATTGTTATTTTCTGGGAAAAATCACAATTAGCTTCACTGAAAAAGCAAGTTATTCTGGACAAAATTAATGAGGAACTTTATTCCTGGAAACATTTTATTTAAAGATACTGAATTTCTTTGAAATATATTGAATTATTCAATTCACTTTCTGGATTTGAGTTTTGCTCAAGATCATTTCTCTATATAGAAATAAGTAATAAAAACACGAATCTATTTTAAATTTGAATAATTATTAAAGCAATTTCAATTATTCAATTTTAATTTTATCGTAGGAAGGAGGGACTTAGCAAAATTCATTTTGCTTTTACACTCACTCCCACATTTTATTAATGCATGCAGTTCCAGATTAAACTAAGAGTTGATGGACTATAAAGCTTCACAAGCATCAAAATATTTATGTTTTTACTACTTTGTAATTCTATTAGCAGTAAACAATTTATAAAACATGATAAAGACTGAAGCACCCAGCTACCAGTGGGTGAATACTTTTCATGAAAAATGTCTCTTTATCTTAAGCTATTAGGCTTATTCCATTGGGCTTCAGATCTACAGATCTCAAGTCTAGAAATTGTGAAATTGGAGATATTGAGTGAAAATGAATAACAGTATTTTGGGTATATACTTTAGAAAAATGTAACCCCTTCCAATAAAGTCACATTTAGTGTTTTCCACAACTATAAAGGAAACTGACTGACTCAAACTGGCACTAAATAATATACATCAAGTTTTTATTTTCTACAATGTAAAATTGAAATATCATAATAATGCATGAATCCAAAAAATAGTCTTTTAAAAAGTAATCACTGTAATTTTATTTGAAGTGTGGTAGAGTTGAATAGCTCTTACTTAGAGAATGTAGCAACTAATACCTTTAACAATAGCTAAGGACCGATGAAGCTGTTTTTATAAATGCAACTTGACTTTGAGACCAAGTAGTCTTGATTGGATCCAAGTAAGGAAATTTTTTTTCTGATGGTGAGGAATTCCTCAGATAGATCTCTTGATAAAGAGTGAAGTTTGACAGGTTTCTCAGGGTTAGATTTAAATACATTATGTATTTACACTTAAAAGTTCAGGAAAAGGTAAGTCATATCAAAGTCATGGTGTTGCAAGAAATACGGTTGTAACATCATTGTTTTGCATTATTTGCTGTTTCCAAGTAATTTGCTACCTCTGAATTAAAATATGCAAATAAACAATATTGGAACAAAGACTTGCATGTCATGATAACAGATGAGTAGAGTTCATTCACAGGCTGTCTCATCTGCCTTTTTCAAAATGTATCCAGAATATAGTGTAATTTGAATCATACAGAGTGACCAGGAGAAATACATCAGCCCAATTAGTATATAGCAAAGAGATGTTTTGTGATTTATAGAGCTACCACTGAAACCTAAGCCAAAATTGTTCTATTTCATTTCTTGAGGTTTTGCAGGGCCAGAAACTAATGTAATAGTTCCAGCAGATTTCTTAGGCATGTTAGCATGTAATGCTGCAGAGTTTTGCCTTGCCTGTTGTTATTTACTCATCATAGTAGCTTTCAAAATTGCTAATTCTGAATTGTTTAGAAATTGTTAATTTTAATTTCAGTCAGATTTGTGAAATCTCTGGAAAACAGTAGTCTTCTAAACATTCAATAGAGGTTCCTTAGACAAGAAATCCAAATACAAAATGCATAATGAAGATAAAAATGAAAATTAGTAGTAATGAGTACAGTGATATACAGGCTGAGAAGTCATAAAAGCAGGGGAAAGAATTAAAATTTAAATTCACAGTGCAGGGGTTTCAGTAGCAATCAAAAATTCCTATGTTGGGATATGTATGTAGTTGGTGTCCTGACTCTAATGTTGGTCTGAAGCTATGCTATGCAAACATGCACTGTATGAAAAGGCCTTGATGTTTATTTTTCTTAAACTTAACTGTTCTTTTTTTTTTTTTTTTTTGTAATCATTTTAAACTAATGTATCACTTCTTTTGAAGTGAAGCCTTTTCCTCAGATACCTTTCTTGGTTTAAGTAATGTCATCACCATTCAAAATTAGTATCTTCTGAATTGAAGCAAATTACTCCAAAGACAAAGCAAGTACCTGTTATCTGTTGTGAACAACTTGGCAGGTTCCTGCATGTTGGAAAGGAACTTCTTCCTTATTCATATATAGTGACATTGTTTATTTTGGCTCTTAGCTTAAGTTCTTCTATTTATTATCAGAGATTTTGGACAGCTCCCTCACACAAATAAATATCTGAACCATTTACTGACGCAAGACTAGGTAACACAGCAATGCACAGTTGCTCCCCACTTGCCCAAATAATTTCATTTTTTTCTCCAAGAAGAATGAAGCATAGTAGCTGGACTTTGCTTTGTTATGTGTGAGAGCACAGTTCTACCCAATTTGTAGTTATAAAATGGGAAAAAAGGGATTTTTTTTTAAAATCATTTGAATCTGCCTAAACAAACCTGAAATGAGTGGAATAAAGGCAGTGTGAAGCTGCTTTGTTATACCACTCATAATGCAGTTCCCACGGAGTCTTTATACCATTTGAAATGTTATTGTGGAGGCTGGTAGATCTTCCCCGTTATTAAGGTTGTCAAGCTGTTCTGCCTTATAAAATGCTACTGCCAAGTGCTTATAATCAAGTGCTCAAAGTGTCAAAATTCACTGAGTAAAAACAGTAGCATCTATTTCTTCATTTATTTATTTATTTATTTATTTATTTTTCAAATTAATCTGAGATTTTTTTCGGTTTATCCAGAAGAGGTCATTAGTCGCTAAGGCGAAAAAAAAGTAATTCACCTCATTAAAAAATTCATCAAATTTTCTTGAAAACTTTGATCATCCCATGCTTTATAATCAAAATATGAAATTAGAAAGTGACATTTTGATATAGTGCATGTGTTTTTTGGCAACTAGGAAGAAAGAGGACAACTACCTCCCTGTTACTCTAAAACAAAAAACATTCTGAAATACTGCATTTTTTTTTCTTTTAGTAGATAAAAATCTAGCGACTTTTTCCTATTCTGCACCAGCTAGACCTCTTGAAGCTCCTTTGTGATGGACTGTTCAAACTCCTTCCCAAGTGAATAATTAAATGTGCCCCTAGCTTAGTGAAATCAGCAGTTACTTGTGTCAGTTGGCAAGGTGTAGATGAAGCTAGACATTATATTGACATCTGAGAACCTGGTGCATCGTGTGCTGTCAGAGATCTGCTGCCATTTAAGAAGTGTGGAGGACAGAACTATGAAAAAGTAGAAAGTTTAAAATCCAGGTGATGTAGCAGAAAGAGGAACCTGGGACTGAAATGGTAAGGAGGGAAACTGAGTGGGACTTGGTGATAGGCTGAAGAGATCATAGAACCATAGAATGCCTGGAATTGGAAGAGAACTTGAAGATCATCTGCTTCCGACTGCCTGCCTTGGTCAAGTTGCCAACCACTAGATCAGGCTGCTCAGGGCACCATCCAACCTTTCCTGGAAAGCCTCCAGGGATGGAACACCCACAGCTTCTCTCAGCAACATATTATAGTACCTCACCATTCTCTGAGTAAGGTGTTTCCCCCGAATAGCTAATCTAAATCTCCCCTCTTTTCATTTAAAACCATTCCCTCTTGTCCCATCACTGTCAGATAATGTAAAAAGTTGTTTCCCTCCTGTTTACAAGCTTCTTTTAAGTGTTGGAAGGTTGCAATGAATTCTTGTCAGGTCCCTCAGCCTTTCTTCATAGGAGAAATGATCCAGCTGTGTGATCATCCTTGTGGCCTCCTCTGGACCTGCTTCAGAAGCTTTGCATTTTTCTAGTGCTGATGTCCCAAACCTATATCCCCACTACCCAGAAGTCTCACAAGGGCATAGTAGAAGCTAGCAATCTCCACCCTTGCATGGGAAGCTGAAGGGCAGCAAGCTGCAAGAGATTAATGTGTCACATGGGGCAAAATTTGGTGAACAGGGAGGAGTGGGCACCTGCTCATTAAAACTTTATTAGAAATTTGGGACAGGAAAATTGCACTGTTCTGGCAGGGAGAATTGTATGAAGAACTAGTGGAGTGGGACTGGGTTCAAAGAGTGATGTGAGAGATGTCCAAAGAAGGAGTGGTGTGGCTGAGAAATCCTCAACTGCTGGACAAAGGTTCCATCAGAGGAATGTCTAGGGTTGAGAAATGAGAGAAATATTGAGAAGGAGGTATTGTGAGTTTCTCATGCATGGGAAGGAGGAGGCTGAGCAAGAAAAATTCCAGAAGGCCAGGCTGAGGCTTAGTAGGTCTGAAGATAACTTTTTGATGCAGAAGAAAATATTTATTAGGATGGCAGGATAGGCTGCAACTTGTTTGAGAATCTGTCTTGGCTAGGTGAGGTATAGGGGACTGGGATAAAGATTTGGAGAGGGAAAGAAAATAGGAGAGGCCTGGAACAATTAGACTAGATAGCTACCTTCAGCAACTGTCTAGGAAACCAACTGTTTTAAAGTGCATTTGTCATCCATGTAGTGCTGACAGCCTTCTCCTCCTGGAGTTTTTCTGTTAGTTTAGGTGATATATGCCTAACATGTGGGTGTTAGAATAATGCCACCTACTGTATGTGTGGTGATTTCTTTTCACCTAAAAAAAAAAAAAGTAGAAAAATTATATACCATAAAAATAATTTTCTTACACTTTAAAGTAGTAGGTGTTAGAAAATGTAAAAATACCCAGAACTAATATGTGTTATGAGATCACTTAAATGTACAGTCAGAATAGCTTTGTATGGAACGCTATCTCGGTGCTGGTGATGGAATTTTAAAGGTTATGTCAGTCCTTAGTAGCAGAGAGTCTATAGAACAAAGACTTTGAAGATGAAATATCAGGCTGAGAACTTAAGTTGGAAATGAGCATTATAATGTTTAGCTGATTGTTTTCCTGGAGAATTACATTCTCTATCAAACCTTGTTTTGGAATTTGCTGAGCAGGTCATCATTTATAGCAGTCTTGTTTTCAAATGCATGTTGAGTTTTGTTGTTTTTTTCTTACTGGCTGGGTGCCTGAGTCATCATGGCTCTGAGATCTCATTCATCTGCCTGAAGTTGAAGTCCTGGAGTTTCTCAGTCATGACATCCGCAAGAGATGAGAATAGAAACTGTGCCTTAAGGATTAGGGCTGCATAGAATGCAATTTATGGCGGGAATAAACTTTTTGTGATCTCAACTTGGGGCATACTAGGGTAATAGAAATTTTTAGTGTAAGTGGTGTGCATCCTCTTCTCATTGGAAAATGGTTCTACCGTGCTACTCCTTTGGGATTTTGAGAAAATGATTTCAATAGTATATGTTGTATTTTCTGAAGTGCTATAATTGATGGTAGCAAAATAAATGCCTATGAGGAAATTAATAATGCTCTTCTTGAGACTTTAAAGAGTTGACTGTGTTGAATAAAGCATGAGGCTACAGACTGAAGATTGAGGAGCAAACAAAACACTAAACAGTTATTCATGAAGTGAGCCCCGTTATCCTTTTTTTTTTTATCATTTATTCAATGAGGCAACACTTCCTTGAAAAAAATCACATGGGATCTTGACATTGGAGAATGTAATATATTGCACATATCAGAACACCTTCAGTTTCAGTAGACTAATTTGATATTTTTTAACTTTTGGTGCTTGATTCTGCAAAATTTATGATGTTTTGTAAGTGAATGCATGTATTTTTAATCATAATACATGATAATAATTTGAAGGGTAGTAGCTGTTGTGCCTTAGTAGTCAATGACTTAGTGTCTGGATGGAGGTCTATGACAAGTGCTGTTTATCAGGGATCTGTACTGGGACCAATGCTATTTAACATTTCATCAGTGACATCAGTGGTGGGACTGAGTGCATCCTCAGCAAGTTTGCGGATGTCAACGAACTGTGTGGTGTAGTCAATACACATCTGATAGGTAGGATATCATCCAAAGAGACCTAGACAGGCTTGAGCAGAGAGCCCAGGTGAGGGCTCACTGCTGGTTCACCTGGATCGTGGCAACTCCCACATTCAGTAGAAGCTGGAGGATTGAGCACAGCACAATCTGATTTAGTACTTGATCCATTGGCAGGGGAACTGGAACTTGATTATTCTTGGGATTTCTTAAAAACCACGCTTTTCTATGAGTCTATGATTTTAGTGGTTACAGATCATAAGGAGAACTAAGATTTAAAAACAAAAAAAAAAGGAAACACAGACTTCCACCATCTGTTCTCTCTGGGATTTTCTGCTTTCCTGCCATGCATCTGGAATTGCCTGCTGTCAGTGATGTGATAGTGGATTAGAGTATATGCGATGCCTGATTTGTAATGGAAGTTTTTGTGTATCTGTGAGCTTCAGCTACTACTATCCTACTGCTGACATTACCTTTATGCTGAGTGGGGATGCTGGGAAGTGTTGGTATGGTGCTAAACATTCTTCCATTATCAATTGAAAACTTCTCTGTGTTTGCAGATTCACCATCTAGCTGTTTAAGTCACTTCAGAGAAATGCAAAGGAAACAGGATATTTTTAGGACTTTATATGAAATTTCCTGTGCTTTGCCCACTTCGGAATGAAATTTGGATTTCCATTTCTTTTCTGCAATGTAACTTTATTTATTTGTTCAAGATGTTTCAATACATTTGAATGTCTTGCCACTTTGAGACATAATCTCAACAGTTTACGGTCTAGTTTGGCCAGGTTCTGTGACAATTGGGGTGGGGGACCCATGGATCCACGCCCTGGGAAAAGGGAAGGGGGAAAGAGAAAAAGGAAAAGGGAGATGGGCCTAAAAACAAAACAGCAGCAATGATCTGAGGAGGAAAGCTAATTTCCTAATAAGATATCAGAATGCAAAATAACACAATATAATTGAAATTGAAGCTAATAAATAAATAAAATGAGAGAGCGTCTGAGAACCTTCAGCTAAACACTGAAGGTAAGATGGCTAGGGAGCACCCCCTCTGGGTTGATCCAAGAGGAAAGAGCCTCTGTCTCATGACACGCAAGCAGTTTTTATCTTTCCCTCTGAACAGAAAATGGAAAAATGCAAAGCAACGCAAAGTCCTCTGGGGTACGTAGTTCCTCTTCTCTTCTGAGACAGAAGTACCCTGAGCTATTGATGATCCATGGAGCTGGAGCATTAACTCTTTAAGTCCCACTGCACTGCATGTTGTTAAGATGTGGAATACCTATAACAAAAATCTTCAGACCATGACACATAAACACACACACACACAAAATAAATAAATAATGGAATAGAAATTTTAGACAGATATAGTTTAATACTTCTATTTCTTTTGATAACTCTCTTCCTTGTGACTGAATTATTTTATTTATTTTGACATTATCAGTATATCACTGAATGTTATTTACAAAATATTTTTTGCATTGCTGAGTTGGGTAATAAATTTTAATAGAAATTTTACCTGTTAATTAGGAAGAGAACGTATGCTTTAGATTCTAGAGTCTGCATCATTGTAATTTTTGATTTTTGCTGAAACTTGCTAAGTCCTCTTATTTTTTTTATTTGAATAATTTTTTTCCTTTTCTAATAAAAAAAGGGATTTTAATTGCTTTCTCTTTTTAATCATTTTTTTTTGGTCTTTGTTCTTGATTTTTTGTTTTGTTGTTGTTGTCTTGTTACGCATATGGTGATGTACTTTTTGGCTTCTTTGCCAAGACAGAAATATCTTTGAGGTGGATATCTCTCTCTGTTTCTTTGCTTGCTCTCAGGTTGTTTAAAAACAGTAGAGATACCTGTGAAGTCCTTTCCCTCACTCTGATGCATGCATTCTTGTCTATGTACCTATTATGGGAATGTATCTGTTCAAGACTCTTAACATTTCAGGTGCTCTTGGACCATTGAGAAAAGGTACTTGTATGGTGCAAAACTGAAGACTCTACCCTGATTATTGCAGTCACTTTAAAATGTAGAGAAAAGAACAACAGCAAGGGCTGTCAAAATATCTGAGCATAGAAAAGAAATAGATTGAATTTTATCCTTCTCCTGGTACACACTCGTGGCCTCCATCTCTGCACCAACTTACTCTAACTCTTATGAAGCAGTATGATTGTTGCCACTGTTGTGTGCAGCAGTGAAGCACACAGATAAGGCAGACAAATGTTCTGCTTTGTATTCTGTTCTCAAATTCTGCCATAAAAGAAGCTTTCTCAATTATTCTTTTTCTTTTGCTATTTTCACATTTACAAGATAGAGAATGAAGCTGAGATGTAATAATGTAAAGTGTAGGTAGAAATAAATACTGCTAGATGACATGTTAGTACTGACACACAGTAGCTAAGAGGAAGGCTGAAGAAAAGATTGACTTTATTTTCCTCTTCACACTTATATGTTTTGAAGAGCAGAAGTATTAAGTTTCTTTTCTGGTGTAAAGAATATGTAAGTTGAAACAGTTTGTATTCCCAAAGCGTAGCCTGCATCTTTTCTGTGTGGCATCTGTGTATCCCTTTTGCGCATACTGATTGCAAAATTTAAAATGCATCATCTTGTTATTTGCAGATGTAAATGCAGTTATGCTGCTGTAATCACCACTGAAAGGTTCTTGTGGAAATTACTTTGGTTCCTTAGCTCCTCAGTGAACTTGAATTTACTGTGCTCTTCTTGAAGACTGGGGAACAGAGATGTGACTTATTGCGTTTCTACAGAGCACTATAGAGTTTATAACATGGCAGTGAGTTCAGTTGGGAAACCTGTGTTATTCTGGGAGATTTTAGTCGTAGAGTTTAAACTCGAAAAACTGCACTTAGACTGTAGTGTTTGTGTTCATAAAATATTGTAATTTATTTCCGAAACATGAGTAGAAACATGTAACAGGTTAAATGCTATTTTTGGTTATTTTCACGCAAAGAAAAATCTAGCTTTTTGGGTAAGTTTGGACATTAGTGCAGAGAGAATAATATTGGAGAAAGAGGATGCTGGAGAATCTTCCTTTGAACAGTGAAGGCTAGCAGGATTAGAAAAGGCATCAGGACTCCCACACCCCAAATATTTCTGCATTGAAAGTAGTGTTCCTTCATACTTGAAAGACATGTTGGAAGTGATCCTCATAGATGAGACCAAGCTGCTACAAGATATGGAAGCTGCTCTAGATCACATGTCAGTGTCATGAATGTTGCATACAGAATTTGCATTTCCTTTTCAGTTTTATCCTGCTGAAAGTAGCAAACCAAGCAGATAAGCTTTGAATAAATTACCATTTGGCAGCAGGTTGCCTTAAAACAATGTTGGGATTGTGAAATATAGCACTGAAAATTTAGGCAATGACTAAGAGGTTGGCATTTTTTATTCTTGTTCCTTTTTTTTTTCCCTTCTCTAGAGCAAATGACCTAATTGACTCCTTGATTATTGACTGACAAATTGCTTCCGCTAGAGGGTCAAAGCTTCATTTTATAGTTTGCTGTGTTCGGGGAACAAATTTATAGTCAAGGGGATCTTTTCATGTTTTCATTTGCAAATTGAAGTATTCACCAACCAATCTAGGGACATGAAGGAAAGAATAGGATTGCAAAGATGTACTCTAAACTGTAGTGGTGGCCATGTATTAAGAAATGTATTTCAAACTTTGAAAAAATATAATTCTCCACTTAAGACATCTGGATTATAATCAGAGCTGTAATAGGAGGGATAACTGATGAAAATATACAGTACTCTGATGAGAGGAGTCAGCAATGAATTATTTTTCAGAGATCTGTCTATAACATTTAGCTCTAATTCAGTTGATACCATTGTGTATGAAAATAAGTTCATTAACAATACAAAGCACCTACTGAAAGACCTGCCCTGTTGATGGCAGATCTGAGTGATATGGTGGTTATCCTCTTCCTGTTCTGCTCAACAGGTCATTTGCTCAATAAACTTTCTCTATTACATGTGTTGAATTACACTGGTGTTGTAGAAATAAATGGCTGTTGTGAGTTCTGTTACACTGTATGTCTGTAACTGTTACAGACATAAACATAAATAAGCTGTTGTGCTATCTCTTATATCATCATGAAGCCAGGAGAATGAACTCTACATGGGTTGTTGGGAGTCTACTACTTTCTGACCTCCACTGGCACTTCAGTGCTCTGTGTTATGAATGATTTTACTCCAAAGCTGTTAATATTGATTATAACATACAGAAATAGAGATGTGTGTGTGTATATGTGTATGTATGTATATACATATATATATATATATACCTTATGGTATATCAATAGAATGATGTGGGACAAAGGCTTTGTATAGATGTGTGTAAAATATGCTAATATGCCTTGAGCTTAGAATTTCTGTGATAATAATACCATTGCAGGAAATGAAAATCACAAAGGCACTAAAAACAATTCTAATTTTTAGAAGAGAATTCACAGAAGGTGAGCAGTATCACAGTAAATGAAGTGCACCCATTTAATTTTTAGGCAGTAATCAAATCTTTCAGGGGAAGATATTTTCAGATTAGCTTGTATCATTTCTGTAGGAATATATTTTGGAAACTCCCTCATGATCCTTACAAAATTCATTATTTTATTTCTTTGATCTAATGACTTGAGGAAGCAAAAAAATCATTAAGTGCTGATTTACCGAAAAAGCAAATTAAGTCACCTCACAGTATCCAGACTTCATGGAAAATACCATTATGTACAAAAGGAAGAGTACCGATGTAAGATCCCTGCAGCATTTAATAGTGGGTTCTACAGAGCGTTTGCAAATGTCTAAGACCCTAAAAGAGTTGACTGTTTTTTGGGGACGTTTGATGTACTAGTTTTTAGCTTTATTTCCGTTGTCTCCTGAAGAGTACACAGATCTGTCTTTGTGACTGATTTATAGTCAATAGCAAAAATCTGTGTATGATTCAACAAAGAAAATGCTTAACATTGTTACTGTAATTGCAATGAGATTTCTATTTAAATCCCAAGTAAAACTCTCTCCTTTCCTGTTTTTAGCATCTCTCCTATGGCAATGGTAGCTTACACGTTGATGCAGCTTTCCAGCAAACTCTTTGGAGTGTAGCACCTATCAGTTCAGGAAGTGAATTTGCCCAAGGTAAGATTTACTCTATTTTTGAAAGACTGATGGTAAAAGAAGTACCTGAAGAATCCGATTTTTCTAGAAAGTGTGACTGAAATATAAGAATGAGGTTTCCCTTAGATTTATTCATTGGCTTGACTATTTAAATACAAATGTTCTAAAAACAGATTTCCAAATTCTGCTGGAAAACATACTTGTGGTTTTCTACGTACTAACAGCTAATCCAAATCTTATTTTACTAAATATAAAGTAATATTCATACAGGTTTTTAAAAAATTTCTTCTGGTTTTGATTTCAATTGTTAACTCAGATTATTCTGGTAAATGCAGTCCTGGTTGCATATTCCGAAGACTGAGAAAAAAACTCACATTGCTAAAGTGGAAACTGAATTATACAACTGTAACTCTTTTTGTATCAGTACAACACTTCTCGAGTTGTTTTAAAAATCTAACCAAACAGTGAATCTTAGAGAAACTTTGATCATCTTAAAAACAAAAAAGATGAGAGAACCTGTTAGATGAATTCCTGTGTCCTTCAAGGATTTAATCTGAGCATAGATTCCTGAGCTTTTTTAGTCTAGGACTGGTTTTGACTGGCAAGATGAACTCTAGATTTGATCCAGAAACCTTTGCTTTGTTTTTAGTCACAATCTCGCTGTTGGACTGCCAGGTAGAAGGAGAAAAGGGAAAGTAGAAAAATCAGATATGGAAAGTTTGGAACTAAATACAGAGATAGAGAAGAAAATGTGCAAAGATAGGGCTGGGAAAAGGAGAACTGGAAGTTACTAACAAGATGCTGAAAACTATGTGCTGATTGAAAGAAACTTCTGTTGGTGCAGGGCATATAATGAAGAAAAATGATCTGTTTGTAAGTGATTGGAGAGAATGATGTGCTTGTCCTCAGAGTCTAGAAAAGAAGCAATAAAAGTAGGGAAGATAGGCACGAGTGCTGTTGAAGAACACAGGATGGAGTGAGAGGAAGAGAAAAAAAACCCACAATATCTGGAAGGCTAGAATACCTCTTCAAGTAGATTATATTAGGAATTGGATGTGTGGGTGATTGCATAGAATGGTGCAGATGGATAAAACTGTATCTTGTTGGGCAAGAAAAGAGTACTGGAAGCAGGATATAAAATTCTAGGAACTTGAGTAGGAGTGCTTTTGTGAGGAGTGTATAGTTGAGAAGTATGAAAGAGAAGACAAGATGGATAGAGACAGTATAGAGCAACTTTGAAAATTTGTTCTATTTAAAAGTTAGGTTTTTTTTTTTTGATACTGCAAATTTCATCATGAAAGAAAAAGGTTGTCTGAGTTAATACTGGCTTCACAGAGAAGAGAAAACTCAGTGTCATCTTTTTCAGAAAATTCAGGCTACAAAGCTCTATGATTTTTAGATTCTTGCAGAATAATTGCTTTTGTAAAAAAAACCAAACAAACAAAAAAAACCCCAACCTTTAGGGTCCTTCTGTCATTTCCTTGAATTTTCACATACAATTATTTGGAAAAGGTGAAACACTGAATTTTCACATTAGTTCTGTTTATTTATTTGTCTGTTTTTTAATTAAATATTTCTATTTTCAATTTTGCTTGTTCAGATTTCAGGGACAGCAAGACCCAATCTCTGTATGTTCACTGTTTTGTACTATAGGAATCATTATGCACATTCAGGTAGTCTGATGTGGCTTCTGTCCTGATAAGTTATTAAAAATGCTAGTGCGTTGCCAACCAGGATCCTCAACTGGATTGTGAGAAACATTCTGTTGATGCTTTCTATGTTCCGATTTGTTGCTTCATTCTGTCACTCCATTCTCCCCTCCATTCACTTGCCCTCCCACCAGCACTGGTATGGAGTTTATATTAGTAAGTCCAGTGTCTTAGTAGCTGAGACTCACCTTTGTGCTACACTGCATCTCTGCAATTGGCACACATCAATATTAAGGCTTTCCTGGCAATTTGGGATGCATACCTCCACAATGACAGAATGTAGTGTTATGTTATATGTTTGTACCCCCAGGATATCATGTGAAAATGATGTAATGTAGTTTTGTTAGCTGTGCATTTTCTATATTTACATTTCTGTGCATTTGCTTTGTTGCTTTGCGTTTCTGCTTTCACATGTCTCAGATGTAGGCTTTGCTGAGTATTATCTTTCTTTTTTTTAAAGGGAAGATCAGCTGGAGTTTTGTGAGAATTAGTGTAAAACCTTGTTCTAGCAAATCCAGCAAATGCTACTGTAATCCATGCTCTCTTCTTGTAATTGCTGAATGACTATGGCATTTGGTGTGTATGAACATACTATATACACTTCAGTAAAACAGTAACCAAAGTGGAGAAAATTACTTCAAAATGGGGGAAGAAGAAAGTAAAGCCAATTTTGTTAGGATCAACAAATGTTAGAATACTTCATCTTAACCAAAACTTCCCATTAACAATAGATAAATAAGTTATTAGACTTTTGCTATTCTATTTGTGTTCACAGAGAAAAACTCTTATCCTTGCAGGACTCTTGAAACAATTGAAGTGAAATTATTTTGAAATGAAAACAAGGTATAAACAGTCCAGGAAATGAAAAAATATTGGAGTGAGGTATATGTAAATAAAACAATTTCTTTTTATAGGCAGTTCTGCAAAACTGATGTCCTGGTTTTATCAGTATCCCATATCATGACATCATGTGGCAAGCTGTTTAGTGCCAACAGCAGCTGGCTTACACAGAAGTCAATTTAACAAGTCAAAACAGAGTTTAGAGTTGGATCAAGTGATTTGCAATTTTTGTGCTGTGATATAAGTGAGGATGAGGTGGGGGCCCTTTTAATACACAAGACAATAAAAAAAACTACTGAGGACTGAACACCTCCATATTTATACTGACACAGTTCAACAGAAAATTTATTAAATATTATTACTCCCACCTGGATATAGCTCTCTGCATCGAACTGAGAGCTTAAAGTTGAAAGATTCAATACTAAATTTAGCCTTATAAATACTAATCTGTTACTGATTTTAGAAGTTAAAGAAAATAGATCACAAAGTGTTTCCAGTTAAGATTTTTTTTCCCCAATTATCTGTGACTACACATTAGCATCAAAGTAAACCTATGTAATTTGTACAGTATGTGTGTTGTGTCCTCAACACACATAAGTTTTCTCTTACATCTAACTGTGCAGATCTCTAGCTTACATATTGTGAATACAGAAATAGCTTCAAATTATTATTCCAATGAAATATATTTTTAGTATTTTTGTTATAATGCTAAACCAAGGGAATTAAATTCGTAAGTCTTTCAAAAATGTTGAATTTTATATGAAACAGTTCCAGCAAGAAGGTAAGATGAATTTAGAAGTTAGGTGTACTGTAAGTGCTTGTTCAGCTGAGAAAAAATACTTGAATTGCACTTAAAAACTACTAAGACTTAGTGCTCTCCAATGACTAGGTTATGATACAGTATTTGTAGGATAACAATTTTTTTTTTTTTTAAAGTCACATCTCTGAAACAAAGAGGTTGTCGGGAAGTCATTTGTTTTATTAATATTTTTTCTGTTAGAATTATGAATTTGTTTTCAGTTCCTGACTTTCCAAATGTTGAGATGCTATGCATATGCTTTGTGCTTTAATCTGTGGAAACACTTATTTGCCCCTGTAAACTGGAGAGCTAAGTGTTTGCCTTTGAATTTGCATGTATTGTGGTAGTGTATTCTGTATAGGGGTTTATCTTTAGTGTACCAATAAATCGTACTTTCATTTTGGGACTCAGAGTTTTGAGTCAATCTTCCCAGTTTTTCCTCACAGGAAACTTGACAACAAAAATAATTTAAAATTTAATACATAAGCACATCTGTGTATTGTTAGCAATTCGACTGGAATCCTTTTCTGAAAGAAAGGTCACAAAATGTGCAGGTAAAATGGAACAGAAGTGCATTCCACTCTATTTATTTTATTCTGTGATGGAATTACTTCCAAGTTTCAGCTGCACCAATCTTTATCTGAGTTGCATTAGTTCTGTATGATCCCTTTTCTATGACTTTCTCCTGATCTGTCCTTTTCTGTTTTCTGATCTGGAGCTTGAATTTCCAGGGAATGGGATATCTTCCCGTTACTCTGACTCTCTTTTTAGTGTAACTTAGAGGGTAAAGAAATAAAATAAACTGATTCACTTTATTTTCTTCTTTTTATTAAAGGATATCTGATAGGTGGGGATGTTCTGAGGTTGTTGCATGGTCATATGGATGAATGCTTGACAGTCCCTTCAGGTGAACATGGAGAAGAACAAAGAAGGTAAGATTCCACCTTAGAATAGAACAGTAATGCAAATTACTGTTTTAGAATTGAATGTAATTTGAAGTATAAATTTTGGAAGGATATTTTTATGAGTCATTCGTAAGAATGACTCAATTCATGAACTTTGGGCATTAAATTATTGCTTTTATATTTTTTTTGTATTGATCAGATATTTCTGGGTGTAAAAACAGGAGTACCTGTTGAAAGTGGACTTGGTCCAGCAGTATGAAACAAAATGCACTGAGTTGGAGGGTGGATACTGAAAATTGAGTTTCTGAACTGAACACTTCATGGCTTTATTTTATCCTCTCTTCCTAGCTTATAATCAAATCTAGAACAAGTGCCTGAAACCTCTACATCTGCTATTAGTTGGGTTGTTGTGATGTATTAAATAGCACGTGAACACAATAATTATGGTTATTTTCTTATTTAAAATGTTAGTGTTATTTGTTTTATTGTTCATCAATTTATTTTTTTTATATTTTGATAACATCATTATCTTTTCTGACTTAATAATACTGTGAATGAAATCTATTGTTATCTGTGTTGCTTTTTTTTTTTTTTTTATGTACAACTTATAATATCTCAGTATATTGTATATTAAGACTACTGCTGAGTCCTTCAAGGCTACTACTATGGGTATTGATCTCCGGTGTACCTGACATTGTAGTCTAGAGCTTAATTTTCAGTAATTTTATTGATAAAATGAATCTAGAATGGAAGGGAAGTGAGGATAGCTTAGTATATATTTTCTCTTTGAGTTAATTAGTAAATCCAAGTGGTGAGTAGACTGTCACTCAGGCTGTAGGTGTCTGGGTGCACTGATTACGTGGGTGGGTTAAATGTAGAATAGAACTATAACCTCTGTATTTGCTGAAATAAACTATAGAGTAAACTTCAGTAGATTTATTAATGCTTTCCCCTTGAAAACTGCTATATGGTATTGTTTACTTGGAGTAATCTCAAATTATGTGATTTTAAGGTCCTTTCCAATTAAAACCATTCTATGATTCTGTTTGTTTAAACTGTTTGTTTAAGCCAGCATATAGCAGCTAGGTGACAGTGTTACAGTGACAAAGTACTATTCATTCATTTTCAAATGATTTTTTTTTGTTGTTGTTCTATACCTTGTAAAGACAGGAATGACTGATTGAACAGTGACATAAGGAATAGTAATTTTTTCTTGAAGTTGTAAATATGAATGAGAAAAGCTTCAGCCGTTTCTCAGTTTCAGTTGATGAGTTTACTATGTCATCTGGAATGTAACACAGAGGAAAAGATAGATAAATAGGATACTATAGTGTTTGCTCACATTTCAGTTCAAATCCGGGAAAAATCACGTTATTAGTTCATAACTGTAGGGTAATTGCACATTTGCAGGACAATTAAGCTCTCCAGTAATGAACTTTGACATTTAAGAACACATGAAGAATTATTTGCAACAAAACTAAAATACAAAAACTTCAGTCAAAGAGGGATAAATTGCTGGGTAAGAAATAATGCATTCAGTTTTCTTCTGCAATATATTGAATCTTTGTGTCTCAATTTGTAGACTGCTTGTCAGTGCCTTAAAGAAGGTGATTGTTCTCTCTGTACCATCTCTCTATTCCACTGGCTGTAAAGTGTCCTAAAGTACACAAAACACATCTATGTCATGTCCTTACTTTTTTTGAGAGCAGTACTAGGAAACCCTGTTTCTCAGTGCATCATAAATACCAGCTTTGATATTCTTTTGTTGTTCAGGAATTTTATGTGCCAGACTAAAGTACAGTTTAGTTTCTTTTTCTTTATGTTCTCTTTTTCTGTAGTTCTTTTTCTTGCTAAATATAAATTATTTTTACTTATAAATGTTAAATATCATCTATGACAACTTTTAATTTTATAGAGCACTCAGTGCCCCGCATTTTCTTCTCCCTACAGTATTGCTCAAAAATCCTCTTTCTGGCTCTGTTAATTAGGACTCTCATCTATTTACTGTTCAAGAGTATATTTTGTGGGATAGGTTTTTCAGTTTTCAAGATGGGTGTATGTTGATGGGTGGTATTCAGCTGCTGGTAGAAATATGTTAGTAATATGACTAATTTTGATGGATAGAAAATTGTAGGATAAATTACTTTGTCTTTCACTTCAAGTTTCGCAGTATATTCACAAAGCACATGATATATTTGGAATGCAGTAACTCCATGTTATCCTTTCATCCTTTCATTAGCTTTGAAAATGATCTTGTGGAAGATTTCTGTAGCAGTGCTTTGTTTTGTTACAGCAAATGCCTGATAAGCAGATCAGCTCTGAGGAATGCCAGCGTGAATGAGCACTGTGAAGTTTCACATCTGACATTACTTGCTAATTCACTTTTTTTTTTTCTCCCATGCCTTTACTAATAAGAAAGGGATCAGACAGCCCTAAAATAATGGTTTTATTCTGTCATGTCACCTGTTGGCTAATCCTGGGGTTGGATAAATTGTTTTGATTTGAAGGATCCTCCGTGGCAGTTTCTAAAATTAACTGCTGTCTTCTCTATTCTTAGAACATTGATGAAGGTAAATAAATTTGACTATTAAAGTATTCCAGAGATAACAAGAAGCCCAAAATAAAAAATAAAATAATCCACATTCACATGCTATTTATACTTTTGTGAAACAGCATCTAGCACAGCAGAGACTTACAATACAGTGACAATGCAAAATGTATTTTTAATTACAGGACCTAGCAAAACTCTCTCCAAGGCAAGGTCATCAAAATTTGCACAGGAAGAGGCCTAATACAGTGGCAGAAGTAATTCTATAAACAGCTTATAAAATTTTCTTGTGTCTCACAATTTATTCTGAATATATACTTTATTTAATCATTTAATTGCTGAGATGGAGATTGAAAGATCTGTGGCCTAAGAAAGCTTCCTTGAAAGTCTGCCAGTTCTGCTTCATTCACTTGTCCTTGAAAGCAGTTTCCCAGGGGATTTAGTTGACTAACTCCCTGAGGAGCTGGAGAATTTGGCTTTTCTAAAGCTTAGCATCCCAATTTTGCTCTTTGTCTGTCCCATATCTCTCAGGACTGTGAACTCCACCATTGCATGGTCACTACAGCCCAGGCAGCCTCCTCATGTCACTAATCAGCTCACTTGTGCTTGTGAACAACAGGTCCAGTATTGCATCATTCCTGGTGTGGTTGTCTATTACCTGGCTCAGGAAGTTATCATTGGTGGATTCTAAGAGCCTTCAGCATTGCCTTCAGCTTTCTGTGTTGCTTTTCCAGAAGATATCTGGGTGGTTGATGTCCCCCAACAGGATGAGAGCCTGTCACCATAACACCTCCTTTAGCTGGTGAAGCCAATATTCTCTGCTTGATCAGGCAAAGTGTAGTAGACACCAACTGCAAGCTGTTGTCTCGGTCTCTGATTCTTACCTGTAAGCTTTCATCTTGCTCACAGCCATTCTTCAGGGGAATCTTTCCACACACTATTCCTTTCTTGAAGGAGGGCAATATCTCCTCCTCTCCTTCCTTGTCTGTCACTCCTGAATATCTTGTTAGCCATCAAAAGCCACATTCTGGTCATGGGAATCATCCCATCAGGTTTCAGTAATAACAACTGCATGGTGGTATTCTAGTAGCATGTTACCTTCTGACTCCTTTTATTTGTTTCTCAAGCTGCGTGCTGGTGCAGAGTTTGTTCTTTTCCTCAGAGATTTGAGATCCAGATAGCTGTTGTTCTTGTTTCTTACATGCACAGTCCAGCATGTCCTCTGCAGTGGCTCTTTCCTTGCCTTCTTCCTCTTATAGCCAGCAATATTGTGTTGTCTCAGTAGTACATACCTTTTGTACTGGCAATAACAAATAGCATGCTGGTAGAATATCAGGGGGTAGGCACAGAGGCAAACTCACTGCCAAGGCTGTTGTCTCTTGGTGCATTTTAATTCCCAGTTACACCAACAAACTTGACTTGATTAAAGCTTATGGTAAAAATTCTCAAAGGTCCTCAATTTCTTATAGGTATTTTCAATTGGGGGAAAAAAAAAAAGTGGTTAATATCTTTAATCCATAAGCATAGATGGGACAAATTTTACATTTACATATTACAGTTTCTAAGCTCATATTAAGATTTTGTAATCCGCTGGCTTTTTCTACTGTCAGGTCGCTCACGAACATCTTCTGTGCAGTTTGCAACCTTGATATTTTCTCCACCCTGACAATGTGAACCTCTGCTAGCTCTGATATAAAATGAGACTTTTTATTGATAATTCATTTGTCATTAATAACAATGTTGCTTTTGTCCTGGTAATATAATCTGATATGGATAATGTGTGTCAGTTTCAGAAAAGATAAAAACATTATGAATCATACTTCCTTTTCAGAACAGATTTGTTCTCAAGAGTATATGAAAAGAAAGGGGGTGTGTCCTATGAATTACAGTTTTTATTAAGAACAAGTATTAAGGAAGTTGGTTTGGACAATCTTAGAGTAGTTTAATACATCAGTATTCATGGAAGGAGTAAAAAGTGAGCCTTAAATTTCTTACACAAAAGAAGAAAGTATGAGAGAGTCTAGATTGTGAAGGCATTTAACTACTGTGGGGTAATAGTCGGTATGAATATTGTTTTGGTAAAGGCAACGTGATTAAAATACGAGATCTTTTACAGAAACCTAACTTCTACCATGTTTTCTGTAGAGAAAACAGATTTAGCTAGTGGTTATATTCTAGTGCTTCTTATATTTTCAGTCTTGCTTATTGAGAGTCTTGCTGATCCATTCTTGACCCTGCTTTCCAGTCTTTTACTTATGGTTCCTTTTAGGGGTCCTTAATCCCAGCTTTCTCAGTCCTTTTTCAGATTGATATAACCGATTCCTTTGTTGAGACTTTGCTACTGTCTTTATACCTCTATACCCCTTTATTCATATTATTGTAAGATACATTCTCAGGATTTTTTTTTCTTTTCTCCTTCTATAAACAAGTTACCTGTTTTGTTTTTTTTCCTTGTTTTTGTATTTCTTTTCTCTTCACCTTCCCTTATTTATTTATTTTTTTGTCTTATATTATCATTCTGAGTCTTGTAAGTACCCTTGGAAATAATAGAGAAAGAATAAAGGATGAATTTGGGTTCACAATTTAGGTTCACAACAGGAGGATTTTTAGATATTTAAATTTTACAGTGATCCAACTGCTTTGTATAATCAAAAGGTAGTTTCAGAAGAGTACTCAAATATAGAAAGTGGTGATAGCTTCTGGGCTTCCAATGTGGAAATGAATTTTATCCCTGAAAAGTAACAAAGCATCAATTTAAAAAAAAAATACTCTGATTTATTTGAGCCCAGGCTTTCACCAGATTTCTTGTATTTGTAATGACAGAAAACATGCTGAGTAGAACTGAAAAATCTTGTATTATGGTGAGTGCAAGAATTCTGAATGCATTTTTGTCAGAGAGGTTCATATTAAAATAAACCAAAACATAATCAGAATTTGGTTAACACAGAACAAAGTTGTATCTGATCTGCTGCTGTTTAAATTTTACAAAAAAATAACCTTGTCTGTCAGTTAGTTGCAGAACAAAAATTTGAATAAATGATAGGTACGAAGAGAGTAACTGAAAAGAAAAATGATTGAATTTAAGATTGTTTATCATTTTCATTTTACTGTACTTATGAAGGTCAATTTCTCTGAAAAGTAAGACTGACTTTTGTTCCCTTCTGTGAGAGAAATATGAGAGGCTAACAGTTATTAATCTGTCAGCTGCTATTAGCACCATAACCAGAGCAGCAAGTGACTTTGGGGAAAGTACTTTCTATGAAATCCAAGGGAGGATTTTGTATGTATTTGTAGATGTACTTACAATTTCTTTGTAGTACATGAAGCACATGCTTATGATATTCTCTTGTGCATGTATCATGCATTTTTTTAGTTTCGCTTCACTGTTTTTTAAAAGCACTCATTTCTTAACATATCTACAAGGAACAAGAGGGGTTATTGTATATTAAAATTTGGAAATAAGAAGTTATTAATTTCTGAGATGCATGAAGACTGCATCAGTGTGCTTGTAAAAAATTGGGTGCCATGATAAGATAAAATACAGTATGGAGAGGTAAATTTTCATAATTCAATAGTTTGAATAGCTATTTTTATAAAGTAAGTTCTGAGAAAATACTGTCTTTCTTTAGAATAGTATGCAGTGATACAGTGATCACAGACCCTTATCATTTGATGACTTTTTTTCTGTTTGAAGATAGAAATATTGTAATTGTCAGGCTTTTGCATTTTTTTTTCCCCTCTGGAATCTATAAAGTCTAAGTGAACACCATAAAGATTTTATTACTGTGTATATCATAACAACAGATGCTAAAGACAACTAAATAAAAATTGCTTGAGTAACTGGAACTTAAGGCTTATTTTTTTAAGAGGTGATTTTGAATGATAACCTTTGGAATTTAACAGTTGCAATAATTGTTTTCGCTATCTTAGCATGAAAGATGCAGTTAAATATACTAGAAAAATGATTTTTTTTTTTTTTTTTTTTTTTACCACAGAGCTGAACATTTAGCTCATGCTTTTGCTTGTTTTTCAGAACTGTCCATTATGAAGGTGGTGCAGTGTCGATTCATGCTCGTTCCCTTTGGCGATTAGAGACTCTAAGAGTTGCGTAAGTAAAAGCTGTCACAGAAAAATACTCAGTTTAACTAGGTATTTTTAGTACAGTGAGAGTGTTCCTATTACAACATATCAATAGCTGTAAAACCAGATCGATAATACTAAGTCTTTCTCAAAAAATGTTACATTGCTTTCATGAAAAATGACCTTGTACAAAGTGTACGCTAATATTGCAGTTTTTGTTAATACACTTGCTGTGTTTTTTTTCTTTTCAGTTGACATACCTATCAGTGAACTCGCAATTTTCTGTTTTTATACAAATATGTTGCACTGCAAAGAAAGCGTCCTGATTATAATTCACTTATCAATCCTAACTTATTTGAGACATTTAAGTGTCTTGAACAGCAAAAAATGACAAAGATAATTACCTTGTAACAGTATTGGAGCTATAGTACAGAGTTGTGCCTTTTATAAAAAAAAAATGGTAATTGAGAATGCACTGTAAAATATTATTACAGTATGTATTTGCAAAGAATTTTGTAGTGACTAAAAAATAATTATTTTTAGAGACTAAATCAGGGCAACTTAAAACAATGTTTTACTCCAGTGGTGCTTTTCTCTATCTGCTTTTAATTTAATGGGACGATGGTAAGCATCAATGGTAGAGCAGTGAAACTTTTGCTTTAGACTAAAGTTGATCTTGAGAGTTCTTAAGTGATAACCACAAAATAGTGAAGAGGAGAAAAACTACTTTAGTTACAAAGTAGTGATTTTCTTGCTGATAGTCTGACATGTAAAATTTTACTCTTTTTATCATTTTACTCTTTTGTTGACTAGTAAGCGATATATGTGTTTTAGAACATTTTCCCAGATAGTTAAACCCTGTGTCTTGTATAAAAATGACCAACATTTCCTTGAACTTTCTTAGGTGGAGTGGCAGCCACATAAGATGGGGACAGCCTTTCAGACTAAGACATATAACAACAGGAAAATATTTAAGTCTCCTGGATGACAAGAGTCTCCTTCTTACTGAGAAAGAGAAAGCAGACGTAAAATCTACAGCATTCTGTTTTCGGTCTTCCAAGGTATGGAATCAGTGCAGCATTATTATAACTTAAAGTAATTCCAACATGTTTTCAATGAATGATAGGAGAACTGAGTGTAATTCATATCTAGAAAACTTCTTTTGTCATATTTAATTGGCTAAGGCTATGTTTATTTTCTCTGCTTTGAATGGTTTCTTTTAATTATCTTTTTTTTTTTTTTTTTTTAATGTACTTTCCTGATGCTTCACTGCTTAATGTCTGTTGACTGACAAGGAAGCATTTATGGTATCTTGGTTTTTTAAAATTTAATTAGGAAATTATTTATTTCACTAGATACTATCTCCTTATCCAGTTTAGAATTGCAAGAGTTTAAATCTTCATTTGACACCTTCAATAAACATTACAAGTGCAGGCTAGTACTTTGTATAAGGGTAAGCTGTTTAAAATAATACTATGTTAAAGTCTTTTATATCCTTTGATTTATCATAACTGATGCTGAAATTTTGACATTGGCAGTGGTATTTTTTTTAATTATCTTCTAAAATACATACTAAGAAACAATAACTTGCAGAATTATTTGTATATTTAGAATAAGAAATGAATATATACCTGGAAGCAAGTATACAGACCTTTGAAGTCTGATAATGAAGACTTTAGAACAGATTATTTTTGAGTTGCAGACTATATATGTAGGTAACTGAAAATAGTGCCATCTGTTTATTTCTGTGGAAACTGCATTTGATACCAAAATCTAACTAGCACTAGTTTGATTCTCAGCAATAAAACACTGCTTTTCAACATAGTTGCTGCCATTAGCTATACTTTTTTTTAATCAATGAATAAAAACCTGCATTCCATGCTCATAAAATTTTGTGCCAGCAGAGGTGACCCATTGTTGCTGTCACCACTACTGAAATGCATCACCCATTACTTCACTGTGGTAACATCCACTGTTTGATCTCTGTAGACATTAGCAGACATCAGTAGATGTGAATGGGTAAATATTTTCTTCTTGTAGAAATTCAGTGACACATCTATAATTATATGCACTTCCATTTTATGTGCCATGTTGTCAGATTGTCCCTCTACTGCCATCTGTCACACTCCACTGACAAACTGTAATGGAATACTGTCAGGAAGGTTCATCCTCTACTGCCATACTACCAACATCTGTGTGTTTGTGCTTGTATCCACAGGAATGGCTGTAGTTAATTCATAATGATTTCAGGACAAGGTAGTACAGTTATACTTGTGAGTTTCTGTTGCATTTTTTTGGATATATGGATAACAACAGTTATCCTCCTTTGAAGCAAAAAGAGTAAAAGAACTCTCTGTTTCTCAAAACAGAGTCTTTAGTTGAGGTTACACCAAGGAGAATGGAACTATGTACTGTATCCTACAATTAAATAGTTTTAGTTCATAAGGTAGCTGATTGCAATACAGAGGATATCAGTAATGTTTTGTTGATGTGGAAAGACGAGTGGTGTGTATGTCTTAAGCAGCATAAACACATGTGGTGATTTAGTAAATATTGACATTCTTATTAAATTAAGACCTTTTTTGATGGAATTATGGAAAAGCCATAGGGGGACTAGGTGATTTTCTCTTCCTTGCTGAGAATGAATACTGTGTATATTGTTGAAGGAATGGTATGTTTCACTTGATTAAGATATTGGCATTAAAAAAATGTTCGTGTCTTCCCTCTTTGGAGGGAAAAAAAACCCAAAAAACTAAAAATAAACATATATCTATATGCAGAAACATAGGAGTCATCCTCTACAATCTTTCTAGGAAGAGGTCTTCTTTCCCCCAAGCATGTGTGGACAAACCATACAATTTTCACATGTATTTTTGCATGTGTTTAGCCCCAGATTCCTGGGTAAGAGACATCCCTAAGATGAATAGATTTTGTTTTTAATTTGTAGCAATTTCTGTCTTTCAATGTCATATTCATAATCTTTTTTTCCCCAGTCTGAAAAATACATAGAAATCTTGTTTATTGTGATACACATTAGTTAGCTCTAAATAGGCAGAAAGATATGTGGAAGAGAAATACCTTTACTTGCAGTGTTCCTACTCAAAGTTAATCTGTATTTTTCTATTGTCACCTATTCTTTTGTAAAATTTCATGGGAAGTATATTATTGGCAGCTTAAAAAGCAGTTATGATTTAGTTGTCTCCAGCGAGATCTCCTAGAATTTCAATCATAATATTGTGCCACAGAAGGTAAATATTGGATCAGATGAAAAGAAATACAAAGGACAAGCCTTAAACAAGTGAAACTTAGAGCTGAACATTGTAAGGAATGGCAGAGAAACACTGGAGTGAAGTAACACATGTAGAGCTACACTTAACAGATTAATTTTGTTCAATATTAAGATAAAATAATATTAAATAATTTTGCCCATTTAGCCCACAAAAATATGGGGAGATTGGCCCTTATTCCTGTATACATGGAATAAAAACTAGTTTTATAACAGGCATGTCCATCTGGAGAAAATGTATCACATTAATCAATAAATCTGTTCTTATTCAGTATGTTCTTGTTGCTTTGCATCACTGAGGCAGTTTGCAGACTGTTGCAAGTAACAATTGCTTCTTTTTACATTCTAGTGTATCAAATGAAGACTTTTGATCTTTATTTTTGTAGAAAAAAAGTTGATGGTCTGAGAATGGGACTAGACTGCAAAAAAACCTGAACCTTCTATTTTTAAATATGACATAGAAAGACAGCAGATGGTTCTGTAATGAGAAGTTATTCTAAAAGAGTAGTGGGCTGTAATCTTGCATTACATCAGGTCTATTCCATTATACAATTAAGTCATGAAATGTTTTTTTTTTTTGACTTTCCTGTTCATTCCCCTAAATAATATCATCTCGAGGATCCCAAAACAATGCTTTAAAGCTTGCTGCCAGTGTACGATTACCTAGCTTTTCATTTTCTCATCTACATTCAATTCCCCTTTTACTCTATGCTTTCCTGACTATTCTATTTATCTTGCAGGAAAGAACTCAGTTGAATGTGGTTGAATTCACTCTGAGTTGTAAACCTTATATACACAGTTATTAGTGTACATCTATAAGCAAAAACAGAATATGTTTGGCAAATTGTTATCACCAAAATTTCTGCACTATATAGTTAAGAAGATGATTCACAATACTGGAGGTTGAAATCAGGCTGCTGTTTCTTCATCTGATATCTGGACCTAATATGGTTTTTCCTGCATCGTTATTTGTGTGTAGTGTCCTTCCATAAGAAGCTTTTCAATTTTCAGCTGTTACATTCAAATTATTTTTACTTGCTCTTGGAATAATTTAATACATCATTTAGACAAAATGTGAACAAAATAATGAAATTGTAATGAAATATATTTTAACTTGCTAATTATTATAAAATTTATTAATAAATCAGTATTGTCAGTGAACAAGATTTTAACAAGTGTTCAAGCTCTTACGGAAGTCAAACATTCACAAGATAGTGAAATCAATATACATATCCATAAACATCCCTGAACTGATGAATTTATTATTTCTGGGAGCATAATGTTACGAAAATTTTGATAATTCCACCTGAATATTGATTTTAGTCAAATTTTTTATAGATTTCTTCAAAATTCTTAACTGTAGCTTGAAAATGTAGTTATGTGGCAACCCCCTTTAGTTAAATGTTTTTAGTAATCCTTCAATAAGTTACAGATTATTGTCTTTTCATTTAAAAAATCTTGTTTTAGTCATCTCTTGCAGTGAAGCTGTTTTCTTAAATTCTCAGATTCAGACTGCAGTGAAGAAGGTTGAAACTCCTGGATGAGTTTTGGGCATAGCTATGTTAATTGTACATCGGTCAGTAGAGCCATTATGCAGTTGGACAGATTAAATAGTTCTTTTGCTATGAATGAGGATATGTAGGGTTTTTTTTCTTATAAACTGATGTATACAGGAAAGAAGTTGGTTTTTATGAGAGCTAGATACTACGTTTCTTCTTCTGGAATGACTGATGTCTCCGCAAGAAACCTATTGGATTGATGAATGGGCATGCCATTTTTCTTTTACAGCATGTCAACAGACCAATAAGAAACGTATGGGAATGGATTACTTTTCTCAGGAGATATTAAACCTGTTGGTGGGCAGAAATGGGGTGTTGGGCAGTTACTGGTTAAAGACCATCTGTCTGTGACAAATAGAAATTAATTGCAGGTTGGTGCTCATATGTCTCTCAGGCTGAGGAAGAAAAAACAACAAACCAACTAACAGGAAAACAAATAAACAAAAAACCCAACAAAACAAACAAGCTGTAGTTTAGTGTTCAGTTCAGCTAGGGAATTTGATGTAATTTGCTTTGCTTTCTAAGCTTTTTTTGTTTCAATAATGACATGTACTGTCAGTTATGGTTCTAGTTCTTTCCCAGGCAGGTGTAAAGAGCTACATTTGTGTGTAAACAGGATCTGTCTATCCATCTTTTCCCTAAATATTTAATTAGAATTACATTTCCACCAGTTTTAACCATTTCTTTGAAGAAGGTTCTTACATGCTCTTTTAGGTCCTGTACTGAGAGCTTGCATAGTCATTAATATTTGCATCAGATATTGAAATGTCAGTTATTGTTTTCATGTACACTTTTTTTCCTTCAGGAAAAATTGGATGTAGGTATGAGAAAAGAGGTGGATGGAATGGGAACACCCGAAATAAAATACGGGGATTCAATATGTTTCATACAACATGTAGACACGGGCTTGTGGCTATCATACCAGTCTGCTGATGCAAAGTCTGTAAGAATGGGTTCTGTGCAACGCAAGGTAAGACTGCAAATAGGAATGCACTTCATTCAATCAGCAGAGGAAAATAAAACTAGAGAGAGAGCTGATTTCTAGGTTTCAGATATTTTAACTATTTGTTTCTTTCAGTGTAAAGGTTTTTTCCTTTTTTTTTTTAACATAATAAAAGTCAGATTTACATGAGGAACTGAATTACCAAACTTAAAAATGAACAAAGTACATCTACTTGCCTCTCGATATTAACCCATGAAAACTGATAGATCTGTATATACTTGATGACAACCTAAAGTTCTAGTATTAGCCTGTATTATGTTTTAAAATTCCATACTTTAATGTGCTGCGTTTTGGAATGAAGGAGTTTTTAGTTTGAAGCCTTTTCCATCTTGTGAGTGTATTACTTTTTGGGCTGGACGATTCAACTCTTGTTTCAAGTCCTGATGGATTTTTTCTTCTGAAGAATAATAACCATTGTTAAGCAGAATGAAGTAGGAAAAAAAATCTTCATCACTTAATACATATTCTAGATGTTACATTTGTATTAGTATCACAAATGTTTAACTTTGCGGGGAAACTTCTCAAAAAGGAAAAAATATTTTTGTCTTCTTTTCTGTAAATGAAATAAAATGAAATGACATATTACAATTCTTATCAGAAGTCATGGGATGTAGAATTTTCTATTGCTGTTTTACATGTTGCAAGTACAAAGCCAGAGTGAAATTGCTATCCTGTCTTACAATTTTGGTATGTAAACTTTGTGTGTATTCCTATTTATCTATCTATCTACGCACACATATTTAGTCATTCTGTAAATACATTCTATAAAAAATACGCTTAAAAGCCACTGTTTTGTATAGATATAATATTAATGCATACAATCATAATATTTAATAATTCTTCAACATTTAAAATTAGATATTATCTAATAATTCTGTAACCCAAGTAACAAAAAATTGTGTACGAAAAAAATGTTATCTAAAATATGTAAATACGTAGATCAGATTCAATACTCTTATAGCCATGGTATCTACTTTCAGATAACAGTGAATTATCAGTATATTCGAGGCACAGTCAGGAAATAATACCAATAAAAATATCTTTTTTTTATCGCATATGACCTGGAGAGACTGGCTTCTGAGTGTGTGAATATCTTTTATGTTGAACAAAAATTACTCCAAACCTCTTAGCCTTTTTCTTTAAATATACATGTGTTTATGTGTGTGTATGTACATAAATATACATGCGTATATATGTACATAAAGTATATTGTTTGCAATATACTGTTTTAATATATCATTCACTTCTCTGCCTTACTGTCTCAATTTTTCATACCTCCTATTTAGGACACATGTTTAATTTTGCAGTGATGTCATCTTATTTCTGTACTGCAGGCAATAATGCATCATGAAGGTCACATGGATGATGGTTTAACATTATCCAGATCTCAGCATGAAGAATCCCGTACAGCACGTGTCATCCGTAGTACAGTCTTCCTTTTCAACAGATTTATAAGGTATACCTTTAAAACGATTATTTCATCACTTTCATTTCCTTTTTTGCTGTATTCAAAGTGTCTATTAAAAAATGCATTTTAAAGTCTTCAGAGGAAAAAAAGGTGAATAATTCTCAAGCTAAAAATGATAAGAGTTATTTACCGGCAAAGTATTGTAGCTGTCAGTTTCTTTGCTATGTTTTGATTTTTATTAAATTAATGTAACAAACAAACACCAAATCTAACAAACAAAACTTCCCAAACCACTGCAGTGTGAGTCATGTTTCCAAGATCCTTCAATGCTTAGTGCAGGAAGTGGGGGAGATACTGAAGTGTGGCTGGAGCATTACACCTCTGAGCGTGAGTCTCCTGTGTCAGCTGAAGCTCTGGGGACTTTAGGTCAGCATAGAGGAAACACTAATGAGCCCAAAAAAGATCTTTTTGCTCAGTAGCTAGATTTTTTTTTTAAATCACAAGCTAGCCAGCTAAACCTTTTACAATGGCAGAAATGAGAATGAGTCCAAACTGAAATCAGGACTGCTGGATAAACTGCCTCCTCCCTCTTTCCCCACTGTGTGCCCTTCTCGTCAGGGCTGCTCCTCATCCAGTGCTTGAGAGCCAGGTTGTCTCGTAAGTCTTCCAGCATTTAATAGGCACACTCAGAAGTATATTTTCTTTCTTTCCCTTCTGAGGGTGGCTGATGGGTCTGCAGAACACTAGTGTCCCATATTTTATGTGCCCTGTGCAAACCCTTATGTGCATTTCAAAAAGTTCTGGTGAGTCTACTGCTGCCTCAATCGGAGGCAGCAGTTTGCCTTGCCTGCTGCCCACCACTGCCTGCTCCAAGGTCTGTATGGCAGTAATGGTGTTTCAGCAGCGATGGCTGTGTTTAAAAAAAAGCTAAGTTTTAAATGGAGGAAAAAGTTATTTTATATATTTGTTTGTTTGTTTTTGAGTGGAGATCTGGAGAGCACAGAGTCAATGAGAAATTGAATTACAAGGGTTTGTCTGGGATTCAGCCAAGTATGGGGCAAGTGAAAGAGCATGGTCTGCTCTCCCTTTCTGGAGACAACGGGCAAGACCAAGCATGAATTTTGTGTAAGAGACAGTAAAAGGCCAACGAAGTGTTGGGACAGACAGTGGGATTGCAGGATCTCCCAGTGCTGGAAATTGCTTAAGAACAGATTAGAGATGCACTTGAGAAATTTACAGTATCTTTTCTTTTATCTTTTGATTTGCCTCTGAAAATGCTAAAAACACAGGTAGAGTAAGAAAATTTGTTTTCTTGAAACAACATTTTTGATGCTTCCAGTCATGTGAATGACTGATGATGATGCTATGATTGTTTGTTAGGGTTGTTTGAGAAAGAAGTGTGGATCAATAAGTGGTGAATGGGTGAGACATAAGACATTGTTAAGAACTTGTCAAAAAATAAATTGAGCTGTGGAATCTAAACAAAGGCTACTTCTAAACCAGTGAAGAGTTGATAAGGTAAAATAAATGCTTTCCCAGTACTTAGGAGACTTTGCATCTTCTTATAGGGGCCTTGATGCTCTCAGCAAAAAAGCAAAGTCTTCCACAGTAGATTTACCTATTGAATCAGTCAGTCTGAGCCTTCAAGACTTGATTGGATACTTTCACCCTCCTGATGAACATTTAGAGCATGAAGACAAACAAAACAGGCTCCGTGCACTGAAGAATCGCCAGAACCTCTTCCAGGAAGAGGTAGTTCTGTTTTACTTTTTTTTTTTCCTGTTTTGTCTGCAAGTATTCTTTTATGGTGTCTCTGGTGTTGATGTCTAATCTGGAGTATACTTGAAGGGTTTGTTTGTCCTATGTAAACTCAAACTATTTGCTACATTTATAATCTTCTAAGATCTGTTGATTTTCCTGTGTATTCTAAGAAATACATTTAAAGCCTTTAAAAAAAAGTTAGATATTAATATAAACAAACACCCTGAGTTCTGACCATAATTTATTTCTTTAGTGTGAATTAGTTTCTTCTCTTAAATCAGCTTCTTCTCTTGATAAAGGATGTTATAGTTTAGAAGTGCCTATTAAACTATAATGTTTAATATTCTCTGTTATTTCTGTGGTAGTGATGGTTGTCTGTGATTTGTCAAATGGTGTAAATGCCTCCTAGAATAGAATGCCTGGAGTACTGTTTATTTTCTATTTTGACCATCCAATTGTTAAATTTCTATTTTCACAACAATTGAAAGCATATATCAGTGCTGCTGTTTTTTTTTTTTTTAACTATCTTTTCTGTAGATATTTCCTCTTTGACTCCACCTGTCTCCTTTCATGTCTGATTCTGTATTTTTTTAGATACCAGAAAATCTTACGTGTTTGTGGCTAAGCAAGGTTTTGTTGTCATTGTTTTGATTTGTATTTTTCCCTCTTGTAATCTAAGCCTTTCAATTTTTAGGGCATGATCAACCTCGTTCTTGAATGTATAGATCGCTTGAATGTGTACAGCAGTGCAGCTCATTTTGCAGATGTAGCTGGAAAGGAAGCTGGAGAAGCATGGAAATCGATTCTAAATTCCTTGTATGAATTACTAGGTAAGACATTCTATATAGGTTGCTTGGATTCTTTTAGCTCAAAATAACAGCTAGTTGAAAATAAATATGTATCTGGTTTAGTGTGGGATGAGTTGATAACCTACAAAACCCACTGTTTTTTGCGTTTTTCAGGTCGTTTTATGTGCGAAGTTTTCAGTACCCTGAAAACATAACATCTGTTTTTTGTGCTTTTAAAAAAATATTTGTTAAGACAAATAAAATGCTTCTGACTTCACTTAAATGATTAAATACTTTTGTTATTGAGTTGCTGATGTGTCTTGTATGCTGCCCAAAAATGTGTGAACCAAAGGTATATGGATTTATCTGTCTTGTGTTAGAAAGTCTAATGTTGTAGTCAGTTTTTGAAAGATTTCTGATTTTTGTGTGTGTGGCTGCAGAACTGCAAACTGAATCAGAAAGTTCTATAACTGAGACAGCTTAGTCATTATAACCACTGACTTCAACATTATACTAGCAAACAGGATGTCATGGGGATATTATTAGCTGTTAGATGCAGTATAGCATGATGATCTTGTAGACTTGCAGTCACTGTATCTCACAGTATATTCTGTAAGTGCTAGTTAGTGTTCAAATCAGTTTTGTATTTAGGTAGAAGTATTTAATCACTTGATTTATTTACTCAACAATTTAAATTGCATATGTCTTAATGTTCTACTACTATTTATTATATAGGGTTATTAATCTACTGCTATAGCTGCCAACATATTCACGTCTTTTGAGTTCTTGTTTACAGAAGGAGATTAAACTTCCTGAAGGATCATTTTGTCAATTCCATGCTTCTCTGTCATCAGCTTTTCTCAGTATCATAATTAAGCCTAAATATTAACATTAACGATGACCTTAGGTAACTGAGGGTGGTTATATTTCCCTGGCATTAAGCATCCCTTTTGTACAGACTGCTTGCACATGCTTATGCTGCTTCTGTGTTACACACAAACTGTTGTGTGGGCATGCTTTGTTTTAAACATGTACATGTTTTTGGCAAAAGCTTGAATTTGGTAAAGTCCTCACACAGGATTGTTATCTCACTTTCCAATAATGCAGAAGTCTTTTGGTGTATCATTTGCACTCATAAAATCCCACTTCTCAGAAAAAAGGTATTGCAAAGATATGCAAGTAATATAATTATATAATGACTACATTGAAAACTCCACAACCGGATAATGTAAAATTGAGTAAAACTGTTACAAATTGTCCATAGGAATGTAGTGTGTGTAATTGGCTCTCCTGGATGTGCATTGGTAGAAATGATCATATACTGGTTTTCTATAGGACCCATTCTTAGTATTCATTTATAATTAGTACTTTACATACTTTATTTCTCTTTGTTACAAAATGCATGGCATTGAGTCTTATTTATTGTGATCCTTTTAAATTATTTTTGGAAAACATAGGTATTATCTGTATGCTCCTTTGCTGTTCCATTTATGATTAGTGGTCTGAATAATTAGTTATAAGAATTTATAATAATTAGTTATAATAAGTGTTCTTGGAAACACTTTTGTCATAAGGCAAATAAAAGGTATTATCTTCCTTTCACTGAGAAAATAGAGATGGGGAAATTTAAGTAAAAAGACTAATAATTCTGGTTCCCAAATTAAAAGCTGTGTGGTCTAGTTTTTTGCTTTCTTTTTCTTCTTCTTTTTGAGTGTTCAGCAATGTTTCATGTGTATAAGGTATACTGAAAACTGACATTCCTCTGAAGTCAGAGGCACAAGAATAGACATTTAAATGGCACGTCTCACTTAAAATAAACATATAGTGAAAATGAATTCTGTCTGGCCTCAAAACAAAGTAGTTTGTTTTTTTTGTTTACTTACTTCCCTACAAATCTTTTTTTTTTTTTTTTTTTTTTCTTACTATCCAGCAGTAAAGCTAAGCAAATGCAGCTCAGACACTGGAGGAATTACTGGCTTGGTTTCTGTATAAGTCTAAAATTTCCCGTTGACAAGACCAGAGAATCACTTCTGAAAAAATCTACTTGTCCTGTATCAGATATTGATAATTTCTATGGGCTTGCAATGAGAACAGTGCACAAACTTTTCTCGATGTCCCAGCTCCCTTCACCCCCTTTACATTACTTCCCTAACTACATTATATTTTGGCAGCAGATGGTTAAGAAGCTTGGCCTTGCTCTGTCTATAATGAATGTGTGTCTGTTGCTTTATTCTGAATAGCTGTGGAGCTGTACAGTAATTGCATAGATGACAAATTGATATTGCTTGCTCTGCCTTCCTTCAGCAGAGTGCTTTGCTTTTGATTCTGCGCTTAAATAAATGAAAGCAGTGATGTCCCAACTCTTGACTTTTGTCATATCATTGGCATTGATTATGACATTTCATTATGATGGCAGTGCAGGCATTTACGGACTGCCAGTAGAGACTAGATACTATCACATACAAAAATGCTTGCCATATATCTGCTGCGGCATCTGTCCCTCCTGTTCTGTAGATACATGCTGTGATTCTGAATTTGTATTTGAAACTTTCGTATTGCCAAAGAAAGTGCAAGAGAATGCATAATACTGTTACTTCAAAATCTGATTGGTGACATCCTGTTGTTTTTTCATCCTTTTACACCAGACACTAGTCTTGTTCAGTGTAGCGGGCAAAAAAGATACGACTTTTGAATATTAATTTGTTCTCAGTGCTATGTGCCTCATTTTATGCACAGCTTTAACCACACTTTCACTTATGAATGCTAATCTTTCACAATCTTTTTTTTAACTTTATTTATGCAACCATTTATGACTTCTTCTGTTACTGAAATTAACTTAATTGAAGCCATGTGAAGCAGTGAGCTATTATTGCCTTCATTATATGCGCGTACTTGAAGACCAGTGCAATTATGTGGTGTGCCTATAGTAAATAAAAAAAGTTCTATTACAGAAACAAGTATTCTTTAGCTCTAGTTAATAACATTTAACAATATGCTTCTCCTCTTATCATTCCCCAAAATTATTTTCAAATCATGTTTATCATGGTTTTAATTAATTATGTAATGTACGTGATATAGATTTGATATGATACTTTTGACCTTACTAAGAAGTGAATTATATTGATTATTTTAATGTACTTCTGTTTTTTTTTTTTTTTTTTGTGCCAGGATGTCAGATCCTCATTTTATAGATGAATGTAAACCGATTAGTATGTTTTGTTAACTGTGTGACATTTATCCCTCATGAAAAATTAAGAAAGTTATCGAGATTATGTTCTAATGCTTACAAGGTAATGTCACAACACATCGTATTAGAAAATTTGAGTTTTGTGAATGAGAAAAAAGAGTAAGGTGAAAGGCTGGTTATCTTACAGGTTATATAATCAGGAGAGATAACAACAAATTATGAAACATTCCTATTCTGATTATAGAATTTCATTTGGAAGCAAATTTTCATGCTGTTGGAGAAACTAGAAATTTTAATTGAGTTTAAGAGAGCTTAAGTTCACTCACTTTTTTTTGCTTCCTTTCCCCAGTCATAAGTTGGAAAAAAATAGTATTTTCTCGAATAATTGTGAGATATGTGATGATAAATATATGACAGATCTTGTGGAAAATGACACAATAAGACATGTAATGGATTATTTCTTTACTAAGAAATATAAATAAATAATGGCAATTATTATTTTTTTCCTTACCGCTCTATTTAAAATAGATTTGTATTTATAAAGTTTCTTCAAATTTTATGCAGTCCTTCAAAGTATCAGGTGAACTTGAAACTCTGAAAAGATAAATGTGTAATGGATTTTTCAATGTTGAATGTATTTCCCTTCTTTCTTAAGGCCATAAGAAAATCTCTTAGTTAGAATTTTGTCTGATTTATGATATAACTACCTTGGCACTAAAAATTTGTGGCAGAAAACTGGTAATATTCCCTAAACTGAAGCAGGAGGAGAATTATTTATTTATTTAGTCATTTTTATTTATTTACTTATTCCCTTTGAAGCAATTTCATTTTGGTGTCCTTCCTAATGATGCAAGACTATCAGAGTAGTGACTTATTTGCTGCTAACTCAGAGAATGATTTTCCATTTTAAAAGGAACGCTTTCATATTGTACTTATGTAAGCCTTATATAAATGGAAAAGTGTAAAACCATGGTTGGGTTAAAATACAGTGAATCTTCAGCAACAAATTATAAACTTTACAGAGTGTGTTTATCTGTGTCTTGCTTGAATAAGTCAAAAACAATTCAGCGACTTTCCTAAGTCTGAATTGCATGAGTAACTGATATTTATAAGCAGAAATTTTGGTCACCGTTGCCACTTAGTAGGACCAATAACATCTGCTGTTGAACAGTCAGAAAAATTCAGATTGAAATTGTCAGCCGAATTGAACAACATTCTTATGAAGAGTGGTTTGCATTGTTCCACAATCCAGAAAAACGTTAGTGCCTAGCTCTTTTTTTCTGAGTGGAAGAGATGCTTCTCTAAGAGCTTCTTCATATACTAATGAAAGCAAACGTGCACACTCCTGGACAGGGCAGTACAGAGTTCAGCGAAATTTCTAGTCAGCTATATGCATTAAGTCAGCGCATGTGTCCAGTGTCCTTTGATCTTCAACTTCAAGCATCAGTTCTAAATCAATTACTTCCTCTTTTCTGCTCTGTAAAAATATGACAGTTTCTCGACATCTGTCTTGTTTATGTTCCTAGTATTCTTGAAAAAAAGTTATTGTTCATCCCCTATGCTATGTTCATTTTCTTCCAGTGATTTCTGTTGTTACAAAATTATGTGAAACAGAATTTGTTTCCTATAGTACCAGCTAACTTTTGTGATGACATTCTTGGTTTCTCAGCTTCATATAAAATATTCTTCAGGAATTATGGTACGTTAAATGTTAATTTAATGCCAAGAGTATTGTTTTAATGTATAAATCACGTAAGTAATTTAAATTTAATGTAAAGAACGTCAGTAATGAAAGATTAAGGAGCTAATTTATTTGATTCAAGAATCCTTGAAAATCAGGATTACTTTCCTTATTTCCTTATTCTTTCCTTATTTTTATCGTTCTCATAGCGGCTCTTATTCGAGGGAATCGTAAAAACTGTGCTCAGTTTTCTGGATCTCTTGACTGGCTGATCAGCAGATTAGAAAGATTAGAAGCCTCTTCTGGTATGATTTTTTAGTATTATCACTTTCTTATTTTTCCAGACTTTGATTTGTTTAAAATTGGTGATGTTCTCGATTATCATGAAGCTCTTCCCATAGGAGAGCTAATATATTAGGAAAATTAGATTTATATTTTTAACACTTTTATATGTTGATTATAATTATAGTTCCAGTTTAGATTCTAGTAATCTTTCCATTCCATACCTCACAGGAACTGAGTGAAAAATGCAATGCAAGTGCTTCATCTGTCTCTTTCATTGTATAAATTTAGTCTTTCCTTCTGAAATGTATTCCAGATGGGATTAACTAGTCCTACTAAATTTTCAAGGGGTTTGAAGCATACATGAGGAACCATAAGGAAATCTGGTAAAATGTCCTAAATCAAAGATCTTAGGAACTATGTTATCAGTTTGAGTAATTTTTAAGGCATGCTCTATTATTTTACAGCATGGAATTAGAGAAGTGAGTGTGTCCTGAAAGTTTTGTTTTTCACATTAATCATTAAGAGAGAATTTTCAAGCATCTTTATTATTAAGTCGGCGTATGTTTGTGATATGTGTATTCTATTCCAACATTTTCTGCTTGACTGCCTTGAGCAACTTCAAGGAAATTGGAGCAGGTCCAGCTGTCTTTAACACCTACAAATATAAATCTAAATCTGCTCTACATCCCCATGGCTGGGAACATGTAATAATCCCATGATTCTTGATTGCAAAGGCTGCTTCTTTATTGATGTTAGATTTGCATTTAATTGGGAGATCACTGGTAATTTAGTCATTCTAACTTGCACATTTTAGTTTCATGTTGGTTTCTATTTATTTCACTGTTTTAAGAAAAAGACTCTTGGCTCCCAGCTTAACTGTTACATACGCAAATAAAATTATATAGAATGGGCCAATATACTTGGAATTTACCTCCTTTCTTTAAATTGAAGATACGATTCTGTTAACGATTCAAACATTTTTCTAAGGGAAGAAGCAGAAAACTGTAAATATGGAGAAAATATTTTATGTAAAGAATATGTATGCAGTGTGGATTCTTCACCTTTTTAAGCCATTGAAAACCATTTTTTTAACATATTTTAAGTTTTTGAGCATCGATTGTTACACATTTATTAGTGAAGTTTCCAATTAATTTAAAGATTTTTCTCCTGTCTTTTCTGGCTTTCACTACATCCACTAATTTTGAGAAATCTAGAAGGATAATATCAGTCTTGTTTTGGTTTATATATTGTAAACAGGACTTTTGGAAACTAATGATTTTTTCTGGGCAAACATTGATAGCAATTATAATTTTATGTATACTTTGAATTATAATCCCCTCTCCCCCCCCCCCCCCCCTTTTTTTTTTCCCTCCAGGAATACTAGAGGTTTTACACTGTGTATTGGTGGAAAGCCCAGAAGCTCTAAACATTATTAAGGAGGGACATATTAAATCAATCATCTGTCTTTTGGACAAACATGGAAGAAACCATAAGGTAGGCACAGAGAGGGATTATATGTAGGTGAACATTCATGAAAAAATAAACCACATTGATCTGTACAGATGTTACATTTCAAATATTTTAAAACTGTATTCACAATTAGGAATGAAACTTTTCCTACAGGCAGTTTGAAGATGAAAAGGTGGATGTTATTTTAGTTTTGATGAAAGCATTGATACTAACTGAACTTCAGAAGAAGCAGGAAGAATGTAACAATATTGTTAGGAGAATTTACAAAGTGTGATAAGATTAAATTACTATGTTGGATGAACTTCATACCCTTACATGTCTCCCACTAATACAGTATGGAGCATTTTATCTCCATAAATAGCTCAGAGTGATAATGATCTCTTCAGCATGTAAAAATATTCAAGATGAAAAGAATTTTTTTTTTTCCCAGGTTTTGGATGTCTTATGTTCCCTGTGTGTTTGTCATGGAGTAGCTGTGCGGTCTAATCAACATTTAATCTGTGATAATCTCCTGCCAGGAAGAGATCTGCTCTTACAGACACGCCTTGTCAACCATGTGAGCAGGTAAAAATAAAAATAAAATCTGCAGGCACGAACATATCAGAATAACACTTGTAGTTGAAAGAGAGAAAAATATGCACTGTAGAAAAACTGTTTTACATCCAAAAGCTTTATTAAGGTATTTTATTCTTATTAAGTTTTTAAATACTCTCCTCAAAATTTGTTATCACCAAAATATGAATAACAGAGTGCGGTAAAACTGCTCTAAAGTACCTTCAATATAAGAAATTAAAGAGTCTTTTCAAAAGATTATTGTCTAGATCTGGCTATACTTGCAAAGTATTCTCAAGCAGTGTTTTTTTGACCTCTGAAGTTGGTCAGAACCAAGAATCTAGTGTCAAACACCCTTGCCAGTATCTTAAAAAAATCCTGTTAATTGAGGGAGAGTTCTGTACCTCCATCACAGTGGAAGAGTTATAAAAGTTATCTTCCAGCTGATGTTTATAACTAGCTGAAATGTCTTAAACCAGTAAGGTCATATTTATAAAGTAAGTGTTTTTCCAGAGTTTGAATTCATATTGAGGCAGAAGAAACTGGCTGCACTTGCAGATTCATGTGGTCTTCCTCTGTCTTAAACTTATGCCTATTTAAAAAAATCTGCCATTAAGTGAGAATGAAAGTTGAAATAGTAATATATTATGTTGGAATTATACTTTGTAGGATTTATTAGATGCTGAAAAAACTCAAAAATTCAACAATTGTATATTACTAGGAGGCCATTTCAGGTAAAAATAAATCCAAACTGGAAGGTGAAATTAATGAGAAAATGTTTCTAACTAGTACATTCACTTATATTTTTCTTACCCAAATGTGAACTTACCCCCTCTCCTTAATCCCATACACACAATATCACACCAGCATGGAAAGAGGGTGTAGAGGGAATAATTCCATGTCATCAATAACTATGAGCAATTGATGAGTAGTCACTAATTAAGACTTGTGTTAAAAATGCTTGAGAAGAAATTTTAAAGGTATGAGGACCTACTGAACTTCTGAAGTGACTTTGGATCTCGAATGGGGATGCTGGAGTGATCTTTCTCAAATAGGGCTATAGAAAAAAACTACTGTATTTAATGCAAATTTTTGATCTTAATGTGAATGTGTCATGAATAAGAAGATTTATATTCTTGCAGTAATAAGGAAAAACAATTATTTTTCAAAGATAAGATCAATTAAATGTTGAGAACATTTAGAGAGAATGAAAAGTGCTTGCCTTGCATCTCAAATAATTGGCAAGGGAGATTGCTAAGGTGCTGCTCTTTGACAACCTAATTAAAGGGACGGCAAAATTTCAGTTCCGAAACACTGTTTAATAAAGAGTAAATTTGATGATTAGGTAGATTAAACGGTGGACTCTGGACTAAGTATTAAAAATACTGATACTGTGTTTAGTCAAAAATTTGGTGATGAGTGATCTTGCTAATAATTTGCAAATGATATGATCTTTCTGGAAGACAGAAACAGTTTGTTTTTGTTTCAATTGAAATTAAATGTTTGTCCTGAAACAAAACAAATAAACAGAGTAAAGTAGACTTTATTTTGGTGCTGTTGTTTTAAATGAAGACAAGCCCGCAGTTTGAGCTGAAAAGTCTGCTGTATTACATTGTCTTCTTGAGGCGAGGCTTTAATGTATACTGTTATACTTTGTTTCAGCATGCGACCTAATATTTTCCTGGGTATTAGTGAAGGCTCTGCTCAGTACAGAAAATGGTACTATGAACTTATGGTGGACCACCTAGAGCCTTTTGTGACTGCAGAATCAACTCATCTACGAGTAGGGTGGGCTTCAACAGAGGGCTACTCCCCGTATCCAGGGGGAGGAGCGGAATGGGGAGGAAATGGTGTTGGTGATGACTTGTATTCCTATGGCTTCGATGGTCTGCATCTGTGGTCAGGTACTTTTTCCTTCTTTTTTTCTTTATCTCTTTTTTTTAATAATAGATAATAATAGTTATATTATATATATATATATTATATATAGAGAGAGAGTTGTTTTAGTTAAGTCAATATCGTGGTTTTAGGAAAGTCTTTTATGTTTACAAACGTTGCACAAGGTAGTTAAAAACCCAATACTCTGTTCTCACTATCCATTATGGTTTATCTCATGCAGAAATTGCATATCTTGTTTTTGAAAAGCATGTTAAGCTATTTTAATACAACTTTATGCTTTTTTCTTTGTAGATGGCAATAAATTTCAGAAACAGTGATTTCTAATTTCTTCATTCTTCTCTAGTTTATTTCTCTTAGTAAACAGCTTTGCTTCTGTAAATGTAATATGGTGCAAGATAAAATGATCATTTAGAATTAATTCTACATATTAGAGGAAAATACACATTGAATATTTATACTTTGAAATTGGTGTTATCTTTGATGTATGCTGGAAAAATGCTGTTGCAATGTTTGATTATAAATCTTTGTGGTACCATCATCTCAAACAGGTTTATAAGGGTGCTGTGGTCTGGCTCATGATAGCACGCAATACCTTGCTTTTCCAGAATAATTTTAAGTATAATGGTATTCTTTATTTTGAATAATAATGTATTCTTTAGTTAACTGTGCTAGGTTTCATATTATGCAGTAATATTTTATTTGTTATTTGCCGTTATACTACTTGTGAGTAATTAAATTTAGTTTTTGTTTGTATCAGTATTTTCCCTCACATTAACTATAATTTTAATCTCTATGATTAAAATATCTCCATGTTTTTCTAGATGTCTTTCTTTGCTTTCCTTCACCATATTGCGAGCTTAAATTCAGGTCTTAAAATCAGATGTTATTGATTCAATATCACTGAATTAACACGTGCTTTCTGTTGCTGTGTTTTCTTTCTCATATTTTTAGCATTCTGTGAACACCTGTGTAATTCCCAGAAGTTTTGTTAAATGTATCTCCTTTGTATCTGTAGGCTGTGTGGCTCGAACAGTAAATTCTCCAAACCAACATTTGTTAAGAACCGAAGATGTTATTAGTTGCTGTTTGGATCTGAGTGCCCCCAGCATCTCTTTTCGGATAAACGGACAGCCAGTTCAAGGAATGTTTGAGAATTTCAACATAGATGGCCTTTTCTTCCCAGTTGTCAGCTTCTCTGCAGGAATAAAGTCAGTATCCAGTCTATTCTTTCCTGGGATTCTTGTTTTCAGTAGTCTTGAATATGCTAAACTATTTCCCTAGCTGTCTTCACTCTCATTTCTTTTTCTGACATCTGCTTCTTTGGCACAGCCCCAGTTCTTAGTGAAATTACGGAGGAATCCTGAGGAGATGGTGCATCTGTTGTTTTTCATCACATCAGTGTATTCAAGTGGCTTGCAGATAGGACTTATAAACAGTTTTATCATTTTTACCTTCCCTACAATGCCCATTGATAGATACTAACTTTATGAATAGCATTAAAACTATATGGGAAGGAAAAAAAACAGTCTTTGATATTAAAAATGTTTGCCTTAAGTCACTTGTTGTGAGCAAGTACGCTATCTGCACACTTACCTGAAGAAATACTGGTACACTTTCTTTTCAACAGAATGGATTTGTAGAAATTCAGTCGATCCGTACTCTGATTGTTGTACTGATTTTCTGTGAAATTTCAAGTCCCACTTGAGGTGCTAAATTTCTACTTTCATGTTTCCAGTAGTTTGAGACAATAGTATTAAAAAAATTGCGTGAAGTTCAGCAGGAGGACTGACTTTGGCAGAGCTGCCAAAGTTGGAGGCTGAAAGTTGTTTTCTGCTGGAAAGAAGGCAGTGCTTTGTTAGGGATCGTTTAGAAACTTGGGTAAACAGTAAAGAACTAGTGTCTCATTACAGGTGCAAAATGCACTTCTATAGTCTTTGCCTTGTATAATACAACTATAGATGAGAAGATATGGTAAAACTATAGAGGTGCATGCTATGAAATGCAAAACTGTGCACCTGCATGCTTTATCTCTTTCATCAAATAAAGTATTTGACAGATGCTATTTGTATGCTCCATCTTTTTTTTTGGAAAATTTTTATTTATACACTGATAACAATCTTAGAAAACTTGTAGCAAATATAAAATGAGACATCATGACTCTGTTGCATGGCTGAGGTTTTTGTTTTCTTTTGCTTCTGACTTCTTCATGTTGGAAATATACATGATTACATTCATTGAATCTTTCACTGACAAAAAAGAAAAAAAAAGAATGAATCTTTTCATAATAAGAAAAAAGTCAAGTTCACCATTTTGTAATGAGTAAAGAATGTGTTATCCTAAGTTTCTACTAAAATGACAGGTGCATTTGTTAGGGAAGAAAATAGGGATGTTATTTATGTTGTATTCTAAACATTTCTTTATCTGAGAGCAACAGGAAGAGTTAATTCTGCTAAATTTTCAGGTTCGCTTCTCAAATTGGAGAAAACTGAGAACTTCCCGGGGGAGAGAATTGAGTAGTCGCTGATTGATTACTATAGGTTAAAATCAGCCTCACTCAGAATGCTTTTTTTGAAGTGAGAATTAACTAAAATGAAGAAAAATGTTTAGTTTTCATCACATTTTTTGCACTTTATACTTCAGTAGTGTTGGAGTAGCAACACAAACAATGAAAATAAACTTCAGTTTATTTATTATTTATTTCCCAATAGCTTTCATTTGTTGTGGAGCTGACAAACAGATTAGGTTTGACACCAGAAGAGTCTCAATTATCTAAATTAACTTTTATTTTACAGGGTACGTTTCTTGCTTGGAGGTCGCCATGGAGAATTCAAGTTCCTTCCTCCACCTGGATATGCTCCTTGCTTTGAAGCTGTTCTTCCAAAAGAGAAATTGAAAGTGGAACATAGTCGAGAGTACAAGCAGGATCGTAGCTATACAAGAGACCTGCTGGGTCCCACTCTCAATCTGTCACAAGCAGCTTTTACCCCAGTTCCAGTAGATACTAGCCAGGTATTAAAACTGAAGGATCGCACTTCATTTTTCAAACACAGATATTGTAGATTTATGTTATTTCACACTGGACTGAATTTAAACATCTCAAACTTTTTTTTTTCTCCTCAGAATTTGTTTGATGTGTTACATAGCTAGAAGTTGAGAAATGAAAAAAGTCAAAAGTGCTATTAAGTTTATATAGTACTCAAATATATTTCAATTCACAAACACTATAATGGAGACTGTTTTACCTGTAGTACATTTGCAAAAAATAGTATTTGAATTTCATGCTTTGGTTTTTTTCAGTTGCCACTGTCATGTCACTAGACACGTTTAATTAAAATTACTGAAGGCTTTGATTTAAGACCTTTAGATCAGCTTCAGCCCTATCCTTTACTGTCTTTGTAGGTTAGTGAGAGAGGCATTTAACTCACAGCAGTCAGGAACCACACTGAAGTTGTATTTCTATTTTTTTTGTTTTTTTAATAGTTGCAAAAAACAATAATTCTTTGTCCAGTTCTCTGACAGCAAAGAACTCTGTCTCCAATCACAGATTTAAAAAAAATAGCAACAAAAGAGTTGTTCTTACATGTGCAGAGTTCTGGGTAGTAACATTTTTGGACAGTTTGTGGTCATGTTGTAACATATTTAGGAATCTGTCTCGGAAAGAAAAAACCTGCTACTGTATTGCCATTATGTGCTAAATACAATATCTGCATTTATTTTTGTAGTTTTTTATTACAATTAGGATAACAGTGTGATTGTTCACAGCACTGTCTATTTGTGGTCTCTGGTTTTTGAGATAGTATCTACCTGCAAAGTTTGGAGACAGTGTCCCAGTTTTACTTTATATATGTCATCATGATCCCTCTCTTTCTCTATTGAGGTGCACTTCCTCATTATTTTATATTTGCCTGAAGTGTTTTGAAGAAAAATACTGTTATTGAGATTTTAACCTTTTTTTTTTTTTTTCTTTTAATCTGATAAATACTCTTAGTTTGAGTAGTTTCTAGCCAGCTGTCATGGATATCTTCTGTAACATTTGAAGATACTGGAATTAAAACTGTTTTCCTTTGCTGGTCAAACTCTGAGATTTGTAGATTAGAGTATTTCTTGATCTAAGAATTACATCTCACTTTAAGTTATTATTTTTATTATTATTTCATTGTTATTGTTGTTTATCTTTAATATTGGTAAGAAAGAATGATTATTTACGATTAGTTGAGGAACGTGACTTAATGTCTGAAAGCTATGGAAGTCTGTTTCACTGTCCAGCAACTTCTTTGTAACAATGCGTTTCTCTCTTCTCTTTTTAGATTGTTTTGCCTCCCCACTTGGAAAGAATTAGAGAAAAGTTAGCAGAGAACATCCATGAACTTTGGGTTATGAATAAGATTGAACTGGGCTGGCAGTATGGACCAGTATGTACCTTCCCAATTAATTTTCTGTTAATTACATTATATTGCTTAAGAAGTCCATTTAAGTGTGCTGATGGGACTGATTTATTTGTTTTTATTATCTTTCTAAGATTTATAAGGTTTTAGACTCTTTTCATTGCAAGGTAGTGGGGACATCAAAAGCACCTAGTATATTATATAACCAAACTTCTATATTGTAGAACAAAAATTCTGAGATCAAAGTTGTTTGCTGCTGATGTTTTCTAGCAATCTAATGATGCAGAAAGCATACGGTGGATTATATACCTTATATTTGCTCTCGGGCAAGGTGTTCAGTTGTCTGGTAGAGTAAGTCAATAAAACACACGTTTCTTTGTTCTCTTTGTGTGAACTGACTGACATAAATCTTTCAAAAGATCAAACGAAATATATCTATGAAAAATAAATATTTTATATTTTGTGAGGATGGTAAATACCTTTAAATTTACTTCTGTCTTTCCATGTTCCCTACTGTTCAGACCCTACTGTACTTAAACTACTTTCTTATCTCTTTTTTACTTTTCATGAAATATGACAGATAAAATTCTGAATTTGATACAAAATGCAATCCATTAATCCATTATTTTTTAATCAATTATAATGCTAATCTGTAGATCTTTTTATTATTATTTATTTGGATACCAGGTCTTACTGTTTTTAAAGAAGTATTGCTGTGTAGAACATAAAATCATTCAGTAGATGCTAGATATGTGGGTGTACAGAAACGAGTATAGTATTTGGCTTAAAAAAAAGAATTTGGTCTTCTGAACTGTTCAGAATATGGAATTTATATGGCTGGGCATAGGTATTGTATTTTGTGCAGTATGCTGCATTTCTTAAAAGGATTTGATTAATAGAGATTTGTTGGCTTTATTTTTATTTATTTATTTTTGCCTTCTCTACCACATCAGACAATCAACAGCAAAAGTTAATGTGACTAAGTATAGTAGTTGTGGGATAATCGCTCCAGCTGTGGAACAATCTGCAAATGTTTTCAGTGTGCCAATACTTACCATCAAGAATCTAACTGTAATTTTGAGCACTATTTTCATTTAATTATATAAGTGGTATCAAGTTAAGCAATGATAAATGTAATCACGCACAGTATGGAACAGGTTGCTAAAACTTTTAAGCTGTTCTGCTTGCCTTCCCCTGCTTTAGTGTTCTTCAGTTCAGTGTATTCAATTGGGAATGTAACAAAGTATCTGCTAATTATCTCCTGGAGATTTACTCCTATATCATCTGGGTTTTTCACAGGTGTTTTTATCAGTTTAAGTCATTGTAGCTAATTCTTGTTTCCTGAGTTGATGCATTGCAGTTGCTGAATACTGAGGCAAAGTATGAAACTGAGTTTAGCTTGTTTAGGCAACACATAATGACTGCTCTAATCTTGGTTCAAATTTACAGCAAGGAGCGTTAAATATAGTTGGTAGTCTTTCTGAAGGAGTGATTTTTTTATATATTTTTTTTAATCTTCAAAAATTAGTACGTAAAATATTTAAGAGCTAAAAGACAGGGAATTTATAGATGCAACTACTTAAAAAAAATCTGTTGTAGGTTGCATTCCTTTAAGCTTCTGCTACCTGTCTCTTCCACGTGATCTGTGTGTAGTATCACCAAAGGATACTTCATCTCCAAATGCTATTGCATTTTATACAAATGAAATAGTAAAGTGACAATCTGGTGTAAAAAAGAAAAAAAAAAAGTGTGTTTTGAGGACTTTTGTTATGGTGTTTCATTATGGAGTGAATTTGAGTAGCATTTAGGTGCCCAACTCAAAATAATCAGATTCATCTGCGTATGTTTGTTTCTCTTAAACTTCCCTATATATAATAATCTACAAAAATTAAGAATCAATAGGTGTCATGAGATCTGTCAATTATATAATATGTTTGCAACTCAGTAGATTTTATACACTGCTCAGTAAAAAAATAATAAGGGAAGAGGGCATGAAGGCAACTTACAGTTGATTATATAATGGAAGTTTCATATGTTGTAAGTGTCAAGTGAAGTTGTTACTAAGGAAAATTCTATTATATTGGAAGTCAGAAAAAAAAAAATGAGTTTCAGGATTGAAATTAGCTATACAGAACTAAGGTGGTTCTCCTAACTGGAGAATATTCCGAGACTTATTATTGATGGAGGTTACTGCAGGTCTTGTGAAGAAATTTGCCAGTAAAGTTTTCAGTGTCTGCTAAAAGATGTTTCCTGTTTTGTCTGCTAAATATTTTGATCAAGTGGCTTGACAGTTTGATTATTTGTGTTGCCTGTCCAAATATCATTAATTCCATCAAATGCAGAAAAATATCCCATTGAGATTGTAAATATTTTTCAAACCAAAACATAAACAGCTGTCTGCTGTTCAATTTGATAATTATTATGTGCTTAGATGAAAATGGAAAAATGTGTTAGTAGTGTTAGAATGGAATGCGACTTGTTTTTTTATAGGATTAAAAATGTGAGTGAATAGTAATGTCTAATTTAGATGTTGTTATTAAAAACGTAAAACTGAAAAATAGAATACGATAAATAGAAAATAAATTTCAATCGTGAATGATACATCTTCATATTCACTGTGTGTATGCACTTGTCTAATTATTATGTAGAATGTAGGACTTGAAATTACAGAAACTGTATAAACAAAGTAAGGTTTGAAGATGACAACTTTTTGTTTTCTTCCTCTAACATGTAGTGTTTATGTGCCAACATTATAATTATTTTATTTTTATGTATAATTGCAGATATTGCATTTCTGTTCAATTTCAGGATGCTCTAACTTTTTTCCGAGATATTTCCATTAAAAAGAAAGATTAAAAAAAGACCACAACACAAGAGAAAACACTATGTGCAAAGCGAGTAATAAGTTTGTGTGACATTACTCCCTCGAAAGTCAGAATTTACATGCCAGTGTATGTGCTGCTGACTTTCTTTTTTAAACATCAAATCTAATTCTGTAGATGAATAATAGATAAGGCAAAAGTATGTAGAATAGATTTTACTCAGTTTGATGAGGAACAGTTCCACTGAGAAATCCAGTAGTGGTTTTTTCTCAATTAAAGTAATTGAAAAGGATCATATTTTAAAACTGTCGAAGTAGAGGACACTTATTTCCTTTTGGTGCTTTTCTGAGTCTTATACAAGGATGCTCTAAGACTGTGGTTAACTGTTCTAAGATGTGTGTGCAGCAAGATAGCTGTAGGTATTGCCAGCTGTTAAAGAAGCACAAGACACTGCATGAAGTTTTACCTCTCTTCAGGATCTATCAAACTGTGGGTTGTTTTTGAGCACTTTTAAGGAGTCACAAAAGCATTTCTGTATGGTTGTAATGTCCTCTCCTGTGTTGAGCTGTTTTTCACAACATACCACACTGAGGGTAGAACTGTTGAAGTGTTCCCCAGCCTACACCTGATGAAGTGAAGCAGGTTAACTTCTGTAATCTTGTTGGCTGGTTTTCTCCTTTGAAAGCTGCAGAACTGATGCCATCTCCTGTAGAACAGTTGTCATTTGTCAAATGAATAACAACACTGCATATTCTGGCTATCACAGAAAGACATGCTTGAGGGTGAGAATTCCTCGTGAGAATACAGATTTGCTTTTTTTTTTTTTTTTTTTTTAAAGTGCTATTTGGTTTGAATAATAGTGACAAAATCAGCATTAAGTACTTCATGTTTTGAACTGTTTTGAAATTTCAGCAAGTTTTTAAGATATGTTAGATTTATTTTTTTACTGCCTTTTCAGGTTAGAGATGACAACAAACGACAACACCCATGCTTAGTGGAGTTCTCAAAATTGCCGGAGCAGGAAAGAAATTATAACTTGCAAATGTCACTTGAAACACTGAAGTAAGTTGCTCAAACTTCTAAAGCTTACTGTAAGCTTTGAGCAAACCTATGGTGTTGCGATTTCCAAAATTATAATTTGACACATGATGTTTCCTACCAAGTGATGGTAGTAGCAGGAAAATGAGAGTCAGATACATTAATGAATTATGTTTTTGGCATTGAAACTGGTGTTGTTACAATTCCTTGATAGCCTTTGTAAGTTAACACGGTTAGCTTATGTTAGTATAACTACATACTGATCTGCATTTCATCTTTTGGAAGATTTTCATAAACTGCTATATTATTGTGTTAGTACCGATTCTTAAATGACAACTGACTGTTTCTGTCTTGCTTGGAGGAGAGAGAATGAGATTTAAGCTTTGAAAAAAAACTTTTCTGTCTTGTTTGGTTTACTGAATTTTCTGTGTTGTTGAAGCCTACTTCAACAATTGTATTGGGTTTATCTGGCAAGGTTTCAGTAGCGGAGTTGGCCTCCGTGAGAAGAGCCTAAAAACTGCCCCATCTGGCTCCAAAAGGGATCTGCCCCTGACCAGAACTTATCCTGTAAAAGAGTGAGAAAGTGTAAGAGAAACAGCCCTTCAGGCACTAGTGTAAGTGCAGCAAGAGGTGCTCCAGGTGCTGAAAAGTCCAGCCTGTGGAGGAGCAGGCTGTCCCCGTGCAGTCCTTGGGCACAATGTGGAGCTCTAGAGGAGCCCACAGTGCAACACTGGATGTGGCTTGAAGGATGCTGTAGCTTATGAAGAGCCCCCACAGGAGCAGGCTCTGGGCAGTGGTTTAGCCTGTGGTGGAGCAGGAGATCTGGGAGAAATGATGCCCATGGTGAGGTCACGTGAGCCAGCAATGAGCTCCAGTGACCAAGAAGGCCAACAGCATCCTGGCTTATATCAGAAACAGTGTGGACAGCAGGACTAAAGAAAAGATTGCTTTCCTGTACTCACCTCTGGTGAGACTGCAGGTTGAACACTATGTACAGTTTTGGGCCCCTCTCTGAAAAAAGAAATTAAAGTCCTGAAGCACATCCAAAGAAGGGCAATAGAACTGTGAAGGATCAGGATCACAGGACTTATGAGGAGCGGGTAAGGGAACTGGAGTTGTTCAGCCTAGGGAAAAGTAGGTTCAGCAGAAACCAAATCCCTCACTACAAATATCTCAAAGAAGATTACAATGTGGTGGAGAGTCAGTCTCTTTCAAAAGCAACAAGCAATCAGACAAGGGGAAACAGTATCAAGTTGCATCAGGGGAGGATTAAGTTGAATAGTGGGAAAAATTGTGAAGGATGGAACCCTGTAGTGTGGACTGATATCGGAGCACTTCTTGAAAAGCTCTGTCTGTGGAAAGCCCACATAGGATCATTTTGGGAATACCAGCATCTGGTGGGAGGGAGCTCATGCTGGAGCATGGAAGGAGAGTTACCATGAAAGTGTGGCAGATGATAAAGTGTTATGAACGGACTACAACCTCCATTCTCTGTTCCCTTGAACTACCCACAGGGAGGAAGGAAAAGATGGTGGATGTAGGAGGAAGTTGTATTTAGTTTGCTTTTAGCCTGTTAGTAACTGGTGCTTAAATCTCTCTATGCTGAGTTTTGTTTTACCCATGATAGTTACTGGTGACTAATCTCCCTGTCTTTATTTCAACCTTGAACACTTTTTTTTCCTCCTTTGAGAAGGCAGAGAGAGAATTATGTAGTGGAGGTTTGACTGCTTATCAGTGTGAGATCAACAAGACAATCAATTGATATTTTTGGACATGACTAACAATGAACTATTTCTGTCTCCGTGTGTATTGCCATAGAATAGTAGTATGCATTATAGATGAGCAGTTAGGTGTGTGAATTTAATGAATCTCTGCAGCTGGAATTCTAGAAAATTTAAGTGGGGTGTTAATAGACATAGAGTAACATAGAACCTTTCCATTAAATGGACAGTATCCATAACATGAAGCCTTCAGTATATATACTGCTGAGAAGAATCGCTTTGCCTCCCACTCCTTAGATATTTATAGACATGAATGTATATTTTAAAACTACTTTCAGTCCACTGTATGCTCTATGATTTGCATCAAACATTGCTTTGAATACTTGAAGGTGCTTCAAGGCATCAAGAATAACTCCTTATTGTAATTGTTTATTCTGCTGGTTTGTTGCCGGTTTTGCTGCCAGCTCTACAGGGTAAGAGAGGCAGAAAACAAGAAAGCTCTGAATCGTATTACATAACAAAACATTTTTTTTTTTCCCGTACATTGAGATCTCTGTATATTTTTCAGTATGATTGAATACTTTTATGAACTATAAAAATGATGTATTAGATGAAATGTCAAGATTCAGGAATGAGTTTCGTCTGAAAACATCATGGGACCAAAAAATGCTTGTTCATACTTTTTCTGTGCAATTTTTTTTTTTTTTAATTCTATATCTTGATCTTTTATTGTTTAGATTCTTACTACTTTGTGACTGTATTTCCCCTTTTTACCTATTTATTCATTTTTTTGTGATAATTATATGTAACAATATTATGCCAAGGCTTGCATTCTGGAACTTTCAGTTTTCTTGTTTAGCACTGAAGTGCTTCATGGGTCTTTTGGTTTCCACTTGTATTTGATGAGTCTGTTGAAGTGTAATTAAAAATCTAACTCTCAGCCCACAACTGCCTTTAATCCTGAGTTTTCTGATTTGAACTTACAGTGTTCATCTGGATATAGGGTTCAACTTCCTATCTTATGCTACAAGGGGTGGTGGGGCTTAGCTCCTCTGTACTGCTTTCCACTGTTAAATATGTTTTCTTGCTTATGCTAATGATATCTACATAGGAATCAGGTATGGTTTATGTTAAATGAAGTTTATCTTTGTAGTATTTTCTCAGACTATGTTTTGCAAGAGTTGTCCACTGCATGTTGACTTCCTGGTATCTGATTTAACTACCTAAATTTAAATAGGGTTTCACATAACCGTAGCATTTACTCCATGTTGCTAGCACTAAGAACACACTTTAAGAATCTCCTTGAAATGTATAATTTGTCTGCTAAGAGATATGGTACTAGAGCAGTATTTATGTCCATTTTTTCCCCACAGTCATTTCAAGAGCAATAAATATAGGGCAGCACCAGAAAATATGGTTTCAAATGGAGGCAAAAGCAAATCAAAACCTTGCATTCTAGCTTCCTTATGCTTTGGAAGGAACTGGGACTGGAGACCAAGCTTTACAATAGTGATTTGTCTTGTATAACCGGTTTCAATAAAATATATGAGTATTGCCCTCAGATTTTGAGAAACTTCTAAACTGTTTCCAAAGTTCTCTCTTGAATTTTGTCATTTTGCTGTCAATATTTTAATAGTTAAAGATACTAAGCTTTGATAATCCAGTTTTGAAAGTAAGTGTGGGAACAAGCGGTTGATGATTTACTGATCAAGATGTTTATTAATATAAATCCTCAACACTGATGAAATTTAAGATTTATGCTTCTGGATAAAGACTGTAAAGAAAGGAGGAGGTTTAACCTTAACAGAAGACACTGTTAACCCTGTTATGAGGTAAAGTAGGGACAGTTTGTTTTCTGAAATTAGCTGCATTTTACAAGGTCAAATCAGAATGTCCTTTCTGGAAGAAGCCCAAAGCACACTGAATCTATCCTGAATGCTTTTCTCTGAAGTGGTTCAGTATCAAAAATCCATACTGTGTATTATGATGGCTGCTTTGGTTTGCTGCTTAGAGTGCATTCTGCTGTCTGCCTTTTTTTTTTTTTTTTTTTTTTTTTAGGTAATGTGATCTAACGAAAACCAGATCCAATTCAAATCTTTGAATAACATAATCTCTTTCTGAAGACACATTCCAAGAATAACAATTGACATTTCCTGTCTGTTCTTTCATCAGCTTAGGAGTGAATAGTGTAAAATAAAAAAGTTTTGATATACTGTGGTATGAATGAGTATATAAGCCATAGCAATAGGCGCATAAAGCAGAAATACATATTTCAAGGGCAGAAAATCTTTTGACTGATGCCTTATAAAGATGGTGGACTATATGATGGTTTATAGTTTGAAATAATCCCTCATATTTTTACTACAGCATTCAGGAACACCTTGTAGTATTTTCTTATCACCATAAAACATATTACCTATGCAAATAGGTAGATTGATTTTTCCATGTTATTTTGTCATTCCCATAGGTCTCATTTATTTGTTGTATGGTGTCATTTACATACCAAGCACTTCCAGATATAGAAACATTGACAGTAATTTGTCTGTGATTCCTGTATTCTAGAACCCTGCTGGCATTAGGTTGCCATGTTGGAATTGCTGATGAGCGTGCTGAAGAAAAAGTGAAAAAAATGAAACTTCCAAAGAAGTAAGTTGAAATTCAACTGTATTTTTTCATTAGGCAGTATGATTTAAGCAAATTGTGTTCTCACGTTTGATTTTGTGTTGCTGGTTTAATAGACATTTGAGTATACATGTATGCATTTATGGATGCTCAGAAATCTACACGTATGTACACTTATACCTTTCCTTTTAGATATTTACAATCTGCTGTGTAGACAAAGTTGAGGTTTCCTGTGATTTGTTGAGATGCCTGACATTCTATTCATTATTACAAAATTCTTTTTGTAGAATCTAGTGCAGCAACTTTTCATATGATTTCTACAGCAAACTTGTCTATATATTTTGCCATGCTGTAAATTTTTAAAACAACTCTTTTTGCAAGTTCTTGCAAGGCTGTGTAGTGACTTGAGCTGAACAGAGCAGGTACAGCTACCTGATTTCTTCCTGAGTGATGAAGATTGACAAGAGCATTGGTAGTGGGACTCAGCCTAGGCCAGTAATACTGGCCTCTACTTCCTCATCTCTGAAATCAGCTCCCATTGCCCAGTCAATATTTGCTGGATCCTTCCTTAAGGCCAGTGTTCCCACCAGTTTGAATATGAAGAATGTAGGAATGTTAACATGATTTGAATGTAGTAGAATTGTACTTGGTTATGAGCATTTGAAAGCCCTAAGTCCTTATATATGCTTGAACTCATGGTTTTTAAGCTTGTCAAGATTGGTATACAGTTCAGTAACATAAAGAAGAAGTAAAGTACGTAAACTTACAAAGGTAAAGGTCATAGTTTCAGAAGAGAAATTGCGTGTTCTGTTATTTCTAAATTTAAAATAGGAATTCATGTTCTTTGCTTATTATTATGAAAAACAATGGTAATCCCTAGTCTTAACTTTGGAAGTCTGAGGTACCACTGTATGTACAAACTAAGAATTTTGATACTTTGTTTTCCCAGTATTTCCCAATATTTGCACAACTTCTCCATCATAATTTATTGATAGTTTTCATAGCTGCCTGATGCAGAAGCGTTATGCTATTATGAAAATCAAGAGCAATAGATATCAGTTAAACACAATTAGCTCATCTTCTCTGATTTCCAAGTGCTTTTGTAGCAGCAGTAGTGTGTATATTCTTGTATTTCTTAACTCTAACTTCACTTGCATAATTTTTTTTTTTTTTTTGGAAAACATCTCCCTAAAATGTTCAGTCTTTTTTTAAGAAATTCTGAGTAGTTATTATTTATTTTTGGGTATAAAAAAAAGTAAACATGGAAAAAAAGAGGTCAGTTTTATTTATTTATTTATTTTCTTGTAAAACAACTCTCATAGAATGATGGAAATCTTTAAACAATACACACTGTGTATTTTTATTACTATCACAAGCATCCATTGATACTTATCCTTAATGAATATCCATACATACATATCTTCTGTGACAAAATCTGCTTAGGCATGTGGCTCTTTTACTCTGCTTTTACACAGAATTATCTGCCTATCTTAAATTTTCAAGCACAGGAGAACAGTTATGCAGGGGAATATGACAATAAGAATGTAATAATTGCCAATCTGACAGAAATGTTAATTCTGTTCACTATTTCCATTACTAACTGACATTACTTATCTCACTTAAGTGATTTAGAAGCTCCTGGGGAATATATAATTTCAAGGCCAGTTAGCCAGCACATGAAAAAATAGCAGAAATGCTAACTACTTGATTATTTAATTATATGAATTTACGAATTGGTACTCATATGAATGATTTATGTTCTCGAGTTACAATTTTCATAGCTGTCCTAAAACGATTTTTTAAACAATTCAGTAGTTTTGAAGGGGATTTAGCATTGTTCTTGAAGATAATCACCCTTGAATGTTTGCTCGTTTTGTTTTCGTTTTCAGTCACAGAAGATAGCTAACTAGGACCTATGAAGTATTAAAATATTGTGCAGTATTATGTACCCCTTTTTCTAAAGGGATAAATAATATTGCTTTTTCTGAATTTCTTTGTCACTCCAAATACATTAAATACAAGAGAATACCGATGTTATTTTGAACATTTTTAGACAGTTTTTTTTTTAATTAACTACTCTTTAAACACCCAACATATAAATTTGGTGAGAGAATGTCATATTTCTTCCACAGATCCCCATTGTTACATGACTAAAGTAGTGCTTTGCTTTCTCTGTTTGCTTGAGGATAAATACTCAGGGGTATTCAGGGCATATCTGTTCCACCATGATCTTTCCATAAGCAGCAGGAGAAATCTCTTCTCCATCATCTGAAGTACTCCTCTCCCCCCGTCTTTGATTGGTATCTGCAGGGCTGTTTTTTGCACTTTTTCACCCATTCCTCTCTGCCATGCAGGTTTTCACCCTCTCTTCATTACTCTTTACCTGCATACTCCTGCCAGGATGTAGGCAACAACTCACTGCTCCTTGTTTCTGTCTACCCTATGCTTTGCCCTTCCTTGCTTTCCTTTCCTCTGCATGTTTCTTCATTATTTGGCATAGGGAACACTGACCCACTCAAACATCCTGTACTCAGAGGATTACATTCTCATGACATGCAAAGTCTCATATTGCCTGCCGTTTCTATAGTCCATCAGTTATCAGCACTGACCAGATTTGCTTTTGGTTCTTGCCAGAATTTCTGTCTGTGTTTGTTGCCCACTTTGTCATCCTGATTTGACAAAGGTCCTTAATCAGATAATCTGAGTGAGAATGAACGCATATCTACCTTTACTGGGTAGTGAGGCTGGCCAGATTTTTTTAATCTTTGACATTGTTACCATGTTTTTGTTTCTGTATCTCCTTGTTGGTGACCTCATCATTTTCCTATTAGTACCTTTTGCATCTGGCCTGCACCAGATGCTCATAGAGGAGCAGACACTGTGCTTCCACATGCCCTTGCTGGACTGGAGTGACTATCCAGTTGTCTGCTCTGGGCCATCACAATACACTGATTGCAAAAATCAAAGATTTGCAACCAGATCCCCCTCCCTCTTATTTATTTATTTATTTATTTATAATTTGAATGAGGGTGGAAATCAATTGCTAATCAGACTAAGAAATTTCTGTTTTTGTTGCTGATATTTTTATTACTTTATTATTAGTTTTAATTATTTTACTAGTTAAAAAGATTTAAAAATTTTGAATCCTGGGCCCAAAGATATTCTGTGTGGGTAAATCCTGCAGCTTAAGTGTCATTGCTTTTGGCTTTAAATTTACCAAGTTCTAATGTACTGCATGCATTAGCATATGTGATGCATTCTTTACAGGAGAAAACCTGGTCATTAGCAGAGTTGGAGATGACTAATTCTGTGGGAAAAACTTCATAAATGCAAACAACACTTTATACTTAGTACTGCTAAAAGTATCAGGGAAACTCTTGAAGTCACACTTAAGTTTTAAAAATTTACTTCAAAGATTTAAAGGGTATCCAAGGAATGAGATATTATAAAAGGAAACTTACAGTAAAGAGACTTCATGTAATCTTGAGTTATCCATTTAATCTATTTTGTCTCATGTCTTCTTATCTAATAGAGAATATTTTCTTCCATCAATAGGAGGTTTTTAGACTGTGATAATTACTATGAATTGCTCAGAGGAAATAAATAATGTTAATAGAAGTATTTATGTATGTAACATCTGAATCTACTCATTTAATGTGAGAAAGTTTAAAATGCTTTAAAAACGTTTTCAGTTCAGGTCATTTTCTGTAGCTTTCATTGTTTCTCTATCCACTTCATCCCATCAAGATACATTTACCTTAAAGAAACAGTAACAGTAAATGTCAGTATGTTATTATTATTTACATTAAAAGACACATTTTTCATTGATATATTGCATACATATAGCTTCTCTCTTTTGCAGTTTCTATTAACTTTTTCTTACTGACTTTAAGTTGTCTGGTTTTGGACAGCTACCAGTTGTTGAGTGGATATAAGCCTGCTCCCATGGATCTGAGTTTCATCAAACTGACGCCTTCTCAAGAAGCTATGGTGGATAAACTAGCGGAGAATGCTCATAATGTGTGGGCAAGGGACCGTATCAGGCAAGGCTGGACCTATGGTATCCAGCAGGTAAGTGCCAATTTCAGACACTTGAAAAAGCTCTTATAACTATTGAGATATTTTACTATTACATGGGATTAGTGGGTGCATAAAAAACAGGAAGAAAATGCTAATGAATGCTAGTCTGTTAGTTGAGAGAGAAAATATATATATTTCAAACAGTCCATCTGCGAAATCTTCTAGAAATGCAAGACTTTTTTTATCAGAGTTTAAAAAAAAAAGTCAATCTTGTATTCTATCTATATCTCAGGGTGAGAAAATTTTATGCAGGATATGCTCTAGAATTTCAGAAAGTGTAAATATTGATTTTCAGTAGGGGGGATCATTTAAGTGTTGGCAGTCCCAGAATTTGAGTGTTTTTGCTTATCCAAGTAAAGCAGAATGTAAACTTCTGATAATCGCTTTGCTGTGGTATTTCTGGCAAAGGCTACATTTAACTGAGAACAGGAAAATAAGTCTACTAAGTCCCGGTCTATTAGTTCTCTTGTTTTACTAAGAGAGCAATATTTTAGGTATTAAATGTGTTGTAAGGGAATGGAATAAAAATTTAGCATGTTGGGTTGTTGACAATAAAACTCTTTGTCTTTGTTTTCTTTTAAAAACCATACTGAATAGTTATATGATTAGTCTAATTTATTATTTTTTGAGACAACCGCTGTATCAGTTTTCCCTTAGAATTCATAGTTTCTATTCTTGATATTATTTTTGATTTTTATATAGGGAAAGAAAAAAAAAGAAATTTCATGGGTTAGCACTGGCTATATTTTTTTGCAGAAATGAAGAACACTTTTGTAGGTACACACAGTTTCCCACCTACAAACAGTGTTTTTATTTTTGTCAGAAACTCTAAATGTATACCACAAATCATTTCAGTGTTGTCCATTGTAGTATCTTCCTATAAAGCTATTATTCTGTTACATTGTGAAGTATTTAAGAAATCCATGTTCTGTATTTGTCTTTAGGCAGATAATGAACCAATGTTTGGCTTTTCAGACTGGAATGTCTGCAATAATCTGTACTATAAAGATAGTGAAGAGTTTTTGGTCTTGATGCAACTCTTCTGCATAAAATAGGATTAAATTTGTTCCTACTAATGAACCTTTAAAAAAGGGAAGGTGGCCCTTTGAAGTGCTGTTAGCATTCCTGATAGAATATTAATTGAAAAGTGTTGAAAGTGATGATTTTTCTCCTCTGTTGTCAGCTACTTAGGGCATATTAATTCACATTCCACTCACTGTGTTAATCCTGTGTTTATGGAGGCGTTGCACAGTTTGCTTCTAGAATGTGAGTCTGTCTCTGAACGCTCAACTACTTTTGATACATTTAAGATGTACTTAGTAATATACACCATGCCTCCTGTAATATTTTTTTCCTCACAGAAGCCAAATATTTTCAATAAAGGGCTGTGCCAGTCAGAGGAATGGAAGTGAGTGAAAGTTAGGAAGTTTTTACAGCTTTGGTAGAATCACTATCATATCCAAAAATAAATTGTTTTGCAACAGTATTTATTGGTTAATATAAGAAGTAATTTGGCATTGTTTATTGGTGTGAATTTGCAGATAAATTATATGTTTTCTGGATTAGTGAAATATTAAATGGGAAAGTCACCTAAATGATTTTGCCAGAGATTTCTCAGTGTTACTGGGTTGCTAGTGATAAGCAAAAGATGCAGCAGGTGTGGGTGATGGAGAAAAAAATTTCATTTACACAAGGTGTTTACACATTGTCTTGATGTTCATATGTGTTTATATAATAGGTTCTGCTCTTGAAGAGGCTTCATGTAATACTAATCAATTAAGTATTATCATGGTACCTGAAACAGTGGAACTTGCCCCCAGACAATAACTTTGATTAATAAATAAATAAACAAATGCACTAAAACATATAATGTAGAGAAAGTATCACTATCACTTAGATCTAATAAATATGAAATTGAAACAGTAGCCCATAGTTACGTTTTCTGAGATACCTCAAACCGGGAGCACAAAACAGGCTCTGATTTTAACTACCAGGTTGTGCTTTAAAGGACTCAAGTAAATCCTTCTTCTCCAGTTCTATACTGGGTTTAGCTATACATTATCAACATTGAACAATTCTTCCCTACCACGACAAAGACAATTACAGGCATTCAAAGAAGAACCCTGCTAATTTTGGAAATAAAAAGCTTGATAGCCCATGAAGATAAAGATTAGAAAGCTTCTTAATTAGGACAGTTTTTCAATCTTTCATACTTCTGCTTTAAATAACAATTTTTTGTTGGATATGAGTCATTCAAAGTAAGACTTTTGTGTGCTGAGTGGGGCACTGCTGATGAGCATTTAATGCAGTGGAGCATTGTCATAATTACAGTTTCAGCATTCAGATTGTTAAAAACAAAAGGATCTTAGGAATGTTTGTGAACTTCAGGGAGCAGATCATCAAGATTAGTAGTGTGTTTTACTCCCCAATGCTTGGAAGGTAAATTGCAGTAGTCTAATGTATGGGTAAGCAGATAGATGATGCTCTTGAAAACTCTCCCGCCTATGCCATGTCTTGTAACAGTGGGTAGGTATTGTTGCTGGTTAGCTCTTAATTCTTTTTCTCTTTTCAAATAATCAAGTTTATTTTCTTTTACAGAAAAAGCAGAGAACTGAATTCACAAAGTGCATACAATGTCTGGATATCAAATGTCATTCATTAAAAATGTAAACTGAAGAGCAGAATAACAAACTGCCCCTTTCTGGGTGCAGTGCAAATATGCTTCTCATTCAGTTGACATACTTACATATGGCAAACTGCTAGCTGCTGTCCACAGTGCTATGTGCTTTTGCTTGTCTCCAGCAAGGGTTTATTTCATTAGCTGCCTATTGTCATCCCATAAAAATCACTGTGACATGCAACAGTACAGTAATAAAGTAATGTGATAGTATACTGTATTATCCTATAAACTGATCATACAGGGCTGTGAAACGGTTTTCTAAGGTAAAGAAACTTACAAGGATTTTAAAGTAGATGGAGTAATGACTGGTAAATCTAGTAGATCTGTTCCATTGTGAGTCCCTCATGATTTGAGGATTATAAAATATGAAAAATAAAGGGATGCTGTCAAGTAGTTCATATCTAACTTACTTTTTCCTGTTACATAATCTGATGGGGGAAAATGCCTTCCAAGTTCCATATACTTTCTTCCTTTAAATTCACCACTGCTTTTCAGTAATTTTTTATTTCCAAGTTGTGGCTATCGTTTGCGCGAGTGAACATAGTATTTTTGTTGTGCTGCTGCTGAGCGAGCCAGCCAGCAGAGGGAGCACAAGTTAACTAATAAATCCTGTTCCCAGCACTGTGCTGACAGCTGTGACACTGATCACGAACAAGCATTTTTCAGTAGGACAGAGTAGCTTGCTGCTCCGTGAAAGGAGTAGAAAGAAAACAAAAGGCAGAAAAATACATATCTCTACTTATAAGAACATGCTTAATATCAAGAGTGAGTGGATAAATAAGCTTAAAATCAATGCCAAAATTCCTTGTCATTGTTCCTTTAAATGAGAATGTGGTTGCCTACAAGTTGTTATACTCTGAACTGGAGAAGTGGTAAGCAAACAAAGACAGCTAAGGGCATAAATATAGGGAAAAGAGCATTATATCCTTGGTGTAAGTCAATGAAAATAATCACATTTGTGCTATGAGAGGGAGCTTAAATCATGTGTGAATTTTGACATTACATCTTATCATAATTCCCTGACTCGCTCAGATGTTTCCTTGAAAGGACGTTTTCCATAACAAGCTGATTGAAAAATAGCACTGAAGAATGAAAGGATGCATTTGTGACTAAATCTTCACAGTTGTACAGGAAATATTCAAAACTAATTTAGATTTATCCATGTGCTTACAATATGGTTGACTTTTATAAGATTGGAATTGTGCATACAGGATACAGGAGCAGATCAACTTATATATAAGTAAAACAGAAAGTGTAAGAAAAGAGAAGAGCTCAGAGATGAGAAAACAAAATTCAAAGGTGTCCTCTCCCACTTTCTGAATATACCTTTTTTATGTATTTTTAGTTGGGTTTTTTTTTTTGTCCCAACAAAGATTGTTACGGGTTACATCCAAAAATTCTGACTTTAACAATTGATTATAAACATCAGAAACCTAAAAAGCTCTTCCTACTGTGTGAAGAGCATCTTAAATAAATAAATAAATAAATAAATCAGTCTTGTCCTGGGACAATTAGTCAGGACTATGTTATCAAGTCAATTTCCTCTTTGGCGCAAATTGCAAAGTGAATGATAGACTGATCTTTTTAGGTAGGATATTACCTTTTTCAGATTTTTTCTAGAAGATATATGGATTTACTATTTGATTTGGAGTTGGTCTTCCCAGGCTGTCCTCTGCTGCAACAAAGAAGAGTGCTCTCCTGCTAGAAAAAATAGGTGTATGGGGAAAAGTAACAAGTTTAAAGCTTGTCTCTTGTTTTGTCATTATATGCATCTAAAGAGGCATCTTGTATTTACAAAAACTATTTGTATTACACCACTTCCAAATTTTACATTATTTATAATGAAGCATTAATTCTTTCCATTTATTGTAAGGGCACATCCTGCCTGGCATTCTGTTATGGGTACAGTCCCCAGTGAAGGTGATAGAAGATGTTCACAAACTTGTAAGGAGACACATACTTCTAGGAATAGAGCTGAGTTGCTAGAATGACAGTTAAGGAACGCAATTTCTTTTTGGGTAGATACATTCAGGGTTTTTTTTGTTTTTTGTTTTTTCAGCATTGCCATGGATATGGTTTTATGTGGACTTTATAAGTTCTTTTGGCTTCTAATGACTCTGGAGATTTAAAATGACTTACTAATAGGAGTGCTTAATTATTTTTCTCCTTTTTTTTCTATTAAGTTTTTTTTTTTTTTTATTTCACAGTTTATGGTTAAAGATGAACTGTCTTGATAAATACAAATAAGCTAGACCTCTGTATAGGCAGATAAGAAATGTATGAGGCACATAAATGATCCAGCTTACAGTGTATATACCTCACACCCACACACTGGCTTACTGAGCTGCATTTTTGACAGGCTGCTGACGAGTTCACCAAGAGCATTTATTGTTGTAGTTGCTCAAAAATCTTAACGTAAATGCAAGATCCACAGATGTGACAGCAAATTGAATCATTTCTCAGCTATGGAGCAAGGTAGTCTAATGGTGCAAATGAAGCTTGGAAATTATAAATGTATCTGTCTCTCATTTGAAAATGTGGTGAAATGCACTGACTTTATTCTTGTAATTTAGCAGGTGTGGTTAAGAAATAAAATCATTTCAGTACCACACAGAACATGTTCCTGTACAGCTCTAATTCTGTGAATCATGAAAATTCCAATCTCATCAAATTATGATCTTCTTTTTCCTGAACTCTTCCTAATCCATGTTTTAATTTTTCAGTGTTTTCTTAAATTTCTCTTTGACAGGCACATTTTATATATTTTTGTGTCTTTTTGTTCCTTTTAGTCAGATGATCTTGGCAGTTGCTGAACTTCTCAGACTTTTGGGGACGATCCAGCAGTGTGTAAATTTGCAACATCACATCACTCTGAAAGCTATCTATGTTTATATTTATCTTTTCAGCTGTCTTTCAGAGGTTTATGTGGTGCTTTGGTTTTTGGTACTTTATTATGCACAGGTTCTAATAGGTTCTTTTGTTATAGCTGCTTAAACAGTATGACTGTGGTATTCTGTGCTGCTGTAGACAGAGAATGGACATTCCCACTGTTTCTGTCTTACTTTAACATGACATCTGTCTTTGCAAGCTGTAGTTTGCACTAAATTGGTTATCTACACATCATGTACTCACATTCCATAATTAAATGAATGAAGTTCTGCGCTTCCCAGTGTGTTTCCTCTGTGAAATATTTTGTATCAGCATTCATTACCTGTAATGGAAATTTGAAAAGGCACATTGATGAATGTTGATGTGTCTCTGGGTATTTTTCTGTAGTTCTTCTTTACTGCCATTAAGACCTACATTTGCTTAGTGTCACTGTAGACATAACAACAGCTATTTCAAATTTCACATACATTCTACTAATAAGTAATCACATGCTAATGCAAATAATTATTATAAATATAATAAGCATAATTTGTCTGCAAGGGAGTTGGATTAGATGATCTTTAAAGGTCCATTCCAAGCTAATCTGTTCTATGATTCTGTTTGTTGTCACAAAACAAAATCAGTACTATATATTGTATAATGCAATATTGGCTGTTTGTAGCTGCTATGTGTACTCTTAACTCCAAATTCAATTGTAAATGACAAATGCAGTGTTTGTGTTACATTCAAAGAAGACAAAGTTGTGGAAAAAAAAAAATCTAGGCTGTTTTCTTTGTTTTCTGTGATGTGGTACATTCTGGATTCAAGACCAAGCAGATAAACTTTGTGTACTCCTCAGCTTTAACTCCTTGAAACATATTTTTTTCAACTAGGTCTTTAATTTTTTTCTGCTGTAGAAGATCTACCTCTATGCTCTTTCAAATTATTTGGTTAGAAAGTAGTTTACCAGACAATCTCTACACAGAACACAGTCTTTTGATGAAAGGTTAGACTGCCAATTCCATCAAAAAAAAAAAAAAAAGTTGTTTTCCAGTTCTTAAAAGACTATTGTACAAAATGGTAACTTTTCTGTAGTAAATGGGGAGAATAAAGTCTATGCACAAGTTGCCAATGACTTGAAAAAAAGTATCACTCTTAATCAGCTTTCTTGGTGACTTGACTGGTTGGAACAAGCTCTGTCACTGTGTGGGATCATACTCTTGGCTTGCTGTGCTTAAACTACAGGAGTCTGGAAGATCATAAGTACCAAAGATGAGTTTAATTATAAGAGTTTTTAGTTCGATGGTAAACATAACATTCAAAATTAAGATATGCAAAATTTAAATTGAAAACAAACAAACAAAAAAGTAATTGTTAAAAGAAAAATCCCTACTCATATTCGTACTTCAAGAAGTTGCCAGAGTAGTGAATTGGTGAAAAAGATCACAATGTTAAATAATCTTAGACATAAAGATAAGTACATATTAAACTGATTTTAATATTTAATTTTTAATTTCTTTCTTCTTTTTTTTTTTTTTTTCTTCATACTGCAACTTTGTGCTCAGGCATTTTAAAGGTGCTAGTGTCATACTTTGCTATCCGGTGATTGCCCAAATATTAATGTGAATTAACGATGGCTATGGCAAGTGCCAGGATTGTACTCTATATCATGGATAAGAAGAGTTATGAATGCTTTTCTAGTTATTTTTGATTTATTTTTTTTAAAGAAAGTATTACATAACCAACTTTTTGGTCCATTCTGTTTTGGAAGCATCCCTTTTCCAGATCTACAAAATGAAATATTGGAAAAAAGGGAACATCAACTTAAAACTGTTTTGAATAAGTATGGGAAGAAATTCCTTCAAATTATTTCTGTTCACCCTGTTATCATTCCCACTATAACTAGAGCTGGTATGGTATAGTACTTAGAATAATACATAGCTGAAGATGTTATCTTATTGTGTGCCTTTTTCAGCACTCAAGTAGTGTCTGCCCATGATGTTTCTTTCCCAAGACCGAAATTCACTGGTAGAAGCAAGCATTTCATGATAGCTGCACTTTAGTATTTACTTACTATCATGAATCCCAAGACATATAGCCTTGTATCTAAGCATTACAAGGACAACAAACAATGTCTGAATGTTTTTGCCAAAATGAGTATGTCATGCCTACAAAGACAGGTGGAATGAAGACCACATACTTTCCTTAACAATAGAACTGTAATGATAAGATGCAAGTTACTTAAGCTACAGGCGCTATTTTCTGAAAAAAATAGATGGTATTTTTGCATTTCTCAGTCCAATCAAACATAGATTTCTCCATGTATCGTTGGTCTTTGTATCCAAGCAAACAATTATTTTTGATATATCTAATCTTAATAATGAAAAGAGTTATTAGGAATAAAATAGAGAGCTATTTGTATGGTTTCTCTCAGGACATGAGAACAAATTGTAGAGAAGTGAAAAACTGTATTAGTCGCTAAAAATTTTGTAAGTTGTGTATGTAATCGAGTAGAACAATGCTTTCAAATATAATGATTTTGAACTGATGAAAACCTAATCCATGTTAGTTAATTATCCTAAAATGCAAATTTTAAATTTTTACTAGTATAGTAATTTCAGTTGGAGGTGAGTTTATTACCTATTAGAAAAATTCTGCAGGACATAAAATCATTAATCATATTTTTATAAGAATCATTATGTTGGAGAAGTACATTTTTAGCATACAAAGGCATGAATTTTTATTTTTTATTAAGAAGTATTGTGTATATTTATATATTTTATTGATATTTTATATATCATTTATTTTGTTTAGATCTTGTTTCATTCTATAATCAAAACCAAATCCTATATATTTGTGCTAATGTTTTCTCTCTGAGCTTACATAATGTAGTGGCTTTTTATGGTAGTTGCTTCAAAAGTAGGGAATAAAAGATCTGTTTGACTTTTCAGTCAGTGTACTCTTTGCATTTATTGTGTTCTTGTTTTCATTTGTTTTCCTTTAAGCAATTTCTTTGATGGAAAAGCAGGCATAAGCCATTTCCTTCGTATTTGTTTTATTTGGTTTTTGAGTAAATTCTCTCTTGTTACTAGTTTCTAGGCCATTGCAACTTCTTAGTATCCTTATTGAAGATACAATATCATGATTTCAGTTAGTATAAATAGTAATTTTTATACTTCTGCTGTAGCACAATTTTGTTTTTAAGAGAAGGTATAGTTCCTGAAATTTAATTGGTTTTTCATACTTATCCAGGATGTGAAAAATAGACGAAATCCTCGCCTTGTACCTTATGCCCTTTTGGATGATCGAACAAAGAAGTCAAACAAAGACAGTCTTCGGGAAGCAGTCCGCACACTTCTAGGCTATGGCTACAATCTGGAAGCTCCTGATCAAGATCATGGTGATTGATTTTGTTGTTCTGCTCTCTCTCTCTCTTTCAAAATGTGAAATTATTTCACTTTGCTTTTCATCTCTTGTCCCAATAGAATAATCTAAACAGTTACAGTGCCTCCAAAGCTAATAAGCCCCTTTCTCTGTCTTATTTTGTTCACATTATCCTTAGATTTTACATTCCTTACTGTTTCCTTTCCTCATTCTGTAGCATCAAATAGAGTTTTAAAATATAAAATTATTTAATTTGGGGTCAGTGGTGCAATTTCTTTGTAATCATACACTTTTTTTTTTTTTACTATTTTTTTAATTATTATTTTTTTGTCTTTTAAAAGGAGACAAAATTAAAAGCTTAAGTCAATTAAATAAGAATTTTGAAACCCATTAAGTGCAGAAAATCAAGAGAACATGTATGTCATCTCACTCAATATATGATCTTATGCCAGGAAAATAAATGTCTTAAATATGTGCAAAAATACTTGAAGTGTCCAATCCAAAATCAGGTTTCAGTGAAAATGTTTTTGAAAAGTACTAGCTTTTTTCTTTCAAGGTGGAAGAAGAAGATCATATGTAAGGTCAGCGATTAATTTTTTGTCTCTGCAGCTTAAGTAGTAAAGGATTCTGCAGTTAGCGTACAATCTTCTATTAAGTACTTAAATCTAAATTATGAAATTTTCCAAGACAACTATATAAACAAAATTCCTTTGATTTCAAACTGAAAATCTATAGAATTGTACAGTCTATTAGACCATTTACGCTCCCATGATTTTCTTAAGTCTTCAAAATTGAATAGACTCTATGTAAACTTTATATCACTTCTTACTGATGTTTTGTTTGAATTTGCACCATTGCTAGTTTTAATATTTTATTGATAACTTGACCAGTGTTTTCAGCATATACAGTTTGATGTAGAGATGTCCTGGTAAGAAAAATAAATGCAAACTTGTAATCTCAGCAGCATAGAAAATTTGAGAAATATGTCTAAACATTATCCTGTCAATACATTGATTAATCACTGATTATTTTTTCCTGGTTTTTATAGTTATATTGTTAAATTTGAACCTATTGGGACTGTAGATCTTCTGTAAATAGTTTCTGCAGATGTATGTTTTAGGTATGAGTTAACGTTGGGAACCTGCCTTTTTTTTAATTTTTATTCCAAGATGCATACATTATCTGATCCTTAACTTTTATGAGAACTTGCTATTAAATTACACTTTTAAGGATGAGTTATCACTGTTATCATGATTGTGTAACAGGTTTGGATTGCTGAACAGAAAAAATAACCTGTTGGTTTGCAGCATAGATTTCCTCAGTGGCAAAGTGCCATGTCTATTATATCTGCTTATCTTTTGTCTGGAGAGTTTAAGACTGCAACCTACTCTTAATTTTTCCCACTCTTCTCCTGCTAAGAAAAGGTTATGCTGCATGGAGGGAAAGCACAGCTTCTGCATTGCTCTGAGAAGTTGGGCTGGCTGGGGTAGAAGGTAGTTGACTCCTGTGAAGCTAAAAGAGCTGCCTCTTGATAGAGGGTGACAAGGAAAGCATCTATTTTTCCACAGTTTTCTCCAGATTCCACTGAGCAATATCAATCTCCTATCCTTATTTACAGCTCTGTGAACCAAATTTTCCTGTCTTTCCTCAGGAATGACTGGGCTAGAAAATCTTATTTTTTCTAACCATGACGAGGATCCTTGAAATTCCTCAGTACATAGAGTTACTAATGAAATGAAAAGAACAAATTTGCGGTCCTCGCGTCTGAAAGGTGCCATCAAACCTGTTGCAATATTCCAGGAGGAAAGGACCTGCAGGACAGTGCACTCAAAGACTGGAATTGCATTAAGTGATAGTTTTTATACTTTATATATATATGAGCATCTATGTTGCATCCTGACAAAGGAATCCCCTTTCGTTAGCCAAAATCCATATTACAATTAAATGATATGTAGAGCCATCTAGTGGTGTTCTGTCTCCATTAATGAATTTTATTTTTAGCATTGATTTACAGAGCTGTATAGCTTTTTTATACATATACTTTATTATAAATATTATTTAATGGCTACTCACAGCAGCTGTAGGTTAGGGATTGCTTAGAGTATAGCAAGCCTTAGGTTACTTATAATGTAAGGAGATGATGGTTTTTTTTTGGTGAACCTAATGGAAACAAACATAGTGAAGTGCAAGGTTTTGCAGCTGAGGGTCGGAGTTATCCCAGATACGTATACAGTCTGGGAGAAGAACTCAAGAGTAGCTTTGTGAAGAAGGACCTGGGTGTCCTGATTGCTGAAAAACAGAACATGAGCCAGCAAATTGTATCCCAGTGATACCATTGTGATTCTAAGCTACCTTATGGCTTGAATTGATTGTGGGGTCTTGGAATCTTGGAAGAAAGGATCAGAAACAGACTGTAGGACTATAAAATTAGCAAAAAATAGGAAGGAAGGTTTGCATGTACTCGCTTTACAAGGTTTTACTTTTTAGTTATTTTAGTGAAAGATATTTCATAGAGAAAAAGTGTAAAGTAGTAGAAGGCAGCATACTAAAGGAAAAATCACCCTCTTTCCAGTTTTCTGTCCTCCGTGAACTTCCTGTGAATGCATTCTGTTTCATCATTGAGGTCACTAATGAAAATGCAAAGCAGCACTGACTCCATTACTGCTGTAGGCTACAATAGCATTCTAACAGTGATTTGCTTCTAGGGTGATTTTCAGGCTGCTGATTACAATGCTCTGGATCTGACTGTTTGAAGCCAGACTTTCAATCTACTTCACTATCTGCTTATTTAGCCCATCCTCTGTCAGCTTTTAAAGACAGTGCCAAAAGCTGCACTGAAATCAGTGAAAAAACATCCGTTGCTCTCCCACTATTCACGAAGCTAGTCACTTTGTTGTAAAAGGTTTTCAGATAGGTTATGCATAATTTCCCTTTTTGAAAATCTGTACTATCTAATCCTGATCACCTTCTTGTCCTTCATATGTTGGGAGATGGTTTCTAGAAGACTTTTCTCCATCATATTCCCTGGGATTGACTGACCTTCTTGTTGTAACTGTTTTTTCCCTATTGCTCATTTTGACCAGAGTTGCATTTGTTCTCTTCCTGTCTTTAGAAACCTCTTCCAGTTGTTACGACCTTTCAGCGATAATTGAGAGTGGCTTCACTATTACATCAGCATGACTCTCACTGTTTCTGGATTCCAGCTTGTCAGGCTTAATGGGTTTATATCCATCCAGTTAAACGCTCCCTAGCCTGGATCCTCCTTGCTCCAGACTTTCTCTCTGGTCTCAGAAGCTTAAGATTCCTGAAGGATGGTCTTGCTATTAAACACTGAGACTAAAAAGGCATTGAGTACCCCAGCCGTTCAAGTCTCATTTGTCACTAGATCCCTCTACCTTATTAAGCAAATGGATCATAGCTTCCTTAGACTTCTTTTTTTCTGGTGTGTTTTTAGAATCCTTTTTTGACTTGTGGTTCCTTATCAGATACTATGCCAGGTCAATTGTGGCATTCCTAACTTACCCTGTAAGGCTGGACGGATTGTCTTTACCCTTTCTGGATTCCCTGGCCCTGCTTTCCACCTTTTATATGCTTCCTTTTCATGTATGAGTTTGTTTAGGAGCTCTTCACTCATAAATGCAGGGCTCCAACTGTCTTCTTGCTATATGTACAGCTTCTTCCTTTTTAAAGAAGGCCTGATTTACTGCTTCTACAGCAGATACACCTGACAACAGCACCCACATTGGTCTGTCTGTTTATCTTTACCAATAAACTCTGAACTGGCTCTTGAGTCATCTCAGGGCAGATCTAAATGCTGTCATCCTGATAAAAGCTACCTCTTCATCATCCTGCACAGCTTGCCCTTCCTAAAAAAACAGATATTCATCCATTGTAGTGTCCCAGCCAAGTGAGTTTTTCCACTGTATCTCTGTGATTCCAGTGAGTGTCATAAACATTTAATTGCACTCTTTCTTAATTTGTCATGCTGCATACATTAGTGCAGTTATTTGAGATTCCCAAGCAAGCTGATATGGCCCTATATGGCTGTTTTGCAGCCTTGATAACATCCCCATAACATGCAAATGTGAGCACCTGGCAAGGAAAAAATTATTCTAGACTCACCATTAGTGTCTTTGCAACGACTATCTTAACTTACCTCAGTAATACTACATGAAAATCTGTAGACCATATTTTGAAAAAAGGCGGGCAATCTTTTAAACCTCACGAGTATATATATTACATTCTCAGACACAGCTGTATATTTATTTGTTATTTTAACTGCTTGCATTTTGTCAGTAGTTGGATGCAGTAATTTCTGCTTTTATTATTTTTTTCCTTTAACTTCTTATTTTTTAAACCTTGCAGCAACAAGACTGGATGTGAGCAATGGGATAATGGAAAAATTCCGCATCTTTCGTACAGAGAAAACTTATGCAGTGAAATCTGGAAAGTGGTACTTCGAGTTTGAGGCAGTTACAGCAGGAGACATGAGAGTTGGCTGGACAAGGCCTGGTTGTCTTCCAGATCAGGAGCTCGGCTCAGATGAAGAAGCTTTTGTTTTTGATGGCTTTAAGGTTTGTTTATGTTCATTTATAATAATACAAATAATTGTAAAAGTCAATTTTACATCTTACTCTATGTGCAATAGCCTCACTTTAGTTGCTTTCTTTTCTTTCATCTGTGGTCTGTGAAATTATTTCTCTGTCTCTTTGAGGGACTGGGTGGAATGTGGAGGGAGACAAATGTGTAAGTTATAAATTAATGTCATCTAAGGAATAAGCGGAATTTATCATTTCTAGAATAAAATAAATAATAATAAAATGCATATAACACACTGAAATTGACTTAATCAAATTCAAAATACTGGCTGAGCTCTAATTAGCTATGAATCATTTCTTTAAATTTCTACTCAACTCCTCTCTGAGAGAAATACCTGTTAGAGAAAAAAGATGATTAAGATTGTTAAAATCGAGTGTCTGAGACAAACTTTGATTTGATTTTATTTTTTTATAGGAATGTGAAGGTTATAAGGAATGTGCCTAGTTTTTCATGGAAAGCCTTACAATTTAGAATTAACTAATTCATCAGCATTTTTGCTCAAATCTGACTGTTCACGAAGTGATGACAGGATGAAATATATTATCAGGAATATATAGGGAATCAAAATATTTTATATGCTACTGATTTTCATCAGAATAGATAATCAATTTAAATTTTTTTTCATTATAATAGCATGTGAAATCTCTATCCAAACCATATCATAGTTATTAAGGCAATTACTCATGTAATTGTTTTTTTCATTTTTTTTTTCCTTAGTCTTGTTTTGTAGAAAGAGATGCCTTAAGAAGAGAAATTAAAAGCTGGTTTTATAAAATGCCTATTTGGATTAAGTTAGCTATTGAAATTCTGTGTCTTTACTAAAGTAATTGAGTAGTAGTTTACTTCCTACATCTTGATTTTTGACTTACAGATCTCAGTCCGCCAAGTTATTTTTTTGTCTCTAATTTTGGTGCTTTCTCTTCTTGGTTGAAGAAAAGCTTCATCTTTTGACTTTCCAGGATCCACAGGTTCATTTGCTTGTTAGGAATTTTGGGGAAAGATATATGTACGATAAAAATTGAGCAGTGATGGACTAAATGAATTGAGAAGATATTATTAGTGGTTTTGTTGTATGAACATTTATAATAGTTGTCAATAGATGTTCATTTATTTGAATTTCAGTCCAAAACTCCAGGTAAGGTTACCGATCCAAAGCCTTGCAGTCTTTCACTTGATCAGTCATTAGTCACGCCCTCAACTATGGTGATATCTGTGAGAAGCTTAAAGAGTTCATCCCATGTACAGATTTCTCTTCCTTCCAAAATTTGGGGTGGCAGGAAGTTTAGATTATTTTGTATACTGCATTTATAGAATTATACTTAAGGAAATAATAGAATTTGTTTGGAAGCAATAAATTTATAGAGAACTAAATGAAATAAAAGTGATATATTTTTAATAAATTATTGATACCGTTATGTAGCATTTTGATTGATGGTACATTAGTTTCCTTTTAAGTCTTTAATGCAGCTTCTGTGTAAAAATAGGCTAAGTTCTCGTTACTAAAATACCGAAGTACAATTTGCCCTGTCAGCTCACTTAGCAATATTTTGCAATAATGACATGAGAGGTGTTTTACAGGAAGTTAGTTGTTGGATTTCCATTTTCAAAGGTAACTTACATTACTCACAGGCATTGTTTGGGAATAATGACATACAGTGTAAGTGTTAATTTTAGTGCCATGTTAATAGAGGCAGATAATTACTAGTTGTACCACTGTGTAGGAGAACACGTGCATTGTCACTGTTATTTTTTTTTGAAGTATTCAAAATCTTTTCAGGCACAGCGGTGGCATCAAGGTAATGAGCATTTTGGCCGCTCCTGGTTGGCAGGAGATGTTGTTGGATGTATGGTTGACATGAATGAACACACTATGATGTTCACCTTAAATGGTGAAATCCTGCTTGATGACTCAGGTTCAGAACTTGCATTCAAGGATTTTGACGTTGGTGATGGTAAGTACTGTAATACGTTGTGCTATTAATGTAATTTTTGTTTCAACTCCCTATTAAGGTAGTGTGCTGCTTTTTGTTTCCTCTCTCTCACCATTTCTGGGTTAAAAAAAAAAAAAAGCAAGTGAAAATTTAACTATTTTGATTTACAAGCTAAATGCACCATTTGCTTGATATAGTGTTGAGTGTAGTAAACTATATATTATCGAAAGAAGAAATGAAAATAGTACCAGTATGATAGGCAAGGACCGTTACAGTTCAGTAGCTCCAGCAAGCGCATTATTAATTATTATAACTTTTTAGAGCGCAATGTTGAATTGACTTTTATTAACTGAAGACTGTATCTCTGTATTGTGATAATTGTGATGATTTGCCTTTATGTGGAAAGTTTCTTTAAAAATTGGTTATAGTATTTTAAATGATTTAAATCTTTGATTTATATTTTTCAATTCTGAATTTCTATTCTTGCTGTGAACTGTGGATCCAGATCAGCTCTTTGAGTCACTTGGAGAGGCAATGTTAGTGAAAGTATCAGCAGTGTCACAAGATTCTGAAAATATATTATTTTGATTTTTTTTCAGTAATTTTTTGAATATCTTGTAAACTCATTTTATACCAAAAATATGTATTTATGTATTTTGCATATTGTGTGTATTTCTGTAGATAATAAATAACTTGGTTCACTGAGAAATGGTATGTATTAGGAGTACTCACTGTTTTTCCCAGGATGCTGGAGATAAAAATCAAGAGAATAATATGTGCTTCTTTGTGTGTTATTATACTGACCTATTCCTTAAAATTACTGTTTTCCTTATAAGTTTTTTTGGTAATATGTTAAGAAATCCAACAGCATGGTTAGATTTAGCTATTATCATGGCTTTCTCTGTGTGGCCTTCAGGATCTGCTTTTGTGTTTTACTCTGATTGGTGTCTATCATTTCAAAAGGTGTCACACGAAGTGTGAGAATAAGTAAAGGTGTTTACAGTGAATTTTTCATCCATCTTTTGTGATCAGACTTTTTGACTCCACTTTGCAGAGATGTGTGTCAGGCTTTGAATTCAAGACCTTTAACACTTGATCTGTACTTCATCAGGTCACAACATGATATTAATTTATAAATGTACAATATATTATATATATTTATATATTTTGTCATCTGTTACTCATTTGTTATATTATATATTTGTGTCTAAGAAAGAAAAATTTTGAACAGTAATAGCCTCCTATGATGCTTATTTCCCTCTTCTCATGGGAAAGATGAACCTTATATCTATCGGTTAGGTATTTCTCTTGTGGAATTTAACTGCTTGGCTTTTGTCTGGGTTTCATAGACAAAATCTAATCAACTTCTTTTCTATACTCTATGTGGATTTTCAAAGATTGCTGTTACCTTACATTAAATATTTGATCTGTGCAGAAACAAAAAAACATTTTGTATATACATACATAAATGAAAAATCCATAAATATGTAAGTATATAAAATATGTATGTGTAACTAATTGAACAGATCTTGACATTTCTTGTTCATAAAAAGGTAAACTGCTGGACTTTAACTTATTATTTGTAAGCTTTATTGTTACATTTTGTTAGTGACTGGGTCAAATGAGCTGGGAGCAAAAGTGGTGCAAGAAACAAGAGATTTTCTTTGTGATTTGAAACCTGAGGGGGCAAATAAATAAATAAATAAAAGAGGTTACTTAAAAAGTGCGAAGGAATCACAAGTGAATTGCCTGTGCTTGAGAAATTGTAGGAAAGCAGATGCTTGCAAATGTGAAGTTGATTCAAAAGTGATAACAAACAACAAAACAAAAAACCCACCACAACTGAAAAAAATCCTAATGTAAGTTCTATGAAGGGACGCTATCACATTGTTAGTTCTGACTAACTAGAATAATGGAGTGGTATGAATTTTTAAAATTAATTAATTTCTTTTTTCTTTTGATCTATAGAATGCTGATGATGGTTCTTTCGTTTTGTTTTTGTTTGTTTGTTTTTTGTTTTTTTTCCCCACTAATGTAACTGTATAGGTAGGAAACATTGCTTTGGAATTACTTTTTGTGGTTCTCTCAAAATACCATGACTTCTGTAATTTCATGAGTAACATGAAAAATTCTAGATTTGAAAGTAAAATTGGCAATACTCAACCACCTTAGCAGACAAAAGTGCTTGATGAAGTAGTCTTAGATTTCTGCATGGAGAATGAAAGTTGCAGGAGGAGATTAATGGATATTATCTTTATTTCCAGAATGACATTTGAGATACGATACTTAGTGACAAATAGGAGGTGATGTGCTACAGATAACTGCTTGCTTTTGTATTGTTTGGCTTTAAAAAAATTACATTTGGATTTTTTTTACGAAAGAGAAAAATTATCTTGTGTTTGTAATATACAATTCACATTTTCTTTCCTCTTGTTTTCAGGATTTCTACCTGTGTGCAGCCTGGGTCCATCTCAAGTGGGAAGAATGAACTTTGGAAAAGATGTCAGCACTCTAAAATATTTCACTATCTGTGGCTTACAGGAAGGATATGAACCCTTTGCTGTTAATACAAACAGAGACATTACTATTTGGCTGAGCAAAAGGCTCCCTCAGTTTCTGCCAGTGCCACAAAATCATGAACACATTGAGGTCAGTAATCCTTTTTAATATTTCTAAACAGTTCTTCTATGAGTCTGTTTTACTTATATTTCTACTTCTGCACTTCTAGAAAAAAATTCTGATTTGGTATGTTGTCCCAGTTTTGTACAAACCTTGCATCTCTTACAAATTTGTTACATTTGGTGCAGTTGATTGATAGTATTTCTTTATTCACAAAATCCGTCATACATGTTAACATGAGATTCTTAGAGATAAATTCTACAAGATGTCCTCTGCAAGATGAACTCCTTGAGCAATAAGTGAGAAATATATTTATGAAAATGTTCCAGAAAGTAGATGTTTCTGCATAACAAATAGCATGTGTTCCGTTGTAGATGTTTTAGAAAGCTATTTTCCATAACTAGTATGGTTTTATTTTAATAAATATTTATTAGCTAGTTGTGTTAATGTTTATGTTCCCGTGTTATGCATCTTGATAAAATTGAATTTGTATTTTAAGACTATAATGAAATTCTTCTGTAATTGATGAAATGGGAGACCAATGAGTATCACACTTCAGTTTTTTTTTTTTTAAATATGTTTTGTTTGTCATGCATGTATACTTTGTTACTCATGATGTGTTATTCCTGAAAAAGTTGGACTTACATTTTAAAGGGTTGTGGTGAGAAAGACCATTCCTTCATAGGAAGGAACTCCTTGAAGTATTCTTTCCCCCTTGAAATGGGAGTGCATAACTACAATACATTTTACTGTTAACAGTGTTTGGTTGCAAACTTTGCATGTCAAAAGTGCTTACTCTAGACATATGATTTGAATGCTTAATGGGGAAAAACATCAGCTTATAAACAGCTACATTTTTACATTTGATAGGTGATGAGAATTGATGGCACCATAGACACCTGTCCTTGCCTGAAGGTCACACAGAAGTCCTTTGGTTCACAGAACAGTAAAACAGATGTCATGTTTTTTCGATTAAGTATGCCTATTGAATGTGCTGAGGTGTTCTCCAGAACAGCTGCAGGAGGGTTACCAGGCACTGGTCTTTTTGGCCCAAAAAATGATTTGGAGGATTACGATGCTGATTCCGATTTTGAGGTTCTAATGAAAACGGCTCATGGTCATCTAGCGGCAGATCGGACAGAGAGGGAAAAAGATGCCACAAAACCAGAGTTAAATAACCATAAAGATTATGTTCAAGAAAAGCCTTCACGACTTAAACAAAGGTTTGTAGTGCATTAGATTTTTTTATTATTGTTTATTTTCTTGTTCTTGACTGAACAAAATGACAATTGGATCTACAGAGATTTTCCCCAAATTCTATCTTCTATTTGAATTATATATATAGGAGGAAAAACTAGTTTCATATACATACATTGCTTCATTTGGAAGTTATGGATTAAAACTAAGCATAAGAGTGGTGTTTTTTTTGCTTTTTGTTGATTCCCCCCCCCCCCCCCCCCAGCTATTAGGATACAATTGTTTGGTTTATTGTTAATGCTTTTATGATCATTACATAAAATTCACTCTGAGAGCAATATTAGTACAAAAACTCTGTGCGTATACACTGATCTACTGAGCTTTTTGTATATATTTTGATTTTACTTATTACAGATTTATGCTTAGGAGGACAAAGCCAGATTATAGCACAAGCCATTCTGCAAGGCTTACTGAGGATGTGCTAGCAGATGATAGAGATGACTATGATTATTTGATGCAAACTTCCACGGTATGGTAACAAAGGATTTCTGTCTTGGCTTTTTGTGTAATTACATGTTCTTGCTTGTAAGAGTTTCAGAAACTAATTTTCGGGCAAAATGTTTAATTTAAACACGCATTTAACATTTGTTTTGGTTTGACTTGACTGTCAGTTTAAGACAGTTTCCGTACAGAAGGCCATAAATTAAGTTGAATCTTAGTTAACTTGAACATGCTTATTCTACTCTTAAAGAGATGACTGTTTTTATGAATTTTAAACAATAAATGAATTGTGAATCAATGTGATATATCAGAAAACCGAATACTAATATTTACTGATTTTTATTTTTTTACTTTTTGTAGTACTATTATTCAGTGAGAATATTTCCTGGTCAGGAACCAGCTAATGTATGGGTAGGCTGGATTACATCTGACTTTCATCAGTATGACACAAGTTTTGACTTGGACAGAGTGCGTACTGTTACAGTAACACTGGGAGATGAAAAGGGGAAGGTTCATGAGAGGTTAGTTGCAATATTCTTAAAAGGATACCTTTTTTTGCCATCCATAAAGGTAACTAACAATTTATAAGTTGTAAATCCTCTGAATTTAATGTAACTGAGTTAATATGGGGCTTTTTTGTTTTTTTTGTTTGTTTGTTTGTTTGTTTTGGTTTTTTTACTTTATAACTTTGTAGTGCTTTCTATTACTGCTTGTGAAGAAATGGAGGATCCTGTAACTGTTGGCTTTTGAACTGCTACAAATTGAAACAAAGTGGCCTTATTTTTGGCATACTGATTTTAAGAAACCAAGAATTAGTACGACAATGCCTTTCAACATTTCAGCTTGTGTTCTGTATTAGAAACTGTTATGCCTAACACAAGCAATTTTAAGCATTAATTTTCAAAAGTTTTGTCTCTTGAAATTTTACAAAAGATTTAAGATCCTTCATATTTTGAGATCTTCTTTTTAATTATTAAGTCTAAATTTCATTGAATTTTGGCATTGATTAGGGTGGCTGCTCTTTTCTGGTGCTGTTTGTTGATTACAGGTGTACAAAGTTCTTCTTGGGCCACTAGGTGAAATACACACACCATCTGTAAATTTATTTGTTTTTTGACATTCAGTATAAAACGCAGCAACTGCTATATGGTATGCGCAGGAGAGAGCATGAGCCCTGGGCAAGGACGTAATAATAATGGTCTGGAGATTGGTTGTTTAGTTGATGCTGCCAGTGGCCTGCTGACCTTCACAGCTAATGGCAAAGAACTGGGCACATACTATCAGGTGAGAATTTTTCAATGGCATCTTCCAATGGAAAAGGAAGAAACAGAATCCTCAGGTTGCATTTTATTAGGAAGTTTGTTGCAAGAGAAGAAAAAATAATTACCATTGTTGAAATAGGAATTTTTCCCTTCTGTTTGTATTTTCTGGCGTTTTAGTGAAAGATTTTCATTTATTGGTTTTTGATATAGATTTTCTTTAAATATATATATATATATATAATGGTTTTTGTTGTCTTAAGTAATTAAATGTTTTTGCACCTTTGATTGTAGGTTGAACCAAGTACAAAGTTATTTCCTGCTGTATTTGCTCAAGCTACAAGCCCCAATGTTTTCCAGTTTGAACTGGGTAGAATAAAGGTAAATAATGTTGGGAATTTGTTTTGTTCTTGTATTTTTGCAGGTTTTGAAATAATATGTAGTAGCAGATACTGTTTTCTGGTTGTTTTTTTTTTTTTTTTTTCCATAAATGCTGCATTCAGGGTACTCACGGTATTGAGCCAGCGTTTATTATTTCAAATATTTGCTCTATTGTTATTTCTATTCTTAATTTGTTCGTTTAAATTACAATACATTGGATGGAAAGGACTGTGACTGATAAGTTTTGCAAAAAGATGTTGCAAAGTCCCGTTGAATTTTCTAAATCTCATCGTTCATGATAAAATAAAATCACTTGGATCAGGAAGGCAAATATTTTATTCTGTAAAGAAAGATGTGTGACCAATGTTATCTGCATGTTAGGTTAGAGTCTTAATTGAGTTTTGACATATATTTAAAAAACACACTCAGTAAAATTGGAATTGACTTTCGTGCTTTGTTTCTATGGATGACTTAGAAATTAAAAGAGGTAAAAGAAGAGTCAGATTCAGATCTCTGATCCAAGGAAGAGAACACATTCCATTCAAGCTTCTCTTTCAAATATATCTATTGAAATAATAATAATAAGAAGAAAATGCTTTCTTACTGCTAACTTGCTGACAGTTATCTACTGATTGTACAAAATACCTAAAATTTCAAGTTGCACTGTACTGTATGTTGAATATATTTCTTGAGAAATGTTATGTATTCCTTGTTTGGTAAAGGTGATGAAACTGATTGTCTCTTATACTGTAATTCTCCAGAATGTAATGCCGTTGTCTGCTGGCTTATTCAAAAGTGAACACAAAAACCCAGTCTCCCAATGCCCTCCACGTCTCCATGTCCAGTTTCTGACTCATGTGCTTTGGAGTAGAGTGCCAAACCACTTCTTGAAAGTTGATGTCTCTAGGATCAGTGAACGTCAAGGCTGGATGATACAGTGCCTGAATCCTTTGCAGTTCATGGCCCTTCACATTCCTGAAGAAAACAGGTTAACACTGTTTATGTATAGAAGTTTATCTGTGTAAAAATTTGGGTTATGATGTTAGTCATGTAATAAATTCTCTGGGAGAGAAGTCCAAGTCCTTCTTTGTCTCATTTTTTTTCACAAGTAAATAAAGAGTAATGTGTTTTTATTTAGATAATATTAAAGCACTGAAAAATAAAATGTTAATTTTTTAAAATCTACATCCTCACGGTTTTTCTCCAAACTCTTTAACAGTCTGTGTAGTTTTTGAATTAAAAAGTAATATTGTTTATAAGTTCTTAAAGATACTCTGCAAGGTATGTAAAATATATTTTCCTTTGATATGAACAAAAAAGCGACCAATTTAATTATTCCAGTGTTTTTCGTTAATTTAATTTTAACGTTTGGAAAAATATATCTTTGAGATTTCCTTGTTATCTGAATATCTTGACATTTTGCCAGTGCCAAAACTGAAAAGAAAAATCAGTAAAAACTTTAGTAAGAATTCTGAGCAAATAGGAAAATAAACCACCAAACTGTAAATTAACTGATTAGTCTGTTTCCATTTTGAAACCCCAAATCTAAAAACAATAAATTACCTAAATATCTCAACCTATGCTAATTTAAAAACAGTTGTTTTATCTGAATTCTTGTATATATTATTTGTTAAGTAAGTCAATTTGAGCTTTCCCCACTGAAAGAAGATGAAGTTGTACTTCAGGTGTAACTTGGTTAATTGATCTTGATTAATTGGTAATTGTTGGTTGGTAAAAAATGGTTATTGATTAATTGGTAATTAATCAATAACTTGATTAAACTCAGTTCTCAGTCCTTGATTCTTAGGTTTAGAGCGTATCAGGAGAGTTTGAAAGTGAAAAAGTCCATCCCTAGTAATGATAGTGTGTTAATGTTATCCATAGGAAGAATTCATTCTCTTAAGTGAGTTTTTGCACTGAAATGTACTGTATTGTTCTTTTCTCTGCAGAACAATTGATATTTTAGAGCTGACAGAACAAGAAGAACTGCTGAAATTTCACTACCATACTCTCCGATTATATTCAGCTGTGTGTGCTTTAGGGAACAACCGAGTGGCTCATGCTATGTGTAGTCATGTGGATGAATCTCAGCTTCTATATGCCATTGAGAATAAATATATGCCAGGTTTATTACGTGCGGGATATTATGACTTACTCATAGACATTCATCTCAATACCTATGCAACTGCCAGACTAATGATGAATAATGAATTTATTGTTCCAATGACAGATGAGACCAAGAGTATTACCTTGTTTCCTGATGAAAACAAGAAACATGGCCTCCCAGGTATAGGACTCAGCACTTCCTTAAGGCCAAGAATGCAATTCTCCTCACCGAGTTTTGTAAGCATTAACAGTGAGTGCTTTCAGTTCAGTCCTGAATTCCCATTAGAAATCTTAAAGGCCAAAACAATAGAGATGCTGACTGAAGCTGTTCAGGAGGGTAGCCTCCATGTCAGAGACCCAGTTGGAGGTTCCACAGAATTTCTGTTTGTCCCTCTCATCAAGCTCTTTTACACCCTCTTAATTATGGGAATCTTCCACAACGGGGATCTGAAACACATCTTGCAGTTGATTGAGCCCCGGGTTTTCAAAGAAGCTGCGAGTCTAGAGGATGAAAGAGATCTTTCAGAGAAGGAGCTGAGTTTGGATGAGCTCAAGTCAGAAGGAGAGGAAGAAACCAAAGGAGAGCAAGTGCCAAAGGAAGGACTTCTTCAGATGAAACTACCTGAACCTGTTAAACTACAGGTAACCACTATGTTAGAAGCATATGTTCCTGTTTCTTCTCCGATCCTTTTTTCTTTACCTGGTAATTTCCCTTTCAATGAATAGAGCAATCTAATGGTGGTTAAACAGCAGGGTATTTATTTCCTTGAGGGAAATTGCAAGATTTAGTGTCTTTCTGATTACCTGAACTTGTTCACAGTGGATCAAACAACTGCTTTGTGAAACTGAATTACTTTCTCAATGAAGCGAACAAGGAATTCTTTGTGTTTGTTCATTCAGACAGAAAATCACTTGCAGCAAGGAGTAAATCTTATTGTCCTATCTATCTATCTATCTATCTATCTATCTATCTATCTATCTATCTATCCATCTATCCATCTATCTATAATATTATAAATATATATATGTTTCTTTATGTCCAAGACACATATATCTCTTGCAGATGGCAGATATTTCTGGTGTAGGATGTATTGCCAACCACTTCAGATGCAGTAAATGACTGAAATGAAGATTTCTATTGATTTATTTGACAGTAACCGCTTCTATAAGGAGTTCATCCTCATTTGCATTAACTTAGAGATAAGTCTTCCTGGCTTGACTTTTATGATACTGTTTTCTCAGATGTGTCATCTACTCCAGTACCTGTGTGATTGCCAGGTACGACATCGGATAGAAGCCATTGTAGCATTTTCAGATGATTTTGTGGCCAAGCTTCAAGAGAATCAACGCTTCCGGTACAATGAAGTGATGCAGGCCTTGAACATGTCTGCTGCCTTGACAGCTAGAAAAACAAAGGAATTTCGATCCCCACCTCAGGAGCAGGTATAGTTTACAACTCACTGTAGATTTTTTGTTTTATTCCATGTATAGCAGAGTTCCTTTTTATTTCAGAGATTTTCCTCTAGTAGTAATAAGTGTTGTTTGCCTTTCCTTTATATTCTCTGTCTTAAGATTAACATGCTGTTGAACTTTAAAGATGATAAAACTGATTGTCCTTGCCCTGAAGAAATTCGGGATCAACTCTTGGATTTCCATGAAGATCTAATGACACACTGTGGTAAGTCCTGTCACTGAACATTTTTCCTTTTAAAATTATACTAGCTTTAGAAGCTGTCTTTCTAAATCATTTTAAGGAAATAAAAGTAATTAAGTAGTCTAGATGTTGCACTGTATCAACAATAAATACTGACAAATAAAAATACAGAGTGTGCAGTTAATATATATATATTATCCTCAAATGCAGTCAAAGTATCAAAGTAGAGTAGAATGCAGTATGTTTTGCTACATGAAGGAAAACTTTTTCTTTTTCTATCTACACAACTCTTTGGAAATTTATTTGGGTTTATTGTATTGGGTAAGTCTAACTTATTTGTTATTCAAGCAGTTCCTCTGGGTCATCTCCTCTTCTCTGTGCTCACATGGGTCAGTACAGGCTATCTTTGTTCTAAGAAACTGGGTATGACCATATAAAAACAAGGTAATATTAATAGGTCAGTCTTCTAAGAGATGACTAAACATATATGTTTATCTGTTGAAACAGAAAAATTCAAAAGGAGTAGTTAAATTTCTGTAGTTTTGATTTCTTTGTTTTAGTTACTGTAAACAATAATTAAATTATTGCCATATTAAAATGAGAAATAGAGTAAAAATTTAAAAAAATCAATAAAATGCAGCAAAAAATATATTTTAAATGTTTTCATATCTGTGAATCAGTAATAATGTAGTTTTGTTTAGAGTATGTGTTTTGCTTCTTTGCTGTTTGAAGGATACCTGTCCTTTCATTTCACTTCAATATACTATTTAAAAAGAAAAATTAAAGAGACAATTCCAGATGGCATGAGAAAACAGCTCAACATCATGCCTGGTTAGCTAGAAGAAACCAATACAAGGAATGTATGATAATGTATCTGTTAAAGTATTTCCAATTCCAAATTCCAATTCCAGTATAATTTTCCATTGTCTTGGTTGGATTGATCCATGTCAAGGTTGGACTTCTGTTACTGAGAAATCTCAGACACATTAAAGTATCAAATATTACTGAAGGTCTTTTTTGCAGTCTCCTTCTCAAACTAGGTTCATTCCTGAATTTAGATCTGTTTGCTGAGTGCTTTGTCAGTTTGGACTTTCAGTGGTATCAGAGATGTCTTAGGACAACCTGTTGCAAGGCTTGAGTATCATAGTTACAAGTTATTCTTTTTCCTTACAACAGTTTTAGGATCTTACCTATTTTAGGTTCACAAGTGTATCTTGTTCACTTCAGAAAAGAGCATGGCTACATTGCCTTGACATCCTCCTCATGGACTTTGATCATCTTCTATTCTGTTCTGCGGCATAACAAATTCAGCTCTTACATCCTCTCCTCATAGGACAAGCAGTCCAGCCACTAATACCTTGATGGGCCTTTGTTGGATACCCTTCAGGTTTTCAATGTCTTTTTTAGTACTGGGTAGCCCTAACCTGCTCTTCCAGATGATGTTTCATGAGTTCAGAATCGTTTCCCTTGATCTGCTGATTATATTTCTGATAATACAGGCTATTTTTATCTCTCCTTACTGTCACAGTCCCCCGCTGATGGGTGTTTTGCTTGTTGTCCAACAAGAACCCTTAGGTTCATTTGCAAAGCTTTTTTAACCACTTCAAACCAAATGTTACTGTCACATCTGGTATGTCTGTCTATACTGCAAAACTTTGCATTTTTTTCTTGCTGAGCTTAAGTTTCCTGCCAGCTCATTCCTATACTTAGTTGAGCTGCCCTTGACCATATTTTGTACTCCCCTTCTATTTGATATAAATAAAAATCTTGAAAAAAGCATATGTTGACACTTCAAATTAAACATTTTTTTATTTTGAATGAAAAAAGGAATCGGAAAGAAAATTCAAAGAAAATTCAGCAGTTTAGAGAAAGATAAAGAAATGTTATCTAGAAAAAAACATAGGTAAGGAGAGTAGGCTTCATTGTTCTCTTGATGTTTTCATATTTCTTAGAGTTATATGAAGAGGCTTTTTTTAATTCCTTGGTCTAGTTGTGTAATACAGACCATGTATTATAGCTGGGACTGTATTCAAAACATGTATATTGCAAAGTAAATAAAAGCATTATATATGCCAAGTCTTCTGTTTGTTGGATTAGCTAGACAGTTTATATCTAGTGAAATGTCTGAGAGACAATTATTTTGACAGTTTGCAAATCAGTGAAGTACTACTAAAGCTCAGTGAACATCTCAGCTGTGAGAAAACAGACATTTCATTTGATTAATTTCAGAGAAGCTTTGCATTCTATCTGATAAGACATTTCAATATCTTTACTGTACATCTTGTTCAAGAGACTGCCATCCAAACCCTTGTGTACTGTGTTTCCATGAAAAATATGAAGTTACTGACATCATTAACACTCCTAGGAATAAATGTAATAAAATAACTCTTAATGGAAATGGAACTGTGCTGAATGTGAAAAAAAAAATCATGCAATTAAAGCAATAGAATTTTCCATAACTTCTAAACTGTTATCAGAGATTAAAAAAATGGCATTTTTAGTTAGAGCTGATTTTATTATGAGTAATGTGTGGAGGTCGGAATTTCTATTTCAGTTATAACGTGCATGAAAGAAGAAACTAAAAAGTGGTATAATGAGTTCTCCTTTGCAAGAGAGTAAATCCAGTGAGGAGCCACAAAGATGTTTAAATTCTTGGAGCATCTTTCATATAACAAAAAGCCAAGAGGGCTTGATGAATTTGAAGTTAAGGCTTGTAGAGGATATTGCATCAGAGTATAAAAACACCTGTTTGGTAGATGTTACTCCAGGATCAGGACAGACTTTTATTGTAGTGACTAGAGAAAGCACAAAAGACAGCCAGCAGCAATTGAAGAACAGAATATTCTATTTAAAACTAAATTATTTATTATTATTTTTATTGTTATTATATTAATTTTTACTTTAAGGGTAGTAGGTGGAACTCAAGGAGAGTTTGTCCAGAAAGGACAGCTCTCCATCCTAAGAGAGATTCAGAGCCTGAACTTGAGTAGTCCTGGCAATCTGCCCTAGCTGACCAGTTGACCCTGCTTTGAGCAGAGAGGCTAGAATAGGGGATCTCCAGAGACTTGCTCCAATCTCAGCAAGATTGTGGCTCTGTAATTTATTTTTTCTCTTTTAGAGCCTACTGTGAAGTGTATCGCATGAAACAGTTCATTGTGGCTATTTTTTTCTGACTAGTTGTTAGAAATTATACTTGTAGTGTTCCTTCACTTTTGTGATTTGTTTTACCTACAAAATCTCATATTCTTTGCTTATTATTATTTGAGTTTTACTGTGTCTGTAGACAGTGTATATATAGTTCCAAACACATGTCCAAAACAGTAGCATGGAAACATCCATAGTGAGTTGAGCAGAAAAATATATTTGCTATGTGTTTTATGTTATCACAGTACTCAATTTATAACAGTAGGTTAATAGGATAATGTGATCTTTGTCTGCATTTTCCTGCCTTGTATATATATCTAATCTGTACTTGTCCCAGACTTCTGGTTAAACTTAAATATTTTTTTTTTATAGTTCTGGTAGAATAGAACCAACCTAGCTAAGACATAAAATAAAAAGCATTGCTGCAACTTCTCTAAATTTAATATTTTACTTTGTTATATATTTATGTTTTCAGGAATTGAACTGGATGAAGATGGAACTTTGGATGGAAACAGTGACTTAACCATTAGAGGTCGCCTCCTATACCTTATGGAAAAAGTTACATATCTGAAGAAGAAGCAAGCTGAGAAGCCAGTTGATGATGATGCTAAGACCTCCTGTAAGTGATATTAAATCACAGTTTATTGGGTTCTAATTCAAAATAATAAGAGAAGCAGAGAAGAGATGTCTATTTTCAGCAAAAAACAAGGTGGATTTTTAGTGAGACGACAGTGTTTGTAGTTCTGACTCCAAAGAAGCTCAAGCTGGAATAATATTTTATTTATATTTTATTTTCTTCCCCAGTGAGATGCAGTAGAAACTTCCATTCTGTTTTTTTTTCTTGTTGTTGTTGTTTATTTATTTTTGTTCCCAAACTTGTTCCTCATTTTATTCATAATTTTTACAGAATAGTTTTTTTTTTTTTTTTGAGTTAATGCAGACTAATTGTAGGAAAGTCCTGATTATGAGAACTTGCTCATAAAATCAGCTAAAGTAGTTCCAAATCAGTATTTGCATGAAGGTTGCCAACTGAAAAAAACTGCGCAATTAAGCCATAATTTGCAAAGCTACACTTGGAGAAAGTCTCTCCAGCCAGCCTAAAATTAAAGGCTGTGATTTTTGCTCTGTAATTTTTGAATGTAATGAAATTTTGAAATCCAACAAAAAAATTAAAAAAAATTCTATATTTGTACTATATAAACAGTCTTATTCAGCACCAGAATGTTTATCTGTTCAGTTTATTGAACTTCAGCAGGGATTATAAAGCTTACCTTATCAAACTTTCTCTGTTATCCACTTGACGTAGAAAAAAATTGATTAGGTAAGTATCAAAGGCAACATTTTCTAGTTTATGACTACAACTTCAGAGGTTGACTGTAGAAATGCATAGGAAGGACTGCTTCTTCTTAGGGACTACTGTTAGGGATGAGAAACTAATGGTAATTTTGTGATTTGTGTATTTTCTTCACAGCTACTCTTCAGCAATTGATTTCAGATACAATGGTGCGCTGGGCCCAGGAATCAGTAATAGAAGACCCAGAGTTAGTCAGGGCAATGTTTGTACTGCTACATCGCCAATATGATGGTATTGGTGGATTGGTTCGAGCCCTACCAAAGACTTACACCATAAATAGTGTGTCAGTGGAAGATACAATCAATCTTCTGGCATCCCTTGGCCAAATCCGTTCCTTGCTCAGTGTCAGGATGGGGAAAGAGGAAGAGAAACTTATGATTCGTGGATTAGGGTAGGTAATGTCTCTTAATGTACAAATACCTATTTGCTGTCTCATTATTATTAAAGTTATGTGTGGAATTTGAACATAAGTAGTATATATAGATATAAATGCAGACTGGAATTAGCTGTGTAGTATCTTCAGTTGTAGCATTATATGCTACATTTTTGGAGAGTAGCAAGTGAAATTTCAGGCTTTTCTTGTGAGAGAAGTTGAAAATGTAGAATATTTCCAGTTGGAAAAAACCCACAAGAATCATGGAGTCCAACTCCTGACTCCACACTGAACCACTCAAAAATCAAACCCTATGATTGAGAGCATTGTCCAAGTTCATCTTGAACTCTGGCATCTTGATGCCATGTCCGCTACCCTGAGGAGCTGATTCCAGGGCATGACCACTTTGTGGTGAAGAATCTTTTCCTAACACATAGCCTGAACTTCTCTGCACACAGCTGCATAGCTTCATGCTGTTCCCTCTGGTTCATATGTGGTAAATATACAAAATACATACAAAAATGTTTTGTTGTCATGTTTTAAATACTATGGCTGTAAAACTGGACAGCTTTCTTGAAGTCTTTACATAAGTGCAGGACTAGGAACTGTTGACCCATACAAATCCCTCCAGCTATCAGCAAATAGAGTTGAATATACAAATGTCTGTACGTATGACATCTTTCTATTGTGTTGTAAGTAGCTGGTACAACTTGAATTATGAAGTGGTTCATGCAGTATTATTTTTATTGTTTCACTAAAATGTAGCCTAACAGAAACTGCAGTTGGAGAAAGCAGTGTAAAGAAAACATAATCAGCTCTACAAGCAAAAAGTTTATTTGTTTTTCAAAGAGGTGTTATCATACCAGGGATATCTGGTGAGATTAAACATTGTGATGATTTAGAAATTCCCAATCAACAGCAGCAATGACAAGAAAAGAGAGAGCATTTTACAAAAAATGCCAGGAATACATGAAGAGTAGTTTTTGTTGTACAAAATAGATTTTTCCTTTTTCCCCCTCCGCTTACTGAAAATCTAAAATACGCAAATAATTAAAAAATAATAATTTTTGCTGATCCTTTATGATCATATCTTGCCATCAGGTCCAATTAATTTTCCATTCAGTGTACCTGATGTGAGGCTTGGCAAACAGAAATGTCACCTGTCCACAGGCAAAATATAATGACATTTCTATATCCACTTTTGTACTTGAGTTGTTATATTAAATTAAGCTAAGACTAAAAAGAATGGGTGTTTTTTAGATTTTGACACTGTTATGCCTGGGGTGGAGAGTCGGGAATCAGTCTCAGTACTTTTCATTTCCTATTCTGCTTTCTTTTTTGTTAGTGTTTTTTTTTTCCTTACCATTTTTCTACTACAAAAGAATTCATGTGTCAGGCTGCTTTAATTCTAACAGCCTGGTGATATGAGAAAGTTCAATATATTGAAAATAAAGAGGTATTTTCTGTTAAGCTAGTCCTTTCTACTGTGACCTGTTTGTCTTTAATTCTGGGTTGTATGTGATTTTATGACTAACTACAGTTGTTAGAAATGTAATTACTCTCTAAAATATGCATTTTTATTGGACTTACCACATCTATATAATATTATAATCCACAGGAACGATTTCTAAGTATGTAAATGTATTTTGCTGAAATCTGTAAAAGATAGTCCTTCTGAGTAGTAATTCATGAACTGACATTAACGTTGACTAATGTTTCTGATGTTTGAAGGATAGCTGGATCTGCATTCTCTCTTTTACAGTATTTTCTTCTTAACTTTGAAGGCTCATGTCAAGCATTTCAAGAGTGCTAAATCAGAAAATATGAATTAGTTGAATTTAAATTTGGAGCTAATATTGTATCATATTTTTGTCAGAAAATAATCTTAGTTCTGGAATGAAAATAGAGAAGCACAATACTCAGGTGCAATTAAGTAGTGATTAGAGCAATAGCTTTAATATGGGAGAGTAAAAGACATATACTTCTTTTGTGTTGGTAAAAAAAAAAAAAAAAAAAAATTGAGTATCTTGTAATGGTGGGAAAGGGGAGGGCTGAGGTAAGGTGGGGAGACAGTGAGAGAGACGAAACCTGGAGAAGTTCCCAAGGTAATTCTTCAGCTCAGATGATGATGAATAATTTCAGATGCTGATGAATTACACAGTACATCACCTTTACAAATAATACAATAACAAACTAGTCACAAAATAGTAATCAGAATTTTTCTTTTGTTTCCTTTAGAGACATAATGAATAATAAAGTATTTTATCAACATCCCAATCTCATGAGAGCTTTAGGCATGCATGAGACTGTCATGGAAGTGATGGTAAATGTACTTGGTGGAGGAGAATCCAAGGTAAAGCAATTTACTCTTAGAAGACAGAGAATTTAAAATATAGCTGTTCAAAGCTTTGTCCTGTAAGGCGCCAAGCAGTCATTGGAGGTACTGAGACCACAACCTTTTACTAATTTCCATGAGCACAATAGCTGCTCATCAAGTTTTTAGAAAACTCCATTCTCCTGTTTTAGAAAAAGATGGAATTAGCACTCTAAATTTGAATGCTTTTAAGAAAGAATGTTAATATCACTTCACATGCTCAATGGATTTTGAAGTAATTTTCAGGATCTACTTCAAAATTAATTAAAAAATGGATGATGTATCACTTTGTAAATCTGAACATTCACATTATTTCATGTATGAATCTAGAAGTTTTGTGAATCCAGCTCATATTTTCAAGCTGATAATCTGATTGTTGTTATTTAGACAGCTATTAACTGGCTGAGAAAGCTCTGTTGACTTCAGGGTGTAACCTAAAGGTAACTTAACTGGGATGCAATGATTACTATGATAAATACTTGCATATTAAATGACTGTTACATAAATGATCTTTTGCAAGTTTTATGCTTGTTTTAGAGGTTGAGCTTTAGTCTGTTTTTACTTGATTTTTAGGAAATCACTTTCCCAAAAATGGTGGCAAACTGTTGTCGTTTCCTATGCTATTTTTGCCGCATTAGTAGGCAGAATCAAAAAGCTATGTTTGATCATCTTAGCTATTTATTGGAAAATAGCAGTGTTGGCCTTGGTAAGTAATGTGTGTGACTTGTGACATTCTGAACAAATACTGTTCTCCTTCTCTTCTCCTGCTGCTCACCATCTCATTTTTTTTTTTTTTCCTTTATTCCTCTGTGTGTTGCTTTTTCGGTTTGTTTGTTCTTGTCTTGAAGCTTCTGCTTTACCTAATGAAAAAATATCTTCATTAACTTTATTGCTAGGTCCAGATAAAACCATAATATTAACATTAAGTTGATGTAATATTGTATAAACCTGGTGGTATAGGCCTGGAAATTAAGGGAGAATAGGTGTTTAGTTGCACTGTTTATGGAAAAGAATAAAATCTTGATTTTGATAAGCGAGTTCATAGATGAATGCTGGCAGTCTTTCTCTATGCCTCATTTCTCACTGCTGAGGCTTCTTTTACTATAAAATGTTTTTGACTTTTCAATGTATTTCTATGCCAGTGGAACAAATTCAGAGCTAATTTTGTTTACTATGCATACACAGATACCCAGAATTAAAATTTACAGTTTTCCTAAAATGTTAGCCTTTGTTTGCTAGGCTGGTGTGTTATTGAGAAGATGCAACTATCCTTTATTTAATTTAGTCATTTTAGTTCAGAATATATATCAAAAAGTATATGTAATGTATAGATACAGGACAGAAGAATAAACCAAAATTCCATTTGGAGAGAAAATGCCCAAGTGAAATGCATTTAGAATGTTAGTAAAATATGTTAACTTTTACTGATACTGTATTGACTGCCATTTTAACAGAAATAAACATCATGTGTTTCACTATTTTGAAGCTGAATCATATGTCCAATTTCAGTCTATTAGAGAAAATGACATTCTTTCAGACATAAAATTTTCTTTATCTTTTCCTCAAAATAAAGTTATCTCAGTTATGAATATTGTAAAAAATAAGATCTTTAAACAAATTTTGTGATGAGAATAGAAATGTATAGGACAGGTTGTCTAGCTTAAAATCTAAGTTGTACTTTGAATTCCTATTAATTTCACATTTTGTGTGAGTGCAGGGGGATTAAAAATTGAATGGTTTAACTGGTACACTTATAGTAATGTACTTACTAATTACAGAATGTTATATTTTATTAACTTGTTTTTATTATTGTATTATTGTTAGCTTCTATTAAATTTCTACTGAAACAAAGTGTTATTTTAACAGCCTCTCCTTCTATGCGAGGATCAACTCCTTTAGATGTTGCAGCAGCATCTGTGATGGATAATAATGAACTTGCATTAGCTTTAAGGGAGCCTGATCTTGAGAAGGTTGGTAGCTCCTTTATCATGCATTTTTTTATTCTTTCTAGAAAGGTAAAGATATCTTTGCTCAGCCCCACAGAAAGTTGAGTGGTGTAATCAACTTCCAAGGTGAGAATTGTATGGGAATTTTAAATAACTTTTGGAGGAAGATTATCGGAGTCTGATTGTTTGCTCTTTCTGCTGATGTGCTGGATGATTGAACTTTGAGTTTATGGTTATTATGTGTGTAGGTGAAACCAACAGGAATTGGTTCAAGGGCAACCCTTACTTTTGAAGTAGTGGAGTCCACCCTCAACAGAATACTATTAATAAAATCTTTCTTTGTTTTTCTGTCTTACTGATGACTCTTTTGGGAAGGTTGTGGAACAAATCATACTAGAAATACTTTCTGAAAACCTGAAAGACAAGAAGGTGTTTGGGAGAAGCCAGGAGGGACTTACTAAGGGTAGATAGTGCCTGACAAACTATATTTTTCAATGACAGCAGAGTGGCCAAGTGGAGGGCAGAGGGTTTTGTAAACCTTGACTTAGGAAGGTATTTGACACAATCTCTGATAGTCCCTTTATCATCAGATTGACTGGATATGTGAGTAATAAGGTGGATGAAAAACTGGCTGGATTCAAAACATTGGTATCAAAGATGTGAGGTCCACTTAGTGGCCAGTAATGTGACATCCCTCAGGTATAAATACTGGGCACAGTGCATCATGAATTAAAGAGAAGGATCAGATACTGGTTATATTCTTGCTAATACAGTACAGCTTTAATACTATATTATCAATATGCAACTATATAGATAATTAAATTGTAGTTAAAGTATGCATTCATCACCATTTAACAAACCATCTTCACAAGCTTCACTTAAATCAACAAAACGAACAAAAATCATTATCACAACACCTACAAAGAGAGAATTTATCCACTTTCTGCTCCTCATCCCTTTACCACATTACAACAACGCAGTGATTACATTATCAGTATGTTGACATAGTTCAACAAGAGCAAATACTAGCTCTTGCCACTGGGATAGAATAATCTCTTGCCAATAGAGGCTGGCAGGTCTAAATCTGTGGGAAGAAGTTTTCTAGAAAAGGATTTGAAATCCTGATGAACAAGAAGTTGAACAGGAGTAAGCAACATATTCTTGAAGTTATGCAAACCAACTGTATCCTGTACTGTGTTAGTAAGAATATTGCCAGCAGGTGATCTTACTCCTTAATTCATGTGGTAAGATGTCCAGTTTTGGGCTTTTCAGTAGAATGCAGACATTTATATACTGGACTAAGTTCAGTGGAGGGCCACCAAGATGATCAGAAAACCTGAAATACGTGGTGTACTAAGAAATATTGGGAGAACTTGTCCTATTTGACTTCAAAAAAGGTGACTCAAAGACGCCTTTTTTGATCTGAGGAAAAAGATTACCTGATCAGAGGATATAGAGAAGATTGATCCAGACAGTTCTTGGAAGTGTATTGTAAGAGGCTACTTTTGCATGCTGAAATGTGAAATTCCTGTGTAGATGTTAGGAAAAAGTACTTCGATGAGCAAATTGAACACTGCAACAGACTGTCCAGAGAGGCTGTGGAGACACCGTTCTTGCAGATGCTCACAACTCATGGCCTTAAGAAACCTTGTCTACTTAGACCTGTTCCAAGCAGGGATTGTATTAAATGATCTCTGAAGGCCCCTTTAACCTAATTTTATCTCTGTTTCTGTAATTATCTTTGTTTTATTTCTCTTAAATCTCTATTGTGATATGCATTTTTATTTATGTACCTGTGCAAGAATAGTACAGATTTTTACACTGAAATCCACCACAGGTAAAAACTAATGAATTAGCTGCCAGTGCATTGGAAAAACAACATTAACTTTTAGAATGATTTTGCAGATTCAAGATGTGGCATAAATGAAAAAAAAAAAGCAAGGAACTATACTGATGTAAAAAAATACACTGCCTGAATAAAGAATGAAAAAAGTAGTTGGAATAATAGCTCAATAGAATGGTGAGTCAAGACAACTGTGGCCCTATTGGACAAAGTCCTGAGAAGAGCAATGAGTGTTTCTTGAAGAGTATAAGTACTGAAGGAAGATGGAATGAGTAGGAATGGGTTAGATTAAAGAATTCAGAGCACAGGAGAGCATGTTGCAATTCTGTTGGATATGTAAATGAATACTTTGAGAGTGAATAGAACAGTAGATTCCAAGTCAGTGGTGGATAAGAAAAGCAAAAGGTAGACTCACTTGCAAATCAGAAGTGCTCTCTACTGGAAGGCAAGACAACTAAATGCACTGTTCAGTTTGTTCTTGAAAATCTCCAATTGTGGAGTTCGCAAACCATTTTTAGGAGTGATACAAGTATAGGCGATCCTTTCTTGGAGTAGGAAGGTGGCCCAAATGTGTTGAATATGATATTTTCATGCATAATATTATAATAAATGGTTTGCAAAAAGAAGCTCTCTGAGCTGATTAAACGTAGGCTTGCAATTCTTAAAATTCAGAAAAAAGAGAGAACTAAAAACCGCTACTGTGGCTATCAGTCTGAATAACAGTGAGTATAAAGCAGCTTCATGTTTAAAAAGTAAACAAACAAACAAACAAAAAAACGTGAAAAGACAGTTTAAAATAAAAGAGCACACCTGTGAGCTAAATCTGAAGATAAGTTTTCAAATATGTAGTAGTTTGTAGTAGGGGACTGTCACCAAGCTGACTAATTCTTAATACTCATAGTTGGAAGAGAAGTGTAGAGACCAAAGCAGTACTGTAAAAAGAGAACAAGTGAATCAAGGTAGTGTTTGTAGTGGAAGAAATACGGGAAGGTTGAGAAAGTGAACTACGAAAAAAGTTGCTCTTCTGACTTGCCTAAAATATTATTTGGTTATGTACAGGATAACAGAATGCGGAAGTCAAATACAAGATGTCCAATATAAGCGGAGGCTTCCCTTTAAAACTTTACTTTACTCTGTTTTGTTTGTTTAGTTGGTTTTTGTTTTGGCTTTTTTTTTTTGTTTCTTTTTTACAATAACTTTCATCTTTTTTTTTTTCTTAAAATTTAAAATTTTAAAAAATTCTTTTTTTTTTCTTCTTTTTAACCATATCTTGCTTAATAGGTGGTTCGATACTTAGCTGGATGTGGATTGCAGAGTTGTCCTTTGTTGATTTCTAAAGGCTATCCAGACATTGGATGGAATCCAGTTGAAGGAGAGCGATATTTGGATTTTCTTCGTTTTGCTGTGTTTTGCAATGGTAGTATAAAAGCCTCTCCATTTTATAACTTTCTCGCATGCTGAATAAATAGCTGCATGAAACTTTTCATTTAAAATAACTTTGCAACTTAGTAAGTCAAATTTATGGTACAGTTAGAGTAAAAATATGCACAGCTTATAATGATATAGATGCCATTTCACAGATCTTATAGGCTCCTTTGAGCTTTCTCCCTTTATCTATCTTCTAGTCCTTGGAATGGACTGCATTGAAAGTGGAGCAAAGTCTCCAAAATCTTAAGATAAAATTCAAGCTAGATTTAGAGCCAAAGACCTACCCTTTGTTTAAGGTTTGGACAGTCCAGTTTTGTGTTTAACTGCCATCATTAACATTCTTGCTTCAAAACAGTTGTGCTTTATAAGTTTGAATAAAATCACATATTCTATTTAAGAGCTTTTAATCATAATTAGAGGGATGTATTTCTGTATTTACATTATTTTGCCATGATATTTAAACAGGTTTGTATTTAAGTGTCTACTTAAGCTTACATCCTGCATTTCTGTGTAACTTGTTCTGATTATAGATAGAAACTTAAATGTTAATATTTCATGTGATAGGAGAGAGTGTGGAAGAGAATGCTAATGTCGTAGTCAGACTGCTTATTCGTCGACCAGAATGTTTTGGTCCAGCTCTAAGAGGAGAAGGAGGCAATGGTCTACTTGCTGCCATGGAGGAAGCAATACAAATATCAGAAGATTCAACAAGGGATGGACCTTCCCCAAATAATGGATCTAGTAAAACCCTGTAGGTGCAGTGTAATTGCTCACATTGTCATAATATTTATTTATCAGTTTCATAATCCTAGTAATTAAATGACTTCTTTATTTTAACACGTTAATTGTTGACTAGATTCATCCATGGAGGATCAAGAATGATCTTCTATCAAATACTGCTTTTCCCACACTGTTGCATTTAAATGGCTTTCTCTAAATACTGTATCCTTCTCATAATTCTGTTTACTCAGTTAAGAATTGGTCCTCTGAGTCACTATGAGACAGATAAATTACTACAATGCAAATGTCGCTACAATCTCCTAGATACAAATTCCATTATATATAGAAGTCCAGTGGATACGAGGAAGCCACCACTTATAAGGTGTAGGAGCTATAGGAAATTTTTCTTTACTGCTGATGTAAAAACCTTCTTGAATCTTCTTCATCGTTTAATTGGTGTATCAATTAACTAATTACAGAGAAATAGAAGATCAAGAAGATGACACTATTCATATGGGGAATGCAATCATGACCTTTTATGCTGCTTTGATTGACCTCTTAGGACGTTGTGCCCCTGAAATGCATGTAAGTTTTATGTTTTCATGTGTTGGAAATTTAAGACTGTTTTCTAGTTGACTGGTTTTCTGCTGCTGGGTGTTCTCACAGTGATAAGTGTAATTGGTACTAAAGCAGTTTTGACTACGTAGTATCTCAATATATGTAATGTATACACTGAACAAGAACAGTGTACACATTAGAACAAACACACACACAAAAACACCCCAAAAAATCAACATCTGACCAACGGCTGTGAAACCTGAAAGCTTTCTGCCAGGAATAGGGGGTGGAGGGGGGGGTGGGGAGGGGGAGTAAAGAAAAAAACATCTGAAGGTCTGCTTTTGTTTTATTTTTTCTTCTATCATGAACTACATATTTAAAGCTTTGTTCACCTGTTTTTCCCAACATTCAATTCTGAAAATGGACCTAATCTTATTTAATAACAGAACCTCTTTCCATATTTGCATCCAAAACACAGCAAGTACAGATTCTCTGAAATGTACAATACTAAATATAATGAGTTTGAGAGCAATCCTTCTTGTATGTTTATGATTTGCAAAGTTCCCGCATAATGAGCATGTATACAAAATAAAAGAAGACCTGTGTAATATTTTGTTTCTCTTTTCCTTAGCTAATACATGCTGGTAAGGGGGAGGCCATAAGAATCAGGTCAATTCTAAGGTCTTTGATTCCGCTGGAAGATTTGGTGGGTGTAATTAGTATTCCTTTCCACATGCCAACCATAGCTAAGGGTAAGATGATTATTGTACTGTTTTTTTCCCACCCAATTCTTATATTTTATAATTTGACTGTATATTGATACATATTATTTCACATTATTACATTATTTTACGATATTATTGATATGAATAATATTTCAAAGTATACTAGAAAATAAGCAATTTATAATTCATATTAGAAGTAAAATTATATTTTAAATGTGTTTTGAAAATGTTTCTGCACATATTATGTAATAATCGTGTACACTTTAATCACTAATGTAAATTTGATTCAAGAAATTTGATGAGTCTGTTTGATATAGAACTATTTCTTTCTAACTTTTGCTTAGAAGACGCGTAGGTGGTTCTGTAGATTAGTTAGTCTGATCTGAGTGATTTTCACCTAGGAAGATGATTTCATATTTTACAGTGACTTGAAACCTCCAAGGAGAAAGAGCATAAACAGCCTAGTTCGCTGTCGAAAGATGTTCCTTGTCACTGAAGTTTCATTCTTTCCTTTTAGATGGTACTGTGGTGGAACCTGACATGTCTGCGGGGTTTTGCCCAGATCACAAGGCAGCCATGGTTTTGTTCCTTGACAGGGTCTATGGAATTGAGGATCAGGATTTTCTTCTACATCTTCTTGAAGTTGGCTTTCTGCCAGATCTCCGTGCTGCTGCTTCTTTAGATACAGTAAGATTTTGAGTCTTTTGTTCCTCTCAGTGGGCACTAAAACAGTTTTCACTTCTCAGAGTATTTTTTTTTCTTCATGTTGACTTCTGCTGACAGAGCTGCCTGTTGCTGATTAGCTTTGAGAATATTTGAAGATCAGTGAAAAGGGATTCTTCAGAACAGTGCTTTGATTTATAAAGTGTCCCCATTGATACCTATATCCATAGAGAACCAGTGCCTTTTCCCAGGAGAATTTCTGACCTTTTACTGTAGAATCTATATCAGATCAGGTCAACTGCCAGCAAAGCATGTAACTGGGATTTTGCTCCAGGAATTTGTCAGGGGGACCTGCTTTGTTATCAAACTCCTCTTTTTTTTTTTTTTTTTTTTAATTTTTTTTTCTTCTAATTTATACTAAAAATAACTTTCCTTATTTCCGGAAGCCTTTTTTTCCCTCTAATTATTCTTAGTTGGCTTGGTATGGAAAGGTAAAATTTAGAAAGCTTAAATGAGGACTAAGACATGAAATTTGATTTATCTATCTGACCTTTTATTTAAACCCTTCTTTTAATAATTATATTTTTACTTAAGAATGGATGAGGATCTGTTCTCCGCTTTAAAGTTCAGCTTGATTTTACTGAGCTTTGTATATGCAAACTTCGCTGGTATTATCTCATTTCAGTCTGTTTTTATAAGCCACTATATGTTATTCTTTAAATTTGAAAACTCCTTTGTCTTTGAAAGACTAGCTTCAGTTTCCAGCTTCATTATTTTTATCATGCTTTCATTCATTCAACCATAAAAAAGTACCATCTGCAGGAAGACTATAGAAGCACAAAGGAAGCTAGACATTCAGCATCCAGTGGGTTTCAAATCTGCATATATGTGCTTTGTATATTTGCCTCTTTAATGGCTAAAAATGAGAAATAAAAAAAAAAAAATCCTGTAATTTGTAACTACAAACAAAAGAAAACTAATTTCTTTCTCATTTACTTTGTAGGCTGCTTTAAGTGCTACAGATATGGCTTTAGCTCTGAATCGATATCTTTGCACAGCAGTCTTGCCTCTGTTGACCAGATGCGCTCCTCTTTTTGCTGGCACAGAGCACCATGCTTCTCTTATTGATTCCTTATTACATACTGTGTACAGACTTTCAAAGGGCTGCTCTCTAACCAAAGCTCAGCGAGATTCCATTGAAGAGTGTTTACTATCTATCTGTGGGTAAGAACATATTCTTGTCTGTACAGGAATGTGAATTGAAGTGCATTCTTTTTAATATGGGAATGCAGTACTGTGCCGTTATTAGCAAAATTAAGAATTTCTGTGACATTTTAAAAATAATGGTTGTATTCTGCTTTATTAATTGCTTATATGTCTTTGACTATTTTGCTTTACTGAGTTTTTAAAAATTTTACTGTGGTAATGTGGAGGATGCATGGGGTCTTGGGACAGAGTTGGGTGGTGAGCAGGGGCAGGAGGAACCGAAAGATGAAGAAAGCATGACATGCCTCATGCATGGAGGGTGTACTGCAAAAAACAAAGCTCTGTAAATGTTGAATTGTGCATTCAATGAAATACCATTTGAATTCCCTCAGCCTTACAAGTTGGCAGTAGGGTTTATGTTCAATGAACATATTTATGTATGCTACTTTACATTTGAAATCCTAATCAATGATTGGTATAGTTATACTTCATTATTTATACTTGTTGGAGGAATTTCATCTCTATCTACAAGTTTGTAAAACATTTAGTTGCAATCCCAAGTTTTTATAGGCTTTACAGGATCAGTTATCAGAAGCTGATTATGCAATGATGAACTTAATTCCTAATAAAAGTTAGCAACATTTAGTCTTTCAGATCACCATAGCTCTTTTAAATGCTTTACTGTAAGCATTTTTTTTTTAATAAGATGAGAATTTGTTCAGAAGTGGCAGACATTCTTATGGTAGTCATTTTGAAAATAAGAGGGAATATCAAAAGTACCATGTCAAAATTCTTTACAAAATATTTGAGATTGATTGTTCAATATACATGACCTTCATAAGAACCAATAAAAGGAATGAGTGTTTTCTATTTTTCTGGAACAATGTCCTTGTCATTCTGAAACATATATTGTAAATATTTCCTCTGTCCTTTCAACTGTCACCCACTACTGTGAGTCTGATTTAATACATCTGAAAAATTAGTGTTGTTGTGTCATTGTTGATTTATAGGATATTTTTCAGTACCATTGAGGTTTATTGTAAGAAACTGACATTATATACCATATGAAAATTCAGATTTTTTTTTTCTGATTTATATCTCTGTTTACAGGTCAGATGTTTTCCTGTGCTTCTTTGAAGTATTTGACTTAAATCATTCTGATAAGCTTTTCTTTCATACATGCTTCTTTGCTCTCTTTTTGAACAGGATCTTGCAGTGCTGCAAGCTAAATCCCATTACTTAATGAATCTGAAGAATTTTAATGTAGCATAGAATTGACAGTTAATGTATTTATTAATTATTTATATGCCATTGTGATGATGCACCCCATTGAAAATATCTGTCTGCTTTTAGGCAGTTGAGGCCTTCTATGATGCAGCATTTACTGAGAAGATTAGTATTTGATGTTCCCCTATTAAATGAACATGCAAAGATGCCTCTCAAGGTAAATGTATATTTTAATTTTCAATAATCCGCTCCTGTAAGAAATCAGTCTGATTTGCATCCATCCTTGTAGAGTTATGAAGCCCATGTCTAACATGTCCAATGCTTTTAAGTCTTTCCCCTCTGTCCCCCTCCCTTTTTTTCCTCCAAGACCATATGGAAACTTTCTTTGGGGAAAAAATATATACGCATTTATGTATGTGCAAAGAGATGGTAACTGATAATTTGCGTGTACCTTTCCTTTGACATCTGTATTGATTTTTGTTTTTCTAGGAATACAGACTTTTTTTCTGTCATTTGTGCTTGGAAATCTAAGCAATACATGTTTTTAATTCATCTTCCTTTTTGTTTTCAGCCCTAAAAATTTTTAACCTATATTTTCATTTTGATTCATAGTTTACAAGGAAAAGTGTTTTTTTCCTTCACGATATGGTGCACTTTTTAATGATTCTTCAGATTTCATTGTTGATTGTATGAAATGTATCACTTGCTACCTTTCATAGTAGTGCTTTTCAGCAGCCTAATCAATGCTTTTCCACCAGAAATTTGAATCAGATATGACATCATTTCTTATTCATCATTTCTTTCTGCTTCAAAAGCTACATATCAGGATTCATTGTATTTTATATCTGTTCTGTTTGCCATGATACTCTCCAGAATTGTGCAGGATTCTACTAGCCAGCTTATACTCTCTGGCATAAAATGATGAATTTGAACAATTAGTTTCAAAGCCATGACCTGACACATGGTTGGTTTTTTTTTTTTTGCTTTGTTTGTTTTTTAAATTTCTGGAGAGAAATCTTAACAATCCTAGCTGCCTGAGATCTGTTAATTTAGGACAGCAGGGTTTTTTCTCTTGGAGGTTACCACATTAGTAACTTTCTCATAGTGCTGAACTGAGCAGGAAGGAAACAATAAGCATTTTAAAATATATCTTAGATTCCAGTACTCTTTTTGCATTATACACACATGTAATTTCATCTCTTTTTTTTTCCCCTCAAATAGTCTTGTGTTTTAGATAGTGAATAGTTAATAACAGATTATTCTAACTAAACTATGTATTTCCAAACTGCAACAGAGACAATGAGTAAAAATAACACTATTTGAAAGAGCAAATTCTTAGCTATAACACAGTATGTTTCAACATAGTCACCACCAAATGCTATCCATTTTCACCAGCAAGGAGTAAGAGCCTGCATGCCACACTTGTAAAAGTCTGCACTGTCATCCAGAACGTGTCTTTCACAGTGCTGTTGCCACTGTTGAAACACATCACCCACTGCCTCACTGTCCTCACATCCGCTATTTGGTCACCAGGAATGTTCAGCAAGTACTGATGAATGTCAATGGCTGCCATTTCTTTCTGCACTGAGGAATTCATTGACACTCCTTTGCTTCACATACACTTCCATGTCAGATCACATTTTGTCATACTGCCTCTCTGCTGTCATTGTTTGCACAGCAACAAAATGTAACATAATATTGTTGGGAAGGTTCAACCTCTACTGCCATACCACCGCCATTTGCCTGTGATGTCATGAGCTGACATAAAATAGGAGGCATTACTTTCAGGGTATCCCTCATACAAATTGGTTATATGGATTGTTTTCTGATCCATGTCAAGTTCATCAGAATTTCACAGTACTGTATTTATGCTGTTAATCAATTAACAGGAAGTTCTCATTTCTGTACTCCAGGGCTTATCTATTTGTTTATTTTATTTAATAGCAGTCTTTAATTCTGCAGACTGATGTTATGAATGTCTACAGTTTTCCATGTTGTCATTTATTCTCACTCAAGAAAAAGAGAGCCTAGCAGTGACTAATAATATTTTGCCAACATGCTTAGCAAATCCATGTTGAAACTTTTTTTTTTTCCTGAGGAACTGTTAAAATAATCAGTGAATTAATATTCTAGCTAATTTTTTCATAAAGAGAACTCTATGCTTCAGGAAAAACTTTGTTTATCCACTCCAAAGTTAGACTGGGTTTCGTACTTCACTAATGCCAGAAATTCATTTTCATTTGGGATTGCCTTTAGTGACAGATGTCCAACTGACTTTTTTATCTTCTTGTTTCTGACTTAGGAGCATATAAATTAAAATGAAAAATCTGTTATGTTTTGCTTTGACAAATGCCTGGTAGCAGGTCATTGCACCATTTGACTCCTTAATAATTTGAAATTTTGTAGCTGCTTAACAAGAAACATGCATATAATGACATAATAAAGCTGGCTGCCAATTTTAAGAGAAGGCGGGATGGTAGGCTGATACCAGGTTTTACGGCTCACAGAAGAGGTGAATCACGCTGGGACTTACTGTTGAATAGCTTTCAGACATGTAAAGAGTAATTTGGAACTAGCTTATATGATGATTCCAGTATCTTATCCACCCAGCAGCAGTGTTTGGAATAGCAAAATGCTCATGGAGGTGCATTCTTGTCTTCAGCTGATCTGTCACAGTTCTTGGGGTGATGAGAAACATGGTGCTCCGTAGAGAATATTTTCTGCATATGCCACTAATGTTAAAAGTAAAAACTCTTTGTCTTGTGTGTTTGTTCACAAAACAATTTAAGTTGTAAGTAAATATAATTGCTTCTTCATAAAAGTTATGAATTATTCCAGCAGTGCCTATAGATGTTGAGTGCCAGAACTGGAGGACATCAGAAGTTATATTTTATTTGCTTTTAAAATATGTTCTGTTGTAGTTGCTGACAAATCATTATGAAAGATGCTGGAAGTATTATTGTTTACCAGGTGGATGGGGTAACTTTGGTGCTGCCTCAGAAGAAGAACTTCATTTATCAAGAAAGTTGTTCTGGGGTATTTTTGATGCTTTGTCTCAAAAGGTAATTCATTTTACTATCCATCTACGACTAATAAAACACATATCACTTTTCTGTAATTTGTAACTTTTACCTACCTTTCATTAACCCAGAGTTATCCACCTTGAGGTGAATAATACATAATGGGAATATAGACATTCGAAAAAGTTTAGTCATCTAGTTTAAATCTTGCTGTTACATCTTCAGATAGCTATAGCTATTTGTCTGCTCATTAAAAATAAGCATCTTAATCTTGAAGTTTATCTGTAGAGGTCAACTAAACTTAAGAGCCCTAAAAGCAATCACAAACACCTGCAGATAGCTGAAAGCTGCATTTTTCTGGCTCGTACACTATAGTTTCTTCAACCAGGATTGCTGTCCCTCCAGATCCTCTTTTCAGAGAGTGGTCTGGAGGTTCTGGTCAGTAGTAGGCACAATATAAGCCAGCAGTGTCCCCTGGCTGTCAGCAGGATAGACTGTATTTTTGGGGTGCATTAAACAAAGCATAGTCAGTTGGTCAGAAGAGGTGATTCTCCCACTCATTTAGCAATGGTGCGGTTTCACCTTGAATGCTATGTGCAGTTCTGGTCTCCACAGTGTAAAATGGATATTAAATACATGAACACACCCAGAGATCAACAAAACAAGGTCCTAGCTTTAGCTGTGGTTCCATAATTTGTTTTGGGCAATCAGTTGCCTTTATTTCAGAAAAAGGAAATCAATTTTGCACTGAGAGAGCCATTCTGTGGCTACTTGGTTTCACATATACCAGTTATAGCGATGATGATGATTACTTCCTTTGGCTATTCATTTTATATCTTTTGTGTGGTCTGCAGAAGTATGAACAAGAACTGTTCAAACTGGCTTTGCCTTGTTTGAGTGCAGTTGCAGGGGCATTACCTCCAGATTATATGGAATCAAATTATGTCAATATGATGGAAAAACAATCTTCAATGGATTCAGATGGGAACTTTAATCCTCAACCTGTTGATACTTCAAAGTAAGAAATTATTTTGTTACAAATATTTTGTCATGAATATATAAAGAAGGATGGAGTTCTTTGTTGGGAAGGGGTGAAATTACAACTTTTAGCCATAACTCTTCTGAATTCACATCATCTAGATAAAATGTAGGTCTCGGATTTTATTTTCTATCTAAAGTATTAAAAAAAACCCCTCCATTTACATTACTAATTTGTTGTTCAACTGAGCAGATATTTAATGTGTTGTCAGACTGAAGATAGAGCTCTCCAGTTACCTTTGTCTGTCTGCTACTGCCAGCCAAGCTCTACATCATCTCTGCTGTTATGAATATGTGCTAAGGCACTAATTCTGTTGCCTGTGAATAGCACTGTGCCTACAGAAAATGATAATTTCTCTTTTCTTTTACTCTGAATAGTGAGGAAATAGGAAGAAAGATCTTCATTTTCTCCAAACATTCAGATTCTGCCCTTTTAAGTACATAGTCAGATGGAGTAGGTATTGGAAAGAGATTTTTTTGTCCTTATTTTTTTACTACAGCTGAAATCATATTTTCCTTTATATAAAATAGTCTTTTGCTGGTATGGCTGTTCACTGTAACTTGAAAAATAATACTTGTAGGAAATTTGCTTCACTTGTCCTTGTGGACTTTCTGTCTTTATTAACATTCAGAGAACAGAATGCAGTCAGTGTATTTATACCTTTGATACATAGTATGTTGATACAGGTACGTGCATGGAAATGTGATAGCAGAAGTCATTGTATAGACTGGAATTTCACACCATTAAAATTCATCTATGATATATTTAAAGTATCTTAACAACATTTAGTGAGAGTGTTATATTATCTGTTTATTAATCAGAGATACGACTTTTGGCGTCCTTTCAGAGGATTATTCTAGATTGCCACAATATACTCAAAACCTCAGAAAATGTTAACATTACCAGAATTATTCGTCACCTCATATCCTTAAGAGTTAATTGTTTTGTGATGATTCAAGTAAAAAAAAAAAAAAAAAAAAAAGCAGCACTACCTTAATCAGTGTCACTTCCAACCAAAAAGTTATTTATTTTTTTAAGTGCCATTCCTGCAATCGCTGCTTACCGGCCCTAGCCCTACTTATATGAAGCTGTAAATTATACAACCCTATTGTACTTGTCCATTTCTTACATTTCTGAAATGATACAAATTATTATTCCATCAGTAGTTTATTCTGAAATGCACTAAATAAACTGGAAAAAAAAAAAAAAGCAACTAATGATGATGCTGGATCAACATTTTCCATCCTCCATGTACGTTTGGGTTGGGCTCTTGCAAACTGTTATTCTGCCTGTATACAACATGATTTATTTTTACATATCATGCCGTAAATGAAAAAATATACTCTTCTGCTTTGCAGTAGATGGCACTGTAGCACACTTGTTGCCTAAATTCTTTGTTTAAGGAGGGAAGATTTTGCTATTTCCGAGTGATCAAGAATGTGGATTAATACTGATATTTGATTAATCGTTTCTGGGAGAGGACTCTATCTCTGTTTGTCTCTTGTTTGACAGTCAAGTACATCTGCTTTTCCTTCACTGCTTAAGTTATTTTACCCAAGGGCTAGTGTATTTTTTTATATGTGTCTGTTTTAATGTTTTTGGTTTTTTTTAATAATATTTTTAATCTGTTCACTGAGGTTTTGGAAAATAAACCCTTGTCTTAATTCTTATACTTGAAGAACATTAATTCTTATAATACAGTTTATAAAAATAGATAGAATTCGTGATGTGTTGCAAAAAAAGGATTGTTGTCACACCTAGTTTCTTGTAGATATATGTAATAAACTTCTGCATTTCTGAAGCAACAGGTCATATTTATATATTAATCATAAGAAAATACTAGTAATATAAATAAGTAACAAAAAGAGTAAGTGCTGGGTATTGTTATTGAATTTCCCCTACACATGTCCTATAACAGCTGTAGTTCTCATTTGGTGATCATTAAATAGGTCAGACAGTGTCGTTGATATAACTGGGTCTTGGAGAAGATGTGTGGGAAGAAAACAGCACAGTGAATTGCTTTGGATTGATCTGTGCTTACAAAATGTTTTAAAACTTCTCATCAGAACAAATTTCAGGTTTGGCATGTGTGATATATTAGCTTTTTTTCCCCTTAAATTTCAGCATTACAATCCCTGAGAAGCTGGAATATTTTATTAACAAATATGCGGAACACTCTCACGATAAATGGTCGATGGAAAAGGTAAAATCTCTATTCCTTTTTATCTTTTTTTATTTGTATCCACTTAATCTGAAAAAGTTTTAACTCTGAATGTTATTCTTTTTCATAATACTCCAAGTTGGTATGTAGATAAGAAATAAATATTTTTTGAAGTATGTTTTTTGAAGATAAGGACTTCTGTAAGCCTACAGAAATATTTCAGAATAGTTTTTCCGCATTTCATTATTTTTGTTGTTCAATTGCTGACTTAATTTTTTTATTTCTAAAAATATAAAATTTATAAAAATATAGACGCTTTTTGGATTTGTAGGTCTTCATGTAGTTTCTAGTGTCAAGTATTGAAATCTATTCCTCAACTGTAACAAAATATTCTGCTCTGTAGAGTTATCAAAAGGAAGTCAGTAAAGACAAAATATCTTGAATTATTTGCTTCAAGCTGTTGCTAATTTTCAGAAAAGGTTTTTTTTTGTTATTAATTCATTTCATTGTGTGTGGATAATGCAAAGATTCATTGAAAAAATTGTAGGAAGGACATTTTAAGAGAACAGATATTCAGAAGCATTTTTCCACTTCTTTATACAAAATAAAAATAGGATTTATTATATTTTTTCCCTCTTTATTACTTTTTTTCAGTTTGCCAATGGATGGACATATGGTGAAACGTATTCTGAATCTGCAAAAGTGCAACCATTAATGAAACAGTATAAATTACTCACTGAAAAGGTGAGGAATTTGTTCATTCTTCTTGACCCAGGCTAACTGAAAGACTGCATCTTTCATTGTGAAAGTATCACATTGCTATTAAGTCATCACTTTTTGTTTGTTTGGTTTTTTGTACCAGATGTTGTTGTAGTATTTCTTTTTTTTTTTTTTTTTTTTTTTAGTCCATCCGCTAGTGCATTCTTGAAACATTCCTCATAAATCTCAGAAGGGAGGAGTAGTGTTTTCTTGTATAGTAGGCAGGCCACTAGAACTATTTTCTCTCATGGTTCAACATAACTGGCCTAATGTACAGTGAAACTCAACTGTCATAATGCCAGTATATTTTTAAAGCAAGGTCATCTGGGGATGCTTTGTTAGATTTCAAGTGACTGTTTTTCAGTTCTTCTCCAGCATAGAATCATAGAATTGCTAAAGTTCGAAAAGACCTTCAAGGTCATAATGTCCAGCAAGGTTAGATTAGGAGACTAGAAAATCTGATAAATGGAGCAAGTCTGGGAGAACACATCAGATCTATGGATAACTTAATCTTGCTAACTTTAGTTAATCCAATTAGTTTAGGTAATCTGACTTTAGCATATGGTTGATCTTCAGGGTTCTCTTCTGGTGTAGACTTCTTTATTATTCTGTAATTATGTTGTTTGTTTCATCTGCCAGAAACAACGTCATATTGCTCCTGATAATTAACCAGTCCACCTTTGAGTTGATGTTGCATTAATGCCAGTAAGACTCTTGTTTATCCCTTTGATCATCAAGTTCCTGCCTGACCAGAATTTCTACCCACCTCTAAAATTATAAAAATATACTTATACTAATTATAAAAATAAACTTAAATATTTTGTAGGATTTATTTGCCTCATTGTAGAATCCTTGTGCCACAATTTTGGTGTGTTTCTTTGCATTTCCTTATAATCAAGCAAAGCACAGTAGTTAATTTTCTGTTCTGCACAGCTACATGTTAAACAAAGTAATTCTTGCCTATGTACCTTTCTAGGAGAAAGAAATTTATCGGTGGCCAATCAAAGAATCATTAAAAACCATGCTGGCATGGGGATGGAGGATTGAAAGGACGCGGGAGGGAGATTCCATGGCATTGTATAATCGGACGCGTCGCATATCTCAAACTAGTCAAGTAAGTAGTTTTACTGAAAATGTACCTCCTCAAAATATTAATAATAAATCATATAAAACTTGTTCTCCATTATTTGATTTTTGTAGATGTTGAAATAATCCTGTAGTGCCAAAATATGTGAAAGAATTTTTTAGAAGGGATCATACAACACCAAAGATTGGTTTGGATTTCAGTACACTGAAACTTGATGCTTTTTTACTGTTAAAAAATACTGTGCTAATGAACATTTAAAAAATTGAAGTATTAAACTATTTTTTTTTTATTTTATTTAAAATTCCCTATATTATTTAGGAGTATTATTATATTGGACATTGAAGTTTTTTATTTTTCTGGTTATGTATGCCTTCAAGTAATTAAACAACTAAGTAAAGGTACAAATATAACTGATTTTTGTCATTTTAAAAGAAGGAAATTGAATACTAATATTAATGATAATGAAATGAAGTATACTTGGATATATATACATATGTATGTATATAGTTTGCAAAGTTATCTGAGTGGGGAGAGTAGCTCTTTCAATTGTATTGGTAGAGATATACGTGGAGTGAGATCAGAAATGGAGGAGAAGAATCTCTACTTCACTCATGTCTGCAAGATTTATATGTGCTAGTCTGGTAGTACACCTGTGAAAAATAAGCACTTGAAACTGCCCCTCCACTCTCTAGGCATTAGAAAGTGCGTATTATGGGATTTGATTTAACACTTAGAATGAAGTAAAATTTTAGTTTACAAACAATGATTTCCTTCTGGTGTTCTTGATTTTCAACTTCCTGACTTCTGCTTTTTATATTGTTGCCCCCAAACACTGTAGTAACAGATATTTATATATTCTTTATGCATAAGAAGCCATTTAGAATTAGTAGCTTTTATAACAGGGGTCAGATAATTATAAGAACAGCTGTTGTAGATAAGTTAGTCTTCCCATACTATTAAAAATTACTTAACCATGCTAGGAGAGTTTTGGAAATAAAGAACAACACAGCATTTCAGATTAATGCTCTTTGTATACTTAAAATGAGCTAATCACAGAGAAAATAGAAAATTTAGCATTTTCCCCTGTTCAGCTGAGAAATTATGATATTTAATCAGTATCTTCATTGTTAATGTAACAGTTATTTACATTAGGAAACACAAGAAAGCAGTGATTGGTTTTTTTTTCTGTTTACTGCTTATACGTCCATTGTATTATTGTCTTCTCTGTCAAAAATAACTTCATAAATGAGCAATTGCATTTCTAAGCCTTGCAAATTCTCATACGTGTGTGTCTAATGTGATATAAAACAAGGAAAATAGTTTCTTTAAAAGGAAGATATTCATGTATATTCATGTAGTGGACTTGGTTATTTCTCTTACAGCATAATTCATAGAGGAAAGCTCAGTAATTCCATTTTTCTAGCCACATTTCTTGCATCAGTGGTTTGCCATCCAGCAAATCACCATCATTGTTAATCTTTATTTGTTCTTTCATCAAAAGACCTTTGAATGAGCCTGTGACAAATTTGAGTAATAAAGAGAATGACAAAATGGTACTATTTTCTGAGGGACGAGGAGGACAGAAAGAAAGGGACATGTGTCTTATTTAGTAGATTCTATAGGTAAAAATAGAGTTGAATAGAAAAACAGAAAGCTTGATTGTTGCCTGAATTCAAGTTGAAGAACATCATCTGAGGTTTGGCCTGCTTTCTTTGAAAAAAAAAAAAAAACCAACAAAACTTGGAAAATGTAGGAATTATAACTTAAGTACAGAAATATTCACAGTTCATATTTTAAACATCTTTTGAAATGAAATTTGTGTTTAAATGTGGGATGTTTGCACCTTTTCCCTACTCCTGACTTAAATTTACTGCTGTTGGTATATTTTCAGTTGGGTAACATATGGTCCTGTTTATCCTCTAAAGTGATTTTTTTCCTTTGTCCTTTCATTACTTTCCATATCTTGTTAATGTTAACTTCTTCACAACAAATACTTATATGTATAACTCCAACAACTCAACTATTTTGTGTCTGCCATTCAGATCTCTGTAGATGCAGCCCATGGTTACAGTCCTCGAGCAATTGACATGAGCAATGTCACCCTCTCCAGAGATGTGCACGTAAGTCAAAAGCACTTTCTAACCCTTTTGATAATTGAAATAGTTCTTTTTTGTAAATTTATTGAAAATAAATTTTGTGTTCTATTATTTCCTTTGATATATTCTGAATTTATTTTTATTTTTTATTTTTTTATTGTCTTTCAAAATTGCTTTTTGATTCTCCATAACTTTAAAAAGAGCAGTTCTTTCTGAAAGGCTCCAAAGTTTCTTTTAGTCCCAGATTAATTTTCCATGTTTGCTAAAATCATTTATTCTGAAGAGAATTCTGTTTAGAAGAGTTTGGAACATCATTTGTTTGTTTTTGTTTGTTTTATGTTTACCCTTATTTTTACCACTGGCTTCTGCGAACATTTCATCATTGCTCATTTTTCTAAACTGAATCAGGAACTACTGATATGGCTTATAGTAAGAGATCATGAGCAGGATTTTGATAGATCTATCACTAGTTTGCTGTTATTTGGAGCATTACTTTCAGTTGGTTTAGTTTCTCCCTCTAGAAAGTTTGGTTTTGTAGTGATAGTTGATGGAGCATGGTGCTAGACTTTGAAGTCCACTGTTTTACTCTGAGTACAGTTGCAACATTCTATAGACATATGCTAGATAAGTTTAAATTTACATGAGATTTGGCACCAGAATAGTGATGGTAACATGGTACTCCAAGTTGGTTATAAAAAACTTTTGAAATGCAGACACTTTGCCCATACACAACTCTGTTGTAGTACAGTGAAATGATCAGCAGTAGTAATTGGCTAACTACTTACTGAAGAATTTTGTTACCGTAGGTCCATGAAATATGAAGAGTGAAATCTAGAGAAATTCTACAACTTCTTATATTTAGAGGGTACCGAGTCATGAACAAGGGAGGGAAGAGTTCAAAATGTTTTCTCATGCTGTGGTTGTAGTTTCTATTACTTTGAGAATGGAGAGCTCTTCTATGTCCTTTGAGATATAAAACTCTTTCAGAGTAGTCAACTAAATATATATGTAAGAAGTTTGCTGTTCTTTGTTTCCCTTTTGAAGTCCTTCATAGGGTTCTTGCTCTCTTTGTTTTGAGAATCAAGTTCCTTCTATGTGATTCCTTCTGTTTGGTTTTAACAGTTTTCTTTTTGTCATCAGGTCCCTAACCTCCTGCCTGCCTAATCTGTGAAAATGATGTATCGTAATTGAGCAATAAAACCTCTTGTTTTCATTTAATCATTACAGTGTAATTGTATTTAAACTGCCAATACACAAAAGTTGTAATTGAATGTCAACTGAAAATTTGTCCTTCCTTGGAAGTTGACAATTTCAAATTATTGTAAATTCACCATTTTAAAAAATATTTTTTAAAAATATAAGTTCTCCATTTTTTTCGAAGGCGATGGCAGAGATGATGGCTGAAAACTACCATAACATATGGGCAAAGAAAAAGAAAATGGAGCTTGAAGCAAAAGGTAATGTAAACTATAAGTACTTTATTTTAAATTCAGTTTGATTATCTTAAAGCACAAATTGGAGAAAATTGGAGACAGGGTGCTGGAGCTTTGGTAATACCAAATGTTATAATTCCTGCTGAAGTAGTTTACCATTTCTGTTACAATACAGGAAGAAATAAATAATTGTGATACATTAGTAAGATACATTCATGCATTTTCCTTCTAGTTTTTATCTTTTAGACTATTGTCCATTGGACTGATTTTCTTTGGGGTACTTCTTTTTATTGCAGATAGCTCTAGAAGGGTTTTTTAAATTGCCAAATGATAAATCTAGGCCAGATTTTTGATTCCACGTAAAACAAATTGATTGTGATCTGTTAATCTCTGCTTACTAAATGATGAATTTTGTGTCATATTGTGTGACTGCTGTCTGCATTAGATACATTTGTTTAACTATAAAGATTTTTTTTTTTGCACATTGCATCTGTACATAGAGGAAACAGTACTTGGATAAACAACAAATTAATTTGCAGATGACTGAGTGTAGGATTTTGTGTTATCCAAAGATGCAAATTTTAACATTATGCACCAAATTTGACCTTTTCTCTCTTTTTTTTTTTATTTGTAAATCTCTTGCTAATTTATGGTAATTAAGATTTTATGAAAAAGTTCATTTACATTTCTGTCTTTATTTTTTTCGCTATTAAATTGAACTACATCACTTTCACATAGGTTTTTGTTGTGCATATGTCTTCCTAAGTTGCATGAATCCTTGTGGTTTAACCTAGCAGCTACCTAAGCACCATATGGACTTTCACTCACCTGTCTTCTCCCAGTGAGATGGGGAGAGAATAAAATGCAGGACTCATAGTTTGAGATAACTATTTACTGAAACAGAAGACTGAAATAATGGTGGTGATAATTTTACTGTCAGAATGACAGTTCTTGGTTTCGTTATGAAGTTATGTCTCTTATTTATCGAAGTATGTTCAGTTTCATTAAACTGATTTGTAATGATAATGCTTGTTCATAGCCGTTAAGCGCTTTTTCCTGCTTCACTTTTTTTTCCTCGATAGTCATCAGGTCTATGTTTGGACTGTATTACCTCTGTCATTTTTAGCCTCAATGATTCCATGATTCCAAGTAAAACATGATTTTCCTGGTATTTTCAGCAACTGATTATATTAAAAGTATCTATATAGCCATGTCTAAAGTTGGTATCTGAATATTTTGTAGAAATATAGTGTTTTTTGTAAAGAAACAGAAAAATGGAAAGGCTAGACTGTACTGTAACATGTTATTATTACTGTAGTGTTTTTGAATATCAGGAAATACTGCGTCAACAGATGGTTTTAAACTGCCTTTTAATTCTCTTGATATTCCATAGTAGGAGGAGGCAACCATCCTCTTCTAGTTCCTTATGATACACTCACAGCCAAAGAAAAAGCTAAGGACAGAGAAAAAGCACAGGATATTTTGAAATTTCTACAGATTAATGGATATGTAGTTTCCAGGTAACAAAACTTTATCTTATCATCAGCAGTGTTCTTTTTTAAAGCAGAAATGTGCATCACAAAACCAGATACTTTTAGTAGGTATATGTGCCCTAAGCTGTAAATTAACTGTTTGTAAATATTGTGCCTTTAACAGTGGAGTGCCAAACAGCCATGCTGGTAAAGCAAAACTTCTTTATGTTCAGTCCTTAAAACGTTGGTCCTTTATAATCAAAGTTTATGTCATTAACAGATTATTGATAGAAGACGAAACCCTACATCACAGATCCATTATCGCTACAAATCAACAATTAGACTTTTGGAACATAGTCCAAAAGATAAATTGCAATTCTAGAAGTTGTTTTATTTTTGTTTTTACTCTGTTTTTTTCTCAAATGCTAGATAGATGTTAAAAATTTCTTCATTACAAGTACAATTTTAGGCAAAACTCACAATGAGGGAGACTAGCTTTTCTTTTGGAATGATTGTTTAAAGCTGCGTATTTTGGTAGTTTTGAAATTCCCTCAGCCAAAAATCAATCAATGGAAGACATTAAAGATGGAAATACCTTACAAATAAGTGAAAGAAACTGAAATAATACTGGATTAATCTGGGTGACAAGTCCTCTTTTTCTGGGGAACCTTGGGAAACTTGAATTGCATCTTAACAGACTGCTTAAAACCTAAGTGTTAGAATTGTTCTGTTTAAATTAAACAGTACTCATATTAATAAGTAATTTATTATTTCTAGAGAAAATGGCCTCAGAAGAGGTAAGACTGCTTTTATTCCTTTTTGCTAGGTTAAAAATTGACTTGCTCTTATTTCAGAGGACTTAAGGACCTGGAATTGGACACACCTTCCATTGAGAAACGCTTTGCCTACAGTTTCCTTCAGCAACTTATAAGATATGTAGATGAAGCACATCAGTACATTTTGGAATTTGGTATAGTATATTTGCACATTTTTCTAAAAATTATTATGATGTTTGAAATTATAAAAACAACTTAAAAAATTCAAAAAATAAATTCTTGTGCCAGGAGTTTTTCCTCTAGCTTTTTGTAGTTGATGATGATGAATTTTGGAAAGATACCTATTTCACATTCATCCTAGTTTCCCACATTCATTCTTCAGCTGAAAAGTATTCAACCAAAATTTATAATGGCTGTCATTATTGGGGAAAAAAAAAAAAAAAAAAGAACGTTCCCTTGAATACATACACGAACTGATAACCTCTAATATGTGAGCATTAGTATTTACTATTCATATTTATTCTCTCTTTTACAGAGAAAACTAAAGCAGTCATTTGTACAAATTTCAACTGTTTTTCTACAGGAGTAGAAACATTTTCCTTCATAGGAAGGAAAAAGGGAAAAGGGAAAGGGAAAAGGGAAATGAAAAAGGGAAAAAAAAAAAAAAAAAAGTTAACACAAGCAACTGCTTGGACCAGATCAGATTCTTATGAGAGCAGTAAAAGGGAAAGAACTGGAGCAAGAAGCAGCTTCTCTTTGACCTTGGAATTGTAAAGCCATGTGATATATCTTTTACCTCATGTCAGGGCATGCATGCTCTAATTGAAAATAGTAACACAGGAGCAGCAGGAAGATAGAATAAACCAGTGCTTGTACAAATACTTACCTGGATTTAAAGTGAAAATTATCAAATTTATGAATGATTATATTCCATGATTCCTTACGCTAGGAAAAATCTGGCCTTGGTTACTTCTGCTGTTACTATCTTATAATCATGGCTTCATTTTCTACTTAATATGAGATAGATTGAATGCTGGAAAACTAGAAACCCTGGAGGAACAAATGCTATTCCTGTAATTCATTGAATAAGCAGAAAGAAGTTAATGAATAAAGGATAAATGTTTTCTGTATACTAAGGTCTCTTAAAAACAATATGTGAGTATTAAAGCAATGGGGGCAAAGAATTAAGTTTATTTTCTGTTTGTTAATTCCAATATTTAATTTTATTTTTTAGACGAAGTCTGCAAAAATGCAATAAAAATTTGTTAATTCTGTTACTCCTTGAAAATACAGGAGAAACTAGTTCCTTTAGAATCAGAATTCAGTCTTTCAACAATGTTGCCATTAACTAGAAAAATACAAACATGGAATTAGATTTTAATTCCATACAGGTTTTTGAATCTCTTTGAACTATTAGTTACCTACACATCTATGAATATTTCGACAGTTTTTTGTTGCACACTTTATTTGTTGCTACTTTTCTTCTCATGAGGTAGCCATAAAATGGCTCTTTATCTTGTGTGTTTATTGTTGGTGGTATATAAAATCAGTATCAGTATATAAAGACCAATATTATTTATTTATGATATACACTTTCTAAGAAAAATGCAGAATAGACCATAATTAGGATATGTAATAGGAAACATAATTTTCTTCTTTCTTCAGATGGTGGCAGCAGAGGCAAAGGAGAGCATTTCCCATATGAACAAGAAATCAAGTTCTTTGCCAAAGTACAGTATATCTTTGCTTGTTATTTGTCAACATAGTAAGTAGCTGAGAAAGGATACGTTAGTGAACATGATTATCAATGTTTTATTTGTACCCTTCTGTCTTAAAGTCATTGTTTTAATAATTGAAAGCAATAGCAATAAAAATAGCTTGAAAATACAAAAAATGAAGTATAATCATGAAAAAAATTACAGGACTCTATTCTTGCTGTCATTATTCCATTATATGTAATTAATCTCGTGATGTTATAACCTCCCTACGTTTTCTGTTTACTGATGGCATAGTTCTGTAGTTTCTGTTACAGTCTTTAGTCAGCTGATGTTTACTGGAACTGAGCTGTCATGTATCATTCAGTGTTATCTTCCTTATCTCTTTCCTTGTTTTAAAATAATGCCGAAGTCTTCATCACAGAATCACAAAATGGTTGAGGGTTGGAAGAGACCTCTGGAAGTCATGTAGTCTAGACGCACTGCACAGGCAGTGTCAGAGAGGGCAAAGTACTTAGGACTTTGTCCAGGTAGCTTTTGTGTATCTTCAAGAAGGGAGACACCACAGCGTGTCAGAGCAACATGTCTTCATACTGAGTCAGCCTCATAGTTGTGTTATTTGTAGTTGTTTGTTTTGATTTGTTTGTTTTAAAAAGGTGTTTCCTTGTGTTTGGACAGAACCTTGTATTGTGCCCTTTACAACTTTGTTTAACTCAGCTCAAGTTGCTATTCCAGTTCTTTGCAGCAGGGATACTGTTATTTCTTAATCAACTTGATGTCCATCTGGACCCCAAGTCTTCCTCTGCAGAGCTATTTTCCAGGCAGTCAGCCCTCACTGTGTATCGATCCATGGGGTTATTCCTCCTCAGATACAGGACTTTGCATATTCCATTGTTGACCTTTTTGGCTCCTGTCAGCCCGGTTCTTCTTCATATGAGAATTTGAATTAAGAAAACCTGTTTCTAGCTTTGGCACTCAAAAGCCTGTCTGGAGCTTGTGTGTTCAAAGTACCTTCTCAGTTCATTAGTGAATAGGCACAGGTAGGTATTTGCAGCATTTCCTAACCCTGGTATGTTTGCAGTAAACTGTAATCTCCTGCAGTACTTCTGTAACGTACTATTTTCTATACTCATTGACACTCATTTTTGTGAACACGTACCCAAAAGGAAGTAATTAAAAGAAAACTTTTGCGGACAAGCCCTTAATGAGCAAGGGTGTTTTTGGAGTTTTATTTGAGAGCATGTAGCATTAAATGCCATTAGTGTACCAACAGTTCAAAGATTTTTTTATTGAAACCTCCATACATTAAAGGTACGAACAGCAATAGTTGTGTCCAAGTATGCAATACTGGACAAATATTAAATTGTGTGATAAAATGAAATGATGATTCCTGTTTTCTATTCCTCAGAGATCTAGTCTAAGTGATAATGTAAACAATTTTTTGCTGCTTTTCCTGATGATATTTTAAATATCTTGGATAATAACATTTTTTTTAGAAAATAGATAGACAATAAAATCTAATATATATATCGGGAATTTGAAAGTGAACACATTTGAAATCTCCTGTCTGTAGCTGTGACTTACAAATAATAGAAAACATTGCAAAGAAAGCCCTCAGATAACCACTTCTTTCTGATGTAATTTCAGGTTGTGCTCCCATTGATTGATCAGTATTTCAAAAATCATCGCTTGTATTTCTTATCTGCAGCAAGTAGGCCTCTCAGCAGTGGAGGCCATGCCTCTAATAAGGAGAAAGAAATGGTGACAAGGTAATTTAAAATAATGTTGATTTGTATGCATATATGTCATTAAACGTAATTTATTGTGGGTAGGTGAGAAGTGGGAGGCTGAGGAACATTTTTACAAATATAAAACTAAACCTTTTTCACTTCCTTTTCCTTGTGAGAAAATTCATTGCATGAAATGAGGAAGAGTGTCCAGAGTTATGATTGTGATGTTTTAAAGGTAGTGATGATGATTTTCAAGTGCAGGATCTTAATTTATGAGCAACAATACATATGTTGTATAGGATATATAATTGTGTATCAGTTCTCACTGTTGTAATTATGTATGTAGTGAAGTAATTATTCCTATAACATTTTATTTATACTTAAAGGAAAATACTGCCAATAACTGAATTTCAGAAACAATGTCATTATTACAGTCCATCTTAAAAAATAAATTGAGAATATTCTTTCTGCTCTTTGATTTTCTAAGTAGAGACAACAGTAGTAATACTACAGAAATATCCTCTTGATTCATCCTCTGAAGTTATACATTATTAGACTGTATTTCCAGGAATGGTTTCACATAATTTCATTTCTGGTTGAACTGAAACTCATGTTTCCCATTTAGTAATGAGGACTACAAATATAATACAAGAACATCTGCGTACCTGCGCAGTACAGGTGTCATGGATGCCCTCTTGGTTGTTTTTTGTACCAGACCAGGCAAAACTAAATTGTAGCTCTTTGAGGGAGACAGGCATGCAGATATGAGGGATCATACAGATATGAGGGTATTTCCAAGATTGTATGAATGTTGAGTAGACTTTCTAGCAGCAATACTAAAAATAAATAAAGTTACTCTTGACCCTGTCATCACCTGAGTTGATTTGGTCTGGTAGCTTGGCTGAATGGCCTTCTTCAAAGAACTAAATAATTATTTTGAAATGCATGCATCTAGAGCTGCTGTGTTTCTGTCTGTAATATCCTGGATAAAAGCATTTTAGCATTTGTGAAGTAAAGACTCTAAAGTAAATCCCATGTCAAGTGAGGAAATATCAGCACATGCAGTATGGATTCAGGAATTCTGTGCATGTGCTGTCTAGCTGTGTGCATGACAGTCCTGAATATGTTGCTCATCAAAAGGATCAGGGATGCTGCCAAACTCAATTCCATTTTTTTCCATCTAGAAGTGTCAGACAAAATCAATAAAGCACATGCAAACCTGGATAAATCTTGGCTATAACTGTTGCTATTGTGCGGTTTATTTATTAACTGTCAGGATAATACAACTGCATTATGTGATCCATTTTTTAAAGTGCTGTTTTGGGCTGCTTTAATAGATTCACAACGTTATTGTTTCACCCATGCTCTCCCGATTGTAGGGAATTTTTCAAAGCTGAATTTTGGATCTTCTGTTGTTTCCCCTTTAAATTTGTTTGGATGCAACTCTTATCTAGACTTTCCTTTGAATCAAGGGCAGTTTCTGACTGCTGTCTTTTCCAGTGAAGATAAACTTACAGTCTTTAAACTATGAAAGAGGTCATTTTGATTGTCAGCAAGTGCAACAGACATTTGTTGTTTAGCAAATATATTAAGTCTAGACCAGTTGTAGGAGGACACATGGGTAACTTCTTCCTGAAATATCATGGAATTATTTTTTATTTATTTGTAACCAGCTTCCTCAGGATTGCATTTCTTCTTCCTTATACTGCCATAAAATTCCTTGTATGCTTGCAGTTGTGTCAGATTAGTTCTGGACGAGTCAAAGTTCTAACCATATGGAAGTTCTGGTTTTTTGTGCTTTTTTTCTTTTTTTTTTTCTTTTTTTTTCTTCTTTTTTTTTTTTCTCCTGAACTCGTTACATTGGAGATAATAGATTGAGTTTGATTTTGTGGAAACAGCATCTGCTGAATGTTTACAGTAAGTTGAGTAGCATTTGTCTGCTTCAAAAGAGGATAGATTGAAAGACGATTAGTGTCATTATTGGAATGGAGACAGGGTTTGTACAATGGTAATATACCTCTGTACAGCTTTTTTTGTTGGACTAGGTGAACTAGGATTCTCATACAAGAATGTGTAGTGTACATCTGCCTCATGGTATAGGTGAGCAGAGAGCCAACCAGAATCTTTTATAAAATAGAGCAGTTGCTGCTGTTTTAATGGATCATTGTGCACTGGCTAGTAAGGTGGATTCAGCAGCACATTAACCTGACCATTCTGATTCTGGACATAAATGTTTCCATGTGGCACAAAGCTGTCAATGCAATGTTCAGATCTTATTCAAGGATGGTGCAAACATGCTTATGTGTATTTTGCTTTTAAAACAGAAACTTCTTATAATAAAATAATTTGATTAATAATAATTAAAATAGCTTATTACAGAGGTTGCTCCAAAAGTATGGCCTCCTATTTATTTACCTGGAAACTACAGCAGACACAAAGATCACAATAACAGTAGTTGATAGAGCACATTCTCATCTATAGAACGCTATTTTTCAGCTTTGTTGCCATCATTAGCTATGCTTTTACTCCAGGGTTGAACAAAAGCCTTCTGTGCTTGTAAAAATCTGCATCAGCAAAGGTGACACACTGGTTACTATCACCACTTCTGGAATGCACCAACCCACCATGTCACTGTGCTCAGATCCACTATTCAGATTCCTGAAACATTCTGCAGGTGTTGATGAATGTCAAAGGGTGCCATTTTTTCTGCATGGTGGAATTAAATTATATACAATTGCTTCACTCACATGTCAGAAGCCATGTGATAGAATGTCCTTCTGCTGCGCAGCAAAAAAAAAATGTAATAGAATATTGGTGAAAGGTTCAGCTTGTACTCATACCACCACCATCTGCCTCTGATGTCATGAACGACATAACAAAATAGGGGGCAATACTTTTGGAGCAGCCCTTGTAAAAATACAGAGTATAGTTCATGTCATTCTAACAGATGAGGGTTTTAACTGAGAAAAAAAAAAAAAAGAGAGATCAAAATTAATCACTATTGAACAAAATACTCAGAGTGGACTGGTTCCTAAGGATTGCACAAATTTCTCCTGTATTTGGATGCCAGTTCAATTTGAGTATGACAGAGTGCTCCTGTTTTGTGAATTAATGGAAAGCTTCATTCTTTATTGTTCAGAATGGGCCACTTCTCATTAATGAGAAAGTATTTTACACACACGGAGTCAAATCATTGATGATGTTCATTTTTGTTTACTTTTGACCATTTAAGAGGCTATTTTTCATGTTGATTTATGTTGTTTCTCATGTTAAGTCATGCGTTGAAAAGCATTGTATTTAAAAGAATTCATGCTGTGTTCTCAAGATGGCGAGATCCAAGTTGGATTAGTTAAACACTTGCCATCAAACACTTCAATTAGTTTGATTTCTTTACCTTTTGTTTTCAAATTGTCAGTGGCATCCTGAGTAGCATCCTACCATATTTTACTTCCTAAAGCTGTAATAGTAATTTCCTTGTGGCTTTTATATTAGTTAGCTTTGCTTTTAATTTAATTTAGTTTTTTTTTTCCTTTAATTACAATATGTGCTTATTTAACCATGTTTGTTAAGGATATGCACTTAAAATCTCTTTCTTTAATACTGTCCCACATTCTGCTCAGATAATTGATTCTTTCTGCGTGACATCATGTTGCTTTTCCTGCTCATATATCAGCTGTTATTTTTTCTTTCTTCCCCCTCCCCCCCTTTTATCTTCTTTTTTCCTTCTTTTTTATTTTTCTTTTGTCTTCAGCCTGTTCTGCAAACTTGGAGTTCTTGTCAGGCATAGGATTTCACTGTTTGGTAAGGAGACCCTTGATAAATACTAGCATGGCCATCTCTTGGTTTTCTTTGCCATTTTTGCATTGCGTTATGTGCTGCTTTGTTGCATGCTGCATGGCTGAAATGCATGGTCTTCACAGACCACTAATTGTTTAGGCTGGTAGATCACACAGTTTATTAGATGAAGTGAGAAGCTTTTGTAATTACCGGTTTTTGGGGTGGGGTGGGTTACTTTATTTTCTGTGTGTCTTAATCAATATATGCATTTCATTATTCTATTTAAAAAAATCACTGAGTTAATTATAGTTACATATCTGTTATTTTATTATAATTCACTTGGTGTATCAGAAGTATGCAGAGTATCAGAACTGTGCATTTGTATTGGAAACTTGTTAAGGAAAGTTAGTAGTGGGCTGAAATGCTTGGTGATGTTCTGTGGAAATCTTCAACGTTCCCAGATGTGCTTTACCACCCCACATACGCATGTCTACTTTATCTTTGGTATTATGTGAATCTATCAGGGGCTGGGTGTTTGTCTTTCTTCATGTGAAAAAAGATAATTCGAAGTCTCCATATAGTGTAATTACTACGTGCAATGTGTGGCACAGTCCTTTTCTCTGAAAAATTTTCTTATGCCGTGATAATAGGATAGTTGAAATAGCACATCCTATGACATATTGCTTCTGCAATTAATGGGTCCACTGCAAAATTCAGCATTCCTGCACATATCTGATTGAGTAATTATCTATCTGATTAAAATTCAATTAAGGTAACATGCGTCTAACTCAATTTCTACATATTTTATTCAACGTCATCCAAAAATGAAGAGAAGGAACTAATTTGACACAGCAGTGTGGTGTATGAAAAGCCTTACACACCATTACAAAAACCGTTAAACTCAGAAGAGTAGAAGTTATTTGGGGATATTGCATTTAAGTATGTTTTGTGATGTTTTTTCCTGTTAAGTCAAAAGATCATAGAAAGAATGGAGTTATTTGTGCAGCTGAGTGGTGGTGTAGTTTTTTTCTGAAGGATGGAATATGTAACAAACCTATGTATAAGCTATGGTGTATATATAGGTTATTTCTTCAAAGAACAAACTAGTTCAGCTATACTATTAAGGTTTATTCAGGAATTATTTTGTAGTTGTTGCTGTGTGAGTTTCTTATTTTCTTTTTCTCCTAATGAATGAAAATTCAAGTGCAACGTTGGATTCAGCATAATTTATTTGAGTACTAAAGGCAAGACTTTTTTAGCTTACTTAATTTCTGTTCTTTGGCTGGATTCAAACAGTAGGAGTAGATAGGACAGATGGTATCAGATGGTGCACCGTAGCTTTGGTTTGGTTTTCGACTCAAGTTTCCTAGTGTGCAGTTACTAAGTGAATAAAAAATCTTTGTGCTGACACAGAAATATACTGTAGTTTTCCCATTAGTTGTGGCAAGATTGCAATAAGTCTCTGAAGCATGGTTGCAACTGTGAACCTATTAACTCAAGTCAAAGTCATCTTACAGCTTGTCTTACTTTGAGAATGAATTAAATTATGTTAGAAATCCTGATTGGATCAAAAGGACTGTACTTTGAGCAATTGTGGGCCTGTGCAGAAGAGGGGAAAATGCTTGAGAACAGCCTTTCAGAATACAGCTGAGGCCCTGAGGGCTGCTTAAATGAGCAAGAGTTGCTTGGTAATACGCTTTGTGGATGTCAGGGAATTTGTTATTTTATTGACATTCCATACAAGTGCTTTATTGTGAGGATACAGCTGCATATGTTAATGTTATTAGTAAAAGTCCAGTACTGATTTAAAAAGTTTTATATAAAATATGCAAAAAAACCAAACAAAAAAACCACGAAAAACCCACAACACTTTTGTTGTTTTAGATGAAAACAAGTAAATGCATAACATCAAACAAAAGTAAGACTCCAGGAAGGAGTTTCCATGATAGTTTAGACAGGCTAATTTCAGTGTTATGTTGGTAAAAATGGCTAAACTGTAGTAATCAGTTTTTTGTGATCACAGAGTTCTACTCTGATGTCCAAGATAAACACAAGGAAGGTTCTTCCATTGCTTATGTTGCTTATGTTTATTCCTAAGAAAAATGTTTTTCTCTTGTGTTTCTTTTACAGTAGGTTAACTGATTGCCCTCACTTCTTGTATCATTAAATGACATGTAGCAGTGTTTATAGATGCCTATACCCATCTGGCTTCCAAAATATGCTGATTGCTAGGTTCACATTCAAAGTGATTCATTCTTAAAAGTCTCCAGAACTTGCAAATTCTTCTTTAATAGGAAAAGAGTTTCTATTATGTGGCCATGCTACAGCTACGTCTATTTATGGCAGAAGTAGAAACGGCCTTCAGAGCTGGTCCTACTTCTGTGTGGAAGAATAGATTGTTAGATCATCAGCATTTTAATTATTGTCTTCAAAGCAATTTCCAGTAAATTTAAACTAGATGCTTCCAAACCAAATGTATGGCATTTTGATTTAATGGGGGAGTTACTAAAACTGTTGTTTGTTACCATAATGAAAATAATACAAAAATTTCAGAACATTCAAAACTGTTACTGATTTTACTTGAAATAAGATAGTTGTGTAAATATTGTTTTGGGGTAAAGCACTGAAGCTGGCTGTTTTGAACATGTTACCTTGCATAGTCCTTTAATAGTGGTTTAGAATGTATTTTTTATACATCAATAGATTTTACGATAATTTTATTAACACTGGGGAAAAAAGCCAAACCCTTCAATATCTGCTATAGGGATATACCTAAAATTTGTTTGGTTTTCAGAATAAATACATGAAGTTTTTAATCTTCTACCTCATTGCACCACAGAAGGTACCTGATTTCTCATGAATTTATGGCTGTTGTATCTACATGGTATGAATTGATCACCAATGTTACTTTTCAGGGAAATAGAGTGAACACTATACTGCACAGTAGCTCACAGAATGTGCATACTTTGCTTGACAGTTTAATCCACAGTCTATGCCAGGGTTGCCTTGAGTGCTTCTCTCTATCTCTGCTGTCATTATCATGGTCCTGAAATCTTTTCTTCATCAGTGCTGACATTCATGTCACATGAGCAGTAAAATAGTAAGGAGAAAACATAGAGGTTGTCAAAAACAGGAGCTGACAAAAACCTTAATCTGTATGGGTATAGTTACATTTTTCTGTAGGATTCATTTGGGATTCCTCAGCTTTATCATCTGGTTCTTACATCATTGCATGGCCATGAGCCTCATTAAAATGAGGATGAGGCAGCATGGCTGAGGGCAGCCGCAGAAACTGTAGTTCTAGTTTGTTTAATCTACTGTTAGTCTAGGCTGCAAAAATACCCCTCAATTTTGATAACTAGAAAAGCAGGTAATCTATCTTAAGCTTTCAGTCCGTTTAATTTATTTATTTTTAATTGAGAAACAAGTAATATAGAGAAGGAAGAAAAAATATTTTCATTTTTGCAATGCTTTACATTTTTTAAAAATTATGTAAACTCTGGGTCAATTTTTATGCTTAAGTCTGTCATGCATTAAATGTGAACCTAGCGGTAACATATACATGGCAACATCAGAGTTTGTGCATGTTCATATATGGCATGTGTGTAAGTTCTCTTTTTACATCCATAATTGTAAAGTATATAGTGACAGAGACGATTACTTATGTAGAGCAGATTTGCTTCTTCTATAAATAGTGTATTGGTAACACCAGGGAGCGAGCTAACCTTTTTGGTGATGTTTTATATGCCTTCTCTTCTTGTCAGAGTTGCAAAAGCTTTTATTTTCTTGAGAGGGGGAAGATAAATGTTCTTATAAACTTGGATCAATTTAAGCAATGTTGATAAAATTAAATGAAAACCAGACAATACACTATAACTCTTATTAACCCCACATTTAAGTGCTTCCTTCTTGATTGCCTCAGCTATTTGATGAGGGATGCTTAACTGCCTCTAGTTACTGAATTTGTGCAAACAAGGATAAGACATCAAACTGCATGTTTTTAACTTGCCTGTCAAAATTTTACAAAAGTTGAATTACTCTTCTGCTATGTAATTTCCTCTTTCATTAAAACCAAAGACATGATTAGCAGGCTGTAGATATGCTCTAAAGTATACACAGCTAAATTGGTGGGTAATTTTCCTTCCTATTTAGGAAATGATGCAACATCAATAGTCAACTGTCTTCACATATTGGGCCAGACCTTGGATGCCAGGTAATACTGAATGTGTTTCCTAAAGTACAAAGAATATAACCTAAAAGAGAACAGTATCCAGTCAGATTTGTGTAAGGCTGCAGCATATCAATAGTCAAGAAAGAAGTTATATTACTGAAAATAATTCCTATTTCAAAATAGGTTACTTACTTGTTTTACCTACCAAGATTTTGGCAGAAAAGTATTTTTAAGTTACACTTCAGGTTTCAATTCAGATCAGTGGCGTCAAGGAACTGCTGACTGTTCTTTCATCTGTTTATAATCATGTGATTTTCTCAAAAACACAATAACATTAAAAAGATTTTAAGCTTTTAGTTATGCTGCTTAGTCAAAATAAATAAATCAGGATTTAAGTGCACCTGGTTTGCAGCGAATATGTCTCTGAGTGTCTTCATTGAAAAATTAATCCAGGTTTAATTTTGAGCAAATTATTCCCTAGGGAATCTAAAGGGTCTAATTTTTTTTACAGTGGAAAACGAAATAAAAACCCTTACGTTGTGCACCTATGATTTTTTTTTCATTAACTTGTTCTGCTATGAGAAGATTTTATAGTCTTGGGAGATTAAAGATATTTCTTTAGATCTGTGTCATCTATTTCATAAAAACCAAGACTAGACGTTATTTCATGCTCGTCTAATGGAATATTCTGTTTCATTTTCTTTGCATGTTATATACAGAACTGTGATGAAAACTGGTCTGGAGTCTGTTAAGATGGCATTGAGAGCATTTTTGGATAATGCTGCTGAGGATCTGGAGAAAACAATGGAAAATCTTAAGCAAGGCCAGTTTACACACAGCAGAAACCAGCCCAAGGGAGTTACACAAATCATTAATTATACCACAGTGGCTCTCCTGCCTGTGCTATCTTCATTGTTTGAGCATATTGGACAGCACCAGTTTGGGGAAGATTTGATATGTATGTATTATTTAGAAATGTCGTGACATTAATATATTCATAATAACATGTAGTAAGTATTAATAGGCTTTCATTTCTATTTCAGAAGGACAGATCCCATCCTACTTTGACAAAATTTTGATTAAATTAAACATTTACGATAAATAATCTAGAACAGTCTGCAGGTTTTAGTGGGCCTTCTTTAAGTACTAAAGAAGCTGTGGTTTTGAAGGCTTAGTTTTGGTAATGTCTCCACCATACATCCGCTGTTACTTTGTCACTGAGAAAAGTTACTTGAAGTTAATTTGTCTTTACTCTGTTTGTAACTGAGGATATATTGCTCTCGTGATGGTTCATTGTAATACACACCCCAGTTAGCAGGGTGTGTGTGTAGGTGCATCTCAAATGGTAAAAAAAAAAAATAATAACATTAAAACAAAAATGCAGAAGTGTAGAATTCAGTCACTAAATAAAGGAATGTATGCCACTTCATTTCCATAGATATTCCAATTGTAACAGATTCAGTGTTATTCATTTTCCCAAATCCATTCTCTTCAGGACAAAAGTTTTTAGTCTGCAACATCAGGAGGTGGTAGAGTCACCACCCCTGAAGGTGTTCAAGAGGTGTTTAGACATTGTACTGAGGGGCATTGTTTAGTGGGAAATATTCATGATAGGCAAATAGTTGGATGGTATTAGAGGTCTTTTCAAACCTTTTGTGATTCCATGAACACAAAGTTTTAATGCTGTCTGTTTTATGAACTCCATAGGATTTCTGCTGCCCAGTCTGTATTAAAGCAAGCTGCTCTGCTTCTGTGTAACTATCTCATTTATGAAATTCGCTGAAAAGAGGACCTTAGAATCTGAAAAATCATTATTTAAAATAGCCTTAAAGATTTGTTTTTGAAAATTTTGAGTTCTATTGATGGATTAGAATGTGCTGGGACATAAACATCCAATTCTCTTATTAAATTATTTCTGAATTAAATTATTCAGGAGACTCTGACAGTATTCAGAAAAAAATAATCTATCAGTTTAATACCTATTACTACCTCATTATAAAATATTGTTTATCAGGCATGAATGTGCCCTGTTTATTTTTTGTTCTCTGATATTTTGCATTTTGGAACTTTGTGATAAGCCTTTCATACCTTCCTACTAGTGAGAAATTCCTCATAGCTCATGTTGATGTTAAACTCCCAGTATAGGAATTCAGAAACTCAGAAAACTATTAGTTTAAATTATGCCTAATTGCAAGATTATTTTGTTTGTAATATTCTGATGGCAGGCATCTTGACCTGATGTATGTATTACATTTACAGAGTAAATGTGGTTATGTTCAAAGGTGCAATAGTGTACCTGAGGTTATTATTATTACATAAAAAATATTCAGCTCTAAAAGATGAATGGAACTATAATTACTTTGTAGTAAAGAATCAGACTATCTTGTTTTGATGAACCATCTTCAAGGCTTTCCCAGCACATTATGTCTATTTTAGTCCCAAAATTTCATTGTGTTTTAGGTGAAGGTTATAGTACTGTGGGAGAGAATATAGAAGTAGTAATAGAAAAATTGGAGTGTTTTCCTTGATGGTACTTACGCTATTGTGACACTAGTACCACATCTTACACTGGAAAACCATTTTTTCAAATAGATGTTAAGATAAATCTTGCATCTGTGTGATTGAAATGATTTATAACTTTGAAACATGGTTTGGGGAAGTATTCAGAAGAACCGAAGGGATTATTACTCTTTTTTAATCCTTGTAAATGGAATGAAAATTAAGTAGATACTATTAACTATCTAGGTCTAAATCTTCATTTGTCATGAAGTTTTTTGAAATGAAAGTGCTTGAGAAAACTAGAAAAGATTCATTGATATATTTTCTATAGCTATTAATGGTTATTCATTTAGATTTTGTTCTTAAAGAGTTGCTATGCCATCAATTTCTTCTGTGGCATTGAATGTTCAGAAGTCTGTTTCTGTGTTTAGAGAATAGTTGCTGTAGATTGTCCTTGATGGCTTAATCTCATCACTGCAGTTGTTGTCCAAAGAATTTTAATGAAATTTTCTCTTAATACTTATCATTTTTTCATTTCTTTAGTGGAAGATGTTCAAGTGTCTTGTTACAGAATATTGGCCAGTTTGTATGCTCTGGGAACCAGCAAAAGTATATATGTAGAGCGGTAAGATGAAAAAAATTTCATCTATTTTGATTAATATAAATACAGATAATAAATACATGTACTTCAGAAAAGAATATGGGAAGATGTGGTTTTTGGAAACACACCTTGACAGGAAAAAAAAAAAATTGCGCTCAGATGTTAAGTAGAATCCTGCAGAACTTACTGCAATGTACTTAAAATGTTTTGTTATACTTTTGTCAAAATATACTGCTTAATTCAACCAAAAATTACAGACAAAAGAATCTGACTAATTAAAAACATCACATCATTTAAGACCCAGCTGAGGAACTCTAAATATATGACGCTCAGTTCAGCTATTGTTGTTGTTATATCTAAGAAAAAGGAAATTTTATCTCTAAGATACAATGATAGTCATACTTGGTCTCTTGACACATCAATCTATTAAGTGAACTTCTTCTTTATTATAAAATCAGTAAAGCTGATAGGAACGTAATAGAACAAATATCACTAACATGGTGGCTTTGTGTTTTTCCTGCATATTCCTCATTTGCTTTCAAATGTGCAGTCCATCTGTGATGTTTTATGTCATGACATTTAATTAATCTATTAGCAGAGTTTGCTGTACTTTTCATTATCTATTACCTTTTCTTGTCTTGATAATCGTAATACTATGCAGACTTACCTCTTTGAGATGAAGACTTTAGAATAAAATAAATGCTGATTTACATCAACAATAGTGTATTCATTCAACAAAGTGTGAAACTTTAATGATGTTTATTAATTAACAGGCAACGATCAGCATTAGGAGAATGCTTGGCTGCTTTCTCAGGTGCCTTTCCGGTGGCTTTTTTGGAAACTCATTTGAACAAACATAATATCTACTCAATTTACAATACCAAGAATGCAAGAGACAGAGCAGGTATTTCTAGAATCTCATGTGATGCTTATGAAAACACAAATTTCTTTGCGAGTATTGCTTGCCTTATTAAATGTATTTTCGCATACAGTTTGTGGTGCAAGAATTTAATTTTACCTTCTTAATTGCGTTCTTCTTTCATAAATGAATGGGAAAATTTTAGTAAAACTAATTATTATAAGTTTTAAAAGTACTGATACTTTCATTTTAAGATTCTATACTCAAAATATGAATCAATTTTAGATTATTAGAATTAGAATCAATTTGTTGTAAAGACTTAATGCTCAGGTGCTGGATGTTGGAATTATATATTCTAATCAGTAACTTTAGTATCTCAGTTTTTGTATGCAGTATTGAGTACCTAAAACACACATACTTGCAAATGAAGCAAAATACTTTTGCCTGTGTACATAAAAAATATAAAGTATATGTGGTTCAGCATAGTATATAAGCCGTTTTTTTTTGTTTGTTATTGGAAATACAAGATTCAGAATAATACTCTTCAGTAGCACTAAATATGCTTATTTTGCACATGTCCTTATGTTCCACTTCTGAAACTCTTGATGTTTCCCATGCTAAGACAGTTGTGGAATAAGGATATATGTGCCACTTCTTTCAAAGGTAAATGGAAGTTACAATGGATCTTTACAATCTCTACATGTATGCTGAGTGCGAATTGTAACACAGATTTGTATAATTGCAGCGCATGAAATGCCATCTTAAAATTTCATAACTTTTATAACTTCACCTGTATTTATAGAGAAGGCAGATATGAAACATTCTTCAAAGAATTATAGTATTTTATCTTGCAAGTATGAATGCCTATGCTTACTTATCATATAGATTCTAGTTCCTTTAATGTATCTAGAAAGACAATAAGCTGATTTTTAAATTTAACAGATATTTAAATTTATTTTCCAATATTGCATTGTGCTTAGAGCACACTAAAGGACACTAAAATGGGTGTGTAAAATCTACTTGAGCCTAGCTAAGTGAAAATAATGTTTTTGGAAAGATCTAGCCTTACTCTATGATGGCAAGGTTTTATTAATAAATCATGGACTACATTTTCAATATGTAGATATCTGTCTTCCTCACTGCATATGTGTACCAGGATCTCAGACACTCATGAGCTAATGGGTGTACTTAATATTAATGGCACATGAAAGAAATTGCCTGCAGGAGAAAGAAAAAAAAAAAAAAAAAGGCAGTTGCAGTTCCCTGTCAGAGGAAAGAACTGAAAATTCAAGAAACCTGAAAAGCCTACTTCTACAATCCAAAATTCTCCTCCAAAAGTCAGTTTCCCAAAATTTGTTCTATTCAGTATTTCAGGGAATGTTTTTCTTTTCTCTATTGGTAAAGTCATGTCTCGCTTTATATGTTTTGGGGAGATACTCATTGTAGTGATATTTCCTCACCTACAAAGCTCACACTGGTTGGAATTCTGAAATTTAATCTTCCTTACATTGTTGAAGCTTCCACAAAGGAATTGTTTTTATTATAGAATGATTTGTATATGGCTTATATATAACCATTTTATTGCTAAATTGTATGAATGTTGTTTTGTTTTATTTTGTTTTATTATTTTTTTCCCTTGGATGAGAAAGGCATGCAAATGGAAAAAAAAAAAAGGTGGTGCTGATTATCACTTGGAGAGAATTATGTGCTTTCTATGACTTAGTGTATTCATTTTGGGATTTTTAATTTTCTTTTTTAATAGTTCTCAATTTGCCTACTACTGTAGAAGAGGTTTGCCCAAATATTCCTTCCTTGGTGAAGCTAATGGAAGAAATTGTGGAACTGGCAGAATCTGGTATTCGCTACACACAAATGCCGCATATAATGGAAGTCATACTGCCTATGCTGTGTAGTTACATGTCGCACTGGTGGGAGCATGGGCCAGAAAACAATCCTGACAAAGCTGAAGTGTGTTGTACAGCCTTGACGTCAGAGCACATGAACACTCTGTTGGGTAACATCTTGAAAATCATCTATAACAACCTTGGTATTGATGAAGGAGCCTGGATGAAGAGGTTAGCAGGTAAGATGTAAAAACAAAAAAAAGGTAGATTAATGTGTATATTATTGGAATATGTATCTATTTATACACTCTGAATTACTCTGCATTTACCCTGTTAAAGTTGATTTAAAATAACACTCATATATTTGTTTTTTAAAAAATATGAATCTTGACAAAGTAGTACAGTAATTATAAGGGAAGAATAGTATAAGCAGTCTGTATTATTCTCTTAATAAATAATTCAAGAAGTATATCAAACTATATCTTTTTCCTCCAGAATATACACATACCCATTTACCAGTATGTTGAATGATAAATTAAGGTTGTTTAGCCCATTTTCATTAAATAACAGGTTATTGGTTGCAGACATTAGGAAGTTTCTTGCTCTGTCTGAGAGCTGGATCTGTAAAAAGCTGTTTTGAAATTGTGTATTCCAGCATTTCTTTCACAATAAAAGGAGAAAATGCATATCATTTTTTAAACATGACATTACTTCATTGTGAGAATAATAATGAGAACATTGTGAGAACAATAAACTTTATTTTAGTTTATTTATCAGTGTTGCAATCTTTAAGTAGAAGTTAGAATACTTCAGTGTTGTGATTTCAGTTTTTCAGATAGGCTTTTTTATGATTTTTCAATACTTATTGTAGTACCTGGTAACAGTGTGGATTCATAGTCTATTGAGGTCTTGTAATATAATGAGCAGTAGTGATAAGATGGAACTGCCTAAAATTCTCTGTAATCTAATGGATATGTTAAAAATGGTTTTGCACTACTAGACCCAGATGAAGGGCTAATTTGCATTGTAATTTTTGAGTAGATTTGCAAATAAAATCATGCTAACAAGTGTCAAATGATGGGTTTATGGATAGTAGAATCAGTCTCATTTCTGTCTATGCAAGCCTTCCATTGTCCTTATGTACATAAGAAATATAAGTAGGCTGTTTGAGTAGCTTTGCAAATACCTAGTGTGTGCTTTCCAGCTCTGCTTTAGTCAAGCTGAAAAGCAAGGCACAAAAGAGGAATCGATGTCTTGTAAAACTTGTGTGAACACTCTTCAGCTATAGAGGTATCTACCCATACATACTATTAAAAAATTTCCTTGATGTTCAGCAAAATAATGCAGGTAAATACCAATATGTTGCTAAACTATCTGTAAATAGGCACCTCAGTATTTATGATCTTTCAAGGTTAGTCTGTTAAATTGTATTTTTAGCTCCCACAGTTACAAAGCAAATTAAACATGTGAAATCCTGACCACATTTAATTCTTGGCAAAACTTCTGCTGATTTCAATGGGGGCAGGATTTTACTCTGTATTCTAGAAATAAGACACAAGAAGAAAGGAAAAGTAAAAGTTTTGTTCATATTTTGTGGCCAGCTGTACATTATAATATTGATTGCCTTAAATAGTGTTTTCCCAGCCCATCATAAGCAAAGCGAAGCCACAGCTCTTAAAGACACACTTCCTGCCACTGATGGATAAGCTAAAGAAAAAAGCAGCAGTGGTTGTATCGGATGAAGAGCATCTAAGAGCAGAAGGCAGAGGTGACATGTCGGAGGCTGAACTGCTCATCCTAGATGAGTTCACCACTTTGGCACGGGACCTCTATGCCTTCTACCCTTTGTTGATTAGATTTGTGGACTATAACAGGTATGTGGAGAGGAATAGGTTAATAAATTTCTTAAAATCTTGTTTAATGATACCATATCTTATTCCTTGGTGTGCCCATTATTTAATTAAAGTAGCTTTTACTCAGTCTGCAAATCTTAGAGTTGATCAAGCTGATGCTTTATAGCTAAAAAGAATTTTAAAAAAGTAGAGCCTTTTTCAGAATAGGAAAATGATACTAGGCCCAATACAAATGTGATAAATTACAGTTAGGATTAAAAGAAAGATTTTTGAAATAGGATACCAAAAAGTTGCTGCTACTAGAAAGGATTTGCATGCTTGGTTTTCTTGGCTTTCATCCATGAAAAGTGCTGAAAACAGCATTCAATTATAAAGCCAGTAAGGATCATCAGCATTTCTGCCAAAATTTTAGGGCAAAATGGCTGAAAGAGCCCAACCCTGAAGCTGAAGAATTGTTTCGCATGGTGGCTGAAGTCTTTATTTACTGGTCAAAGTCTCATGTAAGTAATTCCTCGGTAAATTTATTTTATGTCAGTTTTTTTATTAGGCAGGCAATTATGTAGTGGTTTTGTTTGAGAAGACACACGAGGTAGTAATGACTTTGGGTTTTTTTTGACACTTCTTAAATGTCTGCCTAGGTGGGGGAGTTTATGGGTGTTTTGTAGCATAATAATAGTGGCTGGATTTTTTTGTATATTGCATAATTACTATTAAGTTCATTCAAGCCTATGTCCTTGCCATATTTTTAATCAGCTTCAGAACTATTTTATAACCGGAATAAGTGGGTACTACATTAGAGATAACTGCTTCATTAAATAAAATGACTTTTTGTTAAATTATATTGTCTACATTCTTGAGCCTCTCTACATAGAGTTGTAATAAAAATTACTTTGAAAAGATCCTCAACAGTACTAGCAGAAGAAGATGGCTTTCTGAAAGAAGTGCACAGCTCTTCTTATAGTGACTTAGTATCGCAGCACAGATTTTTATAAATGTTTAAGGTGTATAATTCAATTATTAGGCGTAGGTCTGTAGCTGGATTGCATAAATAGAAGCTGATAAGGAAAGCTGATATTCTACATGCAAGTAGCAAATATATCTTAAAAGGAATCTCCAAATAAAATATTTTTCCTATATGATACTACTTGATGCTTGATAAAGTTAAGTATCTCTTCTTAACTGCACTTCTACCAAATGTAGAATCCTTGGTTCTCAAGTCTGATTTCTGTTGTCCAAGGACCAAGGAGTCTGGATTAAAATCTAATCAGGCACTATCACTAATGGTACATAAATGAAAATAAACTATGATTCATACAGTTACTGGAGCAAAAAGAAAACAAAAATCAAAACTGAGAGAGACTAAACAGTTTCAGGTATTTGATCTTGTTATAGACTGTTGTCTATACTTGAATTTCTTTTCTGCCATAACTTCAGTTTTTTCATATTTTAGAAACAAGATGCCTTGATAACTGTAGTTTTGTCTGAAATTTGATTCTTAGATTTATTACAAATATTGTTGTACTCATTTTTTACTGTAATTAGGTACTAGATCACCAAATTATTTGTGTAATTCATAAGTTCAGACTTTTATTTAAACTTACTTATCTATCTAAATAATATTGGATATTGTAATACTGAAAGTTGGAATGGATGGTTTATTTGTAAAGGAAAACCTAAACTATTTTATAGTGAATTAAACATTTTTGTCATGTCTGTTTCATATCCAGGGAAATATTTCCATCCCTCTAGTGTAGAAAAAACAAAAACAAGAATGACACAAAACCCTGAGCTGTGTATTTTGTAAATTATAATATAATAAAAATATAAAAAAAATAAATTGTGTAATTCAGCTATATTTTCAATTTTATTTTTATACTGTTTGCATGTATCATCTGTGCTTTTAGCTGAGATCTTCTGTATGTTTCAGAATTTCAAAAGGGAAGAACAGAACTTTGTGGTACAAAATGAAATCAACAACATGTCTTTCCTTATCAGTGATACCAAATCTAAGATGTCCAAGGTAGTGTAAATATTATTTTTCTCTTTGCAAAATATAAAGGGACAGGGAGACCCTAGAAAAACATTATTTAATTTTATTTTTAAAAAGTATTTTTTGACCACTTATAAGAAATTAAAAGACTAGATTGAGAAGCAGGAGGTCGTCATTTAAGAAACACGGTGACCTTTCAAGGTACTGGCACAAAATATTTACAATAATAGGTATTTAGGTGCAAAAGAAGTAAGGAATTTAATTTGTCAAGCTAGAAATAAGTATGAAAGTGTTCGCTCAACTATTTAATAATAGGTTTATTTAATATTTGATATGTTATTTTGTATTCCATCATTGCTTTATGCCGCAGGCAGCAGTTTCTGACCAGGAGAGGAAGAAGATGAAGCGGAAAGGTGACCGGTACTCCATGCAGACCTCTCTTATTGTGGCAGCACTGAAGAGATTACTTCCTATTGGCCTAAATATTTGTGCCCCTGGAGACCAAGATCTAATTGCACTGGCCAAAAACAGGTTCAGCATGGTAAGTGCTCATGTGGCATTTCTAGAAGAAATATGCTTGATCATGTTTCATAGTAAACAAGGCTAAATAGGAAATATTCTAGAATTTTTAAAAGCATTGCTTGACTTTGCTCTTCTAACTTTCAGCTTCCTAGATGGAATGTCTGCCCTTTCTAGGGTGATGACACTGAAAAATAGCAAGTGAAAAATTAAGGCTAGAACTTCAAGTGGAACATTCAAATTAATTCTACTTGTTATGTAATCTTTTTCATTTTAATGTTGCTATATGTAAATACGTAGTTAGAATTCTTATTCATAATCAAGACTCATTTTACTGTATAAGGCAAAATTGCTGATGATAGTCGTAATCTATGACTTGTTCGCATACTGGGGCAAAAAACTGTTTGAACTTCTGCATATTTTATTTCTAAATACTCAAAATTAGCAGAGATAATATTCTTAACTTAAAGCAGTTATTTCTTTCTCAGTTTTTAATGCTAAATTGTGTTTAATATATTTTGTGAAGCTTGCATTTGGAAATGCATATAAGAACTAAATGTCAATTTTGTTTGGTCAACATTCAAAATTGTAGTGTGTTTTTATTTGTTTATATATGCACATATATAAATTATTTTTTTAGTTAAAACTCATATTTAGTGTGTTGAATTAATGTGAATAAATATGAATTATGACATCCAGAACTTGTTCCTGTGTGCATGAATATGGCTACCTCATCCAACAAAATTTTCCTTACTTTTCCTCTTTTTTTTTTTCTCATTGTCCATTTTATTTATCATCTGGACCAAACCCAAATTTAATGTTTATACAGCACTGATTCACATCGTTTATAATTTCTTGACAGAAAGATACAGAGGATGAGGTACGAGATATCATTCGCAGTAATCTCCATCTCCAGGGCAAGGTAATTTATATGTAGTTTTTAAAGATGCAATCTTTGTTCAATTGAATTAATTTATTTCTACCATATAATGACAACCTGCCTCACTTGTGACTGCTTTTTCTCTTCTATCAGGTAAGTTTTTCATTTCAATAGTTAAATGTTAGCTTTTTAATGTGCTTATGCACGGTTTTTACAATATAACCTGAGGGCTTTTGAATCCCTATGAACACAGTATGAAACTGGGCACAAGGTCTATCACAGTTTAAACTCTACCTTCTAATTATTTGAGATATAATCTGAAAAATGGTTGATCTTACCTTATACCAGTTTGAATGAAAAGGAAAATGAAGCTACCACTTTTGCATATTCTGTGAACTGAAAAATCACTGTGTTATGTCCCTGTTTTTCAGCTTATGGAAATAAAAGTATTTTGCAAGCAGTATAGAGTATTATTTTTTATTGAATTGCAATTGGTGCCAGATTAGTAGCTTTAGGGGAGAAGTCCTGAACTAGCCCACTATAATTGAGCTGTTTTGTTAATGCTTCAAATAGTGGTATAGAAGCCGCCAGAATAGGAAAGTGGTATATTGAAGGAAGAGGGAAGTAGGTCTGTGGATGGTGCTTTGCTAAGAATTGTCTTTTACTTCCCCACAAAAAGGTTAATTCATCTCAGGGATAAAGCTGGTATTTAGTAATTAGGTAGTTAAAGTAAAAACAAAAAAACTTAAGTGAGTTAAGTATTTCAAAGTCAGTGCATGACAATATAGATTTGCTTATTTGTTGATGGTTCTTCCAGACTAATATCTGAAGATAAATTTTCTCCAATTTTCTGTTTTCTTCATAGCTTAGGTATGGTTTCTGAGAGCTGATAAGAAGGTGCTTCAATTTTTTAAAACATTTACTGCTAGCTTTAATTTTATGTGAATTGCATATAGAAAAGCTTACCTCTTAAGAACAAAAAATTTGGTTAAATCTTAAAAAACTTGAAATAATTATCTTTATATAGTGAATATTATTTTCAAATGAAAATCAAAAGTACATATGCAAGCAAAGTACTGTGAAGAACAGCACATTTACTTGTATATGGTGTGCTTTATAAGCAACATCAATGTGTGTTACTAAGCAGCGAAAACACTGTGGACACACAAACCTGAAATGTGTTGTGACTTTGTCAGTATGCTTGAGTAGTTTACTTCATTATGAAGATAACAGGTGTTTCTACTCTGATATTTTTAGTAGCTGAATACTGCCATTTTGTGACCCATCCTGCTGTAAGTTCTTCATGCCATTTCCTGCTGCTTCATAGCTCAGTCTCCAATTTAAAGTACTTCTCCTTCAGTTTCTATTTTGTTTAATTAGGATTGCATTACACATAGTGCTATTAAGAAGTTTATGTCTGTTACTTCTTTTATTGCCTTGGAGTAATGATATTTATTATCTACCTGTGTTTTCTCTTGAGAAACATCCTCTACTTCCCTTAGAAGTTTGCTGCTGTTCAGCAGCTTTTCACATAACCTCTCTGTTTATTCTACAGGAATTCTTAAACCAGTAGAATTTCTTAGTACCTTATATGTGAGAAATAAATAATCCAAAGTACACATTGTTTGATTTTTTTTCTTGTTGTAAATTTATCAGGATTTTCCTCTGATTTTCCTCATTGTAAATGAGTAAAAAATGACAATTTCTCAAATGGAACCACAGAGTGTTTAGCTAACAAAGCCAAATAGCTGTTGTATCTAGCTTTAATTTGTAACTTCTCTTCATTTGATATAATATTTCTTTACTAACTGTAAAAAACTCAGGTTTTGACCTGTATGGGAAAAGTATTTAAGTATTTAACTATGGCCAGAACAGAGCATTCATAGGGCTTCAAAACTTCTATTTATTATTACATTTATTATCTTTGTGATTTATTATCCATTTCTCAATTGCTTTTCCTCAGTGGCTTGAAATATATAGTCTTGAATCGTTTTATGCTAATGTATTCTAGAGCTCAAGTTAAAGATGTATACAACTTAATTATTTAAAGATATAATGCCTAATGTTAATTTCAGTACTTCATTACTGTGCAATTCTCTGATGCCATTAGTATTTGGTCACTATGTATCCTGTGACAGAATTGAGTACACATCAGATATAGCCAGACATCATGATTCCTGTTAAGAAAAATGGTTCTAATGTGCTTTATGCATACACTACCCTTTTATACCTGATGCAGTTTATCGCTATATTTTGATCGTTTTGCCTTGGTTTCACATGAAATCCTTTTCCTGCAGCTTGAGGATCCTGCCATTAGATGGCAGATGGCACTTTACAAAGATTTGCCAAATAGGACTGAGGATTCATCAGATCCAGAGAAGACTGTGGAAAGAGTTCTTGACATAGCTAACGTATTGTTTCATCTGGAACAGGTTAGAGATATTTACCTAACTCCATTGCTTCTTATTCTAAACAAAAGTGTTGTACTTTCACCTGACGTAGTTAATTTTCGTTCAGTTTGATTGCTACTGTTAAAATACTTTCCTTTCGGTGATTAATGCAATATCTTGTGATCATATTAAACTTGTAATGGTTTATCAGCAGCTTCAACAATCATTTATTTGGAAAAAGCATTGTAACATATGTTTCAGTTTCTTACTGGTGTGTTGCAGTTAACCAGAAGTCATCACTAACTTGTCCCTGCCCCAAGAAATGCAAGTAACAAACAACTGAATTACTGAAAAAATGTCTTTTTTTCCAAGATTTTTTCTCTTCCTTTGAGGGCTTCAATTATGGAAGTACCAAGAACCTTAAACTGTCTACATAGCTTGAAGTTGCATATTTTAGCTATATGAAGATGTACAGTCATATGGTTTGATAGACAACTTCTCTATTGATAACTTTAGAGAGCTATTTACACCTATCAGAAAAAAAAAAATCTAAGTAAAAAATACAAATCAAAGACTACTTAAAAAGTTTAGTTTTCAAAATTTACATACTGAGCTGCTATGTATTTTTTACATTTCAGTGGTTTCAATACTTTGCTGTTTTTTAATTTGTTTTTTAGTACTTTGTTTATTAATTTGTTTTTGCGTGTGTTCTTTTTTTTCTTCAACTATTAGTTTAGAGACTTTGTCCCATAGCTTTATATATCTCTTCTGTAGACAATTGCCCAGGTGTAGTTGTGCTTTCTTTTCTTTTTGTTTAAAGTTTCTTTTTGTTATATTTTCTTTAATTTCTTACTGAAATTGATAATCCCATGTGTTTGGAATTTTATTATTATAGTGAACACTAGGAGTGTTTTTATGATGATCTGAGGACTTTGTTCTTCATATACAGTCAGTTTGACCTTATGGTACTTGCACAGATCAGTTCTTCAGCTATTTCTTTGTATTTTCTTTCCATGAACTATTAATTTATTTGTTTTTATTGCTTTCAGAGATCTGCTTGTGTAGGCCGAGGCTATTTCTTCTGGGAAAGTATAGAGAATTTTATAGTTGTTTGTGAAGACATTACTAATTATCTAACTTACACATTTGGATTTGTCTGACTTCTGAACTGCTAATACTGACTTTGTTGTGTGTTTGCAGTAATTACTTTTCTATGTTTTCTCATAACAAACTCGTGACTTGCTTTCTATCTTTTGAAAGAAAGATATTTTAGAATGTTGCCATTTAATCCTAAAAGTGCAATTCTCCAATTTTAGTGAATGCTTTGTGGCATTTTTAGTCTGATTAATTAAATGTTTATTGTTTAACTGAATTATTTTCTGTATTTCACTGAACTAGTGAAGTTATCTTTGATAACTCTGTTTTCATGTTTGAATTTTTGGTGTTCATAAACATCACCCTTGCTACATATTGTAAGACAAAATATCTCATTTTATTACAAGTGAGAATCACAAAGTCTTTCAGCCAATGCTAATTTCCATTGACAGTTCTGATGATGCCTGGGAGTCAGAAAAGCTAATATTCCACTAGCACAACTGTCTGAAAAAATAAAGTAAAACCCCCCCAAAAACAATCCTCTATCGTTTCCTCATCATCAACTTTATTGGATTTGAAAAGGTTAAATCTAACTAATCTTTATTAAGCAGATGTGAAGTAAATCACAAAAACTATGAGTAGACCACACATCAGTCATTGTTCCCAGTTATCCAATCAAGCTTTAGCATGCTGTTGATCTTCTGGACCACAGTAGTTACTTTCTTCAGGGAAGAAAAGGGTGGGAAACAGGTCCGTCACTGCATATCCCTTATTGAGGCTGTCACTACCTGACTCAGAATGTTATCCACAGTGCATTCCAGGAGCCTTGTGGATTTCCTGCAGATCACCATGCTAATTTTCCAGCAGATGTCTGAGTGGCTCAAGTTCTCAAGCAGAATGAAAGCCTGTGATTGCAGTGCTTCCTGTAGCTGGAAGAAGACAGCTTCCTCAACAGGCTCTGCTTGATCAAGAAGCCTGTAGCAGACACCAGCCTCTAGGCTCCCTTGTTGCCCCCATCTCTAGCTCTCGCCTAATAGCATTTGACTGTCTCATAGCCATTCTTCAGGGGCAGCTCTTCACTCTATTCCTTTCTCTCTCTTCTTCCCCTCCTTTCTCATCTGTCCCTTCTGAACAATCTGTAGCTATCAGTAGTCTCATTGCACTCATGGGAATCATCCCACCAGGTTTCGGTGATGGCAGCTACAATGTGTAGTTTTCCATTATATTTATAGTCATGAAAGCGATACTGGTCTAAGTAAGTTGCTTACCTATGTCTAATTTTAAAAGATAATTCCTTTCCATTGTAGCTAATTTTGATAAACATTACAGGTAAAAGCTTGATGGTGTTTAGAAAAATTGACTCTGGGCCAATGTGTCCCAGAGGTATATGTATACTCTTAAGTACATAAGGAGTTCTGTACAAAAGAAAGTGAAGTTTCTTTGTACTAAAATGTAAGATTTCCTTACAGATGGGCTTGTTGAGAATACCATATCTGAAAGATCTAAAAATTAGGGTTAAGTAAAGAAGGGGAATATCCCATAAAGGGAAATGTTGATTTTATATTGTATGTTTATTTTTGGTTTGTTTGTTTGTTTTTCTCTCATCGCTTGAACTCTGTCTAGAACACATTTTCCCATCTGTAATTCTTCTATTATCTTTCCGGTTGATTTATCTAACATTTTTGTTGTTATTACTAAGCTCAGGGCGTAGTGATATTGTGACATTGTTTATTTTTCCATATATATAACAGGTTGAACATCCTCAGCGGTCCAAAAAAGCAGTCTGGCATAAGCTGCTGTCTAAACAGAGGAAAAGAGCAGTAGTTGCTTGCTTTAGAATGGCACCATTGTACAACCTGCCAAGGTAAGAGCTGTATCTATTCTATTCCAAATGTGTTTATGTACGTACAGTGCTATTTGGTGAGATCTAAAGGAAGAAAAATATTGAAACCAATGCCTGAGAAACTACATTTATGCATTCTGTTGCTTTCTTTTAGTAGATCTCATTACTTTCCTCTAATATACATTCTGGAAAAAAAAAAAAAAAAAGAGACAAAGAATATAATTTTCAATTTGTGGTTATCTCATTATGAACTTATTCAACCTATTTGTCCAGTTCTGCTCTTTTATTTTTTGGAAAGTAAATGCCTTTCACAGGAGATAAATACAGAAATGGTCATGTTGGGGTCACTGTCTTAGGGGATCCTCCTAAACTTTATTATAACTCTGGCAATGTACTTTTTAGGAAAGAGTCTCTTGAAAAGCTAGATGGTAGAGGTGCTTTTTATGTGAGAGAGCAACTGGAATGAACCAAGTTCTTCGTAGGGATAAATGATGAACAAATTGAGTGCTTATGGGTGAGAATAAAGGGGAAAGTTAATATGGGTGACACCGTTGTTGGTGTTTACTACAGGCTGCCTGATCAAGAGGAGGAAGTTGATGAGCCCTTCTTCAACAGCTGAAAGCACCCTCATGATCCTGAGCACTGGTTCTTATGGGGGACTTCAATCATTCTGATATTTGTTGAATAAGCAACACTGCCAAGTCCTGCAGTGCACTGAAGATAACTTTCTGACACAGGTGGTAGAGAAGCCAACAAGGAGAGATGTGCTGCTGGACCTGTTATAAATATCTAAATATCTAAAGTAAGGGAGACAAATGGCTGGGGCCAGGCTCTTTTCATTGGTGTGCAACTACAGGACAGGGGACAATGGGCACAAGCTGGAATGCTGGAAGTTTCATACAGATGCAAGAAAGGGTGACGGAGCACTGGAGCTCACTGCCTGGGGAGACTGTGGAGTCTTCTTCTTTGGAGATATCCAAGTCTTGCCTGAAGTCTTTCCTTCTCAGTCTAGTGTAGGGAACCTGCTTTTATCAGAGGGTTTGGACTTGATCTTCAGAGGTCCTCTCAAACCCTATCGATTCCATGATTCTACAATGTCTTTCATGGGGATCTGTTCCAGGCACAGAAAAGAGGCTCACTAGTCCATAGTTCCCGGCGTCTTCCTTTCTCCCTTTCTTAAAAACGGGCTATCTTTCCAGACACCAGGGACTTTGTCTGTCAGCCACAACTTTTCAAATGTGATGAGAATGTCTTGGCAACTGCGTCTGCCTGTTCCTTCAGGACTGCAGTATGCATGTCATTGTATCTCATAGACTTGTAAGCATTCAATTTTGTGAGGTGGTATTGGACTTGCTCTTCTTTTACAGTAGGAGAGATTTTACTCCCCCAGTTCCACCTAGGGGTTCCTAGATATGAGGTTCAGGGAATGTCGAGATACAGGATTCCTGGCTGCAAGTGAAGACTGAGGCAAAGAATTTGAGTGCCTGTCATCTCCATGTCTGTTATAGTCAGTTTTCCTTTCTCATTTATAAGAGGGGTTACATTCTCTTTGGCCAGTCTCTTCTGATAAATGTAGCTGTAGAATCTCTTTCTGATATTTTTCACATCCCTTGCCAAAACCAGCTCCATTTTTGTCTTGGCTTTTCCAGTCTTAGCTCTGCATGTCTGGACAGCAACACCCAGACACCTATTCCTGCTCTCACTGCTTGTATGTGTCATTCTTTCTCTCTCAGATTGGCCAGCAAGCCTTTGCTCACCCATGCAGTTTTTTTGCCTTCTCTGCTTGTTTTCCTATACTGGGGAGAGCTCGTGTTCTCAGAAGAGTGCCCTTTAAAGAACCATAGTGAGCTCTGCTCCTTTTTCTCAAAGGATGTTTTTCCAAGGGATCTCATCTGGCAATTCCTTAAACAGTTGAAATGTTGCTCTCCTAAAGTTTAAGGTCTGACTTTGCTTTTTGGCAGACCCATCTTTCTCAACATCATGAACTCAGCACTGCAGCCCAGTGTCTCCAATCTTAACCTCTTTAATGAGCTCCTCCATATTGGTGATCAGCAGGTCCAGTAACGCTTCTCTTCTGGTTAGTTTGTCTAATACTTGGGTGAGTATGTTGTTCCCAACTCACTCCAGGAACCTCTGGTGTTGTTTGCAGCCTGCCATATTGCTTTTCTTGGAGACATTTGAATGTTTGAAATCCTCTATCAAGATAAGAACCTGCAAGTGCAATGTCTTGCAATTAAACAAGAAGACCAAATGTACAGCCTCCCCCTGATCAGGCAACCTATAGTGGACCCCAGCCATCAGATGTCCTTCATTAATCTGGTCTTTGATGTTCACCCAGCCATTCCCTGTGACTCTATTATAACTATGGAATTACCTCTATTATTAAATGCTATATGTTGTATACACAGAAAATAAACCAATAATGTTTATCTAAAATGTTGACCATCTATTCTACACTTTGAGGAGGAGCATTTCTATTTTTCTGTTAGGAAATTATGCATATACTGTGGTATATGTGAGACTGAGAGTTGTTCTAAATAAAATTAAGTATATCAATAAAATTCTTCATGGATACATCTTTGTCACGTGGTCTGCTTTGTATTGAATCCTTAGGGGAAAAAGACACAAAACTCATTCAAAATCAAACAATTTAGGATTTAAAATATGTAAGTTTAATCCTGAACATTTAAAAAATGCAAGTGCTTGAGCACAATCCAATGTTATCAATTGCTGCAATCTTAATATTGAAATTAAAATAATATTTCATTTTAAAGCAAAACTAACACATGCAGCAAAGTAATTGATTTTATTTCTTTAAAGTTCTGTTATGTTTTACAGAAAACATTATTATCATATTTTAATATAAAATTTACAGATATTAATTTATAGAATAGAAAATTTGAATGTAAAGACAAATTTTAAAATAGATTCTTTGGATATGGTTTCTACCAGAAATTCTGCTTCCTTCTTAAATGATAGCTGTAACATGTGGACAGTTCTTCATGCAAAATGAAATTTATGTTGACCAGATCTTCTCTGTATGAATTTATAGCTTTTGTTTTAACTATCCTCTTTTAGGCACCGAGCTGTCAATCTCTTTCTTCAAGGATATGATAAATCTTGGATTGAAACAGAAGAACACTATTTTGAAGACAAACTGATAGAAGATTTAGCAGTATGTCTGGGTTCAAAGGGTTGTGGGAATGTATTACAGATTAGCATTCATCTTGCATAATCAGGAGTCTCTGAGTCATGTAAGAGGTTATCTTAGCTACCTCTACTCAAAAATGTGAGCTTGAACCAAGACAGTCTGACATGTCTTAAAAATCACAAAAAAAAAAAAAAAAAAATAGAGATTACAGAATCTCCTTAGGCAATCTGCCTCAGGGCTTTGGTAATGTCATCATAAAACTTTTTGTCTATGCTAGCCACTGACATTGCCTTTTTTCACCTGCTCTGTGCAGAAGGGGAACAGTTCATTGCCTTTTTTCTTTGCACTTTATTTTTGGTTTTGAAAACATTATAACCCTTGTTGAAATCAGTTAAGTCAAAAGGCTAGAGTAGGAAACTAAAGAAGTTCTAGTCTCAGGTAAGTCAGTTCCTCAGATGGGTAGACATGAAAAGGTTGCTCACTGGGACTTACCATTGCAGAAGAGCTCTATTGGGTTGTTGTTCACGGAAATAAGTATTTTTTCCATTAGTCAAGTTAGACTTAATGCCTGCTAATCCCTGGGGTGATTTTCAGTAGAGGCTTGTGTTCTCATCCTTTATAATCATCTCCCAGAAAGCTAGTTTTTTATGAGGGTTGAGTGAGGACTAGGATAGGGAATTATTGTGCTAGGAAATTTTTTTTCTTCCTTGTCAGGGCCAAGTCAGTCTTCTTACAGTGAGAAGGGCCCAGGCTCATCTGCAAGAGGAGAAAGGAAAGGCCTTGTATTTTGCTTGAAGTCAAGAAACCTTCTGTTTCTGATCTGTTCAGACATCAAGTAGAAAACAGAAACAAGCCAGGGCTCAGAGGCTGTAGCCAAGAATTCTCATCCTTTAGCAATCTGTAATCAGTAAACTACAGTGTACTATGCTTCAGTACATTATTTCACAGTACTGAGAATTTTGCAGTCTCTTTTCTGCTAAGAGGAAATAGTTTAAAAGAAGAAATGCGATGAAAACTCTCTGAAAACTCTCTCCTTCCTGACTTTGCCTGATTCATACCATTCAGGCCTGTGGAAAGGGCATTTTCTGGATATAGGAGAAGAGTGTTTAAGTAAATGATTATACTAACACAGATTTGTCTCCTGAGTCTTCTGTCTCGAGAAAAAAAAAAAAAAAGTGTGACCTCTCTATTTGAGGAGTTTAATTCTGCTCATTTTTAATTCTTATTCAGTGTATCAAGCCTCTAATGAAGCTAAGTTTTTAGAGTTGGAAGTTCAAATCATAGGCAAAATGAAATATTCCTTTGTTTGCATTGGTTTTAGGAACATTTGATCTTACGTGACAAATTTGTTATTAGTTTGTTGGTAGTCATTACTGAACTGTGATGACTTATGGAAACAACGTGTTTAATAGAAGTTTAATTATGAGATTTCATTAAAAATAATTATTTTAGATTGTAACATTTTGAAATGACAACTAAAACTTCCCAACTTATTTTTTTATTTTCAGTTCACTTTAAGCTTTTTAAATTTAAATAGCTATAGGGCAAATGTCTCAAAACACTAAAATTTGAGAAAGCTTATTTTCCCAGAAATGCTAGGAAATGCTTTAACTTAGTAATTGGTGAATGTTACCCTCCATTTAATTTGAATGAAATCTCTGGCAAGGAATAACAGAAATGTTGCCATTTTTTTTCTTTGTCGATTTTGGTAATATTAGAGAGGTTTTTTTGGGTGATCATGTTATGGAATGCTGCCATTTAATTAAAGAGAAAGATTAGAATCCTAAATGAAACTGAAATGAAGAGCAGAAGAGCGTCTTCCTTAATGGTAAGACATAATTAAAATTATATTTTGCCTTGTTCAGAATTTGTTATTGGTAAGGAAAATATCATCATGTGAAGTGAACCTTCCATGCCCAGCATAGCTCTCTTCACCTCTAATAGGTGTAGCCTAGTTACTGAAACAGTCATTCTGGTTACATGTGAAAAAAGAAGTAAATTCTCAGCTGAAACTTATGTTTAGTAGAACTGAGAGGAAAATGAGGACTTCACAGACATATATGAAATGTAGTACACAAAGATACCTAAAAGCATTCACAGAGGAACATTTTTGAGGCAGCTTCTTGGCAATAAACATTCCTTTCTCCTTACACCAGTTATGTGGCCAAGCCTTTCTAATTGATAATAACATCTGGCATAATATTTTTTTTTACTTCTGTGGTCATAACAATACATTCAATTGTTTTTATCTGTATTGCATTGTATACTGTTAGGTGAAAACAAGAGGAAGAGTAGGTGTAAGTTATATAATCAATTTTATGTGACCTACAAGATGCTTTAAAAAAAAAAAAAATATATATATATATAATTGAAGCAATGAAAACATAATCTGAAATATCTTTTGTCATTGATCCTTTTCAAAACATTGCTTCAGTGATTGCCATTATAATACCTAGAAGAACATTTTTCTTCAAGAGGAGCTAACTAGCACTATCTAAACCAGAAAGCAAAATAAACAAGGGAAAAAAAAAAAAACAAAACTTTGTATGTATTTGCATGTGTATGTAAATGATTGATATAAAGCATTTATTATTCTTTATTGATTTGTCACCGTGTAAAATTCTGCATTATTGTTGTTGGTAGTTATGGCTCATTCTTGCTAAAGCTATTGGTGAGCTTCAGGTTTGAATAATGTTCCTTAGGGAACATTATACCTGGCATAGCAATTCAAACAAAGGATTCTAACGTCACTGATTTAGCTTGTCAACACAGAGAGAAACAGACTACTGTTTCAGAATTTGAAAATCAGGGTTGATTTTTATGAAGAGAGGAGTTTCCAAGCTTTGTGCACAATGTAGTCTTCATGGTGTAGTTGCTTGCAACTTGGGTGCTCCTGATTCATCATATCAAGATAATGTATGCAAGTATTTAATGCTTAAGATAGAGAAAAATGTTTTCACAATAGGTAATTCAGTATACTTTTTTTTTTCTTAATCTTTATATTATTTTTTTTTCTCTAAAGAAACCTGGAGAAGAACCACAAGAAGAAGATGAAACCTTTAAAAGAGTGGATCCGTTACATCAACTTATTCTGCTATTCAGTCGAACAGCCTTAACTGAAAAATGGTAGGGTAGCGTGAAACACTCTGCAGAGCGTATGCATATTTTCAAATTACTTCTGTATTTGAAGTTATCTGTGTCCTTTTTTAAGTCAAATTGCATAGTTTAGGCCAGAATATGTGAATATGTACACATGGTGAGTTTGGGTTGCACTGAAACCTCCCTAGTCTGTGGGAGTACATGAAGAGATTTTAACTACTGATAATAAGATTTAATGAGTTTCATTGAGAGACACAGATGCTCCATAAACTTTGTCATAGACGTGAATGCTGTACTTCTGGCAGCATTCAGTAATTATTATACATCTTATATCTGTATTCCCTATTAAAAGTGATAGTTGTTAAATATTCTAGAAATAATTGAAAAAGTTAACTATGCTGTCTTCATTGGAATCTGTTTATTGAACGAATATAGAATGTATCAAACTTCACCTGGGGGAGGGTGATGTACTAGTGGAGAGCTTGTGGGTAATAATTAAGAGGCAGAATATTGTGAGTGACACTGTTGTGGGTGTGTATTATAGGCCTCCTGATCAGGAGGAGGAAGTTGACAAGGCCTTCTACAAACAGCTGGAAGTAGTCTCGTGATCTCAGGCTCTGGTTCTAATGGGATAGAATATTGGGAAAGCAATATGGTCAGGCACATGAGCTCCAGGCAGTTCCTGCAATGTGTTGAAAATAACTTTCTGATGCTCATGGTGGAGGAGCCAATGAAGAGTGGGATGTTACTGGACCTTGTTCTTACTGATAAGGATGGGCTTGTTAGAGAAGTGAAGGTTGGGGGTAGATTGGGATGTAGTGGTCACTATATGATGAAGTTCAAGATCTTGAGAGGAAGAAGCAAACCAAAAAGAATTGCTACCCTGAACTTAAGGAGAGCTGACTTCGATCTTTTCTGGGATGGTCTGAGAACGTCTGTGCAGCATCAGTGTGCATAAATCCATGGGCCATGATGGGATGCATCCACATGTGCTGAGGGAGTTGGCAGAAGTGATTGCTGTACCGCTCTCTATCTTTGAGAGACCTTGGAGAATGGGAGAGGTACCTGAAGATTGAAGGATAGAAAATATCACTCCGGTCTTCAAAAAGAGCAAGAAGGAGGATCCGGGGAACTACAGGCCAGTCAGCCTCACCTCTGTCCCTGGAAAGGTGATGGAACAGGTTATTCTGGATACCATCTCCAGGCATTTGGAAGAGAAGAGATTTATCAGGAGTAGTCAGCATGAGTTCACCAGGGGGAGGTTGTGCTTGACCAACCTGGTGGCTTTCTATTATGTCATTATTGGCTAAATGGATGGGGGGAGAGCAGTGGATGTAGACTACCTTGATTTCAGCAAGGCATTTGACACTGTTTCCCTCAACATCCTTATAACAAAGCTGAGGAAGTGTGGAAAAGATGAGTGGACGGTGAGTTGGGTTGAGAACTGTCTGACTGACAGAGCTCAGAGGGTTGTGATTGGTGGTGAAGAGTCCAGTTGGAGGCCTGTACTTAGCAGTATTCCTCAGGGATCGGTGCTGGGTCCAGTCCTGTTCAACATCTTCTTCAGTTATATTGATGAGGGTATGGAGTCCCCCCTCAGCATGTTTGCTGATGTTACAGAGCTGGGAGGAATAGCAATAGCTGACACACTGGAAGGATGTGCTGCCATTCAGTGAGACCAGGACAGGCTGGAAAGTTGGGCAAAAGGAACCAGATGAGATCTAACAAGAGCAAGTGTAGGGTGTTGCTCCTAGGGAGGAATAACCACATGCACCTTTACAGGTTAGGGGGCTGACCTGCTGGAGAGGAGCTCTGAGGAGAGGGACCTGGGCATCCCGGTGGATGACAGGATGGCCATGAGCCAGCAGTGTGTCCTTGTGGCCAAGAAGGCCAGTGGGATCCTGGGGTGCATTAAAAAGAGTGTGTTCAGCAGGTCGAGAGAGGTGATCCCCCCCCTCTACTCTGCCTCAGTGGGGTTTCACCTGGGATGCTATGTCCAGTTCTGGGCTCCTTGGTACAAGAAAATCAAAAGAGTCCAGTGGAGGGCCACAAAGATGATAAAGGGTGTGGAACACCTCCCTTATGAGGAAAGGCTTGAGAGACCTGTGTCTTTTCAGCCTTGGAAAACAAAGATTCAGAGGGGATCTGATCTGTGTGTATAAATATCTAAGGAGCAGGAAGCAAAGGGATGAGACTGGACTCTTCTCTGCAGTGTGTGGTGATAGGATGAGGGGAAATGGTCACAAACTGAAGCATAGGAAGTGCCATGCAAATGTGCATGGGAACTTCTTCACAGTGAGGGTGATAGAGCACTGGCACAGGCCGCACAGAGAGGTGGTGGAGTCTCCTTTTCTGGAGATGCCTACCTGTGCAACCTGGTCTAGGGAGCTGCTTTGGCAGGGGGATTGGACTAGATTATCTCTAAGAGTGATTCTGTGATATCTGGATGCTGTGTTTGTAGGTAGCTTTTCTATTCATTTTGAATTAGTTAATCAAAGCCTTATTTTGAAAATTCTTTTGTTTTTGGTTTTTTGTTGCTTGGAAATACTTTATGGTTTTTAAGGTGCTTAAAAATATTTTTGAGTGCCAATTCTACTATTACTACTCTAATCTTTCTTCTTTTCTCTTTCTTCTATTACCCAGCAAACTGGAGGAAGATTTTCTTTATATGGCTTATGCTGACATCATGGCAAAGGTAACTTTTTCATTATCTCTTACATCTTTTCTGTTTTAATAATGTTAATGATGAAGATAAAAAAAAAATCTGTATTAAGTCAACTAATCTTTAGCCTCTCTTGCGCTTATTAGTAAATGTTTTCTTTTTGCGTGTCATCAGAGTTGCCATGATGAAGAAGATGATGATGGTGAAGAGGAAGTGAAGAGCTTTGAAGTAAGATTATACTTTTGTTTCTTTGGTGTTTTTTTTCTTGATGTGTTTTTTTTTTCTTATCATAATAGACATTTTTCATAGCTTCCAATTGACATTTACGTTTCTTAGTTCATGGCTTACTGCAGCTTATTATGGCAGTGGACTGCATTTCAGAAACTGAATTGTCAAATATGAGTCATCAGATTCACAGCAGTAAAACGAAAACAGATGTACTGTCACCAGAAAACAAAACAAAACTCTTTATATAGGTAATATTATAACAGATCTTGCAAGTTTATTTGATTGACTTTAACTGTTTAGCTGCTGAATAGAATTTTATTCCCGAAGTCTGGTAGTAAAAGACGATCTTACAAGAGATCAGGTTCTAGTTCAGTTTTTACTTGATCAAAATAGAGAAATATCAGAGAAGCAAAAGCCATTTATATTCAGTACTAGTAATTTATGTAGTATTTTTATTTTTGCATACGCAGTAGTTCTTGATAAAAGATGAACTTTTTTTTTAAGAAACAGTCAAGCGTTTTCTTATATTGAATATATATATAGAGCTTTTAGTGCTAACATCTGTAAGAGGTTATTGCAACAGTAAAAGATACGAATCCTTTTTATGTGTTTAATCTGTGACCTGTCTCACTTTTTCCAACAAGAAAATAAAAATCAAGAGAAATTTGTTATTCTGTGGGGCAGTGAGTGAGTTAGCTTGTGAAAACTTTGAGGACATACGATCCTGACATTAAAAGCTGCCTTGTGTTTGCAAATCAAATAATACTTGTATACTTGTATTTAGTACATTTACTAAAGGACAGAAACAGGAAATGCATGATTTTATGCTTTTTTAACATTTATGGTTATAATGATTTATCTGATATAAAACAACTTATGCTGCTTTGTTTTTTGAGGAGGGATTTCAGCATGCTTACTGTTACTACTCTCATTGTTTTGTACATAGCAGATGCTATGTAAGTTTTCTAAATGTTGTATGAGATATCATGAAATTAAGTGTGTTCCCTGTTTTGCAGTATACAGAAATTAGAAAAAATACCAATTCCTTTTTAGTCCCTCAGAAATTGTACACCATCTGAATTACAAACTAAAGTACATAATTTATCTTTTTTTTTTATGTTAAACAAATGAGTGATTCCAAATTTCCACTCTCCTTCTTAAAGTTTTATTTTTAAATGCAATGTATGACATTATCACTAAACAAAGAATGTTTCTGTAAGTTTTTGTCAATTTGTCCATGCATGCTTATGGGGTATTTGAAAGATTGATGTTTAGAAATGCAAAAGTGTATAAATGGGAAGTTACTGAGTTGAATGGACAACATTGCCACTAAGGGTCTTATTAGTGCTCATTATCTGAATTATAATGAGTTTCTTGTTCTGTATTCAAATTTATCTTTCGAAAGATTATTCTTTATTTTTTACACTTTATTTTTTTCTGTAGCTATGAAACTTCTACTCAAATAATGCATTAGTTCTTCAAAAAACAATTATATGTATGTATTTCATCAGACACTTACCTGCAGAAAAAAATTTTGGACTTCTTTTTCTTATTGCTATTTCGCTTCTTGTCCTTGCCCTTCCTTAAGGTCACAGGATCCCAACGCAGCAAGGTAAAACAAAAAAATATGTGTGTATTTGTCTGGGTCTAGTTTTGTGACTTTTAGGCCCAACATCTTGAATAAGTTCATCTAAAAGGTTGTGAAAACATGTCTAATATTTTTGTTCCAGCATGACATCTCTCCATCGAATCCTTCCTGTGCAGAGAACTTACTAAAGACGTCAAGTATTATTTAGGAGAGGTTCATACAAAAACACATTGCCATTCTGGGGAAAACTGAGTGTCATTTGGCTTGTTCATAGTTTTATTTTTCTCGCTTTTTCTACTTTAGTTATCTTCTTTCTTGTTATAATTTAATTTGAATGATTTAAAAGATTTATGTGGCTCTGAAGGGAATGTCCTCTGATGGGACTTTTCTGTGTCTTAGCAGGTACGCCTTTATGATACAATAGCAGAATTACTCATCTTATATTTGTCACAGTGGTCTCATCAGTTATATTATAGCTTCTGGTTTAGATCATTTGGAGCAGATGGAGATCTTTGTCTTCAGTGTCATCATACTTGATAGAAACTCTCTAACTACTCCATATCTGCAGTTATTCCTTATTGTTCCATGCTTTTTCTAAAATCCTAGAGGCAATTGGTGTGTAATTTTGCAGTGGCATTTAGTATAGTGACTCAGTTTCCTAACCAGTCTTATGTGTCTCACACTGAAATTCTCATCACCAGTTTCTAAAACTTGGCACATACCTGAAGCACCAGTTTACTAGCATACTTCATGCAAGTAGAAATCTTAGTTTCCATTATTGAATCAAACTGTTTGCTGATAGTAATGAAAAGCTGATGTTTTGAGAGGAGCTGTAGTTTGTGCAGTATCTAATTTTTGGGTCCGAGGATCTTAAATCTAGTTATTTGTTTTGTGGCTAATGGAGGCTTACTAAGTAGAAATTACTTACTTGAGATGGGAATGTGCAGATTTGCCTGATGATCAGGTTCCATGCAGTGGTTTCAAAATTCATTGCATGGAGACCTGGACTTCTCCATTTGAAAGATCAACATCATTGTGGTTTTGGGTTTGCTAACATTTCCTAACATTCAGCTTGTAAAAGAACAAGTTTCCCATAGAACTTCAGAAGTAGAAGATATAGTTCAAGATCAATTTCCTTCTTACTCCTTCAAAAGTTTGCTCAGTTCTGTTACACCTTCATACATACTTCAAAGCGTTAATCTGGAAGATGGATGTACTCACACAGACTTGTAAAGAATTGCTGAAAAAGTATTCTAACTGCTACAAACACATCATACATACTAAAAAAAGCCCAAAAGAAAATATGTAGCCTGTTTAATAGTACAGTCTTTTCTTTATTTCTTCTGCTAAGCTATTCAAACACCACTTGTCTAGCACTTTGCCTACATGGTTTTCATATACTGACTGCTATATGTTCCTTAAAAATCAGTCTGTTTTACTGAGAAGTGTTTTCAAAGGGAAAAATATACAAATAATTGTTTCTTCCTTCATGCATGACAGGAAACTGTTGTAAAAGCGTGATTCTGTGACCATAAATCCCAAGTGTATGCGTGTCTTTGTGTGTTTCTTTCTGTCTGTCTGCCTGCCTATCTTGAAGTACAGTGTTAAGCCTGTACTGGGTCATGTCCTGTCCTGTTCATTGTCTTTACTGATGACTTGGATGAAGGGATTGAGTAATTTGCAAATGACACCAAGATGGCAGAAAGTGTTAATTGCTTTGGGTGTAGGAAGGCCCCACAGAGGGATCTGGACAGACTGGATATCTGAGCTGAGGCCAGAGGGATGAAATTCATTCAGCAAGACCAAGTGCCAGGTCCTGCACTTTGTCCACAACAACTCCAGGCAATGCTACAGGCTTAGGGCAGAGTGACTGGAAGACTGTATAGGGGAAACGGACCTGGGGTATGTTGGTCGATGCTTGGCTGAACTTAAGCCAGCAGCGTGCACAGGTGGCCAAGAAGGCCAGTAGCATCCTGGCCTGTATCAGAAATAGTGTTGCCAGCAGGAACAGGGGAGTGATCATCCCTCTGTGCTCAGCTCTGTTGTGGCTGCACCTTGAGTACTGTGTTCAGTTTTGGGCCCCTCACTACAAGAAAGATGTTGAGGCTCTGGAACATGTTCAGAGAAGGGCAGTGAAGCTTGAGGAGCCTGGAGCTCAAACCTTATGAGGAGCAACTGAGGAAACTTGGATTATTTAGACTGGAGAAGGGGGAGCTTGAGGAGTCTTCATTGCTCTCTATAACTCCCTGAGGGATTGCTGTGAAGAGGTGGAGGTCGTTGGCCTCTTCTCCCATGTAACTAGTGATAGGACTGAGACAATGGTGTCAAGTCACACCAGCAGGCATTCAGGTTGGATGTTTGGAAAAACTTCTCTAAAAGAGTCACCCAGTGCTGGAATGGGCACCGCCCCTGGAGGTGTTGAAGAAAGATTTAGATGTGGTACTGAGGGACATGGTTTAGTGGGAAATACTGGTGGTAGGTGGATTGTTGGACTGGATGATCTTGGAGGTCTTTTCCAACCTTGGTGGTTCTATGTTTCTATTTTATTCCATGTTCTGTATGCAAATAAAAAGACTGACTATTCAATCTGGAAGGGAATAAAGGTCTACTGGTCCTCTAGACTTTAAGAACTGAATGATATTTGGAGTACTAAATCTTTTCCCAGTCAGATTAACAGAGGCCTTTGAACAAGCTTAGAATGTGATAGAAAGAAGGATTGCATTTTATCTGCATTTCTCATGCTTCGTGCAGTGAAGTCTCATTTCTTTACAAATAATCTGTTTCTGAATCACTGTGTGGGCAGTAGGGAGGTCAGAATGTAAATAAACAGTAAGAGTTGTCTGTGATTTATGAAATCACAGAATTGCAGATCCCCCCTCAGTCTTCTTTTCCCCAGGCTAAACGGATCTGGGTTTCTCAGCCTCTTCTCATACAGGAGATGCTCCAGGTACTTTATCATGTTTGTGGCCCTCTGGTGGACTTCTTCTAGGAGATGTCTGTAGTTTTTTAACTGGGGAGCCCAGAACTGGTCACAGCCTGCTCTGCTAAAGGACGTAAAATGTTAAGTCTAATAAAAGGTCTATTTTAAATACTTCAGAATTACACTCTGATTTCAGTAAACAATATACTAAAAAGAATTCTAATAATAAAAGTGGTGAGGGTTTATTTTGGTTGCTCTTATTGTTTTCATTTCTTCTGATGTGTTTCTGAATATCTTTTTTAACATTTGACTGTTAGCCAATGTATTCCAATTTAGATTTGTATTTAGAGCTATATTAAATCTTCCTTTGACTGTAGATAGGGAACTGCAAACTACCTGTACGTTTCTTGAAGACTCAACATGTTCCACTGGTGGTTAATTGCTGACTGTGCTGATTTTCTTAATAGGTAAAGGAGCCATTATTCTCAAACTTGCTGATGTTTAAAGAAACTATTTTTCTTTTTGCAACTAGTGGTTCAGTCACCTCAAATGAACCTTTAGTTTGAGATCTTACTAGAAAATTTCTGTAGCAGTAAGAAGGGTACAAGATGAAAGTCTTCATTCAGTGACTGCCTGTAATTTTTTTATTTTTGGTGTGCAGCCCACAGTTATGAAAATGTTTCGTACCACAGAGGTGAAACACAAAATCAGAAGTATGAGATTTTGTCAAGCGGTATTTGATGGCCGAAGTAGTGGCTACTCTTTGTTAAAACTAAAAGTTTTAGCATTTGATTTAGCACATAAAAATGATGCGTGAAGTTGATATGTGAAAACTCTCTCAGTGCTTTCATCCAGTAGATGATGCAGTGGTTAAGCAGAAATCCATCTGGAATTTTCCTTTGAATGTGACAGCTAGAGTCAAGTTGAGTAAAATGTGAGTGGAGGCCCTGCAGGATAATTTAGAAGGTCTTTTCAGTCTTTCCACTGATGAAGATGTCAGCATGGGTCCATTATTCTTGTGCTAGCATTTGATAATTTCTCCACTGTCTGAACTTTTTATGTATTTCTCTGCAGAATGTTATCCATATAAAGTTCAAATAAAACTTAGAATATTGTTAAGGGAAGAATCTTAAACCAGGGGACAAGAGATTACTTAAAGCATTATTCTGAAGGAGAGTTTCATATGCTGGCTGAAGAATGGTGCCATGCACCTCAGGTCAGACTGTTGAAGAAATGCTCTGCCGACGGTCCTTCATGAAGGGGGACAAGCTAGGAAGTTGCTATAGCCAGGGAGAATGGCGTTTCTGATTTGCACTTCAGAACATGAACAGATGTACACGGTGTCACTAGTTACCTAATATGTGACGTTATGTCTCTATCCACAACTACAGGATAAGTTATTTGTATATCTACTACAAAAGCACAAACTTCTGTTTAGGTAAGATATGATGAGATTTTCCATGTTCTTGTTTTCTTTCTTAGGTCATGATGTTGTTGATATTATGCAATCTTTTATTTGCAGGACATTCTTTCTTTTGTTTTCTTCTTGTGCTCCCCCAGTCAACCCATGACCATTTCCATCAATCAGTTTTTTTTTTTAATCATAGACTCCATGCAGAAAATATTTTCTTATGTTTTCTTTCATCCAGTGTCTGACACTGGACAGCCAACCCTTCACCTGTCATTTGCTCCTGCCTATTTGCAGTGTTTCGATTCTCTGCAATCTAGTTTACAACGCCACTGACTTAGGATAAGTGCAATTAATACTTTCTATATAATAAGGTTAGTTTCTCAGTTTCTACCTTATGACTGCTTTGGGGAATATGAGTAACGAAACCTCCAACTGATTATGGGAAGTGTACTACAGTCTTAAGGAGAATCTCTTTACGAAGTGAATTGATATACTTGGGATTTTCTTTGGGTTTCAGTTCAGGATCATGGTGAAAAGTGATAATATGAGGCTACTCATTAAGATAATTCAACATGTGCTCAGGCTGCTTTTGTCTTCTGTGTCTATCAGCATTGCTTCATGCTACAGTGTTTCAGCTGCATTGATAAGGTACTTTCCAGGAGCTCTCCCAGGCATGCCACAGGGTTCTGTGAATATTTCTGGCATGACAATTACATAAAGAACTTTCCAAACCTATTGCTCTATGGAAGATACGGTGCTTTAGCTAAGGAATTCAAATACAGTAGCAGTGAAATATTCTAAATGACCCATTAATTTAGTGTGGGTTTTTATTTTTAATTCACATAGAGAATTAGACATCTGTTTCAACTGTTTCAAGCATGTCAAGTTTGTTACCCACCATTAAACAAGAAATAGTGGCACAATTTGAAATAATGTGTAGTTTAATAGCTATGATGTGAACAAACAGGAAAAACAAAACAAAAAAAACCAAAAGACAACAACAAAATAAAAGAAACAAACAAAAAAATCTGGAAATTGAGCACACGCAGAAAATCCCCAAATACAATATTTTTCTTCTTTAAGACTAAGAACAATATTAATTCCTATCTACCTGAATGGAAATTGATATGATGAGAGATATCATTATTGACATGGTAAGAATATGGTAGCAATAATGTATGAAAGAAAACTTTTTTTCCTTTCTTGTAATGAACTTGTAATTGAATGACAGAGTAAATATGTTGACATCAATAAAGATAGTTATGCAAGCTGAAATAGAGAAATTTTTAGAATGAGGAAATGTGTAGTGTGGGATTGTATGAAATATTTTTGAATGTATGAAGGTATTGAATGTAAGAGTAAGATAAGAATATGACAGTTAATTCATGAAGTTCTTTATCACTTTTAGTGATGATGCTTAAAGAGCACTTTCAAAAGTTTTCAGAAGTATTTACTGATGTTTTACTAATAGTATCAATTGTTAGAAGGTTTATAGATATCTGGTATTGTGATATAGCAGTATTAATTAACTATGGAAAAATGTGTAGGGGAAGAAAGTACAGCAGATGACAGAGAAATGTTTAGAATTGCAAAGATCAGTTTTAGTAAAAATTCACTTTTGAGATTATTTTGTCTTCTAGGAATTTAGTAATTTTCTTTTTAACTTATTCCTAAGATCCTCTTTATTTTCCCCAGTTTGTGTTTTTGGCCTGAAGTTTCTTACTATTATTAAAATAAAAAAGAAACCTGAATGAAAAAGAAAGTTTACCTCTACTTTCAGAGTGTTATGTAAGTGCTTCTTTGTCATGGAAGCTTGCTGGAGAAAATTGATAATGTGGGAATACATGTCTAAGTGGTCAGCTTTTTACCGTATAAATGAAAAGCACTCCAGAAACAACAGAATTGGGTTTTTAATATTTAATTAAATTTCTCATTAATTACTTCAAGCATTTCAGGCCATATGAAACATTTTTACTTAATGTTGTTATGATTTTAGCAAACTGCAGAAAATTCAACCACCATCTAGTGATTTTGATAGGTTTTTTTATTAGTTTTTTATTTTTTTATGGTAACTGATTAGCACGATAAAGCAGAAAAAAAAACAGTCTGTTATCACAGGTAACTATTAGCAATAAGCATACCTACAGAAAAATGGATATCCTGAGCAGCCTGCAGCTTTATTAATTTTGCATGCCTTCTATATTATGGATGACTCATTGAAAATCAGTGCTACCATGCAGCAGGATTTATACTGTTTTACTTTCCCAGCCTGACTCACATGTCTGCGTATTAATGTTGTATAGAAAAATAAACAGAGATAAAATATTGTCAAGCTAAAGAAGTCAAACAGTATTTGGTGGGGACTTACCACCAGTGAATGATTATTTTCAGAAGAAATGTTTGTTGATTCTTTTTTGATTTTTTTTTTTGTTTTGTTTTATTTTGTTTTCTTTTGGTCTACTTTGGTTACCTAAACAGCTTGATATCTCATGGGAAATGCCACCCTTCTGACTTCAAGTTCTTCAGCAATATCTATTTCTTCTGTTCTTCTGTATTGCCAGAATTGTGCACAATTGCTTTTTTAGTCTATAGATCAAACAACTATATCCTTGCTATACCCATTTTTAAGAACTTCTCAAAAATATATAACCTAATGGTAGGCATGTGAATAATAAATCTTGCAATGAGAGACAACTTGGAAGATTGTTGGGTCTAAAATAAAATTAACTATAAATAGGAAATAGTTTTTAAAAAATAAACACTGATCAAAGCAAAGGAAAATATTTGGTTGTAGGTGTACCGAACCTGTGATGTCACAATTTTCTGGTAGTCTGTGTGTGCGCACACATAGGTGCATATGTGTGTTTAATGTTTCTGTTTCATTTTCGTTGAACTCCCAGGAAGAGGTTTAAACATGAAGGCAAATCTTTCGAACTTTAGCATGGCTAAATATAAAGCGAAGCTGCCATACTTTTTTTTTTTTTTTTCCTTTTTTGTGCCTCCATCTTGCTCTATCACGTAATTTAAGGAAAAAAGAAAGATACAATTTAACCATAGGAGAGCTAATAGTGTGGAAAAAAAAAAACCCTGATGAATTTTGTTTCCGCAGCACGATAATATCAAAGATTTAAGAAACAAATTTGCCAGCCTCGGCGAGAACTCTCTGGTAACAGCATAAATGTCTGTGTTGGTTTGCTTTTGAGTTAAAGGTTTCTTTTTCATTCATTGAAACACATTTCTCTTTTTCCCCTCTTCTTCTATTTTTTTTTAATTTTATTTATTAATCATACTCTCTATATAGCAAGCCTTCATTTTTTAAACCTCTTCCATCTTCCAATGTCTTTTTTTCTGTATCTTCGATGGAAAGTTTATGGCAGCAAAGCTGTCATTCTGGCTACTTCTGCTGCAGCTGTTCCTGCTTCTAGGTCATACATGTTTTGGGCGTTGTGTTTTTGGACATGATACTAACTGACTGTGTCATGTTCTTTTTGAGTAAGCTTTCTACCACGCCATCTGATGGACTCACTGTCATAGGGCTCTATGCAACGTCCATTTTGCAACTTATACTGCTTAGTCATCCTCAATTCTCCAGCAGACTTCAATTGATTTTGTGAAACTTCAAATTCATCCGGAATTAACTGTGCCTTTATGTTTGCTCCTTATGCTCTTCTTTGTTTTTTTTTTTTAGTAGTAGTTTAAATTATAAAGAACAAACTTCACCATTGCTCAAGCAGTGCCATGCAGTATTGTTTGTTGCCGCTATAAGATGTGAAATATAAAAGCACAGTGCATTCTGTCAAATATTTTGTTGGTAGGGTGGGCAATCTGTATTGTGTTGTAATGACGAGTTGTGGAAGAAAAAAAAAGTGAAATGCTTTGTTTACTCTGGTATTCAGCAAGAACTTACAACTCAAGAGCCACATACTGAGCAGTATGAAGTTATGGTCCCAGTATGGAAGATTATTGCGTGTCAACTGTTGCACAAAAGTGCAAGATTTATATACAGAGTAAATATATATAATGAATATGGGCTTTAAACTAACCTAATTATTTACAATTGAAGTAACTCTTTTCAGATAAACTACTAAAATCTTATTAATGAAAAATACCAAGGGAAGAATACTTTTTGAACATGTTAAATATCTGTTCGATAGCACTGTCTGCATTATGTTGGTCCATGATGTTGCCATAGAGCCCATATACTAAGAGAGAAAACCAAAAACCTTTGAAGAACTGATAGTAACTGAAGTCTTCATCTTAAATGACTGGAATTTTTATTCAGGAAAAAGAAATGGAAAAACAAAAGCTTCTGTATCAGCAAGCCAGACTGCATGACCGAGGTGCTGCTGAGATGGTTCTTCAGACAATCAGTGCTAGTAAAGGTAATTTTTTTTTTAAATTGATTTTGCTTATTTCTGATGAACTTTGAAATTGCAGTTTTTAAACAGTGCTTGCAACTGTAATAACTCAAGCTAGCTATCATGAAAGAGAGATAGTACATTTTACATGAGAAACAGAAATGTCCCTCCTGATCCTCCATTTAAGTCAGTGCGTGGATAAGTTAATAGAACATTCTTGTTTTACTGTATGTTCTAAAAGTATTTTTAATAATTTTAAGGTGAGATGGGACCAATGGTTGCAGCTACCCTAAAGCTAGGGATTGCCATCTTAAATGGAGGAAATTCTACTGTTCAGCAGGTACAGTATTCGTCTATTTTCACTCATTTTCCTCAGTACAGAACTTTATAATACAGTCCTTATTCTTGTCATGAATTATGTAGTAAGACTATTTTCAAGTGCTATTTATATTCTTAAAGTCATCCCCAGAAGAAGACAGTTAACAAAATAATATTGTTTGTTAGTTATATTCTTTTTTATCTACGTACATAATTAATCTACAGAATGAAAGGCTAAAATAAGTGTTTTTCACTTTATCTGGAGTGAAGAAACTTTATTTTAAATTGTTATCTTTTGTGTAGAATTTTGTGAAATAATTTCTGGGGAGAGTTTGCTATTGTCTTGTAGCAAGTAGAGAGGATTTGCTGGTCTCAGTATTCACAAAGTAATTTTTACACGTCAGAAGTCCTTAGCTTGTACTGTGGGCTGTCTGGACAGTCTTTGTGATAAAAGCAGAGAACTCAGACTTGATTTGTTAATTTATGGTAGCATAAGGAATAGTGAGCAGAGGGCAAGTCCGGTATTTTGACAGTATTCTGTACTGTTGAAGAGAAGTGCCTCATGCAGACTACATTCAGCATTCTGTAGTAGTTGAAGATTCTTGAGTCTGGAAGGTTTCAGAATTGCCATTACTTCTTTGCTGAGGGATGATTTCAAGGAATACAGGAAACTGGGAGTAGTTACACTCCTCTGTTAGCTAGCCATTGAAGTTGAGGACAGCCAAAAATGATATCCATTTCAGAGGCTATCATTTCCAGGAAGCGACCTGAAAGTACACTAATTATCTGGAGAAATAAATACTTGAACTTTTGCCAATTTTGTGCTGGCGTGACAGTAAGTGACAGAAAAATTATAATATGTACATAGTTATTTAATCTGAATTTATAATACAACAATTTACATTTAAAATAATAATAAAAAAGCTCAAAGTTTTTAATCAGAATGCAGGACACAGTTATGCATCTGGTTGTAATACTTGTATTTTAAATTACATACGTATAAAATAATAGCATCAATAGTATAGTAAAAAGTGCTATTTTTCAATCTCCTCATTTCTTTTCTTTTCCTCAGGTGTTATGTTCCCCTTTCCAATTTTTTTTTTGGGCCCTAGCATGAACTTCTGAGTCTTCCTTGGGAATAATGGCAGGGGCAGAGAAAAACATGTGGAAGTAATTTTGAAAAGTCATCATCATTTGGATTTCTTTACTACAATTACATTTGCTGTTGATGATGGTGTGGGTTCTTTAGGCACTATCTTGGATCTGTGTAAAGATGTGATAATACATTCTGTTAGCAGTGTCTGATTTTTTCTTTTTGGATTTTGCTTATTACCTTTTTTTGCTATTCTTTTTGTTACTTGTAAAAACTTTTATCCCATTCACAAAATGAATTCTTATAGCATTCCAGCAGAAATAGATCTTTGACCACCATGATTTTTTCACATCTGGACCTCTGGTTTGATCCTGTATCTTCACTTGACAGCATATTTATTCTAGAATCAGAATTCACTCCAGTGTAAAACTTCTTGTTATTGTAATCTTTTATCAGAAAGTTAATACAGGTTACACTGCTGCCAAAATAAATGCAGAAAAACTTATTTGACTACTGACGTGCTATTACATCTAAAATAAGTCAGACTCATGACAGTCCCAGTGCGGTGCTGAAATAGTAGTGAATAAGAAAAATTGTATCTTTTTATTTTTGACACCTGTACTTTTCTCAGCAAGACTCTATTACATTATTTGGAAATATTAGAGATATTTTGAAACCAATATCACTAGTAATCTAGAAATGATATACTATTATGTAAACTAGAATACCACGTAGTGTAAATATTAATTCTTTGCATATATGATCTATGTTTACTGCAGAAAATGCTTGACTACCTCAAGGATAAGAAAGATGTGGGTTTCTTTCAGAGTCTTGCTGGTCTTATGCAGTCCTGTAGGTAAGAAAATACCTAGTTTAAAAATTCATTATATTTAGGTTTTATTCTACAGTATGTAGTCTTTTGAAAAGGACAATATAATTTTTGCAAACTATGCCTGGTGAGTCCCATGTGCTAGATTTAGGTAAAAAGATGGCATGGTATGAAAATCCTCATGTTCTATCAATTTCCTTTACTTAATGATCTGTTTTCAGATGTGTTTATGACATTTCAGACAAACAATTCCAGATTCAGGAGCACTCCTCAGAGTGAATTATTAACTGAAGATATCCTATAGTCCTTCAGAGACCTGGTGAATGATCAGTGTTAAGTAATCATAAAGATTTTGTGAAACCCCAGCATTGTAAGAAGAATTAATAGAATTTCAGTGTGCAGAAAATGACATAGAATACTGTTTAAATAAACTGAAGGAGTGCTATGATTTTTTTTGTATTTCTGCTTCTTCACAGGTTATGTTGATTATATATAAAATATTTAAATGTTTAAATACATTAGAAGTAAACCACATTAATAAATAATGTATTAATGACATAAAATATAGGACTAAATGGGAATGCCTGAGTAAAGAGACTTAGCTTTCTATCACGTCAAGGGTACTATCCTATATCTTTTTTTTTTTTTTTTTTTTTTGTAACATTGACCTTGGAAAAGTTTAGATTGAAATTCATTCGTGTGATTTCTCTACACTTGCTTATGAAAAAGTATTAATGGCAAGCTAACATGCTAAGCATTGAAAGGCTGAATCTTTCATTAACAGATGGAAATGTGTTAAGAGTGCAAATTTCTTTTATCTGGATGATTGAGTACAGTTGCCATTTTGGCATCTTCTAGTTTTCATTACGTGGAGGGCGGGAAAGGTACAGTGAATGGAACTGACAGGTTTCTAATAAACCTTGCTGCTTGGGGAACTGAGCTATAGTATGAAAGCAGTCAATAATTATGTGGCTTCTTTGTAGCCCTTGAAATTGAGTGTTTGTATATATATATAGATATACACATATGCACATACATATATATATATACACAACGTGCATTCATTTTTTTTTTTAATCGATTATAAATAACTAAATTGTATTGTCATTTGCAGGGCAAAAGCACTGTAGCAGTGAGTTATGTAATCTTATAGCAGATGGGTATAGTAAGCCACTGAAATATATCTTCTTGACACTAGTATGATTACATGCTTAAATGAAATCACAAATCCTTCCCTATCTTTCAAAAAGTGAAATATTAGAAATATTTAATTATTCTCTGAACAAATAAAATTTTTCTCATTTCAGTGTTCTTGATCTAAATGCATTTGAACGTCAAAACAAAGCAGAAGGCCTTGGCATGGTGACTGAAGAGGGATCAGGTAATATTTTAACAGAAATTATCTGTGTATGTTTGTCTTCTTCATTTTGTAGAAGAAAATTTGAAAGAAATCTTTAAATGTAAATCTAGAGTCTGAATCTATGGTATCTAGAAGTATTTTATGTGTGATTGATCTACTTAAGCCCATATTTAGCAATATTAAATTAGTTTCAAACAGTTTCTGAACCATCTCAAAGGAGGCTTACCCATCATTTAGAAGAAGTGAAGAAGAAATTACATGTAAAATTGGAAACAGATTCTAGTAACAAACATTTATGCATGTATAACATTTCAGAAGTCCTTAACTAGTTTCAGAATAAAATGAAATTAAAAGCTCCCACCTCGTTTCTTAAATTGAGTTGGCCAGAATTAAAACCAGACAATTCAATTAAATGCAAGGTGAAGCAGTATAGGTCAAGAAAACTCTATTTGCTGTTTGGAAAAAAAGTCTTATGGTAAAGCTGCTTCTTTGAAATAAGCCTTTTCTGTTGGTCTGTGGTGAAATATTAAAAAAAATTGCTTCACTTTTGACTTTGAACCGCTTTAGCTTTCTACCCTCTGTTGTCAATTCACTGTCAATTTCTTTCTTCTGTCTGACAGTAAGTTCTTTGATTACCTTCCTGTGATGTCTGGAACAATTAGTCTCATTTTTACGTGACTACTAGGGCTACTGAAGCACAGTTTCTCCCATTATTTACAACATTTTTTGTCATTTATTTTTATGTTGAAATTCTACAGTGACCAAATCTTTTAACATGTTTTTATCCAAAAAACAAAATAAAAAAGCTTGACTGCATAATCATCATTTCATTTTGGGGCTCATAGTTCATACCTTCATGCAACACTTCATATCTCATTATCTATTGTTCCTGTAATTTTATGTAGCATATTTTCTGACTTTGCTTGTCTCAAATTAATATCATAGAATCTTAAGTTTGACTGGATTACTTCAAGACTGTTAATAAAATGCTGTTTCTCCAAAAGTGTTCCCTCATTTAAATTACAACTTAAATATAGACTGCTATGTTTTAAGTGAATAATCAAAATAAAGTGAACTCAAGCGGATAAACTTTTGTCACGTGATTGTAGATTGAACAGTCACAATTATCTGGCATATGAATTTTTGACCTTTCATATTTTACTCAAAATTATTTTGCACAATGTTTTAAGATTTTGGACAGTATTTCTATTAGTAAATATTTATTTATAAATTGAATTTTACGATGAATAGTTACCTTTTTATAGAAATCACTTCTATTGAATGCAGATATGAGTAATTATTTGAACACTGCATATTTAACTCTTCTGATGTTATTTTTCTGCTTTTTTGTAATTTTTTGTAGGATTTAGTTCTGTTTGATCCTTATATTTTTAGTGTAGGACTAATTTTGTCAAAACCAATACTAAATCTATACTGTATTTGCTAAAAACAATTTATCAAGTTTTTTCTTTTTTTTTCCTGTTTCCTTTTTGTTGCACTAAATGTCCTCCCTTCCACAGTCATCACTCATGAGCGTGGTAATTATTAAACACAACTGCCTTTTCTTTATTTTTTCTGTTGTTAGCTTTGTGTCAGCACTGTACAGCTCCTGAACACCATTAGATTTTTTTCATTCCTATAAGACTGATAAACAAGTGATTCTCTCCTATTATTATTATTATCGTATACTCCAAACTTAGTGATTTCTGTATCAACTCTCCCTGCTTTGTTCTTCCTCCCTTTCTCAGGATTTGCACAGTAACTGGCACGCTAGATGTAAGAGCAGCAAGCTTTTTTAAACTTTTTTTATTCCTTTTTATTTCTGTTTATTTTAGTGAGCCCAGTATTTGTAATGGATGAATGTTTAAAGAAATAAAATAAAGAAGTGTGCCTCAACATGCACCAAGTCTTGTGCTATAGTCCTCCTGTACTATTTATGTTGTGTTTTGAATGTAGCTTTATCGCTGCATTGGTTTGTGCAAACACAGGAAATCAGTGGTGGATCCAGTGAGGAGAGGACTTGCCACTGGCTAGGTTTATCTAATGTGATCAGGAGTTGATACCAGGAAGAGGTGGTTCATCTCTAATTTAGAGGAATAAATGTTTACAGGTGGCTCTTAGCTCTGAAAATTACTTGATGTTTAAATGTTCCTATACCTCTACAGTACTCTGAAGTACTATAACATGTTTTGTAACAGCAGTTACAGTTGCCATGAGATGTTACCATCAACCATGAGAACTAAGAATTTAAAATATGAAATAAATATACCTTTCATCAGAAACACTAAACTCAAACACAGCAGATGGCTTTTGATCAGCAAAATGTTATAGGAGGAAGGTGAGGGAATCTTGTTTTCTATTTGTTTTCTCAGTGGAAATTTTCATTTAGCAAACTAACATAATTCTACAGTTAGGATCATGTGTTTTGGTTTTCTTTGCCATTGACAAGCAGCAGCAGAAATGTCAAGAAACAGTAATTACACTATGCCAAATATTTCTTAATGCAAAGGGATATTTACTTACATTATTTACTTTTTGTTAGATTGTTATTCGGTTATTGGAAATTCAAGAAAACAACAGGAAAGCAAAGCCAAACCAAAGAAAAGTTTCACATTTTCTTCTTAGAGTTATTTCATTCTTGATATGATGATCCATTCAAATTGTAGTATTTTCTGTATTATGAAGCACCTTTTTCAATTCATTGAAAATACATTTACTTAAGAGCTGTCTAGCAGCTGGTATTAAGACCTGATAGCATTACAAAAACCCAGCCAGTGCATTTTTGGAGAAATTCCTGTGGGGAACAGTTTTCAGGTATCCTGGATTTTATGGGATGCATGGCATCATATGTCTACTTTCAATCCTGTGAATAGCCACCTGTAAAATACTTCCACAGAAGTACCAACAATATATGTGGAACGTTCTCCCATTCTTTTTTTCAGCGGAGATACTTATTCTATGAGGAACAAATTACTCCTCATTGGCGATCATTTTGTTGATTCCTAAGGGAATGGCAAAATGTAAAACGTGCACTGTAGCCTGTTTCTCATGTCATCTAAATCTGGTGCAGAAGCATATTAAAGAATAACTATAACTGAGTTTACTACATGTAAGTCTGTAATTATTCTTACCAAATTCAAAGAAAGACTTAATTTACACCTGTGGGAATATAGTCATGTTTTCATCAAGGGCAGTGCTATATAAAAGCTTGTTTCAGGTCCCACATCAACTTTGGCTATAGGCAGAAAGCCCTGTACTTAGTCAACATGGATTTGAGATTCATTGCTCTATTCCAACTGTTTCTTTGTGCTGTCCACATTTTAAGCTCCTTGTCCTGGTATTCCTCTGACTGGTACTACCTTCCCTTTCCAAACCCTGGAACCCCCACTGGTAAAAACATCAATGGTTCTTTCGCAAATGTGTTTCTTTCTTGTTATTGTGATGTACTCAATGTTGTTTCTTCTGTACGTATTCTGTTTTGATTTGATTGTTCTGTTTCCTTTTTGAAAAAAAAAAAAAAAAGATTCCAAACCAATGTATAAATGCTTACTATCTCATGACAGTTTTTCATTTTTTTTCATTTAATGCTCATACTTTATTTCACTGTGAGTCAATATATTCTTGAAAGTGCAGTGTTTTTTAAGTGCTTTGCTTTATGTCTCATATCATGTAGAAAGTTTATTCTTAGTTTATCTTATATTTGTTAGGCAGTGTTCTAGAAAGATATTTTATAATTTTGATTATTTTAAGAATTCATAAGCTTGTGTATGTTAAGATGGAAGTATTTTTCTTCCAACCGTAGTTCAAAATCAGGATGAACCTACTTCTGTGAACTTTACTCATAGTTTGAAATTTCCTGCTCTCTGGATAGTTCCGAGCACATTTTCTTTAAATTGCTGTTTTCAATGAGAAGTGTTAAATATATCCAGCTAACTGTAATATAGATTGTATATTATGTAATAAGATATGAAAAAAATAATAGTAGTAAGAATAGCTGTGGGTGTCCCTGCTCCACATGGGGGAATTCAACCACATGGCTTTTGAAGATCCCTTCCAACTCAAACCGTTCTATGATCACTGAAACTCAGAATTTAAATAAAACATCCTTAACCTGAAACAGTAATACCCTTCCAATATTTTAGGTATTGTAATGAAAAGTATTCTTCTAAGTTTATAATCTGAGGAACTTTTAATATAGCTAAATCAAGCAATTCTCTGTAATAGACATAATTATCCTGACTTTATAGTTTGAGTTATGTGGAGAAATGAATCAATTCCCAGGCGAGCAACATGACAGTTGATAGAGAAATTTGCAACGGAAATTTTACTAACATTTCCTGTCCCATTTTCTTCGTTTGCTTCGTCTTAGAGAGCATTGCTAGCATGTCTGTGCAAACATAATGTATCAGTCATTCACACTGATTCAATTAGTATTGACATTATTGTTTCTACTGCTCTCAGAAAACAATCTCTTCCGTGGGTATAGTGCTAGTATATTGGACTGCAAACTTTTAAAATATTTGTCCCATTTTTAGGCTAAGCTTTTTCTCTATTTAAGTCAGTATACGAATAAAACTCAATTGCATTTAACTGATACTGAATTTCTGAGATCTTTAAAACAATAACATGAAAATAGAAATTTTCAAGAGGAGTGTTTATTTTATTTTGCTCTGTATTTGACAGTTGCGCTCTATTGTGTCACCTATTGAATGGTTCAATATTATACAATATTGATACAATAGGCTAGTTGATTTCCTCCTTCAGAAAAGAGTCCAGAACTCATACAGTGAAAGGACCTTTTAAGCAGCAAGTGTTAGCTTGGTACCATAATACTATCTGATGGGCAAAATACTTATTTTCTTTATTCATAGTTAACAATGGTAAGATATACATCTTTCCTCAACAGGATTATTATGTTAATAAATAATAGCAAATGGAGCTTACAAATTCATACTACACTTAATTTTAAATAAAACATAATTCAGCAGTAATTATTCCAGGTTAAATTATTCAAGAAATCATACTGACAATGGCAATTTTTAAACAGATAAAACTCATAAGTATCATCTAGATATTAATGTCTACATTATTATCTTTTAGGTGGATGCTGTCAAATTTAACTGAACACCTCGAATGTTCTGTCTTGCATTGCATATGATAGCAGTACTGTATATGTAGGAATAATGCAATTTTTACATTTAAATTTACTTTTTATAATATGAAGAATTTTTTCTTATTGTTTTATTTCTCCCCAGTTGAACAACAATAATAAGCTTTAAGTAAATTTTAAGGAAAACTCCTTTTATTTTTAACTATTAATGTTATATCGTGGCATTATTTTGCTTCTTCATATGTTATCAGAATGCTTTTATAATAAAATAGAATTCTAGCATTGAATTTGATCTGATAGTAAAGGACATGTTATTAAACTGTTTGGGAATGGTGCAAATGCTTTGTAATAAAGACATAATGAGGGAATTCAGAAGGGCTATTTTCAGCAATTAATAAATCAGTAAATAAGCTTTTGTTATTCTCTGACATAGTCCCACTTAATGTGGTTTTCTACGTTCAGTGTGATTTTCTATAGCCTATACTGCGGTGGTGTTTTCCACTTTTATATTACTGTTTCTGAACTTGTGTTTGCATTTAAGGACTCTTAAATAGCTTGAGTTCAGAGAAGTGGTTCTTGGTGAGAAAACTTGTACTTTTCTTTTTTGAATCGGATTCTTGAGCTGTCAGAGGTACACAGTACATAGAATCCAACTCAATATTATAAGGGGAGTAAGAATAGATTTACTATGAGAGTTCTTTGCTCTTGCTTAACTGCCTTCAAAGAGAAGTCCTAGTCCTTTCTGGAAGATGAATGTCTCATTGTTTCTGAGTAATAGAAATCAAATGTTTTCCACTAAGGATATTAATTATAAACAAACAAGCAACTAAAAAGTAGAGAGATAATTATCAAACTTTGACACATGCACTTTCAAGGAAACAGGCATATTTCATTTTTCAATTGAATTTATTTTCATTTCCTGTCTATTTATACTTTTGTTTCTATACATTGCAAACACAGGATATCAGTTTTGCCAAAACTACACACATAACTTTTTCATGTGTGTAGTCATACCATTTACATACAGCATGAGCAATGGCAGCATTTTAACTATTTTAACACGTGTAAACAAACATGTGCCAGAATACATGTAATGTCAGCAGAAGCTAAAGAGTACAGTGTCAGGACAACCTGAGCTATGTTGTATGCAGTGTGCATATTTGTAAGTACATTTTTTAAATAAATGTTTATGTGAACTGGCATGAATTTGTGTGTGCAACACCAAAGGTTGTATTCTTAGATTTTATAGAAAAAATGACTCTGCACTTGAATTCTGTAGTTTCCAGGAAGGCATTTCTTGCAGTCAGTAACGTCTGAAAAATAAAACTTCAGGCAATATCATCATTGGTTTTAGTCCAACTTCAGCCAGCTGTAGAAATGGATAACTAGTTTTATTTTAAAATTTAGTATGCCCAAGCTGTTGAAAGCAGTACTTTTTATTTATTATTTACTTTAAAATAGAGAAAAAGATTATTTTCAAAAAGATTAAGTTTTTCATCTTGTGAGAGATTACTTACCTGCAATTTGATTTTGCTGAACTGTCCAATAACTTGCATTTATTTTGTGACTTCTGTTTGCTATAGCTGAATGAAATGCGCTCCCAAACCTTTGAAATACTAAAATTGGGATTCATTTTATAACATTCATAAATTCCAGTAGATGTGCTAAAAGCCAGAAGATAAATTCACCATGGACAGATATGTGATCATTTTAAATCAAGACTTTGTTTTCCCTGTGGTTCAGAAAAATGTTAATTGATTGTAATCTTATCCATGCCAAATGGCTTTGATTCAGTGATGTTTTGATATGTAAAAAACACGTATTTGGGCCCTGTATGAGCTTGGTTTTGCAGATGGTAGTATATCACTGATTTTCTTTGCAGTTGTCCTACATTTTTACTTCCTTCCGTTTTGCTGTCTAAAAATAACACTTCACCACATATTCAGATGATGCGTATTCTCAAAGAAAATCAGTTTTGTGGTTTCGATTTTTATTTCCATATGCATTCCAAATACTTATCCAAAGTCCTAAAATGTGGATTTCCTGGGGAACCTTTATTAATCAATAATATTACTATCTTATCATTTTACTGGCTGCTTTTCTACATTTTTCTCAGTTGTGATTGTTTTCACTGATTAATCTTTGTTTCTCCTTAGTTCAGTGTGAAATGTTAACTGTAGATGTTGAAATAATTGAAATAGTGGTTTAATACAAGGCTTACTAGTGTACTGTTGTCAAGTGAAGGATCATAAAAATTGTTTGAAGCTTTATACTGTTGGTTGTTATCCATCTACCAATTCTACCGATTTAAGTACCTAAGTCAGTGAAGCACATTGACATATATTCTAGTTCATCGTAAGTTTACTGCTTTATTTTGTCCAGGGAAACAAAGGCCCAAAGTCCATTTTACACCAGCAGGAAACAGGTACTAAATCCTGTCTAAATGATTCCTAAGAATGTAGATAGCTATAAATTTCCAAGCTTATTCTAAGATATTTTAAAATCTAATAATTTATTTTAGGAATGATTTTAATTATTATTAAATTAATTCTCTTTTTAGGCAACGTGTTTTGTGGTTAACAGGTACTCAATTCATGCAGTTCTAACCTTTGTTTGTAATGCAGCATTAATGCCTAGAATAGTCGAACAAGAATGTAAATCATGGATTATTTCTAAAATGTTGCCATGCTCATGCTTCCATATTTATAAAACTTTTTTTTTTTTTAATGAGATTTTTTGAAACAAACTATCTGTCAAGCACAAGTCATATGTGCTTCAGGTAGATTGGAGGCTATAAATTTTCTCCCCCTTTCTTCTTTAATATTAAATATGGAGATTTTCTGCAAGAGGCATGCTGTATTAGTTGTCAGCCTGTCATAATCTGTGCTTCCATCTGGACTTTCTGCAGGAGAAAAGGTGATGCAGGATGATGAGTTCACCTGTGACCTCTTTCGCTTTCTTCAATTGCTTTGTGAAGGACACAATTCAGGTTTGTGGGCAGTCTTCCAGATAAGCCAAGGTGGCACTAACTTAAAGATAACTAAAGATAAAAACTCTTCATTGCTGTAAGTTGGGTAGTCTTCATGAAATATTTTGAAATGTAGTGAAGCTGTTAGACAGACTCCAAAGAAAAATATTTAAATGTGATAATTTGTTAGGCTGTTTAATCTGTGTAAACATTGTAGAAAAGGTATTGGTTTCCAAAATTATTTCAATCTTGACCTGACTGGAAAAGGTAGATGATATATAGGAAAATTCATATGGTTTATGACTTCTAGCCAGTTATTGAGAGGAAAAAAAAGTATTTGCATTAGCCATTGGATATATTTATGACCTTACAGTCAGGAATTGTGTAATTATATAGCTTAATTTCATTGTCAAATAACAAAATATATATTAGGTGTTGTACTCTTGGTATTGGTGGAGTAATAAGGATGTAAAATTAATAATAAATATGTAATAAAATTAGTGATAAATATGGACAAGTTAAACTTGTACTGATGGAACAAAACCCGAATTCCTGGCTTGTGTTTTGCTGATGAATTTATACAATCTCTGCAATAAAATGCTGAAACCCTTAAAAACAATTAGTTGAAAAATAAAAATCCATTCCTAGATTATATTTAATCAGAATTTAAGTAGAAATAATTCGTAACTATCACTTAATTAAACATTTATTTGAAATTTTAGATTTTCAGAATTACCTGAGAACTCAGACTGGTAACAACACAACTGTTAATATTATCATTTCTACTGTGGATTACTTATTGAGAGTTCAGGTAGGTTAACTTCTGTACTAATTAAGTAGATGACAAAAATGACTAGCATTTATGCAACCTTTACCAGTACACTGTTTATTTTGAACATAAGGTAAACTGTTCTATGTGTAGACTCTGAATTTCTTAAATTCTTTGGAATATCCTTCAGTAGTTAGTGGTTTCTTGCAACAAAATGTTCTGTTTACAGCAAGATCAAACTTCATCCATATAGCACGACTCTACCAAAAAGAACATGGGGGTAATGGTTGATGGCAAGCAGAATATGAGCGAGCAATGTGCCCTTGCAACCCAGAAAGCCTGGGCTTCATCAAAAGAAGCATTGTCAGCAAGTCGAGTGAGGTGATCATTCCCTCCTAGTCTGTGCACTGTTGAGATCTCGCCTGGTGTACTGTGTCCAGATGTGGAGTCCTCAGGACAGTAGAGACATAGACCTCTTAGAGCATGTCTATAGGAGGGCCACAAAAATGATACAGGGGATGGAACACTTCCCCTATGAGGATGGGCTGAGGGAGCTGGGGTACTTCAGCATGGAGAAGAGAATACTCTGGGGAAATCTGAAAGCAGACTTCTCAATATATAAAGGGTGTCAGGCTCTTTAGCAGGGTCTGTTGTGATAGGACAAGGGGAAGTGGTTTCAGACTAAACAAGGAGAGATTTAGGTTGGATGTAAGGAAGAAGTTTTTTTTTAAGATGAGTGGTGAGGCACTGGAACAGCTTGCACAAAGAGGTGGTGGATATCCTATCCCTGGAGACACACAAGGTCAGGCTGGATGGGATTCTGGGCAGTTTGATGTAGCTGTAGGTTTCCCTGTTCATTGCAGGGGAGTGGACTGCATGACCTTTAAGTGTTCCTTTAAATTCAGATGATTCTGTGATTCTATGATAAGGCATTGTCTTTTAATAGAGGAGCACATACACGTAATAACTTTGTTAATTGTAGCCCATTTTGGAACTGTCAGTGGTTTATGGGCTGGTTCAGCCCAGTTCCATGACTAATGGGTTGGAGGGACCCACGGACCCATGCCATGGGAGAGGGGAACAGAGAAAATGTAGGGAGGTGGGCCTAAACACAAAACAGAGGCAATGAGCTAAGGGAGAAAAACTAATCTACTAAATATGATATCTTAATGCAAGGTAACACGATATAATACAATACAATTGGAATGGAGGCTAATAAATAAAATAAAATGAGAGAGAGAGAGTGTGTTCAAAAATGAAAGCCTTTCTCTAATGCTGGAGGTGAGATGGCTAGAGAGCATATGCCACAAAGTCAAGCAGTAAAACAAGTGGCATCTTGTGATTACAGTTTTATGTTTCCCTCTAAATGGGAAACAGAACAGTGAAAAACTTCTGGGATATGTAGTTCTTCTCTTCTGAGAACGAGGTACCCTGAAATATTGAGAGTCCACAGAACTCTCTTCCAGTACATTACACGATGTTATGATGTGGAATACTTTTAACAAAAAATCATATAGCCATAACAGGGGAAAGGCTGTAATTCTCTTAACGGTTTCTGTTGTTTTAATGTTGTTTCATTGCACTGTAAGATTAAAAAGCTATTGTCAACTGTTGTGTATGCAAATATGTAAATAGAATCTGTTAACCAACCAGCGCAGGCAGAAGGTTGGTAGGTGCTAAGGAAGTGCACAGATCAATGTATACGATTGTTGACTGACTCTAGTTTCAGCCAGCTGTTTTTCATCCATATGCTGATTAAGTCTGACTACTGGTCTGCTATATGCATGGCACGAAGTAAAGCATAGGAATAGTGCATCATTTCCTAATGGATGTATAGATTCATAGATTCATTAGGTTGGAAAGGACCTACAAGATCATCTAGTCCAACCATCCTCACACCACCATACCTACCCTTCAAGCTACTAAATCAAATCCCTTAGCATGTATGTTGGGGTGAGGGGGAGGAAAGCAGAAGGCTACTTTAAAAACCTTTCAAGCCTCTACTTTGAAGTTTCTCCTTGATCTTTAAATATGAAAGCTTACCATTATTACCAGTAGTAGTAAATCACTGTACATGATACTCAATCTGCATTGTTTCATTTTATTTACCTAGCTACATTTTCTCTTAAACTGTTTGTGTATTGTGACTAAGAATTCTAATCTATGAAAATAAGTTTTCTTTAAGTTGCTGCTGTTATCAGTGTTGCTATTTATCTTCACACATTCTGTAGAAGTTGTAGTGGTAATACAGTGATTTCTATTCCATTGCTTGCTTTGTTGAAACTTTTATGAGGTTTCCTTTAGGGAAGACAGAAACATACAACTTGCATACAAAATTACTTTTGTTCCCACTATTGAATGAGTATCAAGCACAGAGTATAAAGAGAAATTCTTTAATTAACAGCATGCAACATCAGAGTAGTACTGTGTTCTCCTGTTCAAAATGCAAACAGTTGCAATTCTAATAGCAGATGCCAGCTGATCTCATTCTTTTTTTCTTTCTCCTTTTTTTCTTTTTCTTTTGTGTGTGCGTGTGTGTGTGTGTGTTTATGGATTTTGTTGCTTTGGTTCTTGTTCTTTTGGTTATTTCATTGTTTTTATAAATTTTCTTGAGATGAAACTTCTTGAAGTAATACTTGTCAAACTGTGAGGAATCACTTAAAAACATAAGCCAATTACTTTTCAGAACTATACTCCTAGCTAATATTTTTCTGATCTTTATGAAGTATTGATTAGAGAAACTTTGATCATATAATCTCTTTGTTCTTCTCACAACTGTTTTTAGGAGTCCATTAGTGATTTCTATTGGTATTACTCTGGGAAGGATGTTATTGATGAACAAGGACAACGAAATTTTTCCAAAGCAATTCAGGTTGCAAAACAGGTTTTCAATACTCTCACGGAGTATATCCAGGTAAAATATTTTGTTGTAATTTTATGGAGTTGTAAGAAAACGGGGAATACTTCAGATGTAGAAATAATATAGATAGAATAAAGTGCAGATATGATATAGATGAAATTATACTTCAAAATGATTTTAGAACATTTATTCAAGTGACGTTTAGTGTTGCTGACACTACTCTTCTGGGGCCTTAGTAGTTCAGTCAAGTTTACGCTTACTAGTAAATAATAATTCTTTGGATGTTTACAAGGTGCAGATACTGTGGTGGGGAAGATGGGACTTGCTGATCCTTGAGGTCCCTTCCAGCTCAAGCCATTTTATAATTCTGTGACAGTGGGATGGATTTTTTAATTAAGTAATTATGTCTCAGGCAGCTTTGAGTTCCTTGCAACAAATAAAAAAATTAAATGTTTACCTGAATGATAATCTGAAAAATGATTTTAAAAAAATCTTGTACACATTATATAGAAGCATGATAGCTCTGGGTTGAATAAATATGAGTAGCAGCAACTTCTATGCATGTGTAAATGTTTTTATTGTGTGTATGTGTGTATATATATATATGGCAAATCACAAGAGGTATTGTTAGCTAGCAGATCTTTTATGTACTATTTTCTGAGGTTTCAAAAGATTTTGTAATTGTGTTTTCTGGAAGTTGGAATTTTTGGAATAATATTTTTTTAACACTGTTCTACAAGTAGAATTTGCTGGAAAAGAAAGTCAAACCAACAAATCAGTAATCTTAGTCTCTAATCTGTTATAACAATTTTACATCAGTACTGTATGAGGTTATTTCTAATTTACAAGTAGGGAAGCATCAGCTTGAATATTTGTACTTCTCTAACATTTGTAGCTTAAAGTTGGTAATAGTTAAACCATACTTTTTGTTCTTCTGAACTGTAAATTGGCACTTGGCTAAAGAAGGGTCAGAATGGCTGTTAGCAATAGCTCATAGTTGGTGTTGTTATGAAATAGGTAATTCTACTTATACTTCTATCAATACATTTTTAAAAGGACAGACCCCCTAGTATGCCTGTATGTCTGTCTTTGCTTTTTTTTTTTTTTTATTTTTTTTATTGAGTTTCTTGTTGATAAAATCTGCTTTTTTTTTTTTTTTTTTCCCTTGTTGCCTTGTTAAAAATAGGGACCATGTACTGGGAATCAGCAGAGTCTGGCACACAGCAGGCTATGGGATGCTGTAGTTGGCTTTCTTCATGTATTTGCTCACATGCAGATGAAGCTGTCTCAGGTATCTTTTTGGTTTTCCTTTTTAAGTTAATCACTTTTTAGTAAAGATGAACTGTTTTGTTCCTGTGTTTGAGTAATTAATAACAGCAGTTGATAGTGGAGGCAAGAGGAAAAATAATGAAAACAAAGGAAATAATAATGAAAACATTTTGGAGCATAAGCTATGGAATTACAGTGGATGTGAATAGCAGGCCTCTAAAAGGATTACTGACCACAGTTTCAAAGCAAAATAAATGAAGCTGAAAATGAAATATATCATCTGAAATCAGAAAAGAAAAAAAAAAAAAAAAGAAAAGAAACAACAAGCTGCAGTGTTTCCTATGTCTCATTTTCTTCAATTTTGCACAAGCCTTTTATCCAGGACCTATCTTCCCCGTTTAGGTGCCTGGTTCAAAGCAGACATCTAAGCCTTTTCTATTCTCAGTAGAGAAAAAATGCAATTAATCTTTAGAATGAGTAAATAGTTTTGGATGCGGTATTCTTTTCATGAACTACAGAATATATGGGAGACTAGCGCTAACAGCTCTGTAGAGGACTAAAGTTAGATGAGAAGAATCCTATCCTTAAACACTGTGTTTTTCAACTTCTTAATTAAAAAAATAGAAAAATAAAATAAATAAATAAATAAATAATAATAATAAAAAAACACGATTCAGTTCACCTTAGATTATGTATTTCTAATTGAAGTTAGTTATCCTCAGTTTTTTAAATAATTTGATGTTTTCAGAGAATAGTGTTGTAAGTATGAAAGGCTTCAGCTGTTAAGCAGTAAAACTCTGAAGGATATGAAGTTTTAGATTTACTTATTTGATAATGCAGACCAAGTATCCATGTTATTTGTATCCACGTTCTTTGAATGTGTTCTACAGATTAAAATAGTGTGGTTTCAATAATCTTGTTCCTTGCCCTTCAAAGTTTACACTTTGGAATGAGTCAGTTACTTAGGTCTGCAGACTTTCTGCTTCAGATCTTCTCAATTCTTACAGTTAAATAGATGACACCCTCTAGTAGATTGCATAATGTTGAAAGCTGTTTTTCAAAGTAATGCATTGAATTTCTGCTGAAGTTTATTTCCAAATCTTTGTACATACTATCATGGTTTTGGAATATCTTTATTATATTCAGAACAGAAAAAAAGTGATTTGGTAGGACACAGTGGTGACTATTGTGCTTTCTTCGTGAGCCACTAAAGCAGCAGGGAAAGTGATACTTAAGTAGTTAAAGCCAGTCAAACACTTGTAAAGCTAGTTTCTGATTATGAAACCTGATGTGATTATCAGGATCTGGTTCCAGAGCAATGACAACTTCATAGTTTGAGCTGTGCCCTGCATGACTTCTTGCAATCTTTTAGCAACTGCATCTGGAAAATTATTATACTCACCCTGCCACTTCAGACAAAGCCAAGAAGCTTTACTCAAAAAGATTCATAGTAGTGTGTGGAATTACTCACGCTCTCCTGCATAACAGAAACAGCATGCTCCAAATGTATTATAAGTGGAGATGGCGTCTTTCTCTTGTGCTGAGCTTGCTTTACTTCTTTTTGTAATCATGTTACACTTTGAGCTGTATATGCTGCTGCCCTGATTGTTTTTGCAAGGCTTCTAGGCTGAGAGCTTAATTACATCAATAGCAGTGCTATTTCAAATGTCATTAATCATTACAGAAGCATTGCCTATGGGCTTGATGTATCCACTTATTGCTTTATTATCCCTTTTAATAATAATGACCTCTTAATTTTTAAGTCTTATTTTTACAGGCTGTTATTTGCATGAACATAGATGAATGTCAAGGAAGTCAGTAGATGTCTTATATGTATTGTGTTCATTATTTAGGATTCCAGTCAAATTGAATTACTGAAAGAATTAATGGATCTTCAGAAGGACATGGTTGTCATGTTGCTGTCTATGCTGGAAGGTAGGTAAAATTCAATTTATTTTGTTTTCTTTCACAGTTATTTTAGCAACATTTTTACTTTTGTGTTTTTCTTTGTTCAAGAAACAATGCTTCATTTTCCTTTATAATTTTAATTTTCATGCAACGGTTGTGAGATGAGATGTTAGGTCTTGAATTGTATGAGAGATTTCTATAGTGTAGTTGATATAATTTATATTACTTCTGCATGTCATTATGTAAAATCCAGCTGTAGCAGAAGTTATACTTTGTTTCTCTGAACTTGGCTTATCTTTTGGCTTTAAGTGAGAAGTTCCACTGTTTTCCTAAATTCTATGAATTGAACAAATTATCATATTATTAACTGCTTTAATATATTGCAATTATTTTTATAGCAATCTTAGCCATAAATAATTGGCTTCAATTCTCTTAGTGACTAAGTTTAGAGTCCTTTAAAACTAGTAACTAAAAACTGTCATTCCACTGAGAATGTCATTGTTGTCAAGAAATATATTTATGCAGTTCCTGTCTGGCTTCATATTAGCAGACTAACAGTAGACTATCAGTAGTATTTGTTTAGAAATACACAAACAACAGACAATTGAAAAATTGTTTCTTTTTTCTTTTTTTCATGTATGTTTATTGTCTTGAAAGAACTAGGAGAGCAGCAAATGCAGCCTAAATTGCAGTGTAATATGGGTTGCTGCTGTTTACTCACATGAGGTCATCTGAGAAACAAAATAAATTCTTATACATAGACAGCATTCCATGAGGGACATGTTGAACTATTCATCCTCACTAATATGGCTATTGTTCTGTCTGACACTACAGTAAAATGTGTAGTGTTAGCAATGAAAAGTTGCCCATGTTTAGTAATTTATTAAATGTAACAAATGTGCGTCTCTATGACTTGTTTGTTCTTTCCTTCTCTGATGACAAATACTCAATCACTTACATTTTCTCCCAATCCTTAGGATAGCAGTATTAGTAAAAGATTTCTGATTTTACAGCTGGTTTCCTCCTAAGAGTGTGTTAGTCAGTGGTTTATCAATCGTTCTCTTTTCTGAAATATTTGCTGCTATCAGTATCTCTAACTTCATGTTATCATATCTAGGTAACGTTGTGAATGGAACTATTGGCAAGCAAATGGTTGATATGCTTGTGGAATCATCCAACAATGTGGAGATGATTCTGAAGTTTTTTGATATGTTCTTGAAACTGAAGGATTTGACTTCCTCTGATGCATTCAAAGAGTATGATCCTGATGGCAAAGGAATTATTTCAAAAAGAGATTTCCACAAGGCAATGGAAAGCCATAAGCATTACACCCAGTCCGAGACTGAATTTCTGCTGTCTTGTGCTGAAACAGATGAGAATGAGACTCTGGACTATGAGGAGTTTGTGAAACGATTCCATGAGCCTGCCAAAGACATTGGTTTCAATGTTGCTGTTCTCCTGACCAACCTCTCCGAGCACATGCCCCACGATACTCGCTTGCAAACTTTTCTTGAACTGTCAGAAAGTGTGCTGAACTACTTTCAGCCTTTCCTTGGACGGATAGAAATCATGGGCAGTGCAAAGCGCATTGAACGAGTGTATTTTGAAATAAGCGAGTCAAGTCGTACTCAGTGGGAAAAACCTCAGGTAAAAGAGTCAAAGAGACAGTTTATATTTGATGTTGTAAATGAAGGTGGGGAGAAAGAAAAGATGGAGCTTTTTGTTAATTTCTGTGAAGATACCATCTTTGAAATGCAACTGGCTGCCCAAATCTCTGAGTCAGATCTGAATGAAAGATCAGCAAATAAAGAGGATAGTGAGAAAGATAAGCCTGATGAACAGGATCCTGGAATGGGTTTCTTCTCACTTGTAACAATGAAGTCAGCATTATTAGCACTCAAGTATAATTTAATGACTCTTATGAAAATGCTCAGCATGAAGAGTCTAAAGAAACAGATGAAAAAAGTCAAGAAAATGACCATGAAGGACATGGTTATGGCTTTATTTTTTTCCTACTGGAGCATTTTAATGGGTTTATTACATTTTGCCTGTAGTGTCTTCCGGGGCTTCTTTCGTATTGTATGCAGTTTGCTGCTTGGAGGAAGTTTAGTAGAAGGAGCAAAGAAAATCAAGGTGGCTGAGCTCTTAGCTAATATGCCAGATCCTACTCAGGATGAAGTGCGTGGGGAAGGAGAAGAGGGGGAGAGGAAGCCAGCAGAAACTGCATTGCCTACAGAAGACTTGACTGATTTGAGAACTTTATCAGAGGAGAGTGATCTACTCTCAGATATATTTGGTTTGGATTTGAAACGAGAAGGTGGACAGTATAAATTGATCCCTCACAATCCAAATGCTGGTTTGAGCGATTTACTGAGCACTCCTTCTGTAGCACCAATGCCTGAGACGCAGGAAAAAGTCCAGGTAACTATGCCTTTTATTTGTGCTGTATGTTTCACTTTTTTGTATGTGAAATATGGTCTTGAAACAAAACTTGCATCTATTTTTGTGTGGCTTTTGTTGCACTTTCTAGGGAATCACATGTAATCACTAAAGTTTACCTTCTCTGACATCATAAACCGGAATGCTTACAGCTTTCTTTAAATACCTGTTAATTTGGTTTGTATATAATTCAGGGCTAAAGCAAAGGATTATTTTTTTAACTCAGAGCCTCAACTGTTTAAAAAAACCTCCCAAAGTTAGCATTTTGCAGACTATATATATATTTTTAAATAACTCTATCCTATATAACAGTGTTCAACAGAAACTTAAAAAAAAAATCTATCTCTAGGAGCAGGTGAAAGAAGATGAAAAGGAAGAAAAGGAAGAAACAAAATCTGAACCTGAAAAAGCAGAGTATGTATAACTCTAACCAATGATCTTACAAATTCGTATCACTGAAAAATCTACTTGATTTATACCTACTTCTTTGCCTATAATTTTGTTTCCATTCACATTCCACAGTTGTTTTTTTTAATCCATCTTCATCATCAAGACTCATTTGCAAGTGAAGTCAATATAAATAACTTCACTCAAAGTTTTTGTAAATGTAGGTTTCAGTGAAATGAGTATACTTTTTAAAAATGTATTGAATCTGATAAATCATTTTTTACAGGTCTGTTTTAATTTGGCTTAATTTTATCTGTTCGTTTAAGGTTTTCTTGGCAATTATGAAAATGAGAAGAAAATTTCTAGGAAAATTTGCAGGAGCTTTTCTCTCCAAAGTGATTATCTGTCAGTGGTAGAAAGACGGAATCTGTTTTGCTCATCCCATTTACTATTGCATACTTTGAGCTATTTGGATTTTGCATAAAGCTTATTATTCCATTACGGTTTTAATGAATTACTGAATTCTTGCACATTTGCATGGGGATCATTAGCATTTGGAAAATAATAATTTGAGGTTTTTTAAGACATGGTAAAATCTAACGTTAATGAGATTACTGAGAATAAAGAAGCAAATTATAGGACTTGGTTTTAAGCAGTAAAAACATGGCACTCCATTTCCCCCCCCCCTTTTTTTTTTTATGGTTCTTGGTAAGTTTATGGTTCCTGTTGCTGATATATCACTTTCAAAATTCCAAATTCGTCTCTTACTCTCAAGTTACCTCCATATTGCCCTCCTGGGGTGACAAACTTCCAAAAATTAATATTCTTCTTTGTAATCAGTACAGCAAATTCCTAATGCACCCTATAGAGCTTTGTAAAGGCAAGTCTTTCTGACTTTTGAAGTTCATTGTTGATTGTACTGCTTGGCTATGTGAGTTGCAGCGATACCTGCATTCTTTGTAAAGAGCGCAAGCGCCTGATGCCGTCAGCTGCCCTGAAGCCACCCCTAGTGTAAGATAAACTTTCAAGTGAAAGTTTGCTGAGAATATCCTACTACGAAGCAGTGTAGGACATTAGTTATTCTGTGTGTAGATAGTAGATAGATTAATAATGTAACATGCAAGTTGCCTCTCACCCTGATATGGCCTCAAATGGTCTTCTGTGATTCTTTAATCTATCATGATGTCGAGACTCATTCGCTTCCAAAATAATTCTGATTTCCTAAGATCTTGTGCTTCAAGAAGGCAGCCTACTGGCTATGATTTTCTGTTAGCATCATGGTGATAATCACAGACTGTAATGCTGTCAAGCTTTTTAATTCCTCTCTCCTCCTGGAGGGGATGCTTACATTGTCCTCAGCTGGACAGAAATGCACAAGTTAAAACATGAGTCTTGGTTTGTAAATACAAGAAAAAACACTGTTCTTTGGTTTGCGTGAGAATAAGATTGTTCAAGTGCATGAGGTTGGATGGGAGCATGGAGACAGCTGGACAGGCAATTGCCCGTGCTGGTATGAGCTGCACAATTATGAAGCAGAGCTTCAGGTAATAAGTTTGGAAGGTTCTTGTTTACCTGCTTCTACCAGTTAGAATTGCTAACTTCAAGGTTGCATACCAGTAAGTTAAATTATCAGCTATCTGTAGATTTAACCAGACTGTCACAATTGCCAGCGCTTTATGCTGAAGATGGAAACCTGTACTTGTGACTAACCTGTATGCACTGCATGAATCATGACTACTTGAGCCAAATAAAAGGATGCAGTGTCCTCTCATAGGGTGTAGTTTAGTTATTTTTATGTTAATTTTATTGTAATGTTATTTTGGTTTCAATCGTATCTTAAGAGGAGAGGATGGAGAAAAAGAAGAGAAAGCAAAGGAAGACAAAGCAAAACAGAAATTAAGACAGCTTCATACTCACAGATATGGAGAACCAGAAGTTCAGGAATCAGCTTTCTGGAAGAAAATCATTGCGTATCAACAGAAGCTTCTGGTAAGTTGTTTTCTACCCTCTGACCTTACACGTTAGGAGGGATAGGTACCACAGAATTATTGTACCAAATTGAAGAAGACAAATGAAAAATGAAAAAGACCTGATAAGTCTAATTGATTCTTCTATCCACAGTCATTCATAAATAAGATATAAAGGCAGAGGTTAATCTGGATCGCTAAGTGAAAAACAAAGCAAAACTGCAAACACAACAAATAAAATAAAATAAAATAAAAAAGCCGCTGCTTACTCACTCTCCCCAGAAAAGGCCAGGGAGAGGGTTGGAAAGTCAGAACAGTGAGAACTCAGGGATTGAAATAAAAACAGTTTACTAGCAATGCAAAAGCTGCACATGCAAGCAAAGCAAGTAATTCTTTTCCTACCTTCGATCTGCAGCTAGGTGTTCATCCACTCCCAGGAAAGCTGGGCAAATCATGTTTAACAGCTTTTTTGGAAGACAAACACTATCACTCTGAACATCCCTTGCTGCCTCCCTTTTTCTCCTAGCATTTATTGCTGAGTGTGTGGGGGTAAATTAGATATCACTTATCCCAGTTTTGGTCAGCTGTCCTGGCCTTTGTCCCCCCTCGGCTCCTTATGCACTCCCAGCTCCTTGCTGGCATGTCAACACAAGAAATAGAACAGTCCTTGGCTCTGGGAAAACACTGCTCATCAACAACTAAAAACATTGCTCTTACAGTCACCACTATTTTTATTAAAAATTCCAAATATAGCATCTTATGAGCCTTTATGATCCCAGCCAAAATCATAACAAAACAGCGATTTCTCAGGTGTAAAAAGCAAATGGAAGAATAATCACATATTGGGAGTATACAGTGACCTACAACCATAGAATGTTACAACTAGTAAAGTTAACCTCTCAAAGATAAAAACAACATAATATCTGCCTTCTTTTAAATATTTACGGTCATCTTAGTGATATGTTGTTAATTATATGGTGAGAGATAAGGGGAACAAGTTAAGTGGGAGAAGGAAGTGCATTTGCAAAATTGGGAGTAAATTTTCTTCAATTTTTTATGTTTTTCTGATAGCACTATTTTTAATCTTGAAATTTTTCCCTTTTTATAAAGTGTTAGTTATTTTTTTTTTTGTTACTTTATAGATAATTGGAAAGTTATAGACAGACTATAGGTATTGAATTTCTTTGAAGGTGACTTATAAGGAAGACATATGTTGTGAAACTTCTTTAAAATGAAGTGGCCCAACTGACAAGATGAAATGGCTGTAAATTTAGATATTGTTTTGAAACTTAAATGATCGGTCCACCTTAAAACATAGCAAGAATTTCCTCACTGGAAAAAGATTTTTCTCAAGATTCCTGTACTTCAACTTTTATTTATGTTGTTCTTAAAACTAGAAAGGATGGAAGAACATGAAATGTTTATTTATTGCATAGGTTTCCAGTGTTCTGCCATTGAAAGCACTAAAGAAAACTAGCGTGGCTGATATCTTACATATCGTATGGTCTGACTGACTGAAATCATGAGAAATTCTGAAGCAGAGTGTGAAAAAATAACTTCTTTTTCATATTGGGACTAAACATTCATCACACTTCTCATAATTTATTGGTTGTATAGGTTAGTTTCCCTAAAATAATGCTTAATAAGGAATTTCAGATTGTGGTATTGTTATTAGGCAGAGTGTATTTATGTTTTATTTGTGTTTTCAGAACTATTTTGCTCGAAACTTCTATAACATGAGGATGTTGGCATTGTTTGTTGCCTTTGCCATCAACTTCATCCTGCTTTTTTATAAGGTATGGTTATCACACTGTTGCTTTTAAAGTTGCATTCTGAAAAACATTCGGGTTTTGTAGACTGTGTTCGATTGTAAAAACAAACAAACAAAACAAAAGAACTGCCAACCTAGCACATGTTTGTCAAGGTCTGTACTAAAATTAATACAACTCAAGATTTTCCTGATTCAACAATTCAATTCTGTTCTGTTGAAAGAACCCTACTCATAAAGATTGTATGCAGCAAGGTCAGGAGTTCATGGGGTTTCTTCCAGTAGGGCTGTACCCTTTCTTGAATTCAAGGTGGGAAATTCAGCATGGTTCACACTTGCAATGGGATGAGAGTAAAAGCAAATCAACACTCTCATAGTTTAGTGTGACAAGATGAAGTGGTCAGTGTGAAATATTTCCTATGGACAGTTTTCTGAGAAGAAGAAAAAAGCAAACAAAACATTTCCTCATAATTTTGTTGTTTTTGATGAGATAATTTTCAGTTTTACTATTTAGTTTGTAGTAGTTTAAAACATCTGTCAAAGGAATACACCTGTAATATTAAGATTTAAGTGATTTAAACAGGTCTCCACCTCTGCTGTCACAGAAGAAAAGGAAGTTCCTGTAGTGTCTACTGGAGAGAATATGAAGATGGACAGCTTGGAGAGTGACAGCCAGAGGGTCATTGCAGTGCATTATGTCCTGGAAGAAAGCAGTGGCTACATGGAGCCCACACTACGGATTTTGGCCGTTCTACACACAGTCATCTCCTTCTTCTGCATCATTGGGTATTACTGTTTGAAAGTAAGAAATACTCAACATTGTTTTTTTCTTCTAGCTTTTTTCTTAAACAAGTTGAGAAATCATATAAATACTATTCTGCTAATGTAATCTGCAACAAAAACTGAGTTAGGTGAATTGTGAATTCAGAAGATTCCAAGTGAGAGCCTGATTTGCTGGTCTGGGGTTGGATTGTAGAATCAGTGTTTCCACATTTACTGGGTCAGGCAGACAATTATAGCAGCAACATATCAGGAACTTTTTTGTGACTGTCAAACAGTGAACAGTCACGTGGAGTGTCTGTGTTACTGGTCAGTCAGCTGGGTCATTTATGAAATATACAGTACTTTTGAGTACAACTGCTGTGTGTTACAACAACACCTTTTTCATACAAGCTCTGATAATTGTGTTTGAGCAGGAACTTAAGCCTTTTCTAAAGGAGTGCCTTACAGAAGATCTCTGTTAGGTTGGTAAAAAATTAAAGATGATGCCTTACAAAAAAAACCGTTGCTTCTGTTTTGGGAAGATCAAATGCCATGCATCTCTGGAGCCAGAATGAATATATCTGGGATGAAAATTTCCCCATTTTTATACTCTTTCCCAAGCAAGCAGTGTAGGTCAAAATGCAAGTGAGGGTATTACATTACTTGGACCTTTATTCTGCCCCAATATGGCTGCTTATTTGTCTTTACAAGTATAATTTACAATTAAGATTTTATATGGCCCTTGATATGTCTTTTCTTCATTTAATGTGTAATAATAATAATAATTTTTCTATGCCAGAAAGGTACATCATGCTGTTACATTGTTTGTTTTTCCTCTATAAATTTTCTCTGCAGATCAGTAAATTCTAAAGACATTTTCCAGTTTTTCTAGTTGTCTTGAAGAATAAAAGCTCAGATTTCTTACTATGGAGATGATCTCTTCTACTTCACAGCTTTTTGTACTCTTGAACTCTTAATATACTTTCCCAAAATATTCTTTACAACTACATTTATTATCTGATTAGGAGTGATAGATATTCTTTATAATAAATAATGACAGTGCATTCATTCCAATTCTGAAAGTGAGGAAATGACCAAATGTGGTTTCAGTCTCTGTCTTTGGAGATGCATTGATTTCAGTATTAAAAATATTTCTAACTGCAGTTCTGTGTATGTTTGCTTCTGGAAAGTGTTCCACATGAAATTCACTACATTTTTCTCAGTTATATGAAAATAAGATCAGTACTGTTACTGTATGTAATACAATAACCATCTTAATTTAGTCTAATTTTCATTATTATTTTTTCAGTATACCCATGACAAGTCTTGACTAGTCATTCAGACACCATTGCAATGTGGATGCATTTTGAGGACCTGTGAAGTATTTACAGCAGGATTTATTTTCAAAAGAAAAACTTAATGAAGCAATTCACTGTACATGTTAACACAGCAAAGCATGCATTTCCATTGGTAGCAGACTTCTATGTAAAAAACACTATAATCAGACCTCTAGTTACCTCTCTTCTCAGAATGCATTTTCGATTGTCATCCAAAATATGAAAACAAGTTGTAAGAAAAGCTTGCTTCTTGCTGTTTAGGTGTCTTTGCTGGCAAAGAAGCACAGATAACAAATCAAATGCACAGAATGTGAACAGTGTTTATGGATTTTACTTCTAACTGCACACAATCTGTTCTCCATGCTATGAAACTTCAATAATTCTTTAAAAAATGAAAGGCAATGTCTAACACCCCTAGGTGCCAAAATGTAATCCAAAAGTGTGATCCCAAATGAATATTTTAGAACTAGAATTTCTAAGAATTTTAGGATTTATTTTCTTTTAATATTTATTTTAGCTCTTTTTTAGGACTAGTTCTAATAGTTCCATGGAACTGTGCAACTATGTTTATTCGAAGGACTTTCAGACTTTTTTGGCCGTTTCATTACAACTGTGCAATATTCTCTTAATTCTGTGATTCTCAACTGGTTCATGTACACCTATAACTTCAGAGTGTTTTGAGCAGTTGTCAATTCTTTTAATTTGTTGAACGATTATTTTATACATGCTTCATTTTTTAATTTTTCTAAATAAGCAGACTTTCCTCTGAGTGTTCAGATATTTCAGTATATTTTTAACTAATTTCTGATGTTTTATCAACTGCAGGTCCCACTGGTAATTTTTAAGAGAGAAAAGGAAGTAGCAAGGAAATTGGAATTTGATGGGCTGTATATCACTGAACAGCCCTCAGAAGATGATATTAAAGGGCAATGGGATAGACTTGTAATCAACACACAGTGAGTTTTTGTTTAGTCTATCGTTATAGTTTTGTAAGGAATTATTATTTATTGTCATTGTTTAGCTGTAACAAAAGAGGGGTGACCAGCACAAGGGTGGTAATTGTCACCCTCTTTTATTCCCCTGTGAAGCCTTTCTAGGAACATTACTTTTGAAGCAGTCTACATATTAAAGAGGAAAAGAAAAAAAAAAGCACAAGTAAATTCTTATGACATTATCATCTTATGGTGATGATTGTTGCTGTCAGTTCAAGTGAGCTATGGCTTGGGTACTTTTATTGTCTCTTGAATGCTCTCCATAGGGAAAGTATTTAAAAGTCTAACTCTTTGCCTGTTTGAATTGTGACTCAAATGCTTTTGAACTTTATCTGGTTGCCATTAGCTCAGTTGAGCTCTTGCAGACATTGTATTGTGATAGACTCAATGCCATTTAGTAACTTCCATTCCAGTGTCTACCTGAACTGCCAGATGGTGATAGCAACACAGTCTCTTAGAAACAAATCAGTATATAATTCCTATATCTTAGTAAGTATTCTATCTCTTCACAACCATCTAAAATGTCAGTGTTTATGGGCTGATTTGACCTAGTTCCATGATGAATGGGATGGGGGACCTACAGATCCATGCCCTGGGAAAGGGGAAAAGGGCAGGGAGATGGACCTTAAAACAAAACAGCAGTAACGATCTGAGGAGGAAAGCTAATTTACTAAATAAGATATTGGAATGCGAAATAACACAATGTAATACAATATAATTGGAATTGAAGCTAATAAATAAAATAAAATGAGAGACTGTCTAAAAACTGAAGGCTTTACTCTAATGCTGAAGGCAAGATGCCTAGGGAGCATGCATTGCTGGTTTGAGCCAAAAGGGAAGAGAGATGTCTCGTGACATATGAATGGAAAACAGTAACAGAACAGAGACACAATATCTTCTGAGGTATGTAGTTCTCCTCTGAGACAGGTATATCTGGAACTATTGATGATCCACGGAATTGGAGCGTGAACACAAATGGGAGTTTGTGATGTTATGATGTGGAATACCGATAACAAAAATCTTAAAACCCTAATAGCTCTTTCTACATCTGTGTTTTTCAGATCTTTTCCAAACAACTACTGGGACAAATTTGTGAAAAGAAAGGTAAGACTTATTTTCAAAAACATATGTGAAATTAAAAGAAAGCTTTAATGCAAGTTTTTTTACATACTTGTATGTAAACCAGAAATTTCAAATACATTCATGGAATTCTATAGAGATGTATATACTTGTTTGTATATTACAGCATACATAAATAGTTTTGTCTCTGTGAATCTAATTGCTGCACTCACATCCCTATATGCACGTACAGGCACACAGTATAGAGAGTTCCTCAATCACTAAAGAGTTAGTAATTTTATAAGGAGATAAAATAGATTGAGATGATTAGATGTAGGGCATAGCATAACAACATAACTGACCATCAAATGATAGACACCCTACTGGCCCTTTTTGTTCCCTGTGCTCCTCTGGCTTGTGGAGATTGGCCTTTGACATAATCTTTGGCTGAATAACTGTTCTGCACAGTGACAAGTGCCTTCAGATACAGTAATTTGAAAATTATGTTTTGTTTATTTACTGCTTCTCTTGAATTTTTCCTCCTAATTTTAGGTCATGGATAAATATGGTGAGTTCTACGGCCGTGACAGAATCAGTGAGCTATTAGGAATGGACAAAGCTGCTCTTGATTTTAGTGATGCTAGAGAAAAGAAGAAACCAAAGAAGGATAGCTCCTTATCTGCTGTGTAAGCATTTTCTTCATTCGGCTTTGATTTCTTATTACTATTATTATTAGTAGTAGTAGTAGTAGTACTATTATTGTTGTTTTGTTATTATTATTATTATTTTGTTTGTTTATTTTGGTCTGGTTTCAGGGTTTTTTTTTTGTGGTTTTTTTTGTTGGTGGTTAAAACTGTGAATGCAAAGTTTGTAATTTAGGTTTGAATTTTCTTACTGTATGACTTCTCTTTATATCAGAAAACAGCTATATAAGAAAAAACAATTCATAAATTGAATCACATGGTGAATTAACTCATTATAGAGAACTTACAAAAAAAAGAATCCACTTTTCTAATGTATGATGATTCAGTTTAGTGCACTGCTACTTGAAAACATTACATTCTGTTCTAATATTGTTGATATAACTGGGCTGGAAAACTCATATTTGTGGTTTTCTCAGCTCAACCAGAATAAAAAAGACAAAACAGGCACTGTACATGTTGATTTCAAGGAAATGGTGGAATATATTTAAGTGATATTGATAGTGACTAGTAAAACATTGGAAGTTGGATAATTAGTTTTCACATCTTTTCATAATTAGTTTTCCCTAAACTACATACTTGTTTGTACTTGCCAGACATCAGAAAAATCTCCTAGACATTGAAGTAGTCAGAATAATAGTATTCATTTTCATTCTTACAGAAGAGAGAGAGATTCTCAACTTTTAGAGAGCACTTTTAGTTCTGTAGAGATTCTTCTGTAAGGGAATATGCATAATTTTCTATAATGGTAGCACTTACCAGTGTATTTATAAGAAACATATGAAATAGGTGACAGGGCTGCTAGCAGATGAGAACTGCACTGTGGCAAGGGCTGTTTTTGAAAAGATGAAACTAATAATTGAAACTGGAAGAGTAAAACCAAGAAAAAAAGTTGACATAAAAAAATAAAAATATAGTGCTAACATCCATAGGCTCTGTGGCATTGCAGTACTATATAAAGTTTAATCAAGTGGCAGAATTAATTTTCAGAAAACTTTCTTTCCTGCTCTTTTGCTGTTGAATAGTAGAATCCATGCTTGAATTTAGAAAAGTCTTTTTTTTTTCTTTTTAAATTTCTTTGTTATTACTGATAGAAAAAGGCAATCAAACTGCTTAATCTTCACTGTGTGCTCATGCTCTTATTTAGGGAGAAAATTAAAATAATATATTTGTTGATATTCTTGGAAAAAATGAGACCAAAATGAAGCAGTGGGAGAAGACTGATGATATGCTTATTTTAGAGTCATACCTTTCTGTTATATTTCCAATGTCTGCTTTATTTCATATACATTAACAGCAACAAAAATAAATTATGATTTTTTGCACCTTTCAACACTCTTCTTGGAGAAATAATTGCATACTTATATCAGATGAATGGGCTGTGGGGAAAACAAACAACTGTGACAGAGGCTTGCAGAAAATCACATTCTTCAGAAATCTACATTTATCTAGTTTATACCACCTTAAAAACTGCATACTTGTGAAGCTACCCAAACTCAAGCATCCTCTGGATTCAGTATTTAAATATTTGCTGCACAACAAAGAGTGTAGCATCAGTAGAAGCAGTCCTCAAGCTCAGTTGGGTTCAGTGTTAACAGATGAGTTCCCTTATGACAGGATGGCTTTGCATTGTAGACATTGATCAGCTCCACATCTGATGACTCCAAAATAGAGTGTAGTAATTTATTTTTCTGCTTTTATTTCAGGTAGGTCCATTTCAGAGTAAAAGTGAACTAGGAAAAGGTTCTGATGTATTACAGTTTGAGATAAATAAATCAGCCGTAGTCTTATGTTTCTGAGGCAATAAGCTTCATGTAGATTGTGTTGTGTAACTTTTAATTTTGTTCTTATATAAAATGTGATTTATTTATTTTTTTTTACAGGCTAAACTCCATTGATGTTAAGTATCAGATGTGGAAGTTAGGAGTTGTTTTCACTGATAATGTAAGTTTATCAGTATTTATATATGCACATATGATACTCTGAATTATATTTAATTTACTGCATAAAGATCTTGGATGTTTAAAAGGACATGTTACACGACTATCAGGAATCTGTTTGTTACACTCCTTCCCACCTCTTCCCTTCTGATATATATATTTATTCAGGAGGAATAAGCAAGTATTTTGCTGCAAAATTGGGAGAATATCCATATACATTCTAATTAAAATTTTCCATGTTGTTCATAGACTTTACATCTGTAGCCACTTGAATATTTCTGGAACACAGTCGAATCAGTATGGTTAATGTTTGTGGAGTAACTGTAATTTATATCACTGAAACTGTTGTTAGAATAGTATACAGAATGAGGCTAATGATTTTACTTAATTGAAATATGAGTCTTTAAAAAATGGAATGATAAACAGGGCCATTTAAATACTTTGCAGTTTAGAATACTGCTCATCTTATGAATGCAAACAGTCTTATGATTATGGTTCACCTGTCTTAGCTGATTTTTCTGGTGCAAAAATTGCACCAGCAAAAATTGCTGGGGGAAGAAATCATTTTGAAACAAGGACAGGTAGAAACTCACCGTGTCCACAGAATGCATGAGAGTTTAAGTTTATTCGCGGTTTTCTCTAACTGAACATCTGAAATTTCTCATGTTAATATGTACTTGTCCTTAAGTCCAATGCAATTTGAATGCTAGAGAACGAAGTGAAATTAATATTTTTAGGAATAGTAAACTATATACACTGTATTAAACACATAAATAACAGTTTTAGTAGCTTGAATTATTTTTAGAATTACTTTTTCCTTTCTTTTGTCACTGAACTGTTTATTGTGTCAATATTTTATGTAAACATCAAGAAATTCGTGAACAAAAAATCATCTCAATCAGAAAACTTGTTTTGAACAAACAGTAGTTTAACAATTTCAAAATGAGTTTTTAAAAATTGAAATACAGAATTTCTAAATTTTGACCATTTCTTATGGACTCTGTATTTGCAGATTTAATATTTTGGAATAAAGAGAAATTTCTCAAAGATTGTGTGAGAAAAAAGTCACAATATTCTGTTTAATTGAAAGTATTGTGTATTAAAATAGACATAAAAGTCATTAATTTTATTTGTAATGCAGTTTTTTTTTGTTTCTTTGTTTTGTTTTTTGTGTGTGTTAGTCTTTCCTTTACCTAGCTTGGTATATGACCATGTCAGTCCTTGGCCATTACAACAATTTTTTCTTTGCTGCTCACCTCCTTGACATTGCAATGGGGTTCAAGACATTACGAACTATACTGTCATCAGTGACCCACAATGGCAAACAGGTATTAACTGTCATGTGTTTTCATTGGTCTGTTCAGAAGACCTTGTAAAAAGGCAACTATAACTGTGTTGTTGTTTTTTCCAGCTTGTCTTAACAGTGGGATTATTGGCAGTAGTGGTATACTTGTACACAGTAGTGGCATTCAATTTTTTCCGAAAATTCTACAACAAAAGTGAAGATGGTGATATGCCAGACATGAAATGTGATGATATGCTAACAGTAAGTCTTAGTTTGCTATCTACTTTTTTTTTTTTTTTTTTTTGAACAATTATATTTTTGTCCTTCTCCTTTCTGTAACTCTTCTTCATAGAACAGTATCATTAGCCATCAGGAGAAAGACTAATGGGAGGTAAAGAAACAAATTAATGAACATCCCTTGTACAACTGTATATACCCTGTGCATGTTAAACAAATACTTTCTTAAATGGATAAAATAAATATGATAGTATTCTTTCTCATAGTTTCTGCAAAAAATGAAAACCAACTTATAGCCGTGAGCTCAGTCAGTTAAAGGGATGAATCTGTAGGTTCTATAGGTCACTCAGGATGATGGTCAGTTACAGGTAAGGAATTTCATGAGTAATTTAAGTTCTGAAATAGCTGTTTAAGTTTTAAAATCTATTACTTTGCCAGGGGTGGTCATGAAAAAAATTCATTTTGCTATTCTGTTATGGAAAATCACTTTTTAGTTGCTGATTTGGTGCCAGGCTTTGGATAGTAATTAGAGCTTAAGTCCTACAGATATCTAAGATGTGTTACCTTTAAGATCAGTCTAAAGTACAAAATCAAATATATTTTAGTATGTTATGCAACATGAACCACTTCCAGGGAATTTCATAGAAGCACCAAGGTTGGAGAACACCTCCAAGATATTCAGTCCAACAATCCACCTAACATTATTTTCCACTAAACCATGTTTCTAGTATAGCATCTAAACATTCCCTGAACACCTCCAGGAGTGATGACTCCACTGTGTCCCTGGTCATCCCATTCCAGTGCCTGACTACTCTGTCAGAGAAGAAATTTTTCCTAATATCCAACCTGAACCTCTCCCAGTGCAACTTGAGACCATTCCCTCTAGTCCTATTGCTAGTTACACAGGAGAAGTGGCTGACCCCCACCTCATCACAGCCTCCTTTCATGTAATTCTAGAGAGCAAAATAAGGTCTCCCCTGCACCTGCTCCAGACTAAACAATCCCAGTTCCCTCAGGCGCTCCTCCATAAGTCTTGTGCTGCAGATCCCTCACAGCACTAGTCTCAGACCCTTTCCATTAGCCTGTCCTCTGCACAGACGTCCTCAGAAGTTGTTGGATGGTTTTTGTTTTCTACTGGACGGTGATTTTATTGTTGTTGTTTTGTTTTCCTTTTTTTTATTATTACTTTTTTTTTTTAATTATTTTTGTTTGAAATACCAAAAATGGGGCAAGTGATTCGATCTTGAGCTAGGGGTAGTGTGAGTGGAAAACAGGGTGGATTTGGTTGTGATGGTAATTCCTACTTGCACATTACCACATGCTGAAACTTTTATACCTCAATCATGATGTGCTGCTGTGCTTAGGATAATCAAATGTAAAATCTTTTTGAATTGAGACATAAATACAGACTGAAATGCTGCAGTTACAGCTTCACAGCAGAATTTCTGTTCTCTCCAAAGTGTACATAACCTAAAAGAGATGTTACTTGACATTGCCTAGTTACTAAAACATAGAATAGTTCTGCTAGTTACTGAATTTGCTGCAATTGATATTTTTAATTGCTGATGCAGAAAACTTTGTATCCTTTTGTTTGTTTGTTTCGTAGTGCTACATGTTTCACATGTATGTTGGAGTGCGTGCAGGTGGAGGCATTGGTGATGAAATAGAGGATCCAGCAGGAGATGAATATGAAATCTATCGGATTATCTTTGACATCACTTTCTTCTTCTTTGTGATTGTCATCCTGCTTGCCATTATTCAAGGTTTGTAGTTTGCAGTGACGGAAAGCATTATTTAGCGTTACATGGATCTTAAAGATACTGCACGTATAGCTTTCTACCAGGACACTAGGGCAGATCAGAAAGCAGTTTTATGAGGTAAATCAATCCAAGATGGTGTTTGTCTGGATGCTGTTTTTCTTAGTCTCCATACGAATAACAGGCTCTGCCTGGATCAGAAGAAACAAAGAAACTATTTGCTGTAAGAACACTGATTTCAATAGAATTTCTATCTTCCCTTTGTCCCTTCTAAAAGACTCCTGTACTGGTGTCACAAGAGAAGTGAATAGAAAGAATTATTATTACTATCTTCTGCCAGCTAACAGGTAAATTATAAAGTTTTCACCTTAATAAGAATGCTTTCTCACTTTCTACAAGGGAGTTTAGAAGGCAACTCCAAGCTTCTGTTAAGTTTATAACTCTTACAGAACCAAGTTGTTTCAAGGGCTTGGTGCATAATTTTTCATAGCCTGCAGTAGCAAATATCTAAGTACTTATTCATTTTGTGAGTGACCTAAAAGTAGAGACCGTAGCTGTGAAGCTTTGAGTATAATCATCGTCTGATATCCATCAGTTTCACAACTCAGTAGTTTCAGTAATGATTGTGTAATCAGTCTGTACTTGTGTTGGTGTAAGTAAAGGGAGAATCGTTAAGAATTTATAATCTGAGCCACTATGTCTGTAGTTTTTCTTCTTTCCGTATCTCCCTGAAATGGTCCTTTTACTTCTGTAGAGTTTTAACAGTGCAACCTGAAACTAGCTGGCAGCTGTAGTGACAGAGGGTGCATAAGCTCTGAGCCTCTTTGTATCTGCTGTGTAATGAATTCCTGAAGCTGTTAAATGTATTGTAGTGTTCTTTCTTTGTTAAAGCTTCCACCATTGTAAAATCACGTGCATCTTTTCATACTGAATCAAGGTCAGAGTTCTACAAATAAAACAGGAATCTGCTTATACCTTATTTTCTAATTTCAAATTATAGTGACAAATACAGGTAGCTATTATCTTTGACTAACTCTTTTTCCTTCATATATCTAGGTGTTTTTTGGTTTCTGAAAGTTATAACACACTCTACTATTTCAAAATAAAAATACCATTTAACGTTCTTTGTCAGATTTCTAAATATTCTTTGTCATAGTTCTTGAACATTAACTGTTATTCTGTCTTAATCCCTAGGGTTAATTATTGATGCTTTTGGTGAATTAAGAGATCAGCAAGAACAAGTTAAGGAAGACATGGAGGTAATACATTTGCTGAACTATATCCTATTTTCAGGTTTTCTGAACATCTGTGTTCAGTCAAAGGGTGATACTGAAAGGAGAATAAATGTACAGTTCTGTACAGGATGCAATACTCTTACACATCAGTTTGTCTGATGTAAAAATTAAATGAGAGAATTTACTTTTGCTTTTATTTTCTGCTTTATTCAATCATCGTAAGAACTCATAACAGAATCATAGAATGGTTTGGGTTGGAAGGAACATATAAGATCATCTAGTTCCAAGCCCCCTGCCACAGGCAGGGACACCTTCCTCTAGAAAGTCCCATCCATCCTGGCCTTGAATATGTCCAAGGAGGGGGCATCCACAACCTCTCTGACAGCATTTTCCAGTGACTCAGCACCCTCACTGTAAATAATTGCTTCCTAATATCTAGTCTAAATCTACCCTCTTTGAGTTTAAAACCATTTCCCCTTGTCCTTTTGCTACATGCCCTTATAAAAGTCATCCCCCTGCATCTTTCTGTTAGGCCCCCTTCAAATACTACACTAGAAGCTCTTCTCAGAGCCTTCTCCATACTGAAGAGCCCCAGCTCTCACAACCTGTCCTCATAGGGGAGGTGCTCCAGCCCTCTGATCATCTTCATGACCCTCCTCTGGGCCCACTCCAGCAGCTTCATGTCCTTCTTGTGTTGAAGGCCCCAGAACAGGTTGCAGTACTCCAGGTGGCTCTCATGAGAGCAGAGTAGAGGGGCAGAATCATCTCCCTCACTCTGTTGCTCACGCTTCTCTTAATGATAAAACTCTGCTAGAATTCAGGTTCTGAATAACATTTACTGCTCTTTGATCTACACTGTGAAAGAGGAATGCTGTTGACAGCACAAACTGTCTTCACATTCTACTTTTAGCATGGTTTGTGTTTGTTTGCCAGTTCCTAATGTTCTTTAATATGTCCTTTAATATGTTCTTTAATATCTTTTGTAAGTTTAGCCAATTTTTGGCTGCTGATGATAAATTGGTAAAAAGCCTACATCTTTAATTTTCTTTTGACCTTTTAAACTTCAGATTGTATATTTAGTATTTGTTCCTGTACATTATAATGGATTCCATATCCTTGGCTATTTAAGTCTTTTGAATCTTGAAACTAGAGATTTCTAACACCTGTTAACATTGTGATGATGCAGTTCATCTCAGGTGCGATTTTCTTTGGTTAATCTATATATGAAAATCTCCGGTATTTGCTGGTTTTCTGTTCTGTCATTTAAGCGTGAACATAAGAAATCAGAAATATACTGAGGACTAATGTGTTGTGTAATATAAAGACATATTCAGTGTAAAAATTCAAGCACTAAGGTGGATATTGCCTTGTGCTACACTGAGTATTGCTGACAGTGTTCAAAAGAAAAAAAATTTGTCTGTTCAATGCCGTTAATTCTCCGCATACTTGTTCACCTACTGGTATTGGGATTGATTGGTCGATTGAACATTAATATGTTAATTTGGCAGTTAATCTTTTATTCAAGTGCTTTGGCTGAAGCATCCAGTCTCAATCACAAAAGTGGCTTTTCTGTTCAGCACATTTTACACTTGATGTGTTGGTATTTTGAAGAAAACTACTACATTTGGAGTGTCTTTTCTCAAAAGGGGTGCAGAGATGCATTATATATGTGTTGCTGTTTTCTGTGTTATTTACTTTAGACAAAGTGCTTTATCTGTGGAATAGGAAACGACTACTTTGATACAGTGCCCCATGGCTTTGAAACTCACACACTGCAGGAGCACAACTTGGCCAATTATTTGTAAGTACAGTCAAAATGAGCTTCTTGTTAACTCTGCAAGTATCTGATTAATCAACTCTATTACATGAATAAAAGTCATTATGAGTGCTTTGATGTGCACTCATTGTCTGAATGAACAAGTGAGATATTTCCTTTTTGTTTTCTTTTTCTTTTTTCTTTTTTTTTAATAGAGTCCATGATAGAGAAAATGTATGTTATTAGCAAAGGTTTTTTTGCTTTAGAGAAGAGACAATTTCTGCTGGAGGTAGGAGCAGAAAGTTTACAAACTTCAAGATTTTTTTTTTCAGTTTGGTAGTAAAATATGCATTGTGTGTGAATTAGGGAATAAAAACTGGGAGTCTGGTGTGTGCTTAGTAAATACCCCCTATTTCTTAATTATATTAAGGAGTTATTACTTAAAAAAAAGATCCTATTGCTATTTTCTATCTCCAAGTTAGCGTTTGTGGGAAAGAAATTACTATTAAAATTTTCTGAAAGAAAACTTAGAAATTCTTCGTATAAGGTAAGTATTTATTGCAAGTGAGATGGAATCTTGTGCATTTTGGCATATTTTTCATTGAATAATAAGTGCATATTAAAAGTGTGAGGAAAATACATTTGCGAATACATCGTAAGTATAATTTAGGAGCTTTTAAACCCATGATCAGCATTTTTTCACTATATGTGAAATGTTGAGAAATACCCATGTATCTATAGATTGCCTAGTGCTTCCAAATACTGTATTAACAACTCTTTTTGTCACTGTAGGTTTTTTCTGATGTATCTTATTAACAAAGATGAAACGGAGCATACAGGACAGGTAGGTTAACAACTCTTTGAGTACCAACAATTATTAAATAAAAACTATTCTAAAATAAAAATCATTGAGACTTACCAAAGCTAATTTTATTCTAATGAATAGCACTCTATATGGTAAGTTATTCTTAACATTTCATAGGACCTTTGATGCTTAATTTTAGATTATCAGTTTTCTAATGCATTTGTTATCCGATCTGACTTTTTAAAGTATTGCTTCCACAAAATATAAATAGAATCTATAAACAGAAATAATGAGAAATATTTAAGCATCCCATGAAAGCAGTATTCCTTATTTCTCACCCCTGAATCTCTTTTTATTGTCTTTGATCTTTAATATTACTCATCAGTTATATGATCTTCTGTGTCTACATTTCTATATAAATCAATATGAAAGGACTTGTGCTTCTATTTTAAATGAAAGTTGGGAGAACAATTTAACAGGAATTTTTTCATTACTGTTTATTATTCTTTCAAATCTTTAAAGTCCATTTTATTTGATGCATTTTTTGCATGCTTTGAAAGGACTGATGCAGAAATACAGTCAGATTTCTGTGACAGAAAATAATCTGCTTATGCTAGCATTTGATCTTATGACCAGCTTTACTTGAGCTTTGCAATACTCCTGTATGTGAAATGACCTGGTCCTCTTCTATGTGTTTTCATTTGTGTTATTTGACTAGGGGACCAGATGTAAAATCTACTCTAAACTCATTAATTAACATTAACATGACTTTATAGACTTACAGGAACCAAAGAATCAAGAAGGGAAAGCGATACATAATACATATGTATATATTTATTTTTTTTTAATAGGCATTCTTGATTCTTTCTTATTTTAATCAATTTATCTTCTTTCAGGAATCCTATGTGTGGAAAATGTATCAAGAACGATGCTGGGAGTTTTTTCCTGCTGGTGATTGTTTCCGCAAACAGTATGAAGACCAGCTCAACTAAACAAAGACAAGGATTTCCACTCGAAAATATGTCCATGTGTTTTCCAAGTCCTTTGGGAATGTCCAGTGGATTTCTTAAATCCCCAAAGCTGTGTGCTTTTGGAGCACCAAAGCTCTGTTTTTAATGACCCAACTGCGCTTTTATTTTCTTGTGTATTTGCTTTGAGAACACTGGAGTAAAGAACAATGAAAAATAACAGCAACTCTTGAAAACAAACCAACCACTTGCACATGCAGAAGATACCCATGTAGATTACATGCACATGTAAGAAGAGACTTGAGTCAGCTTCTTTCTGAAACTGCCAGATTATGCCCTTATCTATAAAATCACACATGGGGTGACACAGTAGCAACACTCATTCAATCTGTTTATTTCATCATCCTGGAAGGAACTATATGTAGTTCACAGAGCACTGTAAAAGATTGTTGTGGACACTAAGTTGTTGGGAAATAGTGCCTTACTATATGTGGGTTGAGCTATGCAGAAGATGAGTGCATGATGACATCGTATTTTTATTTTTCTTTCTGTCTTCCTTTTTTTCCAAGTTAATATTTATTTTGTGAATTTGGTGGGTTTGGGGGGAAGGGACTTGATTGTGCACATCTTTTTATTGACTGGAGTGTCTCAGGACAAGATTAGGTTATTCTCATCAAGTTCTGTTCACATTTACCTTCCTCTTTAGCTTTTGCTCTTATTTGGTAATGCTCTGATACAACACTGCAACTTTATGAAATCTTTGTATGAAGACGAGAAGACTGCAAAAAACAAACAAAAACGAACACTAACAGGAAATGTTTCATTGCATGTTTATTATGCAAGTTTAAAACAATCAAAGAAACAACCTTCAAATCAAGTTGATCAACATGAAAAAAACATTCACAATAATAATTATCTCCATAGTAATAAAGTGTTGTGGGCTTTATTGTACATCTGAAACAAGTGTCATCAGCCAACATTGTATATGTTATGAATCTGACCGTAGTTTTGGTTTCTTCTTCTTTCTTTCATTTCTGCCACCTGTGATTGATAGTGGAGTTGAAGATTTTCATGTTAAATTATTTTTTAAAATCAAAGCTGAAGCAATATCCATTCAGGGATTCCATCAGTTGCATCATAAAACATCAATGATGTGTACATCACTCCATTTTGAGTCCTTTTCAATTGTAATGCCAGTCTTTACAAATAAAAAAAAGAGATTCTGAATGGAAACCTAATGGTCTTGGGAGCATTTGAGGACTTACTTATTGAGTCTTTTTATTAATCCCTGTGTTAATTGCACCTATTTCAACACAGGCCTAAACTTCTGTTTTGTAGAATGATAGAATGGCTTGGGTTGGAAGGGACCTCAATGATCATCAAGTTCCACCCCCCCCCCCCCCCGCAACAGCCTGGGTTGTCAGACGCTGGATAAAATACTTGGTCAGGGTTGCCCAGGACCCCATTCAACCAGGCCTGAAACGTCTCCAGGTCAACCTGTTCCAGCACCTTACTACTTTTTCCATTAAAAAAAAAAAAAAAAAACTTTCCCCAACATCTATTCTATATCTCTAATACCATTCCCCCTTGTAAAAAGCTGATTTTCCTCATGCTTATTAACTCCTTTTAAATACTGGAAAGCTGTAATGAGATCTCCTTGCAGCCTTCTCTTTTACAGGCTGAACAAGCCCATTTCCTTCAGCCTTACCATCTTTGGAGAGGTGCTCCTGTCCTTGGATTGTCTTTGTGACCCTTCTCCAAAAGCTCCACATCTTTCCCATATCAGGTGTCCCATACCTGGATGCAGTACTTCAGATGGAGCCTCATGAGGGCAGAATAGAAAGGGGCAATCACTTCCCTCGCCCTGCTACCACCCCTATCCTGGTGGAGCCCAGAATACTATTGACCTTCTAGGCTGCAGACACACACTGCTGGCTCATATTGTTTCTTCATCAATCGGGACCCCTGAGTCCTTCTCAGTAGGCTAGTCTCAAGGAGTTCTTTTCTCAGTTGGGATTACCTTGACCAAAGTGCACGACCTTGCACTTCATTTTGTTGAACTTCATTAGGTTCACAAGGATACATCTTTGAAATTTGTCAGGTTTCTTGAATTCAAGTGTTATTTCTCCTGGTTTTCTTGCTATTCTATTGCTCCACTTTATTTTCTTTTTCAAAGACAAAAACAAAAATAGGCTGTATCAGTATTCAGTTATAACTAAGAAAGCTTTTAATGAAGGGAATAAAAATTTAAAAATGATTATTCTTCAAAAAGAAGCTTTCAGTACGGTGGTTTATGAATAATCCTACTCTGAAATTGGCATCCTGTAGAGGATTCTGGTTTTCAATTGTCATGGATTCTATGGTATTTGAAGCCAAAGGTTAGATAGACTGGTGATGGTGGGAGGAAGCAGGTACAGTGGATAAAATTTGCATCCAGGTTTTAAAACATCCACCCTTGAATCCAACTTTCTTAGCTTTATGTATTTGATTTAGAAATCAAGGACTGTAATAATATTCCTTTTTGCGGTATAAAACATGAGAGTAGTTTTCTGATGAGACAAACAGACACACATTTATTTGATTTTTTTTTACTATTTGTTGAGAAGTAGCTAATGATTCAATTTCATGTTTCAAGATCCCTTTGTATTGAAAAGGATTTCAACTGAAATTTGTGAGCAAATAAGAGAATTGAACTGGCATATTTCTTTAACCTTAACTTCTGTGTCTTAAGGCTTCTGGAAAGTACTTAATGCTGTATACTGTGAGATAAATACATGTGAAGTGACACTTAAGCACTGCGCTCTTTGAATATGGCATCTACTGATCATCTGGTGAAACAGATGTTTCCTTGTAAGTATTAAAAACCTTTATTTATTGAACAAAGCTAATTAATAGTTTTCACAAAAGTGACTTCCAGCAACTAAGAATTGGTTTGCAAGAGTTTGCAAGATTAGTGTTAATTGCTACAAGTAGTTGAGAACTGACTTTGGCAGAACCTCAGAGTCTGGTTATACTGTTACCTGTGGAATGCCTGGAATTTTGTACCTCTGAGGCATGGCATTTTCTCCTTCACTCAATGCACATAAAGTTGCTACTAGGAGCTTTTCTTCTTCTTTAATGCTTAATATATCCAATTCAAGAAAAGTGATTTGCTTTGAAATTAAGAGTATGTGACATAGGAGTAAAGTTTATTTTCAAACTATGTTTCCTGTAATTTATATTATTTCTTACCCTGCTATCCATCCACATTTAACAGGATGCTATCGCTCAGGCAGGTCACCTGTTCATGATACATACTGAGTTATCTGAACTAGTACTGTTTGTTTTAGAATTATAAAAATGTGAAAAGAACTGTAAAGAAATAGGAAGTCTTTGCTGTCTGTTCGTTAGGTAAATGTCCCAAGTTTGAATGCAAGATGCAATTGCTGTAGTGCCTTATAGAATTTGCGGTTACATAGACTAAATATGTCTACTGGAAAAATGTTAAATAATCACATCTTGAGCACTGCACAATGGATAAATTATGCTAAATCATACTATTTGACATGTGAAAAGATTGAGAAGGTTCTAATTAATTACTTCTTACAGAGTGCTAGTGGAATAGGAGGAAACTGCAAGGGTCAAATTCATTCTGGAAAAAAAAAGTGAAAACAAAGTAGCACAAAATCAACAAGAGAATTAGAGCATGGAAAGTTCTGAAGTAGGAATAAAAAGAGAAAGAGAGAATATGAAAGAAAGTTTTTAAATGTTGAGAAGTGAATTTGGTCATGAAACCATCATTAGTTCTACTTTTACACTGTTTTGATCAGACTCTTAAGATCTTAGTATTTTTCAGAGATATTGATCATATAGGAGGTTTCTAGGGAATATGGAAGATAACTTCCTGATGCAGCTGGCAAGAGAGCCTACCAGGGGAGGTGCCCTGCTAAACCTGCTGTTCACGAACAGAGAAGAACTGGTGGGAGATGTGGACATCAGGAGCTGTCTTGGACAGAGTGACCATGAAATGGTAGAGTTCTTGATTTTTGATGATGTTGGGATCAGAGGCAGCAAAACTGCTACCTTGTACTTTCAAAGGGTGGACTTCAAACTCTTCAGGATCCTGGTAACGAGAGTCCCTTGAGATTCAGTCCTGATGGGTAAAGGGGTCCAGGGAAGCAGGGTGCTCCTCAAGAAAGAAGTCTTAAAGGTGCAGATTCAGGCGGTAAGATGTGCCATAAGGTGAGCTGGCAGGGAAGAAAACTGGTGTGGATGAACAGGGAGCTTTTCCTGAAGCTCCAGGAGAAAAAGAGTATCTACCTCCTATGGAGGGGAGGGATGGGCAACTTGGGGAGAGTATGAAGAATTTGTTAGGAAGGGAGAAAATTATAAAGGCAAAAGACCAGCTTTTTAAAGCTTTCATTAATTATTTTAAAAGTATTTTGTGCTGTAAATGAGCTTCAGGATCCAAAACAAGATATAAGGCCTTACGGTGTCAGCCAACCTGTGTGTTCACAATGAAACAGTGCTCTTTATCCTTAAAAGAAGAAAGCCTGAATAAAGAACAGGAGAAAATAAAGAGATTCAGTATATGTGTATGAGGAGTCAAAGTTACAATGGGATAGTGTCATGAATACAATATGTAATGGTTAAAAAATCTGCCTTATTATCACCTGTCTTATTTTTCAACTTTTTATACTTCTGGAGAAAAAGAATGGTCGGAGGGCAAGCCACTTGGCCTTATGCACAGTTTTCGCTAATATTTTTTCTCCCTTCAGAAAGTTCCTACTGCATAAAATCCCTCAGTCTCTGCTTCATTACAGGTTTGTTATTTTGTTGTTGCTTTTGTTCCATTTTTAATCAATATTCACTTAGCATATTAGACTTGGAGAGTACGCTTGCTTCTAACCTCTGGAAAACATTAATGTGTTCATAGTGTGCTCTGTTTCAATTACAGATGATGAATATATCAACTGTTTCTCCATTCATTGTCTTTAAAGGAAGAATATGCTGCTATTTAACCACTCTGCCTTCACGAACAAAAAAAGTTCCTGAGTCAAAAACACAAAAGAAAGTTGTCTTACTAACTCAGATGGTGAGGATTTCTACTTTTGGTCCAGTTGAAATAGCTAGTAGATTTGAAAAGGGATCTTTAAATTTCACTATGTAGGAATGTTCCTGAAACTTTGCATGTAAGTCATATTTTTTACTAAAATGTGGAGAACTTTTGAGGGAACCCAGATGAGCTAATTCTTCATTACTGGTTGACCATAGTGATGGTGTCTTACTTTAGCTTCTCTGACTTTTCTTTCCACAATATTTTTAATGGATTTTTTTTTTTTTAATCTAGTAGGCTTATTGCTTAAATCTTCCTATCATGAGTGCTTATAGCACCTCAGGGAAGCAGAGAATTTTCAGTTCTGCTGTTGCATCTATTGCTCCAACAAGCTCATATCAAAAATGTATTGATAGAAAATATGGCATTGACTAGACAGGCATTGCTCACCTGGTTTTGTGTTTAAGCTGTAACAACTTTCTGAGTTGTAGCAAAAAAACATCATTTATACCATTGCTTTGTCAGTGTTATAATTCCATGTGTGTTATGTAAATATGGTCACTGCTGTTTTGTAGTATCAGAACTTTTGCATTAACTTGAGAAACTCAGACTGATCTACTTAAAAAAAAAGCAGGAAAATGCTTTAGTTTCTCATAGGGAATCTGTTTAGAGTTTTTCTCAGGTGATATCCATGGAATACATACCACATAACACTAATGCACACTCAATTAAATTGACATTTTGATTTTGTAACCTGTACAGTTATATTATGAAGTGGGAAATGAGAAGATTAAGCTATTTCAAAGTATCGAGTTGTTTGTTGGACAGAAGTGTTAATTTTATTTATTTATTTAAAAAGCAAGATAAGATAATTGTTACATGTTGTATGAGGGCTGTAGAAATAATGTCTCCTATTTTGTTATGTTGACCCACAGCATCAGAGGGAGATGATGGTGGTATGGCAGTAGAAAATAAATCTTCTAACCAATATTCCGATTTGTTGCTGTGTGACAGATGGCAGCAGGGGGACATTCTGACATGGAAAGGCATATGAAGTAATGGTGTGAAACTGAATTCCTCCATGCCTCCATGCAAAAAACTGGCACACACTGACCTTCTTTGGTACTTGCTGAACATTAGTGGAGACCTAACAGTGCAAGTGAGAACAGTGAGGCAGTAGGTGGTGCCTTTTATCATCATCATCACTGACAGTGGGCCTTCTCCGCTGATGCAGATTTTTATGAACACAGCATGCAGGCTCTTGTTCATCACTGGCAAAAATTAGTTGATAATTGTGATGGCTACATTTTTTTTTTTTAGCTGAGAAACTGCATTGCTGTATCTGTTGTACTTTCAGTGGAAATAAATAGGAGGCATTACTTTCAGAGCAACCTATGTTGTTGATTTTTCTTGCAGCAGAGCCGGTTTGAAGCCATTCCCAGTCCTTCTAGAACCAGCTGCTCAGTGTCACCTTGCTTTTTTCTCTCAGTTACAGCAACTATTAAGTAAAACAAAAAATGCAGTAAACTGGATTGATAAATAAAACAGGCTTTTCAGTCTGGCAGCGAATTCTTGAACTGGCACTACCTTTCTAAAAATGAAGGTAATAACACTGTAATAATGCATAACAAGCACGTATACCAAAGAAGTAAAATGCGTAGGTTTTTTCAGTATGTATTCAAGATACTCTAAAATAAGTTTATTTCAAACTTTCAATTGCTATCATCTCAAGAAAGAACTTTGTAATTGCATGTGGTAACTAGTCTACTGAATAACCAGGAGCAGAACGAAACAAAGACTGATATCTTTTTGAATTGTGTTGACATTTTTTTACTCCAAAGCTGGAGAAGATTTTCTTTAAAAATAAAATTATTCCTTCTGTTTTCAGAAAATGGAAGAAAAATGAAGAATTACAGTTCTGCGTCTAGTGAAGTTCAGACATAACCTTTTAAAACTATCATGATTAATCCTCTCTGTTCTAAATTACTTTCAGTTGAGGAATAAAATTTCAGCATATTTTTGTCCCACTCATGACATGATCAGCTTTTGAGATATGTTAGGACAGTACTATGATTTGCTCTAAAATTGGTATTGAACAGAAGCCCAGTCATTCACAGCTTGTTCTTTCTCAACAATTGCCGTGCAAATGTCTTGTGATACGTTCAGCTTCATCTTCCATAACATATCGTAGCAGAAGGTAGAATTCAGCAAAGTATAATGTTTTCTTTACTTTAGCATGTGATCATTATGTCAAAAGGTCTGAATGTTTTGTAAAGAAAAGACAACACCGTGAAAAAAAAAAAAATTGAATTTGCTGGGAAAAGCTGCTGAGAACTGACTTCACCATGTTGCAGTTGAGTACGCACTGTAATGAGAAATGGATAATTTGATTTTGAGTCATAAAGTAGATAATAAAGTTAGGGAAATATCTGGGAATATCAAAAACCTTAGGGAGCTCCGAGTAAGGGGACACTCTATATCTTATGAAGACATAACATGTTTTGCTTCCTGCAGTTTAGGGGGGTGGGAAATGGTTTAAATGGTTTGAAATTATTTCAAATTTTTCAAAAACTCTAAGTGGATAGAATGTGATGCACATGATGTGAGTGAACTGAAAGAAGTAAAGACTCATGATTTGCTGTTATATTTCATTGGAGATTAATGAATTGAAGAAAATATTATCTTCATCTTTGAGCCACAGCATGCTGGTAGTGCAGATCAAAATTAAGGGAGCAGAATAGATGAAATCTGGTTTAAACAGTGGCATCCAGTGAGGCTGAGGTTGCTGCTCTGTCCTGTGCCCAATCTAGGCTAAGAGCATTCAGTTCTGTAGGATTCCCTTCATCATCTACTTCAGTGCCAAGGAAAGAACTACAAGTGACCATTTGTGTGTTCAGTTGTGTTATTGGCTCTGTCCTCTGGCAGCAGACAGCATCCTGATATGACTGCTGATAATCGGACACTTGCAGATACTTCCTCATGAGAAGTTAAATAAATTAGGCAGTTGCTCAGTCTTGATGGCAAGGCAAATGCTCATATAATTTGGTCCATCCTAATGGAAGGGAAGAAATATATCCACTGACTAGGAAATAAACCAGTGATCCGACCAGACTTTTTCTGAAGATGATAAATTTTCAGTCACTAAGAAAAATGTTATATATATTTTAAATATCAAAATTTTATATCAGACTAAGGGGCATCACATACTGCTGTAACTATTGGACACTTTCTAAGTGTTTCACAGTATTAATCTAAAGTGTTAATAAGCCCAGTTTTTGCTATTGAATATTAATACAATATTTAAATCCAAATCTTGTTATAGTTCCTAGCTATTTAAAAGATTCTTTTTCTTGATCCTCCTCTGTGTACATTGGTTTAAGCCTATCCATTTGACAGAAAAGATTATTAGTTTTATTTCTGTCAGTTTCTGCTTTAGAAAATAGTAGTTCCTAAGGTTTTATACACGTCTGGAATAATGTTCGTCATTTAAGTAGATGTGGCATAACAGAATAAACTTCGAACAGGAAATATAGACACTGCATTTTTTCTTTATATTTGGAGATGTGTAGAATTAATGCTGATAGACAGACTTATAATCTCAAAATTTGCCTGCCCCTGGTTCAGACTTCAGGATGATCTCTATTGTTCTTACCTTTAAATGCAGCAAATTTGTTTTCTGTTTGATCAGAATTCTGCTCAGGATCAAAAGTTTAATGGAGGACATGTTCATATCAAGCATCACATTTTCCCTATGGAAAACACTCTTTAATTTCAAATTTACTTCTATTTCATCTTTTTCAAAACTTTTGGGAGAAGATCCATAAATATTTTGATAAGTTCCATTATTGATACCTTACTTTTTGATTATTCTATACACTGTTATCTGCTCAAGAAATAAAAAGACTGCTACATTGGCATCCTCATTTGTCACATCATAGCAGATCAGAATTTATTTTCCATTAAGGTTACACTGATTTTTCTTCCAATATGAAAGTAATGGATAATAATTATAGAGGAGACTTACTCGTACATCCATTTTCTCTGACTAGTCTGCAATTTCAAGGCATTAGCATTTTTAAGAGGCTTTTAGAAAAGTATTTCATACTGGTAGTAGTTCCAAGAATGTTTTGTTGCATTGAGAAATCAAAAATCATGAGAGTTTACTTAATAGTGACAGATTCTCTTGGATGACAGTCTAAGCAGACATGTGATCACAGAAATAAATAGGTGAACTCAGTAAAACCAAATCATTCTGATGATCATAATCAGTGAAGGAAAGATGATTAGTAATTATGATCAAAACTTTTTTTGGGAAAAAAGAGAATGACTACAGAAAATGCATATTTAATGATGTGGGTAATTAGATGTCTCCTGCAGAAGTACCAAAAAGCAATCAAAACTGAAAGCTCATTTACAAAGTATATTCTGAAATATAATTGTTGCCTGAAGGAAAAAATATTTAAGATACCACACTTTTTTTGAATAGCTTTTTTGTAAGAAGACAGGGAACAAAATTCAGTGTCACTTGCAAATAAAAATAGTACACAATGAAGAAATTATTATTTTTTAACAGTTTTAGAAATGTCTGAATTTGATAGAGGGCAGATGTATCAATGAACACAATTTATGTGGCAGTTTTCTAGCATGCCTGCAAACTCTAAAGCAATTCAGGACCTGCATAGTCACTGCCCTGGCTGCTGTGAAACATTTACCCTCTGTTCTGCACTTGATTGTGTGCAATGCAGCAAACATGGACTGGGGCTGGGGGGAATTACAGACTTAGTCTCAGGAGATTAAATTTGTAGGCAGAGAGAACAAAATTATTACCAGTATGAATTCACAGGGAGCTCTGGAGTCTTTGTGACTAAATGACACCCTAAAGTCATTGAAACAATTCTGCTTAGATTTTCAGATTCTGGAAGAAAGCTTTAGGAGCAGAAGGCTCTGACAGACCTTTGGACATCTAGCTTTTAAGATAGTGAGAACTAAGTGGACACATCCCTATTTTCTGAAAGGACAATGATGTGTTTTTCAAACCTGTGAATTCTTCCTCCCAAAAGCTTCCTTCTTTCTGCTGTAAACTAGATAGAATAATATAAAAACAGCCTAATGTCTCTGATTCACAATTGTAATAAAAATATAAATAATTTGAGTATTTGAAATTGATTAGTAGTAGATTGATTAGATAGTATTTGAAACTGGATGTTTCCTAGTAACCTCACTGCTTTTAATAATAATATGATTTTAGCACTAGGAGAAAGATTGAAATAGGAGGATTTTTTGTTTGTTTTTAAGAAAAGAATTATCAAATTGCTAGATATTTCATATCTTCATTAAAAGAAACAAAATTCAACAGGTTACATAACTACATGTATTTCCAGCAAATCTATATGAAGTGCATGTTGGTTACTGAAGTGTTACTGGACCTGGTGCTCACCATTGCAGAAGAGATCATTAAAGAGGTAAAGATCAGAGGCAGCCTGGACTACAGACTGTGCCCTGGTAGAGTTTGTGGTCTCAAGGAATGCAGGCCTGCCAATTAGTGGAGTCAGAACCCTGAACTTCAGGAGAAAGAAATTCCAGCTGTTTAAGGAGCTATCAGGTGAGCTTCTTGGGAAGCTCTCCTCAGGGACATGGGGATAGAATTGAGCTGGCAGCTCATTAAGGATACCTTCCTGAGTGTGCAAGAGCTCTGTGCCCCAGCAGAAGAAACCAATCAGAGGAAGCAGGAAACTGGCATGGACCTGCTAATCAAATTGGGGGATAAGAAGGAAAAGTATAGGTAGTGGAAGCAGGAATGCATATCCTGGGTAGAATATAGGAGTGCCACGTGGACATGCAGAAATGGGATCAGGAAAGCCAGAGTGCACGCGGAACTGAACTTCATGAGGCATGTGAAAATTAACAAGAGGTTCTTTAAATATAACAATCAGAACAGACAGACAGAGACTCTATTCCCTCTCATAAATGAGAAGAAAAAATTGACATCAGAAGATGTGGAGAAGGCTGAAGACATGGTGGTACTCAGTGAGTTCTTTGTCTCAACCTTCACTGCTAGTCAGGCTTCCTGTGCCCATTGTGTCCCTGAACTTTTAATCAGAAAGCAGAAGAGAAAAATCCCTCTCACTGTAAGAGCAGAGCTAGTCTGGGACTCTCATAAGGTTGAAAGCGTGCAAGTCTGTGGGGCCAGACAACTGCATCCCAGGATTCTGAAGGAACTGGCTGACTTAGTTGCCACGACACTCTCAAACGTATTTGTAAAGCTGTGCCTGTGAAGCAATCTCCCAAGTGACTGGAAAAAGGAGAAACATCACTCCTATTTTTAAGAAAGGGGGAAAGGAAGACCTCTGGATCTACAGTCCCATGAGTTTCATGTCTGTTCCTGGGAAGATCACGGAGGGGATCCTCCTGAAGTGATGTTAAGAAACATGCAGGATGTGGTGGTGATCTGAGACAGCTGGCATGGTTTTACCAAGGGTAGATCATGCTTGACCAATCTGATGGCCACCTGTGCTAGAGTGACAGCATCAGTAGACAAAGGAAGGGCAACTGATGTTATCTACCTGGACTTGTTCAAGTCCTTTGGCATGGTCCTGTATCACATCCTTATCTCTAAGTTGAAGAGATATGGATTTGAGGGGTGCACTAATCAGTGGTTAAAGAATTGGTTGGATGGTTACAGGCCGGGTTGTCAATGATGGAAGCTAGTCCCAAGTAATATACCCCAAGGATCCATACTGGGACCATTGCTCTTCAGTATCTTTATCAATTACATAAACAGTGGGATCCAGTACTCCCTCAGCAAGTTTGCTGACACCAGGCTGAGTAGTGCAGATGATACAGTAGAAGGAAGGAATGCCATCCAGAGGGACCTGGACAGGCTTGAAAAGTGTGCACACATGAACCAAATGAGATTCAACAAGGTCAAGTAGAAAGTATTGTACTTGGATCAGGGCAACTACAGAAATATAAACAGACTGGAAGAAGAACTCATTGAGAGCAGCTCTGAGTAGAAGGACTTGGGAGTTCTAGTGGGTGAGGTGCTGGACATGAGCCTAAATTATTCACTTACAGCCTGGAAGGACACCAATATTCTGGCTGGAATGAAAAGAGGGGTGATAAGCAGGGAGTGGGGGTGATTATCTTCCCCTACTCTGCCTTCATGAGGCCCTGACTGGAGTACTGCCTCCTGCACAAAAAAAGACATGGAGCTGTTGGAATGGATCCAGAGGAGATCACAAGGATGATCAGAGAGCTGGAGCAACGCTGCTGTGAAGAAAGGTTGAGGCAACTGTTGTTTTTTTTTTTAGCTGCACTGTTTTGCTGGAGATTTAAACTCTCTTACTGGTTCATCTCTGGATTTCTCACATGCATGTCCCTTACCTCCGCAGTTTGTGTCCTGTCTAGCAGGGCCCGAGACCCAGCTTGAGGTGCTGGCTGGTCTGAGATCCTGCGGAACACTCCTGCCTGGTGCTGAGGACCATGAGTGCAGACCCCTGAAAGGTCTGCTCAGGTCTGATGTTGATACTTCGGTATTAATGGCAAACACATGCTCATGTGCTTTCAATGTTCAGATATTAGTTGTTGGCATTTTTGTACAACACCTCTTAAGCAACCAGTTTTGTTCTCTCATGAATAACTGTAGTGTTGGCTGCTTAAGAGGTTTTTTTGTTTGTTTGTTTGGTTTTTTGTTGGTTTTTTTTGTTTTTGCTTTTGTTTTTTTTAATTAAAATGGCTTTACACAGTGAAGTGCTCAGCTGTTTTATATTATAGCACTAGCATACCTGAGGTAGTAATTCTACTATAATGTGTTTATGAATCCCACATGGATCATTCAAAACAGGCAACACTGGTTTTACAGACCAGAAAATAAGTTCTATCTAAAGTTTGATGGAAGTCGGCATCAATTTAAATATGTAAGAAACTGTTGCACTATAAACCTGTGTAGTCTAAGTGGCTATTCAATTCTTACTTTTTTTTTTTTTCCTAACTCAGATTAGAAGCCTCTTCCTCTTGCTCATAAGTTCTGCAGTCATTTTCCTTTTTTTTTTTTCCTGTTTGTTGGTTTCCAGTACATGAGAAATCCTGTTAGAATTTTGGTAAATAATCTATTAATTACTAAAATGAAGAAAAGTTCTTATTCAGAACTCCCTACTTTTTCTTGAAAAAATTTCATAGTGAATTTCCATGAATTTGTGTCACATACTTTCTTTTCTGATCAATTGTTGTTGTTTCAAATGATATATATTTATTTTTTTCCTTTATTCACTTTTTCTTGTTAGTGTTTTAGCTTTTCGTGCTGAAGCTTCTATCATTTTCAGTTATTCAGCTGTCTTTGAAAGGTTGAATTCCAAAATATCAGCTGAACATTTTGAACATATCTTTTTTCTCAGGGATTTTTTTTTATGTCTCTAAAATTTTTATTTATTTGGAGATATAATTGGAATAAATAGTATTAAAAAGTACTGTATCCTCTGTAGCAGACTTCTCTACCAAGTTTGTTTTATTTTTTATTTGTGAAGTCACTGTGGATTGTAAACAAACATTTCAGAATTGCATATGCATCACTATAATTAATGTAATGCATATCAGATACGATAGAAGAGACTGTAATTTAAAATAAATTAAAAATCCAACATCATTCCCAATTCTTTATTACCTCTAGCAACTGTGTAAGCTTGAATGTTATCACATCCTTCCAGCCACAGTAAAAACACATTTTCAATACAGTAGTGTGTAATGTTCCTTCTCCATTGATGTCAACTGTGTGTTAGGTTATTTATACAATACTTTCACTTAAAACTTCAAATATAACCCAGATAATAAACACATTTACTTCCGTTGGATTCCTTCCATACCTTTGGGGAAGCAAGAGAGAAAAATAAATAGAAGTCTAGAAATTTGTTTGTTATGATTACTATTTTTTTGCAGTACATTTAACTTACTGATGGTTATGTAGTATAAAAGCAATAAATGCTTATTTAGTATTCATTTAACACTCTTAGAAATGTTTCAGAGGTGTTGGAATGAAATGGATTTGAAGTCTTTTATTCATGGAACTGAGATACCAGTTCTTTACATGAAAAACTAGAAATCACAAAAGGAATAATAAATCATGGTAAAATTGAGAATTGGGGACTATTTTCTTTATAGCATGGACTATTATATTTTATACAGTTGTTTGTAAGAACTTGCATTTGAAAGCATCTCTCTCAGAAACCATACTTCTCAGTTCTGAAGGTAGCAAGATACAGAATCAGACTTTGCCTTATTTATTCCAATGTTTAGTCAGCCTCAGTTATTGAAGTTAAATTCTTAATGTTGTATCATCAAGAACAGTAAAATAGTAATTGTTTTTCTGTTTATCTAAAGCACTTTTTCATATCCTGTTTTTTTATTCCCACAAAGGTACTTATATTCTATTGAGTCATCTCTCAATTTTCTTTTGGTTAACAAAGTTCACTGAGATCTTCACAGCTTTCTATGTTATATGATTTTTTCAGACCTCATTAACTGTGGGTTTTGAAAAGCATGTGTTTTCAAATGTGAGCACCAGAAACGTATGCACTACAGAAGCATTTTATTGTATCTCTATTTAGTCTCATATAGAGAGAGAATCAGATGGGTAATTTTGTGGCTTATTTATGCTGCTAGATTTAAGTCACTTTTTATTGAATAGTCATGCTGAAAATATGAATGTATCTTCTTGAACAACGTGAAATCTGCATGTTTTCCAGAGCCACTGCTATTATATGGTGAGATTACATTCACTGTAAACATAAAAATATTTGATGACTAAGTTGTCAAAAATCTAAAACTTTGTATGACTATCCTGCCCTCATTAGTACAAATATAAGAGTTTTTTAAGCTGAGTGTTCTCTGATTATGATTTTTAAAATATTTTATTTTTCTGGCTACAAGACCAAATGCCAGTTCCTGTAGAATGCCTTACAGATATTTTCACTTTTAGATCATAAAAAAATTTTGCAAGTATACGACCAAGGTAAATTTATGAAAACTGTGAATAATATATGTCCCTCTGTTTTCAAGGCCATGGCTCTGAGAAGAGTTGGCACTTGCTTGTTAGGAAGTGCTTCTCAAACAAAGAAAACTTGTTCTTCCTTACTGTCTGTGCTCTATATACCTCATTTGGAGAACATTTTGGTAATGATAGAGATGTTGGTTACTCTAAAAACTTCATTAAAGTGGCAGGGGTATTTTGTGTTGAGATTCCTGAAAAATGTCTTTTCAAAAATCATTTAATGAATAGGAGGCATTAGTCATCTCTTTTGATGGATGACACATTCTCTTCAAAGGATTTGATCTTCCCATTGACATACATTGTTGTACTTTCTGAATTCTTCTCACAATGTTTAGAAATTCAGGAGGAAAAGGCATTTTAGATGACATCTGGAAGGTAGGGTGGGTTTTTTTTTTTTTTTTTTTTTTACCTGTTTAATTTGTTCTTCAGTTTTCATGCCTGTCATTCATATTTCCATCCGAATTAATTTCTGTGTATTTAGTTGCACTGATATTTTGTCTGTCATTTCATGGTACCAGATGAATTTCCCCTTGATATCTGGTAGCTTCAGTGTTGCATTCAGGAAAGACTGTACATGGCCAAATGCCAGGCATACCTGCCTTCCCTGGGCTCTCTCCACACTAGACCATGTAAGTTGTAATTTGCATGTGTAAGACTTAACAGTCCCACCTTCTGCCAAATTTCCCTTCTGGAGGTGTATAGCAGGAGGGCACAGAGGTTAACATCTGCATGACCACGTTAACAACTGTAGAAATGCCAGTATTATCCTTGCTATCAGCGTTCCATGCACTAGTCCATCTTTACCCTCCATTTACCCATCTACTTATTCTTTGCAGTGTAAAATTGCCAGTGGATAGTGTGAGATGGAACAGGTGGATACACGCACTCCAGTCCTCTGGACAGGGGAAAACTTGGCCATATCACCTTGGAAGGGTTTCAAGAAGACTCACTTTCTCTTGAATATCAGAGTGACAAGCTTTGCTTCTTTGTTCCAGTGGAAAACTCAGTATGTGAAGCCTGATGAAGGGAAGTCATCCTACTTCTTTCTCTCACCCCCAACGTTAGTGAAATTACTATTTAACTCCACTAGATTAATTGCTGAAGGGGAGGAATTTTTTGCTCTCTAATATATGTATATATATGTGTGTATGTGAGCATAATTGCTAAAAGAGTATTAATGCTTGTAGTCATTGATGCAAACAAATGTATAAATCTTAAAAATCTTTGCTGTGCTGCATGTAGTGCTTAAAAAACAAAAGTGCTGTCCTAAAAATCTCTATACTTCTGTCATTTCAAACGTACTTTTTCATTTAATTTATCTACTTTTTCCACAGTTGTTATCAATTGTAGCTGCTTTGTTACCTGAAGTCTCTTGTTTTCAACACTGAAAAGTAAAAATCATTGACTAATTAATTTTTAAAGAACCCCAAGTGGAAAGTTGATAGCTTTTTGATGATCTGCTAATTACAGCAAATCAACAGAAGCTAATAAAGTTGAAAAGCATGCATAAGGAAAGGAAATGAGTGCTCAGTGCTGAATATCACATTTCCCTTTGAGACTGTAGATCCAGAATATTGATCTGTAAACCTATCGGATTAATCATCCACCAGATTGAGTGTTACAAAATGTCATCCTTTCCATTCTGTCAGAAATAGTATGTTGCCTCAGCATGAGGATGAGTCTGTTTCCACAGAATGCTGTGAAACTGTCATACGCAGGGGTTTCCTCTGCAGTGGCTGTTTTAGATGTATTTCCTATGGTAGAGATCTGATAGAAATTTAAAAAGTTTTTGTGTGGCCCTGGGTGAAGTACAGGAATGAGATATCTTCAGATGTTCATTGGGGCCACTTCTTCACTTTACACCTGATCTTCATTTTGGTTGATTACTTGTCTTAGGTTTCCAAAACCAGTAACAAAACTAAGCATATTAAAAAAAAAAAAAAAGTCAGGTGAGGCCAGTTGTAAATATCACAACAGATTTTCATATGTAAAAAAATACATATATATCTTTAGAAATATCCATGTGGCTGAAATTTTCCCCACTAATTTTCTTATTTCTTAACACCTTAAAATGTGAATACATACCAGAAAGTATTCTAATATTCTTATTGCTAGGAAAACTTTTGTTTTTAAAGGGTGCAAATAATTTAAAAAGTAATATATGGAAAATACCATCGACATACCCTTCCTGATTCTATGTTTATGAACAGTTGTATTTTGCATTAGCAAAATTAACAACTGAAGTTATGTGCTGGTAACATTAATAAGAATTTTGTTTTTCCCTTGTATTTGAAATAATGAGTGTCAGTGTTCATGTGTTAGAATATATTACAATAATCATCCATATTTTATGGCAGAAATGGAAAATACCAAGGTTTCTTCATATTTTAAGGTCAGCGTTTTTAATATCTTGAAAGTGTCTGCTTTTTAAAAATCAGTATTATTTTCTTCTACAGACTTCAAGGTTGTCAAACCTTTTAAAAATTCCTTCTTAAAAGTATATCTTGGATATATTTGCTATAGTTTGTGTCTTTCCATCTTCATTCAATTCCTTTGCCATACAGTAATATTCAATTAGGTGATACGTAAAGGTATATATTTTTATTTTCAGATAATAATAAGTAGGAAATTGTCATTTCTCACTGGTGACCTTTTGATTTATGTGACAAAGAGACTATTTTGCATTTGCAGTATTTAAGAGGGGACAAGAAATTTTATGTCTGTGTATAACTTAAAATATCAACTGAGGGCTCTAGATGTTACAGAAGCCTAGCTACTGCAAAAACTCTAAGGATATTTTGCTAAACATTTTATACCCCTCTGCTCCATGAACTTTGACTATCAACTTTAAATGTGTCAAGTATTTGATTACTGTTATTTTTCTGTTAGAAACGTATCTATTTTCTGACCTCTTGACATGAGCTCATGACTGAAATTCTAAAGCCAGAATGTCATAATCCAGATGATGTTTCTGTCAGACTCAGAAATAGTTTTAAAAATCTACATTATATTTATAAAGTTAACCTGATTCTAAGGGTCATCCAGCATTAGAAATGAAGCAATTTCGTGTGTCAAAATAATTATCTAACATATTGGTTCTTAAAATTAAAATCTTGCATAATAATTAAAGAGCCGAGGCCTAACATCATTTAATGACTCTGACAGAACTGCTTGATTAAAGATTCCTGGAGAAGATTAATGACTGCAGTAAGTATATGACCTTATGGGATCTCATAAAATTATTTTCTGAAAAGTTTAATGCAGACTTAATAAACAGTAATTGTTGCCTTGCTACCATATGGTTGACACCAGGTAGGTGAGTGTGGAATCTGTTTGAAATACTAATCACAGGCTTGTGTAAGTTGAATAAAAACATTAGTTGGATGTATCATGGAACATAAGGGTGATTGTTCCTAGGCGATTTATACTTACTTTCAGTAGCAAAAGAACGGAGAAATGTTAGGAATTTTTTTTCCTTAAAAAATTTTGTCCAAGAACATCAAAGTGTTTGAAAGATGGATAAACACAATTTCAATTTCAAAGCTGTTAGTAAGAGAAAATAAGGACCAACTTTTTAAAAAGTCGTTTTGGTATATAAAAATACACATAAGCATGGAAACTGTTTTCAGTAAAGTGTGGCATAAGATTTTCAGTGCTTGTTCTCCTGGGCATTTACTGAATTCAGTGGGAGCTGATCAAAACCTACTTTAATGGCAAGATAAAAACTAGAACATACTAATGGAACAATAATTCAAGTACTTCAGACTCTCCTGGAATTGTGTTACAGTATTGCATACTAAAACTAGGACTCCAAGCTCTGCAACTTAAATGAATTTTTCCAAACATCATTCATGTTGAAAGCAATTCAGATTGCTTAACTTTATTCATTAACTGAGGTGATAGGAGCCAGGCAGTCTTGATAGGCTTTTCCTGTAGAGCTTCCTTTAGATTATCTGATCTCTCTCTGAACAAAGACAGTATTTTCTGATTGTATTTTTATGGTCTCTCCTGTTCATGTCCTTATCCACAAATTGCTTATATTTTCTTTATAGGGTTTTAACTCAGTGGTAAACAGTTCAAATTGGGAAAAAAGTATGGAAAATGCAGTACTTTCCTGTATTATACGTTATTTTATGTGTGCTGTAAAGAAAAGTTTTAAGTTCATTACAATCTTATAATAGGAGAGCTTATTCTCTTCTATGTGTTTTTATGTTAATCTGTCTTAAAATGTTCCTGTGGTTTGCATTATCTGTTGTATATATACTTATTCAGAATCCCTTAAGGGTGAATGTTTATCACATCATAGTTACCAGTTTATTTTATATTTATTTATCTTCTCTCATCAAGCAGAAGTTTACTGCAATCATTTTATTACTGTTTTCTTTCTTCTGTTAAAGTGTCAGGTTTCTCCAGTATCAAAACAGATCAACAAATTATTTCAAATGAAAATTTTATGTAGTGCCCTTTAAAAAACATGAGCATTCAGCAAGTTTACAGATACAAATATACCAGTGGAGTTTTATTTTTGTCAGAGAATATATCATGGGTTGATTCTAACTGAAGAGAAATTAGTCCTCACTTCTTAATTCACTAAGACCTAAGTTAGCATGTGTTTGTAAAAGCTTGGGAACACTGGATTTTGTACCTGGCTTTAAGATATGCAGTCTTTCATACCTTAAACTGATATCAGCCTGCCCACTATTTTTAGGGAGCATATGCCATTTCTGTTAATATTAACTTGCATTATTGCTGAGAAATTGGAAAACTGCATGTTGGAAGGGATCTTTAAGATCATCTGTTGTTTTTTTTGTTTTTTCTTTTTTTTGTTTCCCCACAACAAAACAACCAATGGGTACCCACTTTTAATTATCTAATTATATTTTTCTGACACATGAACTCAAACAGTACAGAATCAAATCTTGATATCCATTTGGTTTCTGCAGCATACCTTAATAACCAGAAGAATAAAGAGTAGAAGAAGAAGAAGAGAAGAAGAAGAAGAGTAGAGTAGGGGCTGGAAAAATTTTGTTTTCACAAAGTGTTGAACTGTAAAAGGGCATGGGAAGTAGACTTAAATTTGATCATATCCTTAAAATGGCATTTAGATCTCTTCATTGATGTTAGTCTAAATATGTTCAGAGCATGTATTCACTCAATCAGCTATTGTGCTTTTTTCTTTCATTGAGATTGATTACTGCATTCAGCTTTTAGTATTCTTGCAATCACATTTTAAATACAAGCAAAAAGAATTTCAATGTGTACTTACACAAAAACATAAAGTAATGAAGGATTGAGACCTTTTGGAGAGAAGTAAATCTGAAGTTGGCCAGAGTAGTGCTTTTTTTCTGCAGAAAGTGCAAATACAATTATTATTTTTATTCCAAGCAGAATGGAAGACCTATGGTGTACCCCTTCACTGAATCCATCTCCAACTCCCTCTGCTGCTGACTCTTCTGCAATGCTTCATTTATTGCATGTTTTGCATGTTTTTGCTCTTAAGTTACTTTTGTCATTTGTCCTCATCCTCACTGATAATTTGTTGATCTCTCTCCGGTACTACATCAGCAACCTCTTCATGTCCTGCAGTTCACTCTGAAGTACTCAGGGTAGCTTCACTGAAGACAGTTTGTCTTCTAGAGCTTCCTGTTTTTTACCTCTGAATCTTTCCTCTCCTTTATCCATATTGTCAGTGGCTACTAAACCAAAGTTCTTACTCGCCTCCACTTCCAGCAATATCCTTCCAACAGGGAATTTATTGTATTTTATTTGCAAGACCCCTTGGTTTTGAGTGTAAAATTACTCTTCCATAACTGCCTTTGTTGTGCTACTTTCTATGAGTCAGGTTGGTGTATATGAATTACATATTATCTTCCCTTTCTGTCGCATCTGTCTGCTTGTCTCTTTGACCTTGCTTTATTCTGTGCATCAATCAAGGCAAGGCTAATTATTTTCTGAATGTTCAAAATGTGCTTAGCAAAAACAAAAATTTAACATCCTTTGTTGTTTTTTTTTTTTTTTTCTTTCCCCAATTTGTGATTATGTCTCTGAAATGAGGATGCTGATTAGTGACACAGGCTAGACATTAGCACCTGTGGCACTGGTTTACATATATCGTTGGAAAGTAGGGGAAAGGGCTTGTTATATCTTTGTTGAACAAGAGGTCATTCAGTTTGACAGTAATTAAGATTTGAACAAGTTACTCAAGAGAGATAGAGATTTTCTCTCTTACCTTTTATTAAATGGAAATTCCTTTGTACTGTGCTTGTTTTAATATGTGAAGTCAGTCTATTGAACCTCAGATCATTAATCCAGCCGTTTGCTTATTCTTTCCAGCTCGTGTGATCATGTTTATCAAGTGGCTTCCTGTTTCTGGCCTGTGATATCACATTCTCAGAATATTTGAGTCTCTCCCTTTCTTACCTTTCTCTTCCATTTCTGCCCTGTGAATCTTTATCTTTCATGCTCAGAAGTTTTGTTCGTGTTCAGGAACTCTGAAATCAGAGCTCAACAGTTTTTTTATATGTATCACTAAAAACACAGTATTTAAACATCCAGAAGCAAAGAAAACCAACCACATCATGCAGCAAGCTGTGTAGAATGTGTTCAGGAAGTGGTAATGACTAATATTGGTGAACTGTGAAACAGTGGGATTTGTGACTAATGTTAGATTTTCAGGGAAAATACATGTACTGACACAATAATAATTACTAATTTTAAATGGGATGGGGGAAAAAGCACCATTACTCCATTAGAGTCAACATTTGATTAATAGCTTGGGCTAACAGAGCTCTGAAGATGAGCTGTCTTGTTGACTAATGACCATCAAAAGATTTTTTTCAGTATGTCCAGGCCACTCTGAGACAATCAATGCAATGCTGCTGTTCTCCAGATGTACTTAGTCATTTGCAAAACTTTCAGCACAGATTGTTCCCCTATTTCTGAACAAATTGTTCAGCAACCCCAGTGTATCACCAGAATGAAAAACAGATGTGATGCTCTATCTGAAGTGGCTTATTCAAGATTCAATAATCCTTCTACACACACTGCCTATTAGCCTTAAAGAGTAGAGGAATGTCTACTTGAAAAATGTTTATTCTTAAAACCAGCTGGCCTTGGGAATCTTATATATCTTGATGATAAAATCCAAGAAACTGTTCTAATAACCCCCTTTTTTTAATATGCTTCCACTTCTGTCAGTGTAATTTTAAAGAGCTTAGGTGATTTGTGTTAATCCTCTGAACTCACTGTGAATTTGCCTCAAGCTTGCCTTGTTAAGGAAAAAATTTGCAGAGAAATGAATGAAAGTGTATGTTTCTGGAAAAGATTGTATTTCTCTGTTTTACTTCTAAATACTCCTCTATCTCTTACTCTGAGGAGATTTAAAGTAATGTGTTTTAAATCTTTCTTGTTGTCTTTCATTTGTCGTCTGCCCATATGTGATTTAATAGCTTAAAAAATATTATTCTCCATTTGGAATGTATTTTAGCTTTTCTCTAGATAGTTAGCTATTAGTTCAAGCAGGCAAAGGTTAAGGCTGTCTAGCTTGTGGTTAAGTTTTGTGGCTAAGAATGTGTGAGGGCTCAGTTTCATATGCTTTTAATGTATTATACACTGCACTAAAGACTCATCTGGAAGCAGATTTTGTTGTCACTTGCTTTCTTTCTGGCTATTGGCTGATTTGTTCTTGGCAGCATGTGCCAATGGAATCCTCCTTGGCTCTGAAAGTGACTTAAAGATTATGTCTCTGTCCTATGAGACTGGGACGTAGTGCAGAAAGTGAACAATATTTTTGACTGAAAGTTGCTTGTAAATTCACTTCATATTGCTTACCAATAGATAGTGGAACTCCAAATTTAGGCTGTTAAGTCAAGTACCTTCTCAGGTGTTTGCTGTCAGGCAGATATCTCTAAACAGGACCTCTCTTCTCCTTACACTACACCCTGTGACATTTGCTTATTTACACAGGAGTGACATCAATGGAATGTTACAATTTGATGGGTAAGTACCAGATCTGTGTAAATTTTCTGTCTCCTAAAATCATGAATTTGAAGATCCCAAATTTCTTTGTCAGTGTAGTTGTCAGAGAATTCTCTTGATTTGTCAAGTGAGAAAAACAAATGAGAAAGCATTCTTATCAGTATTCATATAAACCCACATTTGTTTCTTTTACCTTTAAATGTGTAAATAAGTAACTGAAATAATAAATATAGAATGCTAGCTGAAATAAAGAAGATGAAAATGTTTTTTCAGCTTGGATTTTATTGGATGAGATTTTATTTTAGTATTGCAAAAAAGTGTGAGGCCCTATTATTTCCAAAGTGCTTGAGAAAACAAAGGAAGCAGTACAATTATGAAGATAAAAGTTACCATGATTTTCCTTAAGATTTAAAATAGGTGTACAGCAGTAACCTACTTGATTCTGTTTCCAGTCTTGCTTTATTTCCATGTACTTTTTGCCAATGTATAAAGCCACTGTTTGAATCATTTTAGCTTTTTATAATTCATTACAGAATTAAAAATGAAGTCTGATTCTGTTTTCAGTGAAACTAAGGTAAGCTGACTATATTGGAGGAAGAAGAAATGCACTGTTATTATTCCAAGAATCTTGCTGGCTGCTAAATTTAGTTTTAACCATTCTGCAGATCATGAATGAATTTTTTTATTTTTAGATTTTTAATGGTCTTTGCCATGTTTGTCTCATCAAGGCCTAAATACTTGTCAAATTTATATCATTCCATCCCATGATATACTCTCAGGAGAATATTACGCTTCATTTCTGCTTGATAAAGGGTGCTAATACTGGCACAGTCAGCCTACTCCCGATCTGTGTGACAGTTAATACGCCTTCTAGAAAGGTTGCTAGATTGTCACTGAAAAAGTGGATAGGAGAGTTGGAGGTTGTCCTACTTGTTACACCATCCATGTTACTAATGTGCACTGGAGGGTATTGAATTGTTAGAGCATGTTCAGTGGAAGGCCACAGACATGATCTAAGGGATGGAACACTTCCCCTATCAGTACAGGCTGAGGGAGCTTGGGCTGTTCAGCCTGGAGAACAGAAAGCTCTGGGGGACGTGATACTGGCCTTTCAGTACCTAAAGGCGGGCCTATAAGAAAGAAGGGGACAGACTCTTTAGCAGGATTCCTTGTGATACGACAAGGGAAAATTGTTTCAAACTAAAGGAAGAGAGATTTAGAATGGATTTAAAGAAGTTTTTTTAACGGTGAGTGTGGTGAGCCCCTGGGACAGGTTGCCCAGAGATGTGGTGCATGTCCCATCCCTGAAGACATTAAAGGTCAGGCTGGATATGATTCTGAGCAGCATGATCTAGCTGTACATGTTCCTGTTCATTGCTGGAGAGTTGGAATAGGTGACCTTTAAGGATCCCTTCCAACTCAAAATATTCGATGAGACTATGATTCTATGAATACTAAGAATTCTAAGATTTTTACCCTACAGATACTAGTCAGCGCTGAGGGCACGTTAACATGTAAGCAATTGACTCAATACATTAATTTGGTCTAGGAACAGATTTGCACAGTGGAGCAGATGGTGAATTAGAGATTGGAATAGTTCAGTTGGAAGGGACATGCAAAGACAATCACTCCACCTTCAGATTTAACAAGAAGTTAAAACATGTTAAGGATATTATCCAAATGGCTATTGAACACTTAAAGGCACGTAATATCAACCACCTTGCTCAGAAGCCTTTTCCAGTGTCTGAACACCCTCACAATAAACTTCCTCCTCGGGAAACTGAAGAGCAGTGAGTTCACCTCATACTATGCTTTTGTCCATGCTGAACAATCTGAGTGCTCTCAACCTCTCCCCACAGGACATGTATTCTACTCTTTTACCAGCTTTGCTGGTCTCCTCTGAATGCACTCAAGTATCCACGTTTCATATTGTAGAGACCAGAACTGCAAATGTTCAAGGTTTGTCAACACCAATGTTAAATGTAGTGTGAGAATCACCTCTTTTGACCAGCTGGCTATGCTGTGTTTAGTGCACCCCAAAATGCAGTTTGGACTTCTGGTTGCCAAGGCACACTGTTGCCTCATATATGTCTTCTGTTGAACAGAACCCCCAGATTTAACACCAATCTTGTCTTTATACTGCTGACATCACTGTAGTACACTGATCAGCATTATTAATTGTGGACTCTATTTTGCCTTTAATTGTACCCAAGGTGTTCTGAGTTCATCTGTGATATATGTTGTTTAGATCCACATTTATATTTCACTTTATATCCCTTATTAATCTCAGTAATCTTTGTCCATTAATGTCTAGTATAAAATTCGTCTGATTTCCATCTGAATTTCCAGTAATTCCTACATTTCATTTTCAAAACTGAGAAAATGTCTTATAATTTTTAATCTACATACAGATCACGTTAGTCAATAAAGATTATTAAAGATAAAAAATAAAAGATTATGAATTAAAGATAAAAATAAAGATTAAAGATTATTATCTCTTTCTAATGCCATCACTTGGTAGCACTTGCTCTAATTTTTGTTAGAATTTTTGACTGTTCACTTTTGGAAAAATTTGCTATATTCACAGAGTTTTCCTTATACATATTTTTCATTTTGAATTATTATGTTATATGCAAGTAATAGTACATTTGATAGTACAATGTAATGTAGCCATTCCCTATTATGTTTGGTAATGACCTATGAGTAATTTCTGAGTATCTGTATGTATTCTCTTTGGTGAAGCATCAAGCTCTCAATTGTCATCTCTTCTGAGTGATGGAACTAATTATTCTAGTTCCAATTAATTATAGTATGAGAAAATCTCATTCTCCTCTTGACTTTCTGTCTTTAACCTTATACTCATTATGGATAACTGCCTCATTATGTACTGGATAACTTTAATTTTTTCATTCTTGTTCTTTATAGGGTAAAATTTCTTTCATCTTCCATTTCCTCAGTGGTTGCATAGTAGAGATGATAGTACTTCCTCTTGCCTTTTCTCTTTTAATAGCAGATTCATTTATTATTAGTTTTAAAGCCCATGACTTATGATAAGAATGCGCCTTTCGCTTTGAAGCCTGTTTCAACTGCTTGTCCTGTTCTTTCCAGTACAGTTTTCTCAGACATCTCATAATCTGTGGAAATGCAGTGATCATGTATATGAATAACTTTTTGGTTGCAGAAAGCTCTCAGTCTGTGTCCCCTCCAAAGGTTGTGGTCCCCTTTCCATAGTCAGATAATTTAGTAATATTACATTGAGTTTTGAATATTGCTGATTGTTTCTTCTGCTGGCTGATTTCTGACTTCTTCAGTTTGGAGGAGTCTAAAAGTAACAGAATAGAAGCTAATGCAACAAATGCATCCTGTTGTGATCACACCCTTCTCTATGTTCACACTCTTCACTAGGAATTTTGTTTTGTTTTGTTTTACTTCAAAGTTTCTGCATATTCCTTTTGATCCTGCATTATATGACAATTGGTCTATGAGACTAGTTCTATTTCTTTCACGTAAGCAGGGTATTTCACAGTAAATGCAGAAAATCAATAACACTTCTACAGGTTTATTTTCAAATACTCATAAAACAACTCGTCCCTAATTCTCAGTGTTAATATCTCAGTTAAATGTATGCCCTTTATTCACTTTGGTCCATTTATTGTAGAACACTTTACTGAGCAGTGAATTGCCTTTTTTGTTTTAAAACTCACTCTAGGCAAACTTTCTTTTTAATGCAGTATTCTGTCTGTCTCTCTATTGAAAGAATTAGTTTTTTTGAGTCAATAGGAGTAGACACAATCTATCAAAATCCAGGTATCTACAGGTCTCTAAATCTTGTGTTTCATGATGTCTGCTTCCCCTTTTGTGTCTTCAGTTCTTGTTCAGAAATGAGTTTCTGTTATTTGCCTCAGAAAATATTCTATCATTACCTTTTTGACAAATAAATTTATCATCTATTTTATTAGAAGCCAGATCTATCTTAATGTCAGTATATGCTTTTCAATTTTTCTGAGGCTATCTTATTTTGTTATTCACTTTCCATACAGCAGTTCCTCCTTACTAAAGAACTTGTTTAGAAGGTTCAGAATTTCCAATTATTTTTCTGACAGAAGGACATGAATAAGCAAGTCTGAGCTACAGACAGTTTGATATAGCTCAATAGAACTGTCTTTTAAAAATCAACTTTATTTAGCTAGATCCTATTTGCTTGTACTCACTGTCCTTGAGAGATGTGCAATACGGTGATGTCCTAATGAACTTGGCTTTCACCCAAAGCCAGACCCTGCTCTGTAGAGGCTGGACCTCACTTTACAGTGCATGTAGGAGGTGGTCTTTCCACCTTCCTCTTTCCTTGCTGTTTTTAAGAAGCATCAGTTTTCTCATACTCCGTTACCTTTTGGCTTCATCTTGTTAAATCAGGTCATAACAGATATCTTAGATTGTTTTGCATCTCTACAATTTTTTTCTGTTTTATTTGACCAATGCTAATTGCATTTTCTTCATTTCAGTTGTCTTTTTTTTTTTTTATCCATATTTCATTTAAAAGACCATTAATTTCTAATTTTCACACTCATTAAGTCAAATTTTACTAGATTCCATGGACACATCAGCAATCCTGTAACATGCATGTTCACAAAGCAACAAACAAACGCTTTTTAGAGAAATCCAGGTTCACAATAGGTAACAGCTGCAATAGCATATTCTAAATGAGATTTTAGGAACTTTAAGTGACATTACTGAATTTTGCTTCATACACTATTATGCTCATCATTCTGCATTTGGATCCTGTATACTAGGCTGTGAGAAGCTGAAAGAAAGCACATCAAGAATTACTTTTAAGACCCTCAAAGCAGTAATAACAGTTCAATAAACTCCAGGCTAGCAAAATGCAGTTTCACTGACAGTTGTATTCTCAGGATGGATGATACCGTTAGTTGTGTTTTTTCTTTCACACCTGCCTTCACTTTCAAGCCAAAAGTTAACCCACAATGAAGCATGAAACAAAATCATTCTTATTTCAGAATGAGATCCAGAACTTCAGAATAAGATCCAGCTTGAGGCTTCTCAACAAAGTGAGCAAAATGAATGCTGCTTCTCCAGATATGAGGTGTTAATGCTGACCTGTTCCTACCAGGAAAGAAGGGGCAGAGCAAGCATACAGAGGTTTAAAATCATGGCAAAAGACACTGCTAATTTTGGAAAAGGATGATCAAAATCTTCTATGGAAACAAATGTTCTTCACCACTTTACTTGTTGCTCAGTGACTTATGTAGCACTAGGAGCCCTGCTCTTCTGGCACCGTGGTAGTCAGAATAAATTGGTATGACATTAACATTTTTCAGCCTAAAGTGGTCTGATGCATTTAGAAGATGACGTACTTGGTCTTTCCACAGGACTAGTTGTATTAACTTTGAATAATATCTTCCTGAAGGAGAACTGGAGATGTTCTTGACTGCTCATTGCGATGATCAATCCCTAATTTCTTTCCTGTGACAGAACATGATGTAACATGATATAGTCAGTACACATCTATGATCCTATTTACTTGAGAAGGCTGGGGAAAATTTAGCTTAATTAGTTTTTTAAGTGAATTACTTAAGTAGTGCTGAATGCCTGAGTAAATGTTCCAAGTCAGAGTAGAAAATATTGTAATTCTACTCTAACTCTTTGGAAAGAGTTAGACTAAGCTGAATTGTGTCGGGTTTCATTCGGATTTAGCCTTTAACCATGTGCATATAGACCACTAGGAAAGAGAACTTAGGTATCTTTACAACTCTAGGATAAGAAAGTTTTATATCAAATATAAACTATTTAAATTTATTAGCTTAAAAAATCTAAATAATGAAAAATTCCAGTCTTCCAAGTACTTCAAAAATCATTATTAAGAAAATAAAAGTGGGAAGATGTGTAAAGTAGGAAGAATTGCTAAAATTTGAGCATCAGAGGATTGTTTAATAAACTTAATTGTTAAGAATTTCTTTCCTTATGAAAGCTTGTAAACACAGTTTTTCTGGATTCTCCAATGCAAGCTACCCCATTCACCACTGAGACAATCATGTGTTGTTATACTGATGCACCAAGGAAAGAAGAACAGCTGCTGAAAGCTGTGCCACATGTTAGAAGTTCTAGGGGAGGTTAAAGGTAAGAAAAATATGTTTCACATCTGAATTAGTTATGATTTCAACTAATTTAGGTAATTCTTGGTCTAATTTTGTAGAATTCAGTGCAGTTAAAGAAGGAGTAAGTTTGGCCCTGTATGTTTGGAAATTTTTAGTTTTGTGCTAAGATGCAACAAAAGCATGTGTGTGGCAGTTTGTGAGCTTAGAGGCTGAGTATTTTTGCTGGGCAATTTCTAATTGATATCCTACTGTGGTCAGTGATCAAAGGTGAGACATACAGTCTTGTTTCAAGTCCCATCCTGGTGTGGGAACTGTTTTGAACTGTATTTTCTCTAAATTATTTCAGTTCCATTAAGGAAATATTAGTTCAACAGTTATACATGTCTTTCTTTTTATTTTCAAAATACGCTGTCATGCAGCTAAAAAATTAAAAAAAAAAAAAAAGGAAGATAATCCTCTGAGGAAATCTGTCCTTTTTTGTTAGATCCAGGTGCTGCAATAGTCTTCTGCGGTGCTTTCTGTCATTTCCTTACAAATGCTGCCTCAGGAAATCAGGGAAATACATGAGTCCATCTAGTTGATCCTTTACTCCAGAGTAGCTTTCCATTATTTTTCTAGAAATATACTCATTCAATCTATATATGTAATCTTGAAGACCGACAAAACAAGTCCCTCATCTGTAAATCCTGAATACGTAGAGGCTCCTCATGATCTTTTGCTGGACAAGATTAGTATGTAAGGAATTTCTGGCTGTAAGATGAGTTCCTACCCAAATATTTGCTAACTTGCTCTGTCATAAATCTACAGAAAGGCAAGTGTAAAACATCCCTAGTGTTCCAGTGGTGTTTGTCAACATACTAGAGATTACTATTATTGAAAACACTAATTAACAAGTTATCAATAAACAAGCAAAAGGAGGTGTCTTGTTCCAATTATAGGAGGGAGAGGAGGTTCTCTGATGTATACATATACCCAATGGTGAGATTAAGACACAGTGGGTCAAATGTTTGCCAGAACAGTTTATTACAAATCCTAATTGAGTAGGGAAATGGGGAAGGGAAGATGGGTGATAGAAAAGTAGCTTTTGTAGAAAGCAAGACAGTCACCACTGAGGCTTCCAATGTAGCTCATAGTTTTTCCTTGATCCCAGGAACTTGTTCAGTCCCTGTGAGGGATGGGAGAAAGCCAGGAAGTTTCAGAGCAAACAGGCCCCAGGGGGTTCTTCCTGTAAGAGACTATTCTAATACCATTGACTCAAAGTTTGCTGATGAACATGTCCGAACATGTCCAAGCTAGTCCTGGACAAGGTTGTGAAATCTTTTGTTTAAGGGACAAGCAGATGGGCACGTCCTGGGGCAACGAAAGAGAGATAAGCGGCAGCTCGACGGCCGCTGAACACTCTTTTGTTTGGTACTCATCTCCGTGAGGAGATAGCCATCTCAGGAGACACTTGCCTGACAAGCTTGCACGGGATTTGTCACGTAGACTGGAGAAATCTGGAAGTTTAAATATAGGGGTCCTGTAGCCACGAAGTTTTGTTTTTTCTCTGCTACCTGTTGCTGTCAGGAGTTTCTCTTTGGAGAGACTTCCCGAGCTGATCACTGCTGCTGCCTGGAGAGGCCTTCTCTTAGGAGAGACCTCACGAGCTGATCACCGTTCTCTGCTGCCCCTCTCAGGGTTGCCTCCCTCGCTGCTTCTCCGGTGCGGACCCCTCGCCGTTTCTCCGGCCGACTGCTTGCTGCTCAGTGCTGCCCGTCGCTGCTGCTGTTCTCCCCGCTTCTGCCACCCCTGCTCTTCGGCCTCGGACCGTCGGAGCCGCTTGCAACCGGACCGCCCCTAGGATCCTGACTGGTGACTTTCCCTGCTTGTACAAACCCTTGCTTCTTTCCTTTCTTTCCTATCGCTCGCCTTCCCTTCCCCATCACCCTTATTGGTAACAGTGTCCGCCTTCCCCATGTCCCTGGTCAATATTGGTAATAAACTGGTCGGACCAACATTTGAACAGTTGTTTCTTAATCTCACGCTGGGTATACACATATAATCTTAAAGAACCTCGTCTCCCTCCTTTATATTGGAGCACGACACTTCCCTAAGTTTTTGTTTCTTTTTTCTCTTCAGAAATTCCTTTGCCAAGTGGTTTCTTTTCTCAGGGAGTTCCTCTCCTAAGGTTTCTTTTCTTTGGAAGTTCCTCTCCAAAGTACTTTCTCAGTTTCTTTTTTTTCTTCTTCCTTTCTGTCTGTTAGTGTGACTCACCTGGCCCAACAGATAAGCCAGCAGGAAGAAGTGCCTTCATTGAAACGCACAAGCATTACTGCCTTTTGTAGTAGCCAGTTTCTTTTAAGCTGCCCTCTCACCAAAAAAGTCTGCTTGCCCTTCTTCTGCTTATCTTTACAATCATAGGCGCTGTGATGTCATGGTGACACCTGCCACTTATCCCTCTAGATAATTTGCACTGTTGTTAGTTGAGTCTCATCACCAAAAAGGCCTCACAAAGTGAGCTTTGAGGCAAGGAAAATAATAAAAAAAAAGGGTTCTGAAAACTGCCTTTCACAGGATGCCTGATATTTCCTGAATCTTCCTGTGCTTCTCTGAGAGAACCATCTCTCCTGTATTTATAGGAATTATTCTCTATGGAGACATGCTGAAGTGCTTAGCAGTGTCAAGGTTCATGCAGACCTTTGAGAATTTGCAAAATATATATATTTTTTAAAATCACATTTTTAAGTAGATCTTATTTAACAAGGAAAGTAGAAAGAATTTGATATTATAATTCTGATTATATTCTGTTTCTGCTTGCAATGAGATTGTTTTATGAGAATACATGCTAGGAGAATTAATTTAATGAGCTTGTACAGTGGGTAATAATAAGGCAAAACCTGCTTTGGAAAAGAAAACTTTAAGATCACACTTCGCATCACGAAAAAAAATCATTAGCAGAAGATAAAGTAATTGACGTATTTAAGATCTACTTTTCTAATTTTACATTAATTAGTTGTAATCTTATTTCACTTGCTTTCACTATGGGATTTGTCTGCTGATGTGACATTGAGTCCCAATGGAAAATTGCTGTCAGTTTCCATTGTACTGCCTTTGCCTGCTACTACAGGGAAGCTAGAAAAACTGCTGCAGGTCATAATATAGGAGAATATGTTTCTGCTAATTTAATTATATGACAGATGAGTTTGTTTTATTGGTGTTGTAGTTGCTGTTGTTGTTTTCCTTTTTGTACGTTTTGATTGTTTTGTTCTTGTCTGAAAAGGTAAGACAGTACCATTCATAACTACTAGACATATGCACATAGGTAGGGATGAGGAAACTGATTTGAGAACTGCTATGCAGATGGAAGAACAGATTTTTGCTCTGTAGCAGAACGCTGCTTGACTGTAGACTCTGGTTAAAGTTGAATGAAAATTTCTTTTTACCTTTATAAAAGCCAATTTTGTAAATGTTAAATGAAATTGGATTCTTGATAAACTAACCAACTTAGACATACAGTTTACAAAACCTTCAGGCATTTTACAGAACCCCCAGAAATACCTGATGTTACTGACGATTTCCCCTTTGTTTATTTAAATTCTGCTACTTTCAGTATCTCTTTAGTATGCCTTTGAAGTTCTATATCTGTTATACTGGGACTGTTTGACTTATGGACTTGGGAGGTGGAGAAAGAAGTCAGTGCTGATCACATAAATGGAGAAAACAAATTTTGAGGGAAAATACTGTCCTGGAAGAAGTTTGATAGCAGCATATTAGGTATAGCTTGTGGGAACAGACTGATAAAGAGATCCTAAACAATCACCTAGATCTGTCTGATCTTATAAATCCAGCTAAATCAGGTAAATGGAGTACAGGTAAAGCATTTGTTGTGTTAAATGTATTTTCTATGTTTTGTTTCTCTTGTGAAGATTAAGCCTTTTGATTTGAGGAAATAATTCTAAATCCTTATGGAGTTACTGGTCATGTATCCTGACTGGAAATTTTTCATGATGAGTTAATTTCCATTAGTTCCGTTGACTTTATTTTGTGTGTGTGTGTGTGTGTTGTATAAGCAGGGATGTTACAACTCAGTGACTGAGACTGTTTTAGCCTCTTTTAAAACAGTTTATGCGGTGAGATTATGAAATCTTGTGGTACAAGGGAAGGGATAATGTGGGGTAATTATAATTCCAGTTTGCTCTATCTTCTTTTATAGTCTTCTTTGATGACTATATCTTTGATGACTATCAAAGAAGTCTATCTTTGAGAAGACATCATGGATATATGTAAATAAAACTTGATAAGTAGATTAACAGTATTTCCTTACAGATAAAATTGACATGGATATGCAAGCAGTCCTTCCTGTATATGTGTATGCACAAAAATTAATTTGGCTAAACAACACTTAGCTGTTGAAACAGTCTGATTTATCACAGAATATGGTGGGAAAAATACTACTTGACAGATGTCAGCTTTTAAAATTTAATTCCTTTTAAATATTAAAGCTGTTGTAAATGGACTGCAAATCAAAAAGCTTTTAAAACATAAGGTATTTGGGTAGAGGGATCTATGACCTACTGCCATATATTTGTTTTGTGTTTGTTTTTTTTTTAAACCTTACTTATTTCCTAGTCCACACATACTGCTTTGAATGAATAATTTAGTTCGTTAAAGAGCAAAGCTAAATGCAATATAATTTAGAAAGCCTAGCGGAAATCATAGTTCATTAATAGCTGGAACTTTTATAGAGCCTGTTATGGCACTATGGGGTACGACTAGTATCTTGTGTAATAAACATAAAACTAGGTATGAAAACTAGTACTGGCATGTGACAAATGAAAGAGCTATATAGCAATAAATCTGGTGTAAATATGTTCCATACCCTCAAAGCATGACAGTAAGACTAGTTGGAATATTTTTACTAGGAGAAAGCTATCTGAACTTAACTTTCAGAAGTTATAATGTTTCTTCTTTAGACCTGACTGTATACGTCTGAAAATGCAGTTTTTCTTTTTTTAATTATTCGTTTTCTTTTTGTGTAGAATTCCAGTGTACGTTATGAGAAAATCAGTTTTGCATTAATGTGTTTTCAAGTGGAGTAATGTTATGTGCAAAAAATGAAATTGGGTTGGATAATTAAGCTAAGCCCTGGAACAAACTAAATCAGAAGTAGAAAAATATGCTAAAATAAAATATACAGTATTTTTTTCTAACACTGTGAGTGTAGGATTCATTTTCCTTGCAGGATTTAAGCAGCTAACATCTCATTGCTTAAACTCTATTAGTCCTTCATTGCACTGCAAATAGCATTCAGCTACATTTGTATACTGGAAGTTTCCTTCCTGTTTAAGATGTTGATGTTCCATATGCAAAGGATTATCCTCTTCGTATCCTCTTCTCTGTCCTGTTGTCATCTAGGTCCTCCTGTCTTTTACTTTCAGCCCATAGTTGTCATGTTGCCCTTCACTCCATCGGGGCTGGACCATGAGAGCCTGTGCAGACTGCTTGGAAGTGAGATTTGTCAAACAAAGCAGAGTACTGCAGATAAGTACATGTTAATTTGAGCCTCTGTGTTTGGAGAAATGTTCAGAGAGGCAGATGGATTAGCAATGTGAATTTAGGTAACATTGGCAAGCTCATTGGCAAAGATAAGACAATGGTAGGATTTGTTGGAAATACTGATGTGAGAGTATGGAATAAGCAATAGATACTATTGCATTTATGTTACTCTTAAGTGATGCAGTCCCCACTATCATGTTGCATCTTAAAGCTGAAGCAGAAAGAACAAACCAGCATACACTGTTCTTTAAAATTCTGATTTCCCTTATTAAATGGGCTATGTAAGATGTGTTACTGGTTGGTTAGTCTTAAAGTGGCTAAGTACGATGAGGGTCAGATCAAAAAAACAACTCCTTTTCTCCTAGCAAAGATGAGTTAAGGATTGCTAACATGTATGCTGTAGAGTTGATCCTCCACTGAGGGATTTCTTTTTCTGCTTATAGCTTCAAGGAAAAGGCTTTCCTCCTTTGCTGGTCGTTTTGGGGAGCTTCTACTACAACGTGCCAACATGCTGGACAGATGTACTAGATGAGAACCCAAAGTCAGAGAGTCTATAAAGCAGAACAAGCTTGGGGTGAATGAGAAGAGGAAAAGATGTTAATGGTGGAAATTCATTGATGAAAATATAGGTAAGAATCCGTGAGGTTTGGCCCAACAGCGGTATAAAACTCAGTTTCTTTTTTGGTTATTTCGGTTAGTGTTATATTAGTGCTTTTTTACTAAGACCTGTGTGATCTCAAGACTTTAGATTCTATTTAAAAAGGATCTTTACTAGTAATGCAGACAAGTACCCTGTTTCCCATACACACGCATTCATGACATTCATACTCATGTTCAGTGCATTAAAATGCTGATTTAATTCAGTTAATTATAAAGGAACTGACAGTTACTCCACAGGTGTTCAAAGCCCAAATTTTCTAATCACCTGATTGCACATTTTCAAGCCTTGACAACCAGCAAGGAAGGGAGGACTCTGACACTGATTTCAATAGAAAAAATTTATAACTTCTGCTGTAATGCAGGAAACCATTTGATGGTAATTTAACTACCACAGAATCATGTTTAGATACAGAGACCAAAATTGTCTCCTACCGTCTCATTAATTGCTCAGGATACCTGACCTGTGGAACTCTTGATTAGAGCATACTTATTTAAGGAAACGTATTTAGCTCCTTTTCAGAAGTGTTAAATGTTTAAAGAGCAGTGTTACGCATAATATCTTCTATTTAAAGTACCAGATCATAAACCTATTTTTAATTATCTACATGTAATTGCTAAGGTCTTTGTAGGTGTTACAGTGGACAAACTGATGGCAGAATTGCCTAATGGTTTATCTAATAGTAATTAAAGCCTCAATCTTTCACTGGTGAATTTCTGGTACCGCTCATTTTACAACATTCTGTTATTAGCCAGGGACGATGAACTGTGTTGAGGGAATCTGCTTTCTTCTGTTGCTTTCACCATGACCACAAAATGCACAGGTTCAAGAAAGAGATTAGTATATTAACATATCTCAAGTATTAAAAATTTCTGGGGAAAAAAAATGATTTTTTTTTATTTATTTAACTTGATGTATTCACATTCTTTTTGTCCCTTTACCCTTCTCCCTAAGGTTCAAAATTAACATTTCAACCAACTGCAAAAAAGTGAACTCAGCTTATCATTGTGTTATGAAGAGGGGAGAAGATATCCAGCTGCAATCAGCATGTATTTGCAATTAGTAAAATTCTATTACAGGAGAAGTTGTCAGCCTTCATTTAGTTTTAACTTCTTACATGTTTCCCCTTTAACAAATATGATTTAAAATAAGAGTCTAGATTTACTTGTAATTAACAGTAATCAACTCTGTAACTAAATGATGTAGATAGGAGGTCTGCCTTGCTGCTCATCAGAGTTGAAGGGAATTTGTGACCACTGTGAGAAGTGGTTTGTAGCATGTGCTGAAGACGAGGACAGTGAAATCTCAAAATACTTTATGGAGGGTTCTGTTTGGTAGGTCAGCCACTGCATAGGTGCTGTCATAAAATATTCATTCAACATGGGCTAGAAATTACGCAATCTTTGAAATTTGCTTTTCTTGTGAGCTTAGCCAAAAAAGAAGCTTTCATGGAGCCTTTCAGCTTCTTATACCCACACCTAATTGGTTCAAAACAACATCAAAGCATTACAAATGTGGGAATTGCTGCAATAGCCAGTAATGATAGCTGTGGCTTGCAAGACCTGGATCAAGTTGTTGATGAGAACAAAGGAAAAGAAGACATGGGAAATGCTCCAAATTTTAGTTTATTCAGTTTTTTTTTTTTTTTTAATCTATACACATAAAGGAAAAACTGGGAAACAGAAAAGAAAGCTGTCTTAACAAGGGATGATTAGACCAAATCATTACCCTACCCCATCTCAGAACACCCATTAATTCTTCACTTGAAACTAGGTATCATATGGGGGAAGGGTTGCCAGGATGGGATGAGAGTGGAGAAGTTACTTCTTTTTATGATTTTGTTTGATATTCTGGCTATCGTAAAATAGAAAGTCATCGCCAGCAGTGTGTGCTATATCATTTACTTTATCTACATAGAGACACTACACTCAGTTAAAGCAACATGGGACGTGTGTTGAACTAGTTGTACTCTGAAAAATATTTCAGCAATGGTTAACTGTAAATATGTTGTACTCATTGGAATATGATAACATGCTTACAATTGAACTAAAGGACATCAATTTCTGTGTAAGAGTGTTCAGGAGTGAACTACCTTCTGTATGTTACAAATGTTCTTTTTTCTCCTGTCCCCAACATATCTATCTTTCTGATGCAATATTATTTTTCACTTATTTTTCAAAAATTTTAGGTTCCATGAAAACATTTTACAAGGACAAATTTAGATAACAGCTGGAGGCAGATTGTTTTGGGAACTGAGACTAAAATTGGCTGAGATACTAGATAATAAATGGATGCAATCTATGCAATACTAAAGGGCTACCTTATTAAAATCCCCCACGTTGGCACTGATTTGATAAACACCTTTGTTGGGTTGTATCACACAGTATATTAAAAAAACTGTTAATGAATAATGAATATTGCAGTGTCTTTTTGGCAGGAGCAATCAATATGCTCTTTTTAATAATTCAGTTTGTTCCTCAAAATATCATTTTCCCCCTAGAATAGAAAATAAGAGAATGAAATCATTACTAAATTCCACCTTCTTCCCCCTCCTAGCAATTCACTCCTGACTGCTTCCTTCCCTAATTTTTTATGGAATTAAATTATATTCAAGAAGTCTTACTTTTGACCTAAAGAAACATCTATGATTTTCTGAAGAACTTCAGGTCAGAAAGCTTTTTAGATGGTGTATATTCTATTTTCTCAGTGGCAGATCATACATAACAAGCAAATTTATGAAGCTTCCTGTGCCTCCCTCATTTAGGGGAAAATAAATATTAGATTCTTCTTGGTGCCCATTTCATTCCATAAGAAGTCAGATAAAGCACAAACAACACTGATATTGAATCATCCCCTGATGCTGCAAGATTATTACACTACAAATAATTTTCTGTCTGATATTGTCGTTATGTCTGTTCAGTCTGCCTGTTGCAGACTATTTTCTTGCTCACCTTTCTGCCCACCATGCTGGCTGGTCGTCTCTGTTGCTCCCTTGATAATGACATTAATGACCCTCCAACCTACTCTGCTGCATTTAATAAAGGGTAGAGAGCTTCCAAGCTTTCACAAGCTCCATCAAACTTGCTGGTGAAGGGGCTGAACAGTGAGATCAGCCATGATCATTCTTTCCTGGTCTGTTGTGATCAGTTAGCACTGGGTCACAGCATGCTACCCTGTGAAAGCAAAGGGGTTTGCTGGCTTTTGCTCATGGGACTTGGTTGAGCAAAGAGGAAAGTGGAAATACCCTCTTCTTGTGCCTTCGTTTTTATTTCCGAGATGATAATGTGAGATATGGGAGATAGTCACTGCTGGGAGACAGAATGGATGGTGTATCTGGTTGTCCTTATTATTTATTCTCAAAATAATGAAACTGTCTTAGTGAATACACTAAGAGGAAAGCTGATTCAGAAATCACATTTTTTTGTTCTGTGTTCTGTTTTGTTTGTTTGGTTGTTTTTTGTTTTTGAGCTAAATATAAAATTTAGTCATGCAGACTTTCTTATTTCTTTAAGTTAAGAGAATGGTATTGGATATCAGATATACTATGAACATATCCTTGGTCTTTCTGATGGCAGGAGTATCTCACTGAAAATAAGGTTTTCTTCTAAAATTTAATTATGAAAACTGTAGGATTCCTAACTATAAGAAATTATGTAACTTTAAATATTATCAACATGAATTAATTGGGATGTTTTCTGCTTTGAAGTTGCATATGAATATTAAGAAATATTGCTACATTTTTAATTCCTCTCTTCTGGAAAAGTTGAACTGGGCAAAACTAAAGAGATGTTGCTTCTCCCTCTTATCATTTTTGTTGTTAGATTTGGTAAGTCTTCATCAAATGATATTTTCATTACCGTGATACCAGGAAACAACTTTTAGGTGGGACTCTTCAATTATTGCTAAGTGTGAGTCCTCATTTGTGCAAGTGTTGACTACAGAGTATTCTCAGACAGTGTGATAAATTGAGATGATAAGCCTCACTGTACTCATGATGGAGAGTCACTCTGTACACAAGAAGAGAATCAAGTATTTTGGATTTGCAACTTGAGTTCATACATCTGTTGTCTTGAAGGTCAAGCTAGGAAGTATAGTTAGCTTTCCTGAATAAACAAATACATGTTACACTCAAATCTATTAAAACTATCTTAGAAGCAGCTCTTGCAAATATTTTTCGTGAATGCTTGTTGCAGGCCTTTCTCTAATGACTTTCCCTATTGCTAAAGGAAAGCTGTGTGAACTCCAAATGCTTCAGACTGGTTAGCATTTAGGGAGTTACATCAGTAACTGTTAGTAACTACTGGGTTTCTGTATGATTTACTAGCTGTCTCTTCTTTGCTTTAGGGTAAATTGAAAGAATATGCATATAGAATTATAGCAGTTTTATCAGATGATGGATGCACTTTCAACAGATTGAAATGGGAGTGATAGAGAGTGCCTCCAGATATAGTTGTCTGCTTAAAAATTACATCTGGCATAAAACCATTAATATTCTGTAGCCTACTCAAGCCCATAATTATTCTTGCAAGTGGAAATAATGCCTTATTTACATAGTTAGGTGTTTTAAAATCTATTCCACTTTTTCACATTGTAATGGCTTAAAGATACTGTTGTATAAAGAAAAGAGTGAAAATATAACTTAGCTCCTCTAAATGTGTAAGAAATATTAATAATCAGTAGATGTTTATATCTTGATTTCTAGTCTCAGAGTTTCTTAAATAATTCTCTGAGATTGAAGATTTTTTAATCTGTTCTTTTCTGAAGAACAGTAATGAGCATTGAGTTAATAATATTTTCACTTGTTGTGAACTATGGTCAGGGAGAGAAATAAAGCATGAAAGAGATAAAAAAAAAAAAAAGTGCAGGATTTGCCCTACTGAATAAAGGGAAAAGATGCAGAACTTCAGAGAAACAGTTTTTTCCCTGTTTATTGAGGATGACACGTCATAGGAACTTACTAAGTCAAGAGAATTTCAGACCCTTTTCAGCTAATAAACTAAAACCCTATGTCTTATTTGTATAGAAATTGTGGAATAGTAGGGACTGTAATTACCATTGCATTTTTTTCTTTATTTATTTTTATTTATTTTTATTTTTTTTGTCATACAGATGTCCCTGCAGGTGTCTATCTTCCTGACAAAGGCAAGTGAATATTGTTTAAGTACACTTTTCCAAACCTCTGAAGACCTTGGGCAGAAGCTGGTTTTTTTCAGGACTGTCTTCTCACACAGGTAGTAAATATCCTGTATTTTCGCATGTCTAAAGGTATGTCAGTGGAAGTGTGTAACTACTGAACCAAGAAAGGATGTAAATAAGTGTAAAGCTTGCACATAGTTTACTGTAGCAACCACAAACGGGTGCAAAATTTATTTTTACATTCCTTAAGTAGACTTTGTTTGCTGTTAGCTGCTTTATGTTAGTTTTTTTGAGAGCATCATACCAGTGTTTTTACATGAACTGTGGTAACAATATCAGCTTTATGACGTGTGAAACTGGAGATACTAAGGTACCTATCTGTTGTGGTTGAATCCTGTAGGCAGCTCAGCACCAGAAAATACCCTCCAGAAAATACCTTGACTTTGTGCAGCACTGTTCAGTAACAACTGAATCATTGGTAAATAACCGAAATTATTCTCATCCTAAATCCAGTACACATCACCATACCAGCTACTGGAATGAAAGTTTACTCTACCCCATGATAGTATACTACTTTAATATCTGGTAGATGCAAAATGCATGTATTGTTTTTTCCTTTTCAGTTTACATATCCATAATATTATGCACAGATGAAAAGGAGGAAGGATGAAAACTTATATCAGAGATATTTTCAAAGATGGTTCTTGGAAGCCATGAAAATTTGGAATACCAGAGCTATAGTGGTGAACTTTAACTTCAGACCAGGGAGATAAGAGGATAAAAGTGGTATAATGCATGTAATTGAATCATACTTGTGAACTGTATCATAGGGATACATTTCACTGTTATGGATATATGTGTAACAAATGCGCCATCTTACCAAGTGGTGCTTCTTTCATACACTGCAAAAACTACTGGAGGTCACCAAATAATTCTTATAATGGATTTGAAAAAACGGCAGAATATAATCACTGGCAATATTATTCAAAATAAAATAAGGGAAAACAAACATCACGCTTCAGAAGAGAAACTGAGAAGTCAAGAAAAGTCTCTCTGTCAGTTTATGTTGTGGGTTAGATGAAAGGTGTAGATAAGTTTGTTACCTTCCTTCTCAATACGAAGTATTCCTTTACTGGAGACAACCACTGATTAAAGTGCCCTCCCAGTAGAGTTTTGATCTTTGCTTCTGTACTGTACTTTATGATTTTGAATTGTTAGAACCTGAAGCCAAGCTTTGCTTACTGATCTTAATTTTTCTGTATTTTGTAAATGACACTGGTTTCCATAAGTTTTCTGCAATCTGTGGAATGATGTTACATCAAGGTTGCTGTTAAACTTTTATTCAGTTTGTAAGACTGTTTCTTATCAGGTTATTCTATAAGTGCTATCAATAGAAATGGAAAAAGATGATAAAGCAAAGCCAAAGAAAAATAAAGGGGAAATATAAAGTGAGAAATGTATGAAGCAAACAGGGGTTACTTTAAGTTAAAATCATAAGGACACAGCAATGATACAACTTGCTTCATTGAAGTTTCTTTATGCGTCTCCTATTTTCTTTTATTTTCATAATGCTGAAGTATTGACCAAGTCCTAAGTAAGCAAAGTTAGTCTCAATAAATGTCTAGGTTAAAAACCTTGTAGGGTCCATGCATGTATTACAGTAATGGGGCAGATTTATTCTTATGAGATTTTAAGCCTGTATTAATGCAATTCACATTGCCTATATATGATGTTTGGATTTTGGACTTGATATTGAGGAATTTGTAATGGCCCATCGGTGTTTGTTTGTTTGTTTTTTTCCACTTCAGAATAAGGTCCACTTCAGTCATCCTTTTGAAATTATTATATGAGGTGGTAATTCTCAGCTTCATTTTTGTGGGATGAACTGATTGGCCAGGTTTCCATTCTTTGTGCTGAGCAGTCATGAAATCCCTTTGCATTATTTAAGTGGGGGTTATATTTGTTTGTTTTTTTTCTTTTTCTTTTTTTTTCCCTGCATTAACAGATGGATATACAGCAGAGAACAATTTAGTTCAGACACATGTGAACTCTTTGCTATACATCCTGGCAGTAAAGCATCTTGAATGTTAATGTGGCTTTCACCTTCCATTATAGCTTCATGATTTAGTTCATTCTTCATTTGCCAACAACTTGACATTGCTTGTGCAAGCACCTTTTTAAAACTGAGATATTGTCTTCAGTAGTGTTATCTGGAACTGGGTGTGATTTTGAAAAACTTGTTGGGGTTTGTCTTGTGCTTGCTCTCATTTCAAAGACTTTGTAAAGAAAAATGACACTGTTTCTTAATTTAATTATTACTTCCCTGCCTATCACAGCTACAGATGAAAATGTATGAATACATTAGCCTAGTGGAGCAAATAACAAAGAATGGTGTAGAGAGAAAGAAAGTACCGTATAACAATGAGAGAACAGTTGCTAGAGTGAAGGAATGTGCTGCACAATAATTAGAATTAGAACAGTTTCTTATGACTATTTAATTTAGAGGACCATTTACAATGCGAAAGAGCAACATGTAAAACTATTTCTGGATTAAATATTTTCAAAGAAATACTTCTTATTGTAATTATGAAAGCTCTTTATAATAAAAATAATTTATTGTTTTAAACAGAAGAAAGCTAACAAAGAGGCATATATACCATACGTGGTCTCTTTCCCCCCTTCTCAGCGTATTCTGCCAATTGTTTTGCTGTGCTACTCCAAGCAAGCATATTTCTATCATACTGTATTACTCCTGGCTTAATGGTAGTGCCATGCAATGGCATATGAGTTCTTAATATTTTCATCAGTCACAGCTTTCCAGCTGTACATATACAGTACAACTGCACTGGATATTTTAGTAGAGTTCCAGAAGAAATTTGGCTCTGGTCTGATGATGGTGGCAAAGTAGCTTTGCCAAGCAACAGAAATATATGTATAGCATAGAGAATAAAATATATAAAGAATACTCTGTTTGCAGGAATCACTCTTCTGCTATATTTAAACCATGATTAAGGCTACTCAGAATTTCCCTTTTTTCAGAGAATCAGTATACAATAGTAGATGCACTTGCTCACTTAAATAGTAGCATTTCCTTTTGCAGTTGTAAAAAAAATTAAGATTGCTACCAGTGAGAGAAGAACTGCATTATTTACCAAGAAGCAGAGAAATTGATATGATGGCAAATGATATGTCACTGATAAATTTTATAAAAAGACACTTCCTTTCTTTTTATGTTTATTAATTTTTTCAAGTAATGTTTTGTACTTACTTTTAGGATCTGTATCTTGGCCATGTGACTTAGACCTTTTTTGATTGCAAATTGTTTTTTTTCAGTATGAAAGTAATATTTTTGTTGCAGTATACATATCATGTGGAAGGAAGAGCTTTCTGAGGAGGACAAAGATTTCTGTATGTCACAACAGATAATTTTTTGGGGTTCTCATATAATGGTGCTTACTTTGAATGTATACATCTTCTTGAGTTTCAGAAATTTTGAGAAAAGGAAAAAATTGATAACCCTCAAATACCGATCTAGATTCTCTTACTAAATTAGGCTCTGGCCAATTCTTTCATAAGAACTTCTATTGAAAAACTGATATGATGAGTCTAATATACACATAAATGACTGTCATTCATCTTGACACGAATTCTTTGACATACACAAACAGACATAGAAATATGGTTGAGCTTTATACAAATATGAATGATTGCACAGGCTCCATTTTTTTAGAATTTAAAAAAATGTATATAACCCAAATTAATCAATCAAACTACAACTTGGAGCACTTAAGTTTAGAGTATCTATCTTTTTCCTAATTCTGCCTCATAGGTTCTCTGAACCCAAAAACTTTTCCAGCTGAAGAATTAAAGAAGCCTCAAATAATTTGCAGAGTACTGGAACAGTAATAGGATTGTGATTAAGAGATTTAAATCTTTTTGCAAATATGAAGGCTAAGAAACTTTCACAGGATGATATTCGTTTGGTGAACCAGGTAAAATGAGGAGATTCTACAAGAATTAAAATTGAGATGAGAAAGATGAAAGGTTATTACTGTGCAAAACTGAGGCAGTCTATTATTACCTACAGATGATCTTTTATTCAATTAACTTTTACTTTTCTTAATTATTGATAAAATACAAGAACTATTTCTAGGTACTGTCATTCTGAAGATTTAGCAATATTCTGGCTTTATATATAAAAAAGCAACAATAGTATTCAATAATAAAATATTTTCTAGTAATTCTCTTTTTAGCTGAAGTGCCTTCAAGTCCTCTTACAAACTCAAAGAGAAGAAAAACATACATCTATTAAGGCTACCATAAGTCCAGATGTTTTTTCTCCCATCATTCTTAATACCCATCCCCAGCCATTGTTGCTGAAAAATTCTGTCTTTTTATCATTGCTGCTTTAGGCACAATGGCAGAGATCATTGTTATGATATAAGTTGACAAATACAACATCTGGTCTAGCTATGATTTTGATTATATGACTACACCTATGGCTACCACCATAGGCATCCCAGATGTCTTTCCTCCTGTCTTATTATTCACAAGATACCATTAAGGAAAAATGTCATTTTGAGGCTTTATAGTAATACTTAAAGTATGATAAAGGCATGCCAGATTACTGAGAAAATGATCCCGGCCAGGCAAATATTGTCTCTCCCTCCTAGTTAGAAACTTTTCTATTAGTTCCAGTTTCTTGTCCTTTCTTTCTTCACTGAACAGATTCCCTCAAACATCAGCAGAAAGTTATTTATTTCAAAGATAAATGCAAGTGCTGAGTCACAAATTTGAAAAGGCTTAGATGTGACAATCTATGCTCCAACAAATTAAAGAAGAATTTGATTCTGCTGTTTATCCTCTTTTACCTCTGGTACATTCCTGCAAATACTTTGACACTAGAAAGCTACACTGAAAACAGTCCTGTTGACATCAGTGTTGCTGTAGAATTTAGTGATTGTATGTAGCTTTCCACCCTGCTTCCACCCAAAGCAAAAAATTGCTAACTATGCCCTGCTACTTAGAGAAGACTTTCATGGTACAATAATTTTACAATGATATAATATGATTATAGAAAGCCATTTCCCTGAAGCAATCATTGTTAGTGTTATTGCAGTGTCCAGCAGCCAAGTTTCTTATAATATCACTCACAGCCCAGCTTTTGCCTGTTCCTTCAGTCATCATTCTGCATTTGTGTGAGCACCTATTCCCTTAGATATGAATATGATGTGGCAAATTCAGTGAGCTATTCAATAATTTGCTGATCTCATTTTATGGGACAAAACATCTTCTGGACACCTCCCATTCAATTGATTATTTAAGTAACCATGCTGCCTCACATTTATGATTGTATATTTTTGCTTGAAATTTCGAAAGAAAATATTAACATTTTTGTGCGAAAATATATACTAATATATTGTTTAGAAAATAATACATTCTTACTTTCTTTAGTTAATTCTTAGTAATTTAGTCACAGATGACTAAACACAAATCATTATTTATTTTGTGATTCCTTTCATTACAGTGAAACAGCTGCTTTGTTAGAGTAGTGTGAAGATGACTATGGCATTGTGACTATGAGAGAATAGCTAATTATACCTTAAAGCATAAAATTAAGCAAATTATTAAAAATGTCTATCTCTTTCTGCACATGGTTACATAGCAGGCCAGCTCTATCTGCCGCATAACATATGAAGTGACCCAGTGTTAGACTAAGGTGCTTCAGCAACAGCCTCTATGTCCATATGAGTGGTGAAAATGAGAGATATAAACATGTAAGATTGCCTTGCTTTCTAAAATTATTATTTTAAACCATTTTTAACAAACTAATTTGTATGTTGTTATTTCATCTCAGAATTTCTGAACTAATGAGTCATATAAATCTGAATTTTATGTTTAAAAAAATTGTTCAAGCTTCTTATGTAGCTATTATAAAGTACTACCTTTTATCCCCGTAGTACCTTGTTGTAAAAAGAGCCTATGGCTGTGATTAGCTCTTACACAGCAGGAAGTAAGGTAATTGTTCCTTAGGACATATTTTTGGAACTTAAATGAGTATGAAATATGAATTGGCCCTGAAGAATGAGTCAAACATTGTGGTTATAGATTTCTGCTTTTAGTTATTTGCTGTAGAAAATCAAACCAGCTTTGAAATGATAAATCTCTATATAAGGAATAAGATATTGTGGGCATTTTCATCATGTGATTTATTTCTATTTTGTTAACAGAATAAAAGACAAAATTTATTTGGGGCCCAACTTTGAAGGAAAAAATAACTATGCCAAAGGTAGAGGGATAACCCTTCTGTAAAACTTGTGTAGTTTTACATCTCATAGGTGAGCAACCTAGGGTAAAGGCAACATTTCTGTCTTTTTTATTTTTTTTAATTAAAAAAAATATTGTCAGTTGTCAGTCTGCTAAGACTATGTAAGCCAATAACTTGGTGTCTTTTAGGAATTTTTTTGGATGATGGCATACCTTTCTACAAGGAACCAGGTACTCATTAGATGTGGATTTATCTCATGTCTGTAACTGAAGTAGTTTCTCTCCTGGTGGAAGCAGGGTTGAAGTCATTTTTAATGACATCTCCTAGAGCACCTCACCTGAAATCTGGACAAAAGGTCCTGAGATGCGTAAATGTTTATATGTGTAGTACGTACCTAAAGTTGGCAAATCAGTTTAACCAGTGCTGGTTAAAATGGACATGAAGGCCTGAAATTATGGAATCAAACTTTAGTGTGTTTGATTTCCCTCTTTGTACAATACCAATGGGAATAAAGATACCCCTCATAGGTGTTAAAGGTCAGTGTGGTTATGGATCACTGACCAGGGGTAGAGTGCAGTGCAGAGCATAGGGCTCTGGTTCTTCTTTTATTTAAGCTACTAAACTCTGCACAGCTCTGGTTTTGCCATTTCAATAAAAAATCGGTAAGTTTAAAAGAGAGACTCTATGCGTGATCAGTATGCTAAGCAATAAATACAGTATATCTTAACATGACAGACTAGAGGACTTACTTAAATAAATGAAGATTTTCAGAGGTCCGTTTCAGTGGTAATTTGATAATGGTATGTACAGGCCATTCTAGAAAACAGAAAAGTGATTAATAGATGATCTAGTGTGTGGAAGCTGAAATTAGACAAACTTAGACATTATCATTAGCTGAGAAGTTAATTAACCACTGGAACAGCTCACATAGGTTTTTGATGGATTCTTTGTCAATTGCAAATTTGAAAATTAAGATCAAAGTACAGTGTTTGTATTTGACACTCAAATGAATGCAGGCAAAAGTCAAGTGTTACTTGTAAAGCCAGAGTTTTTAATGACATTGTTTCCTTCTGGCTTTTGGATCTATTCATTTTAATGAAGAACTGATGTCCAGTACAGGTGTAGCCTGTCTGCACTACTCTAATGAGCTCTTTTTGTGACCTGCTGAGTTGCAGAGGATGTAACAGCCAGATCTTATGTGACTGGCAGAGATCAAAATGGAGCTCAGTGCTGCCTTTCCATACGCTGGAAATCAGTGGATCCAATTCATGCACTAGAGCAGAAAAAAATTATAGTGGCTATTGTTATTCCTAAAATGACACACTTTGCTGTGTTCTTCAGCTCAACCTTTAATTCTCTCTGAAGTGGGAATACTTTCAATGTGAAGAGGAGACAGTGTCATTGTCAGATCACTAGCAATGTCTCCATGTATGTTTTGCATAGAACTGTAGATCAACATTGGTTTCTATATACTTTACTGTAGCTGTTCAAAGCAGAACAAACTCCTTATATAACTTTCCATCTCTGATACCTGCACGAGATGGCAAGCAAAGGTTTGTGATAATTCTGTGGCAAGCAAGAATGGTCAGTTTTGAAGCATATTAAGAATAGCTAAACTGGTGGCTGAAGGAAGCCAGAATAAAAATGAAGCATGCCTGCACTGAAGTGACTCACCATGGTCTGCTCAGCAAAGATTATACTGACTTTAAATACAAAGCAGTGATCCTGCAACAATACCTGAATTACAATGAAGGAGTCCCTGCTTCTAAGTGATCTAAGATGGAAAAAACTGCCAGTGCTAATTATCATCCTCTTGTTAAAGTGATGAAGAGAAGTAACACATACTGATGAAATTAACTCTTTGACTCAAGCCCAAAATCTGTTGAGTGAGAGGAGAGGCTGATTCATTGAGGAAAGTCCCCTTGAAATCAATAGGACAGTGAAAATTTGGCAACGTAATGCAGAAATGGCACTTACAAACTAATTGTTCATTCCCATTAGCCCCAGACTGAAGCCTGGGTGTTGCAATCCAGGGCCCATCTAATCTGAATTAAAGGCACACAAAGGGCATATTAGAAAGTGAAAATATAGGACTTTCTAACAGAAAGAGTTTCAAATTTGAAGCCTTGCTGGCATGATCAGGGACTGAATGTATATGGAAAAAGAAATATTTGCTAATTATGTTGGCTATTGCAAAGATGAATTCATGATTCTAAGAAATGAGGAAGACTATATCATTCTTGTTTGCACTAGATGAACCAAAGATTTCATTACTTTTAGTGCATTCTAAATTGTATTTGCTAACAATGGAATTTGTGGAATAAACTCTTAAGCAATTACGTAAATGAAAGTTTATCAGACAATGAATAATGAAAGTACTTCCATGGGTAAGCTGTATGTACTGTGAGTTCAGTCTGTTGAACAGCATGAAGGAAAAATCTGCCATCTTTTCCTTGGTAATCTGGGAATAGAGGAGGATTCTTGAGAACAAGTTAGCTGAAGCAGAAGAAAAAGTTGTCACCTTTAATGTGTTAAAATGTTCATAATGGCTAAAATGCCTGTTTTCATTAAAAAGTTCCTACATTTTGTTTGCAATCTCTAGTGGACACTAGAGATAGATTTCTGAAGGCAGGTACACTGCATTACCCTTTAAAAGATGGGATTTTTTTTTTCTTCTTAATTTAAACTTTTAAGAAATAGGTCTCAAACTCGGGACATTCGTCCTCACTTCCAGACTCTGTTGTGTGATGTGAACACAACCGAGTCATCTTTAGTTTGCAGCTCTCTTTCCTCTTGTATAGAAGACCACATTTTACTTCACTTTCTCTTCTAGCAGCACCTTCTGATTCACTATTTTAATACCTGATGCTGGGAGTTGCCGTCGTAGCTATTCTATCTAGAGAACTAACAGTGAACACAAGTCATAGCTGCATATGAAATTTATAAGTTAAAAATAACCAAACTCACCTTTTCAGTGAATTTGATCATATGAAGCTACAGTTTCATATGATGTACTGAAGTAAAGCACATGTATCCAAAATAATCTTTAAGCTAAGGGTTTAATTAATGTAAAAGAAAGCTGTTTCAATTAAGTATCATGAGCTATTGCCTTAGCTTTCAGAAAATTACTTTTTGCTTACTCTCAGGTAAATGATGGATTCTGTAAATATCTTTGGGGAGTTTTAAGTGTGAAAATTTACAAAGCAGTTAGACATAAGCAACTGTGTCCCCAGACCAAGACCTTGTTCAATGAATAAAATACAGCAGAAAACAATCCTGTCCAAGGAGTGGAACTGCACTCAGTAAGAATTTCTGCAACATTTTAGCTTCATGAAATGATTTGGACTTAATCAGAAATACAGGTATGTGGAAAGCGATTTTGTTTTTTAAAAAATACTTTTTTTTTTTTAATATAATTATTATTTTTTTCTTTAGCTGCTCACCAGTCCTTAAACCTGGTGATTTTTCTATTAAACACCTTCCAAAGGAAGCATTTCAAGTAGTTCAATGAATGAAATGTGATAGTGGGAAAGTTCATCTCAGAAACAATCCAGAAACATAGCAAGTACTGTGGTAGTACTAGATTGGAATTGGTGCTGTAAATATATCTCTTCTTGTCTGCTAAAGCTACTTCAGCTTGGATTCTGGTTATACAAAATTCACACCCTGTAGCAAATACAGGCCTGATTATTTCTTTAAATGAGATAGTGCTAAGATATTTGAACTGTGAAGGTCTCTTTGATTTAATAACTTAAAGATATTTATGGTCATACTTGGAAAATGCTTTCAGATTGCATTGTTAGAAACTACAGACATGTATAAGTAAAATGCTATAGTTTCTTTGTTGATAAAGCCCAATGATATAAACTTTTTAAGCAGGTTTTATTTTTATTACCATGTTAACCTATTATAATACATATTAATTATGCATTGCAAAGTTTTTTTATTAGTTACTCAAGTATATAAAAAGTAATTTCAGAATATTCTTAATACAGTTTTGAACTAAACGGTATATGCTGCAGATTAAATTTTCTGCTGTAGATCATTTCTGGTTTTGAACATCAACAAATGTAAAAAGCTATTTGTAAGAATTAAGAGACAAATAAGCCTTTTTTATTAAGTAAATATAGCAATACTCATAACAGTTGAGAAGATCTAAAGAGAGCTGTTAGTAACCTAAGATTTCATCTGCTTCATTAATGAATACGGCCAACTGTGTGCCAACACTAACAATTACGGCTATTTCTGGCCATTACTTTTTCTCCCCATAGTTTGAAAGAAAGGACAGAGTTACATTGTGCTGGTTCAGCTCTTTTAAGATAAATTATTTCAGCCTTTCCTGCCAAGTCAGGAGGAAAAGTTGTAGTTTCAGCAGAATCAGTACTTCTCACTGTGGGATGTTTTCTCATATAAATGTGTATTTGAGCAGAGGGCATACCTTTTGATTGCCACACACAGCTGGCAGAAATCTACAGTTTATAACTGCCTAGTATCAGTCCATGAAATGAAACTTATTTTCATAGCTCATATTCTCACATTTGTGGACAGACATCCTACTTTGTCAGTTCTCCTTGGAGCTGACAGGTTCAAACAACATTCTCTTGTAGCACAGTTCTACTTTCCCATCAGACTTCAGTAATCGGTATTTCATCTCTCTAGGAGTTGAAATAAGAGACTGTTGGCTTTGACACCACAACTCATCTTTACAAAGCTGGTGTTATACATAGAACCTCAATTGGTATAAATCAGAATATTGGAGTGGGTTCAGAGGAGGGCCATGAGGATGATCAGAGGTCTGGAGCACCTCCTATGATGAAAAGTTGAGGGGGTTGGGTTTTTTCAGTCTGGAGAAGAGAAGTCTAAGGGGAGACCTCATTGGAATCTTTCAATACTTGAAGGGAACTTAAAAGCAGGAGGGGGATCAACATCTTACGCATCCTAACACATTTGTTTTGAATATAACATACATGTTTTATACAGTATTGTATATACAATTATGTATATACGTATATCCAACCTAAATATATAAAATAAGGTATTGAACAGATATTTGACATCTTTTTGACAATGTTTTTGAATTATATAGTATTTGTAAACTACTAAGTAATTATATATCTGGTTGGGTGTTTTCAATTTCATACTGTAACAATGATCAAGTCTTAAATATAATTCATAGAGTCACTATTTACATAATCAAAGAACGCTCATCAAGCTCTGAAATCACCTTGATTTCTTTTTTTTTTTTTTTTTTATGAAATAGGAGGATTTTAAACACATTGATTTCTATTTCTTCAAGCTCAAATTTAATATGCTTCTTGAACTTTCAATGATACTTTCATTTTTAAACATAGCCATTTAATTTTCTTTCATTCATTTTAATTTTTGAGATATAGCATTTGAGCAAGCAGTGAAATACTTTGTGTTCAGGGCTACAGCTGCTTTGTTACTTCAGCACTCCTAGGGGAGAATTTATTAAACAAAAGGCAATTTTAAACTCCAAGACAAGAATGATTCCAAATATTTTCTCAGTCATTCTGTGATAAAAATTGAAGTTGCATTCCAAAATGCATAGGAAAGATCAAACTTCCTTAGCCTATACTTTATCACACACTCACTTCCCCACTTTCTCTTTTAACGTTTTGTGATGGCAAGCTAAAAGCTCTACAGATAGACATCAGGAAAGCATATTAATAGTAGGAACTGAAATGTAGATCTTTCTGGTTTGTTACTGTAAAGCATCTTCTCTCATGTGTACATTCAGACTTTTTTGAAATGGATCTGTTACTGCATGTTCTTCAGAATGACAAAAGCACTCAAGAAATGTATTTGTCATCTTAGCTATCTGTTAATGAAAATTGTCTTCAATTTGCCTAATATTATACTATTATTCATATTCACAATGATCCATTTTGTAGGACATTCAACATTAGCTTTGGTATCCCATTAACTCTGTGTGAGTTTGACGTCAAAACTAGCCACATAACTTCAGGGTTTTCTTCCAAGACACTGAAATACTCCATCTGAAAAGCAAAGTCTAAAAAAGACTGTTTTTTCTCTTGCATCATTGCTTCCCATATATATTCAAATTAAAGATAATCAAAATTTGTTCACTTATGAAAATATTTTCCTCATTGATATTGAATATTCATCCATTAAACATTTTACAAATATTTACATATTCTACTTTCAACAGATCTTTGAAAATCTGTTCTCACCTTTCTCTTTTACAGAAAAAAGAATTGTTTACAGGCAACAAATAAACGTTTGGACTGGATGAATAGAATCTGTCTAGAAAAAGTGAAAAAAGAAATGATTTTGGACCTCTGTACAGTGAAAGGATTTTTTACCTGGAACCTCAGACCCTCACTGTGTTGTTAACCAGCCAGAAATTAGAATGCCTTGACTTTTTTTTTTTTTTTTTCAAGAGTGTTAACTCTGTAGGGATGACAGTTATGAAATAAATGATTCTGTTTATAATTGAATAAATCTGATGTAGGAACTCCTGAGACAAATTATTTATGACTTTGCAGTCCGATTATTTATGGATATTTTAGTTATAATCAAATGTGCAAAAATAGCACTTTGAATGTGAACTCACTTAGAGCCTGAATTGGATAAGTCTTCAATTTGGAAGTACATACTAGCTTTTTGCTCTGGCATCACTGAAATTGCATGCATATAGATGAAGAAAAACTGGCAACTGTTTGTGTTGAGTTCATTATGACTTTATATATGTAACCGCTTTAACCTAAAGAAAAGAAGATAAATGATTTGGAACTGTAGACATAAATGATATATTTATATGCAGGATTTCTAGTTTTTCTTTCATGCTATCACCTGTAAACTGTATAGAATATTTCATATTTGCAGTACAAACAGTCTAGGAATTAAGATCTGCAAAAGAAAACATCTACAGGTATTTGGGGATGATTTACATGATTTTTCTGAGGTGCTTGTTGCATTTCTGAGGAAATTAAGTGCAACTGGATTTTTTATCCCTTAACTTCAATTTTGGAAGCTAAGACTTCAACCTCTTGTTGCTGCCAGAGAAATATATACTATATGAAGAAAAGAAAAAGAGAAAAATTATAATTAATAATAAGGTTATAAAAAAAATTCCACTGACAAGTCAACTTTCATGTAAAAATAAGAACATGTAGGGCATGACTCCTAGTTCACATTGAGATACATCAGTAGTCCCTCCACCAGTGCTGTTGGTATGCAAATTTGTGCTGCTTTCTCATTCAAGGAAGTTGCAAACCCTGATGAATTGGGCTTCATAGACATTTTGCATTGTAGAAGTAGAGAAAAGCTGCTGCAAGGTGACAGTAAATCTGGCTCTGTGAGGTTACACTGACATAAAACTGCCATATAATCAGCTTGGGCTCAACACATTCACCTTAGCATCAGGAATTAATCAGATGAAATAATATGAACACAAAAACAATTTTTTAAAATAATCATCCAATTGCATGAGATTGTTTTTAATACCAATTTGAGTACTGTTGTGAACCTGTAGACATTATGTCCAAGCAAATTGTCATAAAGCATAAATCAAACTGTGCTAGATAGTCACAAACTACTGCAGGAGAACACAGATATTTGTCTTTGAAATCCTGATCGCAAACGTCAAGAAATCGATGAATGCCGAAGTTTTTCATTCAAGTAGAAGACTACTCACCAAATGCACCGTGATTTGTTAGCTACTTTTCTTAAGCACACTCAAAATAATAATTGTTTGCATAGTTTCTCATGATCAAGCAAACCCAGATATTTTAACTACATTACATTGTACATACTGAATCGATAGAAGATGGTTTGTTTTCATTTTTAAATGGAAATCACATTGAGACTAATGCAGTAATAGTGAAAAGTTCTAGCAGAGGATTATTGAGTGCTGTCTTGAAACACTTCCTTAAAAAATTGTAGTCTTTATACCTTTTCTTTGAGATAAGATTTAACTCTAGTATGCAAAATAGTATTTTAATATGCTTCTAAGTGATTGGTAAATGAGCTAACGAAAATAACTTTTTATTCCACTGATATTTTTAAACTATCATGGTTTTAATTAAAGCTAGAGTTTATTCAGAGAAGATATAAAGAAAAGGTAATTATGAAGTTTTTAATTTGTTATAACATCAGAAGAGTATTTTAAGACTTGTGGAAATCAGCTATATGGACAACAGATTGACAAGGTAACTAATGAATGGCCTTGAAGCCTGTACTGAAGAGTTTAAAACCCTGTAAGTGAAAGAGAGGATTATCCACAGGAAAAGAGATCTAGTCTGGCATCTTCACCCCTCCATCCACCCCCAGGAAAAAAAAAAAAAGCCAAATAATCTTGCTGGAAAGGATAGAGATTAAATCTCGTGGATATACTGTAGATTTTCCAAAGCAACTGGGCTCTAAGAAGGTGAATGTGCTACAGAAAGCAAGACTGAAGAAAACATTAGCTCTTCTGCAAAGGAAAATAATGAGCACACTGCATAGCACAGCCATGGTCCTCAACAAATTTAAATAACACTTTAAAAGTTTTGGATTTAAAGTCCAGGAGCTGTCTTTGAAAATAAACCGATTTTCTGCAAAGGAAGAGAAGGGAAAGGAAAAGGAAAAGAATTTCCTTTACTATAGCTCCTCTGGTGTTCTTCCTTGTATGTGGAACAGAGATCTCTTTCAGAAAGGTCATAGAACCACAAATCCTGTTCCCACAGTTGTATTTCTGTAGGAATTATTTTATAAACATTTCTTATCCCCTTAGTGTTAGCAGTGTTAGCTATTTAGGTCCAAGTGACTACGGCACTCCAGTTTGTTAGATCACAGACGTTGCTATTATAATTTCTGTGCGTACTGTATTTCTATTTGTACTGATATAGTACCAGAGAGGACAAACAGAACTGAATGGAATGGTAGTATAACTAAAGGATAGCAGAGGACACAGACATAGTTTTCTGTATTTCTTCTCCGTGAAAGCATTACCATGAAGATGATGCATTTAATCTATTGTATAAAATCTAAGAAAAAGTATATCTTGCATGTGATTCCTTGGGAAGATTTTATATTTTCTTTTCTCATATTTTGTATTCCTTTTAAGCTAAAAGACTTAGTGAGACTGATGGGAAATTTTATGTGCTAAAGCATGCCAGTAAAAAAGAATCACCAATGACTCTTACCTCCATCAAGCAATGCACTTAGCCACCTACTTTCTGTCAGTATGTAAATAGTTCCCTTGTAGATTACTCATAGACTTAAGCCCAGCACTCCTTTAGTGCATTACTGGATTGCAGCCAGACCACTCAGCACTGTATAGGATCTAGTGCTTTTCACGTGATGAAAAAAGAGCAGTAACCATGATTGTCTAAACAAAATATGAGTTCTGCATGCATGGATTTTTGTTTATTCATTACTTTTTGTTCATTTGTAGCTCTTCAGATCACATTTATCTCAGCATTTTCCAGTGTTGTTGGATTCTCCAAACAGGATCATACTCCAACTGTAAGCATACAGAGTGGCATTTTTCTTGACCAACACACATGGTGACAGTGATTGGCTAAGACTGAAACACTGCTGTGCACATGACCCCGGTGCAAGTTCCTGCTGGGAAGACAGCCATCAGCCAGGTGGGAAAGTGTCAGCCTTGGCTCCTCCTTGGCACAGTTCAGTGGTTGAACCTGAGAATGTACTGTCTTGTGGCTTCCACCTTTTTTTCTAAGGACATTTTACCTTGAACTCTTTGCATATTAACCTTGAGTTTCTACTACCAATTCAGATTTTTTTTTTTACTATTGTCAAATTAAGTGAAGAATTTATTCTCTGAATGTATTTTAGAAATTACATAGGCATATGGCGGGATTTCACTTTATTTATTATTTGTTTACATCCATTGTTGAATATCCATTTTAAAGCTGATTGAAGGACAGCTTATGTCCAGATCTTTGAAACAAGTTTTGGAGTATTTTACTATGGGAATTGTTGCTTAGATTCATTTTGCATGAGTAATCATCAAAATTCACTACAAGGTGATTATTCCTTGGGGGCTTCTGTTAAAGTTTTTTGTGCCTAGCCCCTTGGGTAATTTATTCCTGACAAAGCTCCTGCCGTGACTGACACAACCCAGAGTGTCACCCAACAGGGCTGTGAAGAACTACTCTCCTAAAAGTACAGATCAGGTCTTTCCATCCTGGAACAAAAGTTGCTGATGAATCATTTTGTTGATACTCTTTGCAGGCGCCCTCAGTCAATGCATTTTGGGTATAATCTTCTTGCATTTCTTATAACAGTGTAACAGTAAGGCGTGTGTGTGATTTTCTTTGCTTGTTTATTGGTAAATATATGGAAAAAAATCTGTTTAATGTAGAGCCATACATGAAATCTTTGTGGGCCAGAAGTCCTTCAGGCCAATAGATTTCCAAATATGAGTGCAAAGAAAATTGGTAGTGCTGTATGTATCAGATGTCTAGATTATGTGAATATGGTAGGTGAGTTTTTCTGATGTATATTGTCCTGTGAGTTGAATAATTCTTTGCTTTTTCATTCATTTTGAAGTACATTGATAAAAGCATTATGATATACTACAATATATATGATATTACCACAGTCTTAAGAGAGGAAGTATAAAGGTTGTATTTTACATTCAGTAGCATATGCCGAAGGACTACAGTAATGATTCTGGTAGACAATTTCAAACCATGTTTCTGACGTCTTGGCACTAACGGAGTCTATGCGTCAGAAAGAGCTGAGGTTGCTCTGTGAAGTGACTACCATCTGGAGCTTTCTGTTTTGTGGGTTTTGTTTTTTTTCTTTTTTTTTTTTCAATCTAACAACCTTATTGTCCTTTTTTGAGAATTTCATTTGGTTTTCCTTATTCTCAATTAAGACGAATAACAACATTTTACTTTCCAGCCTTCTTGCCATGCTGTCTCTCAATAATCGTCAAATAATGCAGTCCTTCTGTGTGCTTTTGATGTCATCTGGGCAGAATGTTCATGAGTAAAGCTGTTGTTTCTGCAGTTAACCATCAGAGACAGAACAAACACTTAGCACAGCCATGTAAGAAGTGAAGTGGGGATAGGCTTCTTGGGCCGAAATTTTGATCAGGTATAACTGTAACTGAAATGCTATCAAGTTACAGTTGCTTTAGGTTGTGCTTGTCTTGTGTTGGCAAAATCAGTCCTATAAACCACAAAGCAGTTGAGAAACACACTCTTGAGTCTCATATCTGAGGAAACCCCGATTCCCCATAAATAGCTTCAGTGCCAAAGATCTTATGTCATCTACTGGGGCATGTTTCTCTTGATGTTGCTTACAATTTTTATTGTCATTCATTTATAACTTTAGTTTCCCCTGCTAGACATTTCATGGCATCTTCATACTCTCATCAAATTATTGTACAGAAATCTCCCCTTGGAGCAGGTCTGGGTGCCATTACCCGCTATATCCAAATTCTCGCAGCAGAAACAGTCATTAACTAAGGCAAAAATCTAAGCATATTTCTCTTCTGTGAAAGCCAGAGTTCAAAAGTGTGCTACAAATTCTCCCCTGCTCAAATAATAATAATGATAATTTTGAAAATGAAATGAAAATTACCAACTTTCTCATTGGGATTTAAACATTCTTCTTTTTCTCCTTCATGCTGAGAGATTTCAGAGTGATTCAGAGTACTGAGTACAGTATATGCACAATCTGATGGGATAAGGATTCATACATGTCTGGGACTTTTCCAATAAATCCATATCTGTATCTAAGCTCAGGCAGAAGATAGGCTTCATGTTGCATAGTACTAGGCTGTCTTACTTAAGCCCTGTTTAACGGATCTAAAGCAAAGGGTCTCCATGATAAAGAGAGACATCCTTTTCCTTCTTTCTCTGCTCCCATTGAGCACCCACAGTGCTGCTCCTGTTTGAGAAGCTGCAAGGCTGTGTAGTGAGCACAGACAGATATTGGCAATCTGCGCTAGAGGAAAAAGAGCTGTGGAGTAATGGGTAAAGGGGAATTGCAGAGCATTCAAATCCTCTCCCTCACATCAAAGCCTAGGGAATCTGTGCCAGTTAGCAAGGGAATAGCAGGTTATCAAGATCAGACTGAACTCACACCTGCTTCAGCTCAAGACAAGTGCTCACTGACATAGGTGGTGTCCTTGTGGTATACCTCGCATCTTCAGGGTGCATTAGTGCCCTGTACTGTGCACTGCACACTATGAGGGCAGAGGAAATTTATGTCTAAAGCTGCCAAGAAAACAGAATTTTAGTTCATCACAGCTGTACCTATGCTGTGTAAACTGGTGACATTTATGGGTTTTGTTGCATGAGCTGGACTTGATCCATTTGCAGTGAGATCTGAGTGCTCAATCCTGCATTTCTATTCCATTTTCAGAAAGAAATAATGCTGGGTTCATGTGGTGGAAAGAAAACATTTGGGTACTTTTACATTTTCAAGACTCCAAGCTTCTTTATTATTGCACAAATTCCCAAAACAGTTATAGACCTATAACATGCAGCAATGTACAAACATTTTATTAAGGCAGTAGATTTTTTCTCTCAGAGCTGTAAATGTGAATTCTACATGGAGGCAAAAGATGAGAAGAAAAAAAATATATTAGCAGTCCATGTTAGCATGGAAAAGATGAAAGCTGCAGGAAATGAACCTGACATCTGACAGAAGTTCTTATACCCAAAGTTCCTGTTTGATGCTTAAGGATAGACAAGCTTCAGGCCATTTGCATAGCACTTCTGTGTGAGAAGTGAAGACTAACCTGTGCCTTTTTCTTTTTTAATTTTTTTAATTTTTTTTTTTCCTGATGCATTTTTAGCTATTTGTCTTAAATACCTTTTTGGAAATTGATGTCTAATGGAATATCTAATGATCAAAGTTCAGCACTATTGAAAATATGATGATATTAAATGTCAATGAAACAGGTGATATGAACCTAACTTTCCATCATGCAACTGTTTAATTATGATATAGAGAATGATAAAGAATTGTTTCATCTTCCATTAATTTCTTTACTTTACATCCTCACTTCTCAGTATTTAATGTGGTCAGGGTAAAACAAAAATGTTTAAAATCAAATTTTCCATGTCTTGGAATTTTAACCAGGAAAAGGTTGGCAAGAGTAGCTAGAAAGTACTGAAGGTGAGCAACTCTTTCTGTTCTCTTCCTGTTTTCTTCTCTTTCCGGTGGAAATAATGGGGAAGTAAAAAAAATATTTCTGTAGTTATTATTAAGTGAATTCAAAGACTTCTTTCTTTTCTGTATTCTTTCAAATGAGGCTTTGTTTGTATTCTCAGCTGGTGACAGTGGAAGTCTTCTCTTCTGGAGTCAGCAAAGTTATTGATTTATGAGGAACCCAAATTATTCACTTTTCACTGTGTAGGAAAGTGTATCTTTTATCTTTGCTTTCTTCTATTCCTGTTATTTAAGCATCTGTGTTAGCACAGCTGTAGATGTTAGCCTGGGGAGTGTACTGGAAAGTACTAGGGGCTTTTAAGCAGTGACGGCTATGTGGGTTTGCTGTGCATGACCCTCAACCACATGAAAGGCTGGCTTTCCTAGTAGGACTTGAACTGAGACCTTAAGTTCAAAAGAAGTAACCCTTGTGTACAGCATGAAAGAAATGATAGTTACACGATAGCTTTTGTGCCTCCAGCTAGTACAGAGCCTCACTACTGATGTCAGGCAGGTTTTGCATAGTGATAGACCTAAAGTGTTTGTTTTAAGACATTTTGCCAAAAATAAAGGTTGAGCAATGCTTCTGAAGAAGATTCAGTAGCTGTGTTTGAGCACTGACCGTGCTGGCTTTTGGGATCCCTGTGGAGATATGATAGATAAGTACACGGCTGAGAGGGGAAGCATGCTGGGAATTGAGGCTTATTTTCTTTGCACCTGTAAAGTCTTTGCAGTCTTCGGAGAAAAGTATAGCTTTTCTGAGCCTCTGAGAGGAGTATGCTATAAGTGGGTTTCTGCTTTATGTCACAAGATAAAAGGTACTTCTTTTGGTTACCAAGTCCTGACTCTCCTTGTGATTAAGATGCCTTTTGGGTGTTATAACGTGTGTTGTATTTGTCAGGCATCCCTCAAACAGCCATTTTAACATTTTCTGCAGCAATGCATTTAAGAAAAAACAAAACAAACAAACAACCTTTATTTTCTGATTCATTGAAACATCTTTATTTAGAAGTGTTTTCTTTCTCAGTGAATATACAAATCATGGAAGAAGCACTATGCAAGCAGATTTTGGAATAGGAAAGTCATCAAAAGAGCCCCACAGACATGTTTATGTAATGCAGAGTAAGTAGAATAAGTCTCTTCTACTTCTAGACCTCATCTAAAATATCTCCACAGCACTGAACGCTCATGGGTTTTTGCTCAGGTATAGCTAGGGATGTCTCTAACAAAATTATGCATAAATGTTGATACACACATAATTACCTGTAGTGGGTTTGTAATACCTTGAATTTTTCTGGGCAAAATGTCAGACTTCAAGAGTTTTTAGAAAATGTGAAAGTAGGGCTTTGTTTAGGAATTTCTAAAGAATGGTATCAAGCTAAGAAACATGTGATTAGAGGCAGAGCCAAATGGGCAGAATGAAGCTTCACCAAGCTGGTATGTGTATTTTCAGTACCAGTAATTTAGAAATATATAATATATCTGGGTGATGCTTCCATGTTTTTTTGTTTGTTTTTCTTCACTTGTTGATATGTATTTGAGCTTGAATAAATACAGGCAAGTGATCTTTGTTAATCCTGACACCAGAGTGCCTTTGCTGGCAATGATTTCTATTAATCTAGTGAGAAAAAGTAAGAAACTCATCAATTTTATCATATGCATTAACTTTAATTTAGTAATTCCTTCTCCATCTGCAACAAAGTACATCTGTCAAAGGTTTAAAAGAACAATTAGGATAGCAACTCTCTAGACCTCATGAAGAAATGACTTAAATGACTGCAATCATTTGAAATTACTATCCTGAGGCTGAAGCTTTACTAAGGGCGTTTCCATTCTAGAAATGTTATTGTAAGTAACAAGTTAGCAAATCTTTTCTTTACTGTTATTAAACTATTTTTCTGAGATAACGGATTTGTCTCAAAAGATTTTTATCATTGTCAGCAAAAGCACTTTTTTTTTGTCAGAATTAATTCCACTTTTGTTATGTGGATTTGCTTATACATCTGTGCTGGCAGGTATTAACTAGATTAGAGCAAAAACAAGGTCCTTGACAACAAGGAAAAATAATTCTTATACAGTCAGCTGAGGAGCAAAGAAAACTCTAGAAGCATACTTTCAGTCTGCACTCTTGTTTACATCTCTTATAATGAACCTACTGTGACCACAACAGAAGAATTCAATTTGAACAATTTCTGCAGTTCTATTAGGAGTGAGATTACTGGAGTAGGCTGACATCAGTTATATCAATACAGTTTTAGGTCTGCATGGTAGCATCCAGGTATTTCATCACGGTCAAGTACTGTCAGGGAGAAGGACTGTTCCCTCTTTTCACCTTTTTATGTTTTTTTCCCTTTTTTTTTTCCTTTTTTCCTTGCAGGCTACTTCTAAGAATTTTCTGAATGGTGTTCAGAAAAATCATGTACTTCCAGCAACATAAGATCATACAGTGTCTTGTCACATTATTAGGAGGCCATCTATAACCAAAGGAGCAGCAAAATTTCTGAAGTACTGCAGAGATACATGCATTGTTAATAGTGAAAAGCAGAAGGATTCAAATCTTATTTTCAGATATTTGCATTTGTGACATTTCCATATGATATAAAATAGCATCTTCTTTCTAGGACGAACACAGAAGACATTTGGAAGGCATGATTATGAGTTAAACAACTTCTGAGTGAAACTGCACACACTTTTTAATGAAAATATATGTGTATTGGGGAAATTTTATTGAGGCACTGGAACAGGTTGTCCAGGGATGTGGTGGATACCCCATCCCTGAAGACAGCCAAGGTTAGGCTGGACGGGGCTCTGAGGAACCTTATCTAGTTGTAGGTATCTCTGTTCATTACAAAGGAGTTGGACTGGATGGTCTTTAAGAGTACCTTCTGATTCAGACAATTCTGTGATTTTGTTCTACGAAATTACACAGCTTCACCTCTTCTACCATCAACAAACCTTTCATGTTTGAAAACATGAAGTAACAGTGCAATTTTTTTCCAAGAAAACTTATTTTGGCTCATACGTTCCACAAAATCAGAGCAGAAGGATGAGGATCTATCAATTTTTTAATTGAGAGTTCCCTTTAAGTTCTCTATTGTTCCCTGAAGTGATTTTTTTTCCTTCTGTGATTACTTTATGTTTTTATAATGTAGTAAAACTAGTTATTTAATTTAGATTATACTAGGTCATTATGATTTTTGAACAACACTGGTACAATGATTGTGCTTCATACTTCTGTTTAAATCTAGACTGTCATTTCTTCTGGAAGTGTATTAGTTTATCCCATTATTTGTGGATGACTGACATTATGGGAAGTACCTTCTCTATTCTCTCACATTGGTGCCTATTAAACAAGCCTTTAATCCACAGGTTTTGGATACAGTATGCTGTATCAGCTCCAATGTGGCCCTTTGGGTATATCCTGACAATGTCTGTTTGGGGAGACATTAGATGCTTTCATATTAATGTGATATATTACAGTGGTTCCTTGGGTGCACTTAGTGCATGTTATGTTAATTTCAACTTCGGGATTCTTTAATTGACTGATGCAGGGAAATGATTATCCATCCCATTGAATATCTAGATGCAGCTGTTGATTGTGCAGTCAGTAATGCATAGTATCATCATATATACATATCAATATACATGTATATATTTATTTCAAGCTGAAAGGTGGGTCAGTGACTTGATTTATTACTTAAAGACTTGTGACTGTTTACATCTTATATTGCATTTATCTCTAGCTGTAGCTATAGGAGTTTCAACAATGCAAGTGAACCAACACAAATTTCTTGCTTCCATAGGGATAACATTTGCTTCCCCATATCCCCTTTCCTAGAGACTCTCGCCATCTCGCTTATGCTGATGGACTCTTGTCTATTGCCATACTTGCTTGATTGTGTTGAAATAGCATGCTACCTACTCTGCACTACTCATATGACTCAGTGGTTCATTGCTTTTCCAGTTCTTTGATTTGATGTTATTATTATTTTTCTGCTTAGAAACAGCACCAAATAAATGACTTCCACTGATTAACTTTCCCTAGCTAGCAGCATCTCACATCCCTGATCCATTTATTTCTTTTCCTGTTTCAGTAAAATCCTTGTCTGACCTTTTCTGACTTTGTTCTTCCTTATTTCCTACCCATTATTTTTCTACTGTTCTGAGACTCCAGGGAAAGACATCTCACTCCTCTCCTGTGTCACAGTACTGTCTGCTTTCTTGAAGTGTGCTGAAGCCTCTTCCCTGATGGTCTAGATCCCTGAAGCATCTCATTATGATTATGCGTTTGTCCTGACCTACTCTGTTTAATTCATTTCATACAATGATGATGGCCCATCTTGGCCCTTGAAAATATAGGCTGCATGGCTGTATGCAGGTGAAAAAGATTTTTCTTTTTCCTTTTCACACCATTAGCATTAAGGACAAAGGATCGCTATTTTGTGATTGCAACAATATGAAACGCCTTTCTTCCCAGTTTTCATTTTTATTCTTCTTCCTTTCTGCTTCCACCCTTTCCCTCCCATTCCTTTTTCAATCTTCAAATGACAAAAGAAGGAAAGACAGGGAGAAAGAAAAGGAGAGGTAAAGATCAACCAAAAGGATTTTGAAATACTTATTTTCTTTCCTGAAGTTTATTATTGAAAGTATATTTTCAATAAAAACATTTTAAAGGAATGTTTGTTGCTGTTTTTGATTATTAATTTTAACTTCCTCAGATAGAATCCCTTATTCACGTATGCACTTTGTCTCCTTTCTCCTGTAGGTCTGGAATGCCTACTCGAACCTCAGTGCCCATAACATCAGGCAGACTCTGAATGAAGCTCTGAGGACTTTAGCAGCAGATCTAGCTCTCAGACCATGACTTGCTGAGAATAAGATCTGTCCACTTTATTCTTCAAAAATAGACCTTTAGTATTTTCCCTCTTCATCTGTCTTGCCTTGTCATACTTGCATTCAAGGAAGTTTCTACAACTTTCTTAAAGTTTTTGCTACCGCTGGTGGGGCTTTATATTTAAGTTTCAATGTCAAACCATTTGCAGATATGTTCTTGATTATCCCTTGTAACAGACCTTCACCCAGTCTTCAAATATTCATGGCAAAATATGCTCTTTTTTTTTTTTTTCTAATTCTTTGTCCTCCTATAGCTGACTTATAACAGGCAAGCCAAAAACCTGAGTCTGCTCTGGGTTTAAGTATCTTTATTTTTTTAACATTTCTCCATTACTGTTCCATTATAGTTTGATTTCTGTTCTGATTTTAGAATATGAAAATGTTGAATTTTCTCTTCAATTCCTAGGAATAATTGTATTTTAAAATTCTTTCATAATATTCAAGAAAGCATGTATTACTGTTTTCATTGTTGTTATTTTAGGAACACTGAAGAATTGTAAATGTTTAACACACATCAGTGAAACTTAACAGGGGAGTTGTAATGTTTTGCGCAGTTGAGGCAAATGGTTTAGCCAGTATCTGGGTACATTCCAGTCTAGCACCAAATGGCTGTTAATCAGCCACCAAATAGATTTACAATGAAAGCTTTTCCTTTCTCTTCAGGACGAAGCAAAATCTGAAATATCAGCACTTCCCTTGGGATTAAAATTTCAGCTCTGATTTGCTGTAGTTCAATTCATTTGGTTCCCAGTGTGGTGATCTGTCCCTGGCTATATTCCATAAAATGCCCAGCCAGCTGCAAGACAAGCAAATTGCGAAGGTTCCCCCTTAAGCTAAACTCTGAATTATTAGAGTCAAGAGAGAGTCATTTCATTTTTCACTTGTGATCATATTTCTTCTCCACTCTACATTTTGTACTTCTGTATCTATTTGACAGTTTTCATATGAGATTCATGCAGAACTTCTAATGAAAGCAGAGTAAAGATCACAGGTAAGTGAAACTTCCAGACTGTTAGAAAGTACACTCTCAGTGAGAAATCCAGCCTGTGTTTTAAAATAAGGATTATTTCTATTATTCAGTTTGCTCACTGCTTCTTGTGTTTCTGCAATATGCATTTTGAAAATATTTTGAAAATATTGCTTTACTCTTCTGTAAGACTTCAATGGCAAATAAACCTTATCATCTAGCTGAAGAAAGGGAAGAATATGCAGTGATTGGAAGAGGTGTCAGTTTCAAAGTAAGTAAATATATTTCCTTTCTGATCTTATTTAAGTTAAGCTGTTTGTGAAAAATTATTAGCTAAAAAGCTACTAGAGATGAAGAATTTTTCAGAAAGTCATCAAGATTCCTCTCACAAGGGAGAGCAATGAATTGCTGGTAGCTGTTCTAACAAAATCAGAGGTGGTGTTCTAGAAGAAAAAAAATGGTGCTCAGACCCATTTATGCCAGCATTAGTCCTCTTTCTCTGGGCTATGACAAGAGAATTGGCTCATGCATCAGGAAGAGCATGAGGGTAGGAAACAGTGAATATAAGAGTTATAAGTCATGGTGCTTTTCCTTTTGTCCCTAATGTGTCTCATCTGCGGTTATGGCCACTAGGGAATGATTACTGCAAATATCAGGCAGATTCATCTAAAACAATAAGCAGTCGTATATACTGTAATTTTCTCTTTCTGAAAACAAAAATTTCCTTTCTGTTCTTGAAAATGAATGGAAACCAGAAGCTGTAACCTTAGCAGGTGTGAATTAATGAACAGATGGTGATACTAACTGGGGAGGTGACCTGAGGTCTGCATATTACAGTGTAAATGAAGGATGGGAGGGCAAGTTCCTGTATGAATGGCTTGGCAGATCTAAAAATGAAAAGCATACCAGAAGAAATATGGAGATCACCAAGATTTGTACTAGTCAGGCAACCTGAATAATTTAGAAAAAGGTGATTTGATTTAATTATGCCTATTTATGCATTAGAGTGGTGATTTCCTTCAGCATTTAGTGGGATACACATACATATGCAAAACAAACAAACGGACATGCAAAAACAAATTTTAATCTGAGTGTGAATTTGCTATCCACCTTATAAGCTGTTCAAGCTGCTTGAGAAAACATAAAATATGTGACTGGGAGAAGGCTATACTTTAATCTTCACAGCAAATCCTTTCTGAGCGTACCTGTGCATTTTCCATCATCTAATTCATTCTATTAGAAACTCCTGATGTCAGTTATTGAGGGAACCTTATCCAAAGCTTGTTAATTAATTTCAGATTTTATAATGAAGGTGCTAAGTGCAATAGGAATCCAAGACTTGATGGTTAAGGCTAAGGGTTTTAATATAGTCAGATTTGGTGAGTGCACAACAATACAAACTAGAGAAAAAGTACACTACCAAACACAAATGACCAAGGAAAAACATGTTAACTCTTCACCTACCAGATTTTTAAATGCACACGTATTAGTGTTTATTCACATTAGCAAATGACTTTCTCAAGGTTTTGAGTAACTTTGAGTATAACAATATAATACAATTGAGATCTCTTGGTATTGATATAATGGTAATAAACAAGCAAATCCCAAAGAAGCAGTTTTTTGAAATATTTTGAAAGATATGAGATTAATAATAAGAGCAATGAACATATTGTATTCCAAGTACCATTGAATATTCAGTTTAAATAACTCATGTAGAATTTTAAGTTTCCTCTTTACTTCCTCCAAATAAATTGGTAAAAGTTGACACAGCAATTCAGAAACTTGAAGTAAATCAATACCTCACAAATGTTGAGATAAAACAGAGTGCTTTTAAAGTCAGAGCTGCTTCAAAGACAGCCATGGAAGTTTTGATAGTGTGAGATACTGTCAGTTGTGACGGAAAGGAAATCTCTAGGATAGTAGGCCAGAAATGAGTGAGATTGCTAGCAATTCTTGATTCTCAGCAAGGGGATACATAACTTTAAAAATTATGTAGCTGTAGTGATGAAGAGAATCACAGTGCTAATAGTATTTACAATATAAAATAGAGAAAACTAATAAAATGTGTCCTTCTCTTTGATCTGGTAATGTTTATGTAGAATTAAAATTATGTTGTTGGAGATTTAAGAAAATACTTTTCTTTTTATAACACATATTCTATGACACCCAGGATTCTGTACTTCCCTTACGCACACTGAAGACATTACATACAGAAAAAGTGATTGAAGGCCATTCAAGCACAGAAAAAAAGTGAGTTTATAGGAAGACAGAGGAAGGAACTGGAGTATTATTAAAGGAAATTCTTTAAAGTTTTTTTCATAAATTTACTCAAAAATGGATAAAATAAATTAGTTGAATCTTTTCATAAAATCTTAATTTAAAAGAGGATATCCAACTTGAATGTTAAAACATGGCAAAGACAAACACCTGAAAACAAAGTTCTACGATGGGACTTGTCAGGAAACCTAATTATAAGTGTTGTGAATAATGAAGACTAGGATAATTAAACTTTGAATTTTTAATTTGAGTAAGGCCAAATTCTTATGTATGACAAAATTATTATGTGTAAAAGTTCTTAATCTCAAACTGAATAATCTATATCAGATATCTCATAAAGGAACAGCTGAGGTACTACAAAATCCTTTGGGGTTATAGCACTGCTTAGGAAAATTTTGTAAGCTGACATGTGTTCTTTAATTATAATTGTAAAGAAATGAATGCTCTACAGACAAGAATATTTTTGAAGATACGAAAAAAAGTCCTTTGTTGGCTAAAATACTGGTTCTTGCAGATGATGACAACAAGAAAGTGAAGTGTGTTTAGGAAAAAAAAACAATTCTATAGTAATATTTTCTAAGAATGAAATAAAATATAAAGGGAAGACAAATTGATGGTACTCTGAAGAGTAGTATATAAAAACCCAGGATGACCTCATTGTTCTACCATGCAAATGCATTGCCTATGCTGCATGAAAAAGTCTAGTGTCTCTCCAGTGTAAACCTACTTCATGCTGTGGGAGTTACTGTTCTGAGGCTATCTAAAAGCTGCAGTGAGAATCCCCTAAAAGAGCAAAAAATCACCATGTGCAGATTTTCCCATGTCTTTCTGCATGATCAGTGGAAGGGGGAAAGGCTACAGTGACGAGTATTCCATGTTTTTCTCTGTCAGGATCTGAGAAGAACTGAGATATGTTGAGATGCCTGTGCTATTCTAGCTAACATGAATAACCAAAAATATGTAAGATTATATCTGAAAGATTTTTCCTCTCTTGTTGTCAGTCATGCTGCCTCCCTTCTGAAATGTCAGTAGTCAGGAGACTGTGGCTGTGCTTATATGCCCCCTCTCACAGCCAATCTCCTCTTTCACATCTTCTAGATGTTTGGAACCTGAAAAATCATTCTGTTCCCTCAACATACAGACAATCTGTCTGCCCTCTTAATGAGAATGGGGAGGCAGGAAGACAGTCTGTGCATCCTTTTAAATAAATATTGCTTCCCTTTTTTACTGACTTTTTACAGAAAGCAGATGTAATAGTAATTAGTTGCTCTAGAGGTGACAGGGGCTAGTGGGAGCAACAACCTACTCTTTAAGACTACATAAGATAAAGAATACTAGCACAACATAAGATCTGGCCATTGTAGTGTAACAAATTTCTATCAGGAGTCCACTGGCTATTGATCACACACTGGAGATCCTCGTTAAGAATTTAACTCAGATATTTTTATAATGAAATCATCTTAGCATCACTGTCATGTTTTTCAACTCTGACATGAGTGATCTTCAATACCTGAAGAAAATCTTCAATATCTGATAAAACGTCAGCGAACGTCTTCTAAATAACTTCCTTTTCAATTTATCAGTAAGCCATTTAGTCATTATTATTATTATAAATATGAATTACAGAAGTTGATAATTAACAGTGTGTTTGAGAACTATTTATTTCTAGTATGAGAATTGGCAGCATTATAGATGTTTTCAAAATTCTTCAAAACCACATGCATATTTGGCTGAGCTTCAGTAAACTGACGTTCTCACAGCAACTTTTTTCTCTCAGGGATATTCTTACCCTTAAGCTGCCCATCAATCTCCCATAGCTGACTCAAAAGGAATTACTTTGGCTGCCTCATCTGTAGTAAGTGATCAAAATGCAGCATTGCATTTATTGTGCAATCTGTGGTTATTGATGGGAAGATCAAGTTCACTTGTCTCTTTTAGCACATTATGGTGATAAGAAAAATGTATGTTGTTAGGACTTGACACAGAGTGAAACTGCTCAACTTTTCCTTTTTGGGAGATTATTAATAAAAGATAGACAAATAATTTAGTATAGCTAATGTATTCATTTGGCTCAGTCCTAGTTTTTCTATGGTGCTCATATAAAAGGAGCCTATGGTTAGTACTGGAAAAAAACAAAAAACTATACAGCAGTTGGCTTGTCAGAGCTAAGGATGACTTTTCTTTAATCTCTTTTTCCTCTTTCTCCAGATTTTGGAAATACATTGAAAAGGTTTGTGAGATGATGGAGAAGCACGAATATAGGAATATGAATCATGGAATACGCTTCACAATTCTGTTAGTCTTCTTATTTTCTTACTGGTCTGCTTTTGTACAAAGGTATAACATCTGAATCAGTGTGACCATTAATAATTACACCTTTGGCAAAGTTAGGATTGTAAATCAAGATAAGAACTAATCTTGATCTAATTAGTGATTTCTAATCTCGTATGGTCACTCTGTTTAGTGTATAAATGACATTCTATTTAGTATATGATGTTATAACTGGACTAGTGGGTTTTGATTCAGTATTTGTGATGTAATACACTTGTATAAACATGGAAAGTATAGTTCCAAACAAAAAAAAAATTGAATTGATTAAAAATTGTAGGCTGCAATGGAATGTTAAACTTTATGAAATATATATATTTTTCACAATTCTTTTTGTCTGAGTTGCATTCTCACATACAGGTGGCTAAGAAGGCTGGAACAGGAAGGAAAATTCATTGCCCTGATGTTGAATAGGAGCATTATTTTCCACTTTTTCCTCAATTTTGTTGCTATATTGGTGAGGATATTCTGAATTATATGGAGAGGCTGAATTCTGGCAGACAGCTAACAGTCACTGAACAGCACAAGCTTCCTGCTCAGGAGCTGGACTTGGCCTCAAGATTCTCAATGGCAAGGGACAGCTCCCTGTCATTCTTAATGGATGATAGCAGTCTCAAGCCAAAGGTAGGAGCTTTACTGAGTAATGTTTTCCAATGTGTCGTTTACTGAGTAATGTTTTCCAATGTGTCGTTTATCCAGTTATTCCTCTTCTGTATTTTTCATATTTTTTGCATAACACTTCTCCACTGTGCCTGAAGTCTGTTCTATGATTTCCTCTATCGAACACCACAGCTGTCATGAGCTTACTAGTGCAGAAATATCAGTGTGAATGCAGAGTAAATCTTCCATGCCTCTGAAAAAGAGAATTTTCTTCAGTGTAATACCACAGGGACACACTCACTGTGAAATCTGTAGGGACAGCATACATTACTGAAGTTGAATAGCAATAAGATTTAAGGAAAAAAATGTCTCTCTAGTGATAAATACCTAGACAAATTAAAAACAAAAAGTGTTGGATAATTTCAAAATCAAGCAGCTAAATTAACTTGAGTATTGGTAAAGCTATAACCCAATAATTCTTCATTAGGGGTAATAACACCATTATTATGTATCAATTAAATATTCATTGAAAGAGACTAAACCAACTGAATTTTGACTGTGTGCTATAAAGCATTTTTCTACTTGCTATGTCATTAGTTTAAAATTTCAAAAAATGCTAAGTGCAGAAAGTAATTATATTCTTCATACCCTGCAACACAACCCACAAAGAACAGATAGGGTTCCAGTAACTTAAAATTGCAGTGATAAATTAATTGACATTAACTTTGCCAAATACTAATTAGCAAAAGTCTATCTTAATGTCTTTTCTGTTTTAGACTTCTTTTTATGTAACAACTTAAATGTGTTAGATGTCATTTTCAGTAGCAGCAAGGGCAAAGATACTGTATGGAAGCTGATATTCATTATTTCCACTCTGTAATGTACAGGACTGGTCTTACCAGCCGTTAGTCCAGGCAGGCCTGCATTTCTTTTTACTTGATGATTTATGAAAATGAAAGCTTTTATAGAGCGCATTTAGAGGAATTGCGCTGGAACTGTGGCCTTCTAAAATGAGTTTATATTATTATTGAAAGCCTGATAAGGCATTGGATTAGTCTGGAGTTTCCTTAGTCTTATTGCAAGCAGTAAATCCATCTTACATCCATGATATCATAGAAAGAGGTAAAAGAATAAACTTTCATTTTGCATGACAACAATGTTTAATGGAGAAGAAATCATTAGGAATTTTTCTAACCACTTAAACTTCTGTTTCTTAGTGCAAGGGTTCCTAAAAGAGTGTCAGTCTGTGATCATACTGTGGTTTTCTTTCATTCCTTTTCAGGGTGATTTTGTTTTTCTCTCAATTCTTTTCAGGGTGATTCAGGTGCTATGATGTTCTTAGACTCTTTGCTATCCAGTGCATACAGAAGTTGTAAATGACCTGTGCATTTTTGTATTAACCATACTTTTTCTGGCTAAGTAGTTTGGTTAATTATCCTGAACATCTTATAGATGGTCAATAGAATAAACATTTACTGGAGGGGAACCTGAGCAGGAGATCAATGTAGTAGCTCTTTGCAAGAGCTCTCTGCCGATAATAATTTTTATTTCCTTCTATCAGAAAATTTGACCTAGAAAATTGGTGAGCAAAAGATGGATGGTGTAAATATGCATGACCTTATTGCATTTCTGTACGTAAAATTTTCATTTCTGTTGAAGAAATTGATATGATATTCTATTGTTACTATTTACCCGAAAGTTCACTTGTTATCTACCTGTTATGTCTGCCTCGCTCCTGATGATGCAGTCATTTGTGATTTCCTTGGGTGTTCTACCTAAACAGGAGAGAGCATATCATAAGCAGCTTGCCAGAGAATTTCAGAACATTCAGAGCCCAAGTGCAGACTAAAGAAGAAATCTGAAAGGAAAAAGGACACTTCAAGGTATGTTAACTGAAATTAAACTGAGAGCACTCAGGGTTCACATCAAAGGGATGCTGAGGACAAGGCTGAGTAATAAAAAGAGATTCATCTCCTGGTTAAGAAAGGCCATGGGCCAGTGTTCTAGGAAGCTGTACTTTTTTGCGTGCAATTATTGAAACATTCAACAGACATTTAGTAGAAATTCACTGTTCATGTCCCATTAGAAGTATGATGCAAAGATCTGTCACCTGTAAAGCTTTTTATCACCATTTAATGATTTGTTAAACTTACCTTCTAAGACATTTTGCCCAGTAGCAACCCACTCCTCATTAATGTGATTAACTGAAAATTGATTACTTGACCTTGTAGCCATACTTTTTAACCATCTATTCTCATGTCTGTGACCTTCTTCCCCAGAAATTTATAAATATTGAGTCTAACTGTCAATTCTTTGAGCAGATGGAAAAAAGTCTTTGGAACACTCTTGCTCTCTTTTCCATGTGTCCTTGCAACTCAGTATTTAAGGCTGAGGTTTCAGTAAATCAGTTATGCCGTGTTTCTATCCATGACCCCACAGCTGTGGTCATCTATATTATTTAAATTGTCACAGAAACATCAGAAGGATAGTTTTTGAGTGTATTTCATCCTAGATACCCGAAGGAAGTGAAAGTATTAGCAAAACAATCTCTCTCTTGTTGCTGTGTCATTTCTTCTGAGAAGAATTGTCTTATTTCTTACATCTCTCAAGACAATGAAAGAATCTTCGCTGGATAGAGTACTTTCTTTTGCAGTAAAAGGCTTTTTGGTTGTTACTCAGCTGAAGAAATGACTCCTTGAAATGTAGACAAATGGCTATATTCTGCCAACAAATCAAAGAAGCAAAGTCAGAGTATAGCAAATGACACCTAGTACAAAATTCTATGAGACAGACTCGCTGCCTCTTCAGGTCAATAAAATGTCACTGATTAATTTGTAATAGGCTTTTAATGTAATTTATTATTTATTGCAAACTGCACAGAAGATAAATCCTTTAAGTAAAGTACATCTTCCCACATAAGTGGCTACAGTAAGTGACATGGTGTGATTCTGTTGCTTAAACAGTATTTTATGCCACTGTAATTGCTTTAAGGCATACTACATGATCTCCAGCCTCTGAGCTAGAAGGGCTGGCATGTACTTCTCCATAGCTTCTGTCCTATATGTTAGGCCTGCACTGATGTCAAAAAGTTTGTTATTTCCAGATTAATCATATGTTTTCCAAATTGCATTATGAACTCATTGTCTGAAATATTCTTTTATTACTTCTTTTGCTGTTAAAGAACAGTGTACTATGTTTATTTAAAGGAATAACAAAACCATGACTCTTCCAGCTTTGTGTCTACATCTAACTTAAACTCAGTGTATCTTGCTGCAGAAATACCTTTTTCTGTAACCAGAAGGCATAATTACAATTATGTGCAATAATAGTAGAACGTACAGTCCTGCAATTGTAAACAGCATGATAGAATATTTTACTTAGATAGCTCTTATTCCGATTTTGCTCAAACTCCTTTCGTGTCTGTGAATAACAGTTATTTTCAAACAGAACATCAAAATGTTTTACTTTAATAACTTCTTAAAATTCCTGACTGTAACAAGGAGTATATTTATATTTGCATAATAACATTTATATGTGCCTAGTGATATAATTAGGTGGAAGTAACACAGTTTTAATGTAAAAAAAAAGTGTCCAGTTGCCATCTCAGGTAGATACAGTTATCTCACAAGTACTGAATGTCAATATGTGGATGGATATGCCTTTCCTTTGCTGTTTTCTATTTAGAGCCTAATTTCTGGGAATATAGCCACAGTATTAATTTCAGTTGGAATTTCTCCAGGTCACAGCTGAGAATGAACTGTATGAGAAAAGACATTAAGTTTTCAAATAAGTTTGAGTGTTAAAAAAATTGTAATGAAAGAAACAGACAAAACCCTACAGTTTTGTGGTAAGAAAATAAAAACAAGGGTCTTTCTCACTCTTCCTTGACAGCTACTTTGTCCAATGCATTTTTTACACTGTAACCCAGACAAATCATCTTATCTCTTGGGTTCATGCAGCAGTTTTATTTTCTTGAAGAAAATGAAAGTAGTTTTCTCCTTGCCTGGAAGGCAAAAGGGATTAAAAAACAAAAGAAAAAAGGAAAAATCCTATATCTCTTGTTACTGTACCTTGGTTTATGATACTTTTCCTTTGCAGAACAGAGATAAGGGAAGTGAATATCACTGGGGAAGAAGATATATAGAGAGCTACAGCTCAGCAAGTTTGGCCTGCTGATCCCCATTTTCTCACACATTTCATAAGTTGTACCTCAGACCATCATTTTCCAACGCACTTTAATGATCTGATAGCTTAGAACTAGAGCAAAAAGCCAAAAAAAGAGGTAGAATAGAGCAAAAGCCATAGTTAAAATGGCTATTTAATTTTAAATCATTCCCTCATTCCTACTTACTTCTTACCATTATTACAGACACTAATTTTAAACCTTCATTACTATGCTGAATTCCAGGAAGCCTGCTTAAAGAATCCAGATAAAAACCTACAAAGATAGGTAGATTATGCTTTAAATAAATACCTAAGAGGTCACATTTGATTCAGAACTGATTTCTATTCCCTCCCGTTCATTACATAAACATATATTTTAATCTTTACAATAATTAATTACAAATGCATTGCACATATTCAGATCATCCCATGAGACAAAAATACTTTACAATTTTATTTGCCGGAGCTATAATGAGTATACTTTGAAATGAAAAAGCCTTTCAACAATAATAATGGCAATTTCTTTCAAACAAGAAATTAAAATCTACAGTTTTAGCATTTAAGAAAAATATTTTAACTTTTAAAAATGAGCTGTTTGGCAACTGTAGTATCTTCCAACTTCATGCTGGAAATTCCTCTTATCTAATTCCCCAATTGCTTTCCATAATTCCAGTGTTTATTGATTGTAGCAATCCTCCTTAATCAGTTTCAGGACGTATGGGAAGGCCAATACCAGCATATGTAAAGTGTGAAAAACTTCCAACAGAGCAGATGGTAGCAAACCTCTGACACACCAAAGTTTGGATCTACAGCTGCTTTGTAGCTCACACATATAAAACACATGAGCACATAGCAAGAACACAAATAAGATTCTTTAGCATTACAAGATAGAAGCTATTGTTGTGAAGTAAAGTTATCTGCATGATACTTTTGGTCTCTGTAGTACAGGAATGATTTTCAAAAGAATATAAAAAACATCCAATAGGGTCATACCCTTGTGCTGAGTTAAAGCAGATTTTCTGCTTGGTTTATTTATCACAGAATCACAGAACTGTAGGGGTTGGAAGGGACCTCTAGAGACCATGGAGTCCAACCCCCTGCCAAAGCAGTTCCCTAGCCCAGGTTGCACGGTAGGTGTCCAGGCGGGTCTTGAATGTCTCCAGAGAGGTCCCACAAGATTGGAGGCTTGCCAATGTGACTCCCATCTACAAGAAAGGCCGTAAGGAAGATCTGGGGAACTACAGGCCTGTCAGCCTGACCTCGGTATCAGGGAAAGTTATGGAGCAATTGATCTTGAGGGAGATCACACGGCACGTGCATGGCAATCAGGGGATCAGCCCCAGCCAGCACGGGTTCACAAAGGGCAGGTCGTGCTTGTCCAACCTCATCTCCTTCTACGACTGGGTGACCAGACTGGTAGATGAGGGAAAGGCTGTTGATGTAGTCTACCTGGACTTCAGCAAAGCCTTTGACACGGTCTCCCACAGTATTCTCCTGGGGAAACTGGCAGCCCGTGGTGTGGACAGGTTCACTCTTCTCTGGGTTGAGAATTGGCTAGAGGGCCGTGCCCAGCGGGTAGTGGTTAATGGAGTCAAGTCCAGCTGGCATCCTGTCACGAGTGGTGTCCCCCAGGGGTCGGTATTGGGGCCCATACTGTTTAATATCTTTATTGATGACCTGGATGAGGGGATTGAGTGTACCCTCAGTAAGTTTGCGGATGACACCAAGTTGGGAGGATGTGTTGATCTGCCTGAGGGTGGGGAGGCTGAACAGCTGGGCTGAGGTCAATGGGATGAGGTTCAATAAGGCCAAGTGCCAGGTCCTGCACTTTGGCCACAGTAACCCCATGCAATGCTATAGGCTTGGGGCAGAATGGCTTGAGGAGTGTATAGAGGAAAAGGACCTGGGGGTGTTGGTTGATGCTCGGCTCAACATGAGCCGGCAGTGTGCCCAGGTGGACAAGAAGGCCAATGGCATCCTGGCCTGTATTAGGAATAGTGTGGCCAGCAGGAGCAGGGAGGTGATCATCCCCCTGTACTCAGCTCTGGTGCGGCCGCACCTCAAGTACTGTGTTCAGTTTTGGGCCCCTCACTACAAGAAAGACATCGAGGCACTGGAGTGTGTTCAGAGAAGGGCAACAAAACTGGTGAGGGGTCTGGAGCACAAGTCTTACGAGGAGCGGCTGAGGGAGCTGGGATTGTTCAGTCTGGAGAAAAGGAGGCTCAGAGGAGACCTCATTGCACTCTACCACTTCCTGAAGGGAGGCTGTGGTGAGGAGGGGGTCAGCTTCTTCTCCCAGGTAACTAATGACAGGACAAGAGGGAATGGCCACAAGTTGTGCCGGGGAAGATTTAGGTTAGATTTGAGGAAAAATTTTTTCTCTGAGAGAGTGGTCCGGCACTGGAATGGCCTGCCAAGGGAGGTGGTTGAGGCACCGTCCCTAGCGCTGTTCAAGAAGCGTTTAGATGAGGTGTTAAGGGATTTGATTTAGTAGCTTGATGGGTAGGGATGGTGATGTGAGAATGGTTGGACTAGATGATCTTGTAGGTCCTTTCCAACCTTATGAATCTATGAATCTGTGAAGGAGACTCCACCACCTCTCTGTGCAGCCTGTGCCAGTGCTCCGTCACCCTTACTTCAAAGTTCTCATGCACATTTGTGCATAACTTCCTATGCTTCAGTTTCTGGTCATTTCCCCTTGGCCTGTTGCCACACATTTCAGAGAAGAGTTGAGCCTCGTCCCTTTGCCTTCTGCTCCTCAGGTATCCATAGATGTGGATCAGATTCCCCGAGTCTTCTTTTTTCAAGGCTGAATAGACCCAGATCTCTCAGCCTTTCTTCATAAGGGAAGTGTTCCATGCACTTTATCATCTTTGTAGCTCTCCACTGGACTCTTTCAAGGTGATCCCTGCTTTTTGGTACCAGGGAGCCCAGAACAAGACACAATACTCCAGATTGACATACAGTTTACATATAATTCATTATTTTTGTGTAAACCCAAAAGTAACCCTTTCCTGTGAGTAAACAAATTGCAAATTATCCTGTTTAATTATTATCTGACATTGTGTTTCTAGCTTTTTATAACTACCAACTAATCAGTATATTTTTCTTCATTTGTATAGAAGTCTGTAACACAATAGAAAGTGCAACAAGACAGCAGAGCAGCAAGCACTCAGACTACGGGAAGTGAAGCTCTGATTACATGCAATAAGCACAGAAATAGAAGAAAGAAACTGCTTGCTTTTGGAAAGCCTGTAAATTCCTCAGGTAGGCAGGGATCTCCAGATCATGCCACATGCCCCCACCTCCACTGGGTTGGCCCTGCCTTCCTACCAGGTGCTTGATCACTGTTTCAAGCCATGACTTAGCATTTCAACTACAAAGTCAATGTTCTTTTCCATGTTTTAATGAAGAGTCTGTATTTTTCCATAATAATCTACAGTATTTCAATGATATTTGTATACATGGATGCTCTTTTTAATCTATCATAGGAAAGTGTAGGCTGATCCTTCCCTATCACAAGTTTCCTAGTCTGAGGCACCTACATCCTTACTTAGCCTCCTAAGTTACTGATCCTGACAATAAGCCTGATGCATACGTGCATTTACGTTAATTTCTTTATCAAGTTTGAAATATTCAGCTGGGATATAAAGGTAAAAACTTCACACTGAGGTTAAATGACCTATGATCATATTAAATAGGAGATCTGGAGCTCATTTTTGCTTCCTCCCATGGCTCAATAGGGGTGCTGTGCCATGACAGTCTGCAGATATATCCTGGATATATTTTGCTCCTGCCAAAGCTGACAGGCTTTAGAAGGGCAGGTTACTGGCAGAAGAGAGCTCCAGCAGTCATCACCATCATAAATTATTCATCTTGCTTTGCTTCTAGTGTTACAAAAAGAGGAAATGACTTGACAGGAAACTCTGTCTCTCTTTTTCTTCCTCACCCTCTCTGTCTTCCCCAGGGAAGTTGAGAACTGACACTCATGCCAATGTGTATCTTGAGCCCCAAGTAAGCAAAGAGGCCAGCTTGCTTTATGCATACTGGTGTGGTAGCACATGCATCTCCTCCCTGGTCCTAACCCTGCCATTCACATCACAAAGTGAGGTCAAAATGAATGTGATGAGGGGTGTATTATTTCATTTGGAGACACAGATTAAAGCCACAGTACTAGACCATGTTCCCTGCCAGACTATTTTATAGCATTGTACAAACACTGCATATTATCCCTACATCAGCAGTGCTCAATGAAAAGTACCAATATGACAAAACCAAAGTGTTTTATGACAATGTATTAGTTGTGTCCAAACTTTCCTATGAAGACAGTCAAGAAGATGGGGTAACTGGCCACCTTGTCCCCCTACTTCATATGTCCTTGCTTTTGTTTCCTTGGCTTTCCTCTCCACATATACACATCTGGGGAAACATGTTGAGCCCCTGCTCCATTGCTTCCAGCCTGTGCCACAAATTCTGCATCCTGCTGAGCAACTTTGACAGCAACCAGGGAGTAGCTTGGTTGTCTGGGTTAGCAATTCTTTTTTTCACAGCGAGTTGGACAAATGAGGGGAAAGATGTTGCATTTGAACATCATCTTCCTGGTTCTGAAACAACTAAATGTTGTGAAATTCTGACATTTATTTATTTATTTTTAAAATCTGATGCAAAATGACTTTCCTCTAAGAAATGATATTTTCCTTTGAGAATTATAGCTTTGATTCTCAAGGAGCTTGAAAAGAAAATTACATTTTAATTCTTTCTTGATAAAGAAGGAAGTGTCTTAAGCTTTCTCTCTAATGTTTCAAGAGGATCAAAGGAAGTACTGAATTGTCTTAGCATGAATAATTAGACTTCGGAAACTTCATCGTGAAGATTAAGGATGACCTTTGTTTTTGATGATCATCTTCTTTGAAACTGCATGGGGACTTAGTAAGTATTCTTTTTGTTTGTTTCACAATATTCAGAAAGATTTGGTTGAGTCAAATTAGTTGGATTTTTTATTTTATTTTTCTATGTATTTTATTACTTGATGGTTTTGCAACTCAGTCTGTTTTTCAAGATTTTGAAATCCTCTTCTTATAGTTAAAGCAAACCAGAGTAATAAATCATAATCCAGTAGTGAATTAAGTCCCTTTCCTTAAATGAGATGTATTTTTAATATTTAGTTCTGTTTTACTGAGTGAATGTTAGGACAATTTTTCTTTCAAATTGAGTTCAGTGTTACAGTTTTTATTCTAATGAAAGAATATTTGTCTAAACATCTGCCATTTATCAGCCTGTTTGTGCAATGTACTGCTAGAACCATTGGCAAAAATCACAGAACTGAAATCTACTACCAGATTGATGACTGTCAGCTGCTGTTTTTTCTTTTTTCTTTCTATGAAGCAATTCATTCATTTGAACAAATGTGTTTGACCATGGAAGTTCTAAGCCTAAATTCCATGTATATCTAAGCATAAATTGTGTGCATATGTGCAGGTTTTAAATATTATATCAAAGGAAACTCACAACCAAAAGTCTTGCTAAATCCTCAAAGATAGTAAATGTAAGTTACAAAATGTTTCAATTTTCTAATGAAGGAGTGAGACATAAAGAAATTTTGTTTCCTTAGGGAACATGAAAAATATCTTTTGTTCAGTAATCAATACCGAAGTTCTTTGCATGCTATTTTCTTTAATGTAATTATATGGCAAAATCTGTCATAAATTTATAACATTACCAACATTACAAAGCAAGCCTTCTTGTCTGAGTATAGAAAGCAATCCACCAACTTTCTGTTTTGGAGGTTGTTCTTTCCAACTTTGGTACTTTAGTTCAACAAAATATGATGCTTATAGCTCTAAATCATAAAAGAAATCTAAGCCTCTGTTCATCTTGAAGCACAAAGCAAGCACTTTGAAAAATGGTCTTCTTGGTTGAAGATTGGCACAGGCTTGAATTAGAATGAATGGAAAAAGATGTTTCTATTCAAAAAGAGTTTTCAAGAGACCTTTGGCAGGAGTCCAGCACTGTTTATCATGGCAGTCAGCACTAAACATTCACTGTTGGATTTGGGTCGAATCTTCATTCCCTCTTGGAATTCTACTACTGAACCTGAAAAATCTCCTTTCATCAAAACTGGCTTATTGTCTCACAAGAACCTTTCATTTTTTGCCAAAGAAGTCATTTCCTATAGTAGATCAGGTTTTTATGATAGGTTCTAATTAGGAGAATAGTTTATCCAGCGTGCTGAGTAATGTTTTCTCAGCATGTTGATATTTAGATTCCACCCACACATCTCCCCTGCAACCAGTTGCCATTGAGAGAGACTCAGGAGAAAACAGGATACAAGCTATCAATACCCAATTGGGCAGGTGACCTGTGTCCTTCCATGTAGCTGTAGAACCTGATGAGAGTCATCACATTCTGCCATTTTGTGATCAGTGCATTGACTGGAGAAGTCAGACATTTCCAAAGGGTGGTTTCTCTGACAGTCAGACCTCCAGGCTGTTCTGCAGAGACATTTTATATACAGAGCACTTCCAGTGCTAATTTCTCTCTACTCCTACGTTAAGTGCACTGTAGACATTTTCCTCATGAGCAGCATTTATGTTCTGTTACACTGAATTTTACTTCCTACAAATACACACTGTGATTAGAGAATGTAAACCATCAATCTGCACAATCACTCTTCTCACACCAAATCCTGAAAAATCTACTTCCAACAGGAACAAGGAAAGAAACACGATACTGTCTTCTCCTCCATGTTTCGTTTGCTTTATTAAAATTGTCACAGCTTCTAGGATAATTAAGATTTTGTCACTTTTGCACCTCATTACTTTGGTAATTCACAGCTTGAGATGTTCTCTACTGGCTTGAAGTATAATTCATTAATTGAGGTCAAACTCTTTTTATAAGCACAGAGTTTACTCCACCACTAGCTTAGCTAGCTGTTTAGAAGGTGAAATGCTGCTCATTTCTTAGTTCGTCATAAAATGTCAGTTATACATCACAGGAAAGTAGTGCCTTGTATTTGTTTTATAGTCCATTGTGGTGTATTTTCCAATGGAGAAAATAAGGATACCTAATCCTTATGTGCTCACAAAGAGTTCATAGCCCAGACAGTGCAATGCTCTTTGTGATGCATCTGGAAATTCAGGCCCTTAGGAAAGGTGAGCTAAAGGAGTATGCTTAATAAGGAGTTTGTCTAAACCCAGCAGCCACTGGAAAAAATCATGGGAAGGGATATGACTTAACTAACTCATCTGAAAGTGTATTTATCTTCATAGGATGTGTATGAGTCTTAGTTAGATACCCAGTAAAGAAATAAAGAGTGTACACAACAATGATATCAGATGTTAACAGGGATCAGAGTAATTCAGGTACTCCAGCCCAGAGAGGTTTAAATGTCTTCATTGTTGTAAATACCCTAATGTGTGTGCAGTAAAGTTGGGGATAGGGCACCAGGATACCTTCATTCTGTCTAGTTGAAGTTAGAACACTGTTCATCTCAAACTGCTAAATAATGAGACTTGTTGGATAATAAACAAAACAGAACCTGACTGTCTTGTCAGGTGATTAGTTTAGTCACTGGCTTATATGCAGAGAGAAAAAATCTGTAAGAAGCCTGGCTTATCCTAGTGTTGAAGGAAAAATTAAGTCTGAATGGAAGAGAAAAAACATCATAACATGCTGACTCTTGTCATCTACTGTTTTGCTAATACTTGTCTTCTCTCATGCAGGAAGAATTTTTGCTCTTGCTCTTACAGAGTTCAGCTTTATAAAGGTGGAATTATTATGTTTCAGCAATATACTGGTCAAGAGACAACATTTCTCTTGAAATTTCTTGTTCATTATATGTCATTTCAAATACCATAGCCAGTAATGCTGTATAATTTGATGCTGCTCTTGATTAGAGGCAGTACTTTGGCTGTAATTAAGTGTATTATTCATTAGTATTTTGCTGTTGATAGCTTGTTTGGTACTGAGAATCAAGTTCCCACTGAGTATCATTTTCCTTTATTGTTGTGATTATCACTAGGTAATCCAGTGTGATTCATGGATTAAATACAATTTTATTGTTGTAGGTATTTTAGCAGTAAATAACTGCAGAAGACGTGTAGAGAGGACTAATTTAAACTTTAATTAGTTGAACTGGTGTTGCCAGTTTTACTGAGCTAAATTCTTATTCCATAACACAGATGAGTAGGACTGTAAAGAAATGTAGCATTAAAAGTAATACAGAAGTATTGCAGTGATCAATAAATATTAAACTTACATTTTATCTGTAACAGGCTCTGTGTCTTGTTAAATAATGTTTTTAATTAATGGTCCTAACCTGATGCTCCTGACAGTGAGATTTCACAACATTAATCCCTTCAGGTTTTTGTAAGCATGGACTTTTAGCAGGTTTGGGATAGCTCCAGTTGCTTGGCAGTGGGGAAACTTCTGGGTTCCTCTGCATCCCTGGTGCCTTGTTTGACAGATCCGTGGCACAAAGAGACTAAGGGGCAGAGCTCAGAAGGACTTGACTGATTTCTGTAAGTGTGGAACTGAGTAATTCCCACTCCCTTTCGAGGTGTTTGTGGAAAAAATATTTTTGTTAATACACATAACATCCCATGGAGTGTTCTGTTAACACTTTCTATTTTAGTACTTAGTCATTCCTTTTGATTCTAAAGATTTATTTCTGAACATGTGTGGCTATACTTCACTAATTGAGTATACTAGGATTAATCTTATGTTTGACTCAAGCAGAGTCCAGAACTTGTGGTCCTCCAGTCACCTCTGGAGCTCACTTGAAGAATGCATTCATTATCCTTCCAGAAAAAAATCCCTGAAGTCTGACTAAATTAAGCATATATCTTGCTTGCTCACTGTCATCAGCCGTAGTTACCTCACATCTCTTCGTCTTTGATCACAGTAGGAGGTTCCAAACCTATACACAACAAGATGTTGGTACTTTATTAGTGTAGACGAGGCACAAGATTAGAGCAGTTTATACCAGACTGATCTTTGACTGATCTGATCGTACTATTCAGGTTCAAGGAGAATCATTGAGATGGGATAGGTGGAAGAAAACAGATGTAGGTAACAGGAGCACAGCAACACTGTTAATACACAGTCTATTCCAGAGACATGTAATTGTTTATGTAAACTGGTGAATATCATGTGATTATTATTTAAAAGCATATTTTATTTCTTTTTCACCTTTGCAAATTCAGCTGAAATGTTATACCAAATTGTCAGCACATGGAAAAGGCTTACAAATTTAAGGGAAATTTTAAAGTCACTACCCTGTCTTTATTCTACATGCCCTGTTTCTTTTTTTTTTTTCAGTCTGGGTGCCTCTTTCCTGTGGATAAGTGATAAGAATTGTAAATTGTTTCCCTGAAGTAGCTTCACCAGGGACTCAAGTAATTTCCTGTATCACTAGAAATAGCATTTTAAACTGATCTTTCCAAGTGTGTATCACATTGACGCCTTGTGTTTTGAACTGTTCTTGACTACTATGTACACAGTTCATTTTCCTCATCATTTCCAACTGCCAAGGCTGCAGCTTGCAGCAGAAGTTTACTATGTCTTTCTAACTGCTGTTCATTTGGTTTCATATACAGTTTGTGCCAGTCCTAAGGATTAGCTAATTCTTTCTGTCTGAAGCAATGTACTTCCATGCTTTCTATGAAGGTGAATTGCTACATTTTTGTATTTTGGTTTTCTGTTTCCAGAGTTCACTTTCTAATGCATGTTATTAGTGAGTGTAATTAAAGCAAAATTTTGCCTGTTGGAGGAAGGAATGTTTGATTCAAAGGGTTTTACTGATGGAGCGGGATTGTATTCACATTTACACATTGCAGGTAAGAATAATAAAAGTTCAAACTGAACAAACTGTCTAATGGGAGGATGTGAGATAAAAGTACAAATCTGAGTGTATGGGTGTAAAATAGAGAGAGGTGAGAACACAGTTTTCAAGATGTATTGATGCAACAAGGATAGGAATGGGAACCTCAATGGTTCTATTTTGATTTAGAGTGAGAGAGGATCTGTTCCTTGGTTTTGTTGGTTTTTTTTTTTGTTTTGTTGTTTTGTTTCATTTTGGTTGATAATTCATTTTGGTTAATAAATATACATATGATGATCTTAGAGAATTTCATTTTACAATTGGAAATAATGAATTTTCTTTTGTCTTTACAAGTATTTGGATTCAAGGGATTGAAATGTATTTAAATTGTTCTCCATGGCAGTTTTCCCTCTTCCTCTTCTTAGGATTTACTCAATTTTTAAGGTTTATTTTCAACAGCTGAACCTCCCTTTGCACTGAAAAAGTTAACCATTATCTATCCAGATGGTAAGCCTTATGGACATTCTTCAAGCAGATTAACAAGAAAACCTGAGAGGCTAAAACTTGATTGCTTAAGAAACTAAACATTCTTTTCTTGCAAAATTGGTAACAGACAGTCTAGAAGAAGTAGTCAACCTCTGCTCATGTGCCAAAGCCAGTCTGTACAAGCAGTTCAGCTCTCTGACAGCTATCTCTTTTCTGCCTTCTTTCCTCAGTGGCCTCCAGCAGTATGACCCAATACATATGCCACCCTCTGACAACACTGCTGATGTACTATTGAGAGTTGATTACCCATTGGATAATAGCTCCTGATGGATAAATTTCTAGCAATTGTGCCTATCGGCACTGGAACAAGCACATATCTAGTCTTCTATGGTACTTGGAAGAAAAAGTTACAGGGGATAGAAAGAGAAAAGTTTCTTTCATTATTTATTTTTCAGGGTTTTGAATCAGAAGGGAAAATATCCCTTCCTTTTTTTCTGTTTTACTGAATGACTGTTAGGTAAAGCAAGACTTAGAGCAAATCCTGTCACGTAATGTTTGTTTAAAAGGTGAATTTGTAATGAATGAACTTGATGGCAGTAGACTGACAAACAAGACTACTATTGATTGCAAATGCCAAAAGGCACAAAAACAGAGCAGGGGTAGGTGTCAAGTTCTTCAGGGGATGTTATGACAAAGCATTAAGCTCTTGTGTTGTTCCTAATGCTATCCAAATGAAATATCATTATGTAGGCATCAGTAGAAGATTTAATGGCCGACATGTGGGAGTAGATAATTCCCTTGCTAAAACAAAATATTGTTTTCCTTTTTGTGAAGTATTTTACTCCACAGAACCCGAAGTTGGAGCTTCAGGACTGCTCAGAGAATGAAGAGTAAATATAACTAAAGAAAGCAGCAACTAAAAGATCAAGGTCTGGGGGAAGACATGTTCTATATTGAGAATAAAGTATGCATGATTCCCTACTCTTCAGAATAGAAGTAAAGTTAGACTCTCAGGAATTTATCCTGAAAATGATTGATTTTTAATGTAAATTGCAGATAGCCCTGCATTATATATATATTTATCTCCTGGTACGTCTGTGTGCCTCTTTGGCATGGTAAGCATAATATAGCACTACCTTAGAGGAAACATTAGGAAAACATTTTACTTGAAGTGACGTGAATGCATTTTTTTTCCTCTCAAAGTAGGTATTTTCAGTATTTTTAAATGCACAATTTCCACTTACCTTGTTCATTCTTCCAAATAGGACTTACTGTTCTTTATTTCAGTTCATTATTGTTTTGATTTCTAAACAAACAACAGTTCATTGGCATAAAATAAAATCATAGTTGTGGGTGGTGTAAGAAGTTAGAGTGGGACTCCTGTGACTCACAGAGCTTTTGAGAATTTGAAATGTGGTTTCTGTGCTAGTAGTAATTCAGGTGAAGCTTGTGTGAGAATGGGTATATTCTTCTGATCTCCAATGGTGTAGGAGCAGTGATATCTGCTGTGTCCTGAGTGTTGGTCACCTGGGGATTCAGCAGAGGCAACTCCTTGAGGTACTGCAGAGAGATTCTTTTATGGGAGTGACAAGCTGGGAAGGACTTACAACCTCTGAATGGCCAGTTCTTTGATGAGAACGTTTGAAGCAGTGACACAGCTTCTGCTGAGCTCTGTGTGTCCCCTACCTCTACTGTGCATGGATAACACACAGCCTTTAGCTTCATACCATCTGGAAAGTTTGCATTTCCATAAAAATCAGTTCATATTTTTCCAGAAAAAATAGTCGAACTAGCTCAGGATTATTTCATTCAGAATTATGGATCTTCAGTCAGGTACTAAGAATAAAGGTATGTTTTCATGATGTCTTTTTCTCTCTCCTGTTATCTTTTCAGATAAGAGCTTTCATTCTTTAAAAGTTCTTTGTTGTAGCTAGCTCATTAGTGGATGCCTCATGTCCTAAGCTCCAGCACAGGCAAGACTGGTCATTATAAGGCTTTTTTTTTTTTTTCTTTAGAAATTATCATCATTATTATTACTATTATTATTATTCATTGTGGTCAGCATTTCCTCTTTCAGAGTAAATCCAGTAGAATCTCTGGAAATATCATTTATTATTTTTTAAAGTGGTCTCAGAAACCCTGTTCTCTTACACAGATCAAATCAATCATGCTGTTTTTTCTTTCTCCATTTGCAAAGCCTGGTGCTGAAGTACACCATTCCTGTAGCTTGAAGCAGCCACAGAAGCAGTGCAGCAAAATCTTGCTAGGCTGACATCCGTAGGTGTCCTGGATAATGGCTTCCCCAATGTCTACAGAAGACATGACTTAAAAATGTTCAGCTTCTGCTTGGAAAAAGCTGCTTTGTCATGGTGTTTGGAAGCCTTAACTTGCAAATAGTGGTCATGCCCATAATGAAGCACTATTGTTTTCACAGACGTTTATGGACTTTTTCAGATATTTCCTTCCTGGAATTCACCCTCCTTACTTAGATTATAAATGTAACATAAGAGGCCTGGATTGAAGTCTGAAACATGGCTATATTCACTGTTAGTATTTCAGAATGGTGACATTATGTGGTTTTAGTAGTCCCAGAAAGAAATTTCCTCTCTACATCACTCGTTTCAAGAACTGTGGTTTCCTTTTGTTGAAATACCAGGTTTCTTCAGACCAAATGTTTTGTGGGAAATGAAACACAAAGATCATTGATAACTATTCTGACTCTACAAAGCTATGAATGTTTATTCTCATTACATGACAAATGAATGGAAAGAGAAGTGTCCCTAAAAATAAGGTATGTCCCTCAAGATAAGAGACTGGGATAATTTCAGAATGGAGCACTGTCCTAGAATTTGGTCATGCATTCTTGGAAGTTTGAATTTCTTTATGCTGCTCTAAAACACACTGAATATCAGCAAGTCAAAATGAAATATCTCTTAAATGACAAAATTATGAAAGAAATGCATGTGTCAGTGAATGACATCAATCAAAGCCCCAAATATTCACCTTAACAAAGTAAATGAATTAGAACTGCACTGTACATTTTCAGATCATCCAGCTGGTGAAAAAATGTGCTCTTTTAGTTTACAGCTTCCCTGGTTGTGATTACTGCGCCAGTATTATCCTTCACAGAATCACATGAGGAATTTGTGACATATGGAAACTCAAAGAAAAGACTGCATCTTTATAATAGAAACACCCCATTGATGCTCCTGGCACTCCTTAAAAAAATGTCTTCTGATGCAAATGAGATCATAATAAATTCTAAAGCTTTAAGCAACAGATAACTTCTTCACTGCATTTTAATTTTTAACATCATCAATTCCCGGATGCTTTTCTGCAATAGCTTCTGCCATAACTTTTAACTAGCTTGACATGAAAAGCTATGAATTCTGATACCAGAGCACAGAATTTGAGAAGTTGGATTTCTGGCATAGCTGAAATCACTCCAAGAAAAAAGCACCATGCATTTTGTCATGAACAGAGGTACAGTATTCCTCTTCTAAGCCACCTGTGGGTCTCTTACCTGCAGTGAAGACTTCCATTACCTTTTTTTTCAAGTGATTTCATATGGATGAATCACAGTGATGATATATAATTTCAGTGCTCAACTGTGGAGCAATATTCATGGAAAGTCTCCCGCACACAGAAAATGTAGACTTGGAATGGGTGAAATTTGCTTATGGGGTATGAAACACTTGCTGGTCTGGTAAGTACTCAAATATATAATTATATATATTTTTAAATTTTGATTTTAACCAGAAGTACCCTGGTTTCATGAAAAAAAGAAAACAGATCATTGTTTCAAGAAAGTTGTTCAAAGGAGACGAAATTCTAGAGCTGAGCAGGAATAAAAGGCCAGAATTTCAGAATGCAGTATTTCCTTCAATAAGGCAACTTATACTGTTGTCTATTGCTTGAGTAATAATCAGCCTTTGGAGACTTTTTGAACAGTTCAGGTCAATGAGAACTCCTTTGCCGTTTCTAGAGAGACTCCTGAATTCAAGCTAATACTGAAAATCTCCTTAATGACAATGTCAGGAAAAATGCAAAATGTACAAGCCAGCCATACCCTATCAAGAGACATATCTTACTTTAGGGACTGAAAAGCAAACTGTGTGGTACCTTCCTCAGAGTACTGAAAATGTGCAGTGTGAAGCAGCTGTGTGAATCAGCTGCGTGAAACTTGGAAAAAGATATCAGGAGAGTGAATGTATTGCTCTGTGATAACTTGCTGGGATCGATGCGCAACATTTTGTCGCCAATTTTGTTTTCCCATCTTACTTAAAGTAAGTAGTTGACTCATTGATTTGACATTCTTAAATGCTAGAAGCATGGACTGAATGCGTTGATTCTTTTTCTGAATATATATCCCATGAAGTTAGTCATTATGACTCACTCTGTTTTTTGACCCAACTGAAACATGTGTCTCATAGTTGTGGATTAATCCTTGGAAAAAAAATGATATTTTAATGCTTTTGGATAAGTATTTCAGGTAATAATTTAAAAAACAAAGCCAATCTGAAAAAAAACCTGAAGTTATGACTGAAAATGCTAGGTAGTTTCCTAGATGCTGCTCTTTTCTACCTGGTGATGAGCTGGCAGCACCTGAAGGTATGTTTGTTGTATAAGCTGGACTGGAATGCATGAATGATCTTTTTGCAAGTCTGTGCTGTCACATCTTTAGTTTCTTGCCTATTCAAATCCATGCTGACTCCTCACTTCTTTTTCTCTGTTAGTTGAGCCATAAGTCTGCTGGATGGAAAACTTTTCAGGTCTCTGCTTAGTATCCAGCATTGTCAAGAAGCAGCTTACTCATTCTCACACTGAAACTACTGAATTTGCTCTGTGAATGTGTTGATGTCTGTAGTTCACAGAACGTATCCTCTGGCAACCGGCTGATGCCTGGTTATTGTGAACAGGGGTCACAAACTTGCTGAAAAGCTCACTTCAGGTGGCTTCTGAGAGATTTATTTACAATCCTGTCTGGTTATCTCTAGCACTATGTGGTTCTGCCACTGACACATTTTGATTTAAATGTAGCTTACAGGAGGGTAAATTTGAGACTATCAGTTGGATTAAAACCCTTGTGCATGTTTTGAAGGCAGCTCCAGTTCTTTGCTATGCTATTTACCAGGATAGAAGTTCAATGTCAGATGTGATGTGTACCCATTTCCCAGAATGCTCAACCATACAGAATTGCAGGGGTTGGAGGGGATCTCAAGAGATCATTGAGTCCAAATCTCTGCTAAAGCATGTGCCTTACCATAGGTCACACAGGTAAGCGACTGGCTGGGTCTTGAATATATCCATAGAAGGAAACTCCACAGCTTCTCAGGGCAACCTGTTCCAGTTCTCTGTCACCCTTACTGTAAAGAAGTTCCTCTGCATGTTAGCATGGAACTTCCTATGTTCAAGTTTTAGGCCATTGCGCCTTTCCATATCACTATTCAGCACCAAGGAGAGCCCGGCCTCATCCATTTGTTTCCCACCTCCCTTTAGATATTTATAAACATTTGTCAGATTTTTCCTGTCTTCTTTTCCCCAGGCTGAACAGACCCCAGTTACTCAGCATTCACTCCTATGAGAGATACTCCAGGCCCTTAATCATCTTTGTGGCCCTGTGTTGGACTCCTAGGAAATCCCTGTCTTTTTCAAACTGAGGAGCCCAGAACTGAACACAAAGTTATTGTTAAGTTTGTTAGAACAAGTATATCGTCCTGACATTCAGTGCAGCCTGCTTGTTATACGACTTCTTAATTTTTTTTAGATAGCTCTTCTCTACTCTGTTTACTGTAATTATTTTTAACTTGATGTAGAAGATAGGTTCTCTGAATTCAGACAAAAACAGTGAAGTTTAACATCTTCAAAGGTCATTTAACTGTAGAAAATCAATGTCTACTCTGCGCTGTTTTTGGAAAACTCCAAGGCATCTGCTACTTCCCGATATATGATCTGTTGAACTCTCATATATGTTCTGAAAGTGCACAGACATTTTTGAAGAGAGCTTTCACTCTAGAATAAACCTTTCTTAACAGCATGAAAAGACATTACCCAAATTACTGATTAATCAGCTCTAAGCCCTTACATATAATATATGCCAGAGGGTTTGGGTAACATTTCCAGACTAAGAGCATTTTCTGTAATGAAGTAATTCTTTCACTTAGAGACCCTTGTGCTATGGCTGGTGAGAACCAAGTCCAGCTTGGTGCAAAACTGACATCTTCACACATTTGTGATGCCAGAATTCATTATAATTCAGGTTATTATTCAGGTCATTATAGTTAAAGGTTATTTATTTGGCTATGATTTATAATTAGCCATCAAATTATTTCAAAATAACACATTTCAAAATCATGTTTAAATGTTATGAGAAAAAGGTTATAGTTCTTTGATTTGGAAAATAACTAATGATTCTGACACGATTAACAAAACCATAAACAGTACAGTTACAAGTCTTATCAGCTATTTATGAACATGCATGTTTCTTAACCTGAAATCATCTGAAATGGGATTGCAGGTGCCAGGTAGACACTACCCAAAGGGGACTGTTTATTTCCTCACTGCAAAATTATTATCTTTTAAATGTGGTTGTACTCTTCTGCTATCATTCCACTTATAATAACTGTTTTCTTATGTTAATTGTAGATACCTTATATGTTGGATGTGATTTGGTTGTTAGTAATATTCATCAATCCGGCTATATTTATATTGCTAGCACAAAATAATTTTGTAGCTTTACTGCAGTGGATAGCGCAACAATGACAACAGAGCAGCAAGATCTCAGATTGCAGAAAGCAAGGATTCACTCAAATACAACTGCTGTAAGTGCAGGAAAAAAGGGAAAGTAGCTGCTTACCTTCAAAAGGCCTCAGACACAGAGGGATATCCAGAGAAATGCTCTTATCTCCACTGCCAAGCCTTGAACAAAATCTGGGAAGGGGTGGATCCTGGCTCCAGCCCTTCTGGTCACTCAGGTACATTGCATGTGCCTGAGTTTCCCTGGGTTGGCACTGCTTTCCTACCAGGTGCTCAGCCACTGGTTCAAGCCATGACTTAGCATTTCCACTACAGTAATTTCATTGTTGTTGCAGGTGTCAGTTTATCAGTTCAGTATTCTCTTGACAAAAATTCATAAAATACCTGTGTTTTCTCGGCTCACTGATCTGACTTGAAAGCTCAAAATGTCAAGTTGATTAAACTATTTGCACCTACAGTAGTTCATGGTTTACAGTGTACGCAGTGAACACTCTGGAAAACATCCAGCATGCTTTGCAGAGATGAAACCTCAGGCACAAATTTGTGTGGATGTGAGTGGGAAGCTGCTGGCTACCGGGGCATCAGGACCTTGGCTGCTCCTACCTGATCAGGGGAGCCATGCAGGTCCTCGCCCCATGCTGGTGTCTTTTTACTTGACTGCAGAACTGCTTGTGTTTACTTCTGTCTTCAGTTGCAAAGAGAGGCTGATCTGCAGCAGAGTTGAAAGAGCTCCGTGATAATCCTGAGGGTGAAGCAGTTACAGCCTGGCTGACTTCAGCAGTGCTGATATGCCTGTCATGCTTTGACTGGTCCCCTGAGAACATGCTCTTGCTGCCTGATGTCTGCCCAGAAGGCCTCTGTCCCCTACTTCTGTAAATTATGTATTACAAATCTACCACCACATTTTCAGCACTCAAATTTCCTTCATAGCCTTGAAAATGTCCCTCTCAATCACTTTCCCCTGTCAGAAACAGGGATCTTCAAATGGCAGTTTGGATTAGAATTGCAATGACCTCAGATCTGCACTCAGATCCCCTAGCCTGGGGATCGTCTGCCTTTCAACACTTTTCTGGCAAGGCTCTTACTCTTGTTTAGAAGTAGCAATGATTTTTTCTGTACACTTTTCCTAAAGTTTTACTGAGGCCTGCAACTGAAGTTAGCAAGGCAAGATGACTGAATTTAGGTTGCTGAAATACACCAAATAAATTGGTTCAAATTTCTATGTTAATGATTTTATCCAAGTCATTATGGCATTCTATCTTGAAGACAGGAATCTCCTAAGAACTGTTTGCAAAAACATTAATGTTTCCTTATTGAAATGATCCTTTGATGCCCTATGTTATTGTAAAATATGCATTATCAGATTTATGGAGTAATTTTTGTTTTCTGCCATATTGTACTGTCAGAGAGATAATGTAATCATTTATTAGCAGCATAGGTTAAATAAAAAATGTAACAGGTCAAAGAATGATTCATCCTCTTTGATTTCTTAGTGTTTTTACTCTGTAACTTGCATCCCTCCCCACTCGGGGGTTTGACTCAATGATCTCTAGAGGTCCCTTCCAACCCCTATGATTCTATGATGTTATCTCATCATTTTACCATAGGGTAGTAAAGCAGTGGAGCTCATGCACTGAAACACAGACAGAACAGATTCAAGGTTGTTACAATCTGCAAAATATCTTCTGCCATAGGCAAATTCTTGCCTGTAAAATTTGCTGTCACTACAAGGGATTTCTGCTGGTTCACTGTGGTTATCTCAGAAAAGGCAAGTCAGCATTCCTTCCCACAGGGTTTAATCACAAAGGCCAGCAGCTTGAGAATTTATTTGAGAACTTCACAAGCCTTGCAGGTAGCATTTGCCAACAAAAGTACTTGGTCTAGGGTGATACCACAGCCACCTAACTATATTTTTACCATAAATTAGTGAAGTGCTAGTAAAAAATCAAGTGTACTTCAAGGGGCAGCTGTAATAATATAGTGTTCTCATTGGTTTCTTGGGTTTGGATCTGGGGCTCATAATACATAGATTATTTACTGTTACATAGTGCATTTGTTGTTATTGGTATAGACCAGTTATCAGCGCTTCTCAAAATAAATAATTGTAAATAGGGACTAGTAATATCCTACTATTTTTAGAGTGTTCTAATATCAGCTATGCCTGCAAGAAGGACGCAGTACACTGAGTTTTTCTAGATCAATGGAACAATACCCTATTGGATCACCAGTCATGAGAGAAATTATTTAAATGTTTAATGATAATCATGTGTTCTGAATATGTCTTTCAGCACTTCCCAGCCTTCATTTAAAAGTTGGCAGTGTAGGCGAGGGTAGATCCCTGTGTATCTGAGACCTTCTGAAGGTAGCCAGTTTCTCTCCTGTGTGCCTACAGCTGCTGTATTTGGACAAATCCTCGATTTCTGCAATTTGAGACTTTACTGCTCTGCTATTATTGCTGTGCTTTCTATTGCATTGTGGCTTCTAAAATGCAACCATTTTATGGGAAATTGCTATACCAATGTCACCTAGTTTTACTTGTGAGCTAGGCAAAGGCTAAAGTTTGACCATGATCATCTGTCATGAGGCAAGGTAACAGCAGTGACGTAAGAAGAGACTGAAACTGAGTGCTTGTTTGGTAATTTGCATCTAAATTTATTTTGTAGCAGAAACGTGGATAGTTTTGGTTTCATGTGACAAATATATTTCGAAGCAATTTCTAAATTTTCCCTCATTGCATTTTTACTCATATCATGGAACAGTTTTGGTCTGCAAATGAGTTTTTTCTTGGTGAAGCTGGACTAGAATTTATCCATTAATGGGCATTCAGCCAGCAGGAGCAGACTAAATTCAATCTGAAGTAATCCCCTCACCCTAGTAATCTGAGAAGAATGGGCAATAGGTTCTTAAAAATTTGCTGTTATCTTCCATTTGTCTCAGCTATCCTTACTGAGTTGAAAAGCTTTCTAGTGATAATGAATCATTGTCATGCTAGTGATTATCAAACATTTTTTGATTTCTTCTTTCTCTCAAACCTATCAGTATTTAAAAACTTTCAGACAATTTACACATGATTTTTTCCATTCTTCTACCTTTTGGATAGTGTGCCAAGAGTAACGTATAATAGAAATACTAGATACAAAACGAGATGGGTTGGTTTTAAAGTGAAATCAATTAAGTCCACATGTCTATTCCTCTATTACTGCGAAGTATATAATTAGAATCATTTTTCTTTGCCTCTTTGGCAGTTCAGTGTGGGCACTTGGGCAGGTATGATCTCCAAACCTCCTTACAACAGGATCCAGGTGATGAAGAGCCTAACCAATGCTTTCTTCCACCCATCATTCACCCAAACATTCATACTCTGTGTGTGGAGCATCCACTTCAGCAATTGCATTTTCTGGCTTTCACTTCTAGGCAATATACAGAAGAATTAAAGCTGGATGGTAATTTTGTACTTTTTATGTGATTTATGGGAACGAGTAATGTCTAGAAAGAAAGGATCTACTCAGATATTTGATATGGAAGACATAGCAGTTGTGTGACAATGAAACTTTGGTTTGAAGGCTTATCAGAGGTTCTAGAAAAAGAGCTGTGAAAAATTAAGCCAATTATTTTTCTGCGCAATAGTTAACACCTGCATAAAATCTTCTGTTTTGAATAACTAGAAAAAAGTAACATTCTTGATAACTGTTCAGGGCACAGCACTGCTTTTTACTTCTCATCTCATTTAAGGCTTCTCCCTTATTTTTTAAGTCATAACAATTCTGCTTTTTCCCACATTATTCTCATGAGATCTGCCCCACTGTTTTAATGAGAAATATAAAGCAGATGCAGTAAACTTTTTTGCCTTCTTTTAAGATTCTCCAAGAACTACGGATTTGAATATTCAAATCAACCTTGAAATTCTTAATGTTACCCCTTTTTTTTTTTTTTTGACAGACTGAATGAGAAAAAAGCAGGAACTTCGCTGGCAGGTAGTACAGAAACTGATCTAAAAGTCCTGCTAATAAGGCTCAAGAGAGGCAGGGAATGAAGAGGTTCTGATTTCTGATGAAAACAGGTATATGAGACACTGACACCTCTGTCTGTGTGGGGGAAGATTCTCAGCTGCTCAGCCCACATCACAGAGCTCAGCATTCAGCAGAGCTACTTATGTGACATTTAAAACCAAATTCCCAAGAAAAATAGAAACAGTAGTAAGTGAAGGTGGCACTTTCCTAATAAAGAAATGAATACTTGGCTTTAGTGAGCTAAGGTTCTCTTCATTAAATTTTTGGGAGAGGCAGAAAGGAAAAAAAAAGTACAATTTTTTTTTTTTTTTGAGTTCTCAAGCTAAGATTTCAAATATATGATTTGAAGTGGACATTACATTTTGAAATTAATTTAGTATTTTTTTAAGGTTAAGACAAAAACAAAGGTTTTTCTTATACAGATAACTTAAAGATATTCACTTTTAGGTTGTATAAGAATAAGGTTTGATTTGCTCTTTAATGTCCAACACCATACTCTTTGGAGAGCCTAATAAGAGCACAACTTGTTCTTGACTGAATTTCAGAATATTCTTCTATCTTTCTGTCATGGTTTTATGTTTTTTTGTTATTGGTATTCCACATAATAACATCTTGTAGTGAAGTGGGAGTTAAAGAGTTAATGCTCCAGCTGCATGGATCGTCGATAGCTCCAGGTACATCTATCTCAGAAGAGAACTACATATCCCAGAGGACTTTGTGTTGCTTTGCATTTTTCTGTTTTCCGCTCAGAGGGAAAAATAAAAACTGTGTGTGATGAGAGACAGTTCTCTTCCTTTTCGGATTGACCCAGTAGCAGGTGCTCATTAGCCATCTTACCTTCAATGTTTAGCATAAGGCCTTCGGTTCTTAGACACTCTCGCTCGCATTGTATTTGATTATTAGCTTCACTTCCAATTATACTGTGTTATTTTGCATTCTGATATTTTATTTAGTAAATTAGTTTTCCTCCTCAGATCATTGCCGCTGTTTTGTTTTTAGGCCCATCTCCCTTTTCCTTTTTTCCTTTTTCCCCTTCCCCTAGGGGAGTGATTCTTTCTTTGGTGTGAAAAGTTCCAGGTTCAACTCCTGGATGAGACCCCAGAAATATAAATTAATTTTTTAAACAAAAAACCTTTATTTTAGAGACAGCTTAAGCAAAGTAACACGCAAAATTACATGCAAAACAACACTTGAGCAAGATTTAGTCTGTTTGATGCCCTCCAGTCTGAATGGGACTCCCTCCATACTGAGTAAGACACCCTCCAGTCCAACCTAGACACTCTTCAATCCAACGTGGACCCTCTCCAGTCCAAGCGAGACGTCCTTCAGTCTGAACAGGACTACCTCAGAACTGAGCGAGATGCCTACCAGGTCACAGTACTCGGTCGCCAACTGAACAATTCCATGTTCAGCCTCATCATGGCATAGCTGAATGAGACAGACTCTGAACTGAGCTAGAGAGGATGAGCATGGAAACTGACCAACCTGATCAACCTCAGGAGGCACCAGAATTGATGTCAGTTGTCCCTGTAAGAGGACAAAAGATGAAAAGAATCTCAACTCTCTTAGAAGAGAAGAAAGAGAAGGAGGAGAAAGTAGAGGAAGCAGACACTGCAAGAGAAGAGGGGGATAGAGATCCAGGATCCTGAAGACCAGGATTTCCAGAGGGAGGACTGAGATCCCCAGTATGATCACAGTCACCTATGCCTAGGAGGACAACAACATGTCCTGAAAGAGTAGGACGTGAGAAAGACTTTGTCAGCATTATTACTCGACCTCTGAAAATGAATGAAATTCGAGGTTTGAGAATAGACTTTTCATGCCACCCAAATGAACCTATTGTCACCTGTTTACTTTGCTGTTAGGACAATGGGGCCAACAGTGTGTGGCTGGATGGTAGAGAAGCTTGGCGGTTGAGTAGCATTGCTATAGACTCTGCCATTGACAGAGGCATTAGTACATAGCAGAATGGGTGCTTCACTCTTTGGAAGCAGATGCTGGTAGCCGTGAAAGAAAAATATCCCTTCAGAGCTGATCTGACGCCTTATTATCTGACACTTTCATAGTGTGTTTAAAAAAAAAAACAAAAAAACAAAAAAAACAAGAACACCTTTCCATAAATTAAGAAAACAACTAAGCAACAAAAATAACATTGCACATGAAAGAAAATATGTAATGTATTTGTGACCAAATGCCTCTGTTGCTCACTAGGGCTTCTGTGGACTGAGAGATAGGAAAATAACAGTGATGGAAACTGAGTGTTGTTGTGTGTGCCAAAAAGTCTCTTGCTAGTAAATACTGATCTATTTGGAGATGAAACTGTTATTTTCCTTTCCTATGTGTTATGGGACAGGGAAAATCTGGGTGGTTCTCTGCTGGTTCCTGTTGCAGGCGCAGATCCTTTTAAATTTATATTTCTGGGAACAGCCTTCTGCCATAATCTGCAAACTCTTAAATAGCCACCAGAATATTTCTGCGCTGTTGTGTACCATGTTTCTGTTTTATAATACCCAAAGTTCACTTTGTACCAGAGAAGCCAGAAATAGGTTAATTAAGCTGGCTATTTAATACAAATGCCATGAAATACTGTGTATATGACAGAATAGTAAGGTAGTGATCACAATCAGGATTTGCGTATTTTGCACTTGGTTTTTATTTATTTATTTATTTATTTATTTATTTATTTATTTGGGGGAAATTTGTACTTGGAGAATACCTCTCCTTTATTCAAACTTGTATTCATATTGTAATATCAACAGCAGCTCTCCCCTGGGAAAATTAATTTTAGCTAGGCAAGAGACTGCAGCATGAATATCTTAGAGACTTTTTGGTTTAGTTAACTCATCACTTACTTCTTCCACATGCTAATCATCTCTTGACTAGTGATAAATTTTCATTCAGTATAAATAAATTGAATTGTGAAATAGTTAATACAGTAATAATGCTAGCATCCATTTAGTCTGATTTTTATATGTATTCTGCTAGTTAATCAGCTTCAAATGAAATATTTTAGCATGTTATATGGGTTTTATTTTCTTTCCACTGATTGAGAGACAGAAATATACGATGTGGGAGACTTGAGACACTGCCCTGACAAAAAAAAAATCATTATGGCTTATAATTAAAATTTCTGTTTTCACTCTAAAATGCAGACCTCAGATCAGTATATTATCATTTTTTAATCCTTATGGCATTAAATTGTATATCTTTAAAGCTTTTGAAATTAATTCCAGTGGCTTTGGCTGGGCATATTTAATCCTTGTCACAGACAACCTTTGCACAATGTCTTTCTCATCAAGATTTTTAAGGTGTACTCATTTGGTGATGAAGGCTGTTGAAACAAAGAAGTCAGTTAGCTGTTACAAAATTTTGACAATAAATGTCTTTTATGAATTTTATTTTACTCTTTAAAAATACTAATTATTCATACACAGTTGAATGATGATCATTTTTTAGATTTAGGGATTATCAAATAATATCCTGTGTTTTCAGCATCTGCTGTATAGGCAGAATCCCCATCTGTAAGAAGTGTCTTGAATCTTATCATTGGGTAAACATAACAAAGGATTATGTGTTATGTAGTGATTCTAGATATAATAAAAAAATGAATCATAAAGTGACAGAAGAATGTCAAAAGATATATGCAGTAAATCATCTAATCCAGAATTATCTAAACATTTAAAGTAGTGGATTATGAAACTATTTTTATGGAACTAATTAAAACATAATTCACATATCTGATTTAGCTACTTTGTTAGATGTAAAGATGGGTTTGCAAATCTTAGCGAGTCTGTCCAGTGAATACTTATCTTTCTGTTTACAATGTTAGAGACACTGTTTTTTCACATGTACTTCACAGGACTCCATTGGTCTATAGTCCTCATGTACTCTAAAATGTTCACTGTGCTTATGCTATTTCTCTTCAAAAGCCTATGTACAGTGACATAACCGTTGTAGCTATGAGCGGGTGTTTTTATCATACACACCAGCATCTCTGACTGATGATGAATATATTATTGACTTAAGGATCAGTATGCACAAGACCTGAATATATATGTAGGATTAGACGTCAAATTAAGTAGCTTTGACTTCTGCAACACTCTATACTTACAGTCTGCATGAAACTCTTTAAGGAAGAAGGGGACAGGTGATTTATAATGGTCTGTGGTGATAGGACAAGGGGAAATGGTTTCAACCTAATGGAGAGAAGTCTTTGATTGGATATGAGGAAGATGTTTTTTTTTACAATAAGTGTGGTGAGACCCTGCAACAGGTTGCCCAGAGATGTTGTGATTGCCCTCCCTGGAGACAGTCAAGATCAGGTTGGACAGGGCTCTGAGTAACCTGATCTAGCTGTAGAAGCCCCTATTCATTGCAAAGGAGTTGGACTGGACAACTTTAAAGGCTCCCTTCCAACTCAATAATTCTGACTCTATGAATTATGTTGATGGCTTCTCAAGCTGATATAAATGGCTATAGCTAAGAAGTAATCAAGAGCGCTGTGTTCTTTCTTGCCTTATAGGGATTGCCTTTGTGCATTGTGTTTCATTAGGACGTCTATTATTCACTCTTATCGCTGTTGTGCTGCTAGTATTCTTTACAATGTAATTATTTCTCTCATTTAAGCTTTTCATAACTGAAAAATCTCAAGGAACCAAATGTTTGACTCCTGCTTGGAACTCACTTCCAAACAGGCCCTACAGCCGAAGTATTTTTCCTTATTCTCAAACAAAAGAGCCTTCAATGAAATTTATACCACTAAATACTTATATTTACCTATTTATTTACCTATATATTTACCTAATTATGTTCCAGCCTAATGATTATATTTAATTCATCATTTTTTTGGAACTGGAAGGTGTTCAGAGATTCCTGGTGGGGCTTTTATACCCTCCTTGGTAATGAAAGATGCTTATGAAGCTTTAAGGAGAGGATAAAAAAACGGTTTTCTGCTCCCATCTGATATCAGATGTGGGAGTGGCTGCCTGTGAGGACTTCAGATGTGTGTGGGATATGTTACCCTTGACTGGGTACTCTGATGGTAGGCAGCTGTTAATGTTCTGTCTTGATAGAATTTTCAACTGTGATGTGTCATATGGCTTCTAGGTGCTGTAATTTGTAGTTATGCTCTAATGTAATCTAGGGTCTGCAATGGTGCAGGATGTCAAGGTATTCAGGGGAGAATTTTTGGAGTTTGATTTTTCTATCAGGCTGACATTTTTAATGTCAAGTTAACTGGCTTAATTTTATACAAATTCTGAATGCTGTAGCTTGAAGGGTGAATGAATGTGACCTTTTCTGGAAGAGAAGACCTTGAAGTTTTCCTCTGCAATGAGAGGATTTGTATTTATGGTTTCCCTGATGAAATATTTATTTTTGTAAAGATTATTGTTAAGAACACAACAGCATCCTTCCTGTTGTTTTACTAACCAGTTTCTAGGCATCTGTCCTTGTTAGACACTCTTGGGAATTAAAGGGAGAGGAAAAGGAAAGATTGTATTGATCCCGAATACTGTGTGCTTGTCAATTGTTTCTGTAAGGAGTCATTTCATGTAACAGATAGGAACTAACACTAACCTTTGTAATTGGTTGCTCACTGGTTGTTCTCAGGGGATACATGTTTTTATAGGAGGAAGGAACTCGTCTTCAATTCAATTATAGTATACAAACAAAGTTCAGTATTTATCCAAAGGAGATTGAAAAACTGGTGGGGAAATGTTCACAGCTTATGTTCTCTTCTCACGTCTGCTAGAGAGAAATGATTTTTTTTTTCTCTAAAATCACTTAATAGCTACCAATGCAAACTTATGTTTTCTAGTGTTCTGTGAAGAGTGTATTGCTTCTTCATGCCTTTACACTGCCTAAATATAATAATATTTTTTCTGATTCATTAAGTGATTAGTCTTTTTTTAAATGTAGGATAGATATACTCAACAATATTGCTGTGGATATCCAGAAGCTCAGAAAAGGTTACCTCAAGTAGCTTGAAGTAAAGGGTTCAGCTGTGAAGTTCAGGTTTGACTGAGTTACGTGACACTGCATTTCTTGGAGCCAGGTGACTTGGATCCGCATTTCATTTTTAAGTATCCATCAGATCAGGTCTGAACAACCTTGCAGTTCAGACTGACTTTTGTGTTGAAAACAGCCATTTTGATGCATTAAGCATCACAACAGGTTACACAAGTCAATAAATGTGAGAGGATACCTGCTGCTACATTGTAGTTAACATATATTTGAGATGGAAATTCACTTTAAGCTAGTTTTACATGCGGTATTTTTCTAGAATGGAAAAAGAAAACCATCTTACATGTAAATCTGAGAATTTATGGTATTATAATTGAAATGTTAATATCTGAATAAAATAATTATAGATCTAAGAGAAAGAAAAAAGAATGATGTTACTGCATGGAAAAGATCATAAGAAGAAGAATACATTTTAAATTTTTGTGCTCATTTCATAGCATCTAGCCTTTTCCTGTTGTTATGGTCACCTTTACATTACTCCTCTGTATTCCAAGGCTGCTGGCAGGGTGCAAAAGGGAGAATAAGTCATAGACTTTGACTAAAATAGTGCTGTTTTCCTCTTCCTCTCTTTGGAATCTGCTTAGGGTCAATCTAAGTATTTGCTAATGTACATTACACCTTATTCTTTCCTCATTGTTCTGTAAGGTTATGCTGTTCAAATTTTACTATAAATGTTAAGTTTTATCAAAATTAGTTACCGATCTTTTGTTTTTTGTCACTTCTGTAATTGTTTTTCTCAGTCCACATGTCTGTATTTCATCAGCTGGCTACTAATAGGTTTGTAACCACTTAGAGCTAGCCTGCTCCTTAATGCTATCATCTTGTGCCTGTGTTCCTCGTGTTCTCCTTTAGCCCTTTGCTGCCACACCAGGCCAGTGTTTCTTTACACTAAAGTTTTCTTTTTTTTTGTCAGAAATACATTATTCAGTGCAGAATAATTACTCTATGCTGCTACGTGTACAGGAAACTATGAATCTACTTTATGAATATTTAAAAGTCAGTTTTTTTCATGTGAAGACGGCTTTTAAAGCAGCTAACAGTAAAGCTGCAGGCAGGTCATGACAAACACAGAGCAAGCTAGCAATCCTCAAAATAGAGGCTTTACAAACTCAGTACATGCCTAAGGCCAGTGGCTATCACTGGCAATGCTGCTACACTGCGCTGCCTTTTCTCCTGGTGGGAAACTGCCAATACTTAAAGATGCTGCAGGCCATGTAATAGATCTGCTAGAAAAATAACAATAGCTCTCATACACCTGAAACTTTTAGTACTGGAGGGAATAGTTCAGTATGATTCAATACTATATGTTGGAGTTATTTCTTTCTCTCACTTCTTCTTGGGGAGTAATACCCAGAAGGCTGTGCCTCACCGTTCAAAAATACGAAATGGAAAATTAATGAATGGAGTCAATTGCAGACCTGAGCTGAATATACTAAACTACAATTTATTTTTCTGTTTTCATCAACAGAATAGATTAAAAATAATAATTATATCTCTGAAACAGTCAGTATTTCATGGCAGCAGTCATCACAGTAAAATTTGCCCTCAGGGTGGGACAAACTGATTGATATGTCTTTCTGTGATATAAATAAAATTAATTTCAAAAGAACAGATTGTAGTGTATTTGTGCTACAGTACTGAAATATAACCATGAGAAGGGATCCACCAAAGATTCAGAAGTCAAATGTAATGTAGAGATGAATTTTGTTCGGATATTAAGGGTTTGTGAGAGTAATACAAATCATTTAACAGTCAGAATGATAGAGCTTCCTTTTCTATAACTCATCTCATATTCTCAGAGTTTTATGGGTGCAGACCAAAATGCACTTACACTGGTGTACCCAAGGTGATGGTTGCAGGAAGGTAATCTCTTGCCTGTTTGATATAGTACCATAACATATCTTCCTCCAAAATTTTTAGGAGAACCCTTAAACTAGACCAATTTGAACAAGCTGGTGTATATCTTGTTCTCTTTGTTGACAATTGCATGCACATATCATGACATTCTTTTCAGTATTGATTAATTAAGTTTGGTTATTTTATAGACACTTTTACATATGGCATCACAGATGGTTGTTTCTCAAGTTATACTGGAAGGAGACATCTTGTGACATTGACTAGATATGTCAAATAGAAGTGACATTGTAAATATAAGATGTATGCTAACAGGAAAACTTCTACTGCATAAGGTGCCTGGCAGCTGTTATATTCTGAGGGGTCCCTGGAGAGAATGCTTAGCGTACAATATTTCGATAGAAATTTCAAATAGAAAAGTGCAAATGCTGTTCTTGGCAAAGTGGCAAAGATAAATGTTCCAAAAATATTGATGTTTGTTTTCTTTTTTTTTTCCTCTCAAATAACCCTCTATATATTCAAAAACAATTAGAATTTCCTGCATGACCAACTGGAAATACAATTTGTATTACTCAATTCAAGCACATTTAAATAAAGTATTGTTTGGGAGATTACACTGTCAAAATAGGCTTCTTTTTTAGGTGCTGATGTACAGAGAAGGGTACTTTGGTTCTTTTTCCCAATGGAAATGCTGATTTGTATTTTCTTCCTTCAATTTTCACCCTTTTCCTTACAATAGTTTTCGATGAGTCATTTTTTTCATATTCAGTTGAAAGAAAAAAGGATTCCATGAATGTAGTAAACTTTGGAATGCTATTAAAATAAAGGAATCAAATGCCACAGACTTGTCAAAGGCAGTAGATAATTTTCATGAAGAATGAGTTCTCTGAATGCTGTGTAAGTATTTGCCTAAGGAAAGAAATTTTTAAACAAGACTAGCTCTGTTGTTTACAGCATAATTTAGGAGATTAAAAACAATTTTTACTCTGTAAGTGCTGATAATTGCATGGATTAAATGTGGATGTGGTAGTTTTGATAACAAGTGAAAAAAGAGCAGGTAGAAAATTGTGCTCACAACTTCCATTGACATGATTAAATTGAAATGAAAGAATCCATTATCAGGAAAATACATGATACAACATAGTATTTTTGTTTTGTTTTCATTTTATTTTTATTTTGACTGACGGACAAAAAGCATTCCTTGTGCTTGCAGGCCCAGATCCTTCTTCATCTGGTATTATTCTTCCATTTTTATATGAACTTTCAAGCATCCTAAAGGAAAGACCGTGACAGCTTACTGATTCTTTTTAGTGAAAAGTTTTTCTGTTATATCCTCCACAGTCTACAGCTGTTAAATGTACCTTGCTATTACAGTTACACTCCTTGTACTGCATGAAGTGCCACCACTACTTCATTAAGGCAATATGCAGTGTGTAAATATTTTTTCCTATAGAAGCCTGACTCTTGAAAAGTAGATGAAGTAGAGCTTTGTCATTCATGTTAATGTTTATTTTTATTGTTGTTGTTGTTTTCTTTTCTGGTATTTGTGAGCTTTCCTTCAGATAAGTATGATTCTATTAACTTAGGCCTAATAAGTAAATAATTTATTTTCCTTTCATTTTTATTAGCTAATTTAGCTTATATTTGACCACAATTAGCAAAACAATTGTGATGTGGACAAGAGTAAATTAAGAAAAATAATATCACCATTTTTATGAGTGGCTGATAGGATCAGTTAGTCAAAGACTAGTGGGACTGTGAAAAGTAACATACGTTAAAACTATTCTTCCTCTCTTTTTTTCAGTCTACTAAACACAACTTAATTTCCCGGATAGCCAAAATAAAACTGTGAATTTAACATAAGAAATTACAATATTTCTTACTAATGTGAGATTTAAGTCCAGTAGTCAGAAATACAATGGAAACAGAATTTATGTTCACAGACTTCTAGCTGGATTTAATTTCCTAGGTGTCCCCACTAGTGTATTTTTATCCTGCTTTCAGATTTGGAACTACTGTAATAACTAAAGCTAGACTGATCTTACTACTGGGAGAATTTGAGTACTGTACTCTTTGATTAGGAAACTGAAAGATTGGGCTTTATGTTTCACAGGATGTATGCTGCCCTCTGGACATTTACTAGACGTGATGAAGTGTTTTTTTAAATATGAGCTTCTCACCAAAGCTTGAGTACTGCATATTTGAAAAATACTTCAGAAAATGAAGTCCAATATAAAACAGAAGTAATTTTTGTATTTTTCTTTCTTTCTCTTTGTTGACAATGACACTAACAGCCTCTCTTTTCTACTTGTATCATCTTCTCTTTCTCTCTTGTTTCTACTTTCCTTTTAAAGGCGACATCTCTTCTGTCATTTCTCGTTTTTAGTATGCAACATACAAAAGAGATGAAATCGAATTAAACAGGTTTCGAGACATTAGTCAGAGGAGACATAACTAATTCATAGCCACTAAGATGCAGTCTTAAAAGCTTTTAAAATTAAAAATACAGATATTGCAAAGAAGTCTAAAAGAATGCAAAGAAAAATCTGTGAAGATTTTATTCTTGGATGTATTCATAATGCTAATCAACTGCCCTGCTTACAAATGCCTTCTCTGCCAGCAACACTCATTCTGCTGGCTGCCAGCACCTATACTGTCAAATCTCTGCCCTTTCTCATCCTCCACTTTCAGTCACTGCAGCCCTTTATTGCTTCTTGAACACGTTCTCATTATGGTCTGATTCAACATGACATTTTGAACAAGACATTTGTCTGATGTGTTTCATATGAGTCAGTCCATATGAGTTCCTTCTAGTCTTAAATCTTTTGTCATATTGCTTATTCCACCTAGGATAACCTCCCACAAAGGAAACAACTTCTGCCACCACTTTTTTTCTTTTAGTAGTATTTATCATCAGCAGTAATTTTCTTCTATTACTGTCTTCTACTACCTTTTATAAAAGTACATTTATTTTTCTTTATACAGTTTCAGTTGACAAATTTAAAAGACACAGGGTGTGAGTCTCATGTATGGCCTAGCTGTATTTCAGAAAAGATTAGCTAGGCTTCTGACCTGTGTATTACACTCTTAGTTCCTGTAACCTATGTGTTTCAAGTTATGTTGGACCATCAAATCTCTGATGGTCGTTGTCAGTGGCAGTCTATTTGGGTGCCCGTAATTAGTGGTGTTCCCCACAGGGCTCATTGCTGAGTCCAGTCTCATTCAACATACTCCACAATGATCTGGATGAAGGGATAGAATCCACCCTCAGCAAGTTTGCTGATGGTTCAAAGCTAGGAGCAGTGGCTGACGTACCAGAAAACTGTGCTTCCATTCACTGAGATTTGGACAGTCTGAAGAATTGGGTTCTTTACGGTGAGGGTGATGGAGCACTGGTACAGGCTGCCCAGGGGGGTTGTGGAGTCTCCTTCTCTGGAGATATTCAAGACATGCTTGGACGCCTACCTGTGCAACCTGGTGTAGGGAACCTGCTTTGGCAGGGGAGTTGGACTCAATGATCTCTTAAGGTCCCTTCCAACCCCTATGATTCTATGATTCACAGCAAGTGTAGAGTCCTGCCCTTGTTGAGAAATAACTGAACACATCAGTACAGGTTAGGGTCTGACCTGCTGGAAAGAAGCACAGTGGAGAAGGACCTGGAGTCCTGGTGGACAACATGTTGGCCATGAGTCAGTGCACCTGTGGCCAAGAAAACCAACGAGATCTTGGTGTGCATTAAAAAGAGTGTGGCTAGCAGGTCAAGGGAGGTGATCCTCCTCCTCTATTCTGCCCTGGTGAGACCACAACTGAAATACTATGTCTGGTTCAGGGATCTTTAGTTCAAAAGAGACAGGAAACTTCTAGAGAAAAGTCCAATAAAGAACCACAGAGATGAAGTGGGGTCTGGAGTATCTCCTATAAGAGAAAACACTGAGAGACCTGGGGCTGTGCAACCTGTAGAAGAGGAGGCTGGGAGGGTACCTCCACACTGTTTATCTAATGTGTGAGAGAAGCTGACGGAGGTGAACTTTTTTTGGCGGCATGCAGCAATATAAAAAGGGGCAACAGGACGAAAGTGGAACATAGGAAGTTCCATAAAAACACAAGGAAATCTTTACTGTGACAGAGCATTGGAACCAGCTCCTCAGAGAGGTTGTGAAGTATCTTTTTTCTGGAGATATTTAAGACCTATCTGGATGCTTTCCTGTACATCCTAATCTAGGTTTTGCAGAGAGAGTTGGACTCATTGATGTCTAGAGGTTGCTTCTATCCCATAGATCCTGTAATTCTCTGTAGCTGAGAATTTGTTCTATCAAATATTGCTGTTCTCTTTACATCTGCTGCATATTCCATGGAAATAAAGAGTAGGCATTACTTTCAGAGCAAGCTACATGCATATTCTACGCATGTGGCCGTATTAAGCTAAACTGACCTGTGGCAAATGTCCTTGGGATACATATAATAAAATCCATGCATGAAATGAGACAATGCAGTTGCAGACTAATGTTTGAGTACCCACTCTGCTTTAGCTTGGGTTGAATTTACCTGTGAAGCATCCAAAACTTGAAATTTTCAGAACTAGTGACACCAGAATCCTCGGCTTTGGCTCAAGTCAAAGAGTGTACAGCAATCTTAGCAGTTATTAACTGCCTTCATAGTGCCACCACAACATGCCTGAGCATATACACCCAGCAGGTGGTGTGATTGGGTAAAAATGAGACCTCCTGACACCAGAACTGTATTATTTTGTTGGGTTTTGGTGTTTTGTTGTTGTTTGTTTTATTGATTTCTCCCTCCTTAACCTCCAGAGGTTTAGAATTAGAAAGGGCTTTTTCTCTGCATTCTCCTTTTCCTCCTCTAAGTCTTTTAAGCATCTCTCTCTTTTTTTTCCCTCTTTTCTAAACTGAATGATGTTCTGTTCAGGCAAGTCAAAAACATGAGTTGAAGGAAAAATAATTTGTGTTTGAGAGTCTCTCTCTCCAATACCCTCAGGGCTGTCACAGCAGCCAGGAGGTAAACTGGCACACATGGAAGAGAAAAGACTCTCATAAATATAGCTGTGATTACTGCTTATTCCTGCAGAGGCTCTTATTTCTCAGAGATTTTTATTTGTTCAAAAACAAACAAACAAACAAAAAAAAACCAGACTATTTTACTTCTCTGTCTAGAAAACAAGAGGTAAAAGGGTTTGGTATGATAATTTATTTGTTTTCAGATAGCAGAGTCATTTCATTACTTACCATATTTGCATATCTGTCAGGGTATTTTGTACAAACTAACGAGTGTCCTGTATTAATGGGAATGCATTAAGAATCTAGAGTGAAGTTTTACTATATTCTGTAATACAAAGTGAGTAAACAGGTGCCACCCCATCTGTAGTCCTTCTCAGATTTGGCTGTGACTACAAAATGAATACAAGCTGAAATTACAGATCATCAAAATTGTGTGTGGCCCTCTTTTCTTGAATTCAGAAATGCAGGCTTGCATACTCACATACTGTATGCAGAAAAACACAAAGCAGAATGACAATTGTCTTGTTTTTAATGCTTTGTGTTATTGTAAATGTAGATCCAGTGCTACTGGGCTGCTCTGGAATAATTCTCAGAGCTCACGACATCATGTGAAGATAAGGCATTCCAGCTGTACAAGGCTGCAGTATATCCATAGACCTTCAGATTCCAGTGGATTACTTCAATTTTTACTGAAAAGAAGATGTTGTCCATCTCTCTAAATACTCCAAAATAGTGAGGAGAAATTCCATGCAGAAACTCTGGATACATTCTGTAGACTTCTGGAGTACCTGAAAGTCTCTAGCAGCTGAAGGAAAACCCAAGAGATGCTAGCCAGTAAATGAGAAGTGCAGGTATTTTCCTTTGTACAATCACATCAAACTGTGTCCGCAGGGACATAACTTCATATCTGAATCTGAACTTTGGAGTTATGTTTAACCTCTTGTAGTCACTTGTATGTTCAAGCCTGGATCCAGACCAGGACAGTACTTCTGATCTGTGCTTAGGGTTTGTGTGCTACCAGGTGTATTGCAGATTGATAACAGTGAAAAGAGAAACTGGGTGCTCCAGCACTAAGAAATGTTGCTGCAGAGGTTTTTCAGCCTTTTTTTTTTTTTTTTTTTTTAATAAAAGCAAACAAATGAACATCTTCCTTAAGCTGGATATGATTAGTTAATAATGACTGTAGTTTATGTTAAACCCAGCACTGTCAGCAATGCCAAAATGCTTGCCCCTGCTTAAACTGTTAAGATTCCAACTCTGTAACAGTGGCAGCAGTAATTATTTGTTCGCAGAAACACATCTTTTCTTCCATCACATTTGTTTGTTTCTTTATTCTTCCTGCCTGGGGAAGGTGTGGTACTGGAAAGGAGATGATCGCTCATCTTCACAGATGACTGCAGGCCAGACTACAGACCCCGAATCTCTCCTCACTCCATACTGTAGGTTTGACTCTTGTACTGTTGATGAAGAATATGATTTGTTTCTTGTATGTAGGTGAGGGGAATAGATGGTCATCATGACCCATATGGTATTAAATGCTATGACATTATTTTTTGTGGTCATGGAGGATGAAGATAATGACTCATTTGGACTTTCGCAGGTTTATCATTCCAGGTAATTTTCATGCTTTACATATTTCTGGTCGTAAATAGAAATAAATAACCAGAAACAAATAAGACAAGCTTGCTAAGATAACAGTGAGTCACATAAAAGATTACACAATTTCTGTATTTAGATGGTTTAGTTCTCTCTTATATTACTCATTCTGTTTTTTGGTACCTTGGTATGAATTTACTGTTCTGTTGTGGTACTGTTACTTGAATTCTACTCCTCTTTAAGCAAGAAAGTTGTTTCATGTATGGAAAGCTCTGACCGTTATACTGTGGCTAATAGCGGCACTGCTCTTTAGCTGTTAACAGACAGAATTAGTAGACCTAAGTTTCCTTATTCTTAATTACGCTTTGAACGCAGATAGTGAGAAAAATTCTCACAGTTGTTGAGCAGTTATCTACTCTATTACCTTGGCAGTGTGCTTTTAGGGAATGTTGTTCTGTACAGAATCTGGACTAGCATATTTTAACTTGGCATATTCATGCCATTTTGCATGCTGTCCATATGAGAGATAACCAAGGACAAAGGACTGGAATGTCCTCCCTCATCAGATTTTTTTACTGAAGAGGGGAATCATCTTTGGAAACTTTAGTGGCCATTTAGTAACCTGTTAATTCATGAAGTGGTAATAAGAATGATTTTGTTTTGTTGTTATTATTATTAGTAGTAGTAGAAGCTGTATTAAATGCAAAGATTCTTAAGTAACCTGTGTAAAACCAGTCCAATCTCTGGTACATACCTTCCTGTGATGGAAGTGATTGAATCCCAGCCAATCTTGTAATAACAATGTAGAACTTCATCCATTGCCTTTTCCTCACATATGTGGGAACTTCTTGTGCTCTAAACGTTATGATCTGTCTTCTGGTTCACTTCCACCTTCCCTTTAATGAACTCCTGTATTTCTATGTCTCTGAAGCACTCTTCAGTGACTAAATCATCCCAAGCACAAGGTTCTGTGCAAGCACAATGGGGAATCTAATGATGGCAAGGCACAACACAAAGGGTGCATATGATTCTGAGAGAGCAATGTAATGTTTTAATTTGGATAAATACATTAAAGTGCAGCAAATATTTGATTATATTTGTCCTTGAGAAATGTCAGACAAAGTAATATTATAAGAACTTACAGGGACAATAAATAATATATATTATAAATAAGACTTGGAGCCATAAAAATCTTCGACCACCTGCAAGCATCTGTATTACTACTATTTCATAATGCTCTATAAATAAGTGTTCTTCTTAGATCAAAACATACAGTCCATACAGGGTTTTTGAATCAGTTCCCCTTTTTCCTGAAGGGTAATGAAAGATATGTTATTTATTGTAAAATTCAGGTTATATCTATTTTTACCTGGCTTCTGAAAAGAAGCTCAGACCAACCTTTAATTTCATAGCTACAGGTATTTCTAAGCTCAAAGCAATACTGCAATCAATGAGATTTGGATGTCTACTCATCAGATTGGATTATATTTCTCGAGAGAGAAAAAAACTAACACATCTTTTTTCCTCTCAGAAGGTATTGAAGAGACTGAAGTGCTTCAAAGCAGCATAGAGTTGTCCATGAAAGCACAGTGTGCTTCTTCCTCTAGAGCAAAGCAATTGGTGCTGAACAGAATGGATAATAGCTGCTGGAAAGCAGAGCCCTTTGAGGTTTTAAGATGTGACAAGCAGGAGCAACATGGTAAGTGTTATTTGTGCATATACACCACAGCAGCTTTCAGCCTGAAAAACATTATCACCGTTGTTAAGTACTTGTAGATACATTTATTTAGCTGTGACAGCATCAGACCACAGCTACTCCTGTTATTACTCGCGGCTATTGCCAGTGAACAACTGTATCAAGATAAGCAAAGAGCTATTAAAAGCAAATATTACTAAGCCCCTTATTGCTTCTAGTTCAGTAGAGCATAAGAGCTGTATCTCCATGCTGAGAGAAAAATAATAACAAGTCTTAAAGGATTCAGTTGTTGAGCATGCAGTCATCTTTTGGCACCCCATATCATGAAGGGATTCCAGGAGTTTCTTGGTCCTTATCTCTTTTCTAGCAGCTCTTCTTTATAAATGAAATTCCCAAAACGATTCTGTCCATTTGATTATCTGATAATATTGGGAAAAGAATGTGACACACTCTGAATTGCATAATGCTTCACCAGACAAAATTTAATGTCATAACATTTTCTTTGCCAAATGTTTACATTCTTGTTGCAGTATTCATAGAACAGAAACATATCAGCTGTTAGTGAACTGAATGTCATATCACTACACTTCACTACTCACGTCACATTTATAGATGATGTTTCTGGCCACCAATATGCAGTATACATCCTTTAGAATTCTGGGGAAAAATACCAGCAAAACTGCTCGTAGAAAAACTTTTATTCATTCCAGTCAAGTGAGTCTGAATCAGCATATTGAGCAATCCCAGGATCCATTGTCTGGCCCTGAAATCAATGGGAGTGTAATATTGCCTTATCATTCATAACAGGATGGTTGTATCCAAATGATCTTGTAGGAAATGTCCCTGGCCCATGACAAACCTCAGATCACTTCCAGGAGTAGTCTGGGTGTGTGTTACTTGGCTTCTGGTTTAAAAATGAGCTAGTAATTTTTCAAAGGTTATGCAGTTAAAAAGACTATGATTAAATACCAAGATGCTGGCATAGCTGAATTTACTCATTTAGATACAGCCAGTAAGAGTTGGATTACTCTGAAAATGCAGATTTGGGATTCTGGATTCCAACATAGGATTCATATTTGAGTGTGCATACATTAACATGTGCTGTTGTATATGTGTCAAAAGAGACTATGTTTGTGGTCTAACCTTTTTTTTTTTTTTTTTTACATTTTGTTTTATTATTTTTCTTGCTTCATTGCTCACACAAGCAATAAAAATGGTTAAGTTTCACAAGCTCTTTTCTGGTCACCTATCCTGCTGGCTAGATTACTACAACAGGGATTTTTCCCTTCCACCACAGTTCCTTCAATGATAATGACTGGGTGAAAGAGCTCTTCTAAACCCATTGCTCAGACACCTACAGGTGTTCCTGACAGCTCACATGGATAGGAACTTGATGAACTATGACAATTACAGACTTTAGCCTCAAATGCTTCCTCTGTCAAGAAAGCAGCCTGAATTACTTTAGCACTTGCATTCAAGCTCAGGAAGAAATAGCACTATTTCAGTAGTACATCAGAAGGACACAGCAATAATGAGCTCAATGAAGGCTACTGGGATGTCTAGAAAGCTTCTTCAGACACTTCTACTTTTCTTTTGACCTCTGTGGCTCTTTCTGACTGAGGCATGTGTAACTTGGATGACTTGCAAAATTAATCTGGTGGTTTCCTTCTGAACTCTCAGATTTCCTATCTCTGAGAGGCTCTGGAATCAGTCAGGTATCTAAATCTGGGTAGATTAATTTCAACTCATATATGTGGATTAAACACACAGATTGCCTCTAGGTTATGGGGATCCAGCTCAGTGAGGCCAGGACCGACTTTGCACCATCTCTTCAACATTACCAGTACTTTCTGCTTGCCAGGAGCAGCACCAGCATTCTATCTACCGCGCAGCCTGAACTTCTTAGCATCATCTTCAGCCAAGCCCCAGCCATGGGCTGGCTCTGAACTTCAAAGATTTTCTTTGCCTAATGGCTCTAAAATGCAGACATTGTTCCATTCCCCCAGTTAGATCCATTCCTCATTCTTTCCTAACTTGATTATTGCAACATCCTGTCTTCTTGGTCTGACAGAGCTCATCCAGTTCTGCTCACATTTATCCACATCGCTAATTAGTCCCACTGTTTTCCCTCTTAAAAACATTGAACCTTTCTCCCATCTCCAAGTATCATTCTTCCAGCTTTGTATTGCCCATTACATCTGTCAGAAACATCTTGGTTTTTGTAGGAGGTCATTACTGGATTCGTTTTGTGCCAGCACACAGGAGACAGTGCAGAAATTGCTGTCTGCACTATTTAACTGTTCAAACAGTCCTGCATGTAGTTGACTGGCAGTCTGCCAGGTAATTCCTGGGTCAGATTGGGAACTAATATTGGAGAAACTACCAACCATGACAGTTTGGATGTGAGCATCCTACTTCTAGGCCAAGTAACAGCATGAATATGACCAGACAATGCCAGCTGGTCCGAGGATGAGCGAAAGGGTTCTGGCATTACCTCAGGCATCAGTGTTGTTTTTAGGCTTCTAGGGATATGAAATAGTTATGGTTTTCTAATGCGGAAAACCAAAATGTAAGGTAACAATTAATTGAAAAGTGTAATAAAATAGTCTTTGTTACATATGTTCTCCTGAGACTTACACTCCCACAGTGTTACTTAATTACTGTTGCTTAATATCCACTCTCTAAACAAGATCCTGGTTCCTCTGAGATTATTTCAGCCACTTTTACAAAAGATTAATGGTCCAAGCAGTGATTATAATTTTATTGTCTTATAATTAGTCCATAAAGTAATCGAGTCTACAGCCTTTTATAATATGGTGGCACCTACCTACATGTTGCTTTTTCATGAAGAAGGGAGAGAGATTATTTGAAATGACTCTATAAAGCTATCTTCAAAATCATGTTGTTATTATAGTTTCTTCAGATACAGCCTCAATCTTGCCTTTACTATGTACAATTTACTTTGTGTGTTTTTAACATATGCTTTATCTGTTGGATCTGCTGTTGCTCTATTATTGAGTTAAAAATTGGTCTATGAAGGGTAAGCCATCTATGACTAGATACCTAAATCTCAAATGAGAAATCTTTAAAAATGTATTATGATAGATGAGATGATCTATTAAGACTAGTAAATTTTGTTACAGTGTAATATAATTATGGAGATCAACTGTTTCTCGTGTTTATTGCCAAGTTCTATTAAAAATTATTTTGCAGACAGTGGGAGTATCAGACACTGCAAAGACTGTTGAACACTAATTATTTTCCTTTGATTTCGCAGATGTAGGAATGATTTGGTGCAGTTGTCCTCTGGTGGTTAAAATGTTCAAATTGTCTGTAATTTATTACTAAGGGCAAAAGCCCAGATTTCATTTCTGAAGCTTTATCAGCCTTGACAGATGATCCTAAGCAGTCCTTTCTGACTTATTTTTACATCTAGAAAACAATGTCTAACTATATTGATGCAAAGCAAAGTGTAATATGTAACTATTATTATTTCTACTCGTCATAAATGTTATCCTGTGCTCCATAAAATCTATTTTTTTAAGATAAATAAGCAATTTCAAGTCTCTTTCATGAAGTGTGAGTGGTGCCATAATGAGTTAATGAATATAGCTGCTTTTCTTCCATTGCTGATTCTTATTTTAGAAAAGCATGCAGCTTTAAAGACAGAGCATGTGGAGTGGAGTTTTATTACAGATTTCAGTTGCTAGTGAGTACTTGTCCATACTTTAATTTTCCACAGTAGGGGTTGTTCCAATATCTTAAGATTTGTTGCTATATTTGTAAACTGAAATTGTATTTATATTCCCCATAACATTGATTAAGCAATTAAAATGATATTAGATTTTATTTATTTTTTTCCCCACTAATTCCATTTCCAACTCAAAAAGGACTGTGTGATTCTAGTAAGTCTGCTGCCAAGTGACAAGTATTGGCTCCTACTCCTCCTCTCAGGACTTTAACCATCCCAAATGCTAAAGAGCAGCTCTGCAGGTAAAATGGTCAGTAACTCACAGAGAGGAATCTGAAGGATGAAAAAATGTGTTACCTTTCATGGCCTGATTCAAATCATAAGGACTCAGGAACCAGGTAAAGGTCTCCTCACACAAAAGGCACAAGTTTAAAGTACATTTCACCTTCTAATTGCAACTTTTTCTCCACCAGTTATCTTCATCTTTTCACCCTAATGTTTCCTTTCTTATCCAGCAATAGAATGGTTGATGGAATTTCTCAGAGAAACTTGCAAAACGCAAACTTCTGTTTCCTACATGTTACTGTTTTTCAAAGTGCTTTGACAGATACAGCTGATACAGGAAAATGCACAGCCATATTTTAGCAGCTCTGTGTTAACAGTGGTGCCTGGGAGTCCCTGACACTTCTCCACATGCTGTTGTAGTAGGGCTTGCACAGACAAAGCTCCTGTCACCTGTCCCTGCCCTGGCTGTTGTGTCAAATCACTCCAAACCTTTCCTTTCCCATGCCAAACTGAGTGTGCCTAGCATGAAGCCAGGACGGGCTGTTTCTTTGTTACCAGACAGGGCTTCAGAGAGATCAGCAGTACTTATTATGAATTCATTTTAGTTATATCTCAGACTCCTTTCTCTCTATTTCCTCTGTAGTTGGTGCAGAGAAAGGAGAAGGCCTCTGACTTTATCCCAGTAACTCAGCTAATCATAAGAGGAACACAGCAAGAGTTGGAGTTAACTCGAATTAAATGCTCTGGAGATCTTTCTTAATTTCTCTGGCCTCATTTCAACAGAGGAAGTCAAGATGATACCTAATACAGGGCATTGCCCCTTTTTACTCAAGTTGATGCGTTGATTGCAAACTCTCAGCAATATTTCCCTATGCATCTCTGCCAGGTGAAAAGGCAACACATCTGCACATCACAAATTCTTGGTCTTTAGGTACAGAAATATGAATATCTCAGCTGTTCCTTTAGATTCAAGGAATGGCTTATTAAAATTAGTAAAATGTTTAATTGATTGGATACCTATTGTGAGTTCCCTAAAAGTACTATTGTAAGTTCCCTAATAGTAGGAAGTTGCATTTACACAGACAAAATCAAGAAGATCTTATGAAGTACATCAAATTCCATAATCAAAATTAGGGCATTGTGTTATTTGCTCTTGCCGACAACATGGTATATAGGGATAAAAATCTGCCTGGATTTGCCTCCTTTTGAAGAAATAGGATATAAGTTGCTGTAGTGATGGCAGGAGAATTTTCTCCTTAGGAGGCTTCAGTGAACTGAAAATTTCCCATTATCATTTTATCCAGATTTAATTCAATCTGCACATGGATTATCTGAATAGGATACCACAATTTCATTTAGAACAAAAATAACAAAAACATAATACTGCAGTAAAATGCTATATCATCATCTATTTTAACTAGTTACAAAACAAACTCATATAGAATTATATAATTGAAGCTTCTGTATTTTACCATATTTTTGACAGCCAGCTACCTCCTTTCTTTGTGTCTTGTTGACGTATTTTACAAAAAAAAAAAAATCTATGCCCCTCTTGCTTGACCCTTCCAGCAGAGTTGTACATGAAAACAAGACAACCAGGTAGTAGCTTTGAAATCCAAAGGAGAAAATATGCAGGGCAGGGGCGGGGCAAGTACTGAAGTGTTTATTTTTCTCTAAAAGCTCTGTACCTTCTACAGGGAATTCCATTTTCACAGCATATTAAGTACTTCAGGAAGATTGTATTAGATGCAGATTTGCTACACAGATAATTCAATGCCATATATGAAACAAATTCCTAGAAAAGGTTTGGTTCTGTTATTGGAAAGTGTGGGGTATTGCTATTATTTCATCTAGGATCTCTTAAGATCTGGATATATCATGAGTCACTCTTTATTTTGTTATTTTTCATTTTCATAGCACCTCCCTTCCTGACATTTGCAAAGCAAGTTCCTAAGTACTGTGAGAAAGTATGTGCTTCTAATGATAACACTGATGATATTTTCAGAGCTGGGAAGCCTTATGAGTAAACTTTTTATGCAGATCCAGGAGTTCATTCTACTTCAGTGGGATCAGGAGTAGAGCCACACTTTAATAAAAGCACTCAATATATATTTTCAGATTCTTGAATCTGTTTTAAGCACACATGAGGAGGAGAAATTTAGCTGATGTGAATCAAGTTGAGGGAGTTCTGCCAAGGTACACCTAATGCCCAGTACAATATTCTCCTACTGCTCATTAGATTGTAATTCACCCCATTCAAGATCTTGCATTAACTCAGTGAAACTGCCTAGCTGATAATATTATGATAAGTAATTTCAGGAGACTTCAAGAGATCATGGAGCTCAACTCCCCTGCTAAAGGAGATACCCTACAATAGGTCCCAGAGGTAAACATCCAGATGGGTTTTGAATATCTCCATAGAAGGAGACTCCACAGCCTCTGTGGGCAACCTCTGCCAGTGCTCCATTAACCTTAATGTAAATAAATGAAACAAAGTTTTTAAGTACTGCTGTGTTTCAATTATACACAGTAAATTTCTATTTTGCTTTCAAAATCATAAGAGAACATAAAGCAAAGCCACAGGAAACTGTCATCTTTTCAACAACGACTAAGCAATTCCTCCCTTTGTTATTTATGGCTGCCTCATGGAAAGTGATGCATGACAGCAATAGTCTGTAAAGCACATGAGAAACCCTTGATACAGGTTTCAAAATTCTTGAGTCACTGTTACGAGCAAACATGCAAACTGTTTTCCCGAAAGTGTCAATGTCAGAAAGACAGATAATAAATCTCTATAAATTTTTCCTAACATATTTAGTGTTCTATACATTTTCAAACATATAATGAACACTATGAATAAACCTAAAGGAGAAGTTCAGAGTGTGGAGAAGTTCTGGTTATCAGTGCTAGAGTTTTTGGCTGAAGCAGGTGGTCAAAGCAGGACTGAAGAAGGCAGTAGAGAAGACAGGAGTACTTGGCTCCATTTTTCCCTGCACTGAGGCACAGGGGAGACTGTGGTAATAAGTGCCAACTATCAGAACCTAGAGTTTGCATGGGCTTCTTCAGGTACTACTTTCTGAGATACCTAAGCCATTTCCAAGCTTTGTATCTCCTCAGACAGCTCCACATCATGACTTCCAGGCTGCTTCTTTTCATACATCTACCCCCTCTGCTCCCATTTTCTTGGTAGCATATTTTCCTCCAATATATTTTATGGCATAAATCCTTCTATCAACCAGTGAAATTTCCTTTACCAGTATTAAATCAGACAGAGCCAAAAGTGAAATGCATGGTGACTTTAGGTAAGGAAAGCCTCTCTAAGGCTCAAAAGGATATGCTTAGAGCCTGAATTCATTTGTCTGTTGAAATAACTGAGGAGGTACTAGTAAAGTAAATGTACATCTGCTTTGCAGCCAAAGCCTTGAGGAAATTCAGCAAGAAAATACATCCTATGTAACATCTTGAGAAATGACAGTACACAATTGTACTGTTCATTTTACATGGCTATGTGTATAAGGGCATAAGTCATAAGCAGAACATCAGAGATATAGGTAGTTTCTGTAGTGTAAAACAATCAAAATAATTTTTATTGTTAACGAAATGTCTGCAGACATGGTCAAGGGTGTAGTAGGAACCTAAATTTAAGTGCAGATCTTTTTTTTTAATTGCCATGCAGTTCTTCTGTTATCCTCATTTTATTGCCATGTTCTGTATTTTTCTTTCTCTTTAGCAACTAGATTAATAATAATTCTACATCAACTATAGTATAAATAGAGATAATAATGTTGTGTAAAAGTGTTCTGGGTTTTTGTTTGTTTTTTTTTTCCTGTCAGAAAAGCTAGAAAAAGCTTCACAATTGTTCATCAAATCTGCAGACTGTTTTGTAATTTGAAACGTCATCCAAAAATACTTATTTTTAGAAATGTGAGGGATTTGGGGAAAATTCTGTTATTTTCAGCTGTCATATACAAGAAATCAAAAATTACAGCAGAATGAAAGTTGTTCTGTTCATTTTGAACTTAACTGCCTTCTTTACCTGGCAATATGTATTAACTGGTTTAAAACCAATAAAAGGTAGAAATAATTAAAATGTAAAAGTACTTTAAGCAATTTCATAAAACATAATATTTGTTAAGACTATGAGTTATTTGAAGTTACTTATTTATATTATCTATATAAGAAATGAGTGAATTTGCTGCAGAGGAATTTAAAATAGCTGAACCATAAATGTAACTCTGCTATTTGATGCACTTTTGTTACATTTTTCAGCAGCACTTCTGCTGAAAAACAGGGACAATTAAATCCATACATAATTTGAAAAGAACAAGGATCTGAAAATAAGAATGCTTAAATAGTTGAAGGATATCGATATTACTACTTATCTGTATAATTTGCATTCTGGAGTGAGAGCGTACCATGAAACACTCTTCCCAATTTTCATCAATTAAAGATAGATCTGACAGAAAGGTCAGTATTAGAAAAGACAGTTCTGATCTATAAATATGTGGTTTAGGTTAATATATATTACTAAGTCACAAAAGGTGGCATAGTGTCAGAAAGACTTTCTGTTCTATTGTTTATCTCTTGCTGTTATCCATCTTCCTCAGTGTCAAAAACTGTATCAGCCTCTGCAACAGTGTGACCTCTAAAGGGGAGCATGCTCCATTTTCACCATTTGAGAAAGTGAATTGCATCACTTATTGGTATGCAGAATTTGCTGATTGATAGTAGCAGTCTCACTGAAATTAAGATGGGTAATTTTAGCTTGGATAGAATGCAGAAATAGTTGCAGCTTCATGGGACCTTCATCTGACATCTTTCCTTTTAATACCTAAAGTAAATCTTCTAAGTCTCCAGAGAGCTTGTATACTTGCATATCTACTAAAGGCACAAACAATATCCTCAGCTAGGAGTGTACAAAAGTGTTTGAGGATATACTGTCCAGAGAGCACAACACAGAAAATGGTTGTTTTTTTGTTGCTTTAGATGAGTTGCTTTAGAAAACTGAAACTGCTGTAAACATACCTACCATCATGGCACATTAAAATGAAGAAATCTGGTAACATTTAAGTGATCTATTGAAGTGTTGCTTAAGCAGCTGATCTCTTCATGTGCCATAAATCTGACCAGTAGTCAATCATGGGCTCACGTGATGTGGCACGTTCAGAGTATGCTATAACTCATTAAAAATAAAAAAATTTCTTTCCATACCTAGAGCAACCATTGGAGTGATATGGGACAGACTGGTCATGGAAGAGGGGTGCTCACTGCAATTCAACAGAAAGTCACCTGCAAATGCAAGGTTGATAAAGTTGTACAAAAAGCAGTAGTCTGACAATAAAAATATGTTCTCTACTGTAAAGGAACTGATACCCCCAAATATACAAATGGACTGCCAGGTGCTATGGGTTGTCATTCCTCAGCATGGAGCAGTATGTCACTGTCATCATTTGGAGTATCCCCTTTAATTCTAAAGCAAGCAGATCCTAACTCTAATTGTGCTAAATTTGCTAAGAAAAACACTTTATTTTTTTTATTGTTCTGGTTAGTTTTGAGCAGTGTAGGTTTTCAACTATTAAAATTAAGAAAGACAATATGTATTTATTTGTCTTCTACTTGTTGCCATGTTGCTGAATTGTATTGTATATTGTCATGTACTCAAGCACTTTTCTTAAACGCTTGCAGAAGTCTGGACTGTTCTGCTATTACCTTTGGTGACAACTTCTTTAGGCAAAAAAGACTGGGCTGAGCAGTGTATGTATCAAAACTACTGCAATATATATATATATAGGGAGAGAGAGGAAAATACATGCTTGAGCAATAGCCTGAAACCTCCAACATCAGAGCTGGTTCACATTTTTGTTCTTCTTTTTCTGTAGGAACAAAAACAAACCTCTTTGTTTGTGCTCAACTTTCATGTCGGAGACATTCTGACATTTCATCCATGGGACTTATTTGAGTCTGTGTGCTGGTAAGGATGTTAATCAATGTCACTTGCAGTGTTGATAAGTATGATGAAGAGAGCTTCTCACTGGATATTGGTAGGTAGCTGGACCATACCAATTAATTTCCTATACAAGACATTTTTATGGAGGGGAAAAATGTCTCTGATGACCAAATTTCTGCTCTGTTACAATTGTTGATCTGCAGCATCCATCAAAGGCGATGAAGGACAGTCTTAGTCTTTCAATAAAACCCACCTATTTCTGCTCACAAAACAAGAAAGAATTTGTAGACTCCGAAGCAAAAGAACAAAATTCTTTAAGATAATCTGTAAAATATAGAATTGTACTCTAAAAATATGGTTAGTGGAAGTAACTTCAGCTTAAATATTCAGTTGTTTCAGCATATGATTTGAAGGACATTCTGTACGGAATTAAATGTTTGACTGCCTTTCTTTGCACCCTTAAGATAAAAAAAAGGAAAAATTAAGAACAATCTATTCATCTTGAGATACTTACTCTGGTTACACTCCTTATAATATTATTTCCTGTTCAAATATTAGTAAGGTGGAAGTAAAAATTGTTACTCCATCTCTTAAAAAAAAAAAAAGGAAAATGCAATAGCAGTTTTCTGTACTTTCAGTTTTTATGCTTTTTATGCTGAGAAAATAAAGCCAGAACATTTTGTTTCAACTCAGACCTAGAGACTCTGAATTGGTTAATAAACAGAAAATACTTAAAACTGAATGATATTTCCTACCAGTGCCCGGGGTGCTGTTTGGGAGTGCACTTGTCTGTGTGAGCTGAACTCCAAGGAGGATTACAAAGTCTAGGACACAGTGAAGAACTCCCCTTTAAATAAAATTGTATAATATGCTCTGGGATGAGCACAATTAAGAAGATATAGCTTGATGAGGTAATTTGCATTCTAAGTCATATTATATATTGCATTTTAACATAGTTAAAATGAAATGTTGTACATCAGCCCTGAACTGAATGCTTTCATTTGCTCAAGACTTTGAAGTGAAGTATTTCAGCGTAATTGAAACAAAATTCTCTTTCTGTGTGAAAATGTTTGTTTGCTACTCCAAATTGTCTACCAAAGAACTAGTGTTGAAATATACATCTTGCCATGGGCTGGAAATTTGAAGTTTGATTAACAGTAGATTAAGAAAACATTCTTTTTGGGATAGTCTGAGCTTCAGTCATCCTACTATCTAAATAAAATATCTGTTGCACCCTACTTCTATTTATATTTCTCACTGGCATACAGTGCAAAGAAAGGAAATACTATTTAACACTAATTAGACTACTTTTTTCAGAAGGCTTTTCTGTCTCTAAGCTCAAATATTATTGGTGCTAAGTGAGGCATTTCTTTAAGCCCACACATGGAAGGAGAAAATTTGTAGGTTACAGTGATATGCTGGTGCTGAATGTTCCCAGAAGTACACAGGTCTTTCCTAAGATCTGCTCTTTGAAGCAATTTTAAGGGGATAAAACGCTACTTCAGAAATGTCAAACCAATAACCAAATTAGCTAGTTTAAATTAAAGTGTGTCCCCAAGACAGTCACTTAGATACCTCAAGTGACTATCCAGTTCCATTGGATAATCAATAGAAGTAAACTGTACATATCTTGTTAGGAGATTTTGAAGTACATTTGAGCATGCATTGTTCAACAGTGTAGTGTGATGGAAACACACTTAGCCCAGGTCAGTAAAGACTGAATACAGCAGAGAGACTGATGGCTGCTTAACGTTTAGAGTCCCAGGCATTAGATAACTGTAGTTATAATATCTTGCCTTTCTAAATTGGAACAATTATATTTGAAGCTGTCTAGAAAAGTATCTTTGCTAAAATTGTATTCAGTTTAAATCACTAATTTGATTTGTGATCCATAAAGCAAGAAGAAATGTTCTGATTTGTCAATTTAAAATTTATATTTAAAAAATATTGCCTGCTAATGCAAGCATAGCTTGTTCTCATGCATTGCTAAATGTCAGCTACTCCAATCTCAAATGCAAGTGAGCATAAGGCCATTGATTTCAACAATGTTATGCTAATTAACATCAGCTTAGTAGTTTCATCCCATGTACTCTATAACCAGAGGAAGATAATACAGATTTGTGGATTTATTTTATTTAATAATATCTTCTCATTTGCTCTTCTTTGCTAGATTTATGAATAATTAACTCATAAACCAGTATGAATTAAATTAAACATAATTACTGTATGCTACCTGTGCATCTGCAGCTCAGTTGTTGTTTTAATTAATTACTCTGCTGTTTGTTCAGTGTAAATCTGCCAGAAGCATTGTCATCTGTGAGCTTCCCTGTTTCTCGAATGAACAGATTTGTGACTGCTGAGTTTTAATAAGTGTGTCCTACAGCTCTGTCCTAACAGTTTCAGCATGTGAGCCAAGATAAAACTTCAGGGTCTGTACAAACTGGTTGGTGTCCGTAAATGATAATAGCCATAAAGAACTACAAGAACTAGGGATGAGAATAAGAAGATAAACCTTAATGTTACATGGTAAACACTAGTTTTGAAAACAGTGTGTTGTTGTTTATTCTGGTTGAAAAAACATTATGTTTTAATGGTGTTTCTCATGTTTTCTTTATTTTTCTGCTGTGCAGGTCTGGCATTTTTATGCAGCTGAATTCAAATTGTGAAACAAAGGTCACATGGAGAGTTTGGTGTCCTTGATCAGATTAAAATCAAGGGTAGGTCATAAGAAATGAAAAATGCTATTCATCTGGAAAGATCACAGTGTTCTCTAGGAACACCCTTACCCTTCCTCAAGAATAATGCCCAAAATTCTACCCTGGAAAGCATTGACAGCCAGGTACATTGCTCACCAAGAAAACTATTGGAACCTGCTGTTGCTTACAGAAAGAAAATGGCATAAATGAGCAGGAGGAATAATCCTGCTTTAGGAAATACCAACTTTAAATGTATTAACTACTGTTTACATGGGATAATTGCATTTTTTTCTTCTATGAATATAAGAACAGTGCATTCAGAAATTGAATATTGGATTTATACTGAAACATTTTTTATCGTGTTTGCTGTAAAAAGACTAAAAAATTGAACACTATGAATCTTTGCAAGGCTTTTTTTTTTATCATGTGCTATACATTTATTTAGTATTATTATGAAAATTTCTGAATGGTCGTCATGTAATCTAGTATATAAAATACTCACTTGACAACCTTTTATATAACATTATCATGCATTGCAGATGTCGACTTTTTGTGTCATGGATATTTTCAGTGAGACTATGCACTCCATGACTGCTAATCATGTAAGTGAGGAAGGGCACCCTAGACACAAGTTGTAGTTAGGGTAACATGGGAAAATTTCTTTTATATTCAAGTCCATGGAAACACAATATCAAAATAGTTTTACGTTAAATATGTCAGTATATTTCTAAAAGATTGAATAGGGTCTGAACTTTTTTTCATCTTTTCATCAAGAGCTGAAGGAGTCATCTCTCTTTTAGAGGCAGTCAACTACATACCAGCTCAAAAACAGATTGCTTTTCACTGGTAGCCTTTATTTTGCAGTATTTGTATATTATATATTGTATATTAGAGTATACATTGTATATATATATATATATATACACTCATATATTGTATATAAGAGTAAAATAAAGATCACACAAAATGGGGATAATAACACATAGATTTTCAACATAGAACACAGTATTTGGGATCACAGTCCCTCCCAGGATTTGCTACCAATCTAGTGCTATTTAATCTAATCAAGTTACTTCATCTCAAGTTACCCTCTTTTTACTCTTACATATCCTCTTCTCAGTCTTATTTCTTAGTTGAATAATACTGCTACAAAAGCTATCCCAACTCAGTTAATTTCTTTGCTGAAAATCCATGAAAAGGAGTTACCACTAGCTTGTTAATTTTTTTTTGTAAGTATTTTTTTGTAAAATGAGTGAAAAATTGAGTGTTATCTGTAATACTTTCAGAGAAAGTTCAGTGAGAAGCTTGCTGTCTGCACGTTCAGTATAATAGCTGGAACAAGTTATCACTGTAAAACCCTCTTTGTGACGAAAGATTGTAGAGGACTTCAATTTAAGTAGTATGGATTTATACTTGTGAAGTATGTTAGAACACCTACACAATAACTTTTTTTTTTTTGCTTTGACTCCTGAGTTGTACTAAATATTTGGTAACATACTTAGTTCTTCCCAATCATTTAGTTCTTTCCACTATTCATTTTGAAACTCTCTTTCATGATGCAACATGACTTTACTGAGCATGCACTTTGGTAAGGTGTTTTCTGTCAAACTAAGTTGAAGATACAACCAGAGTCCACTTTATCACTCCTCTCCCGAAGGAGTTGAAGTGGTCATAGGAAAAAGCAGATTGATATTTCTGCTGAATTGCAGCTCTAGCACTTATAGGGAGAAAAAAAAATTGTGAGTGTGTGTCTATGTATATGTGTATATATGTATATATATATATATAAAAGAATTAGGATATCAGTATGTACTTGAAGATTCATTTTAATCAATTCAACTGCATGAGAAAAATTGCTAATGTAAGAGAGTCACTCAAAAAATGTTTCTCGTGAATTAGCCTCATGAGAAAATTGTAAATGTGTCAAATCTCCTGAAGCAGGACTGTGAATTACAACCTGTAACAGACCAGATAGCAGAATCTGTGAAAAGCACTGTTGCTTAGAATTTGCTGTGAAGATGGTCATGCTTAGAGACTATTTTCTTAAAGAAATCCAAAGCTTATTTTCTCAAGGGCCATTTCTTCCCGTCCCTGAGTTTTGTTACTCTGACATTCAGATTCTACTCAGTTGCCTTTCATTTACCCAGCAGAGAAGGAAGAGGTAAGCCAGGCTTTCTAAATTATCTGTCAGAGAGAGCGAATTGAATAGTGTCAGAACTAGAAACAGGGTTTCTTCTGCTCATTTTAAGTTCAACTGTGAGGACATGAAACCAGATTTGGAGCTGTGTTAAAGTTTATTTGTTACTAGAGGAGGACTGGATCAGTGAGGAACTGAAAACGTACCACTTCAGTTTAAGTTAGGGAAGCTGAACAGCTACAGTGTGAAATGCTGTCAAGGAACTGTTTTCAAGAGATTGTCTTGGTAAGAACTTGTACAGCAAGAAAAGCATGCCCGATGGTTTGCGCAACATTTTTGGTGGCAATTAAGGAAACCAATGTTGCTCTGCTGTAGATCTAAAGACAGCCAACCCACATCAGTCTTCTAGTGATCTCAAATTGTTGAGCACTCTCACATCCCTCAAGCACTCCATGATTAACAGTAACAGCATATTTCTGTGGTCCTGTACCATCTTCTGGTATCGTCTGGGAGCAGAAAGGGTAGTTGTTGAAACTCCAATTTATTGGAGGGAGAAGAGGTTCTTTTTAGTATATGTATACCTGGTGGCGAGATTAAGACACAGTTTATTACAAATCCTAATTACTTAGGGTTATGGGGAAGGGAAGATTGGCGATAGGAATGAGATTCAAAAGCAAGGAGTCTTGGTAGAAAGCAAGAGAGAGAAAGTCACCACTGTGGGTCCAGTGAGGTTTGTAGTTCAGGTGCTGATCTGCAGTTGTGATATGTTGATGGAGACTCTTTTGGTTGGTTGATGATGACTTCCTTCTTCTTCCACCTTTTTTCTCTCCTTTTTTTTTCTCTTTGAATTCTTAATGAAGATATAACTTTATTTATAATTCCAATGTGGTTGAGTCAGCTCTTTTTGGAGAGGCAGCTCCTGGCTTTTGGATCTCCACAGGAAATTCTTTGTTCCCATCTTCCAGGCCTTGCCAGTAGATGGGGGGGAGGGGGGGGTGTTGGGCAGGGAAACGCCAAATTATATCTTGCCTTCACAGGATACAATGGTATCATCCTCCAATCTCCTGAACCAGCTAACCGGTCACAGGCCAGATCTTCTGCCAGTAAACACTCCTGAGCAAAACACCTCCAAAGAAGTGCTTAAAAAAATGCTTTCAAATGTAAGCACTGTACACAGAGGGTTGCCGGCTATGTAACACCCACCTAAATAATTTGCAGTTGTCAGTTAGAGTCTCATCACCGGAAAGGCATCACGAAGCAAGATTTGAGACAAAGAAAAACAGCTTTTGTCTTTCACAATAGTCACTTACTATTGCTGAGCAAAAAAGATCCTGAGGAAGAGGTGTGTGAGGACCAGTGGGACTCAGTGCTTGGGAACGTTCAATAAAGAAGCGAAGCAGCTTTGCTGGGAGCAAGAAGGCTGCAAATACTGGTACAGCAGACAAGGTGCAGTCCTGTTTGGTAATCACTGATGGGCTGGAAGCACACCATACAGGAACTGCTACTGCTGAGCATGTTCTTGAGGGATTATGGTACTGATAGCATGCAACAAGGCCACAGGAGAAGTAGGAGCAAATTAATTTTCAATTTAGCCAAGCATTCATTTTTAATTCAGTTGTTATGACCCAGAGCGCAGGTTATCACTGAAAAGCAAACAATGCAGATAAGCAGGAGAAAAGTCACTGCAGAAATAGGGTAGAAATTAACAGAAAAAGGCTGAGAAAGCAACAGAATGAAAATTGAAGAATGAGATAAATTTTCAAAATGTGACCTACTGAACAGAATATAAAAATTACTCATTAAAATACGTGGGATTTTTAAGTATTTGTTATTTTTGTTTTATGCATTTTGCTTCTGGTACAATTATTGCATCAGATATTAGCTTATTAAAGTCATTTTTATTTCTAGGATGGACTGCCAGCATTTTGATATGTCAGGCAAGCTGCTTCCAATTTCTGCCTTCTCTTTGTCAGAATGTTTAGGGGGAGACAGATTCTCTTAAACTTTGTGCATTTCACATTCTCTTAAATCACTAGGACACTGGTTTTTCTGTCTGTCACATTCCCCAGATACAATCCACCTGGTAATGAGATATTCACTGGCAGACATAAGAGAGACTTACTTGTGGTAAGTGGAAAAAATATTTTATGATGATTCTTTGATGTTTGTAGACAGTTCAAAGTTACTCCCAGTTTAAATATGAATGAATTGAGAAAAGAGGGAGGGAAGTGTCATGGGTATGGAAAGATTTATCAGTTCAACAGCTGCTATTATATGTTAAAACTGCTCTTTCCATATCCCTCATTTTCCTTCCAGGCAGCATGCTTTTCAGTTTCTTGCTGAAGCTGAGCATTTTTTTCAGAAATTTGTAAGTAAATGTCACAGTTGGATACAGAGAGGTACTAACTAGGGTGCAGTCAAAGGAATCCATGAGTAAGAAGTGTCTGGTCTTAATCTGGTGAGGTTAATTTATCTGAGTTGAAATTCAATCTCTGCGAGCAGAAATAATATTACAACACTCCTTTATTAATTGTAAGTGTGTGTGATATAAACATCTTTCTGCGAGATGATTTTCCTTACCTTCTGCACTTTAAAGTTCTTGTTTTCATCTTCTTCATGAGAACCTGGCACTTCTAGACTGTCTATCTCAGGAAAATAATTCAGTCAAAATTTGTGAAGATGTCCAGAGCTTTTCACATAGGTTTTCACATAGCAGATACACCATAAAAGACCAACCATGATATTTAACTAAGATATAAAAATACTTTGATATGAAATTTAAGTTAGTAATTGAAACTTGAATAGAAAATTGAGACAATGAACTAGCTATGCATTACCCAGGTATAGTGGATACACAAAGAGCAGAGACGTACCAGATTGTTGTATAGTAAGAGGTAAATAAATTCCATTTACTGCAGTGCTTTGATTTGAAGTCTAGGCCATTGTATTTAGGTTGTCAACTATAAGATTTCCTGTGCTTGGAGGACTAGTAAATTTTTATCAAGCAATATTTCTCTTACTGTTCACCAGACTTTTCATTACGTTTGCATTAGTATTTACTTTCAATAACTTTATTTTACCTCTGCTAGCTTTCCACTCTAATAGTGAAATTGTGCATATGTTTCTTTCCTCTACATATTTGCTATTGGTGTAATAGAGACATGACGTGGAAAGACTCTTGTAATGTGGCCACTCTCTATTTCTTTGAATATGATAGTTGTCTGATAAGAAATCTAAACAACGAAACAACAAACCTATCTACTTCCTCTTGCAGCTCATAGAGGTCAGATGGCCTGAAGTCTTAGCCACTGCTTGTTTTGTCAGTGCTTTGAGTCAGTGACACATTAAGCTATATCTGAATAAGATTTAATACTCTGGTTTCTGGGGGAAAAAGAATCTGTGACTACCTCTCATCTCTTCCATGAGTGCCAGTATCTTTTAGAGGAAGAGCCATAGCTGAGGTCTAATTTGCTTTGGTAACATAAGTTAGAAAACAACAAAAAACAGAAAATAAGTGATTATTTTGGACAGTAATTGGCATCCCCTCTGTGAGGGCATGTCCACAAGATGGAGACCCCTGTGCAAAGAAAAACTATTTTTGTTGCCTACTGCACACTATAGCTGTGCTTCCTTCAGATCCAAGTTGGTTATGTTCAAACTGTCTGAGTGTCCCCACACTTACCTAAAAGCATGGTTCTCAGAAAAAGTACAAATGACTCTCGTTATTCTATTTTGAGTTATGCTTAGCCTCCTTTGTGATTTGTCTGCCCTGTACAAAGTCAGTGTGCAATCTTGCTGCTGCATGGCTAGGCTGTCAGATCTGGCTGGCAGCACAGATCACTCTGGGCTGTGCCAGTAAAGAATATTTCTGGCTGTTTGTGACCCATCTTGGGTAAATTCTCCTCCGTTATCCTGCCAGACTGTGTATTTTTGTTTTAGTAAGTTCAAGATCTTTAAATATTCATGTGACATTGCTTTCCTATTAGAAAAAGAGGAGCCAGTCTTGTTTCCAACATTTGCAAGGATCTCTTCAGCTTGTGAGATCACTCTTCCTGAAATTAAGAACCAGAAGAAGAGAAGAAAATTTTGTAAAACTGTACCAGAACATCTAGTCAAACAACTTCAAGTTTGTGTTCAAGCTACAGGACTTTTCCAAGGTTACAGTTTAAAAGTAGCTCTGAGGATTTATATTTTTGTAGTTAACAGCTCGTCTTTGCTTTTTATTTTCCTTTTTGTAGGAAAGCCAAGTCTGGCAGGATACTAACAGTACAAAGTGAGAAGAAGATGTCCAGCACCATTAAAGATAAAATCTTGCCCTCTGAAAGACATTTGCTGCTGCTTCTGAAAAGGAATAATGCATTCTGAAGCCAAGGGGGAGGAGCCCAGGAAGAGGAAGAGCCCAGGAACAACTCCGAAGACGGGACAGGGATGAGGCAAGTGGAGTTGGTAATAGAAACTGTAGAAACTGGGAGAGGTGTCCAAAACACCACATTTCAGTTTTGGACAAGCAAAAAAAAAAAATTATATATACATGAAGGTAATATGTATATGTATTTAAATACAAAGAAAGAATATATCTGCCAGATTTTTACACTTCAGCAGCAGTGACGAATGACTGAACTCTTTGACCCCAATAATTAAAAAGTGTTCTAAACTATGATTTCAAATCTTTGCTCAAATAAATGCCAAATGTTTCTTCAGTAATCACAAAATAATGTAGGATATGATGAAATTCAGATTCACATGAAGATAATGGTTAGTGTGATGCAGATGTGGTCAAAGATTAAAATGTGCAACTGCATATGCAAAATGACAATGTTCTGTATTTATAACTGGGTTAGTGTAGACAAATTCAAAATAATACATTACTGAAAGCAGACAAACTTGGCAAAATAGTGTGAATAAGGCATGCTCTGACTGCTTGGTTCTTCATCAGAGTTTACATCTTGTTCATGCTATTGAAGCAATGGAAAGCAGCCAGAAGATACAAGGAAATATGGGCTAACATGGTTTTTCTATGTATATATTTTTTTAAGTACTGTAAATTTTAATGCAAAAACAACAAACAACACAGTTTACAAAGCTGACATTTTCTCTGTAGTCAATTTGAAATGACAGACTGAATTTTCATGGGATCCTCCAGTTATTTAAAACCATGCTACTGTTGAACATAATTGGTAAAACAAGGATCCATCCACAGGCTGTCATTCACTATTTCTATGTAAGCAGCCAGAGACAAAGGAAGCATGACTTACAGCCTGGAAGCACAGTTTGATTGCTGGAATGGGTATGTTTGTTGTGGGCCAGAATCTCTGCTGTCATCCTGCTCTTTCTGTGCTATGTGAGGGAGTTCCCTTGACTTAGAAAATTCACATGTTGCATGGAATTCATATGCCAGTTGCCATGAAGGGTCAAAGTGAAGCCCCATACCACATTTTTGCTTGGTGAAGCACCTACTACAGGCCATACAACGGAGCTAGAGGAACTGCTCCACTGCCCCTCTTGAGGTCAGGGCAGGTCCTTTTATTTCTGCCTTGACAGACTCCACTTTCATGCAGCTCAGGTGCAACAGTGAGAGCCCAATGACTTCTGTTTTTAGAACACAAGAACCACTTAAGATTTTATGGGTATTTACTAGGTTGAGAAGGGTTAGCAACTGACTTCTACTGATCTCTAGGACACTCTGGGTCAAAGGTTACACATTCAGTCATAGATCAAGTCTCCTGAATCCCACATGCATGTCTTAAAGGCAATGGATTCCCTTATTTGTGATTATTTTCAGCCGATTATGTAAATGAAAACTCATGACAATTTTATAATTTGTGTTACTGCCTTAGTTGCTCAATACAAACATTTTTTGCCTCATATGCCAGTGAAATTTCTTGTGTGGCTCATTTCAGACTTGCTCCAATTCAAAGGACTTTGCTTATATAAATACTGTGTTTTGACTATTTAAACCAACATAACTCATTTTGACTAAAACAAATTCTAGAGCGATTGCCTCAGAAAAGCTGGTCTGCAGATGGAACTGAGGAGCATCTTCCAACTGATGTCATTTGGGAGTGCTAAGGTCTTCAACTGGCACGTGTGCTGAAAGAATATGTGTGTGTGCTGGCTCGGCAAGCCTTCTGGAGCATTCACTTGCATCTCCGCACTGTGCCAACCATGGGCTTCTGGTTGTGATTCAAAACCTTGTTCTAACACAAAAAAGGCAAACAATGTGATTCTAATCATCAAGGAAAAGTCTGTGTGTGGTTATTTCTTATTTTCTCCTCTTTTATGTTAGCTTCCATCACACAGAGAAGAGAAAGATCATTGTCAAATTTTGTGGAAAATTACTCACTGAATCAGTTGGTATTTATTAATTAGAACTGATGGAATTTGAAAGAGCTAGAGAACCTGGAACAGCTGCAAAGCAAATTCATAGAAAAGGAATTTTAGTTTAAACAAAGCAGGAATTTATATTTAAGAGATGTTATGATTTTTTTTCTTTCTAGTTAGTTGGATCCTTTTGTTTACTTCTTAGATTTTCAGGGAGGACTATGTATTTAAGAGCCTCACTTTCAAAGCTACTAATCCTTTTCAATCTAGTCAATCTTCACTGCTTCTCTAATCAGTGAAAGCAAAATAAAAAATTTTTTAAAAATGATTTAACATTCACTGCTGTATGGCAACTGCTAAGTCACAGTCTGACCCTCTGATTGAGTACCTGGAGACAAGACCTGGTCAGCCCTGGGAGCACGGGTGAAGGCAATTCACCTGTTTCACCGGAAGGGAATGGAGCCAGGCTCAACCCCTCTTAGACCCCATTTAAGGGCTGACTGCCACAGAGGAAGATTCTCTTATTGGAGATCTCTCCTCTGTGAAGTTTTCCCTTTCAAGTCTTGATCTTCAGAGTTGGGTGAGCACTTTTTTTTTCCCTTCTTTTGTAACATCTACTTGATTGCACTGGTTTTATTGCCATTATGCTATTACAACTTTTTTACAGAGTCTGAGTGGATGTAAAACCATCAGTCAGCACCATCCTGGTGTGATAGGAACTACCATGGGCATTGAAGAAGTAATGATACTGTAAAACAGACGCTGCTAAACTGGGTAAATGAGAAAATCTTGTTCTCTTTCTTGTAGTTGACACTGGAATAGCAAGTATACTGATATGGGTTAATTTTTTTAACTGACATGCGGACCAGAATGTCAGATCTTCTGTTTTATTTCATAGTGTTACTTTTTAGTAAAAAAAAAAAAAAAAAAAACAACAACTCAGCAAGGCTTCAGATGTGACCAATGTTTGAGACAAAATCCAGACGTGAAAAGACTGTCTTATATTTAGAAATTGTTAAAGGATGAAAAATACTTTCCTTGAGGGAACTGGAATAAGACAGTTCTTTGGAAAACAAAGAAAAACATTAGAATTTGCTTTCAGAAGTTGAAAGCAGGGAGATTGATTGTATAAATGTCATTTTTTGTGAATAGTTGCTTGAGTGAGTGTCTTGACCACAGGGGAAAAAAATAAGAAAAGAAAAAAAGAAAAGAAGCAGCAAACTGATATTGTTTATTTTTAATTAAGCAAAGTGGAGTTATTATTGATGTTACTACATAAGATAATTCATGCAAATGAAAATTCCCTTTTGATGTGCAAAATTTGTAGGAAATTTTATTGGTATTTTGATTTATTTTTCTAGTCTCAGTGTATGCAGGAAGTCATGTCTAAGAAAGATCCATTTATTTTATTATTTTTTTTGCTTTTGTTTTTAATATTTTCTTTGCATTATGAAGCTGAGAAGTCAGGCTTCACACCAAGCTGAAGCGAGTGTATTGGCAGTTTCAAAGAAACATGAACAGAAGCATTTTACTCAGGAGGAGTACCTTATCAGAGCTCCTGCAAGGCAAGCGTTGCAGTTCTCAAGGGAGACAATTAAACAGAGGACATTAATCTCTTTCAGGAACTGAAAAGAGTTGATGTGCTATTGCCATTGAGGTTGCTGAGAAATTTCTGCCCATTCCCTGCTGTTGTTTTTTCTCCCTTTAGTTACCTCATGTAGTTACCAAAAAAAGTACTTCTGGTAGATGCATTTGAACTGAGAGAGTTAGAAATTAAAATTGTGTTGGCAAACTGAAAGGGCTGGCAGCTTGAGGTGACAAAACAGTATTTTTGGTTGATGGTCAGCTGACATCAAGCATGCAAAGCTGAACTGAATTGAATTGATCTATGCTAGATCTCATGATGGAACGAACATATGTGAACAGGGACTGAGTTAATAAATCCTCAGTGCTAATTGTTATTAACTAACTATACTAACTAACTGCTAACTGTTTCTCTGCCACCATGGAAAACAGAGTGTATTAATACTTGTTTTCTCTGCTGATGCCAGGAAAGAAAAAAAAAAAAAAGAGATAATAAAAAATTTCTATTTTGTATTCTCTCTTCTCTTTGTCTTATATTCTTTATTATGTCAAAATTTGTGTCCTTATAACTTGATTCCTAACAGGAGATGCAAACCTCTTCATAATGCTGTTTCTGTTTCCCTATCAGTCAGAAATCTTCTGTCTTTCCTTGCACTGCAAACCAGATGAGCATCATAATTGTAGTGACTTTTAGAAATGTTAAGTTCTCTTACTGCGTGACATCAGGTTATAATAGTACAAAAAAAGGAATATAGAAGACAGATTAATCTTTTTGCACAAGAAATATACAACTTCTTTAAGATACAGAAAGTGAATCAAGACCTTAATAAACCTGGTCCTAATTATATTTTCATTTTAACAGGTCTCAGAGAGGTCCTGTCGAGAAAAGTCTGTGGGAGATGCAGTTGTTAAAACTTCTTCATTGTACATGTTCACTACATTCCTTGCTGTGTTACCTCTCTAGGTTGAGGCAGTGATACAGACTTTATACTCTAGAAGTGTCTGGAGTATAAAAGACAGATAAAGGACTCTAAGCTATTGGGTTCAGTGGTCAGTCATATCACTCTTGGTTGATGCTTGGCATCAACTTATCATTCTAGTTCACAGTATAGCACTACTACTTTCCTAACGCGTTTAATACTCAACCTACAAAGTTTATCCACAAGCAGAAAATCACACAAGCACGTATTGGAAGTGGGTTCTTCTTTCGTTATGAAGTTTGTCCAGGCTGTTCAAAGTAATATCATAGGATCATTTAGGTAAGACAGAAAATTCAAGATCAAGCCTGACCTAACAAGTCCCATCACTAAACCATACCTCTTAGAGCCATGCCATGTGTCTCTTTAGGCATGTGATCTTCACATCTTCCTGGTCAGTTAATTCCAATACATAACAATCATTCTCCACAAAAAAAAAAAAAAGTCCCTTCCCTGGAAATGTTCAAAGCCATGTTGGGTGGGTCTTTGAGCCACCAGATCTAGTGGAAGTTGTCTGTGTTTGAGGAAATAGAACTTGATGGTCTTTAAGGTTCCTTTCAAGCTGAGCCATTTTATGGTTCTATGTTTTCCTCCTGTAAAGGCTGTGTTTTTAGATTGTTTTTATCAATATGACATGGTGATTAGTAGGTAAAGTGAACATAGCTAAGATATTTGCATAATTACTAGTCTGCAATGAATTCTGATCTCATTATCATTGTGTTCGTTTCTTGCAATTTTGAGCTCTTGAGTTGACGTCTGAAATTCATCATTAGGAAGCACATTTCTCTAATTTGTCTGAAGGTGCCCATGCATTTGTCACCATGTGTATCCAGGCAGTGCTGCTTAGGACCAGTTTGTCAGGGATGAAGGGTAGGGCAAAAGAGGAGATTGTCTCTGAATCTGTGAAGCTGGATGAATTTCAAAATGCTGTGATCAATCTGTCTTGTAAAGGTTTACCAAAATTAAAATATTTGCTATCATGTCATGAGTGGAAGAGGGAACTTGTGCATTAATGCTCTCAGGAGTTACTTAGCATGCACTTTAATTTATCCTATTTTTCTTTTCTGTTTTGATAAGCGGATCTAACGTAAAAAAAATCACAATGGATGATCCCATTTCCCTGCAAATTAAGATCTCACGCCTTGTTATGATAAGGTGAGTTCAGGATCAGGATTCCAATTTCTTTAAATCCCAAATTGGAGGCTTTAATTTAAATGTTTAAAATGGTAGTATTCAATAAGTACTTTGTTCTAGAGCTTCCATCTTTTTACCCCACATGCTTTTGTCGCTTTCCTCTGAAACTTAATGGTGAAGGGGGAAATATACATATATATATAGAGAGAGAGAGAGAGAGAGAATTATCTGTGTATATACTTACGTGTAAAGTATTAAAAAAAAAAAAAAGATGAATTTTATTGCTAGCTAACATAGTGTCATTTCTTCCTTAGGAGGAGGCTGGTAGTCACCCAGTCACCCACAGAACAGCTGAATCCTCTTGCTGGATAAGAGTGGTTCTAGTCAGTGGGTGCTTTGGAGGGCACCTGACTCAAGAAATTCTACTTCCAAAGGCACATCAGACTGTTGGAAAACATTTGTCAGGCTGAAGGCTCATCCTGGAGAGGATTTCATAGACAGCTCACTTGAAAGCTTATTGAAACAAAAAGGTGATTACTACAGCAGTAATGAGCTTGTAGTGGCAGGTAAAAGTGTGAGGAGGAGAAGAAAGTTATTTGTCTGCATCCTTAAGTCTGTACAGGTCCAACTTACAAATTGTCTGTGGGTAAACAGCTGCAGCTGCTCCTGAATTGTCCAGGTCAATTCTATGAATGGGTCAGGCAAACATAGTGACAGAATATGGTGGAAATAATGAGTTAAGGATGCTTTAAAGTGAAACTTTGCATCATTTAAGAATAAAAGTCCCTCAAAGTTTGATTTGCTGTCCTCTATATTTCTTCCACATAATTGCATAAATCCTGCTATTTGTCTAGGGTCCAGAAAATAAGATTCTGGAACACAGAATACAGCACACCATATATTTCCATTTCACGTTTGTATATCAAGATGAAATTCCAAGTTAATTTAGCATTTGACAGTATCTAATGTCTTTAATGCTTAGATCACAGGATCACAGAATTGTAGGGGCTGGAAGGGACCTCTAGAGATCGAGTCTGACCCCCCTGCCGAAGCAGGCTCCCTGGACCGATCATTTACCTCTTTTTCTTAACTTTTTGTTTTCCTTTTCAGGATTCTTTTGAATAAATGCATTTAACTCATCTGAAAATAGAGCAGCTGGATGTTTTAGCTGAAACTATTAAATCTTTATCGGACCAGGTATATTTCTTTATTGATGTTAGTTCCTATGAAATACTTCGCTTTCTATGGAAATAATGATGTATTATACAAGAAACTGAAGCTGAAGTTAAATATATTGTTCATTGTTTTAGCAACAGCACTGAAGGATAATTCATTATTATATAATGGTTGCAATAGAAGGAGACAGAATATTTGCTGCTTTAGCCTGTCATGCTATCCTTCAGCTCTTAGCAGAAAGAAAATGAAATTAGGAAATATTAAAGCATAATAGTATTTTTACTCTCCAAATAGTTTATTGGGGACTATTTCACAATACAGTCAAGAATTTCTGTATTGTGTCCTCATTTCTAATTGCAAGTATCTCCTCTCTCTCTTCTTTCAGATACGGCAACAATAATTCTCCAGGACATTTTACAAGTGCTCACAAAGAAGAACAATATTTAGAGTGCTTTTAATAAATTTCTCCTTTCCTTTTAAATCCTGCATTCCACTTGCTACAGTTTATCTGTACTAAGGTCTACTGACAGGTGACCAAGCTCAACTGAGGAAATTGGAGCAGAAGTTAAAGGAGGAAGGGGACTATGGATGTGGGCTCTGAATATATTGGTAGCCTTGTTCCCAAAAGGTTAATGTTTTCCTCAGGATGAGCATTAAAGATATCAGAAAGCTGCTGCTATTGTGAGGTAATCTGAGTTTTGTTTCTTTTCATTTTGTTTCATTTCACAAAACAGAAAAGAGAGAAGGGCTAGGTAGCTCAGAAGAAGGAGTGAAGTTGTATTCTCTGGGTGCATTTGAGGAGGGAGGAATTTGTCAGAGTAAAATGGAAAAGCAAGAAAAAATATTTGAATGGACCTTGTGTTTCTCTTACAAATTCTCTTACTGATTGTAAAAATGTTAAAAGCCAAGTTCTTCTTGTCAGATAGTGCTTCTTACTTTCTATTGTGGGGCCAGTGCTTGTACAGTAAGAGCTCAGATTGTTTTTAAGGGATCTGTTCTCCAGTGTACCAGAGGCATGCCATCATTCTCAGTCAGAAAATTTAAATAATCTGAAACAGACCTGGAACACCACAGAAATTGAATCTACTTCCAGACCCTTTTCTGATTAAATGTTGTACATCCTACTCTCGGAGAGACTTCAGTAGCTCTAAGGCAGGGAAGGAATAAATCAGTGCTAGAACAAACTAATTCACCTTTGACATGTGGTGCTTTTTCTGTACCTCTTGAATTATGTCTTTAGGTATAAACTCAGAAACAGTGGTAAATTGGGATACGCAAAATATGTAAAAAAGAAAGACAATGGAAGCTATTTTCTACTTTAGACTATGGTTTTGTTTCCCTTTTGTATTATTTAATGGGCACCTGAGAGGTACTGTAATACATGCTCAATAGCTTACTAAAAGGAATAGAGAAGCTGAGTTACAATGTATATTTGGGACAAAAACAGGAGTATCTATTTTTGCTGCTATTCAGCATATTTTTATGCTGCTGAGCTCCCCTGCTGCATATCATAAGGAGACTTTTCAAATGAATTTCCTCAGATTTCCCTATAATCAAGAAAGCAGCATGATGCTACTTTATGCTAATCTTTTGTTTTTGGCTTGCACATGGAGTTAATTTATCTGCAGGAAGAGATGTGTCCTTAAAGCCTTTTTAAATACAGGTGATGTGCAGAAAAGTTAAACTAATTTTTTTTGTAAGGAAAAATTATGTACACGTTTTGAGGAAAGGAATTGGTGAGAAAGATATTTTTAATGTTTAAACACTCTTTATTAGTTCATATATTCATATAAACCACTTCTTTTTTTAATATATTTACCTTCCTACTTGATCTGTTAGTATCCTGTATGTTTCTCTTGAGACAGACTGTTTTTATCTGTGGCCTTCTAAAAAAGGTTTGGGAATCTTTCAGTACTTTTGAAGCTACAGGAAAAAAGAAACTTGCTGTAATCTATTATAAATTAACATCAATATGGGACAATCTTTGACAGTACAGTTACCGTAATAGTAGAAGTCAATTTTCCTTCCCCCTTAACTTTGGCCTGGTATCTATTGAAATCCAAGTGGGGTATGTTCCTTTATACTTGTTGCTTTGTATCATGTTTATGAGTAGTTGGAATAAAATAAGCTCTTCCAAGATGGGCAGAGTATTGTTACTCGTTACAACTGTAATGCTGAATTTTTAATAAGGAGGTGACTTACATAGGTAAGAGAAAATACTTTGGTATCTTAGTCCTTTGTCCCATTTTGTGATTAGTCATTCCCAGCTGTAGCTCGTTTACCTGCACAATTCACACTTGTGTCTACTGGGTAGCGGTTAGTTATTGTATTTTTGGGTGTCTGTGGTGTCTAGCTTACTGTCAGGTAGCATATTACTTTGAAGGAGAAATTTCTCTTTTTCGAGTTGATATTGGAAAGCAGCTGAAGACACACACCACTTCCTTCTGCTTTTAAATTTTCAAATAGAATGAGTATCATTTCAAATGACAGCAGGTATACTAGCAGACAGAAATGAATGTGTCAGATGATGAGTTGTGCCACATAACCAGGATCACATTATCTAACATAAAATCATACAGAATTTTAAATAAGCCTTCAGTTAACACACACACACGTTCTTTATTTGGTGCCTTGTTCTATGAAACAAAGATAAATGCTCATTTTGAAAATGCTTTGATTTCTTGTATTGTAACATTCTTAGTATATACTCTCTTTTTGTGAAATCTCCTGCTCAGCATTTTCCATGTTTTATTCTGACTTTGCAAGTGCAGTTCCCCTGTAGTATAGCCATGCTCTTAACTGTTGCATTTAGAATTCCGGTTTAGAATTCCTGCAGAAAGTAAGTCTATAAGTAGGTTGGATGAATTTGCACATCTTTTTCAGTCTTTACTCAAAACTTTTAACTGGCTTAATTTTTTTCATCTATCTTTAAACATGATCACTATCTATATGGTCTTAATCATGATACTTTCCCAAGGAATACTATTTTATTGGGAGTAATTAATCTGTACTGAATCTCACAGGATTGTGCTGACAATTTCTGTACAATTCCAATTTATTCACTTAAAATTTGTGTGTGGGTGTTCAGTTTTTCTTTATGTTCAGTATTTTCTTTATGTTTAGAAGATGAGCAAAAAGAAAAAATCCTCAAAATCACAATTCTCAAAAGTCTCAATTCTTGCTGTCTCTGAAAGTCTTAAAGTTTCAATTCCTCAGTTAGGAAAGCTTAGAAAATTCAGTGGTCTGCAGTATCAGTATACTTAGATGTAGAACTAGAGGTGAGATACCAACAGAGAAAGCAAATGCCACTGATGAAATGATCACAAATAGTGGAATGTGTTGCTTTCTGTAATAATGTTATTACTTTTTATAACTCAAAATAAGATGGCGAAATCCAGTACATCAACTGGAAATGTTCTTTCAAAAAAAGGGAAAATGTGAGTATGACTGCTTATTTCTTTATGTAATTAAGGTAAAATCCATTAAGAGAAGAGGGCATAAAAATTCCTGCAGAAATGAGCAGAATTCTTCAAAAGATTTTTGAGTGGAAAGGACTGCTGTGGAATCAGTGTCCTAGCAGATATAATATAGTGGTCCTCATCTGTTTCTCTGGCTAACTTCTGTACATACAGAAGAGAAGGAGAAAGAAAATGAATTTCTTTGGAATTGTCTTTGGACCTTGTGTGTAAAATAAAATAAAATTAAAAAAGGGGGCAGAAACAAAAACCTAGAACACACTTTATGAGACTCTTAGGTACCTATACAGGAGTAATTATTCTAAAGCAATTAATCTGGATAAACTGTCTTACATGTTCTTTCCATCTGAAACACTGGAGGAGAGACAAGTTATCTCAGGGAGATGCAGCTATTGGGTTTTAAATGAACCTCCCCTTCTTGCTCCTTACTGGTGCCTCTAAGCATGCATCTTAGGGAAGACATATAAAAAAGAAAAAAAAGAAAACACAGCTCAACAAAGTACATATGTTTTATAAAAATGTTCTTGATAAAAGACTATGCAGTAATAATAGTTTTATTTTTAATGTAAAATTTTATGGTACTTTGGATTTTTTGTACTTAGAAAACATTTTTAACAGGGCATCATAAAAGGTTACTATGTCTCTCTTCTTACTTTAAGAAGATGGAAAAGTTTATATAGGTTTGTTCCCAGTAATTTACAATTAGTAACTTCATTATTTAATCATGTAATGATGTTGGTTTAGGCTAAGTACGTGAGTAACCTCACAAAATTTTTGCAGTATAACATATTCAGAAACAAGACAAGCAGTTCTTTTTCTATCATATACTTCCTCAAATTCTTGTCTTTTTTTCTTCCTTTTATTAAACTATTGATTTAATGGCCATATCGGGCAGAAAGGGGTAGCTTAAAAACAATTGACATCAAAGGAAAAAATTTGCAAGTCCAAAGAAAAAATGTGTCAACATGAAAGATCAGCCTCATCAATGCTGTCTCTTGGGTATAATTTTATTATATCGTATTGAATGCAAAGAATGTGCTCTCTGAAGTTAGATTGCATGTGGAGAGCTGTAGGTACATGTGAACAATTATTTTGATATTGTGAGCTAACAGAAGAGTGTTTGTCAAATATATTTGAAAGTACAAATACTTGGACTAACAAGCAAATCTGCTGAGAAGTGTGAAAATGTTACTTTAAAGGGAGGTTTTCAATGAAGTGATTATGAGGTATTTGTTTCCATCATAAGGAAGCACAAACCACGTTGCTTGCCACAGCATTATTTTCTGTGAGTCTCTATCCTGAATGTTTTCAGGCAAATTCTGACTCGATTAAATAAAAGTGAAAGAAGACTAAATAGTGGCAAAATTATATGCAAATTAAAATGACTTTTCTTAATATAAAGTATTACACATTTGACCATATGCAGTTTTCCATTATAAGTCTGTCATCATTCATTTCTAAAACTGTCTTTTGAGGACTATTTGAACTCATTAATTGAGTCTACAGTACTGTATCTATTCTGAAACTCATTTATTTGAATAACTGATGATTTATAAAGAATAATTTGTATTTTAACAGAATGGGTGGTTTCTCTGGAGTTCTAATGTTTTATTTTACAATATAAATATTAAGAGTAGGAGTTACTTCTCTATGTAAACTGAAATTCTCTTGCATATTGTCTTTTTTTTTTTTAATTACATCCATATTATCACGTAATTGGAAAGGAACATATCTGATAATTCTTAGGTTAACTACTATTTCTATTTTCTAGTTTTTAATTGTAATAAAGAATTAAAAATATTTTAATGTGACCTCTAAAAGCTGGTAATTTATATTTTAAAAACAGATGTAGAAACAATCAATTATGTTCTTCATGAAAAATCAATAACCTTTTATTAGAAAAAAATGACAACTTACAGTGTTTAAGATGAATAACAAAGTGTCATGAAAGGTGCAATTTCTTTAATTTTTCCTTAATTTCTTTTAGGAAGAAGTCAGTGAATGCCATGGGCAAATTTAAATTTAGGAGCTCACTCACTGAAAATGTGAAAGGTAATTCAAGATTACAGTGAAGTTCCTATAAACATTTGACCAAACAACCTCTGTGAGTGACAGTTCTAATAATAGTTTTCAAAAAAAATTGTTCAAGGAAATGACATCTCCTTGTGTAAGAAGTTTGTATAATAGTCAAGTCAATTTTTCAAGCTAGAACTTTCATGCTTAGTTTCAAACAGTGGAAATATTTTGCTGCTCAGAAGAAAGAGTGCTGTTTACTGGATTTCTCAGCACAAAATTATAACCTGTAATAGCAATGCAACCTTGCAAATAATTACAACAGATTTTAATATGATTTTGTTGGACTAGACTTTACGGAGGTTGTGGGCAGTTTTAGTTGGTTTAGAACAAGGTCCATGAAACATTTGCAGTTCATTTGTTGCTTAGTAACATGCCATGCTGTTGCAAATCTCCCTCTGAACCAGTTCACTATTCAGCTGTGATGCTGCAAGCAGGAAGGGAAGAGCAACGCTTTTCCAATCAGATTTCTGTGATATATTCTTTTTTTTTTTTTTCACTAAACAGTCACAATCAAAGATCCAAAATTAGGAGGGAATATTGCACTAATTCCCGGGGAAGGAAATGACTTAAAATGATTAGTAGGAAAAAATATCTTCTTCAAGGAAACAGCATGTTTTATAAAAACAAGGAAGGATGGAACTGTGTATTTTAATTTTTATCATAAATATATTGCCTGTAATATACGTAGACTCATTAATTCATTGGAATTTCTCCAGTGCTAAATCTAGTCCTCTTCAAGTTGCATGAGAACACTTACTGCTTTAAATAAAGCTGTGAAGTATTTAGCCAAGTTCAGAGATCTCTACAAGTTTTGTATGTAAGTCACTGTGGATAAAACGTAATGAACTTTAAACTATTTTTGACGGGTATGTTGTTTCTTTTACTGCTAATATTTGATGAACTTCTGTGCAAGAAATAGTGTATTCACTCCCATGCCACATTATGCTCATATCTAGTAGTACGTAAGTTCATATATGTGTGTATGTGTCTTCATGTATAATCAGCCAGTCAGAGGTACAATAATTCCACGAAGGAAAGGAGATAATACTGCTTATCCCCGAAGTGTAACTACCAGAGTTTTGGAAGATCGAAGTATGTCAGCAGTGGCATTTTACGTTAGAAAGTATCTAGATGAGGAATGATAATTCAGTTTAACTTAAAAGCCCAGTCACTGTGCCATTATTTTCTGGAGATGGTCAAAGACACGACAAAATCAATGAGGAGTGCTGGGCTGGGAAGGGAGAGGTATAGGGGCGATCTATTTAAGACTCAGTGGTGAGAAAAGTGCTATAGGGCTAATCTCGTTTTTATATGTGACACTGATGAACCTGTGGTTTTGTCTATCACAGCAGATATCATAATAATTTTTAATGTCCTCTCTAACCCTTCTGAAAGAGAACTGAGATGTGGTCAAAATGGAAATATAATTCACTTTGAAAGGTGAAAAACTAATGAAATAACTGTATCTATGCCCTAAGAAAGTAGGATAAAACACTGCTTTCACCTCTACAAAGAGGTCCTCAAGACACCTCTACTGTCTCCTTCACTGGAGGGCTAAGAATGAAAAACTTACTTCAGGGCTGACAAACTTACTAATAGAATGTGTGTTTGGATAAGAAATGAAAACAGATTCCTTGCCTTTCATGAACCTAAGAATATAAGTGTTAATGAAAATACCGATTTCCAAGAAGCGTGAGCTGTTAAATGAAAATATTATATTAAATATTAAAAATATTTATATTAAAATATTTCATTAGTATTTTAAACATTTTATTTTGTATAAGTCGTTTTCGCTAAACTTAATCCTACACTCATTTATTTTTCTTTCGGCTTATGATTGCTAAAGTTAGACTTGGATTTGCAAAGTCTTTAAGAAGTAGAAAAGCAGTAATTCCTTGGTGTCTTGTGACTGAAAAATTGCTTATTTGAAGTGTGTCCAGTCAAGAAATCTGCTATTTTTAAAGATAAATATCCCATTTGTGACTTACGGTAAAGGCTTCAGATCTAATTCTGACCTGACCTGGAACAACTCTCTTGCTGGCTGAAGGTCTAAATTCAATCTTGTTTCAGTGTCAGCTGTAGCAGTAGTTCTATGTCTGCATTATCCTTGAAGCGAATGGATATTGGAGCATATATTAATGAACTAACCCAAGAATAAAAGGAAGAAATTCCAGGTGTAAGTCAGTTATTAATAAAATGATAACAGATAAGTTGGCACAGATTATACAATGTCCTGTCCAAGATGACAAAAAACAAATATTTAAATTGCAATAAAACTACTTTGATATCACCCTTAATATGATTACAGTTTATGAAAAACATCTGGAAAAATAAGTGGTAATTGAAAATATGATTCTGTAATATTTCTCTTCTAGATAAATTCAGAGAGATGGAATGTAGTTTTTTTGTTCTGTTTTAGAAGAACTGGAAATCAGTTTTTGAGGAGTAAAACATTTCTGTTAGGTAAGTAGATCCTGAGCTTTTCTACAAATACATGCAAGGCATTACGTGTCTGGGAACTTTATAATCTACTGATAATATTTGATGTTTTCTTTATACACAGAAAGCAGATTCTAGAGAATTGCTGGTCAAATAGTTTTCACTGAAACACTGTGTAAGTCAAAGCTTTTCTGTGCTAGGAGGTTATACAGTTTTATTTTTCCTAGGCTTGAAGCTCAAAGACTGTTTTATATTGACACAGTTATTTTCTGTTCCACTTTGGAAAGATGTCTTACCAGTACGTATCTGTTTTTACAGGGACAGTGCTAAGACCTTTACTACTGTAACAAATTCAAGGAATAAGAACACTAAAAGCAAACTTGTAGTGTGAGCAAACATTTTTTATGTTAAAAATTTCAAGGACATATAACTTTTATGATGCTTGAGAAAGTATTAATGCATAATTTGTCCCACTAATAATGATCTGTTTAGAGGATATGTCTGAAGGATAGACTTTAAATAAAACAGAGTAAAACTTAGATATTGTGGCATTAAATTAATTCCTTCTCTTACAAATGTGTACTTAAGCAGCAAAATATTTACTTCAAGTTCCTTAAGATTGTGTTCTATTCTGGATGGAAAGAAAAACTTGTTTCATGACAGTTTAAAGCTCCATCAAGAACCTGAAGAACAACATTAAAGTTACCTTAAGTTTTACCTGAGAAATCATTTTCAGTCAATGCTGTGTTTGACATGGATTGAAAAATCTAGGAATCCAAAAAAAAAAAATCTTGGCTTCATAGAACATGACATTTCTAAGGTAGCACATCAGTGGCTTAAAATGTAATTTTGGACATTCTCACATACAGCATGAAAGACAGGAATATTCTCCCTCTGTCACAGAATCACAGAATTGAAGGGGTTGGAAGAGACCTCCATAGATCATTGAGTCCAACCCCCCAGCTAAAGCAGGCTCACTAGATCAGGTTGCAAAGGTAGGTGTACAGGTGGGTCTTGAATGTCTCCAGAAAAAGAGATTCCACAATCACTCTGGGCAACCTGTGTCAGTGCTCCATCACCCTCACTGTGAAGAAGTTCCTATGCACACTGCTGAGAAGAGTCCAGCCTCATCACTTTGCCTCCCACTTCTTAGATGTTTATAGACGTGGATCAGATCCCCTCTGAGTCTTCATTTTTCAAGACTGAACAGACTCAGGTCTCTCAGCCTGTTTTTATCTGTAACATTAGAATAGGCTCATTCTTTGCAGGCACTGAATTCTTCTGCAAAGTGAACACACGAGTTCAGAGTGTTTGAGAATACACCCGTTGGGAAGGGGTAAATTCTACTAGTTTACCTGCTGGTAATTATCCAGTTTCTTAATCAGACTTGGATTAAGGCAGTGGAAAAATGGAAGAATAACAGGAAAGAATACTCAAAGGAATATAAGAGTTTCTGTCTCCTATTATTCTCTTTCTTTTTGGCTCTGAGTCTTTTGATCAGAAAAACTTTTAGCTTGTTACAGATAAGGCAGTTTATCTCCATATGACAGCAGATTTCCAGAGCATTTCGGATCAGACATAGTAGAGCAGCCCAGGTACTTTTTATTTCTTATTTTAGATTCAAAGATAATTTCTCTACAAGAACTTTAGGGAAAAGGTTGCTACTTCAAAACAGTTTTGTCAGCAGCCAAAGCTACTTCAGAGCTCTGTGGAAGTGCAGATGTTCAATTTTGGCGTCTTCTAGTTTTGTATTTGTAATACAATGTGTTGAGATGACTCATTCAGAATAAGGGGGTCTCTAAAGGGGCTGACTCAGGTACGTGACATGAATTGTTTATCAGAAAATGGGTGGACTGTTTTTTGCAGTTCCTAGGTGATAGGAGAGAAAGGTAAAAAGGAAGAACTGAAAACTAATTCAGAAAGCTGACTCTCTAGAAAACTTTCCTTGCCGTTAGATTTGCAGCTCTATGCCCAGAATGACTATAACGCAGCAGCCCTTTTTGTCTGAGTGGAGTCTCAACCTAATATGTTATTTTTCTTTCTTAAAGTAACATATGTAAGTTTATTCTACAGAAAACCTATTCATTCACTTATGATTCCTTAACGGAAACAACAGTAACCAGTTTTCTTCACTCATCGTTGTGATTAGTCTTCACGCTTCTTTAGAAGCCTTGATCCAAAGTCTTCCAAGCAGTCAACCTGCATCTGTTCTGGGATTCTTAAGTCCTTTCGCTTTCCTTATGCTTGTTCACCTGTCTGCCTCATGCTCTTGCATCATAGTCTTGACAGGCTATGGCTTCTCATCAGCCCACAAGGTGAACAGACTCAACCAAGAAGAGTTTGTCTTAACCGTGCCAGGATAATTTCTTACCTTCTATGGCTGGTGTCAGTGACAGTGCCAGGAGAAGTGTCAGACTGGGAACTTGAGATTAAGTTTGGAGGCAGAAATCTTTAGTGGGAACTATTTAATTTGTAATGGTTTAGTTGTTGAGGCACAGAGAAAAACTGCTGAACAATGTCCAGAGGAAATTATGTAAAAGAGCAATCCTCGTGGTGGTGAACGTTTAATTACTTCATGCCATTAGGAAACAGAGAAGAGGCTGAACCTGTTTCCTTTAAAATTTTCTGAGTGTCGCCATCCTTCTTCATCCTTCTCTTCCTTAGTGAATGGTTAATATCAACAAACATAGCTGAATGTCTGTGTCAGGCAGGGAGAAGCTTACACTGTACCAAAATCTTTAATGTTAGGAATCCAAGAACTTTTAAACTGTTGTCTCTGCTCTTTTGTTGATGTGTGGATGAGATTTTATCATGTAATATGACAAGAATGACTCAAGAAATAGAATTCATTCCGTGACATTATGCATATCTTCTAGTCTAAGAGTTAAGGGACATTGCTATGCGACAGCATTTGGTATTGCTTCTGTGCCTCACTGGAGAGATCTGTTTCTGTGCCTATGTTCTCCTCTCTGAATTTTAAACATGCAAAAATTAACCTTTCATCTGGATTTACTCTTTGCCAAGAACTGTTTTAATAGACAAATAGTGGGTTCTATGTTAATGAATACTAAGGACTGCAAACACATAAAGAAATTAGGTTTAATTAGTGCTCTGTGCAAGTGTGTAAAAGATACAACATAAAAAAATAATTTATCTACAAATAGCCTAGTGGTGACCACATCTTGTATCTGTTTGTTCAGGGAAGGCTAAGAGCGTATCACTGTACATTGTAAGGCAGAGAGTATGCAGATTCATCTAGGTCATCCCAGGACAGATAGTTCTGGATACTCTCAAAACAGATGCAGAAAGCACTGTATTTTACTAAGTCAAATACTTAAGTATGGATTTATTTTTCCTCTCAGACGATAGTAGGCTGCAAACAGTTCTGGGAAAGAGCATGGATGAGCTCGTCATTAACTGTGCTTGTCACCAGTACTGACCCAGGCAACACTATGGAACTCTGAGTGTAGCAGAGAAGGGTGTGAAAAGAGGGCATGGTGATGTTTTAACTCAATTTCAGGAAAGCAAACAGCCATGATGGCTTAAACAGTCCTTATCTCCTAGTAATCCACCTTCCTCCTCAGCACTGCCTACAGATATTTTGGAAGGATCAGGGTAAGAAAATTTGTGTATGTGACTTCCTCATTGTAATTTGGTCTGCTGTACTGTTGTGATCCTAGCCTTGTTGGTGGCTGAAGATCAGATGTCAACTGGGAATGCATTCTCTTCTTTTTCTGCTGCTGTTATTACAGCAGTATTTGGCAGAAAGATATGGTGGAAAGATAGAAGAGTAACCTCCTAAGTTGTCTTGGCTAAATTCACAAGATTCAGTTGTCAGAACTTTCTGTGACTGATTATTAATACAATATAGGGCTTGAGATCACTCAAATTCAAATTATTCTGCCAAGTACGTCCAGCTGATTATTTTTCCATCTATTTCCTTTCCAGACAGTCACCAATTGTTTAAACAAGATAAAAAATGTTTAGGATTCTGAACTAATTAATTTGAACAGTTTAAATCAAAACTCTGGGGGTTGGGGGCAAAAAGGAGGAGTCAAGCTTGCTCATTTCTCATAGATTATCCTAATAATTCTATTGTTTTATTTTGGAGACTGTCAAATTTAAGAATTCCTTCAGCAGACAATTTGATGGGAACAGAACAGAGGTCTCTTTTTGTGATTGCATGTCTAAAGTAATAAGTAAGCAGAGACAGAAATCACAAAGTAAATAAATAAATAACTTTACCAAGAATTAAAATACTGCAGTAGAAGAGGGAGAACCAGAAGCAGCCAGTGAAAATGACAACAAGGCAGAGAAGAATTTCTAAAGCTTGCACCAAGGAAAAAGTTCTTACGTTTAGAGCCTGCTGTGCCTATTCATACATCCTAATATGGAAAAGATGCTAAGAAGAGGAAGGAAATAAATGTGGGTGCAAGAGAAGTCAAGAGAGTAGATGTTTCTCTGAGGTAAACTCTAAAGTAAGAAAAGGACATTTCAAGGTGAGAAGGGGGGAGGGAGGGGGAGAGAAAATAAAATACATCCCAGATAATGCTGGGGAAGTAAGGTGGGTCTGTCCAAGGCAATAGAGATGCAAGTGCTGCCAAGTGTTGCTCAGTCAGGCTGGGGAGATCTGTGGGGATGAGAGATTTCCTGCTGGAGACAGGCTGCATGCAGGATTTCAGCCTCAGATACTTGGAAGGCCTAAATATTTATATAGGTATTTACAGGTATATGTTATTGTTTCTGAAAAATATTAAATTGCAACATTGAGAGTTGTTACAATTCAGTGAAACTCAATTTCAGCTTTACAAATAGAAGTTAAGAAGTTAGAACTGTTGAACAAACAGTAGAAGTTCAGAAATGACCCCTCATTGACCTTCTATCCACTCATCAGAGGTGGTGATAAAATACAAAACTATGTGAAGGAGTTGGGCTCCAGACAGAATTATTTCAGATGAGTAAGTAGGGGAAGATATTTTTCACTATATTTAATAGGAGAATTTCAAAGCAGAGAAGTTTGTAGATTACAAACAACAACTGAACTACATCCGACCCTAAAGTTGATAAGCGGTATCATCTGAATTTTAATCCAGATAAATCCAGATCCAAAAAAATTAGAACAGAGTTTTCAGCAGTTCAAAGTATTAGATAATAAAACTGTGGTTACTGTGCTGCAAGTACTGTAACATTTGCAAGTGCACCCCTCCTGTGGTCCAGGATGTTTCCAACTGCACAAGGTAGCATTTGTTTACTTAATATATTATATAAAAAAGAGAACATTTGCTAATGCAAAGGAACAGATTCACCCTATTCTTCAGTGTTTTCCTGTTATTTTATTTCTTTCAGTAACTTTTCTTCTTCTTTCATTTATTTCTTTTCATCTCTAAAATTGATTCAGCCCATGCTGGAAATTTTACAGAGTGCTCTGCCATTTGTTTTTGCAAGTGATTATATGAACCAGTCAACTTTGGCAGAGAAAACATGAATGTTTAAAAAAAGAATGCTTTGGAGCACTGCAGTTCATCTAAAGTGTTTGCCTGGAACTTACTAGAAATAAAAATGTGATCCAGAATTTTTACAATCAGAAATCTGTGGAATTTGTCAAACACTTCTGCCAAGTGAATGTGACTGCAGTCCAATAAGGTTAGAGCAGCATACATGAAAATCAGAACAAAACAAAACATGAAGGAAAGCAGTACTAGTATTAATATCTTTATGCAGTTTTGTTCCTAGAATTAACCCAGTGTGAATGCAAATAAAAGGCAAACTGCTAATTTTCAGTCAGGGAGGAATTGACTCTCAGCACTTGAACAGTAAGTATCTAATATGGTCCTGGACTAATATGGTCCTGATTGTTCCTTATTTCAGAAAAGCTAAGGGCTGCATCCACTCATCCTTTACTGTACTACCACATACTAGATCTTGAATTTGCTAGAGATGAGAGGATGACAGATCATTTGGTGCACTAACACCAATTAAATGAAAATTTATCCCATCTCTGTATCATGTGTGTTTTATACCTACAACCTGCATATACAAAAACCAAAAGAGGGTTGCAGAAGTTGTTGGTTTCCTGAGTGATTGCTCTATTTAATTATCTCTGTGATTGCACTCCTAAAATATTTATAAGTGTGTTAAATATTAAAATTTGGGAGTTTGAGATGTTCATATCTTAACATGATTCAAAAATAGTAAATTTCCTATAAGTATTAAATTCAGGACCCTTAGCCAAGTGAAGATACAGTTGCTAGATTTAGTTATAAAATTTATTTCTCGTAAAGTCAACTACCAAATTTAACCTGAATTTTAATAAGATTTTTAGTGATTTTACACTTGTCTTCTTCCACATGGCAGAGTAAAGAAAGCATCAGATAATTTGCCAGTCTATAATTAATGACTTCAAGAAAAGATAACTTGGAAAATTAAACATGCATCCTTAATCCTGATTTTCTTAATTATTCACTACTTTTTTTTTTTTTTTTTTGCAATTTATTTGTATTCTTCCATTGCACATTCCAATATGCGTGCATGGGACAGGTATTTATAGCTGGTCTGTTTCACTCCAGAATGTAAGTATTCCATTCAGCCTATAGGAGGAACCATTGGAGATACAATCACAAGACAGCAAAACAAAAACAGTTTTGTCATTTCAAATGACAGATAATGAGGAAGTTGTTGAAAATGAATAGTGCCGTGTTTTGGTACAGAAATGTTTGTCAAGGTGTATTATTCAAGTTATTTTTTCAGCACTTAATATGTGTAGAGTATTATGAATGAAGTGCAGATTACTGCCAGACAATCAGAAGAATGAAAAATATATTTAAGTAACACCATGTGTAAATAAAGATTGTAATTTGCTCCAAAATATATACTGATAATACCAGGAACATTTGTTCTTGTATTGCTCACTGTATCCAATGTCATTTAAATATGGATGAGATGTCTTTTCTGTTGATATGCATACATACTTCAGAGCTGCCTCAGGGATTGACACTTAGCAAAAAATGGAGTCAAAGAACTGTAAATTCCAAAGAGCTATTCATCTATAAGAATCTTTTTACAGTTGCAGACATCACAATTAAAATATTCTTGAAGGAAAGTGTGCATGACTGTCAGGTTAGCCAAATGTAATATTCATTTGTTTTTCCAAAACTGTAGCCATATCGGGTATGACAGTCATTATGTACTGCTACTGGTACTAAGGTGTTAGCTTATCATCTTTAGGAGCTGCACAATACATCAGTCTAACTAGTTTAAAAGTAGCCCTTTTAACATGGGTTTTTACTAGCATGTTGATAGGATGAAAATTCATACATGAACTTAGCTGAACTTAGTCATAAAGAACACCTAGAGACAGTAGCAGATGGATCATATATATGTATGTGTGTATGAAATACCATAATAAGTTTCAATGTACTTAAATGTGCAGGAGATATTCATCATTAAAAAACAATTTTTGGACCTAGAAGCTAGTAATAGATGGAGTTAATTTGAGGAATTTGTATTCAAGTTTAAATTATTAAATGTACTAATTGTCCACCTAGTAGCTGATCTGTATTGGAAACTTTAGGGAAATAATTGTTCCACCTATGTCAATTCTAAACTAATTGCTGTGCTGATTCTGTCAGTTCATAATTCTCATCAACAAAAAAGCTCACTCCTTTTCTGTCATCCTTTCTTGGAGGCAAGAATTTTTTTTACTTGATATCTACCACTACAGAGCTGAGTAGGAGGACAGAATCACTAGATCACATAAACTTTCCTTTTTTTCTTTTTTTTAAATCTTTTTTCTTGGTCTGGAACCTTTAATCACAAGAGAAATTGTGAGATAGTGTTAATATTAGGACAACCTCAGATGAGTACTTTGTACTCACTATGCATTTCATTTTCAAAGAAAATTAAACCTGATTTTAACACTGCATTGATAGCAATGTTTTCCTGGAAAGTCTTTCAGTTTTTCCTCTGTCTGGATGGGCTAAGGTAACTACCTTGTTGACTACTTCTATCTCATTTCAAGTAATGTCACTAGTAGCAACTGCATACGTTGTGTCAACAAACGGCTCAGAAAAGGAAATAGTTATATAACATGCAAATGACCCTGCAGGAGTAGTAAAGCGGCAGTGAGCATGACTCTATGAATTAAGCAAGTAAAACAACAAGACTTGTGTGAGATTATGTCATAGCCTTTGGGTTTTGTGTGCACTCTTTGAATCCTAGGAATGTCTTCACTGTTTTGTCATAGATATCAAAGGTAAATTTGAAGAAAGGAATTGCTCCTTCAAGACAGAAAGAGTCAATTGCTGTCACAGAGATCACTGAACACCATCTGTGAGCATTTTATTTGCCAGGCGTGCTTCAAAGGTTTTCTGCATTACGAAGTGATGAGAATGCTTCACAGATGGGGACACTGGTGGGGTTTAAGGACTGATTCATCAGCTTTCCATGGTTTGGAGGTCTGACTGTAAAGGTGCAGTACAAAATAGAGGTCCAGATCACAGGAGTGTGATGATCCTAAAATGCTATACTGTTATTTGTACTTACTTTTATCTGAGTAACCTGGGGAAAATATTTGTTCTTCCTCAAAAACTGAATGTATGATTTAGCACAGTGAAGTACAAATAAATCTGAAAATCAGTTGTGCATATAAATCCTATAAAGCAAGAGTTTGCATAAATTCACAAGGAATATTTTACTTAAGGCATTATATGGCATAATGACTATTTTTCTTTCCAAGAGTTAGGGAAAGATCTGGAGAGAAACTTTCTTTGCATTCAGTTCTGGTTAGCAAGGGACAGCTTACACTAAACTATATACAATGACAACAGGGCTTAAATGTTGAAGGAAAATCAAAGTTGCATCAATTTTTCTCTGGTACGCTTTTTTCATTTCTACTGACACCAAAACCTTTGTGCCTTGAACTGCAGAAGGGTGAATTCAGGTCTTGTAATGCAGGCAGGATCCAGTGTATATTGAAAAAAAAACAAAAAACCAACCATAATCGTCTGTGGTAAATCCACAATTACATAATCCATAACAACTTGGATTTAGCTCAGAGAAGTTATAAACTGGAGTGTCAGAGAGTATTACCTCATGCTAGCATCTTTGTAACTCCAGCAACTGAGTTCTGAGATTTGAAACACTAAGATCAAGCAGAAAACTTCTGCATCTGCAGTGACGATGCTGCTAAGCCACAGAACAAAAACTTTCCTCAGCTTGCTTTCCATGAGCTTAATTTTTTCCATACAAATCCTCACAGAACAGTTGTGATAACTCTAAAATGTAATTTTTCTCTTTACAGCAAATGTGAATTGTGAATCATAAAGAAGGAAATGTATGAGAGCAGCTATGAAGAAAATAGCCACTATTTTATTTTGTTGACCCATCACATCAGAGGAGGATGACAGTGGTTTGTCAGTAGATGCTGAACCTTCCTGCCAATATCCTGTAATATTTTGTCACTGCGTGACAGATGGCAGCAGGAGGACAGTCTGACAAAATGACATCTGACATGGAAGTGCATATGCAGCGAAGGTATGGAATTGAATTCTTCCATGTAGAAAAAATTGCACCTATTGACATTCAGTGACACTTAGAATGCTTCTGAAGACTTTAGAGTGAATGTGAGCACAGTGAGATGGTGTGTGATGCGTTTCAGCGGTAGTGACAGTGGGTCACCTCCACTGGTGCAGATTTTTCAAGAGTGGCATGCAGTCTTGTTCCTCACCTACAAAAATGCATAACTACTGATGGTGACTATGTTCGAAAAGACAGTGTTTTGTAACTGAGACTTTGCTCTATCAATTAGTGTTATTGTGCTCTTTGTGTCTGCTGTAATTACTAAAGAATTAAATAAGAGGCATTATTTTCAGAGCAAACAGTTTATACACAGTTTTAGAAGCATAACTTTTCATATTGCTGCTTTTTAGTGTTTTTTTTTTCATTCCTAAATGCCTGTGCAGCAAAATTTTAAATCATTTTGATCCAGGGTAAGTGGAATCATGCCTGGAGACTAAGCAGACATTTCAGCTACTACAGAACGCAGCTTCTTCCTTAATTAGAGGTGATCTTTCTAAAAGAAGCACAACTTTTTGATGGTTGCTGGTTTTTATTTAATTTTCTGATTCCTTGTAAAGTTTTCCAGTATTTGATCCCAGAATTTAGGAAGCTGAGATTTAAAATATAAATTATAGTCTTTTCTTTTAATATGTTCTCTGAGAGCCTTAAGGATTAAGGATTAATTGGCTCTTTTTTTTTTTTCAAATATTTCTACAAGTAATGCCCATTTTAAGTCTTGAAAATTGAGCCAGCCACTGAATCTTTTCCTTTCAGCATCTGTGGTTTCAAGAACAACAAAAAATAACTGAAGAGAAAAACTGAAAGAACTCAGTGAAGCTGTTTTTGCAGATGTTGAGTGTAGCTTCATGAATGTGGCTGTTAATATCCTTATTGAGCTTACAAAAAAAAAACAGGTTAGAGAACAATTTTAGCAGGGAAATTCTTGCAGAGGAATCTGCCGAACAAAGAGATCTTTGCGTTTTCCACTTGACTGTACCTTAATTCCTCAATATTGAGGAGACACAGACCTGTTAGGGCGCCCCCAGAGGTGGGCCACAAAAGTGATCCAAGAGATGGAATAAAATGAAATAACTCTCCTATGAGGACAGGCTGAGAGAGCTCGGGCTGTTCAGCCTGAAGAATAGAAGGCTTCATGGTGGCCTGATAATGGCCTTTCAATTTCTAAAGGGCACCTACAGAAAATAAGGGGACAGACTCTTAATCAGGGTCTGTGGTGATAGAAAAAGGGGAAATGGTTTCAAGCTCAGAGAGGGTAGATTTAGATTAGATTGAAGGAAAAAGTCTTTACTGAGAGGGTGGTGAGGCACTGAAACAGGTTGCCCAGAGATGTGGTGGATGCCCCGTCCCTGGAGACTTTCAAGGTGAGATTGGACAACCTGATTTGCTTGTGCATGTCCCTGTTTGTTGCAGGGGTGACGGACTAGATGACCTTTAATGGTCCCTTCCAACTCTAAGGTTTCTAAGATTCTGTGATTTAAAGTAACAAGTGAACAAACCCTGAAGTATTAAAATGAGATAAATGTAAGAATAGAAAATATAAAAGAAGATTGTACTTTAAGAAAATGTATTTACATATATTTTGCCCTTATTTATTGGTATGTGCCTTCTTTTATACTTGTGGAGAAAGAACAGAGAAAGGACAATGAAACTTTGAAAGCCATTTGAGCCACTTAAATTTTCACTTCTATGGGATTTTTTTGAAATCACATATAATCTTTGTTCAAAAGCAAATGGTGTACAACTTTTCCTTAAAATGATATAGCCGCTATCACACAGGAGACAAATACCCTTGTGTTAGGGTTGTGTAGTCCAAAGTGGAAGAGGCATCTGCCATGGCTGAGGTACTTTCCCTTCACTAAAAATCTGTGCCAACTCCAGGTGTTTTCTTGATAAACTTTTAACAACCATTCTAATAAGATGGAAACAGTGATTTGTATACATATATATATATATAAAACTTAAATGTACCTTCTTGTTGTGGTAGCTCTGCCATAGCTGCAGCTGTTTTTATGAATAACAAGTTCTCCCTGGATTGCTTGTTGAGAAGAAGAGAATATGTTTTTACATTTGTTGTTTCTCTGTTTAAATGTCATATTTAGTGTCTCAGAGTTCTGGAAAAAAAGATTTTGGGACACCAATTCTGTAGATAATTTTTGAAAGATTGCTCACAGTATGCTGACAGAAGGTCATTAAACAACCCTGTGTAAAGCTCCTTTTCTTAGTAATCCAGACGTCTCTGGAGCAGGTTTCTCTCTCAGCACCCTATGACCAGAAAATTTCTTACAGTTCTGCACCCTGGAGCTTTTATGCTTCCTAAGGGAACTACTGTTTTGTTTCTCCCACAGGCATCATCCTATCTGCGGTCCTGCTGCAGTCTGACTTACTGACTACTGCTTTCTATTCATTTAGTCAGTCCTTTCACCAACCTTCCAATTAAATGTCAAGCAATGTTTCTTACACTTCCACTGGAATGATTGCTTGTTCTCTTTTACTTAAGAAGACTACCTTGTTCGATGTAATAGATTACTACCTTGTTTTATCAGTTTTTCTATTTTTTTTAGTGAGTGGATTGTTCTTCATTCATTATTGCTAGCACTTGACCAATTTCTGCTACTCCAAATAAGCATGTGAAAATACAGATTGATAATTTCTTCTCTGAAACAAAAATAACTATAAAAAAGTCAAAAATTGTTATTTTCTTCTTTTTGAAGAAAGATCACAAGATAAGGCATTTAGTTTAATATAAAGTGTTCCATTTAACTTGAAAATCAAAGTAAATGTGTCTTGATTTGTCAGCCTTCTAAAAGAAGATAGGGTTATAGTTCTTCTTTGTTCTAAAAACTTCACGAGTCACCCTGTGACACATTGTGCACAGTACTATGGTGAAGATAATTTTGGTTTGTACTGCAGCAAATATTTTTAGACTGTGTGTATATAAGTATGTTTGTATACAAATGTCTATATCTATCTATGTGCATGCATGTATACATATGTCTATATTTATGCATGGTCATGTACATAGATATAGCACTGCATATAAGTAATTTTAAGTTCATATGTCTTTAAGTGCCATTTCATGCTTATTCATGTGAAGGCAGAGTAGGAAGGTTCAGTATGCTTCTTTCCCCAGAGCAGAATCTCTGTCAGCTCAGGGATACCATCCAAAGCCTTTCTAATTTGGGAAGTGTAGGAGCTGACACCTACACTCTCACTGAGTGCTTTGACAAAGGATCCTTTGTAAGAGTGGAAGAGTCATTCTTCTGCTTTAGAATGTCAGTAAAAATATTTTCAAATAATGTAATATATTGAGCTGAATTTGTTTGCCAATGCTTAGCCCAGTACTTCTGCGCTGAAGCATATCCTCAGCTACTTAAGGAAGAAGTAGGAAGAGCCACCATATTCATTTATTTATTATTGAACCTTATTCATATTAACTATTGCACATTTTAGGAGCAATACACTCCATATGTCCTCACCAACGAAGCTCACACCATTTCTCCTTATTGTGACTATTCCTGTCTGAGTTTCAAGGATCTTTTCCGATAGATAAATCTTAGGTCCATTATTTTATCTGCACTTTCCCTGTTGTCCATGTTGTTTCTGACTTCAAAACATCACCCCTCTCAATTTTCCTTCTGACTTGTTTTCAGTGGTTTCTTCCTCCCTTTATCTTTAAAGATTTGAGAGCTCTTTCTTAACTGCTCATTTTATCTCCTTCTAAAATGATTCATGAAACATTGGGATGATTATTTTTAATGTACCAAATGCAGAAAGATTTGTTTAACTATGAAGATCCTTATGTACACTGATAGTATTTAGATATTATTGTAATATTTAGCTATTTTTGTACTACTCTTTCAATGCTTTTTATTCTCTTTAGATACAGAATCCTTAGTCTTGCATGTATAATTATTTTAAGTGTCTCTCATGTAGTGAGAACTAACAGAATGGCATTTGTAGTTCAGAACCATTGAACCTGTGTAATTCAGCTCAGTTTACCACTGTTGTTCGATGAAAACATTGAGTAGACTGAGAAATCCAAAAATCAGGGTTTACACTAATGTCTACAGATGTCACTCAACTTACAATACTCCTGTAAATGTTTATATAACTTTGGTAACAAATGGTTCTGAAAAAAAGCGGTACTTACAATGTGTTAGTTTGCTGACAAACTGGTGAATTTATGGAGAAAACTGACTAAAATATTATCACCTTGGAGAAGAAACTGACTGTTGTTATATTAGATACACAAACACCATGAAAACAGTATTTGTTTGGAATGAGATTACTAGACTGATGCAGGAGACAGTCATGTATTTGAGACAGTGAATTATAGCAGAAGCACTGCAAGGTTACCAGAGGTACAATGCCTAATAGATTTCCTGAAAAATCACACCAGATCTGTTTGCTCTGAGGATGGTACTCTGTGATCTGAAAGGCCTGGGTTCCATTTCTGTCTCTGCTATATTTCCAAACTGTAAAAGAGTTCTTAAAACAGTTCTTTGAGAACTGCAAAATTAACAGAATTAGTATGTTATCTGGATATGACAACTCTCATATACCATATGCACCACAACACATGTGAATGACCAAGCAAATTGCTAAATCTGTTATCTGTTATTATGTTCCAGAGTTGCAGTTTTAAATCCTCATTAAATTTTAGTCTTCTGCTCTCAAAAGCACCTAAAAGGTAGCTATGGAATTTCTCAGGAAAATCCATCCAAATGGAGCAGAGTCGGTGCTATGTTATGGACATCTGTTGTACTTCATATCAGGAATTTTATATTATGCAGTAGTCAAAAAATTCCTATGATCATGTCCAGAAATTGTCAATGAGCCATAAAATCTTCCAGTGCAGAATTTCAAGCTTCCCACTTAAAACATGTGAAAAATGCCAGATAACTAAAGAGATGAATTTGAACACATCTTGACCATGGCATTAACAGTTTAGAAAAGAAAATTACTAGTAGCATGCCAACACCATGCTGGTATTTTCAGCAAGACTTAGCAACTTTGTTGGAATGCTCCCCACATTGCCTTCTAGAAGGTACTTCAAAAAATTCATTTTTTTAAAATGTGTGGAATTTACATTTGTAATTCCTAGAGAAAATAATTTAAGGAAACACAGTGGAAAGAAAAATTCATAGCTACTGTTCTTAAATTCCTTGTTTTCTGTAAAAATTATTGGTGCTATTATGTAAACAGCTCTGTGAGATATCTCCTATTTCACTAATCACTTAGTAGAAGAATTGATTCTTCCAAACTATCAGTCTCCAGACCTTGATAGTTACAGTTCTGCATATAATTCCTAGAACCCCAATCATGAATGTACTATCAGTGTGCCTTTTATTCACATTAAATGACAAGATTATCATCTATCAGACTTCTGTTCTTTTTCCCTTAACTTAAATGTGTCTCTAATAGGATTTAAATGAGATCAATTGGAACAATGGCAGAATGAACGGCAGTTCAATAGAGTGCGAGAACTGGAGTTGATGTAATAAAAGATAATAAGACAGTTGACTTCTCCTCCCACCTGTGCACCAGAGTAAAAAGTGTGAAAGAGCCCTTGCTTCTACCTCTTCTGAGGACGCTAATCAAACTGTATAGAACTAAACGGAGTGAAAGCAAGTTGACAGTAATGCAGTGTGGGATCCTTTCTAAGCAGCAGCCTGGATTCTGTTCAACACATAATTTGGCCATATCCTATGGGGCAGGAGACAGAAGAGATCTCTGCATTTTCTTAGGAAAAAGAACAAAGATCTTGGCCTTATACTGTTTAGGCTTTCCAGCATTCCTTTAGCCTGATCCATGCCCTGTAAGAACACTGATAAGGACAGTATTCTATGCCATGCTTAGCTTTTTTGTCTTATAGATTTCTGTGTTTTCATATTTCTTGCTGCTTACCCTTTTCTTAAGAAAAATAATAACAATAACAAAAAAATCTGCTGTTACAAAGGTTTGATATGAGCTATTTTGCAGTATCAGAAGAAATGCTGTTATTTGGATATAAAAATTAAAATATAAAAATATATGTGACATAAATACAGTTATAGTTTGCAACTATAGTTTAATAGGAAATATCAATTACATATTCACAGATGAAGGGCGTGAAGTACAGCAAAGAGTCTGGAATTAGACACTATCATAGAAGTAAGAAGTGGAGGATTTTGTCCTTTGAACTTGCTCAAAATAATTTATTTAAAACCTCACCTGATATTTGTCGGAATATTTACTATTAGTAAACAGAGGAAATATTTTTCCTCCCAGTAGTCACTGAATTTTAACATGAAGCATTACTGTGTCAGAAAGCCTCCTTGCTGAGGAAAGTTGCTTTCATTTAGGTCCCAAGCAGAGACCTTGGAGTTCATAAACAAGGCACAAATTTTTTAACATCACATCCAATTTAATAACCTTTTTTTGGAGCAGATTCTGTAGTTTGGCCCATAGACAAATCACAGCAAAACTTACACTTTGCTACAGCACCTACTTTAAGTATTGTCTCAGACACTTCAGTATAATTATCTATGAAATTTTGAATCTAAGCCTGAAATGTAAAACTTAAAATATTTTAATGTTACTTAGACACCTAACTGCAGACTTGGGAAACAAAGAAGATGAAATCAAAATTTCAAAACAATCTTTCTTTTGTAAGCTCTGATGACCTGTTGCTTGTATTTTCACAAATGAAGATCCTATTGAACTTAAATATGTGCAACTGTAGGATTAATGTGTCCTAAATTGTATAGGTATAGAAAACTAGACAGGCAAGTGTACCTAGTGAATGCTGCTCTCTTTCAATAGTTAAAAATACATATTTTAACAGTCGTTTGTGCCAATTTTAGAACACCTTGAGTGGGCTCTGTGCAATAAATATCTTTCAGTGTATAAGTCAGAAAGGAAGCTATTGTGTTCTCACTGCTGACCTGTGAAGAATTATATCACATTAGATTAGCTCTCTTACCTAGAAGTCTGCTTGAAGTTCTAAACTCACCTTTTCTGCACTTTTAATTTACTGTAATGGCTTAATCCATCTACCTTAGATTTGAATAAATGAGCTGCTCAAGCAACTATTTTGAGCCCATTTCACTTTTTATTTATAGATTCCCCATTGAACAAGTTATAAGAATACTATTTTCCAGTTTCATTTCTTCAAATTAATGAAAATGTGGTTGTTCCAGCTTATTTTTACCATTAGAAAAATGTTTTCCAAAGTATAACACAGTAAAAAAATGTCATCCTTTTCTCTGAAACATTTCTCAGAGGGTAACATTCATTTTATTCACCCTAAAGAATATGTAATAGGACTTTTCAAAGTTTTGACAGTTTGGGAATTTATCCACAGTACATTATAAATGTCATTTTGCTCTGTGAATATCATCCCAGCATGCTCACCTTTAATTACAGCCTTCACTTGGAGGAAGAAATAGCATCAATACACAATGGGAGCAATGTTTCCAGAAAGGATTCCAGAATTTCTTTCTCTGATGGGGCTTTCAATTTGTTTGCTTTTATGCAGTGACCCTCTAAACTGAAACAGCCATATGGAGGATTATCCTGTGAGAAGATATGAAAACCTCCACAGCATCAGCACTAAGATATAAAACCTCAAAAACAAATTTGATTTTCCATGTGCCAAAGAATCTCTGTGTTCACTTCTGTTCTGAGTAATTGAACAAGATGATGAAACAAAAATCAGGATTTCTCATGGAATTACGTGCAGAATGAGGAAGAAAGCTCTTGATCATACAGGTATATATGAGAAGAATGCTCTAAAAAAATGTGCAATAAACACATCATACCACAGCTACAGCTGTATAGAGAAACCTCAACGTTTCTGGTAGGCTGATTAAATTTAAAATGAAATATATAAAATTAAGATACATATTTTAATAATTATATGGATATATACAAGAGCTGCTCTGAAAGTAATGCTTCACATTTTATGATGTTTGTCCACAACATCAAAGGTTGATAATGGTGGTATGGCAGTAGAGGCTGAACTTTCCCACCAGTATTACAAGTTGTTGCCATGCAACAGGTTAGCAGCAGAGGGACAGTTTGACAAAATGGTGTCCAACATGGAAGTGTGTACAAAGCAAAATTGGGGAACTGAATTCCTCCATGTGGAAATAATTGCACCTGTTGACACTCATCAACAGGTGCTGAATGTTTATGGAGACCAAAGAGTTGATGTGAGCACAGTGAGGTGGTGGCATTTTGTTCACCTCTGCTCCTGCAGATTTTTATGAGAATAGTGTGCAGTTTCTTGTTCATTGCTGGTGAAAATGCACAGCTAGTGGTAATGACTATGTTGAAACAGATTTTTGTAGTTGAAAATTGGCTTTATCAAATAGCACTATGTTCTTTATATTTGTAGCTTCCATGGAAATAAGTAAGAGGCATTACTTTCTGAGGGACCTACATATATATATATATATACACAAATACCCTTTCCTCCCTTATTGTAGTAAAGAAGTGTACCTTTGTAGGCTAAATTCACAGTTTTGTGAATTTAGTGGATGTTTAACTGCTGTGTGAGGTTGAGAGTCTAAAGCTGACTGCTGTGTAGTACACCAAACGTATAACTGGAAAGACACTGATAACGCTATCAGGAAAACAATTCCATGGACCACTCAGTAATTAAAAAAGACTAATGGTTCTCAACATCAACTGCTATTCCTTCAGGAGAAAATGAAGGGAGACATCAACACTGCAACAGCTACTTTTCATCAACAATTGCTCATTTATAAAAATAATTAATATAGAATAATCATTTAATATAATCTGCAGTATCATCTTTCTACTTCTAACAGCTTAGACTAACACAGTTTCCAATTCTTACAGTAAAGCATTTATACTGATAATGTCTCAATTTGTAATTTCTGTACTAACAATCCAAACCAATGGTTATTCAGTGACCACTTTCCTTTCCAACATCTCAAAAATGGATTCATATTTAGATGTGTAAGAGCTGCCTTCTTGATCTCAAGCTGCTTTCTCAGAGAAGCTGGTAAGATTTATTACTGCCTTCAGGAGCTGAGAACTGGCTTTTACTTCATTCAAAGCTGTGTAAATCTTGGGATTTCGAACAGCTGAGTAAAAATATATAGCTTGCTGAGTGCAGAGTTTACTTATTTGAACTAGTTTTATTTATTTATTACATGTATTCCAGAATTTTCCAGATTATGTCTGTAATTGCAGCAATCACAACAGATCAATACTCCATCCCTCCTCTTTTCTATAGGAGAGGATTTCCTGTTAGCAGCTCTGTAGATGACTGACAAATGGCCCTTTTGTCTGGGACAAAGGATATAAGAAAATAGGCTCTTCCTGGCATTATTCTACATGATTTAAATGTGTTTCTTACCTAAAAACATACCAATAGTCAATGTGAGCTGAAATATGAGAGCCCATTAACTCACAGAATCACAGAATTGCAGGGTTTGGAAGGGCCTCCAGAGATCATCTAGTCCAACCCCCCTGCAAAGCAGACTCCCTACAGCAGGCTGCACAGGTAGGCTTCCAGGTGGGCCTTGAATATCTCCAGAGAAGGGAAATCCACAATCTCCCTGGGCAGCCTGTTCCAGGGCTCTGTCACTTCACCGAGAAGAAGTTCCCATGCACATTGGTGTGCAACTTACAGTAATACATTTTATGGCCATTTCCCCCTTTTCCTGTCCCCACAGACTGCTGAAAAGATGTTGGCCATCCCTCTCACATTTAAGATATTGAATTAGTGTAACAGCACAATACCTGAATACGAGTATAATAGAAGCACTAGTGCAGCTGCAAAATGCAAACTGAAAGTGTTTAGTCAAAACAAATATTTAAGGAAGAAAATTTTGCAAAAGCTTTGTTTGTTTTTTTAATGTGTTAATGTTTTATTTTACAGGGAAAATTTATCCAGATCTAAAAGGTACATGATTTTCTTATCTAAAGGGCCAGATGCTACTGAGCACTACCTGGTATCATAAGGACTGTCAAGAGAAAAGCAGAAGGGTTATGGCAGTAATGTGAGACTCAAGTACTATGAGTTCTTGAGAAAGATACGAGCTTTCAGTTGTTTTCTGATGGTAAATCAACATTTTCTGTGGAATTATAAAAGAAACATTTTCTGAGTTATTCTAACAGGAATGTTTACAGTTACAAAGTTATTGAATGATCTGAAAATGAAGAGCCAGGAACTTTCCTTGTGATTAGCGGAGAATATGAAGGATAAAAAGAAATTGTCCTGGGACTACTTCAAATATAAACTGTCATCATCACAATGACGGGAGTTACATTCCCACTTCTGAAGGTTATATAAATGTAGCAGATGTGCTTTCATTTTGTCTTATTATAGGAAAAGGCCAACCTAACATCCTTCTGGGACCAAGACATTCATTCTCAAGCTTTTTGATTAAATTATTACATTCAGATGAATGAAAGAGTGAAGAAATGGATGTTGATAGCACTATCTCATGATAGCAGTGAATATCTTTTTTCTATTGACTTTATAGTAGGGAGACTCCACCCAGAGGGACCTGGACATGTTGGAAAAGTGGATACATGTGAACCTAATGAGGTTCAGCAGGACTGGGTGTAAGGTTTTGCACCTGGGTCACAGCAACCCCGTATATGAATACAGAGAGGAAGAACTTCTTGTGAGCAGCCCTGCAGATAAACCTGGGGGTCCTGGTGGATGAGAAGTTGTCATGAACCAGCAGTGTGCTCTTGCAACCCAGAAGTCCAACTACATCCTGAGTTGTATCTAACAAGAAGCGATTCTTTCTACTCTGCCTTTGTGAGGCCCCATCTGAAGTGCTGTATCCAAGCCTGGGGCTCCCAGTACAGGAAGAAGGTAAAGCTGTTGGAGCAGGTCCAGAGGAGGACTGTGAAAGTTGATAAGAGGGCTGGAGCACTTCTCCTATGAAGAAGGGTTGAGGAGATTGGACTCTGGGGTGACCTCACTGTTGCCTTCCAGTACTTGAAGGGAGGTTAGAAGCTGGAGGGGGACTAACTTTTTACATGGTCTAGGTGCTAGAATAAGGGGGAATGACTTTAAACTAGAAGGGGGGAGATTTAATCTACATGTTAAGAAGAAACTTTTTTACTCAGATTGTTTTGAGGCACTGGAATTGGCTGTCCTACTGTGAAATTTTGTCCTACGTGTGGTATTGTGAATGTCCCGTCACTGGAGGCATTGAAGGCCAGGTTGGATGGGGCCCTGAGCAGCCTGATCTAGTGGGAGCCAAGGAAGTTGGAACTAAATGATTTTTATTTCTCCTCCAAAATAAGCCCTTCCATGGGTCTGTGTTTCTATTATATTTAGGGATTCTTTTTCAATCACTTTTGTAGGCTGTTAATAAGATGAAACAGTTGTTGGTATTTCAGTTGGATTGCTTAGTTTTCAGTAACAATGTAAATTGCTTTGTTGGTTTCCATTCTGTTACTGCCCTGCAGTGTAAATATTCATGATAATAACTGCAAATTTCAGATTATGATCAGTCCAATAAGTGACTGAAACACTGCTTCTGAAAGCATTCCTGCTGTCTCTCATTTCCTAAAATATTCACAGGAAGGAAACAACAAGAAAGACAACTGTAGTTGTCTTGTGGATTTGTTTACAACTTGCAATTTTAGTATCTGTGTAATCTAATTGCAGTGCTCTTTTCTTCACTGACAGAGTTTTTATTTTGTCAAGCCAAAGCGGTTGAATTAATAGTGACAGGCATGGTAGAGCCCTAAGGACCTGAAACTGATGCCAGCTTGTATCAGCAGTGCTACCTGTGAAGATAGTTTACTAACATAAAAATGAAGAAAAGGAGACCAAAAAAAGAAAAAAAAAATTGAAGAAGAACTCTATGAATAGATTATGGTGAAGCTAAAAAATATCAGCAAAGGACTGTGGAAAGTTCTTAGCATCAGATGAGCTACAGAAGATTTTCAGGTCAGGCTGGGTATATGTTATTTTTTAAGAAATACTGTATCACATAGTACCGTCTTTCGAGTATTGTAACTGTGTTGTAACTGCATGAATTAGCCTATGCAAAGTAACCAACAACTTAGTGAACTTTCGAATCATTATTAATATATATTGAAATTGTTAGAAAACGGAGGCAAGTATATGGAATCTGGAGATTTTCATGTGCCTGGGACGTCTCAGTTCAGCATGGATTCTAGTGAGGGAACAGTGATAAAGAAATTAGGGGTTGTTTTCTATTTTGCCCCCTAATCCAAACAGCTAGTCATCATTATACAACAAAAGATATCTGAAAAGAAAATCAGGTTTCAACCAGTTCTATGAAGAGAGAAGTAAGTTACATCTATCAAAGCAGGGAGCAAACCAGAATTAGGAAGAGAACTGTAGGTAAATAAAAAATTTAAGAAAGGGACACATGTAATTATTACTGTAGAAGTCAAAATTAATGAAGAACTGCTACAGTACTTGCCCTTCAGGTAACGGGTTATACCTGCAGTGTTACAAAAGTCTATGTTTATTATTTGTCTGCATTAGGAAAGATCTATATTTTAAACAACACATTCAAGTGTCAGTTTTAAATTTAAATTTTAAAATGTCTGTTGTTTTTTTTTCTCTTTATTTGACAGGTAAAGGAAATCATTTTACATAACAAATGTTCTCATTTTCCTTTACTTGTTATTGTAACTCTATCCCTTCAGCAAATTCCTACCAATTTGTCTTTGAATGATGAACGATAATTGGATCACAATGCTAAAAAAACAACAAAAACACAGTGAAAGAAGAACGATAGCCAGGAGCCCATTATTGTATAGTTGCATGATTTATAGACACATCTATGCTGCTAAGTAAAAAAAGATTAAATAGCAAGTACAAGCATCTATGATTCATAGTAATTAGGTCATTCTCTGTCTCTGCCTCAGATTGTTTCAACCAGATCTTTTCATCATGAGAGATAGCCCAAACATGACAATAAGTTAGACCTGATACTTAGCCTAATGTCTATGAACCTAGGAATCTCTGCATGTTGACCTGAAAAGGAGCTGAGAAAACACAGTAAGCTTGCTTTGAAAAGTCTACTAGAAGTAATTATATCCTACATCCTTCAGCTGAGAGACTGAGGCATGGCTGAGCTGGCAAGTAGTCAGTCGCCCTGCAGAATAAATGGGGATATATTTTTGGGATAGAGATGGGGTAAAGGAAGAGACAACAATAGAGTCATTGGAGAGCTCTAGAACTCTATGCTTCCAAAATTATTACTAAGATCAAATCATAGGCATGCCTTAGAGTATGTTTGAAAAATGTGTAGGTTCTAGCTTTAAGAGTTCACAAGTTACTCACAACAGTGAATACTGAGAGACAAAACACACTGTCCTTTATTTTGATCGCATTTTGTCACTCAAAATTTAAAATCCTGTTCATTTTTTTTTACCATGAATTGGCATGGTCAAGGAATGTGTAAATTCTAGCCAAAATGTCAGCCAAGGACCAAAATATCATTTGTTTTCGGAAGTCCCATGACATTTTGCGTGTGAATCTAGATGATATTTTACACAGAGTTTTCCAAGTGCTGTGTAATAATCCAGGAGCATTTGTGAAATAATTGGCAATAATTTTTTAAAAATATGCTTTATGCTCTCACCTTTAATCCAAGACCCATTCTTGAAGGTGTATATTTTTTAAATTCCTTTATGTCAGAACAGAGTGAAGAATTTCTATAAGGCTCTATTTTCTATGATTCTTCCTGCTCTTTCAGCTTTCTTTAGCGTAGTTGATATAGCTGCATTAATTCTCACACTGGAGACGTTGTCAAAGCATTAATTAATTGTCAGATTTTTATATTACTATTATTACATTATTGACATACACTTTTAAATTTACAACTGCTGGGACTTGAACAGTATCCAAATCTAAATGTGAACAAAGGTAGTATACATATTTTGTTATGTCAGGTTTCCACCCAAGTGAAGCCAGTATCAATGAGATTCATCTTGTGACTAAGACCTGACAGATGGCAGTGTCTGACCTTACAGGGAAAGCCACAGAGTGCTATCCTGAATATAAACAGACACAAAAACAGGCTGTCCTTCTAACTAACATAGAATCCAATATGTTCTATTTGTTGAATTGGAGCCTTTCAGCATTTAATGAGTGAGACCTGGTCTGGTATTATGTATAAGTTCAATGTTAGATTTTTTTTTTGTCTGACCAGTAGAAAGCCTACTTGAATGTACTGTGATATCTGTAATTGTTTCCTTCCCAAAACTGCTCATGAGAAATTGAGGAGTCATGGACAAAGGCTTTCTCTTATGCAAAAAATACATTAAAAAACTAGCATTTGTGTAGTCATCCTGTGCGTCATCCAAAGGAATGAGATTGTAGCTGAGTGTACCATGCTGTCTTGTTGGGGTTTCTCCTCCATTTCAGAATTTCCAGAGGACATTAATCCTAAGCAGCCTGGTAATTTCTGACAGCATCTTAGCGCAACTCAATGCACAGAAGCAAATTTTCTGGAACAAAATGAAGATTCCACGTTTCTAGAAAGAAAGGCTAATTGAAACAAATAACAAGAAAGTAGTGAATGAATGGATAAGGCTTCAGTGAACTGTGAATACCCAGCAGATCTCAAGAAAATACCTGCTGCTGCTGAACTTCTACTGTTACTTAACTTAGTAGTCAGGTCAGTTTTGAAGGGTAGAGGATTCAGATGTAGAACAGCAGGATAAATAAATAAATTTGCACTGACTTTATCCTAAAAAATACAAACTTCTATTCTTGTGAGTAGTATCTCCTTTCTCTCCTTCTGAGCACCTGCAAGCATGTATCACTGTTGCGACCATTCTATTCATGGCTGTAGTTCTTCCCCGGTGTAAGAGAAAAACTTAACGTTATTTTCAACAAATTAGATAAAAATAAGCTGGGAATAATACCATTATTTAAGTGACTTTACCTTTTTTCCCACTGAAAATATTCCTTTGTTTCCACTCTGAAAAATGCATCCCCTCCCCATTCTCCTTTGCTTAGTGATTGATGCCTTTTGTTGTCCCCTGTTGATTGTACTTAGTTACATGTGTGTTTTTTTCTCACACATATCCCTAACCAAACAAGAAATTTCCATGCTCTGAAGTGGGTGCCAATTTATACAGGGTGAAAATGCAGTGTGCCCTGATGAGGTTACATCCCAGTTATCTCAGTTAACACCTCTATTGTTCTGTACTACCACATGACAGAAAAGCTCTCTTTTCATGTATCAAAGTTGGAATTTCAAGGGTCAGGAAACAGAATATTAAAAATAATGGGCATTGTTTTCTCTTTATTAGCGTTGTACCAAGTGAAATTTTGAGGTCTTTTGCTTAGTTAGCAGTGTGAGGTTATTACCTAATCATTTGGTTATGGAAACTGTATGCAGTCATATAGTATTGAATGCTTTAAAAATGTTTTTCCTCCAGAATCAGTAACATTGAACAACCATACATTCATTTTTTTTTCATCATGTTCAATTTCATACATTGCTTCAATTGGTCTCTGGATATTCATTGGGCATTTATTGCTATGGCATTGAATTCTTTCTACTTTACTTCCTTCTAAAGTGGTGGTGGAAGGCGCAGCACAGTGGTTTCTACTTGTTATCAGTTCAAAAGAAGATGAAAAACAAATAAATGAAAGAAAAAATTCTAGTTTCATGATTGAAGTCAGGACATTAATGGAGACTGGACAACTCATCCCTGAAGAAATTTCAAGTAGCTTATCTTTGGCAGGTAAGACTTGCTAACTGTGCTTTTAAAATATACCTTTTAAATCCCAAAACATATGAATCACTCCTGTCTGGCTTATGGCAAAAGGCTAGGGTGGAATAGTTTATGAAACATCTAAAACAAAGAAAATAACATATGGTTAGTGCATTTACTAAAACAGCAGCATGCAGAGCATTAATTCGTAAGCATGCAGCATTGTTAACTGCTTGGATTCTGCAATTTCTTTCTTCTTCAGGAACTTAATGGGGGCACACAAACAAACAAACAAACAAAAAAACACAGAAGGAAAAAAAAAAGGGGGGGGGGGAAGGAGAAACTCTGCTTTTATTCAGCTGTGATTTATTGCATTTGCCATAGTACCATTCCTCCTTGGCAGTGTGTGGCAGTAGTGTTGTGGTCTCTCAAAGAAGTGGTGTTAAAATTTATTTCTTTTTCCTTGACTTTAAAGAATATTAGATCAGGTTTTTTGTTTGTTTTCTTGTTTCCTAGCAGTTCTTCAAGTATAGATACACTCTAAAGTGATCCGTGAAATTACTTGTGTCAACAAATATCTACAGTTTATTGAAAAAGCCATGATTTCTACACTTAAAATCAACAGGGAGATCCTACTGAGTATCTTATGGCTTTTAATATTAACTTAAATGCTTGGTATTAGATATTTATGTTAGATGACTGAAGCGGGCAAGAGAGATATTTAACTTAAGCAGAAGAATCATGTTTTATTTCTCCCTTCTCTGTTCCGAATTTAAGATTTAAATTTGAGTTTTAATACAGCCATGTATGAATTTTGATCTTGGAATTATTTATTGCATTTTTGTTAGAGTTTGACTTGGATCCTTGAGGTTACCAAGTCTGTTCTTATGTCTAGATGCAGCCTTCTTTTTTTCTTCTCAGAAAATAAAAGTTAAACCTCAAGGTATCTGTGATACAGAAGTTTTAGTGGCTGACTTATCTGAAAGTGTCCTTTTTTGATTTCTACATAAGTGGAACACATCTGTGTTTTTTATGTGTTGAACATTTCACCTTAGTTGAGCCTGAGATTAATTGTATTGTATTTCAATCATAAATAATTGATTACTTCCCTAGCCATCCTCATTACAAACATGAAAGAAAAGTTTTGTATCTTCTGAAGGAGATGTGGAGATTTCAGCATACATGATATGTGTTACCTCCATTGTATGGGTTCTTATGTGAGTAGAGAAGTCCTTTCATGTACACATGTAAAAATGCATGATGAATGGCTGCCTCAGATAGGTTGCAAGAAGATAGTTTTGTTAAACTCCAGCATTCTGATCTTCTAGATTTGAAGAGTGGATATTCATAGAATCTTCAGTGTGAGCTAAAGAGAAATAAGTAAAGTTCACATACAGGGAGCAGGAAGGGAGGAAAGAGTAGGCTTACTGAAATGCTTGCTAGGAGCTGCAGGGGGGCGATACAACCAGGCAGATGCTGCAGCTTGTGTAGCATACCCTACGGAAAGTGAATTCATGGTTGCCAAGCTGAGACAAGGATACATCATTAACATCCTTTGGAGGAAAACAGCTGAATTGCACCTGCTGGTTCACAAAAATGAGAAAAAGGAAAAAACAATGTACAGGGAGACATACCTTTCCCTAAATTTTCATGGAGTTTACAAGTCAGTGAGAAAGAGACTTGCATCTATGGGTTTTTCTAGGCATTTAAGTGTTTACATTGGATTCTATGGTTACTGGACTAAGTGGGTCTGGATTTTAGAGTCTCTTACCTTCTGACAGCTGTGGTGTAGACAGAAGACAACACTGCAAAGGACATCTAAAGAGAATCCCTACTAAATTATTACTTCTTTCTGAGTAACATTAACTTCTTTATCCATATCAGCTAGAAAGGCCCTCAGGGTTTCATTCAGTTCATTTTCTTATGGCACCTGCTTCTTTTCCTTCCAATACTTGTTTGAGTTTATCCTTCATCCCACTTTTTCTCTAAAAGTCAGGACAGTTTTCCGAGGATATACCAAAAGCCCATCTTTCTTGTAGATCTTTTAGTGTAAAGGATCTGACAGATATTATACAGAAAATTGATTGGATTTGTCTGGCTGTTTCACTTGGAATTTCTAAGCCAAGCGATCACATTTACTAGAATCGTGAATAAGTCTGTATTTAAGAAAAACAAAACAAAGCTAACAAACAAAAAAACTACACACTCTCTCTCTTATGACTCCTGACCATATGCGGCCATCTGATTCTTTCCATATTGTGTGTCTTTGGTATAAGGCACAAAGAAATGCTGCAGTTTGCTGTTTCTGAAGATCTAACCAAAAGGGTAAGTTAATGTTCCAGCATACACTAAATAAAATAAAATATTGGATTATCTGGTTATTCTCAGCAGTGAAAAGCACTGTTTTGGCTTACAGAATCTGCCCTGGCTTGAAGCTGGTACACTTATCCTCAGTTTGTTCATTCACCTTGTGAACCTAAGAATTGACTTATGGTTTGCTTACTTCACTAGAAAGAAGCTGAACTCTACAAATACCTATTCTCTGACAAAAGGCTGATCTGACCTGTGTCAAGTTCAGTGCCCAATGACGTCACAGTGATTTATTCCTTTTTTGAGTAAGGCTGTCCCATGAATCATAACTAAACTCTCTGGGATAACTGAGTGGCCACTTTCCAGAAAGCTTGCTTGAGATCCAGCTATGCCGTTATCGCTCTTGTTCGCATTTTGTGTTTCATTCTATTTCTGTGATCTCTGCTTTCACAAATTTATTTGGTTTTAGTACTACACAAAAGTCTGAATGTCTGTTACGTAAAACTCCTTGCTGCTCTGGTAACTGATATCTCTAGCTGCTAAAAGTACATGCCAATTAGTGTAGTTGTCAAAAACAAAACCAAAAAAGCTATTTTTATTGTGGTTATGTGGGAGAGCTTCTGACATTTGAAGATGAAGAAAATTAAAATTCACACAAAATAGAAACAAATACGTATACAGTTTTTATCTGTATGTGATTTAACTGCTTCTTTTGGTTGAACACGCATGTCTATGTGCAAGTTTAGAAAAAGATCAGAATCTTTGAGTGTCCCAAGAAAACTTTTTGTACCACTGTCTTTGGCTGCAGCTGCAGCAGTTGAACAACCGCTGCAAAATGTTAAGATGTCATGCTGTTAAATGGGCTGGGATGCTACCAATACTGGGCCAAATTTGCTCAGCTGCACCACTCTTTTCTGAATTTGCTACTTCTGCCTGGTTAGGGCAGTGGGGATTTCTGAGCAGACACTTCTTGGCTGTAAGTAGCTAATTTAATAAATAGTGACAGATTTACTTAGAGAGCTAGCAGTGAGAAGAAATGTTACCTTTATGGGTTCCATAGTCTTAACAAAATCTCCCTGGTTACAAGCACCCAAAAACAAAATATTTATAATGTTCATTGTCTCAGTGAAACAGCAAAGAAAAGTGGACTTACAAATGGAATATTAAATTAAAAATTGCCTTGTGCTTTCTCTCTTCCAGCTGGATGGTTGTTCCAACAGTGCCATACAGCACACTGGATGGAGGAGGCTATTGCCTGTTATGACACCTGCTTTTTGTGTGAGTGACAAGGGGATCAGCCAAGGCTGGCAAAAGGAGAGCTCATTCTTGGCCCATGCATTGTCACCTCAGCTTTAGGAGTCAGCCAAGTGTAGATTAATTCAAATGATGGATGCTGCCTATGTATTCTGTGCTCAGAACGTCCTTCAGTTACTTGAAATTAGAACAACACTACTGTAGTACATGTAGGCTTTCACCAAGGACTCCTGGCCTGGTCTGAGAAGGAAATCTCCTGTGGAGGCCACCACTGTTGATCACCCACATTTGCATCCTTCTTCCATGCTACATGCGACACATTCACGTATAGCGATGACACATTTCACTGCCTTCCCTTACAGTGGAAATGACTTCCAGCAATAAAAGTATTTTCAAAAGACAACTAATAATGATCTTTTTTGTTGGTTTCCTTAAGCAAATAAATGTTAGGAATTGTTATAAATATACAAAGATTCCTCAATTTCTACATTAATATAACTTCTAAATAACTACTTCATGTATGAAAAATGGTTAAAACCTCTTTGAAAATTGGATGTCAGCAGAAGAATAAGAAAAAATATATAATCTTTCTCAAAGAAGTGTAAGGAGAGAGCTTTAAATCTAATGTCAAAATGGCAGCTAAATTAGGAGTCTAGGTAGATATTACAAATGCAGTGCTTTATTCCTTTTATCTGATTCACATTCCTTCACCACAAAATGTGTACTGAATTTTACAGACACTGAATGTCAAATATGCTGTAATTGAATTTGATGAAATTAATATATATGCAGGAAGTATTTAATAGGCTACTTACTACTTATATCTACATGTAAGTAGGGTGATTTTAGAAAGATAAGCTTGGAAAACTTTAAAATTTCTCTTTGCATCAAGTAGGTCATTTATAAAACTGGGGCAAAGCTGCATTAGAAAAATATTATGGAGATTATTCAAATAATGTTTAAGGAGTTTAAATCAAATGATTGAGTGAAAGTGTTAAAGAGAAAATAGCTGATAATCTTGTTTCTCAATAATTTTAAGATGTCTTTGGAATTTGTGTTATAGATAATTATTATTTTGCAAAGAGTAGGTAATTGTCCTAACAAAACTGAACATTTCACAGATTTTTTCTGATTCAAATATCTTACATCGCATAATCCTCAAGTTATTTTGTTGCAGATGAGCATCTGTTACTATTTGTTGGGCAAATAACAGCTAAGCAGTTCTGTCCCAATAATTTTGTTATTTGCCAATTCAAATCTCCAGACAAATAATGCCAGTGTCAGATACGCAGAATATATCCTGTAAATAGAAAAGTGTATGGCAAAAAAAAAAACCCAAACAAACCAAAAGCAAAGCACAAACCAAACATAGTCTCTGACGATTGCAGAATGAGAACAAAATATGGTAATAAATTAATGATTGTCCTTGCCCCTGCAGCCCTTTCTTGTGGCACAGTGTGGAAACTCTTCATGGTACCCAGGTGCCATTCATTCAGGCTGTTGTGACAGCCCTCTGCCCTGTTGGGACAGGACTAGTCTTAAGAGATATTTCCTTACTTCTATCCAATCTTCATTGAAATTGTCAATCAGATGTTGTAATGAATAGATTTATCTCAATTTCTTTTGCCATGTGTTACTCCAGGTCTCTCTGGGACCAATAACTCTTCATGGGCTTTCATAAGCATAAGTTTAATTCATACTGTTTTCTATTTTAAAGGGAGCTTTTGTATGCAGTGGACCTTTTTTATTTTTTATTTTATTTCAGCCTGGATTCTGACAGTGTTTATTTTTTTGACTCAGGTGTCTTACTCAGCTTCCTCTGCAGCTTCTCTACAATTTTATAAAATAATGTTGATGGCACAGGACTTCAGTTTGGAAGTTAATGTATGGAACCTGAGACGTACCTAAATTAACGAGCTGAACTTTTTAGGATGAAAATCTTCTGAGGGAATCAGACACTTATCTGTTATTCTCTTGGTGAGGGCTTCTACCATGAGACTGCCAAAGAAATAAATGTCACCTTCACAAGTTTCATCAGATGCAGTTTTTGGAAGTGAAAACTGGAACAGCTCTACCTGTTAAGACAGATACCACTGCAATGCATATACAGAAAGGAAATTTTATAATTTACTTCTGAAAAACATAGAGACACTGATAGATAATCAGCCAGTAATAGTTGAAAGCAGAGCTTTTCAGAGTAACAGATTTGTATTCCAGTGAATGAATTCTAACCCACTCCCACTTCAAGTGATTTTTTATCTCAGTGAGCAGCAGAAAATCATGTAGATATTTCACTGCAGCCTTCTGAAGAAACTCATGATATTTTATTGTTTTTATTTTTATTCTTTATTTTATTTTTATTATTATTTTTTTTTAATCTTTCTTGGCTTCATTATACATCCCTTTAAGTTTCTCCAGCAGATGTCTCCCATTATGTTTCTACAGCAACCTGGGTAAGAGCTTTCTCCATAAGAATAAAAAGCTATAAGCCTCATCTTCACAATAGTTATAATGATTGTCTTGACTTACTTCAATAGGGCAATCCTTGCTGCAAGCATTTCACCACAGTCTCAAAGAGCACAACACAAAGTCTTTATATTCTCTGTAATGCCTCATCTTCAGGGTCTGGTAAGACAATGGGCATTATATGATGCCTTAGGAAGAAATAACCGATTTTGACCTTTTCATGGCTTTCATTAGGAAGGAAGTAAACAAATTTTTTTTCTTCCTATTTCTTTAAATATAGATAAAAATCTGAAAGTAAGGCTTTGTAAGAGCAGAAATGTTGTTCAAAGGAAGATTTCCTTTGAGTAAAAAGTACGTTTTTAGGAAAAATTCTGACAATTTTTAGTAACTTACCTGAAAGCAAGAAGAGCTATAGGGAATAGGAATTCTGAATTTTTATGAATGACAATGGTACTGCTAAATAAAAATTTTTCAAGTGTTTCCCTTAGTTGGATTTTATGTGTTTAAATTTTGAAACTAGTAACCAATTAATATAAGATGGAATAACTTGGAAATAAGTCAAGGAAAATGACAGTACTTGCCTCAGAACTACTAGAAAGACTGAATATATACTTAGTCGCATTAAGAAAACCGTTACAAGGACCTACAAAACTCATGTTGACATTTGGACAGAAAGCACATAAACATCTTTAGGCAAACAAATCTGTAAGCTTAGTATGAACAGTGAAGCCTCCCACACAATCAGTTACCAACTTGCCTAGTACATATCTGATAGGCAGACAAATGGGGTATTATAGAATGAGCTCTTGAACTCTTTAGTTGTTCCCAAAATGCCATTTTGATTAGTATCTAATCTGTTAAGCTAGTCTGAACTTTTCCCCTCTCTTAGCTAATGAAGCATCAGAGAAGGTACTCTTTGGCTTGACCAGAAAGCCTTGACATGGTTCTCAAAAACTGAGGAACACTAGGATCAGATATGTCTGCAGGGGGTTAGGCTGAAGATAAGAATAAGAAGTGCTGAAATGTATTGTCCTAACTCATACGTCATGGAAAGCCATAAAGAAGATATTTCACTCAACCCAGTTGTTTTCATCAGTCTAGGAAAAAACTGTTTCTCTGTTAAGAAATTCTGAATGTTTCAGGAGTTGAGGTTCATCTGAATATTTATGTCTGCTAAGTAGAGAGAAATTTTGAGGAGGCTCACAGCTGCAAAGAAGGAAGGCAAATAAATAATATATCTGTAGAAGTTCACGGGACTTTTGCTCATATGGAAGCCCGAAAGAGTCTGTAGAATATTGCCAGTACATTCAGAATAAAATATAAATTTTAGAAAAACAAAAGGATATGGCAGAGCCATCTTCAGGAATGAGGAACAAGCAGAATGAATTAAACAGGTCATAGGATAGACAGACTCATATCATTAAAATGAAGTCATAACATAAATCACTGGAGAGCCAGCAGTGGTAAACATTGTTAGGTGTTTTGTTTATTTGTTTTTTGTTTGTTGTAGAGGTTTGTTTGTTTCACTGAGGCAGCTATACAATAAGCAGGCAGCATGGATTTCTTTACTGAATATCCAAAGTCTTTTGAATAAATTGGAGTGAGGCAAATGTCCTATGTATTCGAATAGGATTAACAATCTTCTTGACATTTTCATATGTGCATTTGGTCACTAAAATGATACACAGGACATCATTATGCTTCCTAAATGTTCTCAGTGCAGCAATTTCAATACAGTAGTTTGGTAACCAATTATGTTAAACATTTCACGTTTTTCAAAAAATATCAGTAAGTGAATAGTGCTATGTGGTCAATTTCTAACCCTCACGTGAAATGATAAAGGAAAGATTATTAAGGAAAGGAAGATTATTAAAATCAACCTGGAATGGTTTATACATGCAAAAATGTCAAAATATCGTGAGATTATATACAGACTGCACCCAATAGGCCAGTAATTTGTAGTAAGAGCCATTCGACCTTTTGTTGTAAAGATCTTTAGTTGATTTGTCAGAGGAAAACTTTATCCAGTGCTATTCTTGTATGATATGAAAAAAAAACATTGCAGGTAGCGGTAAATAATTCTTTATTTTAGTTACCTTAATGAACTTACTGAAACTTAGTGAAACATCTGTAACAGCATTCAGCAGCTCTAGCAAAGAAATCTTATGCAGTAGCAGCAAATGGAAACAGCATTATTTAGTCAGACAAGCTTTAACTCCAGTCACTGCCAGCCCATTTTCAAAGGAAAAAATTGCAGCCTGACACAGGATAAATATTATATGGACCACTTAGGAGTAAATCATTCATAAAGAAATGGAGGCCGTTCAGCAAGATTATCTTTCTGAGTCAAATGTAGCAAATTGTTAGATTTTACATGGGCTCGTTTGTTTTCTTAAAAGACATTTGAATAAGCAAAAACCTATAGATCTCTCTCTTTTGGTCCTTTTGTTCAGGCAATTGCTACCACACACAAAGAGACTGTATAAGCAGGATAAGGGCAACTTTAATACCCTGCACAGTTCCCAGCAGCTGGATATAATGTGCAACTCTGCCAGCAAGTCTGTATAAGCCCAGCAGCACAAACGAGGTGGTGACAGATCAGCAACCACTGCTCTTTGGAATGTGCACACCATCAGCTTTGCTGACATCTTTCAGCTTCACAGGTCTCCCCTTAGTTTTTGGACACCTTCCCAATGTCTTTCTATTTAACCCTTGAACCCCTGAACTGCAGACAGTCTTACATTAACTGGCTTGCCTTTGCTTGCAGTTGTACTTTTCTTATCTCACTGAATTTCAATCTGTATCTTTTCTTGCAGGTTCCTCAATAGGATAGCAGCTTTCTCAGATGTTTCTGCTGAGTTTACACAGTTATGCCAGATGAGTGTTTGGCTGTAGATCATAAAGCACTGACCATTCAGGAGGAGGATTGCCAATCTGGCTGGTAACAGGTAGGCAATATGCTCCCATTGCTCCCTCTGTAGCTTTCTCAACTCCTGTCTTTTAAGGAAAGGTAAATCCTTGCTGAGATAATGATGTCATTTTCTTAGAATACTCTGAGATAACACACTATCTGGCATATAGACGTCAATATCTATCTAGAGGGGCTTATCCCCCATTTCTTGTCACCCACTGGGACTATAACTTTAAAAGAAAAGAAAAAAAGTAATATCCATATCATTTATTTTATTATAAGAGAATCAAAACAAGACCCAGAGTGTACAAGCATATGCCAGAGGTCTTTAATTTTCTGTTAATTGTCTTTGAAGATGTAGTAATTTGTTTTCCTCTGGTTTTAATTCCAGCATGGGAAGTAAGAATAAGGAAAAACAGCCTCTTCTGTGCTTGCTGATTTTGGTATCTGAAGTGCTATCTCATATCCACTCATCTTCTAGCTTTCACAGATGAATTTCCAAGTGAATAAAGAACTTCTTTTATTGCTTCTATATGCCACTAGCAAAATCACTAACTTCTGTTCATTCTCTTCAGTACAGCAGGAAGTTGTATTATTTCTCTTTGAAATTTTCTGGAGAAATACAGGTAAAATATATCTTTCATTATTATGGATCATTATGATGCTGCATAGCTACGAAAAGTATATACATACAGTGGTGTGACAAGTGACAATACAGGTGAAATTGTCTCCTAATTATACATAAAACTGTAAGGACTCATGTGATATGTGTTTTAAAGCATGTTCATTCATATTATGATTAATATTTTCTAGTAGAATATGGTTGATTATTCACATGACCATTCACACAGATCAGTACAAACCATCCTTTTAAATACACATTATTTCTTACACATGATCTGCTTTGCTTTGTTACCAGCTCCTATGCTGTTATCTAGCAATTTGCTGGTTGCTTGTGTCAGATTTTTAAAGATCTTCCACAGCATTCTCTTAGATAAATGGATTCAACTGTGTAGACATCATGGGATAAGTCAGGATGCAAAATACTGTGAAATAAATGTTAAGAATTCTGATGATTTAGGCATGTTGGGGTACACTGTATCTGAAGCATACTCATCAGAGAGCTCAAATTTACCAGGGTGTTTAAAAATATTGAGCAAAAGACTTTTTTCACTTTATTTATTTTAATTTCTTTAATGATATTAATATTATCAAGGTCATTCTGCAAAGAATGATTTTAATATGAAGGTTTATAACCAGTCTGTTCACCTCTCTATTCTGTGGGAATTACACTGAGGAACTAATAAAACAAGCCAACAAACACACACATACAAAACATTACAGTTGGATTCTTTTGTGTTTTTATTTTATTCTATATTATTTTATTTTTTTAGAATCATTATGGAGGAATATTGGGCATAAGGAGAATTACTTTAATATGTAACATCAGAAAAACAACTGCTGCTTCATACTGGCAACTCCTGACATTAAATGGTCTACTGAAAAAAGCATGCCAATTAAGTCTTTAGGGTAATGATAATATAAAACTGGTCAGTGTGATAGTCTTGTCCTTGACATTTACAGTAGTTCTATTTTATTACTTCAGCTGGTGTTAGCACTGATTTATATTTTATTTAAACTTGCAATGGTAAATAATTAAAGGATTTTATATGAGGCATTGATACAGACTCTTAATGCACAAGTGTATTAAGTGTCTGTCTATATGTTCACTCTTTCAAATGGATTTCTGAAGCTCTCAGAAATCATTATGAAAAAAAGAGAACTTTTATATATGTTTGATTTATCTTGCTAATATGCAGAAAACATAAAGAGAACGCCTAATGGTTATTATAACCACAAACTTTCTGTCTTAGCGGGAACAAGGCAAAGACAGACAGCAAATATCTCAGCATATAGAAGTAACTTCTCCATTAATGGGTATGTAAATGTACTCAAATAGCTCCTTTTTTCCCCTCTGACATCCATTTTACATGCACACTTCTGTTCATCGCTTAGACAATTTGCATTATACTCTGAAATGCTTCTGCTCTTCATTACCATCATTTGTATGCTGGAATATTACCAATCACAGAGTTACCAGACATTAACTTAACAAGTAAAAGTAGAGCCTGACCTCTCTGGGCTCTTTCAAGGGCTCTTAGTGCTATTAAGATGCTTGTTGGCTTGTATACAAATAATTCTTATTAATCTAGTAATTTAGTATGAGGTTATTCATATTTTCTTGTAATTATATTTTACCCTACATTATTAATATATCCAAGGTACTATGCCACTTTTCTTACCAGTGTTGTTCTGTGTCTGTCAATGGAATGTGTACAGAATTGTATTAATATGTCTCAAAAATTTTACTATCTGAAGATACCTTCATTTTTATTTTCTCAAAGGCTGAAGATGAATGGGGACAGTGCTGCTTTTATTAAGTTGGTTTTAAAATGAAGATTGGTTTTCCTGAAACTGAGCAGAGTCCAGTAAAGCTGAGAAATAGCCAACCTCCTTCTCCACAACAAAACTGATGCCTAGCAAAAATGAGGAAAGGTACGTATTTTTTTTGAGTTTCAATGCTTTCCACTCATTAATTTCTGCTACTATGCCCCTCTTGCTAACACGACAAAGAAAACCATGGGAGGAAAAAGAACAAAGAAAATAAAAAGCTAAAAATTATTCTGGTCATCTCATATTTAAAAATATTTTAAAATTGAAAATACATGCCATTTTCAGATTTGCCATCAGAAAGCATAATTTTGTAATTATTGAAATAATTGAAATAATATTATTTCTAGACTTTACTGTAGTATCATTTAACTTCAATCCAAAAGCAGATTGAAGGGATTCATAATGAAACTTCTTGAGATTAGAAGCCATTTCAACCAGTTAGCCTTTGAGTTAAATAGTAGAAACCCTAAAATTAGTATTTCAGATACGAGCGCAGGTAATGAATAATTCATGTATGAGGCTTGAGTGCCTTGAATAAATAAAAAATCACTCCTTTCAAGAGGCAGAGATTGAATAATAAAATAAATGCTGTCTGAGATAATTTCATCAGTTATACTTTAATGAACATTAATGATAAAATTATCTTCCTTATTTTGAAAGAAAGAGGAAAATTTGCGAATCTGCGTACCTGACTCAAACGGGCCATGGGAATGAAAATTAATTTTATGACATAAAATAAAAGCATATAAAATATAATAAATTTTGATATGTAGCTGTTCTTCTTCAGTAAAATATCATATCTATTTAAAATATGTATAATATTTTATAATATATTTTTTAATTTTGTATATATTTTTTCTACACAATGCAGATACCATATGCATCATGCCACGTGTAATACTTCTTTTCATGCTTTGAAATGCAGAACAGAATGAGAGAGAAAGAAAGGCTGGTAGGGAAGATGAAGTAGGTTTACAAGAAAACTAGACATGCAAGTTACCAACAAGCTACTGATCTACTGTGTTTGCTGAAAGGCTTGCTGAAGAGAATGATATGCCTTTTTTTTTTTTTTTTTTTGGTAAGTGGAATAATGCTATTACTGAGATTAAGAAAACCATGCTAAAACAAAAGAAAAGGGAGAAAACCAAAAAGAACAGAATATTTTAACACAGCATGAAACCTTTACAGTGTTCCCTGTCTAAGCAAAAAGATTTGTATGACCAGAATGTTATTATAGATACAAACTGATAAAAAACCACAATCCTTTCTGAATAAGAAAGAGACAGACTTTTTAAATTGTATCTACTCATCCTTTAACAAAAAATACGAATTACAAAGCTTTAGTGAAAATATTCTTAAAACTGAATTAATCAGTCTAATATAGGTAGATTTGGAAATTATGCATTCACTTTAACTGTAAAGTACTAATATTTATTTAATTTACCTTAAAGAACAAGTACACTTAAAATAATTAATTTCCAGTGCCTCAAGAAGGTCAATGATCCAAAATTGAACCAGCATAGTTAATGAATGTTCTCTGTGCTCTCTGAAGATTTTCTGAATCATTTTTCTTTCCTATTTTTTTTCCTTGTGGTCAAGAAGATTGTACTTTATTTTACTTTTGTATTTAATCTTTCAGCAAACCTTCAATTATCTCCTGTATTAACAGGAGTGATAAACAACAATTTTTCCATATTTAAGGCAAACAAAGCAATGTGACATATGCTGAAGATTTTTCCTCTTCAGAAAAAAGTTTAAGTTCTAAATATATTCTCATGATTTTGCCTTATTTGTGTACTCCTGTCTGCAGGTAACTTTTCTGATGTAGTCTTTGAATTACTGTGAAAGAACAAAAAAGGATGAAGTGAGCCAAGAAAACCTACTTTTTCATTCCTTATTCATTCAGTCCCTTCCAGTTTCAGACACCTGACAATTAAAACTGTCAAATGCCTGCAAATGTGCTAAGGCACCTACTTGCAATGGGAATCTTGTAAGTCAGTACAAGAAAGATTTCTCATTTTACTCTTTTTAGGTTAAGATGCTCTCATATGCAAACTAGGAATGTCACTATACATCTTATTGATAGAGTTAGCATTTCTTGGAATCAAGTATAGTTTGAACAGTAAGAAAAGGTACATGGCTATATGGGGAAACTGGGATTTCCTTTTAAGTGGAGGTTTTCAAGATCAGAAACATCTGTGAAGAATGATTTAGGAGCACTCATTCCAGAGGATTGGTGGAAAACAACTCAAGACACAGGCTTCATGTTCTAAGATTTCCTCTCACACTACACTTATCTGAGCTATGTGCTTTCTTGAAGCCAGTAATTTCACAGATGCTTGTTAATAATTTATCTATGGAGTTGATCAGTATGGCTAAATTCTCCTAATTGAGCAATCCCTGTATGATCAGGCAGATTCTATAACTGATTAAAATGGTAACTGTCTGGACTAGTTCAATTAAATTCTAAGTATTTACTCAACATTACTCACTATAGCTGCAGTGTTAGCCATTCAGATATCATGCATGCACAGGTGCACAAAGCTGTATATATTATCCTTACAAGAATGCCTCCAAGAAAACATTAGCCACTTACTTTTGACATATTTTGCATTTCCATGTTAATCTCCAGCACTGTCAATCTTACACTTAACTAAACCCAGTAGAGAAAGAAAAATCTCTCCTTTACCCTTCTCCTGGAGCATTGTAATTCAAATGAACTCAGCAGAAGAAAAGAGAATTTATACTGTACGCTACGCTTTCCAAGGCATTAGCAAAGGAGAGAAAACTGTTTTCTTGACACCAGGATTTTATACTGAAGTGCTTGTTTCATAGTTGTGTGTGGAAACCAAATGCATTTTAAACATAAAATCTAGTGTCAGAGTACTAGTCTTCACAGACTTGACTTTTCAAAGCAGGAAATGTATATTTGCATGTTTTTATAATACTTAATATACTAGGCCTTTAATTTTCACTGCGGCCTCTGAACAGTAGTGTTATAAGTATTTAATAAACATGCGGCTGTGTCTCCATTTTTGTGTATATCAACTTCAAACATGCAGGAAACCCTGCTGTTTATCATACCCAATAGCCACTTAATATGTGCATCAGGATGGGCTTTAGTACAGCAGGCTTGCTGATCACTCCTGTGGATAATTTCCTGCTGTTTTTCTTCACTCAACCATTCTCTTAACTGGAAAGGGGTGCAGGGGAGACTTCTGCTGTAAGGAGCAGATTTGTATCAGCTACATGAAGCCTTGTTTAAACTTGCAGAGGTGTATTGACACAATCAAGTCAGATGCCTTATTGTTGAGCATAAAATCCCTTATATGGTGACTGATGCAATTAGAATGTAATTTACTACATTTTGAAAAATGTCAGTGCTTTAGATTTCTGTTGTACTGAGGCTTTCAGCAGTAAAAGCTAAGTATATAGGCTCTCTCTAGCTCTCATCACCACTTTTCTTCCTACTGCTGCCCTACAGTTTATGGTTTTGGAAGGTTAACACTCTCTGTAAAAGTTTCAGGAAAGATGCTCAACAAGTCTGCTGCACCAGGGAGTCTTCAGGGTTTCATCACACAAGGGCACCTGTGGTGGAATGCAGAGTATCAGAGAAGAGCTAAGGCAGGAACAGACCTCAAGAGGTGGTCTAGTCCTTCTGCTAGGGCCAGGTAACCCAAAGCTGGCTTCTCAGCACCTTTTAAAAGTCTACAAGGAGGGAGTCTCCACAGCTTCCCTGGGCAACATGCACCACTGCTCGTTTGTAAGTGAAATTATTGGAGGTAATTTCATGCAACTATGAAGTCTATTTCCTCTAGAATAAAACCAAACATCCAACATATCAACATATGTCTAACAAAATCTGTCTTAAAAAAAGAAAAAAATAAAAGAAAATAGAAAAACTATATTAGCCCATATTTCCTTGTATCTTCTGTCTGCTTTCCATTGCGTCAATAGAAATTCATAGAAATGAGGAAGTACAACTCCTTTGCAGTGGATTCATTTGAATTTTATATGTTTAAAAATAAAAAGATGCTTCAACACAAGCATAAAACATTTTATGTCAAATTGATAGTAGCTGCTAGAGCTGCTATTATTTAGAGAATAATTTTGGAAATCAATTAAGGGTTTTCCTATTCAAAGTAAAGTTCTAATTCTCCTCTATATTTTTTATAACCCCTTGGAAGTTACTGGTGAGCTTTGAATGGCTATATGCTACATTTAAACAAACTTAAATCAGTTCATTAGCATCATATAAGGGTTCTGTAAGAACAGAAATGAAGGCTTAAATATGCCTTCTCTGGGAAATCATGAAGCTGTACACAAGAAACAAAGGAATAAAACTGATACAACATTGCAACAGTATCAGACTTGAACAGCAAAGCAAAGGATCCAGGGTTCTTCTTTTTTCTTTTTCTGGTGTATCTACAATACCAGTATGATTTTTTTTCTGTTGGTAAAGAGACAAATGTAAAATGGAAAAGATGAAAACTAGATTCATTCGTAAAGCACTTAGCTCTTTGATGGAAAATAATATAGAGATTATGATAAATCAATAACTTTTTTACATGTATATATTATTTATTATCTATGTTTCTGATACAAAGTTTTTATTTACAGTGCAAATTTGTAGACTGACTATAGATTTTGCTAAACTATTTAATAGTTTAAAGCTCTAAGCCTCTTAAACCTTTATGGTCAATTAAAACACCAGTTTAAATGATTTCAGTTTTTTTCTTTTGATCCATTTGCTGTTAAACCTGCTTTGAAGCTAAAAATGAGGTACACAGACAAGTGTTTGCATAATCATCAGTTACGTATTAGGAGCAGCATAAATTTTAAGGCTAAGTGAGATTGTTAGGATCATGTCACCTGACCTTAGAATAAGCATGTGCAGAATCCTATTAAATCATTCCTGACTCAGCCCTTGGTTACTAGCTTTATTTTAGGAAGAAGCATTTTAAACTGATATTTCTATTTTCAGACTCCAATTTCTTGTTGGGAAACTAATGGAGACCTTTTCTTGCTATGCCGTCCTTTGGAGAGAATAAGGAATCTTTTCTGCTTCCAGCTAAGGTAATTTTTATGAGTATAATGTAGAAACCATTTCACATCCTTTTTGTTAAACTGTAAATGGCATGGTTGGATTATCTTTGTCCCAAGTAAATTATTATAAATAAATATATGTATATGTGAATATAATATAAGATTCCAGTTTGAATATTATGAAAATATGAAGATTTTAAACTGTGAGTTGATAAATCTCTAAATCTAAATATTGCTTAACTGATTTTGAGATGTTTCTATTCAATACTGATTTTTTTTTCCAATTTTTAAATATTTACTTAGCACCAGGGAAAAATTGTTGCACAGGGGAAAAAATTTCTTTTGACATTTAAAAGAAAAACAGAAAAGCCTATTTTAACAATTTTTATTATTCATAACAGTATATGATATTCAAATTTCCAGATGACATATTCAGCTTTCCTAAAATAATATTTTTTTAATAGTTTGGAAATAATCCAATTCAGTATTAGAAATTTAAACATTTGTTTTTCCCTATGCTACATATTTTTTTTTGTCATCAGGTCAGTTTTTCAGCACTTCACAAAATGTCTTTCAGTTCTGCACTGTCTTTTAAGAATTTACATATTGGACACATCGTTCAACTTATAAATTTTTCTGTTTCCTCCTAACATTCTGGGTTCTATTTCTTCATTTCTACCTAGTGGTTTTAAAATATTTTTACTCTCATGACATTTATTTTATACCTTGTAGACTATTTTTTGTTATGAAAGTTCAGCAGTGGCAGACTGTTTTCCATCTGCAAATAGAGATTGAGAAGGTACTTATCAGTATCAACTGTAGGTCTGATATGTTTGCGTAAGGTATCCATGTATGTAAAAGGCATGTTGTAAATAGTGGCAAAAGTGTGCTTACTCACTGGCAGAGACTCAGGAAGGTCTTAAAACTATGTCGGGTCTAGTCTTAATCCAGATAATTCAATCTTTCCAAAAGAAAAGAGTAATTATTCCTGGTTTCCAACTGTGCAACCTTTGGCTTAACACTGTAAGATACATTCAAAGGACTTTCAGGGGGAATTTTTTTTCATCAGCATCCTTTTTTCTCTGTATGTAATGTGAAAAGGAGATTTTTGCTATGACAGAAAGCAATATGAAATCTTTGAGAGTTTTCTATCCTTAAAAGTCTATTTCTGTCTCTAAAGGAACTTAGGTATATTTTTATGTATCTTAAGGAAAGCACACTATTTTCACACCATTGGCACTTGTTCAGCTATAATCAGGATTGTGTCAGAATTTAGTAGCTTATAAAGTGGCGAATATCTATGCGTTTCTCAACAGAAATTTAAGAAGCAGTACTTTAATCAGTATATTTCAAGAGCTACTTCCCCCAAACAGGAAAACAGTAATATTTCTTTAATTTTGCACTGTTTCATTATCAAACATTTCAGAATAGCAGTGATCAAGCTATGACACTTTCTACACGGAGCACTGTAACTCAAGGTCTGCTGAGAGCTGTTTTATTATTATTAAACATCTTCAGACACAGATTAAGAAGTATCTTTGAAAATCCACCTAAGTTGAAATCTACCTTATTATAAGTAGGAAGTAGATACATGCTTCTGAAAGTTTAGCTTTAGGAATTCATGTGTCCTTACCTCCTTATTTGACCCTCTGCTCTCAGCTATTCAAGGATATATCAAAGAAACTCATTCAAAGGAAATGAGCTGCTGAGTTCTTTAGAATACTTCCTGCCAATTTTTACCTGCTTGAGACAAACACGTTCAAGGATCACTGTCATGTTTAGAGCTATCTAGCTTCATCTACTCATATCACTGATGACCACTGTATTTCCTTCTCACATTTTTTATGCTTCTAAAGAAGTCTCAGATCTACTTGCCCATTCTCACTGCCTGTTAGAATCAGGAGGAGGCTTGCCAAATTTTCTGCTGCTTAAAGATTTCTGTCACACCCCTCTCACTGACAGTCTAGAAAAAAACAGCACATTTACTTGACCTTCTTTCATTACCCCTATGTGATGGGAAGGATTATTTGTGTTATTACAAAGGTGTGACCCACCAGTTGACTAGGTATGGCACCCTTTTGTCCAAAGGTGACAGGCAGTATGACTTGAGAGTGTAGAGATGGACAGTTTTGTGGTATCCTAGGTGCTAGCAAAACCTCTGATGGCTGATCAGGATAAAGCAAGGGAAGTATCCCCTACAGATCCCCTAATTGGTAGATTTTAAGACATTACAGGTGGATTATGAAAATTTGCTCTGATGCTTAGATATGACCTTACTTGAGATCAATTGGATATACATTTTAACCATATATAAGATGGGATTTTCCTTCCTCTCTATAGATTTTCTTTTATACTGCCTCCATTTAGACTTTTTTTTCCTCTTTCTCTCTTACATTCCATCTTTCCAATAGCTTTTATTCTTTCTTTTTATTTTCCCATTTGTTTTTCTGGACTCAAGATATTTTCCAAAGTCTTCTGTGTCATTCTTCTTCATCCAGTCTCTAATTTGCTTCTCTTTCTTATAGTACTGAGGTGTGGTATCTGCTGAATCTGTTTGAACTTCATGCAGTCCAAAACTAGTCTTTCTTTAAACAGCAGGGGAATGATTCTGATCTCAAGCTGCTTGAAACTGATTCAACTGATCTGAAAGGCATTCCTCTAGATTTATCCTTATTAAAAGGAAGTCAACTACTTTGAACAAGTTATACCTGCAACATTTGATTTTCTGTTTCAAATGCTCTTAAAATAGATTAAATAACGTGAATAATTCTGCTGACTTTTGTCACATTTCACAAGGGAAAACAAAGGTTGATATTTTTTTATTTGGGGAACTTACTGAACCTGATTTTAGTCCCTAAACTGGAGTGATAAAAATCCCGACATATATTTATCCATCACTTCAGATTTTGTTCAGTATGTAGACTTTGCTTTCACAGAAATATCTGTAGTTATGTGCTCTGTTCTACTGTTTTACCACAAAAGATGAGATAATTACTGTATTTCAGTTCCTTAATCTACTTGTAACTCTGATTATTTGATCATCTATATGCTTAGCCAGAAAACTCATAAACTTTAATCTTCTTTCGTGGCTAACTTAATTTTGGATTCTCTGTTCACATCGTTTTAGTTAGGGATTCAGGTTTTGAACATACCTCCTCTACTTGGGGAATTTCTTTGAGTTTTAGTGTCAGATTTATATTTAAAGTCTTCCACAGTGCCTAGATCAATTTCATCTTTTGTCCTGACACACAGACCATTCTTTCCTTGGGGCAAATCAGGGCTCATTCCCACCTAGTGATATGAAAATGCATCTTTGTTGGGAGTCTCTTCGACTAACCTGCATAAGATGTTCTTTAATACATAAAATTCTTTCCTCTGTCTGGACTTCTTCACTGCATCTTATATATTTTATTGAAGTGTGGAATATAAACAAACTTGACGCATATCTCAGCAGGTTCATTGAATGCAATTGTGTGTATGACTTTTCACAGAGAAACTGCCCAAAAGTAATCAATCATTTTGAACTGACAAGAGGTTTGAAGTACCCGAATTCTTGAGGAGATCAAAATTGTGCTTTGCAAAAACTGCAAGGCAAGTTAATGAGTTTCAAATAGCTTTCAGTTCAAACCAAAGCTCTTTATATGCAAAATAATTGAATGGGAATGGAACTCTTTTCAGAGAATTAGCATCTGTGATGCAATCACTTGAATTTATTTATTCCAAAATAATAGATCTAATACTTGGTATGGGTGTTTATAAAGAGTTCTTAAGTAGATATCAGAATGATTATCATTATAATAGTTATGAAGAGCATGATGTTATTACATATTAAATGCAATGTGCTAGTGAAAATATACTTCAGGGACATAACTGGGGTTACATCAACACTACACTTGTTTTCACAAAAATTCCTCTTATGAACTGGGGTTAAAAAACAACAGTCTTATGGAGAAAAAAGGAAGTGCAGCATATGAATCTTTCAGTTTATTTACTTATTTTTTTCCTGAGACTATTGATTTAAACAGAAGTAAAACAATAGCAACAACAACAACAACAAAGAAATTCAAAAAAAAAAAAAAAAAAGGAACAATGCAAAAATGCAAAGCAGGTAAGAATGTAAGACTTGCAGTATTTCTTTTTTTCTCTCTCTTTTTTTTTTTTTTTTCATTTGTTTTCATTCATCTAACACTGCCATCATACACTTTTACCAGGGAGTATTTGCCAAATTAGGTGCTAGGGCCTAATGCTTTTCTAGACCCCCCCAAAAAGGCACACTGAATATATAGCAGAATTACCCTGAGATATCGTAGATAATATTAAAGCATTTTCAAAGAAATTATCCTTACGCCTAAAGGCTTAGATTCAACTCTACTAGTACTAGAAAAAAATATACTGTGGTGCGCATGCTTTTATGCACATTTTGATATTTAGAATATCTAGAAATTGGATATATGACTGGATAAAGTGTGAGTTGGAAATTCAGTTATAATTTCCTTAATTTGTGGCCATACTATCACTGTTGTCTGAGTTTAAATTTGCTGTACTAGTTGGAAAAAGAACGGAATTACCAGTGACAGAAAATTGCATTCATGTGTAAGCGTGAGACAAATTACCTGTCTTGACTCGCCAGAAGCAATTCATAGTTTCATCTGCAAGTAACATATTTTATGAAATGCAATTTAGCTAGACAGTGCAATGCTCTCCATCCCACTCAGAGTATTAGCTATGTTGGAAGGGAAAAGAATTAGATTTTACTTATCGGAGTAATTTTCCAGAAGAACAGTAAACCATTGATTATTTATATTTCAATAGGAACAAATGAATGAAATAGAAACTTACAACATTGGAAGGGGAAGCCAAAGTGCAAGCAAGGCAAAACAGTACTCACCTCCCTGTTAGGCAGAAAATGTGACATTTCTTTGGCACTGGAGACTACTACCTCAGATTATAAGTCTTCTGTACACGGCATCTTAGAAAGCATGTGTTGACATGCCAGTGCATGGGCTAAAGGGGAAATATCAATATTGGGCTTGAATAACATGCATTTAGACAGAAAGTGTATATTTCCATCTGTATTTGCAAAGAGACTCATTTGAGATGGCTGCTTGTTTTTGGTTGTTTTTTTTTTTTTTCAATCTAGAAAACTTGAAAGAATTGCTGTAAAATAGAGGAAAAAATAGAGAAGACAGGAAAAATAAACCAATAGACTAACAAGTTTTCCTCCAAAATAATATATGTGCATCAAATGGTTATATAAATACATTGAGATTATTGTATGTTTATTAAATTACAAACAGAAATTCCATGATGTTTTGATTTACAGTGTGATCTGGGGGAAAATTAGGTTTCAAGGGAACTGAAGTTTCTTCACCAGACTCAGAGCAACTGGATTCTCTCCTAAAACAATGGACAGCACAGTGGCTAACAGTGATGAAACTGAGACACTGTAATTGGACTTAAGAATTACTGAGCCTCTGAGATAAGTGACAATCACTTACTTCCCAATCTACCAGTGAAACATGTGGTGAAAGAATGTTATTTGAAGTCTTTATTTATTCAGCCACAGATATTGGAAACTCTAGATGTAGTTAGTTATATTAGAACCTAGCAAAAAAGAAACTTTCTTAGAGCATTGGAGCTGTCTGTTCCACTGAATAGGGTGTCTGATCCTTAATATTTTATAATAAGTACAATAAAAACAAACAAAAAAAAAGATTTCATTCATCACTGCACAGTTGTGAAAAACATACATGTTCCTGCTTATGAGAAAGCTGTATTCTATTCTAAAAACAGCACTCTAAAGATGGTGAAAAACCCCATCTCTGTTATAAATCACATAGCATTGCAGAAACATCAGAAAAACAAATGTATAGAGAACAAAATATTTTCTGGAAATACAAACAAAAACAAAACTGACAGAGCACTGAAAAGCTTCTTAGATTAATGTGCTTTAAAACATTCTCACCAAAGATATTAACATACTGTATTTTCAGTTGCTATGAGGTTTTTTGCTTTTTTTTTTTTCTGAGATCTTACAGGAACAAAATATCATTGCATAAATATTCCAAAAAAACCTTCACTTGTAAATAAGCATATTTGATTAGCACTGTAATTATTTACAAAATGGGGGGATTTTACTTCAAGTTTAGAATACAATATTGGTTTTTATGTGAGCAGTTGTTTAATTATCATTATGGAATTTTGCGATTACTAATTATTAAGGCACTGGAATATATTCTGCAAGATCTACTTGGAAGTCAAGTGAGTAAAAAAAATAAGACATTACAGAAAACACTGCAGAAGATATCAGCACTTAGTAAATCCAATGATTTTTGATTTCGTAATCAAAACTTCTTCTGTTGCCATCACATACACACATGGGAGTAAGTTCTGATAGTAAAAGTCAGCACTTAATAGTTATCAAGAATGGAAACATCGGCAATCATAATCTCCAAAGTTTTAGAATGGGAGATGAGGGATCACACTTAGTAATGTGAGTTTAAAGAATTCTTTCTAAATATCTTAAAAATATGTATGTATGTTGACAATCCAGCTTTTAATATTTTTTGATTTTTTTTTTTTTTGCTTCTCTAAGTAGCACTGAACACCTATTACTTGTGAAATTAGTGCTATGGTAATTCTGCAGTTGCATGTTTAGAGCAGCAAAATTTACAGGGAAAATAGTTCTTCCTGTAGGAAAAAAGCAGAAAAACATTGCAGCTCGTAGTTTCTTAAGTTCTTCTGTGCATATTAAACTTATGACATCTTCCAACTGTCTCAACTGATCTAGTTAAGAGTTATGTTCTCTACTTCTGTAACTTGCTCTTCTGTTTTTACTTACAGTGTACAGACTTCTTGTTTCCTTACCCACATTTTGTTGAATGGAAGAATGATGAAAAACAGCTGCAAGACTGACATTAGTGCTAATTACATGCTTCATTGTGCATAACATTTGAAAAGTCATATGAATTTGAGGAGTGACAGATGAAGAGTTTTTTCAAGGAAAAAAAGAGTATAGAACCAACTAAACAGTCATGAATTTCCAAGATCATTTTTCAGTTTAACTGCACAGGATACTTTCATGAGTAATATTTAAATGACTTGTTTTATTTATTGTGTTTTTAACATAACATAATTGTATTTTGTCTTATTTTATCCTTGGAGACTCATCAGCTTCTTGATTATGTTTCAAGCTTCTGACATGAATCTAAAGGAGAGAAAAGTTTTCTGCTCCCCACTGGAGAATCATCTCCCCTCCCTAATCCCTTCTCTTTCTTTACCCATATAGATAAAATCGGATAATCACCCTATGCTGACGTCTGAGCTTAATATTTAAGCTGGGAGCACTTCACCTGAAAAACTAACAGTGTGAATAGTTAGATTCATAGATAGATTCATAGATAGATACATTAAGTTGGAAAGGACCTACATGGTCATCTAGTCCAACCATCCTCCCACCACCATCCCTACCCACTAAGCTACTAAATCAAATCCCTTAGCACCTCATCTAAACGCTTCTTGAACAGTGCAAGGGGTGGTGCCTCAACCACCTCCCTAGGCAGGCCATACCAGTGCCTGACCACTCTTTCAGAGAAAAAAATTTTCCTCAAATCTAATCTAAATCTTACCCGCCGCAACTTGTGGCTATTCCCTCTTGTTCTGTCATTAGATATCTGGGAGAAGAGGCCGATACCCTCCTCTCCGCAGCCTCCCTTCAGGAAGTGGTAGAGTGCAATGAGGTCTCCTCTGAGCCTCCTTTTCTCCAGACTAAACAATCCCAGCTCCCTCAGCCACTCCTCATAAGACTTGTGCTCCAGACCCCTCACCAGTTTTGTTGCCCTTCTCTGAGCACGCTCCAGGGCCTCGATGTCTTTCTTGTAAACTAACTTCTTGTAAACTAATTTCTTTCTTGTTAACTAATGAGGTTTCTCTTGTAATTACAAGACAACTCCTGTAGTACTCGACTTGTGTCCAAATCTATGGATATCTCAGCATAAGTGAGAACTGCTGTTGAAGACTATTCCTGCTACTTCTGTTAGAGTTTAACTCATGACAGATGAGTTTCCAAGACTGCATCAAAACTCTACTTTAGCCCTACAGTGCTCTATCTCTCTGGTAAGGACTTCTTGCGATTAAGCAGAGGCTTGGTTGATTTGTAATGGCTTTCTGTCTGACAGAAGACCTTTCTGTGGTGCAAAAAGAACTTCAGGATTTTAGCAGTGCATTGCAAATATGTTGCTGACTGTGTTCTTTCTAAACTGTGCCTTTAATGGGAAGTAAGTGCTTTTTAAATGAGAAATAAAAAAAACCCCAAACATCTGCTTGAAAAATAAGTAAGTTTTCTACTTAAAACAGGTATTTATTGTCTTAGTAAAATATGCAAATATATCATTCCTGATCAAAACATGCCTTAAATCAAGATTTTTCTTAAAGCAAGTTCTCTCTCTTTTTTTTCTTTTTTTCTTTTTTTTTTTTTTTTCCTGATTGGTGAAAGGAAAATGATCAAGGCAAATCTTTTCATTTACGCAATGTTCATAACTCTTCACAAACTGTTGGCTTTCCAATTCCTTTTTGTTTCCATAGTCAGTATATAATGACTTGAAAGGCTCATCTTATTTAGAACTGTTTATAAATGAAAGGGAAATTCAGAATTTTAACTGTCAGTTAGAAGTAATTCCCCATTTTTAAAGTCTGTAAAGTTCCCTAAGAATAGCAATCGCATAGCCACCTTTGTTACACCAAGTTTTTAAAACACAAGTTTTTCTTGGCGAAAACATTTTCATTCCTTCCTCATCTCTGGAAAATCAACTAAGCTTCTTGTAGATTGTTCCTGAAGATAAGATTATAAACAAAAGAAAAAGGTGCTTTACTTTAGAGCTTTTGAGTGTTTCTGAATGGAACTTTATGTTGAAGAGAAAATTGTGCGTCAAGGGGGAAAAAAAATACAGTTTCACGGGGGGAAAGAAAGGTGAATATCTACTAAACTAGCAATTACCTTGGTCAGAAATTATGTGCATATTCAGTGCATATTTTTTCCTGAATAATTCTCAGAATATTCCCTAACTGGTTTTGCTTTATTGCTGGCCCAACTTCATTCACTTAGAAAAGCATACAAAAAAAGTTCATTTTTAGTGAAGCAGTCAGGAACATGTACCTAACCATTCCTTCTGCCATTTTTTTGAAACCAATTAGACCAAATGTGAGTTGTGTTCTTAACAGGTGGTTTTAATGTAGCTTTGCTGTTAATGTTGCCGAGCAATGAGCACTAATTAATTTCTTTTGATATATCAGGGCATGCTACAAATAAGGAAATATTTAAATATATATTTTATATATATATAATTACATAATATCCATTTACATTGTCATACAGTCATTTGCAGTCAGTCATTATTACCATAACTTTGCTATGGGACAGATGACACTACTTAAAGAATGAGTTACAATAAGTATCTGCTTAGCAGATAGACATGACTGAAAACATAATCATCCACATATTATTTACTGACATATGTGAATATTGTATGATGTAGCTGTAGGCAATAAGACTACTCAAGCACCCTCTTTCTTGATACTCTATTTGAGAACATCTACTAAAATATTTGATATTTCAGTAGAGGTGATAACAGCAGAAGTGAATGTTCATTAACAGATTTCCATTTTTATAATTGAAATATATGTATATTTTAAAAAATATGTTACTGAATGTGAATATTTCACAAGGGTCTTTGTCACTTTGTAGGAGGAACTGACACATTTTTCATGCTATTTCTGTACTAAAGCGTGAGAGAGTTTGGGGGCTTAGGTGCATGCCTAATCTCACGAGTTCTTTCAAAGTCTATATGATACTTCTATGTCAGAAGCTTTCCAGCTATGACCTTGGCAAGTGGTATGCCAGGCCTGTGAAGGAATCTGCTGCTGGTGTAGACGTGAAGGACGAATGTGATGAAAGACTTGGTCTTAAGATCATGTTGTCTATATTTCAAGCAGATCCAAAATACAAAGTAAGCACAAGCAGGTAGTATTTTCACAGGAGATGGAGACATTTGGTGTGTGTCTGAGTTTGAAAGTAATGCAGATGATTAACTGCTTGCCACTCTAAGTGGAATTTCAGTTCTTTGAGGAGAGGGAGGAGCTGCAGGTGGTAACTTTAAGGAGCAGCTGTGCTGAGTGGGATCAGAACATCTCTGGACTGCTGCTGGCAAAGAGGACATGGTTAGGGCTCAGACCCCAGAAGGAGTTGGGCACCCCAGAATGGACTCCAGATCCCTTATGTCTTTCCATTTGTGAGACACAGAATGTGATGAGTGTATTTGCTCTTATGTGGATAATATACCCACTATCTGATGCATTATTCAGGGTGATGTCTTTGCGGAATCACTGTCAGAGATTCCTATTCCTGGTCTGAAATATTTATATGTGACAATGAGAAAGTGGTAATTTGTATCTCAAATACAATAATCTAGTGGTTACAGAATTGAGAAAACATGACACTTTTGTTGATGTATCCTGAACAGTAGAAAATAATAATAAGAAAATACAGCTAGACAACATCTCTCCTGTTGAAATTGTGACAGCTGAAGAAAGAAAAGAAAAAGCAAGCTTCCTTAAAACACAGAGAAGTCGTGATTTAGTTACCTACTGGGTTATTGGTTTATAATCACTATTGAGGTAGTAGCTTTCACTTCAGGGATTAATACAGAGTACTCCCAGCACCCTCTTCTCCCTTTCCCTCCCAACCCCCACTCCCCCCCCTCAAAAAAAAAAAAAAAAAAAAAATCCTTGAGTTTAAAGGATTAAGAAATTGAATCTTTATTGTTTAAATATTTGAAAGCAGAATGAATTATATGATCAGTAACACAGTAACATATCAAGCAATAGTCAAAGTATTTTCACAGGAATTAAATATTGTGCATAGTGATAATTCCTAGTATAATATAATCAAACATCTCCTTTATTCAACTGAACAGGACAGTATTGAGGCTGACAGATCAAATGTCCAATGAAATAACAAGTGTCTGATTTCACCATTGTAGAAGGCTGAAGATAAGACACTGAGACAGATTCTGATTTTATAAGAGCAGTTTTGGTGTAAACAACTCCTTGAAGGCTAAGAGGCTCATCAAATGATTCCCAATTCAAACACCTGTCTGCTTTCAACTGCTTATTTGTTTGGCCTCAGGAAAAGCCAGTTTTACTAGATATCAAAACTCATTCCATGCTTGAAAGCAGAAGTACTCCAAACAACTGGTTGTATAATTTTCTATATTTTTGTCAATAACACCAACTAACTCATGTGTTACCTACTTTCATAGCAATGGTCTTGATTAAATAATTAACAATTTCTCTTTACAGTATTTGTGACGAATTAGCAGGAATAAATTCAACTCGGAACATACTAGTTCCTAGGCTGTGTTTTCCGATCACATTCCAGGTGTGGAAGAAATGAAAACCCCTTCTAGGTGCATACTGACTTTTGTGCTTCCTCTTCTGTCCACTGTCCATCTCCATCAATCAACTCACACTCTGTGTTCCAGCATTTTTAAGATTAAGCCTAGGAATGTGCTAGAATGGAGGCAAGTCATGCAAAACAAATTACTCCCTACAGATGTATACTTTATTTAAAGGTCAGAATTAATAATAATAATAATAATAATAATAATAATAATAATAATAATAATAATAATAACAATAATAATAATAATAATAATAATAATAATAATTTTATCCTGGCGCACCATAGTGTATATTTCAGACTCTAGCTTTACTATGAACAGAAATACCTTTTCACAACAAAGCTCTGGCCTTTTTAAAGATTTTTTAAGATCTTTTCAAAATCTTCAGAAATGTGAAAACTCAGCAAAAAAATCAATGTTTGGTTCTGCCAGGATTTAAATTGAAGCTTCATGTACGCTTCATTTCAGCAAGGTAATCCTACAGGGATAAAAGTACAGTGACTCTTCTATCACAGCAGTTCCAAGATCAGGCAGAATAAAATAAACATGTCTTGGACTGTGCAACTTTCTGACTGCTAAAATCAAAATCTTGTAATCCAGCCTTTGTGTCAAACTGAAAGAAGGGTCTTTAAAATCTCTGCTTCTTCATCCAGCTTTTTCCCTGGTCTTGTATTCCAGCACTACTTCCATGTTTTCTGTGCTAAATGCAGCCTCAACCTAGCCTCTCCCATTTCTCAGACACTAAAGCACAGAAGCACAATAGCTACATTTTTGTCTTGTGTGACTCTCAGACAAAATCTATCAAAACAAATTTTGTCCAGTCTTACTCTGTCTCTTAGTGGCTATTAAAATTGCTGTTGACGTCCCAATTACTGTGCAGACATATTAAAATAGTGATACCTTCTCATTCTATAAACTAAGAACACTGTTTATGACACTTTCACAAAGATCTCTCAATAATGACTTTTGGCTACAGACAGGTATTACTACTATTTCTCAGTAACATACTATGCCCTTTATTTCTGAAGATTGGAAGTGATTTTTGTGACCTTAAAGGAGACATATTAGCAAGAAATGCCAAACGTCTGTCAGAAGATGATTAGACATTTCTATCAGAACAAAGATGCTGCAATTAGTAAGCTTCTGCATAACAGCCTGAAATATAATATTTTACCTTTTGTTGGAAGTCCTACAATGATGCAAGCTTGCATATCACTCTCTCAATGAAAGAACAAATTAGAAGAAGGCAAGACACGCATAAACTCTATTTACTGCTCAGTTTGAAAACACTCATTACTGTGGTTTGAATAAAAGTAAAACAATGTTGTCATGTTTCTCATTATGAACTAATGGAACAGCAACAAATGATAATATGGGGATTTCAGTAACAAACCTTACAGCATATTTCATATACAAGTATTGTGTTGTATTGGTTAATAGCAAAACCTAAAAACTTTTCTTAAACAACTGATTTCTGTAGCTTTAGCTCTTATCTTTTCCATTAGGTTTCAGAATTTCTTGTTCACTGACTGAACCAAAATGACATATTACTCACTATGCATTAAAACAAATGGAAAATATTACTTGTCTATCCATTTAAATAGACAGTTTAAGATTTCTTGGTATCTTTGTTGCTGTTTTTGCTCAATAAAATTCTTCTGGACACATTATTAAAACAGTTATTTGATCATTTCTTTCTCTCAATGATTTGCCTTAGCTTCTCCCAGTGATTTGCCTCAGCTTCTTCCAGTGATATACCTTGATACTTAATTCTTGAGTTGCATTTGTGATAACAGTCATTGCAAGCAATGGCAAAACTTCAATCCATGCGTCATCCTTTATCTTCAGAAATTAGAGATTTCGAAAAAAGCAATTTGCTCGTGTAAGAGCATGAAGATGAGAAAAGATGGGATATAACCCATATGCAAATAATGCAGCCTTCAGATACACTCACTGTCCTTATTCATCCAAGCCTGCATATTGCAAGCTTGAATATCTTTAAAATACTTTTATTTTTTAAGTCACTAAAGATAGAATGCTACAAATCTAACCAGTATAGACTGACCAAGAATAAATCTAAGATTACAAACATAGAATTTCTAATGATCAAAGAAGAGAGGTTAATGGTGGAAAAGAGTAGTTCTTTTAATGTAGTTTTTGATAAGCTTATGTCAGTGTTACTTTCATGCATGATAAGGATCAGAAGATGAGCTGTCCATTACAAGGTCTTGAACTGAAGCCTAGAACCATGAAAAAAAGCAGTGTTAAGCATTGGGTCTGAGAATATTGCCTTTTGAAAGTCCACTGTACAGTCTTTCCTCTGTAGACAGTTCTTTACATAAGTGAAAAAGCAGGATGGGAGTTCATGTAATTTCTGTAACTATGGAGAAGACTTGGGCCTCAACCAGGTTAGAGCAATTGTGAAAGAAGAGTGATGAACCAGAAGTTCCTTCTGGTCCTACTGTCGATCACTTGGTGTGCTTGATGCTCAGGGAAAAGACCTGTGAAGTCATCTATTATACATACAAGATTTTTCAGTTAAATACAGACTAAATTATTCCAAAATGTGTAGTGAACAAGAGATTACAGAATCCCGAAGATTTCCTTTTCTATCAAGAATGATGAAGTTCTTCATACAAACTCCTTTCTCCATCAGTTCCTCCTTTTAGAATGCATGAATTTTCTTTGTGAGTGTCCAGTGCTGCTTTAGTTCTTTCAAAGTCAGTTTGATTCTGCATGCTTTATGCAATCTACTGACTGGATTTCTTTTATCATATTCATAATATCAAGGTGATTAAAAAATATAACATACTCTATAAAAAATAAATTTTAATATTCAGAATACAACTACTGTCAGATGTTATTCCTCTTCCAATGCTCACTGTAAAGGAACAGTGTTCAAACGGTCACAAAGGAGAAAAGACTGACCAGGAAATTTTTGCCTAAATGCCTACTTACTCTAGCATGGTCATACCTCCATTTACTTTTGTGCCTGCAGCAAGCAAATAAATGAAGAGTATTAACTGATTATCTGATCATACATTTTTCTTTGTCAAAGACCTTCACTGGAACTTCAATTAATTGATCTGGGCAGATTGTCTGTGCCTGCTAAAAAGTAATTTCCTTAAAGCTAACATATCTTGCTCAATAACTATTGTGTTGTCAGCTAGGCTGGAGAAGTACCAATATAATCCAAACATACATTTTATACAAGTGACACCAATTTGTTGCCAGACACTAATCTTGATAGCTTGTTTCCTTCTTCTGTTAGACATCTCAGTGACAGACTATCACAGAGTAAGCTCTACCTTTCATTTTCTTTTAAAATATCCTAATGTATTTCCTTTTACTTGCATCTCAGTCCTGTCAAGCTGCAAGAAGTATTTTTGTTTGTTTGTTTTTAATAAAAAGGTAGAGATGGTCTTATTTTCTAAATATTGAAATTAATTTCTTTCTGCCCTGTAAAGAGCATCTTTTTTGCATACTTTCCCTGCACAGAGAAATAAGACTTGTGTCTGTTCTAAGGGAAGTACCTAGGACATTCACATCTTTTATGAGCCATTTTTCAAGAAAAGCAATATATAACCCTAACTAAGAGTAGTTATCTCTAGTAAAACAACATTTCCAACAAAAAACGTACACCAGGTACTTGGTCTGTTTCAGACATTTGCTGGAGGAATTATTCAAAAGATAGACATTAAAGTGGCAAATGAAAATGCAACTAGAGGAGAAAACATGGTTTACCATGGGACATGGGCAATGCATTCTTCAACTATACTGCATTCTCAGCCAGTGGCTGTGGCTACATGCTGCTGTGCATCAGGAACACAGCAAATTAGAACTTGTACTGATGGGGTTGTTTGGGGGTGTCCCAGTTGGCAAGAGCCAAATAACCATAGGTAATAGAAAGGAGTGTTGATCTCTCTTATGTGAAATTTAGATGCTGAGAATTACAGTTAAATGAAAGTACTGCCCTGACCTTTTCCTATTTCACAGTAACCAGCTTAATTAACATCCTCTGACATCTAACCTAAAAATCAGCCCTTTCTTTTTAGCATATTGAAATGCAGTTCAGTATGCATTCCTTTTGAACTGGTTTTCCTCATGAATGCCAAATGATTTTTCACGTTTTGAAAGCTCCTGGCCTATATTCACCTTCCTATGAATGCAGCATTTGGGTGTCTCAAACAGTGAGCTTTCTTTCTTGGAAGGAATTTTTTTCCTATTTGTATCCATTCTCTGAAACAAGGACACAAAATTTCTTTTTCCATGTATTTTTTCCTGTGGTATAAACTACTGGCGCTGCAATTACTGATGTAGATTGAGTGTGGTAGCAGAAGTTTGTGCCTGGGTATTCCTAAACTCTGTTTTTACTTTCTAAAGATATTTTGACTAATTTTTATTATGACAGTATTTTTGAAGGTCTGTATTTGATCTTGATGTAACTGAAACTTTCTCTGGCAGCTGCAGTCATTCATTCTCTGGGGTTTGCTTCCATTTTCCCGTTGATATGTATCACTTTGTTTACAGGAATGTTACAAATAGCTCTGATCCTCCAGTTGCGTATCTTTGTTTTTATGATGTACACTAAGCCAAAGAGGTTTAGGTTTCTTTAATCTGAATGGAGACGAACCCTCAGTCTCACCAACTTGGGTCTGGCTCTGTATGTGCCATATTTGGAGAACTGAAACTAGCGGTTTCTGATCTCCTGAAGCAAGCTTTGCTCCTAAAACCTGCCTCAGCTTCCACAATCCTTTGGAAGTTTCACTAAATGTTTAAAGGCAGGTAAACAAACAAACAAACAAACAAAAAACCCACAAGGGTGGAAATTTCTAACACTTCTCTCCCTAATTCTTTAAACTATGCAGCTAGAACTATGTCTCTCCTGTCACAGCAACTTCAGTATATAATCTGTTGATCAGCTAAAATGTAGTCTTTGTGATTGCTTGTTTCATTCTTATTTGTTACTTTTAATAGGTAGAACGAGATGAAAGTAAGGATTATGGTTTGCCAAAACTTCTAATACATTAAAGTATACAGAATTAAAATTAGCAGAATTAACAAGAAGGATATAGACAGCTACTTGAAATCAGAACTTGAGAAAAATATTAGATCATTTCAAGAGTACTTTGAGAATATAATTGTTGAGATCTTTCTAAAAATCTTTTTAAGAGATTCCTTGTTTTAATGTAGTTTCTTTAGATTCTGATCATGTTGCCTTTAAGTGCTAATAATGCAATATAATATGCAGCAATATTTATCTAAAGAACTTGCAGTATTTATATATTATTTCTGGTACTTCATTTAGCATGTAAATAAAAAGTTACACGAAGAGGTCCAAGAGTCTAACTTCAAAACAAAAAAACATATGTTTCATTAGCTGTAGTGATATCCAAAGCATTTTCTGGAAATGGGTAACTAAATCTCAATTCCCATCACTTATAATACAGATTATTTAAAATTTAATCAACTTTTTCTCAGAATCCTATGTGCAGGGCTTTGCCAATGAGGTACCTGAATCTATTCAAGGACTCCACATTTGGATTTATTGAAATATATGATATGCTGATTGTGCTACAGCTCTTATAATTGAATCAGAACACCTTCCTAAATGTCAGCAGTTTCATACCAGGGGAAATACTGTAATTTTATTCATAGTTGTGGAATACTTCCCTCTGAATAGAGATTATATTTAATATTTACTGGAGAGTAGCAATACATACTCCATTCCAAGATGATATCATGAATTATTATTTTTTTTTTTTTTTCAGGAGAACAGTACTTCTGATGACTATAGTAAGGTTGTAATTCTTCTTGGTGTTCAGGAGCAGGAGGGAAGTGTACAGAAAGATGAAACTAGGTCAAATTCCAGGGGAAAATAATGAAGTAATAATACATAAGGACAAAATCAGAGAGTTCAGGTCATACAAGATAAAGCTAAGAAGGAGTGCAAAAGGTGTAATAAAAGCAATAAGAATGGTAGTATGAGCCATAGGAGGAAATGCTGTTGTGAAATATATGAGAAATATATGATGTATTATATGCTGTAGAAAAATGTTATGCTACAGTCAAATAGAGAGGGAAATTTATTGGGAAATGGAATTGAGAAGGTCAACAGATATATGGCACTCCTTCAAACACCATCTTAAAAGAATGGATGGCATTTGCAATGAGGTGGCTGAGGCAAGTTTTATTACTCTAGCCTGGAATAGGAAAAGCAGAGGGATTAATGAACACCTAAAAAGTCATATATTTTGAAATCCTTCAATACAATGAACTTTATCATTTGTCACTAAAACAATCTGCTTTTAGGGTTACTCTAAAGAGCTCAGAATATGGTGAAATGGCATGATGATTGTTGTCCTTTTCAAAAAAGAAACAGGATAATGCTTCTCCAGAACAAAAAGCATAACCTGCAAAACTTAATTGTAAATTAACAACATGAATTTAACTTCCTAAAATAAATGCTTGGAACAAATGAGTCCCTAGAACAAACAAAGATGATAAACTGCCAGTATGGATTCAAAAATCTTACCAAAGAAATCTTTCTTGCTATAAAAGTAAATCAGAATTCATGAGTAGAGAAGCAGCAGCAAATGTCTAGATTTTAATGAGATATTGTTTCAAAGGAGATTTTCATCAACAAGTTAGGGACATATGATCAAGATGATGCTATTAGAGGCTGGCTATGATACTGGATACTGGAAAGAGAAATGGCCTGGAAAATGCCAGAAACAATCCAGTAAAAAAAAAGGTTTTCTATTTAGGTGTGAAAACTCAGGAGCATAAATACAAAATAAGAAAAGTCTACATTGGTAGCATTATAGAAAAGGTCCTTGGGGAAAAAATTGTGACAACATAAATATGATTCAAGTGTGATAAAAATGAATAAATTCTATCTATAAATAGCATTATATATTTATATATGAAGTATAGTTTTATCTAAAGCTTATTGTCCTATTTTTTGAATGCCATACTTCAAGAAAGATGTTAATCAGTTAGACATTGTCCAGAGATTTCCAGAGCTTTCAAAAACATCAACAGCAACATCAAAATCGAATTGGCTGCATTTATTTAAAATCTAAGGGAGATAAGGCTACAGAAGAGAGTAATAATATCTTTCCAAAGCTTAAAAAACTGCTTTTTTAAGCTAGGAAAGGATCAATTCACTCTTTATTGTGTACAGAAAAGAAATATGCTTAAATAGCAGCAAGAAAGATTTCATTTAGATGACAGAAAAACCTTTTTTTCAACAATAAAGATAGTAATACACTGGAATAAGTTACCCCAGAGGCTACAGAAATAATTCAAAGTTTTTGAGAATACGTTTGCTAGGTTATGGCTTGAACCAATAATGGGGCAGCTGGTAAAGCTGGGGCAGCCCTGGGAGCACAGGTGGAAGCAATTCACCTGTGTGACTGGATGGGAGTGGAGTTGAACGGATCCCTTCTTTAACCTCATTGAAGAGCAGGGTGCCACAAGGGAAGTATTTAGAATTGCAGTTTGCTTCCTTTAGAATATTTAACAAGCCCTGGACCCCAGAAAAAGAGGTAAGTAGTTTCTTCTTTATTACCAGATTGCAATTTCTATTAAATTGTGGGTGGTCCTAAACTGGTTTAAAGTAGTTATATCTGCTATTGGCTCTCTTTAAAAGGATAAACAAACACTGGAAAGTCATTTTAAGTTGATCTTGCTTTGGATGGCTTGCGTCTCTACTGTTTTAGAGGTTCTATGGACATGCTATAGAAGTATGCTGGCTGTATGCTGTAATTATATGAGGTTGTGTGAAATATAACCGAATCTTACTATGCATGCATATATGATGCAAGCATCAAGGTGAAGGATTTTATATTTTTTTTTACCAAGTTTTGCAGAATTCAGATTCAAGGTTGGGTTACTGTCAGGCTTAGTAAGCAGCTACCTTTCTCATGGTATAATCCAGCTTCTAAGACAAAAGTCGGTAGTAAAACTAAGTAGAAAGTTAAATGAACTCCTACTGTATTTAAATCCCTCCCTGTTATTGAAGTCAGCATCTTTTAAAGGCCATTTTGTTATCTTAGCTCCTGTACAATTCATATTCTAGAAGTTAATCTGTAGATTGCATGGTAAAGCCTTATTCCAGAAACGTTTCTCAATAAAGAGCTGCTAAAGAACCAGTCACAGTTCTTGAACCCCTGATGATGATTTGCAGCTCATTCTATGTTTCTTGCTTCCACAAGAAAGTAAAAGGGCTCCTCCAGACCGATCAACTGCATGGCCATCCAAAATGACTATTTACATCAGTTTCAAGGCTATTATTTCAGACTCTATAAGGCATTTAAGGGGAGGGGTCAGGTCCAAAAATCAGGTCACTTGGAGTAATCATTTTCTTTTCTCCTTCTTTGTTGACAAGATATCTGACTAATACATTTTTCACCTTACTGATTCTTGATTCCTGTAACAGAGCAGTGAAGTGCTTATTAGTAATGTGTTAATAGAACATAATTTTTTTTTCTCATCAGAATACCAGTTTTTCTTCATTTCCTTTTCATAACGTTCAAGCTTTATCCTCACAGCTCTGCTCAAGTAGTCTCTGTGCTATTTTTCAATTTTCTCAAACTTCATTACTGACTCAAATACTCATAATTTGAATATACACTGAACAGCCACGTGTAATACATAATTTCAGCTCTGACAACAATTTTATGGCCAGGTTTCTGGGCTTTGTTTGTTGGATTCCTCCTGCTGCTAGAGTTGTGCTGACTGTGTTGTTTTTAATTAAGAGATCACAGAGAAGTTTTGAGTGCTGGTTTAAGTAATTTTTATTCATTTTTCTCATATTAGGGGATATTATTGGGGCAACTGCTAGTTTATGACAAGCAAAATATTATATGCATTTTTAGGAGTTAAAAGAAGTGATTTCTTAAGTCTTCTGCTTAAGATGTCATATTCTTTTCTCAGAAATATTTAGACAGCAGTTTTCAAGAAAATGTTTGTAAACCTTGAAAACTTCACTGACTTCAGTGTGAACAATGGTTACCTATTATTTGCTTGTGTGAACTATTCTGCAAGTGCTTATACATACTACACAAGATCGCTAGATGAGAACTTGATGGTATAAAATTGTTCAAGAGCATACAAAATGTATGTTATCCAAAAAGTAAATCAGAGGTGCCTTTCATACATCCAGTATGAAACTTAAAGGTAGAGCAAATCTAAATTTCAGCTAAACAATTGCCTAGTATAACCTTAAGCTACATTAAGCAGCAGGAAATCTTACAGGAATGGTTTCCAAGTCACCGTTCCTTTACTATAAGCTGTTATGAAGCTTTTACATAAACACCCTCAAAAAGAGGGACCTAAACTAAAAAATTCAGGTTCACATTTCTTGAGCTGTTCAGGGGTTGCTATGTCTAGTAACACAGGGAAAGCAAAATCAATAAGTCCTTTTTTTTTTTTTTTTTTTTTTTTTTTCAATTCTTTGTAAAGTCCAGATGGACTGCTGAAATGTGGGGGATGTTGTACATAAGAAGTGCCTCTTTAGTAAGGCCTAAATTAAGCTTATCTATTGCCAAGTAGAAATAGACTAATAAAACCAAACAAGGTGGAAGGAAGTCGGTTTGCTTTTTGAGCAAGATTACTTCCCCTTTAGGATTTCTATATTTATTTTCCTAAAGAAAGAAAAACAACTAGGACTTTCCTATCTTGTATTCTTATTCTTCTGTATTCTTGCCAGGCCATTAGTATTGAAATCAGCTCTTAAATTTTATAATTAAAATTCAGGCTTAATTAAATCCCACTTCTAAATGTTGTATTGTAGTGCGGGTTGTATCAAATTTGAGGTGGAATGTCTAAGTATGCTTACCAGCTATTCACTTTTGTGAAGTGGGATTATGGTGCTACATGCAGGCATTTGGAGCAAGCAAACTGGCTAACAAGCTGATAAGACTGACAAAAGGAAGGACAGACAACAGTAATAGAATTTAGGATGCATGTATGCTGAGCATTTACCCATGAGAGAGACATTAAGTATTTCAAAACATGTTTGGCCTGTGAGATAGTTTGTGTTTAGAAGTCAATAGTTTTTTTGTTACTTAACACTTTGTTAGGAAGCCACTAACTGTTAAACAGAAGAAAACAAAAAAAATCTGTGTCAAACTCAGGGGATGCATCCTTAATTTCACTTAAATTAATTTTACCTGTTGCATCAGTGCAAATGCATTTAATTGAATGCTTAAGGAATTAGGGTATAAACAATCCAGATCATCTGTTGGGTTGAAATTTTGGAAAGCCAGAGGCCAACTTAAGGACAAGAAATCTGGAGCAAGGAGCAATTGAAGTACATGAGAAGGAAAGACAAGTTATGAGTTGAGGGGATGTAGAGTAACTCCCTTCAGCTTTGCTTAAACAGGCACATTAAGGAAAACTTCCAAGGTTGCCTTAACAAGAACAAATTAAAATAAATAAATCAGATTCATGATATCTTTTCAGAAATTAGGAAAATGTCATCAGTCAGGAAAATAGCAGAAACAGAGTCTAAAATCCAGTCTTGTTCACCAGTAATTTTTGCCTCTGTCATTAACTGAATCTATGGAGCAGTCAGTCCACTGAGAAAATACTTTGGAAGGAGTGAAATGATCAACTGCACCCTCAGAATACATGCCTCCGGACTGTGAGGTTAATTCTATGACTTCTATCAAACACTGTACATATGCACATTGATTGTTTTGTTTCCACTTAAAAACAATTTAAAGTGAAATGCCAAATCTTGCTGTTTTGGTCATTAGGCAGACATCCAGACCACACCAAAAGCAGGCTTCCAACCCTTTATCTGTGACTTCAGCAGAGAAGAGAATAGCTGCATTAAGTATACTTACTTCCTTTTCCATCAAGATACAGTTTCAAAGCTGGTAAAAATAAAGCTCTTGCAACAGTGTTTTAGAAAAGACTTTATGTTGCCTCTATTTTGTAGGAGAGAGAGCATATACAGTGTGTCAGGCTCCCACTCCACACCTTCCTGAAAGCTCATCAGGACCAAGTACCTACGCAGCTCTGAGTCCCTTATTGCACTCTACCACTTCCTGAGGGGGGGTTGTGGTGAGGAGGGGGTCGACCTCTTCTCCCAGATATCTAATGACAGGACAAGAGGGAATGGCCACAAGTTGCAGCGGGTAAGATTTAGATTGGATTTGAGGAAAATTTTTTTCTCTGAGAGAGTGATCAGGCACTGGTATGGCCTGCCTAGGGAGGTGGTTGAGGCACCATCCCTTGCGCTGTTCAAGAAGCGTCTAGATGAGGTGCTAAGGGATTTGATTTAGTAGCTTAGTGGGTAGGGATGGTGATGGGAGGATGGTTGGACTAGATGATCTTGTAGGTCCTTTCCAACCTAATGTATCTATGAATCTAACATGCCAGGAGTTACACCAGGATAGCCAACTACTGGCAACTGCCTGACTGGGCTGTTGTTTCCCTGTCAGAGCAGCCAGGCTGATAGGAATTGTCATGCACAAGAAGTGATTACAGGGATAAAAGCAACAAACAAACTTGGCTTAGAGCAAACTAATTGGTGCAGCTAAGTTTTTAAATTAATGTCAAATTTAAACATCTCGCCCTACTACTTGCTTGAGATTTTGAGCAGAATGCACCCTACCCATTCGCACCTTCACTAACAGGCTTTCTATTAGGTTTTGTTGTGTGAAATCCTACTGATGTGCCACTTACTTCATTCCTTTGAATCCTGCAGTGATACCACATACATGTGGTTCTCCCTTGCCCTAAACATTTACACCCACCCACAGGAAGCAAGCAACAAAGGAAGTGTAGGTGACTGCTCAGCTCAATGCTCTTGCAACATGCAGACAAGAAGTAGTTTACTTCCAGTGGTGGGAAAATGAAAACACAGGAAGAGAGAAATAAAGAGCACGACAGGTTTATTCTCCCCTGGCTTAGCTCGTTTCATGTAGAGGAGTCAGACTGATTTTTAAATAAGCTGTGGTTCTTGTGGCTTTTCCCATCCAAAGGTGAGAAATAGATCTCAGAATAAAAGAAATATTCCAAATAATAAAAATAGTGTTTCAATATAGAGATATAAAAGGCATCCTGGGAAAAAGTTCAGGATTTTTTCTTCAAGACTCTGAAGAACCCACAATTATCTTAGCATCTAGAAATTCAAAGAATATAAGATGTTATGCTATCTGGAAATAGTATTGCTTTTATAGTGAAAATAATAACAACATTCTTGAAAAGAAGAAACTTATGATACAGCAAATACTTACCCAGTATATGTAATTTAATAACACTGTATGTTTACACCTTATTTATAAATCACTGATAATTACTCTCAGAGATCTATTAAATCTGTTATGAAGTGAAATAAGTTTATTAGGATTCTAATTCCTAGAGGATAAATTATTGAACCCAAGTCTAGAGATCAAACTGAGTGCTGTTTAGCAATATCTATTAAACAGATAGCAATTTTCTTCAGTAACATACTCTAGAAGATAAGTGAAATTTCCACTCCATTTACAGTTGAATTCTGCTTTAGTAAAATTGTTGATGAGGTGGGTGAGTTAGATGGACTTGGCATACAAGCACTAATGTTTGTTGATGATTCTTAATCTCCTACGGAACTCCCAAAACGCTGAACCTATCAGAAGAAGTTTTCTTCCTACATGAGAAAGCACCATCATTTGGCAAGATAAAGAGGCTTAAAAATCCTTAAAGATCTCTAGATGAGACACTCCAATATCATCCAGCATTCTGAGACATTACTTTTGGAGCAGCCCTCCAACATAGTGAAACTTATCTAGAAACATGGGTAACGGTACAGTTAACTCAAGAATGAATTTAATATGCATCACTTAGAAACCTGTCTCATACTCATTTCATATGTCAAATATCACTACAGGTAAACATTAATTATTAGGGTTTTTTTTTTTGTATTATTAATTTTTCCCACATATGATCCTGTGTTTACTAGTGAAGCAGAGGGCGTGTATGTGTGTGTGAAATCCTTTCCAATTTTACCACTTTAGTTTTAAATTCCTAATGTTGGTTATAGATGTTCTACAATTAGAATTTAAACTAGTGCTAGCTGATTTTTCAAGATCTGGAGCTAATTTCATATTAAGTGTTCTTTTGCTCTGCTTAATAGCATGATATATGTAGACTGAAGCATAATCTATTTTATTCTGTAACTTTTTTTATCCCTTTAAAAATAATAGTATTTTAGCATAAACCCACACCCACAAGAAACTTATTTTTACTACACTTCCTCTTGCTTCTCATGTGTATGTGTGTGTATATATATATAAAAATTTTTTTTGCCTTGTTTTCTTGTCTCTGTCTTTCCAATTAAAACTGTCTGTGGCTTATTTCTGGAAAAAAATCATAAGGATGAGCCAGAAAAAACTCTTAATTTAGCCATTAGATTTATCAGGCAATCCCAGTAGTCATTAAGGAAGCACTATATATTATGGTCTTTTACAGGCTAGCCAGAAACAAAGCAATCAGAAATTCATCATAATATTTTTTCTTTGCATTAAGAGAGATTTTGCTTTGAAACAAATGGAAATATGTTGGAGTCTGAGAAACTCAAGTCCCAACCTTAAAATGGGAGAAATCAGAAATCTTGTGTATGTAGTCATTTTTTGTGCCCAATGCTGCACTTCCCTGAGGGTACCTATTGATAAACCAGGGGTTTACTAGCTCATGTGTAAATGCTCAGACTCACTAGCATGTCTTTCATTGGTGAAAGGCAAAGCAAGAGGCAGCTGGTATTAGTAAGAGAAGCCAAATGGGAATTGTGAAATCTGCACCAATAATATTGTCCGCTATTTTATTATGTTGGCCCACGACGTGATGTGACGTGACAGTAGAGGCTGAAACTTCTCACCAGTATTCCATTATGTATTGCTGACATTTGACGTATGGCAGCAGAGGAGCAATCTATGTCAGATACTATTTGTCAGAGTTGTGTGATGAAAAGTTGTGGAATTGAATTCCTCTATGTGGAGAGAAAAGAAAAAGAAGGTACACACTGACATTCATTGATGTTTGCTGAACATTTCTGGAGACCAAACAGACATGAGCAAAGTGAGGTGGTGGGTGACGCATTTCAGCAGTGGTGACACTGACAGTGGGTCACCTCTGCTGGTGCAGTTTTTTCAGTGCACCGTGCAGACTCTTTTTCATTGTTGGTGAAAATACACAACTAATAGTAGTGACTACGTTGATAAATAGCATTTTTTAGATGGGAATTTGTTCTGTTCTATAGAGTTATTTTGCTCTTCTAGTTCCCATAGAGATAAAGAAGCATTACCTTCAGGGTGACCTCTGTGAAAACCCAACACATGGGATTGTTTGAGTACTAGAATTAACATGAAAGATGATGATTGGCTCTTTCCATCACTTGCCTCTTCAATGAATGTAATTGGAATCATAATAAGAGAATGGTAGTAATTTGTACAGGAGATAATTTTAAAGAGTGCAGATGATATCTGAACTTGTGAAACCCATTTTATCTGTGAGAATCAATGTACTACAGTTAACTTCTGTGAAGTGTGTACTTTGTGATTTATGTAGTTACTTAATCCAATTAAATTTTGTAGTTACATTAACTTAATTGAGTGATACAGTTGTTAAAAAAAAAAAAATCAAGAAATTCTTAGCTAGAAGTTCTCATGACCTTGAATTGCATTAATCAGCAGCAGATGGAAGGAAGCATTGTGCCCTGATCTTTTCCTGTCACTGCTCTAGCTGCTTTCCTGAAACCAAGAAAGGACTATAGCCTTTCTGTACCATTCTGAATTCAGAGCCCTCCTAGGCTGCAGCCTGGCACAGAGCAAGCCACTGCAGTGCTGGCCCTAGTTGCTCCTCCATCACCTTCAAGGAAAGCTGGGGCCTTGCCACCCATGCCTCCAACTGTAAAGAGAGGGATTGCTTTGAACAAACGTGTAATGTTTTAGAATTACTAACCAAGTGATACTCTTTTTGGATACCTCAGCCACTTTTACTGGCATTTGAAAATAACTGTTGTGACTGTGTATTAGGAAAACTCATTATTTTCTCACATTATCATAAGAAGTGTTGGTGGTAATGAACCATATTCATTAAAGTGATTTATTAGTACTTCAGTGTTTCCTTCTGTTGACATAACAGATGCTTTTTAAGCAGTATTATGTTAAACATGTAAATCCCTGTTAAGGTCTCTAATATTAAATTGTATTGTAAAATGGCATTTATATATGTATATAAGCAACAGGCTCTTTTATTTTATGACAAGAACAAAATCTCACATAAAACTGTGAGATTTTTACCATTCCTCATGAATAGGATGTACAGACTTCATTCTCACTGTTTTTTCTGTGAGGAACAAAAAGTAGGAGACAGAGAAAAGTATGAAAAGTAGAATAAACAGCTAAATGAAGAAAAGAACAACCATTTTTTTCAAAGCGACTAAATTAGAACCTAACTCAAACATGATTAGTTGTAGTGGAGAAAATCCCATTTTGGATCCAACTCTTAAATTAGGGAATTAATATTTCGAGTCACATTGATTTTAAGTATAAGTAACTTAAATTTAGTATTCTTTTGACTTCTAAAGTATAAAGCAAAGCTGCCAAGAGCACAAGTGCCTCCATTTCATATGAGTCAGTGTACTGTTTTGCTGCTAAAGCACAAATCTTGTTTTGTTTGTCTGTCTGAAAATGGGTTGCCTCCAGGTAATTAAATGACACAGTAGTTGAAAGCAAAATGGTCAGATATTTCTTCCTCTTACAGAATCAAAACATTTTAACCAAATAACTTAGCTTGTGTCTTCCAGTATTACAGGGAATATAGCAAGTTTATCCCGGTACTCAGAGTGGTGTGTTCAGAATTCTCAGTAACACACATAGCAGTGGAAATAAATCATGAGTCTGTACGTATGGGGTGCCTGGAGTAGGAAGGAGCTTTCATTTGCAGCATTTATTTTCCCCAAGGTACCTGACTTTAGCTGTTCTGAAAACCCAAGCAATATAATTAGCCAGTTCAATACCTATAAAGACTCCCACAGTGTCAGTGACAGATCTGAATTCCTTTGATAGAAGGGAATGATCCAGAGGTGCAACACTTGCTGTCTGTACCAAACTGAACCTCTCACAGTGGTTTCTTTAGAGCACAGTGCTTTAAGGCTTTCATTCCAGCTGCTGCCACACTGTGCCTTTATGCAACAGTGGCCCTGGAAAATGACTGTGGTAATAGAAATTATGGCCTTTGACACACACAAAAATATAGGTTTTAGTGATTAGTTTTTTGAGGGCAATAAGAAATCCTTGTACTGATTTAATATAGTTGATCGGTCAGGTGATGCCTAAAATAAGTGCTGGTAGAGGGAGCCTGGGAAGATATTAAACTAAACAAATACAGAACACGGTACTCCTTGTGACTAAGAATAATATGAAGTTAGGTAGTGCAAAAAAGTTGCACGATCCTGCAACTATAGCTACAGTAGCCAACAAGATATAGAGGGAGAGTGAAGTTCCTGGGATCAAGAAGCATTATCCTCTTGTCAGTGACAGCGACTGTCTTTTACTCCAACTCCTTATCAGCAGCTCCTGCACTTTGCAGCAAAGGTATAAAACTATACAAACTCCCAATCAAGGTACAATATCCTTTCCACTCTCTTTTGCTATGCGTATGAAGATTTCTTGTATCATTTCTGAAATATATCTTTATATTTATATATAATAGGAAGGGAATTCCTCAATTCTACAAATATTTGAAATTTAGAATTGTTTATTCCAGATGAAGAGTAATGAATATTATGGGATGTTCTTCTGCAGTCATTTTGTTTAATGATTAATAATGACACAAGCTCTACCAATTGAAAAAGAAAAGAGGCTCAATATTATCACAGAATTGTAGGGCTTGGAAGGGACCTCTAGAGATCGTTTAGTCCAACCCCCCTGCCAAAGCAGGCTTCCCAAACCTGGTTGCACAGGTAGGCGTCTAGGTGAGTCTTGAAGGTTTCCAGAGAAATCTTCCACAACCTCTTTGGGCAGCCTGTTCCAGTGCTCCATCACATTTATTGTGAAGAAATTAAAATTACACTGTGTGTTTACTGAATTAGTAGAATTAATTTCAAGTTCCTGCTTTGAAAGACATTTACACTAATACAGAATGTAACTGGTCCAAAAAAAAAAAAAAAAAAAAATCCTATGGCATTTGAGCCAGGATTACTCCAGAGAAAATAGTAGCCTAGGCAGTACCTGTGACAGAACATGAGCATATGGCTCTCCAGTGTTTGTCTGAGACAACTGGCTATTCCAGAGTCTTTTCTCCTGCATTTTTACTGACTGCATTTCCCATTAGAAGTGTTTAAGGTTCCTGTGGTATCTGTACTTTCCCTCTCACCTTCAACCCCTTCCAAAGCATAACAAAAGAAATCATCTTAGCCTACTCATGTTTGACAGATAAAACTTTCTATGCAGATTCAAGTCTTGAGGATAACTGTTTTTACACTTATTTTCTGTGAATTTGAATGTAATTCATGAAGAAGCAATTCTGACCACTTAATCTACAGATAAATCACGCTGTCAGTGACTGCAAAAATTATTAATGGTCTGTTGAGGAAACAGCAGCAAGGAGGAGGAATGTTCAGTGTCTCTGAGAAGATATGTTGCTTCTGCTGATATCTTTACAGAAGCAAACATTTCTGAAAATGGTTGCCTAGCTTTCTCAGAGCTTCTCTGCTTTTCCAAGTCTGCTTGATCTCTTCTGGCATGAGTACTTTGTTATTCATTTATAACTAAGTAATAGTCATTATGTGTCAAAAAATTCACCAGTTCTAGGCATCATCTCTTACATTTGTGAAATTCACAGTGGTTAAAGACTGTTTACTTCAAAGGGTTTTTTTTTTTTTTTTTTTCTCATTTATTGTATTATTTTGTTAATGGCATCTACATTTCTTGTTCTCCAGAATTAAGGTCTCTGAATTCTTGGCATTTATATATATATTTACTGGAATATGCTCTCTCTTGGTCAGCATTGATCAGAAAATTTATCCCATTCAATATGGAACAAATGAAAGAGAGATCCAGTCATCTAGCTGCAGAGCTTACTGTAATCATCCTGCAGCAGTGATTTACCTTTTCTTCTAAGCTTTGGACTGCAGGCAAAAGCATGTTTAGGTGTCTGTTTCCAAGTCCTCCATCATTTCAGATACTGCTTTCTGGATTGCTGAGAGACTGACTGGTGTAGTAACTGTTTGTGACAAACAGTAACAATGTCAAACATACTGAGGCTTATCAGCATAAAAAGCATATCCTAGGATTACTTCTCAACAAGAAAACATCCAGATTTCTGACTGCTGTGGAAACTGTATTCCTTCTTCATCTTAAATGTAAGAGAGATAAGGACCAAAAATGATCTTAATGATGAGAAAAGACATGAGAAACAGATCTGTCTTTTAAACTACAGACACAGTAAGATTCCTATCTGTAATGTTGTTATTTTTATACCATTTTTTGCAATCATTTCTGATCTTTATAGACATCAGAAGAGCAGGATCTCAGTACACTACCAATCATATCTCTATTATTACCCATTTCAGAGCATGAAACTATCCTGAATTTATCTGAATCTATTTTATTCTCTGGACTCCCACAACCTGTCAGTATTTATTGGCTTTTGTTTCTTCAGTAATGTTTTTTTGTTGTTTGTTTGTTTTTGTTTTTTGTACTCGCTGATATATTCCAGTAAATTTATTTCCAATACATGTTTGAAGCTGAATTTGTCTGTCTAGGGAAGTAAGATTCTTACATGTAATTAGTATTCAAATAGTCCAATTATTTCATACTATTTATGCAATAAGATTTCCCTACATTCCAGAAGAGTTAAATGCTTCAGTTCTCATCTATGAAACAAAAAGATTAGTGGCAGTTGTACTATGACTATGAAAATTAAACTGTCATTAATAAACCTGAATCCATTCACTGTTCCATCATGACAATAGTGGTGTGCACATACTATGCAAACAGATAAAGCATAGCCTTTCCTTGCTGCTCAGAATTTACTCATAGTATTCTAACCAGGGAGACTAAAGGGGTGAACAATTTCAGAGCACTGTGAATTGCTAAATATCTGATACTTTCTTCTGTAAACTTTTGTTTTTATGTTTTTTTCATATTTTACATAATAATTTTTAAACCAATAGACTGTGCACTTAATGTTAGGAAGGTGACTGAAAAGGTCTGCTTCCACAAATTACAACAGTTCCTTTCAGAATTTATTTTTCCCTGAAAGACTCTCGGTGAGACCATGCTTGGTATTCAGTGTTCTTGGATCACAGTTAACTCTAGAAACTAATAAAAAAAAAAAAAAATTCTCTCAGTTTCTCAGCACCATCATATTTGTTCTTGTTGCCTGTTATGGCAAGTTATGCGTTCCACAACAACTCTTCTCCAAAGCACTGTCTAAAGCAAGAAGCTATTATAAAGCGCAATCTGAGGACTATGTTTATAGTCTGTGTGTGAATGCATTTGTATGAATCTTTTCTGAGATGCTAACTGTGAAACTCTTCAGTTTTTCAACATAACCACACCATTAGCTATGTATTTTCACTAGTGATGATCAAAAGATTGCATGCTGCACTCATTTACCAAAAAAAAAAAAAAAAAAAGTCTGCATGGCCGTCTGGAATGAGGCTTGTCTTTCACTGCTGAAATGCAGCACCCACCACCTCACTGCGCTCACATCCACTGTTTAGTCTCCAGAAACGTTCAGCAAATATTGATGACTGTTAGCGGTATCTACAGTGACAGTACTTCAGCTGAACTTCTGATTGTGTTTTATTTTTGCTGTGCATGTACAGCTGGTAAGTTGAACATGCCCTATGATTTCCAGATGCTGCAGAGGCAGTAAAGGTGTGTATTTACTTGCAGTTATGCATGTCACAGACAGAAAACTGATTTATCCCTGCCAGTTTTACAGTGCTAGAAGACTTTGGCTATCTATGCTTTCTTTCTTGTCAGATATGCACTATAGGACAGGCAGAAGAGCTCAGAAGGAACCGAGACCTTCACTTGCAGCATAGGAGGAGGTCTGATAAGCTGCTCTACTCTTTGAGCCATGACACAAGAAAGAAATGGCACTCTTTCTACCATCTGTTTTGTAAAGATGACTGCCCTGACTGAGCTGTGCTGTGCACTGAAGTTTGACTTTGTCAGCATCAGCTCCACAATGCTAAAAGAATGAACGAGCTTTTCCATGGTTTTAAAACATGAGCATCTATGTTTTTGTTTTGTTTTATTTTGTCTTACGGCTTTTGTTTCCCTGCAGAGCTACACTTCATTTATTTTAGGCTGATGCTAGTTCTTGTACAATTTACTGCCGAGCAGCTTCAGGGAAATTCCTTTTCCCTTGAGCAGTTAGCCAGTACTTAGAGGTCTGATGTAATTAGTAGTGCCTGTTGTTTCCCAAGTCATTACATCTCAAATACCCAGTTGTTATTCCACTTCTCTCTAGTGTCCCTTTTAGCTGTCATTAATCTACTTCCTGTACGATGATACTATCTCAGTTGTGCATTTCTTTCCAAAACCCTCAGACAGAAGGTAACAGTCAGACCTACAGGAGACAACTTTAACAAAATTTACAAAAATTAGAGAGAGGATTTCAGGTTTTCTCACCTAGATGTTTCCATTGAGCCCTGATGCTAACTTTCCTGTGGGAATGCAGACAGACAAGCTCTGCATACTAATTGTCATAAATGCTCGGAGTCCAATCGGAGTTTTTGGAATATTTTATTACAATCAAAAGGTGAAAAGAAATAAGTAAGCAGCGCTGGGTGTGCCGGGGAGTCTCCGCACCACCAACGACACACACCGAGAAGATGGTTCCCTCTTCTTTTATACAGTGTCTTATTTAAAATTTCTTGAAGTCCCCTCCTCCTCTTGGTCAATCAGTTTATTCTTCTGCACTTGTGTGGCCAGTCGCTAGGGGGTCGTACATTCCTTCAGATGGTCTTTGGGATAGCGGCTGTTTGTCTCCCTTAATGCCCTCTGATTCATCCCTTGGTGTATTCCAGGTCAGTCTTGCAAGGTCTGTGTTTGAAATGCTTATCTCTGCCACCCCCTTGGTTTGAGGAATGCGCCTTCTGGGCTCCGTTTTGCAGGGTTAGTGTTTGAGATGCAGACAGAGTTCTTTTCCTAGTTTATCCTTCCATGCCTTATAAGGAAATTTTACTCCTTTAATCAATTTTATCTGCTGATTGGATTTAAAGGTATTGTGTCACTACCTTTGACTCTGTGTCCTTTGACACGAATCACATTCACATGTTTTGCACTAATGTAAAGTGGAGATCTGCTGGATCTACAGAGGTTGGGAGAGGGGAGAAAGGAGCACACCCTCGTGCCTACGTCACTATGGGTAAACCAGGTGGACCAGACAGGATCTCAGTACTACACCGTTAGGTTGGCGTAATTTATGCAGTTATGCAGATTTGTAGGATGGGTTGTATGATAGCAACGATTACTGTAGGGATTACAAAAAGATTGCTTTCCTGTGTAGAAAAGCTATTCATATTTACCAGGTGGATCTTGCGCATGTATCCTTCCTAAAGCATGCCAATCAGTCCTGCAAAATGATGCTGGTACTGTTGAGAGCAAAGCACCTTCATGCCTTTCTCCTCTCTGAGGATCTGCCTCAGAATTAAGTATGTAGAAATGGAGGAATGCAGAAACCATGATGTAGGTATGTTCTTGTAGGATGTCTGTCAGTACAGTTCAGGAAGTGTAGAAAACTGAAGTACAGACTGTCTATAATCCAAGGTCACTGCCCTTTGTCAAGAAATCAGTTATGACAGCAGAAAACCATCGGCCACAGAGGGGTTTTTCTCTATAACATCATTCCCCAAATAGCCTTTTACTTGTTCTACACTATTACAGAGATATTCCTAAAGTATATTACTTAATGGTATAAGGTATATAATGTAGTGTACTTGGTTCTTCATAAAATGATGTAGTGGGATGAAAAAAATGACTTTCATGATTATACATTATAATTTTTGTTCATTCACTGAAATACACTGCCATGAATACATTAAAGGTAGTTTCAAAAAAAAAAAAAGTATTTACTGCATTCATTTTTTTTTCACTATAACCAATTTTGCAAGTCTAAGTCTTGGGCCAATATGCCTGCATTTATATTTTTGGTCAATATTTAAAGTATTACACACATTTCTAAGGTTTAGAATAGCTTGCATATATGGTTTAGTATTGTTCTACTAATGGTGGTTTTGGCCCTACCAGATCTAAGTATTTTCTGCATACGTTCTCTGGTCTAATTTCTTAAGCCATTAATAGCATCTATCCTGAAAACAATATTTAACATATAGTTGACTGAACACAAACAAGACACTTTTCAACATCTTTTTATACCTGCAGTTTCAACACACAAAAAAAGTGATTCTTTTTTCCTAGCTACAATACACAAGCATCCAATTCATATTTATTGGAATGCTCTTTCAAGACAGGAAGGGGAAAAAAACAACACCTGATTGTTTAGATAAGACAATGGGATTTTCCACACCATTTCTTATTAATGGAAGGTTTGAGAAAGGCTTCCACTTTCAGTGGAGGTTATCTTAGTTTCAGGTATCACAGCTTTATCATCAGTTATGCTAATTTTCCCAACTTAGTACTTTTCTGACCAATTTTAAGAAGTACACATCAGTGAAAAAAATTAATTCTGTCTCAAGTACCATTTTATGCTATTCTTGCTGGTAAAAGCACTTATCTGTACAAATGAATACCTGTGGTAGTAACAGTTGGTTAAGCTATGCCACTCTCCTCAGGCAGACAATAGAAGAATGTATCAGATGTCCACATGCAAGCGGTCTATTATAGTAGCTCAGATCAGATAAAGAAGACTTTATCAAACCTAGGACTAAATTATAAAGCATATTCTTTCTTAGAAGACAGGAAAATGTTTTCTGTTGCATTTGTGCACTGTGGACCCCTGTGCAGATATACACCTGCCATGTCAGTATTTTGTTATAAAACTTTCTTCTACATACATTCATTTTCCTTCAAGATCTTCAGACTGTGATATTAGGATAAATATCTAGAAATATTTTTTTACTTTAACTCTCAGTTAAAAGCCTGGGAGAACTCTGTTTTGTTTGTAAGTAAGACTAAGAGAAAACAAAGATTGACTATTTGCTAGGAAGACATGTAATTTTTTCACTTTCACTGATGATAGCTTCATTTATCTATTGAATCTATAGAGACAGCTAGATACTCTCCATGCTAAATAACTATTGTGAAATACAGAAATTTGTTCCCTCTGCAACACCTCTTCTGTTTCTATTATAGATGGATGACAAACAGGATTCATATGAAATACGCATAGCTAGTAAAAATGCAACTGAGTTGCAATCAAAACAGATTAGGCTATCAAATGTTGCCATTAATAGAAGAAGATCTTCTCTAAACATTATTTATTGCATCTAAATCATTGAGTTGTCAAGTGGGAGTTGGAGAGAGCTACAATGATGACAAAGAATGGTTTTTAGCATCTCTTACTAGTTTGTTACTGTGGTAAAATACCATATTCAGAAAAAGTTCTGGAGGAGTATAATTTCTGCTACAATAAGAAATCAAGTTCAGCATGATGCATGACTCTTACTCGATGATTCTTTTTATTATGAGATTAGTTTAACTGTTCACAGAGGCATTATTTTCCTAAATGAAGGAGCAGACACACTGAGGACAAAAGAAAGGTAGAACACATAGCTACTTCTGCGTATGTGTATATAAATAAATATACATGCACATATGAGTTTTATTATTTCAGATGGCAGAAGGTAGTATTTCTCATCTCATAATGGAAGGAATGTTGTCAATTTCTTGGTTCAGAAAATATTATTTTGTCAACAGTACGCAGTTCTTACGTGGATGCTCCCACTCTATCCTGTTTAGTTTGGTCCAAGCTAAGCTGATTGTTTCACCTGCTTACATTTTTTAAACTCTTCCTCCTGTCCAGCCACAGACTTCATCAGAGTTACTTTCACAACTGCAATATTTCAAATTAAAAAATAAGGAGCAGTAGGGTGAAGGAGAGAAAGGCTTTGTTACCTGGATTTGTTACACTGATACAGTACAGGAACTGAGCACCACTCTTCTGGCTCAAAAGTAGATACAGAAAAAACATGTCAGTGTTTAGTCACGCCTCTTGTAACTCTCTTTGAAAGTCTTGTGTTACAGGGAGTATATTCATAAGAAGGTGACTGATCTTCAGGTTGTGCCCTATCCTCTCCAGCATGGCTACACCACATCTTTTAGCCAAGTATGGGCCTGTATCCCTCTGTTACATTCAGTGGGAGTGCTCCTCTGTGAAATGCAGCGGATACAAGTAAAATACTTCTGTTCCTTCAGTTGCAAACCCCTTCTTTTGACAGAAACAGTTTGTGGCATAACTGAACTGGCTGAAATAGGGTGAAGACACAGGTGTGCAGAGGAAAACTCACACAAGCACATAGAAAAGCTCTTTATTTTGATCCATTCATGTATTTAGTCATATATCTGCATAATATATTTTAAACAAATTCCACTCTAGTTCCGAAAAATAAAGAAGAAAATCCTGTAGTCAGTGAAGGGTAAAACATATAAAACAAGCCTGTGTTTCTTCTTCCCTGTTAATCATCATCTTAGTTTATTCTAGTACAGGATATGAATTATTCATTTCTAAGCACAATAGGAAAACTTTATTTCTGTTTAATGACTCAAATTGCCCATTAATGAAAGACTTGTGAGTCAGGACCAATGTAGTGAGGAACATTTTTACAAAGACAGGTATTAAATTTGAGAAATGCTCATAACTTCTTATTCATAGTATGGCACCCTGAGCCATCACAACAGTTGCTAGAGAAAATGAAAAAGTGACCACAGATTTGTCTTTTTGTAAAATAAAGTCACTGTGTAAATTAGTTCCTTACTAGTAAATTGCTTTGCTATTAGGAATACAGCCAACATAATTACTAGCAGATTAACAAGTACATTGAGGGAAAAATAAAAGGGGGAAGGGTGAGGAGGAAAAAGGAAAGAAAATCATTTGGAAAATTCAGATTAAGTATTATGATTCAGGGCAATAGAGGTCAATGATTTAAAAAAAAAAAAAAGAAAAGAAAAAAAAGCTCATTAGGTCACACAATTCCTTCCCTGACAAATGCTCACTTTAATTATGTGTTGATATTATTATAAGCTAGGAAAACTTATTGGATGTGGAAACGATTTGTATCCTGTGTAATTACATGGTCTCTTTTCAGGTTATCTATGCAGAGTTCTTCACGATGATAAACATCCTGAATTGCATGACTAAATCTTGTTGACGAATACTGAATTACAGAATTGGTGTAGTTAAATTCCCATTCAGCTGAACATTAACTCAAGATTATGCAGTCAGTACTTGCCAATTTAAGAACTGACTGATTTTAGTTAGCTATTTTAATTTTTTTTAGCAGACATGTCCCTTAACAATAGTGGACATATTAGGTACATACCACTTTCCCTGGCTCTCTATCACTTTTGAGTATGACATCTGCTTATCTTATCCAACAGGTCTTCAAAAGCATCCTCTCAAGATTGACTGCTTCCACCACTCTCTGAGAGGCAGCACAGAGGCCGAGCTGTAGTGAGCAGGGAGTTGTGCTGCCACTGTATTCAATTGGCTTTCCAGGATACTGGAGGGTAGTGGGGTATGATATGCAGAGGTGGGAAGCTGACCTCTGATTGCCTCTGTAACTAGGTTGATCAGTGGCCAAGGGACAGATTAAGCCAGTATTCATGGCCATTGTGAAAGGATTTGGAGCTGATGTTAAGATCAATCCTAAGTAATTATTAACACAATTCTAAGATGAACACATCCTTCTTGACTCTTCCCTTTTCTATATCAAGAGTGATACTTCAACAGAAAATCTATTTCTGTGTATCTACCAGAAGAAAAACAGTCTTACTATAATTCTCATTTTTTCTTTTTTTTTTTCCTGTTCTTCTTTAATCTGGAAAAATCCTTTTTTGTAATAATAATTTATTTCTACTATTGAACATAAGATAATGTTCTTTGAGTTAGGATACAATCTTCCACCATTTGCTTGACCTGTTGTTTTACACAAACTCTAATTCTAATGTACTAATAAATACAATACTATCAAATATTACCTTAATTCATGTATTAGCCTTATCTGATTAATGAATGGAATATCATCAAGTACATGGTTTTAAATTCCTACTCTATTCTTACTTGAAACTATGAAAGCATACAATTTGATAAACTGGGAGGCATTTTCCTTTTGAAGGGGAAAAAAAAGAAATCAAGCTGCATTTTCACAAGGTAAGATACAATGTAAACAGAATTTATTGCCCTGTATTTGCATTTTTTGTCTGTATTTAAGCACACTGTAATATAGAAGGTAGTGAATTTTCACAACTGTACTCTGGAAAAGGAACAGATAAGACTTGACTTATCTATGAGCAAGTATAATGTAGTGACTGATACTCCAAAAGGAGATCAGAAGGCTTGATATAGTTTTCCAATGCAAAAAAATAAAAAACAAAAAAATCTAGTTTTGTCAAAACCCAATTAATATCTCAGGCACTATTGTTGCAAAACAAAATTGAGTAGTACAGGTGATTTATTAGGGTTCTGTAAATTAATATAAGAGAGAGATCGAATTGCAATCAACGTGAAGTAGATGTTTCTGGATCAGAACATTTCTGATTGCATTCTCTGAAAAATACTGAAATCTATCGTTGAATTGGGAAATCTTGTGACAGATAATTCGCAGCTCAGTAAACTGAAGAATTAACATCAAAATTACAAAGACGGTCATACTGCAATTACAGAAGTTTACTGAAGAAGTTTAGTCTGGTTTTAAGAAAAAAAATTCAATCTAAAATTCTATTGCTTGCCCCTGTGTACTCACATTTATTTATTTATTTTCATATGATGGTGCAAACAGTCCACAAAACAGCTTGTCATTTTTCAGGAACTGTAGAATGTGGTAACTTTTTTTTCTTCCACAGGAAGCATATAACTCTGGGCAATGATTTATATTACCATTATTTTTTCAGATCTAAGCCACACTTACAAGACTTATTAACTTGTAATTGTGCCACTCCCTTGCTGAAAGCAATAGAACCATTTATGAAAAATGAAGATAAGTTTGAGACAGATCTTGAGCCTAGATATACTGATGGCAAAGCAATCTGTGCAGCTCGTGGAGGAATCAGTGTTCTGTAGGCAAGATGTGGTTCAGACCTTGCTGGGTAAGGTCTGGGACCACAAAAATTATCATCATACTTCAGAAATTTTTTCCCCACAATTTATCTTATGGGCAAACAAGTCCTTTGACTCCAGAAATGCCATGTGCTGATTGTGACCTGGAGAACTAGCGCAGCAAACAATCATTATGGAAAAAAGAAATGGGCTTAATAAAACAGATGGATATAGATTTAGCACTAACACCACCAGCTGCAAATAGGTATCCAACAAGCAGGGCAATTAAGACTGGGAATTTCAGCTCAGTGAACAAAATTAATTGTGGATGCTCTGAGGAAGACATTTACCTCATGAAGACATCAATCTATATTTTGAAATTAGATAGGCCATAATCGAGTTAACTAAATACATTACTCATTGCTAAGTACAGTCCTACTTCCCACTAGTTCCCAGAATGTTTTTGATTCTCACTAGCAAATTACTTCAAAAACATTTCTTGTAGACATCTGCACAAATCTTCCATGTGCAGACACTGTAATTTCATTTTTAAAGCTGTTTAATCTAGAACAAGGCAGTTACTCACTCTTTATATATCCACATCAGAATTTTAGTATGTTATACCAGACCAGCTTTTTGGAACTAACTTCTACCCATAAACTGGGACTTTCTAAATATATATAAGTGATTTAGGTGTATGGAATACATTTTCAATTGGATGAGAGCCCTTGAAAACCTTTGTAAATGTTTAGATTTGATGCAGCATACATGTCACCATACATAACCTCTACATCCATCAAGCTTAAATATGATTGAGCCCTTTGTTTTGTCTGTTTCACAAAACGATATGAAACCTAATTTTTGCAGTTAGTATATACTTCCAGTTTCAGGACCTGATTCTGTCTAATTTTGCTTGCCGTAATTCCTATTTCACTTCAAAGTATTTCTTAGTGGACTATAACTGTGGAAGTACACATGATTAATCTTATTTTTTACTTACTGTAAAATGACAGTAAAAATGTATACCGTAGAGTTCAATTAAGATTGCACTTTCTCAATTTGGTTAAGAACATTCAGAGAAATGCTATTGACAGCGTGCTGGGTACAGAAGGAGCTCATAACTTTATTTTCTTTGTCCACTCTGAGCAAGAAAAGGAACACTGCATTTATAGTCTGGAAAAAGAATTTTTCAGCAGAAACAGTACTTGTGAACTTTGCTGACACAGTCTTAACAGTTCAGAAAAAACATATACAATACTTACTCAGAAATGGCAATTCAGTGTTGGACTGAATTTAGGGAGAGATCTTAGTGCTGTTCAAAATGATATATATATATATATACGTACTTATCTCTGAAGATACCATATTAGATTTGGGATACACACAGTAGCAAACAGTGGCATGTGGGGAAGAAAAACATTTTACAGAGCTATTCTTACCTCAGGAAGTGATTGTAATATTTCTTGTGCCTGGCATAACATTCAAACTGAAGATATTTGGAAAGCCAAAATATGAAAAATTTGTTCTCTCTTTCTTTGCCTATCAAAACTCCTCCAATAATCCCAGGAAGAATTTCCTCCTCTTAAAGGCTTCAAGGTAAAAACAATTTACTGCCACTGAAAATGGCACAGTTATATACTATATTACTTCTTAAATCGCTATCTCGTTAAAGACATCCATGCTGTGCCATACCTGCAAAAGTAGTATACTGTATCTTAAAAGATACACTAAAGATAAATCAAGTATGTTTGTCTCAGTACCATTAAGTCTTAAAATATCTTGAATTACTTCCTGAAGTTTAAGACATACGTATATGTGAACATATATGGAAAGGACTAATTCAGCTACCTGCTGGATCATAACAAGCAGAACTGTAGCTACAATTCAGGCTCTCCATGAGTCATTTGCTCTCTTTGTCCACAGTTTTCTTGCCCATTTTCAAAGAGTGAAGTTATCCCAGCTCAGCCAGAGCTTACAACTGTTCACCTGAACCATTTCTAGTACATGGGATAACACACGGCTTCTTCTCCAGGCTTCACTGTCTCTGCCATCTCCCTGTTGTACTGTAAAACTGCATTAAGTGGTTTCTATTTTGGAAAGCACTGTAAAATGCAATATATGTATATATATATATATATGAATAAAATAAAGGTTTAAACACTATGAACAAAATGTTATACTGAAATGGCTTCACATTGATTCTCTTCTTGGTTAGGTCTATTTTAGCATGTACTCTGGAGTATGGTCTCAACTCTATGCAGTAAACAAAGCTTTACTCTAACCAAGAATTATTCAGAGGTAAAAGCTCTGAACTGAAAAGAGACTGTAAAGTAAATAGAGAAATAAATGTAAGTTGGACACATTCTTTAGAACTTAATGAAACCTTGCTCCCATACTGAGTTTACTGTGATTGAAAACACACTAAATAAACATCCTTTATTTTTTTTCGTTCTGGATTGTTGACCATTACTACTCCTCCTAAACTTTCAGACACAAGGTAAAACATATAATGAAAAATAGTGATGGGAAAAAAAACAATACAAAACACCACTACAAGAATATGATTTTTTACCCATAGCAGCTTAATACTGCAGCTGCATGCACATAATCCTTGTACAGTTTATCTCTCTAGTAAAATTTCCTTGAAGGAAAATTCTACCCAGCCAGCCTGAATGCAATAGTAAAATGTTTGAACAATAGAAGCATCACAGGTTTTGTTTTAATTTTCTCTTCATTCTACTTTTATTAGAAAAAGTGCTAAACAAACTATAATAGAAGAAAACAACAACAAAGCACTGGCAGATAGAAAAGCAATGTTGAAAGCCTTTGAATTTATCTTCTCCTGACATCTTATCTTGATATCCATTGCAAAGATGGAGGAAACCTGTGAAGTGAGGAAATCAGCTGCCAAAACTAATGCCTCAGGAATCAAAGACTGAAAGCAGACATGAAGGTTGGATGAAAAGTCTCAGAAACAGCTCAACTGCAGGAAGTCCTGACTTAAAATAGCCAGCTGCTTCATGGGCACATACAGAAAAATTACTATACCAAACCTAAATAGATCTTTTAGGAATATTCAGGTTGCTAATGTAACAGAAATTCTGTCAATATGAAGAAATCATGTTACCTTTGTTCGGGCTCTGTTTCTCCCACACTCAATGGCAAACTTACACTTAGCTTGTCCAAATGTCTTCAGAACCAAGATTTAGCACAAAGAGATGTAAAAATCTGGTTATTGGTGCCTGAATTCCAAAATAAAAATACCAGGATTTTTAACACAATGAAAAATAGAACTAATTAGCAAAGCAACGAGAAAGTGTAAGACAGTAAGCATTTGCCAGGAATCCGATACTACTTCAGGACATAATAAGATTTATCCTCAATTTACTTTGGTCCAACAGTGCTGAAAACGTGTATTGAACCCCACTCCTTCACTGTCTCTCAGTCTTGCCATAGCACAGGAGCTCTCCAGTTGTGTGGTCATGGAATCAGGGACCAGGAACATGGTCCTGCCCACAATGTTCTATCAAATGGACTGTCAAGGTCTTGGGCCACTGCATCTACTCATTGTCCAGTCTAGCCTAGATTCTTGCTTTGGTTATGCACATCACTTTTGTTTTGGAAAACAGAGCTCAGATGTGGAAGGACAAGAGTCCTTATACACATTTTCCATTGTTACTTTCCAAAACATAAACATAAGAGTTGATCACTGAGAAGTTTTCTCAAGGTGGTAATACATATAACTACAGCCCACCTCCATACAACTTAGTTCAAGTGCTGTCCCTTGTGTCCTGGCTTCCATCTTCTGATATCCATGACTTCACAATTACTAGTGAGGAGATGATAGATATTGCTCAAACTCTGAACGATCTTTAGTAAATCATAAAGTTCAGACATATTATACCAAAAGTTATTCAAAGTTACTATCCAAAGAACAGTTTGACATTTTTTCCATCAAATGTAACATTTCCTGGAGGCTTTTCTTTTCTACAAGTCATATATTTAAAACATGGCGATAGGCTGTAACATCTATTAAGTGTAAGCCTTGTTCTTGAAACTAATAAAGGGAGAAATGTGGTATATCATAATTCTAAACTGCAGTTGTTTCATTTAACAAATGAAAATCAATTACTTTAGAAATATCAGATGTCATATAACGTTTGTTTTAATATATTAATTTTGATTAAACTTCACTGACTTAGATCGCTTTCATTTTTTTTTTTTTACCCCTCTGGGCAGATGACTGTCATTTTACTCACTTGGAAACAGACTTTTTTGGATTCATTTTAAAACAGTTTAAAAAAAATCTGCTCTCAAAGAAAATGGTATGAAAGAGGGTATGAAAAAGTAATATTGCCTATTTAGGTTACAGTAAAGCCTTAACTTTGAATATCCAGTACTGCATCTACCACTGAAATCAAACCCATTTGGCATTTGACCTGTATCAGTTTTTATTTTACAGGGAAAGGAACATCAATACCCACACCCACTTCCATATCCTCTTTTATATGCACTTCTTCCACATATGGCTACTTATATCACTGTGTTACCAAGACACTACTTTATGCTGGAATGAAAGCCAGACGTTTTACTCAGCATAGTTTGTTGAGTAGCACCACACACTAAAGGATATGCTTTTAAGGGATGCGGATCATTCAAGATGCAGCTGACGTTCTAAAGATTTTTCTCCCACTAAAGCCCTGGAGCATACTTTCATCCTTCCTGACTGTGTTCCTCATTGATCTCTTTCTTCCCTGGGGTCTCATAAGGATTTGCCTGTAATAAGCAACATGGATGGTTTTCCAGGCCGTGCTGTCACTTGTCCTCCTCTGTAAGTAACAGAACAGTTAGGACTACAGGACTACATTATTTTGAAAGAACTCCTTTTACTGCTGTTCTTATTTCCCACAAAATAAATTACACCCAAATATTTTGTCTGTTTTCCATTAACACAACATCAGCTATGTAAAAGCCTACATCTATCTCACACAATTGAGAAACAGAGCCTTTCTCCCAAGTCTGTCAAGCAGTGGTTGCAGTTTTACCTCATGGTGCCACGCAACATCGCCTTATCTGGTTTCCAGTATTACCCTCATGATTCTGAGACAATGGTTACCCACACCTCCTACCTTTATGCTGTGCACTTTCAGTTTCATGGCAGAACTATGGCTAATACGCTTCTTCAGGTAAGAACCACGGAGTTAGAATTGTCTTTCTGCCATTTTCTGTTGTGTATTTTCACCTTTAATCTCTTATAAACTGTATAATTCTGAACTGAGGTTGAGATGCATCTATTTGCTTTCATAAGATCCACTGAAGGAAGATCACTTCTCTCAGGGAAATCCTGTGCTGCTACTGACTGTTAGATCTCCAAAAAGAAAATCTTGGGAAAATGTCATATAACCTTGGATTACACTGGCTCTCTTCTTATTCCTTCTTTATTGCAGCTGTACCAGTTTGGTCTCACCAGCAATACCTTCCAGGAGCGTTCTGACTTTTATACCAGCAATGAATCAGAAGCTCTGCCAAGTACAGTCCCAAATACAGCTTTCAAAAAAAGCAACACAACCTTCACAGGGTGGACCGCAAGTCAGCTGTCATTCACCACTCTTTTCAGCAAGCTGAATATTCCCAGCAGAGAACTTCTTTTAACTTCACTTTTCCTGTTCACCTTCCTGTCAAATGAGGAGCTATTCTAAACTTCCACAGTATTCTGGGAAAAGGAAATGGCCAGCCGCCTTCTGGAAAGGGCTTGAGTCAGGGAATACTCAAAACGTTTGAAGATCATACGTCCAGCTAAATACGCATGCTTGATGCCAGAGTGAGATCTGCATATCGGTATACTGGGTGCCAAATTCATAGGCTTTAAGTCCCATAAAATAGAAACAGCTTGTGGCTGTGTACATTTCAGAGGGGAAATCGCTAAAGTTAAGTATTGCCACATAACTTAACAGTGCTGCTGTGCCGCTGTCCCATGTTAAGCCTGTAGCCATCTAAGAAAAGAAAAAGCATTTGTATTTATAGATGTAATTTCTAAGCAGAAATACAAAAAACATGACTGTTTATAGGAGAAAAGCATGGTATATCATCTTCCAGTAGCACTCTGTGAACACGTTAAAACTAGAAGAAAGCATCTTATTTCAGCCAGGGGAATGAGGGTCTAAATAATCTAAATAACTGGAGTTACAGTGAAATATGAACCACATCTGGTTAAAGAATTAGCAGCTAATGTTCATATACTTTATAATCTATTTCTGGAAACCAAAGGTGGAATTGTTTCTATACCAGGTGTTGACACACACACATAAACTAAACGGAAAGACTATGAATAGCTTGTGCAAATGGTACTTACAATTCCAACTACTGTGATACTTAACACTGCTTAGACAAAAAGGGTTCCCCTCTTCTCACCACTAAATACATTCTTGTATATATAAAAAAAAAAACAAAAACAAATATTCACAGAATGGTAATACAATGGACTATATTGTTCTTGTTAGCATCCACAGAACACTGAGGCTGCGTGTGTCTCCAGGTTTGGGAATACTCTGAAATCCTGAATGATTATACTGCTGTGATATATATTATATGCAATATCCATTTGGACTTTTTTTTTTTTGCCATCTAGGCTGATCAAATTCGACAGTGACATTCCAGTTTATACACAAGAGTGTACAATAGGCTACCTGGATGGCAAGATGCTTCCTACTGCTGTAGAAAATGGTCTTAGTCCTTCTCTTTGAAATCTTATCTTTACATCACAGGGGTCAGGCAAGACAGTGATTTGCTAAGAATTTAAATAAAACTATGTTCTTCAGTGGTTCCACAGAATCTTCTGAATCTACAAAGCAGTAAGCATCCATTTGCAAATTCAGTTAACTTTATCTGTGCCTCCCCTATACCAATATTAATTATGTTCAATCTAGTTTTAACATTAGTAACTGAGGTATTTTGTTGCCCACTTCACATAAGTTCTGTTATAATCAGTTTTTGTTATCCTTTTATTTACCACCACAATTATAGAATGCTTGTTAAAACCTAATAAGATCAACAAGAAGGTGAAATCTTTTGTGAGGCTACCAACTTTAAGATTCAGGAATGGGTAATTGCCCTCTCATCCACCCAGCTGCTATTTTGACAGTTTAACCCAGTTAGATTTGTCCTTCCTAATACTGTCAGTGAAGCCAAATCTGTCATATTCTTTTTTTGCAAGGCTAAAGAAAAAAAAAAAAACATGTGAGAACAACACAGTCAAGTAGAAGAAAGGGCACAGCCATGTGGATACAGTGTCTGGCCCCCAGACAGCAATCAGTGCTTAACAGGGAGGCACTAAGGCTTTTTGTCCCTCCTGCCTTTGGCATTGAATCAGGAAGAGAAGTGTCCATCTCCTCCAAGGGGTCATTGGCTCTTCCCTTCATGCTCATGCTTGCCCAAGTCAGGCTCAGCAGCATGCCATTCAATTCTCATGTTTCCTTGTTTTCCTCTCTGCAGTCAGGCTGAATTGTTTTGACATGTAACACAGGTGCTCCTGTATCTTAAAAACAACAGAGAAAAACAAAACACACACACACACACAAAATAAATAAATAAATAAATAAATAAATAAATAACCCATGAAAAATTTCATCATCTACTGACTAACAAAAGCCTCTCAAGGTCCTCACGTTTCCTGCTGAGGGACTGGAGCCTTAAGCAGGCTTCTCTATGCTGTCTCATATGAGAGATGGTATACAAAATTGTTCTTATCATAGACTACTATGGCATTTAATGCCTGCTTTGGACCTTCCTATGTGATATTGTGCTGAAAAAATTTCAGACAGTTGAGGCCCCATATTTATGTAGAAGTGGCAGGAAGAGAAAGCATTAAATATTGGTTGTTTTAAAAAAATGTCTATTACTTTTAAGTTTTGCTATGAAAAAGGGGACTGTAGATTTATTGAATTAAAGAATACTGTTATGTATCTATGTCTTTAAAGAGATGCAATTATAGTGATGAAGTGAGCAATTCAGGTCATGAAATTGTTTGAGGCTGATGTTGCTAAGCAGCTGATAGAAATTATAACTATTGGTGTAAACCAAACAAAACAGTTTCTCAGACTAGGAAAGCAAAGAAATGATCTTTGATTGTGAAGGAATAACAGATACCCTACTGTACCGACTGCTGCAGTCAAATGCCATTCAAACATTTATAGTTTAAGAAATAGCGCTGGACACATTTGAGGGATCAAAGTTTTTGTGACATTAAACAGAATTTGTGATTTTTCATTCTGCAGTCTGTTAAAATTACATTTGCAGATCCTTTTCCATTCCAGTGAGTAATTAACTCATGAAATAATTGAGTGGTCAAGAAATACAGATCAAGCTTCCAGCATTCATAAATTGCATCAAATTGCTTCAGTGTTACCTGAAAACATTTTGAGCGATGCAGACAGATGGAAGCCTGTTAATTCTTGACTCACCAACTTAAGCTGATGAAAATGAATGTTAGCAAGGCTCAATTAAAAATCTAATGGTTGCCCATCTTTGGTTATATGCTGTGGAAATAGTTTACTTTGCAAATGCTTCAGAAATCAGTTTTGAGATATTCACCATCCTTTATTCATTGAAAAGAATGCTCTGCTTATTGATTTTGTCTGTTGTCTCACACTGATAAATCATAGCCACAACATTTTGAAGAATACTTTGGCTTTGATCAGTCTCAGATAATAACTTAAGTGGAAGGAAAGCGTAAATTTATGCATGTAGTCTCTTCTACATCCAGATACACATCACTCTCCAACAGACATGGAAATTATTATTGATTATATATATCTTCCAACTTCAGATGTTTATTCATTCTTTTAAGAAAGTGACTCAAGCTCTTTGGTAATGATGTTACCACTGATTTATTAGATATCTCATAGGTCACAGTTCAAAGTGCTCATTCCACTTTATTTAAAAGTTTGAAAAAAAAAAAAAAGGAAACAGCATTGTTCCTACACTCAAATAACTCCAAAAATTAACTTGTTCAAAGTCAGTCCTCAAATGTAGACAGAGGTTAATGGCTCTTAATACATGCTAGGTCTGATCAGCTCCAGCCACTCCTTTAACAGAAGCCAAGGATTTTTATTTATTTATTTAACAAGGAACACCACTCACATAATCCCATTCTGCCAGACCAGGATGCAGTCCTGCCCTCAGCAGAGCAGCTCTCAATAGGCCATCAAATCATGCAAGAGAGGGAGAGGATAGAATTACAAGACCCCTGGAAATATAATCCTCATTCACATTCTGAAACTGTCAATGATGAGAAAGCAGAGGTAATAAGATCAAGATCAGTCCACTTAAGCAAAGAGGAAGATAAAATAAAAATAAAAGTCACTGTGCCTACTCCTATGCTTTCTACTAAATTAAGACAGTGCCAAGGGCACTTACACAACCTTTCCTTAGCAGAACGGTCTGGATAACAACTTCTGTTTAGGAGCAAACACGGGATGCAAATGGTACAAACCAAGCCAGGCACGTCCAACCTGGGAACTTCTGGCCACATGCGGCCCAGCACAGCTTGCACTGCAGCAACCCCTGCCCTGTTACTGGCCCTTCAACACCAACCAAACATCTGTGGGCTAAGAACCCTATTTAGGCTGAAACTGAGACACAGGGAGGACACAAGGAAAGTGCTAAGTCATATAATGGCAAATAAGTTTACGTATTTTGATACACTGGCTAAACACAGCTCTGGGAAGAGCAAGAAGTGTGCAGCCATGCTTTTCATTTTGATAAAGGAATTTGCGAATGAGTGTTAAGATTGCTTAAAAAAAAACCAAAAACTGTTGCTTATTTGCAACACTGTTTTCAATCAACATAAGTTACTTGAGAACTTTCAAATGGAATGTATTGAGTTGCAATCCAAAATCTGATTATGTCTCTTTACCAAACTTTCATAAGACCTCTCTTATCAAAGAGAAATATCTCTGACTTTACAATCACAGCTTCTTGGTTTCATTGCCCTTTGGCAGTACATACACTTGTAAACAACTAATTTGAAAAGCGAAATACAGGAAGAGTAAAATTTCAGATATCTCTGCCAAACACCTTGAGAGCTCACTAAGAATTGCAGCCACTACAATTGCAACCAGATACCAATGCATTAGTTTCACTAAAACAAGGTTATATCTCACTAATTTTATGTTTTTATTGCTCTCTTTTTGTGTATTTTAATAAAATAAGGTTTTTTCTGCTTAATAGACATTAACTATATTAAATATTTGATGAGGGCTGCCCTGAAAGTAATGTCTCCTATTTTATTCTGTTGGCCCATGACAGAGGCTTTTTTTTTTATTATTTAGTTTTAAATTTAAAAACATAATTAAATCACTAGGAACGTAGAAACAAACTCAAAATAAATATCACTTCCACATTAAAGAAACCTGGTTGTTCTCAGATTTGGGAAACTTTTTCTGTAAAAGTAGATAGACTTATTGAAGACAGCTATAGAGATGCATTGTAGGCCCTTCCAAATCTACCCACAGGTTTAGAAATTTTTTCCCCCTCCTATGCAGCCAGGAAACTGAAAACACTTTTAACAAATAAGGCACCAACACCCACAAGATCAATAGAATCCAAGTGTTCTGCTCACTAAGAAGCAAAATTGCTTCTGTCAGGTTCTTGATAATCCCAGGTAAAATATTCACAGGTAGGCCAATAGTCACATACAGAAAAAAATATAATTGAACTCACCCAACTAGTGAAGGAAAATCTGTAGATTTGTAACATTCCTCTCCAGAAAACATCCCAAGAGATACTCTCCTTTTAGTGACTAGCCCTTACACGAACCCAGAGTGGCTCCAGTGTTGGTCTACCCAGGTTCTGGTCGTGAGGAAAGCACAGGTGGAAACCCACCTTCCCTGGGTCAGCAACACCCCTTCACCACATGCTCAATCACTCATTCAAGCCTGACCTAACAGTTTTCCTGTACTAGGTGTGGAAAAACAGAAGAAATTGGGAAACTTACAATGCTACCACAAAACCTGTCAAAAGCTCACCACTCCAACTTTGAGAACCCAGCCACTTTCTTTTAATTTTGATCTATCTTTATTAACATAAAAAAAGATGCAAAAATGGAGATGTAAAAGATTAAGTAAATCTTTAATATTAGTTCCTCTATTTCTTCATTTAATTGTGAATGCACTTCTGAAGATCTCTACCCTAATATTCCTTATTTTGATATCTCTCAAGAGTTTCAGTTCAGTTCAGTTAATTGAAGCATTCCACCAAATTTGTGTTGTGAAATAATATTTTAACATTTTGACATAAGTGATCTACCTAATGCAAAGTGGAGCGGATGAAATTTATCCAGTCATTCAGGGAATGCATCTACTGGAAACTGCCTTCAATTTAACAGTACGGAAATTAATCATGCTTTGTATGACATAAAAAAAGAATTTAAGAACTTTATTTTTAAATAGATAGAAATCTTTAAACATTAATAAAAACATTAACAAACAGATTTGGTATGCTCTATAACTCTTTCAGTGGAACAACTGAGATGCTGAGACCCCTGAGGAAAAAAAAGGGGGATGTTGAACAGAAGAGGTCAGGAAATTTCTAAAATCAATTAGGCACTGGGAGTAGAACCTGCTTCCATCAATAGTTCCACCCACAGAAGCTTTAAGCTTCATCCATTAGTTACATTCATTGCCACTTAACTTGGTGGTGTAGTAACAAGCCTTTGTATAATCCAAGCAGGTAAGATACTTTCCCCCTTCCTTTTTCACCAAAAGAATAAATTACTTTTCTGACTACAAAATAAATAAATAAATAAATAAATAAAAAGTAAAACCTGTGAGGTTTTTCTTTCAGGAGGTTAAGCAGGAGGGAGAATTTACTTGAATTTTTCCCATCTACTATTATCTGTATATGAAGATATTGTAAGTACTTAAAATGTACCTTGCTGAACAGTTGAGAAATGATTTGGCCAATAATTTTATCAGTGTTGTGGTAATAAAATGAATACAAAGTATTTGAAGATCCCTTTAAAACACATTCTTAACCAGCCTTCCACATATATTAACTTTCCAGAAGCATTTGAATTTAACATAAATGCCTTGTATTACAAAGAAATAAACAAGCACACACAGATAGGTCTTTAATGTGAGCATAATTTAGTGTTGGTAAAATATATAATTAAAGTGTGTGTCTTGTATAATGGCTATGTTTCTTAATTTTAGTATTAAAATACTTACTGTATTTCTGGAGAATTACAACAATTAGCCATGGTCTGAGCTAGTTAGAATGAAACCTCCAAATTTTTATTATTACAATTAGAAACGTAATGTAGTTATTGTAAAAACAGTATGAGAGCTACTCCAGAAATAATGCCTCTGTTTTACCATGTTTGCCCATGAAGGAAGAGGCAGATGGTGGCAGGGCAGTAAAGGTTGAACCTTTCCACCACCAATTATTCCACTACATATTGTTGCCATATGACATATGGAGCAGCAGAGGAACAGTCTGACAGAATAGCATCTGACATGGAAGTGCAGATGAAGCAGAGGTGTGTCATCAAATTCCTTCATGTGTAATAATGCCACCCGCTGACATTCATTGATACTTAGTAAATGTTTAAAGAGTGGATATGAGCACAGTGAGGAAGTTGGTGTTGTGTTTCAGCAGCAGCAACAAGAGGTCACTTCCACTGGTGCAGATTTCTATGAGTGCGGCATGCAGGCTCTTGTTTATCACCGACAAAAATGCATAGCTAATGGCAGTGACTATGCTGTGAAACTGTTTTGTAGCAGAGAATTTATCAAACAATGTCACTGTGCTCTTTGTATCCGTTGTTTCTGTGGAAATGAATAGGAGCCATTACTTTCAAGGCAACATATGTATTAACAATGAGAGCGTTACCTAAAAAATAAAAAGGCTAAAAAAGGGTGTAGAAATCGTATTGGCCAGCAATACTCTTGTAAACCATCAGTTGGTGATATAAGTAGCTGTGATGATTAGGAAGCATTTTATGGAAGAGAATGCCAGAGGTAGTAGCTCACATTAGTATAATTCAATCTAAATATTCTTATCCTTGCCATCAGAATTGTAAAGATTTTGCATCCTCAATTAGAATTGCTTTCTGTACACTGCATCAACCAAGCATTCAGAAGAGTTTTAAGTACTACTTTGATTTCCCAAAATTTCTGCCAAAATACTTTGACAAAAATTCAGACAAAATGGAAGCAGCCTGAAGTTTCTCAAGAAACTGGTGTCAGGGTGAAATACTCAGGCATGTGTTGCAGAATCAAATCTGATTTTCACTCTTCCTCCTATTTTAAGTCATTTGCCAGATTCATCAACTGGTATATTTTTCTTTGTGATCAATATGGGCTTTTAAAGTATACCCTCATTTAGAGAATTGTCTTTCAGTTATCTTCACGTCTGACACATGACTGTGAAAAATGATAGAGAGCTCAAACTATATGTCAAACTGACTGGACATAAACTATATGGATATAGTGCCATCTAATGCACTTTTCAGGACAGATTGAAAGAATGGACTGGAATCACAGGCCTAGGAAAGGCTTGCAACTGTTGTTCAAAATCCCCTGATGAGGAGATAGTAGACTAGGCATGCCCAAACCAGAGGCTGCTTGCAGTCCTATGAGATCATAAACTTTTAACACTTATTTTTAACAATATTTTCCATGAGTCAATTACACGTAGCTCAAGTGGTCACTTCATTGATAGTAACAGATTACTGTGGAGGGGAGGGCACATTGCAGTGCTTGGCTCCACTTCTCTTGCCCACCACACACACTCCGTTGAATCAAAACCTGCATGTATTACACATTACATGTGCTTATACTACTTGGTGAGTAAAGTGCAGCAATAATATTTCAAGTTACCTACATATGTACATCTTTGAAGACCTGCATTTTATTAAACAGATATTTAAGTTTAATTTAAACTTGGGCTTGTGTTGTTTCATGAAATAATTAACTAAGCTGGTATGAAGAAACAGAGTGTATAGAGCTGAAATCAAATATTCAACTCAAAGAACATTTTGATAATGTCTTTACTAGACTTTTATTAAGACCTATCTTACCAGAGAAAAATATCACTTGCCTCACAATCATGTCTTATTCATGTCATTGGTTCTTGGCAGTGCATACATTTGCTAAAAAGAATTTCCAAGTATGAAGCACAGGAAGAGTAAAATTAGATAAAAAAATCTCTGACAAGCACCTTGAGAACACACTTAGAATTTCAGTCACTTCCATCAAGCCAAACATTGATGCAGAAGTTTCATACAACTGATCTCAAATATCCCATTAATTTTATATTTTCAATGCCCTCTTTTGTCGTTGTTGTTTTAGTAGCAAGTTTGTTAGTTATATAAAAGATACAATACAGTGAATGTATATGTGGTCTAGATAATTTCTCTTCAATTAATGTGGCCCTGACAAGCCAAAATGTTGGACACCCATGCATTAGATCTTCCCCTATTTCAGTAGTTACCCTTGCAAACACAGCTTAGACCTTTGAAAGATTTGTTCTCACTTTCCTATTCATAACCCCAGTTCCTTTATCCTTTCCTCATGTTGCTAGATTTTCTAGACCTGCGATGATAGGTTCTCCATTTGATTTTCCAATCGGTCTGCACCTGTCTAGAGTATAAAAGAGGGAGGAGCTACTCCAGATAAACTTCCTAAAGGTGAACAGTTAATGAGTCATTTACTGTACTCCTACATACATCCATCTATAGTATTTGCTTATTGTTACAGCAAATTATTGCTGATTCCTATCTAAATGGTATTTATTTTCTCCTTATCCTGTATGATCTACCATTTCTGCTTCAGTGCAGTATCTTGTACTAGTCAAATAGAACCTTCTTTTAAATACTCTTTAAATAGACAAGTCATGTCATCATGTTTCTGAGGAGCCCCTCCCTGCTTAGAAGCCTCTACAAATGAATGTTAGCACATTCCTTCTTCTTTCATCCTACTTGTTAGTGAAACACTAAGCTCTGGAGAATCTCACACATCTTCTCTCCTGTTACCAAGAAATCAATACATGCTTTCTTACAAAGTTCTTTCTAATCATTGAATCCAAGCAGCAGTATTTTCATCTAAACATTTCCACAGATTACACGTGGGATTTACCAGATACAATTTGATTTTAATGGTCCAGCTTGAACATTACTTATTTAATTGCTTTTATTCTAGATGTTCAGTCTCCATTGTCTGTTCTATTTTTCTAGAGGTCAAAGTTAATATCATTAGATCTCTAATACCCCAAGCACCTACTTTTTTTTTTTTTTTTCCTTTCTGAGGATATCTTCTTGCAGTTAGATATGCCTACACTACATATTTCAGTTGTAACAGAGAAACAAGAATATATTTATTGATAGAATGTAGTTGTTGTCAGTAAGAACTAATTTTTGCATGCATCCTTAGCTATAGCAAATATATACTTTTATCTAAGGCAGGATGACCACCCTTGAAATTGCTGAAGTGATTAAGTAGAGGAACTTATAATCACAGTGTGAGCACTAAGTTTGTTTCTGAAGACAGGAACATCTTCATGTGCAGTTACTTAACAAGATTAGCCCTGTCTTTAACTAACCAACTGTAGGCCACAGGCAGCATCAGGGTAGCAGTCAATTAATATGTTTAAAAAAAAACATACTGCAAAAATCTCAGGGTGCACTTGCTTTGTGGAGACCATGTAGCAATAAGATTTGCAGAGCTTTGGGGTAGATCAGTATCTCATCTCTGTATGTGAGATTTGTTACACCAGGTGACGAATCCACATTTCAAACATAGAAATCTAACAAAGCTTTTTAAGTCAGTGTCTTATTCATGGTTAAACTTTGAATTGGCAACTCACAATTATTTACAATAATTTACAATTAACATCAAGATGTAAGAGATCTCTGCACAGGGAGAACCTCAAGAGACACCTCTACGCCAGGAGCACTCTTATTAAGCAGCCCACTACCATACGAAATAGCACAAGAGCCTGAGTGCTGCACTATATTTATGGGGTGAGATGACTGACTGACAGTCATAGAATTTAGAACATGCTCAATTGGCACCCGCTGAGGCAGAGGTCTCCTAACGCTTCTTTGAGCACCCAGTTTGAGACAATAGTGTGGTCATTATCTGTCTTGACAATACTTCAATTATTATCAATTGCTTTCAGTCTTGAGCAAGGTCTTTGTCTTCTTGCTGTCTGCCTGTGGCCAAGACATATAAGGTTCAGACTGAAGGAGGAGGTTAGGGGCAGGAAGTAACACACCATCATGGAGTTCCACTCAAGTTTAGTTTTTTGACCTTAATGTTTATGGATAATGCTATGATTAATAACATTTCATTAGTCATTTCTTTCAGTAGCCTGAAATGTTTTTGAGCACACCTATCACAAATTACAATACCCAACACTCTTAATTTTATTCCACTATTTGAAAAACAATGCCAACTGTTCAAATTGGGTTTATATATATATATATATATTAGGTTTATATATATATATATATTCATGTATTTTATCACATCTCTGTTAAATCAGTTAAATCATTTTCATCTTGTATACAGACTGCTTTCTCCAACATTTTTATCCCTACTTCCTTTGGTATTTCTGAAAATATTCAAGGTGCTTAGTGGACTTATAATCCTTTTTACCTTCATTTGATGCTGTTTTTTTTAATATAACCTTTGTCCATAGTACTCCTATTTGTACTTACTGCTAAGCTACTATTAGCCTCCTTTCTTTCCTGTTTTTATTTTTTTCTTTTTAATTAGGAAATTAAGAAGCCAAGGACATGCATTTTAAGTTCTGCAGTTGTCCCCTTCTCATTTTGAAAAGAATGTGTTATTGTATCATATTCTTCTCACTTCTTGCATCTATTGCCCTTATAGCTCACTTATGATCCCACCTGTGCAGACAGCCATTTACACTTTACCTGGATATATCTGTCCCAGCAAGAGCCCTCTTATATTATTCTGACACTTTTTCTTCTCTATCAGACAGAGGATATTGTTTCTTATGTATAGGGAGATGCATTGTCAGCAGTATCATTTGTATCTAGATATATGACTGGAGTGGTTTAATTAAATGGTCTGTACTCACAGTAAAGGGATTGTTTTGGCAGGCAAGGCATGTCCTTCTTATGCTTTTGGCATATTCAGCAATGCTTCAGTGAAGTTCTGTGCTATCTCTGCTCATTGGGAAAGCACTGGATAGTTCTTCATGATATCTCTCTAAAACACCACACTTATATAAATAAAAATTGCAATATAAGTGCATTATTCTTCCTATGCTGTGCTTTTTTTCCTTTCATTTTTTTCTTTTTTTCCTCCAATGTTTTTATGAATAGTACAACACCTCAAATAGTGCGAAAATATACCTAATTTCCATGAAAATTTTCTACAATATGGTTTGCATAAAGGATGCGATTCTCATCCCCTGGCTGATAGAAGGCTAGAAAGAAATTTCATTTCAGTTTATTAACTGTTTAAGCACTTGACATAATTAGACTGCTGGTTAAAAACACCCCCAGCAGCCCTACTTTAGAAACAGTTGATGATGACAGACTTACGGTGACATACAGTCTATCACCCAGAAGGATCCTGAAAAAAATTTAGAGAACATCGTTTTTAATGTAATGCATTGCAGTTTTATCCAATGCAAAGAAATGAATAGCAGAAACTATTTAAGAATCTTATTCTAGCAATAAATACTAGGTAGAGAGGCAAAGGAATTCTTTGCTTTTGTAAACTAAAACATAAAATTTGAAACAGGAGTTGTCACATGTTATCAAGTATATTCTAAAATTGCTGAATTAATTTTATAAATATTAAATGTAATCTTTTTTTCTATTGCATGAATCAAAGGCTGTAGTGATGAAACTGAGATACTGAAACACTATTCACAATTTATTCTGAAATACCTTATTTAAATTATTTGGGAATAAGCATTTTGATTGTCTGACTACTGCCCTTACCTGGGAGGCAGATACCATAAAATAATACACCAAAGAGTAATAAGAAGAAATCTATCCCTGAGACTTGGAACTTTCTGGGGCATCCTTGCAAAGGGTGAGTGAGTACTGAATAATGGAGGCATGCATAAAAAGCAGTTGTCATTTCAAGATAGGTTTTGTTTTTCACAAGTAATAGTATTTTGCTTAAGGAAAGCTGGCTGTTCCTGAAAACAACAGAAAAGAACATACACAAAAGAACAAGGGGCTCCTCTCTTCCCCTTCCAGCTCCTCAATGATATAATCAGCAATTTTAGGAATCTGTAGAAATCTGTAATTTACAGGGGAAGTAAAGAAAAAGAAACAAGGTGAGCCTGAAAAAGGTTATGGCAAGATCCCAAAGAGCTGTGTTCTCCAAGAGACGGGTAGAGGACAGTTTAAATTTGAGCTGAGGGATGGAACTAGGTTGATGAAACTGCCTCAAGTAATCCACAAGTCATGATGCCAGAGGCCAGATTAAAACATGAGAAATTTAATAGAAAGAGAAACATGTTTAATATCATATAATATCCTATCACATATCAATAAAAATGCAATAATTAATTGCCTGATTGAATGATGAATGAATTATGTCCGCGATGCCATGAAATGAGAGAATTTAGAATTTGATACCAGTATTTAATGGAGCATCTGATTAGCCTGGTGCAAATCTACTGGTATCACAGCTTTCTTTATGGATGAGAACTGTAAGAAGATTATTCTTCAAAAGCACAAAACTATACAAGATAAACTCTCTTAAAACTTGATATTCTCCTCTAGCTAGAAATATTTGAAATATTCCAAAAGCTTTGTGCTTTCTGGACACCATAATATAGTAACAATAAGTACAAAGGATGAAGAAACACTTAGCCATTTCCTTGGGAAAATGAGATATTCTCCATGTGGAATGGAGGGCAGCATGGGGCAATGGTCATAACCTTGGTGCTATGATGGTGACTAGTTGTAATTATTTCAGAAAAATTACCACATCTTTATCTAGAAATAGAAAAAGCATAATAATCATGTATCAGAAGCAAATGTAATTGGATCTTAAACATACAACAGGAAAACAAACTTTAATTTGCATCTAACCTGTGACATTTATAGTTTTTTTGTTTTTTTTTTTCTTTCTATTACAAAACTGTATCACTTCCTATCTTGATTACTATTACATCAGTGGTTTTTCTCAGTGTCTCTCCAGGCCTTATGCTCAGTATGGTATAACCTTTTTATGCTGTGCTCTTTCATTTGATCTGCTGATGGAGAAATTCCAGCAGCTTCCTGCTGAGGAATAATAGTCACTTTGTTAGGGAAAAAAGACATATTTAGAAAGATATGTTCTCATAGACCATCTCAAGTACAACAGAAGGCAGTGTGTGAGAAGACCAAATAGGTTTTCAGACTTCTTTATGGATCATACACAGCATTATAACAAATTATAACTTTCAGGCATTCTAAATTGTTCTGAGTAAGGGAAATAAAAGTCAAATGATGTTTTATTCAGGTTAATTTTCTACTGTTCTAAATTTTTTATTTGCTTGTTTGCTTCCTGAGGGTGATAGCTGAAAAATTCTGAATTATTTCTAGAAATTAAAAAAAAAGGCTGCAAAATATCTGGAGAAATGTATATGACTACTGGTGGAATAGAAAATATGCAAAAGAGAAAGAAAATTAATGGACTCCTTATAAGACTGAAAAATGTGAGAATGTAAGTTTGAGTGTATGATCAGTTAACTTGAAGATGCATAGTTCATTACTAACAGGAGTATTAAAAAAAATGAGTGTCTGTACATTTTCAGAGAGGGGGATGTTTTGGGAATAGCTAACATTTCCCTAGCAGGGAATGTGGAGTAGCTGCCCTTTGCCTTCTGATGTATCCAGGAAACATGAAAAACAAACTTTGAACTTGTTTTACAGCTAGGTCAGTGCAGAGATAGAGGTGACTAGTGTGTGCCTTAATATAAAGTATGACTCTTAAATTCAGGGGTACACTGGAAAACAGAGCAGAGTATGAAACTTTGGTGATGAGATGCAGAGTGTTAGTACTTGCTGACAAAACTAATTCTATTGTCATGCTTAAACTTCATAGTTCTCCACATTTTCACAAGAATGAGACCAATACATTTCAGAGCATCAGATTTGTTTTTATTTTTTAGGATATCTAGTATCAATGGCTGGAGTGTTACCTCCAGGTTTGATTTCAGATTCTCAGATTTCAACTTAAAATATAGTGAATCCATCATATAATTTCATAACTTATTTTCTCTTACATCTGGAGTTATGACAACATCTTAGCCTAAAGGAAAAGCTTTCTCCAATCATGATTAGACTAAACTATCCAAAATTCTTTCTGTATCTAAGAATTATTTAAACAGAAGGCTTGAAAGCATCATAGCAAGAGGACTAACCTCTAGGAAAGGACACATTATAATTAAGTTATTAGCAGTATGAACTGTTATATCTTAACATAAATAATTTTATGTTTCTTAAAGTTATATTAAAATTGTAATAGATAAATTTAGCTTTACTACAGTATTGAACTTTAGCAAAGACTTAGAAATGTTTAGAAAATAAAAATATAATATATACAAATTAGAATAGTTACATAACAAATCCATGCTGGACAGAGGGCAAATCTCTGCTGTGGTTGTGGATTTTTTTTCTCCAGAAAAGTGAATCTGATTTTTGATCAAAGGGAATCTGTTTTTTGACCACTGTTCTGGTAGTGTTAGCTTGGAATAAAAGAAATGTGGAAACAAAGGGGTTTATGAGATTTTTGTTTCCTGAGAATAGTACTGAAATACTCTGAGGAGTTTTATAATGGATGTGCTAGGGATACTCACTGAATTGCTAATAACATAGTGAGTATACAGTTTCTGAAGGCAGACTTGCTTCAAAGCAGAGGCTGTGACTGAGCACTGAGGGGGAAAATGTGTGAACTGAGAAGAGGAACATTCCTAAACAAAATTAATTTCCTTCCACTCTCCACAAAATAAAATCAAAAACCTATTAAAAGTATTAAAACATTATTAAAACATTAAAACAGTATTAAAGGGATCTAAGATCTAAAACTATAGTGACTTTTGTGATACTTGTTTTCTCTCGGAGTATGTAGAAAATGGTGATCTCATATGAGATTTGTAGAGGAAGATGTGGAATAAAGGACATGACGTTCTCTCCCTCTGCAGAATGGGAAGGGTAACAGTTAACGAAGTAACTGAAACAGAACACAAGAGCCCTATAGGCTGTGAGATGAGCTGTGCTGTGAAATGAAGAAACAGCTGAAACTACTCGCATTTACAGTTCTCTGAAATGTCACTGTCTGGCACACTGCTGGCTCTAATCTTGGTTCTTGAGGAGCGCCCTGCAACTGGTATAGCAGATACATTTAGATTAGAAGACTTGTGTACAAAACCTTCAATTGCTAGACACCAATAAATCTGTGCAGAAGACCCTGTAAACCTGTGTGGTTTGATAGCCCTCTGAGGAAACAGGGCAGGAATAAACATTTTGGAAACTCGCAGCAGATTTCATAATTAAAGAGGAAGAGGATGACAGGACAGACTTCAAGAACATTTGCAAACAAGTTCTCACTCATTTTCTCTAGTTAAAAGTAAGGCAAAATTAAGACAATTTTTTATATCTTATATCTTTCAACAAAAGGGTATTTGTGTTATTTCTTATTCATCTGTTTCCACTTGTCTGGTAGTAAGATGGATGTATACAGAATATCTCAATCTACATAGAAGCATAGGAAGAATGATGTAGCTTAAAATCTAAAAAACTCTGTTTGAAAGACATGAGTACTCTGATATTTAATGGGTATCTGGAAATTTTCCAATCTTCATGCAATATTTTTTATCATTGGCTGTATCTTTTTTTTAAAAAAACATGGACTTCTGTTTCGTAAAAAAAAGAAATACCAAAACATGTATGACATAAATTGTATATACTGTCATATAAAAATATTATATTACCTTCATTTAATGTAATTATGGAAATTATCCTTTCACCATTGGCAAAATATAGCATTTTACTGGGTACATATTAAGCACATAACTCTAAAGAATTAAAGGACTGGAAAAAACTTGTAAAATACTTTTTTCTAACAGAAGAATATAGAAAATTATAAATATTTGCAAGGATGTATGATTTTTTATATATTTCCAGGGTTAAAATACACACACATTCACTGTTTGACTTCAGAACTGAACTGAATTGCTCTTTTGCAGAGTAGTTACAAACCTTACTCTGTACCAAAGTCTTGTGTGTGTGTGCATACTGACATGCACATTTACATACAAAGACTTTCTGTTATATTCTTAAGCTCTTTAAAGTCACACCAAGATAATCTGATATACTGACATTTTTATCTACAAGTATTTTACATGACTACAGAGCTCCCAGAAAAATGAGTTGCTAGAGGTGCAGAATCAATAAAAAAGACAAACGTATTGGAAATGCATATTGATTCCATTACACAAACATTCTGCCAGTGAAAAGCAAAGGGATTTATGTTGTTGCCTGTTTATTTTATTTTATTTTTTTATTTTTTTGCTGTTGCATGTTGATTACTATGAGTAAGCTTTCTGGAAAAAAATAGCAAAATCTGAAGACAGAAATGTGTAGCTGATGCTCTGGATGCAGTTTTAATAGCAGAGAGATGGTAGCAGCTGAACACAGAAGTAGCACTGAATGAGCTGTGGAGGATTCTTGGCACATATATTCAGCTCTCTGTTTGTCCCATTAAATGATCCAGCCATTTGCTGTCTCAAAACATTGAAAATTCCTAAAATTAAAAAAAAACAAAAAAACAAAAAACAAACAAAAAAAAAACAGCTGTTGAGGTTTCAGTATTTTCTGTCCCTCTGAACATAGTGACCAGCCTGCAGGAAAGTCTGCAAATACATATTGCATCCATAGCCAAGAAATTGAATGGACTGATGCTGAGGAGTTATAATAAAATAAATTAGAAGACAGAGATAAAGTAAAAATAAAATTAAGTAAAATCTCCACCTCTTTCATGATAATTAGAGTTATTAGCCCTTAATTAAAACTATTAGCATTTAATTAGCACATTTTCTGTTCCAGATTATACTTCCCGGAGAATATTGTAATGAATGTATCTGCTTTCTTCTTTGTCCCCTCTTGAAGCTCAGTCCAACCTAAAGGGCTTGTCCTATGGTGTTCAGGAGCACACTTTGCACATTCTCCATCTCCTCCTTTCCTTCCCTAGTTTTCTTCCCCAGTGCCCTAGCAAAACTTGCCTTTGAACTGCTCATTTACTTTACTGCCAGGAAATAAATATATCTAAAATTGCTTGTCTTGTGAGGCTGATTTCTCAGGATGATGCTAAAAATAAGTCATCATTAAAGACTTACCTTCTGCCAACACTAAATATTTCAACCATGTTTGTAAACAGGCCTTGAATTACTTATGTGTAGAAAGATGCTTTCCCTTCCTCCCACAAAACAAACAGCCAGTGTCTCTACTTTGCTTTCTTTTCCCTATCTTCTCATTTTAAAATAAATTTAAGTCAGATTCATTTTACTTTGATGCAACAAAGTGCTATTAATACAGAAATGCTCCTTCAGTTCATTTCCAGTATACGTGTATTAGGAAAAAACAAACAAACAAACAAACAAGCCGCCACAAAAACACTCAAAGGAATTAATAAATGGATCTTGTACTGATGAAGTCATCCATAGCAGCAAAAATCTGTTTTAGGCTGACCTCCTGAGTCAGAAAGAAAACAATCCACATTTCATTTATACTTTTTTCTAATCAATGGATGGTACCAATAAATGTTTGTTTACTTTTTCCATGTCATGGCAGAGAAATGGACAGCAGTATCAAATGCAGCTGTCCAAAGAAAAAATGAAAAAAATGAAGCTGTTCCAAAGAAAAGCTCCTCGGCTTGACTTTGTTATTCAAAGCTTGATGAGACCCTAGAGCAGGCTGCTCAGATAAGCTGTGGATGCTCCATCCCTGAAGGCGCTAAGGGCCAGGTGGGACGGGTCCCAGGGCAGCTCTGCTTGTGGCAGTAGGTTGGAACTTGGTGATAGTTCAGGTTCCTTCGAACCCAAGCCATTCTATCCTAATATGACTTATTATTAACTTTGTGCTGCATTTTCCTTAGTGTTCAGCTCAGGGCACATATTGGGCAGTAGTTTTGCCCTAGTTGTGAATAATAACTGTTGCAGGTGAGGGCTGAGCTGCATCATTACTGATACATTTCATTATTGATGCCAATGGTAATTACACGCTATTATGTGAGAGTTAATGGGTCGACGGTCAGGTGAGTCAGGCAGTCGGCAGTGTGGGGCTGTTGGTCTGTTGTGCCCTGGTGAGGTGAAGACATGGGTCCCTGGAATGGGATGGACCCCTTCTTGCTGTCATGGTGCTGTGGTGAAAAGTGATAAAATCCCTGTGCATTACTAATGATAAATTGTACTAAAATATAAATGTAAATCTTACGATTTACAAATTAAACATGCATGAGAAAGAATAAGAATTCAGCTGGTATTCTTCTTCAAAGCAGTTGCTTTGACAAGTTCAAACATTCAGGAAATGAACAACAATCTGTTGTATGAAGTGTACTTTTTTCAAGTAGTAATATGTATATATATATATCAATATTCATAGAGTGAATTGATCCTTTTTTCAAATGCCAATGTGTCTGTGATCTAGACTGATTTCAAGCTTACTTGCCCTCACAGTGAAAAGAGAAAATCCTTGCCTTTCATATGCTTCTGCTGGTATTTTCTGTCTCTTTTTAAGCAAATTAGAATTTGGAGGTGGAAGAATGTCAGGTGCTTGTTTAGAGCTAAGAATATTGATGAAAAGAAAAAAACTTTAACATCTTTTGAGCTCATAATGATAAGACCTTTTCCAAGATCTCCATAAGCATCTACCAGTCATAATTCTTTATGTAGAAGAAAAAAACAAAAATTACACCAAAATAAAATAACAACTGAGTTTTGTGTTGGACTGTTCACCACAGTTTCTACTATAAAGCAAGTATTAAAGGAGTAACATAAAGACACAAGGGGAAAAATATTCTTTGAACTTCCAAGAAATCTTTTCTTTTTAATTTCTTTTCAAGGACATAATGGAGCTGCAAATACAGTGGTATTAATTTTTAACATATTTCTATTTTATCCAGAAGAGCTTAAGCTAGTCTGCCACTGTTCCCCCTCTGTTCTTCTTTATTAAAAAATAAGAACTGCAAAAAAATCTCATCAATGCAACATTCCATATGTTAAAAAAACAGCAGATGACTTGAATAAGGGAAAGAAAATATGAAAGCATTACAGATCTACTATTTTTAAACTTCTTTTCTCTTAGTGATACAGAAAAAAAAAAAAAAAGCATTTTCATAAGGGTGAATATAGCCATTTAGTTGCTATACCATGACTTTCAGAGCCGTATTTTTGTCAGAATCTGTTAATTCATCTCAGTTTTACAAAATTGCTCGAAATTTTTCAGCACCCAAGATAGCTTAATCACAATCAATATAAGTTTATCTCTGTTTCAACATAATCTGCAGTACTGACATGCTCTAAAACATGAATGTTAAGATAAATTTATTTTAGGTGTTTGAAAAGCCAGGTTTTTCATTTAGAAAGTCATTACTCTTCTATCAGGACATATGAACATATTGACTGAGACGTAGCTAGATGAGGACAAAGTAACGTAGGACTCGCAGAAAATCCATGAAATATTTATTTCTAAATAACTAAAGACTAAAACTGAAGGTAACTTCATATTTCTGTCATGGAATAAAATACAGTAGAAAAGCACAAAGGCCCAGAATTACATGTTCTTCAGGTGTGTTTAGTTTCTTGTGCAAAAGTGTGCATTAAACTCCAGTATGTACAAGTATGAATATTATATGTAAACATGCATATAAAATAAGTGTGATATTTGAATGATATACTTGATCTAAAGAATGTTTACAAGTATCTACTGATGTAAAATATCCTTAATTTCTGTTCTTTTAGGTTATGGATGTTTTAACTGTAATTACTGATTAATATTAGTATGGTTGCAAGCTTCCAGAATTAAAAAAGGAGCATTTGGAAACTTTTATCACTCATGGACCTATTCTAAGGAAATAGCATCTTTTGGGGGATGTGAGCAAAGGTTAAATTTTTAAATAGCGTACTCCAGTTCACACACAGTTCATACTCCTCTAAAATAAAGGATATGAAAATAGCTCAGATCTTTGTAACTCGGAAGCTAAAATATAGCTGTGCCTAACACCCCTCACTACTTCAATTAACACTAGTGTGTACTTGTGAGAGAACAGTTCCCAAAGATCACATGCACATAGTTGCACACAAGCAGGGTTTTTTTTTTTTTTTTTTTTCCCAACCTCTAGAGATGCCAATTAGCAGCATAGTCTGCGTTTATCACTTCTTTTAGCTGGTGATGAGATATTCACAAGACAAACAGAATCAAAATGTACCCTTCCAGATTTTTTCTCTCTTTTTCATTCACCATAGACAATATTTCCATGAGCACTTCAGTCACAGCCTCAGTTTGTTCCTTATGAGCTTGGATTCCTATGCATTGTTCAATTCTCACAACCATTTTTGTGTAAAGATGTTTTTTTTCTAGTTATTTTTCTTTTTTTTTTTTCTTATTTCTGGATTATTTAAACCCTTTTTTGGCAAAGAATATTGCAAACTCGCCATTTGAATATCTACTCAATATACTAGTGAGAAGATAATTGCTTTGACCAGGAGAGGTTTTTACCTTATTCCACCAATTTCCACTGGCCAACATTCCTAAACATTGTCAAATTCTAGCTGTGGTCAAACCACCTCTCCTTTATCCCGGGTCAGGTCTGGCCAAAGTCTGCCTGCATTTCTGATAGCACTTCTAGAATGATAGCAAATTCAGAGGATGCTTATAGTATCAGAAAAACTCTGTTGTAAAAGTTTCCCACACATGCAGACAAAATTAGCCAAATACGGTCCCCATTTTAGAGCTGTGAACCTCATCCACACAGATGTGGACGTAAAAGCTGGAGTGCCTTCCACATCTGGATAATTCCTTTAACACATATTGTTACTTTTTTTTCTGAGGATTTAGTCAGCCTTAGATCTTTTGAAAGCGCTGTGGGGAAAAAGAAAATTGAGATATTTAGAATCTCTGCCCAAGACAACAAATAATCTATGTCACTGCTTGAGCTTCTAGGAATAGAGGCTTAAGCAGTCTCCACAGTCACATAAATAGTCTAGACGGTCCCCAATCACAAGAATGAGATTTTAATCTCAATATGAGTTTCTGCAGTTATAAATCACGTTCAGAGGCATGTTTTAATGAAACCGTTGTAAGACACTGTATGAAGGCCAAGCACTGGCACAGTTCAAAGTGGAGATGAGCAGTATCTGTCTGCATCTCTTTGAAAAAATTACTTCCTTCCTCTTCTGTTATGATCCAGCAGGATGGTGGTCTGCTTAGTCCACAAATAATCCACAGCCACAAACTGAAAGGGCTTTTATACATGAAAAATCCTTACCAGCAGTTCACCAATCAAGGTGTACTTAAGTGTACTTAACACTAAGTCAAAAGCTCTACATACAAAAGATTCCCACTCTTTAGAAGAGAAAGGCAGTATTCCAAAACATGTTCTCCTTAAAACCCTTTATTTTATTCAAAAGATGTGTAAACTAGAAGTTAAATCCAATTCTTTTGCATTCCATTTTTTTTTTTCCTACAGTTCATGTTGAAAGTGTCTTGGATTTAAAGGAAAGGTAATTTCAAGAAATCTTGCAGAATGTAATTAGCTGCAATAACTAGGATACTGAATATGCACTATTTCATTACATTCACATTATGATATGTTCGATTTTATATATATATATAAACATATATACATAAAATCTATGGATTTCAGTGTACTTCCTTCTACTCAGACCATTGTAACAGGCTGAACAGAGAGGTTGCAGAGCCTCCTTCTCTGGAGATACTAAAGACTTATCTGAATGTTTTCTCATGCAACCTGATGTAAAGAACCGGCTTTAGCAGGGGGCGTGGACTCGATGATTTCCAGAAATCCCTTCCAACTCCTATGTTTCTTCACTTCTGTGATAGCAGTAAAGAGGGAGACATAGTTAAAGAAATCCCTGCATGACTTTAAACATAAGACATTAGTCAACTATTGATGTCACACTGTATTACATCTTTATGCAGTTGCCATTTTAATCAGTGAAAAGACGGCAGTGATGTTTTCCTTCTGCACAAGATTTTCACCTGCATTTTCTCAGGCTCTTTTGCATACTACTTGAAATATTTTATGTACATTTCACTTTTATATATAGCCACTGAAAAATACCAACCTGGAGCAAACATTTAATGACTATGCCTGCAGGGTGAGAGATACATTTTGTTTCTTGCAGGGCAGAGGACGGATTTGGAGGAACTGGGCAGTCTGAGCAAGACTGGAGTGGCAGATGTACAGTTTCCTGTAGGCTGCTTTCCTAATGAGGAGGAAGAACTCTCAAGCCTGGAGACTGTACACAATTGCCATCTTTGAATAAAACATTGCAGACACCCTAGACCAATGACTATAGCATATTCTGCACTCTACTACCAGGCAGCACTATTGTAAATCTATGGTAATCAGCAATCCCGTAACAAAATTGGCCTGGCACCTAGACCTCCACAGTGTAAAGGGAGGAAGAGAATATTTTTCAGAATTGGAAAGACTAAGGATAGTAAGATTTTGAAGGCAAATACATAGTCCCACTCACCTAGGAACAATAAAGAGCAAGCTGGTTCCTTCTTTGTGATATTTCCTCCAACCCACTTGGATTTTGTAGAAAGGTTAGTAGGTTATTTGTTACTATTTAATAACTGTAACCCTTCCTTGAATGTAGGGATGATCTCTGCCATAACAGAACTACTATCATTTCTTCAATTTGTAAAATTCTTCTCTAAAAGCCAAAAGATAAGTTCCATATATGGTACTGCAGGGAATGTTCCTGCATTAATTATTACCAAGACAATCTTATTTAATGTAATTCTCCCTGCTCTGATGTAAGCTAGTTAACTTGTGAAAAAGGTGAAAACTAGATAGATATATCCAGAGAAGTTAGAAAGAATGTAAATATTCCCTACTGCATTCGGTAGAGTAATAGTTTATTTACTAGACAATCTGTTTCCCATCTGTCTGTTCTCAGATTTTACAAAACCCCACTACTTTTTTTTTCTCGCAAGTTGTGGAATACGTTACAATCAGTCATTTTCAGTAACCCAAAAATAACATCTTCATGCCTGTGACCAATAACCAAAATGCTGGGCAAACAAACAAACCAAAAAAAAGAGCCCTAGGCTTTAAACACCTTTCAGCAGCATTCAGTGAGTCTGAAAGTATACGACTGTGTGAAATCTTTGAAGAAGAAATATTGTCTGTACCAACTACAGTTAAGAAAATACACTGGATTAAATTTTTTGTCTATTTCATTTTTTTTTTTGTGTAGTAAAATGGAAGTAATAGTACTGCTGTGTAATAATACAGAATATGAATATTGACATTATGTGAATGCTCCATAAATTGCTGTGTTTGGTTTACCAAAATCAAAGAACTAGTACCTGTTACTGTTATTGTTTTAATGAGTAATAAAAATAAGTTTTGAGCTGTTTTGAGCTGTTTAAAACAAGTATACTGAGCTAAATGTGTTCCACATATTTGATGCCAAACTGAATTTTGAATGAATCTTTCTACCAATATTTGCTATACTTTTGAATGTTAAATTCTACTACAGAAAATTGAAACCAGCTGTGCCTTCTTTTATCTCATCCATATGCTGTGAAATCTTTGCCAAATAGGCTTTATTATTCCTCATGGTACAATGTCTTCTTTCTTGTTGTCCTTATTGAGCAATGAAACATCTATGAGAGCTGGAATTTGGATACTGCCAGTATCTGGGGTGATACACAGAGGAATTAAACCCCTGAGCTGGAGAGGTGGTCATGGGGCAATGGAGGAGCAGCACACCATGGGAAATTACATGGAAAGAGTGGTACAGCAACATATGAAACGTGACAGAACCTGTGTACTTATCTCTTCTGTTTTAACTACACTGCTGTTAAATATTCAGAACAGATTTTCAATTTGGATAGAGTCAGGCAATAGCAGAGGCTGTCCAACAAGATAGTGCAGGTATAAGACCTGGTCAGATAAGTTTCTGGACAGCCTGGTCTGATCACAGAGCCAATTGTACTTTGGCCAGTTTGAACTGTAGACTTCTTGACTTTCCTCCAAGCTTGAGTTATCTAGTGCCTCTAATTCTAGACTGCATCTTTACTGGTGCTCAGGGGCTGTACACTGTTATAGTAATAGACAGGATTATCTCGTAGTCGAAATAGTCCACTGCTTAACATTTTTTCTGTATTTTCAGGCAATAAAGCACACAGAACTTTAGAGAGTATTATGGTCTATTTTAGTATTAAGCCCTACTTTGGATAGAAAAGTTGAGAATATATTCACAGTGGCACAAAATGGGCTAGAAGCATAGGGCAACCATGAAATACATTAATGTCCAGCTGTGTTAGTTTTTAACTCTGTTTTCAGATGAGTAATGCAGTGTACCCTGGGGTCTCTAAAGAAGCTGCTCCTACTAACATGAAACTGTGTTCAGAATTAGAAAGAGGAGATTTGAGACTCTAAAACTATGAAGTGCTAAGGTCTAATGCACAAAGAGAATGATCTTAAATACTTTTCAGCTGCAGAAGATTCTGAGACACTTATTTATTTATTTATAGGAACTTACAAAAAGTTCCTATATCTTCAGAGACTGAAGTAGAGTAAAATTCTGTAAGTTGACAGAAGTTTCAAGTGGGGAATGTAGTGAAACAGCAGAACATTACTTCGTAAGTACTACAGATTTTGTCTGGTCCTCGGTTCCATTGGGAGCAGCTGTTTGAATTCTGGAAGGGACTTTCTTATCTGCTGCCTGCACTGAAAGGCTCCTCGCTGTTAAAAAGCAGAATTTAGGACAGTTCAAGATAAATACGTTTGCTGTGGCAGTTGCAGCATCTCTTATATTTAGTAGATTGTAATAAGATAAAATACAAATATTCACCAACAAGACAATGGATAAAATTGCCTGTCAGCATCTCATTTTACATTTATTTGTAGGGGAACAATATTTATTTCTACAGAATTGAGACAAAGCTTAGATAATTAACACAAGTCTTAGTAACATCTAAGAAATAAAAAAGTTGTACACGTGCTTCAGAGAGAATGTGAAGTACAATAAATTTATATGGTGTTAGATGAAGGGATTGTGCCACCTACCCTTATGAACTTTCTGTTTCTTCAGTGTCTTAATATTTTTTCTGCACCTGCCCTTTGAAATGTGATTTCCTTTGATTGTAATAGGATTTTTCATGTAGTCACACGATGTGATAATTGAGTGAATACTATTTGTAAGCTTTCTGCGCCCACTGGAGTAGAAAGGAAGTGGAATGAAATATAAATGGTGGCAAGGTTTCTGAAAAGAGGCAAAAACTGTTTACAACACACATTTCACCAATCTTTTATTAAGCAGACATCCTAATTCTTTAAGTACAATTTCTTAAAAAGGTAGAATGATCAGACTAAAGTGCAAAACAGAAGAATGTTTTGTTTGTTTGTTTGCATTTGTCTGTTTACCAAATGACCAAACAGATGAATCTCAGAAGAGATGAATTCAGAAAAAATATTTGTAGTGCTGATTTGAATGTAGAAAACATTAGCTGGTGTCTGTGAAAGGAAATGGAAATTAAGCCTGGATTCCTTTTCCCATCAATATACCTTTCTCAAGCCATTTCAATCAAGATTTTACTAGTGTTATTCTTAGAGCATAGTATTTCACAACTCTCACTGGTTTAGTAGGTCCAGTAAAATCATCTGAGAATTGTAGCACTTCTTAATGTACGTACAGTGGAATCTACTGAGAGTCAGTTTATGCAACTTTAATAATCATGCGGTATTGTCAAGTTTTAATTAGATGAAAATTAGATGAAAAGAAGTTTAAAACAAATATTATGATTTAAAGAAACAGCAGGAGTCAGACGTTACATTATTAAAACAGGCTCTTCTATCTTCCTGTTTTCAACCCTCTCCTTCCTAGTACATGCCAAGTCTTGCAAGAATTAAACAAAATGTTCTATATATTTCACTTTGAGTAATGGAAATTCCAGGGCTTTTCTGAGACTACTCTCACACATGACAACCTGCACAAGAATGTTCTTCTTTGACAGATAGCTTTTAGAGCAACTTCTTTCACAACAGAGCGTTGAATACTTTCCTGGAAAGCTTTTAGGTGTCAGATCAGAATAGAAGACACAGTTGGCTGTCTGTATCTGACTTCATTGCTTGTTTACTAGTCCCTCACTCTGGTTATGAAAATCTTTCTGCTTCTTTTTGTAGCTAATATTTTATTGTTTCTATTTGGTAAGTTTCCATCTTTCTTTTCATTGTCTATGTTATTTGAATTGTTTATTCCTTACTTTCTCCCTTACACTTGTGACTCATTCACAGTTGCCAGCATTCCCTGTCTTCATCAAGCAGATCTGTTTTCCTGCTTCGTCTGTTTCTGGACTGAAGAACTTGGGCTGTTTTACTTTTTTCTGTCTTTCTTCAAAGAGAGTGGAACAGCAATTGCTGTTCCCTGGAAGAGCCACTGCTCTTTGCTTCAAGGGCACGTTAAGTATCAGTGACTCAGCTGTAACTAGGGCTGCTCCAGGACTGCGTATATTAAAAGTTTTCTATAAATCCCTAGTATTGTCTTTGTTCTTTTCGTGAAGTCTAAGACCCTATTTAAGAAAACAAACAACATTGTAGGACAAAATGCGAACAGATATAGAATTACTTACAGACCAGTTCTGCCACTGTATACAAATGTCCTCCCATGACGCTGATGAAAGCACTTCACTTTCTTCCAAATGAAGCCTTAGCAGCCAAGCAAAGCCAGAAAACCTGCTGTTGAATTTCGTTCTCATTGTCTCCAGTACAACTAAGAAGGAAATACAATGAAGTCAGAGATTTCTGAAGAAAGCTAGACTAAGCAAAAGAAGATCCTAGCTGTATGCCTGTTTCCCCGTATGTGAGAGAAATTAATGTTCTTAGAAGGCCAGTCTTTAAGTAAATCTGCTACTTAGTCATATTTCTGTTGCATCTTCTTTCAGATTTACTCTCTATATTCCGTATATACGATATCAATTGAACACATGAAAATCCTAATGAAAGTTTGACAACCTAAATGTTAAAATAATAAAAAAAAATGAAAATGTATTCTGATAATTGTATGCATTCTTTTTTTTCCAGTACACAAGGTAAACCATCTGTTGCAAAACCAAAGTGCTTGTCAGTAGAAATGTCAAAACCAGACAGCACTGAGGACACAGCTCTGATAGCTTATTTGCAGCATGAAGGGGTTTTCATTGTCCGGAATTCAGAAGGTTATTTGGCTGTGTCACCAGCGGTTTATAGATAAGGAATGAATGATGAAACTGAGTCAAACTGTTCATTAGTTTAACTTGTGCCATCTTGGAAAGATTTAGGATTAAATTTTTCATTTCAAACCCAATGTTCCTGCATAATAGTGAAGAAAGTAACTCTATAAGCCCTGAAACAACAGAAGCCTGTCTTGCCAAGGTTTCATGCCCTGAGGCACAGAACAGTGTTTGATGTCTAGTCAGTGTGAATAAAGACAGAGCTTTTTTTTTGTCAGAGTACTAGTAGTGTCTCTATCTCCATGCATTCACCTATTTTCAGAAAAACTTTTAAAGTTTTCTTGAAATTGGTCACTGGATTTAGGAATGACTCATTCAAATTAGACATGTAAGTATGTATATAGACCAAAGCAACAGTAAATTCAGTTAAAGCTGATTTCTCTCAGAACTGAAGCTAAAAAGTATAGATAAGCCTTTGTTTATGTCATTAGTATAAAACCAACCAACCAAAGCAGAATAAGGAGTGGTACTGTGAGCTTGGTAAATCAAGCAGATCCTGCCAAACAACTTGTCTAAATACCTTTAACTTCTCAAAACTGATTCCTAACAGCCACATCAAAATATCTTTCTCTCTATATTTCCAGTTCTGTCTCTCTAGCTGTTTATCCATCTGCCTCTAAGAAAAAATACCTAAAAGACTAAAGGAAAGGCTACTTTTATGTTAACTTTAACAGTGATAAATTAACATTTTTTGTTATTCATCTGGCTGTCAGAAAAACTCCTTGCTTCCACCCTGCAACCGTATTTGATTTGTTCATCTAGTTTGTTGTTATGTTTTTCTACAGAACTACTGACTTCTCTTTCATCTTGCAAGATATGATCTAGTTAATCATGATGTTCACACCTCCAAACACAGACTAAGCAGAAACACATTACCATTAGTCTCTGAGTTGTTCGTGTTGCTAACAGTTAATGAAAGGTAGCAATTGCTATACTTGCCCTAAGTTACTCTTTAATTTTTTTTTTCCACGTTTAATTATGCAGTTTGAAAACAGAAGGAATTTGTCATTCTGATATACTACATTTTGACCTCAGAGTGGATTTTGCTTTCAGGGTATGTGCAGTAAGTTTGAGACAGCTTGAATCTTAAAATAATGCAGGATTGAAAGGGATTTCTCTACAGTAAATTAATAGTGTGGAAGTTATTATCAACACCTGAAATTAAACCCAAACATTCTAGCCATCCACAAAATGAAGTTAGAAAATAAAAAACAAGAAACTAAAGCAAATAAATAATGTTCTCATTAAAATTAATGATCACTTCAACATTGGCCTTGAAAGGTGTGGAATCTGTCCCAAACTTTTCACTTCTCCCATTAGTAAAAGGAAATTAAAGTTCTTGTTGCCATTTTCCCACTTCTAATCTCATTTCCTCATTTTCCTCTCTCTCCCTCAACCCTTTTCTCCAGGGACATTCTGAACAAAGTAGCAAGTGTCAGTGGAGGGCTCCAGAAAGGATGTGATAAGGAACGCACAGCATATCTTAAATTTTGCAGTTTCTTTTATCAGTGTGCTTTTCTTACAGCTTGCAAAACTTTACTTTTGGATATATTGTGTCTGATATAGGTCCAGGTGTTTAATGGCAAACAATATCCTTTCACCCCTTGCTTGAGTAACATTTTCACTTCAGTGCTAAAAGTTAGAAAATATTTTAATACCACTGAAATCACTGGAGGGCAGTGTGATCTAGTGATATGTGTTGATGCGGTCACGCTGCCATCTGTCAAGAGTATCACTTTCAGGAGATAATTTGTTTTTTATCTGGTACCTCTGCTGTACCTTCTTGAAGGGCTGAGTGTTTCTGTATGCTCTGCTTGCTATGGAGAGACCTATTGCATTTGGGTGATGGGGCACTGTAAAATAAACTATCATGTAAATAAAAACTGACAGTCTAGAAAGTTTGACTGCACTATGAATTTTTTTTAGATCATCTGAATCATGCATGAATCCCTACAATCATGTGATTACATTTTTTTCTCTATGGGATCATTTAATTCTGAGAACAGACAGAGAAGTCTACAGTGCCTGTATATGTGATTGTGCCTGACAAGAGATGCAAATCTTGTTTCATATCTCCAAAGTTTAATGATTGCTGATAGCAGTGTATGAAATGTGTTGTTAATTGATATCAGCTGCTGTACCCTTTGTACTTGTCCATTTTTGTTGTTTACAATTTATTATTTCTTATCTTGCATGAAAACAAGCAAATTAATCAGCTATATAATAACAAATAATCTGGAAAATAAACAATGTGACTGCAAACATGAGGGAAAAAATACACAAACACAGCATTTCCCAGAAGGTACTATTTAAATTATTGATTTTTATTTTTTATATTAGAGGGCATTGCTGTTTTCATCGGCTGTTTGTTTCAGAAATGCTTGCCTTGTAGCATTACATTAGAATGTATAAATGATGCAGAGAAATGGTGGAAGTCTGTTATTTTCCATAGGTATTTTCTGGTAGATTTTCATAAGTGGGTCTAAACCTTAGAAATGGATTTGAAGAGTAAATTTCATCCAGGTGTCTTAGGAGCTACTCTGACCTTGGATCCTTCTTCTTGGCATAACGGAAGATGCAATGCATTAGCTATATATAGTATCAAAGGCAGTTCAGTAATTGTACTGAAGTACAGCCTTAAGGAACTCCTGTGTGGTGTTTTGCTCCTGGTTTTCACCCCAAAGTCATATCTTAGGCAGTCCTTTTTCTTCCTTCAGCATTTCCAAAACAAATCCAAAAGCAAAAGCTGTGATTCCCTCTGTACAATAGTCAGTAACTGTTGGCGTAACTCCTCTTGATGACATCAGTTGCTGTGTCTATGTTTTCCAATATCTAGATACACTTGAAAAAGGGAAGAAAATATTATGAGAAAATCTGTGCAAAAGTGTTATGAGAGTAGCTGTTTGTGCGCTGTGCACAGAGATTGTGCTCCATAAAGAATAGCCACATCTTGGCTCCATACGGTTCTCATGAAGCATGTAAGACTCTGGTATGTAAGTAAGAAAACAACCATGGAATGAAAATCATGTGGTTGTTTTTGTTGCATTTTACTTTTCTTTACTGGGTGTTCCGAAGTTAAATACAAACAAGACAGAACAAAACAAAGGAACTAAATCACTGATATGCTTATCATGGCTCTATTGCTACCATTTTGGTATTCCTCTAAAGCAACATATTTAGTCATGAGTCGTATAGGATAGGCATTTTGGGGTGAAGTTGATTTTACAGCATGTTCTTTTTGTATGCCTATCTTCTTGCTTGGTATCTATGTGTTTCACATTCACAATTATAATTGTTTTCTGCTACCCTTTTATATAGGTAAATAGGTGAAGACAGTAATTATGGTCATGCACATGTTGCATGTATCATACACCAGGATTTATGTACAAACACATGAGCTAAAAATAAGAGAAGTAGACTGTCAGCCTCTGTCTGGTACAGAAGCAGATGCAGTGACAAATGCTGGCACTGCCAGCAATGTAATCCATATTCTGTAAAGTGTTGAAAAAAAGTTAGGACGAGGCCATAACCATCAGAGATAGACAGCTGTACAGCAGTGGTAAGCTGTTTTTATTTTGGCATTGCTGAGTTTATTGTCTGACCTCTTATTTCTGAATTATACCAAGGAAACCACCAAATGAGAAAAGACCTACAGCAAACACTAATTAAATGTGTGCTTTCACTCTTTTGGGTTAATTAGCACACATAGAGTTTAAGCTCTGTAGAATTTAGAGTGTGGCATAAAATGTTCAACTTGGACACAACACAACAACACAAATACAGCGAAAAACAAACAAACAAACAAACAAAAAACCCTTTCATTGGAAAGTGTATTTGGTCCTGCACACTATGAGTTGATGCTTTAGACTTCTTTCTATTTCATCCCATTTAAAATCTCCAAGTAAAATGCATAAAGTCACACAGTTCTTTTTGTTCTTTTAGAGAACCTGGTAGGTTCACAGGACATATGAATGGGTTTTCTTCAAATCCCAGGCAGCCTTAGGAAGCCATTCAGATTGTTTGAGAATGTAGTGCTTACTGCCTATGTACTATGCAGATCAGCTTATTCCAGATAGTGGAATGGGGCTTGGGATTCAGACAGTGTAACTAGTATCCAGGGGGTGCCATTGACGTGTTACTTTGAGTCTTTTTAGTTCTCATAATGTCAAATTTTTTTCCAAAACCTCTTCAGATATGCACAACGTGACAGCTAGAAAATGGTTATTATTATTCCATGTTACTTTCCAAGTTTCCAGTCAGAGAGAAAATTCTAATCTGGCAAAACTTAAAGTACCTGCAAGCTTTTAATACTTGAATTTACATAAACTCTGCATGCACAATTTTTCTGCATTGACAGACTTCAACAGATCCTCATTATCCTTCATATCAGATATTAACAGGTAAATTCATACATTCCCATCAGCAATATTCATCTTAACAGCTTAAATTTATCAGCCTTCTTTTCTATTACAAACTCTAGCTTAATTTCCAATTATGCACTCTTGCATATTTTAATTAATATGCAACTATATCATTACACTATACTCAGAAGAAGCGTTATACATTTTCAAAGTGGATTCCTATGTTATGCTAAAAAGCACAAGATTCAAAAGGAAGTATCTTTAGAAATACAGGATACCTAGAATGTCCATCAGTTCTTTCAAACTTACTCACATAATTAATAATCTTTGCTAAGATCATTTCATGCTGAAGAAAACTATTTTAAAATAACCAACAGAAACCAAATTGTATTTCCTCATGAAGTGTTAGCAGTCACTTATTCTAGCTGAGTACAGCTGCTTTGGATGGCCAAATCAAAATGATTTTTAAATCCCAAAACAAAGTATGCATGCAATGAGAATAGTGGCATACACTCCCCTGTACATGACTTTGAGTGACATTTTTTTTGTGATGAGGTTTAACTGTTATGAAGAAAAGCACAGAAATCTGATTTTCCTCTGCTTTTTCAATGGTATTTTGGTATACATCCCACATCTTCAGGTTAGCACAAACAGATGCATATTGAACCCTACCAAAACATTTTTATCACCTTCAGGTCTACTTCTTTTTCCTGCTAATCATGTCGGAGTCAGGAAAGTATTTTGAAAGTGAAACAGGAACATACAAACATAAGTTTCTAATTCTGACATTCAGAGTTCACTTTTCGAAAGTGTTCTAAACTTTTATTCGAGGAAGAATTACACATTTCAGTCTCAGACTCAGCTCTATTTGATCTGAGAGAACTGTGTCAGCTGGATGTCTATAAAGCCTCCAATGAGACCTTACTGCAAAACCTGTGAATGACTCTAGCCTGGTATTCTGATGAGCAGTGAATTAGATTAATCTATCTGCCCAAATCCACTCCCACTATTCCTTTTCAACAAAAAGGATGAAAGCTGTCTGTTGTGTCAGGAATCACTTTTCAGACAGCTAAACACATATACCACATAGTCTTTGAATAAGAAAGTGGTCCAAACTGCACCTAGTAATTACACTTTAGAGAATGGTCCTTTGTGACTATGTTTAAACCTAATCTAGACATTCAACATCTTTTGGGGAGCATAAGAATGGCAAAGAAATCTAATACAATAAACAAATTCATCACAGTGATTCTCCTTAGAAGTATATTACTGATATCTGTGTATCCAGTATGAACAGACTAGTATTTTCCTTTTGATGTCCAGATGAAATGGAAATATAGAATTGTATGTTATCAAAAAAATCCCTGTTTCTCACCAAAGCAACTGAGTGGACATGAAATCAGTTAAGTTAATAATGACATAATATTTGCTAACATTCATTAAAAATATATATTTAAAATTACGTTAGTACAGGTTTTTTATATTTAATATTTATTCATTTATTTATTTATTTTCTGGGAGTTGAAATGTTCAAGCATGACATTTAGAAGATAGGGTATTTATTGATATGGAAAAAGTCATTGCAGATTACATTTATACAGTTTCATGAAGTCATTAATTGAAAAATATTTCCTTTATTTGAGAACAAAAGTAGCATTACTTCAATAACCATGGAGATGTGATGGTTTGCAAAACACTTCAATATTTTTCATAGCACATAATTTTCTTGTGTGCTTCAATAGTAATTGAAGACTCAGCTACATAAGCTATGGGCTCAATGCATTCCAAGCTTCAGCAATTTACTGCACTTTAAGAAAGGCAATCAGAGTGGCAAAGCTGCAATTCGTAAGCAATTGTTATTTAGGCAAGGGGCACAAAATTTTTGATTAGGCAATTCAGGCATTGTATAAGATGAAGTTGCAATTAGATAATCTTCACTTACTTAATATATCATCATTAATTTTATTCAGGCATATTTGTTAGTTTTGGCATTAGTGAAAGGCTAATTAAGATCTAATTCAAAAACTACATCTATATCTTGATGCAGGCAGTAAACCTCAGCATTGCTATCATGAAACTGTTGTTTCTCTTGGCATTATGTGAATGACCCTGGCTGTAAACCTGTGGTTAATATAGGTGCATAAATAGTACCGTTCTAAAATCAGACTGTATGGGAACTGTTGAATCACAACCTGAACCACTGATTGATCACCTGAAGTGAGCACTAAGTCAGCTGCAGGAGCACAGGTGAAGGCAATGTACCTGTGTGATTGGAAGGGGTGGAATCCAGCTCCACCTCTCCCAGACCCTAATTAAGGGCTGACCACCCTTGTTGGAGATCCCACCCCTGTGGAGTTATTGGTGAGCCTTACTTTATTTACTGGTTGTCTGTTTACCACCCAGATAAACCAAGCAAAACATGCTATCCACCTCATTATTTTCTGTGAATACTATTCTTTCAGGTTTTTTTTACCCCACACAGACTAACAAGGAAGTTGCTCCTTTATTTGTTTCAAGTGATAAAAAGATTATACTGATCTTGATTGCAAAATTTACAATAATTATTTTTCAAGTAATTACTAGTATGTTTTCCCTAGATTCACTTTATTGATACAGAAAATTATTCATATAAGTTTCATGAAGTTTTCTTCATGAATACTGCATGTTTGTATTCTCATTTTAACAAGGTATCATCTGCATGACGTAAATACCCGGACTGAATAATCAAATTTTTTTGTGGTATAAATCCTTGCTCTTACTGACCAGAAAATATTTTCTGTTCTCTTGAGTGTTCAAGTCAGTCTACAAGGTTTTGACTCTGTTGCTGAAGATAAGTAATTTGCTTGATGCTTAAAAAAATAGTAAAAACAAACAAAAAAACCTCCAAAAAACAACAAACGATATAAAAAAAAAAAAAGACTACTTATGGAAAAGGCTACTTATGCAAGAATCCAAGTCTGAGGAAGCTTCAAAATTACGCAGGATCCAGCTTTGCATCGTTACATTTGAATTTGCTATTATTTCCATATCTAACTTCAAATTTCTTAAAACAAGTTAAAAATAAGCTATTAATTACCCAGAATTTTAGGACGCATTAGGATAACACAATTTTTCATAGAAAAAAAAGCCTGATATCTCTGATACTCAGAGATTTTGGCTTTGAGAAATCATTAATTCAAGCTGATGTCTGTGGGGATATTAGTTTTAAAGAGTTTGAACAACATAGTTCAGTCTATGCACAGAGAAACAGTTAAAAGTCTGCCTTAAGCCTCTGCTTGAAATTTTTATTAGAGTGGTTTGTTACTAGCTGTCTTGTTCTGGGACATTGTTAACTGCCGTCTTTCGGAAGGCTTTAAGCTTAATGATTTGAAACTGCCCTTGTTTAGCACAGTAGGAAAGACATGTAAATCTTTGTTAGAGTTAATAGTTTAGATAATTACAGAAGTTTTCAGACTTGCTCTTTTATTTGACAGGTAATTTAGAGGACCAAGGAAATGTGTCACTTGTGAACCCTATCAAGAAAATGTTTTTTTCTCTGCTTCACTATGCTCTGTTCTGCTAATTCAACTGCAGAATGAAAATAGAAACATCTTTGCAATATCAAATTTATTGGCAAGACACATCAGTTCTGTTGCTCAGTGGTCATTCAAGATTTCTGCAGAAATATGAGACTCTCAAGGAGGCAGAGCAATGTTACCCTTTCATAAGCATTTCACTGATTTAGATTTTTGTCTCCATTGGTAAAGCTAGTTATTTAAAGCTTAATACAGTTGTATGTAGAGCATTCAAGGGGTGATTCAATATTTGATTAATGAAAATATGTTAAGTATTGTATTAAAAGCTGTAATTTCACAGTTTTTTCTTGTAAGGGAGCAACAGATTTTTGGCAACTGCTAACATGCGAAGGAAACATTTACTGTTGGATATTTGCCATATACTTAGTTAAAATTTTAGAGTCATTACTGTAGCCATGTTTCAGCTTATGACATTTAATCTCAGTCATTGATTCCACAGTGAGTCCTGATAGACTTCAAACTTGTTATTTCCTGCCTGTTAGAAGATATATTCAGTATATTTGACTAAAAGGCAAGTGTAAGTATTGACTGTAGATATATCAATGTTTAATTGATTAACACTTCACCATCTGGAGACACATGACTGACTTTAATGACTGAGCCTCAGAAAGTTTTCTAGTCCTTGATGGTTACCAGATGAATAAATGTTATGAACCCTTTGTCAGTAATGGTTTTACTCTTTATGGATTTTTATTTATAGGATTTATTTGTATTGCTTCAGACAATAGAGTCAACATCTACATAGAACAGAGGTGTTGTAATGTAAGACTATCATTCTAACAGTAGCATTCCAATTGCAGTAAACACAAGCCTGCACCATTTAAGATAAGGACTTTTTTTTGCAAAATAATGTGGAAGGCCTTTTAATTTATTTCAAAGTATCCAAATAGAGGTGCAACATCATAGGCCATTGCCCCATTTGCTGTGAAAGCCTATAAACAAGTGAACTGTTCTATTTCACAAACAATTTTAATGCCTTTGCTTAGGTCACTCCCACTTTCTCATGGTGAAGTTTATTTTGTTGAAAGCTTACTGGAAGTCAGTCCAATTTAATTTTGTCATCAACCAAATTCTTTCATGCAGCTTTGTGAACACACCACCAAAGAGTCTTACAATATTAATTCAGTTCCCTCACTCTTTTATGGTGAGAGAGAGAGAGCTAGATGTACGAAGTACACCTCTCTAAGTGTAATTTCATAAAGAATCAAGAAAATAGAGCATTAAGTGTTGAAAGCCTTGAGAAATGTAGGGTATTTCTATATTCTGTGTGTGTATTTTGCCTTGCAAAAGAGTGAATGTTGGTGAGTCCATTTTGGAAAGAAGATAAAGATGTTCTATGGGGAGATGCAGTCATAGAGCTTTGCGTAATGGATACAACACTTGTGTCAGTTCTGATGCTATGCATCTGCCTGTCCAAGCTGCATGACACGGTGCTGTGGCAGAACTGGCTGTACAGGACTTCAGAATGTGCATAGAGGATGAACCATTAAGACATGATTCTTTTTTTTCTCTTTTTCTTTAGTTTTATTCTTTCTTTCTTTTCCTACCATATCAGGTAATTTGAGGAGAGAACTCAGAGGGTTTGAGGTTTGTCTCTTAGTACAGGTTTTGGCTGGGAGAGTTAGTTTTCTTCATTGCACTAAAAATGCTGCTTTGCTCTTGATTTGTGATGAAAACAGTGCTGATAACACACCACTGTTTATTTGTTGCTGAGCAGTGCTTGTGCAGTCAATGACCTTTCTGGTTCTCATGCTGCCCTGACAGTGCGGAGCTGGGTGTACACAAGGAGCTTTGAAGGGGACACAGTCAGGGCAACTGACACCAACCAGCTGAAGGGATATTTCAAACAGTACGGCTGGTGGTGTACTCTGCAATAAAAGCTGAGATAATGAAAGAGAGTGGATGTTTATTGACCATGGGCAGCATGGCAGGAGGGTTGAAACTTGGTGATCTTTGAGGTCCTTTTCAACTCAGGCAATTTTCTATCATGATTCTATGATATGACGTTCTGTTTGGAGTTATGGTGTTTGTCTTCTCAAGCAACCATTAAAGTGATAAGTCCCGCTTTCCTGGAAAAAGATGAACATCTGCCATTGATGGGAAGCAGTGAATAAATACCTTGTTTTGCTTTCCTTGCGCACATACCTTTTGCTCTATCTACTAAACTATCTTTACCTCAACCCATGTGCTTTCTCACTTTAATCCTTCTGTTCCTCTTCCCTATCTGGTTTAACTGAGGGAAAGCAAGCAGCTGTGTGAAGTCTGGCTGCCCTCCCTGGGTTAACCTACAGCACTCTCATAGAAAGAGGACCAGCCCAGCCTGCTGGGGTGACATCCTACAACTGGCAGCAGTTCTGCTGTAGTAAAACCTAATGCCATGCAAGCAGCTGGTGGGATCTGCAAAGGCCAGCACCATGGCTAATATGACACCCCACCAATCCCTCATCTCTGTCAGTTAATTTAAGCCTAGCATATAGCATTGCTAATTCCTGTCCTATATTCAGCCCCAAATAGCCCAAACTGACCGAAGCTTGTTTCTTCTTAATGTGCAGTATCTCTCCTAAAATTTTGGATGGCCATGCACAAACAACTCCTCAAGCTCTCATTATGTCTCCCAGACTTTCAAGTTCCCTTACAAGTAATTTGTATGACAAGTAGATCCCTTAGCATCAAAACATTAAAACATACAGCACCTATTCTACTTACACTAGAAAGATGCTGCATAGTGGATATAAACATGCAGCACTACCTGGCTAAAATTTGTAAACCATTTTTACTTCTAGACACATGAAGTTGGGGAAAAGAGGGACATTTCATTTACGTTTCAAATGAAGGCCAGGTAGCTAAAAGCACTTACTTTAGTTTGCTATTGTAGAGAAACATGAAATTGTGATTTGAATGTCAACTCTAGATCATGACAGTACAAATATTTTCTTTACATAGTTGAGAGCACAACGTGTCCTTTAAATCTATCCAGCCACAAAAGCTAGCAGTAGTAGTTGTCTTTTTGGCAAAAAATAACCAAATTGTCCATGACTAATGAAATAGGACAACAGTTCCTATACCAAATTTCATTGTCAATGTGATAAAATAAGATAAAATTAATTTATTATTCACAGACTGTTACAGTGAGTTGCAGCAGAAAAGGTGCTGAGCTCTATCCCTTCACCTAATTTACATAGCCTAAAGCTAATTTCACTCAGTATGATTTGCAGGAAAAAAAAAAAAAAAAAAAACAGCGTTGCTTAACAGTAATGTATATATGAAACTCTTAATGCTGTTTTTCTTGTCATATGTATAAAATCAATCTCCATCTATTTTCAAGAGAAGGCAGGGTTATGTAAATTAGTTTTTCTGAAATGTCAGTAGATTATAGCAAGCCAAAATGAAAATATGTTTTACAACTAACAATAATATTTTTATTGCTATTATTATTATGTTTTATGGACATATCTCAGTTCTAAGGATCCGATAAATTCAGGCAGTAGAAGGAATTTTTGTTAAGTGTGAATACCTTACTTATGTTCGCCACAGGATATTATCAAAAGAAAAGAGTTAGTAGGATTTTTCATTTCTGCAGTGCATTTAAAATAGTGTTGTCTTTTTATCCACCAGGTTAGAAAGATTTTTCATTTTACATTAAAAAATGCTATTGAAATGGAAGCAGAAGAATCACTGAATACAGCCAATTTTAAACCTCATTGCCATCCTGCACATTTAGAATAGCTTCCTGTTTATTGGAGAGTCCATGATGCTGAAAATAAATGCAACTGCAAACCAAGATCTTATTTACCACAGATTATACAACTGCAGGTAACCCTTGCAGTAACTGCTCACATAGCATGGCTCACAATTGTCAGGAGATATAAACAGGAGTATAAACTGTGAGCTAATGGCTCAGCAGGATATTGATAGCAAAAGCTGTTGTCAGACAGCTGTGATTCCTTCGTAATCAGGGCTCATGCATGTACGAAGCTTCAGCTGCTGCCTACTGTAGTATCTAGGCATTCCTGTAGAGTTTAGAGGAAAGAAAAACATGTTTTAATGTCTTGGGAATGTTGATGTTTGAGAGGTGCATTCTATCCATGATTCTCACAATACACCACACACATTACCTATAGAATATGAAAACCATTCAAACAGTGAGATCAAACAGTGGAAACTCCTAATCCCCAGGCTTTTATTCAGCAAATGATTGGAAGTAGCAGTCTTTTTTTTTTCTTCTTTAAATTAGACTTGCTATTTCCCTTTTATTAGATGATGTGACAATTTCTTTTTCTTAAAGATCTTTAAATCCAAAGTTTCCCTAAATCTGTTCTCTAGCTTTTGGAAATTATTTGTGATGCAGAATGAATTCTTTGCATTGCCACAATATGCAACAAAGTGTCAGATCTTAACATTCCCTCTGATCTTAACGTTCCCTTTATGATAACACTTCTGCCCTGGAGAGGAGGTTAAAACTACAAGCAGGGCTTTCCAAAATAAAATTATGTGAGTAGTAAAGCATATGTTATATTCCCAGAAAGAACTGACAGTAGGAGATTTTGCTTCCAGAAAAAGCATAAACCTCTGTTTTTGGATACCTTAAGGCCTTTCAATAAAGATGGCATTTTGATAATTCCATATTATCACTGATCAGAGTCAAAAATATTTTAAAACAAAACAAAATTTTTAAAACAAAGCAGAACAAAAAAGAGGGGAAAAATAATTTTACAAAAAACAGACATCATGTTCATATACCCAGAAGTCTACAACAGTCAGCTGTGTAATTTTTCCTTATGAAGGAATTTAATTTATGCAGCGTAAAATGCTCTCACATTTGGTTGTACTATTTTGGTTTGTTTTTTATTTTAATGAATGTAATTGTAAGAAATCTATTATTCAGGAGTTCCATTGCCAGTGTAGTCTTTTCTCTGTAATCTTTCTCAAAACTTTGTCTGGAATAGGCCAAAATTACCTACTGACTAGTTTAACTAAACTGCTTCATTTTCACTCATGAAAAACAAGTAAATAAACAAAACCCAACAAAAACCCATTAAAATAAAAAGTAAAAGAGGCAAAACAAAATATTGATCTTTGCCATCAAGATATCTAAAAAAAGACTGGTTGATCAAGGAAGTGACATTCCATGCTATAATGCAGAGACTCTGAAAAAATTCCTTGAAAGGAGGTCTCAGAATGGGAGTACTTCTTTTCAGTTTCTGATGAGGAACACAAAAAAAACACCACGGGAATAATTTCCTCAGAAGTAATGGCTGCAGTGAGCCTGTAGCCATAATTTTATGCAACACTATTTCCCAAGGAGCAGGACACCAGAATTAGCAGAAAATGTGTCTGTAGTCTTCTCTGATACAGAGCCTGTGGGCAATGATATATTCCCAGGAGGAGCAGTCTAGAAAATTAAAATGCCCCCAGATAATCACCCAGTACAACTGTGTCAAGAAAAAGAAATATTTCGTTCAGTTTATCTGAACTAAAATCACTATTTACATGTTTGGAATTCATATAAACTTAGCCAGCTGACAATAGTATGTAATATTACTGTATTTACGTGTCTGAGAATTTCTCACAAGGTCCAGGACCTTGAAATCGGTGCCAATGGACAAATCTGCAAAGTCTGCCAGAACACTGAGACACTGAAATCTCAGCTTGGGTGAAAGCCAAGCTTAAACAAATTTCTCCTCAGGACTATTGTTTCTGTGCATGCCCTCAGAAGCAAGATATGTGCTAGCTATACTGAATATGTTCATGACTTTGTTTACAACTAGTTGTGAAGAGTCATGCTTTATCTACTGCCTCTCATCAGTATAAGCTCTTGATCCATTCAAAATTTTCTGGTTGCACATTTGACTGTTTAATTAAATTCTACTTCTTTCCAGTTCTCAAGATGTTCTTGTCACTGCATGGCATTCTGACTGTCCTGTGTGCCTCTCTAACTCAGATCATAAAAAAATATTGTTCACCTTATCAAATTAATAAGCAGATAAATACTATGAAAATGTTCAGTTGGTTGAGTAGGATGCCTTAGATAGCATATACACGCTTCATATACATGTATTTTCCAGGTGTGAAAAAAGTGGTGATATTATTAGCATGTAAATGAATTTTTTCCTTTTCTCTCCAAAATAAGCAAAATTGGTGCTCGGGAAATATTTGACATATTTTCTTTTCTTTTTTTTTCTTTTACAATGCTTTTTTTTTTTTTGCAATTTTTTTTTACAGTGCTGATCTTGAGTGGTGTTTTTCAACTGTACCCCATTCTTCTTCTTAAAATAAGTATGTTTTTCTCTCTGATTTGTTAAATGAACAAAAGCTGGAAACACTACTTTCAAAAAAACTTTACTTTCTGATAGCATTGCTTAGAAATTCATTATTGTTGAATGTCCTTCATCACTCTTTCTTTCTGAATGTCATCCATTTCTTAATCATATAGGATACTGCTCATCTGGAATTAGCTCATTTCTATGAAGTTTTTCTTCTACTGTCTAGAGACTACTTTGTCCCTCCTATTATAGCAGTTCCCAAATAAACTTCCCTTATACCATCACAACTTTTCTGACGTATATGATTTTAGTAAACTCAAATGAAATATGTGCAGGGAATTCTTTCTCTATCATGCATTCTTCCCCCTTTCTTCATCTTTCTCTAGGGTTTATTTTACATGATAATGATCACGTAAATCCATTCATTCTCACTGTAATTATAAGGAAAGATGATGAACCAATAGGAGTGTGAAATGTGGTTTAATTTAAATAACTACTTTTCTTATTTCCAAATATATATTCACAATAAAATTAAAACATATGCACATTAAAAGTCATTTTTGTCTCTGTATGTTTGCTTTCTATTCTTCATAGTAATATTTTATTGCTAAGAAAAATCTAACTACTATAACATTTTCTTCCTTTTTAAAAGTAATACATTGAGGAAAACACATTGTTTGCTCTCTACAAGTTTCCAGTGTCACTGACTACATTTATGAAACCTAAATCTAGCATAGTCTGGCCACCAACATTGGCATCACAATTTTATTCAGATTATGATTCTTGCTTATCATGAGTTCAGGGATTACTAGAGAAAAGAGCTGGGATCAGTGAAACATTGCTCTGTAAAGCAATATGAACATAGATTAGTGACATTGCAGATTAGGCCTTTGCTTTCTTTTCCTTTGGGTTTCTGTGTGGTGACAGAAAGACACTTACCTCTGCTGAATAGGCCCTTCCAGGCCTGGTGGAAGCAGGCAGAATGTTAACAACCATATTCTTCAGCAAGGTTGCTCCTCCTGAAACTTCCCTTGTCATTCCATCTGATAAAACTGGCAGAAATGCATCATCAGACAAGGGCAGGAGGAAGGTTTCACTATTTGAACGTGTTCTGTCATTACAAATACACCAAATATATAAGGAATACATTTGATGCAACCCTCTACTATATTGGGTATTACGGACAAAGTCTTGTGGTTTCTCTCTCTATTTCTAATTATACCTAATGTGGGTAGTAACAATAGCTCTGGCTGAGGGGTCAGAACCACAATTCAGAGTTTCTCTCAGTGATTTAAAGCAGGGTGTGACTCCAAGGCTTGGAGTTCAATGGTTTGTAGCTTCCTTATTTTCAGTCATTTCCTTGAAAAAAGAGAGGCCAGGGAGGCTAGATAAATAATTAAAACAGTTGTTTTCTAAAGCACTCAGTAGTTTGAGTAGAAAAGATTGCTTTCTTTTATTTTGCTAGACTTCTAGCTATTACAGAAAGAATAAAGTGACTACCTAAAAAGCAAATAATGAGACAAGTATCTCAATTTTCATGATAGTTTTGAATGCATTTCATGGTCTTATTTTATGTGAATTATAGTTCTATGCTATTCTTCCAGAAATGATGCTGCAGAATAAATAAAAAATAAAAAAAAATAAAAATAAATGTCTTTATTATCGAGTTAAAAGGAAATACATTCTTTGTGCTGCTGCTTGTAACAGGAATCAAATATTAGTTGCCTGAGATCAATGCCTCTGAAAAACCAGTCAACCATGTCCAGAAAACAAGGGTATTATTTCTGCTCTTCTAATTCTGATTTGGAATGGCATTATTACTTTCAAGCTACAGAAAACAAACCTGTCTACTTTTTTTCTACTGTTGAATGGTTTGAAGGCACAAATTATCCCCCCTGCATATTTAGTGGAAATATTTTATCACGTTTTCATTGACTAAAAAGAGGACAGAGATGAATTTGAAAGATATCTGTTCTACCAATGTTTATGTAAAATGCCTTCTGACAAATTAAAAACATGTTTACATCCCAAATATTTTGGTTCTCCCAAATGAAAATGGGAAAGTTGAAATGAGAAACCAAATTTAAATTAGAAGAGTTGTCCAAAACAGGGAAGTTTAATACAAAATGAATGAAAATTGCATATCTGCTTACAGGCATTTAATTTATATTTTCTGTGAACAGTTCAGACCTAATTAATAACAGACAAATATTTCAGGTAGTCACTTAGTTCAGTGGCTCACTATTTAGCAAAGTGGTATCCAAAAAGGAATTTATCTATCTATCTATCTGTCTGTCTGTCTGTCTGTCTGTCTATCTATCTATCTATCTATCTATCTATCTATTTATTTTCTTTGAGAAAACAAAGAGAGAATGTACTTTTTATTTCTAACCACCAGAGTTTCCTTTTTGGATGTTCTAGACTTTTAATCAGAGCCTAAATTAGTATGATTCTTTTGTTTGTTTTCTTGGACAACTGATCCAATTAACCAATTTTGACTTCCAAGTGGATAGTTTAAAAAATTGCTAATTTTCTTATATTATACTAATGAATTTAGGTTTTCAAACATTTCCAACCATAGCTAGGGTATAGTTACCTCTTCTGTGAGGAATTCTACAGCTACACACTTGAAATTCTGGTATTTCGAGAATGTCTTCCCATCATTTTTTTTTTCCAAAATTCTAGTTTCATTGTATCCAACCAATATAGAAATGTATAGGAAAATTGTTGTACAATATTGTCACACAGATGAACTCCTCCCAGGTGTCATGGATGCTCACTTTCAAATTCTGCAGTAGCCACAGGGAGCTGGCAGGATCCTGCATCTTGAAGCCAGAAATTGGAATTCCTGTTAATAGCACTGTATGATTTCCAAAACAGTGGTGACAAGAAAAGGTGATATGTAGAATTAGAAAAGTCAGAAAATTCAGTAATAACTTAGAAATCAAGATTAAACTCACGCATCCATATTTCCATCAAAATAATAATTAAAAGTATACACAGATTTCATGATTAAATCCTACTACAATAGTTTGCAACATATATGGACAACATTTTTTTTCCCCCTCTGCTATTTTAACTGTGGACCTGATTGTCCTCACAGATATGTACTGTAATTCATTGGAAAAGAAAGAATAAAATAAGCATCGTGAGAATGTCCTTGCTTCATTAACTTGAACACAAACTGCGAAGCCCATGTATTTGTTTACCATTGTTAAATATCTGGAAATAGAAAGTCCTGTTGAAAGTGAACACTCAAACCTAGATGCTAGTCACTGCCTGCTTCTCTTTAATATTAGATTGCTATTAAAAACTTATTAGAGCTTTCAGAAAGACTTCAGTGCTGTCCAGCAGCTGAGATTTTTTTACCAAGTACTTAATTAGGCAGAACTGCATTTGCCTTGTAATGGCATACTCCTGACAGAAAGGCCTATTCAGTGACTCACGCCTGAGACCCTAGAAAGCAGGGTAGCGTAGCTGTCACTGAAACCCTTTCCCTTCTGCAACTGAGTTATTGCTTATCATGCCCCCAACTAGCAAGCGTTTTCTCAGCCCATTTGCAAAGAGCACTCATCACACCTGCAGAACAAGTCATAAGTACTTCACTAAACCAAGAGGTCATAGAATCACAGGCACAGTAATCCACTTGGATTTGTTCTGCAATTGAATGCTGAGTTCTCTTCTAGAAACAAGTAGATGAAATCTTTTTGGACACTTCAGCTCTTTTCCCATCAAATTCTCTCAATTTTTATCATCTTTGTATGCTAAGTGTCTACTCAGGCTTTGCTGTCCCCAAAGTATGCTCTCTCATCCTCTCTCAGGCAGAGGTTAGAGCCCTGCTCCTCAACTGCTGGCACAGCTTGCTCGTCTCTGCACTGCAGGAACTCTCAGGTTATCTGTGTTTCACTGCCTTACATCTAAATCCCAGAGAACAGAAACAACTGCAACCTAACTGCAACTCTGCCTCATCCTTTGAAACAATCCCCATTTTATTTGGATTATCACGATCTCTCTGCTGAGCTGATTCACCTAATCAATCCCCAGAGCAGTCATAACTGAGATACCACCTGCAGGCATGTAAACAGCAAGCCCTCTGTGCCTACTGCTGGCTGTAGAGAGGCAGGGTGTGTAGTTTGATTAATTTCCTAAGCTTGTAACACTGGCTTCAATCTCTTGAAAATGCATGTGGGAACATGAAAAATGAACTGAAAAGGTACTTCTTTTTGTATTCTGTTGCTGAAGTATTCCTCAATATGGAGAGTGGCAGGGTTGAAACTTGTTTCAAATAAGTGTCTAGTATTTGTCAACTGGAGAGGTCAAGCAGGGTGAGCATAGATCTGCCGAAGGCAGCAAAAGGGCTGATTTCTGAGGATTGCTTGTCCTGCGATTTCAGTTGGAAATGAGAGCAGTCATTCAAAACATCTGTAAAATATTAAACCTTTTGAATGAGCATAAGCTCCTTTCTGATCCTACCTTCTCTTTGTTTTCTTTCTCTCAGACAGCCAAAAGAATTCTTCTCACCCCTTCCTGCTGAAGCAAATAAAGCTGCAAACCTTCAAGACTTGCTTCTGACCACTTGGGAGCCTGACACTAAGTCTGTCTCCCAAGAGCTCCTGCCCTACTGAAGTACACTTTATAGAAAGACTGGAAGAGTGAAAAAAAATGAGCACAGGTGCTTATTCTGCTGAGCTCTGATGTTTTATCTCAGATCATAGCCTGGGTATCACAAGAGCTGCTCCCCAAGTTTCTGGCCTCTTGACAAAACCTATTCAATAATGCACAGTAAATGAGCACAGGTTTCTTGACAGACACAAATTCTGCAGGCAAAAATCTATTTAGATAATCTAACTCACAAAAAATCAAACCCTGAGACTACATGAAAGCTAAATATAGTCTCATAGACCAATATTACAATATGTGATATGCTAGTTGTTTTTGTTTAGTTCACTTAAATTCAACCGACACTTAGATATATTTTTGTACTTGTGAAGAAATCTGACAAAACAAAAAACAGGCCACAGTAATCTGCCTTGTGTTAGAACTTTTGTTTTCTGCTGATTTCCCTTCACATGTAAAAAAATCTGTGACTGAAGAAGATGTGAAAAACACAGATGTGTAACTAGAGACTGGTTAAAGTGAAAGAGTTCTGAGTTTGACCCGTTTGATCTTTAGTTTTGTCCCTAGTGAGAATAAGTAAATCTATCCAGGCTACTTCTTTCTCTGTGCCTCAGTTTCTCATTTCTCCACCTGTAGAATGACACTGGCTTTAACAGTGAAACATTCTGAAATCCAGAGAAAAAGAAGCTTTAGCAGTACTGCCAATAATTCTGTTTAATGTTATGTTTGATTTCATGCCATACAGCAGATAATACTTCATATTGGATTTTCAGAAGAATAACACTTTCTCCTACTGAGGTAGAGAGAAGTTATTCTGTGAACTGCAACTAGAACAAAACTAGGCAAGCTATTTAAGACTAACAGAACATCTACTGGGTTTCTACACTTTCTTTCAGAAGCTGAAATTCAAACTTATTACACTTAGATAAAAAGAAGAGTCAAGCTTCTGTTATCTACAACCACAACGTTTCCATGAATGTCTTTGTCAGACTAAAGGACTTTCTGCAACTACAGTCCTATCATTTGTTTGTCTTTTTTTTTTTTTTTTCAATTTTGACTCTCCAGGAAGTCTTTAGGAGACATATATTACCTCAGAATAAATTTTGCAGTTTTTAATAAAGCAATTACCTGGAAAGAAATTACTTCAAAAATGCAGAGACCGTGTTAATTGTAGTCATTGCTATTTTTCCTTCACATCCCGGCTGCTTGTGTGAATACCCGGATCCAGTCAAGAAGCCAGATTTGATGACATAGATTCATACTTGCTAATAATACAAAGTAATTGCATAAAAATATGAAAATAAACATTCAGTATAATAGACGCAATGAGTTCCTGTAACTTAACAGGTCACACAGGTTTAGTGACCTAAGTGAAGACAAAAGGTCTGTGTGAAACTGGATCCTATTACTGAACATATAGTCATGGTACTGTTATACTAAGGAAAAAAAAAACAAACAGCTGTTACAATCAGAATATTGTTATGAATATTTTGAACATGTCAGTCTCCATTGTGTATACGTTGTTTCAGAAATACTTAGTGCAGATATTCTCTTGCCTTTCCGGTGATGCAGTCATTGTTGTCTCACACAGTCAACAAACATTTTTTTGGTAAACCTGATTACTGCCATGATCTGCAAATGTGCTTTTGCAGTGCACATAGTCTGATTATTGTGTGGACAATATGACAGGTTTTTTTTTTTTGTTTTGTTTTTTGCCTCTGGGAGGAGGATAAACACACTGAACAATTGTAAAAGGAAATGTAAGCTTTCTAACATGTGTGAAAAAACGATTTGACAGAAGATCCTTGATTGCAAATAAAAGTTTACCAATCTGAACTGGGAAATAAGATGAGAAAAATTAAAAAGTTGATGTTTTGTTTGTGATCTATGGTAAGATCTGTACTCAGCAAGGGTCTTGCAGTTCTATTGCCTTACACTAAATCACAGCTTTTCATTTCATACACTTACCCTTTGTTTCAAGGGCAAGAACTTTTTCCTAAGTAGTTATGCTATTGCTGCAGATCAATTGTTTTCTCTGCCAGCTGCTTAATTTTGTTACTTTGAGGCACTGGACAGGATGACTAAACAGAAAAGTTTCTATCAATGTCATATTCCCTGTGAAGTCATTATAACTCTGTTAAAAAGGTGAAAGAAAACAGAGATAAGAAAGATAGATAGATATTTTTCCCCATCAGAAGAAGGTCACAGTAGAGTAAACTACGTGTTTTTGGTTTTTTTTTTCATAGTGAAATCTCTTCCACCCAGTCCTGGAGTTTGGTTTTTGCCTGTGTAATTTATTTATAAAGAGGATTAAGTATTTGTAAAGCTTGCTTTTAGTCTTGTGCTGCAAGGCAACAAAGAAATAAATTGTATATTACTCTCATTATTTTCAACAACCTTTTTTTTTTTGAATAATCAGTTAACTCCACATGTTGCATCAGTTGCTCAACTCATTTCAGAAGTTTCATAGCTGAAATATTTCTAATGAAGCGGTATACTATGCCAATATTAGTGATTAATAATAAATAATCTAAGAAAAGAGCTTAGAAATGGTCTGAAAAGGCAGAAATAATCTAAGTGCTTCTGATCCTGATTCTTTTCAAAACCTCACAAAGAGTTAAATGAATCAGTTTAACGTGCAGAAATCCTTCTCCTCCACTTAGCTTCCTGCCTAACTGTTCACTATTCTGATATTTTTCTGGCTTTCACAGATTGCAAATATGCAAGCATTATAGTCTCAAATGGGTCTAAGATTGGGGTGTCTTCTTTTTCTTGTAACATTCACAGGATCACCTTGTGGAGCTCTTCAGGGATAACAGTGAGCATCCTTGTTTGGTTGATTGTCACTGAGAGGTGTACATCTCCCAGTGAACTAGCTGTGTTCCACACAAACCGAAGGACTTTACTGTCAGAGCAATGGTGCTCTGGCAGGCTGCCCAGAGAGGTTGTGCAGTCTTCTCTGGATATATTCAAGGCCTGTCTGGATGTCTACCTTTGTGACTTGCTGTAGGAAACCTGCTTTAGCAGGGGGGTATTGAACTCAATGGTCTCTAGAGATCTCTTCCAACCCCTACAATTGTGTTCTGTGATTCAATGTTTATCTGAAGACCGGCAATGTCAGTGCTACAGCTGAAGCTCTTGGCATCCAACATGCTGATCCAGAACATCCATGAGAAACTGAGCAGGACCTGCAGTCTCTCCTCTTCCATATCATTATATCACTTCTCTCCAGTTCACCTGGAGCAGTATCCAGCAATATATAATTGGGACCTTGACATTTAATGGCAGTAAACATTGAACAAAGTGATGAAATTTACACAGAGATAAAACAGATTTGGGAAAGAGACACTTCTCAGAAAAGCATGGGTGGAAGCCAGATGCAGAAGAGCTTGCTTGAGTTAGAAGAGTCAAAGGTGAACTATCCTGCTTTCTAGTCTCTCCTGTGGGGTACTGGGAAATAAGCTTCCACAGTGTCTTTTCTCATCACTTCTCTTGCTTTTGTTTGTCGGTCAGGATGTTCTAGCAATGTTACTGGGAGCTTGTGAGCCCCACAGATAACTGATGGCATTGCTCAGACTTCCCCAGGAGTATCAGGGGGTCCACAGGGCTGGCAAGCAGTCAAGGGAACTACTGCAGAACCTGCATTAGGTGCCTTTTAGGTGACAGGGCCAGGATAGAATGTATGCCCATGTTTCAGCAGGGCTAGGCAGGGCAAAGCTGTGGGAAGCTGGAGCCTGGCCCTGCCGTGGTCTTGCTTAATGCAGATGCTGATGGCTCTGGGGCTGACAAAGAGCCCTGGTGCCAGGGGAGAATTGGTGATTCCTGGGGAGTTGCTCAGGGACAGTAGTAACTATGAGTGCCCTCAGCATGCTGGCAGCATCTTGCTATGAGATCCTCCCAGAGCTAAATTCTCCTGAAGAGAACCATTTTCAGCAGCTCATGTTGGCAGTATTGATTCAACAATGTTCATCCATACTTTTGAGACAAGAACAGTACCAGGTCGGGAAGAAACCTAGAACCAATCCTAGTAACCACTTTTCAGTCCCAAACAGCACTCCACCCTCCAGGGCATCACACTGTAGAAGATCCCACCAGCAAAGACTACAACAAAGTCTGACAACCCCTGCTTGGTGTGAACTTGTTTTGACACTCTGGCCAAGGTGAGGTTTGTCTGACCTTTGATACAGTTATGTGCATGGATGGGAGCTCTCAGCATTTGAATTCAAACTACAAAAATGTTGGATGTCAGGAATTATGTATTTGGCAAGGCTTAGTGCCTGGAGTCCTTGTTTGGAAGCCACAGGGGGAAGACAACTATACCAGACCTCACAACAAATAATAAATGATGAAGTTTATCACTCACTGTGTATGACAACTTTGAGTTACTACTTGCCCTCACTCTTTCCCTCATTTTGGAAAGAAGAGAAAGATAGCAAATGAATTTGGTTCTGCCCTTAAAAACAGACAAGGAAAAAAATTTAATTTTCTCACATTCCATTTTTATACTAGTCAGTGGATACAACTCTGCTAAAAATAATCATCACAGAAAATGCTTTAGGAGAAGGAAAATAAAGAGAGATATTCACCAATTTCCTTGACACATTTGATTGCTTACAAGAAAGAAATTACGTCATCACCAAACAGATTTGGTTTCCAAATATGAAAGGAAAAAAATAAAAAGTAGCAAAGTGCTTCCTAGGAGAACGAAAAGATGAATTATTTAGTGACTAATGACTTCAGTATTGTAGAACTATTAGAATGCAACGAACTGTATATCTACAGTCACTCTTTTGCTTACAAGGACTCCAAACTTTTCAAGTAAGTTGTCATCTCAACATTCCTTTTCTCATCTAGTCTTAGTCTCCTATCATGACTTCCTTCTCAGAGTCAACAAGTACTGGTGAAAGAAGTGTGACATACAAGAACCACCTTTGCTATTGGCTCAAATTCTTTCATAACTGGCTACCTTACTGTGGGATGGTACACAGTCATGCCTTATGAAAACAAAGTCTGCCAGGACTAGATGATAGCTGCCAGATGGTAAATATTATGAAGAATATGGTGATGCTTAAGAGACAGATTTGAGGAAAGTTATCTATTGTATTTTTTTAAGAAGAATTTCTCAAGGTCTGCCAGTTTATGGTCTGTATAATACTAGCCCATTGGAAATAACTGTTAAGGTTTATGGTCTATTATTGCTTATTGCAACTTCATAACTGAACATTACTTCCCCCTTTCCTTTCCTCCCTTCCTGCTGTTCCTAAAGGTGGCAATAAAACCACTGTTATACCTCAAGCACAACAAAACAAACATTCTCATTTTACATATGTCTAATCAGTTGGGATGGAGGATCAAGTCCAGATAAAAGACAATAGCCTGGCCGACACCTTCAGACATACTTCTGTATTTGAAATCAAAATTCTTTGTCAATTATCTTTATATAGAGATTTTGATAAAAGACTCCCCAGAGCTATTAGCTTGTTACCATTCACAGTTTTTTCCTAATACTTGCAAATTCCCACACACATCTCCACAGTCCCCTCTTTTAAGACCAACCCAATGAAAAGAACAGCTTACAAACTCTGTCCTAAGGCACCAGAAATCTGTTCTTTGTCATGAGTATTTTTCTGCTTGTGAAATATTCAATGTAACTGAGACTGCATTTTCCTTTATCCGCAGATACATTCACTTATTTAAGATATTTCCTCATTACGTCAGCAGGACTTGAGCAACAGGATAGCAGCAGGAGTATTTCCCAATTCTCTGTTAGCTAGCTAGCTCAGTCTCCTAGGTTCTTTTGGTCAGATTCTATTTCAGTCTTCTCTACCAGTCATTAAGAAACTGCTTTTAAAGAAGATCTAAACCAATCTCTTTTTGTAAGCCAAATTTTTGCACAGTTCATCTCCAACTTGTACTCCACATATCATTTAACAAACCTCACATAGAACAGGGCCATAAAATGACATGACTAGAAATGCAATTATCTGCAATTATGTTTTTTCTTAAATTGTTGGAGAATGAAGTGGTGATGGATATAACTTTTATGCTTCTTTGGTCTCATAATTATAGTATTTCTGTGTTATCTTTTTTTTTTTTCTTAACCAATTTTTCTTTTAGTTTGTAAAAGTAATTATAAATATTTGGAAGAGGTATGGAGCAGCTAGTTCATACAGCAGAGTTTTACCCTGTGTAATCTTGTAATCATGTAAAATTTTACCCTTCTCTAAACATGTAATCTCTGCAACTAGTTATTAATTAGATCCAGGAATTAGATCAGGGGAATTGGACTAGATGATCTCTAGAGGTCCCTTCCAGCCCTTGCAATTCTGTGATTCTGTGATCTAATCTATATCTCCCTTCCTTTACTTTAAAACCATTCCCTCTTGTGCTACCACTATCTACCAGTGTAAAAAGTTGATTTCCTTCATGTTTACAAACTCCCTTTAAATACTGGAACGCAACAATGAGGTATCTCCTGAAGCCTACTCTTTTTGAGGCTGAACAAACTTAGTTCCTTCACACTGTCTTCATAGAAGAGGTGCTCCAGTCCTTGGATGATCTTTGACATCCTCCTCCAAAGGCTCCACATCTTTCCTGTGTTGGGGGCCCCTGTCTTGGGTGCAGTGCAGATGGGTCCTCATGAAAGCACAGTAGAGGGGGACAGTCATCTCCCTTGCCCTACTGGCCTCCCATTTTCTAATGGAACCCAGGATACCATTGGCCTCCCAGGCTGCAAGTGAACACTGCTGGCTCATATTTTTTCATCAACCAGAACCCCTAAGCCCTCCTCAGCAGGGCTACTCTCGATGAGTTCTTCTACCCATTTGCATACCTACCTGGGATTACCTCACCTAAGTGCAAAACCTGTCACTTTTCTTTTTTGAACCTCATTAGTTTCATACATATCCACCTTCCATGTTTACCAAGGTCCCTCTTGAAGGCATCTCTTCCTTCTGCTTTATCAGCCACGCCACTCAGCTTGGTGACATCAACACACTTGCTAAGGGTGCACTCAATCCCATTATTTGTCATTGGTAAAGATGTTAAAGAGTACTGGACCCAAGAAGGATCCCTTGGGGACACAGTTTGTTACCGGCATCCACCTGTATATACTCACTGACCACAGCCCTCTGGTTGCAACCTTCCAACCAAATTCACTGAATAGTCCACCCTTGAAATCCATATCTCCTTAATTTAGAGTTAAAGATCATGTCAAAGACCTTGCAGAAGTTTAGGTAGATGACATTAATAGACTTCCCCACGAAGTCATCAGTTCCACATTCACTTCCACATGTACAGACTATCAATGGATGACTTTAGCCTGCTTCACAATCAAAGCAAAGTTGAATTTTTGTGGCCAGATTTGCAGTGGCTTTGTTTATAGAAGGGTGACGTAAAGGAAGCTCTCTTTCATGGTACTAATCCTATTAAGCTCAGAGCTACAGAACTGTGTAGGTTGCATAATAATTGCTAGTGAATTCACTGAGGGAAATGAACAGCAACAAAAAGAGGCTATTCAGCATTAAGAGAAAAATCTAATTCATGCTATACAAATGACTTGGCAGCTTCTTACTTGATTGTTTCTTGCTGGCAGCATTTTCTTCATGTATTGCTTAATACAAGGAGCTCTCGATTTAGAAAAGAGTTACATAAAACACATTCAGAAATGTAAGACTACACTATGCCATAACACAATAGAAATTGTCCCTAGCGCTGTTCAAGAAGAGTTTAGATGAGGTGCTAAGGGATTTGATTTAGTAGCTTGGTGGGTAGGGATGGTGGTGGGAGGATGGTTGGACTAGATGATCTTGTAGGTCCTTTCCAACCTAATGAATCTATGAATCTATGAATCTATGAAATACAGGACTAGAAGGGGTCATTCTCTTCTGTCCTCCGTGATGAGGAAGCACACACAAATCTAGAACATGTTAGAAGATATATATCATCTTTAAAAAAATTAGTGAAAAAGATTACTTGACCCCTTCAGATTTCTCTACTCATATGATTTTATGGTTTAAAAGATTTCTCAAATATTTAAATTAACGTTAAATCTTTGGGGATGAAAAAAGAAAGAAAAAAAAGAATCTTTGTAACTGACTCTCATTTTGAAAAAATGTCATAAATCTTCCTTTCTAAATTTTTTTTTAAATTTGAATTAAAGGTAAATTGAAACATCTGATCATTGTGATACTTTCCTTCAGGATACAACCCCATACTATAGAAGGATGCCAGAAACCAGGTGCGATGTTCTGTCTAGACATCATCAGAACCCAGTAGAAGGATAAAATATCATCCTGTGTTTTGCATGCAACATTTTTGTTATCATGTCAAGTCATAAAGCATGCCATATTTAAAAAAGAATCACATAGAAAGTCATGTTATATGACATCCAGCATAGCCCTTGCACTTTTTATTAAACTGCTATGTAGTCAGGTTTTTGAATTTTGCAATTAGGCATCTAATTTCCCATTTCTGAATGCAATACTTTATTACTTCATAATGTTGATTTTGAGTCATTTTCCAGTATAACAATAATAAAAAATAAACAAACTTAATTCTTCCCTGCAGCCTGCCACTCTTAATAGGCAGGTATCATTTGCAAATTTGATCAGTATGCTTGTGCATCATTTCTAAAATGAGCAGTGAAAATATTAAATAGAACCTAACTCTGGGCACACCAGGAGAGAATTTGGGTCCTGTCTAAGCAAAAGTGTCATTGACAACCATTCTTTGAATATACTAAGGAGTAAATTAGTAAATACACTAATATAACTGCTGCTAGTTTCAGTTCACATTGGTTTATATTACACTTCCCCTGTCTGTTTATTAAAACAGGATGAGAACTGGAGGATCAACTATTCTCTTCTTATATATAGGGAAAGAAGTTTGATTTGTTTGTATGGTTCTTGTCTCACCATCTTCATGGTCAGTGGTTGTTTTATTTTATTACTTCATTATCTCAGTGTTTATAACTTGGTTACTTAAGAATGTCTTCGAGTAATTTTCTAATTGATTAAGGTAAAATGACCAATCAAGAATGCCCTAGGTTTTCACATTCTCCTTTATTATGAAGAGGTAATTTGCCTTCCATTTTGTCTTTCGTGGTTTTCCAAAAATACTCATTGCTCATTCTATTCAGTTTTGCTCAGTTCTTTCGGCATCCTAGGATCAAATTTTGAGATATTGCTGACATGCATTGATCTACTTCATACTCTTTGCTATTTTTCTAGCTTAGTTTCTGTTCCCCCTCTGTGAGAGAATTTAAAAGCCTTAAATATCTCACATTTGTTTGTTTGTTTGTTTGCTTTTTGTGAATATAAAGGAATGGATTTGAATACTTCAGACTTCTCAGTGTTCTCCCGTTATTAGTTCTAATTCTCCATCAAGTAGTGAACTGGCTTGCTATTTCTAATTGAAAAATAAAATAAACAATTAAATTTCTTCAAATGAGAATAAGACTTTTTATAGAGATGGGTGTCAACGGTTTGTGGGCTGGTTCGGCCTGGTTCCGTGACAACTGAGGAAGGAGACCCACGGGCCCACACCCTGGACAAGGGGAAGGGGGAACGGGAAAAGGGAAAAGGGAGATGGGCCCTAAAACAAAACAGCAGCAATGATCTGAGGAGGAAAGCTAATTTACTAAATAAGATATCAGAAAGTAAAATAACACAATATAATACAATATAATTGGAATTGAGGCTAATGAATCAAATAAAATGAGCAAGAGAGAGTGTCTGATAAACCGAAGGCCTTACGCTAACGTTAAAGGTGATACGGCAGTGAGCACCCACTGCTGAGTCGATCCCAAAGCAAAGAGAGTGTCCCGTGACCGCAGACAGTTTTTATCATTTCCCTCTCAGCAGAAAACACGTAAAACTACAAAGCATCGCAAAGTCCTCTGGGGAATGTAGTTCTCCCTCTCTTCTGAGACAGGCATATCCATAACTATCGATGATCCACAGAGCTGTAGCATTAACTCTCTAACTCCCAATACACCACATGATGTTACGATGTGGAATATCAACAATACAACAAAAATCATAAAACAATGACAATGGGCCCATTCCTGACTTAAATATATTTAATTGTGAGAAGATGTGATGAAAGCAAATTAGCTCTATGCAGTGACCCTGCGATAAACATTAAAGATCTTAACAAGTGCAGAATACCCTCTTTAATTATAAAATCTGATCCCAGAGGTAGAGATTCAGATGGGAAAACTAGCTCAATAAATAATTCTAAATAAACATTTAAACGAAAATATTTTCATCATGATTAAATATATAATTTTCAAGACACATTAATATAATGTTGGCATTAGAGTGCAGCTAAACTTTGATGCTCTTTGAAACTGCAATATTCCTTTGAAGAAGAAACCCTGATAAAATAAATGTTTTTGTTTATTTATTTTCTTTGGATTGTAATAAGTTTGTGGCATACAGAAGAATGTGCAGCTGCTCAGAAATATTAAGGTCCTCGATTACAGTCAATTACTTGCTTTAAAGAAATTTAGGAATGGAAGATATTTATGTGATAATTTGCAACTACTGTGATCACTCCAGCAAAGATTTAAAATCAAAGGCATCAAATAAACTAATAGAGTTAAGTCAAGTGCGACTAAGCAGGATGGAATATATTAAAGCGACAAACTAATGACATTTGAAAGGCATAAAAACTGTGATAAACAGAGCAATCACCCAAATTATAAATAAGGCCCTCCAATAAAAAATTTTCTAAATTGATCAAGATAGTCCCATGTGAACCTAATGAGAACAAACACTGCAAAGTGCAAGGTGTTACACTTGGGTTGGAGTAATCCTAGATACACAGACTGGCAGAATTCCTTGAGAGTTGCCCTGGGGAGAAGGACCTAGGTGTCCTGGTGAATGAAAAACTGTATATGATCCAGCAGTGTGCTCTTGAAGCTCAAAAGGCCAAAGATATCCAGGGCTCCATCAGAAAAGGAGTAGTCAGCAGGGCAAGGGAAATGACTATTCCCCTCTGCTATGCCCTCATGAGGCCCCATCTGAAGTACTGCATCCAAGTCTCGGGCTCCAATACAGGAAAGATATGGAGCAGTTGGAGAGGGTTCAGAGGACCATGAATATGATCAGATCGCTGGAGCTCTACGAAAACAGGCTGAGGGCTTTTTCAGCCTGGAGAAGAGAATACTGTGGGGAGACCTCATTGCAGCCTTCCAGTATTTAAAAGGGGATTATAAACAGGAGGGAAATCAACTCTTTATGAGAGCAGATAGTGATAGGACAAGGGAGAATGGTTTTAGGCTCAAGGAGGGAAAGTTTAGATTGGATGCCAGGGTGAAGTTCTTCATAGAGAGAGTGGTGAGGTGCTGGAACAGGCTGCCAAGGGATGGTTGCGAATGCTCCATTCCTGGAGGTGTTCGTTATCAGGTTGGATGAGGCCCTAGGCAACCTTCTGTAGTACAAGATTTGGAGGTCGGCAACACTGCCTGTGGCAGGGAGCCGGAACTCGGTGATCCTTGGGGTCCCTTCCAATCCAAACCATTCTCTGATTCTATGATTCTGAATATAATCATAAATATCTTTTAAGAATGGCACTGGACATTCATTGGTTGGGGGGAAGGCCAATGGCATGGGAACCACTTCCTTCCCAATGTGTTAATAGAAGCAAGTGAAATTTAAAAGTTTGTAAGAAAAGTCCTACAAAAATGTTATCAGAGCAAGATATTGAGAAGTATCTTTAGTAGTCCAAAACTTCAGTGTCCTTAATGAGAGTTCAGGATGTTGAACTTTGAGGAAGAAATCCAGGAAATTAAAGAAAATAACTATGTGTTCTCCCAAAGCCAGGTATTTCTAGAGATTGTATGAACTGCACACTTTTGACAAGCCAGGTTTAGGCTAGATCTGCTTATTTTGAAATTTCCTTCAATTCTTCCTTCAAATAAATATTACTTTAGTGAATCTCATCTAAGTAAAGTGGACTGCTCATCAGGTGGGGAGTGGAAACTTGTTACAGAAGAGAAATAATATTTGCTGAGATCAAAATGTTGTTGCAGGATACAAGGGTCATATACATGGGTTCAGTCTTGCAAAAAATTGATGAGTGCATAGTTACACATCAAGGTTTTAAGATCATCAAAATCTCATACAAATTCCTTCCCAAGACAAATAAAAAAATAATGAATTTCCGCTATTCAGCCTTTTTTCTCGATGTAAAATTAATAGGGCACTGTGCGTGAGGGGTCTGTTAATTGATCCATACATAGGAAATGTTAGGAAATTGTGTTTTAATCTGGAAGGTGTCTCAGCACCACAGAGTTGCTCTCTCATCCCCACCTCCCAGTGAGATGGGGGAGACATCTGAAAGAAACAGAAAAGGAGAACTAGAAGGTTGAGATAAAAGCTACTTACAAAGACAGAAAAGAAAGAGGAAGAAAGAATAATAGTAATGATAATTTTACACATATATATATATATATATATATATATATACACAAGTTATGCTCAAGCAGTTACTCACCACCTACTGATGGATGGTAATTGCTTGTGCATAACTTATGTGTACTTATGTGGAACACATTCAAATTTTTTTTAGTGTTCATATATTTTGTGCAGGTAACTGCTTTAGTCATTGGTGTTCCCTCCCATTGGTCAAGACTGCAAGAAGGTTCTGTGATTTATTAATCAGTGAATTCTTCAGGACCAATTGGAACACCAGCCCTTGGACTTGAGGACAACATAAAGAAATTTTCTGGATGCAGAATGGTGAAATACCCTTATATGAACCTGCATTTAAAATACTCCATATAAAACCCTTCGCTAAAGCCTCCAGAACTTCTCAGATTTGCTAATGTTGTGTTTAAGTTCTGAATGCTAGCCAGTTTTAATATTATTTATTTTACCTGGTGTGATTCCTAGGATGAAGTCCAGAGTGCCTTTTTGTATTGTTAGTTTGTCAAATAAGCACATACTGTCCATAAATGATATTGCTCTTTCTCCAAGGGCATTACTTTCACAATATCATTGGCTCTTAAATGCCTTTATTACAGGCTCAAACTTCTTATATTACTCTAAACTTTTAACATTAAAGAACTGAATAATGAAACTGGGACAATCGATAATTATGCTGAGAAAACAGATCCTACTAAGATGGGGATCATCCAGCTTCAGGTCCTTCTGAATTAGATGAAGGTTGAAAAGAGATATGGGAGATTATGAGAACTAAGGAACTGACTATTGCTAAAAGGTTCAGCAAAAAAAAAAAAAAATTAATTTTGAGATTTATTTGTTATGATTTTAAATTAGCCATTTTGTCAATATTTGTAGTGCCTTGATTGCCAATTCCTGTAATTTCTCAAATTGCAACTACTGTTATTGAGGTCTTTCTCCCTGAAGAACCTGCTGCCAAAACAGTACTTGCATACAGTTTTGCTATATTTCTTCTTGCTAATCAAACCACTCAAATAGAGGTCCATATTTTATTTCCTGTAAGTCTCTTCGATTTTTTTTTTAAACTTTATGTCTACTCAAAGTGCTTTCCTGCACTTATACCCTTTCTTCGAAAGATGAAGCAACCTGAAGCTTTCTGATCACATATTGCAAATATACGCATGCAAACATTGTGCCCTGAATCTTGAAAAAGAACTCTGACTTGATAGGGCTATAGGATTTTGTAGCCATATAATGAAATAGCCCTTCTCTGAGTATTTTTTCATCTACATAGATCAGATTAGATGGTGCTCAAGAACTGAAAAAAAAATACAAAACAGAAAATCAAAAACCAATAATAATGTCATCTGTAACATTTCACCTGACATACTTTGCATATGTAATATTGGTCTGCCCATGGTAAAATTAATGTCCCTGTAATTATATTTTTTGTAATATGCATATATACATGTGTAAAACAAAAAACAAGTGAAGAATACAGAACATAAGGAAGTAGGATTGAATAAAATAAATAAAAATAAATTATTTTGAATTTCTGATAGTTTCATGTGGATAAGCCTCTAAACACCAGTGTTCATTTACTCCCCACCCCCTCCTCAAAAGGAGAATGGAAGAAAATATGATGAAAAAAAGGCTCACAGGTTGAGACAAGGACAAGGAGGGTGCTCACTAATTACCATCACAGGCAAAACAGACTCAGTGTAGGGCGATGATTATGAGGCTCAAAGGAGGCCTCAGCCCATGCTGCTGAACACAGAGACCTGATCCACATTGTGCCCAAGGGCTGCAGGTGGATAGCCTGCTTCACTGTGGGCTTCTCCTGGGCTGCAGGGTGCTTCTGCTCTGCACCTGGGGCACTTTCTGCCCTTCTGCAGACACTGGTGTCTGAGGGGCTGTTTCTCTCATATTTTCTCACTCCATTTCTCTTCCAGCTACTTTTGTCCGGCAGTTTTTCTCTTTCTTAGATATTATTTCTTACAGAAGCAGCTGGTGCTGCCTGTGGCTCAGCTCTGGCCCTATAGTAGGCTTCTTTTGGAGCCAGCTGGATCTGGCTCTGATCAGACGTGGGGCAGCTGACATTTTGGTTTACAGAGGAAAACCTTGCTACCAAAACCTTGTCATGTAAACCCAATGTAAGTTTTATTTTGATAATTCATATCAGTATTTTTTTTTTTTGTCAAAAGTTGATGAATAAAAACTCAGACTCTGAAGAGACATTGAAACTAACATTTACAGGTAAAGTACCCATCCTAAAAGTTGATGGCTAGTTATTACCCTATAGTGAAAAGAACTCTTCCACAGGAAATGCACTTAGTTCTCTTTCAGACAAAAACAAAAACAAAAATAAAGAAATCCCATATATGTTCTGAATCAGTTGCTCTTATTTGCCCAGAAATGATGCATTTTCCAGCATGAAAAGGCATCCCTGCCTTTGTCAGGGGGAGGTGGAACTAAGTGACCTTTATGGTCCTTTCCTACCCAACCTACTCAGTAATTCTAAGTAATGTATCGTATAAAGTAGCTAACATGTAAAGACATAAAATGCTTTGTTAGTAAGATAAGGTCCATGTGTACATAACTGTTAGGCTGTTTAAGTTCTCATATTTTTTAAATACCACCCAGATTTGAACTGCTCACATTTTCAGCTCTTCATTGCAGACTGTGTAATATGTTGTTATTTAACAAAACAAAAGTGATGGTATTAGAGAAACCATTACACCCAAATTTCAAATTAAAGCTCCAGGAAACTACTGCAAGGAGTAATGGTAATCTGTGTCTTGCGTATCTTCTCTGACCTCTCACTTTTATTAGCACATTGTGAATGAATGCATTCAATGTTATAACCACTTATTATTTCCCATATAGGGTGTTTCCTTTAATTTCTTTTCTATTTCTTCCCTTTTGATTTATAACTAACTGTTAGGTATTAACATACTTATTATAGTAAAATATACTTTGAATTGACACCTATGAATTCATTTTATATCCAAGAGACAGGTCATTAACTCATCTGTATGTCTGTTCTGGATTTAAACTGTGCATTAGACTGAATACATCATTTTGTTGCTAGCCTTTGCTATGTGACCAGTAGGCTTCTCTGATACATATATTGCACAAGACCTTATTCTGCATGTATTTGCCCACCTTAGCCTTTTAGAATGCTTATTTTTGTGACTTAGACACAGGCATATATGGGAGTTGTTATGAACTGAGGTGGAAGATCACCATGGGTAGAAGAGCAGGAACAGAGGTAAAAGCATTTGTCCATCTTGCTTGGCCTTGCTCCACTGAACAGCTCATCAGACTCCTCTCCTCCAAGCAATCAGAGCAGTGGGAAACAAACTGGCCTAAACTGTGCTGAGCTTCTCTAAAAAGCTTGTCAATATTGCTTTTTTTTTTTAAGAATATTTGCATGACACTTGCATGATATTTGTTATGCCAACAATCTCGATAGGCTTGTCATGAAACCTCATTTTGAGAGACATTGTGAACAGAACTGTTCTCCACCATTTCTCAGTGGGGCTGTCATACGAAACAGACAGCAGAAAGCTTCCTGTAGGCTGAGACTTGTGTGACAGTGCTTCACACGTACCTGGTACACAACTAAGATAAGTATTTCCTTATGGGCCAAGAATACAGCTTTCACTTCTGGAAGTCCACTATTAGGCCACAAATGAGGTCCAAGGAAGTCTATGGGCAGTAGCATCCAAGTCTAAAATGTATACTTTCAGCCATGCTATTTCTCAATAAATCCACAATCTTAATTTACATATCTACACTCTTAATTTACATATCTACACTCTATAGTCAACTCAAAGAAAAAAAAAACAATGAAGACAACAATTAGCAGTCTTGTAATTAAGTTGCTTCATAGAGGCTTGGGAAAATTCTTCCTGACTGGAATTTTCAACTTGAAGCACTGTCCTGGAGCTACATGCTGTCCTCAGACAAAGAGGGAATTAAAGCACTTCTACTCTCATTTCAAATAACTGATTATTAATTGGGCAAAGAAGAGAGTACAAAAGGACTACATGAGAATGAGAGCATTTATACATCACTGCATTTTAAAATATTTTATCATAGTTATCCACTAGAGCTGAACATCAGTTCTGCCGGGTGAATACCCTTCTGTTCTACTTTGTGAGGGATCCAGTCTGCTTTGATACTTTTCAAGTCTACTTGACTGGAAAGATTAAAGATGAGAAAAAATATAATAACATTGAAAGTATCTAAAGAAGTGGGTTTACTGAAGGACTGTGAATGTTCAGTATTCCTGCTGCATATCTTCCACAGTTTTTACCTATTGATCTCCTTAAATATGTGTCAGTAACTGTGTTTCCAGCTCTCCTCTTTGTTTTCTACTTATCTTCTTATGCAAAAAAAAAAAGAAACTGTTACATCTCCCAAGCATCACATACTCAAGAACATATAGCTCAGGATGGAGGGAAGGAAAAAAAATAATTCAGATAACTGCTGTGTTTGTTGTTGATGTTGTTGTTGTTTTCCCAACAAAATATTTTTTACATCAACAATTGGAAATTTTAATGTTATATTTGAGCGTTACTTACTACCTTTGAAATACTTAATATCAGTGATCCCTGACATATGCACCTGGTAGATGGATAGATACTGGTATCAATATTTCTGTAGTTTTGTTTGTGGCAGATCTTTTCCCATGTATCTGTAAAGATTCTTTTTACTTTATTGCTTCTTTGCACATCAAGGAAGCTCTATTGAGGAACTCAGTGATGGAGGTCAGAGTTCTGTGTGTTTTTTCACAGAAATCTTCTAACAAATTGATGTAGGGATTAGTCTTACAGGAGAGAAAACTGGAATGGGAGAAGAGGGTTAAAGAATCTTTGTAGCAGTGACAAAAGATCTCAGCCTCTTTTTCTCCTGTTTAAGAAAGCATCCTTCCCCAGCACCAGGAGATATAGAGGGGCAGTACTTGAGGGAGCTTATTTGAAGGCAGAGGTGAGCCATCATCTGTGAGGTGTCCCAAAACAGGTGAAGATAATCAGTAATGGATTCAAGGTCCTCAGCAGAAAGCAGTAAAAGGCAATGAGTTGGAAAGTTGTAATACAGAGAAAGAGGAGCTCCCAAGAAATTAAAAATGGAAAATGTGTATTTTGTGTGCACTAAAGAAAGCCTCCAAATTTGCACTGAGATAGGAACTGGGCTACTTCCTGGCTTTGTGGCAATGCTGATCTAAAACAACACATGCAATTGTCATTTCAGTTCTTTTGACAGCCACCATTTTTCTCTAAAAAGGGAAGCAGCTGTTCCCCAAGCTGTCATTGGTGATTGGCATCTGCAACAAGCAGTTGCTTATCAACTGAGAACAAGAGTGAAAAATCCCCCAGAAAAGCTTTAGCACTGCTACTGTGTACTCACTGTTTCTGCACTTGCCATTGTTCATCTTGACATTTATTTCATGTTGCTTTGCTAGTATTTATTTATTTATTTACTTACTTACTTACAGTTGCTTTATTTTGTTTATTTATTTTTTTTCATTAAGGTTCTTTTATCAGTTATGCTGGCTGTGGGAAAGATGAGAAAGGCACTGAAAAGTGGTTTCCCTCACACTGTCCTTCATCAGAGACATGTTCTACAGTTTATGAGTCCAGCAGTGACCTTTAAACTATTCTTCATGCAAATAAGTGCTTCTTAATTTCAAAAACTCATATCACACAGGGCATTGTCCACATCTGTGAAAGGGATATCTGAGTTAGAGGCAAGATTAAAGCTCATATTTGTGAAACAGAGTCACAACCTTCAACATAAATTTATCTGTCAAGCCAGGAACATCCTTAAGTTGATGTAGGTACACTAAATAACTTAACAACTTCAACAAAGATTTAGCACATCTATAAATTGAGATAATCCTTCCTCTCCTCCTAAATTTTGAGACATAATTATTGGACAATTATTCATTAGTTCATTGTTTCTGTTTCACAAATCAGAGGCAAGTAAAAAAAATAGATTTCATTTTCAATTTAAAATTGAAAAAAATTGATTTGTAAAATGTGAAAAATATCCAAAACTGCACTGAGGCAACAAAGACCAAATCACAAACAAAAACAGGAAAAAAAAATCACCCACCTCTTTCTGTGTTAAAAAAAAAAAAGGTTTTAAAGGCTGAAGGCAAAGATTTTTCACATTTTGAATGTCACTGTCTTGCCAGCAGCTCTTTAGACTGCAACTTCACAGCAATGATGAACTATTTCATGACTACTGCCTCTAGCTGAAATTCTGTCCTTTTTTTATAATCTCAATTCCCAGCTCAATTCTCAGATAATAACACAATTTACCCAGAGTATTTTAATTCCAGACACAAAAATGAAGAGGTAGCTTGTTTTAGTCCAGTATTTCCTATTAGATGGTACTATTTAAGGGAAAAACTTAAAAGAAAATAATAGTAACTCTCAAGACAGTGCATAACACAATGCTTACATACTACCATATTTTTAATACATTTGGAACAGAAAACTAAAACTAAAATAACTTAAAAAAAAAAAACACAAAGCAAAACAAAACAAAAAAGAATTTTATCTGCTGTTATTTCTTTTTTTTTTTTTTTTTAATTTACTGTGCAAGTTAGTCAGGCTAGGTGTGGTTCCACAACAGTTAAGTGTTGGACATCTCATATCACATACATAATGCTAAACACTCCCAAGTGTTCACTTGTGAATATTGCCTACTTTTTCTTCAGAAAATTACATAGATTCAAGAAAACTGGGAACTGAAATTCACATGCAGAAAGATTTAATCATTATAAGATAGTCCAAAGATGACCTAGTTTTGATTCTGATATTATTCAGTCTCCTTTTGCTTGTTTCCTGATTTCACTTAGATATTAAGATCCCTAGAGATTAAGATCTGCAGAATGTTAAGAAAAGTGATGCAGTACACATCTCTTTTAAACCAGCATATAAACTCTTGTATACATTCACACTAAGGAAACCAAACCTGTCAAATTAACTTGAGACATGGGAAAGGAAGTAACTAATTTTTGGTTGAATCAAAAAGTAAATTTTACATTAACAACATAGTAACTTGAAATTGAGAAATTAAAATTGAGTTATGGATTTGAAAATTGCCATGAAATTTATTTAGTACATGAATAATTTTGATTAATATGTTTGTGAGCTGCTTCTCAGGCTTTTATGTATAAACACCTTAGCCAAACTATTCCCATGGAAACAGTTATTAGTTGTCTTTGAGTGTGAAACTAACTCTGTAGCTTAACAGAGTACTGTTACATTATTCAGATGTATTAAATCTTCATACATATGTATTTTTTTTTTCTGTGAAGTTTAAGTCTGGAAATAAAGAAGAACATTTCATTTTTTTAGCAGCGTAGTAAAAATCATTTAGAAAATAGTTTTTACAAAAATGCATAAAATAACTTTTGAGACCAAAATAGTCTAGACGTATATTCAAGTGTTTGTACCAGCTTTGACAGAATACCTAGGATATCAAATTCCAAATGATAAATGAATCCTAAGATTTTGACCCTGTATCATCATTATTGCTTTCCATGGGAAGGTGATAGCAGCCTGCATGGGTCAGGAAGTTCACGCTGCTGAGTTGTAGCCATCAGGAGCTAGGTAACTTGGTATAGGGCTGCAGTTACACTGCTTTTGTCAGAAGCAGTCCAGAAAATAGCCACAATCATAAAAGTTTTAGACATGCCAAGAGGGACTGCCAGTAGATCTAATAGATTTTATCCAGAAGACAATCAGTTTATGGTCTGGGTTGATTTGTGGTAGAACAGAAATATGACTATTAAGTCTGAGAGGTCTGGTGAGACTGGGCTGAAAATGTTGCCCTTGACTAGCTTCCAGTCCAAAGTCTTTCAGAGTTTTCCACAGTGAAGTTGTTGTCTAATTTATGAAATGGGAATGAAACCCTTCCAACTGGTTTAATCTGAAGCTCTGGATATAAGCAACTTCCTACATTAATTATATGCTTTGTTTCCGATAAAATACAGGGTGATACTGAGATGAGTATTATGCACTCTAATGTAAGAAACGGATCTGTTAATTCTGGTCTTACTGAGACATATAAACAGACCACACACTGAACCGGAAAACATGAACTGCTAAGTGATAATCGGATAAGTCATAAGCTTTTGTAATACAAAATTACACACACTCCCACCAGTGTGTTTAGGAATTCTATACAGCTTTAAGAAAATAAGAAGTAGGAAATATAAACATTATTCATTGGTAGAGCAGTTTTTGGACAAATAGCACTGCTTTTCCTGGATGACTATCACAAGTTCTTTCTGAAATATAATTCACTATTTTAAGTCGGTTTATTGTTGAGACCTTCATATTTTTCTTTTACATGCAAAGTCAGCTCAACATACAGCTGGAAAGCCTGACATATAAAGTCACTACATGTGACTCTAGGGAGTCTCCTAGAAAAAAAGGCAGAAAAATTGAATACATTTTAAAGTAAGACCATAAAGGCTCAGATGGTGGCCAGAACACAAATGGAAAGTTTATGATATTTGTATCTTCATCTGCAGCTGATGGCTTCCTGGAGAAAACTCAGAGTTCAAGAGAGAGGTAGGCTTACAGCTGCCGGTATTTAAATGACAGCTGTCAGTAATTTCTCTCAGGTAACAATCTTACTTAAATGGGGGAGAGGATTGATGGTGGACTGTATTAATGGGAAGCCATTAATTAGGCATTTTGAACTTTTGTCTCACCTGAGCAAATCCAGTACAGATCTGTTCCTTTGCAAGAAGCAAAATAAATATTCAGTTGTTCAAAAAGTCTGAACTTCTGTTCCTCTGAATCATCCTTAATTTTAGAAATATTTGTTAGAAAAATATCACAGTTACATTAAGTTACAGTAAGAATATGAATGGGAATAAGAATATCTTTTTTTTTTGGCAACTAATCAATCTGAATCTGGTGAAATTTTCATTTCCTCACTTGCAAGACCTGAGTTCCAGTTTATCTTAGGCATTGCACTTCAGTTTTAGAAACTCAGTCATTGAACATCTTTAAAATAATAACATAAGAGCAATACATCTAATGGAGCATAGAATGTCTCTGCATTAAGCGTAATCAGGATTATTTCTGCAAACTGAATTGCTTGAACAATGCTATACCTAATGTAGACAAAGCCTCATTATAGAAGCTGCTGAAGGGTGCACTTCATTCCCATGCTGATGTCATTGATAAAGAAGGGAAGGTGGTGCTTCCTCTTTGGCTGTGTTTACAAAGGACTTTTTGTTGCAACTGTGTTGTGGCAACCTAAGATACTGCTGCCTGCACACCCTTGCACCTGCTTTGTCACTAGTGCTCCCTGCCTCCTCCTATCTATCAACAAAACTGCACGTGTCGTTGATATAGCCTCATTCTGTCAAAGCAATCTGAGTGAATCTAAATGCTTTCAAGAGGAAGATGGATGCTTTTTTTTTTTCCCATTTGACAGAGACTTGTTATAGAAAGGTGCATGTATGATGATGTCAGCAGATCTGACAGGACAAGAATCTTCATCTGAGAAATGGTGGCAATTTGCAGAAGGAGGTAGTGTTTTGACTTCTCAGACGAAACTTTAGGACAGTGTACCAGATTCTGTCTTTTACTCCTCCTGTTTCTTACAGATTGTTAATTTCATTTGTCAACCGTTCCTCTCAGCTTCTGCCTTTAAAAACAAAGCAGAACAAATAACCCTCCCTAAAATAAACAAACAAACAAACAAAACAGACAAGCTAGATAACTGCTTGGTTTTAGTTCTGATAGCAACCTTGTCTACTATTTCATGCTTAAAAGACTGTAGGACATAACATCTAGAAATGTGTGATTTATAACCTAACAAGTCTTATGTGTGTGCTGTTAACATGTAGAGGAGAATGGGAGGTTAGAGGGCTGGGGAGTTGGAAGGAATGTTTGTCTTAGTTGTCTGAGATTTCCTGGCAGCTTTATGATTTGAAGAAGCATACTCTTTAGATTTTGCTTAAGTGTCACAGAGGTTTACAATACTTTTTCCCCTACCTCTCCTTAGATTCAGCTGTTTCACAGACTTCCATGAATATATAAATTGGCCTAAGCATTTAAAGATGGATCAAACCATCTTGGAAACAAATGAGATGAGAGAGAATAAAATCCATGTGAGGATGTTTTGCATTCCCTTGAGCTCCAGCTGTTTAGCCCCCAAGCTCCCTCCTTGCTCGAAGTGATAATATAAAAAGCAAGAATTAATTATGAACTTTTAATGTCACTTCTACACTACATTCCCCACTGTACTTATTTTGACTATGTCTTAATTTCCAGGATCAGACACTGAAATGATAGTAGAGACAGAAGACATCAACTGAGAGTAGAGACACTGTGGGTCTGCTTTATAGTTTGGATTTGGGTACACAGGAGGCTTGTTTGTTGTGGGGTTTTTATTTGTTATGTATGTGTGAGGTATATTATTATTATTACTATTACTATTATTATTATTATTACTATTTTGCATGCTGTTCTAATATCTAGCTGCAGTGCAGACAGCTTAAATAATTACAATGGTCAAGCCCCAAAGGACACCACCCACGCACTTCTGGTTCTCAAATCAGAAAGAGCACTTTAATAGGAGTGAAAAAGCTTTCTTGATGTGTCAGTGCTGTCAGTTTTTGTGCAAAGTGAGAACTAGAGCTTTGCAGGTTAAATCAACCTGAGGAAATCACAAAGAGCTTTTACCCACTTAGGAGTCAAAAGTAAAATCAGACAATCTTCCTAAGCATAGATTTGATTTAAATAAATCACTTAGTGTTTTACCTCACGCTTAATTTTGAAAGGCTGAAATTCAAATACTTGCATGATGCTATTTTATTTGTTTTTAAATATATTAATAAAAACTCTTGTCTTCAGTAGCAGATACTTTTTCACATACACGTGTATTTCCATACTTACCTTAATGCTTCTTCTGATCATCTTTGATCAGACTCAAATCATCTGAAAAACAACATGGTATGATCTCGTCTGCACCTCATTAGCTGCACTGAATCAATTCCTCAGAAATCACCCTCCTCAAAAAACACTTATGAGTGACTCAATCACTCTCCAGAAGGAAATCTACATTGACCACAGTGACTGTTCCAACCCCAGCCCTTTCACTATGGTTACAAAGAAATGTTGTCATCTCCCTTCCTAAGATGAAGTGGTTACCTAAATTTAAATTTGGAGTAATTTCTAGTAACATCAGTATTCTAGTGGAGGTAAATTTTATTCCCTGTAATGACTATAGAGTACTGGAAAAAGGAGACTTTCAGGTCTACAAGTTGATTTCTATTCTTCCTTTTCCTGATGGAATTTGGTCTTTTAGAGAGCATTTTGAGAAAATATATTGTTGCCACTAAGCAAAACGCAATTGCTATTTCCAGGCAGTTTATGATTAAGTAGTTTAAGACAGATATGAATTTGTCATTAAGAGTTGATCCAGACCTACGTTAATTTTAGTGATAGCCTGCAGATTATGCCCACTAAGATGATATTTGTTACTTGTGTTACTTAACAACCATTAGAAACAAATGCACCATAAATACAGGTTTACGTAAAGCACAGTATACTGAGGATTCATTCACTAAATTTACTAGATACACATCCACTCAACCTTTAATCAAATAGCTACTTGAAAGCTTCTGAATTATCTGCATTTCTATTTGAATTTATTGACAATGACTTTCCACTGTCAGTGGTATTTCTATTATTTTACTGCTTTAGTTTTGTCCCTGTTCCTCCAATTCAAAACCCAAATTAAAAGAGTATTTGCATTCCTCAACATATCTGAAAGGGGAGTAAACTTCTGCTACCTTTTCCTCCTGTAACTGCAACAGCAGTTGAACATTCCCAGCAACGTCCTGTTACACTTTGTTGCTATGTGGCAGACGGCAGCAGGGGGGCAGTCTGACAGAATAGCGTCTGACATGGAAGCATGTATAAAGCCAAGATTTGTAACTAAATTTTTTCATGCAGAAAAAAAAATTACACCCACTGACATTCACCAATGCTTGGTGAATGTTTATGGAAACCAAATAGTGACTGACTGTGGGCACAGTGAGGTGGTGTGTTTCAGCAATGGTGACAGTGCATCACTTTTGCTGCTACAGATTGTTATGAGCATGATATGCAGGCTCTTGTTCATTGCTGGAGAAAATGCATAGATAAAGGTGATGACCATCTTGAAAAAATAGTGTTTTGTAGTTGAGAATTTGCTCTATCAACTAGTGTTATTGTGATCTCTGTATCAGTTGTAGTTTCCATGAAAATAAATAGGAAGTATTGTTTCTGGAGCAACCTACATATATGCAGCCCAAGACAATTTCCATTCACTAAACGTGGCCCAGGCAACCCAATAGGTTGGACACTCATGAGTTATTCCTTGCTATTAAAGCTTGTTAACACATTTCTATGAAACAAAATTACTGCTTTTGTCACCATACTAATCTCTCTGTAAAAACCAAACCAAACCAAAACAAAACAAAAAAACAAAACAAAACAAAAAAAATCCTTAAAAGCATCCTTAAAGAGCGATAGTTGGCTATCTTCTTCAAAAACAAGCATTCAGCACATGCTTCAGAATTCATTTCCTGTGCAGCTGTAGCCTGCTTGTATTAGGCATGAGCATCTCATAGGAAGAAATGTGAAAGATTACTGAGTACTGTGAAAGAGTGATGTGTAGCTGATGCTGACCTTCTGTTTTTCAAACAGACTTCCTCAGGTAAGGTCTGTGATATCCTTCCCTCATTATCAGAGGAATAGAAATTGTAATGATCTCTGAGCATTGTTTCCTCTTCCTTTGCAAGCAGACAGGGGTATCATTTTACATTTGTTCATATGCTGGATGGTTCTGTCTCAGATGCCTAAGTAAAATACCAAGTGTCTTCCTACAGGTTGTTGGGCAAAATTCTATGTTTATTTTTTGAAATCCTCACATGTTAAGAGCAATACAAATTTCTGCCGAACGATAGCTTGTTTTGAAAATAATGCTATAACAATTAAATAATCTTAAAGGATTGTTCATAGAATTATTTCTTAGTAGAAGTCATGAAACAAACCACAGAGTAAGAATCACCTGTATCTACTCATTTGAAAAATCTGAGAGAAACGACAGTCACTTATGGTTTTGTTTCTGTTGTGTTGAGCCCTATGTTTTGAATGAATAATTGGATGTATATGTGAATATATACATAGTCAACATTATGTAATAAAATTTTGGCACTTATGATTTACTGAAGAATTTTTGAAGTTGCTTTAGCAACTTTTCCTCAGTCCTGTTCTGAAACCATGTGAGATGAGGACAGCTGTGTGAAAATCAACACCTTCAATAAAAACTTTGTAAGTTCATGACTGGCACCAGGACTGAAGTTCACAGATTAGTTCAGAAAGTACTTCAAAAATTGCCCTCAAGATACAGGAAAAAAGTGAAATGGTTTGAGTTAACATTTTCTGTTATACTGCCTACAGATGCCCTGAAGCAATTTAATATGTTAAAATGAGCCAGAAATTGGAAGTGAAGACCGTGTACTAGCAGGCTGGTAGATTTCTTTCTCTTCTTTTTGGCTATTTGGACAAGTAAATTTGCTTAACTTATTACATTTGTTGCACATACTCTCTTTATAACATTTTAATAGAACAGGGCAGAGGCACACTAATTCTCAAAAATTCTCTTCTTAAAATGACATTCTGGCTTTAATTGTACATTAAAAAAATATTTTTTTCATAGTATTAAAATTCTCTCTTCTTATTTAGAGTTATTTGATGATTTAGGAAAAAAAAATCACATGGTTCTACCCTCTTCCTAATGCTTACTTTCATTGCCAAGACAGATTTATGCTCCATAAAAATCATTCCTTGTACATGTCAATATCAACTGATTCCTTTTCATAGCTATGGTTTCAAAACAGAAAATGTAGCTGAGAGAAGTTTTCCCCAGAACAGTCAGAAAAAGATGTTTCCCCAACACTAAGTCTCTTATGTTAAATAAAAAAAAAATAATGAAGATATCATAAATATATGATAATATGCAAAAAGTATCTCAGCTTGTTACTAGCTTCTCTAATTTTTGTCCTTTTTTTTTTAATCTTTATTAAACTGATCATAGTTTTCAAGACCAAGTAGTATATATATAGTTAGTTGAATCTATGGTCTAATTCTTCTCAACAGCAGCTTAATGTTCTTAATAGCAATAAATTGCCATGCATTTACATACCTGGAACGTCATGGTCCTCTAACTGATGACTTATCAATCTATAAGTACAGCTCTAGACATCTAATATTAGTCAAAGAAAAAAAGTGAAGCTAAGTAAGAAAGCATTTGCTTTGCTCTATAGTCTGTAATTCCCAACCCCTTTTTGAGTTAGTGAGATTGTTTGGTAATTGCAGTCAAATCAACCAGTCTGACATTCTACCACTTTAATTTTCACTTTGGTCCCCATTTCAAAAATGATCTCTTTACTTTGCTGTTAATTTATTTGTAGAAAATATGTGATTTGATATCATGGTCAGTTAAAAGGGAAAGGTCTAATAGTCTCCTTACTGAAGGACTATTTCAATTTGATGGTACTAGTATAAAGCTTATATCAGAAAATGTGTTGCTCTATTTATTCTGTACAAAGCTACAAACCAGCTTAGTGGTTTATGTTTGTGGAAGTCAGTTCTTTTGACAGAAATTAACATACAATTTTTGTTTCTTATAACTGAAGAAAAATGGCAAATGAAGAATTACAGATGTTACTGAAGTTAATACTTTGAGATTTTACCTGACTGAGCCTTATATAGCTCAATGTATGTGATTTTTAAATCCAAATGGAAGAATAAGCTTGTATTCACTACTCCATTTTCTGTTTGTAGTAAAAATTAGTCTAAAGAGTGATCTTGATAAGCCATTGCACTTTTGCAGAGTTAGAAATAATGAAGGAAAGATCTGTTCTTAGTGGTTCTAATATATACATATTCAGTTTAAAAATACACTACATAGGCTGGAAAAAAGTGATCTCTAATTTGTTTAAGACTATTCAGTTGCATCTGTATATTATGTTCTTACTGCTTACTTACTGTTTTTTGTTTTGTTTTGTTTTGTTTTGTTTTAATTCCATTTCATTTATTTTATCTCTAGAGGTCCCTTCCAACCCTTACAATTCTGTGATTAAAAAGCCCTGGAATACAATCTAACTGCAGAAACAGCACTCAAGAAATAACTTACTTACTCACTTATGACTTTCTGACTGGAGTACAGTGTTTGAATTCTCTACAGGTGAAATCACTATCCTTGGCAGGTAAAGTTGGTGACCTTATATAAAATGTTGTGCTTTGAGAAGCACTAGGCTGTGCAGAAGTCTTTTATGTATGCCTACAGCTGAAACCATCCCTGAAGGTATGCTTCAGTCACCACCTTCTCTGTCAAACAGAGCCCAGGGCTCACTCAATAGCTACAGGAAATTTTACATGTAGATGAATTTCTACAGGGATCAGGAAAATGCATTGTGACTTATGTTTGCTGGATGCTGATCTTTCTGTGACACACAAAGTAAAAAGTGCAATTGTGTATTTAACAGTGCAAATTCACTCTGGCCCTTTAGTCCGGATCTCTTGCCTGTTTTCCACAGTCAGTTTTAAATAACTTCCACAGCAAGTGGTCTAAGTTTTTATTTTCCTTTGGGGCAAGTATTTTATTTCATGCATGGAACATGATATGAATAGAATTTCAGGAAGACCAAACATGGAAGCACAACATTCTAATTGGTGTTAACACAGTTTAGTTGTTATTTGAGTTACCTGAGCATAAGGAGAAGAGATTGTCAAAAGAAGGGCATGAACTAGAGCTGCAGGTGGTAGGATACGTGTTGTTAATATCACCAGAGATGTACAGCTCCTAGTCAAATGGCTCTCTGTCATTTTATTGCACAGGTTTTTATTTCTTATTTTTTGAAAATAAATTGCTGAGAAGACCCATTAAGTGTCCGTGTGCAGCAGAGCATGTTCTGTATTTAGCACCTCTGTTGCACTTTCCTTTTCTATGAGAAGTGGTTTGACATTATAGTTCAACTTCTAATTAAAGAAATTTTTCATACCCAAAGAAAATGCACTGTCCTGGGAAGATAAAAGCATCACTAAGCACTGAATGTTGCAAACTCCACTGGAAGAAATCTTATTAAGAGCACAATGGCAGCTGCACCATGGCGGAGACTAGTAAAACTTGGGAATTAAAGAGGTAAATATCCTTCCTGAGGTCACATCTGACTTTCTGTATCACTTCGGGCACAGTTCCCTTGTGTCCTTTTGTTTCTTTCTACACGAGGAGCTGAGGTACTTTTTTTGATTGCAGAATGTATTTACAAAACAAGGCTGTTTGGCAGAGCGTATGGCGCTATGCAGTTCTGTTATGTGCCAGTTCAAAGATATGTCTGATTAGATTATTTCAGACCAGCTCATGCGAAAGAACTACACAAGGCATGTGTGAGTGATATTGCTTGAACCAGAACTAACCTGACGAAAAGCAGTGTTTATTTCTAAATAAATGAATGTCTATTATAGTAAAAGATAAAATTATGGTGTGGTGATATTCAAATCACATGCAAGCAGAGTAATTGCCAAATAACCATTACATGCAAATAAACAAGAAAACAATCTGTATACCTAGTAAACACTCATCATTCTCTTTTTTTTCCTCTAATTCAAAGTGATATTCTCATTTTAACATCCTTAGTTATAGTTGAGTATAAGAACAAAAATTACTTAAAATTTAGAATATACCAGATTGTTCCAGCAAAGACCTTGACTCATGGCATTTTCACAACTTTTTTTTTCAGTAATAACAGAAGCATGAAAGCTTAGGCTATGTAATTCTTAAAGGACTTGGAAAGCTAAGTAATGCTCATTCTCACTATATCTATGCCTGCCTGTAAAATGAAAATTATCATTGTCTTTTTAATGAATCCTTTAAACCATTTCTATTACTACTCATTGTTTGAAGATACTTGACAGACATTTTTCGTATTTTATTTCTTGTCAGGGGACCTACATCTGCAGATTTATTGAACTGACAAGCATGGCATCCTATCAGGGAATGATTTATCAGATTAGGTGTTTCCAATTGTCATTATGAAGAACAATGTGTTTTATATGACGCAGGAGAGCTTAATCAAGCATTTTTTGATTGGCAGCCATCTGTTACCACACAGTGAAGGAGGCTTTTGGATCTGTAAGGAATATGAGGTTTAGGATAGGGCTTTGCAGGGCTCATATCACCCAACCTCTTCCTTAGTTCAAAATCTGCCCTCCAGAAGTCCAAGGTCCTCTGGTCCTGCTGGCCCTCTTCCTGTCTCCAGCGGTAATAGAGAACTCTATGTAATTGCTATGCCTAAGATAGCCTCTTGCTACCATGTTTCCCACCGTTTTGTTTTGGTGTTTTTGATAGTTTTCATTGCTGGTGATTTATGAGTAGCTGATTTTAATGATAAAAAAAACTGCTACTGGAACAACAATGACATGCATAAAACACATATTTTACACTTTTATAAATCAACCAAAGAAGTATATATAAAATTCAAAATAAAAGAACAGAATAGTTAACCTCAGAGGTCACATTGTAGGTCCTGCAACTACTAACAGCAGGATATTCAGTGAGACAGTTTGGTCTACAGAGCATCCGTGGTTTGACCCATAGAATGGCCACTTCCTCAGTTATTCCAATTTAGAGTTTTTTTGTTTTGTTTTGTTTTTGTTTTAATCTTCCCTTCTGGTTTTTATACTGTATTATTATACTCTCACAATCCTTTTGTGTTAATTCTCACTCCATCACCTCTTTCTGACTATTTGAGATGATCTCTGGGAGCTCACCATTTTGTCTTCAATTTATTCAATTTTATACCAGGAATAGTGTAATCTATGTAAAGCTGGGCTAGAAATGTTACCTCCTGGCTTTATCTTATGATGCCTCTCTGCAGAAGATAGCACTGACCTTTTTTACTTTCTTATTTTAACACAGTATTGTAAAGATTTATACTGCCAGTTAACACTGGTTATGGATTTCTTCATGACAGAAATGGAGAAATCTGCAAGGCTTTACATGTTTTTAACAGGGAAGATGATAGGAACACTATTTGATTTTGTCAAGTATAAAGTCAGACTCTTTTGGATTTCTTAATATGGGAAAACTATACCAAACAACTGTTATTATTTTAGTAGCATGCTTTTGCCTTTTATTGCTCTTAATATATCCATACACCTTGCCTGGGGTATGTTCCTATTCTGTATTGCTTTCATGAGAATTATTTGTACTATGTTTATTTCTAGAGCAAAAGAAAATATCATAGAAATGCCAAATGCCCCTTCTCCTTTGACCTTTCTACTGCAGTATTGAAGAGCGAGTTTATTTCTTATTAAGAAGGATAAATAATCAACAGACATTAAAGCAAAGAAATATGTCTACATGAGTGAATTATGCACACAGCATGTTTCACATTCAGAATAGCTAGGATTTCAAAATAAGGCATTCACTGAACAGGCCAGTCCTTACTTATTTCAAAAGCATGTCTGAAGTTTGGGACCTGGATGAAAAATATGTTGCTCTCTATCACTGTGAGATAGTGATCAGAGAAGTCTTTAGGTTGGTATCTATCGACTCATAGGACAGTGTGTGAGTCAACAGATTATTAAGGATATTTTCCTTTTGCTGAAACTGTTCAGTTGTAGCAAAGATTAGTTGCTCTGGCTGGAAACAGATAACATGAATCTCTGTCAGAATAAACTTTCTTGAGTTCTGTTCACCAATTCAAGGAGCATATATGTTTCAGTCTTTTAAATGAATGAATAAATGAATAAAAACAATCTGATTAAGAAAGTTCATCTTTTTTTTCCGTTCTTTCTCATTAACAATTCAGAAAACAGCAAATTTACATTAAACTAATACTTGTTATGTAAAAGTTGAATTATGCTTTTAAACTTTACTATTATTAACAATCCCATCACATAGATACATCTTTCCCACCTTAAGCAGAATGTAACTACTGAAATAAATTCTGTTCATACATATTCTCAACACAGAAGTTCTTTCAGCATTTATTATATAAACATTGACAAGACTTTTGGCAAAAAAGGGGCATGCCCTTCTATTCACAAAACTCTGAACTCCCTTATGGTAATGATTACATGAATTATATTAGCCTAGGCACTTCCCTAATGAGTCCTATTTCCAGCATTAAATGCAACAGCTCGAAAATTAAGATAAAACATGCAGTAATTTTGTTCTTCAGAACAGTAATCTTATATTGTTTTCACAGTAAAAATGCATTATCATTCTGACTAATAGTGGGCTTGCTGTCAGTTCCTGAGTGGTAGCTGAAACTGAATTTTCTTTAACAAGATTTTATAAATTTCCTTCCCATGATTTTTTTTTTTTTAATATATTTATTTTCTAGGAGTAGGATTTAAGTGGGGATAAGATAGGCACAAGAGGAAAGCTTCAGTTTGTTCTCTTAATGATGTTTATTAGGCTCAGTATTCAAGATTTATTTAGAAATTGCATTCTGTCAGAAATCCTCAGGGGTAAATAAGTTATAAAGCAAATGACATTGATTTATTGAGCAGTATGTGATACAGTCTTATACAAATTGAGATGAACTGAAAAAGTTTTGTTGTATTGTCTGACATTAATATTAGCCTCTCCTGATTCTATGAACTGTTTTGTACAAAAACTGAGTTTTTAGATAAGCATAAGTGTTTATACACTTTAATTAGAAGTCACAGCCTAGAAAAATTTGTGACTCATTATTTAAAATCCTAGCACATATTTTATTTCTTAGTCCTAAAGAAGAAAAGGGGATTTATTTTTAACATCTGAACTCTCAAAAATTAATGTACTTAATATATAAAAACATGTCAGAGCATGTTTGTGAGACTGAAGTGTCTAGTATTTGCAGGACAGCAGTACTGTTTTTAACTTCATAAGCATGTTCCAGAATGCTGGTTATGCCAGCAAAATTTAGTCCTAGATGTATACAGTGCCAGCAGGCACAATATTCTCTGAACAGAACACTGAATTCTGACATAGCTGTGTGCTTCATTCCCAGTTTAGGAAAACTAACTAACCAACCAACCAACTAATGTACAAATCCTCTTTTTAGATGAAGAGATAATTTCATTATTCTAACTTGTTTATTTTTTGTTAACTGTGAAACTGACAATATCATGAGTAATTAAGGAACTAGCATACCGCCTTAGTCACCAGAAATTTCATGTATTCCAGGGTCACTTTTTGTACAGACCAACAAATAGCAATTAACTAGAAGCTGTCCTAAATCTTTCAGGGACAATGATTTTTTCTCTGGTGACCTACTACAGAGAAGTTTATATTCCTGAGTTCTGAAAGTTTGAAGCGACAAGGATGCAGAAGCTAACAACATTTTCTAGCCCTTTCATTACTTGCTCAGGTGCTACAGTGAAGTACAAAGCTATAACGTGATTATAAATGATGAAAATAATTACACCAGTAGTAACTAGGATCACTGCACCAGAGACAGAATAAAGAAAAAGACAATGGGAATAGAACATAAATAGGAATAGGCAAGATGAGAGTAGAAAATCACAAACATGAACACTTTATATGGTTGTGGGGAAACAGTGAAAAAGGTATAATACTTTTTAGAGATATAGAAATGTATTGTACTTTGAATAGTATTACTTTTTTCTTTCTAATTCCCACCCCTACCTCTCTAGATTTTGTGACTATTTCACACTGTTTTTCTACTACCTTTTCCTTTCTTTTTCTGCCATTCAATTATTTGTAAGCGAATGCAATGCCCCATAGTGCATGAACTAGTTTTGCTCATAGCAACATTTAAAAGATATGTGCAGTGCAGCAAATTAAAATCCAAACTAACTTAAGCACTGCCTCTGTTCTACTCATTCCTTCTTGATCTATGATTACAAAGCATCACTCACTCTCCAGATGAAAACTTACTCTAAAAGACTTAGAATAATCAGACAATATGGAGAATACCAAATTCTGCTGAAACGTGGAACACCATCTGAAGTAATAATGAATACAGTATTCAGTAGTTGGTATTTTGATAGAAATAGGCACAGTCAAATTATACACTGCAGATGAATACGAATGAATCATCAGAATGTTCTAATTCTGTCAGAACAGTAAAAGAAAGAGATACATATTTTAAAGATCTTAGCTACTTTAAATAAGTGATAATCATTAATTGAGTTGTTAAATAGTCAAGTTTAGGTTTTAAAGGTCTTGCCTAGTTCTGCAGACCCTTCCAGGCAAATATGCTTTGGAAGAAGTAATTGAAAACACTTAAATACTTTAAATTTTGCCATGTACGATTTGTTTTAATTAAAATGGAATGTAGGAAGGTAAGGACTGAGAGAGGAAATAGAAGAAAGAGAGGAAAAGGAAAGAGAAAAGGAAGGGAAAGTGCTTGAAATGAAATAATGAAACCCTACTATCTCAAGTTAGTATACTACAGGTATAGAGCTTAGGAAAGGACAATACCAATGCTAGGTTCAAATTGAGATCATTAACTTTTAGTTTGAAATACTGATCTGGAACTTAAATTCTGTGTGTGCAAAAAGCAAAATTAAACGCTAGCATAAAATTCTGGAAAAAGCAAAATGCCAAGTGTGTGACAGCCATTTATCAGCTCATATAGACAGCTGTGGCAAGAGGTTATGTAAAAGGTTCCCATTATCTTCCTTGGAAATGAGCAAAAAGTATTGTCTGCGACTCATTTTCAAATAAGCTGTAAAATGAAAGCTAATCAGTGTCTGCCACTGATGAGTATAATTTTGAAGGCTAATTATAATCAGTGACTATTTTCTTTGAGATATTAGTTTGCAAATAGTTGATGTCTGGCACACATTCAAGGTAATGATTCTGATTGTTTGCTTGGTGTGGAGAATTCAGATCCATTAGCATTGAGCTGCAGTGAAGCTCTGAGAGCACCGCAGGGTTTAGCATCTCAACAGGACGTTTCCATAGAGCCCAAGATGCACTTTTACCATCTGAAATGTCTGCGTGGGTGTTTGTCTCTTGGTTCATTGCTTCACCAGCCACTGTGTCTAATTTGGAATTACTTTTCATTCTACATTGCTTCTATGTTCTTTCCCCCTTGCATAAACTCAAGGCTACAGGCAGAAACTCCTAAAATCACCTAACCTAAAGCCATGTCCTATGCTAGTGGTGCAGGAGCACTGCCTCTTTTCTGCTACAGTCAGAGGGGAGTTTACCATATTTGGGTTCCTTCATTTGCAATCATATACATATATGTGCAAAATACTTAACACAAAGCAAATATTCCCATTTCTTTTCGGAGAACATTGGGGTATTCTGTTATTTATTTTTCTCCTCTTTTCTCCAAACGTCTCCTATGAAAACAGATCCATCACTGGGTAGCAGCATTTGGAGTTGGGAGCTAATGCACCAGAAGCACGCTGAGGTTTTGCAGTATGTGTGATCGGCACGATTTGACAGCAGCAACCCCCAGCAGAGCACTTATTGCCAAACTCCACCTCTGAGGATCTGAGTGGGAGGCTCTTGTAGAAAAGTGTTTACACTTGAAATGAACGTGGAATGTGCACACTTCAGGGTGTGCAGTGACTCCCATGGACATCGATGTTGTGTTCCAGGTGGTTTTTGTTACAAAGCTTTTAACTTTTCCTGGAGACAGAAGGATGATATTGTCATATGTGTTTGTTTACTAGTCTGTTGTTTCAAAGTTTACCTAAGACTTTTATTACTTTAAGGGCTATGTTTTTCAGTAAGTAGGTGTCCAAAGCTGTCTGAAACGTGGGCCCAACTAGTTCACAAGCAGAGATAAAAATCACACAAATCCGTGGTCTCATGGAAATTTGTCAATTTTTATTTTGTTAGTCCCTTAAATACGGAGGCTGTAAATTAAAGAGAGCTCATAGACAGCTTATATCAATCTCTAACTTTTCCTATACATGTGCATAAATGATTGCAAAGGAGAATGCTATCTGAGACATTTGATTATCTGTATAATCTCAGTATAAATAGTCTGAAGAGAGACTTTTGACTTACGGCGTAGGATATGCAAGGAAAGTTTAAATAAAGATTTCCAGTTATGTTTTACTGAAGCCACCTGATGATCATGCTGCATCACAAAACTGCAACAAACAGTATATTATTAACAGATATTGATATTTAAGGTATAGTGAAGTCATAGTGATTTCAGATTCAAAGTTTGCTCATGGTGCAGCAGGTGTGAGCTGTGTTTTGCACAATTCGGACATCTGCACAGCTGGGATTTAGTGTGGAGTTATATCACAGAGAAGTTAAAACAAAGAATGCTCTCCAAGCAAAAGGTCCCTAGACAAATATCTTGCAAAGACTTTGCCTAAACGTGCATTCCTATTCTTTGTTTTAACTTCTCTGTGATATAACTCCAGTTTCTCAATAAGAATAACGGTAAGTCTGCACATATCAATATTGTTAAATATAGCTGTCTGCATGAATCCCATAACCAGTTGCTCTGCTGAGTACTGTAAAATCATGTTTTATAAATGATGAAATTTAGATGGTGCATATCAAAGGACAAATAATGAAGCCAGAATAAAACAGACAATTTCTGATTGCATATGAAGTGCCAGTGATTTTAAGCTTGTTATGGGGTTTTGTGATATAGTGAAATAAATATGTGGAATAATGAAAAAATCTCTGAAATGCATGAAGCTTCTCACAAGGAAACTGAATTAGGTGTGTGTTGTAACCTTTAATTCTGAAATAATAATTATTTTCAAATGCTTACTTATGAAGCTCTTGAATAAAACCAAATAGAAAAATGAATTTGTAAATATTCTTATTTCTTTTTCCCATCTTATTTTTTATTTCACAGAAGTATCATAAATGTGACAAGCAGGTCGAGGGTGGTGTTTCTGCCCCTCTACTTTGCTCTCATGAGACCCCACCCAGAGTACTGAGTCCAGTTCTAGGACTCCAACACAAGAAGGACATTGAGCTGTTTGGAGTGCATCCAGAGAAGGACCATGAGGATGATCAGAGGGCTGGAGCACCTCCCTTTGGAAAGGCTGAGAGAGTTAGGGCTCTTCAACCTGGAGAAGAGAAGGCTCCAGGGTCACCTTATAGCAGCCTTCCAGTACCTGAACGAGGCCTACAGGAAAGCTGGGGAGGGAATTTTTATAAGGGAAATATTGACAAGACAAGGGGAAATTGTTTTAAACTGGAAGAGGACTATATATTAGACTAGATATTAGGAAGAAATTCTCTACTGTGGGGATTGTGAGACAGTGGAACAGGTTGTACAGCAAGATTGTGGATGCCCTCCCCAGGAAGCATTCAAGGCCAGGATGGATGGGGCACTGTGCAACCTGATTAGAGGGAGTTGTTGTTGTCTATAGCAGGGGACTTTGAAGTAAACAATCTTAGAGGTCCCTTCCAACCCAAACCGTTCTATGATCCTATGATACTAATAAATGTGTGCAGATTTGTGAGTCGAGGAGTATTCAAAATTCCCCTCCAGTTGGCCTGATCTCTGAAGTCAACGAATCATTCTAGTGCATCCATAAATAGTTGTTTTGGGTCACAGAAAATTGAACTGCACATGATCACTCATACAACATATAGAATTATAAAATTATAGAATTCTTAGAGTTGGAAGGGACTTTTAAACATCATCTAGTCCAATTCCCCTGCGATAAAGAAGTACATCTACAGCTAGACCAGGTTGCCCAGAGCCTAATCCAGCCACACCATGAAAGTCTCCAGGAATGGGGCATACAACACATCTCTTGTCAACCTGTTCCATCCCTTGGATCATTTCTGTGATCCTTCTCTGGACGTGCTCCAACAGGTCTGTGTCTTTCCTGTACTCTGGACTTTATGTCTGGACGGAGTACTCCAGATGAGGCAATCACTCTAGCAGAGCAGAGGGGCAGGTTCACTTCCCTCAACCCACCGGCCACACTTCTTATGAAAGATGGTGCCTCAACCCAAGTGCAAGACCTTGCATTTGTGTTTGTTGAACCCCATAATGTTCACCTGGGCCTAATGCTTGAGCCTGTCTAGGTCTCTCTGGATGGCACCTTGTCTTTTGTGTCAACTGTACCCCACAGCTTAGTGTCATCAATGTCATTGATGAAGATATTAATGAGTATTGATCCCAGCACTGACCCCTATGGGACACCACCCATCAGTGTTTTCCATCCAGACTCTGAGCCACTGACTACCACTCTCTGGACTTGATCCTGCAGCCAGAGCTTCATTCATTGAACAGTCCACCCATCAAATACATATCTTTCCAGTTTGGAGAGAAGGATGTTTTAGGGCCTTACTGAACTGGGTAGATGACTTATTTTCCTTTATTCAGCATTTTCATGCTTCTGAAGGCAAAAGGCAAAAGGCAAAAAGAAAAAAAAAATTCTGTATAGATTCCAGGTCAGGATGCGGGTGTTGTTTTTTCACTTTGTAGATGTACAGTGTCCTTACTTTTACCAAAATGGTTAATGTTTACCGAAACTTCAGTTTTACTGAAGGTGATGTGATTTCTTGTCCACCCTGCATCCAATAAGAAATATTTTCATAGATCATTTTAGAGAACAAATTTGGGAGAGAGATTAATATTCACCTCCCCTGAATTATTTATCACTTGTAGTTTTCTTATCCACAAGTTTATACTAAAATCACACATTTAGGATGTACCAGGTACTCCCATACCAAGTACTTTGTTCTGTAATGCTTCCCTTCTGCTATTTCAGACATGAAATAATAAGTGTTTATGTTTGATGCAACAAAATTCATTTTCAGAGCTCAAACAGTGTTGTAGGGGTAAGAAGAAATTGTTGTCCTCACAAAAAGGAAAAAAGGAAAAAAAATAAATAATGACACAACCTGACAAGAAATGCATGAAAAGAAATGTTGTAAGGTTTGTAGGTCTCTTATGCAGTGTCATGACTCCTCCATTGCATCTGTTCAGAAATCACTGAATAAAGAACAACAAGATAAGATGGAATACTCTGTGCTTGCTTGTCTAAAATATATAGAGAAAGGGGAATAATAGCTACTGTTTGTAAGTGAAATAAGATCTTGATGCTGTCATTTTTTCGAGGCATCCTAGAAGGAAAATTGCATTTTCCTTGTTTTGCAGGTGTTTAAAAAGAGCAGTCCTTCTAGTCACATACCATATCTTTAAAGGTAGCACATACATGTATTTGAAAATAGGCAGGTGTCATGGAATGATCAAAGGCAGGAATGTATCAGGAAGATTAAATACAAGTGAGAGGGAGTGAAAGACTAAAATTATTACTTTTGCCCAGAATCAGCAGAACGTTCAAACTATCTTTCTCTGTCTTCAGATGAAAAGCAATAGTCTCTCAGAATGACATTTCTGAGTAGACATCCAGTGGGTTTTGTTAAGGGTAAAACTGAAATTGAAAGTAGCAGCCAAGGGCTGGCAGCTTCACCCTACTTCTGATGATAGTCCAGAAAGGTTGTGCCATTCCCACCACTGCTCCATCTTTCTCTCATTTGAAATTAAATTAATTCATTGATACACTCTTCTTAGAAAAGTTAGGCAGGGGAGAAGTCAAAGACTTAGTATAAATTGAGCTCGAAAGTCAAAATATCATGTATTCCTTAAGGCCATTCAGATGGTCAAAATCTTTTTTATTTGGTCATTCTCAATTGCGTATTCCAGCTTTCTAAGTTTGAAGCTGAGAATATGGGCAAAGAAGAAAAGAGAAAGAAGATAACTGCAGATTTTAGACTTGTAGTTACTACAGCACAATAAATTTTAATGTTTCCTGTAAGAAAAAATTAAAAACATCTGTGCTGGAGAGGTCAAGATACAGTTGTTTGTTCATTAAAAATAAATTGCTGAAATCAGAATGAATAAAGCTCAGTCTGGTGCTGCCCAGTTTATAAATCAGTGAATTGGGAATTTCATGTTCCATATTAGTTCTTCTTGGTATACCCACTCCTGAAACTTCAACACAACAAAAGCCAAACCAACAGCTTTGAATAATCTTAATGAATAAAAACAATGTCAGTAGAAAAAAAAATCCTCCATCATATTAAAAAACTCCTGTAGTATGATATAGAAGAATTTGATGCCCATATTTTAGCACACATAGGTCTGCAGTAAAAAAGCAATTATTTTCTCTTTCTTCTTTTTTTTTTTTTTTTCCTTAAGGCTATCCTGTTAAACTAGTGCTTATCATCCTAGAGTCATCCAACTCATTTCCAAAATCATTTTCTCATTAGGTATAGATGTACAGCTAACTAAATTAAGAGGGATTCTTAGTACAGGAGGATATATTGAAGAAAATTACATTCACTTTAAAAATGCCATTGTGTGCACTTGTGTCTAAGGAAACAGACCAGGGTCAATTACCAAATGTTTAACCAGCTTATTGTAGCATTAATATTCTTATGAATTTTAAAAGGATGATAGTTTTAGAGTGTCAGAACAGTAACATTTATATTTTTATCATTCCACAAACATAACTCAAGTCACAGCTTTCCAGGGGGAAGAGCAATGAAACCAGATTACTCATGTATTAATTCTCCTTTATTTGTGAAAGTGTAATTTTGAAAAAAGTGGTAAGGTTTTCAATCCACACATTGAAATAACTTCTCTGACTTTCTGATCAATAGAAAACACATGAGAGATGTAAACAGAAGTTATTCTCTTACAGTTACATTATGGATATGTATGTAAGAAAGAGATGAAAAAACAAATATGTAATGTGGAAAAGAATTAAGAAGGTGACTGGTAAAAGAAACTCTGTTTTTAATAACTTTTTCTTCATATGAGTTGATACATAAATCTTATTTTCTACAGATACATGGACAATATATATGGTAAATGAGCAATACCCACTACAGATATGTATTTTATGTTACCATTTTACAGTTACATTTCTTAATATTGTTTTCTGAGAAAAATAATAGGTAAATTGTTTAATTAGATTTCCTCTAAGCGTCTGTCAAAGATACTGACAAATTCCACATATGTATTTCCATATATATCACCCTCAAATTAACTGAAATATTATTCAGAACAGAAGTTCTGTGGAAACCTACAAAATGAATAAACCCACCTAAAAATATGTTATAGCTTCATAAGTTGTGTGTGTGTACATTAAGAAGGTTAAGAAACATAATACTGAAGCTGTCATTCTACTTTCTTAATCTCACTTAAACCCAGTACGTTCAATGCCGGTTGAGTTCTGACTTCCATACTTTGTGCAAAATCAGCATATAATTTCTGTTAAGCTTTGCCTGTGAGTAGGTATCTATGGAACCAAACCTACCAGCATGTTTTGATCTCAGAGTCTGCGGGAGGCCTATTCTAGATAGTTCATTAATGTGCTCTTTCATAGTCAGACAGAGTTCTTTAGAAAAACGGATCAAATCTCATTGTAAAACATAATTCAGAAAAAAATATCAAATGACGTTCCACATTTTAACTTGCCACCAGTTTTGACAGTGAAACAACTCTATCATTATTCATAGTGAATAAGGTAGAGATTTCCTGATAAATCTTTTTTTTTCTTAATTAGAAAATGCTAAGGTCATAAATAAATAAATAAAGTTGTTTCTCATATTTGAAGCAAGTAGAAATTAAATTCAAGAATAAGTGTAACGAAAGCAGCTTTTGTCTTTTTATATTTATTTCTATCAAGAAATGATATATTCTTTCCTAGTGAAGTCATAACAGCATCTTACTGTCTTCCCGAGCTTGAACTTAGTAGAATGAAAGAAAGCCGATTTCCAGATCAGTTCTGACCGATTTTAAGTAGCGGTACCGTAGAGGAGATCTAGGTACCATTATTTCAACTGGCCGTCTGCTTGATGATAGTTTATCACTTTGTTGTTCAAACTGTTGCCTGGTTGGATTAATTAACAAATCACTCTGTAAATCAAATTGCTGAGAAACTACTGCTTTTTCAGAAATGTATTAGTTTTTATACTAGCTAATTCACTTTGTGAACTTGGACAAGTCACTGATTTTCTTGAAGTATCTAAACTGCAAATGCACCCCCACAGTACACAGGCATCTGTGTCACTTCTAAAATTCTAGTCAGATAATGGGAATGTGGAAAAACTGATAATTGACACCGCCAGTTCAGTACGCACTAAGCTGGGAGTAGAACTGAGTATTTTTTAAAATGTCTGTATTTATTGATGCCTAACCTATATTCATTCTATCTTGCTTTTCTTTTATGAAAATCGTAGGAGTCTGATGTGACTGTGAGAGAAAAAAACTTTGTTTTGCTTCAGGTGCCAACTGAGCAGTGTTTCCCTGCTACTAGGGAGTAACCCTGTGGAAGTGCTGCAATTTCTTAATTCCACGCTAATCGTGAATTAGATGAAATAATGTAATTTTTCCTTTACTAACATTTTAGTTAAGCCTAGAGAATGTTAAATCTTTTATTCAGTGCTACAATAGATTTCAGAGCTTCTTGAACTTTGGCCTTTTCTCCTCCCTAATGACTACTTTCTTCAATGTTCAGAAAGCATGAGACCTCAAAGGTAGATTTCAGGCAGATATTGTGAATTTAAAACTTAATATATTTGTAAAAAATTTTAATAGATATTCACTTCTGAACTCCTGCATACCTGTTTCTTATTCAAAGTAGAGTTTCCAACAGACTGATTAGAAAATGGGTATTGGAAGTAAAGAACCTCATCTTGGGGTAATTCTAAGTGTAAAATGGAGAAGGTTGAATATGAGCGAAGTTTTAAGAAGTCTGGAATAAAAAAAAAATTCAGAAAGACTGCTTCCTATAGATTTCCTGGGTGTACAGTAAGTTATATTTATATAACCAATTATAACAGCTCATTTGAAGAAGCTTTTATTTATTTATTTTCTAATAGCATAGTTTTAAACTGTATGCCAGCTTCTGCAATGAAGGCATGATTCATTCTGAGAAAGCAGAGGAAGCAGAAGGACAAGAATAAGAATACATCTAAACTATGAAGCACTCTATGTGATGTTTTGTTTTGTTGTTTTTTCTTGTTTTTGTAGGAGTATATCTTCAAAAGCTGCATATTCAGGAGATAAACAGATATACATGTTCTGCATATTTTTAAATGTATGAACAAATCTCACATAAAATTTTCTTCATATTTAGCAAATTAAAAATTGGTAACCAGAGCAGAAGCAGAACAGGAGCAGTCAGTAGAGGGCCAGATCAGTTGCTGAGGACAATCTTTGCTATACAGTTAGAACTTAATTAAATCTACTGAGACTCTGTGTAAGTGAATAAAAATGCGTGGAAAGTGGAGAAATTCTTGTGGAATTTTGCTCTTAGGTGTGAGCCACATGTCTAAAGAGGAAATCCACTTTTTTTTTGTTTGTGGAAAATTTCTGAATATAAAAGATATCTGGCAGAAAGGTTTTTGTCAACCTTTGTTTACCATGTGTAAAATGTTATGATACAAATATATGTGAAAAACATGTATGTATATGTGTAACATAGTAAGAAAAATCAAACTGGCTAAATTAATATTGGTATTAACATATATTTCCTTGTGCTTATACACCTTCCATCTAGGTCATGGACACTGTATTGTCTTTTGACAGTGGCTTCTTGAGAAACATGTGACTTCTTATTAGCTTTATTCAAGGATGTTTTATACACGGAAAAATGAATTGCTTTCTAATCACAGTGTCAGAGTCTTTTTTTTCTTTTGTAATAAATGATATACTTTTTGTTTCAGTAAATCCCTAGAAAAGTATTAGAGAAAGTCATCAGAGGTCATAAAAGGCCAACAGAGAGTCTGAGCCATGAAGATTAAAGCAGATCTGTAGGAATTAAGGGCACAATGCTGGCACTGAGTTATAGCCCAGAATTTGTTTCATTGAGTAGCTGTCCCTTCAAGAAAATGCTGTTTCTTTTTATTAACAAATTGCTTCTCAGGAGTGACAGTTTAGCCTCTCACACTTGTGAACAATAGAAATAAGCAATGAAAAGGCTGACTAAATCTTTATTCCATTGTCAAGTTCAGCCCTAGAATTTTTGCTATTTAGCATAACTAGCCATGAAAATAGTAAATATGGATGTGACTTCATATGTCACATATGTCACAAATGTCTCGGGGGGTTGGACTCAATGATCTCAAGAAGTCCCTCCAAACCCCTACAATTCTGTGATTCTGTGATATGTAAATTTTTTTCTATGGAGAAATATTGCTCTAGGCATTTGTTTTGAACTTATAAGAAATCTAAGGGAATGTAAGAAACACAATTTGTGCAAGGATTAATTAATGGCTAAGTAAGTAGTAAATGCTCATTATGTGCATTCAAGAGTGTGTTATAATGCACTTATTCTGAGAATGAGGTAGGCACAGTAGAGCCAGGCTGAAAATATGGTAGTAAGCTATCTTTTCCCAGCACATTCTAGGGGAAGTTTCTCTAGAGAGATCTTTTCAACAGCAAAGGAAGAATTACTGCATTGCAGCACAGGTGGGTTTTGTATTGTTCAGTAGTACAATCTGAGTCAGTTGATTAACCTAGCCTGTTTGAATAGCTGAATGCTTTACAATTGAGAAAAAGAATGGAAAGCAAAAAATACAGCAGGAAAATAGTAGACTTGGAGAAGATTGTCTATAGAGAAAATGATGTAGGGATTCATAATGGATAGACAACTTGATTGGAGCTGCCACTGTAGCACTGGCTCAAAAGGGACTAATGCAGCCTTTAGATAAATATAGAGAAAAAGAGTGAGTAGAAGGCAAGAAACAATTTTGCTTTTGTCTGTTAGTGATAGAATGTCAGGTAAGGTTTTTGTCTAACATTTATGAGAAGGTTTGTTAAAAATATGAAGAGGTGACAATGAGGGGTAAGAAAGTGATTTGAGGTATATAGAAGGTGCCTTACATGGTGGTACATAGTCTGATAAAATTATCGAAAAGAAGTCTGAGAAGTGAGTTGAATGCTAGACATGAGAACCTTTGTGGGGAGAAAATACAGAGTAATGAAGGGCTCTTTAACCCAGGAGAGAGGTGCAACAAGGATGAGTAGATGCAGGCTGAGTGCAAGCCAACTGAAACTTGAAATAAGCCACATCTTTTTAAATAACTAAGATGGCTAATCACCAGCAAAGAAATGTTCTGTCCATTAAGGTCTTCATGTTCAGAACTGAAGCCTTTCTGGGTATTTTTTATTATCTGAGCATAGTGGTTGACTTGATGTTTGGAAGAGGGAAAAATGGAGTGAATTAACTTGTTGTAACTGAAGTTATCTGAGACAATGCCTGGAGCAGCCTCTGTGTAAGTCAGCAGCAAAGCAACTTTCAGAAAATCAGGGGAGCAAACAATAGTGGAAAACTACACTTTGCAGTTCTTTAACCAAGCTCTAAGTGTCAGCGTGGGTTTAGAAAGCATGGCAAGACTTTGAGGTAGGGAAGATGGAAGACCCGGGAGTTTTGCTGCCAGTATGCAGCACAGAGCAGTGGCACCTTGGACATACAGGTAGAAGAAAATATTTTGTGACATACAGACCACAGCCTGAAAAGGAGCATGGGCACTGTCAGCCCTTGTCAAGTGTCTGTATCTCCAGAGCCCTGTTACCTGCCAGCAAGAAATGAATCTGCTTGTTTCTGAGTCACCACCACAATCATGTGAAGATATATATATGTACTCCTCCACTCACTAAAAATGCTACAAGGCTGATTATTGTTCAATTAAAAAAAATAAAAAAATCTAAGTAATTATTCCTAACTTCCTCTGTGTTACTGTGTTTATTTGGTTGTTCGGTTGTTTTCTAATGGGCAAGTCACCATTTTCATAAAAAAATTTTAAGAGGCTATTCAGAATACTTACACGTGTCCTAAACTATTTTTCCTTAAATATCATAGATCTCTTATCATCGAATCATTAAAGTTGGAAAACACCACTGGGATCATCAAGTTGAATCATCAGCCCACTCCACTGTGTCCACTAAATCATGCCCCCAGTATGACACGTGCCCTGTACTTGAACACCTCCAGGGACAGTGACTCCACAACTTCCCTGGGCAGCCTATTCCAATGCATTATCATTCTTTCCAAGAAGAAACTGTTCCTAATATCTACCTGAAATGCTTAAATGCTCTCTTCCATCTGATTTATTGAACTTTGACCATACATATATATTTTTCAGTTCAACTTCCCTTTACAATATTTATCTGATTTTTTTGCCATTTTTATCTAAATTCTTAGATACAGAGGCAGCATCCCTTACCTTCATTTTGGAAAATAGGATATGGATAGTTAGTGTACGACCTCCCATATTCCAAGCAGATCTCTTCTTCTGCTAGATAATAATTGGAGTGTATTTTTTTCTTTTACCATAGCTACTTCTCTTATTCTTATGTTTCAAGATGGTTATATACACATTTCTGACAAAATTAGCTGTTTATGGGAAGGACGTGGAAAAGCTTCCTTCTATAAATGGAAGTTTTTTTCTTATAAAAATGTTAGTAGAAATATGAAGTGATGCAATGAAAACTCCAGAATTCAAATTTTAGCCATAGATTTATTTTCCAACAAATTTTCTAGTAACTTACTACTTTTTCTTTTAAATCTTTTTTCATTTTGGGTCCTATATGAAATACATTTTAATCTTCCCACACAACCCCAAATTTTAATTCTACTTAGAGAAACATCATCTTATTATAAGTTATAGAAGACCATAAGTCTTCTAGTTATAAGTTATAGAGACTGGTACATGTCTTACAGGAAAAAGAATATGATCAATCTACTCTTCTTTGACATCCAGATACTGCTACCTGATTTTGGGGTCTTTAAATCCTGAAAATAAATTTCCTGAATAAATCTCTTCTGAAAAAAAAAAAAATTATCACAAGCACTGCTGAATATCATCATAGAAGTGCATAGCTTCGTGGACTTAGTTTGGCTTGGAAGATTCTCCTACGTGCATTTTACCTGTCCATGCTACTATTTTTGCTCATACTACCCGAATGCAAATACAATTACTACTGCTTTTAGATGGAAATCTCATTTTCACATGTGTCAGTGCACAGATTTCAGAAAGTAACAACACGTTTTGTATTTTCTCACATCATTTAGATTTGTGCTGAAAAATTAAAACAGATATTGTGTATCTGTATCAGTGTGAACATCAGGCAAACATACTTTGGGGTATTCATCAGTGTTTTAAAAATTGGATCATTTCATTAGGAACATGTTTGGTACTAAATAAAATTAATAAATTCTATAGAGAATATTATAATAATATTAGTAACATTAATTTCTTCCATGCTATTAAAGGAAAATAGCTTCAAAACTCTATCAATCTGAATCATTACCTTGTTCTATAATCATTACAGTGTTCTGTACAGAGCACTTCTAAGGTGCAAGTCATGCCTTGTAACCTACAAGCTGAAACATATGTTGAAGTGACTTAGAAGGACTTCAGAGTTGTCTGTGGGAAGGAAGATTTATTTGAAGTTTTTCTTTAGCACTTTAAGCTGTCTGACTTAAAATCTAGATTTGACATTTTGAAAGTGAACTTCACTGCTTCTCTGCTTGATACTACCAATGAGTGCAAAGGATACATCGTATTTGTCAGGAACAGTAAGAAAGTATAGTAATAACAAGATCTATGTTGCACTCTGTGTGAAAGCCAGATAAAGTGATGTGTGAAAAGTATAGGAGATATCTCTGAGACAAGCAGTTCTGCTCCTGTTTTATTGTCTGTAAAACAAAAACAAAATATTAGCAAATTAAAAAATTATTAACAAAATATTAGCAAAATAGAAGCAAATTAATAATTTTTACACCTTTTCCTATTCTGTGCATCTTCTCCAGTATTTTAGGGAGAGAAGGTAGTGGAAGGAAGAGAAAGTAGGAAACACTTCAGAATTCTTCTGCAGCAAGGATTTTTTTTTCATGCTGGAATATATCTAATCTTTGGATGATGGTTTTCCTCTTATAATTGCAAATGGATCAAGAGAATGTGAATTTTCCCTTGATCAATCAATTGAAACAAATTTTGTTTCAATTATAAGATTCTGTTTGAATCAGAAAAAAAATATCTTGGCTTAAGTGTTAAGTAACTGCAGTGAGAACACAACTTTCATTTCCTCTTGTATCCTCCCATTTCAAAGAACTTAACCTGCAGCTCCATTTTGTGATGGTCCATAGCAAGAACTGAAAAGTGATTGCCAGGAGTTTTGCCTCAGAGATGCAGTACAGGAATATCACATGTAAGGATACAGTCTGAAAATTTGATAGGAGGCCACAGCAACTCTAATTTAGGAAGTTCTTATAGAATGCACAGGTAAATGTAGTCACAACTTTTAGGGGAAAAAAAAAAAGTTGAATTAATATTACAGGCATCCTTTGAAATATTGTGCGTCAATATTCAGTTATACTGAGGACAACTTTCATCACTATTTTTGATAGAAAGGCTATTGGGCTTCTCAGCAGAGACATGGGCACAAGATTACACTCTCTGCCATTGAATTAGGAGTCATTTCTGTTGGTAATTGTGCATGAGAAGTTATGACAGAGACAGAGAAGTCCAACCAAATGCCTGCAGCTGTTCATAAGAAGGGTAGCTATGTGTATGGAGACATTTGAACCAAGGATTCTCTGTCTCACAGTTTTTCTGCCCTCTTGCTGAGTTATCTGGAGGAAACTATGGAATTGACACATTCCTTACTTCGGAGAAAATTCAGAAAAGTAAATCCTTCCTGACAGATTTAGCCTTAAAGATCATTTTAGTCCAGGTGAATTTACTCAGCCAACATATAAGATGCTGTAAAACTTGCTATGTTCAAGAATAGTTTTTGGTGACCTACTTCTTTTGGTGGTATTGAAAACATCAATTTAATTGTCTTACTAAATCTGCAATGCCTTTTAGTTATAGACACAATGGAAACTCTGTATCAAAATATAGCAGATCATAGTAATGTTAGTTTTGTTTTATGAGGACAAGTATCACTACTGTGTTTAATATGCTGTACAGTTCATTCAGAGAGATTGACAAAGAGCATTTGTACCAAGAATTTATATGGCTGTCCTTTTTGAAGTCTACTTCACAGAAAATCAGTAATGCAACCATGAATTCATGAGTTTCCTCTCTTGATGGTTACAATTCTTGGAGATTGCAATCAGATTTTGTTGTAAGTAGAGGTCCACAGATGTCAGTTGAGACATTTTTCTTCCTGTTCTTACTACATCCTCTATACTAGGTCTGAATTAAATTAAGAGCAGTTTTTTGTGGGCAACATCCAGACCTCCTTCCTCTACTTCCTATTAGCCATAAGGACTGTCTAAATATCAACACAGTCTAGATGATTGACTTGTAGATGAAGTCAGATGTGGTACTTCTTACCCTTGGAGAAAAAATATGGCAGCAGAAAAGAAATTGTGAGATGGGAAAAATGCATTTAATTTTAGAAACCAAATATTTTACTTTAATAAAATATACTTCATATTTCATAACTTTTTAACTGTTAAAATTTTAGTGGAACATAAGACAGACAGATCATCAGAGAATGTGAACAGGGATGAGAGCAGCATCTGTCCACTCCACAAGTACTACATGGGAACTTCCAGCAGCATACAAGATGAAACCCAAATTCTGATCAAGAGAATACAAGTAGTCAACATGTATCTGGTTTCTAAACCTGAAGCACCATGCTGGAAAATTAACACATAATCTACAACTTAGAGAAATAGAGAAACTTGATTTAAACTGAGCAAATTCTTGTTTGCCATCATAGCACCTGTGAAATAATGAAATTCCAGACCATGTTTCATTCTGTTATTTTATGTGAGCTTATTCACTTCTTGCTATCAGCTTTGCTTTCTGGGCTTTGAAGGACAAAAATAATAATAAAAAATAATATTTAAATATTAACCTGATACCAAAGACTTAAGAGACAAAAACACATGAGTCAAATAAGACTGATGAAGGAATAAGAATAATGTCAGTTTAAAAGGAAAATAAATATCTCTATGAAGGAAGAGTTTACAGAAGATGAGGTTGATAAAATGGGAAATCCAAATAGAGATGAACTTACTATGTCCTTATATGGACCTAATATATAGAAATTAAAAGATATGCAGTCTCTTCAGCTATTTCTTTATTTGCCAATTCCATTATTATTTTGACTCCTTTCAGTGAAATAGCAATTGATGAATAGCCTGCAAAACATTTCACAGGGACAGCATTTAAACTTAAAGATACAAAAGCAAAGCAATCTTATGTGAGGCTTCTAAGATGAAATCACTCATATCATAAACACTGATGTTCACTGGAAAGAGGTTCAAAAACAGGATGTTCTCTGGTCTTGAATCTTAGCTGAACAATAATATAAAAATTAAGAAACAAATGTGTTATGGTTTATAAAAACAAGGAATAAATAAACATTAGCCATTCTGATTTTCTGCTTTGTTTTAGCAGAACAAGCTGCTTTTTCTCCATGATGAACTATGGAAAATGTGCTAGCATTCTGGACTTTTAGCAAGGCTTATAAATCTGGAGAAAAACAAAATGTCGTAGTGTGATGACCAGTAGATGGACAGTGATTTTCTTATTAGAAGAATGAGACACAGTCTTTAGTGCAAAAATGAATTTCATAATTCTAATTCCTTCCTACTTCTTTACGGACCAGATAAGAATGAAGGAGAAAGACGGCATGCTTGAGAATATTGAAGGAGGATGAGAAAATTTGGGCACTAAATAACAAAGAGAATGGGTTCCTGAAAGACAAAAAATAACTTTGAAACAATATTCTAAAAAAAAAAAAAAACAAAACAGAAACAAAAGCAAAAACAACCAGATCTGATACCTAAGTACATTTGTGTATCTAAGTCAAAAAATGAATGTGAATATCTATTTTGTCTTGCTGTATACGTATGTTTTTCCTCTGATCTGGATTTGTGATGATCATAGTGGTGATAACACACATTTTAGCTATTGCTGAGCAGTGCTTATTCAGAATCAAAGGTATTGGAGCTTCTCAGATTGCCCTGATAATGAGGAGGCACGAGGACCTGGGGGAAAACACAGCCAGGGCAGCTGAGCAAGACTGGCCAAAGGGATATTTCACACCATATAGTGTTGTATTTGGCAATGCTGGGGAATAAAAGGGGGAGAGGGGATGTTCAGAGCAATGGCATTTGTTTAGTCAAGTAGCCATTATGAGTAACAAAGCACATTCCTGAACATTGACCAGATGATGATAATTCCTTGTTTTAATTTGCGCATGCATGCTGTTTGTGCTGTAGCATTGAAGCTATCTTTGCCTTCGCCCACAAGTTTTCTCTCTTTTACCTTTCTGATTATTTTTCTGATTCTACTGCAGGTGAGTAAGTGAACAGTTGTGTGGAGCTTGGCTGCCTACTGCCTACCCACAACAAGAGGAAGAATATATTCCCAAAGTGCTTGCAAAGCTGGAGCAGAAATTGAATGTCTGGGTCTGGTTCTACAGGAAAGTCGTGCTGCAACATCCCTTTTGTATGATGAGTTTACAGAGGTAATGTCTGCACCTGGCATTCATTCAGATCAAGGCAGATGTATGAGCATGTTGTCCTAACATCATGGGATTAAAAAAAGCAGATTTATGAGTACACACCTGAGGTATATAATATGCTTGCTATAAAAGATAATTATAGGAAAATGTGTCATTAAAATAATGTGATTGAGGTCGCAAACTAAAAGCCAGAGTTATTTCTATGTTTTTTGCTGTTATGCTCAGACATAAGTGCTTTTATTTTTCACATTGTCTTTCTGAACACAAAAAAACTTTAGGACACAGTTTAAAGGATGCAGATGAAAACATCTATTCAGAGGAAAGAGCAAAACGAACTAGGATGCTTTATAGACATTCTTGATGCTTTTGTCTAGATAGGAATGTTCTTTACAAGAGAAATTGTTAATGTCATGACAGAGTTGAGGATACCTGACTTGATTTGAATTCCTGAATGTAGGCCACATATAACTGCACTGACAGATGCAGAGATTTTAAAGTATTGTCATCGTCTTTAGGCTTTTCCTGGAAAGTGCAGACTTTTAGAAACATAATCTGTGTGGATGAGTCTTAGATGTGTTTTTTAATAACTTTTCTTGAAGATGTTCCTTTTTGGGAGAAGTACCAAGACACGTAGCTAAGGACACATAGAACACAAAGTAGAAGTCCACACTTGTGTATCATTCTGGTAGGGCATACAAAGGATGTCTGTAATCTCCAACATAAATTGCAGGACCTTAGAAGTATATGTATATTTGGAAAGGAAACAACTAGTACTTGATTGAAAAGACACTCAAAGGCAGAGAAAGAGAAGATGAAGAGTCAGTGAATTTGAAGACAATAGAAAGTGAGGGAGTTGCTTCCAAAAACTAGCCTGTCAAGTCATGGAATTGGATTGGCTTATTGCTCTTTATCACATGAATGTGAACTTGATGCACTAAATGAGTTCACCTAGGTCCCACTGGAAATTCAAACCCAGGAGAGATTTCAGTCTCTGCTTCATTCATTTTTCCTAAGGATAAAGATATCCCCCTGTCTGCTGAATATTCTGTCTGAGTCATTCCTGAAGTAAAACTAATCACACAACAGTGAAAGTTGAAAAATAAAGTAACATTCTCTCTTACATTTTCTTACATTGTGTACACTGTCCTGATCATATTGCTGCCTGTCACTGATCCCATGCATCTAATCTATGCAAAATTTACAGCCACAGTCAGTTCTATGATTGCAGCAAGTCATTTCAGCAATATTAGTTTTGAATAGGGATATAATTTGTTTCCAGGAGTGAATTTATACAAATATGTATATATTTTCCAGGAGCCAAACTAAACTTGCCTCATAAACTCACAGTGGAACTGCTTATTCCAAGCTTTAGAAATTGTTTTGAAATCATGCAATTTAAACTAAAATTAGAAGTATTGAAACTTCACAAGAAAAGACAAATTTCCTGGAAGCTTTGACTAAATTTTATCTTTGTGCTAATTATAGATCACAATCATGTGAAACTGGATGATTTTTTTTTTTCTGTGGGTAGAGAAAATTTTCCCAAATTACACAGACAATTAGAAATCAGACTTTCAAATTTTCACTTTATTATTATTATTTTTTTTTTTCCTGATTAGTTCTCTGATTTTGATCAATTCAAATTAGAAACTTAAAGCAAAACTCAGGGCGTCCTTTTCACTTGTATATAACAAAAAATTCTTATTTATTTATTTATTTATTTATTAATTCATGTTTCAAAAGCCTGACTATGAAGCCATTAAAAGGAGCTTTCAAAATCACTTGGGCAGACTGAGACAAAGCCTCATTTTTTAAAGGCTTAGGCATTAGGTTTTTTGATAAAAATATATTATTTATATAATATATAATATTTATATATTATCTTAGCAGATCTCTTCTATTTTTCTATCACTAGTTTATTTTCTGGTTTGCTCTGTCACTCTCATTTATTTTAATGAAATAAATACAAAATTACAGAAACATGAAATTTATAAGCTTGTTGAGATGAAGGCAAAAAGCACCATTAGATAACATTGAAAAGTCACTAACAAGACTCTACCAGGGAATGCCATTTTATAAAAATGACAAATATCAGACAAAATATGTGCACTATTGGTAGACTTTTTGAAGTACCTTAATGGTTTTTGTTGTTGTTGTTGTTTGCTTTTTTGTTGTTGTTGTTGTTATTAATTACCAAGAATTTCCATTCATATATATGAACTTCATTATTAATTCTAGCTAAAATCTGCTGATTCATTCTCTCAAAGGGGATGATTGTACGAATCAAGGCACAAGTAACTGGGCTCAATAAAAGATCTGCAGTTAAACACCAGGTTAAGACGGGAAATCAAAGTAAGTAACTATGAAAGACCTTGTTATTACTATAATGGTTTTTGGTTTAGTCTACCTAGACTTCATCAAAGCCTTTGACAGTGTTGCCCACAATATTCTCCTGCAGAAGCTGTTGGCCTGTGGCTTGGACAGGTAAACTCTTGGCTGGGTAAGGAACTGGCTGGAGGGCTGGGCCCAGAGAGTAGTGGTGAATGGAGTTAAATCCAGCTGGAGACTGGTCACAAGTGGTGTTCCCCAGAGGGATCTGGACAGGCTGGATAACTGGACTGAAGCCCATGGGATAAGGATCAACAAAGTCAAGTGCTGGGTCTTGCACTTTGGCCACAACAACACCAGGCAACGCTCCAGGGTTGTGGCAGAGTGGCTGAAAAACTGTATAGAAGAAACGGACAGGGGGTATTGCTTGATGCTTGGTTAAACATAAACCAGCAGTGTGCCCAGGTGGTCAATGGCATCCTGGTTTGTATCAGAAATAGTGCTGCCAGCAGGAATAGGGAAGTAATTGTCCCCCTGTACTCAGCACTGGTGAGGCTGCATCTCGAGTACTGTGGGATTGTTCAGTCTGGAGAAGAGGAGGCTCAGGGGAGACCTTATTGCTCTCTACAACTACCTGAAGGGCAGTTGTAGTGAGCGGGGAGTTGGCCTCTACTCTCATGTAACTGGTCATAGGATGAGAGGGAATGGCTTCAAGCTGCACCAGGGGAGATTCAGACTGGATGTTAGGACTTATTACTTCTCTGAAAGAGTGGTCAGGCACTGGAGTGGGCTGCCCAGGGAGGTGATTGAGTCACTGACCCTGGAAGTGTTCAAGGGACATTTGGACATTGTGTTGAGAGACATGGTTTAGTGAGAACTATTGGTGATGGGTGGATGGTTGTGCTGGGTAACACTGTGGGTCTTTTCCAACCTTGTGGATTCTCTGATTCTATGATTCCATGATTCTACTCACTTTCAATGAGTGAAACTCTCCTCTGAAATCTTAGTGTTTTTCTTATGAACATTCCTATTCCAATGAAAGAAGTACTGTGAGAATATGAATTAGCTGTGTTAATAAAGTAGATTGCCCCTCAGTGATATTATTCAGTGTTCCAGAAGTATAGCTAGATATGAGAATTTCCATATCCTCTAGTCATTGTCCTCTTCCAGTGAAATAAAGTAGCCTTAGTGCTTTTCACTTCAGTCATGGAGAAAAAAAATCATTACATGGAAATGATGAGAAGAATATCCCATTGATATACTACCAACTATGAAGCTCTTTTTCCACAGGACTGATTCAGGAAATTAGAAAAACAGCCAAAATGCTCCTGGCTGCTGTTTCATTATTTTGCTTCATACATATTGATTATAAGCATGTTACCACTTTAATATGGGTGAGACACTTAAAATACAATCTTCTGCAGGTTATTTATTTATTTTTTCACATCTGATTTCTTAGCCCCTGAATACTGCCATCTATGAGGTTACAAATACTGACAAAATAGGGAAATTAGTTCATTAATTTTTAATTACAAAGAGAGAACATAAAATACCATAAGAATTTCTATTCTTCTTCTGATAATCTATTTCCAGAAATATGTTTTATGTTGCATTACATAAAAAGTGAACCTTAAGGCAACAGAAGAACATGTGTTTGTCAGAGGAAAATATTTCTCATATAGAATTTTACCGGAGTAGACATTCAAGAATAATTCTGATTGTGTTTTACATTCATTTTATAAAGCTCTCTTCCTGTGATTTGGTTCTACTAATTTGTTTACTTGCTTGTTTTCCTTCAGAAAAATTCAAGAAAATGTATACAAAATTCATTTGGCTTACCTAACAAGTCTATATTTTGTCATAAGGAATGCATAATTAACTATTTCATGTTAAAAATAGTTCTATAGTGGTTTTCCTTTATTTATTTGTTGCTCCATAATTTTTGTTTCATAATGTTCTTATCAGCAGATTTCACATTGACTCCCTTATGTACTAAATTCTAGGTTTTTTTTTCCCTACACCTTGAGAAAATGGAAGAAGAACAAGTATTACTTTTAGAGAAATTGTCTCATTGTGCCATATGAGAAAGTGTTATAGGAAGTGATTTTCATTTTGCTTTCGTTGTTTGTTTGTTTACTTGTTTTTGCTTAGGTTTGGCTTTTGAAAACTAGACATTGGAACTGAAAAGAAAAAATAATCATTTGAAGAATCTGTCTTCAAACAGATTTTTTCAAGGGTAAGGACAACTTCAACTACCTCAAGCAAGTGTATTATGCTTTTAAAATATTATATTTGTCATTTAAATGTCAACAAATATTCAGCTGTTACTCCAGAAGATCTGTGTTTCTTTCAGGTCTTATATCTGTTATAAGAATATATGTTCTGTCTACCACAAGTATCATCAATATCTGACACCAGAATCTACCCCAATATCTGAAACCAGAAACTACCCCAATGGCTGCTGTTTATTTTTTTCTGGAATTTCTTTACTAATAATATTTTACGGACTTCATGTTTTCATTTTTCCACTGAAATTTCTTACAGTCAGCGTGGCATTGCAGGAAGAAGTAGATATATGAGTAATAAGATCATCACTGTTTTATGGTGTGGGAACACTTCTATATTAAGTATAATTCACATGAAATTTCTGCTTGGAAAAACTATCATCTCACAAATGATATAATAAACTACACAGCTGTGAAAGGTAGATATAGATTGATTATTTATTGCTTTTCTTAATCTGAGTGTTATGGTTGGGTATCAGACTGAAAACAAAAGGGAAGCCCTTTTTTTGATGAGAAAACCTATTTTTGTAGGGACTTCTCAGACACAAAATATGCAAGAAAAAAAAGTAATGCCACGTGAATTCACAGAAGGTAGATGGAGTTCAGGATGTTATCCAAGATGGTTTTAATTCAAATTCTAGGTCTGGAAATTGCTAGATTACTGATTGCTGATAAGATAAAATAAATAAAAGATCTCAGGCTTTTTTGTTCCTATTATCTATTCCTACACTGCTGGAAAGTCCCAGACAGATGGCTTGCTACACCTATGATCTGACCCATTTTCTTGGTTGTGCAACCTGTCAACCAGGAAGGAAGCTAAGAAATAAATTACAGTGAGAATGATAGTGTTGGAAATGACACTGATCAGTTGGCTATATAAACAAATCTCCTCCACAAGCCATGTGTAGTCTACTACCTGATTGTGTGGGACAGGTGGAGAACACACATTATATATATAGGTCACTTTGAAAGTAATGCCTTGTCAACGGTTTACCGGGCTGGATCGGCCCGGTTCCATGACGATTGGTGTGGGGGACCCACAGACCCATGCCCCAGGAAAGGGGAAGGGGGAAAGGGAAAAGGAAAAAAGGGAGATGGGCCTAGAAACAAAACAGCGGCAACGATCTGAGGAGGAAAGCTAATTTACTAAATAAGATATCAGAAAGCAAATTAACACAATATAATACAATATAATTGGAATTGAAGCTAATAAATCAAATAAAATGAGCAAGAGAGAGTGTCCGATAAACCGAAGGCCTTACGCTAACGCTGAAGGCGATACGGCAGCGAGCACCCACTGCTGAGTCGATCCCGAAGGAAAGAGAGTGTCCCGTGACTGCAGAGGGTTTTTATCTTTTCCCTCTGAGCGGAAAATATGTAAAAATGCAAAGCATCGCAAAGTCTTCTGGGGAATATAGTTCTTCTCTTCTGAGACAGGTATACCCGGAAAATATCAATGATCTGTGGAGTTGGAGTATTAACTCTTTAACTCTTAATGCACTACATGTTGTTATGATGTGGAATACCAATACCAAAAATCATAAAACCATGACATGCCTCTTGTTTCTTCAAGGCTCTCTTTTTAGAAAGTATCAAAGTCTTTATAGAAAGGAAACATTTCTTGAAGGAAACTGACACTACAGGTTCAGGTCTTTCTAGCTGTACTATGGTGAGAAGTACGACTAGACTTATTTTTTTTTGTACCTTTTGATGAGTAAGCTTACTACTAGTATCCATTGATTTATAAAGATCTTAAATATCATTGCTTACAGTGTAAATATTGTCTAACACTTTTTATTCTTTAGAACTTTCAATTTCTTTTAGCTGTATTCATAAAACAATCTTGACATTCAAATATTTGGATTCTGATTGAGTTAAAGTTTAAATGTTAAACTCATTTCAATAAAAATGGAAAGATCACTAGTAATTTCAGAGAGAATGTTTATATCCTTCAGGTAAAATACACTAAGTGACTGTGAGTCAGGTGAGACAGGCTGAACAGGACATCTCATCTCCTCATATAAATAATACAGAAAGAACTCCTGACGTGATTATTCTTACACCAAGAGTCAAACAGACAGAGAAGAGAACTCCAGTCCAAAAATGTCACCTTCTTCATGCTAATTATGCAGTTTCCAAAGAACAATATTGAACTAGATGTCTGTTTTTAGATGTCTACATTCAGAAGAAATAAAGACCATTCAGTGTTAAACATCTCATATCCTTAAATGTAGGCAAAAGCAATCCTTAATGTCAGAGATCTCCTGGAATCAAATCTTAATCTCTATCCATATTCACCTCTTGAATTTAAAACTGAAGAGAGGACTGACTTTTTTTTCATTCTACCTCCTGTCTTTCCAGACCACAGGCAGCAGACTCATTGGATGACTGGTTATTAACCAACCTGAAGGAAAACTGTGATGAGGAAATGTGTAAATTTCTATGACACCTACAGTTTTTAAAAATCTGGAAGTACCACCTGTGTCAAGAAAGGCTGCAGATAGGTAAGCCAGAAGATATGAGAATTCAAGACAGAAGAAGCCCAAAAAGAAGGGATGGATGAGGAAAGTTACTGCAAAGTAAGCCTGAATGTTACTTTTCAACACACCTAATTCAGAAGAATCGATCAGAGGATTTGACTTGCCTGCTCTAAGAAAATGCGGGTAGCCTACTTCTCACAGAAAGAACAAAGTGCCTTGCATTTACCATGTGTGGAAACATAAATTTCTGCTATCCTAAGGCTCTGAGTTAACTTACACACTAAAATGCTCTTTCCCTCTTTTCCTCCTAACAAAGGAAAAAAACACAGTGATTTCTTTGGAATTAAATTTGATCAAGCTGGCTTAGAATAAACTGACACTATATTAGTTGACATTATACCTTTGAAAAAATAATTTAAATCATTTCCTCTCAGGTTTGTAATTGGATGTCTTCTGGGACAGATTTTCCTTCCAGAAAAGTGACAGGCATTAGGCAATCGATCAGCTGGAAACTGAGTCTAAGGAAAAATAAATAAATAAATATAAGAGATGAGATGCAACTGAGAAGGAAAAACAAACAGAAAAGATCCTTGCTGAGTGAGCTTCCCCACGCTGCAGCAATTACTGACCCTGCTTCTGATTGCATAGTTGCCTCAGGAAAAGGTGAATAACACATGGAGCCTGAGCTGGGTACTTGCTCTCACTTAAGTGAGGTGAAAAGGACTCATGCACTGGGCCCAGAGCAGAGATCTTACATCTCCTCTGAGAGCTTCTCACTATCACCAGTGTGTGTGCCCAGATGTTTGGGAGATGATTTTACTGTACACACTCAGATTTCTCTAATATTGCATCAAAAGCTAAAACCTCATCAGCAAAGAGATGATTTCTTCCATAATTGTGGTAATAAACACAAAATGTAAAACTTCAGTATTCTTTTAGGTAACTGCCATTGGTTTAAATCACCTGCTACTGTACTGGATAGACTGCAGAAACCTTATGAAGAGATAATTTTGTCATTATACAAATCTGATGAGTCTTTGGAAGCACTGTAGACTGTACATTAAAAAACAAAGCTCAAATTAACCTCTGATATCATGAATGTAAAATGAATGTTATGTATAATTTACAGAGCAAAATTCTACATATTTATTGGAAATATCTTTTTCAGATACATTTTCCTATACATTTTGTAAGTGATGTACAAAACTGTATGATATATGAATAGCTTCTTGCTGCCTTCTTTCTGCAAATGAATAGAAGCTATTGTGTTTTTACATACATTTCTATAAGTTCTATGAGAAGGAGACATTGTTTTGTTGATATTGAAATGGAAAAATAAGCTGTCTAATCTCATCTGGTTTAAGGAAGTGACTTTTCTTCTAAATTGCATGTATGTACAATGTGTCTAATTCAGAAAAAGAGAAGTCTTAATAATATAATGCATATTCCACTTGGATTCAATGTGACTAGCTGCTAGAGGAGTAGCAACGATTGAGAGTCTAACAGAATAGAGAAGATAATACTCTTTAATGCCTTTCTTGTGGACTCCACAAATCCTCTGGATATCTTCTTGTGAGAAGTGAACAGGATGCCCCAGGCTCTAGGAGAAATTGCTGTATGAATGGAATGTTGGTCTGTGCCTGATTTCAAAAGTGCAGGAAGTCTGTGCTTCATTTCCCTACTTGCCAAGAATTTCCTGTGTATATAATCTTAGAGAGGTTGAAAGGATTTGTTCACTCTTAATAAATATCAAATTTCAGTTCTATTCAAAATGTTTTAATGATATAAATTAATGTGAATAAAATATCTCTCCTGACAAAGACAGATACATTTTAGTTTTGATGCTTTGATATTTTAGTGAGAGTACAGTTGAAGTGATATAGAATTGTAGTGTCTTCTCTTGCCTGCATTTCAAAAGCATTATCATAAAAGATGTATATTTGTCATCCTTATCCACAGTTTGGATACAGCCACAATCAAAGAATTATACAGAAGTGCTGAGGTTGGACAGGATCTCTGAAGGTCATCAGTGCCCTGCTCAAGCACGGCCAGTACAATCAAATAATAGCTAATTCATATTGGCAAGGTTTTAATAAAATAATTTGTTAAGAAATATTTTCTGAAATATTAAAGCTCTAAAGATGCAGAACTACAAAGAGAAACAAAGCTTGTCTTTTTCTTTTTTTTTTTTCTTGAGTAAGACTGTTACACTTTGATAAAAAGAAATTGCCTTCGAATTATGTATTGTATGTTACCCATACTGCTCGCCATAATTATGATCACAACTAAACCTCAAAAAATTACTACTGTCAACTTTAGGATGTATGAAACAGAAAAGAGAGTTTTCACTGTGATTATTTTTCTTACTATTAAAGATTGGTTAATCATACCTAGCTGCATCTGATCAATCTGGAAATCTTGTGTTTTGAATCTTTTCACTGAGCTGATTCTGTTAACACCTTTTTCCCTGCTGAAATTGTAGTCATATCTGTGGGAAGACCAGTCTTAAATATCTTTCTTCTTTTACTGCTTTTGTCCAGCCATCATGAACAAATTAAATCCTTTCTGAAGTATTTCATAAGGAAACCGGGAAATTCCCTATGACCAAATAGATTGTGTAATGTTATCATTAATAAGACAATGGTCTTTTTAGGAATAGGAAGTAGAGTATGAAATAATTTTACCCTCTCAAATTACGCCCTGGACTCACAAATATCAAATATACTAAAACGAGGTACTGTTTAGATTTTATAGGGTGAAAATATTTTCACTAGTTTTTCAAATCCATAGGCTTTGAGTTTGATCCACAGAACTTCAGTGCTTTATTTGATACCACATTATAAAGCTTGATTAAAATGTGTGGATAATGTTCTAGTCAAACTTTTTGTGAATTTATGTATTATTTTTCACTCTCTTGTGGCTTGATCCAACTGCAACATTGAAGGGAATACCTGAAATACTGAGAACTTATGCTTAGATGAAAGAGCACAGGGTTAGTTAAGTACTTAAAATAATGATTGTATATTGCAGTGTTACTGGATTTGTTTCTAACAGATAAATATAACATAAATTTTCATGCTACCCTTATTTCTGACTGTAGAAAGCAAGGAGTATTTCAGTTTTCTTGTTTGGTCTGCAATAGATTCCAAACTGGTTAATGGATGAAAGACTCAGACCCTCTGTTGTAACACCTCCAAAAACTACTAATACTTCTTTTACTGCTAAACTTTGAAAATGTTGAGCTTGTAACATTTGATGTTACATTTGATACAACTTTTGTAATTATAAAAGTTTTTTCAAAGGTGCCAGATTTTGGTTACTCCTTCCTGAACTTGTAATTCAACCACAGTTTTGTATCTGGGTTAGTAAGAAAAATGCAGATTAAATCCATGAGAAATCATGAGAAATATTTTCTAAAAAAATATTATTTTTAAAAATATATCATAATAATATAGTCTTTGCAAGATATTGAAGAGCGGTATAGATTTCCAAGTGGATTCTCTTGTTATCTGAAAGCTTACTTAAATAAACTATTATAATAAATACTACATCACTTCTATTTCTAAATATAAAAGAAATCAATTGTCAGTTTTTCACATCTTCCTAATGAACAAAATCAATGACTTTTAAAGATAGTTTCCATTAGCTGATTGCAAAGCTTAATTTTGAAATTCCTGTGTTATAAATATCTATGTATTACTCACACATGAGAATGTGTGAAAAAGTGAGCTTATAAAGCATGTTAGAGCAGAAGACAGAGAAAGCAAGTAGAGGCAGAATAGTGTCAGATGCACTTGAAAAGAGCCTGTATACCCATGGCTCGTTAATGAGCCTTCATATTAATATGAATAGCTTTTCAAAGTACTCTGTTGTCATCAAATTTAAAAGTAAGTCAAAACTAGATTTTTACCTCTGTCCATGAACAACATCTTCAATTTGATATTAAATCATAATAATAATTTAAAATATTAAATAAAACGGGGAAAAAAACTATTGTATTTGTGAAACTTATTGCAGTATAAGATAGGTATTGCCTGATATCTTGTATTACAAAAGTATTCCAGTCTTCAACTGCATTCAGAACCTTGAAGTCTTATGTCACTTTGTATCTGTGTTTCACAGCTGGACTCAACAATTTCACCTGAAGTGATAATTAAATCGGGAATTTTTCCTTCTCACAAAACTTGTTGCTGAAATCTCCAGTGGTGGACTTTTGCCTGAAGACCTGTATGAAATCTTGCACTGATTTCATGTAAAAGTAGACTGTCTTTTTGCATTTGATTCTTTGCTCTTTTCTCCTTTAATTCACTTCAAACTGACAATTGTATCTACTTATAACTATGCCAACAGTCACAAGCTTGCTCTCTTGGTATCCTTTTCTCTGTTTATGTCAAATATTATGCTAGCTTTTGTAACAAGGCAGAGATTAATAAAGACCATTTTCAGTAGAGTTCATTTATTGGTGAGTTTTTCCATTTATTGTTGAAATAAGCATACCTGATAGCTTTGAAATTTGGGGCATTACTAGTTGTTATTTGACATATATATATATTTGTTATTAAGATTATTTAATACAGAAGAAACTATCTGCAGTCCTGAAGACTGAAGTAATGCAAAAAAATATACAGCATGTTCCCAGTCTGATGCCTTCTGTAGGAGAGACACTAGTTTCTCCTCCAGTTGCCTCATGGTATTGGGTCCATCAACAGAAGAAGATGACGAAAGAGAGATGAGTGACAAAACATATACTTCTAAAGACAGCTCTTTAGTTCCAGGATAGCTGGAACTAACATTTACCTGCCAGATAAATGACAGTGTTATTTTTCCTTACTACATATCATTGACTTCTAATTCTTCAAAGTATATTTATGTTTCATTTTCAGATTGTATATATTTCTCATAAGAAGATATTGTTTAATACAAAACATTATGGAAGAAATTTCCTTACTTTAAGCCCATCAATTTGTCAGTTAATTCAAAATTTGAATCTTAGATTTAAACTAGGACTATTACATATTCTGTGTAGTATAGTCATTATACTTTATTCTACCTCATGCAATGAGTCCAATAACTTTGACTGATACATCAGTTGCTCTGCTGAAGACTATGTAAATGCTTCATATCCAAGTACAACTTCAGAGCCAAGCATAATACTTTTAAATTTTCAATAAACATCTTTGGCATGTAATTCCTGTAACTGACAGTAGCTCAAATAAGCTCTTGAAGGTGAAGTAAGGGAAAGAGTATGAAAAACTTACACAAGGATAAACAGTAGTAAGAATGAAAAGAAAATCCATTATTCTTTCTTCTTCAGCGGTCTTCAGCTCTAATCACTGTTGTGAGTCCTTTTTAGTTTGGTTAATGATTACTGGCGTCAGACCTATCTCTAAAGGTCCCAACTTTCAATTTCATATCAATATGCTTATTTTGTTTACTAAAATATGAATTAGAAATGATTACAGCTTTACTGTAGATAATACTAAGATTCATCTTAAGAGCAAGTATCAGAACTAACTTGCCGTAATTTTTATTAAACTTGCTTTATGTATGTACATTTTGTAATTTTACATGCTAAAACAACTCAATTGCTTTTGAGTGCAAAGAATGGCTCTAGGAATTATCAGTGCTTTAGTGTAATTTGGGTAGTAGCAATTATAAGGGGAATTAATTCAAAGAAATACCTTGAAGATATGTTTATTATATTTTATAATCCATTCTAATCCATTTTTAATCAAAAATATCTCATCTATCATACTACAGAAAGTAAAAGATAATTTAATAGCCTTTTTGTTACTCATAAGAAAGCTGCAGTAAAAATGAGAAACAATTTCCCCCTTGCTGATATCTTTCTTTGAGCACATCCAAACCAATACAATTAATGAAGAGTCACAGTTGTTAGAATAAAAATTGTAGCAATAAAAGGAAAAATCTCATTTAGTCATTCTGGTTTATTTACTGGAGAAGATATTTGGATATTACTAAAAGTAGTTATAAATTGTCTATATTTACTTTTGTTATTTTGAAAGCAGGATCCAAACTATACTTCCCTCTTTTAATGCAGCAGAACTAAAGTAGAGAATTAAAACATATATATCTGTTATGGGTAATACATGGCTCTTGTTTACTGTAAAGTCGACGAACAAGTGAAAGACTTTAACTGCTTTGAACAAACTCTAACTTAGTTCAGAAGGGAAACAGTGTTTTAGGAAAGACATTGAGTCCCTGGAGCGTGTTCAGAGAAGGGCAACAAAACTGGTGAGGGATCTGGAGCACAAGTCTTATGAGGAGTGGCTGAGGGAGCTGGGATTGTTCAGTCTGAAAAAAAGGAGGCTCAGAGGAGACCTTATTGCACTCTACCACTTCCTGAAGGGGAGCTGAGGTGAGGAGGGGATCAGCCTCTTCTCCCAGATATCTAATGACAGGATGAGAGGGAATGGCCACAAGTTGCACTGGGGAAGATTTAGATTAGATTTGAGGAAATTTTTTTTCTCTGAAAGAGTGGTCAGGCACTGGAATGGCCTGCCTAGGGAGGTGGTTGAGGCACCATCCCTTGCGCTGTTCAAGAAGCGTTTAGATGAGGTGCTGAGGGATTTGATTTAGTAGCTTGGTGGGTAGGGATGGTGGTGGGAGGATGGTTGGACTAGATGATCTTGTAGGTCCTTTCCAACCTAATGTATCTATGAATCTACGAATCTAGGAGTTGCTCTAGTCATGGCTGAGCTGGGAGAATATCAGCATGATGTTGCCTCCAGTAGATGATATTGCCTTCAGGAAATGGGAAGGGTTGTACCTCTCATGGCCAGCTGATCCTGTCAATCCTATTGCCACAGTTAGTTAAGGATGACTCTGTATTCAACCTTCTGTGTCTGAAAATTCAGATCCGACCTTTGGAACACTAAGCCCCTTTCAATAAGAAGTAAAAAAATGAATTAACTTACTGGTGCTTTCTCTCTTCCTTTGTGTATTGCTAGCCTGGAACACTATGTCAAATGTATTATCAGTGCTGGGGGGCCACTACTTTTTAGGTAAATGAGCAGGGGATGCCTCATGCCTATGCTGGCCACTCAGGCTGTGAGCCCAGGAGCAGAAGAGAGATACCCTGTGGCAGCTCATTCTGCAGAAGAGCAACGTTTCCTGATCAGGAATACAAAAGATCACTCCTCCTGGGGATGAGGTTTCCAGCTGATTCCTGTTGTTCACATTATTATATTTCTTGTCTCGTTACTGCTGTTCAAGAAGGGATACGTTGCACTTCCAGGTTTCCACTGATGCATGTAAAAGTCGGGAAAACATTTCTGTGATTAGTAGCAGGTAATATAGCGTCAAACGCTGATGAAGGGAACTGATTACTCAGTGTAAGTCTGCTGGTACTCCTAAATATTTTTTAATGTAACTATTTATGCATAGCTATGAACACAACCTACTCTAGTTTTTTATCATTTCCTAGATCAATGTTTGCAAACTCAGACTGTGATTAGCTATCAAACTCTTCCTCGTGCAATTCATTCTCCTCTTAGACGAGTGGCTTTAAAATAACATTTTTTGAAAGAAAAAAAAGCATGTAGTATTTTCTTGTTACTGCAGTACGTAGTTTTGATATTACATAAATGCCTGCAGAAGGAAAGACACTGTAATTATCTCTCAGAGTTATAACCACAAAACAGTGTATTTTAGAAATGAAAGTGTGTATCCAAAGCCCACCCATTTCCGAGGGATCTCTATGGGATTTCACTCTTTCTCTCACTCTTGAAATTATGAGATGTATGTACATGGGAAGAAGTTATTTCCTAGAGGAAAAACACTGTTGCCTTTAAAACCAATTAGAATTTTCCTATGGAGATGACTGAAGAAATGAAGCCATCTGCCTACATAGAGCTGTTAAACCAAGGCACAGAGTCTCACTGTGAATTGCTGGTAGGCATCAGTAGGGCTCCTCAAGCAGCACACAGCAGACTTTTGCTTATGTTGACATCCATATTCTCCCTTCGCTCTGCTTTTTGGACATAACCTGAAGGTGGTTTCCTCCTGTGGGGCATCTGATACGCCTTCCTATTGCCCCTGCAGGCTGCATTAAGGTTCTTTATGCTCCCTTAACAGAATTCTGCTTGTAAGTAATGTGATGGCGGTTATTCACTGTCACTTTTTTGTTTTAGAGAAAAGTCAGAACTTGCATCTATCTTAAAGGCGTGCATTTACACTGGGTGAAGCAAGAAACACAGCATGGGAACCTGCCAAGAATAACCTTTATATTTTGTCTATTTGCTTGGTTGGGAGCAAATCGTATGCTCCTTTTGTATGAAAACTTATTTTCCACCTCCAATGCAGGATGCAATTCTAAACTTTGCTCTTTTGTTGAGAATGTAATGAGTGTGAAATGTTAGTTTTCTCTGGGGAAAAAACAGAGATGTTCAGTATGAGAATACCATGAAAAAATGGCAGGTTCTTACTATTAATGTGTGCTTCTCTGTCCAAGCGATAAATTATATACGTACTGCATAAAAAGAATGGAAACTACTAATTATCACATCTATATGCAAATAATCTCAGTTCAGCTCAAATAACTAAAAAGTTAAACTTTGCAATTAACAACACTACTATGACAGTGAGGTCACAAATAGATTATTATTGTTAATGAATACATTTGAATGTGAACTTTTCCTCGCGGGCTACATGAGTTTTAACTTTTCGCCATCTGTTTTGATTACAGAAACCTCTGAAAATGGAATTACAAATGCTAAAACATGTTATCTTCTACATTACACCTACTTGAATGTAACAAAAAAAAGACTAAAAATAAAAATGAGCACAGAAATTTCAACACAAAGATTTATTTTTATCATTTTTTAATTATACTTTGTTTTGAAAGTCGAGTTTGTGTGAAGCATGCTTGAATCTTGATTCTAGTAATGAAGAATCCTTGGGATTTTCATAAAAATTTTAACATTTTTCATGCTATTCCCCATAAAACAGTAATTTAATCAAAATGTGACTGATAAATCAAATCTAGCTGATCAATGAGATTTGATAGCTCTATGTTTTCATTTCAAATATGTAACAGGAAAAGTATTCAGAAACAAACATTATGATAGAAAATATTGGATGGATATGAAAAACTGTTTAATCTTGCATCAGTATCTTGGAGAATTTTAACAATAGTTACAGGAGTTACACAATTTAAAATGAGGATTTTCAGATTCCTAGAAAATTCACACTTAAACAGTTTAGTAAGAATTCCTGTTCTGTCAGCTTTTCATTGAGCCTTTAAGAAAAGAATGGACAAACTATCAAAAGCCTTTATTAATAAAAATTTAAAAGAAAGCAATATAATTTTTGCTAACTGGTATGAATTTATGGAAAGCAGATGTCAGAATAGCCTTATACCTTCCTACACATTTTACTGCTGAAGAAAATAAAAGGAAGCTTTTGAAATAAAGGGGACCCCTAGAGTGGATCCCACAGCAGCAGTGAATGTTACTAATAGACTGAGAAAATGTTACAAAAGCCATGAGAACGCTGGCCAGACTTGATACATGTTTTATTCATCCACTATGCTGAGCAAATATTAAAGTGCATTTTGATAACCTCTTTTAAGAATTAGGCATTTGATAGTGGAGAATAGATGCTAAAATAAAATGGTAATAATAATAATAACAAACAACAATAATAATAATAGTAATAACAATTATAGCAATAATAATACATTAAAAGAAAATCTCATGTTTATGAATTCATTTTTTTTCATGAATTCAAGTATTGCAACCTAAACCTATTATTTTGAGAGACCTATAGCTCCCCCGATTTTTGGACATACTAGCCAGCTGGGAGACATAAGAACTTGTTTAGGAATTAATTTCATGGATGGAATATCATTAAGACACAACAATCCGGAGGCAGGTAGAAGAATGCAAATATGTTACACCTTTAAGTATCTACCTGTCAGACACTGAGTATACATTTAATGCCTGTCATCTAACTCGGGGGAACTACCTTAATTACACCACTGACAGTTTCGGAAGTGGAAGCTTCTGAATTTATGTTCTCTGTATTGCATAAAATGCAGGTTCCTGCAGCAGGAGAAATGAAGTTCTTCCATTTTGGGTGATAATTTGCATCAAGTGAAAAAGAAAAGAAAGTGGATGTGTAATCATAGCAATTTATCCAAGCAACATGGAAGAGCAAAGTGCCTAGCTCACAACTGGAATCGCCACTGAGTAGATATTTAAAAGCACAAATAGCACTGAGCTCTTAAACCCCTTGGCTAGCAGAAGGACTTTGAGTAATGGTGCATGACTTGACCCTTTGGAGTTTTGCACTCCAAGTAACACCTCTTCAAATCTCAAATTTATCTAGTAGGTCACAGAAACATCTGTATTTCTGGCTTCAATTGTTCTGTTCTCTGTCTCCTATTTGGCTCTTTAGGGCACTAAATATCACCCTGGAGAGCTGAGTAGTACTAAAATGTATATTATATAAGAACGCTGCTCCAAAATTAATGTCTCTTATTTTATTATGTTAGCTCACAATGTCAGAGGAGGATGTCGATGGTATGGTATGGCAGCAGAGGTTGAACCATCTTCCCTTACACTTTATTACTGCGTGACAGATGACAGCAGAAGGGCAGACTGACAAAATAATACTTGACATGCCAGGGCTTATAGAATCATAAAGTGGTTGGTGTTGGAAGGGTCGTTTATGAAACAAAGGTGTGGAACCGAATTCCTCCATGCAGAAAACTTTTCACCCATTGATATTTATCAAAACTTGCTAAACATTTTTGAAGACCAAACAGTGAATGTGAACGCAATAAGGTGGTGGGTGGTGCACTTCAGCAGTGGCGACAGCTATATGCAAGACAAGTCATGTTCCATATGGCCATGCACAGCTGTCATACCATGAAATGAAAAGTGTCTCAATCAGCTCAGATTATCAGCATAATTGAAAGATTACAAGGAGGGAACTGCATACAGAGCAGAATATCAGATTCAGTACTTTGAAAAGGATGGTGGCAACATTGGAATATTACAAAGTTTGTGCCAGATGGGTCTCGTGAATGCTTACACAGGAACAGAAAGAGCACCATATGCAAGTTTATCAGGACCTATTGAACCAAGACGAGGCTGAAGGTGACAGTTTTCTGGAACACTGCATTACTGATGTTGAGAAGTGGTGTCACCACTATAAAACAGAATCAATGGTAGTTCTTGGAGCTGACTAAGCTGAATGTTCGAAATTCCAGAGTCAGGCCAGAGAAGAATGCAATAGCTCTGCTGCAACATGATAACACCAGGCCCCATATCAGTTTGAATACCAAGGAGCACTTTGCCATTCTTGGCTGGACTGTTCTACCATACCCACCATACAGTCCAGATTTGGTTCCTTCTCACAGCTGTTTGGGCTAATGTAAGATAAACTGTATGGGCAAAATGTTGTTATTTCGTTCTGCATCTATTGTAATTTCCATGGAAATAAATAGAAGACACTACTTTTGGAGCTACCTACGTATATACATTTTAACTTCATTCACCTGAATTAGAGCCTGTGTAATTTGTGCTGCAAGGATATAAGAAAAAACATCTAAAGCTGGAATTTCAAATGCCTTTATGTATGAAAAAAAGCAAGGGAAGTCTGCAATCCTTCTGAGAATAGTAAGTAGTGGTCAAAATGCAGTCCTAAGCTTATGTTTCTAGACAGCATCTTCAATCTTATTAGGCAAATAAATGTCTTATATCTTTGATGTACAGTTGTAAGGCCCACTTGTGCTAATAAGAATTATGTGTGCAATTCAGCAGAATAAGACCTACAATTTAATTTAATGGTTATTTGGGAGGGACTTCAAAGATAACAGCTATTATCTGTGATTAATAGTCTGTGAAAAGGTTTAATATGTGAACAGCAATAAATATTTTTAACGAATTGAATTTTGTAATGTATGGTAAGAATCCTGGCATGCAGAAGTTCAAAATATAGATGTTCAATCAAACTATAGTAACCCAAAAAGATAAAAAAAAAATCATTAACACATTTCAGGCTTAAATTTTTGAAGGTTCTAAGGCTTGCTCCTCTTGTAATGTTTCAATTCTTATTATTTGCTATAAACTTTTGGTTTTCATTGAAACTGAAAAAAAAGTACAAATGTCACAGCATTCTTTGTACATATTTCTCTGTCTTCCTTTAAATGAATGCTGATCATCAATAAAACCTCACGCATGGATGTGGGTTAAAATTGAAGTAAAGCCATAAAATTGGAAAACATATTATGTTTGTAATTTGTCTTTCCTAAAATCTCCTAGGTGTTAGTAGGGTAATCCTGGAGGGAGATTAATCTTATCCCACAGTAAAAGACTACAACAGAAAAAATTAATCAGTCATTAAGTATTTCCATTCTATATTGTTGCATGTGCAGAGTAGTAGTGAAATAGCTCAGACACACGTCTAAGCTGGGCAAAAAGACTACCTTTGCTGATGTAAAAGTTAGTCTGTCCCCAACAGTGGTGGCTGTAACAGCCATCTTAATATATTCCCATGCTTTTTTCAAATGGAAAAGGTTTTGTTAATGTAAATCTGCAAGTTAAGCCAAATTTTTTAAAGAAGTCTACCACAGACAAATGGATCAGAAAGACATCTTCATATTTTAAATCACCTTATTACATATCTGGACTTGGGTTAAGTCAAATATAATTTTTCTGATACCTATCTCTGTGTCAGTTTTCTGTATCTGTGGCCATCTTGAATAATCTCCATTCAATCAAAGGTCTCTTTCGCTGTAGAAGCTGGAGTTGGCTGCAACAGTCCAGCTAAGACCTTATGACAGTAGTGCAGAGAACAACAGAGTAAATCTACTTCAGATGTTGTAGGCACATTTTTTTTCTGGATTAAATTTGTTGTCTGTGGATTTTGTTTGTTTGCCTGTTTTATCAGCATAAAATAACTCATTCTTCTTTCTGCAGGTAATTATTATTATTTTCCAGGTCTCTTTCAGCCGCAGACCTAGCTTGCTTATTTCTCTCTCTACATAAGAACTCATTATGGGAAAATAACATGTAATGTTTTTTTTTTCATTGTTTTTTTTTTTTTTTCCCCAGGTGCTTATCTAAGAATTTCCAATATTTCTTTGAATTTCATGCTAATGAGTGCAATTTTGCTTTGTCTATTCTCCATAATTAATGAACACACCTTCTATTTGCTTCCCTGGGTTATCCATACAAACATTTCATAGCTTTCTATCTACCCTGCAGAGAACTCTTAATCAGCAGAAGCTAGTCAGTTTTCCATGTATCTGTGGCATTCTTGCCTAGCCCGTGCTTTTCTAATCTCTTTCAAAAGTACATGAGCCACTGTTTCTGAAAACCTTACTGAAATTGTGATATATCTGCTGTTTCCCCTCCAACCATAAGGCCTTTGCTTCTTGTAAGAGGAAATGAAACTGGTTTGGCATGATTCATTCTTGACTCACAAAAGTTGGGAATTATTAATTTCTCTGCTTTACTCAATATGTTCACAGATTGCTTGTTTATTTGCTCCAATGTGTTTTGCAGGAATGCAAGTTAGAATATCTGCAGTTTATGGACATTTGCTCTAAGGCACAACTTTTGGCTTCTACTATTTTTTCATATCCATCTGTCACAGCTTCTCAGAATGAACTGCTAAAAACACTGAGCTTTATTAACGAGTTGTTCCATTACTGTGGAAGAAAATCAGCTGAAAGCAGTCTGAAAACATGATTACGTGAAGTATCACTTTGTTCTTTGCGACACAACTCTGAAGTCTTGATCCTTCATGCCTGATATTAATTATGATTGTATCTGGTAGAAACTGAGCTTTTTACAGACAGTGCAAAAAGTCAGTAAGTATTTAGAAACTTTCAGCATCATACATTAATCACTTTCCGTTTCTGCAGGGGCAAACCAACAATCTGTCTTGCTTACAATCTACCTCTGGGATAGAACTGGTTTCTTGTTTCTTCTTTATTCTATTTGTTTTTTTTTTGTTTTGTTTTGTTTTTTGTTTGTTTGTTTGTTTTTGTGACCTTGTTTTTCTAATATAGACTTCGTTCTGTTGAATTTTTATACCCATCTGTATTACTATGACTTGGTGTTCACTTTCTACATACTTCACTCTTGTCTTAAAAAGTTCACCAAGATGTTTCATCATCTGTATTTCCTTAATCATGAGTCCTCAATATTGTTTTTAATTATTTGTATGTGCACTGTGTACTGTGTCCAGTTCTGGGCTACTCCATACAAAAAAAATGATGGGAAAGGGTGTGGAACACCTCCCTTATGAGGAAAGGCTGAGACACCTGGGTCTGTTCAGCCTTGAAACAAAGAAGACTAAGTGGGGATCCGATCCATGTCTATAAATATCTAAGGAGCAGGAGGCAAAGGGATGAGGCCAGACTCTTCTCAGCAGTGTGTGGTGATAGGATGAGGGGTAATGGTCGCAAACTGAAGCATAGGAAGTTCTGCACAAATGTGTGTGGGAACTCCTTCACAGTAAAAGTGACAGAGCACTGGCACAGGCTGCCCAAGGGGGTTGTGGAGTCTCCTTTTCTGGAGATATTCAAGATCCACTTGGAAGCCTAATTGTGCAACCTGGTCTAGGGAACCTGCTATGGCAGGGGGGGTTTGGACTCGATGATCTCTAGGTGTCCCATCCAACCCCTACCATTCTGTGATTCTGTTTAACACCTTTTACTCATAGGAGCTGCTTGAAATGATTTTTCCTTCCAATTCTCTGATTTCACTGAAGTCTGACTTTATGAAAGCCATTTTTATTCTGCTCTTAGTTGTGCTTTCTGTAGGAAGGATTATGAAACTATAATGGCATGTTCATTCACACTCAAGTTGTCTTCAATTAAATGATCTCAGAATTCTTTCCTTTCAGTTGAAATGATATATGTAATTCCTCCTGTAGAAATATCCAACAATATTGCTGCGAGTTGGAAAAAAACTTGTGTGGTAGTCAGTATCTTGTTATGTTCATTTTTCATGTTAAACAAAATGAAATGTTATTAAATATTTCTGCTGATGGTCACTCATTTGCACATTTTGAAAGGTCAGTTAGCCATCATCTATGCTATCCTATAATTGCAGCAAATATTTCTACTTGAGATTGTTCACTGGATAATTTTACATTTTGAAAAATGTTGCCACTTATTCTCTTCTATTTATTTGCATTTTATTGCTAGTTTCCAGTCTCAGCTTAGGCTGAAGTGTGAATATTTTGAGGCAATCAGCTTCCATGTAAAGATAATAAAAATTTAAAGCACCGTAATTCTTATATGCTTTCATAATAAACTTAATTCTGCTTATTTCCTTTGCTTTTCCTGCTATAGGTTTGTTTCAAATTTCTCTTTCAGCACAGTGAATGTATGTGTGAATGCATATGTGCGCATTAACTTTCCTGGATGTTGAGCTAAGAGAGCAATTTTGCAACCTAAGGAGGCTAAACCATTACAAATGTTATTGAAGAGTGTTTTTCTGATTTCTATAAATACAGGTGGAAACAAAGCTGCATACCATCTATGGATTTAAAAACGTTTGGGTCCAACAGTTCTGAGAAATGCAAGATATTTATCTGTTTTGGAAATAAAGCACTGAGGAACTATAATTTCAGTCTGCATTAAAAGCAAAGGATAAGGTTAATACTGTGTGTCCTTAAAATCCTGATTTTACAAGGATTTTAAATACCTGCTCTATTTCAAAATACATGCACAACTGCTTAATTGGATCAAGTCCTAATTTTCTCAAAAATATAAATGGATTTTATTAAAAGTCAACAAGCTTGTGCTTTGTGGCTTACTTTCAAGTTATTTCATTTGAAGCTCAGGGATCCAATTAATTCCAATGAAGCTGTTTTACAGATACTAAATTTACATACTAAACACTAAATTGGGGCCAAATTGAGGATTACTAATGGTCTAAAGGCTTCCAATTCTAGAGCTGTCTACAGTGCAAAACTATGTGTTCAGAATGCTTTCTTTTTATTACGCAAATTTATAAACTACAGAGACATAATTTTTTCACCTAGTATTCACTTCATAAATATAAGCATTTTTCTTGAATCACTTCACCAGAAAAAATGTTAGCATACAGTCATGGCATCATATTCTGATAGAGATAATAAGTTAGCATAAACAAACTATAATGTTTATCCACTGGAAATAGTAAATACTGAAATCCCTAGAATTAATTTGCAGAACACTAGTTCTGTCTTGTTAAGATGAAGGTTGGTTCTGATTTGTAGGATCACTGTGAAGTTCCTTATTACACTGTCACTCAGAAACTGTAAGAGTGGAAAACCTATTACTGTGTTAATTAGGTCTGTGGTAGTTTTCAGGCTGGTGATGACAGCTGCCTGCATGTGGTCCAGCATATACATAGAATCAGAATGGCAATACTACCTGCGTTGGTGTCAAAAATTCTGAACAGTTATGACAAAATAGGGAAGGATTCTTCTTTGCCCCTTAGAGGGCAACATCACAATCCAGGAAAAATCTTCAAAGGTTAGATTTTTCTTTTTTATTTTTGTAAAATATATGTAACAACAAAATGTGATGCAGCTCCATTTCATTTTATTCTTTTTTAGTTCTTTCTCATACAGGGATGAGTGCATGACATAAACACCCATTTATGTTCATCTAAGTAAAAATTATATTGAGAAAAATTTAGGGAAATGAATACCAAATTAAATTGTTTGTAAACATTAAGTTTCTTGCATGACCTTAGCCACAGAGATTCAGAAAACAATTCCTTTCTAAAACATATTTGAGTTTCTGCAGTATATCAGATTGGATTTAGGTCTACCCACCACTTCTAAATCTTGACATCTTGCAGTCAAAAAAAGTTTTCAAAAATGGTGGAAACAGAGTTTCCTAATGTGCTCATGTATCGTGAAGACTAATCAAAGTTTGGCCCCTGAGCTGCATTGTACACATTTGTTAGGTTGGGAATCAAACTAAATTATGATATTTAAATCATAGGTGATCTAGACATTTTATTCCCTTCCTCATATCCTCACTACCAAAGCATTCACTCGTCCATGTAACCAGCATGCTAAGTCACATCTGAAAAATAGATTGTTTACTAAGTCACGTGAGCTAATTTCAAATGATCTCTCAAAACAATAATACAGTGAGTCAGGTCAGGAATATCAAAAGTGGTGCTATCACTTCCTAAACCCTAATCATTTTTTCTTTTTCTTCTGTTTTAACAAAAATAAAAACATTTTTTTTTTACCTCTTCTTGTTCCATCCAGCATTGCATTGCTGATGTTCTCAAGCATGGAAAGAAGATACATTATACAGTTTAAACCATTAAGTAAGCAAGTATTTGTAGGCTTAAAATAATACCTATTGAAGGAAAATGTGCCTAATGTGTTTCTATGCATATTGATTTTACTGCTCTTTATAACATAAAGCTGTACAAGCAAGTTAAAATGTTGAATTCAAAGGACAATTTCCCTTGGATTTGGTAGTAGACTTTGTGCCAAGGTCTCACGCTCTGTCCTTCTGAAAAAAGTGACTTAATATGCTTTTCCCCACCTCTGACTTCAAAGATTCCCTGACTTTATTTCTCACACTGCCAATCTCACTTTCCTCTACATAGCTCATTTCATCATATTTTCTTTCAGAACTTTAGAATTCATTAGTTATTATTGGAAATTATGAAGAACTTTTTGACATTTAAAAAATCATGGACTGCTCAGCAGAAATAAGAAAAGTCTGCTGCAGAGAAGACAGGCCCCAATTAGTGTGCAGTGAAAACTTCTCCCATACATATAAATTGCTTCATCTCCCAAAGTCATGAAGAACAGGCAGATGAAAGAATAATACTATAAAATGCTACTGAATAAAACAGTGAGCAGCAACTACAACTGCAAGAATTTTTTTGCTCCTCACTATTCAGGCCAATCTCATGGACTTGCTTTGGTTCAAAGGACAGAATCATTTTATCAGGCAGTCTGATTAAAACACTGTTAACTATATTTGTCTGGGATTACTTAAGGAGATGTTTGACTCAGCTACTAAATTCCAAACTATGGCAGTTGGAGTATGTGAGAGAAAATATTGTTAATTCATGATTACTAGCTCAGTGTTTATGGTCCATCCATCTAATCTAGAAGAATTTAGTGGATTAATTTTTTCTTCTCTGAATTAAGGAATTTATATTCCGGAAAGATGCACATTATCTTGCTCCTATCACCAGCTCCTTTGAAGGTCTATATTGATCAAAGATTTAAAATAAATGTGTGTGTAAACCATGTCAAAGCAAGGAAGGTAGAAACATATCTTCCTTTTGTGACAAGAAGTCAGTTTACAGCACTAGCTTTACTGACTTACATTTCTGGTGTTGGGTGTACAACCTTCTAGACAGAGCTATTTCCACTGAAGCAGAGATGCTTACAAAAAGTGAGATTTCAGAGGGAGGACAAAGAAATCCAGAGCTGCTATGAATGCTTTAGTCTTTCTAATGATTTTACTGAATTATTTTTAATGTCTGATATAAAATAGATTTCAATCTCATGATCACAATATTTCTTTGACTATCTTCCCAGAATCAGAGTATGGATTATTTTGTACACATTCATATCTCATGTTAGGCAAAAAAAAATAAACAAAAAATCAGAGCAAGATGTGACTTTATGTAGGAGTGGCAACTGGTAGAAGTTTGACCTTCAGGTGTTTGACAGTTACCATTCAATACCAGTAATTTTCTATAACCTATGGAGAAATACAGTGGCATAGCATTTCTGATTTTGATATGGAGAAGAGTTTATACTTCATAAATGTTCTTCTTACTAGCAACTACCAAAAACAAATTCAAAATGTTATTATTACATGATGGTGAACTTCAGCATGAGGATTGCTGAATGAAAGTCAGTGAAGGCAATGTGATTTAAATTGTGAAAAATATATGATGTAGACACATTATAACTCAGGAGTCCCTTCATAGCTGAATTCAATTCAGCAGCTAATATAAATGGTAGGGTGTATCAGCTGTGATGTATTTCAATGTTTGTAGCAGCACTTAAATGAATTAATTGCTGGTACTTACATCTGAGCTAGTTACTTCCATGCTTATATTCAAATAACCCCTAGGAATAACACCCATGCTCTTTTGTTTCCAACAATAATTTAGCAGCGGTGGTAGAGATTTACACACTTTTACTGCATATTCAAAGAAGTAACTACAACAATTCTTTAAGTGCTTTAAGAAAATAGGGTGAAGTTGGTTGAGAAATTTCTGTGGTTGGACTAATTGCATATAATAGCATGGCAAAATACAAGGATTATAGATGAAACTAAATTGTTTAGCAAAGCCTCCTTATGCTAGATGTTTTTGATCCCCCCTCCTCACCCTGCAATAAACCATGAAAAATTGAAACTCTTGCTAAATTATTTCCCTTTAATTAGTCAGATTTCAAATAGAATATTTTTCATCCCTTGTCTTCATTTCCTGGCAGAGAGCAGAACAAATAAATTAATTCTATTAAGAGCCATTAGAGGAACTATATAGAATACTAAATCTGGTCAATAATAAACTGACCTATTGAATCATCATGTGGTAAATTAAAAATCATTTTAACAGCCCCCAAGTTAACCTATTAGAAACAACAACAAACTCCAAACAGACTCACGAGTGGTGTTCCCCAGGGATCAGTACTGGGTCCTGTCCTCGTCAATATCTTTATTGATGAACTAGATGAGGGCATTGAGTGCACCCTCAGTAAGTTTGCAGATGACAACCAGTTGGCTGGATGTGTTGATCTGCCTCGGATAGTGAGGCCCTACAGAGGGATCTGAACAAGCTGGATCACTGGACTGAAGCCCACGGGATAAGGATCAACAAGGTCAAGTGCTGGGTCCTGCACTTTGGCCACAACAACACCAGGTAACACTCCAGGCCTGTGGCAGAGTGGCTGAAAAACTGCATAGAGGAAATGGACACGGGGGTATTGGTTGATGCTTGGTTAAACATAAACCAGCAGTGTGCCCAGGTGGTCAATGGCATCCTGGTTTGTATCAGAAATAGTGCTGCCAGCAGGAATAGGGAAGTAATTGTCCCCCTGTACTCAGCACTGTTAGGCCACACCTCGAGTACCATGATCAGCTTTGGACTCCTCACTGCAAGAATGACGCTGAGGCCCTTGAGCATATCCAGAGAAGGGCAATGAAGCTGGTGAGGCTGGCTGGAGGCCTGTCTGGAGCATAGGCCTTCTGAGGCACGGCTGAGGGAACTGGAATTGTTCAGTCTGGGGAAGAGGAGAATCAGGAGAGACCATATTGCTCTCTACAACTACTTTAAGGGAGGTTGCAGTGAACTGGGGGTCAGCCTCTTCTCTCATGTAACTGGTCATAGGATGAGAGGGAATGGCTTCAAGTTGCACCAGGGGAGATTCAGACTGGATGTTAGGACATATTACTTCTCTGAAAGAGTGGTCAGGGAGGAGGTGGAGTCACTGACCCTGGGGTCATTTAAAGTATGTTTTGACACTGTGTTGAAGGACATGGTTTAGTGAGAACTCTTGGTGATGGGTGAATGGTTGGACTGGATGATCTGGTAGGTGTTTTCCAAACTTGTGATTCTATGATTTTATGATTTCTTTTACTTTTGAATGTAAGAATTAAAGAAACCATAGGGCTTGGTATCTAAACTGAATTCTGTGGCTGTTTACACACACAAGATTCCACAAAAACTTCAGGCTTCCCAGAATGATTTTTACATAAATGATGTCAAGATTTACATTTATATAAACTAGCATGATGTCATAACTGTATAAGTCTGCTTCGCTCTACATTGCTGGAGGTACTGCATTTTGAGAAACACACCAGAAGTAACAGAATGTTCAAAAGCACAGAACTAACATCGATATGGACAAATTTTGAAATAAAATTAACTAGGTTGCTGCTCTTGCTGTTTGACAAGACAGTATGATATTTCCATGATCTCTGATGGGGGCAAGATCAGGTTGAATCAAAACATAAGAAACAAAAATCAAACAAATAAAAACTGAATTTTTAACACAAAACTCAAATGGGATATGCAAATTATGATTTTTTAAATAAAAAAATAGGACCCCAGTGGAAAAATTGTTAAAAATAATAGTATCCAAAATTATGAGGAGTTCATTTTGAAAACAGCAAAGAATTATATATATATATATATATATAATATATATATATATATATATTGACTGATATGTAATTAAAATTTAGGGGACATAATTATGTCATGAGTATATTTTTCTACATTTTTCATTTTGTACATCTTTCTTTATTTCACAGGGTAGATGGGTGTGTTCTTTTTTTTTTTTTTCCTTCTGAGATTTATTTTCTATATTTACATACAAATAAATAAATTTCCCTCCTAACACAGTGTAGTCTTCAAGGATATTGAAGGCTACTGCATAGAATCTGAGAGAATCTGCGGTGGATTGGGTGAGAAGCATTGGATTTAACAGCATTACGGAACATTTATATTAACCTTTATTAGAAGGATTTGTAGACTAATTCCAGTGTAGAAATAATCAAGAGGGAAAAAGTTCTAAATTACATGGAATATAATATAATCTCCATTTTTGGATGTCTTTATAAGCAAGCTTGAAAATGCATACCATTAAAAATATATTTAATCCAACATTAGGGAAAGGAAATAGATCTGATGATCTCTTGAGCCCCTAAATCTGTGTACATTCTTTTGGAAGCCAAAAATGTGAAGTTAAGCTTAAAAGTCTGAAAGTATCCCCACAAGACTATTTTATCTTGGCTCAGGAACATGATTTTGAACTGAAATTTGCAATTGTTCTCACTCACCACATCTTGGTTTGCATAGCAGGTAGGTCTCAGTGGATGAACTTAGTTCATTTTAGGTAAAACTAAGCTGGAAGATGTACTCTGGGCTCACAGATAATAAATGATAGTCACTTATTAGCACTGAATTTATGTGATCAAACTATATTTAATCTGAAGTAGAGTGGCTATAGTGTAGACATAGGTTTGCTGTAGTGGACTCCTCTTAGGCCATCCGTTTTGCCAGTGTAAATACTACTTAAGGCTTTTGTTAGTTATGAGTATACCTTCCCAAGGAAGTAATACAGCCAGAATCTGTTGTACTTCTGGGTCTTTTATCAAAGACTGAAAGAAAATTAAGGAAAGAAAAATAAAAAAGAGACAAAACTTTAAAAAGCGAGGAAAAATTTGTTAGACCATATTTATTCATTATATTAGAACATCTATATAAATATCTTCCTTTCTCTCCCTTTTTCTTTCCATATTTATATTATATATATATGTACATACACATATATCTATAACCAAACTCATCAGTTGAAGGCAAGTCAACAGCCATCAGGAGATATCTCAGAATTTTTTTTTTTTTTGCTCTTGGTCTATTCTTAGTCTCAGGGAGAAACTCTTGAAAATGTTAAACTGCCATTAGAATACAAATCAGTAGATTGCCTTGCCATTCTGACAGTCTCTCTTCTCTTGAGTCTCCATACATACCGTATCATCAGGCTACTAAGACACAAGTCCAACAGACTGGTATGGAAAAACAGAAAGGATTTGTAGAATTGGCCTACATTTGACTTCTGATTTCTCTGACATTAGAATCTTTTTCCAATACACTTCGGTTTTGTTTTTAAATGCATGAATAGGTTTCATCTCCATTTATGACTCAGGGCATTTCACACTGCACTAGAATCCACAGAGAAGCACAGCCATGGCCACTCTTCCCTCTACAAAAATGTGTACAGTGTGGCTTCTGCCTAGGAGAATTTGTTTATCACAGGAAAGAGGAATCTATGGTTAGGGGAAGACCCTAACAGAGAAGATGGAATACTAGAAAGGACATGAATTGCTCTCCTTGTAGAAGTTTTGATGCAGGCTGCAAACTGCAGAGAGCAGCTGCAAGTACTGCAAGTACTGGATGAGAAAGGGTAACTTGGAAAATACATGTGAGAAAAGATTATTGAGTGAGAGTTGCTTACAGGTTCATCGCTATAATCAAAGTTGTGCTGCTCATTCATGCTTTAACACTTAAACAAAAAGATAAAGTCAAAAAGGGTTTTGCTAAGCTTACATCTAATTACTTTTGAAATTGAATGTTCCTGGAAAGAGCTAGTGAACCATTACATCTCCAACTTAGCTGAAATGCTAAGGAGAATTACAAAAGTGTAGATATTTGGTGATAGCTTTTTTACATTTTAAAACTACAGATGACATTACTCTTCTGCATTCTTTCCCACAAAGATTTGATATTCCCCAGAGAAGGCATATTAAAACTGTAGGAAAATATCGGAGCCAAAATTACTACACTAACCTGGTGTCTAAAAGGGAATTACTGTGCATATGTTTATACATATATGTATTTGAGATGCACATGTTTAGCAATTACTAGAAAGTCAGGAATAAGCTCTGATAGTGGCTTATAGAAAAAAGAAAGACTGAAAATTGAAATAGTTAACTATTTAAAATGCTAGAAATCAGCTCCTCTGACCAATTCCATAATGACAAGGTAAGTTTCATAACCCACAGCCTGCATGTTTTTTATGATCCAGCTTCATGGTGCTGCAGATCTGTCCTGCCCCTGATCTTCTCATTTGCTAGGGACTTCTAAGTAGCCTAGGGTGCTGAAAGAAGAGTGGACTTCAGGATCCATACATTCAGAAAACTTTGGACTCTTAAAAACCTGCTGCCATTAATTGCCTCCCTGTCTTACAAAACCATTTTCCTTTTTCCTGAGTGCTGCTGAGTACTTCCATAAGCTTTGATTACAGAAAAGAACAATCACCTATTCAAATAATGAAGGACTGTCTACTCTTTTAAGTACACCCTGAGCTAAGATAGGCTGCTGCATTTCTCAGGATAGTACACCTGACAAGGAAGAAGATAAAAAGAGAAGCACATTCCTGTGTGAAACATTGTATTCAGGTTGTCTTAGAATCAGATAGTGACTTCCACCCAGTGCACGCATGCGAGACGGCCTCTGACAGCCCAGCAGGATATCATTTCCTTCTGCCCAAATTCACTGTCCCAAGATTGTGGAACTGTACCTGCATTTAACTCTCTCAGCAACATGCTGTGCAATGTCACCATCTGCTTACAAGCTCATGACCTGATGAACTGCCATAACTGCTATGAAAATGGTAACTGCAGGAAACCCCCTCCTCATGGGGCTGTTCCTCCCAAGCTCTACCTGTTGTCTCCCAAAAGGTTGTGACCTTAAGAACCAAATATTGAAAACTTAAGAAGTTTCAATATCCAGCCAGCTTTACTCCACAAAAAATGTTAGGGTTTAGGAGTGAAATTTTTGGTGATGAACAAATATCTAGCTCTGGTTGTTAGACAATAAATCCCACTTTTTACAGACAACAAAGAATTCTTTATTAAGACACAAGTCAGTGATCTTGACTGGTTTGTATAAGATGACATTAATCTCATAATCAGTGTCCTTTTTTTCCCCAAGGAGAATGAATGATTCCTTAATCAGAAGCTTCTGTTAAATATACAAAACAACGTTCATTCAACAGTCCATATCAAAATCATCTTTGAAGCTAAAAATCAAAAAACCACAAACCAAAGCAACCCAAACAATTTGATCTCTTGTTCCATACTAGTATGACAGACTTTGACATATGCAGTTCTACTTATTTGCATATTTAGGGAACTGTCAGCACAGTACTTAAGGCAAACATGAAAAAAGAGTGATCTCTTATTGCATGCTCAGACCTTTCCAGGTATCATATCTACTGCATTTTTATGAAAAAGGACAAGAGGAAAGAGAACTTTGGGCAGCCAGGATATAAATAATCTTTTGAATATTGTCTGTGACAGATGGCTGTTGTACAAGACAGGTGGATGCCTCAAAGCTATGTAAATGTTTGAGGAAGTTAGTAGATGCTTCAATAACTGTAGTAAATGCTTAGCCCAGGTCAGAAATTTGCACTAGGAGACAAAGTTAGTGTTGTTCTACAGAAGGTAAAAAACAAAAGGACAATTACTTTACTGGTGACCAGAATTTATTTTTTTTTGGAGGACAGGGGAATCAGTCACATGTGTATGTGTGTGTGTGAATGATGTTATGTGGTTTCTCAAAGGAACTCAAATCAGTTAGCTCACTGAAAGCAATCCAAAAGTCTAGAAAGGTTTTTCTTACTCCTACGGTAAACTAAATCAGCCATTCTCCCAGTGAGCTGAATTTTCTGTGTCTCTTATTATCATAGTCTACAACGCAGCAATTTTTACTGCTTCATATAAACCACAATATTCTTCATGAAAATGTGCTTGGTAGGTTTTCGAGAGAAGAGACTGTGTAAGAGTATTTTTTTTAACAAGGTAATTACTGCATGTCACAGGTCACTGGAGACCTCTGCACAATGAGGCTTTGTTCCCTTCTTTGCTGGGCTATTCTGACCACAGAACTACTTATGTAACAGAACAGTTGCAGTCCTCCCTTTAGAAAATTGTCATAATAGAAGGTTTTATTTTTAAATATATTGGCTAGACAGAAAGAGTACATGTTGTATGTATTATGTCCTGCTGTCAAATATCAAAATTACACTTTCCAGAATACTTCCTCCAATTTCCAAATAAAGAAAGAGAACTGAGACCTGAAATAAATAAATAATTAAACAAGAAAAACAAAACAAAACAAGTAAAATCATGAGTCTGACACCCAGAAATGATTTGCTTGAAAATATTTTTTCTTCTCTCTCTCTCTCTCTCCCATTTTTATTATTATTTTATTACTATTATATTTTTATTACCTTGTTTTTAAACTTGTAGGAGTTGCTCAGGTTATATTTTTAAGCTATCCGTTTGGAAGGGCAGGGAAATTTTCCTGTTAGATGAAAACTAACATTGAATTGGACAACATTTTGTGGCTAAAATAAAAAAAGCAAATATCACAAGCCATGCCCATATAGTACTAAACTCACTACAAAAATCCTGATTCTGAGTTCAAAATCTCTTGCAGGATAATTAAGATGTTCATAAAATGGTTTCAGGAATAGTTACCATGAGGAGAAGTCCAAGTAAATTTGGTGACATTTAGTCTTCCTATCATTAAATGAAGGCCAGGATCAACCTACTTATTCCCTCACAATGATAGTAGTGCATGTGGTCACATTCAGCAAGATGTCACTATGTTTGTAGTCCTTGAGTGGCAGAGAGCCTTGGTGAGGGTGAACTGCTGTCTTTCACGTACTTCTCCATCCTCTGCCATTCTTCTGTGCCTATTCTGCCCCTTTCCTGAGATTTTGGCACTCAGTTCTTAAGGCAGTCACCTCAACAGATTTTTTAAACTTATTTTTTGAGAAAAAATGTATTTGTTGTTCACTTTGCCAAAGGTCATGTTTAGCATGTCTTTTTTCCATCTCAGTCCTTAAAATCAGCTGTTTGACAATGCTGGGAGTAACTTGTGCTAAAACTTGAATACCAGCTTCACACACAGTGCTGTAAAAAATTACACGAAAAGGTCAAGTCTGTGCTAAAATGTCCTTATAACTTTCTGACAAGGAAAAGCAAAGCTTCTGCTGACTTTGCAGAACTAATCAGAAACAGTGTGATTTGCATCCACACTTTCCATTTCCTTAAGATGCTGGAGGCTTATATCCTTATATAAGCTGAAGTGTAGGACACTCAACATATCAGCTTATTTATATTAAGGGAACTATATGCATTCTGCAATATTCTTAGGTATATAAAGTGATCATAGTTGGAAAGAGTGATTTTTAAGCAATATTGGCTGACATTTGTGAATCCAAATTTTGTTATGCTAAATAAATATGAATCCAGAGAAGCTACATTGACTTCTCTACATTCGTACTGAGGTTACTGAGATTAAAATTGAAACATTACTCTTAGATTTTAGATCTTCTAATTTCTACATGGAGATGTACCTTCTACACATGAAAGGACAATTTGTTTATTTCTCTTATAATGGAGTTTTTTACAGGTTGCTAATATGCTACCTGAGAATCACTTCACAATACAAAAGGAAGGACAATTCTAACTGCTAGAGAGAAACAGTGATGTGAGATTTATTCTACCAAAATTCATCAAAAGATTTTGTTGAAAGTAACTTTCATTAAAAAATGCATTAATTTGAATTATGTTACTTCAGAAAGTGGGCATATGGAAAAGTTAAATTTTGGTGAACAGGTTAACATTCACCCTGAAATATAAGTTCATGGCTTGAGTGAGTCAGCAGGTTGTGTGGGAGAAAGAGTGGAAGGTTTCTTGCGGAGAAAAAAAGTCTGAATAATTCTATCTTACTGAAAGTGATAAAATAAGGTTGTTGTTATTAGTGAGGAGGTGTCTGGTCTCCTTTTTCCTTCTTTTTCCTCATCTCCTTCTCCTCAGTTCCCACTGAACTAGTTGGCTCCCAGAGTATTTGTCCACAGTTTGTGAAGAAAGACTTTGTACTCTTCACTTTTGTGTTGCTGAGTAAAGCGCACAGAAGAGCTTACTGATCTCCCTTCCAGGTATACATGCTGTTCCCCACCACAAAATCATAGAATCACAGAATTGTAGAATCATTAATGTTGAAGTAGACCTCTATGCTCATCTAGTCCAATCATTCACTTACCTCCCATTTTGTCCACTAAACCATGATCCCAGGTATTATATTTACTCTTTCCTTAGACACCTCCAGATATAGTGACTCCACCACTTCCCTGGACAGCCTGTTCCAATGCCTTACCATTCTTTCTAAGAAATATTTCCTAATATCCAACCTGAACCCCCCCCGGTGCAACTTGAGGCTATTCCCTCTCATCCTATCACTGTCACCTGGAAGAAGAGGCCATCTTGTATGTCACTACAACTTCCTTTCTGGTCATTGTAGACAATGACAAGGTCTCCCATGAGCTTCCTCTTCTTCACACTGAATAATCCCAGCTTCTTCAGCTTCTCTGCATAAGACTTGTGTTCCAGACCACTCACCCGTTTTGTTTCCCTTCTCTGAACACACTCCAGGGTCTCGATGTCTAATAGTGAGAGGCCCAAAACTGAGCATAGTACTTGAGGTGTGGCCTCACCAGAGGTGAGTGCAGAGAGACGATCACCTTCCTGGTTCTGTTGATTGCACTGTTTCTGATACAAATCAGGATGCCATTGGACATCTTGGCCACCTGGGCACACTGAATGTTTTGCAAATTCCTATGATTCTTGTTGTCAGACTTTACAAGGAGATTCATCTTGTTAATTTAAGCAACATTCCAGTTGTATAATCATGAGGAATATTATTCCAAGTCCTGGTGCTAGAGTACCCTAGAGCAACCTGACTTAGCCTCTGATATATAGAAATGTTAATCTTACTGTACCTCTAGAGCATATTTCTACATTTATATCTCTTACATCATTGCAGTGTTATGCAAGTACGTTATAAAAAATTCCCTTAGCCAAGAACTGTCCTTTTCACAAGAAAAGAGTTAGTTCTGCAGAAAACTGGTCATTTTTCCTAGTAAATTTAACATAATTTGGTCCTGTTTAGGTGAAGATTTAATTTTTAATCCAATTTTAATATTTAGTATTTAGCAATTTTTTGGGAATTGTTGGAATATTTCCTTCAACATCTCAGGATAAGTCTGAAACAGCAAATTTTGCAAGTACTTTCAAACAGTCTATGGAAATAACTGATATTGATTTTTCATTATTGAGGAAGAAATCTCATGTGCTTTTTGCTCGTTTGCAAGAATATGTTAGTAGCAGCAATACAGGAAAGTTGGGAAGCAAATGTTCAAAGAGAAATGCTTGGATTAACTTCAAAGGAAACTTAAATGTTCCCTTTGTTCTTCAGTAATACTTTTCATGTAATTTGATTTATCTTTTAGTCAAATCCAAATAAGTAAAGGCTAAAAATGAGAACATATTTCATTTTTCTGGCAACTCAAGTCACCTCTTTTGATCCGTAAGATACTGATTATCTGGGTCTCTGCACTTGTATTATAAATAACCTTGTATCTTTAGCCTGGAGTTAAATCTCCACTCAGATATGAGTCAGCTATTCTTTTATTTATTTATGTGTCTATTTATTTATATATCCTTAAATCTCGAAAGTGCCAAACTTAATTCAGCTAGAAAAAAAAAAAAGACATGATTTTTAACCTTCAAATACCTATATATGTGATATATGAGCGCATACAGAACTCAGAGTAAACTTATGTATCTATATGTGGTAAGCATTGCTGTTTCTGCTGATTATCATTCTGGAAATTTAAAAAAAAAAAAAGCCACGTCTTTTGAGATCTGTTTACTGAGTTCAACTATATACATATAAAAAAAAAAACCTTCAGAAAATTTAATGTATCAAGTACTTTCACGTCTGAATATTCATACTCCTGTGGGCAACCTTGCAATATACCTAGAATGACACTAAAAGTTAAATCAAAGTGATGCTGATTTGAGACTTTCATATGAACAGACTCCAACAAATGTAGACAAACACTTCCACATTCTTTCTACGAAAAACAAAACAAAACAAAACAAAACAGATCATCTCACTCAAATTTGAGTAAAATCTTTCTCTGTTAAATAGAAAGAAATTTCTTCACCATTATAACACTAACACGGTCTTTCAATAAAATAAGGTCCTGTGTTTTACGTAGATCACTCCAAAAGCATTGCTTCCTGTTTATTTCCATGGAAACTATAACAGATAGAAAGAGCATGATAATACTGTTTGACAGACCAAATTCTCAGCTACAAAACACTGTTTTTCAGCATAATCACAACTTTTAACTATGCATTTTCACCAGTGATGAACAAGAGCCTGCATGCCTTGCTCATTAAAATCTGCACCAGGAGAGATGACTTACTGTCACTTTGCCACTGCTGCAATGCACCACCCACCATCTCACTGTGCTCACATTCACTGTTCGGTCTTCAGAAATGTTCAGCAAGAATTGATGAATATCAGTGGGTGCAATTTTTTCCACATGGAAAATTCAGTTCCTCACCTTAGCTTCATAAGCACTTCCATATCATACGCCGTTTTGTTGGTCTTCCCCTCTGATGCCATCTGTCACAACACAACAAAATGTAAAAGGATATTGGTGGGAAGATTGATCCTCTGCTCCCATACCACCACCATCCGCTTCCAATTCATGGGCCAACATCATAAAATAGGAAGCATTACTTTTGGAGCAGCCCTCGTAAATGAACACATTTTGAGTCTAAAATACTACTGTTAATGAAAGTCGTTCTTTGGAAACATCCAAGTATCATATTATGAAGTGTTATAACATTTTATATATTAAAGCATACAAAACATGAAAGTTTCACTTACAACTGCGAAGAAAACTGGAGATGTTTTCTTCCTTCCAGAGAGTTCTTCCATTAAATCAATCTTCATAAATTCTTCAAATATATTTTCCATCGAGAATTCAATGATATATGAGGATTTCATAGCTTTCCTTTTTGTTTTGTTTTGTTTTGAAGGAGTTATCCCCATCATCCTGATAATCCTGGGGATTAAAACTCACAAGAAATGATGAGCAAGACACTTTCCTAGCCATAGTAATAATGGGAAAAATTATTTCCATAAGCCTTTAGGGGTCAAACAAATTTATCTGGCAATTTCCTGCCTGCAGAGCATAAAATACCATTTTTTTTCTTCAAAACCCATTAGTACAAAGTAAAATAAATAAAACGAATAGATGTTTAAAAAGGGTTTGTATATATGCTTTTTTTGTTGTTGTTGTTTTGTTTGTTTGTTTTAATAACTGTACTTCTATGTTAAACATATTTTGTACTTAAGGTCTGTGAGGATCATGAGATATCATTAGTCTCTCTCACAAAGAGGAGAATTTATTCCCATAGCTGTTAGAGCTGAATGGATTTAGCATGTAGTGCTGATAAAAACTCATTATCTGTTATATGCTTGACACATGGCAATCACTTAAAACCTACTGGAAACAGAGTCTAAAGCATTCTTCTGTGTAGCAAGGGATGATATTGTTGGAGCAGACAACACTGCAACTATGAATAAAGCCTATGGACCCTGTCTTTCACATGCTGTTTTCCATCCCATTGTAAGAGGCCTCACTGAGCAATGTGAGCCTTAAACATTGGCACAGGGCAGGCAAAAGGAAATCAGTCTGCACTTCCAGTAGTCCTATCAAACTGAAAACAGAAAACTTCAATGGGAAAGAATCTTGTTCACTCTCAGTGAAGATGATGACATACGTATGTAGTTACTGAGTAAAAACAACAACAAAAAAGCAAGAGACAGAGATCATCTGGTACTAAGATGGCAAAGATCAAGATTCTGATTTGGAAATAGCAAAGCAGTACACTAAACATGGCAGTCAATGTCCAGCAGCTGTAGGTTGAAAGTGAGGATTTTTGGGAAAAATCCAGTGGTGCACATAGGGCTGGCTAAAGGCCCCAAAGATGACTGTGATCATCCCTTCTGGCCTTGAATTACATGAATACTAGGCCTAAATGGAAAGCCAACAGGGATAAAATTAATTCTAATTTCATTTTTCCTTTTCTGTAGTTACTAAAATCCAAACTCTTTCTAGATTTTTAAATGCCTGAGGTAAACCTGTGCACTGTTACTTATAGATTGGAGCTGGTTCAGACGAAGGGAGGAAATTAATTCCCAAACCTCTTCCACTTAGTATCCTGCCAGCTTCCTTTTGTGTTATGACAATGCTTACCTCCAGCACATTCAGTTGGGGTCAACAGCACAAGGAGAGAAGGGGAGAGAAACACCTCAAGAGACTTAGAACTTGGTGAATGGATTTTATTCTATGTTTGTCAAAGTGACATAAGGTTTTATGAATGTTTTGAAGGAATCTTGAAGTTGTTTAAAAGGAATTCTGCTGTTATTTGCATTTTTTTTTTCTCTCTCTTCCTCCATGTGTGTGTAATCTTCATTGCTACACCTTTCCAAGATGCTCAATAGTTGTATTTTATGGGAAATATTCATTTAGGTTTGTTGTCACAGTGTCTGAGCACGTCATGTTTATTTGTAATAAATTTTCAAGAAGCATTTCAGTAAGGTAGAGAAAGACCCATATTCTAGTATTACAAATTGAGAATAATAATGCTATCCAAGCAGGAGAGGTGTGTGTCCTTCTTTTAAAATAAAACCTCCAGAATGGTTGGAACAAGACATCTGCACCCTGGTATACACTCCCCTCATTACATGGATGTAAGCCTAGTGTCCTACTACCCCTCGTTTTCACCTTCTGGTTCAATGATGCCTTAAATATTGCACACAAACTGAAACTGTTCAACAAAAATGGTAATGCAAGTTCCTCACTTTCCATCTCGTCTCATGCCCAGATGGGTACCTGAAGCATCTATACCTTGTAAAAAGTTTCAGTGTCTTGGCCCATCTCCAACATATTCTAATAATGCTTACTATATATATATATATATATATATATATATATATATATATAAAACATTTGCTCAGAAAGAATCTGAGGAAGAGTTGAATGAAGTCATTAATCTAAGTATTGGAATTAACAGCTGCAACTGAGATGTAACAAGAAGCAGAAGTTCCTTTCACTGCAGGAGCAGAGAGAAGCTATATGTCATTTATGAAGAAGGAAGAGAAACAAAGCATCCATCATGGTCCTAGCTGGATTTACAAATCTGTGAATGGGATAAATCCTGTGTTACTGTATAGCTTGCTGCCAAATGAACAGCACTGCAGGGCTGCCATCCTTGCTCACTATTTCTGTCGTCCTATTTATTTGTCTGCTAACCCAAATCTCCACTGCTTACCTTCAGAGAGCAGGCAAACCTCTCATGGTAGAGACACTCTGTTTGCACAGCACTCAGCATGATCTTGACAGGAGCTGCAGAGCTCTTGCAGCACATCAGTTTAACTTCAGTCATCAAGTATTTCCGGAAGGGAGGAGTAATTCTGAGGGAACAGACTCCCATGATCCTGGGAGAGTTCAAGTTGTTTTTTCACAAGAGTTGTCCAGTTTATTGTGCTGACAGTGTTTTTACCCTGGCATGACAATGCTGTATTCTTGTCACTCTCAGTTTAACCCCAGAAGATCCAGACAATAAATTCTGAATGTTTTTTGTTGTCGGTGGTTGTGGTTCTTAGTAATATTATTTATTGCATTTTTAGTTTTATTAATTACTTTTAATTCAAGAATTTTTATATAAACAGACTTGTTTGATTTCTTCTTTGAGGTTGCCTGAGCATTTTCTCAGGGTATAAAGCTTTTTATCCCTAACTTTTCGGGAACCAGCACCCACTGGACCGAAAGTTCCATCTCCTTCTCTTCCAGTTTCTGTAACAGATAAATATATTCTTTTTCAGAATGCTAGGTAGAGACTGGGTCCACACTCATGATGACATTACACACAAGGAGTCCCTTCATTGTATGGAGAAACAGAAGAGGCTAGAATTGCTCTTTTCTGCTAACCCTCAAGACAAATAGCTCTTACAAATCACAGGAAGCTGACATTTTTATTTTTAAAAGTAAAGCTTATTTCTGCCACATTAAGAACTGCCTAAGCAGTCTATCAGCTGCTGAAAATGATTGAAGAGTGACATTTCTCTCTTTTTTACCACATTCCATAACTCTATGAAAGCTATAAAAAAAATCACCATTCAGCTACCTTAGGAACTGCAGGTCAGTTAGCAAACCTGGCAGCTTTGCTGTTGAAGTGCTTTCTCTTCTTACAGCTCTAGATACTGAGTGATTACTATCCACATGACTAGACTGAGGGAAAGTCCAGTTCAAATGTAGAAGTTGCTTCCTGGCAGGTTTCAGCCCAAGACGATTTTGAGAAAGCAACATGAGCAACAACAAATGGCTGCATGTCCAACATGGAATTCAGATTTTCCCATGGAAAATATCTGTACAAAGTGCTTTTGAGCTAGAGAATGATTCTGCAAATTCCATACATACCAATGCATTATTCTATCTACTGCAATTCAGTAAATAAACTTAGTTGATGTGCTTTCCAGCAACTAGGTTTTGGGAAACTCACGAATTGCCACAGCAATATACACTACCATTACTTTCTTAAAAATTGAGTCAGTTTGAATGTAATACGCTGTCTTTATATATGTTGTTCTTGGCTTTATAGTCTGCCACTTATAGCCCTTATAGTAGTGAAAGTCTGGGGATATAGGATAGCATATTTGCACAAAGTTCTCCTGCAAATAATCCTTCTCAAACTAAATGGAAGACTAACTATAAGGCTCATTTCTTTCCTGTCCTTTATTACACCTCAGAAATGCAAAGACTTATTACAACAATTCTTCTCAACAGCTGGTGACTTTTGTATTGATTTGCCCAGAAAGTACCAGCCTAATAAAATTGTGGCACTCAACAAGCAGCTCATGCAGGAATGTTTACTGCCACTATGAGACTGTGTCATTATCATATATCACTTCAAAAATAATGATGCACAGCCTCTGTTATTTGTTTTTTCATTTTAGGAGGAACTTTTCTAAGCTTTATGCATTGGCTTTCCTGTTAATACAGAAAATAATGAGTTAAATCTAATATAATACTATTTTAAATGTAATAATATTCTTCATGTCTGATAAACAATTTCTCACATTGAATACAAACAAACTATAGAACATTAAACATTATATTACAGTTTTTCAGAGTAAACAACTTCTTGCTTTTAAGACAAATGCTATAAATATTGGAAACTGTCCTCCTTCTTTATACTGTCCAGGTATCTGGGAATAAAGGAACCCAAACACACAGCACTAAAGTGCATAGTTTTTGCCAGAATTGGTAAGCTTGACATGAAAAACATGAAGAATCGATGCTGGTTAGCAAAATATGTCAAAAACTGTGCCCACTTCAGCAGTTAGGATTTGCTTCCACAAGAATATGCTGTCAGTTTTACACTTTCTCCCACAGCAGAACAAGCAGCGAAGTTGCACATGTTGATCAGCAGAGGTGAGTTTCAGATAATTCTAGTAGTTTGTCTTGTTTTCAGCTGTCAAACAAGGACTGCTGATATAAAACCGATTATTTTTGCAAGAACTCTTGGTTGTACACATATTAAATTGGTACTGCTTTTCAACTAGATCATAGTGTATTCAGCCTTGGAAATCAGCTGAAAGGGTATAAAACTTTTTTTGTTCTGCATTAACCTATTAGAATATGTGTTTGAAACATTCTATGTTAAGCTGATCTAAACACAAACTGTTACAATACGCTTATTTTAAAAAAGCTGTGAAGAGCATACAAAATAAGGCTGAAGTACATTTCTAACTCATGTTTTCCTTTTCGCTTTTTCTTTCTGAACACCTCCTTCAATCTATTACAAGCATCTCCAAAATTGCATTTGTCTTCTATGAACAACAATGAAAAACTACTGTATACCAGGCTGAAACTGTTATGCACCTCTCTACTTTTAAAGTAATTCTTACTCCTTTATAGGCAGTGTCTTTCTAATGGCAAATACTAGGAGCCTCCAGAAAGAGCATTTCAAATTTGAGGGAAAGCTGCAGGAAGAAGGGATATAGAGAAAAATAAAGCATTTCTAAAACTTAAGATAGATAAAAACAGTGAATTGTGTAATAGTCTGTCTCTATTTTTTACTCTTAGGTTCTTTGGAAATGAGTTTTGTTGCTGTTGTTTTTTTCTTCTTCTCCATTAATTCTGGATACACCTACACCCTACACTGGTAAAAAATTGTCAGTGAACATTGCCTGGACACTGACATACAGCAGCATTGTGTTGCCGAACTGTAGAGCTGTTCCTGGTCTGCTGTGGCCAGTCTAACAAGTTGTCTGTCTGTCTACCCCAGGAACAGTTTGGCTGTCAGACTGGGTAAAGAACAGAGGCTGGGAGTGGCAACCTTGCTCTGGCAGAAATAAACATTTCATAGGAAGGATGTGGGCTGTTTTGCATCTATCAGTCTCAGTGCTAGTTCACATGTCCTGGACACACATTTTATTTTATTTTTTATAAACAGTTGCAGTATAGCTGTCCTACAAATTTAGAAGGAAGGTGGTGATTTCCTACTTTTGCTTTAGCTTTCATTTCTCTCACTTATTTCTGTAAAAAATAGTTACTTCAGCTGCAGCAGTACATGCTTTCCTAGAGTAAACATAAACAAGAAAAGTGAATTTCAGCATGCTGAAACAGCCTGGTAGAGGCTTCTCCACATATTTCCTCAATGAATTTAGTGTCGCTCCCTCCATGATTAGTCTCTAATAAAAAACTTTTTTTTTTTTCCTAAGAAAATAAAAGCAATATTGATTTGTTCTGGTACAGTCAAGTACGTAGCTCTCTTTCACTAACAAATTACACTACCAGCTTTACTATCTAACTTAATTTTATTTATAAGGAAATAAAATTCTTCAATGAGAATTACTGGCTGTGCCTTTAATTTTCAAAAGCAACAATGAAGTAGGCTTTCAGAGAACAAAGTAAATATTTATTTAGTAACAAGTTATATAAAGCAATTACCTCTATAGGAAGTGCACTTTCCCCTTCTTTATATAAGAGACTCATTGTTTCTAAAAAGGAATTTTGCCAGAATATTAGCTGTACTACACACTCACATAGAAGCAGAGAATGATATCTCTAAGTAGTGATCATGCAGCCGTTATTACATTCTGCTGTGGTAAACATCACCCGGACTATACAATACATATTAAAGAGCCGTAGTTTAAATACTCCATAAGGGTCTCCAGGTGCTTAACACTGAACATTGAAAATTATTTCAATATTGAAATAATATTGAAACCTCAGAAATACGTCTTCTATGTAAGCTGGCAGTTTTACTGATAAACTCAGGAAGTACCAACACATTATTTCTCTAAATAATTTTCTTCAGGGCCAGTAGCATAGAACAGGTAAATATATAAGAACAAAACCAAACCAACTAACCTACGAAAAAGACCTACTCCGTTTTGCTTTTGCGTGGCCACCATACACGTGGTATCCTTCCCTCTCCCCGGGTAGCTGCCTTCCTCCCACACAGGACAGCCCACAATAGGCACTCAATCTCTACAGCTACCACTGCCTTGTTTATGCAGCTCTACACCTTCTAACATGAGCAGTTCACGGTAATTAAGAGCAATTAACTGCTGAAATAGCCTCACCCGGATAAGATTACTCTTTGTGAAGCTGTGTTCAGTCAATGACCTGTCACAGATAACTTAATTGAGCAGAGATTGCAGCAGTCAGGAAGGCCTTTTTTCAAATGGTTGTCACAAGCACTGGGAAAAGAGGGCAAAGTGGAATAATGGACTCTGAAAGCTCAATATTTACAAAAAAATAAGTGTTCCCAGAGAGAAATAGCCTCCTGAGGTTAGCTTCAAATGTAACTAGATTTGCTAGGGACTTCTGAAATGGGATATTTTTCAGAGAGGACAGGTGGAGTGGTCCTGTGCCTCAGGTCTGGCACAGCAGCTCACAGGGCAATCAGGGATGCACTGATAAAATGCAGGCTGCTATTTAGGTTGCCTATGCCATAATCCTGAAGGCTCAAAAGGATGCCTATGAAAAGGTTTTTCCTTGTCCCCTGTTGATTTGAGTTCTGGACGTAGACATTCAGATGTGCAAGCCCTAACTACATAAATGCTTCAACGCAGAAGCAAAACCTATCCTTTATTGCTTCTAGAATTGTAGCTACCCAGCCTCAAGGATGAGTGCTGTGTCCTTGTTTGTACACTTTCATTTGTCTTCACTATTAGGGGACACAAAGAGTAAATCCATACCATCTTTCATAGTCTTGAGTTGTTTGAGGCAAAATCCTGAAACTTTCTTCATTATAACCTGATAGTAGTCTGAAGAATAATCCTGTAAATGTTGAGTCTGCTCCTAATACAGAGGGCTATTCATGCTTAAAATTAAACTCTAGATTTAGGATTGAGCTGGCTGGGAACTAAACTTCGGAGAGTCTTGAAAAACCAGATCCTTTTTCTGTGTGATATTTATGAGTATGGCAGAATTGAAGGGGATGTTGCATTACAGAAGAATACTACAATTTATTTAAGTTTTGAGTTTAATTATGAAAATATTTCACTGTTTTATCCTAATAATTTTACTTATGATAGAGATGTCTTTATAATGTTATTTTATTTTTAATGTTATCTTTAGCCCTTCCAATTCCAAATAATTGTAGAGAGAGACAGATTTTGAGGTTTAAGAACTACACTTGTGGCAAAGGGAAGAACATTGTTTTTTTCTTTTTCTTTTTTTTTTTTCCTACTGAAGCATACTATTTTATAATTACAGTATCTCAGTTTTGTGAAAGCAAGAATGGATTTATTGCATATGCAAAGATTTTGTGTTGCAGGACTCTCAGAATAAAATTGGGAGAAAAGATCTTTTCTGTGATTTAACAAAAATATCATTCTTTTGCTTATTGTTCTTGGCCAGAGAGTTCAGCAGTGGGGATAAAATTTGTTCCTGCTATCTGTGTTGCTCTTCACCTGTATGGAAGTACTCTCATGGTTAATGTGTCTCTTACAACACAGTGCACCTTCTGAAGTGTAAAAACATTATTTACAATATGATGCTGAGTGGTTATACCATAGTTCTTTCTTTCTTGACTTGCACTACAAAAGTGAAAAGAAATGTTATACCTTTAAATGAATCTGAAGTATAAAATAATGTATCAATTTTCTACTTGAGAAATGTGTTAAAATTACATGAGATGGATAAACCGGTTAGCTGTGAATATTGTTATCATACACAGAATAAACAGAAGCTCAAAACCTGTTCTAGGACATAAATCACAATTGCATCTACCATAATTTTATACTCATCTGGATAGCACAAGTTGTTACTACAAACTTTTCTACAAATCAAAACTCATTCACCATTTTGAATTCAGGACACAGAGAAGATTGATTTTTAAACTCAATTCAGTTTTCAAACTGTATAAATGAAGAGATAAAGGATATTTATGACAGATGGAAGCTCTGTACATGATTATTGTTATGAAAGTGTTTATTTTCAGTATCTCAGAAAGAAAGTAAACACAAGGAGCTCTATTTTCCTTGTTGATCCTTCAATTTTAAACAACGTAAATCAATTTAAAAAAAAAACGTAAATGTACAATTGGACTAGGGGACCTGAAAGGTCTTTTCCAACCTTAGTGATTTTATGATCCTTTGTTTTTGAAATCAAATTTTGAAGTCTTCTAGTATTTCTGTAGATAGGTGGTAAAACTAGAAAGATGTATTTATGATGTGAACATATAACTCAAATCTGCATTTCTGTTGCTGTGAAGAGATCCATGATGTGTCCTATAATGCCTGGTAGGCACTTATAATGGCCACAAATCAGACTGGTAGATGCTGTTCTACTCCTAGCACTGAAAATCTCACACATATATGTGATAAATGTATTTTAGTCCTGATCAGAATATGAAAGTAAATTCAACTAATGTGTATTAGTAGAAACTAAAGTCTGTAATGCTGGAAATACTCTACTGAATAAGCCAGTTAATGTTTTCAAATGCCATATGACTCACTCAGGGTGTGTTCCAAAGGAAAAGCAGTAACTCCAGTATATTTATAGATTTTTTTATGTGTCAGAATAATCCTATTCTTTTCCATACATTTTCTTCAGAGGTAACCATCTTGAACCTAAGCCTGCTGTTGCTCAAAATAGGTAGATTTTGTGCTCTGTCTTGGGTTTCAGGTGATGCTGACAGATGGCTGACATACACATTATGTTGTTACATTACTGCCAGATTTCAGTGTAAACACATCCTAAAGATAAAGGTTTTTTAACTCTTCCATTCCACTCCAGATGAGCAGGATATGAATTTTTCAAACTCCTCTAGTATTAAGTAGTGCACATAATGGTAAAAAAGTAAAGACCTACACTGCAGGAAACAAAGGTTCAGACTTTTAACTGGCATCTGTTCAGATTTGATTCCATGTCAGGGGGAACATCATGTTTCACATTGTGGTTTCAGCACTACTGGAGGAAATCTTAACCATACCACTGCCTTGTTATTTTACCTAAGTAAAGTAGTTTACCCTTTACACCATTTATAAGTCCTTTTTGAACCTAGTTCTGTGGAAATTTTTACCATAAATAACATATTTATATTCCTGAGAAGAGCTAATAAAAAATATTGCAAGCTTCACATTTCCACGCTCAGACACTTCACAGTTTTCCCTGTTTTTTTTTTTTGCAGTAGTAGCCAGCTGTCCTTTGAGAGTCATTTACTCTAAATGGTGAACACTACTGACCTGTGTCTCTAACTGGGAGATCCATCCTGTGTTCCCAGGACAATTCATGCATTTCACATTAGACATCGTGAGAGGCCTTGAAGCTAATTTCTTATCTAATAAGCAGTGTACACTTGTTTCAGATGGCATAAAATGCAGACAAGTATTGTTTTCAGCTCACTAATTAGTCTGTTCATTTTGTCCTCTCACTTTGCTTCAGGCCCTGCATGATAAGCAGGGAACACAAAGGGAATTAATGGAAAGGGATAGAGGAATGGAGAAGAAGGGAGGAAAGTGAGACGGAAGTATTTCCTCTGAAGTTGATGATACAATCTTGCACTCAAGTCATAGAGTGTGTCCATGAAGAAGCAGAGTGTGTCCATCATGACCAGAATGTGTCCATGTGCCTGAGCAGGACAAGGTTGCTGATACATAGTGCTCCACAGACAACCCTGATTTGGGGCTGCAATTCAATCCCTTCGGGACAGAGGGTGCAGTGGCTCCTTCAAACTTATTCTCTCCTGATGTGCTCACCGAGGTTGAGAATGAAGGAGGGAAAAAAAAAAAAAGAAAACAGGGTATAAAGTTTCCTTTGTTTCTTAGAACTGTGTCATAGATGAAACATTAAATTATACACCAATCAAAATAAATCCCACATGTAATGAATACGAGTGCATTTTCTTTTACTGCCAAGGAAAATTTTAGTGTAATATAGCACAAAACAAATAGTTCAGTTTCTTTTACTACAAGTCTCCATAGAGCATGGAAAATTCCAGATACATCTCATTTGCTTTTCTGCATATATGTCTGTACTTATGATCATTTTCCTTTTCAATTATTTTATAACATAGGAAGATTTAATTGACAAAAAATACAAAAGGAATAATTTGCTTCAACTTCATAGATTTTTCCAACACTTTGGCTGATGTCCATCAAAATCATTAAAGTCAATTAAGCAGTTAAGTACAAGACATCTTTGTTCTGTCAGAGAATCAATAGATCCTTTCACATGTCACATAATTTTAGGGATAACAGCAGTCAGTTTAAGTAATTACACTTTCATAGAAGCATAGGTTCTACCTCTGCATATAATGACTTTGGCTTTGCTACATTTATTTGCCTCTTTAAAGGTAAACTCTTTTTGAGATTGGAAATATAGTCTGATCTCTAAGAGAGATGTTCAGTCTACATTCCATGTCTAGTATGATGAATAAGCTGTATGAAAAGTGATGTATCTCTGATTTCCTTTCTCTAATCAATTTAATTATAATTCCTAAATATTCAGTCCTCTAAAGGTTGGTCATTTGTTGTTGCAGCTATATTTAGGAAAAGTAAAAAGGAAATGTATTTCATCCAAGCAACAAAGACATGCCCCATGTCATGGATAAATGGCTAAATCACTGTTTTAGTCATTACAGCAACTAAAGCAGAAACTCTGAGGAAAGACAGAATGACAAAATCCCCAGGGCCCAGAAGCCACATTATTGTAGTAATAACTTAGAAATAAGCTTAACCTGTTTGGTGAAATAGGATTATTTCATGTGACGTATGGCTCTATTCAGGAACCATAAATTCAGTTAGGGCAGTATTTGCTCATAAATGTGTAGCACCTCACAAATAGGACTCATAGTGCTTAGAGGCATCAGCAGTGATGGTAGTTTGTTAAGTGACTACTATGCTTTTTATTATCTAACATCAGTGACTGGGCATTAGAGGATCTGGTGCTAGTCATGCTGGAAACAAAGGATGTCTGGAGATAGCACAAAACTTCTTTATGAATGAGTTTAATACAGATGAAGGAGAAAAAAATGTAGAAAGGGAGTTTCCTGAAATCAATATCTACAGTTATGTTCAAACCTAATTTATGGGCAAAGAGGAAGCATGCTATTCATACAGGTATCTAAGATTATAATTGAAAATGAATAAGTTTTAGACCACAACTAATTATTGCAGAAAAAGAAAGGACAAAAGAAAGAAAGAATAATAGCAAATTCATACACAGCCTACACATGCTACTCCTTACCTTGGGGTTATGTTCTCCTTTACTCTGTTCCAGCTGTGGATGGGTGTCTTTGTAAGCCATCAATATCTGGAGTTCTTCACCAAGTGGAAAAACATGTTCTTTCGTTATTAATCTTCAGCTCCACGTCACACCCACATTGTTTATATGTGGTGCCCCTAATGTATGGCAGGTACAATTTCTTTTTTCTCTTTCTGGATTTTAGCTTTTTTTTCCAGCTTCTGGAAACTATTTCTTTCTCTATTGAGGAGTTGACATCCACAGGTCATTCAGTGCCAGGTTGTACTCTGCCTCTTGATGTTTGGTTCCCACTCTCCCCTGCACTTGATGTCTCCCCTTGTTAAGGCCTGCTCTGTTACACTAGATCTGTATTTCTCCAAAGGGTGTTATTACGGTAGAGACATAAGTCATATCATGCTAATAGAGTACAAAGACAAACTTAAAAAATTAGTCATAGACACTTGGTAAATTAGGAAAAATTTTGTTACAACTAAACCACATTAAAAGAAAGCTGCCAGTTAGTTCAGACAGAAAAAAAACAACAGTAGTCTTTAAACCTGAGGACTTGCAAACTCAGTACAGAGCTTATGGCCTCTTGCAACAAGGTAATGCTATAAACTGTGTGTAAGTGCAGAAGTATATCCTCTAAAAATAGCAATTTGTTCATCTGACAAGATGTTTATATCTTTAGTATTAGTATATTGTCTGCCTACAGTGAGAAATATTTACTTTTTTTTTCTACTGAATAGTCAAATTAAATGTGTTTCCACATCCAGTAGGTGGACTCTTAAGCACTGATTTCAGTGTGTATAAAATACTGTCATAGAAGGTGTACACAGTAAAATAACAAGTATCAGTAATATCAGTAATGTATGTAGTTTTACTTATAAAATGTGATCTCCATATTATGTGAAAATAAGACTAAACATAAGCATAATAGATTTCATAATCCACATTGCCATATGTATTTACTCTACCATCAAAAGCATAAGGGTAATTGGATAACACTTAATTTGTTAATTTAGGAAGAAATGCTAAATTTCTATAGTGGCTATGTTAATGAAGACATTCCAAATTATGCTGTTCTTTTCCTTTTCCAGACACACTGTTTAATTTGGTATGGGAAGGAAACCTACCTTTCAAATGAACTTGCACTTTGTAAGCATTTTATCTTCTCATGCAGCTTAAAAACAAACAAACAGAAAATAAATGACTGTAAGGACTCTTTAGCCCAAAATCAAAAGGAATACCTTTTTTTTTTTTTTTTTTTTAACCCAAATCCAGTTTCAGCAAAAGCTTTTAAGCTTTGTTCATTTTTTGTTCATTTCAGTCCAGGTTTTTTATTTTTACTCTGCTTTCCTAATAATGTTCTGCTAATGCAATGGGCTGAGTTGCTGGATAGAGCAAAGTAGAAGTGCAGCAGGTTTTAGCAACAGATGCATCTCTCTTACACTTTGTCAATGTGATTATATTTTCACTTTCTTAAGGTAACTCCTTATGCAATAGAAACAGTTAAACAAGATTTTACCTGTCTCCATTTTTTTTTTATTTTACATTAGTAAAGGTTCCCAGTGCAGACCAGCCTAATATATAGCTCAGGTAGAGCAAACAGATGGGTTTTTTGCATTATACTGCCATCAATATGATTTATCACAAGCACTCCCAGAATAAGACATTAGATTTACAATGTATTCCCTCAAGGACCAAGTTTTAGAGCTCATAGTGAGGAGCAGAGTAGAGTAAATGAAGGCTGTAAGCCTTCCTACAGTCACCAAATTGATTTTCATATCCTTATGGTGCCAAACCATGGATGCATAAAGTTAGGCTGAAAGCAAGGTTTTCATGAAAACATTTCAGAAGCTCTTCTATACAGCAATATGTCTTCCTTTGTAAAACACAAAGGATTCCAAATGCCATGTACTTACCACCCCAACTACACTGCACCCTGCTGATGCATTAACACGGGAGTTCTGTTAACTGTTCCTTCCCTAGCCATACATATCACAACAGTGAGTCAACTCAGAGTCAGAATAGTAGCATAATGTTCCTGTGGTCAGAAAAACAATAAATCTACTTTCACCCATGTCTCCCCAAACACAAGCAGAAACAAACCACAAAGCTAAACCAACTGGAGGAAATACTTTTAAATACTTCTGGGCTAATTCTAATTCCTTACAAAAATCTCTTACAGAAAAATGTTTTCATATGTATGATGTAATCAGGTGTCTGTCATCTGCCTCATGAAACTGCAGTCTGCTGAGATATTCCTGCCTGCTGGTGGGAGAAGTAAGGGACTGAGTCAGAGAGGCAGCCACCTACACCTGCACTTAAGGGAGAATCATTTATATCTTAAGATATCAACACCAGATTTTCCAAACAAACAAACAGATAGTTCACTTTCTTATTCACACATTTAGACATGACAGTTCCCTGTAACTCACTTGCAGTTTTTTGTTTTGTGTGCTCATTTCATTGCATTAGCATTACATCTAATGGCTTTTTTGTATGGAGGTATGCAACAAAGCTATGAACTAGCAGAGATTGTCATGCACACAGTATGAAAACACCGCAGAAGCAAGCAGATGAAGCATCATGAAATGTTTCTGAACAATACACAGCTCAATCCTCTGACCATATTTTGTATTATCTGTGCCCTTAGCTGAACATCAGTCTTCCACAAGAGAAGCCAAAAAATTTTACTCTGCTGTGCTTACCTTTTTTGTGGTACTTTCCAGCTTGCTACAGTCTCTGACTACTGGAGCCAAAAGTCAAGTATATTTTGGAGTTGAACGCATCTGACCCCGTGAATCTGCAAACCAAGAATATATTGTCTTAAAGGAATCTGAAAATGCATTTTTTGCTGTGAGTGGGTTTTGCTGATTCAATTGGGTTGTTTGCTGTGAATAATGATAGCATAAGAATAAGAATTTAAGGAACAGTAAACTAAAATCTCTTACCACCTTCATTTTAATAAAAAAAAAATGATTTAAGACCAGTAAAATTAAAATGCACTTGAATTATGCTTATATAAAGTTATATATATGCTGCTATATATCTTAGGAAGTACTTTATAGAGAGATTGGAATAAGTAGAAACTTACAGAAGTACAAGAGAAGGATGTGCTGTGCATTTTAGCAAAGAGAAAATTACTGTAGGAGCAGATGACTAAATTCTCTATTTGTAGCCACAAATGGTAAACTAAGACTAGAAAAAGAAGAAAAAATAAAGTAAATAAAAGAAAAATAGGAAAGATTTCCAAAAATATGGTTTGAATTCTAGAAAATAGGAATTTCAAAAGAAATACCCTCCTCATATGAGTTAACAATCATTTAATCTTGGAAATATGTTTATAAACACAAGCTATCTCCTTAACTCCTGATTTCCACAAGCATATATCTGGATAGCATGAATTTCAAACCCAGAAAACTTCTGTTTTAAAAAATAGATGTGCATACATTCTCCTGAAATATTGTATATTTTATAATATGAATGGCTTTCTGACTCATATTTAAATTGAATAAGGGGAAAAATATCCCTTCCCCATGAGGCTCTCTGTATTAAATATTGTGTGTTACAATGTCTACACTGAAAACAGTAAGTCAGTCAAAATAGGAAATTATCATATTTGGCCATTTTCTCACAAATATTTCAGTTGTTTTTGTACTCCTTCCTTCTTACCTATCTGTATGATATGTGAAAATAAGCCTTCTGATACCCTCAAGCTTACTTTACAATTCCTCATTTACTGGATGAAAAATATTTTTCATGCATGTCTTTAATTTTTTTCAGCATTTCATACTTCCCTGAAAAAATATGACAATTCAAGTTGTATCTAATATTAATAAGAACAAATGATTTCCTAAAAAATAAGACGAGTGCAGTGTTATAGTTTAACATACAAATATCTTAGTTCAAAATTCCACATCATGATGATTGAAAAATAAAGCTACAATTGTATTCACTAATAGTCCCAAAAACAGACATGAAAACAAACAATGTAGTAGAAGCATCAGATTACTGAAAGCATCCAAGTCCAAGCTGTTAAATACTAAGGAAATATTTATCCTTCAAATGGCATATTAATAAATAAGGTTAAAAGAATGATGCTCAAAAATTCTATACTTTCCAGCTAAGTTTCAGAGGCACTGTACTCTTACATTATAACTCTCTAACAGTTTCTAGGAGTACTTTCTACTACCAGACTGACTGGTGTTGCCCTGAATGAAATTTCCCCAAATGAGAGGACACAAAAATTCATTTTGAAATATTTTCATACATAAATATTAAGATAATATCAATATGTCATGAGATCAGGCTATTTTCTGTTCCAAGCCACCTCTAAAAAGGGTTTGTGAGTCCAGTAAATGTCATAAATGTCTCCTTGATATTGTTTTCATATTTCAAAAGTTTATGGGATCTAGTTAGGAAACAAAAGGTAACATGTGGCAGTGAAAGCATTCATATCCTGCACCTCACACATTTTAACTTCTCTACATCACCAGTATGTTTAGATTGTTCATTAATACATCTTTGAACTGCAAATGTGGTCCATATACATGGTTTGGGCCTTGACTTCCTGCTTGCCACAGCCTAGTATTACATGTGCACATACAAGATTTGCTTACCCTAAATGGACTACACTACCAAACGTAGGTCTCAGTGTTAATGAATTATCATTTATGTTAGCTCAGATGAAAGTCACGTGGTTACAAAAGTGGATAATTGCATGCATACAGGAATGATTAAGTTCCTAGATAATGGTTACAGAGTACCGCCAAGGAAAAGTCTTCAGGAAGAATGAAGGAATTAATCAAGATTGTACAATTAACAAGCCACATCTATTCTAGTTCTAATGCTTAGATACTACTCTTTAGGACTTTCTGTTCCCAAGCTCATCATGTAGCACTCACAAAGAACAACAAAACATCATTTGCTTCTAGATTTAGCAGTTTGCCTCTTACATAAGGATACTGATGGATGACTGGATTCTATAAACGACCTGGACATCTCTTTATAGGAAGTGGCAGCTGGTGTTAAATAGCTGCTTTGAAAAAAAACCCTGTGCTGCCTTTGCAAGCAAGCAGCTCATATATTATTGTGGACAGGAATCATGCTTACGTTAACATATTAGGCGAGATACCAGTGGTAACTGTATTTGCATTTGCGTATGTTACAATAAATTACTATTTAGATCAGGATAAAATCGAACACCAAAACCTCTTTATGAGCCCATCTATTTGACATTGGCAGGCAACCCTCAAGTAGTTGTACAGTGTCTCTGTGGAAGGAGAACACTGACCTGGAATCTCCTGGTGAAGTACCTCATGTTGATGTTTAATATACGTATGACCTGAGTCAAAACAAGAGGCACTTACTTATTTGAAAATCAAATAATGAATCACATAGATAAAATAATATTAAGAGAAACACATCTTTCATCAAATTTATTTAAGTCAGAATTGAGAGCAAACTTGAATTTGCTTGTCCCTTGTTCCATTTTATTCTTGTGCTCTAGAGATAAAACAGAAAACCCCTTGACACACATCCTTTCTTTGCAGGAAAAAATGGAGAAAAATAAAGAGGTAACTGTTCCCAGAATTAATTTACAAACCTCAAATGAGGGATAGAGGTAAAAATTTTCTACAGTGTATTGATAAATCAATAGTACATTAAGCCATCCTAAATCAATATTTTACTTTTAACGTAACAGAAACAATAATCCTAAGAAAATATCTCTTGTGCAAAAGAAAATAGTAGTTCTCTTCTCTTAGACACTGTGGGCCAAGCGATGTAGAAGAGTTTAGAGTCATGTTTTCAAAGGTATTTGAATTGTCAGCAATTGCTCATTTTTACCTGTGAATTCTGGATAACAGTTTTTACAATAAGTACTTGAGAATCTAAATGTAAATGACAAGTAACAGCTGTTCTAAAAATATTTTCTTATTTTCTCTCTGAGCAAAGAACAATTTCATGATACCAGTAAATATTTAAAATTAGATTGCATGGAAGGAAAGAAAAATAAATGCCTGTCACAACAAATAAATAATGTCATTTGAACTGAATGTTTCTGACATTATATATGTTCTCCACATCAGCAGTAGGTGTAAGTGTAAAGCCTCACATTTCAAGATAATCTTTTATTTTAGAACTTTTCAATTTATTCAATCAGACTCTAAGTCATATGCTTCTTCTTTAACACTAACAGACTCCTACAGCTATGTGAGGATTTCAGATTTAATTCTTGTTTGTTTGTTTCTAAAGGCTTTTGTGCATGAGGACTTTGGGGAGAGGCTTACTAGCTTGAATGAATCTTAAATCAAACTCAGAAAACACAGGAAAAATGCAAAATTATGTACCTACGTTCTTGTTTGTTTGGTTGTTTTTTGAGCCAAAACCAAGGACTATGTCTCTTCTGGGGAAATTAGTGCACTCTTTAGCAAAGTTGTAGTAATACACATATCTGCCTGCATTAAAAAAATCAAGCCAAGCTGCCATACCATAAATATGTCATAGCGCATTCTCAGGCACACTTAATAAAACCTTCAATTTTTTAAAGAAATAATGCACTCTGTATTCTTAGCACAGACTTCACTGTGAATATGTCTTCAATCCAGCTTCAAATATCCTCTATTAGGTATCATAACTGCATGGCCTTCTTGAATGGAGAAAAACGGAGATAGGACAGAGTTCAGGCTTCCTGTGATACAGTAAGTACAAAGTCAACGCAACAGAGCAGAGCTGGGTGAAAAAACAGTCTGGAAATGAAGGCTCTCATCTGAGTGTTAGAATGAAAGAATGGCGTGATGGTTAAGATTAAAATGTTCTTTGATCTCTCTTACATTGGTAGATAGTGGACAACAAACTCAAAATAGGTTTTATGGATCAGTTCAGTGACTGTGAAGTTTTTGTTGAAATTTCCTAATGTTCCTTCCACTTTTCAGATTGCTTCTCCTTCAAATAAAGGGAACACTGATGATTACTATAAAAAATTCTGTTATAAATAGTAACTAAAAAAAGGAGTGATTATAGTTTCTGCAATTAGTAGGTTTAACAATGTTATAAAATCTCTTTGAATTTATGAAAATTATGACTGCTACAGTCTGTTGAATGTACAACTCTGGGTGCATTCTGGCATTTGTACATACTCCCAAATGATCTCTGACAGATTGTCATAGTTCTCAAAGTGTCTGCTAAATTGCACATTACAACTGTAATTTGTTCCTGTCTATTCTCAGGTTTGTTACTACTACAGGTATGACTGTTACCTTGCTTTTGAAAGGTAAAAATATTAATGATTGTTACATATTTTTTTTTGTACTTGAGTTTAAAGGCATTCTTGCCTCCTCAGGTGGCATATCCACTGATGAGATCTAATGACTTGTCTTAAGGTACATATTTACATCATCAGTTAATTAGTACAAATATTTATTGCAAAAATCATTTTAAATGCGAAAGAAAAAGGTAACATAATAAAAGCAGAAAGATTTCTTTATCAAGCTAAAACAAGAACAGAAGAACTTACAATTTGTAAGTATGATTGCCAAGAAAGTCAAAGGATTTCCTACAGCAGTGAGAACTATTCTTTAGACTTAAAACTGTTTAATTGAAGACAAATTCGTAGAATCAGAATTGTAGAATGTTTTGGATTGGAAGGGACCTGAAAGATCATCCAAATCCAACCCCTCTGTTTTAGGCAGGGACACCTCCCACTAGACCAGATCACTCAAAGCCCCATCCATCCCTGGACATTTTTGTGAAATCTACTGGCTTTCATACTTGTCATTTTTGTTCACTGAAGAGCAAGACTGGAAGTTTTCTTTATTATTCATGTAAAAGATCTGCAGTGGTAATCCAAAGGAAACAATGGGGCCTCTATCAACACAGAAAAAGAGAGTGACAATGTAGCATGTTACAAGTATAAAACACCCATTGTTACCAGAATCAGACAACTTGTGTGAGCTGATGGTGCCATCAGTTCCTTAATAACTACTAACAGAACACACACAATAGTATTTGAGGAAATGTTATTCACAACCAACTTAATAATTATATCTATTAATTGACTGAGAGTCCACCCACTTAAAGTTCTGGAGCCTGTGTTCTCAAAGACAACAGCTCTTATGTAGACATCACAGCTTTCTGATTAGCTATACTCAAATCACTCAGAAAGTACAGACATTCAAAGAATGAAATTCACCCTGGTTGATGGAAACTCAACATTTCTGAGTATACTTATATACTTTTCAGAACTCAGCAAGGAAATATGGTATATTTTCATTAATAACTGACAAATATTCTCTTCACTGTCTCCAGGTGAAGGTAGATCAGAATGCCAGTAAGTGGAAAATAGTGTTAAAGGAATGGTTACCAGTGGGTCATTATCAAAGTAAAAGGTTGTGCTCTTTGGTGTGTTCACAGTCAAGATTTTCACTCATTATGCAGTCTTTTTATTTTTTATTTATTTATTGAAACAGAAGCAAAGTAGAAGTCATGCAGAAGACATGACCAGTGCAATATCTTGTTTTAGGTATCTCTTTCCTAACCTACAGCTATATTTGCTTCAGATATTAAGATCTGGTCAGTATTACTTAGCAGTACCTTGATGGAAATGATTTCAATTCAAATCACGTTTATATTCATTTGAAACAAATTTTACTTTAATTGAAATTAATGTAATTATAGTTTAATGAAAAAAAAATGACTAGCTCACTGCAAGATCTGTGAAGGAGTATGAAGATGATGGTGGTTCATAAACTAGGTATGCATCAATTGATGCATGTTCTGAAAAGTAAAGATAGTAAAGATGATGAAGTGCTAGGGTGGATAGGGAATGATATAAAATATTCTTGTGAGTAATGTAATAACAAATAGATGAAATAAGAATCTGGTGAAAAATGATTTGGGCACTGTCTAAACAATGAAATAGATCAGTACTGAATCAATTCTGCTTTCTGTGTTCTTACACTTATTTTGCAGAAGGAAATAAACCTATTACTTTTATTAACATTAAACAAAATAAACAATAAAATAAACAAAAAAAACCCACCCTGCTGTTGTTTTCCAAAACTTGTCGAAACACAAATTTATGTTAATGGAATAACATGAAGTCAGTGGTGTTCTATCAATTCTGTTCCTAGGTATATTGACTTGAAGACAGAACCTGTTTTTATTTGTCCTAATGATTGGCAGAGCGGAAGTAAATTAAATCTGATGGAAACAAGTTTACTTTATTGACGTCAGTGGATCCAGATATATGCACCATAGTTCTAAAACAGGCACTGAGAACGTGTGTGATTTGATTTTCTTAATTAAAAAAAAAATCATTAACAGTTCCAAGGGGACAAGCCCACCCTATCATTGTTCTCAGGGTTAACCCACCCATCCATTCTCCTTTCTGATCTCAATTGTTCTATTTTAACTTCCTTATCTTCTGTATTTCCTTCTTGAATTATAGTATTTATTTTAAAATATAAAAGCTAATAAACTATGCCAGAAACTTAACATTCAAAATTAGAGATTACAGGTGATTATAATGTTATCTTGTTATTTACCAGTTAGCAAGTATTTTGTAATTACTAGAGAAAAATTCATTGATTGAATTGACTAAGCCAATAATAAAGAAAATCAGTAGGTTGTAAATGAAAATATTAACAATTTTTACATTAAAAAAATCAGTATTGATATTTTAATAAGATACAGAATAAAAGTGAGTATTACACTCTGGTGTGCTTTTTCTTCATAACATGGAATTAGTTGGTAATACACTTTCTCAGGTATTTCCAAGTATAGTAAATACAAAATGAATATAAGACCTGTCATTATTAAGAAAGGGATCATTGTATATAACAATTAAAAAAAAAAACACGTTTGTTTGATTTTAGCTTTTTGAATATATTCCGTCAACTGTGGTTTGAAAACAATTGCAACTGAGCCATACTGACTGAATTGTCTCTACCATATTTCAACAGTTACAGTGTACTGTGCTTTTGCTAAGTAAACTATTTTATTCATACAATTGCCGTAGGTCTACATTTGTAGTGGATCGTGCATATGGTCTGATTTGATGGTTTATCTAGCAAGCAAAATCAGTTTTTACACTGCAAGGTGGAGCTGTAGAAAACATTACATTTATAATTAACAGTTAATCCACACCCATTGAGCTCAAAACAATGATTTTACTAGTGTAGAACAATGACCAATGAGCACTGAAACATGACCAATGTGGAACTTGTTACAAAGAATCTGCATCACTATCATTATAAGGATTGCCACCACTGGTAGCTGACCAAAATGCTACAAAGCCCAACAGACTCCTGTCTTCTCTGCACTGGTTTGAGATCTATCTCTTTTGGTGACAGTAGTTTGTTATTATGGATAATAATTAACAACAACATATTTTAAAGGAAGTATCATCATTACATGAACAAAGGCAACATCATTTGATCACAGACTTTAGAAGAATCCCTATGTGTAGCGGTGAATGGCATGAAATTTTAAATTTAATATAGAAAAATGTATGTCTTCTATGCTTTGAATCAGCAATGTAATATTTCAAATTTCATTCCTTCTGGTTTTCTGCATCTTTCGTCATACCTGAGGAATCAGTTACTCAATACAGGAAAATGACATGAGCAATGCCCTTACAGAACAATCAGGAAATTTTTTTTAATTTCCTAATGGCAACCACTGTCTTTTGTTATGGATAATTAGACAGACTTAATATGAGAAACGATCACCAGTTGTTATGAAGTGTCGTGCTATAGTAGTCTGCATGGTAACACATGTATCACATAACTTTAAAACAGTGCCTCTAGAACACCATGCTGCAACGATCTTTAGATCTTTGGAGAAAAAAATGAGAGAAATGAGACAGGGAGAAGAGGCAGGGATTGAAAGATTCCAAGTCGTGATAGAGGAAGTACTAGAATACAGTCTATTAAGAAGGAAAGAAAAAAAAAGAATCACTGGAGACATTAAGTATAAATAGACAGTACCTGTAATGACTTGCAGATATTTGCCAAGATTCATGGTATTGCAGTAATGAGAAATATTTGTTCTCTACAGACATTTATGCAAAATGTCACAGTATGTTCTGGAAAATTCATTGCCAATAGTTTGTTCATATCTGTTAACATACAATGTGCTAATTAAAAACAATAAATATGAAGACTGATATTGTGTAATTTCATAAAATTTCTTGGAGGCAGCATCTGAAATGCATGCAAGAAATTAAAGGTTTTCCACCAAATGCTTCTGACAGTTAGGCCACGGGAACTGTAATTTGGAAGGTATGCTCCAATCAATATCTGCTCACTTATAAGAAAATATTGAGATAGACACAGAAAAAGAGATAGACAGAAAGCCATCAAACTATTTCTATCAGCAAATATTGAGAGAAACTTACTGTGAAGAGAACAATGGTTCTCTATCTGCAGAACTCACTGGGATGTGAAAAAATTAAATTAAAGATCCTCATTTGAATTATTAAGTTTGATTTTCCTTATTTAACTATTCTAAACAAATCCAGAGACTTCTGTTTTGCACAGGAGCTGAACTTTTCTTAATAATAATACAGATCTGCATACTGTAATGAAATGCCATTTTATCTTTTTTATCCGAACACCCATAGATGTATAAAAGTTAAATCTTAACTTTTCTTTACAAAACTTGTAAATCCTTTAAGACCAGAATGGATGTTTCCTTATCCTTGCCTGGCTTGATTGGGTACAAAAGATACCAAACAGCTTCTAGTTTAATGAATGTTATTCTACTCTTTCTTTCAAAACTTCTGAAACTCACCTCAGATTCCACCCCTTGAAAAAAGTATTTTCTAATCAGTGCCAGCCTGGCCCACTTTACTAAAGCTGGTGACTTTCTTGATTTTCTTGTAGAAGCTTCTGAAACTTTTATGAAGTTTAACTTCTTCCATCGACACAATACTTGTTCTTCTTTGAAAAAGAGTCCATTAAGAACCTGGAAAAGCCTCTAGACTGCTTAATGAACACAGAAACATGCAAGTTTCATGAAATGCCTTTATTCACTGCACATTGTCCTAGCAAAGATGTTAACAGTATATTTTGAAATCTTTTTTTTTTCTTTAAGTGGTGATATGCACTAGTTCTATTCATCACATGGGAGCAATTTATACAAAGTGCCATAACACAAGAGAATATGAATGGTAGTAAAATATAAAAATAAAAAATTAGTTAAGTAAGTGGTTGCCCTTTCAGTGAAACTGACTCAACAAGGTATCATTTCTTGGAGACATTCATATCTTATCTCAAAAACTGTGTTGGTTCTTGGGAACCAGCAACTTGCTACACATTACAATTTAATCTCTTTATACTAATATGTTATTCTGTATGTGTATACAGCATATTGCAACTCCTTTCCACCAAACTAGTTCATCAAAATTAGTCTCTTTGTGTTCTTTCTGTATGGGAGAACACGATAGTGGGACCAGATATTTATTTGTATACATTCTTCATAAATAAAAGGAATTATGTAAAACTGATTTCTCTGAATGCGGCAGGAATCAAACAAGAAATGCCTACTACCTTGTCCATTATTTTATAATACACACTATTCAAAGATGTTGAGCTTAATTTCAGTTCATACTACATTCTTTTCAAAGTTCACTGATTTTTACTGTTTTTGAAAGGGCTGTCTCTGCTGCTTTCCTCAGACATAAGCATACTGCTGCAGTCTAATCAATATCTTACCCCACCTCTGTTATCAGACCACAGACTTCCCTTATGATATGTCCTTATAGTACCATACATAATCCAACTGTATTGTTTTGGGATAGTATTTCACAGAAAATGTGAATTCCTAATTTCTCTTACTGAATAGCTACCAAATGCAGTTTTCATGAGGTTTCCTCATACTTTAAGCATGTTTTTTTTTTTTTTTTTTTAATAGGTTCACCTCTTCTACTAAAAAATTCTAAGGAGTTGTTCCATCTTTAACATTTTATCACTACATTCAATTTTCAGAACAGAAAATTGATTGCAAATATCCTATACACTGCTATTTTGAAGAGATATTCAGTAACACATCCCATTGGTGAAGCTGAACTTGGTGATTGACTGAAATCATCTACTTTATCCTCGAAAGATTGGCAGTCATTGCACAGTGGAAGGTGGTGAGGGAGATCCTAGAGGCACTGAAGGCCTGTTCATTTCTGCTGAAACAAATGGAGAAGTTGAATATCTGAAAGGCAGAGCAGAGGTAAGATTTTTTTCATTTCCCTGACTGAATGTGATATTCACCTTCAGAAATGCTAGACATGTTAGAGTTTTGCCTACTCAGAATCACAGCAGTATGAATCTTGATACAACTACCTCTTCCTGAACCATCTCAGGGATTTCAAACTTGAAAATGACTAAGCTGGATATAAATGAATGTGCCAAAAAACTAAAAAAAATTCATTTATAGGCAGCATCAGCATAACTTGAATCTTGATTAATGTGGAAGTATATTTATGTTGAAATAATTTACTGAATGACACATTAAGATCAGATAAATATATGGTGATCATTACACCAACATATAGTCTTAAACTCCTTTTAAGCCATTATTTCTGAATTGCTACTTGTAATAAGGCAATTTATATGTCTCAAATGTATCTGCCTGTCTCTGGTTTAGTATAATCAAAAGTATGATTTTTGAAGCCAGAGAAGAAATAACTGCATAGCAAATGTGCTAAGAGAATATGAGAAGGAGTGGAATTGCCAAGTATAGCTTTCATCCCTGTTTCTTCTCCATTTTAATTTTGGCCTTGGAAAAAATGTTTATTTTCAGATGATTTCCTGAGAAGACTTGAATTAATATAAGGTCATAATCTTTTCCTGGTGCGACTGTTCAAATCTGCAGTAAACTTAACAGAATATGTTCACAACAGCAGATTACTTTACCCTAAATAATTTGTGCAAAATCATTAATGTCATGTCATAACTTACTCCACAATAGCAGATTTGCCTTGTCTTGAGAAGTCATACCCCATAAATATGATAACTCCTACAAAATAAATTCTCCCTTTTTATATCAGTAATCTTTTTCACAATGCTCCTCATCTTGCTGGCAAGAAAGGTGTAAATTACAGCTCATTAAGCCTTATGTTGTCCATGTGGATCATTCTGGAATTAATTTATTCCTTTTATCAAAGACATACTCCAGAGTGGTAACATCTACTGTGCCACTCCATCTATAGCTGGGCATCCAACATACTGGGGATTTTTTCCAGTTTTATCAGAATGTTCTTGTTCCCCCCTCCAAGAGCACCTTTTCTGAAATGACAGTGCTTGTAAAGAGGATATGCAGCAGTGCGGTTTCCAAGACTTATGTGTTGTGTTCTTAATAAAAGAGGGTCAGAGATTTTACAAAGCTTTATTTTCATTCCTAGCTCTTAATTCTCTCTAGTGCATTTTAATTTACATGTAAACATTGCAGGAACTGTTGTTGAAAAAGAGATATGAGGTAAGTCATATTTTAATTCAGTTTGAATTTAGAAAAGGTTATGGGAATTCATGTACTTTACATACATGTATTAATGTTGGTAGCTTGATGTTAATGTTATATGGAATACTTCCAGTGAAGTTGAAACTAGCTTTTTGACACATCAAGAATTGCAGGAAACCTCTTAATGAATAATTACTTCTACAGAATTATTTATATTCAGAAGTTTTAACCAAATCTAACACTGGCTTTAAGTAGAACCACATTCATCTTAGCATGCTGTTAAAGTGGTTATAAATCCTAATTTACCTTTGTTGTGTAACCTAATGAAATCTATTAAGGAAATAGTTCTTTTAATAACAAGACTCCAGGAAACAGAGAGCTCAATCACACATAAAGAGACAATAAGATTACTGTTAATACACATTTAACCTCTTAATAGCTCACTCTGTTTAGCACGTGAAGCAGAAGGGTCAGTGTGGCTCCAGTTCACATACCTCTGAGCAGCTGTCAGAACAAGAATATCAGAGAAACCATGCACCATGGGTCCATCTGAACAGAGATGTTTGACATTACAGACTATGGAGCTATAAACAGTTTGTATGGTTTGATCAATCTTAACTAACTCAGTAGTTCCAGTAATTCGACACTTCTGCCTGAATTACCGTCCCCTAAGATTTCTTCTTCTATCTTTATCCAAACACAGTGTAAAATGTATTTATTTCTTCCATACCTATCCCCCCCCACATCTTATTAAATTTCTCTTTTTTTTTTTTGAGTCAATGGCATTCATAAACATCATTTTTCTAATGAATGTAACAATTTTTAAAGGAAAAAAGAAAAATGGATTCAATTTCAGTATTTATTCTAATACTTTTTGTGGTTCAAAACATCTGCTAGTGTAATCAGGTTGGTATATGGTGTGATTATGCTATTATTGTAGAAATTCTTATTTATTTCACCATAAAGGTGGTGGTACTGTGCCTTACTAAGCAAATAATTCCTTTCTTAATACTGATCTTAAATTGTTTATTTTTGAACAGAAGTAAGAGATTGAAAGTTTACAAACTATTGATTTGTTTTACCACAGGTTTATAATTTGCTGCTGGCAAACAAGAGACTCTTTAAAGTATAAATGATAGATTAGTGTGAGAAAATATTGATAATCTGAAGCTTTTGAACCTCTGACATCTGTAAATCACAGGAATAAGCTTTCTATTAGGACTGATAGCACCTTTCTCTTCTGATTTTGTGTCACAAAAATAATTTCTCTGTGGATTCCTTCACATGTCTTAGCCAGTTGAAAATGCTAGCCTTGTACATTTATTTCCCAACTGTCAGAAAGTTTTGCTCAGTATTTCATTCTAAAGATTACCATGGATTTACAGAACTCCTGTTTTTCAGAAGACTTTGTTAGATTCAGAGGTTGGTTCTTACAGTATTTTTGTGTTCTTTATTTTGTTTCATGTTTCAGGTAACCTGGTTAAATTACTGGCATCTCATAAAAGCAAACAATTTTTTAATCTCCATCTAATTTAGTATCTGCTGGTTGCTGGCTGCTGAATAGCCAGGAAGCACAGTTTACAATCTCACTAAGAAAACAGAAACAAAACAAAAGACATATTTTATATCTGAGAGAAGTTCATGCTGATTTTTAAAACTTTCAAATGCACCTGCACAACTCAGAACTTTGAAATTACTTCCAGGAAAAGTTAGCATTCACTAAACATACCCAGGGACATCACACATCAAATGTTAAACAAGATTATACATCATTCTTTCCTGCATCATGTTCCTCCCATATTTTGCTGAAGACATTTGTATTAAGTTAACCCTGGTTATACAAGCCACCTTAGGCTGGTGGCAGTCTCACTATATCTTTTAAGCCATAAAGTTCCAAAAACATTATAAATTGCAGTTAAGTTGGAAAGTAAGGCCTAAGAGGCAATTTCCATCTTCCTTGTATAATGGCTGCTGGTTTTGAACATGCTTATTCAAAATATAGCCACTTTTGCAGGTGGACATCTTGGCTAGCTGCACTGGATGCAGAGAGCATTTAAAGGGCTTTTCCCAGGACTCGTCTTGATTCATCTCCCCCATCCTGTGCCAGATCTTCATGGCATTCCCTCCACACTTTTGTAGCCTCCACACCACTTGTGGTCCCCCAAAGAACAATACCAGGCACATGAAACCTCACACTGCTGCGAGGGCACTTCATGCATCCTGTTGCTGTGTCTCCAAATTGAGATTACAACACTGAAATAAGGTCTAGGGAGCATTAAGGAAACATAGTATTAGCTGAAATACTATAACATTTTAATAAAGAAGTTTGGAGGTCAACTGTTTCTTCAACTGACGGAGTTCAGTCATTAGCATAACACCTCTCCACAGCCTCCAGGAACAGTGCCAACAAACTCCTGCAACTTATCTTTTCCAAGGTGTCATATGGGCTGCAAGAGTCTTGGCTTTATGACAAACACTGACTGCCTCTGTGTCCACAAAGAACAGCAAAAGCCGATCATGTGCTGTTTGTGCAATCAAAAGGGAGAGATAAGATCAAAAGCACATAGAAAAGAACAAAGTAAAATTAAGCTTTGGTTAAAAATTAAATAATTATATATACGTGGTAAAAATGTATAAACAAACATATATACTATATAATAAAATAACTAGGTAAGCTGAAAAAGCTTAGCCTTTAAAAAACAACCAAGAACACATGTAGATTAATCTTAAGCACAGGATTTTTTTCTGTATCACACAACTATGGCTCCCAACTTTAGCTTCTTCATGGCTGATCCTTTCATCTCAACTCAGGGCATAGTCTTGAGGGGAAAATATTTACCTTAGCTTTATCTGAATGAATAGTCACAAAAGTTACAGTGTTCTCATGGCAATAGTGTCAAGTAAAGGACTTTGTTTAAAAAATTAAGCAGAAGAATTCACGTTGTAATGCTGCTATTCTCCTCCTGTGAAGAAAAATAAAGTTCCCATTACCCAACACAATTAAAACAGCAAAATGCCTCAAAAAGCATTCCAATGAATGTTTCCATATTTTGAAAAAAGTATTTACTAAACACTGGGGAAGGAAGGAAGGAAGGAAGGAAGGAAGGAAGGAAGGAAGGAAGGAAGGAAGGAAGGAAGGAAGGAAGGAAGGAAGGAAGGAAGGAAGGAAGGAAGGAAGGAAGGAAGGAAGGAAGGAAGGGAAGGGAAGGGAAGGGAAGGGAAGGGAAGGGAAGGGAAGGGAAGGGAAGGGAAGGGAAGGGAAGGGAAGGGAAGGGAAGGGAAGGGAAGGGAAGGGAAGGGAAGGGAAGGGAAGGGAAGGGAAGGGAAGGGAAGGGAAGGGAAGGGAAGGGAAGGGAAGGGAAGGGAAGGGAAGGGAAGGGAAGGGAAGGGAAGGGAAGGGAAGGGAAGGGAAGGGAAGGGAAGGGAAGGGAAGGGAAGGGAAGGGAAGGGAAGGGAAGGGAAGGGAAGGGAAGGGAAGGGAAGGGAAGGGAAGGGAAGGGAAGGGAAGGGAAGGGAAGGGAAGGGAAGGGAAGGGAAGGGAAGGGAAGGGAAGGGAAGGGAAGGGAAGGGAAGGGAGGAGCAAGCTTTTCAGGAAAAATTTGCCAACTTCCAGGTATGCTTGTTTTCAAGAATGTCCTTCTTTGAATATTATATTTATTTCCATTCTTGTGTATTACTGGGGATGCTAAACATCTGCCACACATTTTGCCTTAACAGAGAATCCAACACTGATATAAATACTGAATAATATTTATCACTACATATGAAGGTTCAGGATGATAAAATGGCTTCATTGCCACCTAAGATTTCACTTTCTTGATGGCTGAGAGATGTTTTGGAATGTTTTTGTTACTTGTTCTCACTGAAACTGATGTTATTTCACATAAGAGAGAAAGTCTGATCCTGCTTTCTCAATTTTCAGCTTGCTTCTCTGTTTTGGGTTAATGTGTTTTGGTTATTTGAGAATATGACAACTGTGCTTGATGTCTTTTCTAATTTAAGTTGATACACTGAATGGTAGTGTAGTCTTCATTCTCAGTCATATCAAATGGAATACAATATTTTCTGAACTGTGGTTTCTGGCTCAGCTAAAACTCATATGGTCATGATTACCTGGTCTGCTCTTTATGTAAGGTATCAGCAGACAAACTAAACCACACTAATACAGATTATTTCGATTGTATCCAATATAGGACAAGGACAGTAAGAATACCTCTAGGTGGCATAACAAGATGACTTTTCCTGGCATGTAAAGCCAACTGATAACAGCCAGAGCCATTAACATGCCTAGAAGCACTTTGAAATAACATGGAAAACTGTTTTAATGAAGTGCAATTAATAATGTTTTCCAAAGTTAAGAAAATACTCACTGAGTTGCTTAATGTAAAATAATTCCTTAATTTATGAATATTTCCGTAACAGAAATTCCAGAATTGTCAAAAGATGCCAATTGTCAAAATAAAGTCACATGATAAAATAGAAAAAGTGTAATAAAGGAAACAATTTTTACCACTGTCTGTTAAGTTCATTCCATATCATTAAAAATATTATTTAATAGAGAAATTATTCATGAATTTCTGAATTGCTTTTTGCTGAGGCTGGGTGACAGTAACTAGGAATGGTTGCTAGTATCTTCATCACTTAGAAAGCTTCCTGTACAAATGATGTGTTCTCTTCCATCCCAGGAAATCATCATGTTGCACCATCAAGTCTTTCAGTTTCTTTCAAAGAAATCAGCCAGAATTTAGATGAACTTCTGTTCTATCCTTTGTACTTGTGAAAGCAGAATTTCTGTGCACTTACTTATTAGATTCCTTACTATATGCTTACTTTCCTGAAATTCTTTTAAAAGAAATTTTTCTAAAATTTTACCATAATCTATGTTCAGTCTGAGTTACGTGTTTTTATTACTGTGGTGCTGAGTCAATGTTAACAATCTTTTCCTCTTCAGCAGGTTTTATTAACTTGGGCTAACCCTAGTTGCACAACTTCAGATTCAAATTTAGCCTACCTGTGGGTGGTTTAGAAAGATCATAAGTCCGAACATAGCTATCTTTAAAATTTCATGCAGCTCAGTTTTCATTAATATTAGAAAAACACCTACTTCTTCTTTTTTTTTTTTTTTTAAAGAAAGGGGGAATATTTTTTGCTTTTTTTTTCAGTTAAATGACAAAGTTTATATTGTAATTGAATTGGTTGTTTCTTGTTTTTGAGACCAGTCAATTGATATTTACTGAAGCACTGGAGATCACGGCATTATATAGTTTACTACTGTTAATGAAAATAAAAGAGTTTATAAATCAATAGTATAACAGGTTTTCATCATATGAATTCAGGGCAGTTGGAAAAAACCTTCTATCCTTCAGCCCTCACATCACCCTAATTTAGAGAAACTGGGGACAATCAATCACATAGGGTCAGGAGATAAGGGTGTAAGTAGTGTTGAGAACCTGTGCAACTGCAAGGGATATTGCTGTTCTTCTGCAGAGAAAGGCTCCAGAAATTTCATTTATATTTTAGCTGAAGCTCTTGAGACCATTGCATTAAGTCTCCAAGGTAACACTTCAGTTACAGACATCCTTAACAGAACCAATTCACTTTCAATGTCACTGTCTTCAAGCCTGTATTTTCCACTTCTCAGTGACACAGATGGGTGTGCGGCTGTGTCAGGGACAAAGGCACTGAGACATTGCTCTGCAAATGCAAAAAAGTGACCTGTCCCTGGTGGAAGCACAGCTGTGAACTGGAACAACTGTACTGAGGCTGCCAGCTCAGGATTCTGCCAGCATCAGGAGTACCAAAGGAATTGCTTTGTAAAGGGGCCTCCATCATTAGAAAGAACATGATTTTCACCTTTGGTTCTCATTGTCGTTTTTAAAAAATGCACTGACGTGATGTACAGCAGAACTATTTCCTTTAGATAGTTAAAATGTTTGTTCACTATAGGTAGAACATTATGTTTTCTTAAACACAGCAGATGTGTCGTAACAGCAGTCATAACTACACACTCCTCACTGCTACACTCTAGGTTCAGTATAGCTTGCAGAAAAGAGAAAGTTCTCCCTCCTTCAATGGTTGGTACAAGTCTTGGGGCTCAGAGTGGAGTTCAACAGTGGGAAAGGCAGCATGCAGGAAATTTTCAGCACAAAATAAGCTGGGAAAGTCCCCTGGGGTCATAGTACCTGGGGGAGTAGCTGCTGGCAGAGTTCTCTTACAGCTGTGCCTGCATGGGATGGAAAGCAGGGAATCAAATCAGGTACATCCAAGTAAGAGGGTTGTGAAAATCTACAGAAAGGGCTGGAGGGAAGGGCTCTGTGTAAGAACACAGGAAGCAGCTGCAAAAGATATTTTTTCCTCAGTCAACTTCTTCAGCATCTTCCCTGAGATTGATGTCTCCTTCTTCTGCTTAGTTATTTAGTTCAGTTTAAACCTGGCTTTAATGACAAGGAACATTTTGATGCCTCTTTTTCTGGTGGTCTAGGATTCTGTCACAAAGATGAGGTGTTGGCAGCAGGGATAGGGAGGAGGATCTGCAGGGGTGGCCACTGTGAAAAGAAGCAGGGGCCTGTCTCAAACTCAGAGATTGTTTCAATGAATGAAGTACAGGACACTACTGAGACCAACCATCAAGCTGGTTATGACTCTGAGATAATGTACTTAAGAAACTGTGGAAAAACTCTCTGCAGATGCAGTGAAAGAGGAATGGGAAAAAATTGTGAGAAACACAATACTGCAGAGAGAACAGTCAGTTAAGAATAAGGAGGAAGTACTCCAGATATTGGAGGGGAAATTCTCCTGAACTCAGACCATGGTGAAGCAGAGTGCCTTCCTGCAGCCCATGGAGAGCCCAGGCAGGAGCAGTCTGGCTGGTAATCTGCAAGGATCAGCAGTCTGTGGGTGACCCAGGCTGGGATGGTCTATTCCTGAAGGACTGCACTTTGTGGGACCACATGCTGGAAAAGGGGGAGATAATGAAGATGAAGAAACGGCAGGGACAAAATGTTTTAGACTGACTACAACTTTCATTTCCCATTCCCCTGTGATGCTCATTGAGAAGAGGAGGTAGAAGATCCAGGAATGAAGGAGAAAAGTTTCACCTGGAAAGAAGGGAGGAGGGGGAAAGAATTCTTCCAGTTTGTTTTGATTTCTTACCATCTTATTCTATTTTTAATTGGTAGTTTATCAGTAAGCAATCTCTTTTTCTTTAGTGCAGGCCATGAGCTTCATGAGCTTTCCCACTGTTTTCTGTCTCTGTCCTGTTGAGGAGGGGGAGCAAGAGAGCAGCTGGGTAGGGCTGTGGCAGCCAGCCATGGTCAGACTCACTCAAGCAAGTATAATCTTCTTTGTGAATGCTACCACAAAAAAAAAAAAAAAAAAAAGCCCACACAGGGAAAAACAACCCATCTTCAATCTATGTGATAGCCCATTAATACAAAAGGCTTCTAAAGGACACCCCTGCTACTTTCCAAAAATGATCAATCCAAAACTATTATATACTTGTGAAATTTTACTTAATCCAATAGAGCCGTCAGAAATTCATAGATACAGCCATGGAATCTAGCAGTGCTTTTTTTTGGCTTATAAGTTTTGATCCTTTGAGGATCACTTGAATTCCACATTAAATGCATTCTTCTTTTAAATTAAGTATCTGATTTGTTTTATTTCCTCAGAGACTAAAGCTGAAGTGATAAAGGCTTAAACAAAAGCCAAGCATGATCAGTAATAATATTATTTTTGCAGCCATGACACTAGATTCAAGCAACGTTTCTCATATATTCATTATTCTCTTTTTTCTGTAGCAAATTGCTTATTATGGTTAAAAAATAATTCAATTTTCTTGGTCTCAATATTATCTGTGTTGCATAAAGACGGAGCAAAACTGAACTTTTTAGTATCTACCAGTAAATGCTATGAAATTCCATTCTGACTGTTACTAAATAGAAAGAGAAGGGAAATTCCACAGTCCGTTAATGAAAAGATAAATCTCACAGTTAATAACTCCAATTATATGTATGAGTAAATCTTTCTGTATGTGTAAGTTTCAGAATAAATCTTTTTGTTGATCAAGTTTGCTAGAAGCTTGTTCACTACTATGTGATCCAATGGAAACAACAAAGAATGACATTTCACTCAGAACAAAGTCCCACATACCTGTATCTTCCCAGTAAGAAAGTATATCTTCTCCTGAGCTACAGTATGTCCAGTACTTTTAATGCATGCCATAACTGCATCTACTTAATGATAATTTTCTTCTGATGTTTCTGATTTCCCTGTGTGGTCTAGGAACCATCTATAGCAAACACTCTTGAATTCAAAAGTAAAATAACTTACCTAAAAGCAATCCAATAGATATGTAAAAGTTAGCAGTGCTGGACTTAGATCACAATTTTGAAAGTGGCTTTGAGTGAAGGAAGAGTTTGATGGTTCTTTGAAAGCTGATTTCCTAAGATTTTAATATGAAATCTGATCAACTAGAGGGTTCTCACAGTGTTGCTGCTTACTGCAGTAAACATCTCTTCACAGACATTTCTTTAAATTTGATTTCAAATCATTTAGTTGGTGTTTGTGTTTTTTTAAAAATACTATTACTTTTCAATGCCATTTTTTTTCTATCATATTTTGACTTCTAATTCTTTTAAGTCTAGTTACTTATCATTAGCATGTGGTTAGTGTGATAGAGTTTATAATTTTTTTTTTTGCCTGTGCTTAGTAGGATTTCTATCTCTTAAATTGGATTTTTGCTTTGTTCTAAGTCACTTATTTTACCTACAGTCACTTTGTTTAGTTTAACTTGATTAATTCCCTAACACATCATACTTGTTAAACTGTCCTTTCCAAATGTATCAAAATGTAACTCACAACATATATTCATTCAACAAATATCTTAGTGATACCAGATTTTTAGCTATATAATTTCATCAGCACTTTTTCAGATTTTATCTTTTTTAAAATCATTTAAACTTGCGTTTTCTCCTGAAAACTTAAACATCTGTTACATTACAGGATTATTTAAATATTGAAAGTAAAATGTTTCAGTCTTGTTCAACTTCTCCCACATAAAGAGTGTGAGTAACTCAAAAGAGATCCAGAAGTTTCAAACATTGAATAGCTTTAGCTAAGAAATCTCCCAAAATACAAATTATCAGAAAAGTTAGCCAAGTTCTAGTGACTTTAGTTTAGCTTTCTAAACTAATGAAAAAACCTGCTGACTTTAAAAGATTATTTTGCATGCAAGCTGTTGATTAAAGCTAATTTAGAACAGGGGACTAGGGCCAAAACTGACACTGATTCCATTACAGTTGATGTAACCTGAATTTGTCCAGATTTTGAAGACCAACAGACATCCTAACTAACAGATAAATGAAGGGAAACCAGTATGCATTGACAACATATGGTGTAGAAGCAGTTTATTTTGATTTGTAAACTCTGACAGCCATCAGAGCAGGTGAACATCCAACTCACTTTACTGTGCTTTTTATACCGCATTGAAGTGATGTGTAAAAAGATATGGAAGTAACACAACACTGTGGGAATGTGTTTATGTAAGTCTAATTAGTACACATAGATTAATATAAAGATACATATGCATGGTTAACCACAAAAAAATACTGGCATATTTATCTCCAAATTGCATACTTGGTACTAGGCAAATGATATACAAGGTATTTTTATATATCCAATGGAAATCTGACAGAAAGTTAAATGTTGAAATCTCAGTTCTAAAGGATAAACTAGTTCATCAGCACAAAAAGGCAACAGCATTCAGTGGTGAAGGATTTCCTGTAAATCTATGGAAGAACCTTTCATTTTTATATTAATAGTCAATTCATCCTGATCTTTGAAAACCTTTCAAGTCTGAATACTGCCTACAGTATACAACATGTAATTGAAACTTGGTTTGTCTGAGATCAAACCTGGGGGAAATTGCCTGAAGTTGAGTGCACTAGTCAGTTCGATTTAAAATAACCTTCTGAAGAGAGCATGAGCTTTGTTTCTTTGTGTGTTTATTTTCCAACCTGCAATCTTCCTACAAATTGTTGGATTGAACTCTTTAATTAAAGGTGGGTGTTATTTTGAACAATCAGCTTCATTTTATAAAGAAACAGAATTTCAAGGAAAAATCTATAGTGATCAACGTAGAAGGAAGTGGCACATTTGTCTTGTTTTCTGTCCAAATTACTTTTTCCTTATCAATAAAGTAGTGCAGTTTCAAAGCTAGACATTGCAGCTTTGGGAAAGAAATGTCAGTTAGATTTTGCATCACAAATGCAAGGCAAGTAATTGCAAGAAAAATCCTAACAGGACATCTGCCTGTGTGTGAAGTGTAGGCGTATATCTAACAACACACAGGCACAGACAGCTTGCAACTTTGCTGGATCATTTACGTAACTTTCATATGTTATAGAAAGTTATGAAAAACATTAAATGACAGTAGGAACAGTTCTCTAAAATTTACACTCCCCTTCACGGGACAAAAGACTCTACCAGCTGGAAACCAGTTGTTTCAAGGCCTGTTCCTCCAGGAGAAATAACAATGCCAAGAAAATTATCTTAATGGTTTTTTTCCTCATGTTTGTGTCGACACAATTCTATCCTAGCTACATTTACTGGCAAACCTACTAAACAAACAAGGCTGCCCAAACTCTCCATCTCATGTGCTGGTTGAAAGTGGAAGTTTGATTACACACACCCTTGTTATGGACTGATCATTATCTCTTTGTATATGATTTGTGGGGTGCTATTTTTGTGAGGAAAAAAAAAAAAAAAAGCCAAACAGAAATGAATGCAAATACAGTCTGCAGCTTTTCTGTCTTCTGCCAACTAATTGTTAGCAATATATCTAGTGGAGAATCTATTGCTTCATTTTAATTATTGGGAAAACAATATTGAGACAATGTGCACTTCTCTGTGGTGAAAAGCAAAAGGAACCAGAAGCAGGCAAAGAAATAACCTTCAAGAGGTATGTGGATGAAAACTACACTGGAGTTACATTTGCCCGAGCTGAGGCGCAGCAATATAGCATAATATGACCAGAAAATCCATATGCTCTAGATACACCCCCTAGGTTGGCCACCTAAATTGCATAAAAATCTGAGGGGGACCAAGCTAGACAAAGTTATTTCATGTCACCACAGTCACTTATTTTACATAAATGAAAGTATTTGAACAGAATTTCTGTTTGGAACAAAGAGTACATGGCATGAGAGGTACCTTTGTTGCCCTGCAGTGCAAATCTTTTAAGTGAATTTTTTCACAATCTTTACTGTGAAACACATTTTAGATGAAAATATTGATTTTGGTGATTTATTCTCACACTGTGAAAACTTGCCATCACGAAACTGCAGATAAGACTGAAGTTTAGAATATGAAACTAGAACCACTGACAATTATTGAAGTGTCTAATGCATAACCATAAAGTAAAATTGAAGCTACCACATTGGTCAAATATTTCTCAGAATTTTTTTTAAGCAAAATAATTTGTTGATGACTTTAGTAAGACCTTAAAATTACAGTGAATACTAATTTACATGTCTCAAATTTTGGATAAAGTTTTCATGCTCATTACAAGTGTAGCATTTATTATCTTTTCTACCACAATGCTGTATTTTATTCCAATATATCTTGTTTCCCAAAGTGTAGTTCCTAGGAGATTAGATCAAGGGGAAACTAAGGGTGATCTCTACATGATTCTTCATGTATATAACTAGATTTTATGGAGTAAATAATCTGAAGGATGTTCTATGGTTGGGACTCAAAACAAATCTAATACCAGCCACAGTATTCCTGCCAAAGGAACTAAATTGTGCCCATATTTAGGGAGAAAAGCAAACGGGGCCAAAAACTATTCCCTTACATTCTGCATCTGATAGAACTGTTTCATGTCAACATGGACCAAAGATCATGTCTTTGGGAAAAACTACTTCTTAAACTTGGTCCAGAATAAACAACATGAGGACCATTTTCCAAGCAGATAATGGCTCTAGGGCAATTTCGAACATGGACAAAAATCTGAGCCAGACTGGGATTTCAACTGAATTTTATATTTGTTTTCCCTTGGGTCATGAACAGATGATTAAGATTCCATGGCAGCATCCTTTAATCACTGCTATGAGTAGGAATGGGAGGAGGAGTCTGAGCACCCTCTTGTTTTGGTGCCTTGCCCATGCTTGGTGAAACTCCAGCCGCAGTCCCCAGCTTGTCTCTGAACCCAATTGGCTTTGGGCATGTTTGGCCAAGGCAGTCTGTCACCACAGGGGTTTGATTCTTTGTTCTACATTTGTTCCCTTGTGGTCATCCCTCTTCTAGCATGTTTTTCAATGCAAAAATTAGTTTCTCATACCCTCTTAGCAATTGTATGTTTTTTTCACAGAAAGACAGTTATAGAGTAGACAAACCAAGTTTAGCACATTAACACAGTTGAATTTTTGTGATTAGAATCTCTTCTAGAAAGAGCATGATGTACCTTTGAGTACAAATGGTGGTTTTAATATTAAAATTACAAGTTGTATATTTCATCAAACATAGCCCCAGATGCAAACCAGAAAAATGAAGCATATGACAAGCACTATGAAAATCAGATGTGAAAGGTATACTTATCTCAAAAAAATCCAAAACCAAACTATTAGAAAATATTAAAAAGATAGTGAAATCATAAACTACAGTCAGAAATAATTAAATCAGTGAGAACATATTTTTCACAAAATAGCAGCAGTGGCTTATCCATGTAACTCAACATTTTCACTTTTGTGCCACGAATTAGTAGAAAACAGGGAGGAAAATATTTATCTTCACACTGAATTATTCTGCTCAGCAGGAAACTATTAACTTATTCTGTACAATTACAGAGAATGTTATACACCGCAATTCAAACACTGCTGTGTAGGAATAACCAAAATTTTTCTGACAGCAGTTCACAATTGACACGTGAATTTAACTGGACTCTAAATCCTCAGCTGCTACTGTCAGGACACACAGCATCTGTCTGTAGCTTACTAAGAAGAGACATTGGCTGAAATTACTGAAAATATTTCTGAAATTATTAAAAATAATACTGATGCTTGTAAGGTATTAGTATGTTAATATACCTCTCTTTCTGCAACGATGAGCAGACATGAAAGAAAGATATTCACGAATTGGTGTGTAAGCATATGTGCCATGACAGATGCAAAATACCAGTCTAAGCTGTATGTCTGATGGCTGGATAATTTGCCAAGTTGCATACACCATTTGAGATGGAAAGGGGTGGACTTTCCTGCCCAAAGAAGGCCTCAGGATTTTACCAGTGTTTAAGGTGGGAAACACATAGCCCAGACAGCTGGTGGAGCCTGCAGTATGTACACTCAGGAGAGGACTTAATGGCATTTCAGAAGGACTTTTCCACAGGAAGTCCTTTAACAAATTCCCTTCTCATGGAAAATGTAAATACTATCAGTTCTTCCTCTTGTAAAAAAAAATCTTCAAAATTATGGAATTCCACTTCTACCTAGGAAGAAAAGTTCAAGCTTTACTAAGAAGATCTTTTTTTTTTTTTTTTTTTGTGGGGGGGATTGTTAGTTAGTTAGTTAGTTAGTTTGTTTGTTTTGGTTTAACCTCAGCTTTGTTTTGAATTTCTTCTTATACCATTTCATATAAGAATGCAAGCTAGTAAGGTGTTTTGTGTTGCTTAGCGTAATGATTCTGAAAAGCAATTTATTTATTGGTTGAATTTTCAAAGCGCTGATTGCTAATAGGTTGACTCATAAGCTGCATTCATAAAAAGAAAAATACATTATAAGTTACTGAATATATTCTAATCTATTAACCAAGAAAACAGAGGTTTTTAAGATTTCAGTTGCACAGTAGGTCGTCCAAAATTTACATTTTCTCATTGTCCCTGAGACTCTTACAACATCAAGTACCATACCTGTGATGAGACTAGCATGTCTTGTTCACGCATCCTTCCAAAAACAGCCAGCTGTAATTATGGAACAAGTTGGACCTCTCTAGGTGTTTGGAAACAGAAAGTACATCAATTTTTTTTGTTTGTTTGTTTAGAACTTGCTCTAGCTTCTTCATCTCTGCTATTAGTGAAAACAGTTGTGATAATGCTGCAATCACACAGAGGAATTAGCTCTGCTTTTGATTTAGCCCTCTGTGCTAGCTGCGATGTCTCTCACATACACAAGTATTTCCATCACTCCAAAGTCCCTACTGCAAAGCAAGAGTCCAGAAACTAAAATGTAAAAGATTGGTTCATATGTAAACACCATATCTGGTGGTGTGACATTTAAATCTTCATCAAAGCCACCACAGACCAAGCTGATCTTTTGTTAACAAGAGCTAGCCCTTGGTGTTGTTCAAATAAATGTTTGCTTGAACAACTTACTCTTCAAAAGTGTAAAACACATCATGTTTGCTTCTTAACTACTTTCTCATTACTTTTCAAAGTTACGCCTGATAACAAAACCTAGAAACCTTGAAGTACACAAAAAGCAAAGAGAAGAAAACAGGATTTCTGAAAAGTTTCTACAAATAACTGTGACATTTGTTAAAAACATTTTTTATTTTGTTTTCGAATAAGAATTATTAAGTAAGTTTGCTTTGCATTTTTGATCCAATAAAACACAAGACACAGATGGATTTTAAAGCAAGCTTTTAAGCAGGTAATTTTGATAGCCTGCACTAAAATGCTTACATGCTGTTTGATTTGCCACAGCCCATACCAGACATTATGTGCAGGTAAGAAAACTTTGAATCTCTATGTCAAAATTTTAGGGAACAATAATAACCAGCTATTTGTCCCTTTAATGTCTACGTATGTTCATTTCTCAAGGTTCTCTCAGAAGCAGTATCCCATTCCACATCTCTATGTGGTACCTTATTCACTGCTGCTGCTGTTGCTGTTGTGGTTTCCCTCATGGAGGCACAGTGCTGCCCTTTGCCACCTATAACTTACACAGTGTGGGAATGACACCAGGCACAAGTCCCCAGATGTCACTGAAGCAGTGTGAGAAAGAAGGGAACCACACCCTCTTTTCATTATCCAGTGCAGGGAACATACCCCCACATCTGCTCCTCTCTCCTTTTCCTTTACTTAGGATAAGGGTAGAAGTACCAGTCTGAGGTGACGTATGTTAACAAGCAAGGAAATGTCAGAGCACAGCATGAGAAAACATGTTAGTGATGTGTTTATACTACAATTCTGAGCTTTGTAAATTCTCTCTTCCTTTTATTATTTTTTTTTTTTTAATCTTGATTTCAAGGCCACTGGTCCCTTTCATGCTGATTAGATTTTCCTCTTTTGTTTTCATTCCTGTGGTTTCACCATCTTTCTCTGCTAATGAAATCACTCCGGCAATTTCATCATGATACTTTCATGTCATTTGTGACGATTCCAGCTGCTGTATATTTGTTTATACTTAAATCTTCCACTAGGGTTAAACAATGCCTTTCAAGGAGTCCATCTTTTGTTTTAAGTGCCACTTAGTCATTCATGACCTTGAATTACATTTTGATACTATAATTCCTTCTTTTCCAAGTTCAGGGGCTAATCTCTCTCTTTCCCGTTATTCCTTTTGACAGTCATCTGGGGACCCAACTTAGTATACTCTTGATTTCTTTTGGCTAATCCCCTGAGTGCCTCTTTCAAAATTTCCTTCATAAAAGCCAACTCCTTATCCTTTTCTCATAATCGCCTTCCTAGTTCTCCCTGTAATGTTGCTACACTTCCTTTTGACTTAAGAATTTCACTTCAACACATGGCTCAGCTGGTGAAACAATAACCTGTGACCGATTGTTGTGCATTAAACCAATAAAGCAGGTAATAGTTGCCAGCACTAAATAAACAGCACACTGAAGGTTCTATTTTGCACAGAACAAACACACTGGATTTTTTTTTAATTTAATTTCCACACTTCTTCATAATTGGATCACTTATTTCTGAATTCCTCTTGTAGCAAATACATCCTCCAAAGAGCATGGTTTACTTGGGCACACTTGCACACACAGTGCAAAGGGAAACATGTAAATAACGAAGGAGTCTACCTACAAATTCAGGGTCTGTTTTGACTAGCTTTAATATCTTTTGCTCTTTGAATAGGATCATGCATTTGGGGTGTCCATGCTAAGTGGACCTGAGCCTTAGAACAGATCCAGAGGCATTCAGAGTGAAAGCAGTGCGACCAGGAATCATCCCATCCCACTTACCATGCTGAACGCAAGCCAGGAGAGAAAAACCCTTTCAGGAGGCTTATTCTTAACGTCAGGACAGCAAGGGAGGCATGTCACGGTCTTTCATTGAAACATCAGGGTTGGGTCTAACCGTGGGACTCCAGCACCATGGCAGCACTGCAGTCATCCAAGCAGGTGCCTGGACTGGATCTTGCAGCGCTGAAGTCCTCAGCTTCCTCAGGAGCTGCCTGAGTCTCCCAAATAGTGTTTTATAGTGAACTCTGAGAATTCCAGTCCTAACATCTCTTCATTTGGAAGCAGCCAGTCTTAGAAGCATTGAAATCCTTTGGAACATAGAAGGCCTTAACCTGCATAGCTGAAAAGAAAGGCTGTGAGCTTTCTCACTCCCTCTTTTTTTTTTTTTTTTCTTTTTCTTTGAGGTTTTGAACATTTCTGGACACTTTCTAGCTGCTTTTTGCTTCTTTCTTTGGAAAATATTTTCACTCAAAAAAATACTGCTCTAACCACCACCAACAATGCAAACAGAAAAATGAAAGTATCTAAAGTAATAAAAGCCTCCAACCAAAAATATTAAAAGGAATCTTCAGCAAGAAAGAGAATGGATAGTTGCAAGAAGAAAGAAAAGTATGAAAACCTGTGTCAACACAGCACTTACTACAAATCAAAGATGTCTGTAATACAGTCAAAATAAACCCCTATGGTATTACAGCAGTAAACCAGTTACTCTTTTTATAAATCAAATTATTTTTTAACAACCCTTTGGAGTTTTTCCAAAGGAAGTTTGAATAGAAGTACTCATTTTCCGAAGTGTAAGGTATACAGGATGTGCTGACCTCAGGGCTTCTGGCTGTTTTATCAAATTCAGCTGTGTTCATTTAATATAACGCAGCTACCAAGATGGCAAGAGATTGATGAGCACTTCACAATGCAACATTCAGTGATTTCTTTGAGGTGTGAACACATGTACCTCCAGTTGCCATCCATGGCTGTGGCAGTTATCTACAACTCTCCTCTCTTATTTAAGTATAGAGAAAAATAAAGGGGGAAAAAATAAATGTAAATGCCAGTTATTGATGTAATCCATTTTTTCATTGCCTTTTAGAACTGGGATAGTGGCAGTGGGCACAGAGTCAGGAAGATCACGCTCGCTGGCCAAGGCAGGTTAAATGATAGCTAGAGATGGAGAAAATGAGCAGAAAAACACTAGCAATAAGAGGAAAGAGAGAAGAACATGAAACCAACTTTAGTGCAATTCCAGGATTGTGCTCTTGCCTTCAGCCCTGTGAAAGCATGTGTTCTATTTTGGCAGGCACCCAGCAGGTGACTGCTGCTGCTCAACCTGTACCACTGTGTCCCTTTTGTCCTCCCAGTCATGCAGAGGGTATTACATGACCCAGTCACACAGAGGGATCCAGTATCCTCAGGGACAAGTGTTTAAACCACTGAGGTTTCTCCTTTTAAATACCTCCTGCCCTTCCAGCTCACCGTAGCTTTTCAAGATTGACTCAGAAACCACAAGTAATAAATTTCCCACTATAAACAAAACAAAAAGCCGACATTTTCCAGAAAGAAAATGATTTTTAGGAAGTCAGCCTTTACAGAAATAATGAATATTGCAAATTTTAGCAAAACTCTACAATGAACACCAGGATGGATGGAGAGTTTAGGTAGTTACCCAGATATTTCACACGGTCATAATAGAGCATCCAAACACAGTCACCAACACTGGGCAGGAGAAGTGCTGGTGGATGAGATTATGTTTCTCTGTGTCTGTAACAGGAGTTGATCTCACTGAAATACACAGTTGCTGTGGGGACATGGCGCACAAAATATTTTGCTGCATGGAATATCTTTCAGTGGATAATGAGCTCTGACCCCCCATCCTACTGGAAGGATATTTGTGCAATAATTTTTTAAGCTCTGATACACAGCATCACATATGCTGCACAGTCCCATGTCTCTTTTCTCATATTCAGATCCACAATAGATCTACTAGATCTATAGTAGCTAGATCCCCAATAGATCTCTACTTGTTAGATCTCTAATAGATCTTTACTAGCTAGATCTGCAGTTCCTGGGAGACATAGAATGGCCTCAGTTGGAAGGAACCTCAAAGGTCGTCAAGTTCCAACTCCCTGGCACAGCCAGGGTTGCCAGCCATTAGATCAAGTACTAGATCAGGTTGTCCAAGACCCCATCCAACCTGGGCTTAAACACCTCCAGGGATGGAGCTTCTACAACCATTCTGGGCAGCCTGTTCCTGCACCTCACCACTCTCTCAATAAAAAACTTCCTCCTGACATCTAATCTAAATCTCCCTTCCTTTATTTTACAACTATTCTGCCTTGTCCTATCACTATTTACCTGTGTAAAAAGTTGATTAATTAAAATTAAATAAAAGCATTGAATTACTGTAATTTTATCTCTGAGGTAACCTGTAAAACAACTTTAACCTTTTGTCTGAAATCTTTTTTGCAAGTGCTGGCAAGTAATAGTAGCCCTGTTTGTTCTAAGCAGAAGCAGTTTGCCCAGCAAGCCAGGAACAGACCTTGAACCCAAGTCACTCAAAATTTACCTGGTGCCTTGGCATGTTACCTCCCACCAGCCTCCTCTATTTGCCTTTCACTGAGTGGCCAGGAGCCAAACTTCATGACTTTGTGGCTGCGGGTAAGGCTCCACATGAGCTTTGACAGGTGTGGACAGTCCTGCCCACCTCTTCTCCATTGGCAGGGATGAATGGAAGCACACAGAGCCAAGTCAAACTCATCTAACACATGACTTCAAAGGAGAGTTTCTGTTCACAGTCCACAGGTTTCTCTGGCAATAGTGTCACAGATGTGGTGAGAAAGTAGATCTTTTTGTAATTTTTCTACTTCTGTGTTTAAGGTCACAGTACTGTAAAGAGACAGAGAAGTGGTCAGGTTTTCCTATTTTCTTCTAATGGGTATAAATTACTGTGAGAGAAAACTAGCAATGATTTCCATGTGGTGTATTCATGCCGTGAGAAAGAAAAGAAAATGAAATAAGTAAAATGTAGTGTGTTCATAGGAGAGAAGGATAATTTCGGGGTTTTTTTTTTCCAACCAGGGAACGGTCTCCTGAAAAATTTTAACAGAGCTATTTTACACGCCTTAAATACCCGTTTTCTAATATTACCACCTTTATTTAAAAAAATAAAAATAAAAAGCCAACAAATTTCAGAGGCAAATAACTGACAATATCAAAATTGATTCCAATAGAAACAGGCCTCTTGTACAGGTAGCAAAAGGAACTATCAGACCATGAGTCTATTACTGCAGTTACTTGGAAAAGTATTGAGTGAGGGAACCTCAGATTTCTGGTTAGCATTTGCATGATGCTTTCACAGTTCCTGCTATGTTAGGCTTTAGTCAGTACCATGCCTGCATGTGGCATCTCAAAAATAGTGGATTTCTCTATCTAGCTTCCTTACTATTCTGCATACAATGTTTCATCCTAAGAGAGCACTCAGGAGCACAATTTTGGGGCAAGAGCAGCTTAGTAAGGATGTTCCCTGTGTCTTTTGTGATGTCCAGCCCCGCCAACAGTCATGTCCAAGGGTTTTGACTCTTTTGACTCTTTATCCTCAACATTACATTTTATACTAGCTAGGTGAAGATACTGTTTTTGGGTGTAATTTATGGTATTATTATCAGAAGTGACTCTTTTAGAGGTATCTTGATTTTGACAGTTCCACAGATTGAAGAGAGCTGCATAAATAAATGAATCTTCAAATACTTGGAGTGTAGAAAATCAGAAAAACAGCTTTTTGAATAGAACTATTTACAGTTTTTCTCCAATAAAACATTTTCAAATTAACTTTTCTTTTCTTTTTTTCTTTTCTTTTTTATTTTTTTTCCCTGCATCAATGGTAATTTAATTAATAGGAGTATTTGAAACTATACCTATGCTAATTGGAATAACAGGAATAATAGAAACTGTACTCAATATGAATATTTTTTTAACATCTGGAAGAAAAGTCATCTTTAATGAAGAAACCTAAAAGTGTTATACAAGTAGTTTTTAAAAATACAGTAGAAAAAAAAGGAAAAAGAAAAATGCCAGAATATTTTTCATATTCTATTAAAGTGATTCTATCATTTTGACATAATGTTAAGGTTCATAAACCCATAGCAGAAATGCTAAGTCACAGCCTGAGCACCTGGTGGGAGGGCAGGGCCAACCTGAGTGACAAAAAGGGTTGAATCCAGAATTCACTCCTTTCCAGATCTCATTTAAGGGTTGTTGGTGGAGGCAATTGTGTTTTGCTGAAGATCTCTCTGTATTTGTGGCCTTCTAAGGGTAAGGAGAATCTTTCCTTTGTTTTCTGTGCTCACAGCTGCTGGATTTGAGTATATCCTCAGTTTCTGTAGCCTTAGACTTTGAACTCTGCTGTCATTGCTGAGCTTTCCATTGCTTTACATTGTTACATAACCCCAACATTCCTCAGTATAAATACATGTTTTTTACAGGGTGTTTGTTTGTTTTTTTGTTGTATTTTTTTCAGTGTTTCAGATCCGTGCAGCTAATTTTAGCAGACTATTGTGTGAGGTGATCAAATTCGAAAAATATGTGTATAGGTCACTCCAAAAACAATGCTTCCTATTTATTTCCATAGAAGTGGCAACAGATGCAAAGAGCTCTGTAATGTTGTTTAATAGAGCAATTTCTTACCTATGAAGCATTCTTTTTCAATGCAGTCACCATCATGGGCTATGCATCTCTCCTAGGAATGAACAAGAGCCTTTAGTTTGCACTTCTAACAATTTACATCAATAGAGATGACCTACTGTAGCTGTCACCTCTGCTAAAATTCACCACCCACTGCCTTGTTGTATTCTCATCTGCTGATCTCCATAAATGTTCAACATTGTTGATGAATGTCACGTCAATGTGAGCAGTTTTTTTTTTTTTCTTCACTTGTGGAGGAATTCATTTCCATGTATTTGCTTTGTGTGTGCTTCCATGTTAGGTGTCATTTTCTTAGACTGCCACTGTGCTGCCATCTGTTGCAAGAAACAAGGTGTAATGGAATACTGACTCTAGAGTGTTTCCAGAGGTGTTGCAGGGCTGTGGGAAGCCAAGTCTAGAGTTCAGCTTTTGAAGCATTGTCTTTTGGAATCCATCTTTGTGGTGAATTACCTTCAGACTTTTGTTGGAGAGAGTGAGTTAATGTGACAATGCAATCAATCTAGGGAATAAGTGAACATGGCATTTGAACAAACAGTGGTCCAGTGCAAAAGGGCTATCCAGCCATCTTTGCTTTGCAGCAAAAGCACACTCTGGAGTTATTTGAGAATATAGTCTCATCATAATTAACCCATGACAGCCATGAAGTAGACAGCCATGGCTGCCTTAGGACATTCATTGGCATCAAGTCATGATACATAGGGCAAAATAGTATCCACTTGGACAAATGAAGTACAACACCTACATGCACTTCACAGCTGAGTCATGCTTCATTCTGACCGTAATGCAAGTAACACATAGACTTTGAGTTATAAGGACAAGCGTTCAGCTTAATAATCAAATTAAATTTTAGGAGTCAGTCTGTATCGTATTGTGGAGAAATTCTGACAGTTCTGGTAAGGATCTATCCAACACTTGGGAGGTGTAGCATATGACTCTCTTCTCTACTCACCAATGACATTAAAGTTGTTCTGATTTTTGTGTTTCTTACTGTTTAATTCAGAGCTATGACTCCTCAGCAGGAATACCACACCTGCTCAAGGAGTACCTCTGCAGAACTTCGTGTGTTTCAGCATTAACAGTAGTTAATGGTTTTGATATTACTTATTTTATTTTGGGATGACAGTGATAGATCTTTGTTTTAAATATAGATGTATTCATTACAGTTAGCTTAAATGTAATGTCTAAACTACTTGGAAGTATCTCTTTAAGCACATATGTAAGGACAAAAGACTTCTGCATAGTAAAGCAGAAAACTTTAGTAAGTGTAAGAAAACACAGGTCAAAGGAAACATATTTGATCAGTTGCAGAAATGTAGAAGAGTTGTGATACTGCAGAAGACCAATATTTTTCACTACTGCTCTATAATTCTGTTAACTATCTAACACGAGAGGAATGTGATTTGGGATTTTAGACTATGGTACAATTGAACGCTCATCATACCCTTAGTCAAATTCTACCCCATATTATCATATCAATGTCTTTCCAGCTATTGTTCTGTACTTGGTGCTTGAGAGTGACATCCAGCAGGAAAGTGTGTGGGGATATCTGGTTCAGTGTGGACCTTACCCTAATAATTCTTCCTGTACCCCTTCCTCTCTGACTTAGTAACCTCTCACCTGGCTTTGTGTAATTTCTGTCTTATTTCTTGGAAAGATTTTGTGCCATCATTTAGCCTTGAGGAAAACACTGATGACTGAGTGCAGTGTAAATCTTCTCAACAGCATGTGTAGGGCCCAAGCCTGCTTTCTATTGTTGAACTATTAACTTGTATAGGATGTGGGTGAAGAACATACATTATAACGCATTTTTATTAAAATCATTGAGATGAAGAATTGCCATTGAGATGAACAGACGCAGATTATTTGGGTACTAAATGTACAGTATAATTGACTTCCACTAAAGATGTGGCTTGGGAGGACAATTGCTGATAACTTTTTCTTATACAGAAAATGATATTGCAGATTATGAATAAATAAAATGGAAGGAATTTAATCTATTAAAAAAAAAAAAGAAAAACTCAAACAAAATGTCTTTGAGAATGGTGAGTAGCTATGCAAATAAGGATCGTGATTAAAGATGCTTCTAATAGGAATTTGTCAACTTATGTACCAGTTGACATACTACGATACTGAATACTTAAAGTTAGGGCTGTGCTATCCTAGGCCTTGCAGTTAGTCGTCAACAGAAAATGAAATAGAAACTATTTTTCAGATGCTGGGAAGCACTGTGAACCCCGTTCTTTGAGCATGTGGCTGTCAGTCACCCTGCTAAGACAAAAGGGAGTTGTGGGGAGTCCTTAGCCCATCTCCCTATTCTGCCATCTGGTTGGGTGGAGAGCAGTTCTGGCCCCCACTTTGCAGAACTGAGGCGCAGTGGTGCTGAGAGAAGGGTTCCCTCACCCAGGAAGCTGCCCTTTCACATCAGAGATAGCTCAAGCAATTTAAAGTACATATTAGTTCATGTTGTATATTTGTGGAGAAATGACTGAAGTATTTCAGCATTTCTCTTCACTTTATGGCAAGCAAAATCCTTTCATTACCTGTTTATCACAGAAAGGTGTTATAAATTCACTCCAGTCACACCACAAAATGCAAATTAACAGACAAGTACCTCAATCTGCATTTCCCTGCATACCACAGTTAACCACATGGTAGATGCTTCTTCTTTCTAAACCCATTAAGGAGGTTTTCACTACACAGACAGAAAAAGAGTTCATTTACAAGACCAGAATCGCATATACATTCTTTAGTCAATCCTTAAAATAACTCAAGTTTTGCTCAGAGCAATGGAGAGAAAAAAAAAAAAAAAAGCCATAGAAAAAATTCAAACAATTACTGAAAACTCAATGCAACTCTTCTCAAATTAATTATTTTTAAATCTGCTCATGAAGAAATCCTTAACATCATTTAAACTGGAATAGTGCTATTAATATTTTCATTGCATTAAGTACTGAGATTTTGTCATTAACAATTAATTTGACATTTATAGTTGTGTTAAGGACAATTCCAAGTAACCTATATTATCTTGCTATACCGTGATGGCCTAAACTGTACTGTAAAGCATCTTGGGATTTGTTTCAATTAATTATTAATTTAAAACTTCTACTGGAAGAGGTTTGATTTTTGGAATTCTAATCAAATGAAGAAAAGTAAGAATTAGTAAACAAGCTGAAGATTAGGAAGTCATGGCAGTCTTCAACATTAAAGAAATTCAGTTAATATCCTTCTTGTGCTTCAAAGCACAATAAAATTGTAACAAATTATAAACATTTTGGACAGTAATTTTAAGTATTAAAAATTAATTTTGCTCTTCAGCCTCTGTGTTTATGACTGTCTGAAACAATGATATAGGCACAAAACATATCTACAGTAGTGTGTATATTTCATTTTAGTGATTTAATGCAAACAATATACAGAGGGAATTTTGATCAATTAGACCTATGTTCATTGTAATTTCATGCCTTTCAAGGGCTGCCTTTGTGCAGCAGACAATCAATAAAACTAATTTCAGACTGGTCACAAATAGTCATTTTCAAATGCATTGCTTCAGATAGAAGCATACAGCAGCAGCAAAGCAATTTATGTTAGCAAAGCACTAACAGAGGGGTTAATGTCTTCTTATGCACAGTGTCATTAAGATTATATGCAGAAAAAGATGAGTTTTTATCTGTAGCTTCCTAGGAATCCACAAGATAAAAACCCAGTTGTCTGTAAAGTGTTCCATTCTTAATTTAGGGCAGCACCCTTTTTTAGCAAGCAGGAACTTACCATTTACCTAAATGGAAGAGCAGATATAAAATAAAATGTGGCTGATAATTGTATCTAATATTTATCAGCATCAGTAGAACTTGTATGATTATGTGACTTCAAGGAAAAAAATCCAATTTAAATATACATTTCCATAGTTCTGCTGGTTTGAAAAATAGCATCCTTACCTGTGAAAAACAGACTTTTCCAGAGCAACTCAGGGTTTTAAATTTTTGTTGTTGTTGTCTTTTTTTCTTTTTTTTTTTTTTTTTTTTTTTTTTTCCGGCTTTGGTCATTTATCTGGATAAATTACTCTACGCTGCCTGCAGACACCACTGATAGCTTCCGGGGAGTGTCTCTGGCCAGTTCCAGCGCTGCACATAAAGACAAAAGCAAGGTGCATGTGTACTTCAGGGACTACCGCTTGGAGGAATCACTTGAGACATAACTAATCTGAGCAAGAGCTATTCCAGAGGAATCATCCTCTCAAGTTGTTAGTGCCAAGAAGCTATGTACTTAAAAATTCAATGCTGCTGTTCATTTGCTTCTGCTGAATCGTATCAGAGAGTATGGCAGGAAACAATGTGTTTCAGAGGCTTAGAGGGAGGAAAGAAATGTTAAAAGCCTGAGATGTTTTCAGCAGCACCTGCTGCTGTTGACAAATGATCTGAGGAGGTTGCATTTATTCCCTGAGTGGTGTGATAGCATGGATATTTCATAGAAATCCACTTCCATGCTGCAGGGAAGGATAAACTATACCTAAGCCATTGCTTAGATAGAAATATCTATCAATCAAGAAGAGATTGCGCTTCATTGCGGGACCCACAGGCTTTCTGCACTTCTCAGGGCATATCCAACAGCAGCCAGGGTAGGAAGCTGTCAACTTTGTCTGGGACTGGGGATGGGTAGAGAAAGAGTCACTCCACAAGGCTTTTCTTCTTGAGGCTGAGCAAAAATGGATGGGCAGGAACAGCTTCTGCTGTGCAGTCAGCATCCTCTGCCCTTCTGACCTCTGTCATCCAAACTTTTCTCTTCTTACAGTAGCAGGGTGTATCTCTGACTTTTTGCCTCCCAACAGTACAGTAACAAAACCAAAGGTGTACTTGCTATAGCAGGAAGAGAGGGAATGGAGGACAAAAATGATCATCATGCTCCCAAGGGTGCCAGCTGCTGCTGTTATGGTGGTTGCTGTGAATGCTGTCAGAAGCCAAGGAAGGTACAATGTGGGTGGCTCGTAAAGGGATGACTTGCCCTCTAGCATCTTCTACAGCAGTGCCAAACACCTCTAAATTCTTTCACATCCAAGCTGTACCCCAAAACTGCTACATCCTTCTTTGCCCTTTACTGCCCTACAGTGTCATATTTTCCTGCTGAAAGCTCCCATGTGAGAGCTCCATCCTAGCACCTTCTGCCAACAGAGAATGCCCCAAACTTCCCCACCCCACAGATGCTTTTCTCTTCAGCTACAGCAAGATCTTTCACCCAACTGTGTATCACATACATATCAGCGCTTCACTCTGAGTGCATTTATTTCCCTATCAGACTTGTACAAAAAGCCCATTAATGAAGACATATGTCTACACTTCCATAACACCTTATCTAACAAAGACAGTCTTCACTCTTAATAAAGCACACATGGCAGAACCATTAATAGTGAAGGCTCTACAGTGCCGTTATTTGTTTTCAGAATTAGTTAACACTTTTACATTTTCGGTGTTTGCTCCTTCGTTCGCTCTACCTGCTATTTGAGCCTTGTCTGGGCACAGGAAGCAGTTCAAATAATTATTCATCTATTTGAACAATAATGGGTAACCTCTCCATAGTTACAGCCAGTATCAGTCTATTGTAGTTTATACTTCTATAATTTTACTTCTTCTGAATGAGTTTGACATAGAATTCTAATCCATTACCTCCAGATTCAGAGAGAAACAATTTAACTGCCTTCAAGTTAAATTTAAATAGGCAGTATCAAAAGCACAAGGGAAAGGTGGTAAAGACTGGTTCAAGGTTTGCATTTTCCTGTAAGATTTCTTTGGTTACCTCAAGCTTTTTAAAAATTCATGCTTGTGGTGTACATGGAAGGAGTTTCATAATTACAAAGCTATTCACTTTAGTAGGGAAAAAGGGTAGCCTTTTTATTCTTAATTAGCTAATCATATTTTTTTCCAGGAAAACCATCTTCTAGAACATGATGAGACAGAGTCTTCAGCAGGAGTATGTTGATTATAATGTATTCTACTACAAAAATCAGTCACATCCCCCCTGTTAATTAAGTCTGTCCTTTTATATCAGGTCCATTTCTCTGCCTGGATAACTTACATTCTTCCTTCCAAGGCTGCCTCTATAGATGTGGCACAGTGAGGTGCCAGGAAATCCAGCAGCTAAAAATGCTCATGGCCTTATCAATTACATTTCAAAAAGTTGAGTAAAACTTCTGTCTTGTTATTTCTCAGAGAAACTTTTGAACTCAGTGGGAAATATTTATGTTTACAAGAGAATTTTTAGCAGTTTGGAGGCATTCTTATAGAACATATTTCTGACCTCTTTAGAAAATGTAGTATAATTGCAGCTTAGACTTGTAATGCTTTTTGCCAAATGTCATGTAGATACTGTTAATATAAGCTATTTACTGCAAATATGAGAGTGTCAAAACCAAGGATACAATTACTATAATGATAGCTCTTCACTTCAAAAGAAGTGCATGTACCTGGTGCCATAATTGAACTGCTGCATTAGAAAGCATAGAGATTCACAAGCAGAGTGATGAAAGAATGAAATAAGTTATAACCAAAGGTTAGTTCCTTGTTAGGTAAAGTTTTCCTCAGCACAGACAAGTCATATCTCCTGGTCCTGAAATTTGTCTTCAAGATTTTTCTCAAGTCGTTTCACAATTGTAGATTAGATGTGTTCCAGGTTGTGTTTAGACATATAAGGAAAACAGTCTTCACAATAAGAACAAAGTAGCTGTATTTAGTGCACAGAACAAATAGAAACGTTTCCACACCCATTCAGTAATACACACTCACAAACAAATGTACCAGCAGTACCCAAATTTCCTGCCACAGAGATTTTCTGCCTTCTCTTGACAGCTGTTATGAGAATTCTTATTTAAAACTTGTATTTGATATCTGATATCAAGCTGCAAAAAATGCTCCTCCAGCTTTTAGGCTCTACACAAAATCCTTAATGCACCTTCACCAAGGGTGAAAGCAGTGTCTTCATATCTCCATATCTAAACAGGCTTAGTGGGCTTGTTGGCAAGAACTTGAGTGGTTACTGAATACAGAAAGAGCAACAGTACATACATCTTTCACTGATATCTAAACACGAAGTTAAGTGTGACATTCAGGGAGGGGAAAAAAGGTATAAGACAGGAATCAGTTGGAACTTCAATAGAGCAGTGTGTATCTGAAGCAACTCCCCTGGTTTAATTTTTCATGTGTGCTATGATGCTCAGAGCAGTTTTGGTGTATGTGAGAAGGGTTTATTTAATCCCAGGCAGCTGATGTGGTTGCCAGTCTGTTCTCCATTACATTTGAAAAATCATGTCTGTTGGGTGAAATCCCTGGTGACTGGAAAAGGGGAAAAGGGAGAAAGGATGACCCAGGGAACTACACGCCAGTGAGCCTCAGCTTTGTGCCTGGGAAGACTGTGGAGCAGATCCTTCTAGTTATCATGTTGAGGTACATATGGGATGAAGAGATCTGAAACAGCCAGCATGGCTTCTCCAAGGGCAACTCTTCCCTGACCAATGTAATGGCCTTCTCTGATGGAGTGACAGCATTGGTGGACAGGGGAAGGGCAACAGATGTCACCTGGGCTTGGCTAGCTTGGAGAAGAGAAGGCTCTGTGGAGACCTCATTGTGGCCTTCCAATACTTGAAGAGAGAGTATAAACAGGAGGGGGAACAACTGTTTATGTGGGTTGATAGAGATAGTTTAGAACCATTCATTCTTGTCCTGACAGGGGAGGTTTAGGTTTTTTGACAGGGGAGATTTAGGTTAGATGTTAGGAGGAAGTTTTTCACTCAGAGAGTGGTGACGCACTGGAACAGGTTGCCTAGAGAGAATGTGGATTCCCAATCCCTGGAGGCATTCAAGACAAGGCTGCATGTGGCTCTGGGCAGCCTGGTCTAGTGGTTGGTGACTCTGCCCATGGCAGGGGGTTGATCTTTGAGATCATTCTATGATTATGATTTCAGAAATTCCATCCCAAAAGCAATGCCTGAAGCTTTTCACTGAAGCACCACTCTAGTTCCCGTGGCATTGTATGCATTCTGTGATGCTGAGGCTCTTCATGACACAAAGAAGTACATGTTTAATGGGAATTATTATCTTTGACTTTCTCAAGGGAACAGTCTTCTGCCTACTTTGATGTGCAGAAAAATGGCAGTCATTTCTGCAACTGAAGGCATGTCTCCTGAGGTTTATGTTTTGATAGTCCACCATGGGTTGGAAGAGGGAAGACACTTAGGATAGCATTCCAGCATGGAATAGATTAAGAGAAGAAAAGAAGTGCGAGATGGCTGGGACTTTTATAATGGCACAAAGCCTGTTACTCAGGAGACTTTTTGTTTTTCCAGAACCTGAATGGTTCTGAACCACCTCTCCTCTTTCTTTCTATTCCTTAGCAGGTTTTCTGATGCATGTTCTTTCTCACAGCATTTCCATGCAGATCCATAAACAGGTACACATCTGTGCTCAACACATGTTCTCCTAAGTAGCTTTTGGCAATTGCATTCCCCTAAATAATCCTTTTTTACTCTGGCCATGGAGGACAGAAGTCCACATGTGAAGGGCAGCACAGGATAGAGCATAAGTATGTGTACTTCCAGGTGGAAGGAGTAGGAAATGTGGGCTTAATGAGCTGACTCCTGTAAAAGGGAGGAAAAGTATTTGGGGATGTAGTTCACATCTTTCTGTGAGAAAGCAGAGGGATGAACTTTCAGAAATCGCAAAGGGATACTCCAGGTTCAAACTAAAATTTGAAATGTGAAGATAGGTTGAGAAAATTTTGCAACTCTGATGAGGAAAAAGCAAGTGCCTATGGAAAAACAGCCATAGGATAAATATGATTATGTTGTGTTCCGTCAAGTTCATTAGGAAGAGTCTTACTCAGTTAAAGATGGGAGGATTGTAGAAAAATCAGGTTGGACGAGTAAACTCAAGGTTGTAAGAAGATTCCTTCTTCAATAATACTTAAAAAAAATGCATTTCCTCGGTTATGATGGAGGAGACAAAAAACAATAGGACATAAATATTCCTCTCTCGGAGGTGAAAGTATATAAGAAAAATAGCTTTGCAGGAAAATTTTGGCACTTGTATATCAACATCATTATTACTATAGATCATATGAATAATTCGTTATGTTAAAACTATTCAATTTAAATGATAAATCATTGTCTTTTATTATGAATATTGTATGTATAACCACAGAGGCATTGCCAGTTTCACTCTGATACAATGATCTAATAAACGATGGTGAGAGATATTGTTGACTGACACGTTTTCCATTTTTGAGTGTAGGGTTAGCCAATTTGGCCTTAAATGAAAAGGAAATAATTTTCAGTCTACATATCAGTTCTGTTTGGTTAGCAGATTGTCTACTTTTGTTTGCAGATCAGCATGAGTTCCTGATGACAGCTGACACACACACTGTAAACCGAGAAATATCAAGTAAAATGATGTTTAGCAGCAAACTAAAACATATAACCAATTAAATATTGACATGACTTTTGTCACATGAGTAGCAGCATATTTTTAAGGGTCTTTTAATTATGAATCTTGAATACTTAATATTTTGTTGGTGCACAAGATTTTGTCTAATGTGGAAGTCTTTACCACTTCAGATGTCAAAAGTGGTGCAGAGGTGATACAGATTTTTTGCTACTTCTTAGAAGTGCAGCAAAGCAAGACATCCCCCACTGTGTGCCCACAGCATTGATGTTTTGCGACCTGCTGAAAGTTCTGCTAGGGGCTGTAGACACGAGGTGGGATGCTGTGGGCATTTGCTGAAGACTGAAGAGAGCTGTAGGTGCCAAAGGAGATGCCAACTCATTCATTAGAGGGTTGAACTTTTCTCTCTCTTTTAGGCATTGTGTCAGCAGAGCAGAGCTGCCCACTACCACAGAATTGCTAAGGCTTTCCTTTATTTGCCTTTTGTTTCAGCTGTGTGCTCTGTGCTTTCTAGAAGAAAAGTACCAATTTTCAGCCCAAATTTTCAAAAGTCTTACTGTGTTATGTGTTCAGTGGCATCCAACTTAACAGTAATTGAGGCGTTACAAAGAGACTTGGACTGGCCACCGAGCCAGAGGGATTCTCCAACTACTGACTTGGTATCTATTATAAGATGGGACAGATACACAGAATAATAAATTATAACAAACTTAGTGCTTCATAATTCAATAGAACTTGTCATTTAGATAGTTAATGTCTTCAGAGTATTGAGGAAAATAAAGATTAAACTAATATGACTAATATGTTTTCTCACCTGGATTTCTCACCTCATATTTAAAAGGAAAAATACTCTTAAGTATCTATACTAGATTTCTGCCTTCACAAGTTGTATTTGTTCTTAAACCCTGATACTTTATTAGATATTTACATAGAAATCATAGAAGAGATTTTTATACAAAAAGAGAGGTTTCATACTTGATTCAACGTATTGGTTTTATGGACTCATTATTTTCAGATTGTGAACGGGGAAAATGGACAAAGGGAGATGAGGGGAAGGGGCAAAGTTTTTAATATGCCTAAGAAATTGTTTCTCACTTGGAACTCATAGGCAAACTAAACTGTTGATTTTTTGTTTATTTTTTAATGGGAATTAGATTCAGTGACATGGAAAATTAGCTAGTTTATATTGCTTTTACCTGATTACTTATTTTGGTATTTTAATGTTTTGTTCTGACATTCAAAAACATAACGCTTTTGTCTTGTCTGAAACAATTCCTTATTCTGAAATTTATTTCAAATTTAATGCCAAGACTTTTAATAAAAATAACATCAAAATGGTAATCAATACTTGTGATGTGCCAAAAAGTGGAATTTTCTGTTTTTTCTTTAACTCTGCTAGGTTTGAAATTTTGCCATCCAAACAACCAGTCAGCCAACTAAAGAAACCAATTAGTTTCACATGCTTAATTTGAAACGATAGTGGAAAAAACATTGTGTATGTATTTGAGTGGTATAGTAAAGAGTGGTAATGAGTGCTGCAAAGCTTACTCTCTCTTCACATGCTTCAGACATGATTGACAATCTTCTCTTTTTTGTTGCACCACTATCGTGTTTCTCCGTTACAGCAATTATATGGTATCATACTTTGTTGAATTTGTACTTTAGCTGGGCATCCCAGGAGCTCTCTTTCAAATATACTTTTTTTCCTAGTAAAATGTCACTGTGCCTGTTTAAGTTCTCAGCCAGAACAGTTTAAAATGATGTCAGATTATTTATCTTGAGTCTAAGAAAGAGGCAGAGAACTGAAGGGTTCTGTTGTCCAGAGCCAGAATAATTTCTAATAGCATTCAATATTAACTCTTCTCTTCAAATGTATCCCAATAATCACAACTTTACTGATAACAGTTCAAAGATCTTTAGTGGATGTGGAGGTCTACAAGGAAAAATAACATGAAAGAAAAATTATTCAATAATTTTCTTAAATGCTTAAGATTCCAGACTACTGTATCTTTAACTTCAAATATTATTTTAAAGTACACTAATGACTTTCAAAACACTAAAAATGTAGAAAATGGCATTTTTGTTGCTATTATTATGTGGAAGGGTCTTTATAGAAGGATTTTCAGTTAAAAATGTCAGGAAACTCTAAAACATCTGTAGGGATATAAAGCTTTTCTTGTTCCCATTAATACAGACCTCCGTAGATTTTACCATAGAATCATGAAATCATAGCATCATAGAATGGCTTGGGTTGGAAGGGACCTCAAAGGAGGTCAAGTTCCAACTCCCTGTCACAGCCAAGGTTGCCAGTCGCTAGGCTGAGTACTAGATCAGGTTGGCCAAGACTCCATACAATCTGGGCTTAAAAAACTCCAGGGATGGGGCATCCACAACCACTCTGGGGAACCTGTTCCAGTGCTTCATCACTCCCTGTAAAAAATTTACTTTTTATGAGAATGGATATGAGATGTATTTGTTGTATAAATAAATGAAAAATAAGGTTTTAATCGTTGCTTCTTTTCTTGAGCTGTATGCAAAGGAAACTGAATTTTGCCATAATTGTTTTTTGTTCAGTGAAAAACTAATATCAGATTCATCTTCACAAGTTTTAAGAGGATGTGATAAGAGATGTAAACAAAAACATTGTTTCCTCTTTCTCTTGCATCTAACGTCAGTATGCTGTGTGAGGGAGAGAGTTGGGAGGAAATTGAAGTTTCCCCATGAAGGATCATAAATCTAGATCTGTTACTCATTAATGAGTCCCCATCTAGCTCTTAGTTGTCAGTAGACTTGCTGCTTAGAAAAAATGTATAGAAGAGTGTTGGGAAGGTAATCAGAAAGCAGGCAATAACAGGTGTGAACAGTATGCTCTCTCCATTGCCTTGCTAATGTACCTTATATCCTTGTTGAATAAAAAAAATAGGAAAAAAATTGTTTGAATGAAACGGAGTGTTTCACTTTCCTTGCCTGCTTGGTCTGCACTTATCACCAAATTGTAAAATCAGAAGTATTTTCCACTCTCAGACAAAAAAAAGCAACAACAAAAACATAACTTCCTTGTCAAGATGCATTTGATGACACAGATTACCCCCTCGGTGTTGTATCATTTGTTAGATTTGTGAGAGTTGGCATTTGGCCCATGGTCTTCTTTTTTTTTTTTTTTTTTTTGAAAGCTTCTGGAGGAAATCCTTGTAAAGACAAAAGCTTTTTGTACTGACTCACAGAACTAAGCCAAAAATAGGACCTTTGGGCCATAAGTAGCTATCTAAGTAAGCTTTACAATGCATATAATTGCAAAAACACAACCCAAACTGATGTCCTGTCATTGGGAATAACAGCCTTGATGGCTGTGAGGTATCAGCATGGAATGACTAAACGGCTAAAACAAAATAGGATGATCTTGCCTAGGATATAGATGTTGAAGCTGCATTTTTTTTTTCATTATGTACTGAAATAACTTGGAAAGAAAACAAACAAATAGGAAGAGAAGGACTCTCAAAAGATGCAGGTTAATACCATTTTGTCACCTCAGTTATCATGTGAATCTGACAGAGCTGTTACTAACAAGGCAATGGAAAAACTGATTTTTTTCCAAAACATCTAATTTCAATCAATAGATATGGGCTGGAACAACTAAAATTTCTAACTCAAGCAAACATGTCTTCTTCTCAAACACATCCCAGTTAAGTCATATTCATTTCAGTACTTTTCGGCAATAACAGAGACAAGAGCTCTGATGTATCATCTCATCTTGCTTTTGTGCACAGCAGTAGCTAGCAGGGAAGCAGGTCTATGGGAAAACCCTTTACCTTTTGTACCTGGTGGTAGCCAAATGGCTGTTAGACAGTGGATGATGGGGACATGTGAAAAAGCATTCTGCAACAGATGTGTTCTCATGCCTCATGTGGCATGTTATATTCACTTAGTTGTTAAACCAGCCAATGAAGTTGGAGCTATAACAGCAATAGACCTGGCCACCTTTTCAGGACAATTCTCTATGTCTGTTTTATTTTGATTAATGTTACATTATTGCTCAGTAGCAGAACAGGAGATGCAGGTGTTACAAAGGAGGTGGACATCTTGAACATATGGTGTCTCTCATGTTTATCTTTCTCCTGCAGTATATATGTAGCCTTTGATTTCTTCTTCTAGCTCAGCTGCGATCATATCCATTTCATCTATTCTCTCCTGCCTATCCTGCCTTCCCTTTGTTTCTAGCTTCAGTCTCCAGACAGAAACCTGAGCTGAGGTATAGTTGCAGTTGATTTACTGCTTTAACCTTTGCTTCTGCTTCTTCATTCCCCAGCTTCCAGATCTTTATACTCCCTTTAATGGCTGCTAATTCATCTTGAGTTTTCTTCTCAGTTGACATATTTCTGTACTTTTAAATTCCAACCGTTTGCCAGCAATATTCTTCCTGTTCTTTGGGCTCTCTTCTCAGATCTCACATCTCCTGTAAGAAGAGGGTGTAAGACCAGGAATGAAGGAAGAAGAGAGGACATTTTTTAGATCTCAAGTGTCACCAGAAGGTTTTTTTCTTGCTTCACATACAACTTAATTCTGTTATTTTATCCTGGTTAGAGGAGCACATCCACATTTAAAATACCATTATATGTTACCAGTCACACCTATTTTATCTGTAGATATATTGCATTTAGAGACATCAGGTACATTATTTAATAGAAATATTTCTTACATATTTTCAAGATCTATGCTCAAAATCCAAGTTTGATGAAATTCATATTATGCTTTGAAGTATCTCATCCATGCTAAATAATCAAAGGCATAATAACTTAAGTCATGTATGTGTAAGTATCCCCCTCTCAGCTGGGGTAATTCATTTTCTTCACTGTGGCTGATATGGTGTTATGTTTGGATTTAGGAGAAAAAAAATACTGATAATACACACCAATTGTCTCCCAAATTCAGCTGTGGAGGAGTGAGTGAGCAGATTTGTATTGGCTCACTGCCTGCCAGATTAAAACACAACAGTGAATGTGGACAATATTTTATTGCTCAGATCCTCAGTTTCTCGTGAGATGTTAAGATCACGTATGCCTGGCTGTGGTTCAGTTGCATGCAGACATCTAATCTGTGATTATTCCATTCTACTCTGCACAGATATGGCCTCACCTCGATTACTGTATGCAGTTTTTAGCAACACCATGTAAGAAGGACATAAAAACTATCAGAGTGTAAAAAGGAGGACTACAGAAATAGGGAAGGGTCTAGTGAGCAAGATGTATGAAATGCAGCTGAGGTCCCTTGGTTTGTTCAACCCAGAGAAGAGGAAGCTGATGGCAGGCCTTGTCACAGCCTGCAGAGAATGAAGCAGCAGTACTGAGCTCTGCTCTCTGGTGGCAGCAGCAGGACCCAAGGGATCGGCATGAAGCTGCATCGCAGGGGATTGGGTTGGGTGTTAGGAAAAGATTCTTCACCAGAGGATGGTAGGCACTGGAACAGGCTACCCAGAGCAGTGGGTGTAGCCCCAAATGCAGGAGTTCAAGGGGTGTTTGGACATCGCTCTCAGAGAGAGGGCTTGAATTTTGGGTGCTCCTTTGTGGAGGTGGTATCTGGACTTGATGATCCATGTGGGTGCCTTTCAACTCAGGATATACTAAGTCTCTATTGCATTATCACAGTGTAAGAGAACTGTAGGAGTTGGAAGGAACCTCTGGAGATCATCCAGTCCAAACTCCCTGCTAAAACAAGCACCTTTGCAAGAACTCCACGCAAAGTGTCTAGGACTCCAGGCCACTTTTTCTATTTTGTTTAGATAGAATTTGTTCAAGGGAATTTGATCAACAAGTTTCTTTTCTCAAGAGCTTGTGTCATCTAGAACAGACATTTTGTGGTTTAGTAGCAGGGAATGCACTGAAAAGTTTTTGACCAGCTTGAAAATAAACCCTGTGGCTCCACTTATTTTCATGATGGAGCCCTGGCAAACATCATTGTAAGCATAAGCTTTTCAGCTTGGGAAATTGTGACATAAAAAAGCCTAAGTGACTGTGTAGCAAAGATGAGAAGAAAATAGGAATTCCACTATTGGTAACCTAATTCTTATTTATTACTGATTTCAATTCTAACCATAATTCCTTCTCTCATAAAACAGACAAAGTCAATATTACAAATTAACTTCCCACTAAGGTGAATAAGGAAAGATTCTTCACCATCTCATATTATCTTATTCAACATTTGGTAAGACAGCACAAGATGATTCTTTTTTTCCTGTTCTAAAATGATATATACACGATAATACACAGAACAGATGACTACAGAGTAATAGCACATCACAGAATATAATTTTCACAAAACAGAACATTAAGTTAAAACTATTTTTGTTTATAGGTCTTTAGCATAGGCTTCTAATTCTCTGTTTTAACATCAGTTTTTTTAAACCGTTTCATTCTCAGTTCCTCCTTTTGCTGACATCACTGTTAAATTTGGATTTTTTTTTTTACAGATCTTTATTGAGATATACAGAAGCACTGAAAAAGTAGGATACAAATCTCAGCCTTTTTAGCTTGTTGAGGACAGAGATTAATATTCAAATTGATTTTCAGTTAAAATGGATCTACAAGTCAATAATGAGGCTGATAAAATATGGTTTTGACAAAGCAGGATATTAAGAAGTCTGTATTAGTGAACCTTTTGGATCAGACTATTATTTCAGAAAAGAGAAATCTGACGTTAGATCCAATATGCTTGGGCGAGCCAAGGCTTTTGCAATTTTTCTTTTTTAATTCTGGTAGAATTCATTAACAGTGACTAGGTATCTTATCAGCTTATTTTCTCATTCAGAAGCAAACTTTTGAACTCAGTTGCATATTCTGAAGATCTATTTTTGCAAGAAACTTTGTCTTTTCAAGGTGCATGCTCCTTTAGGAAAAAAAACATACAAACAGAAAGAAAACTCAGAAGACTTAGAACCAAATTTCAGCAGAGTTTAACTATGGTAGTATTTTACACAGTAAATTCTTGTGCAGCATCTCGTTAAATCAGTAAATTAATGCTGGATTCTGTACATGCTTTGGGATCACATGGGGATGTGCATGGCAACAGCTTCCTGCACAGTTTATGTATTTCAGATACCTCTGGTAGACATGAAGAGCTTGACCTCAGTTTCTTGTGAGCTGTCTGTCTCTGTGCTGCATGAATCAACCTGGCAGACAGGTGGCCCTTCCTCCCTGTTGGCACATCTTTGCTGGACACCATGGATCCTGAAAAATATAAACAGTGTTTGCCTTAGAATACATACATATATTTTCTCTCACTGTACTTTAAATGACATGGCCAATCTTTGATCTGAGTTAAAGAGCTTTACCAAGATTTTCCTACTGCCATAGAATTGCAGCCTTTTTCCTTTTTTCAGTATATAAACAAAGGCTACATTCATCAACAAACCATGCAGTCTTCAGAAAAGCGCTCATAAACCTTGGTTGGAATACTGCAGCAAATAAAGCGTATTTATCTGTCAAATGGAGGACCAAAAAGGACATTGAAAAATAGTCATTTGTTAATCTCCTTGTTAATAATCCCATCCTATTTACCTCTTCTATATATTTTTTTTCCTTTGGTAGCTTTCTTCAGCAGGAACTGAGATAGCTCTCAGCCTAAGGTTTTCCTTTTGAGTATCATTTAACTACAGTTAGAAAAAATCACAGGCATATGTGCTTGTTCTAAGATTATCTTAAGTTGTCCAATAAAGTAAATTAATTTTCCTAGGTCATGGTGCTACTGAATCAAATTTAATCTGCACTGTTTTCTGAATAGTGAATTGAAAATTCTTTTCTTATTTATTACTTTAATTTTTATACTTACATATTCTGACTACTCTGAATATAGACATAATAAAAGAAAAAGTAGTAGTAAAACAAACAAGCAATACAAAGGAAAAATATCTCAAAAAATACAAAGCTGAATGCTTATCATTTTCCTATAGGAGACATAAGCTGCTCAGTATTTCCCAGAAAAGGGCCAGCAGCAAAGGGAAAAGTGCATAGATATGTCCTGCAGTCATCTTAACCACCACAGAGCCCTTGTGCATAGGTCATAATGTTCCTTATCAAAATAAATAATGTCACTTTCACTGTTTTTATGGAAAAACTTAGTCATAAGAGGCTGGGTGACAAAAAATATCTTATTTAAGGTCACCCAATAACTTTAGATTAAGCTGAAAAGACATTCAGTATGGCTCCTTCATCTGATGTGCCTAGCAGTGTTACTAATTGTTCATGTAAACATGCCCATATTTATGCTTCTAGTGGTTATCCTGTAGAATTATGCTGATCTCACAGAAGAAATCTGCAAAGACACATAGTGAGATGAATTGACCATGAGCATTCTGTGGGGTTTTTTGAGCAAAGTAATTCTTAGGATATTAAATAATGAAGAAAATGATTAATTCCTAGATGTTATCCATACTTCCCATGTAAGTTTTCCTGTGGGAAAGCTTTGTTTCAAATACTTCTTTTGTCCTTGAAGAAGACAGTCAATTTAGCAACTGTTGTCTTTTCTTTTTCTGTATTGTTTTTAACTTTCCTTCTTCCCCTTCCAAGGTTTCCAATTGTATGCTAAAACACTGCAGTGGTATTTATTTTTTCTTTTGTTTTCCTATACTTGCTTCAGCTAGATCATCAACTGTAGAAATACTACAGAATGTGGCAGAGAATCTAAGGGAGGAAAGAAAAAGGTATTTTTAAATCTATTATTATATTTAGCCCATGTTGATAAAAGTCAATAATGCTTGAGGCACTTTGTATGGTTGTTTGTTCCTCCCCAGCCAAACACTGATATGTGTACAGAGGTTTATATAGGAGTTTTAAGTAATGCTTATAGGGAATTCATATTTAATATCTCAGGCTGTTATAACACACGTTTTTTCAAACTAGAGCTTTTACATTCAGTCCTTGGATCTGATTTAGAAGCAATTATACTACGCATGTATTACATTAATTGCAACCATTCACAAATAAAACAAAATCCAAGTCTCCAGTTGTGACCAAGTTTAAGTCTAGGTTATCAGAAAGCTGCTGTGATAGTTCACTTTATTGTATAATCACATGCTTTTCCTTATGTGTCTAGCAGTAACTTAATTTCATGGTCTACCATGTAACTAGACACTATGGAATACTAGAAAGCATATGAAAGATTAAATTACTAATGTCAGCATAAAGATATCTACAGAGAAATAATTTATTGAGAAAGCAATTATTCCTTTCTATTACCATGAATATAAATTTATTCTTTACGGCATATGTATAGGAACTGTTTAATCACAGCTTGAACTGCTGATTGATCACCTGAGGCGAGCACTGAGACAGTTGCAGGACCAAAGGTGAAGGCAATTCACCTGTGTGACCGGAAGAGATGGAATCTGGCTCCACCTCTCCTTGATCCCATTTAAGGGCTGACCACCACTGGTGAATGATCTTTTTCTGGAGATTGCTGTCTTGGAGTTTCCTTTTGTGAGCCTAGGACATGGGTGAGCATTTCTCTTTATTTTGATTGTCTCTTTTCCATCTTGATAATCTTCCTAATTACACCATCTATAAACTATCTCAGCTAATGATACCCTTTGGTATTTTTCGTTCTGTTAACTTCACACCTTACAGTGTAACTTTGGAAGCGTAGTGGTCTTAATCTTCTGTCAGATCTATATGCTGTATTTTTTCACTTTCTGCAGAAAAAAGCCTCACTCACCTTAGCTGGGGTCTTTCTAGTCTACAATGAGCTAAAAAACATGAGCGTCTTTCAGCAGTATTTTGGGCTTTACCATATACAAAATGTTTAATTAAAAAAAAGCTATATATTTTTTTATTTGTTTTGAAAGCATATCAAGTTTCTACAGACTATTTACTGCAAATGAATGACAGGGGCTGCAATGACACCTGGGGCAAAACTCATTCTTTTCTGTATTTCTGACTGAGTAAAAATAGAGACCAAGTAAAGCCATCTCTTCACCTGTGTAAAAATGCTTTTGAATCTTTCCTTATGGTTTATTCAGAAATGTCTAATCTCCAAAGGCCACAGAAAAAAATGCATCTTGACAGAAATCTTTCACTTTTATGGAACCTGGTGGCTGCTTAATTCAGCTCTGCCTAAGGCTCTTTTTTTAGCCAGGTCATGTTCAAATTCATTCAGGAAGTTCTAGCTGAGAGGAGGTGAACACGTCATTAGCTTCCATTTAAAAGGATGGCCTCAGCTAATGTGTATCTTTGGTGTCTGCCTTCTAAGCCCAGAAGAACACATGATATTACCTGTGCTGTAAATTTCATCAGTGTCTGATACACACTGGAAGAGTGTGAAATTAGATGCATCCTAATTAACAAAGAAATTGATTTCAGTAACAGGAAAAAATGCTTCCTGAAAGGGGAAAAAAAAAGAGTAAATATTTGTTTGCTGGCAGGTATTTTTGTTGTTTGCGAAGAAGGTAGGGAACTTTCTGTCTCATTAACTTTGTGCGTAAGAACATAAATACAATTGCATGAGCTTTGAGTTTCTAACTGAATTAAGAGTTCTCAGTGATGCTGATACCTATCTAAACTGTGAGTCAAAAGATAAACTTCAGCTTTACCTAACAGAACTCACACACCTTGAAATCCAATTGGGGAGCATGGGGGATTGCTAGCCTGCTGTTTAGCAGTGTAAGATTTCTGAAACCTGTGAGATGTCTTTTTTCTTGGTGGGATTTTGTGTAGCTGTATTTGGCAGGATGAGAGCCTTGAATAAACAGCAGCTCTGAGGATTGACCTCACACAATCTTTGAACTGAAAAATCAAAACTAAATTGTTTAGCAATGGACCATGACTGGAAATCTGGACCAATGGTAGGTGAGCAGACTCCCACTCATTGCTTTTCCTTGTTGCAGTATCAGCCAGCATCAGTAGAGAAATGGAAACCTTCTTCCCACACCCCTCCCCCCCTCCCCCCCCCCCCCCCCCAAAAAAAAAAAAGCTGTTGATTGCAAGTGTGTGTGTGTGTGTGTGTGTGTGTTTATTCTTTAAAGAAGAAAAAGATCCATTTAGCTATATATATATATAGTTATGTTGGATTTCAAGGCGGGAACAATCCTACACTGTTTTATGATGTTTAAATGTCTGCTGAACTAAGAGCCAAAAACAGCTGAATGTTTGCAGAGAGATTTTATAGGTTTTAACTCTTGTACTGCTGTGGAATCATTTGAAGATAATAATAATACTCAATTCCTTAGTCATTATGAAAATACTGTATTGTGTGTATAATGAAATCAGCAGAGTCACATTTGGAAACTACTTAATTACACAAGATTTTAACAACTGTGTATGCTGCACTGGGAATCGTTTCCCTGAATGTGTCATGGTTTTTGCAGAACCTGAGTTGGATAAGGTAAGTATGAGAGAAAACACCTCTCACAAGTAAGCCATTTAAAGTTTTTATTCCTTATCATTTTCCTATAATAATACTAATAGTAATACAAATAATAATAAACCTTTTCTCTATTATTCTAAAATAGTAGTTCAAATTCCAGCTGGAGGCATTGAACTAATTTTTTGTCTAAATACCAGGTATGATTTTTATCTATCTTCTTGAACGTACAATGAGTTTATTCTTACTCCTTGAAATAACTGAGAAATATTCACACTGCCTGAGGATTTTTATATCCCAAACTTTATGGAAAATTTCTCTGTTTCTGCTAGGGAATCTGGTCTGTTATATTCGATTAAGAATTGACAGCCTTACAACTATGTGGTGGAAGTTTTCCTACAACTATGGTACCAAACAGTTTTCTAGATGTATACTGATACTTGTGATAGATGCATTTACTACATTTCTAATTATACAGATGATTTTAAACCCTGGCTATGTTGTAAATGTGTCATAAAACTCCTAATTTGAAAACAAAGAAAATTCTAATGGTATAGTAAATTTAACAGAATCTACAATGCAGCCTAATAGCATGCACTTCTCCTGTCAGATGTCCCTTATCTATCAAGAAAATACAAGTGCAAAGTCATGCCAAATATTGTCAGACATGAGCTCTGCTAAAATGCAGGTGGCAGAATGAATCACAGTGCCTCTTGTATTATTTCAACTGGTCAGAAATGTCCTGCCAGAAAGCTTTTCTCTTAAAAACACAGAGCCAGCAAATTCAGAACTTTCTGTGAGCATTCATGCATGTTATATATTTCTGTATGCGTAGGTATGAGCATCAGTTTGATCAGTTTTTAACAGAAAAATTTCTTAACTTCAGGATGCAGTAACTTGCTGGTTTGGCATTATGTTTCTTCCTACATCTGCAGAACAAGCACTTAGGCAAAGAACAAAGGGCATGATATATACTTCACCAAGTCAGCTGCCAACTGTGGTAGTGTGCTTACTGAATGCCAACTTTCTCTCTGACAGGTTAACTCATATCACCTGCCTCCAGCACTTTCTGCAGTGAAATAGTTATGTGGTGTTTAGTTTTTCTTTTTTTTTTTTTTTTTAACAGGGTGAAATATGAAAAATTTGGGTAGTGTTGCACTTGTAGCAGTGAGGTATCAAAGTTTTCTGTCAAATTTAATGACTTATAGTTAGAATCTTCTCCTTTTCTTGAACATAAGTAAACAGACATGTACATTTCAAAATGTTCTGATTTCAAATCTTCAGATAAACAAACTGACATTCAAATTACAATATTGACCTCAGATGTTTTTTGGACCGACAGTAGGTGAGTGGTGTTGTTTTGATGTTGATAATCTGGAGCTTAATTTCAGAAAATGGGGGGAGAAAAGTGTATGAAAGCAAAGACATACAAACAGACAAGTTCTTCCAGCACAGAGGGCTTCATGGTAATCATCAGATGCTGCACAGGAATGGGCTGCCCGGAGCAGTAACTGTCCCATCCCTGAAAGGATGTTTCTAGGAGGCAGCCCTGCCCATGGCAGGGGGTTGGAACTAGATGGTCTTCAAAGTCCCTTCCAACCAACCTAAGCCATTCTATGATTCAACATGATGGAATTTTGAGAACAAGCAAAACAAAAATCTTACGGATTTATGTGGTTTATGAATTCACCTAAGTGAACTGCTGAATGTTTTCTTACTGGAACTGAATGAAACTCAAAGCTATATTTTAAAAAAGAAGTTTAAACAGTTTGGGGATTAAACACTTCTTACAGCTTTCACAAAGCAGTAAGTTTTACATAGGTCAGACTTAAGAATAGAATCAGCAAAAATTTCTTGTTTTGCAGAACTCAGGTATGTATTTGTATACATATGATAGTATATTACAGTACCTTTCAAGGTATGCTCATATACTGTTCTACTTTTCTAATATCTAGATGGAGTTTGAGGCTGATAAACTTTATTTTTTCCTGGCATAACGGGATGACACAAAAATGCCAAATAAGAATAATTGCTTATATGTGAATTATTATTGCAATACCATCCAAGGATATGAAGCTTGTGATGCAGATGCAAACATGAGAGAGCTCAGATATATTATTGAAACCTTTTACTGAAGGAACAGCTCTGGCATATTATAGGTTCAGCAAGGTTCAAAATGGAGTAGTATACCTTGTAGTATGCCTTTGTAAAGCACCATTGAGTTTGCATGTAGTAAACAATACTTTTTTTCTTGTCTTTCAGAAGCTGTAGCTTTCTAGAACTGTTTCTATTTTGCTTCTATGTTTCCTCACTGATCTAGTGCCAATAAGAAGGTGGCAGCACTCAAATTTGTGACTTCAGAAGCCCTTTTACAAAGAGAATCTCTGAGATCAAAGGTGAGGTAAAACCAGTCTAGAGAAACCACGAGTCCCAGAGAAGGTAGAGAATGTAAACAATAAATAGCTTCCCCTGAATCTTATTATTTCTTTTCCTTTACTACATGTTCAGGTGAAATTATGAGCAGCTGAAAGTAGAAAATATTTAAGACCGCTTTCCTAGGGAAGGACAATAGATATAAATTGAGTGGGGAAAGAATGAAAGTTCTCTAGTGATTTTTTTTTTTTTTTTTTTTTTTTTTCCCCTGAGTAAATTGTGACTTCTGGGGAGGGGGGAGGGTGATGAAGAAAAAGAAAAGGGCTTGATCAAACATACAAACTGAGAAAATGGTCTTTTGCAAGTGCCATTGTTCTTTTTGCAAAATAATTCAAAGCACTGAAATAATGATGTGCTAAATGATAGAAGTGGTTTTTTTCCCATCCACTGTAGCCAGCTATTGCAGACTGTAATTTTCAGCCTGTCTAGGGACTCTTGATCACTGACACTAAACTGAACCATTGCACAGATGTTTTAAAAGGCATGGATGTTCTCATGCAAGGCTGAAAATTCTACCTGAAGCAGCCAAATTATGTCACATTACTGTCACCACACTGTCTACCTGTAAAAATCTATGTAGGTATTTGTATTCCCGAATAAAAAAAGGAATTGTATTGGAAAGTATCTGGAGCAAAGAATGAAACCAAAAGATTTTCAGCATTGTTAGAAAAGTACCAAAAGATGCATTTGGAAATAGATTTCCCTCCCTGGTAAAAACTGTGGAAAATATCAAGCGCAAGCAGCACCCTACTGTGAACCAAGAACTTCCTCTTACATTCTGATTAGCTGGCAGAATTGGACAAAAGTATCTTACTAAAGACAATTTCCATTTGTTATAGTTCTCATTCATCACATACAGTACAACTGTAAAAACAATGCTAAAACAAAAATAAAACAAGCCCCATTTATCAATCAACTGTATCTTTTAAACATTGCTGCCTTTTTTTCCAATCATTAATGCTATCTCGATTCCAGCAGTGCAACTGTATTTCAACACCAGGAGAGCACCTCATTTTTTTGTCCATGGGCCCTAGTCCTTTCCTGGCAGGGTATGTGCTTGATGTGTGGTCAGTATCACGTTAACTAAGTGCCTCAGACTACCAGTGTAACTGCTCATGAACAATCACCTAAGAAACAAAAAATTTCAGTTCTCTACTAATGGTTGGTAATATATATGCAGGAAAAATGGGAGCATTTTAAAGATCCTGAGTAACAGAAACATTTTCCCATGAAGATGGAACTCTTTTATTTTGATTTTTGCAATATTTTTGATGAAAAAAATATATATTTTTAAAGAATACAGCAACAACACTATTTGGTCGTGTTTAATAAAGCACTTTTGCCTATAAAAATTGTCACTACGCAACAATGAGAATGAAACTAAAGCTATATAATTTATCCCTGTAAAGGAAAAGAAAGAAGGAAATAATTCACCTGGACGCCAGTACAGCACTGTTTCATAATAACCAAAATGGTGTAGATTCCACCATTATGTACACCAAAAGAATTAACCTCTACCTGCTATTAATTTTCATTTTTATCTCATTTTCACTGCTGAACTGAAAAATTAGTTTCCGGAGTTCTGTCCAGCAATACTGATAGTAATGGATTTTCTTTCTGCAAAGTAAACCTTGCTCCTATAAAATAACTTGGAGGTACGTCAACTGATTTGTACATCTTTTTTCTTATGTCTGCTAGTCAATTAAAGGTAATGGTACACTAACTCTAAAGTCTCGAGAGTCATACACCATCCTGCTGGAATGTCATCCATGCCACACTCTACATCTTCTGATGATAGGTGATTTTTAAATGAATTTATTTGATGCATTTCTTATTTCAGAGTCTGAGTCTAAATTCAGTCTCAGGAGATGAAAGACTCATAAATTTAACCTACAACACAATTTAGTGCTGGATTTACATTTATGGTTATATGCACCTCTCCAAAATACATGATTTAGGCAAAAACAACTATTGAGCTTGATCTGGAGCAGCGCATGAATATTCTGTGGCTTACAGTAGACAGTCAAGAGAGTCAAGCTAATGGCACCTGCTAACCTTAATGTCTGTGTATCTGTATTTTTTGGGAATGTGTATTGTGAATACACTTGTTGATATGAGGAAGAATGCAGAGTTAAAACAATAATAATAATAATCCTTTAGAAAACTACTTTCAACAACTTTGGTTTATACACAGATGCAATCATAAACGTTCTAGGGGGATCTGGTGCCTGTTCCATTTTTGCTCTCAATTAATTATTCTGTGTGAACCCAGTCTCCTTCAGTTCAGCTCTCTGTTTGGAAACTGTATCAAAGATTCTGGTGGTGGTGAAGGATGAACTGGTTACTATTTTGATCAAATTAGGGTGACTACCCAAAAATCAGTTATCTGCGTAAGGTTAACAAGGGCTTCTTGGCATTGATATATTTCATAAGAAGAAAAACAATACTATAGATTATAATGAAGGAGTGAGCTCTCTAGCTAAACCCTGTATGAGTACATAATGCAAATATTCTTTCAACTGGCATCTACTGGGAACCAGGTTTGTATTATATGTGTATATGTCATTTTCACAGCAACTAAATCTGAATTTTAGTCTTCACTAACTATTCAGGAAAACATGTCATCCTCATTCTCTCTGTTAGAGAGTTCTACTTTCCCACTAAAAGAGCAATTGAGATGGTAATAATTATGTAGTCTGAAGCATACTAGTGATGACACTTCAAAAAGTAATTTCATATCTTCCCACCTTGCTGTCCCATTTATCTAGCCCTGAGCAGAGCAACTGCAGAAGAATGGAAGGTAAGTGGGAGGGAATTAACTCCGATCTGTTCCTATTGTGCTGATTTAATGACATGTCACCTTCCGTCTTCCTCTGGGAAGGATGAGACAGCAGAGGACCAAGTTAAATAAAGTGGTAGTGGAAGTGGAAAACGTTAGAACGCAGTAGGTCATGAATAGCAGCTAGAATAGACTAAGTATTGAAGTTCATTTCAAAGCACATAAATTCACTGAGGACTTGAAGTTCAATTGCATATTATCAAACTGCATTTAAACCAAAAATACATATTTGTTAAACTGGACATTCATTAGACAAATATGGAAATAAATAAAGAATACAAAATAAAAGCAAGCAAACAAAAAAATTAACAAGTAAATCAAGAAGCAAAATAGTAGTTCAAATTGCACAATTATGCTGTTGAAGAGGCTGCAAAGAGTAGATAAAGGCATATGTAAGCTTAGCAGTGTTGTTAGTTTTCTGAGTGTTGAAATAAATTGTATTTCAATATCCAAAATATTAAATACTGAAATGTATGTTTTTATTTAGCATGACTATAAAATTATAGAGAAGGGAATAATTCAGAACAGTGAAGCAAGAGGAAGATAATAAGAACCAGTAACAAGAAAATAAATTCTATTATCATACTGCCCATTCTTTTACAAAATGCCTCCACTCTATTGGAAATCCATCTAAGCCCATATTTGCTTATTGACAAAAAATATCACTCCAAGATCTTGTTTCCAGACAGATCATTGCTAAATGGGTCTTTTACACCTCTGAATAATTTTATTTTACACTTGTTTTGTTTGCAATGAGCCAATACACTATGGAGACGTATACCTGAGTGAAAATAACTTCATATATCTTCATATACGATTACAGTTGTCCAGAAAATAGCAATCAGTCACAGTAAATTGAAGAAAATAAAAAAACGTCAGAAACAAATATAGTGCTATGAATTTTGTCACACTATCTGGGTTTGTGATTCAATAGGATTTCACAAATTAAAAATTACTGTTCTGGGTTGTCAATGCTCTCAATGCTGTTCCCATAACATTCTGGCACAGGGCGCCCAGAGATGTTTTGCAACTCTTCATAAGTTGGACAAGGGCCTGGATAGCTTGCTTGAGCAAGGATGGGACTAGGTGACCTCCAAGAGTCCTTTCCAGCCTTAGCCATTCTGTTATCTCAAATTTAGTAAGATCTACTCATTTTAATATTAAACAAAATGTTTTTCCTCATAACTGGAAGTACTGCTTTGTACTGCTGCCTCTTGAAATAGCAAGACTTTTTCCAAGTATTTTTAGGATAGGAGTTGGAAAATAGGAACCAAATGCTGGAAAACTGAGTTTTAAATTTCTTTGTATAGAAGTATCAGTGCTTTAATTACTTCTAAATTTTAGATTTTTTTCTTAGAGCCACTTTCTATGCAAATGGTAGCTATTTAATACTTTTGAACAATTTGGTTATGTGAGTTGCCTTATTAAAAATACAATATGTATAAAACAAAATAGCACGTTAGAAATTTCATTGAATTTCTCATCCCATTTTTGTGCAATTAGATTACTGTATCTCAGGTTAATGAAGAGATCATCTTCACGTGTATACATCAGTGACGAGATATTCAACACTTATATCTGATACAGGTCGTAATAACACTGTAGATATTTTTCATTCTTCATCCAATCTTTAAGCCAATGAGGATGGCAACAAATTTTGTAAGATCATTTGCAAATTGAGAAACAAAACATTAGCTGCACTTTCATTTAATTGACATTTCCTTCTTTCTAGATTAAAAAGCCTGCCTTGGAGCCTGAATGTATTACACGTATTTCATGATTTTTATGCTGCTGATTCTAAGAACAAAATAATGATTGCTGTCACCTCCCACCGTGTCTGTGTATGCGCTCTGCATCATACATGTGTCCCAGGTGGAAGACAGCATGGAAAGGAAAATAATATGTTTCACAACAAAGCTTTCCTCTCCTTCCTGCCTTCAATCTGATGCAAGGTCACAGATAGCAGTATGTAACAAATATTTTTCCCCTATGATCCATTGGAAAACATACATCTTTTTTGTATCCTTTCCAGTTGCAGTTAAATATTACAAAATTTCAAACCTTAATTTCATCTGAAACTGAGTCCCTGCATTTTCTAACTGAGAATCAAAGGCACTGTTGGAGGAGAGCAGAAGGAAAGGATGTAGACTGGGAAAAAAGGGATACTTTTTTCACTAAAGCAGTGTTACTGTCTGAGATTTTCTCTGTGACTCATTTGCTTGGAGACGCAGCAGTGAAGGAGGGCAGTGGGATGCTGAGATGCTAATCAGGAAGAGAGACTGCTTTCTCCTGCAAGCTGGAGTGTCACTGCAGTTCCCCTCTTATCTCTGAAATTCAGTCCTCGAAACATACATTCATTTTGGTTATATAAAAAGAAATCTTAAATTACAGTCTTTACCATAGTAATTGTTCCTGCATTTTACACCTTGATGCTCTTCTTCCGTCTAACTGTCACTGTCTTAGTTCTCAGCTGCAACATGGGGGGCAGCATTAATCCTGGATAAGGCAGCAGTGAGATGGTCCCACGTGTCTACATTTTTTTTTCAAGTCTCTTATTCTCTGACATAATATTATCTCTTTAGTCACTGCTGTGCTACGACAGATGTGACACAGGACTGATTTTTTATCAGTCGCCTTGGAGCAGATGAACTGTTACAGAGTCGCCCAGTAACACGCTTTTTATAGCACCTAAGAATGTCTAGCTCTTTCTATCCTATCTGGAGATTTTGGTACCATTCTCTCTTCTGGTATCCCTTTATTAATTAGTATGTCACTTAGTTTTAAATATTGCTCCAACTGCAAATTGCTCATTTGCATTTCAATTTATGATTTTATGTTACAGATTTTTTTTTTCACTACGTGTTTTTACTGAGACTTTTATGAGAACTTAAACAATGAACACACAATGTACTCCTTCAATGATTGTAACCAAAGAGACTTAAATGTTGACTGATGTAACATAATATATAGCAAAAGATCAAAGAAAAGCAAACGTACAAAATGAATTGAGCAGAATTTGTTTGTGTTTCCACACAAATAATTCTTCACACCAGCTGCCAGTCTGGCAAACTTCAGTGCCTGTATATGGGAAAATTAGTTGGAGTCAGTGTCAGAAATCACAGCGTAGATTCAAAGGAAAACAGAAAGTGACCGTGTGTCTCTGAGGATAACTGCTTGGTACCAGTCCAGATGTATTTCTGGCTGAATAGATCTCAATTAAAAGGATACCTCAATAGGTTTGCTCTACCTGAAGGCAATGTTGTACAGTCCTTTGGGGCATCAGATGCTGTGAGACTATCCTTCCATTTGTGAAGAAATAGATCCTGCTCACACAACGCCTCCTGGCTTGCACAAGGGACCTCAAAATCATCAGGACCTTCAGTAAGATGTTAACAATGAAGTTGTACACAGGAGAAATCACTGTTCCAGAAAAACCCATTGGGTTTATCTAGTTTGGCTTTTGCAGGCTGCAGCTGCCATTTCAAAGAGTGAATAAATGGTGGGGCAGGAGGAAGGTACTCTCATTACTGCAAAGGACTCCACAGCTGTTCTCTGCTTAAGGAATGTCATTGTTGTATCATTGTCAGTCATTCAAGTGCAGGGAGTCAGTTGGTGTTCTCCTAAAAACTCCTTCTTCATTGTATCTTTTCTTTCCAGCTGCAGGATTCTGCAGCTGAGTGATGCCACAGCCGTGTGGTGCAGTACATTGGCATCTGTGGGAGCTAGGTTTCCAGGTGCTGACTGAGGTAGCATCTCTCATTGACAACAGGATACCTTTAGCACACCTGAACATGCTAACTAGAGGACTTCTCTGAACAAGAATCGTAATGAAAATCTGTGGATGCAGTAATACCTATTGCAGCAATCCTAGTTTTTTTTTTTGTTGTTTTGTTTGTTTGTTTTTGTTTTTGAGATTATTTTCAGAAGCGTGTTTAGAGTGTTAGAAAATCAGCCCAGTGGGAAAAGATGCTTACTAGAGATGCCGAAGGAGACAAACAGCACTATTTTTCCCATTACAATTCAGCATCGCTCACATTGCTCACACAGTTAACCCAGTAACTGCATGGCAGGAAGCGGGTTGGGACAATCAATTAACATTGATTCTTATGCAGAATAAGCTGGGAAATAATACATTTTGTATTTGTTGTTGTATTTATATTTATTTATTATAGAGTAAGCACTTAATCAGGGCTGTGAATAATAATAATACATTTCAATTATTTTTTTTATCTAGGAAAGAAAATCTAATTGAAAAAAAAAACATTCACAAATTATCAAGGAGTTTTGAGTATCAGACAGGTCACATAGGAGTGAGCTGAGAGGAAGTGCTCATATGAAAGTAGGCAAAAATAGCGACATGTCTAGAATTTGCTATTATAAATAATGCAGTAAGTAATGTTATTATGTTGACATCTTTCCCATCAAAATTTGTCTACCAATGCTTTTTAGCATTGTTTTTTTTTACAAAGTGAAGTACTGTATGGGTTACTTCATAGAGAAGTATGCATATGTCATTAAGAGAATAAGCTACTCTAAACAAAAATCTTTGCATATTTAAAAAAAAAAAAAGTGTTTTTCAGCTTTCTTTTTGTGACAAATGAAGAGCAGGGAAAAGAAAAAGCCTTTCTGGACCTACCAGATTACACTTTCAGCTGGGCAAGTAATCTGTCCAAATGTGATCTGGAAATTCTGCTTTCCAAATGTGTTATAGAAATGCATTTGATTTCCAAAACTGCATCTATCTGCTAATAATTATTTGAAGCTTATATTCAGGACCAATACAGCATCATTTTTTCATGTTTTTCCCAAGAAAATAGTGATAACATGCAGAAATCCCATCTGCCCTCTCAGAAAATGTCCAGACACTTTCAATTCTACCACACTCTGTATTTCTAGCAAGCAAAGTTTTCCATTTGTTTTCCTCTCTTCAGTCAGAAGGCAGTAATCGTAAGCCTGAAATAAATCCAGTTTTAAAGAGGCTATCGTAGACTAGCTGAAGCTTTGGTGCTTCCAATAAAACAGTTGTCTGATTAATAACTGCATATGTTCTCCATAACACTAATTACTCCTGTTTCAGAAAGAAAATTAAAATGTATCCATGCAATAAATGACTGTGCAGATGCAGTCTCAGCTGTGAAATTTTAGAACCTTTCTAAATCATTTAAGTCATAAACATGATTTTTAGGTCTATTTGTAAGAGTTCCTTGCATTTATGTTTCATTTAGTGTGTAAGTACATCCATAATGATGCTGAGATTGAATCAATCTTATTTTTCCCGCTTGAAATTTTCTTGAAGAGAGTAACTATAATATAACACAGCTGGAATTGAATTTTATTTTTCAAACATTTTAAATATCTGGAATAAAATATATTTATCTCTTCAGAAGAGCAGCACCGTAGTAGCATTGCACATTTATTGGTGGGATAGCACTGCTTCTGAGACAGTAATTTATCTTTTATTGTCATAATTCACAGGTTTGATATTTCTTCTGTGCAACCACAATGGAGCTTTCTCATCTGCTCTACAAATTAAAAGTTTGGAAGTTGGCTTTCAATTTTTATAAGTTCTCACTGTAGCGAACAGCAGTTCCCGTGGAATCTGTTTTAGCTATGCAAAATTTGGACTGGAAAGTTTGCTTCTCTTTGGTTTATTTTTTCTGCCTCCTTTCTTGCATGGCTCAGAGTTTTGTTAGGTTTGATTTCAGGGATGCTCTATTAGCCAGTCGCCTAGGGTCAAGCTGGGGTACAGCTGAGACTCACAGAACTGCCTGCCCCTCTGCCTCTGTGTGTGCCCAGACTCCTATCTTCGTTGAGTCAGAATTGAGTGCTGCAAATCTAAGGCAAGCTAATCTAAGCAAAACCTGAATTTTACAACAATTGCAAGCAAAAAGAAATGAAGATGTTGTGTAATGTGTCAGGCTTTTACAGTGTCTTACCTGTTGAGTTCTATGCACAAAATTAGTATTGACTTGATTGTGATGGAGATTGAATACTGACAGCAATCCCTGCAGAATCAATGAAAAGTCTTTAGCATTAAAGACTACAACAAGATGTAGTCTTCTTTTCAAGACAATATCTGACCTAAAATTAAACATTTTCATCACAAGAAATAGAAGGAAAAGGAAAAGGAAAAGGAAAAGGAAAAGGAAAAGGAAAAGGAAAAGGAAAAGGAAAAGGAAAAAAACAAAAAAGAGGAAATTACTGTTTGGATCAGCTTGGATTTTAATGTAAAATTTGTAAGCAAAACCAACATATTTCAATACAGTGTTCCCACATGATTTTTAGTATTGATTTCAAATTAAGCTGGAATTAAGACATGACCCAGAGCAGACACTGATGGTTTGTAATAGCAATGCCTAGTAGTAGGCTTTACTTTCTTTTTTTTTTTTTCTTGGCTCTGAAAATCTGTTTTCTGTCGTTTGAAACTCTGTGGAATGCACAATTTATTGAACTCACAGGAGGGAGCAGCAAATAGGCAGTTTTGGCACCTTGAAAGCTCCAGAAATAGGTTAAATAGGAACTGCTCTATTTTGGGAAATAGATTTCAGTTGTGTGCCCTGAGTACTTCAAAACTATCCATAAATTCTTCTAAAAATCTTAGTTTTCTGTTCTCTAGAAATTTAACTTGCTCAGGTTAAGACTAAAGGTAAAACACAAGCCCCTGCATGGAGAGTAGAGCTATGTCTTGAATACTGTTCTTTAGGTTTTCTTTTCTTTTCTTATATTTTCTTCTTAATCTTGACATGTCAAGCAGGGGAGTGAGATGTTATCACAAAAGAAAACTACCTATCAAAGATTAATCCACAAATAGAAGATCATTTGGAAACATATGTAACAAGGATGCTATTTTAATATCTCAGTTATGATCATTAAAATAAATAAACAAAACAAAAACCACTCTTTTCTTTTATTATTTTATTTTTTAGCTGAGAGTATATTGAACAAACGTTTGAGATATTTTTTAAAAATTGATATCGATAGTGAGTTTTTTCCAATACTAAACTTCAGTAATACAGCCAGTATAGAGGCCAATTTTGCTATAATATGCCGTCATTGAAATGAACATATTATCATCTTGTTGCAAAGCTGCATAGAAAGGCATATTCCCTGGGATATGCTCTGTGTGCTCTGGCAGTGCTGCCCCTTGCTATCACTTTCTGGGCTGGCTCTGGCAGCTCAGTTGACAGTCAGGTCAAGTAGGGTCTAGCCATCCACCACCAGGTTTGCCCAACCTGGCATACAGGAGGGGCTGAATCACAGCAGCATCCTTTGATACACCATGAGGTGAGAACTTCTGTCTGGAAAATTGAAAAAACTGAAGGACAAGAGTAAGACAGGCTAATGATTTGTTCAGTGGCCCCAGAGGAGGGCCTGGAAATCTTGCTGAAACCATCTCAGTATCAGAGACATTAGAAAAGTACTGATTCTTTCTTCTATGAAGAAGGTAAGTCTTAGAATGTTATCTGCTGGATGGCAGTGGATGCATAAGAAAGGATAGGATGGACTCATTTTATTCTGTGTTTTGAAAATAAAACACTGTAAAATGTGGTAAATATGGCATTTATATTTTAAATTCTTGGCTTCTTACAGACAAATCAGAAGATGAAAAAAACATAGGATTTTTAATCTAAAGATGGTGCTGCTTGTATGTGTAAGTGCTAGAACAGAGAATAAATCTAACGACCATATGCCTTTTCTCGACTACAGCCTTTTAAGTGATTTAAAATCAGGTTTTTGTTTTCAAGTGTCTACTGCTGGTCAGTTGTGGAACTTGACTATAATCACTTTAGAAGGTTTTGAATCATGACTGTAAAATGTCTGTGAAAATGAATTTTGTGCTGAAAAATATTTCTATTATTGACAGACTGACAAAGGAAATTTTATACATTCAATTGATCATCTGCTTTTTTGGCAGCAGTGTGGCTATAGTTCACAGCCTGCAATAAACATCATTGCTTCCTACATCCATTTGACTTTTTGCTTATTTTTTTTCTGATGAAACAAAACTAATGAGTATCAAATGAAGTTAATAAATGGGATAATTATCAGTATGATATATAACTACACATTTGCATTGCCTTGTGCATAACTAAATGAAGGGCAAGTCCCAAAATTGTTCAAATTTATAAGAAATGGATTTTCTGGAACTTGATGACTTCTTAATCACACCTGTGCTGTATATGCAGAGCTACTCACTGAGGGCTGCCAGCAGTTGCAGGGACTGCAGCTGGTGTTACTCATGCACAAACTCCTTTCCTCCTTCTGTCAACACATTGCCAGGACTTCTCATCCCACAGCCAGAGCCTCTGTTCATACTCCCTACCTATTTCTTTTATACACATACAGCAGCTCACACCCACCCACCCACCCACCCCATACACACCTACACACACACACAAACAAAGAAACAAGCAAAACACTTCAGGGTTATTTCTGCCAGCCTACAGCAGTTGAGCAGTTGTGCATGGTTTGGAAATTTGAAGATAACATTCTGACCACACTTTGGAAACACAACATTCATTATGCTACCCTTCAGGATTTGTAGTATTAGAATAAGAGGTAGAGAGAGGTTTTGTTTTTTCCTGTTCAGTAACATTTGGTAACTGGACATCCACTGCACAGTTAAGTGTGTCAACAAAAGATTTTCTTCTTACTATTCCTTCATGGGAGCAAATACAATTTGAGTGCTGTGTGATTTCATTATCATGTGCCACCCTGCAATAAGCTGATGCTTTTATTGAACTATTTATGAGAAATGACATGCCATTTTTCCAAGGAACAGAGGTAGCAGAAGGATCCCATGTATTTCCTTCCCCATTTCACAGCACTTCAGTCTCCCTTAGGAATTCACTACAAATTGTTGAATTCATGGTTTTAAGCGCCACCTCTAATTAAAATTAAGCAAGTTAAACCACAACCTTTTATGTCCCATGACATGAATCAATCAAAGATTGATTTTTTTTGCCATTTTCTAACAGTTCAAAATCAGACTAAAAAATATTCAAAATCTAAAGAACCAGGTTTTCAAAATGCAAAGGAGTAGAAAAAACTTCCAATATTGTTATATCCAGTTTCTCTATTATTGAAAGCAACCATAGCCATTGTGTGGTTTATTTTCCTGTTTAACTGAAATAAACTGCCAGATTTTTCAAATAAAGGTATTGTATTTGGAGCCAGAATTGCCTCTGATAGCAGGGGAATCAGTTATTCCAAGCTTCTAACCAACTCCTTCTATCTCTAGCAGCTGAAAAAATGGTGGCTGCTTGGGGCTTCTAAATATAAGGTAAGGAAAAGAAGGGAAAACACCACGAAGAAGGAATTTTCTGCATAACTTTTGTGATCACTGCAGCTTCATCACTTTGAAGCCCAATTCCAGAATGGCATTAACCTGTCACATTCCAACTCATCACCACCCATAATCATACCCATAATCATTCTTTAGGAAGTTTTCAGAAAAAGTCTTTGGTTTTAGCTTTCAGAGTACATATAGCTGTCTCATTTGAAAGTATTCTTACAGCATTACATTAACAGAAATTACAGGAAAATAAGCATGTGAAAAATAAGCATTTTTAAAATTATTAGGCTGATTTTCAAATCCATAAGACAAAGACCTAAGAAAGAAACAAAGGCCTAAGAAAGAAAATAATGAAGTACTACTTAGAGACTTTGGAAGGAGAGCAAGGTCCTTCAGACAAACAGAGGGATCCAAAATGTTATGACAAAGAATCAGAACAGTGTCTGGAGAGACCTGGGTGTACTTGGAGCTGAAAAGCACAGAGAATTTTTTTTGTACGGAATCATTGAAAAGAGATTTATTGTACTTTTCCTTTTGTGCGGCTTAAAATCCCTCCAAACTTAAACCAGAATCAAGTACCCTTCATTAGTCACTGCATTCATTAAGGACCAACTGTCAAGTAAAAGTATAGCAGCTTCGGGCTTGTAGCTGAGTCGGGCTCCAGCCGGCTGTTGTGTGAGCTGTGATGAAGAGCTCTTACCAGGGCTGAAATGAGAGTGTTGTTTTTGTTTTACATGTCATGTTGTTCCTGCCTGAATTTTTTCTAGTGAGTGTTATAATCCCTTAGTTTAACCCTCAGTTTAAGATGAAATACATAAATCAGTAAAGGAATATCTGTATGTGTGTTTAAATCTAACTTTCTTTCTTGTTTATTCAACAAAGAGAGAAATGTTTCTTATTTACTATCTTTTGCATCTGATGTAGAAAAGAGGTGTGATACTTGACCTTGAAATACTGATCATTTGGGTTATGAAGGAGACATCCAACATTATTAGATTTTTCCCTCACTCCAGCTACTCTTGGTGAAAACAGTGGAAAATCTGACTTTACTATGAAAGAATAGAGATCAATATTTCATATTATTTATTTAAATAATTGACTACATTGAAATAAATCAAACTGTATTTCTGAAAAGCTTCATATTTCTTACTGACAACAGATCAGATAGTTGCAGCAAAAGCCATTAGCAAATCCCATGTGCAGTATTCACCATTTATGTGGTATATTTACAGTTCTTTACAAAGCAAGTGGTAGATGGGTAAGTACTTTGCCTTAAGGAGCAATCTGGGAGACTGATTTTCTTTAAATGTAGAGTTACACAAGCTGCTTATGGAAGGAAGCCAATTTGGAAATCAAGTTAACACTCCAGAAAGACTCTGCTCCAAAGGGAGAGACATTCTGAAAAGTTTTCTAAGATATGAACGAGAAAGCCTCAGTGTTGCACGTGCAGCAACGTGTTGCTGCCTCATTGTTGCACGTGTATTAATAGTTTTGGCATTCACCACAGCCTGGATTTTGTAGAGGTATGAACAAGCCTGGCACAATGGTTGTACCACAAAAAAGTGCCAAAACCTTTGCAACCAGTGATCCAAACTCTAGCTCAGCTGTGGTTAAAATTTTCCCAGTTTCAGAATTGTCCAACAAATGGGAAATGTACACAGCCAAATTTAAAGTACTTTCCCTAACCAGCTGAACTCTGTATCCTCTACCAGCAGGTGATAAAAAATAAATATATAAAATTAAAATAAAAAGCAATATTATTTGTGCAGAAAGGTGAGCTTCTGAATTCTTTTCTGCCTTTTACAGAGAACTTCTGTGTTGCTCTGAGCATGGATTAGGGTTGTCATCATGAAAACCAGAGTGGGTAGTGTGTCCAAAGTCACTAGTAGGAAGTAAACTGAAGAAAAGAAACTTCTAAATCTTTTGAAGAGAGAACTAAAGGACAGTATTCATTTGGACCACTAGGAGGGAAAAGTATTTAATATGCAAGAAACATCTTGAAGGAAACACTAAGAAGTTTAAAAAGGAAAGAGGAAGAGAGTGAAGGACAGTGTCACTGCCATGGCAACATTTACTTTTCAGATCTGTATAGGAATGCAAAGTTTAATCCCTATGTGAAGTAATGCATGAAATATTAGTAAAGCAAGCGTCACTGCTATCACCCAGATCATAGAATATGGGCTTGCAAATATGAGAACAACCAAATATATGTCAAAACTTTAGGCATATTTGCAATGCTTTAATTAATCAGTCTTCAGATTTGTTAGCAGAGTTTATTCATCTTGCAGCATAAGTAGATGTGTTTGCTTTTGTTGCTTAATTGTTTTACTTCTCAGGATGAGACTAGTATGACAGTTGCCACTCTACATTAGTTTTATAACAGATCTTTATGTGGTATCTCATCTTACTCATTTTCTCTTGAAATGAAACATAACTTCAATTACCTTCTATATAGCAGTCACTCTGTAATTCTAATATTGTATTCTGTCTGCTTGTGAACATCTTTTATTGTTGTCATATCTTTTTCTGAGATAGAATGAGAATGAGACAAATATTTCAAAGAAGAACATATAATTGATCCTCACAACAACATTACAATTTTTTTTTGTTCTGTACCCCAGTTCATTCCTTCCAGCAATGATTTGGTCTTCAACAGTTATTAGAGCAGAAGACATAAGCATCTAAAATTTCCTTTCCATTTTACAACAGCTTGATATTTTTCAGTAATTCAATTCACTGACAGCTGTGTTCCCTTCCTCCAAGCATTCTGGCCTGTCTGAAGGTGCTTACAGATTTCTGTAGTTACATTTACAGAGGAAACATTGGTTCCTTAAACGTACATGCTCATGTAGCCCATACTACATCGCAAAAAGATCTCTTTCCAATTAACATGCATGGAGTCAACTTTTTCTCACAAATTTCCAGGAATAATTAAACGAACAAACAAACAAAAAAAAGTAAAACAAAGCAAGAACAACAAGAAAGTGCTGAGATCTCAGGTTTACTTTTCATTATAGCTCTCAGAGGGGATGCAAATCAGATTAACTTCTTTCCACTGATTTCTGTCTGCTGGTTGTCAGGAGGAGATAAAAGTTCCTATCAAATGGTCTGAAATATATGAAACATTATTCTTATGTAATAAAATATTTTTGAAAAAAATAAAATGAAGGCAATGGTCCCAAACATGTACTCCTCCCACTTAAGCTGGAAGCCAGCATTCAAGGGATGACAGTTTCTACAAGGGACTGCTTATCTGCATGTCTTCTGCACACCTTCCCACCTCGTCACTTCTGTCAGCTCTCTCAACATCTAACCAAGTCATCTCATTGCTTGCATCTGATGATGCTGTTCCTCTCTCTTTCATCTTTCTTTTTTACTCTTTTCTTCTCTCTTTCTCTTTCAGTATTCCTCAGCTTCCTGTCCCCATCTTTCTCCTCCCACCACACACAGTACCCCAGTTCTCTCCCATAGCAAGCTGCACCACCTCCTGCCCTCATTTTCACCCCAGGGACTGATGAGGACAGATGCTGCAGAAAGGGCTCACACTCATTGCTTATCCCCTCCATCACTCCTCCCAATGTTGGTCTGGACTGTGTCCCATCTCTGCACAAGCCAATCTGCAGATGTCCCCCACAGAAGAGTATAGCCATTTTATTTCTGCGATCTCTTTACCCTTTTGTTCCCCCACATCACTCTCCTTCAGAAAGTGCACACAACTAACAATTTTCTACAGTCTTTTGCTGTTAATTGCATCTGCTGCCTTTTCGGAAGTCTTGTGGTAAAACACCTTTCTTCCTTCAGGTATGTTTATGATAATTCTCTTTTATGCTGCTTAGTATTTCCAGCTTTATTATTTTCTCTCTCTATATAGGGACATTTTTCTTGTTATTTTCCCAGAGTAGTGACTTTAGATACATAAATATATGCCAAATATGTCTGTTATAAAATGTTGCCTACATCTTCTCACATGCAACTGAACCTCTCCATTAAATGACTCATATGGATCAATGACTCAAAGATGCTTTATATGCAGATATATTCTATGTTTATCCTGCAGTCCACCCACTGCCAGCAAATACAATTATCATTTTATAATTGAAGGAGAGCTGGAGGGATAGAGTGTGTATGCATGCATTTGTTTGCACTTGAGAGTTTGTGTCTCGCTTTCTATATATGTGTATGTGGATGGATGGACTGATGGATGGATGGATGAGACGCACATTCATACTTACCGGAGTAGAGAAAAGGATCTAAAATAAGTAGTATGTCCTGGGCAATGTGATGGCAGCATATTCAAAATATAGTATACCGGCATCAAATGTACTGCAGATGAATATTAAGTCTGCATCAAGTGCAGCTCTAACAGTGTTCCAAGACTCCTACCCAGGATGATGCTGACAGAACATCTGCAGCATAGCAGTCAGGGGAGTGAATGGGAGAGCATTGGCCAGGCTGAGTCTTTCCTCCTCATCCACAAGCACACCTTTCTGTCACTGCCTATTTTTTACTCAATTAGAATAATCACATTTAGCTGAGGAACTAATTGCAGAAGATTAGATCATGAGATTGTATTCTATGGGAATGCATTTCAGATGGGCTTTAAAAGAAAGGCAATGCTAGAGCAGTAAAACCTGGAAATAGATTTGAAAGAAGCCTTGCTGTGACTTGATTTGTAGCACAATATGTTACAGTCACAATGACTAAGTGTGATGTTAACAGGTGTTTACTTCCATGCAGAGATGGATGGGATTTTTTCATTAAACCGTACTTTGAATTTCTCATGCTGCATTTGTCTGAATTTCCAAATTTAATTTTCACAGGGGAAAAAATTTGGCATATTTGGCATGTCCTCTCTGAAAGGTAATAACAATTTGTTATTCAAAATTACTCAAAATACTATTTGTAATTTTGGTATCTTATTTTTTACATACAAAAGTGTTTCAATTTGCATTACATTTAAAACTGAAAACTGGATTTTATAAGAGCATAAAGAGGATACGTTCGTTCTGAAAAATAAGATGAAATATTTCAGTGAAATAGCAATTCTCTTAAATCAAGGTAGTAATAGAATTAATGTAGCATATCTCAAAAGAATTCATACGCAGTGTTGTTAGTCTAGTGACTGCCATTAATGACAGTGAAAAACAATGAAATAAAAAATGTAACTTTGGGGCTTGGAAGCAATCTTGAATTCTTCCAATCAACATAAAATCCAAATGTTAAGTTTCTGTATTAAAGAATGTTTTTGTGGTGCCAAAAGGAGAAAGATATTTGAAGAGAGCAGAAATGAAATCTACAATGATTAATTTCACTACTTCTTTTACTTTTTTTTTTTTTTAAGGCAGACGTTACACAATGAAGACTGATGCCCTGCATGAAGTAGATAATTATGGTTTCCATGTAATCAGCAAAGCACCCAGAATGCTTCTTCAGGCTCCACAGCAAAGTCAATACAGTGAAAAGGGATGGATTGCAGCAAGCTATGCAAAGAGAAAGCAGTTTTGATATCCCAAACCTCCTGACAAGTGCCTGCAGAGCAGAGGGGCAGCCCCCTTCCCAGCCCTTTGTCAGGGAAGGCAGAGGGATGGTGTGAATTCCTGGCCAGCTGCCATAGCACCAGGGGCTGAGAAGAGCACTGAGGCAGTGTGCCTCATTGTGAATGTGTGAGATGTGACAGCTCTGAAAATGCAAAAACTGAGTGTGTGCATTTGAGGATGTGCATATCCTCACAGCAGGATTTTGAAGTGACCTTTCAAGAGTTGTTATTAAGCCAGAGGAATTTCAGTCAACTACTTTGCAGACACAACAAGCAGGTTTCTCATGTAGCTGTTTACATGTGTACCTCAGGACATATATTAAGCGTGTTGGGTTTAGGAAGTGATATCTCTTAATGTACCTATATTTCTTAAATAGTCTCACCCAGTGACTCCAGTAGAAGCAGCCAGCCCTTCTTGCAGCTCCATGTGTCTTCCAGATGCAGATGTTTAGCAAAGAGATGTATTTTGAATTTCTTATTGTGCAATGATATATATGAATTTTCAATTTATGCCATTTGGACATTTTTCTTAGACAATCATTTTTTAAGACTGCTCTGAATTGATGGAATGCAGAGGCTGGGAGGGGGGACTGTGATTAATGTACCCACAACACCACTTGTAGTCTGTTTCTGGAGCTTATGTTCCCTTCTCATAGGCCTGTCCATTTTCAACCAGGTTGCCCATTTGAATCACATCCCAAGGCTACAAAATAGCTCTTACGCAGCTTTTCCTGCTAAAAGACCCCCACAATCACTAGCTGCTAATGGAGATCATGCAGTGTAGTTTATACGATGGAATTTTTTGGTCAGCTTTAATGAACTGTATTTTCAGCTACTTGAAAGTAAAGTACAGAGATTGTGAGCATCGTTTTGTAACAGTGGTTCGGATTCTTTTCTAGAAGATGAAAATGAAAGTGGGTATCATTTCATATTCCTGAAAGCTACTGTCTTAATTTCACAAAAGTCACAAAAAACTGTTCTTGTGCTACTGCAACCAAGACTGAGATTTTGGATAAGTGACATTAAAAGAAAATTACCAAAATACTTAATATAGTTTAAATTTAAATATTTGAATAAAATAATAAAAAAAAAAGAGTAGTTTCGGCATGCAATCTATTGACATGGAAGTTCTGCCAAACTTCAATCATTTCATTTCTTCTTTATTTAAGTAAAGATAGAACAACTTTCATTCATCTGAGCTATTTATATCAATGTCTAGAAAAGCTGAAGCACAATGATTCCTGTGAAATCCTATATGTTGTGTCAAATCTACTGCCTGCAGCTGCTCATCAACTACAACATGCATTTCGTATCTGACACATTGTGTGACTGCAGAAGGAAAATATTTTCCCTCCTTCTCCCCCAGTTTATAGTGCCAATGCATCACTGTATCACTCAGAGTATGGCACAGGCTTCTTTCAAAACAAAGGTAAGGAAGTGAGATCACCCACATCATATTTTTCATATGCTTATATCTGTATGTATTACTAATAAGCAGAGCATGCCAGATATTTGCCAGTAACTTTATTTAACATGTTTCAAAGGTCCTGCCAGCAGGATAGTGAAAACATAAATGGGTGTCTTGAACTCAGAGATACACTCTAAGGATGCCCACCCATAAAATGATGTTTAAATGTTCATGTGTTTACAAACAGCAGAGGTGGCAGTTGTAGAAGATTCTCAACACTATGTGAAATTGGTGTGTTTCAGTTTCAGACTGCATGGATCACCCATATGGGTGAAAAGAGAAGTCATTTTTCATGCTTTTCTTGCTCGTCCTGACAGACAGCATAGGTCTTAACAAGTGTCAGGCATTACAGCAGTTTATTTATACAGGCATCTCCTCTGATTGCCTATCTCCATCATCTTCATCTTTGTCCCTTCACACTGAGGAAAAACATTGAAAAGTCTAAACAATATTTGTTGATATAAGAAAAGATCTTGACAATCACACATTTGGGAAAATGAACTCATGTTGAAATTCCCACACAAATAATTTATTTTCCCCATTAATACTGTCCATTTATTTTATTTTATTTTATTATTTTATTTTATTTTATTTTATTATTTTATTTTATTTTATTTTATTTTATTTTGGAAAGCCTGTATCTTTAAACTTACTGAAATAAAGCAAAACCCTCACTGATCCATCACTGTCATTCCTGATGCCTTTCTCCTGCAAGAGTGCAGAGAAATCTAGAATTACACTGAATACTGCTAGTAAAAATATGCAATTTATATTTAATCAGTTGGCTGGACTGTTCAAAAACATTTACTTGCAGTTGCTGCAGCGAGGTGTAGAAGAAATATCTCCTCTTTTGCAACAAACCTCTATACTAGTCTACCAGGAATTTTTTCTAATGTTTTCCCTCTACACAGAGCCACCTTGCACTTCAGCAAGAGCTTCTGAGAGCTTTGCCCAGAATAAACTGCGGGCAAAAATCTGATAGCTGCTGCTTGCTTTGGTGCAAGAAAAGGTCATCGTCTTAGAGACTAAGAGTAAACAAAAAAGATCATATACAAGGTGAACCAAGCAGCTCCTTCTCCCTCTTCAGTTATCTTTACTGTCTCAGCTGAGCTAAAAGTTGCACTCCTGTAGCTATGTTCTTCACTACTATCAGATTTTACGCATTTCTCTTTTTTTTTTTTTTTTTTTTTTTCCCTCTGGTGTCCTGCTCAAGGTTGCAATGAAGAAAATAAATGTTTTAGTTTAAGTAGACTTTATTTTGTATCAGTTTCCCTCCTGGCTTTTGCTTTTTGTCCATTCACTAAGTGCGGGTATCTTTTGCTACAAAATAAATATTTTTTTCACTGAAAAATCTGTTTTGCTTTTCTTTTTTTTTTTCCTCTGGGGAGCAAAAAAGGGTTGTGGTATGTGTTTTGTTGTTGTTGTGTTTTTACAGTAAAAGCATGGAAGAAACTTGCAATTGCACTGATTTCTCTAGACTGTCTGAGCAGTTTATATTTGCACATCCTTACCTTCCAGCTTACCTACTTTTGTGAGACCCACCTCCATCACATTCCTAGGTTGTACCAAATGACTTCCTTGCACTCCCGCAGCAAGACTCATTCATTACACACTTCTGTGTTTGTCTGTATTTGCCTTTAAATTTTCAATGTACATCTTCCAGTTAATTTTTAGGTCTACTGAAGGGTTTGAGCAATTCTCTTTAATTACTGAATTCTTCTTCCATTCTCTGTAGATAGTTAGTGACAATAATTCAGGAATGCTAATAGAAATCAGATAATAGTAGCTACAGTGTTTCTAAGTGCTTCTTAAAACAGCTGTGTTTGAACTAAAAACACAAAACAAATCTTTATTTATGGTGTTAAGCAATCTTGAATATTCCTTAAGATGAAATGCACTTTTCATTTTAGATGTATAGCTTCATCCAAAGCATTAGTGCTTTTGGCTCGCTAACCACTACATTCCTCCTACCAAATTATTAAATACACAATCTATCAAAGCAAGTAGTTAGATAAATGGCTTGCCCTACCTCCCTTGCCTTCTTGTTGTCTCAAATGATCTTCCTGCTCACATGAATGGATGAGCATCATGGCATATTCTCCTTAACTCTTAATGTGAAAGAACTCAGGGTTTGGTATTCATAACTGAACACTGAGAGAAGGAGGGAGCTTTTGGGGCAGATGGGAAGAGCACTGCTCTCTCCTGTGGTCATGGGGTGACTCCGTGGCCATTATATGGAAGGATAATGCAGGTCTCAGTGTCCTTATCCATCCAAAACCTAAATATTCTGATGGAAGGAAAACCTGAAGGGAGTCAAGATGGGAGACATATTTGATCTTATTTTTTTTCTGTCTTGTCACGATAATCATTTTTGTTAATATTCATACTTCATACTTCTTGTTTGAGTCACACAGCCTTGGCCCCTAGGATTGTGTAGAACACCTTCTAGCCTCCACTACTAATGACATTATTCCAGAATACTTTCTATGTGATTTTTTTCTGTTATCTGCTTGAAAACTTACACAATTCAAATGTAAGTTTAAAGTTTTACCTGCCTGCTCATTTACAGCTGTCAGCTAGCCAACTCAAACGACTCACACAGAAAATAAAGGAGCAATTATTCATTTTATTCACTATTCTTAGTTCAGCATTCTCCTTAAAAATCTTAGTAATTTTTCTGTTGTGTCCAAAAAAACTTCAGAAAATTTGGTAATTTTGTGATTTCTCTAAAAATTCAGCTCCTATTTGTTCCCTTGGGGCCAAGGAATAAATTATGAGTTTACTCCCACTATACTTCTTCTTTATTAAGGATGTGTTTGGAAGAGTGGAAAATACAGCCTGTCTTGCTGAAAATGCTCTGATCCTACATCAGCTCAGTTTTAACTTTGATGTTCTGAATACTATAAGAATAAATCTCGGTAAGTGAGGAATTTTTTCCTAGTGCTTTCTCTACTTACACTGGAACAAACACAGAGTAACCCTTTTCTCCTCAGGCTGCAGCCCTGTGTTCTGCTGTGCCTGAAGTTCAGTCTTTATAAATATGACCACTTCCAGTGACCCAAAATGTAGATTTTTGTCTGTAGAACCTGTCTTTAAGTTCTGACAACAAAACTGGTGTAATTGAATGCCTCATCTGTTCTTAGGTCCTCTCCATCAACGTGATTTAGGGTTGGAAAGATCTCCTGGCAGAAGCAGCTAAGCTAGCCATGTCTCCTTGGATGTCAGCTTCTAGCATTGAGAAATACTACTATGAATATGTATGTTACACCTTTTGTTTCAATCCCCTCCTGGCACACAAGCTGTATCAATCTAGCCCTGTCACTTCAAATCTGAGAACTGAGAAAATGAAGCACTTGATTTGTCTTCAAAAGCTGAAATGGGATGTGATAATGTGTTTCTACATAACAGCTGATGATTTTACCATGCCTCAAAGAAAATTGTGACTATGTATGAAATCATCTCTGTAGCTGGCAGATCAAAACATATCAAAAAACGCTAAAGTGTAGACGGATAGGTGTTCACTGTGATCAAACATTTCTGGATGGAGAGTTTTCAATGTCATTTGTCTTTAAAAAAAAAAAAAAAAAGAAAGAAGAAAGAAACAAACAATAGGGAACTGGAAGAACCCAGAATGTGTTGAAATAAATATTACTGGCAGAATAAATATTCAGTTTTCACATTATGCAACACTTGCAACCAAAATAAAGAAAAAATGTTTGTTTGTTTGTTTTTCTTCTTGATAAATACGGTTGGATTGATCACAATGATTCAATATAAGCAAATTATATTTTACTTGTATACCTTTGCTCTTACTGAACCCTGCATTAGGATCCCATTTCTGTGTACTGATGTGTATTTCTGTGTACACTGTCCAGAGATATTCAAGACCCATCTGGGCACCTACCCATGCAACCTGGTCTAGGGAGCCTGCTTTGGCAGGGGGTTTGGACTGGATGATCTCTGAAGGTCCCTTCCAAACCCTAAAATTCTGTGATTCTGTGATAACGTTGCAAAGAAACATTTTCTAAGTGTAGGAAAATTTAGGTTCCCATGCCTTGGAAAATTTCTCTGAAGACATCTCTACTTTGACAGGAAGTATTTCTCTCATACTTCACTCATCAGTGTTTTCAATTGACCATCTGAAGTTGTTCAACATGCAGACTGACATGAGTTTTCCTTCTGTGTATAATGAACACAACACATTTTCCAGAGTAGTAGTTCTAATGTAGGACAGTGGATTTAACTTCATCCAGCAGACACATTAACTATAGGTGTGATGACATTTGCTATGCATTTCCAGATAAGAAGTACTTAAGGTTGCATAAATTTTTCTCAATATTTTAAGAAAGAAACATTAATTTTCCAGTGAAATTGTTATGGTCTGTACGATATTTCCTTTCTCTCTTTGGGGAAAGCGTGTTTTCCCACCAACTTCAAAAAAAAATATGCTCACATAATGATTTTGCCAGAATAGTTTGATCCATATCAACATAAGATCTCTAATTTCATAAACCTATCATTTTGGAAGACTGCTGCATATCTAGGGCAAAAATAATAACTAGATTATGCTACCAGACAGATCAAAAAATGAAAGTGATGGATTCTGAGTTTGAAGCTGTTATAACTTAAATTAAAGTTAGGAACTCTGATTCTTCGTCTAGGAACTCTGATTCTCTGTCTGGACAAACTACTAAACTCAGTGTCTCTATTAAGATATGAGAAAATTGACATATGCATTTGTTGCATTTTAACATACTTTCAAATCGGTTGGCAGTAATCAAGTTTTGTCTTTAAATAAATGTCTTAGAATGGTGTTAATTTATAATCATTGTCACTCATTTTTAATATCTTTTTTGCTACTGCTGGAAGAAGTTATTTATTTCTTCAGTTAACTATTGGCCATGAGAGCACTTGCAATTATAATCACCTAATACCTTTCTCTAGAATGAATACTTTATTAAAAAGAAGCTAATACTATTCTTATTGCACAGTTGGTCTAACTACATGGACTTGTTTGTAGCCCTTTCTATTCCCTCATTGTCATGATGGGAGCCTACTGGACAAAGTACAGTAATGATATTTTATGTTATCTCTGTTTTATACCTTTTTATTCAGACAGGCAAGTCGATTATTATTGCAACTGATGTACACTCCCTGGAATGCTGTCAAGGTACTCTAAAATGTACTTGGTGCCACAGACTTCTGACAGCTGATGACAATTTGCCAGTCATGTTTAGATGTTGCAATTGCCCCAGTTCTCCATGATATCCCACAGTTCCTGGAAAAAGCAACAGACAGTGAATCATCAAGCAAAAGCAGACAGAAAACACCCACTTGCTGCTTTTTTCACCTAATTTTCATTTGGTTCATTGTAAATATTTTATGGAGTTCAATTTCTATGAAGTTTAGGAAGGAAAAAAAGGAGAATTATGAATGAGCAGGCAGATAAAAATGTGAAAGAAATAAGGACCTCCTTACCAAGTACCTGAATTGCCAGAACGCTGTTTCTAGGATGGAGATCAGTGCTGTCACAGTTCAGAGCAAACCCCAAAATACAGGACACAGGAGGGATTTCTCCAACACCCCAGTTAAGCCACCTTTTCAGAGGTCTGTTTTCTGTAGAAAGAAAACTTCTTTGCTCTGGTGCAATGTGGTTATAATTCTCTTCCTTCCTGAGTTTGAGATCTCTATGGTTGCTTTCACTTTTGAGTGCTTGCTTGTGAAAGATATTGGCTAACTGGGAAAAAAATGAAAGAATGAAGTGTAACACGAGACAAAGACCTAAATGAATATGTCTTGGTTAACAGATGGTAGAGGAGAGTGGGATAGCAAAAGCATGATAATCTATAAATAACTGAAGGATGGAGTTAAAAGGCAGTGTTGTGTTAACAAAAGACATCTTTCTTGAAATATCATGATGTTATCAAAAAATCAACAATATATGTTGCATTTTATTTAAAACAATAATTTTTTTAGAAGAATAGTCTATTTGAAGACTCTGTCTCCTTCTGTCCTTTTTCTTCCATGTTTTCAGAAACATAGAATAAGTCATCCTTCTGTGTGGAAGATGTAATTACATTACAAAGCAACACCTGAAAATGTAACAGCTAATATCCAAAAAAGATGTTCTTAAATGAAAAATTTTCCCAGATAATGAAGGTGATCAAGATTTGAACTAACTTTAAATATTTACTACTTACAGACCAAATTATACAAAGGTTAAATTTCATGTACAATGCTAATCCTAAGAGGAGCCGGAATAGTCGAAATAGCTTACTGATTAAGGGAAAATAATAGATTTACCACATCCTTCTTCTTTCTTAATCTTTTTTTTTCTATGATTCTTTTGTGTCTTAAGTCCTTCTGATGGCATATGACTATCACTTGTTGCAATCTGAATTCTGCTCAAAATTTATTGGAAAGCTCACTATGACCAACTTTGTAGAGTTCAACATTGCTAAAGCTCTCACTTAAAGAAAATTGAACAAAAGAGCTAAAAAAGGACACATTTTGCACAAATTGTAAGTAAAATAAGACAAATTCCAAACTGCAATCTGAACTGATTTACTATTGATCTTAAAAGTGAATTTTATTACATCTTCTACATTAAGAAAATAAATAATTTCCTAACTTCTGCTCCTCAGAGTATATGCTGAATTTTGAATATCTCAGTGTCTAACTTCTAGCCCAACTTAGAAACAAATGTGCTCACACATTCACATTCACATTCTAGTTCAGATAAATGAAAGTGGTTTTCCTGTTTGTCTCCATCTACTAAGGATGCATGATAGAGCAGACTCAAAGCATGTGAATTTTTGCATGCAATTACATTGGAAGTTATGCCTGCTAGTGAGAATTCATCTCAGACTGATAAAATGTAGATACAGCTGCAGCCAGTGGCTAAAAAAACCCACGTAGACCTGCAATATTAAATGTCTCTCTTTCAAGCACACATTCACCACCTCTCCTCAGAGGGATGACTCAAGAGAGAACATAGATCCATGAATCTGATTTTAGAGTGCATTCCTTGGAAGAAGTTCACCGAAGTTATTTATGAGCCTTTAAACAATTACTAGAGAAAAAAAAAAAAAAAGAATCTTGGCAGCAACTTCAAGAGCTACTTCTGGTTTGAAACCAGTGAGTAGCCTATCAGCTAGGCTAACACAGACATATTCCTTCTTATGCAGTAGGGTTTTAGCACTGTGAAATTTCATTGCTTTCTACGCTGCGTTGTAGCTTCATCAGAAGAAATTTATAAGAAGTAGTAGTGCTTGTGACTAAGGGCATAACAGTGTTTACAGCACAGTCCATATTGTCTTTGAAGGTGTTCATGGACTTAGTTTTGCCCAGAAGTGTACTAGTTCAAGTGCTCCCAGTGTTCTCCCCACGGCTAGTCAAAACAAAGCAGATTACCAAGGCAAAGCAGAGGATGATGATGACATCTGCTTTGAAGGTACACTTTTGTTCCAAACTAAACCTTTATCACAGGTACTCAGTAAAATCTCCCATAAAATGAGACATGTTGCTTGGGCACCCTGAGGGTGGAAACAGTACCAAACTTCAGTTTCTAGTACATGGGTGTCCAATTTTTTGCCTGGGCTGCACTGAGTGAACAGGAATTGTCTTGGGCTGTATACACATACAAAGGTCTCTCCAAAAGTTATACCTCCTATTTCTTTTCCATAGAGATTACAACAGCTACAAAGAGATAACAACACTATTTGATAGGACAAGTTCTACAAGTCATTATTTTTCAACACAGTCACCACCACTAGCTATAAGTTTCCACTGGTAATGATCAAGAACCTGCATGCTGTGCTCGTAAAAATCTGCACCAGATGAGGTGAATCACAGTCACTGTCACCACTGCAAAAATGCACCATCTCTTGATGCTCATATCCACTGTTTGATCTTCATAATCATTCAGTAAGTGTTGATTAATGTCAACGGCTGCAACATTTTCTGCATGGAGGAATCCAATGATGCACCCTTGCTTCATAGACATTTTCATGTCAGATACCATTTTGTCAGTGCTGTTTGTTACAGAACAACAAAATGGCATAGAATATTGGTAGGAAAGGTCAATCTCTACTGCCATACTACCACCGTCTACCCCTCATGTTGTTGGCTAACATCATAAAATAGCAGGCATTACTTTTGGAGCAGCCCTCATTCAATATACAATATTGTTAATATATGAGTAACAATATATTGCAACGTCTAGTACTTTTCTTAAAACATCAGGGTAAAAGAGAGAGTAACAAAAACATAAAACTAGTGGAATATTTGAGCTTGTTTTTGTGAATCTGGCTCACCAGTCTGGTTTCACGGCAGTGCCTGTAATTTTTAGTGAGATCACAAGGTGTTCATCAAAGATTTTTGATGGAATGCTATTCTTCCTCTACTTCATCCTTGAAAATTTTTCACAAATGTGCATGCTGCCAAAAATCAGGGCCACTCCACATGGTGAAGAGATGCCACCTTTTTTGCATGGGTGTCCACGTTATCAGCTGGGCTGGGACAAGAGTGAGCCTCAGGCCACAGGTTGGACATGCCTGCTGTACAAACATTTTAACCATTGTACTATGTTGTAATACATAAATACATAAAGAACATAACTATCAGTTCTCTTTCAGCAAATCCCTTCTAGGTTGTTGCAGATTTTAGGTCACTGTACCATTCCTCATGATAGCAACACTTGGAGCAGGAGTACTAGCTGTGAGTCTGTCAGCATTACTGCATCCATGAATCCCTGAGCCAGAGAAGTTCTGTGTCCTTTCTGGACAGCTCTAGGTATTGCATCACTTAACTGAAGAGAAGTTTTTTGGATTAGATTTTAACTTTATAATCGAAGAGAATGACCTGCTTAGGGAATCTGATATCTATAAGTTGGGACTACAGCATCTGATAAATAGAGAAATCTATATTTATGTATATACACACATTATGAAGGTCTCCTACAAACTAGTATTTCATAGCAACAGCTGAACCTCAAGGATTCAGAAATGTACAGAGAGTACTTTCTTAAAAGGAAATTCTGAGAATGAATGTTTCTGACTTACTGAGCCTCACTGACTCCTGTCTGCTGGTGGCAGTGGTTAATTGGCTGCTTCTGCTTATTGTGCCTGGATTTCTTTTCTCATGCACACATACACTGCAAATACCCAGCAGTAGGAATAACTATTTACAGATAACTTCAATTGCCTATTCTTTCAGTCCAGAGTGGGTTACAGATAATTTCAATTGCCTACAATTTACATTCACTTCCCCATGGTTTAGCAAGGGGAAAAAAAAGAAAAAAGAAAAAAGAAAAAACAACCAACCAACAAATAACAGAACTGTAATCATCAAAACTACATTTCTGAAATACACAAGTACAATACATCCAACTTTTCAAAAAATAAATAAAATAAAAGCAGCTCACCATATGGGACTCTGTCAAGCTCTGTGCCTGTGGGTGTAGGCTAATGATCACAACACACATCTTTGTAGCTGAATGCTTTCTTATTTTTTATACATATAAAAACAAAATACCAACAGCAAGAACAGCAACAACAACAATAAATTGAATATATCAGTATTTACCGCAATTGGTGTTTCCTATGTAACATATACGAACCTAGTTTAGTATGGGCAAGAAGTCATACAACCTCCTATTGTCCAACCACATATACAAGGCAATTATAGACCAAATGACAATACTATTTACTTCTGCTAGTATTTGTGATTTTTATTGCAGAACACCTTCTAGTCTTAATAACAAGAGCAAGATAATATCCCTGATAGTTTCATGCATTTTGTTCCAGCTGTAGTGTATGTTTTAGGCAGACCACTTGATTAGAGAGATTTAAAGAGTGGAAAACCCTACATTTTTCTAGGTAAATTTGTACAGTGTTTTTTTACTCTTGTTACTAAATTGCATATAATTTCTACTCTGAATTTGCTTAAATTCAATTTCCAGGCATAGAATTTCATTATCCCTTTTTTTACTAAATTAAAGAAGTCATTATAGGAAGTCTTCTCTCCACAGAGGTACTTCTGAAGGCCATGATCACATCACGTGTTAGATAAATTAACTACTCTGTCTCTTAAATCTCTCTAGGCCTCAATCAAGTTTGGAGCCTTTTCCTGAAATTTTGTAATCTTTTTGAATCATTTTCTGCACATGGGTAGAATCAGGCACAGCTGCCTGTCAGACTTTCCGTTACAACATAGGACAAGCACATCCTTGTTTGTCCCCAGTATTCCACAGCTCAAACATTCAAATGCTGTCTGGGCTCACCTCCTGTAAGTACAGCTCTGTAGTGGGAATTTTCATGCAACTGCTCGGCTCCTAGATGTCTGACCTTGTATTAAGGTATGTGAAAAGGCATTTCCTTCTGATAAACCTGTGTAATTGCATTGTCCTCAGTAACGTATAACATTTTACTAGTTTTTGTCTAATTGGCTCCTCTTATTAACAAAAACTTTGTGCTTTCTCCACATCATATTTAGGGTTACTGAAAATCACCAGCCTGAGGAACTCAATATATGTAGTTGAATAAGAGATTTGTACTATGTATCTCACTGACTACTTCCAGGAGTTAGATCTTCTGAGCAGAAAGAAAATGAATTTATAGGAACACTTTCAGACTAAATTGATTTTCAAATAATGGTAGTAATGGTAGTTTTGGAGCTAACTTTAATGAACTTGGGACTGGAAAAGTGGGTAAAAATTGTTCAGTTGGGATCTTCAAATTTACTGTTTGTGCAGAAATTAGCCATCTTAGTATCATCTGCAGGCCACCTTATTTTAAAGATACTGGAAGTTGAAATATTCCAATGAAATAAAGAATTCAAGATTTGCAGGAAAATAGCAGGTATTTGGCAGTGAAGAACTTACAAGGGCTGCTCTGAAAGTAGTTGCTGCTATTGTATATATTATGTTGGATGACGACATCAGAGGCAGATGTTGGTGGTATGGCAGTAGAGGTTGGTGGCAGTAGAAGCAAAGTTGTCCAACTGGATTCTCCCATGCAGAAAAAATGGCACACATTCATTGACGCTGACCATTTCTGGAGACCAAATGTGAGCACAGTGAGGCAGTGAGTAGTGTGTTCCAGCAGTGGCAACAGCGACAGTGGATCACTTCTGATGGTGCAGATTTTTATGAGTACAGCATGAAGGCTCTTGTTTATTGCTGGCAAAAAAAATAAAATAAATGGAGACTGTGTTGAAATATGGTGTTTTGTAGCTGAGAATTTGCTCTATCAAATACTGTTACTGTGGTCTTTGTAGCTGTTGTAGTTTCCATGAAAAAAATAAGTGACCTATGTATCGGTTACCTGTCAGGAAAGGTGTTTGGCATAGTACAGTGCACAAAGGATGAAAGCTAGTACATCAGGTTCTGGGCTGTGCCCCAGCTGCCTTGCGGGCCTTCTCTATGGTCATGTTTCAGAAGCTGGAGTCTGAGGCCAGCAAGCCAGCACAGGACCTTGATTTCTGTATTCACTTGAAGGATGCTGATCAGGAAGTTTGGAATGAAGGTTACTTTCTCCTTGTAAACGGAACACAAGTTTTATCTGCAGTTCTCAGCGTGAAAATGATAGTGGAATGCATTACACCATTTCCACTCTTACTTCTTTGAACACGTCTGTTCTTTAAGAGAATGGAAGAGGGTACACTGACTGTTAGTTTCAAGATTCAACAGTTAACTCCAGCATAAAAACAATGCATTTGAAAAATGCATGTGACAGATTTTCTGTAGATTAATGAATATAATCATGAAGAACAAATTAAATGAAGGAGACTTCCAGAGAGAGTAAATTCACTTAACAATCTGGAGAAAGGACAATTTATATCTAAATATAGCTCTTCTGAAGATGAGCATCCATGAACCCACAGCTTTATTCATACTGTGGGAGAAAGTTTGTCCCTTTAAGACTTTGAGTTTTTGCTTTTACTTAGGAGAATAGCAATTTGATAAAAAAAAACAAAAAACAATAATACAAACAGAATTTTTAAAACTGAAATAGAATTACTTCTTTCTTCCCTCACTGATTCACTACTGTCTGAGAAATAAGTTTTCTCACACTGAACAGGTTTCTGTGGGCGAAGGTACAGATTTTTTATCCAATAAAATAAAAATTAAATTTGGACCTGATCTCAGCTAGTTATCATCATACAAGTAAGAAGGCACCTGAATGCTCACTCAGAGTAAACAGATTATTTCATTTTATTATTTCATTTTCAGAGTGTGTAACTGGAGTGTATCAACAGGCGTATTCTTTCTAATAGACAAATGTTATTCCTTCTTGTCTCCTGACAAATCAGAGGGCAGGCTGAAATATCACCTTTATGAAACATTTTCATCTTTTTTCCTTTTTCTTTTTTTTTTTAATAGATAAGTAAGTAAATAAATCAATAAATATTTCTTCTCAGGTAAAATAGAAAAGGTCTTAAGATCATTTGAAAATTTCCCAGGCTAGAGACAGTCTCCTGTTCTAAGTCTTATTAGAAATGTAAGTCTTCATTTCCTCTGACCTTAATGAAAGCAGTGTGGTTAAATCCAGGGTAATCATTTTATGAGGCAGAGCTACATCTCTCCAGCATACTTGCATAGTAATCAACCAAAGCAAATTTTCAGTAATGTCAGGATAGAAGAGCTGCAGAACATACAGAAGGTGCTGACTGCACAATCATTTGTTACGTTTTTATAGCTAAACAGCTTTGCTGATTTTATGGAAGATGTTTGAAACAGAGAAAAGTCATGTGAGTTTTAGAAAATATTTGTTATTTGAGAACCTCAGCTTTTTCATGTATGTATAAAATACACTTCTAGGTGTATGCACGTATGTGTAGAACAGTATGTAACCACATTGCACACTCCAGTACAATCTGTGCAATAAATATTTTCTGTTCAGCTGTTCCTGACTGTGCAATGGGCACTGAATGCAGGCATTCTCTCAGCATGAATTAGGTTACCCTCTGTATGAAAAGCAATTTATTGATCTAGTTTCTGATAGACTTCCTTTTCTCTCAGTTTTTACTGCTGTTAGCAAATGATAGAGCTGCAAAGGGAAAATTCAATAACTGCTGTTCCTATTGAGTATTGTGTACCTGTAAGACCTAGAACATTATGTCTTAAAAGCTTCTGAACTTGTAAGATAGCTCCTATTTTGCACGAGGTAAAAGATAAATACAGAAATAAAACAGAAAATCTGCTGCATGCTTCTTTGTGGGCACTGGGAGAACTATACTGAAAACCTTATTTAATCAGCACCAGATCAGGGAAGTGAACTTAAGTATCATGATAGAAGTCTTCACTGTAACACATTTATATCCCTTATTTCATACAAAATGAACTTGTTCATTGTCTGGATAAAGCACACAAAGGAATCTGAAATCTCAGAAATATTTCCATCTGTAGTTGGCTGATATATATATTGCTAGTAGCATATGTTCTAAAGAAGAAAAAAACATTCACTTGAACAATGCCCTGATTTATTAACAAACTTGTTTATGAAGTGTTTCATTACACCAGGAAGATTCCAGCTTTTCTGTTTGCTTTTCAAATGAAGCTAATTCACTTTTAAAAGTTTTTGTATTATCCCAATGTGTGGGAACTGTTGAATCACGGCCTCAACCACTGATTGATCACCTGAGACGAGCACTGAGTAAGCCACAGGAGCACAGGTGAAGGCAATGTACCTGTGTGACTGGAAGGGGTGGAGTCTGGCTCCACCTCTCCCAGACCCCATTTAAGGGCTGACCACCACTGGGAAAGGTTCTCTTGTAGGAGATTCTTCTCCTGTGGAGCTGCCAGCAAACCTCAACCATCTGCTAAAGGTGAGCCTCTCTTTATTCACTGGTTGTCTGTTTACCATCCAGATAAGCATAGCAAAACATACCATCTTTCTCACTATTTTCTGAGTACTGCTCTTTTGGGTTATTCACCCTACACCCATGAATCATACTGGCAAGTGATTACAACAAGAGTCTCACTCTTTCTGTGTACCCTTTTTTTTTCTCTTCTCACTCATGTCCACGTGTTTCTTTATCAGCTTAGTTCTTTTCCCCTGTTCTTTCTTGGTTTCTATTCTAACACAACCACATCAGACGACCCTAATCTTTGCCTAATATTTGTGACATGTTAGATGTTGCCCTGTCTTACAGCAGGACCTGACCATGTGAATGATGATAGCAGGGTCAAGTCTTTCACCCTGCTTGCTATGTTACCTGTGAGAAACCATCTGGTCTCCCTCTGTGCAGCTATCTCTGCTTGCATGCTAGTAGACCTAACAATAACATTAATTTTGTGATGTTTTATTACTGCTTTATAATTGCTACCTTAATAACATCAGATGAGCAATACTGATAGCATTCTACTCACAAATACCAAAATACAAGCTGTTTGCTGCCACATGACAGTATAGCATTCAGATTTTCAGGGCTTGTTTTCACACCAGATCTTAGGTGCTCTGCCATAATTCATGCTACTTATTGATACTAATAAAAAAACCTACCTATTAATGACAAATGGTTCCAAACGTATGTTGAACCCAGGAACATAAGGAGAGATATGCAGGGTTTTATGACTTCAGATACTTGAATTCAATTTAGTATTTGCAATGAATTACTTCTTCCAGAATAGCAGTAATTCAAGGAATTTTATTTTGCCATGCTTAGATTTCCAAAAATAATACCTTCAAGTAAAACTTGCTTCAACAAAACTAGAAAACCTTTAAATCTTCCAGTACTAACACATAATTATGCTTTTCAGGATTTGCTTAAAAATAAGAGGAAGAAATATTTTAAGTTTTTAATATTTTAGTATGATTTAATACAGGATACATCAAAAGATATATAATTTCTCAAAATTTTTCAGCAAAGTCTGAATAGCCAGGGAAGATGTTTACTATGAAAATTGTAGAATAGCCTTTGGAAAATGGTGAAAGTAAGTTATGTGAGTTAACAGGAAACTGGGAGCAGAGTACGTTTGGTGATTACAGAACAGGAGTTTATGCTGAAGAACATAAAGACAGGAAAGAATTCAGAGTATTGTGACTAAAACACTTTCTTTATTTGTGAACAGATGTTTCCTTTAGTTAATGGATTACAACTTAAAGATTGCTGAAAGGACACAAGCTCAATGAAGCACCTGTGACCCCATTTATTATCTCTACCAATAGAAATGGTATGTCTTTTCACCAAGTTGTTTCTTTTAAAACCCTTCATAACAAGTAGACCAAAAGCACTGTATGCTATGACAGACAAAATAAATTAATCATTATTTATTTATTTTAAATAGTGATTGCTAGCCTTTCCTCCTTTTTCCAAAACATCTTGACTCTCTCAGAACAGGCAATTTCTTGGCACGGTAGATTAAGTCTTAACATAATTCAGAAGAAAATTTCTATTATTATACTCACTATGATGCATAGTATTTTTATTTTAAATCATTATTTAGATCATAGAAACAACAGACCCTATAGACAAATGCATTACTTAGAAAAGAAAGACATTTGTAATTGGTTACTCAAGTTATTTGAAAAGATAAGATGTTTTCAGTGTATTTTTTCACTCATGAGATGAATGGTTCTGAGTTTTAAAAAGTAATTCTCCATAACACTAGGTAACTTTTTAACAAAATAAACACTTTATTTGGACATTTGATGCATTATTTATAAATTGTAAGTTGATGTCTATGGAATGAGTTGTTTGGAGGCTTTCTTAGTATCTGTTTACAGGTAGCTGAATAATGTCCGTACAAAAATGTTTGATGCTGCCAACTGAAATTTGTTTGGTTGCTAACTCCTGCATAGTTTCATTAGCCCATGTCCAGCACTGATGGAAAGGGTGGATGTGGCACTGAGTGATATGTTTAGTGGGCATCATCAGATGGGCTGATGGTTGGACTGTGTGAATTTACTGATCGTTTCCAACTTTAATGATTCTATGATTCGATGATTCTGTGGGTGGGTGACAATTCACAAATATCCAGCTACACCAGCTCTTGCACTAATAACAATTAATTAATAGGCATGAAAAACTACAGCATTTCTCAAAACTTGATGTTGGTCTATCCACATATCTATCCATTTTTGTGTATTATAAACTTTTTAAATTGAAGGCAACAACTATTGATAAAAATTTAGCCCATCGAAAAAATTTTGTCCATAAAAAATTTCTTTCATTTCACTAAGGCAGTGTGAAGTGGCACTACCAAAAACAAGTAAATACATCAAAAAGAACTACTTTATGATTCAATTTTTTGTCCTCTAATAGGCATTTTTCTACTATTTTGATATTGATAACACTAGCAATATTGTTTCTCAGTCTTAATCATAATTACTGAATTGATCAGGTTGGAAAAGACCTTCAAGATCATCAAGTCCAACTGCAACCTAACTGTACTACCCTAACTCTAACAACACACCACTAAATCATGTCCCTGAGCACCACTTCCAGATGGTTTTTAAACATGTTCAGAGATGGTGTCTCAACCATCTCCCTGGAGAGTCTAGTCCAGTGCTTAACAACACTTTCTGTAAAGTTTTTTCTTATATACAACCTGAACCTACTCTGGCACAACTTGAGGCCATTTCCCCTTGTCCTGTCATCTGTCACCAGTGAGATCAGTTCTGCTCTCACTGCTATTACCTTTCAGGTATTTGAAGAGAGCAGTAATGTCTCCTCTCAGCCTCTTCTTCCCCAGACTAAACAGCCCCAGTTCCTTCAATCGCTCCTCATAGGGCATTTTCTCCAGGCCTTCACAAGTGTTGTTGCCCTTTTTTGGACTTGCTCCAGCACCTCAATGTCCTTTCTGCTTTCAGGTACCCAAAACTGCACACAGTACTTGAAGAGGGGTCTCAATAGGGCCGAGTACAGGGGGAGGATTACTTCCCTAGTCCTGCTCACCATACCATTCCTGACATTCCTGCACACTGCTGGCTCATATTCAGCTGACTGTCCATTAGCACACCAAGGCCCCTTTCTGACAGGCGGCTTTCCAGCCACTCTTACCCAGGCCTGTAGGGTTGCCTGGGGTTGTTGAGGCCAAAATGAAGTACCTGATGCTTGGCCCCTTTGGAATTCATAGTTTACCTAGGCCCACTGATCCAGCCTACCCAGATTCCTTTGTAGTTCCCCTGTACCCTCCAGCAGATCAACACTATCAACTTGGTGTCATCTGCAAACTTACTGATGGTGCACTTGATCCCCTCATCAAGATCATTGTTAATGGTGTTAAATAGGAGTGACCCCAGTACCAAACTCTGGGAGACAATACTTGTGACTGGCTTTAGTTCCACTGACCACAAGCTTCTGTGCAGCTATACAGCCAGTGTTTCCCCCTGCAGGGTATATACCCATCCAAAATGTGGGCAGGCAGCTTCTCCATTAGTATGTTGTGGGGGACAGTGTAAAAGGCTTTACTGAGGTTGAAGTGCAAGTGAGGAGGAAAATACAAGACTATTTTCTAAATAAGGCAGAGGATTTTTCTCCTTCTAAAATGAGGTGCAAAGCATCGGTGTCATTTGGACGTTATGACTTAAAGTGATTATGTAGCTTAAGAACAACATAACATTGAAGGTTGATTTCCAAAGTATATGAATATACAAATAACAGACGAGAAAGCAGATAAATTATAAATGTAAAAGAATTTTACATTTAAAGCTAGAAATTTTCCTCAAAAAGATATAAAAACATATGGCTATTTTGTGAAAAGAAAATCCTACTTAATTTCAGAAGCTGAATTTCAAAATATTCATGGTATATCTAGCTGGGGGAGCTCATTGTGAATATACCTTCAAGGCATGAGAAACACAGTATTGGAAAATGATATTGCTTATAACAAACTGTTTTTTTTTTTTTTTTTTTTTTTTTTTTTTTTAGAATTAATAAATTCTTGTCTTCAGTATAAAAGGATATCTATGCTTTGGTAAAGATCCTGAAACTGACTTTGAAGCTTCTATTCTGGCTCCTTTTCTACTGCTGAAACTATTCATATTTACTGTTTCCTTATTACATAATTTCCTTTTCGCATAGGTTAAACACATACTGCTAATAATTGTTTATTGTATTTTATATGCTTTTAGATATTTTCTAGCTGAAGGATATTTTATACGACATTTGTAGAACCTTATGCCATTTGGCACCTGTATGCTGACCAAATGAATGAAGATTAAGTGATGGGGCAGAAGCAGTACAGCAGTACAAACGGTGTGAGCATAGCTTGCCCTGAGAGCTCTGCACAGAGGTCAGTGATAAAAAAAGACTCCCATTCATGGGCTTGTCCTTTTGTAACTGCATCTTTTATGTTTTCTGTGGTATTTGTACCTCAAACTCCAGCAGGTTTACAGTTTTCCAGCCACACTTCCACAGCCCTGTGGAACAACATTAATCCACTGCTCTCAATTCATATTGATTTGGATGTGTGACCACTGTAAAACGTACTGACAAGAACCTCTTTGGATGTGGTATGAAGTGTTTTCCAGCCATTTTTCACTCAAGTGAATTTACAATAGTCTTGCTGTGCCAAAAGATAACAGACCATTGCACTAAGTAGTAATGTTTGCATTTACACTTAGGGTCATAATACTGCAGTAGAACAGCTAACAGCTGCAAGGTAGGCAGCTGTGTAAAAAAAAAAAAAAAAAAAAGGTCTCTACAAGCTATAAAATTTCATCTGTCCTGATATTACAGGATCTTGAATTTGCTTTCCTAAAGGCTCCATCTGATGTATCTGAAAGGATATACTTTTTAATAAAATTTTTGGAACCCGAAACAGGAGGAAGTTAACCAGAGCAGTCAATATAACAACCACTTTGGTCATTTTATGTTAACATTGCATATCTACCAGTCTGTGTCTACCAACATGTACATTTGTAGTGGTTCCTACTTTTAAGATGCGAAGTTTTGTAGAGATCATGGTCATGCATATCAGCACAAACGTGTATATTTTAGGCCTTGGCTTCATACAGAAAAATCAAATTACTAAATATGCACAATACAATCTTCCATTTATTACTGTGATTTATATTTAACATCAGTGTGTAATAGATTCATATCGGACTCAGCATAACAATTTGCTTGCACTTTTCAAATGCTTAGAACTTGAGGGTGATGGGTATTGAATGTGTAGGGGAAAAAAATTTCTCAACTCTATACTCTTGTGGGGCCTTTATCTTGCCAATATATAATCTGAATAAGAGTTGTGTGTACAACTTTGAGAAGAGATTATCATGAACATAAGGAAAACCATAGACTCATAGAATCCTTAAAGTTGAAAGGGACTTCTGAAGGCTTTCTAGTTCAACTCCACTGCAATGAACAGAGACACCACAGCTAGATCACATAGCCCAGGGCCTGATGGTGTTGCACCTTGAAAGTCTCCAGGGAAGCTGCATAAACCACATCACTGGGCAACCTGTGCCAGTGCCTGACCACCCTCCCTGTAAGTTATTTTTTCCTCATAACTAACCTAAATCTACTCTCTTTGACCTTGAAATACATAGTTGAAGTTAAGATCAGTCACAATCAGAATGTCAAGAATAAAGTACAAAAGAAAAATTAAAAGTCTGGTTTTGTTGTATGCTATAAAAAATAAGCTATGCCACATCCTCTACACTACCTCTCTTCTAAGGCAAAGAGTTTTTCAAATGTGTTTCTCAAACTCTTATCCCAGCTGATTAATATATGTCATCTGGTGGTACACCCTGGAATAATTTATAGGCATGACTTCTACATTTGGATATGAATATGACCATAGAAAATATATGATAAATCCAGAAGTGACTATGAAGGAGATAATTATCCTCATATTGACAGCTGTTCTAAAAGCTCTTGATTTATGAACCTTTTAATAGCATAATTCCAACAGAATTAATTATACTGCAAATTCAGAAGAGTGGAACATGAGCATTTATAGGTAGTTCATTTTACAATTTTTATTTGAGGCCCTCAGAATGGCTCACAAATATTTATGACAAAAATAAAAAAGCATTTCCCTGCCTCCCTTCAAGACACCGTTCCATCTCTTAGCTGCCCCAGCACAGACAAAAGTATTTTTCAGGGGCCATGGGAAACAGCTTCAGCCATAGGGACCAGACTTCCCAATAGATAATTTCTGTGTGAACATGGAGGTCCCAGGGATCAGCCAAATTCTTTTCCAGCATTGCTGAACTGCAATGATTTTTGCTGCAGAGATGTACCTGAATACACGTAAGGGACTTCTGTGAAAACTTGTTAAAAATTCTAACAATGAAGATCAAGCATTATCATTTTATGTTTATTTACTTTTTTTAATCTCAGCAAGATGGTACTTATTGCTCTCTCATCTGTAGCATGACATACTCTACTGCAGTGGTACAGCACAGAAATGCATGTTTTCCTATACTGAGTGATTCGGAAAATCCTGTTTTTAATTAGCAGTAAAAGGACACCGAGACAGTTGGTGTCACAAAGCCTTGCCCATTTTTGGCTTTTTGCTTGAAGAATCAGTTAAGTACCTGCTATTCTGCAGTGAGTGATGAATGGGAATTTTTTGGCTTGGAGAAGGTGTGAGGTTTAAACACAGGCTCTTTCGATTTCACTTTGATGCTACTGGGCACCTGCTAATTTACTCCCGCTCTATTGCCTGTTTCTGGATCATTACTGAACCTGTGTTAGTAACAGGCTCCCTGAGATGTTTTACAACAGTTCTTGAATCATTAGCAGCTGCTGTGCCGTAGGAGCACAATGCACAGCTCCAACCCTCCTCATTCTGGCTGTTACAGAGCAGGATCAGCCCAGGAGCCAGTGTGAAGAGCAGGAGGCTGTTCGAGAGTGGGATGGCCACCTTCAATGGGCCTGCACACTGTGACTGAGCTGCAGCCTAGGATGGGTAGGAAATCAATGCTAACATCAAATCATTTTTTTCTGAGGTTTTTTCTTCAGCTCCTGGAAGCATATACAAGCAATTTTTCCCCTGTTCAGCTGGTGGGCATGTGGACTAAAACAGGTTTAAATTTAAATTTTTTTGGTTTTCCGTACTCACTGTCACTCAGATTCTCATCCATTCAAACTTGGTAACATCTACTAAAGCTCCTCAGCACTGATTTCCCTTCAGTATCCACTACTCACCATTCTGATGGCATAGAAATAAAAAATATGTAAGCACACCAAATAGCCATTATTATTTATTGCTCTCAAAATTATATACCCTTCAAGACCTATGCATATCAATCTTTAGACGCCAGGCATGAATCATATTTTATCATATTAAAATACTTTAATGTTCTGGATATTCATTTGGGGTTTCATGTTCTGGTAACTAATCTGATATTACTACAGAACACAGTAAACGGGAGGAAATTCAAGCTAATACTGTAGACACAGTCATAGACCATCTTTGAGCATAATTACTTCGGTTTACCTTCCAAACTGATTCTTCTAAAACCTTTTCTCTTCCTCCCAGTTTTTAAGTCACTACGATTTCAAAACAGTTGTATGGGATTTTTCATTGTTTCTAGCAAAGCTAGTAGAAAGAGAATTATTTATATAGCAAGGAGTAGCAAACACATACTCTTTGAAAACTTCAAGATCAATCATCCAAAAATATAACCTGCACTTTAAAGGTAAAGTTTCTTAGGAGCTACATGAATTGGCAAAATGCTGATTTGTCTCTACTGCAATCACTTCTTCCAGCTCATTTGATACTCTACAGAATTTCCTCACAATGTTCTCTGTCTAAGAACTGGACTCAATCAATCTCAATCAATTTCCATTAGTGAGAAAGCTGCCTTAAAAAAAAAAAAACTAAAAAAAAAAAAATCCCTGTCTTAATTCAACATAGCAGAAACACCATTTTACTTGTTTTAAATCTGTCAAAAACTGAAATTCATGCTGACTTAAGAAGAACAAGTAACTGAGGTGCAGAATTGTTAAGGATATGTGAATAGGTAGCTCTCTCTAAGCAAAGTTATACTCTTCCAAAAATTAACTTTTCTGTTCTCAAAAACCAAATTGATGAACTTCTTATTTTCAAGGTTCTTTTCAAAACATGTTGATCTCACAGTGCCTGTTCAGCAATGGAGATGAACTAGTGTATGGGAGCTGCTGAATCATGACCACTGATTAATCACCTGAGGTGAGCTCTGAGTCAGCCACGGGGGCACAGTTGAAGGTAATGTAACTGTGTGACTGGAAGGGGTGGAGTCTGGCTCCACCTCTCCCAGACCCCATTTAAGGGCTGACCACCACTAGGGAAGGATCTCTCATTGGAGATCCCTCCCTAGTAGAGTCATCAGTGAGCTTCAACCATCATAAAAGGTGAGCCATCCTTTACTTACCAGTAGTCTGGGTAACATCTATATAAAGCCTTATGGAAGTCTACCATTTTCTGCGATATTTCCTCTGAATTCCGTTCTCTAGAATTATCTGCCCTACAACTGGGTTGACCTTGGCTGACAGATGCCCACCTGGCTATTCTCTTACTCCCTCTACTTGACAGGTCAGGAGGAAAAATAAAATGAAAAGCTCATAGTTTGAGATAAGGATGAAGAGATCCTTCATAGATTACAGTCATGTACAAAACAAATTCAACTTAGGGAGAAATGACTCTATTTCTTGATAAATTAAGTTGGAGTTGAACAGTGAGAAATAAAGACAAAAGTTACAAACACTTCCCCCTACTCCTCATGGTTTTTTTCTTTTATTTTTTCCCTAGCCTCAAAATCATCCCTTCATTTCACATTTATCTACCTTCTCCCCTATGCACCAAGTAGCACAGAAGGCTGAGGAATCAGAATTGCTTTCTTCCTCGCTTTTTTCCCCTTCTCTAACGTGAGTCCTCTCTCTGGGCTGAGATCATTCAGGGCAAACCTGTTCCAGAATGGGCTAACTCTTCATGGGCTGCAGTGTCTTCACATCCACTTGCTGCAGTGTGTGGTCCTTGTTATGCTGTAGTGTGGATATCTGCTCTGCCATGGCTGCAGGAAAATACCTACTCTGAAAAGATGTCTTCCTTGGGCAATAGAGATTGCTCTGTCTCCTGGAGCATTTCCTTCCTCTCCTCTGGCAGTGTGTCCTGCAATATTCTATGTCTTGCAGTTGGACTGAGGCACTAGCCTTAAGTTGGCTTGTCTGTTATGGGGCTATCCCTTTACCAGCATCTCTTCATGTAAAGCCAAAATGAAAGAGAGACTCCTAAATGCTCAATTTGAGACTTCTACTTACAACTGCATTGTCCAGTGGCTTTTATGTATCCTTTGATTCTTAAAAGCATTTGAAATATGATACACAGATTTTAATGAGGAAAAGGTGTCTAGATACTCTCAAGTAACGGAGCTTGGTCCACAAGTGTCTGTTTTGCAATAGATGTTTAGACTATCTATTGGAATTTCTTTTTATAATTTAGTATCAGTTAAAATAAGATCCTCAAGAGCTAAACCTTGCCAACCTCAGTAATCTGATAGACTTTTATGAGTTTAATATATTTGGTCTTAAATGTTAGGAAATTTATGCTGAGCAACATCATCTGTCTCTGTCTGCCCAGAAGACTTTCTTAAAACTGCAACTTTATTGTGTCACCTTTTATGTCTGATTGATAGCCTTTTGGTTAAGTCAGAGTCTAAGATTAATGACTGAGATCCCTAGTCTTGGTCACCTGTTTCCCAAGAAGGACTCTGATTTGAATTATGGAGGTTAAAAAAAGAAAATATTTTTCTTGTCTTGCAGTGGCTGAAAGGTCATTCTTGAGCACAAATGGTTTAAATAATTTATTGTGAGTTACCAAGTCAGAACAGTTACTGATCTGTCTTTCACTGCAGTGATGTTGTATTTTCTTAACTGTGTTTTTTACTCTGCAGTAGAATTAAATAGCTTTCATTTTGTAGTAACCAAAAATGCTTAAGTACACTGCAACTGTGTAATGATGCATCAGATCTTTGTCTTTCATAGTCTGACTAACAGAGAACTGCCTTTATGCTGCTACCTGCTAAAAAGAAATGTTCTGCTTGGGAACAGTATGCATCTATCAGACTTGAGTGCATCATTTATTTCCTAAGTAGCCTGGGCACACTCACTTGATGATTTGAGTCTTCAGTGCTGATCTGCTTTTTGGACTTCTGCTTTGGCATTGAGTGTGTTCATACCTCATTAAACTTGTCTTCTTTAGTTTGAATGCATCATTGTTTGATACATATGTGTCTGTTAAATCTTTTAGTAACTCTGAGAAGTTGCCTAGAAGTTAAAATCATTATCTTGGCTGCTAGAATTTCACAACTTTAATTATATCTTCAAGAGAACTAACAAAATTTTTTTCTTTCCCTGTTTAGCTTAAAATACTTATATTATGGATCATATTCCCTAGGAGAATATGAAAGTTTTACCTCTTGACAAGTGTACCTATCAAAATGTTTTTTCATTTTCTTATTTTTTCGAATGCAAAATCTTCCTTTAGGAGAACTGTTAATGATTCTGGTTGCTGTGCAAAACAGCTAGAATGCTTTTCCTTTTCCCTTTGATTTCTTTCTTTGTCCTTTGACAGTGAGCAATGATTATAGACAGAAGTTAAGGTCTCATCGTGAAGATAAGGCCATTAAGGCAGAATTTCTTTTGCTCAAAGAAGGAGTAGTATTAAACAATCATATAATTAACAATTAGGGGGAAAACAAATCTACATCAGAAAAGAAAGGAAGCATGGTATTCTGCTAGGGGCTGTTTAGGCTCCATGCAGAACCAGCACCCACACTGGCCATATTTTAATGATGCAGCTCATTCCTGCCTGAAGCCATCAACTTCTGTGTGTCTGTTTGAGCAGTCTAGGGGTCCACAGGCTGCCACAAGTTCCCACATTCCAGCTCTGCAGCCCAGCTACTCCCTCAAGTCTTCCTCCTCCTCTGTCCCACACAGTGTGTCCTGCACAGGATGGTCTGGGCTCTCTTGGGGAGCTGTTCCTTCAACAGGGCAAGAGGTAGAAGCTGAACATGAACAAGCAAAGTGAAAGAATTTGGGAAATCACAACACTGAGAGGAAACAATGGGGAAAACAAGATTTTAAAAACAGAAGTGCTGCTCCTACAAAGTGTGTACACTCAAGTTGTACTTCTGCTGGCCATTAATGGGAAGCAGAGAACTGAGGTATGTTCATGTTTTTGTTGTTAAGAAATGCATCTTAATTTCTGCATGCCTTACTGTTAAATCTGCTGTTATTATTCTATCCATTTCAAAATTTGGGAATAATGATATTGAGCTTACAAAGGAGTCAGAAGGATTAATTAATTGAAATTCAAGTGCTAAGAAATCCAATAATTATGTTACAAGTAATAAGCCTGAACTGGAATTTCTGTTATGAGTAGGCCAGTTTCACGTAGACAGTATGTTTTTCTGTTACTCTGTGTTTATCTCACACACAAGTTTTCAGATGTTATATTCAATGTTACTTAAAATGTTCTATCATTTTGGAAACTTATGGACCACTTGCATCATCATTCAGCATTCTCTGAAACTGCTGTGCAATCTGAATATAAGGTATTCTCTAGTTCTATTAAACAGTAGAAAACTCCTCAAAATTTGCCTTCTTTCTTTCAAGTGTGCTTCCTTGGTTGGCCTTAGTGACAACCATGATCGTCTGCCAATTAAGCTGTTTTGATTTTGCTTGCACAATGAGAATGACCTGGCTTTATGGAGCATTGTATGGTTTGCATTGATTTATATCATAAAAAAAAACACACAGATGAAATGCAGTGTGAGCAGATTGTGTCAGACTGTCTTGATCCCTTATTTTGGACAAGATAAATACTTCTCTTGACAGGGATAACTCCACAGATTTGATCTCTTTGGAGCTCAGTAAAGCTTTTGGCATAGTGACACATGGGGAATTGTTCACTAAGCTGAAGAGGATGAGGATTAGTAAAATAATGTAAATATAGTAGGGCACAGGCCAAACGGGGGACGATGAGGTGCTTTATGTTGACAGTCAACTGGATGGATGGATGCTGCTGGTGCTCTTCCTCAGGGATCAGCAGCCCTTCATCCTTGGCTGAAGGGAGGGACCTGCCACTGGGGCATCTAGGAGGCGAAACTTGAGAGCGCTGCCAACACTGACTGAAGAGTGCCTGATAATCACGTGAGAAGTAACTGAGGGCATGGTAGAATGTAACGTGGGAAATACAACAAGGCTAAATGGTGTAATTCCTGCAGGAGGTAGATACAGGAATTTCTGCCATGGGTTGGGGCTATCACCTGGAAACAGGACAAAGCAAATTAAATCCTTTCTGGTACAATTTGGCCAGAGGTTAACTGTTAGTCAGGAATGTGATGGAGCAGTGACAATGGCAAAGAACACTACTTGAACTACAGTTCAAGGCCCTCTCACCCCTTCTGAGCCCTTTATAACTGGTCATATTTAGTACCTCATCTAAAATAGGTGTGTAATTCCACCCATATTAAAGGAAGCTCAATTCAAAGTAAAGAAAATATGCAGAAGACAGATTGGATAAGCAGAAAAGTAGAGGGCCAATGTTACAAAATAGAAGGCTAGGAAGAGGATAAGTTTAGCTTTTGCAAAAGGGAAGGTATGAAATAGGTATCATAAAAATCTTTAAACATCTGGGAGTGGTGAGCTAGCTGAAGTCAAGGCCAGTCTTTTCAGGAAAGATAAATGGATATAAAGTACTCCGAAATAAATTGAGGAGTAAAATTAGAAGTTCCTAACTGTTACAGAAATGAGGTTCTGATGTCCCAGAGGAGCAAAAAGGAAGCAAGAAAAATTAAAACATAATGTTAATTATCTGAACTTCTGAATGAAACTAAGCAACCTGATCCAATGTGATGAAGGACCTACAGATGAGGAAGTGGCATTGCCCAAAAAGGTCCTACAAGGAAAACTTTGAGGACTGCTTAACTGAGATAACTGAATTGATTTCCTGCGGAGTTCACTTGGGCTTTAGCTGGAAACACAAAACCACAATGAGGATGTCTGCATTGGCTCTTTGGTCAGCAGTAGCATGTACATGGGCATGAAAAGTGTAGGAGGCCAAGGACATGAAATCAGCATTAAGAGTGACAAGGCTGCAAATTCAGTGGTTCTTAATGTATAACAGAAAGAGCACACTGAGCATCCACTTATTCAGTTGTCCGCTGTCTTTCCTCACCTTCTTTGCAGTGCTATCCTCTGTGAGAACTTACATGGCCGCAATAAGTGGGTCTTGATCCCCAAGGGAGTCCCATATGTGGCCCTATGCTGGGCAGCAGGAGGAGAAATAAACCAAGTCATTGAGAGGTGTGCAACCTGTGATAACAGACTTGATTCTTATTCCCATAGACAACTCAAGACAAAATAGCTCAGTAACATTGTCTGTTTTAAAACTTATTCTTCTAATTAATCTTGACCTCTGTGACTTCTTCAGAACATATTGTGAAAAACTATCTCATGTCCCAGAGCTGTTTGAACCTCTCATCTCTGGTCAGCAAAGATCTTGTTAAAGTCAATTGATTTTCTTTTTTTCTGCAAAAGATATTATTTAGAAGTGTCACTGCAACATTTATTTCCTTACCTTAGTCTTTGCTGAACAGTTCCTTGAATCTCTTGACACTTATTTCTTTACACAAGACATTATCCAATGAGTGTTTTCTAGGATCATCGATTTTAATGTGTACATGGTTTCTTTAAAGGCTCATTTTGCATGACTCAAGGTTAAACATTTATTACAGAATTGAACTAGGCAACTGTGCTCTGATTTATGAAGTATTGATAGATATTTAAACACAAGGCAAATTCAAAGGCAAGCTGATCTCAGCTTGCAATGAATTTTATAAAACCCTATAGTTTTCTAAAATACATTCTGCTTCATATGCATACATGATTTTTGCCACGATCTCAGACACTAATGAGGTTGTCATAGACACAAAGCTATGTATTTTTGACCCTGCTCTAATCATACCATGATTTATCATTCCTGTCTCTTTCCCCCTGTATGAATGGTTTCTGTGCTAATACATTAACCACCTCCACCTGAGATCAGATTAGCTATATTTTGTATGCTCCCCACTGGTAAGCATTTAAACAAATGCAATAGCTACAGTGAGAGACAAAGGGGAAATGGTGATCAAGTTAGCTAAGAATATTTTCAGCAACGTAAAAAGAAATGTGCTATTTCAAATACAATCTTAGAAACTGCAGGAGCACCCTGGGGGGGTTCCCCATTTGGCTCAGGGTACAGCTGAGTGCAGAGGCCCAAAGGACAGCCACGCTCTCTCTCAAGGGCCATCTGGATCAGCTCCATCAGCACTTTGAACCTTACATGATGTTAAAGGGCATGGTGTGATTTCTGGTGGTGTTTTTAGATGCATGGTGAAGGGGAAAACATAGACAGTAAATCAAATGCATGCAGAGCTGGAGAAGAGAGGAATCTTTTCATGCCAAAAATTCTAGATTTTTTTTGCATGTAGGTTTTATTTTAATTATTATTATTTTACTTCTAGTCTCAGTGGAATTCAGAATATTATGAATTTTTCATTGAATTCATGGTGAAACAGCACATTTGCTAGGTATATGAAAATACAGTACGGCAAATATCACATATCCTTTCACTGGCTCTGATTCTGACCAATTTTTGTGAGAATCATGCAGCTCATGTCCCAAGAAAATCCCAGAATTGCTCACCACAGTGTAGGCTAAGGTGACCCCAAGTTTGTAATACGTCTTATTGCAGACAATGAAATTTGTAGTGGATCAAACCCTTCCAAGCATCAGTTAGTGTTTCCTTTGTATTTTCCAGTGTGCTACTTTGTAAATTTCGTTGCTACATGTATTCAAGAAGTCAACAGAGGAACATGTTACCTGCATACACGGGCCAGCACGGCCCCCTGTGCTGCAGAATTCACAAGGTGAACAATGCTGACCACAAACACAAGCACTGAAGCTGTTGACCTGTGTGACAGCAGTTTTCCATGGCGTGGGGAAAGTATTGAATGGATTGCTAGTGTTGTGTGCTTTCTCTGTGCTGAAAGATTTCAAGTTGCGTTTATTCATCTTTTATGAAAGAAGAGACACAGAAGTGCACGACATCTCAATCTGTGGAAATAATTCAGCACACACATCTCCAGGATCTTCTAAAATGGGCAAGATTCCCTGTGACTTTCTGGTTCAGCGCACTCAAATTACACATGAGCATCCATTAATGAATTATTTGTCTTACTGCAAGCTTGTGACATGCCCAGTTTAACTGGAAGGGGATAATATTTCAAGGATATCTGTTGAAAGTTATCTAGAAATGGATCGATACCACATTTAAGCACGCTATGGAGCTGTATGGTAATGACATATGCTGTATTTTAATAAATATTGAATATGCAAAGGGGAATTATTTACTTTCCACAGACAGGACCACAGTCTTCGAGCAATAGCTGCTCATCTATTTCAGTTAAAACCAAGAGAAAGGAAGGGAAGGTGCGGCAGCCTAATGGAACGGTTCCCCCCGTCTTCTCTTTTGCTGTGACCCGTTTTTACTTCGCCGGCTGCCCTCAGGAACCGGGGCCGCCGCTAGCACGCCTCTGCTCCACTCTACCCCGTGTCGGACCCAGCCGGGGCGCTGCGGTCGGCCGGCACCGCGCCTCCGAGCCGCCGCCCGGCGGCCACAGCGCGCCCGCTGCCCGCTCGCGGGGCTCCGCCGGGGCACCCGCCCGGGCCGGGCCGGGCCGGGGGCGGTGGGCGGAGCAGTGCCCCGTGAGGTCAGCGCCGGACGGGCCAATGAGCGGCGCGGCGGAGCCAGGGCGCCCCTCGTGTGGCGGCTGCATGGGGAGGGCGGCGGCGGTAGCAGCAGCAGCAGCAGCGGGGCGAGGGGTCCTGCTTCGCCCCCGCCCACCCGGGGGCCGAGACTAGGGTGCGACCGGTGCCCCCTCCCCCCCCCCCCCTCCCGGCACAGGTGCGGTGAGGAGGGTGGGTGTAGCTTGAGGTGTGGAGCGGAGCGCCCGTGCCTTGCCCCGTTGCCCTTCTCGCGGCGGCGCCCGGTGGGGATGTGCCGGCCGCCGGGGGCGCGCCGTCCGTGGGAAGCGCGCTGCTAACGCCACCTGGGCGCCGCGGGAGTGCCCGGAGAGAAGCAAAGCCGAGCGGGTGGTGCTGAGGAGTCGCCGGGAGCGAGCCAGGTAGGAAGCCGAACGCCGGTTCGGGAGGGTCCGAGCGCTCTGCTTTGGTTTTAATTCCTTCTGCAGAAGAGCGAACGGGCGGGGAGCGCGGTGCGGCCGCCCGCGGTGAAAGTTGCGGCGCCTCCACTTGCTGCCTTCCGATATTTCGGGGTTTGGGGCTGCGCCGGTGGCGGCGGAGCGACCGCTCCCCACGGAGCGCTGCGCTCCGGGAGCGGCGAGGTCAGGCGGCGGCCGCCCGCACTGCCCCTCCGTGGGCTCGCCCCTCCCGCGGGGATCGCAGGTCGACACCGCAGCCCTCCCGTGCCGTCCTGTCCCGCGACGGGTGCCTGCGTTGCACTGCATAGCTCGATGTGCCGTCCCCTGCCTGCCGGGTGTGCCGCTGCCCTGGCGGGGGCTGCTTCCGCGGCTCCGTTCCTTCCACCCGGCTCCGTGTCCGGGCGTGGGCTTTGCTGCAGCTCCTCTTCCCCTGTGGGTAGGGTCCGGGTGTTGGGGCAGAGCCCGAGTGCTCGCTTAAAGCCGGAGCTTGTTCGCTGATCTGTGTGAGCGTTGGAGCAGAGAAACCCGACTGCCCTCACGTGCGTGGGGCGATAGAGCTGCTGCGTTGGGTTTCTGTACCGATTCACTGGGTGCTGATTGCCTGGGATTACTTCTGGAAAAATGGAAATCCCAGCAAATATCTGTGCTGACCATATATAGAAATAGTCACAGGCAGAGAAACAGTAACTTTGGTATTACTGACACACGTTGAGAAACTTTAGAAGAAAAAAAAAAAAAGGGGGGAGGGGGGGGGTTGACAAATAAAAGCCAGGTCAACTCCCGAGAATGGCTTTGCTGGAGCGATGTATGCTCCCGCGTTTATACACCACATTGACTCGTATTTATTTGTTTTCTTTTAACTTATGTTCATTCTGCAAAGTCAGTAAATGGCCTATTGGTTTTCCTTCCTCTGCTGCTGTGTATTTAATTTGACAGTGCGTAGTCTGCTGCCTTGTGTGGGACTGGGGCTTCAGTAGGTAACGCTGCTTTGGCAGAATGGAAGCTCTGTTTGATGACTTTCTACACAGATGTGAGCTGGTGACCTGTGTGATAGCAGTTTTCCATAGCATAGGGAAAGTATTGAATGGATTGCTAGCGGTGTGTGCCCCAGAAAGTTTTTGTGGTCTTTCTTGTTTCTTTTTCAGTAGTTCTGTTATTGCCAGAAGCTTTTACACACACAGTATCACCCTGTAGAGGAACATGGTGATTACTTTGTATAGTTGAATCTGAAACTCACCGAAAGTGATGTGTTCTTATCTTAGTGCCATTCACCTGTTAGCAGGATAACTTCAGCTTTAGGGAAGAAGAATCACTTCACTTGAACTGAAACACCGCGGACTGTTTTCTTAGGCAATTCAGGGCGTAGCAATCCTGCTGGATCTTAGCAGCAAAGCAATACAATGCTCCAGGGATAATCCAGTATGAAATTTGTCTGAATTGCTGCCAGCTCTATCAAAACAGGTTGCACATTTTGTTCTTCTCTTCTACAGCTGTGTGCTGCCACCAAACCCAGAAATTGGTTTGTTTCATTCAGAAGCGACAGAACCTAACTTATTACCAAAGCTGTTGTGAGCTGCAAAGCCATGTCATTCTTAAGTAGACGCTCTGCAACTTTCTGGAGCAGCTGATTACCTACTTTATACCGTGTGTCTGGATACTGTCAAGTACAATCTACTTTAATTTATTTTACTGAAGGAAATTTAAAGTTCATCTTACTGTTGGCAATATATTAATAAATTGTTGGATGCAGGCTGTGTTCTAGAGCTGGAGTCTCAGAAGCAGACTTTTGTGGTGAAAAGCAACTGTGATTGCATGAAAGATTGCAAATACACTGCTCAGTGGTGTCTGAAATTTTGCTTCTAAATAGGAGTATAAAGGCTCCAAATCTCTTGGTTACTTTGTAAGCTGGTCTGAAAAACTATTCCACTTACTCCTCTTTTAATTCTAGAGCTATAGTTACTGCTTTAAACATTTCCTTTTTCTCTCTCAATCAGTGCTTGTGTTTCAGTCTTGGGGCTGCAAATGATTTCAGGACCAAATCCTGAAATGAAAAAGAAAAAAAAAATCTTGTTTTATTTGGTATAAATGTCCAAAGTGATGGATCTTATGTTCATGCCTTCCTCCCTCCCTCATCCTTGCTCCCAGCAGACAGAAAGCTGCATGCCTTCTTGTAGTGTCGACAGTTACTCTGCTTATGCTATGTTGTGTGACCGGCGAAGGAAGGGGAAGAGTGCAAAAGGTGCTTGACACTGGAAGAAAGTTTAAAGTGATCTGGATGGTGGTAATTAATTTTGGTCATTATGAAATAATGGCTTGTTTGCCATGAAGAGATTGTACTCCCAGCAGACAGTGCTTGAGGATGAGACAAAGTATCTGTGAGGAATGTGAAAGCAAGGAAAGCTCTGCTCTGTGCATAGATATGCATGCTTGCTGAGTTGAGTATGTAATATGATAAAACAGTTTACTGATTTTATTAGTATCTCTTACTGCAGCGACAGTTTCTCATTTAATAAAGACATATAATTAGGCTTTAAAATAGGGAGCAGTATGGAACCATATGTGGGGGAGGATACACAGTGCCACCACCACTAGTACCTTCAGCTATTTTTAAATGCCTTTGTTTGTGCATATGTAACAAGTGTTTAAATACAAGCTGGAATGAAAAGGAAGAGCCTGTTAACCCCACAAGTGGCCTGTTCTGCAAATTCATTCACTGAGATTGCTGCATCCTCCCTGCCTTCATTCTGTTTACCTTCCCAGAGCAGCCTTATGCTTGGCTGCTGGCACAGGTGAGGTTGTGACCTCCAGCTGGCAGGTGACTGACTGCATGTCAGCCACACCTCTGTGCAGACAGTGACTCCATCCACCCAACGCACAGTGCTGTAGAATGCATGGTGAAGTATGTTCCTGAGGATACAAAGTAGAATATGGGAGTTAGATTTATATTTGATTTATATTTAATCTAAGCCTTGTATGCAATATTTAGATTGGGAATTTTTTTCTTTTTGTCTGTTTTGTTTTGGGAGAGAATGAGTGCATGATGCACTCATTGTGACTTGGTTGATGCCATTGCAACACAGCCTGCATGCAAGGATTACTAGGAGCCTCAGCAAAGGCAGGGAAAGCCCTTATCCTGAGTATAACCTGTTGCAATTGCCATACGCAAAACTGAGGATGGAGGATTAACGCCCCCATCTATTTTGTGAATGTGGTTTCATGGTGGAAGGATCAATTACTGTAAAGGAAGGCAGGCTTAAGTGAATTGCTTAATTAAATGTTTGCAAACTGAATGCAAGAGGTTTACTGTGGCTGGAAGATCTTTTCTGAGAAGGGGAGGGGGGGAACCTGAAATATGTAATTTATATCATAAATGATAAATATTCAATTACTGAAATGAGAGCTAGGGACAGTTTGGTACTTATGTAAATTAGCTTCAATTCAGATAGGTATAGAGAAACATTTGAGAGTATAACTACACCATAGATTATGGGAAAACGCTGCTGCTGATCAGAGTTCTTACCTTTCATACTGGCTCCTGTGCTTTCTTTCTAAATCTGGGATAAACAGAAATTGAACTGTTCAATTTAGAAAACCTTCATACAATCAGCTCTCAGGTTTTGCTCTCCAAAGTCAGCTCAGTGTACCAGGGCAGACCCATGTCACTGAGATCTGTATCCCTTGAAGTTCAATCCCTTGCCTGGTTCCTGCTGTGTGCTTGTACCTTATGCTGGTGCCAGTTTTTAGCAAGTTGTTGTCAGGCAGTGAATGCTATTCAGGGTGGTCAGGTTACTTTTAACAATTGATGGAGTTACACTCAAAAATGAGTGTTTTGGTTTTATTTATTTATTTATTTATTTATTTTGAATGAGAAGCCAGTGTGATGACACGCAGAGATAATCTGGTGTGTGTAGTCAATAGTCTGACTTTGTGCACCCTCAGTAGGAGAAACAGAGAAATCATCACATAAAAAAACTTCATAATGTGGAGAAGTTAGACGTTTCCCTCTTTCTCCATCCTATATGAATTTATAAACAAATGGAGTGGGTAAGGAATACATTTTTATATAAATATTTATACATATTTCTCACTCACTTCCCATTTGTTTATATATAAATATAAACAAGAGGCATATTTACGAAACATATATACGTTTTGTGTGTGTATAGATATAATTGTTTAGAGTTTGTGATAATGCTCTGGCATGCTTTGCTTTTGGTAAGTAGAATAACTGATCATAAACACTGAGATTAGATTAAAACACTTCTAGTTGTGTTGTTTGACTATTTCTCTAGCAGTGCTCATGTACCCCATTCTGTCCATTACTACCTGCCTTGCAAACGCTGTTTATGATGGAGTTGAAGATTGAGAGCATTGCATGGGTCCTAGAGTTCTAGGTATCTCTTCATTGTCCAGTTCTGCAGGTCTTCACAGCACATATTGTCCCGTGGACCCTTACTCCCCTTACTTGTCCTTCTAAGTAGGAGGTGACCCCTCCGGCACCCAGGACTCATGGTTTTTGAGAAATCTTCTTAGCATTTGTGCATGAAGGACGGAGGTATCATGTGCAGGAAATAACCCTGATGGTCTTGGAGGGAAATGTGCTTGTAATCTACAAGGAATCATAAAAAATAGCTCTGAGGGGCAATATGCCACTAGCCTTCAACTCCATCATTCCATTATAAAAAAAGTAAATTTATTGACTTCAAAAACCATGTGAGTTTCTAGGAGCAGAAAATACATTACTAAGGAATTCAAGTCAGTCTTAAGAAATCTTAATAAATATGTAGAGAAGCAGCAAAGCAATTTGCTGCTTTAAGCCTTGCATTATAAACAGTTATGTGAAGCCACACTGCTCTTTATAGGATTGAAATAAAAATTTAAACCTGAAAACCAATTACAAATCTCTCAAAAACATTAAATTCCTCATAGGAACTGGTCTGCAACAACAGCAAAAAATTTGGTGAGATAATAGGAGTTTCGTTGTGGAATATTCATTAATTTTTTTGGTTTCACATGACCTGGAAAACATTTATCCGCTTCACGGCTATTACTCATGAGTGAGAGAGTACAGGTCATTATCTTGAAGCAACACAATTGCATTCACTAAAAACGCAGAGGGCATTTGTAGATGGGAAAAAAAAAATAATACCTGGAAGAACACTGCCAAATCCTTAGAGAGAAATATCCAATTCTCTCTCCTTATGCTAGTGTATTGGAGCTTGTCCCATTGGATGCTGTTATCTATGGATGTGTGCACATCCTTGTGTCGTTGGGTTCTCACAGGGCTTTCTGAAATTCTGCAGAGGCTGGATCCAAATGGGAGCATTAAAGCAGCAACTTGTGGTGTGTTTTGAAGCATAGAATATATGCTGTACACATAGTATTTGGTGACACAAATGGCTTGGTTTTATAGCTGTGAGCTTGGCGGTGATCACCTGTTCAAATTCTTACTGCCTTCTTTTTAACCAGATATTTTTTTAACACTGTTTTATATTTCCCTAGTAAAAATAAATAGTATTAATTGCCACTTCTTTTATCATTAACTTTTGAATCAACACAACATATTGCTATAGCAACAAATCCTTTAGAACTTCACTGCAGACAATTAGCTGAAGAACTCAATCTCAGTATATAACCAGCTCAATAGTAAGAACTGTTGAAAGAAAAAAAGGAACTTGCTTTCAAAAAGAGGAGCTGTAATACAGGCACTTGAAGTTGTCATGGAAGAGCAGAATTTGAAGATTTTTAGGATTATATTCTTATTAAGCATCCACAATTTCTGCACAGAAGCGTTTGTGTACTTCTAACAAAATAATTAAACCTGTTGTAGAGTACGTCATTCTGTGGAGTAATCTATGGATATCTGTCATTATGATGATGATTTGTTGTAAAATGCTGCCTCTTCTCTTAAGGATGACTCTTCAGTCTCAACAGTGGATGTATGGGAAACTCTAAATTGGTTTCAGGACTAGCTGGGTATTAAACAACTCCAATTTTTGAAGTCAGAATTATATGGTGCTTTATGTCCACTTTTTCAGCAGTTGAAACATCCTTCCCTCCTTCATTAGAATGAAAAGGATTGCTTTTTGGTTTTTACCTCGTGATGTCTCTTGATGGACTGATAAGGGAAATTATATACAAGTGTATACGTACACATACAGGGGTCAGGTGGCATAAGGGGTGTGTAATTCTCAAATAGAGAATTACAGAGGAATGGTGTGTATCGGGAGGTGAGCAGAATAGAACAATCTTGGACTGTGATTGGTGTTACAGTTTGACAAACTTTGAAAGCTTATAAATTTACAAGGGGAATTAAGTTTCTGAGGACGTTGATTGAGTGGAAGTAAGCTATGAGGGAACGTGAGGGTGGATGAAAGATAAGAACAAGAAAAGTGTAAATTAAAGATATGAAAGACAGACTTAAAGCAGAGCTGATGCTTGTAGTGGGGAAGCCTTAAGGTAATATCCTGAAAATCATGTGTATACGTGGAACAGAGAAAAAGAGTAAAAGAGACAAATAAATAGAACAACCAGATGTCAGCTAGTGAAGGAAAAACTTAACTGTGCAAGAGATCCTGGAAAGGATGTGGTAGGTTCCTGGGAAGGAAGGGAGCTGTATCTATGTACCTGTGCTTATCAGTGAAGTGGGTGGCAGCTTCATAATAGTGATTCATTGACTGTGAAGGCTGATTCTTCTGTATATGATTAAGGTGTGTCTCCTTATGCTTGGTATCCCCGTGTCCAATTAGACATTCTCTTGCTCTCCTAACCAGACCGTTAACCTTAGGAGTAACAGTTGGTAAACAACAAATGATAAAAATGCTATTCCATGGGAAACCATATCTCCAAAAGTTTTCTCTCTTCAGAACATCTCCTCGTCTTTGGTAGCCTTTCAAGCATAATGTGGCTCTTTTCAAGCAGTACATCTCATCTCTTGATTGAATATTTCTCTTTCGTTGTCTGAGAAATCTTAGAATTCCATAACCAAAGCTGTAGTGGAACAATGGTAAGAGTGTTTAACTTACAGGATTTTTGGTAGACAAATAATTCTTGGAATACTTATGTAAATATTTTTTTAAAATGCCTGCTACAGAAAGCAATAAATTGAGAATGAGGGAAGTCACTTTGTTAAAATGTCTTTCAAGAAGCTGTGAACACATGAAGAATTGAAGTCGTTTCTTAGGTCTGGAGCCACTGAAGTAAATTCAGGGAAATTTAAATTTAGGTATTATAGAGTTATGTATATTTCAATTCACTACAGTTACCTTATACAAAAGCTAACTAGAAAAAATAAAGTTCTCATATTTCCTGTGGAAAGAGATGGAGAAGTTCACTCTGTTGGATATAGGGACATTGGTCTTCTCTGGAAGGCAGATGATCTCTAGAGTCTGGATTTTTAAAGTTAATGAGGAAAGGCTTTGGAACAAACATCAGTGAGAGAACCATAAAGGTCTATATTGAAGCAGAAAGTTGAAAGGACTAACCTTCAAATGTGTGTGGAAGAGAATCTTATAGGAATACAGCTGAAAAGCTAAAGGGTTGTGATGTAGAAAACTGTTGCTTAAAAAATAATAACAATAATTGTACAACGCAGAGGGAACTAATATAACCAGAGAAGAAAAAAATTGTATCTCTTTTTCTGAAAACTGCAACTCAGTAGCTAATGGCTAGCGATAACGTCGTGGGTACAGTCATTGGTTGCCTTTTTCCTTGGTCTTAGAGTGCAGTGTGATGATGGAATATATCAACAACTTTGACAATATTTGACATTGCTGTTGATAGACTGTCACAGGTGTGTGCCACAGCCAAATTTTTTGTTTCAGTCATATGTGCGGCTTCCACTGAAAAAGTGGAGTGCATAGTGAGGCTTCAAAATAAAAATAGGAGTGACTATTACTTTTCCTCCCATTCTGTATCTTCATCTAAAATATTCAGTTGTTTTGTGAAAGCAAGTACACAAAAGATGCAGATACTTGTGAAGATAAACTGCGCTTTTCAAAAGAGGCAGACGGTGTTTATACTATTCACTACTGAATTAGTAATTTTCATTCTTATTCAACTCAGTGAAAGCTGTGTTTGTTTGCTAAAGAGAACGCTAAAGAGGCAAAAAATGTGCCAGCAAATTGAAAAAAGGTTTGTAAAAATAGCAGTAGGTTTATTCATCTTTGAAAAATGGTAGGAAACCAGGAAAAGAGGAAAATTACATAGAAACCTTTCAATCAGTCTTTAGTGTCCAGAGAAAGATGACTTTCTGCCACAGCCAGTCTAGAAATTTCTAACTTTCTTTTGCAACTGTGTTATCTTGAGTGTTTCCAGCTTGAGCTGAACTTTCATTTATGGATGAGCCAAAAGCAAATGTTTTCCTCCTAAGCATGTTTGATTTTTCTTGGTATACAAATGCAATAAACCAAATTACAAATTTATATGAATCTGTACAAAAACGACTGTGATTCTGTTTCTTTAAAGGCTGTCTAAATGCTTTTAGCTGATGAGATTTTTTTGCACTGATTTCAAGGTTTAAAACTCATATCTTTGATTTCTGGATATCAGATGCTTATTCTGTAGGTAAAATTTTCAGTAAAGTATTCAGTCTAGTCTATGTATTCATTGTATTACCATGATTCTGAAGATTAAATTTTAACTAAGCTATGTTTCCTCCTTAATACAATCTAAGTGATCCATTGTTAAAAGCCTACTCTTAGGAGTCATGAAGAAAAGTTTTAAAGCTGTTGACTTTTCTAGTTTGGGGAAGACAAATGTCATTTGTCATATTCTCTTCTGCATTGTGTGATGCATTGCCATCTGTGAATAAACTATTGAAACTGAATAGATAGCATGATTCTTACTAGTGTTTGCTCCCTTGCTTTCTCCCCAAATAACAATATTAGGTTACAAAAAGAAATCATGATTTCAGAATTTCAGAAAGGCGTTCTCATTAGGAATCACGAGCAAGCATAGCATGGCTTTAGTTTTATAGATTTGTACCAAGTATTTTCTAGAATTAGGTTTCAAAAATAAAAACAACACAAAAACACAAAAGTAGGACTTGAAACCATTCACTTAAGAAAGCATATGTTGAATCCACTGTCTAGATACGTTATCCAGCAGATAGAATTGTAATTCTTCACAGTAGTTTTGCATTACATGTGGAGATTTTTACTGCAGTTGTGAGCAAAATCCGCTGCTGATGTAAGATTCTGGTGCAGCTCTTGAATTATGAGTATGGTAAAAATGCAACTTTAGGAACTGAAATGGAAGAAAAAAGTTATGGGACTCCTGTAACCTGTAAGAATGACCTGAAGGTCAGTGGAGATACAGAATATACCAGAAGATGCTGCGATCTAAGATAAGATAAGATCTCAACTGAACTTCATTTAAAATAAAATAATGTATGAAAAACATGTTACACCTATTTTCATTTCCAAAATGTTAGCTTGCGTGCAGAATTCTAATGTGTTGTATTTGCAACTTAAGAAAATAGAGGTTCAAAGACAATATAATCACACGTTATTTACAAGAATAAAATAAATGAATGTTTTTAAAAAGTTTGTAGGTACTGATTACTCTTTAGCATAGATAAATGGCAAGCTACAAGAGATAAGACAATATTAACATGCAGTGATCTTATTCTTTTTATGAGTTTAAAGCTTTTCATGGTACAGTAGGCCATTGGGCAGGCCAGTGTCTTTTTCTGTGTCAGATCTCATCAACTGATTTCACTTGATACGATGTTTCGGTCAATTTTTATTTGTTTCTAGGCATAATGCATTTGATTTTACAACAGTCACGCTTTTTTGCTTCTGCTTCTCTTAAAATAGTTAGTAGTTAGTGTTTTATGGTTGATACAGAGCTTGAAGGTTCATTAAAATAAAATATATACTTATTTTTATGAGGCGGTACTGTTTTCTTCATATGGCTTATGTAAGAATTTATACTGTGTATTGATTTATATGACAAGAACAGTTGAATAGTAAGAATGCTTGTGTTAAAGCATGTTTTGGGTTTGTGACTTACCTCACCCTGGTACTCTGTTCTGTGCTGTACTTGAAGTCAGGTGATATAATAAGTTTCTGAATATTAATATTGGGCAGACTACAAAACTGAAATTCAAAGTTACTAAGAATTTTCTATTAACTGCATTTGAAACTTGTAGCGGAAAAGATGCTCAGCATGTTTTGCTACCTCATCCAGGTTATATCCAAAAGATAAAACACTAAAAAGGTGTGATTATAAATTTGATGTCTGTATGTGTATACCATCTGTCTGTTTCCATGTTTGATCTGTTTTGTAAATAGTAATGAAGGTGGTCCAAAAGATGTGGGGTGAAACTTAGCATAGCTGAGTTAAGGTTGTTTGCTTTTTATTTGGACAAACCTGAGGTTTTTATTTAAACTTGGTTCTTACTTTTCTTCCTTTTCCAGGCTTAGACAATAGGAAATATAGTTTGCTCTACTTTGCTCAGTTGTGTTTTCTCTAACTTTTTTCAGCTTTCCAGTAGGAACAGTTCAAAGAAACCCCACTACTAAAACCATAATTCTCTCCTAGTTAAGATGGAGCACTAGTCTGAGTTCTAGAAACGTGTGGCCAGCCGGTCGTCTTTGCAGGAGTGAGATGGGAAGAGTGTACGTGTACAAAGCATACTTCAAGGCATGTTCTAATCAACTTAAACAAAATAAATTAAAATAAATATCCCAAACTATTTGCAGCAGTTAGATTATATTAAATAGAATTAAAACTATAATATGTGCAGCTATTTTCATGCCAAGATAAGCTTAAGCAATATTCTTCCTCTGATCCCAGTTCACAGTAACACGCAGGCTAGAATGCCTCACTTAAGGGTTGTTTCCTTTTTGACTTCTAGTCTCCCTTTCTGTTCTCCTTCTGGTTAGCTCTGTAATTTTTCCAAATGTTCTTTTTTTTTTTTTTTTGTATGTATTTGCAAGTTTGGCTCAGAGAGAGTGACCCATATCTCTACCTATATCTATTTATATATAAATGTTCATTGAGAGGATTATAGGACTTGAACAAATATTTCAAACAGCTAAGTATGTACAGAATCATAGGAGCAGAGGTTGCTATCCACAGTCTCAGGTAGGAATTTTTTGTGTATGTGCGCAAGTGTTAGTAGAACGTTAGTGTAAATACATGTGAAACATTGGAGAAGCTTGAGTGAGATGGTGTGCATGTACCATATCACTCAAGAGTTGAAGTTCTCTAGAATAAACCCCAGTTTGTACGGTGCATGTAGAACAAAATGTTTTGGTTTTTTTTTAATTGGCCTGTGAAAGATAATTGTTAGAATACTGCTTTAGCAGGAGTAGGGTTAATTATGGATTTTGCGATGCCTGGGTGATTTTTCTTTCCCCAGCAAGACTTAGACTTGAAGAATGCTAAGTGAAAGATGAGTAATATACAGAAGAGAGAGATGAGCATCTGGTCACTTCTATCAGATAAACAATCTTCAGTAGTCTAATCTGTGTTTCAGTAAAGTTAATAGATTGGTACTCTACTATTTGAGTACCAAGTTTTACCTTGCTACTAAATCCTTTCTATCTGGATTTAGTGAAATGTTAGGTTCAGTTGAACTGTTAACTGGATTTCGGATGTGTCATCTAAATATATGAATCTCCATAATGTAGTTCAGGATGCTTTAAAATGGATAACTGATGATTAAAATTTATTATAGTTAAAGCTTTACAGTAAGTGAACAGTAGAAAAAAAATCGAGTACCTGCTAGCCAGTTAAAGCTTAAGTAAATTGATATCAGTTCACTCAAATCAGAAATTTTAGTTGAAAAAACATAGAATATGAAGTTCATTCATGAATTCATAATATCACAGGAAGATGCACACAGTGTTTAACTAGTTTTTTCATCTAGTTTTACTTTCCATGCAATATCTGCACTTGCATAGAAGATAGCTGTAGAAACATCACATTAATGTTGAGGAGCTTAATGCAAAGAAATGTGGGTTTGAGTTAGTCCTGCTAGCTGTGATTATTGCTGTCAGTCTTTTTCTCCTCTAAGATCATCCTCTATTTTGCACAGAGTACCTAGTATGTGTGTAGTTGCATTCTGCTGGCTCTCAGGATTTTCAGTATCTGTAGCTGATGCTTTTCAGGCCTCTTGATGTGGGGGGGAAAAGAAGAATATTAAAAGACAAATAGACAGATTATGTAGAAATACTATAACAAATATATCTATTTTTTCTTTTAGCACACTTCTAGTGTCCCATGCTGCATTCCTTCCATGTTGTTATCTTTCTGAGAGGAAATTTGCTAAAAGTATCTGCTGAGCATTAAAAATTTCACTTTGAAAAAGAAAGTGCTTATTCGGGTTATTCTATCTTAACCAATTTTCCTTTTCATAAGCATTGAGGTGAGAATTTGTATGTCCATACTTACAAGTTTTGGCTGCTGATCCTGTATGTCCTTCATATTGTTGTAATAATCGTGAGCGTTAAGTGCACAAGAATTCCTATGCTACAAAGTAGTTTTACTGTGTAATGACTTCAGTACCTGAGAGAAGCAACTCGAGCCTGAGGAATTTGTTTACTATTCTTGCAAAGCTTATAAAAATTAGTCAACTGATTACAGCCAAGAGAACTCTGCTGATTTCTCTAGAGATGGACAGTGGATTTTGGAAGTTCAGAACAGTTGTATTTCCACCTCAGGAAACTTCTTAACTCTTTAGCTCAGGTGACAAATGGATGCATACTGTCTAGTTCTCATTAAATTCCTGCTCTGAGATTTATCTCAGCTATATCTCAGTATGCTTGTAAGCCTGTTAAATGCTGTTTACTATCAAATTATTTATGCAAAGGGTCTCTTCTGCTAAACGGTGCTGCTAATCTCTCTGAGCATATTGTGTTTTTCCTATCTCTGACAGTTAAAATATGTAAGGTACTGGGACCCTTCATATCGGGCAAAAGCATAGAATTAGGGTTGATATTGGAAGATTATTGATTTTTTTTCATTATTCAGAGACATGGCATTTAGGCTATGAAGTGAAAAGTTTTGTCCTTTGTGGTCAGGGATACTGCCTTAAGTAGGGTATTCTCTGGCTCCTGTTGATCACAGTGACAGGGCAGTTTTGACTTATGTAGATTCAGTGCCCTCCTGCTCAATAGCTATTGCTGTAATCAGGGTGGAAAGTGTTCCTCCATATGCTGGCACAAATTGAGCTCAGGTTTTTTCCCCTCTGTTTGTCTGCGCTTTGCAGAAGGGATTCTTGCACTGGGCTGCAGTTGCTCCTCCAGAATCGCAGGAGTCTGGCAAGCCAGCAGAAAGTGAGAATGTGGGCAAGAATTGCCAGACCATCACAGTCCATTAATTTTACCTTAATTATGCTTTGGCTTATGATTAATACAGGTCATTGCTGCCTGGTCACATTGTAGATCATGCTGAATATTGTACAAAGACAAGTACAGCTCCTCTGAGTCGCTTTGACTCCTTGGCTTAAACAATCATTGTTTAAACAGGGTAAGGAAACTGTTTATTTTAAAAATATTTCCAAGAAGTCCTAATCCCCTTTTGGGGTAAATGGAAGTGTTTCTGCTCTGAGATTACTTTTAACAGTAAAAAGAAGGCAGGTTAAATATAGGAAAGGTAATGGAAGAGCTGTTCTTCTTTCTCAGCAAATCAAAGAACAAAATTTCTTTGTACTGGGCTGACCACTCTTTAGCCCAAAGGCTAGGCAAAAGCTGCAGAGATGAGCTGACCAGCTAAAAGCATATACATGAGGTAGAGGTGTGTAGGAGAAGGCATTGGACCGGGGTACTTAAATGTAGCCTAGCTTCTAAAAAACTTGCATTTCTTCAAGAGAAGCAAGCATTACTAGATAAGAAAGGGGGAATCTTTAGTTTAGGGTATATTAGTCTAGGGTAGTTTTGGAATCATTAGTTTAGGGTTCATTTACCATACAGTTCACGTGGTTGGGTCTGAGGCATCTTGATCATTGTGTTATTCATTTCCCTGGAGACTGCCCCAGATATGCAACTTTTCTGGTCTGCAGCACCTGTAGGTTATGGTTATGCTTAGTGTAACCAGCTAGCAAGAACTTACCAGCACATCTTTCTTTCTGTCCTATTAGCAACTCAGATGTATATAACAGAGAAATAAAACAACAATGAGATGGTCCAGTACCTGTCTCATGGAAAAGAAAGCTACTCAGGAGTGCCTTGTGAGGTTGCTGTCCTGTTGCTGTGACCCTAATGGCACCACACTGACTACCAAGCAGTTTACCAAGCACATGCTTTGTGTTCTAGTGTCTTAAGGGGAGCTGTTGCGACTGGGGGCACATGACTACAAAACACAGCAGATCTGGAGCTGCCTTGGGTATTCTGCCCTGCAAGAGAAGAGGTAAAGCTGTGGCCAACGGTCTCTATGTACCTTATTTCTTTTCATTGTTCATAGTCTCTTGAAAAAAATCCTGTAATCTGAAGCTTAAAATTGTTCTTGGGAAGTTGAGAATGTATGCATGAGCCCACAGGTACAGCCTGAGTGATAATTGTAAGCCACGAGCATGGACTTTTCTTTCAAATCTAAGTCTATTCTGGTAAATTGAGTATAACAGAATTGTCTGATAGATGATTATTCAGTCTGGTCTCTGTTTTGCCCAAAAAACAAACCTACCTTGAATGGTAGTAATTTGGATCGAACTAAAAAAATGAAAAAAATGTTTTCATAGTTTTATTTAAAAAACAAAAGATTAGTACTTATGAATAACTTGCATGTTTATACAATAAACAATGCAGAAGGATTAAAAGTTGGGTCACTTTGTGACATAAAGCAAATTAAAATATTTACAGGCAAAGCCATTGCAGAAAACATTTAGGTAAAGCCCTTTATCTGTAGTCTTAATGAAGGTTCTTTTCTTAAGAGTATTTGGTTTACTGGCACTTTCTTTCCAGGGTAATGAATAAGGCAATAAATGTGTGTATGTTAATACAGTTCTGCAACTGCTGCTCTTGCTCTGGGATTGTAAGAGTCTGGCAGGAACTTTCATAAATGGCAACTACTGCTTGTTCGTTTTAGTTATATGTGAATAGATGCAGTATGTTTCTGGAAGCTCAAAATACCTCTTGACTTCACATACTGTTCTATAAGAGACTTCTTGCTCATAGGCCCAGATGATAACCTTCCTGCAGTGATGAGCAAGTGAGAACAAAAGAGCTCTTTCCACTGTGTCTTACATAATTATTTATAAAATGACGGAATGAGTCAAGGCTGGGTTGCCTGGGTATGTTTGCATACTTACAGGTTAATGCAAGCATAGGGGTTGCGCTGTCTTAATTTTTAATGTAAGGCTTCCACCAGCCCCTGCAAGAATAGGAAAATAATGTTCGTTAATTGGTCAAATGTAGCTTTCTGCAAATGACAACAAATTTCTGCAGCTAAATCTAGTTCTGTAGTACTTTAATTGGATCACAGAAGCTTTTCTACTCTCTCATCTACATGTATTCTTCATTGCCTTGAAATCTTAGGGAATTTTGTTCTTGTGTGGAAGTAAACAAAAATGTTCCGTCTCTGCTATTTTAAGCAAGAAGTGGAAACTCATAGGTGAAACAAAGAGTTGAAATGTAAACTAAAACAGCTTTCAAGTTGAAGTTCAATTTTTGGGGTTATAAACTCATTTTGTAAGACTTCACTGAATATTTATTGCTGCTTTTGAATGCGAGTATGACTGCAAAAGACTGTTAGAATTTCTCTGAGGTAATGGGATAGAGTGAATGCTGGTCTGAGAAGACTGATCAGCATAGAAAATTTCACTCTTTCATTTAAAGTCTCTGCTGCCTTCTGTAAGGGCAACCAACTAACAAGAACTGCATTTTTCTAAAAACTGTGGCTTCCTACTGTTGATTTTTTTCCCTCATATTCCCTTCACCTGCTTATTAGTACATCTAGAGTCTAGAAAAAGTATAGCATTAACCAAATCTCTCTTTAGACCTTATAAATAAAAGGATATGTTTATCATATTTAAAAAAAATGCAGGATATTGGCTTTTTATTAGCTGTTACTGTATAAATATTATGTTCTAATATGCTTCTCATCAACTCCTATTGTTGATTGATTGAAGATAAGGTGCTAGCAAAGGCATGTCAAGTTTGATATGCTGCTTTGCCACTGAAGTTAGTAGTAGGAGATTTGTAAAACAATTGCATGGAGCTTGTAATGATCCCAATTTGTCATGTTGGATACTGCATAGCCTTTCCTAGGGTGTGATTTTGTGAGAATAAATTGAACATTGTCTTGATTATCAGTTACTGAAGTGAGATGAATGACATCAGAACTGTGTCCAGTCTTTTCTTGTCAACTTGTTGGAATGAACTATATGCTTAATCCTTCTCCCATAGGAGTAAGTAGTATTTCATGAATTTACCTCTACAGAAATAGGGCCCTATTAGTCTCTAATGTTGAGCTGAAATATCATCTTAGACATAGTTTAAACTGTGCCTAGTAAGTAATTTAAACATAGTACAATTTTTCTACAGCTTTGTCTTTTTCTCTGTAATTCTTGTGTTTATTCAAGTTTTATTTTAGTTAATAACCATTAACAAAATTGAAAAGCTACATCACAGGAGCTGAAGATTTATCAAATTATTTTTTTTTTCTGATCAGCAGAGTGATTTGTCTTGAATATCTGGTTTAAATGATATTTATTATCAATGCAAGCCATTTTGAGCATGAGGAAGTATGAAGTACTACATAATCTGATAAATATTCTCACTGTACAAAATTTGTTTTGCCAGATATTGTCACATGCTATATTTTAATAATCCATTCTGATACACACCTGATAAATTTTTGATGCTATTCCCATTTCAAAAAGATTTTTTCTATGAAACATGACTATATAGGGGTAGCTTTACATTTTCATGACTAATTCTAGCTTCTAAATGGCTAAACTATGGAATAAACATGTTTGTACTGATCTATTTCTATCAATGTATGCTGGGGAGGTGAATTGGTGGTGGCAGGTAGGTGGAATACTGGTGTTATAATCAGGCAGGGTATGTTTGAAACATAAAGCTGTTTGCTGCAGGTAGACGTTTAAAGCCAAGTTCATAATTCTTCTCACTGCTGAAAAGACATAGAAAATCTAAACATCTATACCTATGCCTTATGAATTGGCAGGAATGATACAGTTGTCTTTAGTGGAAATTCTTCTTGAGCTCAAGGTCAAGGCTTATCCCAAATAATGGCATCAGATATCTGATTATAAATGAACACGGAGCTGTTCTTAAACATTTTATTCAAAGCTTCCATGTGTATAGTGCTTTCCACCACCAGGCTTGTGGGGTTTCAGTGTAGATCTGATGCCTGTGGCTTATGATTCCCATAGAGACAGCATTGCATATGCACCGCTTGGTACTCTTCCAATTGATATACCTACCTAAGGTACATTGTATTTTTTGTTGCCTTGCCAAATATTTCATTTTCAAGATCCTGAGAATGTCACACCTTCTTTGTATGATGCGAAGTATATTGCTTGTTCTTACTTTAAAGTGTTCTGCGTAGCTATGCTTCATCAGTATTTAAATTTATTAAAAGCTCTGGGTTGATGCTAGAGCCTGTTGCAAAGCATTCTAACTTTTGTATATCTTAAAATAGTTCACAAAGGAGTTATTGTCAAGTATTTCCATTCTATTTCTGTATGACATTCTCTTAAGATAAAATATGGTTCATTTAGGTGGTGTCATTTGTTGATACATATTGGTAAAGTGCCGTCTTTGACGTTTGTCAACCCTCCGTATCTTTTATTTTGGTATCTTTTATTTTGCTAACCTATAGTTATACTGGTAGATGTTTTACTAGAAGATGCTTTTATTTGATGCGAGTACTATAGTCTTTCCTCGTCTATGACAGACTAGTTTTGTTTATGCTGCTAGACAAACGTTCCTTTGGCCTATGGTAGTCTTCTCATAGGTACACACACTCATCTTCAGATTTTTACTGCTTCTTACTCTTAATTTTCAATTTTTTTTTTCCTTAAAGCACATCAGTTTCAGAGCAGTTTATTTCTTTAAAAATACACGTACTCATTAATATGATTGGGGAAAAAAAAAACAAAACTCCACAACCTCTCTGGGCAGCCTGCTCCAGTGCTCTATTGCCCTCACTGTGAGGATCACAACCTGAAATTTGTAAGAACCAGTGACCCAGTCAGAGTCCCCTAGGTGGTGCTGTAGAAGAAAAGTATAGTGGCATTTTCATAGTCCCGTATACGCAGCAAGGTAGTCAGTCAGTCTAAAACTAATTTCTGTTACTCAGATTTGAAGAAAGGTGGGAGGAAATGGAGAGGAGAAAAGGACTAGAGAAAAAGATGTTGAGAGATGCCTCTGAACAATAAACTGCAGAGCTCGGTTTGCAAACCAAATTGGAGACTGTAAGTGCATATGATCATAGTGCAGAGGCATTTTCAAGACATCAAGCCAAGAATTAAAGTATTCTTTGCTCTAGCACTTCATACAACTGCAAGAAGACTGAGAGTAAGGGTTTTGCTGTTTTTCTATCAGTAACAAAGAAAAGTTACCAAAATCGATGGAGGTTTGGGTTCTCCAGCCCCAAGCACTCCTCATCAAGCCTTCTCTGTACCCTGCTGGCAGATCTGCTCCAGCAAGCTGTCACAATAATGTTAACTGTCACATGAATTTAATGCAGTGGGATAAATGGTAGAAATGAGAAGGCTTGCAAAGTACAGGAGGTTAGGGGGAGGGGAAGGTCTTTGTGTAAAGATGTAGTGTCTTCTACCCTTAAATTAGGTTAATTATCTTGTACCTCAAAGGGACATATTTCTTTTTTTTTTTTTTCAGACTATTAATTTGCCTGTACAAGAATTATCTGATGGCCTCACTATCAAGGCATTTTGGTTAAAATATAGTTCAGTCGCACTACGTTAGTCACTGCTGCACATGTTCTTTAAGTACCTCACATACTCGCTTGATCACAGACCACTTTCCTTATGTTTATGTACTCATGGCATATGATTGAGTTCACCTTACTGAACAATTGCTACTGTTATTAGAAAATGAAAACAATATATACTATTTTCCAGAAATCTTAGGCTCACTTTAAAGTCCACATTTATGGTTTATCTTAACTCTGTATCTGACAATACTGAAAAAGGTTCCTGATGTGTTTTTCAGGAAGGGTAAGGTTTTGAATTTGTGTCTCTGTAGTCTGTATATAAGTGTTTCTAAAAGGTGATATTTCTCGTGTCAAGTCTTTGTAAGAGTCTTTAAGTACTGCGCAGTGGAGGGAAATAATCAGAGCGTTTCTTCTAAAGTAGTACATTGGGAAAATGAAGTACTCAGTGTTGAGTTTGTCATGTGCTTTGGTTTTGTGATAAGGCTCTAATTTCAGTTTTTTGAACAAAAATTTAGAAAGTGCTGTTGATGCTGGAGAAGTCTGAAACTAATAAAAAGCATTTCCCAAGTCTGTGCCTTCTTTTCTCTCTGCTTTAAAGATTCTATAGGTGGAATATTGATGTAACATTTATATTACCATTTGCCAAGGAAACAAAGGAAGACCTAAGTAAGGGTTAGGCTGGACTCTTATTTCAATGATTAAAGGAAAAATTTATGATAGTACATTAGCTGCAACATGCTGTTTATTTTGGAGGATTATATGGGAATAGTTTTTCCACAGTACACTAATAATCAGGAGATGTTTAATTTAAAGTTTTCTTCTAAGTAACTATGATTAACTTCTATGTTAATGCTTAAATGAGAATTCAAAGTGTGTAGAGCTTAAATAATTTGCATTCACTTAAAGAAGCTGCATTCAAGAAGGATCCCCTGTGCTTTAAGACCACAAAATTATTTTAAAACTTTAACAAGACTTAATTAAAAAAGCTTGTGTTTCAGGTGCTTCTGATATTACCCTAGTAGCATGGTACTTGCCTAAGGAATATTTTAAGAACGTTAGTTATTAGAGATGTAGGGTTTTTGGTTTTTTTTTTTTTCATTTTCAGTTAAGCTTTCCAAGCTGAAACACTACTGCCCTTCAATCTCACCACAACAGCAGAGAGATCTGTCTTAATTTGCATCCAGAAATTATGCCTTTTTCTCAGTGTATATACATAGATACTGCCTGGGACTTCATACAGTCATGAATAACTGGGAATGGTCACTGCCTTATCATTCATCTGATGGAGGAGATGGCATCCCTTAAGATGGAAACCTTCCCAGTTTACCTTCATTGGTTTCTATTCAACATCTTTGAAAATAAGTGTGGCCTCTAGACAATTGAAAAGTCAGCATCAAAATATCCGTTCCTCAGTCAGCTTTGTGCCTGATACATAGATCAGGTAGTTTCTCTCTAATGTTATGAATCAAAATTATTTCTGGTAGTGTTATTTCAACAGCTATTTTGAAAATGTTAGCACAACAAAAATTCTATTGCATTAAAAGAAGGAATGTTAAGGCTGCTATTTTTTAGCACTTAATCACACTGCTGTGTTGTTAGTACCCTTCTTTCTATATTCTCCCCTGTTCTTGGGGAGAAAGATGTAGGGAAAGTAAATTTACAGTGCCAGTGTGCACTCCAAAGTTTGTTCTATTAATATCTGCTTTTTTTTTTTTTTACCCCCCTGACCCCCCAAAACCAGAAACATTGTTGTATATTTTACTGTGTAATAGAAACATACTTTCATATGATTTAGAAACCTAAAGTTGTTTATTTTTCTCTTCTACCTGGCATACAGGGCATTTCCTGAGATCAGAACATGTGTGGATAAAGAGTTTACTTTTGCATTATTTTCTATTTAACAGTTGAATCTCTTCCTGATGATCATTGTCTTGGGTCTTGTGTGCTTTTTCTGTCTGACTGCACTATAAACTCCTTAAAGTGTTTGCATTGTGAAATGTTGAGTAAAGTCTTGCAATACCATACTTCTGGACAGTGTTAAGGCACAACATCAGTATTTCAAATTTCTCTCAAGCACTTTGCACTGCTCTTATCAAAAACAACTCTCAAACTAGGAATTTTCACTTGAGTTCTGTGAAAGTGCTTTGAAATACAGTTCCCAAACATTTGCTTATCCCTTGAACATGTAAAACCAGTTGATTCGTACTCGATTATCTTTGCAAGCCTAAATATTTGTGGCTTCTATGTCTTCAGGTTTCTGATGCAACTGCAGTCAAGAACTACGCACCCCCCCTTCCCCCTTTATTACATATTTGCCATTATTCTTATTCTGTAGCCAATTCAAGAAAAAGAACTGGTTATTTTTGGTCTGGATGTCATGATAAACATTACCCATCCTGATATAATTTCATGTAATGGAAAAATAGGCAATTCATTCAATTTGTTCCTTCGTTGTTCCCATAAGAACTTTCAGCAAATGGGCTGGGAGCCTGGAGAACAGGGTGCTCTTGTCTCTCTTCTGCAAACTGAAGTTGGTCACTCTGGGTTGTTCAGTCCCTGCCTCAAGCATCTGGTCTCATTTTTAATGTTGATATAATTAGCATTCTGTGTATACTCAACTGATATTACACTCAGTCATTGCAATGAGTGTTTGAAACAGGGTACAATTCTCAGCCATTTATCATATGTTGACCTCAAAACTTTTGGCACAAATGTGCCAAATGCATGTTCAGTAGTATACACTAATGTCTGACTTCCCTACTAGGGCACAATTTTGCTTCAGAGATGAGTAAGTAACTCAGAAAGCACAATTTCACACCTGTCACTGCCCTGGGACAATACAAACACTGTTATGATTAACAGCACAGGAAAGTGTGGGCAGACAGGAGGTCTTCATATAAATTAAAAATCCTATATTAGCTGTGAATGCCATCAGTGGTCAGTGATACAGCAGTGTTTCCTGTTCCCTTGCAGCTTCTCCAAGACCATAGGGGGCAGTGAGAGAGTCTTTCTGATTCATCATGTAGAAGGAGTAGTGTGGAATAGGTATTTACTGTGATATCTGTAATAGCGTACGTAATGATCTTGTACCTGCGCATTATCCATTTTTTTAATTAGGATTACAGGCATGTCTCCCTAATCCTCATGCTATCTGTTACATTAAATATTTCATAGTAGTAGAAGGCACCTGGACACTAGTTAAAAAATAAAAACTGTTTTTGAAACTTTAGTTCTGATCACTTATGCAGGCACATATGCCAGAAAGCAGTAAGGACTGCATGATTACTGAAAGGGATGATCTCCACAGACGATCCCTTCCAACTCAAGTAATTCTGTAATCTTCATGCAGGTGCCTTTTTGTATATTGCTGACCCAATGAGATTTGCTAGAATGCAATTAAGGAAAGAATAACAAATTGGAGTACATAAATGAGTAGTATAGCTCTCTAAACTAAATAGTTGTGCTATTTAGTTTGTATAAAAGTTCAAAGAGCTGCTTGAATTTATTTGTAGATTTGAGACTGGTGGAAAGTGGGATTGCAAAACACGTGAGTAAAACTGCTGTAACAAAGCCTGAACATGGTGCTGTCTGAGAATCACAGCCTGAAAAGGCAAAGCTCTGTTTTCATTTAGGAAAGAAAAAAAGTGCTGTGTCAATATTCTAGATTTGTTACAACTGTAATAGAATTCTGACATCGTGGGATCATTTTAATTTTCACTCAAAAACATGCATAGTCTCTAACCTAAAGAAACAACCAGAGGCAAAGCAAAGGAAAAAACTTCAGAGGAATCTCCAAAATGCAAACAGTTTTTTTGAAAGGAGCAGTGTGAAGTATGGGGTAGAGAGGCATGCATGCTGGCATAAGGAGTGTTTTTTCTTTGGACAGAGATACAAGATTTGCAGAATGATTTTGCTTCTTAGAAAACTCAGAAAGAACATAACGTACCTAAAAAAAGAAACAGTATACATATCCTGCAAAATGAAGTGATTTGTTTAATAAACTACTACATCCCCTATTGAAATAATTTCCTTGAACATGATGGAACATGGGTGTTTTTTATGTGTTTGACAGTGAAACATTAATTCTTAGATAGCCAAAGATGAAACATTTTGCCTTAAAATGTAATTGAATGTGAGCAAAATTAAAAGGTGATGGAAAATATTTTGTTAATGTATTGCCTCTGACATATAAAAGTAAATAAAACAATGTAGCAAAATAAAAATAACCAAGAGTATTGCAAAAATTCTAATAAGTATTACAGTGGGAGGGTGGGGGGAGCAACGAGAACAAAATACAACATGTGCTGTGAATGAATAATATATTTAAACATCTTCATAGCTACAAATAACATGGCATAATGGTGGAAAGAGGACAATTCTAAAAGCCAGTATTCAGACTCATAATGAAATTTGGGGAGGTGGATGGGGAATGAGAAGATAGGTAGTGGAAATAGTAGTAAATATCTTCAGCTTCACTGCAGAAGGCAAATGTGAATGCCTTAGGATGGTATTATGATCAGGAAGAAGTACCTGCAGCTGCGATCTGAGGTCTTCCGGAGCTGATACCTGCTGTGCTGCTGTTGCCTGGATGCTGAATCTCCCCACATTCAGAAGTACACAAGCCTTCTTTTCCCAGATCAGTCTTGCCCTGTCACCACTTGGTTATAAGACACCAAGTTAGGAATACATCTACAGTCATAAATAGCATAACTAATTCAGTAAGTTTTGATATACATCTCTGCTGTGAAGCACAGATACACCAGTTATATCAGATGGAGATTTTTACCTACTGCAGAACTGGACAATTTTCCCCATTGATAGACATTTGCAAGCTTGCGTTTATGTTAGATGGGAAAATGGCAAGTTCTCCCCATCTCTCCCAGCATAGCATGTTGAGCATAGGCTGTGTTGGATATGTACTAAAAAAATCACTGGTAGAGGTCAGAAGAAGTAAGGTATTGACTTATCTCCCTGCTGTTGTAATGAGTTTTCACCATAGTTTAGTAGAGAAGCTCAGGTGTTCAGCTGTTGGTGATTGGTAGAGGAATTCAAGCTGCTTCTTGGGGGAATATGGTTGCGAGTCAGTTTGGATATTGCTGAAGAGAGATACTTGAGGGTTAGAAAATAGATCTGCAAGTTGATTTAAAAGTAGTGATTACATTTCCCTAACACCTTCTGGACAGTAATACTTCATAAATAGAGTGAGGAGTTTTTTCTTCTTGATCTTCTGATCTAGTTGAGCAGATGGCAAAATAATAATGCTGATTAAAGAAATAATTTGCTGTTTATAAGCCAGGTTTTTCTATACTTCCTTTGCAGGGATCATTTGTCTGGAGTACTGTGTTACTGTAGCTCATCTGAGCTGCACTTTTTTGAGTTTGAAAGTTGACGGTATGAACCTGGTTGAAGACTGTCAATAAACTGATAAGCAGCAGCTGAGGAAGGTTCAAGATCTTGAATAAGTATTATAGGTCTTTTGGAATCAGTGGCCAGTTGTCTGACTGTAAATATTGTTTTAAACTATCACATAGTATTTCTTCCTTGGAGAGCACGTTGATGCTGATCTTGTTTCACATATTAAAAAAATTAAGCTTTGTCTGCTTGATTTAAATAGTTTTGTTTGTATATGCCTTCAAGGAAACTTGTACTAAATTTCAATTTTTAAATCATTTGCTTTTGTGTGGCTTAAATTGCACCTTGTTAGACTAAATATAATCTGAAATCATATGCAGACAAATGCACACCACCATTTCCACAGGTCTAATTCAAATCAGTTTTAATTTATGATCTTTATCAAAAAGAATTTGACTGTATTTTATTGCAAAATCTTATGCGTTTATAGTATGCAAGCAATGGTTGAATAGCTAGAAATATGTGGGTGAGTGGGTTCTCTATGTTACCTTAAAAGAACAACTTAGAGCTTTTTGTATTCTTCTGATTTGTATTTTTCAGACTTTGCAACTAAAAGAAAAAAGACCTCACAAAACTGAAGCCATTGAAGGCAGCAGTTGTTGAAATGTTGAGAGTAAGACTTGGGTAATCAGGCTATAATTTGACTGAACGCTAAAGTGCTTATGTATTGGAGAACAGATGTCAATTCCTAGCTTTGTATGAAGGACCCTACGGTAGTACGAGCACTTTTTCTGGCCACTTGTTAAATTATAAGTGCCTGTAGGATAGTGGGAGGGCTTGGTTTGGTGCAGAGGTTGAAGATCTGCATGGAGTTAGGACACTAGTCTATTCCTATAAGTACAACTCAGGCACATACAGAATCAGAGTCTAGGAATTTAAGACAGTTTTTGAAAATCTAAAAGCTGTGGGAGCTCAAAGGGTAGTGGGATATTTGAGGACTGCTTTTTTCATCATATATGTTTGAACTTCATCCAGTTCACTAACTGGTCTTGGCCTAACAACCTCACAGTACCAACCATTAATATTTAGCTTAAACCATAGGAAAAATATTATTTAAAACCTTATTTAAATTGGGTATCTCCTGTGGAGGAGAGCTCTGATGCAGAGAAATATGTCATGACACTTTTATAAGTGTATTTCAGGGTGAGATAATCGTGTTTAATTCAGTTAAAAAAAATCATGATAGGTTGCAGAAGTCTGAGGTAATCGCTGTGTATAACTTCTTAAGGACTTGGGCCTGCACTGTCTCTCGCCCCCAGTTTACTTTGTAACTGTAGATATAAAGTTAACTAAAGGGGAAGGTGGGAGAGGGAAACAATAGCAGTTTTATTTTTCAAAGGGCTTCTTTTCATACATATTTACTGAAAAGACAAATAAGAGACAGAGGAAATGTAGTGTTTAGGGTGAATTCAGGTTACATGCTACTCTTAACATTTCCAACTTATGCAACGCATATCAACATTCTGGAAAAAAAAATTGAAAATGAACCTTATTTTATGGAGAACTTCTTAAAATGCTTTTCAATTCCAAATGCAAATGAACCCATCCCACACTTCAAAAATGTAAAAAAAAAAAAATCTTTTGAAAAAAAAAATATCTTTTGAAATTAAATGCCAACACAGAGAATGTGATGTTTTGTGAAGCAGATCAATTTTGATAAAGCAGCATTCTCTGGTGTGCAATTGTTCAATTGTAGCTTATTTTCCAACTATCTCTAGTGTAAAGTGACTTATTTATCCACTTTTTATTTGTGCATGTTTTATTTTGTATGGCACATCTCCATTTCAGCTTGGGAGCTGAAATGTTAAGCTTTATAGAGCTCTCTTCTGCAGATATTATCCCACTTACATGGGAAGGTAAGCAAATGCAGAGGAAGGTTAATTGAATTGCCCTGCTGCAGCATTTGAGTATCAGAGCTGGAGCTACAATTTGGGAATGATTGTTCCCAAGTCAGTACTTTAATACAGCACAGAAGTCTATTCTCTAAATTTGTAACCACAGAAAAAAGAAGGGCGGAAAAGACCAACTAATAAAAATTTTAAGCTCTAAGGTACAGGTTTTCATCCATTAAAACTGTTATTTCTTTTCCCTTTTAAAAGTTATTTCCAATAATATCCTTCTTTCCTTTATGTCATAACGGGCAAGTATGGAAACAACTGTGGTCAGTAGGAATCTTGCTGCTCCTTTTAGTCTTTTCCTTTGATCGTACATCTTGGTTATACTCTTGTATGTGTTTGAATAAGTGATAAGTTGTATACTTTTAAGGGCCTTTAGAAATCCAGCCTCTTGCTGATGTCTGCTTTAAAACAGATTATGTGACTAACAAAGAAGATTCATACTGATGACTCCTTTATATTGACTGTTTAAGAAAATACATTTACTGTCACTATACTTATAAAAGATGATTCCCTGTCACTCTCTTGCACAAATGATCTCTGTGACAGCTGTGCATGGCTGACTTATACCAAAGCCATAACGTGTTTGTTATAGTTTTAACTGTGTTATTGTTACACTTCAAATCAGGACAGAATGCTGCGATTTGGTTGTGAAGTATATTGCATAATCTCTTGATTTCTGGTATGATTTTGGAAGGAATACTTAGTTAAAATCTTTACTTTCCTCTTCTAACTTGAGTTTCTGTGAATCACCTGGTTTGGCTATTAGATTTGTAATGGAGATAGAGGTGTACAGTGCTGGCATGCGATCCATTTAATGCAAAGAACCTCAAGATGGTGCAAGGGGAGAGGAGACTCTCACTATCCCTAGAAGGAATACTTGTGCCTGTTGTGCTGCAGTACCAGTTTCAGGCACTGCTCTTCCTGTCATGGGGCCTGTGCATAAGGGTGGTCCTTGAGGTTGAAGGGAGAGAAAAGCTGTGTAGTGGTGGTACTTTCTGCCTGTGCTCGTGGAGCTGAACTCACAAGGTTATGAACAGTTTGCACCCTTTGCAGGAGCAATTCCTTTGTAATCCAGTATTTCAGTTGTGCATTTTTCTGAACATTTAGCACAACTGTGTTTAAGGAAAGCTTAAGACTTTTATGGCAGTGGAGGGGCAATGATCTCTCTTCCTTCAGAAGGGCATTTTAACAAGCTTTTTTCTTTTTTGTCAAAACAAACACCTTTATTACTTTTCTGGGACTGTTCTTAAATAAGCGTTGCTTGGTCATAAACTGCATGTCAAAAAATGGTTTACCACAGCATCTGCAAAATGGAGATGTTGGCAAAAACCTGATAATTTCAGTCCATAATCAGATATTGGATTCTATTGCAGACAGTCTTTCCTATTTGTGGCTATAGTTTTAATGTAGGAGCAAAACTTATGTGCTTCTTTTTCTTGATGAAATGCTTAAAAAAAGCATTAAAAAAACCAAACAAACAAAAAAGAAAAATAAAGAAACACAAAGCTCTAATCTTGCCCTTCCTCTAAAAAAATCTTTTGAAATGACATCAGAGTCCAAATGCATTTGACTACTGAAGGAAAACATCCTTCTTTACAACCACAGTAACTGCTTATACTATGTAGTAAGGGAATGTACTTTGTCATTGCCACGCTGCGTGTTCAGCTCTTAATTTATCCTTTGGTACGGTGTAAATATATCTGTAATTCCCCTCTAGGCCCAGCGTCTCTTCAAAAGTTTGACCTCTTTACGTGGGGATCTGCTATATTTTGAGCCAAGTCAGCTCTGTTCTCTGGCTACAGTGGAATGAATACTGGACCTCCATGGTGTTTTTTACATATCTCTGTGGAAACTGCACGATGCTAGTTGAATGTTCATTGTTAAGGATATGGAAAAAAGCAAACAAACAAAAGTGTATTGGGATACTGTGAAACACTTTAGGGAGTATTAACTTATAAAACTAGCTTACTGCAACTCCACTGATATTTCCTAACATGGTGTTGAACTGTGTTTTCAGGGCTGTAGCAGAGCTCGGTCATCACATGAGACTACAGCTATGGGGCCCTTCTGTTGACTTGTAATATTGAACTTTTTTTTTCAGCTCTGTAGAAACTGCCTTTTTTTCTGAACATATCTGAACTACTCTGAGTTATAAGTAACTAAGGGATGACTGCAAGTTTCTGATTCTTCCCTGATCTCCTGCAATTGTTATGACTCTCAGTGAAAGAGATGAGGCAGAAACCTGCCTGTTCCTTCCAAATCATAATCATAATACCTATTGTACATTAATCTCTTCTTAGCAGCTGGTGAACTGTTCTGGTTCAAAGTTTCTGAAAATTGAGAAAATTATACAGTTGTTTGTAACATCAAGCTCAGTAGTGCCTAGCTAATTTCTGGAGAGTCTACAACCCATGTTACCAGGAGGTAAAAATTTAACCTTGCCTCTGCTTCTTCCTGGTAATACATCCTGTGAATTGTGTGGCTGTCTTCAGAGTCTGAATGAGCTGAGAAATGTGGGGACATTCTATCCCGGATGGCTTTCCCAAGTAAAGACAAACCTATCTATCCTGTACTCACTGTGCAATAGAAAGAGATAGGGTTCTTATTACACTCATTGAGTTAGCAATCAGCATTTCCCTTAAATACTTAACATAAAATTATGTCTATGTTCTGCTTACGAGAAATAGATCACTAATTACTGACTACTTTTGTCTAATCTTTGACTGCAATTGTGCAGCTTTTTCAGAAGTAATATACTGGGGAAAATACATTCCTGGAAAATACGAAGCCTATCTGACTTTAAAGAATGAGACAAAAAAAAAGAGACTATGGGTAATAGTGAGGCATGCAAAATCTGTGTATACTTTCTGCCCAAAGGAAGTTACCTACTCTTTAGAAGACTAACATATTTTGAGAGGTAACTTGATGCAATTTAACAGCTTACTTTTGTCCAGGTGCATGTTCCCAACGGGGGCAGTTGGCTAGGGTACCTGCACAGGTGTGGAGCTGAGTCTTGCCAGGGGCATGTTCAGCCAACAAGCCTGACATGGCAGCTGGTTAGTGACACTGCTCTATCATGACATCCACATGTTCTGCCTTCATGTAGCTAGCAGGTGGTCTGGCTTCAGGGCAAGTCACCCTTTGGAGGTCCTGGACTCTGCTAGCATAGGTCTGGCAGATAGGGGATATGTAGTGCAAAAGCAGAGCCTGGGAAAAGGAACAGCCATGAGCCAGTTCATCTCTTTACTCTGAAGACCCTTTTGCTTCATTTAACGTAGAGATGTTTCTTCTGTGCCTGCAAGTGAGTGAGGAAAGAACAGTCTGAAGTCCTTGCAGCACTGTGAGGGAGATGAAATGTCCTATGTCCATCCCTTATTCTTCTTTGTCCTCATGTGAGGAGAAAGCAGTTGTGTGTCCTCTTGCCTTCCCTTCTGGAGCCTTTCTCCTTCATCTTAGCCTCTTTTATTCAATAGAATGTTTCCATAGATTGAAGACTTTATCCAAGGGGGAAAGAAATAAAATCTGAATTTGTGCTGATTCTGCAGTGGTTCAGAGTGCCAGAAGACTGAATCCTATTGCTGGCACTATGCACAGGTTGTTTCAGTAGTTATTCTGAGTTCCTGAAGCTAGTCTGATATCAGCTACTGTGATCCTTTCTTGCTATTATTGCCTAAGAATTAAACTAGTTTTATTTCCTACCAAAGGATCACAAGCTGCAGATCATTAGGATGCTTCTGTGGATCCATTTTTTGCATTTGTATAGATAAGAGCCTGAAGCAAAAAATGATGAATGGCCACCATTTTTGGTACTGGAATGCATTGTTACCTTGGGGCTTCTCCATAGTTTTGTTTTGTTTTGTTTTGTTTTGTTTTAAATACCAGAATGACCCTAACTTTAGGATACCTGAACACACTGAGAATATATATTGATATAAAAACTTGGATAGTTATGGAAAGATTTCTCTATTTCCTTATAGATTTCACAACATGTAGAGGTTGTCAAATTTCAATGAACTTGAAGCCAATCCATTCTGAAAAGTGAAAAACATGAATTGAAACTCTGTTTTACTGACTTTTAGAAATTAATTGAACTAGACTATTACTATAAATAAACTTTTTAATAACAGAAATTTTACTAATTTTAGTAATAAAGACTATAAGGTGAAGAGTTCGGAGCTAAAGGATACGTTAGGTTTGAGGAAGATCAGCGTTGCTACTTCGTATTAGATTTTAAAGCAAGGGTTCTGTTTATTGTAACAGTTTGTTACCATAGAAGTATAAACTGTAAGGTAGCAATGATGAGTTAGTGTAGTACGTTATATTAAATAAACTTGTCCTGTTAACGCTTCATGCAAGGCTTTGTTTACATTACAGTAAGCTGTTTTCTGCTGCATTTACAATTCTACTATACAAATAAATTAAGGGATCTCATGACAGTATGATTTACTCTCTCTCTGCAAACTGAAAGACATTAATATTTTTAAGCATATTTGCTTGGAAGTGGTTACATTAAGGCTGCTGTTAGAGCATCATCAAATCTACCATCTAAGAAAAAGAAGTAGATGAAAGTCAGTCTTATCTTCTTGTTCCTATACTGGATAAGCAAATATTGAATACTGTATTTAGAATTCAATGCTATTGCAAACAATACTGAATAAAATTTTAAAAATACATTCCTGTCCCACAGTAACGGATGAGTATCCACAAAATGAAATAAAATACATGAAGTGAATGTGATCATACACAAAGCTTTGACTGTTCGAGCTTGTGTTGTACAAATGTTCCTTTAGAAAAATCAGTGAGTTTATTCTTAGCAGCTAGGTGAATGATTTGGTTTGTAATAGAGTTGTTATTGGTGATAGATAGTCTATAAGAAAAAAGCAGAGTCTGAACTTCAAGTCCTAGGAAAAACTTGCATGTCTGAAATTAATTGTTGTGTACAGGAAGGAAATTTTTCTATTTAGATAAAGGAGCAAAACTTGTCTGTACTCCAGGCACAGAGGCCATGAAACATCAGCCCAGTCAATTTGTTTTCTATAATATTTTGCTTAAGAGATACAGATAATCTGTGATAAAGATATACCACCTTTGTGAACATCTGTTCCTTTTTAACAAACAAACAATCAAAAAGCAACCAACAACCCAAAGCATCAAAGAACCCAAATGCAACAAAATAAAACCTGCAAATTTAGTTTCATCTTAACAATAAAGCTGATAGAATTCATTTGACATCATAATTTTAGTATTTGAAGTTAAGAACTTCTTTTTTACTTTTCTAACATAACACAGGATAACCTATTCTTTTTGTTAGTCCTGCCTCCTATAGTTGCTCACTATGATGCAGTTCCTGTTTATTAAGAGATACAGACTGGACTGTGTGATGTGGCAAAGGGATGCTACCTGGTGGACTACACTCTTGGGGAAGACAAAGCCTTTCCTATCATGCTGTGAGATGGTCTGAGCCACCAATTTCAAGATGAATTGAAGCTATAAACTGTCTAAAGAAAATATTTGTAGGACTTCTAGTTGTTCCTCTGGCAATAAGTAAATAACTGTAAATAACAGCCTTTTTATTTGCTGAATGCTCTCTTGCTTAGAGAGAATGTTTAATGCCGTTTCAGAAGTACTATGCATACCATTCATATTTTTATTTTCAGTATACATAGGAACATGAAAGAAATTTCAGCTCTATTGTACTCTGGTCTGTGCTGTTGTGTTGGTTGCTTCTACACTTAGCAGGCTTTTTGTTGTTGTAAACAAAGTTTATTTTGGATAGTCATGGTGCAATGACATCAGTTTCAAGGTAGTGTGAATTATTCACTCTATTTTCAAAGCATTCCCTTGCAAGTTTTGTTCTGAGGACATTTAAGTACGTTTGTCTAATGCTCATGGAAATTAAATATTGGGTATTTGGAAAAACATTCAATGTTGCTGTAATTTCAAGTAATGGAGGGCTAAGGGGACAGGGCTGGAGGCAGACACTACCACAGTTGGAAGGCAGTCCTAAGCCAGGAGTCCAGCTCCTGCCTTAACACCCAAAATCCAAAGCTTATGTCTGAGAGCATTGTCTAAGGACTCCTTGAACACCAGCACTTGGGGCCATGCCCACTGCCCTGGGTAGCCTGTTCCATGCCCACTGCCCTCTAGTGCAGAACCTTTCCCTAACCCCCACCCGATCCTCCCCACTGCAGCTCCATGCCATTCCCTTGGGTCCTGTCACTGTCAGAAGATTGAAGAAATCATCTTTTTCATGGAATTTTTTGTTACCTTCATAAAGTGGTGGGTAGCACTGTGGAATAAAATCTCAGTTTTGTAAGCTCCTTCTCAACTGTATCTCCACTCTCCACTTCATACTTAAATGATGATCCTGTGTTTTCTTTGATAATGAGCCTTCCATTATATTCCAGTAGGCCAAAAACTTGCAAAGAATACTGAGAATTACAGAGAATAAGAAAATCCCAGAAAAAAACACAAATTACTGAAATAGAGTGTAAAAATTTCTCAATTAGAGATCTGCCTTGACTGTGAACTTGTTAAAAAGATTGTTTTGATTACTGTAGCAGTGTTAAAGCAGTGTGAAGTTTTTTAAAAATAAATCCTTTTACCTATCTGCCATAGTTATTAAAACAAAATAGCCAATGATGACCAGTTTCAGTCATCCCAGTGTGGGTGGAATCAAAATATAGGTTCCCTTTTTTATACTTACTGAAGTTTTTGTGGCTTAAATAAAATTATACTGCCTATTCTGTAGTTATGTTGCATTCCATTCATTACAAAATCATTTCCTCTGAGACTCTTATTACTGTAGCTTTTCAGCTTCTCCCTGTATACTAAATTATGAGGACCCTCAGGTGAGAAAGGCCTCTTACTGCTAAAAAGAAAAGAATAGGGAAGCAGAAATCAGTCCTACCCAGGGGGCGAGAAATTGTCTCCCCAGCTGTTTAAAATTTTTTTTTTTTTGCATTTCTGAAGCTTCTTCTGTATCCAAATCAACTAATTGAAAGATTTTAATGTTAAAAATTGTCAATTTTATTAACATGATCTTTAAGTTTTTCAAAATTCCTGCACATGCAAGTATTTTATTTGGTTATGTTTTTCTTTTCTTTTCTAGAAAAATGCAAAAAAAAAAAAAAAAAAAAAAAAGAAGACTAGGAAATAACTTTCTTTTTGGTAAGCATTATTAATGGAGTTTTCCGATTCAAGCAGCATGTACAAAAAAGTGCTATGTCAACCTACTGACATAATAGATGCATTCTCTGCATCCAGACTACCTGTAAAATCTTTGTTGTCAATTGATAATGTTAAGCTGAAGTGAGATGGTGAGGAATTTGCCAGACTTTTATTTCACTATAAGAAAAAAAAAAAAAACAACAGATGGTTGTGATTTTATTTCTTTGTTACTTTTGGTTTATTCTGTGGGTTTTGGTTTGTTTTTTGACTTTTTTTTTTTTTTTTTTTAAAGGGTGCTGTTTGGGAAAGCTACCCAAATTCTCATTTGTCATTAAAAATATTACAAGGAGATGCTCACTATCTTCATTCTTCTAATTTTTCAATTCTTAGTGTAATTTTTTTGTTTTATTTATAATGAATGAAAAAGTAAGTCAGTGTGGAAATTTATAAGCAGGGACACCTCCCTCTAGACCAGGTTGCTCAAAGTCCCATCCAGTCTTGCTTTGAACACTTCCTGGGTAGGGTAATCCACAACCTCATTGGGCAATCTGTTCTAATGTCACACCTTGGAGCCTTCTCTGCTTGAGGCTGAAAAGACCAAACTCTCTCAGCCTGTCCCTGTAGAGGACAGCTCTCTGATCATCTTCATGGTCCTCCTCTGGACCCATTCCAACAGCTTGATGTCCTTCCTGTGTTGGGGGCCCCAGAAATGGACACAGTATTCCAGGTAGCATCTCATGAGAGCAGTTAGAGGGACCTCCCTTGTAGCTCTGATCATACTTCTCTTGATGCATCTCAGGATATGATTGGCCTTCTGGCCTGCAAGTGTGTACTGCTAGCTCATTTTGAGTCTTTCATCAACTGACACACCTAAATTCTTCTCAGAACTCCTCTCAAGTCATTCTCCATCCAGCCTGTATTTGTGCATGGGGTTACCCTGACCCAGCTGCAGGACCTTGCTCTTGATCACATGAAGTTCAACAAAGCTGACATGGTCCCACCTCTCAAGTGCATCCATGTCCCTCTAGTGTGTCAGCTACACCATTCAGCTTGGTGTGATCTGCAAACTTGCTGAGGGTGCACTCAATCCCACTGTCCGTGCTGCCTACAAAAAAGTTAAATAGTACTGGTCCCAGCACCTCTCCTTGAACACTGCTCATCATGTCTCCACTTGGGCATAGAACCATTGACCTCAAGTCCGAGTGCGACCATCCAGCCAGTTCCTTTTCTAGTAAGTGGTTCATCCATCAAATCCATTTTTCCCTAATTTAAGACCAGGATGTCATGCAGGACAGCATCCATATCCATATTCAGGACTGATTTCAGTTTTACTAACACCTTTTTCTTTGTTTAAACTTTGATTAAATGTTGCATGCAGTGACAGGAGACTGTGAAGATCTGCCAATTGGTCTCTTTTAGTTTATTTATTTATTTGTTTAACTTTTTTAGTTTTCTTTTATCATTTTACTTACAGTTGGGAAAATATTCCTGAATTTGGGTTTTTGGAAGTCCTGGGTACTCCTTTCCCATGCAAAGAGAAATGGGAGATATATGGGCCTGGAGATGAATGCAGGGAGGAGATTAAAAATAACAAAAATTCATTGCAAAAGTTTTCACTTGACAAATTTTAAAGCAGTTTCCAAGGCTGTATCTCAACAGAAGCAGCCTCTGTGCATGTTTGCTGTGGTGGGGAGAAGGCTGCCTAACACTGGTGCCAGGGAAAGTCAGGTTGTGGACTGTTTGGAGAATTCAGGGGTACTGGAGGAAGAAGTTTCCGCTTTGGCTTAAGCAGCCTTTGAAATGCTGTCATCAATCCCTGCCTGCACCGGTGATAAACACTTGTTTCTTTTAATCCTGGCTTTGTTTGAAATATGCAGCGTATAAAAATACAGCTTGTTGAAGAAATAACAGAGAGCATTAAAAGTGAACATGTGTCCATGAAACTTCAGCAGACTTGTTACTCAAAGGGTAGTTTTTACCTATCATTATATGTCTGGCTTTACAGGAAAATTTTTCTTCTTTTTTTTTTGTCTAGAGGCTCTGTATGTTTCAACTGTCAACATCAGGCTAGACATTTCACCAAGGTTCACCTAGACATTCACCTAGGGTTTCTTTACTTGTTCTTAAGTCTCTTCAACTGATTGTGCAAAGCCCGTTTTGGACAGGAACTCTGTGTGTGTGTGCCATCCTCCATGAACTGCTGGGAGAAACTGCAGTGGCTGCACTGCCAGAATCTTGCTGCTGCCACCCCTGTGGTTCTGGATGGCATGCTCAGAGTTGAGCGGCAAATGCCTGTAAATTTTAACAGGATTAGGGTGCCAGAATCATTTAGGCCACTTCAAAAATACTTGAGCTGAATTATATTTTCTGTTGAGGATTCTACCCTAAATACGTTTCAGTTTAAGGAATATGTGTTTTCATTGTGTTGATTTCTTGAAACCGAAAAGACCAGGCTTTGAAAGTATTTTTACTACATAAACCAAGTATTCATATAATTCTGGAAGGAGTTGCTTCCTGTACCCTATGTATCAACTTTACAAATTTATTTCTGTTGATATGTCTGGTCAATTCATAACATCCTTTTTTTTTTTTTTTTTTATTGTATCAAGTGCTCTGGTGTATTATTTTTATACCTCATACTTCATGTGTGACTGAAGCACTTATACATTTCTGATCTAAGAAAAAAATGTATACTCTATTATTTTCTTTACATTTATATTTTAATGTCCATGGAAGAAAGCTCTTCTTTTACATCACCATGACTTCTTTAAACTCATAGCAGATTATAAGCTCTGATGTATGCTGTGATTTTAACCATGCAACAAGAACAGGACCAATCAGCCATTATCTAAGTTTTTCTGGCAGGACTGGAAAACACTGCAGAGAAAAGTGGGTTTCAGAGGCATGTGGGATAGCAGAAGGCAGGACAGCGTCCAAGAGGACGAGTCTCTTCTGTTTGTTCGTCCTTTGTGTTAAGTTTGCTTAAAATTAATTACATTGAATTATCAAAGCCATACAGTAATTTTTTATACATAAAAAAAGGTTTCAAAATCAGTGCTGGGAAAATGCTGTCAAAAGACATTCATCTGAAGTAGAATACTTGTGTTTTGTTTTTTTTTTTTTATTAAATATTATATGCATAATATATTGTTATAACAGTACTGAAACAGGGAAACAATGATGTGGCTGTGTAGTGGTTTTGATGACATGCTCAACCACTAACCTAGTGATGTGAGAGGTTATGCTGGATGTAGTAGATGGAATCTACTTCCTTTTCTGCTAAGGACATTAGAACACACAGCTCTCTTTTCTGGAGACAGTACTCTGTTAACCAGACTAGAAATAACTCGGAAATAAGTTCTGTTGTGCTGCTCTGTATACAAAACTAAACATTCGGTGGTGCAGGGACTGGAACCAGATGTCTCATTTCCCAAGGGACTAATCTAGCCACCAGGCTGGAGAGTTGTATTTTCTCATTACTCCTCCCTTTCTCCATTTATGTACAGTTTATCCACTGGAGACAGTTCCAATTGGCCTGTAGCATTATAAATTATCACGCTGGTGAATAATTTTCCCCAGGGCATAATTGGGCCATGCCTAATTCAAATGCAAAGAGAGAATGATTAGCCAAAAATTAGGTATTTCGGTAGGTCAGACATCAAGACCTGCATGATTCATCGCACAGATGGTGTTATTTTTATTTGCTTTAGCATAGAAATTTTTGTGCCCTCAGGGTTGCTTCAAGGAGCCAAGAGAACTTTAGTTCCAGTCTGAACTTAAAAGAATATGAGAAAATCATATTTCGGGCTGCAGGTGGAGGGAGGTGATCCTTCCTTTCTGCTTGGCACAGGTAAGTTATATCTTCAGTGCTGAGACCAGCCTTGGGTTCCTTGATTGAAGACATACGTGGATGTACTGGAACAAGTTCAGCATGGAACTGCTAAGATGAGAAAAGCTCTGGAACATCTCTCTTGTGAGAAGAGGCCAAGAGAGTTAGGATTGCTCAGAAGAGAAGAGGGGGCTTCGGAAGGAACGCATTAATGTGCATAAATATCTGGTGGTAGACATTGAAGAGGGAACCAAGCTCTCTTTAGCACTTCCCGTTGACAAAGCAAGAAGCAATAGGCACAATCTGAAACACGAGATTCCATCTCAACACAGAAAAACACTTTCCTGTGTTTGACCACACTGACAGGTTGCCTGAGAGGTTGTGTAGTCATCCTCATTGGAAATATTAAAAACTCAACTGAACATGGCCCTGAATACCTGCCTTATCATCCCGTGCTGTGCTTACGGTTGGACTAGGCAATCTTCGGAGGCAACCCTCCCAGCATCAGCCTTTCTGGGAAAAACGTTTAGTTCTGTTATTTTTCTTTTGACAGATTTGCATTAACAATATAAATAACTTTCAGCCATGTTTCTCTTGCTCTCAGATTAAGGTATGAAATAACAAAATTGAGAAAAAAAATAAGCTTGTGAACACAGCAAGCAATATTGAAATCTACTCTTAAATTTATAAGTGACAGAAGCCCATAAGACTGATGAGACTAGCATGATTACAGAAAGCCAGTATCAGTGAAAAGTGTCCACTTTTAATGGACACTGAATTCTGTGCATATTAGTCAATGAATTTTCCTGAATAGTTGTAGTACACATAATATTTTTTGATACTTTTTACATATTAGCAGTTTGATTCTGCCCAGCTGAAGAGGCTTGACCAGTCCATCACTACAGGTTTTGGGTCTGTGTCCAAACCTAGGTTAAATAGGGCAGGTTTGGGGATTGTTCCTTGAAGCATCTCCCCCTTATGCCTTACACCGCTCATCCCTGTGCACAGTTGCCTCAGTTGTACAACAGAATGGCTTGTAGCACTGTGCAGTGAACTGTACTAAGGTACAGCTGGAGGCTAAGAATAGTTTTCACAGAGCTGTTTTCAGCCATCATTGGTTCCCTGCCCCAGATTACTGCTTGGCTGCAGACACCTGAATCATAGTTGGTAGTAGGCAGGGCTGCTGCCCTCCTGGGGAAGGCAAATACTGGGTTTGTGTGTCACAGGCAGTCAGGTAGAGAATACTGTCGTATTTCTGATAGAGTTGGAAAGCTGTGTGTAAATATTAACTCCATGGGATCAACAACCATATTTCTAGAAGATGTCATTTTAACCATTTGTACAAAATTGGAAATGTCACACTACAATCTTGGATTTTCTGGTACTCCGAAAACATTCCAGTGCTTTCTGAGAAATTGAGTAACCGAGCTAATTATTTTTGCCTTCCAAAATTTTCAATTTCTTTACTAAAGATTTCTGTTCTTTGTAAAATGCAGAACAACAGAGCAAGGTGTGAGCAAGACCCAAACATCTTTCAACTTCTTTGTTTTAATAGAAAGACAGAGTTTATAAATTAAGCTTGATATAAGAATATGCATATTGCAAAGTCAGTCATGAAGACATTCATAGGGTTTTGCAAAGCTGTGCAATCATGTCATAAAGAATTATAGAATGGCTTGGTTTGAAAGGGACTTCAGAGATTATCTAGTTCCAGCTTCACTGCAGTGGGCAGAATTGCCAACAATCAAGTACTAGATCGTGTACTTGCCCATGACCCCATCCAGCCTGGCCTTGAACAGTTCTAGGAGTGATGCATCCACAAAGTCCTTGGGCATCCTGTTCCAGCACCTCATCACCCTCCTTAAAAAAAAAAAAAAAAAAAAAAAAGAAATGCAACAACAACAACAAAAACCTTCTCCCTGATACCTAATATAAATTATAAATTTTTCCTCCTTCAATTTAAAATCATTTCCCCTTGACCTGTCACTGCGTTTGCAAAAAGTTGACTTCCCTCCTGTTTAGAACCTCCCTATAAATACTGTATAAGAAAGACTGAGGGGATTGCTTTATACTTGAATTCACAGGGCTTGCAAGCTCATTTACTGTTATCCAGCTGACCAATAAGTGAGAAAACACACTGAAAGGATCAGAGTGGCAAGATGTTACCTCAAAATTTGATACTTTTTTTTTTTTTACATGGATTTAAAATGTCAAATACTCATAATAAATTCCAAAGGAATTGAGAATCAGAGTTAAACTGACCAAAAGGCATTGGAAGCAAAGCTATAGAATATGATCAGTGCAAAACAAACAAACAAACACAAAACCAAACCAAACAAAATGACATCTGTGGTATGCAGAGTAATATTTGTGCTTATAGCTTTTCTTTTAACTTCTGTTCAGTTAATCAGTTCTTTCCTTGTTTCTCCTCCTTTGTTTAGTTTGACTGAAGGAAAGTAATTATGTCATTTCAGTAGTTATCAACAAGGAGGCTGGGACAACATCTTTGCTGCTTATTTTCTTAGTGATGAAATGGAACCTGTTCTGTGCTTTCATTTCAATCTTGTATCATTTTTTTTTTAAATTCACTAATGACCAACATAGTGAAAAGTTCCTTTTTTTAAACGTAAACTGAGAAAGGGAAAAGTGTTTGTATTATATATTTCATTACATAAAGTTTAGAAATGAGTGGAAGATGTGTAAGACAGAGAACCAAATGCCCAGGTGAAGAAAATACCTATTTTCACCTATTTATTTCAGACTACTACTTAGGCTACTTGAAACCTGGGTACTGAGAGACTCAAAAGCCTTTAATTATCAGAATAAGCAATTTTAATTGCCAACAAAGATTTCTCTTTTTCAATCTGTTTTTATAAAACAATAAAAAGGAGGACATTCAATTAAATTAGTAAATTTATATTATTTTAATACTTGTCATAATTTTACTTTGTAGTAATGCAAAATGATAACCAGTAGCTGAATGAGGAATATAAGTGAAGAAAAGAGCTTTTCTATACCTATGCAGTCTATCACTTTCAAATTATAACTGAATGAACAAAATCAGTTAAACAGTAAAATCTGAATGCTGAAGTTTCTCTTCGTAGATTAAGGGAATTGAAAGTGATAGTCCTGTTTGACATCAATTTGATGAGTCAATGTTTTTGTTTCCAGCTAATTTCATTTCAGTTGTTGAAAATAATATATGACAATTCCATGTTTTTCTTGAGAATTTTTCACTTTTGCCACTTTATTTTATTTTATTTTTTTTTTGCCTGACAGTATGCTCTTATGAGCTGCTTAAATACTTCCACTGAATTCATGACCGCCTGGTCAGTTTCTTCTGCTATACTTCGATGACAAGTTTCAACTTCACTCTAGAATTCAGATGTGAAAGTGAAAACTTGTTTTAGATCTATCTAATTCAGGATAATTTTGGGAATGTATTCAAAGGAGCTACTTTTATAGTTCAACAAAAAGTTTGATTGTTTCTTGAGATTTGTTTTAAATTGTGTTTTCCATAAGAGAGCTTAGCTTAATATTTTAATTTTCAGTAACACTTAATAATGAACATATTTTTCAAGTATGATTAATAAATGAAAAATATTGGGATTATCTAAGAATATTTATTACTTTAATAAAAAATGAATTAAGCGATTTACAATTTTCTAATTTTGTGGGGTCTAAAATTCTTTCAATATGGAAAAACATTAACACATAGGAAACTATAATAATAGTGATTTATTCTGCAACCTTGAATAGCTTTACAGTGACATTCCAGCTAATTTTATTCCTGGCAAATTTATTTTTCTGGTAAGCTTCTTTTTAACATGTTATTTGGGTGGTTTAATCTTACCTTAGCCAACGGGTAATATCTGAATTCTCTTTGCAACTGTTCATACAGATGTTTCACTATTTCTAAGGAGGAAAATCTATGCAGGAAATATCCATTAGTACTAAATCTTGGTTTTGATATATCCTAAAAATACAGAAAATGAGAGTCTGCAGCTAGTTGATTCTCCACAGGGAGCAGTTCTTGAACTAACTTAACAGCTTTCCAGCTGTTCCTACTCAAATCTCTGCTGTTTATCTCTCAGTGGGTCTGCTTGGACAGTTTGTAAGGTGATGCTGGAAGTGATCATTGTACTGGTTAGGTTCACCACTCATCTAAAAACAGGAAAACCAGGCAGTAACAAATTTCTCATTTATGTTTATTTCCTGGAGCAGGGAGGCTTATGAAGCTGCCGCTGGTACAAAAGTCACTTGATCACCCTTCCCCCTCCTTCCAAACTCTCTCCCTGGAGTCCCTTTCAGATTTTCCTTTGGCATTGTCTCTGAGCATCCAGATAATTTTTTAAGTGAGTAATTCCATTGACTTTGGTAGGATAACTTGAATATGTAAAGCTAGACATATTTGAGTACTTTATTGAATCAGGGACCAATTTTTCATAATCTTCTCTTTATTTTTAATCTAAATGAGTGGGTCAGTCTCAGGAACCAGATGTCTTACTCTCAGAACTCTGTACTTTGTCAGTTGTAATCAGCCCACACTTTTTTTCATTTAAACCAACATTTATTTAATGGAGTGATCGCATCAGTGGACAAAGGAAGAACAACTGATGTCAACAACCTGTTCAGGGCTTTTGGCATTGTCCTGTACCACATTCTCATCTCTAAATTAAAGAAATATGGATTTGAAGGGTGCCCTATTTGGTGGATAAAGTATTGATTGGCTGGCCATAGCCAGAGGGTTGTAGTCAAATGGCTCTGTGTTTGGTGGAGGCTGGTCACGAGTGGAGTCCCTCAGGGGTCTGTCTTGGGACATGTGCTCTTCAATGTCATTATCAGTGATGTAGACAGTGGGATCAAGTACACCCTTGGCAAATTTGGTGATAACAACAAGGTGAGTGGTGCAGTTGATACAATAAGAAGAACCTCAAGGGGTTTTGAAAAGAGAACTTTTTGAAATTAGAACTTAACGAGGTAAACAAGGCCACTTGGAGGGCATTGCACTTGAGTCAGGGCAAATCCAGATATGTGTCCAGACTTGGAAAAGAGCTCAATGCATGCAGAGCAGCCCTTCAGAGAAGGACTTGGGGATCCTGGTCAACAAAAAGCTGAGAGTGATTCAGCAGTGTATGCTTGCAACTCAGAAGGCCAATGGTATCCTGTGCTGCATGAAAGTGTATATTCCTGGAGTAGATGATAACCTTTCCCATGGCAAGAGGTTGGAACTATGTATGTTGCTCTGAAAGTAAATGCCTCCTATTTATTTCCATGGAAACTACAAAAGAACACAATAACACTATTTGATAGAGGAAAATCTTAGCTACAAAACACTAGTTTTCAATGTAATCACCACCATTAGCTGTGCATTTTTGCCAGCAATAAAAAAAAGAACCTGCATGGCCTTCCAGATCATGGTCTGTCTCTCACATCACTGTCATACTGCTGAAATGCACCACCCACCACCTCACTGTGCTCACAGACACTGTTCAGTCTACAGAAACCTTCAGCAAACATCCATGAATGTAAATGGGTGCAATGTTTTCTGCATGGAAGAATTCAATGACCAGCCTTTACTTCGTATGAGATTCTGTGTTTTACACCACATGTTATCAGTCCATGTTTCTAAGCATGTATACACAATAACCTCTACGTACTTTCTGGAGTAGTAGTCCATCATTGCAAAGATTGTTTTAATTATACATTTTTTTTGTTTAATGTAGTCCTTTTTAAAGAAATAGTTTACTCTTAAAATCAGAAGTAAAAATGATCACATTTTCAAAGACAAAATATCCACATTCTAATCCTTTTTCACATCAGCATGAAGGAAACTTTATGATAACTATTTATTTTCTCAATTTATTGTATTCTTTATATAGCATTTCACACATTTTCAGGAAGATATAATGGATAATTTTATTCAAATATTTCATTAACTAAGAAGAAAAGTCGTTTTATCCCTTAAATTGATTCTTGCATGGAATTTTTGGTAGGTACAAGCAGATTTTTTAGCCATGTACCTTTTAAAAAGTATACTGTTCTAAGAAAAAAGGCTTATGATTCAACATAATACTTCATTTTTATTATTATTATTACTATTGTTATTATTATTTTGCAAAGCACTTCTGTGTTTCATAACTTTATTCTATTCCATGTCCTGCTCTTTTATCTTTGTTCAGAGTTTTTGATGGTATTAACAGTAGAAATGTATGTTTCCATGCATTTCCTCATTTTCCTTGGTCAGATTTGAATGTTGTTCGTCCTTCATGCATTCCCTGTAATTTTAGTATGGATTTCTCCTAGGTTTCTCTTCTCACTATGTTTGTTTTAAAGCAGTGTTAGTAATCAATATATTTAATTGAATGCCTTTTACAAAACTTTCTTCTTTTTTTGAGTGCCTGTCATTCGTTCACAATCTCCTCTGTACACAACTCTTATTTGTATTTGCAATTCTAATAACCTTGTCATTGTCCTTTTTGTTGCCATTTGAAAGTTTTGCTGACTGAGTAAGTTAATGTACTGAATCTTCTGCCCTTAAAACCTGTCATCAAGTTTGTTGTGAGGCAGAAATGATTTTTTTTTTTTTGGCAGTCTTACCCCAGTCTTTCCTTGAAATCTGTCCCATAAAGCATAATATAGAATAATTGTCCTTTCCTTCTTTGGTTGGTTTGACTGTCAGGGTTTCTGTGGGTCAAGGCTGAAGGACATAAAAGCTTGTTCAGCTCATTGCTACTCTTTGTCTTACCATGTTAGATTTCTTGTAATGAATTCTTGAAATCATTTAAAGTAAAAAGAAAACACTAAGCTAAACTTCTAATGAGGAGAAAGAGAAGCTCAAATGTGAGATGATTTATGCCTCCATATAAATGTACAAAAGTGCAAAAACTTTACTTTTCTTAACCCTTTCCTGATTTCCACTATGTATTCATCTTTTAGATTGAATTTAACACTAAAGTGGTTTAACACTAAAGTGTTAAACTTATAAATACCTTTGTACAACATATGGAAGGTTAGCGATTGCACTGTTTCCTTCTTCATCGTGTTCAGGTTTTATGGAGTAAGAATAAAATACAGATATTCTTAAAATGTGAAATACGATACTTAACATATCGATTTACTCAATATGCCTTCCGCTGCAGTAGTCTTATTTGAATGCCATCAACTTGGGTAACTATAACATGGTTAGTCTGCATTTATTACTCATTTAGTTTTACAGCTTTTTTGTGCACTTGTTTGTAATGAAACAGCTAAGTTTGGCTTCTGTTATATGTAGTCATAAAGCAAAACAGATCTACCTTTTGTTTCTGAGTGAGTAATCCTGATGCTTTCTCACTGTTAAACTGTACTTATGTTATTGTTTTCTAATGATGCAAAGTATAGTTAACAATTTCAGGGAAATATTTAAGCTTTTTGCAATTGCTAGTGATGCAGATATTGAAGTCTTGGCAGAATCTATCTATCTATTTAGTAGAGTTAAATACCTACCAATTTACTGAGGGAGAAAATAAAAAACCAAGACGGTAGATGACATCTTCCAGGTCATTTCTGTAAGAGTAGATGATTTGCACTTTGGCATATGCTTGTGAGCAAGTTACTGAAGAAGAAAACTCTATAAACAGTGCAATAGTGTAAAGTGCACCAGTTGTCTTCCCAGTTAAAATACACTGAAAGGAAATGACAGCTGTGCATGGGATAATCGAGACTTTAAAAATCTTCTGTTTTATCTCAAGCAGGAACATCTAATACAGGGGGTTCTCTCTTGCATGCATGTTGTCTTTTAGGTTGCGTATCCTGCTCTTTTTCAGCACACCTGGTTTACCCATCTCATTGATCAAGGTGAGAATCCTCTACTTCCCACGCTATTCTATTTTCTCTTGTTCTCACTTTAAATGTAGATGTGGGATTTGTGGGAAGGAAATGTTTTTTTTTTTTTTTTTTTTTCCTAGTTGATTCCAGTGACTGCACTTGCAATTCAGAGGTTTCAATAACTGAAAAGTAAAAGACTTTTATTTTCCTTTGCGACTTAAGCCACCAAATACTTTTGTTACTGTAAATCCCAAATTACCCTTTTGTTTCTTCAAGCAGTTGTATTCGTATAACTAAATAGAAATGAAATGTAGTTTTCTTTGCATTGAAGTGTGCTCAGTGGCAACCACCCTCTCTGACAATGATCTGGTGTCCGCAAAATATTTAGTTCAGTGGATGAATTTAGACGGTTATGAGTGTTACAGTCTTTAAGGTATTATTCAAAGTAGGTATTATTGAATGGCTTTTTGGTTGTAAATTTTATGTTCTGGATATGTTTTCATTTACCGCTAACAGAGATTTTGGAAAGCATATTGCCATGACTGGCAACCTTAGCCTTTCATTAACAAGGTTTTCAACAGTTTATTTCACTATGGATTTTACTTTTAATCAAAAAGAAAAATACTCACTGTAGTGAGTAATCAAGTTGGCAGCTGTAAGTGCCTAATAACCGGTAAAGGGTGATCTGTGAATAAGTAATACTTTTCCTGTATTTATAATAAAAGTTTAACAGTCATTCATGGAAGCATGGGGAATAATGAATGATAGAGAGGATAAGAAAAGAAGTGACAGACATGGACCATATTTTAAATGTGTGTTTATTATTCTGATGTTAAGTAAACCAGCAAAGCCTGCTGTGTGCCCTTCATCTGACACTTCTACTTTCCCCACTTATGACTGAGTCTGTCTCTTTAAGAAAACAATTTGTGTTTTAGAAGGGACTTTATAAAGCTGATGTGAATAACTGTCCTTTGGTTACAAAAAAAGTAATAGAAAAGGAAGGATGTGTTAAGAAAACTGCTGCAGATGAAGTAATTGTCATCTTTATAAAATAATTCTGTAACTTGGGCTCAGTTCCTTCCTCTGACTGAAAGGTATTTCCTCCCAGGGACAGTGCGGGGACTGCTGGGCTGTAGGGAATTTAGGTGTTTTTAATGGCTCTTCTCTTAATTTCTGCAAATTGTGTTCCTGTTATTTCCTTGCAGAGAATGGGAATAAAAATATTTTTGGGAGGTAGGCAGGGAGGGGAAGCCATTCCAGAGCTGCTGGGGCATATCTCTCTTATTACGCGACATGGCAAGCAGACCAAGACATTGGCAAGGAGAATTATTGAATATACTGCCTTTTTTCTTTTCTTAACCCTCTTCCTAATCAGGGGGCTTCTTATTTTTACATTCTGCCTCGTTTAGGGTCTGCTAGATCTTAGTTTACTGCTGGGCTACCAAGAAAGAGTTCCTGCTAATCCCTGGTATGGGTGGGGCTGGTATCCGCCCCTTTCTTCACATCTGCCTGCTCATGGGGGAAAGGCAGACCTAGAAGGGTGCTTGGGCCACGCAACCCAGCTGCTCTGTAGGCAGACATAACAGGACTCTGCCCCCCACATTTACACATCAGCTGGATTTGCTGTCATTAAGAAATTCAGTTTGTAGTGCTAAGCTTTTTTTGTTAATTAACAGCCTCATACATGAGGCAATGAGAGTACCTTGCATTCCAGTGAGGAAAGATGGTGTCACTGCACATGGGCTCAGCGCTCCTTTTTTTATTTTTATTTATTTATTTAGTTAGTTTTGGAGAACCAAATAGATCACCTGTAATTTAAGCAGGGATTTGCTGTAAGCCACATAGGCTGATTCATCTTGCATTCGGAGTTGAGGAAAATTATCCCTTATTGAGCAGGTAACTTAATAATAATAGTTATTATTACTTAGGTTGTATTTAAAATAAATTATGTGTTCTCAGTTCAAACTTACAGTTTCAGAGTTGTGGTGGCAACATCAGTGTAGTAGATAATGCCTAGAAACAAAGCAGTGAGTGCTTAAAGGCAAGTGACTGTCAGAAACTCTAAAATCTCAGGGAAAAAAAAAAAAAGAAAAAGGAAGCATACTATTTATACTACAATAATAAAAATTTGGACAGCTGTATGTGGATACATTCCTTGAGACAGCTGGAGTGGACACAATATTTTTGTTCTCAAAGCGGTACCACAGCCAAAAATTAGAACAGTTTCTTCTTTTCCCCCTGAAAAAATAGAAAAACAACTTTTTTTTCCTGTCTTGGTCAAATAATTACTTTTTTTTAGCTATCTGAACTGTATTTTCAACATAGAAACGAACCTACAATGCATACAAGATTCATGAGCTATGGCGAAACTGGCTTTATCAGTACTAAGATTTATCACTGTTCAAAAATGCATACAATAATCTGACACTGATTTAAATATGTTAATCTATGCCATTCTGTAATTGTATCTGCTATATGAATCTAGGTGTAAATATGGCAGTATATCTATGTATTTTGAGGGTATTACTGTGACGTGTAGAGAATGTGCGAAAATGAAGTTGGGTCACAAGTATTAGAGCATTGCTAGAAACTGTCCATGAGCTTAAATCTGAATGTAGACATGCTAATTATGTGTGGCTTGTTAGTCTGTGCACGTCATATATTAAGAAACTGGGCTTGAAGTTATGTTTCACCTACACTGTCTGAAATAACATTATTTGCATTCTCTTTATCATGGGACTTATTTCAGAAAATGTTAATTCTTAGATGTGCTTCAAATGTGAGATGATCAACTGGCTGTCGATCCATGGAAGTACAAAGGAGAAGGAAACTGTACATGATGCTCTTTGAGCTGTTGATTCATTTTTCCCTCAAAATATTCAAACTTTAGCTGTAGATCACTTTTTTTTTTTTTATGTTTAAATGAGACAAGAAACTGAAAAAGTGCCGTTCAAATATAAAGATAACAGTTGCGTTTTTTCTAACTGCAGCAAGAAACTAAATCAACATTATGTATTAAAATATACTGCAGAGCCATTTAGATTCTTAGCAGCTACTGTAAACATCCTCCTTGGGTTCCACGTCTTTTTTTCTTCTCAGATGTGCGAAGTTTATTTTTTAAGGAAGAGTGCTAATGGCTATTTAATTTTACCCTCAGAGCCACTCATAAGCTTATCGCTTTGAAGTGCTTTCTACATAACAGTGTCTAAAAACTTTTTAAATGCATTTTTTTGTTGTTTGTTTGTTTTGGGTTTTTTGGGTTTTTTTTGTTGTTGTTGTTTGTTTTTTGTTTTTTTTTTCCCATTCAGATATGTTTTTTCTCGTTTTCTTGAGGAAATTTAGGCACTCTAGAATAACACATTCTAGGAACTACAGTGCACAAGAAATCTGGTGTGAAGAGATATCCTCATTTGTGCCTGGCTCTGATCTCCTGGACGTCTTTAGCAGTGACAGTCTGGCATATTCCTTGGGCATATGTACCTGCTGTTATGTGTTTCCCATGTGTTTTGGCTTCTTGTTCTGGCCTCTAGACTTGCAGTTTGATATTGCACCTAAGAAATTTGCATTGCAGAAAGACTTGTCAAACATTAAACATTCTTGCCAAATACCCATGCCAACAAATGATTACTTCTGATTAGACAGACTTTGTCTAGTTAGCTACAGTTAACAGCTGCCTTTTTTTTTTTTTTTTTCCTTCTATGTCCTTGCTGGGAGCTGAATCCTGAATTAGTTCTTCTACCTCTACCTAGAAGCAGTCCTTTATGTTTGTTAACTTTCTTCTCAGCTTTATTTGTGTGCTTATGTCTGTACGTATATTCACAATGGTCCATACTTCTGCAAAGTAAAACAGGGAATGTCTCTGCCACTTTCCTTGCATTCCAAATAGGATTTCATCTGTATGTAGTACCTCATGAATTTAATTTCCTAGTAAACTCCCTTTCCAAATATGATATAAAAATAGATTTCTCCTTTGCCTTTCATCTTAATACTTCCTTGCTTTGATGTATTATTTACCTCTGTAACTTTATTATTTGACACTTGAGATCACGCTAGAGTGCAGTGCATGAGAAGCCAAGCATATAGACATGCACAATATTTAAAACTGGCAGACAAACAAAATATAATTTGAGAGTGGAAATCAGTTGAGCCTAAACATTTTGTTTTAAATAGCTGGGTTGGAGAAACAGAATTCAGGGAATGTGGCAGTGCCAGGAGCTGTGGCATTCTTCAAACAAACAAAAGCAAAATTTGAAGGGAAAGAAAAAAGGAAAAAAATATTTTTATTTTATTACTGAACAGGCAATAATGATGGAGAGAAAAAATAATCATATTTCTAGATCACTGCTTCTGATTTCTCAGACAAGTCCAGTGTGAAATTCAGACTCCATTCTGATACTAGATATGTGGGTCTTTCACAGGAAAATGCCTCAAATGGTTGGAAAAGTCTTTGTGTATGCAGAGCAACTTGCATATGAAACAGAATTGTGATGTGAATACTGTTAAGTGAATATCAGTAGTTGACACCGAGCTCATACTTCTGAAAACACTACTCATCTGATTCTTTTTGGATAAGGTGTTGAGTGCCATCCTAAAGCAGTGGCAAAATATCATTTTAGTCCCAGCAAGGTTTCTAGAAGTTATGGCTGAATATGATTTTTAGGACTTTCCGTACGTCAGTATAGATCAGTGGTTATTTACTGTGTCCCTTCCCTCTGGAAGTAATCTATGTAAAGAAAGAGACACTAGATTTTTTGTTTTCTTTTTCTTTTTTTCCAAAGATACACAAGAACACCACCATTTCTAATGGTCCTCATTCCTGGTGTATCTGTATGCACTGTGTTCTGCCATGAGACAATAATTGAGTTAAATGTGAATAAGTAGTGCAGCCCTGTCAGATTTGTGCTCTGCTCAGGTTAAATTTCTCTTCTTAGCAGTGCTAATTACAGTGTTGCACTAATATTAACTAAACTGCCTTCTTCACATTACTGACCTGGCACTTCTGATTCAGTTTCAGTGAGCTTGGGCTTTTGGCTTTCTGCACAGTTCAGGATGTTTTCCAGTTCCATTCAGTGAGAAATAATTAAAGATCAGTAAAGACATTCAAAATGATGTTCTCTGTATTTTGGGCTATCATTAGAAAGTAATTGTATTAAAATTATGCCTAAATACATCTGTGGATTTTTAGAAGATGCAACAGTATTGCGTGCCTGAAAGTAAAACAGAATCAACCCCCCTCTTCCTCCTGTGGTAGCTCTAACATTCTTATTTTCTTCTCTTTGTGTTTTTTGCTATTTACTTCAAATCCTGCATTCAAATGCATCTTGACCAGTTTAAGAGACAGCTGAGAGGATGTCTGTCAGATTAGGTTTCTTCATCTGTAAGAGGAAATCTACTATGACCTTATTGGGAAATACAAATAAATAGTTCTATGACTGCTAAATCTTCTAGGCAAAGTGTAAATATATTTATTTGACTGATAAAGCTATTGTCAATGGTTTGTGGGCTGGTTCAGCCCGGTTCCGTGACAACTGAGGAAGGAGACCCACAGGCCCACACCCCGGACAAGGGGAAGGGGGAAAGGGAAAAGGGAGATGAGCCCCGAAAAACAAAACAGCGGCAACGATCTGAGGAGGAAAAGCTAATTTACTAAATAAGATATTAAGAAGTAAAATAACACAATATAATACAATACAATTGGAACTGAGCCCAATGAATCAAACAAAATGGGCAAGAGAGAGAGAGAGTGTCCGATAAACTGAAGGCCTTACGCTAACGTTGAAGGCGATACGGCAGCGAGCACTCAGTGGGCCACTTTTGGTAAGCAGAACTGACGCTGCGGGATGAACCCAAAGGAAAAAGAGAGTGTCCCATGACCACAGACAGTTTTTATCTTTTTTCCCTTAGAGCGGAAAACACGTAAAAATACAAAGCATTGCAAAGTCCTCTGGGGAATGTAGTTCTCCCTCTCTTCTGAAACAGGCATATCCATAACTATCGATGATCCACAAAGATGTAGCATTAACTCTCTAACTCCCAATACACCACATGATGTTATGATGTGGAATATCAACAATACAACAAAAATCATAAAACCACGACAGCTATATAATTTTTTATGGTATTATATGGAATTTGAAATTTATCTTCAGTGCATTAGTGCTGGACTATCTAGAACCTGGACCAAGTGAACAAAGAATCCTAAAGAAGTCCTACAACAGTGAAAACATAACTTGAGTTTCACCTGGCTTTCATCTGTCTGCCTTAGAGATGCAGATACAAAATGTTGAGTTTTGTTTTGGAAATTCTAAGCTTGCTATAATGTTTCAGTAACTTTCTACAGCTGTATTTCTGTACACATGCAAATCCAAAGAATCTTTCAAAATTCTTTTTCATAATTTTGTTTTAATTAGATTTGCCTTCTAGCCATAACTTCAGACAAGAAACACATTTTCCCGCTCACATTTACATTTCATTTTTGCTCAGAACATGAGGAAGAGTGACTAGATGATTACAGCTAGCAGAATTTGATGTCTTGGTGCTTCTCAAGAAGATTCTTCCAGGGCATACCTACCTGATAATTTGCTATTTAGGTGCTGGTGAAATTCTCAACTCAATTAAGCCCTGTAGAGATGCTTACATGCTATATGATGGTGGCAATGAGTAGCATATTCCTTATAGCTGGGTTCTGATTGAAGCAATGGAGGCTGACTGGTAGTCATTTGGCAATATATCAGTGTGTGCCACTGCTATCAGATACCCTGATAACCTTTGTCAGTCTGCAAGGCCAGAGAATATATTTTTTTTCCTCTTCACTTTCCACATGCAGAATTTCCTTCTCTCTCTGTGGCCAAGATCAGTTCTGGGGCAGTATTTCTGAAGGAATAGAGGAAATCTGATGATCCTTCACACTGGAGCATTGTGGTGGGCAGAGGTTACTCTCAAACAGTAAAGCAAAGCATTGGTTTAGAAAACTTTAAGAAAAGATGTTTAAAGTCTTTTCAGTGTACTGAGGAGTAAGCAAGATCCATGTATTCAAGTTAGACAGCAAATAGAACTTAAAAAGAGAAGAGAAGAGAAGAGAGAGAAGAGAAGAGAAGAGAAGAGAAGAGAAGAGAAGAGAAGAGAAGAGAAGAGAAGAGAAGAGAAGAGAAGAGAAGAGAAGAGAAGAGAAGAGAAGAGAAGAGAAGAGAAGAGAAGAGAAGAGAAGAGAAGAGAAGAGAAGAGAAGAGAAGAGAAGAGAAGAGAAGAGAAGAGAAGAGAGAAAAGAAAAGAAAAGAAAAGAAAAGAAAAGAAAAGAAAAGAAAAGAAAAGAAAAGAAAAGAAAAGAAAAGAAAAGAAAAGAAAAGAAAAGAAAAGAAAAGAAAAGAAAAGAAAAGAAAAGAAAAGAAAAGAAAAGAAAAGAAAAGAAAAGAAAAGAAAAGAAAAGAAAAGAAAAGAAAGGAAAGGAAAGGAAAGGAAAGGAAAGGAAAGGAAGGAAAGGAAAGGAAAGGAAAGGAAAGGAAAGAAAGAAAGGAAAGGAAAGGAAAGGAAAGGAAAGGAAAGGAAAGGAAAGGAAAGGAAAGGAAAGGAAAGGAAAGGAAAGGAAAGGAAAGGAAAGGAAAGGAAAGGAAAGGAAAGGAAAGGAAAGGAAAGGAAAGGAAAGGAAAGGAAAGGAAAGGAAAGGAAAGGAAAGGAAAGAAAGGAAAGGAAAGGAAAGGAAAAGAAAGAAAGAAAAGAAAAGAAAAGAAAGAAAAGAAAAGAAAAGAAAAGAAAAGAAAAGAAAAGAAAAGAAAAGAAAAGAAAAGAAAAGAAAAGAAAAGAAAAGAAAAGAAAAGAAAAGAAAAGAAGAAAAGAAAAGAAAAGAAAAGAAAAGAAAGATAATTGCTTTCCTAAAAGTAGTGTGGAGGTTTGATATTCACATGCTTACTCACACCACAGAATCCTGAATTAGAAACCTGAAGGTTGTGTTAGAGAAAAATTGATAAACCTGAACAACTAGTATGGAGATGCCCAATATTTCTACTCTGTGTTTATCCTCTGGGAAGATAAACAATGAAGACCCTAGTGGCGTAAGACAGGCCCTGAAAAGAATTGCAGATTATAAGTCTGTCTTTCCAAGTGTTGTATTAAAGGCATGTAAATTTATAGCACATAATACTATGTGAAGGTTCTGCTCATAAATGCAAATCTTTATTATGGTTTCAATAGCTTCATCATTTTAGACACCAGCTTCTGCCTTTCTTTGATGCAGCCAGGTAACTTGAATTATATCATTAGCAGGGGAGATGTTTTTATGCCAAAACCTCCTGCCAGTCAGCATCTCATATGTTACCCTTCTACTTTCTTTACTGCTGTTCTGCATAATATTTCTCTTTGCGTTTCTGATGAATCTTTTTAGCTTTCTACTTTCATAATGGCTTACCACTTAATTAAACTATCTGACTGAGTATAAACAGGACTATTAATGATAGATAGCATCTATGCATAAGATAAAATATTTTTACTGTAACTCATTTAAGAGGCTGCTTCAGTTTGTGCTATGTGTAAGGGTAATTTGTGTGGGAAAAGTTGTGGGACTGGACTGGTTTACAGGATGGAAAGAATTATTGTCCCTCTTTATATAACAGTTCTAAAGACTATCATTTTGATAATTTAAGGAATTGAAATTCTTGAAATGCTATTTTTATGGAAGGTACAAATTTATATTATTAATAAGTTTAAAGCCACTGAAATATTCACCTTAATCAGCATGATTAAAAGTGATGTTTGAAATCAGGCTTGACTTAGCTTGGTGTATGTACCTCAGCAAGTTTTGTCTTCCCAAGGTCAGTTTCAATGAAGTTAAATTTAGCTTTAGTGCTGCTTTTCTTAGGTGGAGCTTCCCTTGATCAGTATGGTAGGGGCTGAGCTGGTGTGGGAATGCTCCTTTGAAATAAAATTCCTTTGGGTTGCTGACTTAAAAATTATGGTGATGTTTATTTCGTCTAGCCTTAGGTCATTACTCATCTGATTTAATTTTAAAACTAGTGAGTTTAATAGGGAATACAGTTTTTCATAGTTGATCTCTAAAGTTATTCAATGCCAAAAATATGTACTTTATGTACATATATATATGTGTGTATATATAGATGGAGAAGGAAAGAGAGAGGAAGGGGAAAGCATATCTTTAGTGCTTCTATCAATTAGCTCAAAGCAGCAATACTTCCTTATTTTTTACATTTCTACTTCTAAGAAGCTCTCATGTGTTTAAAATAACATTTACTTTCAAATGAATGTTAAACATTAGACTTTAACCCATTGTCTATCCTCCATATCCTTGCTGTTGTAAACTACTATGGTAATACTGTTTAGTGTTTACTCTTTGTTTTGCTTGAATTAATATAGCTACTTTTAAAAGCTTGATAATTGAGTCCTTTCTTCCAAATTGCAGTTCAGACAAAAATGGATCATAAATCTTAACATGTTCTGAAACACTGGAAGGACTCTTATTGTCCATGTGCCAAGTATAATTATTTCCTATGAATTTACCCTCAAGTATGGAGTTAAGCCCATTCTCTGTGAAATTTAAATTGTTAAGCTTCTGGAAAATCTATATAACAAAAGTTATCAGAGAGGCAAAGGCCATTGAATCACGAATATGAATGTAGTAGAGATTTACAGAAGAGTACTTTGCTCTGATTAATAAACTGTCAAGCTGAGCACTAATTGCAATGCTATCAATTTCACAAAACAATAATTAGAGTGGGTTGTCAAAGCTGAGAGGGCACAAAGTTTAAATTAAGAAAAATAACAAGTTCAAAGAATGGGGCAAATTCATCAACACTCAACTCTGATGTTTGATACGTTTCCCTGTGAGAGTGCTCAAAGAATTGACATTGCCTTGCTTGAACCTTAGACTTCGTCAGCTCTGCTTTTCTTCCTTGAGGAAGAGCACTTCAGCTTAGGAAGATGAGATGGTTTAAAGGAATTGTTTATATTCTAAAATTTTGTAACTAGCAACCTTGTTGAGGATCAAGGCAGCTCTAAGGACTTTAACTATCTTAGAAATTTGTCTGCTTTGTTGGACTGATAAATAACAATTTCTAGATGCCAACTCTTCTCTGACAGTAGTCTGGGTCTGTGTTTGCATAATTCTAAATAGATAAAATACAGTAAAACATAATCTAAAAACAGACACTATCCAGGTTATGTATTCCTATGGATTTTAATAAGCGTAAAATAAGAATAGAATTGCTAAAAGCTGTTGGTTATCATTTCTGATGTTAACGGATATGCTTGATTCCTGTCACAAAAGCAATTATTTGGAAGATTTTGTGGCGTAGTATTTTCAGTTTTTCTTCTCAATCGACAAAGGGCTTGGCATCTAGCTCCTCCTTAGATATAACTAAAAGAAAATAATGAAGCTAATTTGATTTTATGTAAATCAGTTTCTTTAAGGAACAGAAGAATATTATTACTTCTTTCATGGCTTTAGCATTTGCCTTCTCATGAAAAAAATCATTTTGCTATGCTTCAGAATGAAAATGTTTTTATCTGTCTGAGGCTGTGTATACGTTGGTGTTTGTTTCTGATCAGTGATGTGGTTTAATGCAAATTCCCTATTGGTCCCTGCTTAGTGCTTGGTGATTCAGTACCTGGTTTTGACAAGCATGAGCTGGTTTCTTCTCAGAGGAAATGAAACCAATTTCAGATCTGTACCATCATGGTTTATCCTTTTCTCTTTCCCACACAAGGTATTTACATGATCTGGATTATAAAAGGGCTGGAATCCTAAATCTGGTTAATAATAATTTTCAAGGCAGCTAAAGCAGAAAGCACGGTGAATTGTGCTCTGTTTTTTCTAGCTTTAATATTTTTAAAATTAATTTTTAAATTACTTTTTCTTGTTATTGGATACTTTTCATTCTTAATGCAGAGTCCTATGGCTCAGCTTTGAGGTATTCCCTCTACATGGCAAAAAGCTCTAAAAAGAATTAAGTTATTGGTTAATAATTAAGTTATTAAGTTATTTAACTTCACAATAGTATACAGAAGTATAACAATTAAAGCTATTATGATTACTATAATTTAAAATTATTTATATAGTAAGTGAATTCTCTTAAACTGTCCTACGTATTTTACTGTATTTTCTTCTGCATATTTATTCTGAAAATGGAAACTGGTGCTTGTTTTCAGTTTATTCTGATTGAGAACTGACATAGATGTTCAGCCTTTTTTGTTAGTGTCTGATTCGGTGTGGAGTATATATACCTTGTACAATTAACCTACCAATTAATTTTTAGTTTTAATGTCTGTGTGGAACAAATCCATAAGAAGATGGAACAAGTATTTTTCTTTCCCTGTAATTTATAAGAGCAATTGAAAAATGCTGCTTTATTATCCTGAACACATACCAAATGGAAAATTTAAGCTTATTTAGAAAGTGCAAGGAAGGAGCAAAAGGGATGAGCTAGTGCTGAGAGAGGATGTGAATTCCAGGTATGGTGGATCAGAAATGAATCAGCAGCTTTGCCATTTTACATCTGATGTGATGTACGACTTTCAGATCATTGGAACAGACAAGTGTTAAAAACAAGGTAAAGGGCTATTACTCGAGCTGATTGAAAATGAAAAGGATCACTTTTAGGAAAGAACTTTCAGAACTGTGGCTTTGTTCCAATAATGAAAGAAATGGAAAACCTCCATTTTGTCTTGACAGAAGACAAGATGGATGCCTTTCCTCCTTCCTCCTCCATCCCTGGGTTGGCACAGCACCATGCAGTGTGCTGGCCCAGCTGCACAGTGTCAGTGAAGCCCAGCTCTGTGCAATGGGTTTCTCTCTTCCCTGGTTTGCAAGCGTACATTCTGGATCTTCTGAGAAATATTCATCATCCAGATGTGATTACAAAAACATTTTCCAGTGAAGACTGTACGATAATTTCCTATTAGTTTTAGTATATTCAGTCAGTATAGTCCTGTCCAGGTCAGCATTATGAATCTTCTTTACGATGTGGTTGTGTTCACTTGTGGCTTATGTGGCTTATGGGTGTGAGTCTTCTCCAAGATCCTAACAGACAAATATCTACATCAGGAACAAAGAACATTAGTATAAAAATGTGTTGGGAATTATTGTATCATGCGCTTTTTTTTCTGGAGTTATATCTTTTTCAATATTTATTTTTCTTATTTCTCCAGCATTGTCCTGGTTTTAGGTGAGATGGTGTTAATACCACACCAATGTTTTGGTTGTTTCTGTGTGGTGAGTGTGCATCCCGGGCTGCTCAGCAGGAAATAGTTGCTGCTATTATGGCATATAATCAGGGTGAGGGGGGAGCCAGGACAGCGTGCCTGAATTTGGCAGAGGTTGTTCCATACCATGTGATATCTTGCAGAAGGCTATAAAACTGGAGTTGGCCAGGGACTGACACTTCTTGGAGACTGACTGGATGTCAGTCAGTGGGTTGTGAGATGTCGTGCTGCTATTGGATCATCAATCAGTGAGAAGCTGTATTGTTAGCGGGTGGATTAGCAGGTGACAAACTGAATTGTGGATTTATACAAGGATAGCTCTGAAAGCAGTGCCTTCTATTTTATGTTGACCCATGACATCAGAGGCAAATGCTGGTGGTATGGCAGTTGAGGTTGAACCTTCCCACCAATATTCCATGACATTTTCTTTCCATGCAACAGATGGCAGCAGAGGGGCAATCTGACAGAGTAGTGTTTGACATTGAAGTGTGTATGAAGCAAAGATGTGGAATTGAATTTCTCCATGTGGAAAAAATTCCACCCATTGACATTTATCAATGCTTGCTGAATGTTTCTGGAGGCCAAAGAGTGGATGTGAGTAGAGCAGGGAGTTTGTGGTATGTTTCAGCAGTGGCAATAGTGATATGGAAGCCAAGTCACGTTCCGGACCTCCATGCACAGCTGTCACACCACAAAATGAAGATTGTCTCCATCAGCTCATCCATACAAATTAACTAATAGTGGTGACTATGTTGAAAACTATTGTTTTGTAGCTGAGATTTTTTTTTCTATCAAACTGTGTTATTATGCTCTTCAAATCCTTTGTAGTTTCTGTGGAAATACACAGGAAGAATTACTTTCAGAGCAATCTATATGTATATTTTTGTTATAATTGCACTTTTTTTCTTTGCTTCTTCTTAGTGAATAGTTGTAATCTCAACCCACAAAGTCTTATTTTGCTTCCAGTTTTTCTCCCTCATCCCACTGGAGTGGAGGAGCAAAAAGCTGTGTGGTGCTTAGCTGCCTGCCAGGTTAAACCTCAACGTTCATTTTGATTTGGATAAAATTTTGGCTTGGCCTTCCAGAATTACCTGGCAGAAGGAGAAGGCATTGCTTTAGCATATTTGATGGACTGAGGCTGTCTTGGTCATATAAAATGAACAAATGCCAAACACTGATTTGAGATTATGTAAACATAACAAAATCAAGTAATAATAAAATAAAACTAGAGTTTCCAGATAAGTTGCAACAGTATGTTGGAAAAAAAAATATATATACATATAGTTGGTTTTATGTGGAGAATGGGAATATCCGTACTGTTACTTGAGAAAGGATGCCCGACGTCATGTCACTGTGCTGTTGAAGCAGGCACTGGCGTGGTGCTCAGTTGCTGCAAGTTGATAACTGAAACATCACCCTCCAGAAACTGGTTCTATTCCCTACCCATCTGCAACTCTGAGGGATGGCACTTTCTTCTCCCCTGTCGGGGAGGAGCTTTTGAGTGAGTTGCCTGATGGGTGGCTTGTTACACTTTCACCTAGTGTGACTTGTGACAGAAGGCAGACAGCACTCTGTTCTTTGCTGAATATCTTTCTGTTTTACAAACACTTTTACGCTGACTTTGCTCACCTTGTCTGTGTATTTAAAAATTTATGTAACTCCTGAGTTACAGATACATCTTGTTTAGAAGACATCTTCAGGATCAAGTCAAACCATCAGGCTGACCTACTGAGTCTTTTTGTGCTGAATGCCTTGCCTTTGCTAGTAACAGCTACAGTAACAATTAACCATAGAAATCCTGAGGGACTGTGCTTTGTGCTTTGTGAGCAAGCTGAGCAGTACGTTGTCACAGCACCTTTTGTTTAGTCCCCTGGTTACCCTATGCCCCAGTAGTGTGTGCTATGAAAGAAAGTACAAACGGAAGAATTTCAAATGACAGTTTGATGCAGTTCAGATGACTTTCACAAGAATGAGGAAAATCTCAGCACGTGTGTCATGCACTGGTAAGTGGACATCAAGGAAGTCACTGGGTATTTATTTTTCACCCCCCACCTAAGTTTCACTCCTGAAGGTTTTCAGAAAGTGTGAAGTAATTTATAAGTCTTTCATGAAGAACAACGCTGATTTCTGACTTCAGCTTGTGACTTCCCGGGAACAAATCATTTCTATTGCATGAGATATTGACAGTGGCTCATTATTAAATGGTTAGAAGTTCAAAGAATAAGTTTGGATGACTGTGGTGTGGCTGGATTTATGCCTGTCATTAGAATAGTTGGAAAACTTTTGACAAGTTTAGATTCTTTTCTTATTAATAATATTCTCATATTGCAGCTTGGAAGTGTGTCTGCTAGAATAAATCTGTGCAGAAAAAATGACAAGGTATTACATATAACAGAAGATGAGGGAAAAAGGGGTGAAAGAAGAAAAACTTTCTACCGCTCAAGATGACTCAAAATAAAATAGATATGAAATGAACACTGAACTATAAAAGTAAAGGTTCATCTCTTATTTTGTGATTGTAAGGCTGAATCTTCTGTCTTTTGTACTACTGATAACTGTACATCAAACATTACTGATGGCTGTAGATACTTTAAAGAATGAGAGAAAACTAATTCACTATTTTTTAATTGTATACAAAACAAAAATTATAGGCAGGTAGTGGAGCAACAAAAAAAAAAATAATAATTCTGGATCATTACAATTGGTATCTGGAAGAGCATGTGCATCTTGTTTTACTTCTGTGCCTTGGTAGGCAGATACATAGATTCACAGAATAAACTTGTTTGCAAATTCAAATAGGTTTTGATTGCAAAATAAGCATTTTTACATTTTATTTTTATTCTGAGTTCTTATCTGGGACTTCAGCTTCTCCAGCTTAAATAGTCACGGTTATAACAATCAACATCAGAATAAACAGAACTTCATTTCTCTTGATTTTCTGTCTGTGGAGTTGTCTCCTTCCTGTGGCTTTTTGACCAAAACATGGGAAGGTAAAAGTGATTGCATATGTGAAAGCTTCCTATGGTTCTAGAAGAGACATGCATTTCTGCTTTAAAGTAATTGGGTCCCAACACTTCCCTCCACTGCACACCCTTTTTTGTTCATTTCCTTTCATTCTTTCTGCTGTCCTAAATGTAGTTTATTCTAGTTGGACATCAAAGTAATAAAGCAGGAATGAGTCATCCATGCCTTTGATGAGATAAAGACATCTTAACACCAAGTTTTATTTTAATTGCTTTTTATGTTGCACGAGGGAATTCTAAATAGCCAAATGAGCTTTTTGTAGACATCTGTGATTAGTAAAACTGGCTGTTCCCAGAAAATGGTAAACCAGAGAAGAATTGCTTTTTGACAATTGAAAAAAGGAAAACGTGAGATTTTTTTTCCCTGTTGGCTACGTGCCCAATCAGTGTAAATGCTTCAGAACTATCAAGACACTTACAGCAGGAAGCAGTAATTAAATACTTTAAAATTCAATTCTAAACTTCTACCTCAACTTAGAAGCCAAAATACATCTGCTTTTAAAAATTATCATCCCTTTTTAACCATAGGAGACTTGATGAATCTGAATCCCAGTGTAACTTGATTGACTGTTGTATTATTATTCTGATGTTTTGATAACCTGTCACACAAATGAGTCCTCCTCAGAGTTGGAGTACAAAGAAGTTAAGGAACTTTCTCAAGGCCTTGCAGGAATGATACACAGAAGCAAGGAATGGATCGTCTTACTAGTGAAAGTCTGTCAGGTACTATCACCATAACTGTATCTGCTGACATTTCTGTTTCTAAAATAGTGTCAGATCTCTTCCTGACACTATTCTGGGATAATCAGGTGATTTCAAGGGTGTAACATGTCCTGATTTAATTTACTTGTCTCTAGCCAAGCAATGAACTGAAAAGTAAGGAAACTACCGTGAGATGTTAGCAGATTTCTGACAAAAATTGTATAGTTATACAGCTTCCTGGCACAATTCCTGAGGAGAATTTTCTATGTAATTATTCATAGGGGAAAGTCAGTTCTGCATCCTTTAGAGTACTCACCTTCATCACTATGTGAGAAATTGACTTTGGATGTGGGTACCTGCTAGGTCCTTTTCACATCTTGAAATTTAAAGGGCTTCCTGGATGTCCTTGATTCTTTACTTTTCGGAAGTACAGATGACATAAATATAATATTTTATTGCTATTGATGTAAGAATATGTACACCTGGAGGTGTCTGTCTAGCCATAGTTGCATAAAGCCCCCTATGTTATGAATTATCATTTAAATGGTTTTATCTTAGATTACAGAATAGTTGTAATAATTGAGCTCTGAAAAGATGTCATCTTCACTATGGAACTATGCTGTAGAGAATACTTTTAGGGAAGAAGATTCTGCAGTGGAGATGATGGACATTACTCTTTCACATCTATGAATGATGAACAATACTTAACCTCAAAATCTCTGTGAATCAGCCTTTCATAAGAAGGCATTACATTTCCAATCTGGAGTCACATTTCTTTTTTTTCTTTTTTCATTTTCCCTTTGTCCTTTTACCTTTTCTCTACCCTTTTCCACGTGTAATATCCATACGAAACCACTGCATTCATACCACTCCTGCCTTTCCTCCATCTGCATGCCCTTTGGAGACAGTGTTTCAGAGAAAAGAAATATACAGACCGTTTATTCATTCATTCAGTTCTTTCCTGCCTCTTCCTTGTTTGCAGAGCGAGCAGGAAGCTATTTGTGCCTTGTGACTCACCATCAGATTTTACGAGGGGATTATGCTGAACATCTCTGATTCACACACTCACAGCTTTGTCAGAGGTCAGTGCCTTGGCAGCGCTCCCCTCAAATACCCCGCAAGCTGTTGATTTCAGGAGCTTGAAGTCATTTCTGCCTCCCATGATGGCTGCTGCAGAGCAGCTACCAGTGTGACAAATTGTTTCTTTAGTGAGAATTTATACCTGGCACCCAATCATTGTCTGAACAAAAGTTCCTGCAAGTCTCCTCCCTTCCCCTTCACTCTGAAGTGTGCACCTGGTTTTCTTTTTGTTAATTCAGAGATCTGTGAAAGTGAACACGCAAAATCTGATTAGATGTTGCTCATGGCCTTTCCCTTTGCATCTCCTCTCTTACCACATAGTTACTTCTTGCCCCATTAGCTCTCTCTCTCTCTGAGCTTTTTCTGCTGCTTTCTTTTAGGTTGTGAATCTTCAAGGTCCCAGCCTGGTAGTCCCTAACTCAAGCAGCTATCAGCTCTGAGAAATCAGGAAGATTTCTGTGAATTTCAGTCAGGCTGCAGCACCCTAGTTGGATGTTTGCCATTTACTTGCTTATATTTCTCTAACATGTTTTTGAGCACACATTTGTGATGCGACTCTGATAATCTATATATTCAGTAGCATATCCAGAAGTTGAAGAGGCAGTACTACAGCTGCCTAGTTAACTTTCCTTTTCTTCTCACTGGTGACAGGTGACAGAACAAGGGGAAATAGCCTCAAGTTGTGCCAGGGGAGATTAGACATCAGGAAAAATTTCTGTATGGAAATGGTTGTTAAGTACTGGAATAGACTCCCTAGGGCAATCTTCAAGTCACCATCCCTGAATGTGTTTAAAATCTGTTTGAAGGTGGTGCTCAGGGACATGATTTATTGGCGGGTTGTTAGAGTTAGGGCAGTATGATTAGGTTGCAATTGAACTCAGTGCTCTTGAAGGTCTTTTCCAACCTGAGCAATTCTGTGATTCTTCAGACAGACTGATGACATAAACTTTATTTCTTGCAAAATGAGCTATAGTACAAATTATATGCAAGACCTTGAAAATAGGAAGGTTAGTTGAAGGCTTACCAGTGATACAAAACATGAGAAGTTGTTATGAATTTTTAAATATTTTCCTGTTGTAGTGATTTTTGGATTAAAAAGAGATCACTTCTGGAGTGCATTGAAAACAAAATTGGAAAAATTGAAGTTAACTTTCCAGGTTTTTGCTGTTAGATACTGCCAGCCAAACCCACTCCTTCTAGATTCCCCCGTATTGCTCCATTCCTGGAGAACTTTTATGCAGAGCTGTTCTGCCTCTTGTGGAAATACCAGTTCCTTATGGATCTCATCCTTCTGCACAGTTGTATTTCATATGGAATTATATTTCTGTTTTTAAGCCATCCACATCTTCCTATCCCAGTTGTATCAGTTGCTCCTTATGCCTCTGGTCATATCTATTATTACAGTCTCATGGGAAATTTTTTTGTTCTGATCCCTCTCCCTGTTTTGCCTTGTGATTCTCCTACTGTTTACTATTCATTTTTTCCCTCTCTTTTTTCAGACAGAAGTCTCCAGAGCTATAGATGTGCTAGGTGCCTGCAGCTTAAGTGGAGTTCTCTCCTTACACTTTCTGTCTGGGCATTTTTTCATTACTAATGTCTGTTTCTGCTCTTAATTCATCTGAAACTTGTAGAAACCTCCTATCTTTGCAACTTTCAGCTGCTTTACTTTTTTTTGATCCATTTCCTTGGAAACAAGTAAGGAGTCTGTAGAGAAGAAACAATTTTTTTTGTACTATTGTGATTTCATTGTAGCTGATTTAAAAAAAAAATAGTTTACCTGACTTTAAATTTTCTTGTTTGAGTGAATATTTATTTCATTGGAGAGCAGATGAGTTGCAAAGTTTGATAATGGTTTAAACTCAGTTGGGATAGAGAGGAAAATTATAAGGGGATTTTAGGAGGTTGAGATGATGCAATATACAGAAGACACATGGCTCAGCAGTTTTCTCAAGCGGATGGAAGCTGGGGGAATGGGTGTGCCTACGGATTATTTATGTTACTGCCTGAACTTTTGGAAAAAACTCTGATCTCACTGGGCTCTTTTCTGAGGCAGTGCAATACACCTATGCTCCTACAGCTTCACAGAAAGATGGTATGTTTAAAAATGCTTCAAGCAGGAGAAAGAACTAAGAGGAAGTAAAGGATAAAAGATTTTTTTTTTTTTTTAAAGCATAAATTGTATTTGGGGAGACATTTCTATAGTATGGAGAACTTCGAATATAGTTCACTGAAAAAATTTTAAAAGAAAATACAGTGTAAGATTATCCTCCAGCTGCAGGAGGCAGGATTGCATGCTCTCATCCTAGTGGGGCCTTCAATCTCCCTGCAGGATTGCATGCTCTCATCCTAGTGGGGCCTTCAATCTCCTTGACATCTGCTGGAAAAGTTGCACGGTGAGATGTAGGCAATCCAGGAGGCTCCTGGAACAAACCGAAGATAACTTCCTGAGCCAGGTAATAGCTCTAACAGGAGGCAGGCAGTGATAGACCTCACTAACACAAGTGGACTGATTGGTGACATCAGTATTAGAGGCTGCCTGGGCTGTAATGACCATGCAATGATGGAGTATCTCTCTACACTCTTGACGAGTCTTGGACAAGCAAAGAATAAAATCAAGAAGCGTAACTTGAAGAAAGCCAAATTCCATCTCTTCAAGGAGTTAGTCAGCAAAAACCTTTGGGAATCTGTCAAGACCAATGGAGAGGAGTGGAGGTGTCAGATTTTTAAGGAAGTTTTCCCTAGGGCACTTGATATCTCCATCACCAAGTACTGAAATTCAGAAAAGGAAGGCAAGAGACCGACATGGCTGCTGATAAAACTGGAGAGCAAGAAAAAGTGCACAGCTGGTCAAAGCAGAGACAGATAATCTGGGAGGAGTATGAGTGTTGCTGGGATGTGTAGGGATGGGGTCAGGAAGGCCAAGCTACAACTGAAACTGGATTTGGTAAAGGGCTCAAAGAAGAACAAGAAAGGTTTCTGTAGGTACATCAACCAGAAAGTGTACTCTCTTAATAAGCAATGCAGTCATGCTACTGAAAATAGAAAAAGAAAAGACTGGTATTTAACAACATTTTTGCCTCAGACTTCACGGGCAGATGCTATTCATGCATCACTAGAGTGGATGGTCAAGAACAGGCAATGGTACAACAATGACCCTAACAAAGTATGGGAAGATCAGGTTCGTGACCTGAGGTACCTGAACATCTCTATGATTATGTGTCCAAATTAGATGCATCCCAGAGTCCTGTGGGAACTGGCTGACATAGTTGCTAAGCCATTTCAATGGTATTTGAAAAATCGTGGTGGTCAGGGGAAGTCCCTTGTGACTGGAAAAAGTCAATATAGCACCCATTTTTAGGAATATCACCCTGAACTAGATGACCTTTAAAGGTCCCTTCCAACTCAAACAATTCTCATTCTATTTCTTAATAGAAAGTCTTCAGCTATATCACTTCAGTGGCTTATGCTCTGGTTTCTAAAGGAAAATGTTCAAATCTTCGGAATAATGAAATGTGTTCAGATCGCTGGGCAGGAAAATCTTTAGTTTGGCTGGATGTACAAAGTGGACTTCAGTACTAATTCTCCAATGTGGAATTAAAATCATACAATTATAACTACTGTCTTAGACAGTTGGAGAAACAAAATCTATTACAAAAATAGTTTGCTTTACCTGGAAAGAGATAGTAATTAAGGTTTGTTGACTTATTGTGGTCACTATTTAAAATACATTTACCTGTCAACAGGGAGTCTGAGAAATGGCTGTTTTGTGGTTTTTTGTTTTTTTTTTTGGTTTTTTTTTTTTTTTGTTTGTTTGTTTGTTTTTTTCAGCTGGAGGAAAAAGACTGCGTTTAAGATCTCACTTTGTGAGATTGGCTTTGTACCATTGCAGTCATGGATAGAGGTAACAAAGATCTTCATTAATTTTATTGGGATTTACTGAAGCTAATCTTCACTTATCTGATCAGTATTTTCCCTCTTCCCTCTTCTCCTTTTTTTTTTTTTTTTCCCTTCCAAGATGTTTTATCTGCAGAAGCCAGTTTCTGAAGCAATCCTAAGGTTGTTACGTTGTTGCATGTACTTCGTTGTCAGCTTTGTTCAGGATCGCTGAGCACCTCATTGTTTTCATTAATTCATGGGCTCTTTGCTTCAGAAGCAAATGGTTTCTTTAAAAGAGAGTGAGCAGTATTTGGCTTCCATGTTTTTCTGCCTATAATCTGTATGTTTAATGAGGTTTTTAGTGCAAAGAAGTTTACTTTCTCAAAATCTTTTAATTCGAAAGAAAATCCTTTTTTTTTTCCATCATTATATCCAAATTATTGGTTTTTTTTTCATAATTATATCCAAATTATTCTTTTTTGAGGCACCAATCATGCCAAGAGGCTTTTTTTATTCTATCTAATTATATGCTTTCATAGACCTGATTTTAAACTACAGGTTTAAAACAAACAAACCAAAAGAAAAAAAAAAAACGCAACACAAAACAGTACTGATAAGTGTTGATCGTTACCTATTGAGGTTAGAATTCATGCTTTTTATGGATAATCTTTTTTTTTTCTCCCCTCACTCTCTGCTTTTCTCATTTTTACAATTTAAGCCACTATAATTTGGGTGGAAAAAAAGAGAACTGAACTCAGTTGGTGCTGTAATGTTTTTGCAACTATTCATTGCACATTTCAGTTGAAAGCCTTACAAACAGCATTATTTTAAATGTCTGAAATTTACTGCTGTGTTAGTCTGATACTATAGCAAGGGCTCTTTTACAGCTACTTAAGAGGATTTTAGGAATTTCAAATACATACTAATTCTTTAAAGTGGAGAGCAGGGTTAAAGTCGATGCCCTTCTATATAATAATACAGTTCAATACATCAGTACATTATTGATGTACTGTATGAAAGGTATTGGTATTTGAAATATTGATTTCCTGCAGTTTATATGATTTTATATTTATTTATTTTTGGAAGCAGATAGAGAAAGAAAGGGGCATCAAGTATGAAAGACCCTTTGTGAAGGATATGTTTGAAGATTATTCTCTTTCCAGTAAAAAAAATAAGAACAGTAGTAGTATAATACAAAAAAAAAAAAAGAAACACGGGCATTTGTACAGGCTTTTTTTGTTTGTTTGTTTGATTTTCTTTTTGTTTGTTTTTTTTTTGTAATGGAGGCACTAAACTTAGAGTTTACTGTTTGGAAACTTACACTCAAACTTGTTTTGTATGTTCAAATTTCAAGCTAGTTTTTTAAAATCCTCTAATGCTTCAAAAACAAACAAACAAACAAACAAAAACCCACCACGTCGTCTGCTTAGATCAGATTCAGGAATATAGTTAAACATCTTTGTGAAAAGGCTGTTTAGAGCAAAACTGTACACCTTAAACCAAATTTTCGAGTTTCTGCATACTTGCAATTGCAGAGGATGCACATATAGAAGTCACTTTTTCACTGTAGTCTGTTTTAAAAGCAAATAAATACAGAATGCATTTGTAACAAAATCTATTTTCCTTATTCCCCTACGTTGAAAGAAGCATATATATTTGTTGTCCCTTAATGTTCTGAAAGCTGTTGCAGTGCAAGATTAGCTGTTGCAGTGCAAGATTAGGTTTTGTACTAGTAGGATTTACTAGGTACACAATTATCCTGTTATGCTGTATAAAGCACAGCTATAAAGTTACAGGGCTTTGTGTGTAGTATGAGATAACGATCATGAATAATAAAGATAGAGGGAGAAAGTTGTGACTGCACAAGAGTATAGTTTTAATCAAAGCATCTTTTGTTGATGATGTATTATTGAATTATTCTAATTGTTTTATTATGAGATTTTAGATAAATACTGTGTAGAAATTAGTCTTCACTAACCTCGAAACCATTCTCCTCTCCGAGGAGTCGATTAGTAAAGGACAGCAAGTGCTTGTGCTCTTCTTCTTCACTGCTAGTGCTTTATGTTTGTGCTCTTCTACACTGGTTACCTGTTTCAAAGGCGCAGTACTGGTGAGCACTGGGAATACTCAGCAGTGCTTCCCATTCAAATGTAGCATTAAAGCCCTTTGCTTTGCAAACTTCCCAGCTTCTCAGTGCAGGGAGAGCTGTCAGTGCACCAGTACCAACAGGTGTGAGGCTTTTGTACTCAGTGACAGCACTTGTGTTTTCAAGCAGACCCAGCTGAAATTTCCCCCAAAATTTACCTCATCTTCTGGACCAGAATAAAGAGCATAGGTTGGGAGACTAGAAAGTGTATGAATTGCTGAGTCACGTGCTTGCTGAGAAGCCCCAGAGGGGCTTGGGCTCGGTGGGCCATGCCTGAAGGTGCCAAGAGTGCTCTGCAGGGGTGCCTAGAAGTCCTGAAGTACCCTTGTCTCTCCTTGCTGTGAGGTGGCTCAGGCAGGAACAATATCCAATGGAAGAAAATGGCCTTGCTTGTAGTTGTAGTATATGGCGTTAAAAAAAAAAAAAAAAAGCATTGAAAAGCATGTAAATAGGAAAAAAAAGTCTGTTCTGAGCATCCTGTTGGCACGCATCTGATAGAAAATGGGAAAAACATTTCAGGAAATAAGTTGTCAGATTCCATCTGACCTATACTAATTTGGTTTTGTAGTTTAGCTTTTACTGAGCCTTTTTTGTAGCATATGAATGTAGAACGTCATGATGTCAACCTGCTTTGAGACATTTTCAGCCCACAATGTACTGGATATTTACCAGAGTAGAAATTTGCAATAGTCAGAATGTTGTTTCTGAGTCTTTGAAAGCAGAAAAAGTAAATTGGAATGGAAACCTGTGACAAAACAGACATTGAGAAGACAGGTTGAGGTGTTGTTTTTCTATAACTCTACAAATATTGCTCTTTCTGAAGCACAAGCATATGCAGCTGTTGTATCTACTGAAAAGGTATTGACACAAAGTATTTTAAAGAAAGTTGATCTGAAGTCTATTGAGTTCTGAAAACTATTATTCTCTTTCATTCTCCTTCATTTGCATTTCTAATTCTTATCCTAATTTAATATAGATAGATAGATAGATAGATAGATAGATAGATAGATAGATAGATGAATGCATATATATGTATACAGTATGGCCCTTCAGACATCTTTCTGAAGTTTACAGTGTGATTATTCCTCCTTGCATAGCATGTTCTTGCCTTGTTTTTTGGAGGCCTTTTTAATATCTGAAGGTTTTTCTTTAGGTCGTGGCTTTTATAGGTTTAGCATTAGCCTTTAATCTCACTTTAATGATTTTTGGTTGTAACTTACTCTCATAATTATTACTAATAAATCACTACATAACAAAGTACAGAACATCCTGTAGTATCAGAATTCTTTGTCCTATTTGTTTATATCTAATTAGCAGAAAAAATACTGCCCATCTCTTCTGATTTCCCGAAAAAGTACCTTCTGAGACACTGTAATAGCTTTGTGTCTTCCTAGCCACACAGATGAAGAGGGATGTAGAAGAGCATTCAGATTTTGCTGACAGCATCTTAGTCAGGGAAATAGCATCAGTTGTGTGGGAAAAGTTTGCTGATTTTGTTATTTCCTGGGGTTAATTTAGAATAAGGATTATACTAAAACAGTAACAAGAATGGATTTTAAAATTTGTGTTTTATCACCTTCTATAAAATCAGTAATATGATTTGACTAATCTGAGCTTGTACAGTGTGTACTTATGCCTAATAGCAGAAGGCATCCGCTGAACTAATTTGCTCAGCAATTTGGAGAGTTGCATATATTGTGAACTAATGGACGTTATCCATTATGTCAAAGACATTTGAACTTCTTGCATCTTACACTTTGTAGTAAATTACCTGTTCTTTAGGGGTTTTGCTATACTACATTTTCAGTGTCTTGGTTTTAGCTGGGGAAGAGCTGATTTTTTTTTTCATAGCGTCAGCTATGTTGCCATGTTTCAGCTTTAGGAAACAAACAATGCTGATAACACCCTGATATTTTAGCTGTTACTGAGTCATGCCATTCAGGGCTGAAAACATTTCAGTTTTTCAGCTTCATACACTGCCAGTTAGAGGTATGGGGATTCAGGAGGGGACAGAACCAAAACAGCTGATCTGAACTGGCCAAAGGGATGTTCTGCACCATAGGACATCATGTAAAAAAAAAAAAAAAAAAAAAAAAAAGAACTCATGAAACTGAGGGTAGTTGACCAATGGTGGACTGTTGCTGCTTGGGAATGGGTTGGGCATCAGTCGGTGCGTGGTGGGCAATTGTTTTGCACATATACAAATATACACAGTATTTTCATGACTGTTATTTCTCATTTAATTTTCTGTCTTAGAAAATATTTTTTTTCCTCAACATGTGAGTTGTACTTTTTTTCTCCTGATTCTCTCCCCCATTTTATTGGGAGACTGGGGAAGCAAGCAAAAGGCTGTGTGATGTTGAGCTGTCTGTTGGGTTAAACTACAACACACAGGAAAATAAATGTACTCAAATTTTCTAACTCTTCTTTGTTCCTGTCTCTTGTGACTTCCCTTCTACTATCAGGGTCCTACTTCCAAAACAATTCTTACAGCACCTAGAAGAAACTTGTGGTCTGTGCCTTTAGTATCTCCATTGTCTTTTTGTCCCTCAGCAACAATGCTTTGGCAAATGAGTCCATTGCCTTCCTTCCCTGAGAGACAAAGTTAATAGTTGTCCTAGACCATCTATTCCCTGTTTTGAGCTTCTGGCCTTCCCGTGCCGCAAGCCTGCTGCTCTAAACAGCTGTCTTGTGAACTGTAACTTTCAGGAGAATGCAGTGCTTCCAGTGCTCACTATCTCTTCTCGTGATGTCTGGGGTAGGGGAGGTGTAATACTGTCGCTTTTCAACTTCTTCCCAGCAGAGTTTTAAAATGTTTTTTTCTCTAGTGCTCTCTGCTGCATTCTTTTGGTAAGTGTCTGTATGTTTCTGGCTTTAACTTGTAACCATGAGGTCTCTGAGGATTTTTGAGTGATGCCTGACTCTTGTAAGCACATAGATGCTGACTGTGTTTTATCTGGAGGTATGATTTAATAAGAAAGCAGCACTGATGCACAGAGTTGAGAGCTCAGTACTGGTTTACAGCCAGGCAGTAGAGCAAGATGTGAAATCTTGTGAATGTGTTTGTCTTCCCTGTATGACTCAGAAAATCATGATAGAATCATAGAATGGCTTGAGTTGGAAGGGTCTTTAACATCTAGTTCCAATTCCCCTGCTGTGAGCAGGATGACAGCCATTAAATCAGGCTGAGGAAAGAAAAAAAACACAAAACTTTGTCTTATCCGTAGTTCTCAAATCCATCTCAAAATCTTTCTGGTTTTGCAATAGCCTACTTTCTCTCATGTCCTCTAGTGAGTTTTCTTCAGTTTTGAAGGTGCAGATGTGAAATCACTTTCCATCCTGAAGTGCCATTATTTCTTTTATTTTTTCTTATATTTTTAATATAAGGGGGGGGGAGAATCTTTAATGTTTCACAACTACATCTGTTAGAAGAAAACAGCGTGCAGGCTCCAAGGCCCGAGAGCTAAGCCCTTTGGAGCCTACGTACATATCAGTGAGGGAAAACATGATCAACTCCAGACAAACATGTTACATCAATAGTTGCCAGATGAATACTGCTAACACAACTAATATGAAGGCCATGAGTTTTATTTAGAAGATTGTCACTAACTTCATTCTGTGCACTGCAGAATGGCCAGTCATTAACAGCCTAAATTACCTTATATAGTGAGACTGTGACCTGTGGGCTCTGAAGCTGCAGCTTTCCCTCATCTCTTAAATTCTTTCTTTGCTTCCATGACTCATATTTTTAATCCCAGGTTGTGTATGCAGTAGGCATCTGCAGCACCACATTGGGTGCCAGTGGGGAGGAAGAATGACACTTATAGGTGGAGTAAAAGCAGATCCTATGCCACTGCCTCACAGTTGATCCAAGGCCACATTGCTGGTGATGATGCATATTGAAAATTGGGAGGAGGTGCTATGAAATTGCTCCAACTTCATTTCTCCCTGGCAGGTTTCATTACAATACATATTACAATACATATGGTATTTGAAGATTTGTTTATTTTTTTCCACAAGTGATGACATAGCTGGCATATTCAGTGTTAATTAACAATTCATTAAGGGGTTAGTTGCTATTCTGCAGGCACATTCTGATCACAATCATGCTGCTGCTCTCAGGATGATCTGACCAAAGGAGCCCTATTCTGCCCTCAGGCTTCAGCTGCAGTCAGTCCTGGATAGACTTCATTTCTAGGTAGAACACTATTTTCCTTTAATCTTGTTTTTAATGAACTGTTGTTGCTTTCTATAGCTACTTGAAGCAACGCTGTAGTGAGGTGGGAGTCAGCCTCTTCTCTCATGTAACTAGTGATAGGACTAGAGGGAATGGCCTCAAGTTGCACCAGGGGAGATTCACGTTGGATGGTAGGAAATACTGCTTCTCTGAATGAGTGGTCGGATGCTGGAATGGGCTGCCCAGGGAGGCGGTGGAGTCACCAACCCTGGAAGTATTTATGGAACATTTAGACATTGTATTTGAGGGACATGGTTTAGTGGGAACTGTTGGTGATGAGTAGATGGTTGGACTGTATGATCTCGTAGGTCTTTTTCAACCTTAGTGACTGCATGACTCTATGATAAGCTGCCTGCTCATACCATCAGTTCTGACTTTGTTCCTTACTATCCTGCTTTATTCCTAACCTAGTGGCAAAAGGTGAGGAAATAATCATACGGAAAAGTAGGTTGTGCAGGAGCATCTGTACTTCCCCAGCTGTTGTTTGGTTCATAGAATATGAAGCTATAACTATTTGATTTGTAGTTATCAGTGGCTGTTTACAGAATTTTACTGTGTTGAGAATCAGAGTCCTTGGCAAGTCCTTTTTGCCACTGATGCATTAAGAGAGGGAGGGATGCCAACATAACCATTTTTCTTCCAGGTGGAAAATAGATCTGAAACTTTTTATTTAGGAGGAAAAAAAAAGCCCCCCAAAAAACAGACAAACAAAGAAGAAATAGGTAGTCAAAAGGTACGTAGCAGTTGTTGCTGACCTCCTTTGGCAGGGACTCATTTAGAGACTGAATATTGCTGTGAAAGTCAACCTTCCAACACAGGCCACAGAAAGGTTGTTCATGGCAGCGCTGAAGAATGAATGTCACATTTGCATTACATATTTTCTCAGAACAGAGCTCCCTCACAGGAAATACGTTATCCCTATTCCTGATGCCCTGCTAATGAAAAAGAGTGAGTAACAAGGGAAGTTCATGTGCTGATTTAGGAGGAAAGACTTCTAAAAATTACACAGCATTTCAAAATGATGCTCAGATGATAAATGTATAGTTTATTCTCATCCATGTTAATGTATGAGAAGATGTTTGGCAACTGCCTATAGGAACTGACATATTCACTCTGCTATTCTCTGCCCTACAGCAGCAAATAAGGGATTTTTCAACAAAGAGCTTAAAAGCCACATAGACAAATGTTAGCACATCATTGAGCCTTCATGCTGATGTGAAATAAACAGCCTAAATGCAGATGCAAACCATGGGTTGAATGGGAAATTAAGAGTAAATAGTTCATCTAAATACTTCTAATAAATACTCGGCAGAAATAAAAGATACCACTATTGACTGCTATACCTTCCTACCTCAAATTCAAGCCAAACTGACTCTTTTAATGAGTTCATTCTTATTTTAAAATAAATTAAAATATTGTGTAATTGTTATATGTATCAGTGTTGAAGTCTTAAATTCATTATTGTCACTGAATGAGATTGTAGTATAGTAGAAGATCACTAAAAAGCAATAAAGGATGTGCAAAGGAAATGTAACTTCTGTTCCACAGTTTAATTTTGTCTACTACAAGCATTGCTTAGTGTCCAGAGATCACAGGTGTTTGGCCCTTTCCTCCTGAGACTGAATTGAAAATCCATTGTTTGAAAAGCTAATATCAGCCAAATCCTTGTGAAAATTGAGGGTTTTTTTTTTTTTTTTTTGAACGATGCGTGCTGCCAGATGTAATTTTAATTAACAGTGCTCCTAGTACAGCTTAATTACATTTACTTTTTGGACATTTATTCTTTTTGGAAAATAGCATTTTAATGGAAAGTCATATTCTTTGGCCTCTTTGGAACAGACTTTTTTTGGATGGAGCTTGATTGGTTACACTTTGAAAATAGGTCAGTGGCTAATAGCATTTGTATAAGGACTAAAAAGCACTTTATCAGTACTCATTAGGCACTGTGGTTATAAGGTCTCACTGTTAAAACAAACTTGAGAGTTTCAAGCAATAACAGGCAACTCCACAGTCCTAAAATATTGAATATTTATAACATAAACCAAAGATTCATTAAAATAACAGTTAGAAGAGATGCCAGGGGCTAAAATGTTCAGTCATCTGGGTATGATCCAGTTTAGTTCATTATAAGGGACAGATGCGTACAGTTTCTCTTCCTGCTGTATACAATAAATATATTGTTATTCATCAGTGTGTTATCAGTGTTTAGCCTACCATCAATGCAAATCTTGGAGTAATGAAAACTAACAGGAGATTTTTGGGGTTTTGCATTTTCTTTTTGTTAATGCTGCCAGGTAGCAGCCATGGTTTGATTTCAAAAAAGAAAGAAACAAGCTCAAGAATTATGCTCAGAATTAGTGTTGCAGGTATGTAAAACGATCTCCTCTATGATACATTTTGATGAGTGAAAATTGATGACCATAATGAGCAAATATATATTTTAGAGGGCTGCATGCTTTGTTCCTGAGGCTATCGCTGCACAGGTCTCTGAGCAGGAAGGGAGCAGGCCTGCAGAGCCTGATTGGAGGGAACTTGATAAACTTGGGAACATTCTCAGTGTCAACTGAGCCTTTGCAATTGGCTTTCCAAGAATCACCTTTCACTTGTGAAATGAATTCAAACTACCCCTGGCTTCTGATTAGCTTTCAGTGTGGGATGTTTTTTAGAAGAAAAGCTTACCTTTATTGAAATGACAACGCAGAATTTGATAGGGAACAATGTCTGCAAACTACTTCTGTCAGTTATTATCATATCCTTGAAAACAACTTTTCCAGTTAACAGAATCAACTGCAGATATCAATAACAGAATCAAATTCACGTTCCATCTGGATGCTTATGTACCTACTTAAAGATATTGAAAAAAATGCTCCTTTTTAGAAGTGTTTTTGTGGAGATGGCAATGAGGCATTGGCATGGTCTAAAATTGTTTCTAAGTGAACTCAAACTTACATCATTGTTGGAGACTGTGTCCTTTGTTGCTTCTCTGACCTTAAAACCTGTGTGCTCAGTGCATGCTGCCCACTGTGCCATTGTGCTAGTCCCTGTTCCCATCCCAGGACTTGTTGCACTGTCCCTTTATGATGCTGATTGGCAAGGTTCATGGTCTTCTATCTGGCTGCATGTGTGCACCTGTAGCTATGCCCAGCAGGGACCATATCACCATGACACTTGCATGCAGCAGACCAAGACTAGCTGCTACAAGCAGATGTGTAGCTGTTAGTTTTTTGGATATTTGGATGTTTTGTTTTTTGTTCCTTTTTTAAAAAACACTTAAAATATTATTGTTGTAAAATAATTCAGGTTGCTGCAGGAGATAATTGACAGTTTAAAAACAAATATTTAGAAAATACCTCTGTTGAGAATGTTGCCTTATTTGTTGTTGTGTGTACTCCAGAAAAACAAACAAACACCAAAAAAATCCACAGCAATGTTCGTCCTTGTAAAGTTCACTTATTCCTTAAGATATGACAGTCAAAATACCACAGGCCAAAATGTGAGTTTACCACTACTTGCAATGGTGTAATTACTATAGAAAATACAGTTATTCAGAAGATGAAAATTATATGGCCAGGCTCTGTTCATTGAATTCACTGACTACTTTCTATGTCCTACAGCTTCACACATTGCAAAGAGGAATTATATGAATTTTGTGAAAATTCTGGGGAAAGTGCTGCTGTGGTGGAAAACAGAGTATATGCTGGTATATGTTAAAAAGAAAAACAACAACAAATCTTTTGGAGTTTTTGCATTACTTTTGTATATTTTAAGGGAGAGAATAGAAAGAGTGAAAAATTCTCCATTAACTTTTATTTTTATTGTTATGTTTTGTTTGTTTCTTTTGATTCTATAATCAACCAAAGTCTAATCTTGTTCAAGAAAAGTTACCCTTGAGGGGAAAATCTAGTTATATGATTGCCCATCTCTTTGTCTTGTCAGAACTGGGCTGGTGTTTTTTTTCTTAAATTCACAGTTGGAAATGGTGAAAATCAAGTCATTTATTTAAAGGAAGTAGATGTCTTTATCTAGACATCTTATGGGAAGATGTTATTCTAAAAATACTGATTCCTGAAGACTCTTCGTGAAAAAATAAGATCTTTTAAAACATGCTGAATTACCATATCAATTTTTCCATATTTTTTTCATATTTTATTTCAATTATATTGCCTTAATTAGCAAGTTTAGAAGTTTCTATTGCATAATGCATTGGCACTTAATAATAAAGCTGAAAACTTTTAATACTGCATTAAAATACCACTGTAAACAGTGAAATGCTTCTACAGATAGAATACGTATCTATAGCTGCAGAGTCTGGTTAAGCTGTCTGCCTTCCCCCTGTGCCTGCCTAACCCTTCACTGCTCTGTCCCTAATGCCAGCATTACTAGGTCTGTAGCCAAGGGGTGAATGGCTGGAGGAGACAGACCTGACTTGAAAGATAAAGTATTTCACAACTCCTATTGTCTTGGGCTGAAAAGACAGCTGGGCCACAAGAAGCAGGAGCAGGAAGTAGCCTGGTGTAGGATCTGCTTGAAGTTGCTTTGCATGTGGACAAAGTCCAACCATGTTTGAAAATATGTAGTTTTATCCTTTTAAAGAGAATTAGAAAATTAGTATAGAAAAATAGTTATTTAGAAGAACACTCATATTTAAAACTATTGATAATGACTGGAGTGTCTTTTCCTAAGCATGTCTGTTTTGACTTTCACAACAGGAAGTCTCCACGGTGATAAAATATTCTCATGTTTCTACCAGTTAAAAGTTAATTTCCCTTGTACAGTAATTCTAGATAAGAATATTTGTTCGTAGAAAATGTGTGATGGCAATTTCTACCTATCTAATTTTAATAAATTTATTTATGACTTGACTAGATCTATAAGTTTCTAACAGATTTTTTGAGAGCAAAGGCAGGACAGAGGGTTAAGTATTTGGAAGGCTCATTCAGGTTCCTGAATCATCCAAATTTAGATGTAGGGGACAAAAGGAAGACATGGTTGCAAAAAATTTCCAGAAAATAGTCAGAAAATTGCGCTCATTTAAGTTAAGCTTTTCCCTTTAAATGTGAAAACAAAATCAGTTTGATAACTTTTAAGATCTATGCAGTTCCATGGAAAGTGTAAAACTGTACCTGAGACAAACTTCTGAAATTTCATTCTGTATCTGATTAAAACATATCTGGGACTCCCAGGGTTTCAAAATGATCTGTGAATGGCAAGCCACAGTGCTCTGATCACATGTTCACTTTAATCATGACTTTAACTTCAAATTTTAAATTGAGATTCTTCTGAGAGAAAATACTGGAAACTGAAAGCCCTGAAATGAGATTCTTCAAAATCTACAATCCCTTTTCATTTTGAGCAAAAATTTGTCTCCCAGATTTGTCAAATATTCAGTGTTTCTACAGCATTTCATAGGAGTATGGAGGCAGCAATGGAAGAATGATTCAGTAAACTTTTTTTTTTCAAGAATCTGAAAAAATACAGTAGTTAGCTCTGGAGAACACTGATTTGAGTAAAAGACTTTAAAATGATTATCATAAAACAAACTGTGGGTGCAGTAACTAAACAAAATACGTTACAGCTATTATAAGATAAACTCTTCCTAGATGATGATGGTATGAAACAGGCTTTTTCTAACTTTTCTTAAAAGTATATTTTAAAAAGCATTGAAAGATAAAATTGTGTTTCAAATAAGGAAAATTCAGTTTTTAGTATTTCTTAGTCTGATTATCTTTTGTGTTTGTCTTTTTTTAGATCTTGATAGTTATGGCAAAATCTTTCAGCAGTGTGTGGTACATCCAGCTACAGGCCGGATGATCTACAGTCATCTGAAACATGATACATACGTCTCCTCTTCCTTGTTCATGGTGAGTTTTGTTCCTGTATTGCATACTCAATAAATATGTTTTTTTTATTTACTTCAGAGAAGGAACTAAAATCTTACAATTAACTGCACTGGATGGTGCTTCTGTTGTTTTCATATGGATTAGCCTACCATTGTTAATTTACCTTATGCATAGAAAACAGTTCTTAAGCTGTTCAAGGATTTTTCAAAAACTGACTTACAAAAATTCTCTCTTTTTAGATGATTTTGGAGCTATGCAAAGATCTTTATATAAACCTTGAATTGCTATTTCTCCTTTCAACTTGAAAGCATTTTTATCTAGGTGTTTAATATTTTTGGTCAAATTAGATTCAAGCCAAATGCTCTTTTTAGTATCAGACATATCATAATTAAGGGAAAAAAATTAACTGTGAGAAATATTATTAAAAACATAGGAAAAATATGTTTAAGAAAATATTTAGAGGAGTTTTCAATTTTATTTTTGCACTATGACTATAGTTTGTGCCTACAGTTATTCTGCTTGTAATATCAATGAGTAGTGTTAATAATATTAAAAACAAGGCTTCACGTAGTATAAGAAAACTACCATTTATGATTTCCACAGTGTGCAGTCACACAGTAATGGGATCTAAGGGTCAAGCTGTTCATTTGACTAAATGAAAATTTAACACTGACAATCCAAATTTGGATATCAAGATGTTCCATTAACTGTTCTTTAATAAACCAGAAATAGCAGCCCAGAATCCTGACCAAATATCAAGTTAAGCATTTGAGGTTAAAACTCCTATGGTCTTGACCTTTTCCTTTTTTAAAGGATTATAGCCTAGTCCTTATGGCAAAGTTTGTTTGTGATTGATACTGAGTTTTCTGGAATAAATGATTAGCTACTGTTTAAATCTATATGTAAAAGTTTGTTACCTTAAGTGTGAATCTAGAGTACAAGCTGGAAGAAAAGATCTGACAAGCTAGCATGAAAAGTATTTTTAATATTTCTCTCCTGTTCTAGATTACAGGGTCCTTAGAAATATGCAAAAGTAGAAAAAAAAAATCGGAGATGAAAGCAGTTAGAAGAGGCAAAACAATGGAATTAGTCAAAGCCATTCTTATGATGCACTTAAGTACTGTAATGAAGTGACACAGAAGCAATACAGTTTCCAGAGATGTGTTTGCACTTGATAATGGAAAGACATGTTTAAATATCCTGTGTAAATGGGTAGGGATATTTGCCAGCGAAATTGGTTAGTGTTATTTTTGGTGGAAGTAAGTCATTTACACAGTGAAATAGCCAGAAGTACAGCATGCCTTTTTCACCCTATGGGGGGCACCTTTCATCTACCTCTTTTACTGGTGTCAGTCTGGCTTTTCATTTCAAATGACATGCCTTAATCAGACAGTTCTGACACCGCAGAACCAGATAAATAGCAAAGAAAACATCACCTCACTTGTTTCCACTGGCAAATTATTGGAAAAAAAACGTGATACTGTTTGATAGTTTATCTAGTACCTGTTGATTCTGTGAGGCAGTTCCCCGGGTATTCATTGAGTTCTTGCATTGTTCCCTAACCAGGCTTTTTATTTGCCGAATTAGCTGATTTGCTTCAAAGACTTGACCTTTTCTTTTCTCCTCTTCCTTATCAGCAGTGTGCCATGCATTTCTAAGCCTGTTTTTGCATCCTGAATGTGCACTGATTCATGGTGAAATAAGGGCTTTGTGACAGGTCTGGTGGAAGGACTAACCTCTTTAAACAGAGAAAAGGATGTCTACCTTGTCTGTGTAAACACTGCAGGATTTTGTCTCCTGTTACAGATTTCTGCTGCACCACATTTTTCTGAAACTATTCTGTGTCCACCCACATGAGAACAGAATACAGTCTGCAGTGTTTCCTTCATGATCAAACTTTAAAAAAAAAAAAAAGGAAAAAGAAAAAGTCATAGTAATTTGAATTCTTGATTAGAAAAAGTCATTGTATGTTGTATGATTAAAAAAAAAAAACAAAACAAAACAAAAAAAAACCTGCTTGCTTTGGCAGTCTATCCATCAGTTGTACCCTTCCAGCAAAAAGAACAGGTGTGAGAAGGGTATGTTGCTCTCCCCCTTGCTATCATGCCCTCTCAGCCCTAAATACAGAGTCTCAATAATCCAGAAACATAGGTCAAGGCTTCTTTCTTACCAGATTTAATTTAACATGGACATAAGGGAGCAGACTAAATGTTAGTACACACTGAAAATTATAGAGGATAGTTTACCACTCCTGCAGCCGGAATGTTATCTTGAGTCCAGATGGGCCTTATTTTTTGAATTCAAACCCTTCAGAAGAAGGGAGATTCAAGATAGCAGTAGACATAGAATCTGTAAAGTAGTAATTTATAATCATAGTAGTAGTATTCCAGTTTGCTCCCAAATCTCATACTCCTTTAGCTAGACCAGGGAAACCTACTACAGAAAGATGTGTTGAACTGATGGTGTCAACCTTTTGGAGGGTATGCTAACATACAGGATATTATGTGAAAGGGCAATGGAATGTCTTCCAAGGAAAGAGTACTGGAAATATAAAAATGTACAGTTAAGAGTGCCCATTGTATCTTTCCTCCACTTTAAACCAGCTGATGCCAATTTTGGCATGCTTTTGTGGCTGAAAAGTACAGTCAGCTCCACTGAGATTAAAAACAGACAAGATCAAACAATCTGAACTGCTTCCTGCATATTGAGAAATTTCATGTAGTATTTCAATATTTAAAAGTGTTTTTTTTTTTAGATAATGAATATGTAAAGTCAGTACAGAATTACAAAAAAAAAAAAAAGGCTGTAAAGAGCAGATGCTAGCTGCTGTTTAGGAGACATTTATGATAATTAAAAAGAGGATATATAAAACATTAAAGGTCAGAACATCTTCAAACAAGATAAGTGGGTGAGACCATATGTTAATTTATAAGAATAACTGAAGAATTTTAAGTACACTGTCTCATTACTTGGTAGTCACACTGAAAATAAACTTAGAAAGCTCAATTTAAAAACTGCACTAGGTATTCCAAAGTCTGAATATTTACAAGCTATATTTTGGTGTATTACATAGTGTAGTCAACAGCTTCTAGGGATAACATCAATAATTGCTCATTGGTGTTAGAGCTCTATAACCTGACTTAAAAAGCAAACAAAGAAACAAAAACCCAAAAACCCCCCCACACCAAACCATCACCAAAAAAAATGTGGTGGAATTCAAGCCCTGGATCTCAATTTCAGATACCTTTCTTAGCTCAAAATGACCTCTGTCAAAAAATCACATACAGATACCTCCTAGACCAGTACTAAGTAATGGAACACTTGGGTGTTGGATGTTTATGCTTCTGAACTCTAGTTTCAGTCTCTCTGCTAATGGCTCATTGCATTTCAGTGTTGTAACTGAAGTAAAGTGTTCCATTTCAGTTGTAAATCATGGCTAGTTATTATGAAAACCAATTTTTTTTTGTTATTTCCATTGCTTTCATACAGTGAAAATTCACTGTTTGGTAGATTGATTTTTGTTAGGGTGTTACTCCACCTGTGCTCACATAGATGCCTACAATGAATCTGGATCTACTTTGTTGTGCTAACTGGTAGTTGGGTTTCTGAACACATCATGGGCTTCCTTTTGATGCCAGAGTAAATGGTGTAACAGGTACACGAAATGAATCAAGATGAAGCATGGATTATTTATAGAAGTAATCACAACCCTGCTGAGACACAGTCTGCTCTGTGATGCCTGCAGCAAATAAACAGAAACAAATGAGTAATTGTTAGCACACATCTTGAAAATTTTTAGCCCAGGTGAATTGAACCATGTTTTTAATGCTGCATCTGAAATTCAAAATTCCCCTTCACACTTCTTTTCCTTCTGTGTTTCATTATCAAGCAAATACTGTGTCTATCCTGCATCAAGACTCTTGAATAACGTTTGCCACAGAAGCTTCAAAAACTGTGGAGAAGCTGTCCTCAAAGTTAGTTAGTGGTTAAGGCAAAGCTCAGCAACACAGGAGGCATTGCTGTCGGTTTGCTCTCTGTTAGGGATTTGCTGTTAGTAAGGAATTATATCTAATAATTGCATACCATAACAGATCAGTGCATTATTTTATTTGTTCAAGTCACAACTTGTGTCCTCACAATGTGAGCATAAGATTTGGTTTTAAATGAACTGCTGCAAGAAATTGCTTTATGGAAAGAGTGAAAGATTTTCATTTTCTGTAGGTTTGCATTCATGTGTGGTTTTCTTCTGAGTGCCAAGTAACTACTTCTGTGGGCTTTTTGCATTTAAAAAAAGGAAATGTGAATTAGTTAAAGATAATTGGAATGAGAATGTATGGTAGTGGGGCTGCTGTGTTTAAATTCTGTACTGATCTGAGAAGCATCATTTGTGTGCTAGCCTGCAAGTCAGAAGATTTCATTGTGTCCTCAGCATATCTTTTGGGTTTCTCTTGATTAGCAGTGACAGACAAGTTTTGGGGAAGTGTTTTCACGTGATGACAGGCCCCAGCAGTCACTATATTTTGATCATTCCCCTCCAAGTTTTTTTTTGCTTCAGCCTTGAAGTTTAAGGTGAGTCTGCTGCCCAGTGCTTGGGTTGCCATTTCTCAGGGCACCTGAGCTGGCAGGAAGGGGTGCATGGTGTCACTATGTGTGGCATTACTTCTTCTACATCCTTACAATTTTAAACCATGCAGCAGCCCGTTTTGCATTGTAATTAATTTCACTTTGTGCAGTTTAAATACCTAGGGAGTATTAAATATTGTATACCTGGGGATTATACCTTGGAACCATTTTGGATACCTAGCTTGAGAAAATATGCTAAAGGTTTGCTATGAAAATTCAGGACCTTAAATTTTCCCAGAATTAAGCACCCAAATTTACCTAGAAGATGGAACTATGTTTCTTCCTGACAAGACCTAAGTATCAGTCTCCTTGGAATTTTTGCAGTCTGGTGGGCATTTACATTGCACTGGAGACAGATGGTACTTCCTACATCTCTGAGAACCTTGAGTTTGGTAACTCACAGATTTTTTCACAGAAGTTTCCAAAGGGAGAAAAGTTTCTTCTTGGAAGAGTCGAGGGGGAAGAAAAAAATCTAAGAGTACTTAAAGTAATTAATGATTTTTTTTTTCTTTGTTATTTGTGGTCAGCAGACAAAGTTCCTTTCTGATTATTGTTTTGGAGGTTTATGTTACATAAATATATGTTGGAATTAGATTTTTAGATAAATATAAGTCTAAAATAGACAAGTTAATATCGAGATGTTCAAGGCTATGTGTCTTGACTGTGGGAGAGGAAAGCTGTCCTTTGCTAATCAAGGGAAGGAAAAAAAAAAGTTAAAAAGATTGACTAAAAACATTTTTCCAGTCATCAAACTAATTGGAATATTCATGAATAATTCTAAAAAGCAGAGATCAGTTGACTGCCAGGCCCTGGGCATATTCTTCCCAGACTAGGCATTTGCCCATCATCCACTCAAATGAGTATGAGAGCAGTGACAGCTCTGTTCCTGTTATTGTCAGCTGTCCATTCCCTCCACTCCTGTGCCCCACTCACATCTAGGCTTATTCTGTGCCAGATCCCCTCTTGGAACTTTTCAGGGGATATCATGAGGTTTCTGTTAGCTCAAACCTCAAGTAAGATGGGAGATTTAGATTAGATATTAGGAGGAAATTCTTTACTCAGAGGATGGTGATGCACTGGAGCTGGTTGCTGAGAGAAGCTGGGCGTAATCCGTCCCCGGAAGAGTTAAAGGCCAGATTGAATGGGCTTTGGGCAGGGCTTTTGGAACTAGATACCTTTAGGGTCTCTCCCAGCCCTAGCTATTCTGTGATTTTATGTGTGAGGGTCTTTCTTCCTGGAGAAGAAACCTTATCACCAACTACATATTTGCCATTTGGACATTTTGGCAACCAGCAGGTCACCAATGAAATTGCTGAATAGCACAGACCACTCTGAATTGCCACTCTGAAGAGATATAGATTTGTTTTTCACTTTCTTTTCCATTGTTATTTATAATGTACTAATGTTATTCTGTAATTTCCTCAATAGCAGAGAACTATTATAAGGACCTGTGGCAGAATTAAACAGAATTAAACACTGTGGTTACAGGTTCGCTCCCTGTTCAGGTATTGATGATGATAATCATTTTGACACTCTCTCAAAAAATGGCTTTGCAAAGCACGATTTAAAAACAGGTATGAATCACTGCTGCTGTAGGAATTCCCATTGATCAAATGTATATGTGAACTATATTTCTTCTCACTACGATTATAGTTTTTAGTCAGCATTAGCAATGGTAGAAAAGGGGAAACAACATTTGAAGACAGATTCTCAAAAGCAATTTATGTTTCTCAAGTAACAGAAAAATATATAAGGTTTTGAAAGGACAAATGAAATGCTAGAGAAGGGGAGGAATGAGATTCTAAAGTTTAATTCATACTATTATAGTACACATCCACAGTTCAATTCTGCATCAGTTGCTTTAGATGAGCTCTGAGTAAATTTTTCAGAAATTTGTCTTTTTTGAAAAATGCTTGTCAATAAAAGATTCTATGTATTGGCAATCTGTTAGCATGAATAGAAATATCTCATGAAGATCAAATTGTTTGTCCTCATTTTATCTGGGACAGAGTTAATTTTCTTCATAGTAGCTCGTGTGCTGCTGGGTGTGGGATTTAGGATGAGAATAATGTCATCTATGAAGCTACATCAGTGCCAATTTTTAGAAGTAGAGTAGTCATATTTTCTGCCAGAATAACTACAGTTTGTAGATACTTTTGGTTTTTGCAGCTCTGTGGTTGTGCCAGATTGTTGCTGTATATCCTTATTTGCCAGAGAATTAACAAAGTTGATATAAAGTGTAAGCTCATCAGAACTTTTAAGGACCTTGTCTCTTTTCTACAGCTTTACATAAGCATCTCTTCTGACTTCATTTTCTGTGATTTAAGTGCATTTTACAATGGTTTGTAGCAGCTCAATTGTGCTATATTTTTTTTGTATGTGTGTAAGCCTTTTTTTTTTAATTCTTAATTTTGTTGTAAATTATTTACTAAAATGCTGCTGTGAATAGAATTGATATTAGTTCTCCATCAAGACACAATATTAAGGAAATAGTAGTTCAGTTACACCAGGATAGTGGATTTAAATAACTGGCACTACTGGCTTAATGAGACATATTTATTATCTCAAGTATTAATGTATGCTGTAATATGTTAATGTGCTGGACACCATTTACTGTTGTCAGATTGTGTGATGTCTATAGATATATGCTCACATATATATATATGCAAAATGGAAGCGTAGCTTGAATAATATAGAAACAGATTAGAAATAAGTTGTTTGGGGGAAATGAGAGCAGCATCCGCTTGTGTAAGATGAGCAAAAAAAAAAAAAAAAAAAAAAAAGTAATGTCTTTCCTTTAAAATAATACCTGCACCATTTTTCAGACTGTGTGCCTTCCCTGTGTTCTGAATCCATTACTGTGCACCTCTGATAATGGAGATCTTTACAATGACAAGATTCATCTGGTGTTTCTCAATTGTCAGTGGAGAGAGACAAGCAAATCCAGAAGGCAATTCTTCTCTGATATTATCTAAGATAGTTATCTTAGGAGGGGATATATTATCCTCTGGAGTTGACTGCGAATGCAGTATTATTTTTTGTATTAAAACTATGCCGAGATAAACATGATGAGCTCAGTTCTATATTTCCTGTAATCTTTATTTTGTTGGAGCTATAGCAATTGCATAGAGTTAAATAATGGTTTGGGTTGGAAGAAACCTTTAAGATTATCTAGTTCCAACCTTTAAGATTATCTAGTTCCAACCCCCCTGCTATAGGCAAAGACATAATCTATTGAGCAATTACACTCGAACAAATGATTATGCATTTTAAGGAGCACAAAGGCACCCTCAAAATGGTAGAATCTTTCTAGCAGGAAGAGACATACTTTAACTATTGTTATTATGCAGCCCAATAAAAAAAAAATATTCAATTATACTGGCACTTAAACCAAATCAGTGCTGTTCTTCAGATCTTTTGTTTCCTTGATAGTTTGACATTCGCAGCAATAACACTCTTCAGTGATGTATTTTACCTGCTCCCTTTTTGTATGTAAGCAGAATACTGAATTTCTTAAAAATTGGAGTTTATTTGCAAAAAAATAATATTTGGGGAAGCAAGATTTTTGAATCATTTTCTACTTTTTTTTTTCAGGCAAAGAGCATATTTCAACAATATCCTCCTAATTAATTTGTACGACACAATTTCTCTTATATTGTCATATTTTTATATTATCAGAAAATCTTAGTCTTATTTATTACTAATTTTTCTGGTTTAGATGAGTATGTGCTGCTCATTGCCTTTCATGCTAAGTATGCTATCTAAACTAATAATAATCTTTGCTTATGGTAAGTGTCATCTGCACACCTTACAAAGGTGAAACTGTACTGAGGGTCATGGCTTAATGGGCATGGTAGTGGTGGGTCAATGGTTCGACTGAGGTTGGACAAAATTATTTTAGTTGTCTTTTCCAACCTTAATGATTCCATGATTCTATGAAAATGGTACTTCAGTATAGTGTCACATCAGAGTTTTATCTGTGTTACCCATTATGGTAGTTTTTCTCTAAATACTTGTTACTTGTAGTATTTTTGAAGTGTCCTGTCTTTGAGAGTGCTACTGATTTAATATGTTTATTCATGTAATTCTCCGTGGATTAGACATTTCCACTCCTAAGTGAAATGAGCGTTCTGTTTAATAGTCATGTTTCACCACAGCAGTGCGGGCATTTCAGTGGTGTAGAAATTATTTCCCATTGGAGAATATATAGGTTTCTTCAGGATGTAATACATACATTTTGAATTTCATTGCCAGCCAAGTGAAGATAATAAGTTGACTCTGCATTATGCAGGACCTTCTTGAATATTGCTAATTTATCAGTGCAACACATTAAAGCTGAAACCTTCTAGGTGAGAAATAACAGGTTTCAGTCATTTACACTGATAAAAGAGAATGTGCCATTTGGGGTTACCGTGACCAGATTTCACCTTGTATTACATCCCACATAATAACCTTCTTAGTACATTTCTGTGACATAACCTACCGGTCTTTAATTCTTCTTCTAAGCTGTTTTGTGGCTTGGCACAGCTGAGCATCTGCTGTGTTGCCTCCTCAAGGTAAATTCACTTCAAAAGCCTGGAAAAAATTATTACTCTTAGAAACAGGTAGCAGCACTGCAGTAACTTTTAAGACATGTTTAAAGTATCCCATGGTCCTCATTTTGCTGCCTGAGAGACTCTTAATATTTTGGCTTTACTTCATGAGTACTAGGGAAGCGCTTTTTTTGCTTTTAGAAAATAATGAAATTACAAAGTTGGGCTGCCTATAAAACAGCTATCAAAGAGCTGTTGAAGGCTTTTGAGAGAGGTTTTGTGGGTGTGATGATGCTCAGGGGAAAGAGAGAGAGAAGTGTTAAGGGATCTGCTGCAAAGTGGTGAATCCTGAGAGACTTGAAGCATCAGAGGACATTTCCAACAAGAGCCTGGAGCAATGCATTAGCATGTGCAGCAGGTGATGTCAAGTCTGAAAAGCTTAGATTAAATGAATGCAGGTGTTGGTGTTAGAAGGTCTCTAAAGGATAGTGCTAGCTAATATCCAGGGATTGCTCTTGCCAAAAGAAGTTGGGAGGTATTTTAAATTGTAGTGACATTGTGTTAACTTCAAACAAGATCTTAAAATGCAGGTGATTTAGTTCTGCATGTGAGTCAGGTTCGGAGCAGAAATGCTTTTAGGTTTCTTTTGTTTTGGAAATTTACATACTTAGGACAATTCAAGCCCAAGATCACCATATTAAAGTTCTAGAACCGATCCTTGAAACTAGAAAAACTAGAGCTTAACTGAGAAGAAATTATTCAAAATTGGCAGGGGGTTTGAACTCGATAATCTCTGGAGGTCCATTCAACCCCTACAATTCTGTGGTTCTGTGAAAATGGATTTCTTTAATGAGAAGTTTGCCAGTTTTCTTTTATGGGCACAATAAGGAGGAACAATTCATATGTATAAGTGTAGAGTATACATTGAGTAATTTGTTATTTATTTTTGAAGATTTTAATATTTTGTATAAGCAAGATATTTTTAAGAGTTCTTGCAAGATTAAGGAACATCTTGTCCATTTTGTTTCATAATAATACAACTGGTGAATGGAAAGGACAAACACATAAAAGAAGCTTTCACTATTTTTAAAAGGGCTGGGCTTTAGGAATGGGTGATTTCATTTCTGTTTCTAAAAGGGGCATGGTAATGCCACGTGGGTTGACACTGTTCGTTGCTCCCAGACTTTGGCAACACTGAACTGACAGCTCAGAGAGAGATAGGTAGAGCTTCCAGCTCTGGTGCAACCCATGGGAAAGGCTTCACACACCCTCTGCTGCTACCATGCCTGTAATCCCAAGCCATTTATAAGATATGGGATAACTCAGCTGTTGCTGAAGAATCATGATTATTTCAGAGGATGAATGCTGTCATATTATTATTGCTTTACTGAGTAGCATGACTGCTAACATTTGCTCTATTTGGTTAATTTAAAGAAAGCTATAAACTTTGCTTGTGAACCATTTTTCACAGCTGCTTTTAAAACGCATTTCTCAGTTATATCATTGTTGACAGAATTTTTTATTATGTTTGACTTTTATTTTTGCTCTCAATGTTATATGTACTTAGAATTGAATTGTTGATTATGAGGTGTCCAATTACTGATAAGCTTTTAACTACCTGAAGGACTGAAGTTAAACTCTTTCACTTTTGCCTTGCTCCTCTTCTCCTTTTCCTTAAATATGTCTGTAATAGGGGAGGAAAGCAAGAAAGGCACTAGTATTCACGTGCAAACAAGCTTGTCATGATCTAGTTATGCTGTCACTCAGAATGCTTTATCTTGTTGAAGGCGTGTGATGCAATGCATTTAAAAATCTGCCTGTGCTCAGTCTGCGTTAAATTGCTGAGACAAATGGACACTTCTTAAGCTTGATGGACTATATAACTATAGGATTTTTTTTTTAAATACTTTCATTAACACTTTAAGTTTCAGTTCCCTGGTGATGAGAGGTCTAGAAATTTTTGTGACTACAGGACTGGACAACCCCCTCATGAACACACAGCCACCAAGTTTTGTTCCTGAAGTTGAAGGTGCTCCCTCTCTCCTTCCTGCCCTGTGTTCTGATTCATAAACAGTGAAGATGCCACTGACAGGTGTATTTTGTGCGCACAATCCCAGCAATTCTTTGTGGCTGGTAGATTCCAGTACATTTGTTAGAACTATAGTTTTTGCATTTCCTAAATTCACTTTAATGTTTTCTAGGATCAAAAAGATAAGTTTGCATTCTTTTTTTCCCTCAGTAGTTAAATTCATGCTTATTTTCCAAGAAATTCATGTAAAATTTATTGGTTTTCCCAAAGAGGAATTCTGAGCTTTGCAAGCTAAATAAAAATAAACCACCTTATTTCCTCCCCCCTTTAAAATGAGTAGTGTTTCCAGCGTGACTAACCCATCATCTCTGCCTCTAGCTGATATAGCGTGGGTTTCCATGTGCCATGCAGTCTTTGAGAGGAGTTGTGCTAAGAATAAAAATTAAGAGCCTCAAATTTCCTTGATTGTGGCAGAGTAATGCTCTCAAATCCACGAGCATCTTTTGGCTCTGTATCACTGAATTTGTGTAGAGATGATGCTGCCCTCAACCCTTCTGAGAGAAGTGTGATTACTTTGCCCTGGCACAAGCTCAGTAGGAAAAGTTTACATGCTCTTGTAAATATTGAAGGCCTAAAGAAAATAGACCAGAAAAGAGGAACAGCGGAGGGCTGAGGATAGCTGAGTACTGCATGAGGTGGGGGGGGGGGGGGGGGGGGAAGTGTGTGTCTGCTTTGAAATAAAATGTCTTTTGTTTTGAAGTTAGAAAGTTTCTGCTGACCAAGACTTTCTGCTACTTGCCTCTCGGACAAGAGAGCTCCCTTCTGAGATCTCTTCCTTAGAAAATAGGTCAAGCATCTTCTGTCAGAGTGGTGTTTTCATTATGAGGGAAAAGGCAACATGAAAATCATTTACTAACAATTCTTGTGAACTGTAGCCATCTACTCACTGACTGAATGAAGATGACAGTAAGTGCTGCATTGGAATATGAGTTGAATTAGCAGTGTTAATTAGCTATCTGAGCTCTTTGTTTATTATTTCTTTTGTTTGGTTGTTATTTTCGTGTGAGTCTTTTCCAGGCACATTCTGTGGATCACACATGAAATACAGTCAAATCCTCTGTACTCACAACTTGGTTCATCTGGCCCAGTGGCTACTGAGTGCTGCTGTTTGAAGTACAAAAGACTGAACACATGGACATTTTGCCATTTTATTTACTTTTAGAAGTTAAATTTATGTAGACTAATGTTGACTCAGTAACACTGGTACAGGAGTGATTTGGGGATTTTTCTTGTGGCTGAGAAACTGTCATTGTGTCAAACTTCCAACTTTATAGGGTAGAAAACGGACATGGTTTTAACAGTGAATATATACATATAAAGGTTATGCTTTAAGTAAGAGTCTGGTAAATACATTCCTTACAGATTTGTCTCCAAACCATGTTTAATATGACCTAGGATAATAATCTTTTTGAAATGTCTGAAGGATACTTATTGACCTTAGTAGATTGCTTTGAACTGACTTTGTCTTTATTGGCTTGCATGTAACCTTTAGTTAAGTAAATGGGCTCTTCTTGCATTGCTTGCAGAAGTAAAGCAGCAGTGGGTAGGGGAAGGTAGGGCACAATGTAACATGCCTGTCCCTAAAGAAACACTGAAATTCAACATGCATCGCTTATGAAGCTGACATGGTTCATTATTTTTCCCATATCTTTCCATGCTTTTTTTTTTTTTTCTTCAGATGTCCAGATCAGCTGTCTGATTCAGATACGCCAGCCCAAAATTTATCACAAGCAGCAGTGTCAGGTCCTGCGGTATCATAGAATGGGATAGGAAGTCAGATGCTGCTCTGTGCAATGCTGCAGCGTAATGCAATGCTCTTTCAAAAGGAGTTAAGGGATGCCTTGAAGGCATGGCTTGTCTTGTGGCTTTCTGCAGGGCACCGTCTGGGCTGTGTCTCCAAGGTGTTGTGAAAAGAGAATGTTGACCAGACTGTGGTGCAGCTCCCATCCTATGGTTTGCCAGCACATAATGCCTCCTGTTCGTCGCCCCTCTGTTTGCTGTGAGCCCACATTTGGTGGGGATGGAGTGAGGTTTTTGATGGGAGCAGCTGAAAAGTTGCTTCAAATACTCCTTAAAAGGTGCTCATACTGTGATTTCTGATTGAGATTGGATTTATTTCTTATTTGTATTTCATAATTTGTGGAAATAATGACTAAACTGGCCTCCAAAGATTGTTTACCCTGGACTTCAATAAGAATAGAAATGTACTTTTTTTTTTTCTTTTCCCAAATGGACTTGTGGAGCAGTTTCTTCAATATTTGGTTCTGTCAGATGGCATAAATAAGCTGGGATGACTTGATGAGTTCTATGTGATACCTGTACCTAACAGATTCAGAAGTGATTATTGCCTCTTTTGCTGCCACCATTTGCTTTTCAAACTTATGGCTTCAACTGAAGTAGCATTGTTCTTTACTGTTGGTGATTTTGGCCACCATTACCCATGAAAGACAATAATGAAGACCCTTAATAAACGGAAGAATAATTTGTACACAAAACCAAATGCTATAAACTATGTTTAGAAGGAAATCTTTAGGGCAATTGGAGTCTGCAGCAACTTTGAAATAAAAACAATGAAGTTTATTAATATTAGTAGATGGTATGACCCTTTGCAATTAAGCAACTTGATACCTGAAACTCACCTAGCCAGTTTCACACGAAAACAGTGGCTCATAGAAGCAAAGGTTGCTTTGTAAAGGATGATCGCTTCAATAGTTTATCACACCAGCAGTAAGACATGGTGGCATAGCAGCATCACAGGGCTGATTCATCATCAGCTAAATCTGATAGGCTGTGAAGAACATCCTCACTTATTCGTGTGGGATGCTCCTTAAAGCCAGTGAATACAGAACTTCCTAGATGCAGTTTTTTCATATAGTAAGTGCTGGCATCAAAAGAAGCAGGACAGAGTATGATACCTTGATCTGTGCTTTCTCTTAAAGACTGTCAATGCTCAGCATTCTCAACTGCTGTGTTGATGATATTTGATAGAGTTAAGCAGCGAAATTGATGTTATAAGCAGAGACCTTGCAGCACTGTGAAAATGTTGAAATCTTTCTAATGGTGTGCATCACAACCACAAAAGTGACAGAAATGGCCAGGAGTGCTTCAGCACCTGAATGGTTCATTGCAAGAGTCTTAGTACCAAAAAATGAACAGATCTAGATGTTAAAAAAACAGCAAATCTATTACGCCTTTTCGTATAGCTTTCAAACAGTCTTGCATCCAGCTAAACCCCTCCATGGATTTGACAGGTCCCCCCTCCTACTCTTGCATACCCATTCTTGTGCAGGCAGCTCTTCTCCTCAGCTAGCCTTGCTCTCCATCTTGAAGCCAAAAGCACTGCCTTATGAAACTCTTCTCTTTACTTTCTGACTGTGTCCTGTGTTTACGTATTCTCCCCAGTAATTTCCTCAGACTTTTGGGCATGTAGGTCTCCTTTTTAACCTGAAGTCTCTGGTCTCTCACTGAAGAGTTGTCAGCTTTTTGAAATCTAATTATTCCTGCAGTCATGGCAGAAGATAAGTCCTCTGTAGCTTGAGACTGCAGGTTACATGCAGTCCACAGAGGCAATTTGTTAATTTATTCTTAAACTTTCCTTTCACCTTTTTGGAGCATTAACACCTTACTCCCTCTGCGTTGTCTGGTTCTCTCTCACCTCTGGAGGCTGCTCTCACAGCCTGGCCTCCAGTGAGATAGCTTCATGGCTCCTCGTCCCTGGTGAGTAGCTTGTGCCTGGAGGGGCCATGGCCGTCCCTCCTTGCCCTAAGTCATCTGCTAGCCTGCGTGGTCACTCCCTCCCCCGTGCAGGTCAGTGCAAGAGGGGCTGGACCTAGAGACCAGCTTGAGCTGCTCTCAGCCTTTTCTCCCTTATCCCAGTGATCCCCTCCTCCTGGCCACAGGACTTCCAGCTCCAGGGGGGAACCCATGTGGACTGTGTAGCCAGTGATGTGCAGTTCTTGCCTCATGGAGGCCCAGCACTGAGCCATGGATATCAATCACTGTTTGTCACTAAACCTGGTAATTCAGTGTGGATTTGGACAGCAGGAAAAGGAGATGTTGTATTCAGTAAATGAATTTCACTGAAACCAGTGAAAGCTTTTATAATCAGATTTTTTCTAATTTTTGAAATTCATTTTTCACGATTTTTTAATTATTTTTTAAGTATTTTTTATGACAATGTTAGAGAAGCAAAGGCTCTCTCAGCCACAGTGGTGGAAGCATTGCAGTTTCATGCTCTACAGAGTTGAGAATCATATGTTATTGCAGGTATGTTAGCTTAAAGTTCCTGTACTGTGAAGATTTAAAATGTCATTTGTACCACAGTTTGCTAAGATATGCTAGCACTGCTTTACAGAGCTGTGGCATTTTCTTTTACTAGATATTTGTTGAAGAAAGGAGATTATTTATTATCTCATTCCTTAGGCTGAAAACCAATGCAGAGGTTGTCACTTGAGGTGTAGATTACACCATGTTACAGGAAATATTTGAATTGTTTCAGTTGCATTTTAGAAAGAGATATAAAACATGATGACATACCTTTGTAATCTTGAAATTTAAAAGATTCAGTTTCAAATAAAAAGGGTACATTAGTGATAAATTCAGATTTAGGAATATCAGATCTTAACAACAGGATTCAATAGTAATTTCATTTTACCCGTACGAGGGATAAGTGAATATTTAGGCACACAAGTGAAAGTGGTCTTTTTTTTTTCTTTTTTTCTTAGTCTTATCCTAGAAATGCCAAGTCTACAAAAATATGCTGCAAATATATATATATATATATATATTGTCTGCAGCTCAACACAGTGTAATGTTTGTGCTGAGATGTTAATAGCATTTTCAAGGGAATAATTCATATGATTCTAATGCTTATATCAATGTCAAAGAGAAAAGAAATTTGCCAGACCTGTGGAGCTGTTAAAAGAGTGCAAGACTGTACAATGCCATGAAGAGAGCGCACGTCCTCAGTGGTGCAGAGCACTGCCTGCCAGATGGGAGCTGGGGGCATAATTCAAATTTCAGTTTCTGCCTTGCTTTTTTAGTTTTGGAGGCAATGGATGATATTCCTGAATTTTCCATTTTCTCATGCTTAACCCACTTAGTAGCATACCTGAGCTATGAGTGGGCTATGAGATCTCTCTGACTATTAATGTGCTGTAGAACAAGTTGTCTGCTAGAATATATTTACCTGACCCAGCAAAGTGATTATATTAATGCCTTAAATTGCACTTTGCTCTTGTTTTTAATATGGCTTTGTGTTTTCTGGGTATAATCTGACTCTTCCCCTACCGCAGCTCTCCAAATTTCAGTGGAACTACTGGTGAGTTTAAAACAAGCTGTGCACTAAGTGCTCTGGTGGACAGGGGCCAGAGCACTCCCCGCAGCACGGGGCAGAGCCCTGGCTGCTGCTGCCTGAACATATAGCTACCTCCAGCCTGGAATAAAACAGGATGAGTGCTATAGGAAGCCACACAGCGCTATGAAGCCTCAGAGATCATCACTGTGGGCTCACAGCAAAGTAGTACAAAACATGAAGTAGACAACACTGGTGGCTTCTTGCTTCCAGAAACTGTTGTCAAATGACAGGTGCTGTTTGCAGCAAAGAATTGGTCAGTTAGGTGATTCCATCACTGTGCTCAAACAAGCTCCTTCTGCTAAGAACTCTCCTCTTCAAATGCTCTTCTACAGAGCATTAAGCTTCTTTTCCATTAGATGAACTGTGAATGCCTTTAACGTTGAATAAATAAAATTTGTTTCTTAATCTACTCACAGACTGCATTTTTGCTGTTACTGTTTGGGAGGAAGCAGCAGGAGATCTCTGTTCTGTCTCTGATTCCCATTAGACTACAGAGGCATTCCAGAGCCCTTATCAATAAAACAGTTTGTATGTCTTTCTGGGTATGGATAGTGATGTGGGGTGTCATTTAGTTCAGATATGTACTTTGGCAAGCTTTATTTGGTAGCAAAGTCTTTAACATGATTTTATGTATATCCTATTACATCAATTTCTGTTTGTTGTTGTTTGTTTGTTCATTTTGGTTTGGTTTTTTTGTGTTTTCTTTTTCTGTTTTTTTTTCTGTTTAGGAGATTTCTAATCAAATTTTTAAATCTGAACAGACTTGATGAGATAACTCCAATGCCCCAAAATCATGTTGGAGGGACATTTAAAATGGTACTCAGGCAAAGTTCAAGACTTGTGTTTACTGAACCAGTGATGAATGGAAAGGAGCTCCTGTGAGGAATCTCTTGTCTTGATGGCAGAAGATGAAATTATGGGTTTAGGATAAAAATAAACAGAGTGCAAGAAGCTAGTAAAGCTTAGAAACAGGGAAGTGTAACTGTATAACCAAATGCTTTTTGTTGCACAGAGGCAAAACAGAAAATACACTGGAACTCATGTCTTTGGAAATCTTTACGTAGATGGAGTAAGAACAGTTTTTATGCAAATATCAGCAGAATCCCTTTAAGTTACAGATCTTAACTAGTAAGATTTCTGTCTTTTATGGTTTATTGCAGTATTCTGTGTAGCAATGACTCACATCTTCAGAAACCAAAGTATATACATTCAAATATCTGAATCTCTCTGCTTAATTTGCTTGAGCAGGAGGTACTTCCTTCAGAAAAGAAAGTACTTCACAGGCTGTTACATATGTTGTATCTGTATACATATTAAAACCATAGCTGAGCATCAAGTTTTGGGGGATATCACTTATCCTCAAAACTGAAATAAATTGTGATATCCTGCAGTCTTAACTGTGGTGATAGAATGGAACAAATAATGCTAAAAGTATGCTAGCAATTCAGTGTGATTGAAATAGGTTGTCTTTATCAGGATCATATCTCATTTTTGTTTGTATGTAAGTGGCTCATTTTCCTCCCTTTCTCAATAACAGCTCAGTCTTCAAACTAATTGCCACACAGTCAAATGTTTTGGTTTTGTGAACTTGTCAGGGATTCTGGAGCTGGTGGATGGCCCTTCTGGGTCATACTGCTTCGTGAAAGCTGGTGTGAAGTGACTCAGTTCTGTTCATTCCCTACCTATTGCCATTGTTCATTTCCAGGTTTGATTATGTGTTTCTAGTCAAAACACATGCTGGCATCTGCTAGGTGCAAAGTGCTTTGGATGAATGAAAATTAACACAGCATACAATTTTTTCTCTTTTCCTCAGATATTATAGGTAGTGAAATAACAACTGTAAAGCCCTTTTATGTGCTTCTTGTTATTTCTGCAGTGTTTTGTATTTTCCAGTCACACCTTTTTCTCCACTATAATACTGAGACCTGTTACTTACTTTTCCTTCCTTCTGTATTTTTTTGTTTGTTTTTGGGTTTTTTGTTTGTTTTTTTTTTTCAGCAGAAATCAAATACCTTCTCTCTGCCACTCTTTTATTATTATTATTATTTTAATTTTACTTTCACTGAATACATGGAAAAAATGACGGGAACATGAAGTTTGGTGATCCTGTGAAAAATCCTTTTTATTTTACTGCTCTAATAAAAATAGAGGATGAAGAAAAAATGTTCCAAAATCTAAAATAGGTCAAAGATTCAGAAAGTATTTATTGGACATATGCTTTTTGATGGATAAATGTGAATTCTGTGTTTGCCAAAATCTACAGATTAAGAGATAAGAGATGCATATTCCTGCATCTCAGGGGATCTTCCTGTGTGCTATTCAGAAAGTATTTAAATCATCCTTAAAGAAAACAAATAACAAAATAATACTCAGCATGCAGAGTAGTTGACACAGAAAACAGAAAGAATTAATATTGTTACACTCAAACTCTTAAATTTTTCATGGAAAAAAAAAAAAAGAAGCAAAAACTAATTGGTGGGAATGACCTCAGGAGACTCATGGTTCTGTTTCCTGCTCAATCAGTGCTAACTTCATGAATTAGCTGTGCTGTGTTCTGAACTTCAGTCACTCAGGTTTTGAAGACCCCCAAAGGTGGGGTTCTCCCTGCTCTGTGAGTCATGGAGCTGCCTCTGCTTAGCTTTCTGGTCCCTCTGGCACTGCCAGTTTCCTACAGTGTCAGCACTTCCAGGAAGCCAGCAGGCACATCACTTTGTGCCTGTGGAGAACCACGTGATGCCCGCAAGATGATGGTGACAGATTTCCAACAGAACTACAGGGACCTCAGAGATGAAAAGATGTAGATGATCCTATAAGTTTTCAAAAGCAAAATAGTGGATGAAATAAGCAGGTTTTTCCTACTTCTGAGAGCAAATGTTATTGCTGTGATTAAAACTTGTAGAGTATAATGCAACCTTGCTAGAAAGAAAGGCTAGCATTCTTTCAAAGAAAAAATAATGAAGTTTTGTCTTCTTTAATTACAGTGGAGATGAAGGACATTCTAAACAGTAAAATCTTTGCTGAGTACTCTAAATTGTTTTAAGTGGTGCCTTTCAAGATTGTGATTAAAATATGACTACACAGAGCATAGCTTTGTCTTTGCTAGTAGTGTATCTCAGCTAAGAGCCCAGTTGGTGCTGATAGTCAAAACTTCTCTGTGACACAAGCCAGTCTAGTTCACTGTAGTACTAAAATATATATATTTTCTAGAGAAAATAGTTTATATTAAATTCCATACTCTAAAATTCTTGCTGAAATGCCTTCAAATACCTTACAAGATATTTCAGAACTAGAGGAAATACAGTAGTAGTTTTATATGATATAGGGAAACAAACTTTTCCATGTTGTATGAATGTTTACGATTCGAAAAGTTAGTATTTATTACCTTTAAAGGATAACTTGTTTAGACAAAGTTGGATGCAAGTAATCCTACAGAAGTCTGATTAGGAGGGCTGTCAATTGCCTTCTTTTTATGGAGCGTAATGACAGGCTTCAGATGTTTTCCACTGAACTTCCTCTGAAAGAGCTCAGCAACTGCAGAAGAGCAATGTCAGAAAGCAGTTTGCCTTTCCACTCAATTAGCTTGTGTTGCTTTTGTCTCTGTTTTGAGTTTGCTTTAAAATCATGCTAAGCCCTTCTATTGCTCTGTGCATGCCTCATCCCCTTCAGATCATAGGGGACAGCGCTTATGAAAATTTTTGAATGCTCAGGGGTACCTTTGGCCTTTCTCTGTAGGATTGCTGAGCAGGATGGGACTGACCAGAGAAAGGTGTTGTGTGGGGGTGTGGAGCTGGCCAAGGGATTGAAGGATGTCTAATTTTTCTTGGTGACGACCAGGCACCAGGTTGTTGTGCAGTGTGGCTACCTAAGTGTATGCTCAAGCCAGGGTCCACTCTGCTGCTCTGGAAAGGTAGCTCAAAGGGTACTTATTTCTTTGAGTGCCTGGGGAAGGCATTTGTTTTATTCTTCATAGTAAACTACATCACAAACTGCTTCCTTCATTTGAGAGATTTAGGTGACATGTTGCTTTTATACCCATTCATTAGTAGAAAACATTTGTAGTAGCCTGATTTTGTGTTCAAAGTTGTGGAGATTCATTACGGGACTCATTTGCTGCTCATCATCACACCTGCACAGGTCAAGCAGGAGTTTGTGCATGTTCAGTGATGGCTGTAAGCCTGCTTCTTTTTCCATATAATGATTGTAGGGAATCTATTTACTGACAGAGCTCAAAGAGATATGGGTATTTGGCAACAGGGAGAAGTCTTGTTTAAGATTTGGGGTCTTAATAGAGATGCAGTCATGAGAAATTACCTTCATGAAGTCTAAGAGTCTGAGTAAATGCAAACTGCTTATGAAGTGATTATATATTTAGTCAAGTTCTTGCACTGTAGTTATTTATGAAGTTATGTGTACCCCCAGGTCTCAATAAAATGGCACTGAAAACTATACTAAAATAATAAAAAAAAAACAAAACTATACAGTCTTATTCCAGGAAGCACAGTGGGGAGAGACATTAAGGACTGTCTTTTGAAATAAGCTTTTTCTGTAGGCTTCTGCATTTCTATATCTTCTATATCTATATCTTTCTAAATCTTATCTATAATAGCCAGAAAAAATTTCTAGCAGAGTATCAGGAGCTTGTTATTATTTCTGTATACTAAATTTTGATACATTTTGATAATCTATGTAGTATTTCTTTTAATCTCATTCAAGAGATACAAAATCTCTCTAAAACAAACATTTCTAATACTAGTTCATGATGTGCTATCTTTAAGAAGAAACTTGCAGTATGTAGCTGGGCTCAGAGTAATATATTGCCTGTGACTAAGCAGAATGGAAACTTTCAGACTTTCTTCAGAAAAAATAATTTGAAGCTTCTAACTGCTCAATTGTCACCTTAGTTAATTATAGGCATATGTACACATTCACGTTACCTAGAGCTGAATTTTGTACATCACACTTAAAGAGGTGATGAACAGTAATTTGGGTATCCAGCACAAAAATGTCCTAATTCTTTGGTGAAGGCGAACTCAAAAAAGGAGAGCTGGTGTGGTTTTCATTTGAAAGGACACATGGCAGGACTCCAGCTTCCCTGCTGAACTTTCTGTTCATGTCAAACTATGCAGAAAATGGCTCTCATGTCTTGCAACTTGGAGAAATACTGGAGAAAGGCTGTGTAGAAAACATTTGAGACTCGGTAATTAACTGCAGGAGCACTTCTGCACTCTGTTTTGGGAAAGCTAGAGGGGCAGAAGTGCTCAAATGCTTGGCTACAAGTGAATACCAGTGGAGAGGAAGGGATATTAATCTCAGTGAAACTCTGAAAGTCTCTTTCCTTGACAACTGATGGCATATTTAGCAACACCCTGTAAGTTTCATTCTCAAAAGAAAAGTCCAAGGAACATAGAAATGTTATGGTATAACTTAGGGGCAGCTATGAGGGAGGAACAAAATCAGTGATCAAGACATCAAGGAAGACTAACAACAAACTTTGGTTAAAGTTTGGCACATCCAGGCCTACATCCAGGCCTGGGGTGCCCAGCAAAATAAAGAAGTGGAGCTGTTGGAGCACATCCAGAGTAGGTCATAAAGGTGATCAGAGAACCGGAGCACCTCTCCTATGAAGCCTAAGTCAGCTGGGCTTCTACAGGCTGAAGAAGAGAATGCTCCACGGATACTTTATTGCAGTCTTCCGACACTTAAGAGGAGCTTATTAACAGGAGGGAGACAGATTTTCATGGTCTGATAGGGATAAGACTAGGGGGAATGATTATAAACTAAAGGAGGGAAGATTTAGAATAGATGTCAGAGGGACGTTTTTCACTGAGAGGCTGGTAAGGTGCTAGAACAGGCTATCCAGAGAGGTTGTAGATGTTCCCTTCCTGCAGCAGCAGATTGGAACTTAATAATCCTTGAGGTCCATTCCAACCCATCATTCCATGATTTGCTTAGCTCAGTAGCAGCTCAGCTTCCTGCTGTGATATGTTGATGTTGCCCAGGAAAGGTCAAGGGAACTAGGACAAAGTGAGGCTCAGAAGGAAACCTGGAGCAGGCACTTTGAATTCTCACAGCAGAAAACAGTAGTTCCTTGGCCATGACACAGACTAAGAGTTGATCTGATGGGAACAAACTCTACTGTTTTTTGTCCTTTTCTCCTCTGCTTCTTTAGTCAAAGGTAGTCTATCCAGGCATCTTGTCAATGATGCAGTGCTGCTTGGGCACTTCTCTGCAGGTTGTGACATCCAGGCAGGCTCCCAGCTGGATGCCATCCCTGACTTTCCTTTTCCTCTTCAGATACGTGCAAAGCTGTGTGAGGCAGCACAGATATTTTTCTTGTGAAGTGAGTATAGGTTTTGAGTGTCAGTAGGAGAGAACTCAGGCAGTCTTGGTGACCATTTATACAGAAAGGCAGGCTCGCAGGTCCTGTTAAGCAATGTTGAATTTGCTTTCCAATATATCGTATTGTATTGAGTTTTATTCACTTCTTGCTTGTCACATACACAGATTGGTTTGCTGGTGTGATAAGCTTTGGAGGCAGTATTTAAAAAATTATTAGTAAGATTTTTCCCTTACAATTGCTCATCTTGACCTTATTTATAAAATATTATGTAATGCAGTGTCTGCAGTGACAGGGGACCCTAGTCAGTGACTCAGGAGCCTGATCCTATGAAGTTAATGACTGAAACTCAATAATACTTTCTCTGTTGCATTGGTAATATGCAGCAAGAGTCTTTGTAAGAAACAGAATGTCTATTGCTTTGTCATGTGGCACAACTAACCTCAGGAGTACCTAAACATGCTGATCCTTTCTCAGAGATCACTCCCCATCCTCCTAGGTGTGATTGTCATGAGAAATAATTCACCAGAATTTTCTCATTAGGCAATGGCAATGAATTACACCATTGAAATGTTAGAAGTATTGTATCTCCAAGCCCTGTAATGAGTAGACAGACAAGTCGATAAAATGCTGGATCATGTTAATAATTTATTGTAGGGATAATTATACAGGAAATAAAAGGGACAGAGAAGGCTATCGTCTGCTTGCATCATTTCACAACACTGTGAGATGCATTATATGCCTGTCTCATTGTGGCTCTTAATGCTGTTTAAGAAACATTGGCCTGTAACTGTGCCGAACACCTCAGAGAACTATTAGCACAGCCCATAAAATAACGAGACTAGTTACATACTGAAGGTCTGAACATCGGGAGAAAGAGAGCAGCTTTAATAGTTTTCAGTCAGGCTGAACGGTGACATTGTAATTAAAAGTAAAAGTAATCTAGTATAAACAATCAGTTTTGTCAATATGTTGCATTCTTCTTTACCAGTGCAGTTCTCGTACCCAAAGTATCTATTGGTCCAGGTTTTCTTATGGTTTTTCCCGACTGAGAAACAATCCATGAATCGATAAAAAGTACTCATATGACCCTCATAAATATGAGGGTCATTCATAGATTGAAGCCTGGAGGGGACACTGAAATCATTCCCATTCTCAGGCTGTAGCAATATTCTCAGAAAATTTCATCTGAACCAGAGAGACTTTCCATGCTGCCAACCCCCTTCTCCCCTCCCCACAATCACCCCACCCCACCCCCTTAGAAAACTTTTAAAACTATATAAAGCATATAGATGCTGAACCTGAATGACGTTTACTCAAGTCATATGTATTGGCCAGCTCATTTGGAAACAAACAGTCCTGCACATTATGTCTATGCTGAATGCTGTCTTGGAGTCCACAAGGCTGTGAGCATGTGCTTTCATAATTTGTGTGCATGTGTAAGCGTTTCCTTTCTGCATGAAGAAACCATATAGACCAATTGCATTCTTTTTATTGAACCAAACAAGGCGGGAAAGGATGGGATGGCTGAAGGTCTAGTTAACAACTTAATTTTAGGTACTTCTCTTTTGATTCCCTAAACAGTGAGAGTAATTTCACTACAGAAATTACAGTACCAAACCTAAGCTTATATTGCAAATTACTCTCTCATTTGAGGCTGCAAAAGCAGATGGGTTACTATCTCTCTCACTTCCCCCTTTCATTACAGCTCATGTTTCCCAGTGCTTTGTGTTGTATTTAAAATCAGTCACTGGAAGCAGTTCGCATCTCTTCCAGCCTTGCTCTAGTCCAACACTCAACTTATGTTTCTGTCGTATGGAGCTGAACTTGTTACAACAGGAGAGAATGTGCTCTCCAGGGACCTTTCTCTTGCATAATCTCGCTGAAACCTTGTGGTAAATTACTGGGACAGCACTCCAGCCTGCAGGGAGAAGAGAGCACAATGCATAACAGATTGCCTTTCTTCATTGCAGGCTTGTTTGCTCTCTCGAAAGGGCAGGGTTTGTATCCGGATTTCCTCCCTGACCTGGCACAAAGTTTTTGCATGTCCCTCAGTTTCTCTTGTACTATAGTAGAAATTACGTTTTTTGGGCTACTCTTTTGAGAGTGAATGCTTATGAGGTGTTCTTAAAGTTACAGAATAGTTCAAGACAGAGCTTTGTGATTTCATTGCACATCATCTCCAACCTTTTAATAGGTAGTTAAAAACATTTTCATTTCTGACTTTTCATTTTTGAGAAGAAGGGGTAATGCATCTCCCTGATGGTTATCACCTTTAACTTTTACATAATTTTGTCTTAAAGGAGAACTTCATCCAAAACAGAGATATATTAATGCATATAAGCAGGCTTTTGACATGTGAAGCATGATAGATATTTAAAATGCAATTAAAAATATTCACCATTACTAAGAGAAGTTCAAATTCAACCATAGAAATATGTGTTTTTTATAATACATCTAGATTGAGCTGTTTACACGTATCTTATAAGATATAATTGAATTGTGCAGAGTATCCCCAAGAGGCAAGGAATACAATTTTTTTTTTTTTTTTTTTTTGCTTTTTTCTCTCCTGAATGCTGAAAGGTGTGTGTGAAACACTTTCAGTAAAATACTGCTAGATGCAAACCCAAGCTCATCACAAAGGACAAGTTTTGTAGGGATGAGAGCCTTTCTAGAGTGCTCAGGTAGTCAGGATTAATTTGAGAAGGTGACAGTGCACTTTGATGTCCTGAGCTCCAAGTTGTTAAGGACAGCATATCAGGAAAGGAACAGCGGACAGGTAACATGCTCTTTCCTTCTGAAATGGTGAGCTGTGCAAAGAAAGCCTTGAAACTGAAAGATCTGAGAAAGAAAAATGTTCATGCCTCTGGAGATATATTATCAGTCCTAAAAATTTGAAAATCAGGTAATTCTGTAGTTCAGCTTGTTTTGATCTGTGTATCATTTTATCTTTTGTGCTAATTCACTCAAACACGTGTGGGTTTGGAGTTGCTGGTAAGGTTTTAATTAGAAATGTCTGAACAGATTAGCAGTCATTGCAAATATTTGAAAATCGTGTTTTTGTAAGTCATTGCTAAAGAAGTTGAGATGCTTGCTGTTACAGCTTTTCTTCATCTTACTTCTCTTTACAGCAGGTGTGTTAATACTGATAGGCCAGTGACAGATTGCATTTCAGATCTGATTGTGCGTGCTTCACCACAACCTGCTGCACAACTGAGAAAAAGTTTCAGTGGGTAATTGTGTAGCAGTCAACTGGAATGGCTCCTGTTGGACACATGTTCTGATTTCATCTTGGGTCTTCCTGATCCAGACTACACTGCCAGGAAGGGGCAGGGGCCTTACAGTTACTGCTGTATCAGAACAATAGCTGTTTTCAAATGATCCATTTTCGTAATGATATAATAGCTTACTTTGATCGCTTCAGCTGATCAGAAGAACTCCATTTAAAGCACTGTGTGATGAGTGAAGTGGCTGATACTTTATTCCTCTACGTGGTATGGCCCCTAATACCTTTTTGCTTTAGGAAAAGTGATCTGTTAAATTTTTTCACCTCTGTAGAAAGGGTGAGGAAGTGGATTAAAATATTTCTGAAGTGTCAGCAGATTTTCCAGGCCTCTGTGTTTGACGGTGCAGATTTATTATTTCTGGTGAAATGCTCTTTTGAATACTGATGACATACGGTATAGAAGGCACAGAAATCTCATTAAACTTGGTATGATTTTTGCTAGGGTTTTGGTAGTATCTATGCTACGCTGATAGGAGGGAAGGAATTTTTGTCTTAGATAACCCTCCAATAGCCTCAAAAAGCAGCGTAGGGTGACAATGCTAGCTGTACGTTAACGATAAGAATCTCCACATCTGCTCTGTTTTGGGGAGTAATTTCAACAGAGTTATGTTAGCATAATTCTGGGGTAGTGGAGTATCTGTCCCCTGGGGCATTTGCTATTCAAGGCAGACAAGCAGTTTTCTGCCTTCTTTGTTTTAAAACAAACGAAAAAAAAGTGTACCCTAGCATCAGCACCGTGGCTGTGTGCTAATCAAAGACTGCTGGGTCATGTCTGAGTTTCACTATAGCCCACTACATTTGTGTATGTCGTACAAAATGTCAAATCCATGTATGCAGAGGCAATGTATGAGTGCATGGAGGATTTCCTCACAGATTGCCAGAGCACTTTCTGCTGATGTCAGGACAGGAGCTGTTGTGTGACTTTACAGGGTCAGGAGGTGGAAAGGCCCCTGCTTGCTTGGTGTCCTGGGGGCACATGGACCAGGGAAAGTAAACGTGAGAGGATGCTCATGGAATCAAAGCATCTTGGTGTGGTATTAGTGCTGTGAGCTGGGCTGAGGTGCCTCCCTCCTGTTTTAACTTGTAATTTCATTTGGGGAGTGTCTGAGTAAGAGCCCTGCACTGATCCAACAGCCATCTTCATTCATCATAATAGTACCCATGAGATGTAGCTGAGTCACCAAGCTGGGTTATTTTTTCTAGCATGCATCTGTGTTTTATTTGATTATAAAGTCCAGATCCTTCTGCTTTCTGTTACAGCCTTTTTATCTTACTCTGGTCGTGTCAAAATCAATTTGTAATTCTGTGATGTAGACATGAAATTAGTTTTAGTATGTTATGTGTTTCCAAGAGTGACTGACATTTAATATTTTATTCTGAGGGTCTCATTAGTACTGTGTACCCATAATTGACTCTGTGGGTGTAATGCCAGAGAGCAAGTGATCTATTGTACAATAGCAATTTTTTTCACTTAGAGAATGTACAGAGGGAATACAGTAGAAAAGAATAGATTCCTAATGGTCCACATTTCTGTGTTTGTAGTTAAGAAGATTCCAATGTTTTTAGCCCTCCATCACCCAGAAGATGTATTTAATAGTAATTCATACGCACCAAGCAATGGGAGAGTCATGGCAAAACTTGGAGAGATGGAATTTCTTTTGAAACATGAGAGCAAAGGCTACACCATGAGTGAAGTTTCTTGTCTGCTACTCAGGGGCTAGTAGAAAGCCCATTACTTATCTGTGTTTCAGTCCTCACATATTGACTGCATGCCATTTATGACTGCTGGCTGGCTTTATTTGTATTGTCTCGTGAGTGACAGGTTCTAAAGATCTGAATGAAGCTGTATGCCTAGTGTCAGTTGAAGTTAGAGAAGATTTTTTTTCTGTCATGTTTTTGTGTGGCCACTGAAATAGCTGTACTCTTTTATGTCTAGAATTTAATGAGCTTGGGGGAAGGGTGATGACACACAGGAGAAGAAACAAAATGTAGAGGTATAGATGAAAGAGAAATATAGTGAATTCAGGGGTGCAGTGTAGCACAAAGGAAGATCAGCTGAAAGTGTTCTGTCAGAAATATTATTAATAAACATCTAAAGTCTTTGAGAACTTATCTATCCTTCTTCCATTTTCCTGGGTCTTTGCTTTGTTATCACTGTGGAAAGATACTCTAAGCATTTCTGGTGCACTTTGAGTTAAAGTAGAAGAGAGATCTGGTAGATAAAACAAAAATCTATTTCGTATTTTAGGAACTATGGAGGACTTTGTGTTTGTCTTGAATAGATACAAATTTTTCCTGTACTTTTTAGTTCTAAGAAACAACAAGAACAATTCATTTGTGGTTTAACGTGTTTAGATTAAAGATGTGAAGTTGATAGGTTGTAAGGAGTCTTGATACTTACACTTAATTTGACGTGCTCAGGGGAGTGCCACCACCTTCTTATATGAGCTGTTCATATAATACCATGCAGTGTGATCACCACTACTGACTTAAGTCCATTGTGGATTTTGTGATACATGTGTACAGATAAATATTTCTTAAAAAATACAGTGTTGACAGCTACCACTAGAATGTCATCAGTTGCAGCTATTCTATTCTTGAGTACTTTTAAGGGATTGTGATTAAGCTGTAGTAAGAAAGTTGCTGCAGAGATTTAGTACCTGCAATTTACTGCATTGATGTATTTTGAAAGGCTCTGTTTTTTGGTGTAGTGGCTTAAGGTTGCTTAGAGATTTTCCCATAGAAGGCATGTTTTTTTTGTACTATCCATTTTAAATCAGAATTGTTATTGTTTTTCTTTTCCTGTTATTTCTCAGTAAAATCATTTTTCATTACATAAAATCATATAATGGATTAGAAAATGTATTTCATTCTCTAGACATTAGTATTTACTTTGGAATATTTCTGGGTTGTGTCAGATTTTTTTTTTTGTTGATAATATTTTAATAATAATTGTGTTACATATGTATAATTTTGTTACTTATACACATATATACTATTGTACATATGCCATAATCTACATGCAAAAAATGTCCTTTATGGAATAAATCCTAGCAGTCTAATATGTTGAATTACACACTACTGGTTGCTTTTGTGGACTGTACTAGTATGAATTGGAGGACTGTGTTGGTTTAAGTGAGTTCATCTCAAGTTGTGAGATGAAACATCTAGTTAACCCCAATTATAGAAACTGCATAACATCATTATATGATCTCATTGCTACTTTAGCAACTCACTGAAAGGATAAATGTACTGAATTCCAAATCTGTAAGAACTATCTCAGAAGAACAGCTATATTGTATTAATGATGTGGTGCTACATACTAGACATGCTGCTATTGATTAATGTTAGAATGCTGAAGTTTCTTTCCACTTCTAATCTTTCTTGCATGTGTAGTCTTATATTCCATTAACTTGCTGAAAGCGAGTGATGGATAGGGTAAATGGGAGTAGGTTTGTGACTTTCAGGACGCAAAAAGTCATACTCCTGTGTGATGTGTCTTCTATTGCAAACTCTCCAAGTAACCTGAAATAATGCATTTAAGTATCTGCGGCATCTTCAGAAATTCTTATCGTATTTATTTATCTAATTATTTATTTATTTATTGAAAACAAATACTGGTTCACAAATAAGTATTGTTTTCAACTTTTATGTTTTTTAGAAGTCTAAAGAAAAATATCTCTTTTTCATTTATTTATTTATTTTTTACTCATATATTTAGGGGAAAAATTTGGATGTCCTCCTATAACCACAAAAAATTGACAGTTTTATTAGCCAAGGGGTAACTAGAGCTTCTCAGAAAGATCTTTGTAAAAATTGTAGGGAAAGAAATGAAGAAAAATGCAACGAATTGCTTCTGAATTAATAGAAATGTCTGGGAAGGCAGGTAAAGAGGCACTGTATAGCGAAGTATTTTCTCTCGGAGAATTCTTGAGATGATTTCAGGATATTCAGTTTTATCACACTGTGTCACACTTCATGTCAAGCATCTCAGTGATTTTACTTTTGTCTGTTTAAAAAGTAAACAAAACCATAAGAAACACAGCATCTTTTTTTTTTTTTTTTTAATTATTCTTTCTTCTAGCTTGTCATTAAATTCCTTTGAAACCCACTTCACTCTTTATATTATACTCCACCTCTGTCTGCTAAAATTCCTCAACCCTATTCTGGGTACAGTTAAGGTGTCTTTTATGGTTATGCAAGGGCAAGATAAATGGTAAGGAAAGAATAAAGCAGATTGTACTGTCAGATTTCAGAATTACTTCTGCTAGAGAAAGGATGCACAGATGATTGCTTTCCAAAACAACTGCTCTTTCTAGACTTTTTACAGTGCTTCTGAAGTTGGTTCTGATGCTTATAGTGTCTGTCATCATTGAGCCTTTGACTTTCAGCTGTCCATCTGACCTGCTGTAGTACAGTGTTTTCTCATTTCGAGAAAAGCTGTTCAACAATGCAGAAAATGCCTTTTTATTTATTTTCCTTTCATTGGATCTTACCTTATAGAAAACATTTTAGGTGATCTTTGTTCTTTTATTACATTAGATTCATGTTGAGCTTGTACTTTAAGAAATTGTAAAATTCTGTTTAAAATTGATATTTAGATAGCTATATATTTATATGTTCTATCAAAATTATGTTTGGAAACTGTGTTTTAATTAGAGAGAAAATAACTGAAAGTATGTGCCCTGTTAGTCAAGAACAAGTCAATTGAACTTCACATCATATGCCTGCAAAAAAGAGTACGGACTCTTTTTTTTTTTTTTTCTTTTGTCATCTTCAAGAATATGTTAGGCATTTTGACTATCGTCATTTGATAGTCACCCTCAGCTCATCTCTTGCCCACTGTAAGGAAATCATATCAAGCTAGAAAGCTCATATTAGAACCGTCTTTTTTGTGAGAAACAGCATAGCTGTTTCTAATGAAGCACGTAACTGTCAAACTGATGTGGTTGTGCATAGAGATTGGCCATCCATCTACTAGATGAAAAGGAAAACAAATCGCAATTCTCAGCATTCAAAGTTAAAATGTTCATTTTCTAATTTTTGTTCGTCTTTTTATCAGAAAGTATCATTTCTGAGGATGAGAATAACTGTTGTTGACATCATCATATCTTCCTGATAGATTTTATTCTCAGTGACTGCCCTCCCTTTTCAGACCCTTTGGAAAAAAATGTGTCGAAGGAAAAGAGATTGAGAAGGAGAGAGATGTCCATTCCTGAGGCTCAATTCCTATGCAGGGGAGCGAGATGTTGCAGACAGGCTGTCAGTTACAGGATAGTGAGCTTCATCTCATACGCTCCTAACTCCCTTCCATGACTGAGCTGACTTTACGAGTTTGGTTGCTTATCCCTGGACTTCTTGGCCTGCAGCAAGGCTGCTTGCATTTTAGCATTTCATGGTAATTACATCACTGAGAGTTCAACTAAACTTGTCAAGGTTGTCTGCCTGACTAAAGCAGAAGATGAGAACAGGAAAGAGGAAAATGTGGGGATGAGGATCACGAACTGTGCGAAGAAGCAGAAATAAAAAGGAGCAACAGTCTGAAGTTAGATAATGTATTTAACCTGTGTGCTTTGGGTGTTCTTGCAGCCACTGCTTTTTGAACTGCAGAGGCAACACTACAGATTCTGGGGATCTTGCCCTTTCCAAAATTGTAAAGCTACTTTTTTGATATCACCTTATAAAGAGAAAAATCAATCAGCACTGTCATCTCCAGCAGAAGAATCAAAATGAATTTGTGGCGATGAAATATTATTTTTCTTTACTTTCTTTTTTTTTCTATTTTTATTATTTCCTTCCCAATTTCTTTAGGAAAGGAATATCCTAGCTTCTAACTTCAGTGTTTAGCAGTCAGTGTCACTATGGCAGTCAAAATGAACATGCTAAAAATCTTTAACAAAGCGCAGACAAGCTGCATCTCAGATTTTCTCATATACTTCCAGAAAGGTGCATAATTTTTTTGGTCATAGAATGTACATTAAAGCAAAGGCATAACTTTAATCTTTTAGCTTTAAATACTTTGTTCTTTCTTTTTTCCTTTAACTTTTAGAAATGAAGACTTAGAATGATATATGTAATAGTACCAAAAAAGAAACCTTTGCTTCAGTTGAACTGTCTACAGTTAAAGTGGGTATTGCTCATCTCATTGTTCCTCAAATAGCTTTCACTGAGTAAGTTCAAACAAATATAAATGATATTCTTACATTCATATAACAGCAAGTATTTTGACCCTGTAATTCAATGGGGTCAAGAGAAAATGTTAAATGTTACATTTACTATCTCAATCTAATGTGTGACTGCATAAAAAACCATCTTGTTTACATTTTCCATAACACAAGGAGTCAGATAGCTGACTGAAATGAACTGTGCCCTTTCTGGGACTGTTATTTCAGTTCACAAATGCACTTCTGAAGAAAATCTCCTGATTTGCAGTTTTGTTCACGTAGCAAAGCCATCTTGGCACATGCAAAGTAGATACCTGTGGTGAAACTAAACTGGAAGGGAAATGCAGTGTAGAAGCCAGAACTGTGAGAAGAGGACTTCAGGGATTCTATGCATTTCATGTACTTTAAATCACTGTAACCTCTGTATCAAAATGCTTTGCTTGAGACTTTGAATCTCTCCTACAAGCACTGAAATGGAAAACACTTGATATGGTCTGTAGTCCTTAATTTCAGCCTGAAAGTTTGTCTGGAATCAAATACAGCATGTTTTCAGTATTTCCTATTGTTGATCTGTATGAAATGTAGAGATGAAATAAAACACACACAAAACCAACAAACAAACAATCTAGATATTTTTTAATATGCTCCAATATTTCATGTTTGATGCTGAAATATCAGAAAAAGAATTAATCTTTCTCTCCAGCCCTTCTGCTCTTTGTTGAACGACTTTCAAAACTGTATTTGATGCGCAAAACATAAGATCTCTTATGTCACTGTTTTTGATTAATGGATTTGTTTCAGTTTAGTATTAAGAATGTCCAATCATGAAACCTTTCATTTTAGAAAAATTCCAATGCTAATTTTAAAAACTACAATGATTCCCAATCTTTTTATTTCAGAGCATTTACTGTCTGGGAATGCTAATTAACAAAAAAAAAAAAAGAAGAAGAAGAAAAAAAGAACGTTTTGAAATTATAAATATTCTCTTACTGACTTTATTCATTGTCTTTGGTTTGAAAGTTTGGATTTATTTTGTTTGTAAACCAATTGCAGTAACAACTGTTTCAGGCTTCATTGTGAAACAAAAAAAAACCACCTAATCAGTCTTGAAACAGCAATATCTATTTGGAGACAATAAAACCTCTTATCTAAGTTTTGATATGCAGGATTAAAGACTATAAAACCTCTTATCAGCATTTTGATATATTATATGTAGGATTAGAAATATAGGTTGCCATGTTCTGTGGCCTGTTTATCAGTGTTTGCTGAAAGCACACTGCTAGGATACAACTCCACAGTCCAGGCTTATTTTCAGTCTGCAAATTCAAAATGTTAAAAAATAACAAAAACCTAAATCCTGCAGTGTTTAAACGTATTAAATGTAAATCAGAAGACTTGAAAATGTAGGTGAAATTCAGCAAATCATTTGCTACTATAGCTCTTCTAAGAGCTATACTAAAGAAAGAGTATGAAATCACTTGCTGCTTTTTACCTGACTAGGTTAGGATTGTGTGTATGTTGTCCCTGAGAACTGACTGTGGTACATATCCATGTAGAATGCTCCTTGTTTATACTACAGACCAAATACAACATTCTCTATCCCATATTTTTGCAGCATAACTGTTACCAGGGGCAGGCAGAATACATGTGCTTAAGTCTTTATGCAATTTAATCAGATTTCGGAAGGGGACATGCAGGCATGACATGCTAAATGACAGTATTATCACAAAACATTTCAGTTTTTGTTGACAACCTGATTATATGTTCATTTGTGTCTCTGCAGTCAGTGCAGGAAGATTCTGTGTTCTATAGCTGCGTACTTATTCAGTGGGTTTCCTTGGATCTTACGCTGATGTGATATTAGCCAGAGCCAATTTCATTCTTGGAAAGCACCCAGGAGGTTCTCCCAAATCTTCCTTTCAAAGACTTGAAATGATATAAACTTACCGATGCCCCTGAAGTTGATAAGGAATTATATTTTGTTTCTCTGACTTCTGAGAGAAGATTTTTTTTTATATGCTAGACTATTAATATGTCATACGTAGGTGTGAGGAGTAAGTATACAATACGTATTGCAGAGTGTTTCATATTAATTCATCCTTGTCAGCAGTAAGCGTGACAGTGACGTATTACTAATAAAAGATATAAAAAGAAAACTGTACCATCTCACTGCATTATATTAATTATATTATTTTAATTTATCTCTGGTATGGCAGCAGATGTGGGGACTGCTCCAGTATCTCAGGGTTCCCCTCCCACCAGCTTATGAGCACCCTGCATTCTTCCAGCTTGCTTCAGGATCTGGTATTGGCTTTGCTGAACGTGTAACTGGTTAGCTAAATGGTATTATTGTGTGATTTCTGGCACAAAGTACTAAACTAAAGTGAGTGAAAATGGGAGAAAAGAAGGAGGGTCAAAGTGCTTGTAAGTCATGCTGTAAGGGCAGATAACCTGTCATTCTCAAATCAGCCAGAAAAGCAATGCTGATGTTAAAGATGACATGTACTGACATCTGATTTACATCTAGCTTTTATGTTAGGTTTAGATCCTATGTATATATATCAAATGAAATATGAAATGTATGACTTCTCTGCTTGAGTTCATCTGAAGTTCAGTAAGAAAGAAAGAGCTGTCACTTCATGAGGGTACTTCTCCATTCCAGAGATGTGTGAGAGTATGTTGCATCCTTACCATACTTTCCTCAAAGGGGTAATCCCCGTGTTTCTGAAATCTTTGTAGATATTCAGCTGACTTCTACATGTGTTCCCAACCTTGTAGCTCTTCCTTTCTTGCCTGTTTCTCTACTCTTGCAAAACCAAAGCTGTGCTCTGAGAGAACAGGTGTCACTGGTAACAGCTCAGGGTAATGGAACATTTGGAACTTCCTTGAGGGGAATAAGGAAGGATAGCAACAACACAGCAGCGTTAACATCGGGAATTATGTTTTTGTGTCTTGCTTGCTCCTATAGCTTCATATTTCTCTCAGACCTAACAAAATCATGAGTAAGTTTCAAAGAGCATTTTGGGTGTCAATGGTTTGGGATAATTCTCTTTGGCAGAGTTTTCTCTTTGCAGTAATTTCTGTTGGGAAATTCTCTCTTCTAAAGTGTTCTCATCGATAGAAAATTGTACATTCTTAGATATACATAATCTTGCAGTACAATTGCACATTAAGAAATATTAGAGCAACATTAACAGCTTGAAATTTAACTACATGGGAAGTCAGAGATAACTGTGAAAAAGAGAGTTAGTAATATTTTTACATGCACAGTAACGTTTAAATGAGGTGTTTTCGAATTCAGCCTTCAGTTTTTCTTAGATATGAGAATTCCTTTGTCAGTCTGGTTTTGAGGAGTTATTCTCTGTCACTTCTCAGTTACAGCACTCTATACCCACATTTGCTGTCAGCTGTTTAGACCTTTGCAAATAGAAATTGGAAGCAATAAAGTATACTTTATTGCTATTTTTGATGCTTTTATTTATTTACTTTTTAAGAAAGCAGAAAAAAGATTAACTACTTTAAATGGAATGCCATGCAGTGGAACTTACATTTCAGTAACACATCTGCAGTCAAAGGTTTTTTGCAAAACGTGACTGACATACTGATGTTTAGATAGACTACTTTTTACTTTATTACTTAGAAATACGTGTCATGCTGAAAGAAAAGCTAGAAGGATGTTGCCAAGACATAGTTCTGTAACTAATACTTCCCCGTACTTAATACATAGGCAGTCTTGACTCCCTTTTTTTTTGTTGTTGTTGTTTTCAAGCCACATTTATATGTGTAGAGTTGCCAAGGCTACCACAGTTAACACTGACTTAGAAGGTCTAGATTTAATTGTACTTGAAGTGAAATATAACTGTTAATAAATATCTTCTGGATTTGATTAATTTTGCAGATTGTTTTTAGTAATTTATTTTAATGTATTGGGTTTGCAACTTAACATGCTTGATTTGGCAAAGCCCAAAGAAAGCTACTAAAATTAACTGGAAGCTTGTTAGAGTTTCATGTTGTTGTGGTTTAACCAGCACCACACAGTCATTCTCTCACTCCACCATTGCCAGTGGGCTGGGGGAGTGAATAGAATAAGAAAAACAATATAGAACTTGTGTCTTGGGATAAAACTATGTACAAAGTTAGAGGGGGAAAAAGAAAAGGATAATAACTATGACAAATATGTATGTATTTTACAAGTGATGAACAAGAAATTGGTCACCACTCTCTGACTGATGCCCAGCTAAACTCCTGAGCAGCGGAAGGGGAAGAGATGAACTTCCACCCCCTTCAAAACTCCTACCACTTGATGTCATGTTATAGAGTATCCTTTCATCCAGTTTAAGTCAGCTGTCATAATTCTGTTCTCTCCCAGCTCCTTTCCAAGTTGCAAAAATGATGCACTTCAAATGCATTCAGTTCCTCATTATATGTATGCTATTCTATATGCTATTCTGAGGGTAATACTGCATCAGTAAATTTACTAGTGTCTAGTATAAGTTGATAGTTTCAAGTAACTTTAGTAACTATGCTGATAAGGAAAATATTACATAAACCATGGGATTTAGTTAATGGAAAGCTTAATCTAAAGGCATACGTAAGTTTTGTTGGAACTCTAAAGGGATGCAGCTAAGCACTTTCCAACCATAGTTATGCTCAGAAACAGCCAAGAACCAATTCAGTTCTTAGACCAAGTTTCTGATATGCTCTGATTTATTCTTTTTAATGTAACATTTACGCTAGTTTCAAACCTAAGGAGTAAAATATGAACTATAAATTCCCAGCCAGCTATTAAGGCAAGTCTTGGGAAATCTTTGCATAGAGGGAAAAAAGTATATATTATAATATTACTGCTATAGTAGTTAACTTTTATTTAATTCTTTTTAAAATGTTGAGATGGTCAAATGGAGAACGGCCATGGAATTTGAAGTGATATAAAAATTTTATTTTTTTTTTCCCCATTGTTTTTATGATATTTATCTACTTGCAAATGATGCATGCATTTCAATTTCATGGGAGTAAAAGCTTTATATGCAACAGTCTATTGTAAGTCTTGGCCTGCAGGTAGTATATACAGGATAGTTCTGTTAGATGAGTTTTATACAGAGTAGATGGTTTTGTCCCCTCTTAGCTGTCAAGCTTAAATATTACCTATATGAATGAAAATCAAAACCTTTATAACTTTTCTCAGTGATTCCTTACTTTGTGCATATGTGTGGCCTTCAGTGTTCAAATTTTCCATGAGAAGTCACCAGGCTGGTGGTGGTTCAAGTGCTTAACCTTATACAAGAAAAAAAAAATAGATTTACTAGTCATTTAGGAAACATATTGGCTAAATATGTAGTATTTTTCTTTACAGTTTTCAGATAATTGTTTTCTGAATTTTTAAATGATACTTCATCAAACGCAGGACTTCACACCTTAACTCAAAAAAGAAAAAAAAGGTCTTATGCATTGTGTCAGAGAGGTGAAGTTGGCCTGGTTTGATGTAAAAAAGACCTCTTCTTTCTAGTTTGAAAGGAAAATTTTGTTACATTATATTGCTCCAAAACTCACTGAACACAGATTATTTTTTAAATTATAAAATTTATTTGTCATTCTCAAAATTCTTCTGTTTAAGCCCACATAGGTCAGGTGTTTATTAATCCCAGTGTAATATGTACAGTTTACCAACACAGAGGAGTTTAGGAATTTTGACTGAATTGTTCTTTGCATTGAATCATAGACAGTAATTAGACAATTGCTAGCTACTTCCTAGTTTACAATCTCTATCTTCCATGTATACGATTGATCGTCAGTTATTAACAGTAGTTAATAACTGTACTAATAGTAACTCCTATAATAAACAAGAGAAATCCGAGCAAGCAGGTGCTACGTTACTTCCAGTCCTGTGGTCTCCATTTCTGCAGAGATGGAGTTTAAAGAACTTTAAGAAATCTGAATAATTCATTTGTCTCCAGTAATGATGTGTGAAGTCAAGGATACTCTGCGGTTTCAGCAGCAGCAGCAGCTTCAAAGCAGTATTAATGTTGGGTTTCACAATAGAAATATCCAACTATGCTGAAGTCTGGTATTCTCTGCCTTTCAATCCTCCTGTCACAAGTTCCTGTGTTACCACAAAAACTGGCTACACAGGTGTGCTGTGAAGCAAACTTGGAAACTGAAACTAATTCATCTTTTTTTCTACTGAGAGATAGAAAAAGAAAGAAAAACTGCTACCTTCTGAAACAACTGCAGCCCTGGACCAGGTTGTAGCAGGAAATTCTGCTGTTGCAGCTAAGAGAGCAGCACAGTGTCTGATTGAGTAGGATTAAGTTTCAGAGAGAGGGAGAAATAATTATGCCTTCAACTGGTATTAATGCTGTCTAATAATTTATATATCATAAACTGGAATTTAAATCCTTCTGTAAACATCCAGAGAGATTGCTTACTGGTTATAACTTCCATTTGACAAGAGTATAAGAAAGTATAAGTTACAAGATTTAAGTATCAGAAGCATTTTGCAGCTGCATCTAGTATATTAGTATATATAGTATATTTGAAGCTAAAAAATAGTTAAATGCTACAAATGTGTTTCTCCCGACTCTAAGATATAACTATCACACTGTGAATAACTCTGCTGTTGCTGTGTAATAGTAAGACTTCTGTTAACACAATCCAGCAGCAGTCTAGCTTCAGATGTGGCATAGTACCTGTAAAAGTGGTAATGAGTTATGTTTTTCCAAGCTCCCCAGTTAAAGATGTTAATATAATAGGTACCAGCAATGATTAGGTTTTATCATAAAGAGAAAAGATTTTCAAAATCAGAAGCTTATTCTTCTGTCATTAAATAGAGCTTCAGCATTTTGACCAGTAGTTCCATTGCAATTATTAATTTGTGTGACCTACATAATTCCCCAGAAATACATGTAAGTTCTGCATCAAGAAGAGGTAAGCCATAGTTTGTTTCAGCAGAATTAATCATTCCATGAGATACGGAGTTTCTACCATCTTTATCCTCCTGTACATCAGCCTACCGGTACAGTACAATAGGCATGTAGGAGCAAGGAGAAACACAGAAGAGCAAGCATAAAATGAAACATATTAGCCAAAGACAGTTCTAGTTCAGAAAAAAAAGTATTCCACAATTTGTGGTGGAGGTTGCCTACCAGAAGTCAACATCAAACAAACAGCTCCTAGAGAGCCAGGGAAGAGTGCCACATGAAATGTGAAAGAGGAGATTAGTTAGTGACTGCTGTAGTGGAGTGAGGACAGGTTGCTAAGTCAGGTTGTATCAGTGTGGTGTATTTCTCAGGTTTGTTTCTTTAATTTGCTGTGATCTGATCTGTACAGCATTTGCACACTGATTCCTCCTCAAAAAGCAAGTTACACACATTTTATCACAATTCAACCTGTTTTTCTGTGGAAAAAAATCAGAATCTGATGCTTATAGTCACATCCTCCATTCTGCAGAGCTGGAATAAGAGACCCAAAGCTGCTCACTTCTAGAATCACAGCAGGCATTTTACCTGTTTGGGATTTGGAAAAAGGCATGATGATATTTTCCTAAAATACTCCTTGGCATTTACCCAGTGCACTAGAATATAGAGGGATTTAATATGAGCACAAGAATTATCTTTTACCTCAAAACATTTTTATAACTGCAACTCTTAAAATGACACCCCTTTTGAATCTCACATTAAAATACATTAAATAAGGAGTGCAGTTCATCTGAAGACTTCCAAAAAGAAGTGTTCTGTTCAAAGTTCTACAAAAATGTTTGAAAAAGATTGGAACTTTAATGCTAGGAATTAAAAATCATTTCTTTTTTTATCAAAATCAGTCATAGCAATAGCATCAACTGATATATTGACTGATAAATAACATCATACCAATTTTCTTCTCAAAACACTCCTTGAATATTATATCCTACTCACTTTTGAGAAGAAAAGGGAAGAATGTTGCTATTTTGGCAAGCACATTTCTTAACAAAGGTTCAAGCAAACATGTATAACTAGATGTGTATATAATTGTTTCGTTTGTGGTGGGTACTTTTGAGAATAGCAGCCATGTTTTGTCTTGTGTGGTATTGGCTCCTGTATAAAAATTAGTAACTCTTTCTACTTTTTTCTTTAGTAAATATAGGAAGTATTTTTTTTTCCATTCCTTTTTTTTTTTTCTTTTTAATTTTTATTATGACTTCTTATCCTGTGAAAGAAAAAAAAATCCTTCAAAACTGCATTTTAAATCTCTCTTATCAAGTACAGTGCTCTGTATTTCAGACTGCCATAGCTCATTAACTTAAGTGGTAATAGTATCCTTTCATCTTATCTTGTAAGAGCTAAAAAAATATTTGTTAATATAGAAGACTATTCTTTAAGCTGCCAGTGTTTAATGACCATACTAGGGATACTGGGAACAGGAAAGATTCCGAAGAAGTCATCATTCTTTGTAGTAAAATGCTTTGTAAATCATTGGATATACTACTTTTTGTTAGATAAAATATAAAATCATAAAACCTCATTGGATCAAAAAATTTTCAAAGAGAGAGTTATCTGATCTGTTTTTAATTATTTTTCATTTATTTTTTCTTCAAGGGACTGTTGGTTCCATAACCATACTTGGCTTATGGAGTGTCTTTTCCTTTGAATCTCTGTGTATCTCTGTAATGCACAAATTACTCAAGGCAAAACAAACTCGGACTGCTTTTCTTTCTGCCAAAAGAGAGTTTCTCTGTTCATCTCCTCTAGCTTTTGAGGCAACAGCACTCCTTTTATCTGAATCTACTCTAGCCCATAGAGAGAGAGAAGGTGTAAAAGAAAAAAAAAGAAAGAGAAATCTTCCAGCAATTCACAAATGTCTCAGAATTAACTACATGTATCTTACTGCGGTAACAAGCAATTGGCACTTGTTACTATAAAACTAAGTAGCAGATTGCAAGATGCAAAAGAAATACATTTGTATTTTCCTTGCTAAAATATTCAGATTTTGTTAGCAAGCATGCTGTCCATCATTAGATACCTGCTCATTTTTATATCTTACTGCAAATGGTCTTGCTAAATTGTTTGAACATGATAAAGCTCTGCAGAAATTGCCAGCTATTCTGTCACATCAGAGATTTCCTACTCCTCCTTTTTTTTTTTTTTTTTTTTCTCTTCTTCTTGGATGAAAATCACAGGGTGATGGCAAGTCCTTGCGAGATGTTTTCTAACATCTGGTTCATTATGAGCTCCTCAGGCACTTGGGCTAAAATTCTGGAAAAGCTTCTGAGCTCCTCACATAATGAGGTGACTTTCTGGCATCTTACATGCAGCTTCCCCTCCAAATGTCCTTTGGATGGGATTTGCACATTACATCTTGCTACTGAGTCTGCAGACACAGGCACCCTGAATGAGAATGCTACCTATAAATACAACTGAGCCCCACTGAAATGTTTTCATTTCATAGTAAAGTTTCCACTTCATGTAAATATGACACAATTTTCAGGATTGACATTTTTCAGTCCAGAAAGTAAATAATGCTAACAGTAAACTCAAAAACAGGATGTATAACTTTTTGTTCATTTAATTAAACTAATGTTGTCTAACCACAACAGTAAACTTAATAGTTATTTGTAGAATACTTGCCTTCTGCTTTTTGTCATTGACTCTTAGATAGACAAGGTTGTAGTTTTGTTTGCTACTTGCTGGAAAAAAAAACAACAACAAACATCCAAACAAAAATAACACTTGAAGAATTGTAGGTATCATACATATGTTGAAAAAATATGATTATGATAGAAACATGTCTGTCTTGACCATATAGTCCCCAAGATGCATTTGCTGTATGTTTTTTCTATATCCAAAGGTTTTCTGCCTAAACTGATGCCTGCTAATAGCTAAAACTCTCTCTCTAAAAAAAAAAAAAATAAAAAATAAAATAAAATAAAAATTAAAAAATAAAAAAAATAAAATACAATAAAATAAAATAAAATTCAATTTCTGTAAGAACCAGAATACTTAAGTGGACTGGGCTTCATTTGAAGGAGCGAGAAGACTATGAGACTCTATGAGTTTCTTTAGTAATAAAATGAACTGAAAGTAATCCTTAAAGTGTTATCATTAACAGTACATTGATATAGAAATGCATTCCTGTAAAAAGGAAGGGCTATTTTGCCTTTTTTTTTTTTTTTAATGTGAGAAAGAAAATGAGAAAATTTACATATAATGCATTAGGAGAAAATAGATTGTTCTTTAAATATTTTTTTCCTACCTGCTGAAGAGCTTGAATATGAATATACACCAACCTGATGCAGAAATTTGCTGTTCTGTCATTTTTCAACAAGTAAAATAACTTCTATTTGATAGCAATTGATTTTTCATTAGTAAAATTCTTACAATATTTCACTTAGAATTTTCCCTACTCAGGTGGAAATAATGCTTCTCAGAATCAGTTGAAGTATAATCAAGTGATTTCTTATTAGAATCTCTCTGTAATTTTGGCACATTACCACATCTCTCATCAACTGTTCTGGGATTACTTAAAACCAGAAGGCTGTTACTTATTTATTCTTTTCTTTGTATTTCCTAAGTTCAGGAAAGTGAGCAAGCAGGACATTTCCTTTCTTTTGAGTAGAGGAAGCTTAAATACACTGCCTTTTGGACCATCAATTGCTGTCCTTTTCCCAGGAAAGCGTGTTATTAGTTTTGGTTTTGAAGTCACTTTTTGTTTTGTTTTCTTTTTTTTTGCTAGAGCACTGAAGTGATTTAAGAAAGAAAGATCAGTCTTTGAAGCATCCCCTTACACTTCCTTTGAGAACTCGGACAAATTACTGTGTTACCTCTTTGTGTCTGTTTTCAATATGCATAATAATATATAAATATATAATATAAAATACAGATATTGTTTGTATCTGTATTATATTGCTTAATTTGTTTGTGTATCTATAAAGCATTCAAATACTCTAATGAGTACTTCACGAATAATTACATAGCCACCAAAGAAAAACCAAAAAATGACTGTCTTTTTTGTGTAGTTCTTCTCTTGTATATAACTATGCAGAGTTTGATGGTTTTTGATTGCTTGTTAGTTTCTTTATTTACTTTTACTATTTTTACTTTATGTATATCCTGACATTCTTGATGTTGCATATTTGCGAAAAGGTTTTTAGGACCTTTTATCTTTTGACTGAAATTATTGAGTAAATGAGGTTGTAGAATTAGTCAGTAGATACAGTTAATCTGGTTTCAGGAAACTTTAGCAGTTCTCCGGCAGGGAAAAACAAACAAACAAAAAAAAACAAACAAAAAAAAAACAGAACAACAACAAGAAAACAAAACAAAACAAAGTTTAGTTTCCACCGGTGAATGAGATACAGCTTAACATATTTTCTGATTCAACATGGGATCACTGTGTTCTGGAATGTGCAACCCCGGGCTGTGTAAGTCTTCCCATCTTATTAATTCTTATGCGATTTTTTTAAAACTGACAAGTGGGAAGTGGGTTAGGGACTGTATAGCCCACTTGTTCCTTTAACCATCAAGTAGGGGGAGAATGTATAAGTCACTTAAAAAACAAGAAGTGTAGATGGATGTTTGCATTTCTGGGAGTTTTCATTACTGACCTCTTACTGTTAGGCATAGAGGGTCCTCTTACTCTATTTTCTTTTCTTTAAAAGTACACACAGGGATTCTTCTAAATTTCTGCCTTTTTAAAATCTAATTTATCTATAAAATATAATATTTTTTGAGGCATCATGACACTTTGCATAATTTCACACCTAGTTGTTCCTTCTCCTCACTGGGCCAAGAAAGAGTTGGTTTTATGTTCTGTAATCACACATGTTCTGGGAGCTTGGAAATGTCACTTGCTGGAAATTACATGACAGGGAAGGAATTTTTGTGATTGAATTTATTTAACTGCTGAGAGGTAAGAATACTAAAAGCCTTCAAAATTACAATTAAAATAGAACTAACCTATTGTTTGAAAATATATTCCCATTTAATTAGATCCCTTGTAAGATAACTACTACTCAAAGGAACAGATGAAATAAAGTAAAACAGCTTCAGCAGTGCTTTACTACATTTACCACAAAAGGACAAATATTGAGAAATCAGTGATGTTTACTTATCTTTTATTCTTTTTGTCACTTAAGGGACTTGATTCTGGATTTTTTTTCACTGGCTTAATGTAGATCAAGATTGACCTGATACTTAGAGTGGAAAAAAAAAAAAACATATACAGACAGTTTGCTTTTTAAAGAGATGAATAACTTTATGAAAAGGGTATCAACCAGTGTTGAAGCAGCTTGTCTTTCTGTCTGTCTAGATGGCAACACTGTTTAAAAGTAGGAAAGTGAGAATTACTGCCTTAGCACCTGTTGGATCTGAGCTTTGTTTAGAGGAGGAAAAGATGTCCACAGGACCACTGAAACCCCTGTGATGATAGACACAATCACACAGTCACAGAACTATAGGGTTTGAAAGGGACCTCTAGAGATCATCGTGTCCAACCCCCTGCCAAAGCAGCTCCCTAGCCCAGGTTGCACACATAGGTGTCCAGGCGGGTCTGGAATGTCTCCAGAGAAGGAGACTCCACCAGCTCTCTGTGCAGCCTGTGCCAGTGCTCCGTCACTGCACTGTGAAGAAATTACCACACGCATTCGTGAAGAACTTCCTATGCTTCAGTTTATGGCCATTTCCCCTCATCCTATCACCACACACTGCTGAGAAGAGTCCAGCCTCATTCCTTTGCCTCCCACTCCTTAGATATTTATAGATGTGGATCAGATCCATGCCTGAGTCTTCTTTTTTCAAGACTGAACAGACCCAGGTCTCTCAGCATTTCCACACAAGGGAGATGTTCCACGCCCTTTTTCATATTTGTGGCCCTCTGCTGGACTCTTTCAATGAAATCCCTGTCTATAGTGCAATATATAGTGTTGTGTGGGTGGTACTGTAGCTTTCTGCTCTCACAAAAGGTTTTCAATGCAATGACAATCTCTTTCATTAAGCATGTAATTAAGCAGTGTCATTAAGCAGTGTATCACCTTTGGAACTAGAAGAGAAGTTGGAGTAAAGGTGCAGAGTAATGCCTTGCTCATCCCTGCTTCAAGTCTTGATTTAACAGTGTTTTGTAGTATTCCTAGAGCTATGAGTCATGAAACCAACTGACTTATCAGTTGGCATATGTTTATAAAGGTTAGGGGAGGAGGGAGGGAAACACAGAATAGAATTACTTTGTATATGACATCAAACTCCTTTTTACATTGCACATTCTTAATGCTTAGATTTCCTTTCAGAAATGTCATTTTAAAAATAGTCAAATCAAGAAGAAATGTAGAAATTACTGAGTTAACTGTGTTGCTTTGCCAGACTTGATTTACACACTAGAAGTTAAGTTCAGTAGTCAGAAGATTTTAGACCATTTTCAGACTGTTGTGAAGAGGATAGTATTTGCTGATTTGGAAAATCTTCAGATCTTGACCATATCAATACTTAATGGAAGAAAAGAAAGGGTTTTTATTCAGACTCATGGCTTAGTTTTGGGTGGAATTCATCTTGCCCAAAGTTATCTGTCAAGATGTTGAATGTTTATCTAAATTAGCCACTGGACTTTTTCCTATGGTCATGGAGAAGGATTGCTGCAAGGGGTGATTCAGTAAGACAAAAAAATAAATAGTTATTACATAGTATCAGTAGCTCCCCTAAGGATTTCTGAGGTCACGGGGAAACTGAGCCAGAGGGAATTTGCTGAAGAAAAAGATACGGTGTTTTTAAGAATTGATGCAGTTATCCTTTTTGTAACACTGGAGGGTTGTAATTCCTCATGAAGAGAATTCACTCAGAAGGTACCCTTAGTGACCCATTTTCTGTGAGAGAAAAAAAAAAACAACCTCACACGCACAAGTTCTGTTGGGTATTCTGTATTGGCATCTCATTATACTAATGCATGACTGCTATTTGAGCTCAGCCTTGAGGTTTTAACTCCAGCTTGACATTTTTCTACTGAATTTAGAAAAATGGTTGCACTTTATATCTCATTTTCTGTAATGTCAGCAAGATGCGTAATTTCTGTAATTTCACTGTTAGCTTGTAATAAATCAGGATCTTCCTTGTCTCATGAACCCATGAAAATGATCATAGAATTTTTGTCTGTACACTCTTTATTAAGTAATTTAAAATCTTATCCCAGTGAGAGCCCTTGGTTGGGCTGAATGCATGCTAATGTTGTGTTGCCTTCCAGAGGCAGTCTTTGTAAGGCAGCACTGCTGAAGATCTTAATTGTCGCAATACATCTTGGTGTGCTTTAATGCCTTTAAATTAATAATGCAATTTAATACCATTATTAAGTCTTGAATTGCATTACTTCAGCAGAAACATAAAGCTAATGTGATTGTGTACCATAGGGATGGAAGCACCTGTGTTTTTAAAGGCTTGTCCCCCACAGGTTGGCAAAACATTTTGTTCGTATACTTCTGGGGGCCACTGAAACTTCGCATTTAACTTATGACTCACAATGAAAGGTCGAAAGACACAACTGCACAATGCTTATGAACAGAGTATAAGAAATAAAGGTCATTGCCAATAGGTTGGATCCTGTGGAAGCAATAAATATGTTAAACAATACATAATTTTAGGTAAAGCAGCATATTCCAGATTATGTGAAAAATGCAATAATAAACAGAATTAAAATGAATAGTCTATGTTAATCTGTCCTGGGGATTTTTCTTCTTACCTTCAAGTTTGTTATTGTTTTGTACAGAGCTTTCATTATTGTGTAGAATTTAAAAACTTAGGGTTGAATATTTTAATATTGGTGTCAGCATTGGCCTACGTAACTTTCTGATTGATCTAGTACAGACAGAAAAAAAAAATCTAAATCATCTTTAGATATATAATCTACAAAACAAACCATCAAACAAAAAAAATAACAGCGTGATTTCCTTTGCTCCTGAAAGCATCACCATGAAAATTGTATATGCCGAAGAAACAGAATTGTTATGCTCTGCGGCACATTGCTTCTGCTCTGAGTGTTACATACGTTTATATGCAAACAATACTACCACTGTTTGATTCAAGTTGAAATAGAGAAACAAAAATATGTAAGTTAAGTGCATGACTACCTCAGCTAGAAAATGCTGTTGGGGTTACTGTCAAAGGATATATGTATTTCTACATTTTGTCTAAATGAAAGCATTGCCATTACTAAAATGATGTGTAAAATCATGGAATAGCAAAGCAGTACTGCAACAAAGCAGTGATTATCATGAATCAACCAGAAGTGAATGTTCTCATGATATTACTGGTGGAAAGCAAAGCATTCATTTGATGTGTGTAGCTTCTGGTCTTATCCTGTTACAGATCATTCTCTTTTTTCCATAGGTAGTGTATAGTTCTCATTAGAGTTAAATCTCACATATCACTGAGTTTATATACTTCTGGAGTCATTCACAGTATTTTGCTCATATTAATTCGTCTGGGTAAACATATATCAACAAGTGTTACCACTCTGAACAATAGTCACAATCACATACTAGGTGTTTTTGTTTTTGTTTTTGTTTTTCCAGCACTCAGATTTAGCAAATAAGTATGTATTACCTGAGCAGAAGAGTTAAAACATGAAAGGAAGACCATTGGCTTACTTTCCCTCCATTGTTTTCTAGTTTTAATGAAGTGTTGTCATTGGGATGCCATAGTGTGCTTTGTAACTTTATGAAGATAATTGGTTGGTTAAATTCTGAATTTAATGACAGAACATGAAACTACACAAGGGTTTCCAGTTAGTATTGTTTTCTTCACAAAATATCAGTATATCTCAAGTTAGTATGCAACAATATATATGCTGTATTATATATTCTATCAGAGCATACAGAATCCCTTACAGATGGTATATTATACAGGAATGGTGTTGTATGTACAATATGTTTTCCTTCCGTTCAAGTTAATTTAAATTCTGATTGGTTTTGTCTCTTGGAGTTATAAAAATGAAGGAATAATCCTAAATTCTCCGTTTTAATATTTTTTCTTACTGTCGACACAATTTTCAGACTGTCAGAGATAGTAACTGCTGCTTTCTTACCTGCAATTGCAAAGTCTAAATGAAACTTCTGACAAAAAAATTATGCTCTGGAGAGCAAACTATGTGTAGATGATATGTGCCCCCTAGAGGTCGGCAGGCATCAAAACATTCTTCGTTTTGCCCCTGCCATCAAACTGTCATAAATGGTGAAGCCTGGGCAGACTTCTAGAGCAAAGGGACGCTGCCAGAGGATAAAGAACTTATAGCTTTAATTCCATATTTATAATACAGTAAATCCTTCTAGAGCCTGACAAACATGTTCTTCATTTTCTGCTTATTTTTTCTATTATGTGTCTCTGACATTAATGTGGTTGTTTCAGAAGCTGAGCAAGCTGTTAACATACGCACATACGTATGCCTATATATTAGCCTAATTGTTACCTAAGTTAGCTGTATTAGCCACTAATCATTCTGCATCTATAATTCCCTGAAAGGTACTTTGTACACCATAGTGGAGATAGGTTGCTTGTTTGTTATTTTGCTTTGGTAAGAAGACAGTTATTTTACAGACAGTTCTTAATTTAATACTGAGGGATATATATTATATATATATATACTATAAACTATTCTAAATACTAAATACTAAATACTACAAAATACTTAAATACTAAATACTACAAACTATTGGTAGTTAAAAAATAACATTAATAGAAACTCCTCTTTAAATATTTCTTCCCACACAACATTTTTTATGATTGTTTCTCCTGCTTTCTCTTCCCCAGCTTTTTCTTTGTATGTGCATTTACAAAATCACTGAATTGCAGAGGGAATTGAAGGGACCTCTGGATCCAGTCTAGTCCAACACACTGCTAAAGCAGGTTCACTTCAGTAGATTGCAAAGTGTCCAGGCAGGTTATTTTGAGAAACATGGTTTAGCGAGAACGATTGGTGATGGGTGGATGGTTGGACTGGATGATCTTGTAGATTTTTTCCAACCTTGGTGATTCTTTGAATACCTCCTGAGAAGGAGATTCCACAAACTCTCTGAGCAACCTGTTCCAGTGCTCTGTATCCCTCAAAGTAAAAAGTTATTTCTCATGTTTTTATGGAAATTCCTGGATTCTGATTTGTGCCTATTACTCTCCCAAGTCCTGTCAGTGCACATTGCCAAAAAGAGCCTGGCCCCATCCATTTGACTCCCACACCTTAGATATTTATAGATATTGATAAGATTTTGTCTCAGTCTTCTCCAGGCTGAACAGTTCCAGATCTGTCAAATGTTCTGCATATGGGAGATGTTCCAGGCATCTAATAATCTTTGAATGTCAGTACACAGACTTCTTGTGCATCAGCCACTCCTCCCAGCTTTGTATCATCAGTAAACTTGCTGAAGGTATGTTCTGTACCTGTATCCAGGTCATTTATGAGGGTGCTGAACAAGACCAGACTCAGCACTGACCACTGGGAATTGCCACTAGCTGCAGGCCTCCAGCTAAATTCTGTTTTGTTGATCACAATCTGTTCAAGATGTTAAGAGAGAAAAGTAATTGCTGAACTGTTTTTTTCTAATTTTAATTTTCTGTATGCTAATTCAGTGCCAAATTTACCATAAAACTTTGGATTTGGCTGCATAGAAAGCTGCAATACAAGTAATCTACAGTAGAGATGCTGGCAGATGTTCAGACATTTTTAAAGGCATGTTATGGTATCAAGGATTACCAATGACTTGCTCTCAGCCAGGGCTGGGAGGATGTCCTTGAAGCATCTGCTTCTTCCCATTTGTACTCACCAGCCCTGGTGCCTGTATGGTTGTTCACTGTGACACCCAGAAAGATCTCTAGCAGTAAATTGCATTTTTAGCCACGAGAGATTTTAGTGAGAAGTCAAAATTAACACCTTCGCCTACATTGCTGTATGTTATATTACATATTGCTGTGATCTTTAACTGATATGTAACTGTATCTGTACTGGAACTTATGTCGGCTGCACTCTGAGACCCTAAACCAGCAACCTGTTCCTTTGGATGTTAGAATTAAAGAGCAGTGACTGTCAAATCACCTAAAACAGCCTTTCCTGGATAGTGGGAGGATAAAGATGAAACCTCAGTTTGTGTTAAAAACCAATTAGTTATGAGTCATACCATATGGACCCATAACATGTGAGAGGTAATTTTGAGCCTCAGCCACCCAAAGAGCAGCCATCCTATGCTGCATTTTGTGGGAGGCTTGAGTCAGTCCATAGCCTCTTGCTGCTGCTCTGTATTCCTTGCACTACTTTTCTGCTTCAGCGTGGGCTCCCCATGGGTTACAACTCCTTCAGGAAATGTCCACCTGCTCTTGGCAGGTCTGCCACACACTTTTTTGCCCTTTCTTAATTACATCTCCTCAGAGGCACCATCACGTTGGCTGTCAGACCCAGCCCTGTGCTGAGGTACATCTCACACAAGGTAGCCTCAGCCTTACCTTACAGAGGCTCTGCAGCAGCAGGTGCAGAGGTTAATATGAGGCACAACCAGCTGCTTTTATTTCTTCAGCCCCTCAAATAGATGTAGCGAAATTAAAATTCAAGCAGATGAATTTACAGCTGTTGCTACATCTGTAGTTGTTCATTGTGGAAGGAGTTGAACATTTAGTATTTCACATTTTTCTTTGTTTTATGTGTTTGAATACAAAAGCTGTCTTGTAAACAGGGCCTGGGTTAATTTGGGAGATTATCTAAGATTTACATACACATGCTATTAACTGTCTTTTGATGTACAAGAGTGAATTTTGATAGGTAAGTGTGGGAGGTGATTGCACCTCTCGCCAACAGCTAATCTCTTTTCTGCACTTATATTTTCACTAACCCATAATTTTTTGTCAGAAGTTTCACTGAGACAATTGTTGGATAATTTTGTGTATATTTTATTCAAAATTGAGTTTAGAAAGGAAGTAAGTGATTACGGAGTCTTTCCCTTTATTGTGAAGCAGGGAGAGATATGAAAACAGCTTTCAGGCTGCTTTCTGCCTGGGCAGCTGATGAGCAGGCAGCTCCTTTTCACTGAGAGGCTGACTGACCTTCCAGTGTCAGGGAATCCAACCTGCATTACAGTGCATTCAGAAGACTGCCATGGTCACACAGTATTTCAGTACAACACTATCCTTTGCTCTCAAATTGAACACATCTGACACTTCTGTACCTAAGTCACACGGAAGTGTTTTCTCAAATGTTGATGTTTTTAATGTTGTGTGAGAATTTCTTTTTTCCTTCTCAGGTTAATCAGTGGCTCTGAGTCTAGGAGAGGGAAACATCTCAATTCCAGTAATAGGTGGAGAAAAGACTATTAGTTGGGGAGTAATGAATATCTTAAAATCTTTGAATAGCTGTTACTAGTGTATCTCTGAATGGAAGAAACAAAGCAGTATTTTTACCCAGGACATCATTTTCAGATAAAACTGTCTTCCATGAGAAGGGGCATATGTTTTTTACATGAATATGTGGTCCCATGTGGAGCCAGGAGTTGGACTTCATCATTCTTATGGGTCCCTTCCAGCTCAAGATATCCTATGGTTCTACATCTGTGTGCATTATATAGGTATATATGTGTGTGTGTGTGTGTGTGTGTCTAAGTATGTATGTAGGGGAGCCTAAGCTGACTCAAAAGGGCAGGCTGGATCAGAATTTTTATAAACTAAAGAGTAAATGAAAGGATCATTTGTAACAGCTGTAAATATCATCATTACGGGTAACAATTTATGATCATGAGCAGTTAAAATGAGATTCATCAAACCAGTTTTAGATGTGCTGTGTAATAGGTGGAGGACATTAGGTACTCCTTTCTTCGTCCTAGAGCTTTGTTGAAGGGTCTTTTGATGAGACAACTCTTTCTGCATTAATATTATAGAATGTTCATATCACAAGATACTGAACAGCCTTATAACTCTAAAGGTATCTAAAGGTAAGTGAGACTATGTCCTAAATTGTTAACTGTGTATGAAATTGCAAACTTCCTGGTTTGGTCTGTTTAGCCATGATAATCTGATAGCGTGTATAAAACTATAGATGAAATTTAAGAAATTTGACCTTTTAAATAAAAAAACAACCTATCTGTTTTCTCAAGAAACAGAGGTGCTAGAGGTCGGACATCAGTAAGCACCTGAAGGAATCAAAATCTAAGAGATTATAATAATAATCAGGTTTTAAAAACCTTTTGTGATTATATAACAAATACATGAAAAATGTAAGTAATGAAGAGTAGTTAAACTGAAGTTCTCTTCTAAGTAGTAATTTTTGCCTGCTTTTATCTTCTTTCCTATCTGCTTGTGCTACTAATAATTTTCAGACACTAATGCACTTTCTAGGTACTGTGTAATTGAAGTAAACCAAATTTAGCACTTTTAGGTTGACAAAATCTTAACAGTTTCTGCAAAATAGCCACTCAAATTTGCCAATAAAATGCTCAAGTCATTATTCTGCAGTAAACATCATTTTACAGGTTGCTTCCACAGCAAATGTGAAATTAAAATTTATCTTGTGCATCTTTTGAAGTCAGTTTCACTGGCTTAATCTCCTAAATTCAAGCAGTGAGTTCAGGCCAAAGATATAGTCAGTAAAATTTTGGGAAGAAATAGTGAAATTTCTGAAAGTCTTTCTGTTGCATTGTCAAAAAATATCTAATCTATTTTATTTCTGTTTTGATCTTCAAATATATATATAATTCAGTTTAATTACTTTCCCTTGCATTCTTTTGATTTCACAACCTATGTTTATTGTATTGATAGCAGACTGTACATTTCCATAGTATCTCAAGTTTTAAAAATTCTTCCAGACTTCTGCCATGTACTGGATGAGTATCAAATTATTTGTTATGAAGACAGTAGAAGAAAATACTCTCTTTGTAAACTGATTTATTTTCCTAAAGAGAAAAAAGAAATTAAAAATGTTAAAATAAATAAACTACAACAAACAGTTCCCAGAAAGAATTTTTTTTCTAAACTGGGTGTATCTCTTTCTAGTTCTGTCATTACAGAGCTGTTTTTCAGGTTTATAAACATTGCACTTTCAGCCTCTTACTATCCACTTTTATCTTGTAGAGAGTGATTCTAACAGAAATCTAATTAGATCCAGTGGAAGAAGTGGAAAGCAGAAATACTTATTTCAGCTTTTAGACTTTTCTATACCTGAAGCTCAAGAATCAAAAGACTTTCTGGCCTTTAAAGTCCACTGAAAATAGAAGCTGCAGGGCAGATATTTTATTATGCTTTTTTCTCTGACATTGTAAAGTCATCAGAATTATATCCATAAAACTACTGAAGTGCCTTGTATCTGTGAAGGTATATATTATTTTTGACAAAATTGCCCAAAGCTCAGTTAAGAAAAAAAAAGTACCCTTGAGATCTCCTTTACATGCTGATAATTTCATGTGAAATTCATACCTTATTATGTGCAAAGTTTTATGAATCTGTGAAATCTCTTTCTGCCAGTGAGATACCTACTTCATGATACACTTCTGTATAAATTCCAGAATTAGATTTCACAGTGCAGAGACGATGTATGTCAATTTGTTTTTTCAAGTAAACATAACAGAAATGACTGTATCCACAGTTCTGCTTTCCATAGAATAATTCTTTTATTTAAAGGCTTTTCTGACACTTGTCTCAAATGAGATTTTATCAAAAATAAATTAAAAGCAAAAGGTCTTAAAGGTGCATTTCTTGTTCCAGATAGTGTTTCTCATGAATAAAGGGATCATTTCTGGAACTGGAATACAGAGTCCACCTGGGCAAAGAGCATATTTTAAGGTGTCACAGTCACAGATGTATTTGTAATACTAGAAACCTCAGACACCTCCTCTCCATGATTACCCCCCATGCATGCATCCTAACTCAAGTTTTTTAGCTGTACTGCCTCCCAAACCATGCCCAAGGACTGATATCACAGTTTAATGGCAGAGATCAAGGGCCAATGCCTGGAAGCTCTCCTTAAATTGAATTTCTATTATTGACATCACTATTGAATACAGAGTGGCTGTTGTTGGCTTTGGAACAGCTTGGAATGGAAATACCTAGTTGCTTCAGAAGCTGTATCTGGAATTAGTGTCTGTCAGCCAACTATTGAACTCAGCAAAGAGGACATCAAGGCATGCTCCTACAAAAGGGTTTGCCACACAATGTGTCCGGGTTCCTTCCAGCTGAAAATTGAATGTCACTGTTTGTGAGACAGTTTAATGTATGTTCTGGGCTGTCTTTCATCCGATCTGCTTTCTTTCCAAATACAATGTCTGTTGTTTTTACATGGTGTAAGAGTGTTCAGATTCAATTCCCCCACCCAACATATTAAATTGCTGGGCTGTGCAATTTTAGCAGAGGGAACAACCATCCTGTTTTATATGAGGGAGAGACCTTGATCAATGGTATATAGACCTGTGTTAAAGTCATTTTTTGGTGTGAAAAAATTGGACGTGGGTAGTAAATTCCTATTTTCTTCCATTGTGCAGATGAATTGCAAAGTAATCTCAGCCTTGTTTGGTAATGACCTCAGTCCTATAGTTGCTGTTTATTTAGTGTAAAACTAGGCATCCAGTAGCCAGTACACACACACTCTGTTCTCCTGCCTTGTTCTGTAACACCTGGGAGTGGAATCTCTTTGCATGCTGGTAAGACTGAAACTCTGAGCAATCATGTGGAGCGTCTGCTGGTTCAGAATCACTCTTCTGTGTTTAAACTATTCAGAGGGGTTTTGAAGCCTTCAACTGCAGTAGCATGTATTAAATGGGATAATAAAAGCACGGTGTCCCACTTGGCATTAATTATATCTAGTTAATTGAAACACAGTAGTCAGTGGCTAATCCTTCTCCTTCACTTCAGGAATTAACCTTTTTTTTTTCTTTTTTTCTTTTTTTCTTTTTTCTTTTTTTTTGTGGAGGAAAATGTGTTGTATGAGCTTTAATTACTGTTACACAGGTCACTCTGGAAGTAATGTCTCCTATTTATTTCCATGGAAACCACAACAGATACAATGAGCAACGTAACACAGTTTGATAAAGCAAATTCTTTGTAAATTAACAGTTTTTTAACATAACCACTACTATGAGCTGTGCATTTTCACCAACAGTGAACAGGAGCCTTCCTGCCACACTTGTAAAAATCTATACCAGCAGAAGTAACTGTTTCACAGCTGCACTGACAGCACTATTGCTAGGAAGTTGTTTCTCACGCATTTTGTCTTTCATCAGCCTGATCAGATGTAGGTCAGAAGGCGCCAAATCTGCATCATACAGTGGGTATGGTAGGACAGTCCAGCCAAGATTGGCAATGTACTCCACAGTCTTCAAACTGATACCAAACCTGGCATTATCTTGTTGCAAGAGAAAGGCTATCTTTTTCTCTGGCCTGACTGTGGAAGTGATTTGCCTCTGATACCATCGTCCAACATAATAAAATTGGAGGCATTACTTTCAGAGCACCCTCATATTTTTTTGCTTCCTCTATGTTCATGTCAACTTTTGATATAAACAGTATGTCAAATTAAGCTGAAAATGCAATATTTTGAGTGTGTCAGGGGGGTTTATTTTTGTTTGTTTTTTTTTTTTAAGATGTTGCTGTATTCTTTTAATGAAAAGTAGTATTCCAATCAGCTTTCTTCAGTGGTTAGTTTGAGAGACAGCATGATTTGTGGAAGAAAAGGAGAAGCAAGTTATGATTTCTGCCCATATGGTGAGCTGTGCCTGGGATCCAGGTGGGCTCAGCAGCCCCTCCCCCCGTTCTACCCTCCAGGCTCCCTTTATCACTCAAATGCACTCATTTTTGCTGTCTTAGGCAAATGGTTATCCTCACTTCAGTGTGGTCACTGTGTTTGAAAAATCATCAGAAAATGCTATGATTATACCTAATTCCTTGCATAGCACTGTGAATAACTCAAGTTATGTCAGTACCATCTTATTAATAGATCTATGTGGTGTGTGGATCTTTGAGTTGTTCTTAACTATTTTCAGCTAAGTCTCTAAAAATTTGTATATATATAAAAAAAGGAAAACAATATTCAGCATTAATATTTTTTGTTTCCTCTTGATTCAGAGGAGTACTTTTAGCTTATATGTCTGTGTCATTGTGCATTTGCAATCTGTTCTAATAATTTCTCTTCTCTCTTCTGTTTTGTTCACAGCCTAAATGCTGACATACTACCAGTTTTGTTTCCAAAAGAGGAGTTCACAGAACTACACAGTGCCTGATCCTACTAGCTACTTTGATGTTCCTCCCTGGACCATGTAGGTAAAAGATACACATCCACAATATATCTTCTCAAGTACTAAACATATCAGGAGACAGCTGATTTTTATATAATAGTGCTCACTTTGTCAGCTTGGGTCCTTCTGGAGTTTATGGACCACAAAATTATTGAATAAGGCTCTCCAACTTTGTGCTGTGTTTTATTATGAATAGACATGCAACTGTAGACCATCGTATATCAATTAGTGCTTATTTTCTGTGCCATGTGTATTGGAAGTTGCTGTGCATGCTAAGAATGTTGTGATGGCTGTCATTCCTGCAGGTATACCTGAGCTAACTTCAATAGTAGCTGTAGCGGTGCAAATTTTTGCTTAGGCACAAATTCCATTAGAGAAATTGAATAAATTCTCAAACAGTTGGCAAACCTTGAGCTTCCTGTTATTACAGCTATATAACTAGCAGAATAAGAGATAGGCTGAAAAGGTTTACAGGCCTATTTTAAAAAGAATAAGACAATATCGTGGTTTTGGCAAGTAGGATAAAGATATTTTCAGATTATTCCTGCTATTCATCTTGAGCTTCTGCAGAAAGCATCAATTTTTCTATGGATTTCAGAAAAAACAATAAATGTAGCCTATAATTCAGTCATGCTGTAGTAAAGAGTAATTTCCTGAAAAGTGTGTTTTCTAAGTTTGATATGCTTACCTCTAACAATTAACTTAGGCAAAGGACTAGATTATTCCAGATAAATAGCTTGCATTTATTAGCGCTTGACTGATTTCTTCATTGCATGTTTCACTGTTTTGTGATTCAGTTGCAGTGGTATTTAAAGCCATTTAAGTTAATTGTGAATTGGTAGGTTGCAACATTCAAATCGGTTGAATATGGTGTTGTTTTTATTCATTTTTTTCTCATTTCTTACATTTCTGTAAAACTTCCATGCTACTTTGTACTTCTAGTTTTGTAGAAATGAAACATAATTATCTAACTGTGATTTAGATGTCTGTATTTACACTTGTAGGCACACCCCTTATATGGAAGACTGCTCTTCTCACATACTCACTTGAGGGACTATGGCACTGACTGTTTATTGGGATTGTTTCTGGAGTGTGTTAAGATTTCAGTCACTCAGTTCTACTTGTCTAAAGAAATCTTCTAACTAAGTGATTTCAGGAAAGCAATTACAAAGCATGCCAATTGAATCTTTATAGCTTTAAGGCTAGCAACAATTGGCTCATTTGTACGTCCTGAATCAAGGCAAACCCCTACTTTTGTATTCTGAAGTTAGTGCATAGTATCTTGAACAACAAAGTTGGCCATACTCGGTTATAGTTGTTTTTGCCTTTTGTGTTGTGTTGGCCATTTTCCAGCTTTAGTTAGATGTTTTTTTTCACACATTTTGGGTATGGTAAAAGCTTTTAGCTTCTTTTTTTTTTCAGCTGACAGTCTCTGTGAATAAAATCCTGAAAACAAATACGTTTTCTGTTTAAGTAGTTAAATTGAAATTGTCAGCATTTTCAAGTGAGTTGCTAGCTCTAGATGGAAAAGAAATCTATGTTGTTTGGTGGGAGTATCCAAATCTTCCTCTGCTCATAGCTAAGGGACCAGGAAGCAATCGCATTCGTTACCCTGGAGTGGATACTGAGTCTGAGGTGAATGTTATCTCTAGGTTTCAGAAGCATAATTGCCATTCAACATGAATTGTTGTAATTGATGCTGAAATTTGGAGTACTCCAAAAGGATTGGAATTAACTAGATTTAGTCATAGCCTAAAAGAAATGTAAAAAAGAAAATAGTGCAGTTCATATAATTCATTTCTACAAATGTTGTTGCCATGCACGTCTCTCTCCCCTTGTGAGCATGTTTGTTGATTAGATTGTAATATGACAGTGGAATAACAGTGAGCATATAATGAAGTGTTAAAGCACCAATCTATGTCAAAATAGTTTTTTTTTTCTTCCTGATACCAATTTAACAATAACAAAATCATTCATGCAAACATATCTAATGGATTGCTTTATGTTTATGCTGTTGTGCAACCTCTTAAGTGATTATATATGTGAAGAAATAATCAAATAATGTGCTTTACCACCCACAAGTATTCAGTGCATTAAACAGTTTGTCGGTTCATTGAAAAATGTTATATTTGTTAAGAGGAGCAGCGTCGTTTTGCTTAGTAAAGGTACATTAGCTCTGCTGTTTTGGCTGTCAGAATCATACAATTTTAACTTGAACGCAAGGGTAATGGTCACTGTGACATGCATTTGTCATTTAACATGAGATGCTTGTGCTTTAGGAGCTTTTAGCAAATAATAGATGTCTACAAAGTTTGTGGTACAAAATGGCTCACTAATGCAAATTTCAATGTCTAAGACAATTGAGGTAACTTTCAAGTCTAAACTAGATCATGTCTGGTCTAGGAAAAGCCAGAGGAAATGTCTTTTCTTGGAAAGTCTGTACAGAAATATATTCATACTGATTATTTTTAAAAATAACATTAAAATTCATTCATATTTGTTAAGTATTGTAATAAATGTAACTAAAAATATTTTCTATGCATTTAAATATCTAGTTAAAACTCAATCAAATCAATGCAATGAACTATCTTGAAGGGAATGTGTAGTTTCAACTCCAGACCACCAACGTTCATTCTATGGTGTATGCAATGGAAATACTTGTTCCTATGCATTATCCTGTGAAACTTCATTCAAATTCTAAACCCAAACCTAATGAAACTTGTATTTTTACCTATTTGCTTAGATTCAGAAATCGGTAGTAGTTTAGAAGAAAAAAAAACAGGTTTGACTAAAAAGAGTAACCATTTCAAAGTACATGCAATCTGTGAATACACTTTTCACAAGTTCATGCTGTAAGCAGTTGCATGATCAGCCAGATCTTTCAGTACTTACTTGCTTAGTTCCTGTTTAAACAATCCCCCTTGAAGTGACTTGGGTTGACATGATTTCAGGGGAAGCATCACAGTTAAATCTTGAGAGAAATTATACATTTTATTCTAGATTTAGATCTGTTACTTAGATGAATTATGGAAATATTTAGATATTTAAATTTAAGTGTACAAAATATATTTGCTCTCAGATATAATTCCTTGTAGGATATGGTATAAACAACCATTGCTTTACATGCATTAAAAACTCAAGTGGAGGAGTTATGTCTAAATTCCATTCCCTTTAAAAACCCCAACTTCTGCAATGAAAATTTTTCAGTATCTTTTTTTTGAAGGGACTGTTAGTTTTTGCAATTACACATTTCTATTTCCTCTGTTAATAGCAAAAATAAATAAATCTTGGGTTTTCTAGTCACATACTTCACCAGACTGGTCATGTCTAACTTGTAAGGGCTGACTAGTTTGCAGCTGTAGGTGGTATGTGAGATACAGAATTCAGGAAGAACATGATTTCCATAACCACTTCAAAGGAAATACATTATAAATAAAATACATTTCTCTAGGGGCTTACAAAACCATTCTGTTTATAATTTAAATTACATTAAGCTAAGTAAAATAGTACAGTAAAATCCTCAAGGGATTTAAGTTTGAACATTACATTACTTCCATTAATTGGAAGTATTTTACTAGCTCTCTAATAGTTTATTTTTCATTGCATATATCATATATATAATTAAAAGCACTGTCCTTATAACTGGACTCATTCTTTCCCATTCTGTGCTCCAAGACTTTCTGCTCAATTGATTGAAATAACTTCATTTGCTTACCAGCCTTCATTTCTCACTACTTCATTTTCTGAGCATCCACGTATTTCAGAAGATGAGTATCAACGTTTGGCAGATTTTCTACCTTTAAGCAATCTCAAATGGAGACTGAGACTCCAGATTAACCTGACGTTTTGCATCATAACTGGATAGTGTTATAGTTTCTTTTGATGGAATTTTTAAGTCTGCTCATCCAAACCACACAGCTTGCTTCTCCCAGGGTATTCACAGAGGTAACAGTAATGCAAGGACTGTTGCATAAGGGACTTTTTTTGTTTCTCTACTTTATAAAAGTAATTCAGATGCAGAGAGGAGATTCTGTGATTCTGTACATACATGCATATATATGCGCATGTGTGTGTTTTGTGCGTGTGAGTAGAAATATGATTTGCTGCTATACATAAAATTTCTTTTCTTGCTAGAAATGTATGCCTATTCAGCTTCATATGGGATCTTTATACTGTAGTCCACTTTAAATCATTTGAAGATAGTGTGACTTCCAGGAGAGGATGATAGGATCAGTACTAGGAACGTTTTAGACTACCCCAGAGATCTTCTTAATTCTAAAAGTGATTTATTCTCACTTCCATTTTCGCCCTGTGGCAAGACATCCAGACAGAACTAGATCAGGTTATCATTTGGAACAGCAAGGAAGACTAGACGGTAAATCTGTAGTGCCAGGCTCCTCTGATATTCACAGCTTTTCAATATGGTTATCTGTAGAAATCATCTAAGCACATATAAGCTTACAGAAGCTGACACAGCTTCTATAGTAGAAGCAAGGTAGTCCCATAAGGGATACATTCTTGTTCCCATTTTAGAGTTCCTTTTAAACCAGCTGCTAAATTCAAATTAATTCCCATTTAAAGTTTAAAACAAGCTTTGTGTTTCGTATCAATTAATTTCAAGTGATTTTTTTAAATGGGAAAAAATAAACATTAAAAATATTGAAAATTAACAAACAAACAAACAACTATGCACGTTTTTTCCTCTAATTAATGAAACATATTATTTTTTTAAAGAGCATGTTTAGAAGGCAACATTAATTAAGGTAATAATGGATTGAGTAAAAACTTTACTCACCTGAAAGTTTCATGTTAGACTTTGTAAATCTTGTAGGAGGGGAGGTAAAATATCAAAGCTTTGATGTATTTTCTATTGTCTCAGAACCCATAATTGTCATGAGAAATGTAAGAAGAATTGGTCACAAAGGTCTAAAGAAATTTTTTCTTCAGTATATTTTTTAAAATTTTGGTCAAGTATTAAATAAATTTGCAACTTCATTGTATATACAAATATCATTTATATTTCCTTTTCACTATGTAAATTACTTTTCTTTTTTTCTTTATGATATTTCTGCTTATCAAAAATAACTTCTGTTACTAGTATCACACAGCCACTGCATGACTGTAGAAGCAAATTTACTATACTGTTGCAAATAGATCAATTTTTCTTCAGTATTATTTTTAACTTGCTCCATATGTATGCAGAAGTACTTTTATTATGCAACTAGATTATTTCATGATTATGTCAGGTTTTTTCCTTTCTTGTTTCCCATCGCTTGCCATTAACTTTACAGATAATATTGTAAGATTTAAGTATTGTCTATTTTGATGCAGAGATTGTAGGAGGAAAGAAAAGGGTCTAAAATTCTTTAAAATAGAAACTGCACTTATGCTTTTTTCCTGGTACTTCTGCCTTTTTCCATTTTAGACATTAGATGAACAAGTGATTAGAAAACACAGCTTTATCTTCAGTTCTCAGGCATGGTGCATTAGTTGTGTATAAAACTTGTAGGGTTCGCAGTCAACTCTAACAAGATGGTCACTGCTGATTTGCTCAGTGCTGGGTGAATTACTAAGGTTACGGTTTCATGGCAGTACTTATCTCCTGAAAAATGCTTGCTTTTTATTCAGATGTTATTGCAGGGCTTGACCAAACACGGTGCCTAGGGCTTATGCCTTAAGATATAATGACTTTCCAAACTCCGCAGTCTCAAGGTCGGCCCCTGTATTGATTTAAATGTAACTGAAGTTTTCATGTGACAAAAAAAAAGAAAGGATTTCTTAATATTCATTGAAAGCATTTAAGCAGTTTAAAATCTCTCCTTGTTTAGTGAACTTGGAGTAAGAGACTCTGATGGAAGCTCATTGTTTCTGGACAGAATAAGTAGGTCCTAGTTTATCCTCACAGAATATGCTGATACCCTGATATGAGAGAAGATTTACAGGCACATTCAATATAGCTGGTGGTGACTTTGGTGGGGAGTTCTTAAAATTTATTGTAGGAATTAAGAAGAAATTAATAGTGTGCATGCACATTTTTCTTTGAAAGATATTCCATCCCTTACAAATATTGCTATTTTATAGTGTTAACTAAGAAACAATACTGACAAAATGAGAAATGGCACTTAGGAATTTTTGTGACTTAGGTGTAAAATGAATGATTCACTATGATTCCACCATTTCAAACTTCTCTCAGTTTCATTAAATGATTGGTTAAAACAGATTGTTGCTAAAGTGGAGTGAAAAGTTATTTCAAAACAACACATGTAGTAGTTTATATATCTATAGCAGTTTATATATCTCTGGTTTGAAAGTATAGCAGAGGTTGAAGAAGCATCATCAAGAAATTCATAGATATTGCTGATTGCAAACTTGAAGAAATGATACAGCAACTAGATTATTTATCTTTTATGGAATCTTTGTGGCAAAATTATTTAAAAGCAAATTTTGTTGTTTAGTTTAAAACCAGTTCTGAAAAAGCAGTGAAAAAAAATAGTCGCAGCGAGTTGTTGCTTAAAAAAGCTTTAGCTTAAGCAACATTTTCCTTTGCTAAACCAGAAGCTTATGTTAACACCAGATGTGATCTGAAGTTCAGATATGTGGTCAGAGCATGACATTGAAAGCACTAAAACTCTCAGTTCTTTGGAGTGGGATGATGATGAGGAGGCAGGAGTGGTAGGATGGGGCTAGGTCTCCTCCCTCTCCTCCTCCACTTTCATGAATTTTTACATTTCCCTCAAATTTTTGCTTTTTTTCATTCAGTTCATACAGAAGGGTAAGAGAACAAGAGCTCCTGCAGAGGCTTACCAAATAGCCTGGGTTTTGGCTGTGCCAAGGACAAGTGCCCTTTTCACTGTAGGTCTGAGTGACTTACAGTGTGCATAGCAGCCAGCGATATGGGCAGGCACTCAGTGGTGTACCAATTTCCCCTGGTCATCTGGCAACTCGACACTTTACAGAATACGCCAGAATATGAAGAAGACACTTGTGTAGTTTTCATTAGAAAATTTAACCTTACATCATGTAGAGCAAGGTTGGAGAGTGGTTAATGTTGTGGTCAAAAGAACTTGTTATGCTAAACAATTAATGAAAGAATATTCTAACACAAATATAGTATAGAAGAAATTTAAAAAGAACTTTGTAACAAAAACTATTTTAAAATGTCATATATATCATATATAAAATGTATTATATTAAATATGCATTTATATATTAATATATATTATGCATCATACAATGTGTAAGTATATAATTATATAATATATGCATATTATATTATATATGTGTTATATGTATATAATTATATGATTATATATATTGTAAATGTATGTGAATATGTATATAGCGTGTATATATATATATATATATATATATATGACATTTAGATAGATAAATGTCAGATATATATGTCACATTTATGTGCCCAAAGGATACCTGAGACAGGGTATTGCAGAGCTTTGACAAGGAAGTTGTACAACCCAGAACAAAGCTCTCTGTAGCACGGCAACTAGGACTTAGTAACTCAAATGCACTCTGCTCATATTTGTAACCTGAAGTCAGACAAAACATTCTCAAGATTTATTTCAGTTTGTCACTGTACCCAATTTTATCATTTTCTCATATATTTTTTCCACTGCTCTGTGACATCTGTAGGATCTGGTGGTTCGGGTCTCAAGTTCTGGAATGTACTCACTGGGTACTTCCTATGTAGCTACTAGATGACTGAGCTGCAAGCAACAGAACTTGCAGGAGAAGACTTTTCAGGCTAATTTCTGATTTTCAGGTGAGCTCCAGTCACGTCTCCCATACAGCTTTCCCTAAGATTATTACTGTGCTGGTGCAGCTTCACAAAGTAATTTGAGCAGCTAGAGGCTCTACTAGTCTAAAAAGTGCTATCCAAGGAAATGCCTCTTTGATGAGCTTAATTTCTACTTATTGTACACTATATTTATTCCTATCGATTTCTTTTCCTTTCAATGTGACTACTATTGACCATTATTTTTATTCTGTCTTTTGGGGACTGTTTGGGTTGTATTACCTAAACATCATCTGGCATCAAAAAAGATTTAAAATAGAAACAAACCCTTCTTCTTATCAGGTTTTTTTTTAAGAAGAGAAAACTTAGAAATCTCAGGTCTACTATCTATCGCCTCTTTTTCTTTTTAGCTGTGTAGCTTTATATTTGGCATCAGTAGATGTTCTGTTAGCAATTTTTTGGTTGTCTGTTATTACTGAAGACAATGGGGATAGTTCTTGCTGAAGACAGTTTGGAACAATCATACAAAATGTTTACAAAAAGTATAAAGACCAATATCACTGGATGTTACTATGCATAAGATACATGCATGGTGCACACACATTCAGTTATGACTGCTTGTAGTATGTTCTAGAAGTTTAAGCTCTAAAAATGTAGGCTTGAGCTCAGTAGTAGTCATAATTATTAGTTTGCTCAGATTTTTTTCCCAGTAGAGATAGAGAATTGTTGGAGAGGGACAATAATTTATGGGATATTAGTTGAAGTTTCTTAATCTTTTTAAAGATGGTTTAGAATTTTATTAGTTTCAATGAGTCTTTTTAGCTATGGCAATTTAAAGAAAAGAAGACAGCTTGAAGAAATGCCTGTATTTCTCTAGGCTCTGATTTCTGCAAATGCTGCCTGTGGAAAAGGACAGTAGTACAGCAGCATCTATCACTTATGCTATCATAATGTTCATCACTTATGCTTATGTTGAAAATCGAAGTTATAAATATTCAAAATCTTCATTGAAGAGAAGCTAGTGAACTACTGTGAGAAAGAGAAATAGCTTCAAAAGAGTATTTTTAGTTTTTAGGATTTATTAAAAATAAAATGAGAAGAAAAGATATTGCATTTAACAACACTTGAGGAAGACAGGACTTCATCTTTATAAAAGGTCCTGTGTAGGATTTCTATATTCTAGGCTATATAGAATCTAATCTTGAATGAAAGGATGAGGTGAGCCTACCAAAATTCAAGCTTGTGCTTCAGGGATCTTAGGTTTTTCTATGTATGTTAGTGATTACATTTCAAAGTTATTTTCTTTGGCTATAAATCCCTCTACGTCATTGCTTTGAAGAATTGTATACAAACTGACTATATCTCAGTGAGGTAGTGGGGAGTGTCCGTTATGTCAACATAGTAACCAAGAATATTGTGAGTTGGCTACTTTGTTCTTAGTCCTTTTTCATTTAGAATATTTGCAGGAGAAACAATCTTACAGCTTTGAAATTTGAGTTGAGTTTCCAGTGTAAAGATCCCAAAACATAGGCATTTAGTTCTTACATAAGAGACATATAAAGTTCCCTGCTGCTGAAGACAAGTGGACTTCTTTCTTTATCCGTGTATTCGTGGATACATGCATTTATTTGTTTCTATATTTGCTTTTCTGACTACAAGCTTAAAACTAAAGGAATTCTATTGTCCCAGTTTGTGAGGCTGAATAGGCACATGGTAATTTAGTAGAGAAGAACAAGTGACAGTATTTACAGTTAATAGGAATTAAAACATATTTTTTCCTTAAATTTACGATTAAATGTAGAAACACGCTTTTTCATTTTAGTCAGTCTAAATATCCTGTCACCATAAAGTTAACCATGATTAGATATTTCAAATAACTTAGCATGAAAAGTTTTTATATAAAATTGAGGGTTAATTTTTTTTAATTGACTCTGAGGTTGGCATGCTAACATAAGATAAATAGCCTTAAAAGACAATGATTTGATGGATGCAGGAATGAATCATTTCTGCAAGCTATCTAGTTGCATCTATCTTCAGAAGAGTATCAGAAATTTTCCCTCATAAAAGAGGATTAGCATAAATGAGACTTGAATGTTTTGGCTTCAGTACTGCTTTTTTCAAATCTTATCTGTGATCTGACCACTAATTAAATGCCCACGATTTTAATCTGTTCAGCCCCTATGTGATCATTTGTCATGGATAGAAAGAACATACCAAATATTTACTTTTCATTTATTAAATATGAACACTTATATAAAAAAATAAAGGAGGGTACAGATAGTTCAATGTATTTATTTACTCCTTTTGTTTATACTATATTTATTTGTACGTTATACATACTCATAATATTTGTATATGTAATTATGATATCTATAAGACCAGTGTAGTAATGTCTTCATAAAAATTTTGGGGGAGGAATAAAATTGGGTCCTGGGTTTTTGCAGGCAACTAAGGAAGTTTAAACTTTCAACAAGAATTTTTAGATTAGTTCTTAGAGTAAAATAATGTTACTGCGGATTTCCTCACCCATACTACCAAACTCAGTAGCTTTGGTAATGGCTGTGCACTACGTTTTAAAGAAATAATAGGTCAGAGAGGAGAATGGTGTTATTTACCACGTGCTCCTAAAGGTACCATGTGTGTAGTGGCACTGCCTGAGGAGAGAGGAGACTCCTTCATCTGTCCCTTTGGATGATTCAGGAAAAGTTTATTTCCTTGTGCTCGGAGCAGGGATGGCTCAGTCAGCTTTGTGCCAGTGGGAGTGACACAAACCCAAGATTTTTCTGCCCCATTTACTTCAGGCAGCTGAGTAGCAAGAGTGGTATTGCCCAGGGAAAAGATGTGCATTCCTTCATTTTTCACCTTTGTGCAGTTGTACAGAAACCAAGGTGGTCTGGATAGTACCCCTTATCTATTTTTCATCAGAAACAAAGAAAGAAAGAAACAAACAAACACAATCAGTCCTTTTATAACAGCTGACACATCCCTTAGAAAACCATGGACATCTGACTTACAGTGACTGAATGGGGTTATACATGTGTTTCACAAACACAATAGACTGAATGAAGCCAAACATTTGTATGACACTTATAATCTCAGAACAGTACAGATGACTTTTACCTGCAGCTTCTGATAATAACTGATAAGAAGCCTGGATAAACTGTGAGAGATTGCCTCCTCAGATTGGATCTCAGTTGTCAAGAACTTGATAGCACAGCTATCTGAAGAGAAGCATGTGTCTGTTATCTGCAGGTACTGGTATCAAGGTACCTGTTGTTGTGGTTAGCACTCGAGTAGTACATGACAGGTGGGCAGAGGCTAATATGTTCTAAGTTTCAGTATGATTTTAAAGTTCTTTAACTAATTGCCATAGGTCAGTATGGCAAAGAAGAACTGCTGCAAAATCAATATAATGGAAATGTGCAAAGCATGACTTTACAGAACAGTGCATTAACATGTGCAAGTTGGAAAATTGTACATGGGGATAAGATTGTAGGACAAAAATTGCATGACATGAAACTAAAGCTGACACCAGTCATTGCTCCATTATAATAGCTGAAAAGTAAAGTCTGGTGTAGTGTTCTACAAAAGTCACTAGAAACAAAATCTTTAGTAGTAATGCTATGCTCAAAGTCCTTCCCGATCTCTACAGTCTGACTCAGTCATTCAGAAATGTATATATTTATATTTAGCAAACTATTTCCTACTGCAAGTGCTGAAGCAGGAAAACTGTTGAGCAGCTAAACATAGGAGCATCTTTTTATGAATACTCAAAAAAACTTAGAGAATGTGGAGTCATGTCCTATCACATTTGCTGATATTGCCCTATTTCTGGTTAAGAAATGTATAAATTTATCTGTACAGTGATGCATATTATCTTTTAAGAGAATCATTACAGTCACTTCAACTTTTCTCAAAGGTAATTTCACAGATAATTTGTGAGGGTTTGAAATGAAGTAGTATCTTCCCATTGCATTATGTGTGCGAACCATTCTCAGACTTCCCTTAAAGACTAAAAATGTTGCACTTGCATAATGTGTCAAAGATTCAGAATCAAACTCTTCAGATTACCAGAAATCTTCAGAGCTTGACTTGAGATCAAGTTATAAATCTGTACTGTTATGCCTGTTCGAAGCACTGCTCTTGCTGTTGCACAAAGGAAAAACATTGGCTGCATTTCAAAGTTGAAAGCATATCTTAGTATTTCATAGCTGTTCTATTCTTTTTCCTACTTATTCATTATTTTAGTGTAGATATGCTAAATTGATTAATGTGCTTACTACAAAACAACACACCATCAAAAAGCTGTGTTTTCATCTGGTTTGATGGACAATACTAGATGCTGCATCTATGAAATTCCATTGGAAATCTCAATACTGTGCTGCTACCCATGTTTTCATCTTTACTCTCTGTCTTTTCAAATCTGAAAATCTGAAACCACAGAAATGACAGGGAAATATAGTAAATGCAATCTCACATATTCCCAAGTCAATTCCCGCTTTTTTCAATTTTTTTTTTTAATATAAAAAATAAAGAAACACACACACACACACACACAAAAACCAAAACAATGAAAATGAACTACTGGGAAAATTGCTTTTGATTTCTTTTTCATTTGTAAAAATTGCTACTTATATTTTTAAGTATCATTTCATTAGTGTACTTATCCCTGAGAAAAATCTTGCCTCTAACATTTTTTCTTAATTATATTTTTTTAATAAACAGAGCTATTTGAAATCTGTTGCTATATTCCATGTTTGCAGATAAATTCTAAGAAAAGGACAGGTCCCAAGAGGAGATGTCTATTTAACATGAGTTAGGGCTAATTACCCCAGTGATTAGATTAGCCAATCACACATACTTCTTTCTACAGGCTCATCTACTGCATGATTTTCAGCTGCTTTGGTGGAACAGTTAAATTATATTTGTAGTCTTTCTGATCCAAAACTACATTGTTTTTTTTCCTGAAGAATACATTATGACACACCTAGCCAAAGTAGCTGAGCCAGAGACTGATCTGAAGGTGGACTGAATTCAGAGGAGTTGGGAATTGGGCAATTTTCCTCTTGCTTAGCTTAAACATCTGTTGAAAGATTCCAAGATGTGATACTCTGGACAGCATCACCTCTTCCAGACTTTGACAAATTAAGAAGATTCACTTATAAATTACACATTTGATCTAGGTTTTTCTCTAGAGAAAAATAGAACCCTCCAAACCCAAAAAAGAATACTTCCAGAGAAAGGTGGATTCCACATAATAAGTGTTTTTTTTTCCCTATCTACCCATCCATTTTCATCTCCTCTTAGCAATTTTAGAGTCATGGAATATCCTGAGTTGGAACTGACTCACAAGGAGCACCGAGTCCAACTCCTGCATCCACACAGGACCACCCAAAATTCAAACCATATTTCTGAGGGAATTCTCCAAATGCTCATTGAACTCCAGTAACATGGGCCCATACCACTCCTCTGGGGAGTCTATTCCATGCCTGTCAACCCTCTGGTGCAGAACCCTTTTCTAATGCCCAGCCACAGGGAGCTAAGCTCAGCACTGCCCTCCACTCCCTATGGGGAGGTATGGGCCACACCAGGGCATCCTCTCAGCCTCTTTGGCTCTGGGTTGAAAAAATCAGGAGACCTCAGCCTTTCATACACCTTGCCCTAAAGATCCTTCAGCATCTTTACAGCCCTTTTTATGTCTTTCTTATATAGTGGTGCCCAAACCTGCAGATGGTACTTGAGGTGAGTTCACTGCATCACAGAGCAGTGCAGGAAAGTCCATTTTCTCTTGGCCCACAGGAGCATAACTAGACAGGGTTTTCCTTACTGTCACAGCTTCCTCAGGAATTTACTACTTTAATGCCTCTGAGGGTCTGTACTGAAATATGCAAAAAGAACTACAGTGAGAGTCAAGTTTCAATGTGGTGGGGCTAGTGGTACAGTTAGTATAAACATATTAGTCTAAATAAGTCTGAGGTTTGAAATGACAGTGACCTATGTTATCAGAAAAGAACATCCACTTCTCTGTTACACACTTTTGATGTCTTGGATTATTCCTTTGTTTTGCTTCCAGACACAAGTTAATATTGTTTGACCTACTTCTTATTGATATAAACTGTTTTAATATGTACCAAATGCCTGTATTAACTTTTTTATTATTTTTCACTAATGAATGGCATTTCCAAATTTGCATTTATAGACACTATCAAATAGAATGGAAAGAAATAACTTAAAATTAGATAGGAGCTACCTGCAGGTATTGGAGTAATTTAGCACACACGATGGTAATTAAAAAAATGAATCTCAGTATCCTAAGATCTCTTTGTTCACTGTTAGATCTCTTTGTTTAGAGATAAATTGGCTGTATTGTGCAAAGCTTATTTGTTAATACCATTTACATATAAGGTGAGGAAAATTAGGGTATTGATTAAAAAAAAAAACTATATTTATACTTTGTCTGAAAGATCAATTTAAAATTAAAGAGCTACTCATTTTTTCTTCTTAGCTTTGGAATTTGGAAAGACTATGGTGGCATCCTGAGAAGTCCTATGAAACATCTGTTGCTTTATTTTCAGAACAGGATGTGGAATTTTTATCTGCCAGACTATGATAAATTGAAAATTGTATCAACAAAGTAATAATCTAAGACAATATGCCTCAAGTACCTCAAACTGACTTAGATTTCCTGAATCCAGGACAACTGGAGAATTCAGTTCAAGTTATCAGTATGCAGTATCTCAGACAAGCTGTACAGCCAGCTGTCATTAACCTCCAATATCACCAGACTAGTCTCTTTGCCCATGTAACTATTAAAGCTTCTAGTGCTTTAGTTTGACAAAATGGACTTCTAGGACCAGTCTTAGCATTGATTTTATGGAGCACATTTACTCACTATTTAACAATGAGCTTTTGTCTAAATGGAATCAGATAGCTATTGCTTAGCTTAGAGATTAGTACAGAAAACAATAACAAAGCATTAAGTATATCTTGGTTAATCTCATGCTCTACAGATACACTTAAGTGTAGGTGTGAAATAAAGAAAACATCCCTTAAGAGTCTTCAGTGTGGTAATACATTGGATTCCTTTTAATTTAAAGCACCATGCTCTGTGAACAACACTAGCATTGACTATATTGGATTTTAAATTACATCAGTTACTCTGCAGTGGCTCAATCCATGAAAATATTTGCAGGCTTCTATTAGGGTTTCATTGTCTCTGAAAAGTCAAGTTCAGGGAACACACTGCAAGGCTTGATGTTTATCTTTCCTATAACATGTCTAAAATGTCAAAGCCATTTTGAGCATGGCCAGAATACATTCTTAATTACAGTCTGCAACTTCAAACTGTAAAATCTGAAGTTGCTCTATGATCTTACAACCAGAGACTTATATTTTCCTACTTTTTGTCTGAATGATCATGTCCAGTGCTCTCCTTTCTGTCTAATGAGGACTGCAGTTTAGTACATGGTTAGCGTGTGTATCAGCTGCTACAGTCTTGCATTTTCAATACTTCAGACTCCTTTTGTTTCATAGATTCACAGATACATTAGGTTGGAAAGGACCTACAAGATCATCTAGTCCAAACATCTTCTCACGTCCATCCCTACCCACCAAGCTACTAAATCAATTCCCTATAGATTCATAGATACATTAATTGATTATAGATTCATAGATACATTGTGACACGTTACATGCAGTTACATGGGTGAATAATTCTCTGTGAGCTCTCCCCATAATTGTGTGCTCTGATATTGTGAAGCAGAGTTTAATAAGAAAGTAGGTACTGAACTTAGCTTCAAGAATAGGTAGAATTTGTGCATGACCCTTTTCAGATTAGAAGAGCATCTATATTTAATTTAGCTGGCCTTTCATGTTTATTTTTTAGAGGTTTGGGTTTATTTTTTAAACACTCTTGAAGGTACTTAACTCTTCAAGAGCCATATTTTTCTTGTGTAATGAAGACATCCTATTTATCTTGTTCCTCTCTTGATACAACATCTGTTGATACCAAGTAACCTTTTGCCTTAAAAATTCAGTTTCTGGGGAATATATTTACCTCTTTCACTCTCATTAAATGAGAATAAAACACTTGTATATTTCTCCCTGGATACAAATAAGGGAAAGTTGTGGTCTTAAAACAAAATTGATACGTGAAACAATCTTCTTTCTACTGATCTTTCCTGCTCTCCCATCTCAAATTACAAATTAAAAAATTAAATAACCCAGATGGTATTTAAATAACATTACAGCACTTTTAAACTTACAAAAACACAAGCTAAACCACTGTTTTGCTGGACTATGATGAAAGATAAACTTGGCCTAAACATTGCCTTTGGGAGTGTTTCTTTTGGGATTTTTTTTGGGTGGTTATCTAGCATTGTTTGTTAGGACTTCTTAAGTCCTGATATTATATAAACTCATCTGAGTTACAGCATTATTTCATTTGTAACTGGAGATCAGCACAGGAGGCAGAAAATATCTGGTTTGACAACTGCTACCAGGATGTCTATTGTGGGTGTCAGCAGGACACTAAGCATGAGTATGAGTTTCAAATCATGATTTTGCAAAGCAGGTCTGGTACATCATGATGTTGCTGAACCTACATATGTGCAAGAATCTGCCATGTTTCAGTGCCTGAAATACTGTTCAGAATACCTTGCTCTGGTTTAAAAGCAGAAGTATGAAAAGAAAGTAGACTTTACAAACTTGTGAGATATTCCTACAGAGCTCAAAAGAAAGTGTTCTAGGGTACAAAACAGTGTAATATTTTCCTGAATCTTGTACACTGCAGTTAACATGCTGAAGTAACATCATAATATCTGCTATCAACTGTTTATGCTGGTCTCATAATAAGCCCTTTTTCAAAAAGTCAGTGTAGATCTTGAGATTGATATGACTGTCTACCCCTCTTTCTTTTGTTTGCATTCATTAATTTTATCTTATTATCATGATTTAGGGTGTTTTTTAACATAAAAATAAAACACAGAGGGAAATAAAATAACATTCTAATCAACAAATGTCCTACTTTTTAGTATACCCTTACCTTTCCTTGAATGGCAAATTAGTTTCTTCTTCTGCCTGTAAAATTTAGGATGTGATTAAATTGAGTGTATGGAATAAAGATACTAACCTATGGTAGATTTCTCAAATAATACTTATGGTTCTAACAAAAGCTTACTGCACTGGCACTGGACCAGTATTGCTTTATATGGACAAAGGGAAAGACAAAACTTAATTCGTTACGTTGTACGCTGCTTATAATATGAAAGTTTTAGAATTCCCTAATGTCAGGATTTACCAAATTATATTTAATGTATTCCACATGCTTAAATTATTCTTCCCAAAGACATGAAATTGTTCTGTATCCTCCAAATCCATCTATTGGTATCCCTTCAGTTTCAACTGAACTACTGTGGGTCCTTGTACACACTTTCTGTTTTGTATTTTTGAAAGTAAATTGTTTATGGATGATTCAAAGTTAATTATTTTCATTGACCAGTCACCGTAGGAAAAACTACATAATTATTAGGACTAAATTGTTGTCAGACTTAAGTATTTTATAATCAATGTTATTTTAGGTGCTACACTGTATTCGGAGAACCTACACTCTGAGCAGAGATGGTGCATAGAAATGGACTATCACACTGTACAGGAGGCCAATTAAAGTCACTCCATTCTATGGCATACTTGTCATGCAGAGTGGAACACCATCTCAGCTTTTATTTTATGCAGTAGTCAGTCTGTATGTCAGCATTTGGCACACAGTGTAGTTGGAGGGAAAAAAAAAATCTATCTTTTGTTTGCTGGATCAGTGTTTGAGGAAAATCAATTGCCTGAATGTAACCTGTGCATCCTTCTCCAGGAGTGTCCCAAAAGTAGGATTGAAGCATTATGTCTGGGGCTCCCCCAGCAGTGCTGCCAGCAGTGTTTGCCTTTTACTAAAACACCAAAGTTCAGCAGCACCTGCAGATCTAGAGAACTGCAGCCTTCATAGAACAGGGCTCCCCTCTTCTCATGTATGGGGATTGCTGTGTCACAGCCTGAACTGACTGAGCACCTGAAGGAAAGACCCAGTCAGCTCTGGGAGCACAGGTGAAGACAATTCACCTGTGCAACCAGAAGGGGTGGAGCCAGGCTGAACCCCTCTTAGATCTCATTTAAGGGCTGACTGCCACTGAGGCAAGTTCTCTCGTTGGAGTTGCCTCCTTTTGGAGTTCTTTCTTTCTCTGTAAGCCTAGATCCTTGGAGGTATGTGCTTATTTTCCCTCTTTTTGTGATATCTTGTTTGTGCTGGTTCTTTTGCCTTTACATCTCTGAGTACCCTAAACGTTTTCTTGTAAACACGAGGATTTGAAGCTTAATGTCATCCCTGTTTTAATCTGCAGCCGTTGTGGAGATGCCTCTGAAAGTGGGTTGTGTGATGCTGCATCTCTTAACTTGCTTTAGATTGTATTTAGTTATTGCTTTGATGCTGTTTTTTCCTGCTTTAAAACTGGATTTTGAATTTAATACTGTGAGTTTGCTCAAAACTTACTGCATTACTACTAAAGGTAGAGTGAGGTTTCCCTTGCTCGGGACTTACCAGTGAGTACAGATATATTCTGACAGGTCACCATTTATTTTTTTATGCTCCAGAAAGGATGAGGCATCTTCTGTTCCTGTTAAACCTCGTGTGCTGGGGTTGAATGAACAAGTGGAACTCTAGGATGAATGTTCTCTTGGGCTTTTATACAGGGCTTTTAGTGTTATTGCTATGTAAGTTTCAGAGGTGAAAATCAGCTTACACTTGAAAGTAGAGTAGAGGTGATGGTACCTACATAGTGTGTGACTATGTTACTTGATTCAAAGTATTTGTATGCTTCTGGGAAAGTATTTAATTCTTCAGTCTCTTGGGTTTAGCTTGGAGCCTGACTTTTGTATATACTAAATCTGTGGGAAAATTTAAATTGTCTTCATTCTTCTATTTAAAAGGAGACTTAGAGCCAAAATAGAATCTCATCACTGCTTTTTATTGGTTGATAAGTATCTTCAGAACTTGTAACACTGCATGTTATAAGATTGCTGATACAAAGTAGTAAATATTGTGAAAAAGATTCTGACGGAGATACTGAATATTTGATGGTCTCTTCTGTGAGAAGCCTGAGAGAATTTTCCCTTCCAAAGATGTGATGCAGATCATCTTTTTACCATTCAAAACTCAATATTCTGTGCAGTTGCTTCTTGTCAAAAGAAAAGTATGCATGTGTGTATAAGTAAGTAGGATTCATTAATACATTTTGTGTAATAGACTAGCAAAGTTTTTGTCACTATGTTTAGTCTACAATGAATATTAAAAGCAGTAGTGTCTACACCTGATGAATATGGCTTACAATTGAGCTGGATAATTATCCAAATTGGATTTCTAATTTTATTGGGATTAGCAGAAAGAAGTTCAATCTTTTATGACCTTCTAGCTGTCTCACACACACACACACAAAAGAACTACTTGAACAATTTACCCTGGTGCTTATGGTATTCTGAATGACTCCTTATGCTTACAGTCATTAGCTCCTCAAAAAGAGTAAAAATGTTCAGTTTATTCCCAGTCACTGGTTTTAGGACTGCTATAAGTGGTAATAAAGAGCAACCATAGAACTCCATGTGCTTCTGCATAGGTGCCAGACTCTCCATTTTCCTACTGCACATTAGTACTTGTCACAAGTGATCTTGTCTTGACTTAGGCATAATGGCATATGACTTAGATGTGTCATATGTTATTTATCTGATAAATTTAATTTCATAGGAGAAAATTGCATGGTTTTTTACAGTAGTTTTTATTGTACAAACTTGTATTTCCACAAACATTTGCACTCAAATCTGGTAGCTGTATATTCAAAAGCTTTATGTTAATTCTGTAAAATACTGGTCGTTGTAACAATTTTTTTCATTTACTTTTTCCTCACTCTAAGGTAATGCAGTTAATATGTTCTTAAAAATAACTGCTGCCTCACCACTGCTGATTACTGTGGCACGCTGTGCAAGTTATATTGATGTTGCACTGAGAAAGAAGATGCTAATATTATAATACAAGCCTTTGTCAAAGAAAATAGCTGATAAAATATGTTGCAGTTCGGAAAGAAATCTGTTCAAAAGATGAAAGTAGGCATGATAACGTCCAGGAGCAAAAGCCTTATTGCTCTGCAGGAAGGTGCAGGAGTCAGGACTAGCTGTTTTAATTGGTTATGTGTTCTTTTGGCGAAATAAAACCTGAGGTTTTGCTGAATTCATCTGCCCTTGATCCTGGGGCTTTTCTTACTCTCCAGGAGACACAAATGGGCATAGAGGAAACTTCTTTTAGGATGTCATGTTTTGAGACTTCTGAGATATCTTTGTCCTATTTCCAATACTGATTGGTGCTTTGTGTTTTTTCACTGATCCATAGGCTGTGATGAAAGTGTTTCTTTTGTATGGACTGCATTTTCTTTGTTTTAGCAAATTTAAGATGCTTGAGAGGAATGGCAAATGGAGTTTTATTTTCACATTTAGTGTTTATTTCTCACATGGAAGAATGTTTAGAAACTTATGCCATTCTTATAATGAAAATAACTTGAGTTATATTTGAGTAAGCATTAAAAATTTACAGATTTTTTCAAAGAACAACTCCGGACACTTTAAATTTCAAAGTACTCTCTTACTGTGACCAAAACCAATTATGATGCTTAGCTTATGTTTCTAAAGGTAACAGGTGTAACACTGTAAGCATACAGCTTGTTCCTCATTTGTACTTTGAGTCCTATAGTATATGCTATTCTACAAGCATGTAGCTCTCTATACATGGTCTTCTAATTCAATCTAAATTAAACTGATCTTTATCAAGCATTTTCTTACCAATTCATCTGACAGTTTTAATATTTAGGCAGCTGCCCTCTGCTAGTAAGGTATGTTACCAGTATACCAAAAGCATGTATTTAAGCATGGTTCAGCTGGTGCCTCTTAAAGTTAAGAGAGGTAAAGATTTTCTGCACATGAGAAATATAACTGCACATAGCATTTACTACAGGATTAACAGCTGTGTGGGCCTGTACTGGCATCGTGTTGTTTTTGTGTAGAAAATGTGCTATTGATATTGCACTATACAATGGATTGAATCCAAGAGGAAATTTGTGACAGGTTCTTCCTGAAATTTGTTATACTACTGTGAAAGTAGCATTTCAGAAGGGCGGACCTATGAATTCCTTCTATAGGTTTTTTGTTTGTACAAAATATTCAGTAGCATCAGTGCAAGGAGTGCATAGTGCTTTTATTTCATCTCCAAGATCAGCAATTTTTCCTTGCATGCTGAAGCAAGGCAATGCTTTTTGTTTATCATATTTAGTATTGAGTGAGGACTAGATAATCCTCAATTCTAGTAGATGAGCCTGAAAAGGATTTAAGTTGGTTCTTCTTTCTTAAAATCATTTCCTCCTTTTCCTTTTTTAAAGAAAGGAGGAGGGATTTAAGGGAGCAGGTTGTTCTTTTACATTTGATTTATTGTATCTGTGTTCACTCTCTATTCTCGTGTCTGATTTTGCAGTATGATATAAGATACTTTAAGAAACACTTATTCTGATCAAGATGAATTCAATCTGTTTGTCACTGCATTCTTCAAAATTAGAGTGGTTTGGGGTTTTTTATTTGACAAATACTATTTGCAAGATTTTAGAATTGTCCTTGTTGCTGAGATTTCTGAAGTTCTAAACAATTTGAGTATTTGCTGTTCTTTAGCATATTGCTGTAGTTGGATTAATTAATGCTTATAATATTTTTAAAACAAAAGTAAAACATGGAGAGAACTCTGTTTACATGAAAAATATATAAATGTTGCCAAGGATTAATGCCTGTTATGCACAAAGCATTGCAAAGTTTTCCAATTGAAAATGATGAGCCTGTCTTCTGATACCTGTTTGTAAACTTTTAAAATGCTAATGTTTAAAATGAACCTGTGCATATTTAAATATACTAACATAATAATTGTTGAGGTTTACTGTGATATAATACAGTTTACGTATTTTTATATAATCTATGTATTTGTTCAAGAGACAGGCACATTCTTTGGAACTTTTTTCAAAATAAAAATAGTATTTAGTATTAACTTATGAGTTGGTTAGCTATTTTATAAATCTGAATTCAGATCTTCAGCTTAACTTAATGCACAGAAGACAATTTTTTTTTCTGCTTGGTTTTATGGCTCACCCAAATGAGGAAAAATGTGCTTGAAAGAAAAAAAGAAAAGCTATTACCATTTTGCTGAGTGCTTTCCGTAGAGCACAGTGGTGTGTCAAGCAGAAGAAAGTGGCCATTAATAGAGAATAGAGAAGCAAACCATTGCTTGGTGCTGTGAATGATAATTTTATGTTGCATGCATAAAAATTCAGAAGTGTCTGAAAGGGGAGACTCCAGCATAGTTTTGATACATCTGTTTCAGTTAAAACCTAATTTGCATCACACACACACCTGTCTAGATGCATATTAGTGAATTTCCATGGATATTTTAGCTGTAAGAACACCTAACAGTGTATTTTATTGCACATCCATTTGTAGGGTAACACAGACTTAGATACCTTAGTTTAATATCTAGCTTTTTTACTAGATGCTTTACAGTAGTGTACAGTGTTAATGACTGTAGGGAGTGTTATACCTGAACCAACGTTTTCAGTAAAGTGCTCAGGTACAGCAGTGATGCTTGTTCAGTTGTATTGGATAGGATCATGAATTGCTCTCATCCTGTGAAAAAAAAAGTCCTCTGTAGGAAGCATCATTTCATAAGCAAAAACAAATTGTAGAAAACTGCTCTGGCAGAAATGTGAATTTCCTGGATTCCTAGCATACGTGGGCAATCCATGGCAGAGAATAAGGTAGTCTGTTAATCAAACATCTTCTATGTTACAAACCTGCTTATCACGTGGCAAAGATTTAAGTCAATAATAGGTTACAAAATGTAGCTTTCAGTTTTCATAAATGATTTTTTTCCTCCATTGTGAAAAAGGGCAATAGCTTCTACATTCACTTCCTTTTCTACTTTGTAGTTTTCCCCCAACTGTGTAGTCTGCGAAATGCATAAATATACTGTGAATATATTGTGTTCACAATAGACATCATACTTCATTTCAAGGTCCTTAGTGCCTTTAACACTTTGACTTTTCTCAGTTATTTTCTGCAAGAATATGTTGAAAAGTGAGAACTTTTCTTTTAACTGAGAGCTCTTTGTGATGTGGTTTAGCATGGAGAATGCATAGCTGGAGCTCAAATTGCCAGCTTACTGCTTCTGGATGTGATAGTGGCCATATTTTGAAGGTCTGATGGTCTTGATAACAACTGCTGGCAGGCTTTAGGACCAGTCTAAAAGTTTTTTTTATACAAGTATTCTTAGACATGTAAGGATATATTTTTAAAAAGCACATTTTCCTGTTATAAAGAATGTAATGTTCAGCTGTTGTAAAGGTTTTCAAAGATGCCAAATTTTCCCTTTGCTTATCTGTATTACAGCATAGTCTGCAATTACCAGAGATCTGACTAAGATAGGCTTTAACATTAGTTTAAGGTTTTAACATGAGTTTAACATTGCAGGTTACATTGCTTAATGCCATTTTTGCTGTTATGATAGTGTTAGTTCAGTAAAACTGAGGCAGCATAAGGCCAAATTCACATCAAGTTATAAACATAAGTAGTTAAGGGAGTTGTTCTGTGCACTGGATGTTAAAAGAATAAATAATTTCACCTATGAAGAGCACTGATAGTCAGTTTTTGAACTCTCATTTACATGAGTGATGCTTATCCATTCCTTTGACAGAAGGACTTATACTGCTAAACAAGGGTATCAGAAGATCTTTGCATGGCTTTTTTTTAATTTATTTTAGGAAAGTAAAAAGGAAACAATCGTGTTTGTTATGCTTTATTTTCCTTGTTAGAAGTATGTCAATTAAATTGCATTACTAGAATAATGTTTTAAAAACAGAACCTAAATGAAATTCCTTTACCATCCTATCCACCAATTGAACAATCTGGTTTTGTCCTCTAGCAACTGAACAAGAAACATGCTGTCAGGATCAAATCACCTGACGATAGTTTAGTTTCTGTTTCAAAAGCAGCACCCAGATTCCACACTGATGCATATGCTCACACAAGATACTGGTCAGGAAATGCAAATTCTAATCGTTTTTTTCTTCCCTCGCTGGGATGATTTATAATAGGCATTCTTTAATATTAGAGAAAAGTTGTAACAATGATTAAGAGGCTTAGAACCTCTTTATAATATTGCCTATGATTATAATATTACCAGAAAAATAACTCCTTAGGAGTTCTTGCAAGGGTCTGATCTTTTTCAGCAAAAGAAACTGTGGTTGTGTAGGTACCCTGCCCACCCTATCCATTAGAACATCTGCGTGATTCTGTATCTGAGCCAAGATTTAAAAGGGAAATGAAATGGGAAAGAAATGGCAGGGCCAGGATGACAAAACATTTCTATCTCTATAGCTTGATAGAATGTGTTCAAAACATGCCTCCTAGATTATAGAATGTTATTGAAATAAATAGAAAATAAAATTGCTTAAACTTCTGTTGTGGAGGGACATGGTGCAGTGCCTCAAAATCTAGGTACTGTACTGTCATTCATTTGTTCTTGTAATTGCAATGAAACCTGAGGATGCAGTTTTGCAGAAACTACTAGATGTACCCCTGACCTGCACTAAAATATAGGTCAGAGCTTCCTGGGTCCTATCTCAACTCAGTAGTGCTGAACTGGGCTCTGTGTGTACTGAGACAAACATGCTTGTTTTCTCATCCCTCTCTGTAGTTTGTCTCGCTGATTAATTCTCACAGCTTACTATTCCTGCTAATTAGATGATGATTTAATAATTGATTTCTAGCTGTTTGCTAATTAAATAAATGAATCATATATACACACTTTTAATTTGATCTTATTTCAAAGAGTGTGATCAGAGCCATTGCAAACAGGGCAGGAAGGGACGATTTCAGTGTACATGCATAAACTTGAAAGTCACATATAAATGCTCTTCAGATTTTTTTTAAATGCTGTGGGCTTACCTTTCTGAGTTGGAATTGCTGCCAGTACCTGATCAGAGCAGCTCATATTTAATCTAATGAAAATCTTACCTGAATAGCTAAAAGCTAAGGACAGGGATTCCTCAGACCTAAATTGCATTCCAGGCTTTTTTCCTGTGTGGCCTAGGCCAGATTTCCAACTGCGTCAAGCATGCAACCCGTGGTGCATTAAGTTGGAGGTGGGTTATTCAAAGTCTGTCAGCATCTACCTTAATGCTTACACTTCTGCATCTGTATTTGTTCTTCATTCTGTTTATCTTGTAAGTATAAATCATCTGAGCTTTGGTCAAACATTCTCCACTGTGAAAGCAGTGAGCAGAACCTAGATGGATGTTTAAATTGTCCATATGCCATTGAATTTCAACTCTGCTTATACGGGGACTAAACTTGCACCAAAACCTTAAATGTATTATTCCTGGTAATGGTTAATCAAGGATATCGTGTAACTTTGACTTTCTTCATGCTTTTCCCAGACCTTCCTAACATTGAGATTCTCCTTCTGGACTTTTGGGAATAAAAGAGAAGACATATGGAGAAAGTAATGAAAATATTTTGTATTTGATATGAAGGTTCAGCTGAGAACAGAACCTATTCAAATAGGTTTTAAAGTGGAGGAAAGTTCATCTTAGTGTAAAGAAATGTTGGCTTTGACTTTCTGCAGTGGACATAGATGTGAACAGTACTGATGAAGCAGATAGTTCCACATGTAATGGGAAGTGAGCTGTTGAAAATGCAGAGCCTCAGTCAGGTGGTCTTGTTGTTATCTTGTGACCTCCAGTGAGATGGAATGCACCCCCTGTAAAGGAAATAAATGGGTAAGGAGGTTCACTTTTGCTTTCCTCTTCTAAATTGGCCTGGCAGCTGACCAGTATAGCCTGGGTAACTACTTCCATTCAACTGAGAGCCTGCAGGTTTATTTCATGGATGTAAAATGGGCCTGAAGCATGTTGAACACCTTTGCTACATGTGCAGCATCTTTCCTCACCCTGACTGCATAGTCCCTAAGTGGATGCCCCTTTCTTACTTGCCAGGAACTGTTGTGAATTATTGGTAAGAGATGTTTCATTTGGAAGTGGGATGTACTAAAGTGCTTCAGAGCCAAGCTGAAGCAATGGCTGGTTAAGTGGTTTGCTGAGCAGTATCCCATAAATTGCAGGTAGGCATCATGGGCCTATTAGATTTTAGAGTGCTTTGTTGTTGTTGCTTGTTACAGCTCATATTAACCCAGCTTTAGATTTGTTGATCAGGTTTTACATCTCAAGTTCCCTGATCCCACTCCTGCCCTGGCACAGTGATGGCCTGAAGCTAGGAACTCATATAGAACCTGGGTGTCAGGGTTAGAGATGTTCTTAGGTTTACAGGAGCTTTTATGTTGTAGGGGTGCTTCAGGGGTGAGTAACAACATGAGAATGTGGGCTGTAAGAGGTCAGAGGAATAGGAGGGCAACTAGTGAGTAATACCATGAAATTGCTAGGCGAAGCTCTAGTCCTGCCTGTCGCTAAACCATTGTAAAGTGCCTGAGTTGCTCCTGCACAGGTCTGTTCAGATGTCTACCTCAAGCAAATTTTCAGAAAATGCATCTGAACGATGGCTCAAAGGGCTGAGGGGTCAGAGAGATGAAGGATAGGAAGTTTTCCAGATTGACTGGTGCTACATTGTTATGATGAATTTCTCTCTGCCAGTTTGACGATGCAGAACAGCCATAAAGCTGTTTTAACAATGTGGTTTTGCTGGATTTACTGCTTCACCATAAGCAGTGTTAAACAGCTGGAGCTTACTGAGGAATCAGACTTGTTTATTTAATTTTGCTTTGTGTACTTCAACTTTACTCTCTATACTTTATAGCGACATTATTAGTGATGACTTGAGAAGCATTCATCTTTGTTTATAGCAGAAGCTGAAATAATTTGGGAAAAAGATGTTTTCCTCTGCTCTTCAACTTTTTCAATTAAATTACATTTGAATTTTAAATCTCATGGGACTCTTCATTATATTTTCTCAGCATCGTATGTTTCATCTCCTGAGAACTGATTTCCCCAGGGCTGAGTCACTTTACATTTTCTTTAAATATGAGAAAAAGAACTGCATTCAGGAAAAAAAAGGAAAAACATGCGGTAAAAGTCATAACTAAGGGTGTTTATAATTGTGTATTTTCCTCTTATATCTCTGCTTTGCCTCAGCTATTCCTATATACTTTTTCTGTGTGTACACTGTACTTAACTGTAACTTCAATACATATTGGTCCAGTTCTTCTGCAAACAGACTCTGGTGGTGGTGGAGAAACTGGAGGTTAATTCTGTTTGTTTTGAGTCCTGACAAAGATTTTGGACTATTTCCAGCCGAGCTCAAAGATTTTAACAATTTAAACTGTGGAAATAAAATTTCAATGTGATAAAAATTCTCTGGATGCCTTAGTAGCACCTTAGAAAGCTTTCATTCTCTGTAAACCTTTTTTTGGGTTGAAGTATTTGGCAATTTCACTTTTTTTTTTGCATTTATTCCTCCACTAGTTTTTATAGTGACGTGTAACAGCTAAATCTGGTGTATCACTCTTTTATTTTTTTTAATTACATTTAATTAGAACTGTGTTAAGGGGGTAGCTTTATAAGCCAGTAGTTGAAGTGCCAGCACTATGTTTCTATGTTCAAAAGGAACAGAAGTCCACAGTGCAGGAATGATGGATGTGCAGTGTTCGCAGGGGAAACAGAGCAGAAGTTGGATAGATTGAGAAAGCCATATATTCTCCATCTGAAATCAAATATACTTGTTTGTTTTTTTCAGAACTAATAAATGAAGTTACACGCTTTATTTACCCATGGATTTGAAAAAAATTAAGGTTGAAACAAAGCTTACTCACATTGCAAATACATTGACCTTAAGTAGAAAATTTGATTTCATGACTTTTGATATCTGTGGTTATCAACTTAGTTATTAAGAGAAATTCTTATGGGAAATAAGCTCATTATTACATTCTGACACTGAAAACAATAATTCTGTTCCTTCATTATGCAGATACCAATAAATTCTATTTCCCATCTGAAATATTTTTCCTAAGTCATATTATTACAAACATCTGAAATAAATCCTGATTTCTTTTGAAAATGAGTAAACTCATCTGGAAAAAATCAAATCTCCTTTTTGACTGTGCTGTCATTTAATGGCATTAATTTTGATTTTAAGGGACGTGCCATTTTGATCTATTAGAGAGAAATCACCATCTGTGAATTTAGCAGAATTCATATAACTTTTAGAATTTGTGTGCGTGTATAGCTTTCTTGCAGTTTCATATCAATTTCTGCAAAGTTAGTGATAGTCATGTTATAGTAGAGGGTTTTGTTATACACCCATGGACAGAAACAGCTCACTGTGTTGTCATATGGAAGTTCAGCACAGTTTAGCTTACTTTACAAACATGTTTCTTTGCTTAAAGGAGAGTAAGGAGGCTTTTTGGATATCCAGGATGGTTTTTGTCATTTATTTCTTTGAAGCCAGAGCATCAGCTTTCATGATGCTATTCAGCTTTTCTCCCTGGTGACATTGCCGTGCATCTGGAACCCCAGCAAGAGCCTCTGTGGGCATCCTGGGAGCAAGTGAGCTTATCTCGGCGCCCTGATCCAGCAGGGCCTCAACATGTGCCCAAGTTCAACTGTCATAAAGATGTCCTAGTATTTTCCTCCTTTTTGTGAGCGGAAGCACCTAGACGTGCAGAGTCTAATCCAAGCTCCTTACAAATGCAAGTGGGGGTTCTGATCTGCTAAAACAACATGGAGCACATCAATTATTACTGGGCAGAGATCAGTAGCTTGTTTGTTGCTTTTATTTTCCCCTTTTGTTCACCAGGAGCTTGCTCTAAAACCTAGTGAGTCCCCTTGGAGTCTTCAGAAGCTTAGGCTAAAGTTAAGTAGGCAGTATCTTATTGTCAGTTCCAGAGGAATGAGTGCCAAAATACACCTTTCAGAAGAATAACTTTGGGAATTGGAGTGTTGCCTGCTTTCTTGTGTATGACCCTTTAAACTTTCTCAGTTATCATGAATTATTTACACTTCCTTCGGTAAATTTGTCCAAATTTTGTTCTTTTCTTCTTTAATGTTTATTACAGAGCTTACAGTGTAAAATGTAAAGAAGCTTTGACATTTCCTTCTTTTTTTTTTTGTAGACACAGCAATAGTGGACTTAAGGTCCTAAAAGTATCAAATTAGTAGCAAATGTATTGCACAACTCCATGCGTTACATAGAGTTGGAACAACCTTATAGAGTGAATGTTTTCTGTGAAAACGTGCTTCCTTTTTTTAACATCCTTGAAAATAGTTTTACAGAGGAACTTGAGTCTAAGAACAGTTTTTGAACATAGCTATAATTGCTTATGAATATTCTGATTATAGAGAAGACAGCGGTAAAACATCTTGTCTTCATAGAGAAAGAGTATAGCTGTGGGATGAAGACTGTGGGTGGGAAATCAGGACTGTAAAAGCTGAAATACTCCATTCTACCATTGCCATTCTGTCTGACTTTCAGCAGTCATTGTTACTTTTCTTGCTTCAGTTCTTGCAAATATCTTGATAATAGGAAATAATCAGCTTAGAGGTATACTGAATAGTTGCAAAATGCTTTTAAGCTCTTAGCATGAAATACGCAAAGAAAAGACAAAATTAATTTATTAACTTGCTAGTTACTATTTTCATTTGTGCTTTTCTAAAATGAAATTGGGGTTTTTTTCAATGGTTTCTTGATTAAAAATGGTGAAAATAAAGAACTTTGAATGATCATGTGCAGATGCTGACACAAAAAGGAATTTCTTGAATTCTGTGATCTTTAGAAGTATGTATAATTAATCAAATGAAAATGTAGAGATTGAAGTAGTGTTGAGAAGATACTAAAAAGCCCAGGCAAATACTTAATATCCACAGTGAACATGTTAGAACTACACAAGTTTGATGGAGCTTGAAACACAAGTGGGAAATACTTTTTTCTCTTCATTTTCTATATATCACTTATGTAAACAGTGAAATGATAGCCATGAGTTCAGGCAGCTGCCACACAATTCTTTCAGGAGCTTCCAGTGCTGAAACTGCTCTATGGTAAAATACTGAGTTTGTTGTTCAGAGCAGTACAGGGTGGAAATTGTTCCACTTACTCTTCTCTGGTTGACATAGCCTGAGAGGACAACATTCCTATGTTTTGTTTTCCAATGACACTATCCTTTGTGATTAGCTGGTGGGTGTTTTGTGCTCTGTCTCCTCTGACCTGCTTGCTGTTGCCTGAATTTCACTGTTAAGTGAATTAAGCTTGGCAACTGATGTGTGACTTTATCTCATGTTTTATCAAAGAGCCTACAAAAACCTGATGAAGTAAATTGCAGGTGAAACAGTGCATATAACCATTGAAGATATTAGCTAATTTTTAAAAGCAGTGCTTGAACAGCGGTTTAGTCCTTCAGAGTAATAAAATACTTAAAGCAAGATCCACAATATACTTCATAAACTGAAGTAATTTTTAAACATCCTCCAAAATATGTATGGCATTTTGTGGAAGGAGTGTGTCTATGCATCAAGTGTTATAGATAATAGTGGTTATGGCAAACCATACAATATCATTTAAAGAAAAAAAAATCCAGGTACTTTAGCCTGGGAGAGGAGAAAAGATTATTAATCATTGTAGGAGTTCCTTTAACATACAGATGTAAAGTAATTATGAGAGTGGAGTAGAAGTCAGTTAACCATATTTACCATCCATTTTTAAGATCGATTGTTACTGACTTTCACTGAAGCAGTAATAAAACATGGAAATGGTGAGATGCATTCCAAGCCCTTTTACTGTATGTTTCTTCAGTAACACTCGTGTTTCAGCTGACATCCATTTGGTAATATGAGCTACTGCTTTCCCTTGTGCCCAAGCTGAACCACTTTGTGAACTGCAGTTTGTAATTTAGCTTTACAGTGTAAATCTTATTGGTGTTTATGTGAAAGTGGAAATTATGTCTTTGAACTTCTGTCATGAAGAGGAGGAGACGCACCCTCAGCACTTTTACACAAGTACAGGCAGAGCCCGTGAGGCCAGCAATTACAGCTGAGACACAGAAAGAAAATGCCAGAGCATGCAGCTTTCACCGTCAGCGCATTATCACTAACACAGTGGCAAAAGAAGTCAATAACAGTGCACAAACCTCTATGGCAGCCCCTGTGAGGTGATGGCCATCAGATTTAACTCTCCAGTGCTGTATTGCTATGGTTTCATACCTGTAATTAGTCCCTGCCTGCCAAAAACACATGGACTTAAACACCTAATTTACAAATTAAATGAATAAAATACAGAAAATTTTTTTAAACAAAAAAAATTCTAGGTCTATATCATATAACAGACATAATTTCATGAAGATTTAATGTAAGGAATCCCTATCGTATTCCTTTGTTCACTAACAATGTAAAGAATGTAGTCATAATTATACAATGTCAGTCATTAAAAATGAACATATTTAATGAAGAAGCTCCAGATTTTTCTTTCAAAATACAGTGCACAGCTTCTGTGTGCTATATCACATTGGGATTCTGTTTGATACATCTTTAGTAATTGCTGCCAAAAGATGGAGCATTTAACATCGAATGGTCCCAAGAAAGCCTTTTCTCTTGCCCTTTATTCCTACTTCAGTTTCTGCTTTTTTCCTCAGAAGTTTGTATGGTTTATGTCATGGGTAGACACTGACTCTTAGATTATGATGCTGGTACAGCTCTGTACAGGAGTATAAGCAGGTTTGTTAATCAGTTTCTGTATGATGTATGCATGTAAAATATGTGCTTGGTATACATATACATGCAGAGTAAGTGTATACACTTACTTCCTTGTTTTGCTAAAATAAGATGTTTCTGTTAAAGCCTCGCATCCAGAATAAATTGTAGTAAGAATTTTTTTCACTAGTGTGCATTTATAGATGTTTCACTCTTCTGAAAATATTAAAATACAGTATTACTGATTAAAAAAATAAATAGAAAAAAAAATATTTTTAAAAATGTCTTGAATTATCTCCTGTGAGACAATGCAAATGACTCTGTTTTTAAGAGCATTTCTTGGAAACAAGTTCCACAAATTTTTTTTAGAGTGATTGAATTAATAACAAAAACAAATTTGGATTTCAGTAGAAAAATAGAAACCATGGGAACAACAAACAATTATGGTACCCTAATCACTCTGGACCAAAAAAACGTGCTTCGGGGAGAACTTTCATATTTCATGCATATTTCATTTCTCCCATTTGATGTGAAGAAAATCAGAGAAATTGATGCAGTCTGTAAATTCAAAATTAAAACCAAATGTTTATAATGAAGTCAGACTATTTATCAGTTGGAATAAGTGTGCATCTCTCTAAAAAGGAAATGAATAAACCCAGCACACGACCTTTTTTTATACATAGCAGATGCTGTGCTGAAACTATCCCCTGCAGTCTGTTTCACAGCTAAATATGTGACCTATTTGTCATTTTTCATATGTCATGAGTTCATGGTCTTTTTTAGCTGTATCAAAACTGTAGATTTTTCCTAGCTTTTCTGGAATTGAGAGGAGGAGAATTGCTTATCAAATTATCCAGCGGATGCTCTGGCAACATTCAACATACGTGAAAATGAAGGGAAGTGAACAGCAGAAGAATCGCTGAAAGAGCGACAGGTATCCAGTTTCAGTACAGTTAAGTGAGGAGCTGTTCAAGCAAACCTTCATAACCAAGCTTTCCTGTCACTAGGCAGAACTGCCAGGGGAAGAAGTAAACACGTTATGTGAGATTGCAGCTGTTCAGGAGACTTCTTCAAGAAACTTCTTCAAGAATTTACTAGCCTGAATTTGCATTCCCAAATACTTTTTCACAAAGACAGAACTAATGGCAGGAAATTAAGCACATTTTAAGCACCTCTTGTTCTCTCATAGGTGTTTTCCTAATGACTAAAACACAGTTACACACTGTTTATAGATGAAGCCTATTCTTGTGGTCCAGTTTAGCCACACACAGCAGATAGCAGAGAGCTGTTTGCCCTACTGGTGTGAAGTTCAGCAGCAAAGCAGCCACAGTGTGTGTGCTAAGGAGCACTCTTTCCAGTAAGTGAATGGTTAGTCAGAAAGTGATCATCTCCTAGCCAGAGGATAAATGCATGCTGAGAATAGTATATGCTAGTAGTTTTCTACCAAGTGAAAAACTAGAGTATTATTAAAGGAAGTAGGGGATTGGGGATCATCAGAGCTGTAAGATAGAAGAAGGAATTAGAGGAATGGGAGACTGTTATGGTAGGAGGAAATAGGAAAAAAGAATGCTAAGAAAAAGGTTTGGTCTTATGTTCACAATGCCTCTCTCTTCTATATGTCTTGGAAAATCTTGTCCAAGGTCATTGATTCTGAAGAGGGTATTTATTTAGTGGCAGTTCCTCTAGTTCTTCATTGTTGATATAGTGAAGTCATGCCTCCCTGAAGTACTGATTTTTTAAGGCAAGCATTACGGAAATATAATACCTGTAACTGGTGATGCTGAAAACCATTCACATGCAGCCAGCTTGAAGCCCTGCATAAGCCTAGAGAAACTTATGTACTGTGTGAATGCTGGGATGTGCATCTGTTTAGGACACTCTACTTATGTTCTCTGCTTTCTCCGTTTTTGAAAGGCTTCCAAGAAAATGGGAACAGAATGTCTCTGTACTTGAGATTTAGGAGCTTACTTTTTAGATTCTGGAGGCTGAAATTGTGCCTCATACTCCGTGCTCATGAGGCATGTGTAAACAATTGCATCTAGAAGCAGTGAGCATAGATTTGTGAGACAGGTTCTGCCGGACTAACCTGATCTTCTATGACCCATTTACATGAGGCTAAGGTTGTGGATGTTTGATTACCTGGATTTTAGTAAAGTGTTTGTCACAGTTTCCCACAGTGTTCTGGGGAAGTTGTCTGCTCATGGCTTACACAGGTGTATATTTCACTGGATATAGAACAGTCTAGATGGAAGTATAGTTAACAGAGTCAATTCAGTTGGTGCCCAGTCACTAGTGGCATTCCTCAAGGCTCAGTGTTGGCATCAGTTTTGTTTAATAATTTTATAAATGATCAGAATGAGGACATCAAGTATACTCTCAGCAAGTTTGCAGATGACACAAAGTTACCTGGGACTGTTGATTAGCTTCAGAGTGGGAAGGCTGGATCAGAGTGTGAATAGTCTGGATTGATGGACTGAAACCAGTCACATGCTATTCAGCTAGTCTAAACTCCAGGTGCCACACTTGGGTATTAACAACTCCATGCAGTGGTACAGAAGAAAAGTGGTTTGAATGTTGTCCAGCACAAAAAGAGTTAGGAATGCCAGTAAAAAAACAGCGTGGCCAAGAAGGCCAGTTATACATCCTGGGTTTCATCAGAAATCGTATGGCCAGCAGGATTGAGGAAGTGATTGTATGTGTTGCTTTTGATTCTGCACCTGAAGTGCTGTGTTCGGTGTTGGGCTCCTCACTACAAGAAGGGTACTGACTTGCCCAAGTAAATAAGTTGAGTCCATGTAGGATCAAGGGGAAGGCCTATAAACTGGACATCCTGGTGTGGGTCTGTTGTAGGCTACCAAACTGCAATGAAGAGACAAATGAGGCAGGCAGAAGTTGTGCGATTGCCAGTCCTTGATCTCATGGGGGACTTCAACTTCCCTGATATATTCTGGAATTTCAATACAGCACATAACAAGCAGTCTAGGAGGTTTCTAGAGCGTGTGGAAGATAACTTCCCATCATAGCTGGTAAGAGAGCCTACCATGGGCAGGCTTTCTTCTGCATGTGAACCTGGCTTCCTTCACCTCACTCTGGAGAGATTTATGATAGGATTGCCCTGAGAGCAAGCCTTTATCTTCGTGTCTTCATGTTCTTTGGACAGAATGACCCTGTTTTCATTACAAACTTTTTCATTCTGAAATGCTGTGATCGACATGATGATTCCAGTCGTTTTAGTAGGTATTATTACTTATTCACAGAGTATGACTTATTCATAATTCATTACCTATTATTTAACCTTCAAAAACAAGCAGAAAGTTACATGAGAATAGGACATTTTACACGTGACTTATTTGCAAAAGCTGGTAAGTAAAAAATAGAACACAACTTCCTACTAAGTTTGTTAGCTCTGTGTCTGGCAAAAAAATAATAATAATAATAATAATCTGGCTTTTAGGCTCCCTGTTTTATGACTGGTTGAGTTGACAACAATTGCAATCATTTTCTTGGAAGACTTGAACTATTTACTCTGCTTCTGGCTCTGCAGTTTCCTGAAGCTCCTAATGATTTAGTATTCCCTCATCTCTCTGCCCTTTGCCTCAGTATTTATGTGCAGGACAGGGCCTAGGAGCGGTTCCCATGTGGGTATTGGGCTGGTATTTATGATTTGCTTGGGTGCTCCTAAGTAACTTCCTTTCTTTACTTTCTGTGTCTGAAAACCTGCTAGATTTGATTCCATAGCAATTTGCTTTAATTGTAAATCAACAGAGGTCAGGACTATATAAAAAATCCAGAAAATATGTAGTGTTATTTTCATAACTACACCGAATTTTCTTGTTCGACTGAATATTGCTCTCTGTGTCAGTAGAAGTTAAGTTTGAAGATGTCCATAATGGTATTGGTAACAAAATAATAAGTAAAAAAACAAGCAATCCCTCCTGCAGTCTAGCTAAGAGGAATGTCTTTACCAAAACAGTCAATTGAATAGCACTAAGAGAAGACTCCTCAGCTCTGGTAGTGATTTAATGAAATAGTTAAATAGCTGTATGTCAGTCATATTAGATGAAACTCCTTTAAAAAAGATTAAAAATGAATAAATGGAGAGGAGTTGAACTGAAAGTGAAAGACAGTGAAAAGTTAAGAAACAGGAAAGCTTCTACTTGCAAGAGATAGCTGCAAGTAGCTGGGGTGCTCTTTGTCACCATTAAAGAGGAAAAAATCAAACATTCCTCAACTGCAAAATATTTAAGTATGATTCACCTTTTTATTTGTTTTGGTACATCCCTCAGTTAATACAGAGAAATCACTAAATTTCACCAACTTATTTTTGTTTTGATCTGAAACATTCCAAATTAAGGAACAAATGTTTATCCGAATGATGTATAAGACATCAGGTGATTGAGCATCTATTGTTTCCTTCGTTGGTTTTCCTAGTGGATGACTCTACTCCATTACAATGTATGGCTTTTTGCTGGTTTCCAAACACCCATTTCAGTGTCAGGCCAGCAACTCCTGTGCTCTTCTTTCTCAGAATGATTATCCTGTTAATATTTTCTCTCTGTGATGGCACAAATGCACAAGATGAATCATGGATCAGTTTTCTTTTGAGTAGTTTGAAAGAAAAATCAGCTTTCTACAGCTACTTTTAATATTCAGTTTCTTTTAAAACAACTTTTCTCCCAGATTTACATAATTTGTTTATTGTAAGTTCTCTGAATTTTATCTGCACAGCTAAAATGATCTCTTCTCAGTAAATATCGCTTGTTTGTGTAATTCTTTAATTTTATAATACCTTTAAGAAAGCATTACATCTTTTAATCTGCTTGAACTACAGATCTTAATTTTCATTGCTTTCCAGGTTAGGCACTTGTCCAGTAAGTAAAGGCTACACATCACACACATCCTGAACTAGAGCTCTCTGCAACAAACGTTCCTCCAGAGAAGTTTCACAGACTTCTTTGAGATTTCTTGAGGGGTCAGAGATTTCCTCTTCTGCAGCTGTTTGCTTTAGGATAGTATATCCTTTGCATACAGTCATATGTAGTATGCCTCTATTACTTATTTGCTGTGTATCTCATCTGGTGACACTAGAAGGATAAAAAAAACAACATGCAAAACACTACTGCCAACGTTTTCACTAATTTTGCCTTGTCAGTTGTCATCGCTGATGCTTAAGAAGATTTTATGTGCAGCCCAATTTTCACTGTCTCTTAGCTCTGTGCTTAGGGAAGAGAAAATATGTCAACAAATTTTTCAACAGCAAAGCTGTACTGTGACAGAGTTATCCTAGTTATTTGAGATATATAGGTATCTATAAAGTAATGGCTGTTCAAGAGTGAAGTGCCTAATTTCACTTAATTTGATTGTAGAGGTGACCCGGTTAAGTTAAAGAGTGACAAGCAGCATCATTTTTAAGGCTGGTGTCATATATGCTTTATTTTTGAATTGCATATTCCAAAATTTTAAATAGGTGACTTTCTATGGTGTGGTCTTCCCTATACATAATGATGTAAGAATACAAATGCAAGGATAAATCAGTGTTTCATTTATCTCAGATGCATCCAGCAGAATGTGTTTCCAAACGCCTCATATGCACAAGAAACTCTGTGAGCAAATAGAGAATCCAACAAATCCAGCCTGCTGTTTTAGCAGGCTGCATATGGGCTTCAGTTATTCCTGCAGTTTTGGCAGGTTTGTCTCTGCCCTCTGCTTACGGGTTGTCTGCTCTGAGTCTCCTCTAATACTCTTTACCTCAATTGTACTGAACATCTGTCCTGGTCATCTCTCCCATGTTTCTTTTCCATTTGAGCTGACCCTTATTTCTGTGCCTCCTTCTCCCTCCTTGTTCCCTTCTCAGCCTTTTGTTCTCAGTTTCCATTACAAAAATTTAAATTTTGTACTCCCTTCATCTTTGGTGCCTGTGTTATTTAGTCTATAAACTCTTCAGGATAGCTATATTCTTTGACTGTATATCTCTGCATATTACGTACGTAGTCCCATCAGGCTCCTCTTTTGTGTGGTTTTAGACTTTGCTGTAGTAAACATATTTAGTAATACTAACACCTACTATAATATACTGAGTTTATAGCTATACTATAGAGGAAAATGACTTCTTTAGACAGCTACTGATTTTACTTTGTATTTTATCTGTTCTAACTATATGTAGTATTATAGAGCAAATTTTCCTGGACTGAAATTAGAACAGCGATGTATTTCAAGGGTTTTTAAAGCCAAGCAAGTCCAGTCTGATCTCACTGAAGTTTAATCAGATTGCCTCTGAATTGGGTAGGATAGGTTGACTTATCGTAAGTGCATAATTTAATTTTAAGTAATAACACATTGTGCAGGGGCTTTCTTGCACAGGGCACAATAAAAATACTGAAAGAAAGAAAGAAGATGAACTGTTCCACTGGCTTAAAGAGAGCACAGAAAAACAATGAAAAACTGTGCAAGATGCCCACACCAGATGTACAGTCTATACATTGTCTTGTTAATTTCTGTATCATTATGACAGAGGAAAGCTTTAAGAAGACATCTGGACAAGATAAGAGTGTATTATTATTATTATTATTGTTATTATTATTATTTTTATACTGCCCCGAGGAACTTCATCTGTCAGAGCACTATGCTGGCTCCAGAAACATTAAAAAATATAACATCAGCTTGAAATTTTTTTTCCTGTTCTTTCCCACTCTTCAATGCTATGGTCTCTTTGCATGGTACGTTATGCATCTTTGTGCTCTTAATTACTCTGAAATTGGGTCTGGCATGAACCCAGTCCCAAACTAGGGGATCTAGTTCAGCTCCCTTTGGAGATACTTCTGCAGCTGCATTTACCATTTGCTGAGGAAAAAAAAAGAAACAGAATTGATGCATTAGTATTTTCATTAGCATTTTATGTATGTTACCCACATTTCTGTACTTCTGTGAATGCAACTGAATGTGATGTGTCTTACAAGTTCTATTAACGATTCTCATCATGTCTGTTCCCTACATGAATAGTCCTCTCTCCATGGTAGTCTCAGTTATTCATTAGTTGCACTTTTGGTCTTTTGTTGTTGTTAAAATAACACAGTTGTGGTTAGAAAGCCTTTGCAGAACGTATATTAATCTGCTTTCAGAAGAGTAGTGAAAACTTCAAGCTGAGTTATGCTGCCATGTTACCATTGTAAAATTACTGCAATGAGTATTTACCAAAGCCTTACCCTTAGACCACAGTATAATAAATGATGCACAGTACCTTATAAGTGTTTGCAAGTATTAAAAACTCAAAAATCTGGAGAATAAAAGTCTACCAGCATACAACATATACAGGTGTGTACAGATATTGTGTAAACAATATATGTAATGATATTCAGAATACCAGTACAAAAAAAAAATTGATGTTGGTTAAATCCAATTAAAATCATCACTTATATAAAATAAACACTGATTTTAATCTAAAAATAACTTTCTCTACAGCAGCAGTGTATTTGCACCCAAAGCTTGAGATCTGTTGCAATAAAATCTAGTTCTAAACCCAACTGATTACCAAACCATTACTACTTCACGTTTTCTTCTCCAAACCGGGCTCAAAATCTGGACATCTGATGTTCTTCTGTAAATGATAAGAATACACAGTGATTTTCAGTCTCACAACATAGAGTATTATTTAGTGACAAATAGCTGGAACACAGTGGCTGAAATACAGTTCAGTTAAACTTAAGCTATTTTCACCTGAAATGAATTAACCAGGAAAAAAAAAAACCTTCAAACTTTTCTCATACTTTTGGAATTACGTTGTAAACCCTTCTCTCTTTTCAAGTACTTTTCATTCATAAATATTTTAATTTTTCTATTAATCATAATTCTTATTAAGGGTTAATTCAATCTCTGGAATGAGTAGACACTTTAAAATTGTGATGTTTGTTTCTAAGACTGAAGACCAGACATTGTCAATGCCACTGAATTCCTTTTAATGACTATGTGTGCTTTAGTCTATTTGTATTTGCGTGAATATATTCTCTCCATAATTTCAGAAAGGAAAAGTTATCTTTCAACTCCAGTTACTATTTTTGAGTTATATTGTACAGTTAAACTGCCACAATCTTATTTATAAACTTCTATGCATTTAGCTGCTTTCTTCTATTTTGCATAGCTAGAGAAAGAGCCTGGTTCTAATTTCGGAGATAAGGCACATAAATTGCAGATGCAAAGAGTTTCCCCAGGTCACGCAGGTGGTTATTGGCTTATGAAAAGCAATGTACCCATCTTCACTTTTAGTCTAGTGCATTAATCATATATGTTTTATAATGTACATTAGTTTAAACCCGTCTTCCTGTAAGTGTGTAAATATTTCCTGTGCTTGACTTTGAGTTCTCAGCCTCACAATGTGGTGTTGTACTGTAGTTGCATTTAAACGTTGCAGATAATTCAAGTAACTTCTATTTGTTACAACAGTGATGGTTACTACTAATAACTGCCAAGGCGTTTTATTGATAAAAATCAAATGCTGTTCTCATCTCTAAAATTCAGTGTGAAACACCTGGAAACGGTACAAACAATACTGCTGCAGGTTTTCTTCACAGCAGGGAATAGTGTCTATATTGTCTTGAGAATAAAACTGCTAAAAGATAAAAATAAATAACACTGGATAGATACTTTTGTTGCATCCTTTAGGAAAGGTTTTGAAACGCTTTCCTTCTCAACTTCACTACAGTACTGAGAGCAATAGCCCTCAAAGAACCCATTACATGAATACAGCAAACATTACATTGGTTGATATCTTATGGAATTGTTTTAAAATAAAAAATGTTATGAGCTGAAATGTGAGAGGCTCACATACTCTCATTCCTGCCTTTTGATATCCTTAAATTCTCAGTGAGTCTAACAGTCACAAGCATATTGTCAATCACATCAAATGTCAACTGTGGGAGAACAAGATTATGGAGAGTCACAGACACAGCTGCAGTGCTTGTGTACCTTGACTGATCATACCAATGGCCAATGCATCATTTCTTGTAGCATTTGATGGGTTAGAATTGTTTAGGTTGTCACTGAAAAATACTTCTTACTGTGTTAAGAGACTTCTGAGTATTCAGTAGTTTTGAGGTATCATTCAGTGTTAAACAGAGGATAAAATACATGTGAAATAGCTCACAAACATTTAACTGTTACCTAAGAAAACTGGAGTGTTCAGGATAGATGCCCATCTCTTTATGTAAGAAAGTACCCTGGAAGCTAAGCTTTCATAAGCCACAAGTCATCATTTTGTTCTATAATTGGTGTTCTTGGTACTACGTTCTGTGTGTTTTCTCAAAAGAACAGAAGTGCCTTTCTACCAGATGGTTATATTGACAGGTCAGTTCTGAACTAAATATACCTTCCCTTAATTAAAGTGTCATAGATTAGAAAAAAGTGTCATAATTGATTAGACTTCTGATCCATTACTGTGCAGCTGTTTTGTACTCTATGGGAAGACATCCTCTTGCCATTGTAGCTATGTGTTAAATCATGTGATAATGCAAGTTTCCCTGTGTGTCATCAGATGAGAAATAACTCTCTCCACTGTGGACTGAAATTATGTCTCTGGTATATTTTTTGCTAACTTCTTCCTGTCCAGATATACTGATAGTACAGACTTCTGAAAAAAAAGTTGTTGGTGATGCTTTTGAGAACAACCTGTATTTAGAATTGCTTTAGGGGTCTCTTGCTTCTCACAGCAGTAGTGTGGTGATTATAGAGAATGTTCTGAACTTTTGCAAGTGATAGCATAAAGGCATTTCAGCAAAATTAAAAAATGTATTGTGTTCAAAGAATTGACTTGGTTTTGCACCTTTTGAAGGGTGACTGATTTGTTGTTAGTGATAAAAGAGGAATGCAAGATCACACCCAGATTTCAAAATTATAATGAAATATTGACATGATAAAATAAATCACTGTCATCAGTTCTTAAGAACTGACACTCTGTTTAGCTTGTTTATGACCTGGAAACTATTCTCTCTGGTATGTTATGTGATCTGAATTGACAGCTCAATTAGCATTTTCTTTCTAATGTGTGTGTTTCCAAAAGACCTTTAGGACCAAATTCTGTCCCACACACTGCTTCTGATTTAAAAGTTCATTAGAATTTGCCTAAACACCTCCTTCTGCTGTAATTCTCTCAGATGGGAAAAGGTTAAGAGGCATTTGTTGTCTCATAGAGGCAGATGACTCATTATGCCTGGATTTTAGCAGGGGAAGTGGCTGCCTGAAAAGATAGAGTCTAGGGTGTGGGCTCAGAAATCCCAAAGTAGTCATCTTAGCAACAGCCTCAATAAAATGAAACAGCATCAATAGAAGTTTCATGCTGAAGTGTATCTTATTTTCTTTGTTAATAGAGCCAAATCCCTAAAGGGGACTGGATTAGGATTTTGTGTAATGGTTAGACTCTTTGGAGAGCAAGTGACTAAGGCACCTATTCACAGACACCAAAAGCATATCCAGACTAGCACAACAAGATTTGAATACTGAACTATGTAAACAATTAAACAAGTACCATTAAACAAGTAAAGTTGTATAATCTGGCTTATACCCTTCCCTTAAACATTTTATTTTCACACAAATATTTAATTGAAATTTCTTTTTTATTCTACATGAATCAACAGCTATATTTTACTTTAGTCTCACTGAAACAGTTACTTAGCATGTAGCCTGCGTAGATATAGAAATATACCTTGAGGAGTTTTTTCTCTGTGATTTGAAAAAATGAGTTCAAAGTGAACATACAAAGGAAAATAAGAGGAAATAAAACAAATCATTTAGCTGAGTTTTTCCTCTGGCATTCTGATTTCCAACATGAAAAAAATGTCTTGAGGTATATTATAAAAATAATCTCTGACATGATTATCTCTGTTCCCCTACTAGGTTCAATTTATCCTTCCCTTCTCAGTATCACCTAGCTACTGAGCAGACTTTTATTTGTTTCTAGATTCAAATAATCTCTTATGTCCGCAATCCATATCAGGTTGGATATTTTTTTTTCTTCTGTTCCATCGTAACACTTTTCATGAGATTCTGATTCTTATTATCTTCAGAGGACCAAGCAACCTGAGCTAATGGTTGGCAACCAGAGGGGGTTGAAACTATTGATTTTTAAGGTTCCCTTCAATCTAAACCATTCTATGATTCTAGATGTGCTGCCTTTTATAAAGTTCATATGTTCCTGCAGTCTCATCTTCTCAAGAGACACTGGCTTCAGTTGCATTGAACTGATTATGTTTTCTTGACCACAGCTGAAATTCATGTCCATATTTAGGGACTGCTGTCTTTGCTGTGGATATATTTTTATTTTGTAGTATCAAATTCAAAATTCATAATTTGCAGTAACAGGAATTGCTTTTAATCCAATGTATTTTTAGTGTATTTCTTCAAATGGTTGTTTAAAAATTAAGGCACATATATGGAAATCTTCTGCACAATCCTCAGTGAAAAACACATCAGCATTATAATCTAAGAATGAAAGGTTAAGCAGAGTGCAAGAAACTGCAAAGGGAGGACAAAGCTATCATTGAGCTTATGTTATGCAAGTGTGGGAAGCAGGCAAAAGAAGAAGATTGTTTGACAAGCTCTTACATTTAGTAGCAGTTTAAAGCCAAAATAATATAGATGAAGGATATCAGGGCTCTCGATTAGTTTATATGTTAGAGTAGATAGCATCAGTGGATGTGTAGCCAGAGTTTATTATATCCCACTACTACTTTTTTGTTACAACATTTACAAAGCACTGGGATTGGAATTTACTCTTAGGAACTAGGAACTAAGAATGTATATAGAGAGGAAATAATCATGGTTTGAATTCAGCTGAGTTTTACCAAAAATACTTAGGGTACTTTCATTTAAGATACAGCTCAAGCCCGTTATATGCTGTTATTCAAGTTATTATTCTCTCTCCTTTAATTTCGCTTAAGCATTCTAGCCCACCTACTTGTGTTACCGTGTCCAGTTAATATGAATTTATATGTGAATTTGTCAGTGGAGTTTCACCAACCTGTTTCAATTTTTTTCTTTTTGAATTCAATGAGATTTTGTTAAACTTTGCATTTTTATAGCTTACAGTATCTTATATTCACAGACTCCATCTGCTAGGCTAACCTGGCTGCCATTCCTTTAGTCCTTTTTTCAAATTTCTTAAGTTTTGTGTTTCAAGAAATATCTAAAATTGTCCTCAGATGAGTAATTCTAATTAAGAATTGTATTTCACACAGACTTCTCATTGACTAAAAAAGGATGGAAATTTACACTTAAGCAATTGGTATATTGTATAGTTCCCCCTTAATTGTCCATTTGTAAGTGTCACGGGACAGTGGCAGACAGGTATAGTTGCTAAAAATTAAGACTAATACAAGTGTTCTCTATTGAGCACAGAATTTATTTTCTGATGTTTTCTGAGTGCTTCAGAGTCTTAGGGTTGAAGTCAGAGGGAGCTCATTAATTCTCTAACTGCTAAGCTCACTTAAGTGCCAGAATCCTCTCTTAGACTCTTCCTTGTTAATATGAAACAATTTGCTTTATGTAAACTATCTTTGATGTATATTAGAGGGAGAAAGAGTATGTTCATAAGCAAAAATTAAATGATGTTTCAATGTTATCCTTTGCTATCATCTCCAAATTCTTAATGCTGTGGCATTTTTGGAGCACATGAACACCACATGCAACTATGCAAAAAAAATGTATATATATATATGTGCATTTATCACAGTTTAGGGTACTCAACTAAAGCAAAAAAGTGTATTTAGAGGAAAAAAATAGTACAAAATTTGGAGATACGCACTGGAATATCCAGTCTACTAATTTGCAAGTGCTCAGCTGACCTTTTCACCTTACCTTTGCCCTTTACACTGTGTTCAGATAAAAACACAACAAATGTATTAACACCATTCCTTGCAACCACACTAGACTGGAATTTCTTCCCTGAAAACAATTAGGTGATTTTTAATGGAATAACTGCTAAAGTTTGTAGCCTCTAAACCTTCTTGTCCAGACTCTTGTCTCTTATGCAACATATTTCTCATATGCAAAGACTAATCCTCTATCCTGTATGTCTGGTCAGAAATCTCCTGCCAGTACATCTTTCTCTTGCTGTCTGCACTATGCATTATTGAAAAAATAAATCCAGCAGCATAAATTCTTGCTTTTGCTATACAGCAATCTCCAGGCCTCTCCAAAGTAGAACTTTCTATTATGCATTATGTCTCCCTCTATGCACCACCTCAACCTGTTTAGCAGATTAACCAGACCTTTAAACTGTTACTTATGACTTTACCATACAGCTCATGTAGTTGGCTTGCTTGCAAATAATCTGCCTGCATCTGGCTGGCTGATGTCTGCTTTGCAGGGAAAGCTGAATTAACAGCACTAAATGGTCAGTCAGATTTCATCTTAGGTGAATAATATATTATATCAACTCTTTTTTTTCTTATATGTCTTGCATGAGATAGTGAGCATTTATAAAACCATAGCTGTCCTACCAGTTTGCCTTTGAAATATTAACAGTGGAGTAGATGAATGTTTGTAACTTGTAAACTTACTTCTGAGCTCTCATACTGGTGGTAGTCATTACTGGTGGAATGGAAGTCTTATTATTGAATTATTTTAAACATGTTAGTGAAATAACAGGCGAATCACATCTTACGTTGTTGACTATCCATTAAGCAATGGCATAGGAACCTTCAGCATCTGAGGGATGAAACAGTACATCAAATCTTCTAATCCCCCCATATATTTTTTTATCTCCTTTAGAATTCAACTCTGCCAGCTCTAATCATTTAGCTTCATTAGTGTGAACAGACTTGCTTTTATTAGCCTGTTGTCTTCTGTTTTGTACTTGTATCTATCACAAACATTTCTGATTGGAAAGACATCTTTCCTTAGTTATAGAACTTGGCAGATGTTGACAGGTGGGCACTGTTACGCTAATTGGTCTCTCCCATCAAAATATTCTCAGTCATTCTTAGCAAGTCATTCCCCTTCTTCTAGCAAATGATCTCTGTTCTGATAGTTAATTTTTAGATGAAATATAGAGACTTTGCAGGTTCCTTTTAAATTCATTTCACCTAGGTTCAGAAAGTAGATTAGAAAAGGACACTGTTGCCTTCCAAGTGAGCTTTGTCTGATCTTTGTACATATGTGATAACTTTCATATGAATGTCAAAAGCACCAAAGCTTTCTAAATCCTGCAGGTGTCTAAGGTTAGGCATAATGAGAGAGAAAGAAAACTGTTACCTCTTGAGCCTATGTTTAGTGCTTTGCTATTTCCAGAATACATTGGTTCTTATTACAGAAAGTGGCAGGAGGGTGCTTTGCAAAAATGGAGTGAGTTTCCAGGTACTAAGAGCATTCCATAGGTAAGAGTCTTGCTGATATTTTCAGGTGTTCATGAAAGGAGTCTTCAAGAAAAGCACTATCTTCTACATGATTTGTCAATTCAAATATTGAGTGAAGCAATACTAGAATTCGGTGCCTTTAGCATGCTCTGTTATGTTAGCAGAGATGACAAATCCGAATCTGCATTTTGGAGCACTTTGTAGTAGTATGTAGAACTGATGAGGATTTTTTTTCTTTTTAAAATAGAAAAGGACTATTAATATTAGTTGCAGTAGGGCTCATGCTCCATATTAAAAGTCATAGTGAAAAAGCAATGTGAGCTCTTTTTCTCTACCTCATCTCTTTCACTGTGGTTCAGTACTGAATAAATGTTCAAAGAAAAGCAGTGGTTCAGACATAAGGCACTGAGTTGATCTGTGTGAATCCTTGGAGATCTTTCAAAATTAGATTTTGAGGTGGGGCAGCTGTTATGACCATTATTGTCAAGGTTGAGTTATATTTCATTTCAGAGTGAGATTTTTGTCGTTTTCTTTTGGTTCTGTTTTTTTCCAGAAAAGTCTATTTTAACTTGTTTGTTTTAATGAAGGTAAACAAAATGAAACACTTATTATGTAAATGTTATAAATAATACTATTTATATAGGAAGTACCTGGAAAGTTGTTAGCTAAAAGAATGCTGCTGAGTGACTGCATGTTCAGGCTTCAGGGGAACAAAAATGTCTGAACTCACGATGATATCCTGGAAATTCTGAGATTCTATGTTATTGTATACAGTTGTTCACTAAAGAAACAGTGGAAAAACTTCTGTTTTCCAGACCACAAATAATCTTTGGAGTCTCTATACCCCACCTTTTTGTGATTTTGTCCTATTATCATAGCAACCTGACTCCTGCTATTCATGCTACTGATGCTGACAAAGGGTGGAAATATGCTGTGAAAATAGTCTACTCCTGCCAGAGATGTGCTTGCATAGGTTTTCCTGGTCAATTCTCATTATGGTGTTTCCACAGTCAATAGGAACTGAACTCCTCTGAGAGCTCTAATGAGATTGGCTGAAGATGCAATGGAAATAACACCCAGAGGGAATGCAAGGGACACTGGAGTTACACAAGGGTCTATTTCTGCTTTTAAGCCCATAGGAATGAATCAATCCAGCGAAATCTGAAGCTCACATTTAGCACTTTTTCTGCTTACTTCTGGGCACAGCAGGAAAGTAGCATCCTAAAACACAGTTTGGCATAGCTGTGTACAGGGCTGTGAACCCAGCATCTAAGTCCAGGGTACCGTTCTTTCACTGCCAGATTTTGCAGACCTACTGCACCTCAGCCTGTGTTCACTTAAACTGGGGCAGTTGCACAGAAGCTGATATTCCCCTGGTTATCTTAGTGAAGCTTTGTCTGGTAGGCATATACAGCAGACTGTGGTGCAGGGGCACGAGAAGTAGTCCTTGTCCTGACTAGATGATGACCTTCTCTTGCCATGAAACATAGAGAGAGTTTGGGCTGCAGATAGTGGAATATCTATTAAGAAGATTTAAATTGAATTGAAGGTTACAAACATTGGAAATTGAAGTTTTCTATGCAGTCTTGGCAAAATACAGTGCCTCACTGTTCCATATTTTCAGTTGCTGCAGGTTATGTTGCTTCATTGTGATTACTTGAAATACTTCAGGCGTTTTGTACCCCTCATACACCTGAATCAAAACATGCTGTCTTATATACAGTTATGGAAAGAAGTCATTCAAGATTACAGCACAATCACGACTGCAACTCCATGTTGAGATGTTAAAGTCAAGCCTTTCTTAGTGGTTGATTTTCTGCTTCTGTGGTGTCAGCAGTGTTGTTTCTGTAGCATCTGTTTTGGTAACCAGGGCAGCAATAGAGCTCCCAAATCTTTTTAGTTTTATGGTTCAGTTCTGTACAGGATCCTTTGCCTAAGGACAAGAAGCAAGGAAGCAACATTGGATGGAGACATGCTAGAGAAAGTACATTTCATGGCAGTGTGTTCATTTGTGTCGATATTTAAATGAGATTTTGATTTCAGTGATCCTGAAGCAGGCTAAGTGGGATGCCATAGTCTTTTCTCAGCGAACCAGAACAGTGAGAGGGAGGCTGAAAACAATTTGACAAGTCAGGGAGGCAGAGATGCTATTTTTTTTTTTTTTGTCACCATTCAGTGGAGAGTTTCTGCTGGAGCAGTGGGTGTGGTTCCACTGCCAATCTTGATCCATTGCTCTTTGCACAATGCTAAGGCCAGATAGAGTAATAGTTAAGGAAAAAAGGCAGCCTATGGACCGCAGTTATTGTCTACACTTTCTCCATTGCTTATGATGAGGCTTGCATTTTGTCCTAGTATTTTCTGCACTTAAAGTTAGCATTTTTTCTTCTCCTTCCCTCCCTATGGACACTTTCCCAAGAGACTTACTTGATTGAAAAAAACAAACAAAAAACAACAATACAATGGAACCATACTGAGATTCAAGTGAAAATTATTTACATTGATTTTCATCTAAGAAAGGGGCAGACCCTGACTGTAAGACTACAACAAAGTATAGTGACAGTCTGTGAAGTCTCATTTTAATTCTAGTTAGGACTTCTGCTCAGTGTGTTGTAGAGAAAGACCCTGGCCTGAACTGTTTGCAGTCTGAACAGTGCTTTCATTTCAAAAGATTTTGGACTAAGGCTGTAAGAGGCTGAAGACTGGGACAGTTGTTCTATGCCATTAGGATGAAAGCATTCTAGTCAGGAATCTTTTTTGACTACCTGAAGCGTATAAATTACTGCTCCATTTGAAATGGGCTAGTGAGTATTAGCTGGTTTGCACACCAGTGTTTCCATTAAAAAAAGTTCCTTCCTCTGCCTTGTATGTGTAGTAAAGAAGTCAATTTTGATCCTAGATGCTCACCAGACTTTCTTGGACTCATCTGCAAGTGAAATAAAATACAGTTATAAGTTATTTATTTATTTTTTCCATTCGGTGCAGTTTTCTGACTAGAATCTTGCCTAGTAGTATAAGAAGAAACAGATATTCCTTTTTTTTTTTTTTTTTAACTTGAAAGTACTTAGGTTAGCTTTTGGTTTATGAAAATACAAAAGTAGAGTATTTCTGAAATGTGAATTTTACAAATAATTATTTCCTATGTACATCTTATGCATTTTCTGCATTGAAAGAGCAAAAACCTTGATTGTGTTCAGACTATGAAATGTAGCTCTGCCTGGATGTGGCCATGGGATGTAGGCTGGTATCAACTACTGTGTGCTTAGTAAAAACCAGACTGGAGTCTGGCACAGTAGAGGCAGTGAGATTCTACAAACCATGGATTTTCAATTTTTGGCTTGCCTTCACTGCGTTGACTGAAGAGGAATTATCTTGTGTCAATGTTTTGGTTGTTGCTGAGCACTGGATTTTCTCCTGGGGCTGGGCCAGGTCACTCAGCAAGAGAGAGTCACTGCCATGATGGCACAGGTTAGGCAGCATGCCACAGTACAAGCTGTCCTGGGATTTATATGGCCCAGAGACCACAGATTAGAAAGGCCTACTGGATACATAAACAAATGAGAACCGGTGATAGAGTCACTTGTAGCTGTTGTGTTCCTGTGAAAAGCTGGTTGTGCTGTGGACTTCCCAAAAAAAGGAACTGAGGCCAAGGTGGAAACAGTATTGACTACGGGACCATGTAAGGGGACCATATACTGTGTAGGATTTAGCTATGTACAAGTATGCTATAAGATTATCATATACTAGAATCTTGATCATGGTTTTGCAATAAATCACAAGGAAGGAGCAGTATTTTGCTGTTATCCTAAAGGTACATGCGTCTGTGTGAGCTACAAGAGGCGTGTATATGCAATGGAAGGGAGAACTATTTTTCTGGCTCAAATTATCATTGACTGAATAAGCAGCATTGTATGAACTGCACCTCACTTTTTCGTACCAGAGCTCCTTGCTGGCAAGGTCTTTCTGAAGGAAGCCTTGTGTAGGTCAGCAGGATGTTTGGTGAGATGAGTCTGTGAATGAATCACTGTAAAACATTAGCACTGTGAAATATATCCACAATAAGTATTGACGCACTATTGTTACGGCTGTTCCTCAACATAAAGAAGGTTAACTGAAGGTAGGTAACGGTAGAGACAACATTGTGTGCTGTGATAGGATTGTGAAATATAAGATGCTGGAAGTCTGCCAGGCATTTTGCTGTAAAAACAGTAGTGTGGACAGCAGAGAGGAAAGGTTATTGAGCACTGATTCAGCAAACAATGACATATTGTGAAGATATGCACCTTCCCAGAGGAGACATTAAGTATCACTCAGCTTACTTAGGATGTTCCAGTGTAACAAGTGTTTATTGGTTAAGATGACAAAAAGGACAAATCCAAGTGTTCTTGCAATATTTTGAAGGAAATTTCTCTCTGGTGTAAATATTGTTCTGTTTTAGATTCTTATTTGTATTATTTTATTTTTCCATGTAATATTTACATGAGCTACTCTCAAAACATTTATTCAGATATAGCATTTATATGTAATTCTAACTAGGTTGGTGATTCACTATCAAAAATGAGTTCCTTTTCTTTGAACTCAAAATGAGTTTAATTTGTATTCATCCCGTGACCAAGTTGGTTTAGTGGGTAATGGGTCAAACAAGTAAGATCAAAGCAAAACTGTTTCTAAGAGAATCCTGGAGAGCTGATAGTATGTTAGGAAAAAGGAGAAAAAGTTACAGGGAAGCAGCAGTTTGAAGAATGAAGGCAGATTTAAAGGAAAGCTCCTAAAAGGACTGATCAGTCCTTCAGTAACTGGGAAATTTGTCCCTAGGTAAAGTGTGTCTTTATATATGTACTGTATATTTTGTTCACACCTGACTAGAGTCAAGATTCTCATGTGAAGTGACTGTGGAAAACTGCTATGCCATTATCTGCTTCAGAGACTTGCCTAAGAGTAGGATATTGCAAAATTTCAACTCTTAATAGGCAAGGAATAGATACGTATGTAGCTCATTTGCGATTTTGAAGTGCTCTGTGATGAAGGAAGAGCTTGCTTTTACTTAGGATGAGTAAACATGTTAATATTGTGATTAATTCAGTACAAAGTTTGATCACTTCTGTAGTAGACAAATGATCATACTTTTGAAACCAGTAAAATTCACAGGAAATAGGTTGTTAAGGGCAGAAAAACAAGCATAATATTACATTAGCTGCTATGCATCTTAGGCAAAGGAAGGCTAGCAGCCTGCTGCATTAGAAGAAGAATGTATCAAAATTACAATATCTTCATTAATTAGCTATCTGGACAGTTTTGCCCGATTCAGATTTTTAGCATTATATTATCTTACAATAGGGGGAGAAAAACAAACAAACAAAAAACTATTAGAGGAGAGTGGAAGTAACTCAGAAATGCATTGCCTTAAAAAAACTCTGCCATTATTTATAGCAGATTTTTCCATTATTTTAACAGCTTTGAAATACCTCTTTATAGAATTAATGATTTCTTCTTATCTCTCCCATTACTTTAGTGTGCTTGACTTCAGTAAAACCTCTACGGTTCTGTGGAAAAAATAAAATAAAAATCATACAGTCTCAGAAGATCTAGAACATTTTTACACAATCCAGAAGAAACAACTTTTAAGAGAAGTATAGCTTCTATGAAATGCTCGGTTTGATTTCATGGTGTCAGCTATGAGGATGTGATGTGTTTCATATCACTCAGGAAATATTGTGTCAGTAATGAGACAGAATTTCAAGTGGGAATGTTCCTATTAAGTTCAAATGGAGCTTACTTGACTTTAAGATTAGGAAAATTGAACCTCATAGTATTTCTATCACATATTTATGAAGAAAGTAACACTGTGCTACAGGCAGTAAGCTGTCCTAGGTTTATCAATTTTACATTTATCTTGTTTGAATTTTTTTTTTTTTGTCCACTGCACTCTGTGAGTGAAATGTGAAGCAGGTCATCTTTCCTGTAGCAGTCACAGTCTTTGTAATTTTTTAAATTTATTTTAAAATCTACCAAAATACAAATTAATTTCTATGTTATCTCCATGTTCAGGCCTGTTAGCTGGCACATGGGTGATGTTCCAGTAGGAGGGGTAGCTAGTGCAGCAGGAACTTCTGCTAAAGGCAATTGTACATCTCTAGGGCACTGGGACTGGAGTGCAAAACCATTCATAGTCAGAAAATGATAGTCTTTTGTCTAGCCTTCTTTTGTGAGGAGTTATGGGGGTTTGGAGCTTAATATATGTGTGAATTACATTATTTGACTTTTTTTTTAACACGCCTTCACAATTCAGAAGATGTGTTTCAGTTCAGTGCTCCTAATATAAAGTTGCATTGTACCTAGAAATTACAACAACTTTAATGGGAAAAACCTAGCAAATAAATAGTGTAAGTAGGAAGAGGAAGTGGACTGTAAAAGAACAACCAAGAATTTTTATAGCCCTTCCCCACCCTTGGGAAGGTTACATTCAAGAACATTAGCAATTCTCAATCTCTATTCTAATTTGTAGAAATCCCAAATATCAAATGAGGAAGCTAATTAAAGACATGATTCCAATTACAATGAGTTTTTTTTGTGGTGAAAGTGACTCAAAAATTGCATAATGAGTCTCCTTTATCTCTCAGGGATTTCAGAACAAAAGTAGCTAGTCTATGGAGGAAAAGATAAAATTACATCTGTGAAGTCCAGCTCTGCAAAACAGGTCTGGGATGTAAAATGGAAGCTTTACAGCTTGTACGTACATTTGTTCCTTGGTTGTTCATCCCTGAGTGGGACCCTAGGCAGTTCAGTTCCCTGAGTTAAAGCTGCGCATCATATTAATTTAATTGGTAAGAATATGAGTCATATCTTTCCCTCCAGACCCAGTAATAAACCTCAAGAGTTTATTACAGGGGTGCCACTGCTAGCATTTGCAGCACTGGATTGGGTAGCCTATCACTTCTTCACCAACACACAGTGATTTGATAGCATCTCACTGGTTCAGGTCAGCACAAGTTGTGTGGTTCTTCTCCACAAGGGCATGTTCATCTATGCCAACAATGCTTATAGTGATAAGAAAAAGCATGCTTAATGTGCAGCTAACACAGGATTTCTAGAAGTTGTTTGAGACATTAAGACATAAATTAAGGTGCCTCTCTTCGTGTAAATGAAGCATCATGTATCCTAGTTAGTGCTGATCTTGTCAACAGTCAATGGAATCTAAAGAAAGATTTGGTTTAGCTGTTTTAATTGTTTTAACTTGGTCATTTCAACCTCTGGAGCCATAACGCCAAATCTCAAATTATATCTGCTGGAATAAAAAAGCTGAATATTCTATGAATTTGTATTTTCCTATGTAAATAAAAATTCAAATTCAAGTTCAAATTAGAGATACCAATGCAACATTTTAGTTCCTGCCCCAAAGTGTAATTTTGCAGTTGGCTTAGGATTCATAGATATAAAATGTATTATGCTTAACTTCAGTAGTACTTTACACAATCACTATTATTACCACGTGCATAAAACTTCTCTTACTACCTCTGTGTTTCAAAATATGTTGTGCTTGCTCATAATCCTTACTGGTATCTTACATCACAAATAAATTTACAATAGGGTGGAACCATTACCTGATATTATGAACATTTAACTTAGTAATGGGTACATCCAGTTCATTTATTTCTAATTAGCATTGATTCTATTTTACTTAAGAATAGTAATATGAAATTAATTACTTTTCCTATCAACAGTCATTAATATAATTCAGTTATTTATGTGTTTTTTTTTTGTCTGCTCTGTGACCTATTTTACTTTTTTTTTTTTAATTAGAAATAGAAATATGGCGTGTGTGACAGGGTAAATTTGCTGGATACAAAGCAGAGTAGCTAGACAGTCTGTAACAGAGTCCAGGTGGGGAGAAGAAGAGCAGCTGGGGCTCCTCCTTGTGCATCCTTCTCTTGAAGGCTGCTCTCCTTTTCCTTCCCTCAAGCTTCCCCATCTGGCAGATTATCTGCTATGTAGGTACACAGAAAATGAATCTGATTTCAAAGTACATTGCTTTTTCTATAAAGGCTGAACATGGTAAATCATATTCTTTGGTTGTCGCAGCACTTAAGAAATACTTGATTAGTGAAATTTGAAAGTGTTTATTTTGATCTTGTTTGTTACAAAATTATTTCCTCATATTCTGTATCATCCCCCACTTCATTTCATATCCTGCTTCATCGTTCTGTCTTTTGAATAGTCATATGAAAATAATTTATCACCAGTACGATGGTTTGTATTTAAATATACTAGAATGCTGAAAGTTTCTTTAGCCTTTCTGACTGTTATTAATTATTGACTGTTTGAGATCCTTTATATCTTCGTTTACAGTTTCACATGGTCTTATTTGCTCTGCACACAACACATACCTTTTGATATCTTGTTGTTTATGCCGGATCATTGTTTTTCTTAGTACACATAACTAGATTTCAGTCCAGGTCTATCAGATAAGCAAAAATAATAAGATTTACATTCACACCAAGACAAAACCTTAACTATACAAAGAGTTATTATAGAAAGTCTGCACTTTCAGAAGATACAGTGAAGGGAGTAAATGGTTTCATTTCCTCACAGGGTTCCTTCTATTGGGGACTTTTGTAGTTGTGTAAAATGTGATTTCATATGTTTATTTTATTATGGTGTCTTTTAAAAGAGCTGTACTCCTCTATACTGAGTTTCATGACTGGAACAGGAAATTTGAGTCTGGGGACATATATTTGGCAATATATATATTTTTTTAATGTTTTCCATATGAAAACAGTGTCTGAGTATTATTGCCTGCTGAATTAGTGCATGGTGAGCAAAGATGCTGTGGCAGGAGTGGTGTTGCCCACATGCAGTGATGTGAGAGATACTTCATCTATCAGTTTAGTAAGGAAGGAAGTTTTCTAACATAGGGATGAGATGCAGCAGTGGCCCTGAGGGCTGACAGCAATGGCACAGCCTCTAGGGACCAAAGACCCAGAGGAAAATGCTTCTATTCGCTTCCCAAAGCCTGCAGACCTGAAGGCAAATCAGATACTACTTATGTGCCCTTTCTGCTTCGCACCTGTGGGGAGTTCAGCAAAGCAGCAATGTGTCAGTCCCTGACATTAAAATACATTATGAACTATGTGTAAGGAGCCAGAAGAAATTGATTTGATTCAAAAGCAGCTACAGCACAATGTACTTTAATAAGTATAAAATTCTGTGATATCATCCTTGGGTCCACAAATTAAGGAGATTTGAGGGTCTATTAACTTTGGCTTGTTTGTTCATCTTCCTTTTTGGCAGACAGTAGGCAGCTGCTTGAACCATATACGGCCTTAAAAGTAAGTAAAATATAGGTCACAAATGGTATCATGTCACAAGCCATTATTTCTGTGCTTACTAAACTTGAAAATGCAACTAATAATCAGGTCCTTGAAACATTCCTATGACTAATAATTAAGCAAATGTGTAAAACAAGAATATTTATGGTTTTTATCTTTAAAAATTTTTCTTCATCAGTAGTACACACAGAGAGTTAATGATTTTTCCTTTTTCAAGTAGTTTTCTAAGTACTACGATTCTTACCAGCATGTGTATATTCTACTGGCTTTTCTTTAGTTGGCCTTGCATTTCCATTATATCATTCGAAAATTGCCATTAATTTGTTTTCTGAGTTGCAAGCACTTGTATTATGTTTGCCACCTACAGAGAGCCTCAGTTACTTGCTGATAATATCATACATTATTCTTGGCTGTACTTTGGCTCAAGGAGCAGAGAGGGGCTGAGTGTCTTTTTTGTAGCTTCTTTGTTCTGTTGTTTTTTTACTTGATAAAATAATTTCACTGGGGTACAGTGTCCCTTTCCACTGTCCAGTTTAAAACTCGTCTCTGGACTTCAAAGACTTTTCATTTTAGAGCATAATAATAGCAACTCTGAATACCGTACATGTAAACAAGTTTTTACTGTTTGTTTTTGTGATTCTTGTGAATTTTAAAAAATATCCCAAGCATTATATTAGCTGAACTGTCGCACACACAGTGAAACAATGCAAAACCATTAAATAAGTGGAGATTTGAAAACCTGTTTACTGACTTTACTTAGGCAAAAAATACTTTGCAAAAAGCAGGATTCTTGCTAATACTGAAATTTTCCTAAAGCCAAGAAAATGTGCAAGTCTAATTGAAGTACTACAGTTGAATAGAGTTTTTTGAATTACAATGAAAGACTCACTCTCCTTGTTTTCACCAGCTGTATGTAGTTGCTTCTCTAAGAAATGTAGATACATTTGTGTTTTCATTTTTTCCTGTCTGTATGTATTTGTTTTGTTGTTTTCAATTTATTTACATGTCTGTTTTGCACCACTAGTTCATCACATGCTGATGAGCTTAATCATATTTTACTACAATCTAGAGATGATATTTAAAGGTTTTCTAAAGAACTTCAGTAATGAAAATCACAGTAAATCAGAAAGATTACTAACCTGTGGTATTTAGCTCTAGTTTAAATATTTGTTTAAATAGAGTTGTTGAAATAATATCTGGTGTAGGGATTTGGCCAGCTGATTGTTTCCAATTTCCTATTTGTGTCCACCAGGCATACGCGGTAGATGGAGACTACTAATAATCATTGACTAAGGACTTTCAGCATTTATCAAGGCATTTTGTAGCACCACTTCGCCACCTCAATTTTCCATCTACATGTCTTTTTTTTTTTTTTTCTCCTCCTTTTCATAGTCACGTTGGGGTCCTCCCATTACAATATTTTCATTCACATGATAGGAGTTCTAAAATTAAAGATGTAATTTATTTAAGATCAGGAATGTTAATGCATTATACCTTTTCTGTAAGCATGTAGCAATAATACCGCACATCAGTTATTCCCTCAAAACAGTCTTTGTGATGATGCTAGTTACCTTGTTCTTGAATTTCCCCTAAGAACATCAAAAACAGTCATGCTGACTACTAAATTCAGGCTGTCAACCACAGAGAAAGAGATGTGTATTGATTTAGGGAATACTGAAAGCTGACATTTCACTATTGGAGGCAAGAATTACTCCATAGAAATGGTCTTGAACAGAGTCTGTTTTTCCTGTTTCTCTGTCATTTAGAATCTTTTGTCAGTTATGCACCTGTGCCTATTTGTGTTAACAGCTTTACAAAGTACAAAGGAATGGAGCTTGTTCCAAAATTTGGGAATTAACATTGGAATGAATAGAAAAAGCACAACTGATCTGAGTTTGCAGAAATGTAATGTGAATTACTTTTGAAGAAATTTTGAGGAAACTTTCAAACAAATCAAAACAGGAATACTAGTGAATTTGCACCTAAAATTTGTCTTTGCCTAACTGGGTGCTCTCAGTGATAACAATGTAGAAGACATTCAGAAAGGATAAAAATAAACACAAAAGGCACAAAAATTTATTAATTTAATCTTTCTAGATTTAAAATCACAAACAACCAGTATAACATTTTCCCTCTGTTTCCCACATAAGACTGGATGCCACTCCAACTAGTTCCTGTGAGCTTAGTATTCCCAACAGTGAAAGTGGACCACTTTCTCTTCTTGCTCTCTTCTGCTACTGCAGGAAAATCTATCAACCTAGCTGATTTGCAGACACTAGTCCTCAAAAATAACTTATGGTCTGGTTTTGGAGGGAGAAGAGCAGATTGCTGATGCACTGGTGGCAGCAGTAAAGGTGGCCTTCCTGTCTTGTGTCATATTTGCAGTGGTGCTGCATTTCACACATTTCCCCAAAGCCTCATTGTCTGCTGCTTTTAGTGAAAAGCAGACATCATCTGAGATGCATAACATGTCATACATGACCCTAGCATGGGGTCTGGAGGGCATCAGAAATTGCACAGTCCCCACCTGCTTTCTAATGCCCTTTCTACTTACGGAAATAATAGGAGCTTTGTAAAAAATGTTTAGAGTCAAAGTAAAAATGTTTTAAAAGAGTAGGCATTGAATAACTTTCTGACAATTTTGTTTCCCCTATTAACTGCTGAATAATCAGAATATGATTTTTGTTATAAGAGCTCCTGACCAATGTCTGGAGGTGCTAAAACAGCCTGTTCTGTGTCGAAGATACAAAATACAGGCGATTAAGGCCCTAGTCATCTAAATGTGAGGTGATTCTGTGATGCTGAGCCCACCTCTCCCTGTGCTTAATGCATCACAAGGGCATTGTGCAAAAGCAAGCTGCATTGCGGTCGTTCTGGCTTATATCATAAAACCTGGGTGTCCCATAGTGTTCTAGGAGAGATACTGGCATTCATTTATATAAATGTATTGTTGGGTCTACGTAAGTGAAGCTAACATCCAAGAGATCTTTCATCTCAATGGGGGCACATACAGGTACTTTTAAGGGGAAAAATTTAACTTGAGGTCTGACCTACTGGCTAATATTCACTTATTATCCACTTATTTACATCATTCTAATTTTCACGGGATTGTTATATTCAATTTTCATTTATGTTGATACAAGCTAATAAAGAGTCAAATTGTTTCCTTTTTCTGAGGAAAAAAAAAATTATTATAGTTGCCATTTTTACTTAGAAGTAGGCACTTAGAACTGATACGTGTAATATTGCACCTGAGGAAGTCCTGTCATATTGACTTTCTGTACTTGTTCTTGTTGCCAAGGCAAGCCTTATATCACATTGAATAAGTAAGACAGCTTTTCTGCTGTAGCAGATTTGAGTTTTTTCAGTTCTTTTTATGAAAACTTATTCTGGCAGCTCCACATTTCATCCCTCACATTTGGTAACTATTCCCATATCGTTAAGCATTTTTTCACATTTATTTCCCCTTCCATTTAAAATAAATACATCTGCTTTTTCAAGACTTCAGGTCTACAAATGCCATTTATGTCATTTTTCACAAAAACTCTGTACACTGTAATATCATAGATACAAAGCAAATTGTTGTACTTGACTGTCTTCTTCCTTGAAGTTGTATCTGTATTTCATGACGTTGTACCAAATAATACAAAATTAAGTGATCTCTGCTATCAGACATATGATCGGTTTTAAATGTATGGTGAATGGGAACAAATGTGAAATATGTCCTTCATTTGTAGCTCTATGCTATCCAAATGAACAATATATAGTATATGTTATTTGTATGAAAAGAAAAAAATGAAGCTTTTACTCAATTGACCGGTGTCTTTGAATGTATCTCTCTCACTTTTAATAAAGCATCAAAGTTTATGACTGTACTTCCCCACTATGCTACCATAGTTGTCCCTCTTCTCATGTAGTTCTAGTTAGTTACAGAGGAGGGGTGCAAGATGTGCACTGGCCAAGAGCTACTGAGAATTGATAGGATGTGATGTTAATCCATAATACCTCACATCATACCTATTTATTTCCTTCTCATTGAGTAAGTGTCACTTCTGCAAATTCTGATATTTTGTTATTTGGCTTTTATACAAGAACATATAAATCAAAACTTGCATTTAAATGTTTTATTCCTTGAAAGAAATCTGGTCTTACTGTAACATATTTTCAATGTGTAATAAAATGTGTAGAACGTATGCTATGTCTATGTTTTTAATCTCTATATTATGCATACCTCATCACATACTACATGCATAACTTCAGCTGAATGGCAGTTTCATTAACATGAAGTAATGTATGCTGCAAAAAAAATGTTTTGAATTGTTTCCAGTGCTGTAATCAAAGAGTTAGAAAAAAATCTTCCATCAAATATTTTTTCTCTGACCAACTCTGGCTATTAAGCATTGTTTCTTGCAGGGAGGACATGACATTTGTTTCACATAATTCATATTGATTTCCAGAGCATGCAATACCTAGAGATAACTTCAATTAATGTGTTATGCCTCTGCTGCAATCTGGATGCTGTAATGTTTGCTTCTGTCATTGTGATGCCTTGCAGTAATAGTACTTGCAAAAAAAAAAGGCAATGAAGAAACTAATACAGAAAGGATATGGTGGTAGAAAGTCCTCTGAGAAAAGAGTAGGGTGTTTTTTTTTGTTGTTGTTGTTTTTTCCTTATTCATTAATCACAAGCTTCAGGTTACCAAGTGTATTTTTCATTTGGAGCTTTTTCTTATCAAGAAGAATGAACAACTGAGGGATTGTGTAGAGGGAGGTTTCCATGATCAAACTGTAATTTTAAACATCATTTATCCAGACTTAATCATGTGAAATTATTTTGTGAGTGAGGTGAGATTCTTATTGGCTGTATTTTTGAAAGCAATCCTTTACTGGCTCTATTTCAAATAGATATTACTTGGTGTGTTGAATTAGCAGAGGCAGCGTGAAGGTTAGACCTATCCAACAGATTTCTAGCTATTTCCCTTGCCAATTTCTAACAGTCTAGTGGTCTTTTCTGCCAAGGGCAGATTCACAGCAAGCAGAATACTGGCTCCAGCTCCATGTAGCAAACCAGACACAGCAAACCACTTTCATAGCTGGCAGTTACAATGGCACGCTCTTAGGCAGACTCAGAGAATGGAAGCAACTCCCACAAAAAATACAATAGCCATCACATGTGTGGCCTTTCTTTACTGCAAGTAAGAGATCTCTGAGTAATACTGGTGTAAAAGCTGGGTAAAGAGAGGACTCAGACTTCTTTTCTCCCTTGCTGGTTTTGATACAAACCCAAAACAGCAGAAATAATTGCTAGCTCTAATTTTTCCTCATTAAAAGTAGCCTTAGCATTTACAAAAAGGCAGTCCCATGAGCTTTGGATTGTTCACCGACAGCAAGCGATTACTTTTTTCTCAATTCAGTCTCATTACTATGTTATACTTTAGAGTTAATATTTGTAACCTTTTTGCATTTCTGTGATCACTTTCATGAAAGGATCTCGAAAAGCATCCCCAGTCAGTTACACTCCTCACTGTGTCATTTATGTATAAACACACAAAAAAGTTTGTTCTGTGACCGGTATCCTGCCCTTATGTTGTGTGGTAGGTACTGCACTGACATAAGACAACAGAGCTTATTCCTACAGAATGAAGCCAAATGTCTCTTTTGTCTTTTTGATATTTCTGTCATCTTACTTTTAGTTTTTGTTTGTAGTCTTCATCACTCCAGACAGGAAATTGTCTAATGATTCGTTACCATTAGAAGGATTTACAGCTTTAAACAAAATCTTTCCATGTGACTGGGAGCTAACTCGGGTCCAAGCTGCCAAGGTTTCAAAACATGACATGATAAGTCTTTGAATATCCTATGATCTTTCTCATTTCCAAAGATGGTCACATTTACAAATGGTCAGATTCATCTTGTTTTGCTCGGGATGGCTAAGGTCCTTACTTTCTTTATCTTATGTTTGCAATTTTATAGGCCTTTAATTCTGAAATTCTATTAATTCAAGAAGGGTCTGAGGAAGAAAAGGTTCAGAATATAATTTTGTGCAGGTATTTAGTTGGTTGTCTCCCAGGGAAAATACTCAGCTATCAGAGTACTGTAGGTAGCAGAAGTGTCCCACTATCTTTGTACTTCTATTTTAACCTCTATATATTACCATACACATGTTTAGCCATGTTTTGCATTAGAAACTGCAGTGCTGTGCATATGGAGTAGGATAAAAGGTGTGGCTTGGTCTCCCCTTTGTACTTTATAAGAAATATGACTGCAGAGAAACACATTAGAAAAAGGTTAAGTACAGCTTCATATTCCTTTCTGCACATTGTGCTGTTAGAGAGTGTTTTTGTGTGCAGTTAAGCAGTTGCTATGTTCCACCCCAAAACTGCATTTCATTTCACTGAATGGAAATTCATCAAGATAACAGAGAACAGGTCAGGGTATGAGCACATAGCTGCACTGGCATCTGTGCTGTGCCTTGGAAGTGTTCACCCAAATGTTCAAATGCTGTGGCCATGACTGTATGTACAAGCCCCAGGAGACAAAATCTTGGCTAAATATCAGATATTTTTCCCATTGTAAGGACAGGAAATCCTGAGAAGTAAATTCATATTCTCCTACATTGCTATAGCATTTGTAAGCACAACAGTAATTTTAAAAGTTGGCATAGATGATTTTCAGCTTTCAGTTCTGCATTGAGCACATCATTGCACAGATTCATGGCAAGCATTTTGCTGCTTCTTCACTCTAAACTAGATATGACTCTTTAACTAAGAATATAAATCTAGTGTAATGCATATTGAGAGACCTAAGTGAAATGTACTGGAGAAAAAAGGGTAACAGCATATTAAATTAAGTTTTCCATCTGTCTTGGGATGTTTAGTGGAGAGCAGATTTAAACTGTTTTGACCTTTTTGCCCCTTTGACTCATATTCTAATAGTACCCTTTATATTTGTTTTTCTATCATTGTATTTTACATTTGCTTTTGTTCATAGTTGTCCTCCTTTTTGCAAGGGCAAAGGGAAGTATGTTGTCTGCTCCAACGCTTATTGTCAGAAATCTTACTCCTCAGCCTCCAGTCTGACTTTACTCCATGATGGTTCTCCTCATAGGGCATCTCTGATCCTGCTGTGGTCTGTGATTACTTCTCCTTGAACACAGAAAACCAGAGCTGCACAAGGTATTCCAGACCATCTCAGCAGAAGGGGTTTTGCTGCAGCAAAAACAGTACTGCTACTATTTCTGTAATATGAATATGATCCTTCAGTTTTGAGTAAGTTTACTACAGCAAGTACATCTTTTCTCAATCTATTTTTGTGTACCTCAAAATGCTTTGTTTTGCCATAGGGCTTTTTTTCCATTCTCTGGTGAGTGATATGCTCCTATCAGCTTGCAGATGTCACATGGCAGCATGGAGGGGGGGTTCATTTTTTCTCTTCTTCGCAGCCATACCACACTTCTGCAACTGTGCTAAAACCAACATCGTTGTGCAACATCAAACTGCAACTCTTTTGCCTAGTCTTTCTTGAAGGGAATATTTCACAGTTATAAAATCCTGGCATGCATGCCATCTTATAGAAAACAGTGAATGGACAAATTATGATTAATATTTAAAGTAGACTTTCTCGAATACTGTGTCCAGTTTTGGACCCCTCACTGCAAGAAAGACATTGAGGCCCTGGAGCGTGTTCAGAGAAGGGCAACAAAACTGGTGAGGGGTCTGGAGCACTGGCCTTATAAAGAGTGGCAGAAGGAGCTGGGATTGTTCAGTCTGGAGAAGAGGAGGCTCAGGGGAGACCTTATGGTTCTCTACAACTATCTGAAGGGAGGTTGTAGTGAGCTGGGGATCTGCCTCTTTTCTTGTGTAACTGTTGATAGGACTAGAGGGAATGGCTTCAAGCTATGCCAGGGGAGTTTCAGGCTGGACATTAGAAAATACTACTTCTCTGAATGAGTGATCCGGCACTGGAATGGGCTGCCCAGGGAGGTGGTAGAGTCACCAACCCTGGAGGTGTTCAAGGAACATTTGGACATTGTGTTGGGGGACATGGCTTAGTGAGAAGTATTGGTGACGTGTGGATGGTTAGACTGGATGATCCTGTGGGTCTTTTCCAACCTTGGTGATTCTCTGTTTTAAAGAGTATAGACTTTTTTTTTTTTAATTTATTTTAATATGCAAGAAACTCAAGAACTTTGATGCTATTGATGGGAAAGTGAATAACAGACCCTTTATAGTCAGCTATCTATGCCAGCTATGCAGCCATAGGAAAAGGACAACCAAACTCTGTGAAATACGAGTTTGTTGAGAGATGTTCTGAAAAGGGAAGAGATGGAGGAATTATATTCAGCATATCTCTCACGTGCTGCAAGCACTTTTTTGACTGTTAAAAAAGAGTTACTCCATCCCACTTAGTAAGAAAATAAGTTCTTGGCTTACAATAAACAAAAGGTTCATTAGTTAGCTCTCTGTTCAGTGTCACACATCTAATTTTCCTAACTGATATACAAATAACCATTTGTCGATTTTAATGCATAAGATATTACCTACATAAGCTAGACAGTCTCCAGACACCCCTAGCTCTCTTAGTGTTTTCTTATTGGTCTTCTTCCATATGGCAACGTTGCTGCAATGCTAGGAGTCTCCAGTTATGTCTTGAAAGGACATTTTATTCATATTTATATTTTCTTTCTTTAAAAGTAATGCATATTATCATCTGTTCTTCTGTTTGGAAAGCTGACAGCTGTTAGATCAGGAGGATTTTTTTCCCCAAAATTTTAAGCAATAAGTGTCTCTGCTGTGTACTGGTCCATGTCTGGGCTCTGCCTTTGCTTATTATCTGTAAAAGAGGTTGTTAGCCATGTTCTTTGGTTTTATCAGAGAGAAAGTAGTATGTACGGATAACACAGTTCATATGACAGTAGCAACTTAAACTCTATCCTACATTTATAGAACATCTGTGCCAAAATAGTTGCAGAAAATTATTGGACTCTGTTCAGAGGAAGTTTTCCCTATTGGGTCAAAGTTGCTTCAAGATGACAGAAATAAACACTAATAGGCAAACCCAAGTGATAAGTCTATGCTGTTGTCAGAGAGTTAGAATTGTGCCATCAGATCAGAGTGTGCTGCCCTGTGAGGTCCCAGACATGCAACTCTTCATTGTTTTGTAAACATGAACTGTATAACCATCAGCAAACAGTTTAACCTGCATTAGTATGTCTTCATCTCACAAGGCATAACAATTGGAAGAGTTTTCAGGGCCATGGTCATTGGCTTTATGTAAACATGTCAGAAATATTTTGCTGTCTGCAAATATTTCAATCATAGTCCTGGAGAAATATGTTGTTTCTCAGTCCTGAAAGATGAAATAAAGATACCTAAACTTACCAGGCTTCCTACTTCTAATATTCAAATATTTAATTCCTTAGAGGACTTTCTGGGAAGTTTTCTATTCAGTGGTATAGAGCTTTGGATATCTAACACTTCATTCTTTACTTCTCCAAGTTATTCTTCTTAATTATGGAAAGGTTCCCATATAAATGTTTACTGTCAGTTGGCCTAAATTCTAAAATCTATGGTTATCTAGTTAAACTGGTCACCTACATGAGATTAGAGATGCTATCTAAAATCTGAAGCTCCTAGTGAAGTCAACTCTTTTAAGGATTATTTTTTTAATAGCCTGTGTGTTTAGGTGACTGATTCATATTCCTGTATTTTATCCAACTGAAAAGCTGTTAAAGTGAAATGAAAAAATGTGGCTTTAGCACAAGACTTGTACTCAGCAAGTATATTCATTTAGAGGAATATAGGTGCATCATTTACTTGTACTGGCTCTAGTCAATAAACAGAATGGAAGGAGGATCTCCTTAAGGGCTGCCTAGCACCTCTGATCTGCTTCCACTGTGGAGGAAATAGTTTGTACTACAAATGTGCTTTCCTGCATTGCTTCTTGCCTCTGTGTCAGAGAAAACACAGATAAAGCTATAATTACGTGATTTTTCTCAGTCAGTTCATACGATGGCTCTTTGCACTGTTCCTTGTAGAGGATTAAAAACAAAGCCAAGATTCACCCCCAGATTTTAGAATTGGTTAATAAACAGGAACATGAAAAAATAAACGAGCCGCCGTAAACACACGCACATATGGAATGCAAACTAGTGGCTTTGTTGCACAGTCTGTATTTCTTGTGGCTATTGCCAGGATCATTGTAGCGGAGGAAATGCACATTTGTTTTCTCTGTATGTGAGTGGGTCTGACACTTCTTGTTGCAAACGTGCATATAACAGCATCTTTATTTAGCGTTAGTGTCAACACAACCAGCCTTGCAGCATTTCTGGAATGCCCCATAACTGCTTAGAAATAAGACTTAAAATTATTCAAACCATTATATATATACATATATATGTTTCCTCAAGTGGAGCATGGATCAGTCAGACTTTTATGGATCAGATTGATATAGTTCCAGACAACAAATATTCCACTAATGTGACAGTCACATTCAAGAAACATTGTTATATTTATCAAACCAGACTCTAAACTTCACTTTTAAAAAGAACCCTCAGACATTGTTTGAACTTTTTCAGGAAAAGTGGAAGTATTGTCAGCCAATATAGTATTATTTATATATATATTTATAGTATCTACTGAAATCAGATGACGAATTATACCCTCAGCAGTGTAAGCTGCTTCTTGAGGAGGCACGGAACACAGCCAGCATTTAGCTCGGAGATGGAGTTAGCTCTAATAACTAAGTTTTTCTGGTAAATTAGATTTTTCATTGGGAGTTTCATTCTCTTCCATTAACACATCAATTTTAAAATGAAAATATCAATTTATATATTAAAATGTTCATATTTTCCAACAATTCTCTGAATTTTTCCTAATATTTGGAAATTTCCAAATTCCAAGATACTACATTTTAGACGACTTTTTCCAAATATTTGGAAAATTTACTAGTTAAAGCACATTTAGGGCTGAAAGAACTTTTCAGAACTAAGGAAAAGAGCAAGACACTACATTTTAGATTGGAATATTTGGAAAATTTAGAACAAGTCATCTAAAGATGTCTTGCACTTTTCCTTAGTTCTGAAAAGTTCTTTCAGCCCTAAATGTGCTTTAACTAGCAGAAGCTGGACAGTAGTCAGAAACTGAGAGTTTCTGACAGCCTTCCAACATTTAACAGCTAGAAATGGGGTAAAACAAAGAATACTGATTGCAAAAATAATTTTATTTACAAGAGGTAAAAAAAAAAAAAATTAATGGCAGAAACAGTGTGTTAAGCTCGATTTTGAAGAAAATACATGGACTCAAACTGTCATACTTACTTTTAAACTACTGCATTTCTAGAGTTTTAGACAATTTCCTTTAGACATTAGTCCAAACCACAATTAGTACTAGATAATTGCTTAATGCAGTGGTCTTTATTTGAGGGATTGCAATTACTGCAGTAAAGTGCATGGCAGAAGTTCTGGCTGATTCATGCTGAAATCCCTTGTAGGGTCTGGAGTGAGTGCACACAGAAGAGGCAGCTGTACTGCCCTTCGCAGAGATGATCTTTTCTTCTCCATCTGTTCCACTCCCAGCCAACTCCACTTGGCCAGGTCCCTATCCTCACTGGGCATGGAGCACAGATGGCAACCTGTGGATTTTCTCCAAATTAGCTGGAGGTAGGATGCCCAGATTTCCTGGGACAGGACATGTTTTCTCACATCTTAAGTCTTTTCTTTTTTTCCTTAGATTTTCTTGTAAGTGAAAGATGCAGAAGCTTCCACATGAAACTGTCAGTTGTTCATTGGCTTCAGAATTTAATTCTCCCCTCTTTGTCTAAACATTCCTCCCTTGCTTTAATACCAGAAACGATGTTGTAGTGGATGTATCTGAGAGTGATGTTGGTATGCAACTAGCAAATCAGAAATGGTTACTGAGTGTGTTGTCAGCAGACATCCAAAACAAAATCCTTGGTAAACCTCGTACAATCTTTGCCTTACAGATCATAGTGCTTTATATGTAATAAAAATCATCCCAGACCTGCAGTGACCAGTTCTAAACTGAGCTGACTGGACCGTTCAGGTCCCAGTCAGTGACTGCAGGCTACGTGTGTTGGGGCTGAGGCTGCATATGAAAAGCTGAGAATAGTTTTTCTCTCTTCATGGGAACATGGAGTCATCTGGGCCTTTCTATCTGGATAGACAGGCTTTTATTAGAAGTTTTATTCAAGCAATTCATACTGTTAGGTTTGATTTTTAACCTAAGATATATTCCTTTCTCTGTTATCCCAGCAGCACAGTTTCTGTTAGCTCTCCATCTCAGCAACATGAGAGGGGGATCCCGCATAAGTTAAGCTGTGTGTGTTGAAAAGCACCTGCTAATATTCAAGAGTCGTGTCCCAGAGGTCCTGCAAGCCAGCCTAGCAGAAGTTGCTGGGCTACATGGAAAGAAAATAATTTATGCGTCTTCAGGGAAATTTCTCAGGGCATGTAGAGGGGAATGAAGGAAGGCGAAACTAGACTGATATGTAAAGCGCCATTAAGAATTTCATCATATGGACAATGACAGTTTTATAGCCTTTTGGAAAACCAGAAAATGGATTTCTCACAAAATCAATAAGCCTCCTAGAAGATGGTTTCAAGAGGATAGAGCAGCACATATCAAAGTAATCAAAAAGCTGAAATAGAAGACTATTTAAGCTATTGGATACATGGGAACATGCTGCTAAAAATCAAATGGTCTCAGCTGAGCTTTCTATATTACTCTATGAATCTATCCTATTTAATTTTCATCAGATGAAAGGCTGATCCTTTCAGATGGGAAATGAGAGGGCAGACAAAATTTCTGTAATGCTTGATCATCACTATTTTGAAAAAGCATTTTAATTAGGTAGGTGAAAAGGCAATTAATAAAGCCCTAAGTAACCTGAGTACCAATCAGAATGGATTCTTGGAGGATTAGTTTAGCTTGCCTTGTAGTTAATCTGCCATCTTTTCGCCTTGTGTTATTAGGGTTTAAATTCAGAAATATCCTTGCTAAAGAAGAGTTGAATATATTTGTTTGCAGAATAGTGTTTCTCATGCAGCAAACTATAACCCCCTCCTGAGGATCACAAAGGCTTTGAGATTGACTGGAAAAGTCTTGGAAAAGCTTAGGAAATACTTCATTTTAATGCAGCTCATGCTTTCTACAACAGGAATGCAGACAAATGAAACAATACATAAGAGTTAGATTTTTAATAATTTGGAGAAATTCTTCAACAGTATTTTAAGATTGTTTCCTGCATATAGACTGTGGTTTAGTGGCGGTATCATTAAAATATAGGTGTATGTTTTGAGGACTAATTTATCCCAGCACCCTTCTTTCTGATTTGATAATCCTGCAGCCTCTGATATGCTGATGCTGCATGTTCCTGCAGCTAGGGTATGGGTAAGCTGAGCATGAGGATTCTTCTGTCACACTTTCCAATGTACTTTCTTATTGTTCTGATATAGTTTTAAAGGTTGATGATTACATAAGGAGTGAATCATTTCCTCATTGTTGCTGATGTAAGGAAAACTGGAGCAGTGGCATGTTCAGTTGGAAATGCCCGTGGAGTGAATCCAATAGGAAGAATGAGAAGGTAGAAGCATTCCGTGGAGCTGGAGCTGCAGCCTAAGCATGCAGCCTGTTCTTTGAATCACACTCCATGCCACTGTTTGAATGGTCTATATCCATGCATGCACAGAACAGCATATTTTGAGTTTTCAGACAAGTTCAGTCATGTATAGCTGAGCTGCTACAGATACTTGCTACCAAAAGAAATGGTCAAGTTTTTCAGATTCTGTCCAGACAGTAATTCTGGAAGAGAAAAGTAAAATAAATATGCTTTCCAGATTTTACCATAAGTCTGAGAGATCAAACTGGAGGAAAAAAGATTGTTTCCCCTCCAGCAGTTACCATGAGAATTAAGCAACTTTTTAGAGTGTCAAAAGGTGCCAATCAGCATTTGACAGGACTTCAGAACCACTTCTATGCCTCTCTGCTATTGTAACTTTAGCTCTGACTGTGAAGACTAGCTCTTTCAAGTGCCTCATGTCCCACATTGTCTCTTCAGCACAGAGAAAAGTAGCATTATGTGGTCACATCTGAGCACTGCCACAACAAGGTATGACATCTTACCTTTGTGGGTTGAAGTTTGACTCATCATTATTTTCATAGGTTGCAGTGTTCTACTTCAAGGGGGTTTAAGACTTAAGTGTGACATTGAAGCTTTTAAAGCACTGGCTTTCCAGATACAAGCAAACACAGAACTAAGATGAGTTTGCAACTGAGTGTGCAGAACTACAGAGTTGTCATTACCTTACAACCCAGGATAGTAAGAGAAAAATAGTTCCAAGCCTAGGCTAGATGTAGTTTAGCAGGTAGATTTTTCTAGGAACTTTTATTCTGCTAAGTAATGACAAAGTGCTGGAAGAAATAAAGAGGGAAATCATAATGGTCTTCAAGAAGAAATTTACCTAGTCTGTAAATATTGCAACTGATTATTCTTAGTACTGTGATTTAGCATGATCTCTGGAGAAGTTTTATATTTGAATATTTATAAATAGAATATTTGATATTTTAGAAGTTAACTTTTATTTTTGATTATGGCATTAGTAATGCTTGCAGTATTGGACAAAAATTTATTATCTGCCTTGATAAAAACACTGTATGATAAAATCCAAGAGGATCTATCTGGCAGTACTTTCTCAGTATCATTTGGCAAAAGTTGTTTTTATTTTTGACCAGACGATTTTATACAGTTTCAGTACCTAGGAATACAAAGCAAGAGAACAAAATCCTAGTGACTGAAATGAGTTTTTATCACAGAAAGATAGAATTGTAGGGGTTGGAAGGGACCTCTAGAGATCATCTAGTCCACACCCCCCTGCCAAAGCAGGATCTCTACACCCGGTTGCACAGGTAGGCATCCAGGTGGGTCTTGACCATCTCCAGAGAATGAGACTCCACCACCTCTCTGGGCAACCTGTTCCAGTGCTCCGTCACCCTTACTGTGAAGATGATCATATGCAGGAGATGGACTAGATGACTTTCAAAGGTCCCATCTAACTCACATGGTTCTATGATTCTGTGATCAATGGCCAGTGGATGAATATGTTATCCAAAGCCTCCTCCTTTGGCATTTGATGGGTCTCAAAAGGTGGATCTCCCTAGTCACTGCACTGGAGCCACTGGGTAGTCCCAAGACACTTAGAGGTAGAGGCTGGAGGAGGCTGGCCCAGGAGCAAGTGATGGACCTACCTGGATGCTTTTCTATGCAATCTATTATAGGAAACCCTCTTTAACAGGGAGATGGGAACAGATGATCCCTGGTGGTCCCTTCTAACCCCTAAAATTCTTTGGTTCTGTGTTGAAGAGTGTGGTTACACTGGGAGATTGGATGTCAAAAGGTGTTCATAGTGCAAACCTCACAGCAAAATCAAGAAACAATAAAAGCATGTATGGGAATTTCCCGAACTAAAGCATATCAATTTGAATCATATCTCTTCCTTGAATAGCAACATACTTACTAATCTAAGAGCTTTCACGTGTACTTCATTCTGGACCTGTTTCCTTCCTCCAGTCTTTCAGTTCTCATTTTCTCTACAACAAGGACATATCCTTTCAAATAACTGGCTCTGGTCCTTCTTTTCTGATTGCTGAGTCTCCTTGCCATTGTTTGAGTTTGCTTCTAATGTCACTTCTAGATCATCACTACCCATCTTTTTAGGCAGCAGTTTTATCATTATTTAATACTGAGTGACCTCTTACACAGATTTAACTGATACAAAGCTCCCACTAAAGACTGAGTTTGCCAGAGTACGATCAGATTAACATTTTCAGTCAGTGAAGTCAAAAATGAAAGGTCTGAATTTTAAGGAACTCATATTCCTTGTCTTCTTTTGTAACAAGTTTGCAGTATAAATTGCCTTAAGTATCATGTTTTCTGGTATAATTTTTGAGCAAATATGATTTGAGAGGCAAGTTTTTTCTACATCTATAAGATGAGTGTGCTTACTTTACCATTTCCTGGTTTGTTTGGTTTGGTTTGTTTTTTTTTGTATGTGTGTGTATGTGTTGCTGTTTTTTTCATCACATATCACTTTCTTGTAAATTTGAATTTTACAGTTTGTGGTACAAGATGAGAATTGTTGTAATACTTAAGAAACATAGTGAGAATAGCTGAAAGCCAAAATAAAGCAACAGTAGATCCCCCTTAACAAATCATTAATGCACTGTGAGAAGCAGACCTCTACATAAAATGCTTTTTTTTTTAAAACTTAATTTTTTTTAATTGCAATACTTTTGAGAATAGCATCTTCATTTTTTTTCACTACAACCCCTGTTTGCAATTCCAAACAAGAAAAAAAAAATCACTAAATGAGTTTTTTTAAAAGACAACAATAACATGGATAGGTCAATCTCTTGCAGTCATATGTTATTAAGATATAAATCAGTTATTTTGAATGGATGTGTTCATTATTTTCAAGTATAGAGTATCAGAAGTATTATAGATGAGCACAGATAAGTGCCATTTCATAAAAAAATTAGAAGATCCCCTGAGATTTGTATGCTGGCAGAATCTAACTGAATATCGATACTGTGCCTGTTGTGATCCAAAATTATTCTTCTGGCTTTTGCTGGATTATAGGTTAGAAGAGGGTTATTATTTTCAAGATAGAAGAACCAGCAAATCTGAATAGTTCCCTAAGCCAGAATGAAATACTGCCAGGAAGTGGCATTCTGTGAACATTTTGTTGAAATGTTCAGTCAGTATTCATGTCATATTTATATGTAATCTTCATTTAAGTTAGTAATGAAAGAAAGTTATGGGAAGATGTGAAATATGGCAGTATAATTTGTAGTGTAAGAATAATATAATTTCACAGCAAAATAAGCAAAACAAATTTTAATAAACAAATTAGATGATGAAAATTACCTGTTATGTAGTGCTTACAAGTCTATCTGTCACATCAAAGGAATTTATGCACACTTTCTGAATTAATTTTTAAGGTAGAGGCTGAAATCCTTCAGTCTATTTGGAAAATATTTCAGGAGGTTTTTTTCTTATTTTGAGATTTTTCTAAGATGTTCTAAATTATAACCCCTTGTTTCATTAACTGTGTTTTAGTTTCAGTGATAAGAAAAAAAAAAACATCATTTACAACTCCTGCAATAATGAGCTCTACCTACATAGACATACTGAGGTGTTTCAAAGAAAAGATATTGCAGAAGACCACTGCATGCTGCAACCTGTGTACATTATACTTCATGAATCTTGTGGGCAAACTGACAAGAACTTCAAGTGTTGTAATGTTTGCACCATCCTTAAGACAATTTCGTGAATAGCTAATTCATTGTTCTTCCTTTAATAAAGGTAACATTCAAGCACCAATTCGTAAAATAAGTTCCCAACTTTCAGGGCCCCTGATCCCTGAGATTCACTATACTGTAATCATACATTTCAGTTTTCTCAGAGAAATAGAGATGGTTGAAAGTTGTAAAACTCAGGTATAGGAACCCTGAAGATCTCAGCTTTTATAAAACCTCAGTTAGCAAGTAAGTTAGTGAAAGAAGTTATTGAAGTCATTTACCAAAGATCTAGACCTCATCGAACATGAAAAAGTCTTTCTAGACAATTCAAACTCAAATAAATTAGTTATGGGCCAAAAAAACAAATGAACACAATCCAACAAATTTCATTACTCCTTTTATGTTTGTTCTAATTTAATGATGGATCTTTTCTAAAAATCTTGCTGGAAATGATGTAAAAATATGTAGTGAATTACAACAAATTACATAGTAAATTACAAGACACCCACCAAATTCACATGTGGTGTTAAGAAATCCACTATATGAGGATTTCCAGATCATTCCTATGATAGTATCCATGATCATTTTAGGATAATATCCAAGATAAGCTATAATAATAGTACTGTGGGAATTTTTCAAGACCTTTCCTTTATCTTTTTTCTGTCTGCAAGTTTTTTGTCATTCATATGTAGAATGATGAGTTGACTATGTTTATTTTCATTCAGATAATTAAATTATTTTCCTGTATGAAGTTCTCAGCCAGTGGCAACGACAAAAATGAAAAAAAAAAATTAGCTAATTGTTTTTGAATTTGAAGAATTTGAAAAATTTGAATTTGAAAATATATTTCTTTATAAATCTGGGTAACTATGAATTAAACTGGAAAAGTAGCAATGATTAATATGACTAAGTTAATCTTTGGAAAGAGACATTACTGAATAGCTTTTTTAATTATGTGAAATAGTTGTTAAATTTAGTTAGCTCTCATGTTTTATCAAACTGGTTAATCACTGACATTATTCTTGACACGTTCTTCATCTTTTGGGGTCAATACATGCTTGCAATAATGCACAGTTCCTTCATTTTGCAAAGACATTTTCCTCTGTACATAGGTCACTCTGAAAGTAATGCCTCCTATTTGTTTCTACAACAGATACAAAGAGCACAATAATACTTTTTGATAGTGCAAATATTCTCTGCTACGAAACAACAGTCACCACCATTAACTGATATACACGGATAAACTGATCTAAACCGTTTTGTGAAATGACAGCTCACATCCACTCTTTGGTATCCATAAATGTTCAGCAAGCATCAGTGAATGTCAGTGGGTGCTACTTTTCCTGCATGTAGGAATTCAGTCTCACACCTTTGCTTCATATTCACTTTGATGTCAGACTGCTCCTCTGCTGCCATGTGTCACACAGCAACAAAATGTTAACCGAATATTGGCAGAAAGGTTCAACCTCTACTGCCATACCACTATCATCTACTTCTGACGTCATGGATCAACATAAAATAGAAGGCATAAAAGGAAGCATTATTTTTGGAACAGGTTTTGTATTTAGACCACCCTTTATTATATAATGCTCTATTTTCAAAAGACTGTTGGTGTTAATTTAGAAATAATTTAAAGCTTGCATAAGAAAAATTCATCCTACTGTTCTTTTTCTAAGATAGGATTACTGCTGAAGATTTTTGTTCTCTTTTTGATTAGCACTACCTGCATCAGGAAGGTTTTGTACAATCAGCTCCGTACAATCAATATGCAACTTTCAGCCAAATATCAGACTGAGAGATGTCTTAATGCTATTACAGTTTATCAGGAATCTGTATTATAGTAATTGGTTTCTTGCAATCTTTTTGATCCCTTGGATTCCTTCACTTCCACCTTTTACTTAGTCATTTGTTGCCAATTAAGTTTGCTATTATGTCTATGGTAAATTAAAATCACAGTACGTGACTATGTATTATCCTGTAAAAATGGAAAATAGATCGATATCCTCAAGCTAGCAACAGGTGGAGTATAGAACATATAAATGAAAATGCATTTTTGTGCGCAGAAATCAGGAAAGAATCCTTAATGAAAGAGATTTCCTGAGAACAACTCAAACTTCAGATCTTTGAGAAGCTAGAAATCAGAATTACATGCTGAACTCTGTGTTTAAAGCTTTGTTATTATTATTCCAAGATCCAAAGCTCTGGGGGAAAAAAGTCAGAATTAAGATGACTTCTGCGCACTGTTATATGGTCTTGATCCTTGACAACCTCTGCAAAAATCAGCTCAGGGAGGGATGACGGAAATATTTCCTTTGAAATTTTAAATCATTTATTTTATTCCTGTTCTTGCATTCCATTTAATCCTTCCCGTGCTCATCTTCCAGAGTGCCTTGTCCCTATTGCTTATTGTTCTGCTTTAGTTTTTCAATTTGTTTGTAAAGATAACAGAAGTTTTCTGTCAGCATTATGTTTAAAGAGCCCAGAGGAGTAGTCAGCCCAGATTGCCTGTGGTCCTGCATGCACGCAATGCTGTTAACCAGTGTCAAGGTAACTTCAGTCACTCTCAACTTGCGGTGCTGTGTCTTTTTCCTTACAGCACTCTAGCTGAGCAGAGTTCAAAACTTGCTCTTCCATTTTCTCCCCCCCCTTTTATCCTGTTTAAGGTTCAGAAATTCAGCAATGATTTTTTTCTGGGAGGTGTGCAACAGTTATGTGCGAAGCACATGATGTAAGCACTGGGGCCACACTTGCATTGTCTGAATTTGTTTGGGATTTTTTAAAAATCTGTCTCCTACTGATGTATTTCTAAAGTAGATAAACTCTTTCCAAATGTAGTATTTATTTTGAGTGTGTTGGCCATTAAAATCTGGCAATGTGCTTAAAACTGACATCAGTATGTCAGAGAGAGCAGATGTTAATTTAGTTAGAGAGGCACCAGATAGGTCCTTCACTATCACAAACTTTGGTTTCATTACCTATTGCACACATAAAAGACTACAGTGATGCCTGGGTATGCTTAAACTCCTCACCCCCTTTGCCTGGAGGCTCATGGAAAAGGATGGCAAGAAAAACATGGATAGAGTAGCTGGGGGAGATTGGTGCCTACAGACGCATTGGCCCATCTCTTCCATGCTGAGGGGCATCAAGCCTGCAGGCCCAGGATACCCAGCCATGGCTCTACGAACTCCAGACTCAGCTGGGGTATCACTGTGAAATTATTTTTTGGAAAATCATTCTGTATAATTTTTCCCAGAGCAATGGATTTATGGACCAGCAAGCTGGGACATCACATTCTGTTTACATATCTCTTGTGTGACAAAATAACCTGCAAATATGAATTCGTAAACATTATATTGAGAGTCTATTAAATGAAAACAAGGAGGCAGGGAGCTTTGAAGTAAAATACCTTTAATTCTTCCATAGTTTTGTTTCAAATGTCTTCTTCTGAAGGACAAAAAACATATTTGCATTAAAAAGTGAACATTTTAGTTTCCAGAAGCAATATTTGTGCTAAACAATTCAGTGCTATTGGCAGAAGAAACTAGTTTTAATGTATTATGCTAGGAAACGTTTTTACAATTAAAAGAGCCATTAATATACTCAGACATCAATATGACTTTTAAATGTGTTGTCTCTTTTTTGACTAGAAACACTACTGCCTGGGGTATGAATGAGATTAGTATTCTCCGTATGGCAGACTCTTTTTGTGTAGCTATTGCTTTTAATAAAATGCAATTACGTGAAAGTCTGGCTGTCATTCTCAATTTTGTACATGACCTTTATGGAAATAAGAAAAAAATATCAAATTGTCTGTTTGTGATCCTGAAAAGAATTCATAACAAGAAATGGAAAAAAAACCAAAACATCTTGAAGTAAGCCATAAAGCCTTTTTTTATTTTTAAACAGAGCCAAGTTTCTTTACAAACCTCAATTACTGTTGCTACACTCTATTTTGTTTGCTTTGCCAACCTGTAGAAATAGCTGTCACAGTTTATGAATGCTATGCTATAAGATCAGTGTATCTATACAAAATATCCAGCATATGCTTCCTATTTCTTTTTGCAATTTTCTCTCAGACAGTGAAAAAATGTTAATATTAGGTCAGTCCTTCTTCATCATCAGGGTGAGAGAGGACAGTGTTAGGAATGAAAGGAAATTTAACAATTTGAGATCCATATTTGTAGCCATTTTCAGTAGTCAGAAGACTAGTTAAAGAATTCATGTCTTGTATTACTGAATTCTGATTGGATGACCCATTAACTAGAAAAATAGTACTGACTTATTTTAAACTATGTGTTTCAGAAAAAACTGACATAAGTGTGTGATAGCATAAAAGTATTCTCTTCCATTTGGTATATTTAAAATGTTGCCTTCCCAGGACATTTGATTTAACCACGAGAAGGAGAATGTTAAAAAAAAAAAACAACAGAGGATACAGAAGACTGTAGGGTTTGCATGTCTGTATTTCTGTGAAGAAAATGAAAGCAAATGAAATGTTAAATGAAAGCTGCAAAATCAGATACATGGAAAAGCAAACCATAATGTCAGACAGAAGAGAGTTTAGTATGTGTTTAGAGGGGAAGAGATGTAGATAACTGTTGCACCTTAATGAGTTACAATTGTGAAGGAAAAGAACCCTAATTATTGGTTTGTCTCATTGACAGCAAAATGTAGTTTTCACTTGACTTTGCAGGCAAAGCATGACATTGATGGAAATGAATTTGAAATCGCAGGAGCAATGTTGTGGTTTTTTTTCATTCAAAATATATCAGATTTGGTGCAAGCTGCAGTACTCGTAAGCAAGATATAAACAGGCATTTTATTAGCTAGTGTGAGCATCAACCCATCATGCTATGTGAAACCAAAATCTTTTAACTCCATTTTACAAAGCTCTGTTAAATAAATCTATGGCTAAATGTGTATTTGCATGTGCTTAGCTGCGATAATTAATGCTTGTCTTGAGATTTCAAGGTCTGATCATCTTAGAAGGATGTTTTTTCTTCTCCTCTCAGTACTACCTTGTGAATGATCCCTAGGCGGAACAGAAAATTAGTGGCATCTCCTTTTCTTTTGAAAATAACGTTTGCCGGATCTTATGGAAATGTTCACTGGATAATTTCATAATTTCTTTTAGTCTTTACTTAGTTCTTTGAAGGACAAATCAAGGAAGAAGTAAGTAAAGGGACTATATTTTACGTTAGTTCACAGCAGCATAAGTTTAGAGTGACTCCTGACTTTTATTTTCTCATTTTTATCAGTGTAAAATTAATCATGAAGATTTGGAGTTCCTAGCAACTATTTTAACAATCTAATGCTTTTCTCCACATTATCCTGAAATTTAAAATGCAATTCAAAGAATTTAATATGAACATTACAAAAATGTGACAATTTCCTTGCAAGTGATTGAAGCTCAGTTTAGAAAAGAAATATTTTTAATTTCGTTTTGTTTTGGAATCTATTTCTAGCTATGTTATGTCAGAGATTGAGTACTAAGCGATATTGTTTCAGACTGCAGTGACCACCTTACAGTAAATTAAATAAAGGTTCTGTGAGTCTAATTCCTAAATAACTCTGAAAACATGCAGTCAGTTCAGCTACACGTAGTAAAGGTAACATGAAGTGTTTCAAACGTTTTGGTGGATTTTAACCACTAACACAAGCGTGGGAGTTGATATGTACCATTTACATTGGAACCACTGTACTTATTTCGTATTTATTGGAGGTATATAGAAGACATAAACGTCATTTTTTTGTATTAAAACAACTTGATGCTTCCCTTTGTAGAAAAACATCCTTCTGTCATGATTAAGAGAGAGCCTGTTATTTTGGTAGTGGCAGTTAAATTTAGGTGATGTATTTTACGATCTGTTTCTATTTGCAAAGTAAAGTGTGACTTTTATTGACAATAGAATTACTTCTGGATTATTTAGAATTTCCTGCTAATAATTACATGAAGAGTGATGAAAGAACAGCACTTACTGGAAAGTTTGGGTCTCCTAATTCTAGTTTGGAACAGGACCTAATACAGTGGCTGTTAATAGCTATTAGAAAAGAAATATGAAGGCAGCACATAAGCATTATTTGAAAATTGATTGCGGTATTTTATTTTATTTTATTTTATTTTATTTTATTTTATTTTATTTTATTTTATTTTATTTTATTTTATGTTTTGTAGCTTCTGTAGAGTCATGGGAATCTCCTAGGGAGGAGAAGAGGGAGAGAGGATGTGGGTGACTAAAAATTTATCTTTTACAAGACAGTAATTATTCATAGTTTTAATATATTTGGAAAATGCAATGCTATTAAACTGCATTTGAATTGTGTCATCTCCTGTCTCCATCAGCCCTAATACAGACATTGTGATCTTATCTGCACATTTTAATCTTAGACACTCAGTTTGTTTTATAGACGTATATAAGCTACTTAAATAGTGACTAAAATGAAGGTTCTTTATAAGATTGAACTGTATTATTGTAAGAATGTCTAGTAACTTCTTAGATTAACTAATTTTGCATTAACATATACTTGGGCAACAATGGTTGGCACATTCCCTCCTTATCTTCTTAAATGCTCTGCACTTCACAGCCCCGTGTCTGTGCAGATAGGATACCGTCTCCATGCTGCCTGTGGGAGCAGTAAATTCCTGGTAGATTCCAGTATGGTGCTTGGGTCTTACATCACATAATTTCAAAGAAGAAAAAAAATAAAAGCAGTCCATACCTTATGGTCAAGTCTCAGTCACTTTGTGCCATCAATGTAGGATAAAATATATAGGAAAAGAAATCCCTTAATCCTCACTGAGATCAAATTAGTTTAAAGGGAGAAAGGTAGAGAACTTAACCGTGAAGCCTTGCACAACACAGAAATTCAGCTGTACTGTGATTCTCTTCCCCAGGAGCTTTCTACTCTTCATTTTGCATACTCTATTGGAAAGTCTTTAGCCCAGTTTTGTATTTGGTGTTCAACCATAAAATAGAGAAGGGCATACTAAATAGCTTGTTCTACTATCCGCTATACATTAAAATAGCCAGAAAGCAGATTTTATTTTGGATTTGCATCCTTTTCAGGAAAAGATGGGCAAAGGCACTTTATATTGGGCCAATTGCATTTGGTTCTCACAAATGAACAACTCCTAGTTCTAACTATTGTGAAAAATATTGGTTTATATCGCCCTTTATGGAGGCTCTCTACAAATACAATAATAAGTATGATTATTGGGTCTGTTGTGGGTATTCACTGAATATATCTGCAACCACATAGATTCATTAAGATTAGATGAGACATTTCATTTGGTTTGCTTTCACCCTGAAACCTGTCTCTTCAAGTTGCTCAGATTTTTTCTCTTCTAAAAAGTCTGTCTACTGCTGGTAATTTATATTAATCTGTATGTGGATATTTTACAGTTATAATCCTTCTTTCTCATTTGCCAGCTTATGGAGATGAAATGCTAGTGACACCTGAAAGTGTCACTTCTCTTGTGCTGTGTTCTGGTGTTGGATTTGTGTATTTATGAGAGCTGCTCTGAAAGTAGCGCCTCCTGTTTTATTATGTTGGCCTATGACATCAGAGGCAGATAGCAATGACATGGCTGTAGAGGATGAACCTTCCCAATGATGTTCCACTACATTTTGTTGCTATGTGACAGTTGGCAGCAGAGGGGCAGTCTGACAGAATGGCATCTGACATGGAAATATGTATAAAGCAAAGGTGTGACATCAGAAAATGCAGAAAAAAACTCCATGCAGAAAAAGTAGCACCCACTGATATTCATGATTGCTTAATGCTTCTGGAGACCAAACAGTGTGTGTGAGCACAGTGAGGCATTTTAGTAGTGGTAATAACAATGTGGAAGACAAGCCACGTTCCAGCTGGCCATGTAGATATTTATGAGTGTGGCATGCAGTCTTTTGTTCATCACTGGTGAAAATGTATATCTAATGGCGGCAACCATGTTGGAAAATATATGTTTTGATGAGATGAGAACTTGCTCTATATAATAGTGTTATTGTGCTTTATGTATCTGTTGTACTTTCCATGGAAATAAATAGGAGGCATTACTTTTGGAGTGACATACATTTGCAAATGTTTTGAGCCAATATGAGATGGTGTACATGCATATCTGAGCCTGGTGACATATGCTGTGAATGGCCACAAGTTCTGCTGCATTGTTGATTAAAACAGCATTTGTCTTTAATTTCCATTGCTGTTGGGTAGGCACTATACAGTGGTGGGCCTGGATGTGGGGATGATTACTGCTATATCACAACATTCACAGATGGAAAATTAACAATTTCTCTACTCAGTAAGGTGAAATCTGTGCAGATGTCATATGCACTAGAAAACCAAGTGAGTGTCTGTTGGACAGACAGATTTTTGTTATTTTGAGGTGTTGTAGAGTTCTAAAATACAATACCCATCCTTGGCTCACAGAAGAGACTATGCACAGACAGGGTAATTAGGCCTCAGGAAAGAGCAGACAGCTTTCTTTGAATGCTTTTAGCTGATGTTGCTGCCTAGTTTTTCTGCATAAATGTATGGTTTGTTGTATAGAGAGGTCTGGCAGACAAAAAATGGAAAAAAGCTTGTTTGTGAATGTCCAAAGCTAAAAAAATCATGCAGTATTTTCAAGTGAGATGATTAGATGCTGTGAAGTAGACCAAATGTCTTGTAAGGTGTTTTCTAATACATTTGGTATCCTGAAGACCTCTTTATGTATTCCTAATACCTTACTGAGAAGATCAATCCATGCAGAATCTCACAATAATGATTATTTCAGCAAAAAGTAGCATTTTTCAAAATGTGGTTTACTTTTTATTGTTAAGAAAGTTTCGTAATTTGCAGAAGAGTCTAGGGGAACAGAGTCACACCTGTTGTGAGGCATCAATGGATCTGAGCTTTTCTTTCTGAAGATCCAGTGAAATGAATGACTGTAGTTTGGGACAGATTGCAGATCAAAATATTACCTATTGCATTTGAACTCAAAAGTAATCGTCAGCTGCCCTTAGGCTCAGATCAAGTTCACATCACATTTTATCTCCTGGCCTACTCATCAATTTTTTTTTCTTACAGGTTAGGCAACTGTTTGACAAAACTAGTTGATGGCTTAAAGGAAATTCTGTGTGGATTTTGCTTCACTCTTGCTGTCTTTGAAAACCCTATAGACTAGCCTACATATGGCTTTCCATTCAGCGCTGTTGGTTGTGAGCTAAATGCATTCCTTTTCCATTATTTCACAAAGAAACTACACTAAAATAAATAGTTTTCAGATATCCTGCTTTGACAGAAAAGATGGAACGTTTTCTCATTACTATTATCCACAAGCAAATTCTACCATTCTGTAGCCGTCACTATTTGTAGTAAGGTCTTTCACTTGACTTTTTTTTCCCCAACTTCTAAGTACCTTGCACTTGTAATTGATTCCTGTAGGGCTTTTCTATCTCAAACTTTCTTTTTAAAGGATATTTCCAATTAGTCTAGCAGCTTGTTTATGCAGGGGGATAAAATAAGGCTGTCATTTTGAGTAGAATAAATCCATTTCTACTTTATGAACAAATTGTGTAAAGAGTGACTAAGATCAAAGTTTTTAACCATGCTGACAATAAATATTGTCACAAAAGAAAAAATGTATTTCTGCAGAGAAGAAAATCTTTGTTAAGGATCTGGCTGTAAATATAAAGCTCTCAAAATGCATCATTCAAAGCAGAAAGTGGGATTGCATATACTTGGGGGATTTGGGGTTTTTATATAAAGATAAATGCAATGTGAAAATGATTATTTTTATTTTATTTTGTTATTGGATACTGTTGTTTTACAATAAAGAAGCACAATTAAATAATTGTGCAGTGTAATGTCATAATTCTAATAATGAGGGAAAGGCAGATGTGAGCTAGAAAGAAACAACAGTGACCTGACACTGAGGTTTTATCTTTGGATATGCTGACACAGGAAATGTCTTGTTCACAGCAGTTTTTTAAGATGAAAGTATTTTGCTTAAAATGAGTCATTACAGCAATTATCTATTTCCAGCATGTATATTTTTCACATAGGAAAAAGCAGAGACCTTGACACCCAAACACATTTACTTCTTACTTTCCAGATTTAGCTCTGTTGTGTTTAGAAACAAGCACATTATGAGCAATTAGAGATAATCTCTGTAAGAAGACTGTTATATTTCAATTACTGTGAACTCAGAAAATTCTGTATTGACTTGCTGCAGTTTGTAATAGGTACATTCAGCTGCTACTTACAACAGAAAACAGAAGTTCATGAAGTTCTTGTTATTGCAGCAATTTCATTTTTACAGGTTCATTTCAGTAGCTGCCTTCAATACTGTCTTTGCTTTAGTTTTAAAGACGAGCAGTACCTCCTCTTAGTGTTATAGATTATCCTTTACTTCACAAAAGCATTTTTTTCTTCACTGAATTTGCAGATATTTCAATGTGCTCTCCAAAAATGAACTCAGGAAATAGTCATTAAAATTTCTTTGTGTTCTAAGTCTAAAACAACTTTTACATGTGTGTTCCACATTTGACTGAACTGATGGAAAAGCAGAGTTTTCACCTATTCACACCCTCCCAGCTACCAGTCACCGATGTGTGTCCAAACAGCAGGAGTGTGACCCCCTGCAGTGATGTGACTCTTCAGTTCACGTTCTTTTGCTTCACCTAAGCAAGATGAATATCATCTCTGTCCTGCTGAGCTAACATCTTCACCTCCCACACTCTTGGTTATCAAGCTGTGGCAGAGACAGGTTTTCAATAGCTTCCTACTTCCACCGGTCAAATAATCTTTTTTTTAATTTTATTTATTTCTTTATTTATTTTATTGAGATTTCTTTCCTGTGGTTTGACACAGCAGCTTTGTTGTTCAGACCCAAGTGAGAGAACAGGGCAGGCACAGAATAAAAAAAGAAAATTGAGGAGGTATGAGCTTACGAATTCATGAAGCACAGGTCTTCATTAGTAGACACAGCTGAAAATAATAGCACCAAGTTGCCCCTACTCCTGGTTCAGAAGTGCTTCAGTTCTCATAATAGACATTGTTATCTCATATTTCATGCGGAGCTGCATGCTTCCACCTGGCCGTCTGATTGCACAAGCTGCATTTGTAGTTTTCTAAGCAACAGGAATTTTTATGTTGGATGGAGTCCATGAACATTAAGTCATCATTGTGGAAACAATTACTCAAAGTATTGCTATTAGTTTTTGCATGAATTCAAGCAAAACGTATCTGACTCCAAAAGAAATGAAGGAAAAAAAAGTATTTTTCATTGGAACTGAGCATCGACAAGATCCTGCAAACGTAGCAGCACTCAAAAATGCGATTCATATTGTCAAATTATGTTGTTAACCTTTCTCTTTCTCTTTACTATTGTGGATAAGAGACCTTCAAAAAAAAAAAAAAAGGAAAATTAAAATGTGTAGTCACATTTTTGTTGAATTTCAGGTGTAGATGTTGTCTTTTTCCATTTCAGCGTTTCTGGCACATTTAAGATTTGACCTCCTAAGGTAATATTCTCACACTCCCTAATAGTAGAAAACAAAAGTCTTTGGTTTCTCTAGTACTGAATTCTTTCATCGTGAAATATCAAGATTCTCAGTAAAATTCTCTCAGGCTAAATTAAAATCCTGTACGTTGTCATAGACTTGTAAAAGCCACACACAAACAGATAAAACCTGTGGGACCCTCAATCTACTTGTTGATCAATTTCTTCCTTGCAGTACTTTCCTCCTCACTTTGCCAGTTTACTTTTCAGCATTTTAAGAATTTCTTTCCAAAATTCAACTGTGTCCTGAAGGCTTTTGTTTCATGCTGCCAAGAAATCTCTCATGCTCATATAAAATAATGAATGCTTTTTATAACACTACGTATAGTTCTTCTTTTCTTGGAGCTACACTGTGATATTTTTGCTCATGCTGAAAGCCTATGCATTATTCTTAAGACCCTTGCACTCTGTTCCTGGGAATAATTTCAGTGAACCTGTGTGAGTAATAACATCTCACCAATACTGCTAAGATTTCCAGAATTGTTTGGTGTACTTGAACATCTTAAGTGTTTTTCCTGAACTTGTCATTTCACTTAAACAATGTTTCCTCAGTCTCATAACCCAAGGACTCCTATTCCTCATACTTCTCTATTTTTCTTCTTTGATCTTAAATTAGTTTGTCAGTATCTTGTGAAGATCAAGTTGGTGGGAACAAAGATTGCTATTGAAGTGTGGTACACTGATGAATTTTTTCAGTCTTCAAACTTTTAAATATGAAGTAACACAGAAATGCATATAAAGCTGCATCATGAATATGTCAAAGGTAAACTGGAATTCATTTATAACTAAAGGGTAAAACCATATTTGTATGAAAAAAAAAACAACTCTAAGTTTTATAATTTTTGTCTTGTTTTGTTTTGTTTTTTTCTATGGCAAAGCTTCAGAACCTTGAGAGAGGTTTCTCCTTTTGCTGCAACAGGGAATATTGTTATTGCTGAAGTACTGTGAGGCACATAGCTCCCAAGCAGGCTTAAAGTGTTAAGAGTATCAACTGCTGAAGAATCAATTATGAAATAATAAGGATCAAGAAGGCCAAGTGCAAGGTGCTGCACTTGGGCTGGGGCAATGCCAGGCATTTTTAGAGACTAGGGGAAGAACTGGAGAGCAGCCCTGCAGAAAAAGACCTGGGGGTCTTGGTGGACAAGAAGCTGGACATGAGTCAGCTTGTGCGCTTGCAGCCCAGAGGGACAACTGTATCCTGGGCTGTATTAAAGGAGGGGTGGCCAGCAGGGAGAGGGAGGTGATTTTCCCCCTTTACTCAGCTCTTGTGAGGCCCAATTTGGAGTGCTGTGTCCATGACTGGGGCCCCCAGCAGAAGGAGGACTCAGAGCTCTTGGAACAGGTCCAGAAGAGGGTCACTAAGATAATTAGAGGGCTGGAGCATCTTTGCTATGAAGAAAGGTTGAGGGAACAGGGCTTGTTTAGCTTGGAGAAGAGAAGGCTCTGGGGAGACCTCATTGTGATCATCCAGTACTTGTAGGGAGTGTATAAACAGGAGAGGGAATGACTGTTTACATGGGTTGATAGTGATAGGACCAGGGGGAATGATTTTAAATTAAGACGGGAAATTCACATTAGATGTTAGCAAAAAGTTTTTCACTCAGAGGGTGGTGACTCACTGGAACAGGTTGCTCTGAGAGGTTGTGAATGCCCCATCCCTGGAGCTATACAAGGCAAGGCTGGATATGGCTGGATGTCAAGGACCCAGGCAGTGGCCTACAGTAGAAAATATACTCAATCTAAAAATAAATAAATAAATAAATAAAAATAAATAAAAACAACTTCCACAGTATTTGCAGGATTATCCTGCTTCAGAAGCTTAACTAAATTATGCCTGGCTTTGCTGCAAAATGTTATCCGTGACTTCCATGGCACTGCTTGTTAAAACTGCTGGATTTTAGACTAAGTTTTCAAGGCTTTCAATTGAAGTATTTTTGATGTTTGCTTAGAGTAGTTTGAAGTGTTTGTGGAACATAAAAAATGGAAGATAAATTAAAAACTCTTTGAGACTTTAGAAAATTAAAAATTAATTACGTAGGCCCTGTGGACTTGTAAACAATTAGCAACATTTCAGAACACTTTTGCCAATTAAAAATGTATTTTTTTTTTTGCTCAGACAATCAACTGGGGGACAGAAAAGTAAAACCTAAAATCAGAAGACTACATTTATGAAAGTTTTTAACTTGATGTTCACCATGAGCCATTTTTGGACTTGATGTCCTGAACTTCAAAGCACTTTTCATACATGAAAGATGCTCTGGAATTAATGCCTCTTCTTTTATTATGTTGTCCCACAATTTCAGAGGTACATAGTGGTGATGTGGCAATGAAGGCTGAATCTTTCTATCAATATCCCATTACATTTTGATGTTGCGCAACAGATGGTAGCAGAGGGGCAGTCTGACAAAATAGTATCTGAAATGAAAGTGCATATGAAGTAAAGGTGTGTCATTTCATTCTTCCATGTGGAAAAAATGGCACCCAATGACTTTCACTAATGCTTGCTCAGTGTTTCTGGAGACTAGATAGTGAACATGAGCACAGGGAGGGATGGGTGGTGTGTTTCAGCAGTGACAACGGTGATGTCAAAGACAAGCCACGTTCTGGATGGCCATGCGCTGCTGTTACTTCATGAAATGAAGAATGTATCAATCAGCTCATCTGTGTGAATCAGCTAGTAGTGGTGACTATATTGAAAACAAGTGTTTTGTAGCTGAGAATTTTCTCTATTAAATAGTGTGATAGAGCTCTTTGTATCTGTTGTACTTTCCGTGAAATAAACAGGAGGCATTGCTTTCAGAGCAACCTGTGTACAACAGACAAGGGTAATAAAGCAGTCTTAACACCTTGAAAATTTCATCAATTTTTTTTTTTTTTTTTCCCAAAGCCCTATCATAATCTTCAGAACTTGAAAAGATTGAGCTGACCCTCAGCAGTGCAGAGTGACCCACAGGATGTCAGACTGTTATTGCCTCCTTTCTCACATTTCTACTCTTCGGAAGAAAGATTAGCTCTAAAATTATCACTTGAATTTATTTCTTCATAAACTGTGATGAATTCATTCACCAAACTCTGGGACTCCAGATAAACTTCAGATTCAGCTATTTTTTGACAGATTTCATTTCATTTATTATCCAAATCAGAATAATGTGAAGGAATGTAAGTTATAGTTGTAGAGCAATACTTTAATCACATATACCATGTGTTAACAGTTACTAACATCATGCACGTGTAATCAGCATAACTTCTTAACTACTTCAAGCATTTGATAGCATCCCATTGCTACTCCTTTACAATGTATAAGAGATTTGTTTATGCACCTCAGCAGAGTACCAAATAACTTGACATCTGTAAGCCTTATAGATTGAGCTGGCTAGAAAGTTTTTGGTACACCAGTTTGCACTCCTAAATACATTTTTCATGAAATGGAAGTGTTCCTTATGAATATGGCATTTCTTAGGAAATTTTAAATGTGAAAAAAAATTAAAGTGCAGACTACTAATTAACTACTGATATTTTTAAAAATTCAATATTTAAAACACTGTATAAAATTATCAAAGTAAAATATTTTGACACTGAAATATTTTTTCTCCATTGTCAAAATGAAAACTGTCTTGGAGTCCAAAGCAAAAAAAGACATTTTAAATTTGAACTTTTGGCTTTTTATTCTAACCAAAAGTGGTAGTCCCTCTGAACAGAACTAAGGCTTTTCACATGCTCAGTTATATCCATGATCTGTGCTGAGATCCGACCGGTCTATCAAATGAGTATTTTTCAAAGCTTTATCAGCTCAAAGTTATAACTTTTATGCACTTTTTTCCTTTTTTTGCCATTCACACTGTACCATTTTGACAGAAATGTTTTCCTCTAATAACCTCCAGTCCTTACCGAATTACAAGATATTATCTGCTGGAAGTTTCAGGAAAAAACCTAAGAAGTGGTAAATGAGTCTGGGATAATCTGTGCAGTAGATGGTAGAAATATGTTAATCTATGTACAATAAATACTATTATTTCACAATTATTTTTTGCCATTTTGGTGTGTGGGCAGAGAGTGTTCCTGGAATTAGAGAAAAAGTCCAAATATTAGTACATGGTGAAACAATAAATGTGTGACACTGATTTCAGGAACTTTATGTAATACATTTCCAGTATTTTAGCACAATATTTTAAATACACACTCTGACAGATGTCATTAAAATGGAGTATCAGCAGGATTTGTTCCCAATGGATTTTAAAAGCACCTGTGAAAAAACTGCATATCAGTCAAACTTCCTTTATTTGTTTTAAAATTGCATAACATTAAATTCAGTTGCTTTTATCTTTCAGGCTTCTCAGTCATGTGCATGTATAGTCCCTGCAGGAAACATAGTCTCTAGAAACACAGTAGATTTAAATGTATCTTAAATCTTTGGCAGATTTAAATTAATTTCAGAACACTGGGGCATTACGATGTTCAAATGCTATTCTAAATGAAGACCATATTTTTACAACAGAAAGTCTGATGGTCACATCAAGGATAATCAGTTCTGAGCTCCTGTTTCCATCAGACAATTCTCTTCAGAAATACACTGTGCTCAACACATACGTTTTAAGGGCTTTATGATTTTGTACCCACTGCACTGATTTGGATGCTGGTTTGGTTTGATTCAGTCGGACTTGGCATGAATGCCAGCAAAACCTTGGTTTTGGCCAGCATATGTTAATGTACAGCACTTTGTGATAATTCAGATAACAGTTCAGTAGCCCTGACCAGTTGTCAGTAATAGTTATCAAAAATTATTGCCAAAGGGAGAAGCATCAAAATCTTGAAACAAGATTACCAAACATGACAATGTTGAAATCTTGCATGTAGTCAAAATCTGATAGGAAACAGGTATCAAGTAATGCACTACAATTCATTTCTTAACAATGCTTGTAATATCCTTACAGTGGCAAGTTTGTGCAGGACAGCAAATCCAATATATATCTATATAACTCTCTATCTAAATAAGTATATGACAATCATGATATAACTATGTTCTGTGTAAATAACAATCCAGTAAATAACTGGCTGAAGATCTTAGGGCAAGAAAGAGATTTATTAAAAAGAAATCAGCTTGTTGTTTAAAAGACTAAATCCAAATCTATTAAAAGCAGTGAATTACAGCCTGGGAGTGAAGGACTCTTGTTCTTTAGCATACCTCTAATGAGGACAGAGAGATTGTTTATATGGCTATCTGCACTCAGTGGCAGTTTCCCATGAGAAAACCTTTGCAGGTTGCAGTTCAGGTTTTATTGGTTTCCAGAAGGCAGAGATTTTACAAAGTCCCATAAAATAGAGACAACACATGCCAACTTATTAATGAAGTTGAAGAAAAAAAAAGAATTGACACAGTTCAGAGTGACCTGAATTTCACCACTAAGTTTGCTTACACTATGCATGTCCATGCTACTGAGCATGAGCACAGGGAGCAGAATCAGAGTCCTGTTGATTCCGTGAGTGACTAATAAAATGTGGTGGCATCACTGAAGAGCACTGAAGGTATCATTCTTCCATTTGCATTTCTAAAATCAATTATTATCTAAACATGCAAACTGAGGTTTGGTATTTACCTGGATTCGAGAAAAAGGTCAGACTGAATAACTAATAGTTATTTCCTACTAGCTGTATGGAGATTTCTTCAAAAGATATTTCTTACAGTATAAGTCATTTGGGATTTGCTTATTGTTCTTAGAAAACTGGATTTTTCACCCACTGATAAAACTGAGGGACTAAAATGACTTCCATTAGGAACAGAGTCTGTTGTAGCCCACAGATTTCTTTGACCAAGCTGCACTGCTTCTGTGTGTGTGCATGCACACACAAGAGACCATGTGACTTAACATATATGGTGGAAGATGTCTGAATAGATCTCTTTCAGGGGGGAAGTTGTCAGCATGTTTTTTAAAACTTGAAAGGAAGCAGAGGGATTTGTTGTTGAATTATTTGGGAATTCCTTTACATTTTACAAAATAAGAGGTGTGAGAGGCTTAATAAATGTGTTACCCTATTGGAAGAAGAAATAGAAGTCAGAATTGCAAAATGTGCTGAAATAAACTTAATGTGAGTATTGAGCATTGGAATTAAAGGTATTTTTTGTAATTATGTCAACATTTATTATTTTCCAGCTGACATTTTTTTGTAAGTACACGTGTTTTTTTCTAGTTCTCAGAAAATCTTGTTGTCATGAAAAGAAAAACAAGTACTGATGAGTAGAGAGGCTCTAATGAAAAACTAATTCATCTAGGTCCTGTAATTTGAAAATTATTTCAAATAGCAAGAAGTCATGTCTTTTATTACTCCTTTTGAATTAGGCCATGCAAATGGAACAGCAGAAACTCATATAAGCTGACACGGTGTTTCAGAAATTGTTTCCTGTGGTACACTAATGAGCTCTTGCTTTTGTTTTTGCCCTTGCCTGATATAATTTACCTGTATCTTGGCAGCAAAAGCCACTCTTTTTTCCTGTGAGTAAATGAGTGATAAAGAACACATAAAGGACAGAAATGCACAAGTACCATCAAACCACTCATCTTTGACTTTAATATTCTGCAGCTGATGTGGAATGTTTCTCTTGCAGTTGAAAGCACAGACAACGTAGGCATATTTGATAGGATTACGTGAGTCCTAGAGACTTGCAACTTATTTGTATTCACTAATAAACTGAATCTTGGAGGATGCTGACTATATAGGTACATTTTCAGCCAGTAACATCCTCAGTTAGGAATAAAGATTAATGAGAGGTATTGATGAGGAAGCAGAGGCATTTGGAAAAGCAAGCTCAGATTAGAACAGGCTACAGTGAGATTTATGCACTATTCTCCATTTCAAAAGCTGAAGTAAATACTAATACATAGCAGAGTGAATAGTCCTTTGTGGATACATATTCCCTCTTGAAGTCTTGGCAGTTCTTTGGTAATTGTCAACAATTACGTTAATATTATGTTCTTCAAGATCAGACTTTGAAATTCCTATATGAATTCATAATTTATCACTAACCTCAGTAGTAATTTGTATAATCACAACGCCTCAAACTGGGCCATGTTTGGTTATTAAGGGTAGGATTTTTGAAAAAGATATAGACTGTGGATGCTAAATACCTATTCAAAGTCAATAGGTATTTTCTAGTGGTGGACAGGCAGTCCAATGCTTTGTTTTTCACCAATCTTTAAGTTAGAAACATAATTTTTGACACATTTTTGAGAAGACATGGAGATTCAGCACCATTTTGGTGATAAATTCACAATACGGCAAATAATCTAGAGAAGCCTGCTGTGAGCTGTGTAAATGATAGAGATTCAATGATATACTTCATACTTGATATAGATACAAAGTAAATAATATAAGTATCCTCTGATGTGATTACATCTAAGCTGATGCACCTATGATTTTCTGCCACTGCGTGTATTTCCAACCTGATATAATGGAGTTCATTACTACTAGCTATCTGATACACAGGATGGCTGGTTCTTACATAATATAGACCAAAATGTACCTTTAAAAAGTAAGTAAATGATGAAATAATGCTTATTTTAATGTTGCTAAGTAACGATCATTACTGTTTTAAAATATACTGAAATACAAGAGCAGCATAGTTACTTATCTCTCCTCTCAGTGTTGCTGGCATTGTTACGATAAAATATGCCTAATCTATATTCTCCCTGAAACATTGCTGAGGCTTTGCTGTCCTAGGAAGTATAAATTGATCTGGCATAAGTGATTTATCTCTTAAAGGAGACAACAACCAGTGATTATGAATTGACATGCTGAGCTACCTAATCTCTGAAAAACATTGCTTCCAGCTGTTTGCCGTCACACCATCATGTTCAGTCCCTTTGGTCTGAGGATGTTACAGTGATGTGGATCTTGGATTTTTATTCATAGGTATAGTTTAACTTACTGTTACAAAGTTAAATTATTCTTCTGCCACAAGGGGAAAAAATATCCTCCTGGTACTAGTGAACTTATCCTAGCACGTTTTCTTTGAAAGCTCATAGTATTTAAACAATTTGAACAGATTTAAGTGAAAAAATAATACTGGGGAGAAGACCAAACTTGAAAAAAACAATGTGGATACCCACTTTACACTGTATTTTGTTTTGCTGGAGATTTAGCTTCTTCTAGTATTTTGTGCTCTTGAAAGTCTATTTAACATTTTTGGAAAGAAATGTCAAGAGTTCTCTACAACAAAAACCTATAGCACTGGAAACTGCTTCTTTCCAGGGAGATGAACTATACATGTGGTTTTAACTGAACGTGGATGTGATAGTTCTCACTGTCAGTACAGTCATAAGGGTTTTATGCCATAGAAAGTTTTGATGCATAAATGAAGAATTTTATGTTGACCAGAAGGACATTCTGTTTTTTACCCATTTTCTGCATGACAACTCAGGTATATGGTTTGTGCTTGAAAAGCAAGCAATTTTACATTTTACTGTACAGGGACTTGTAATATTTCTTGCATTTTGTCTGTTTCTTTGTATGTCTGTGAACACTGCACTGACATGCAGAGAAGTCAAGATGCAGGATTCCAGTAGCTACAAGTATTAAAAAAATCCCACTCAGCTATTGCTAGAAACACTGCATAAAATCAGAAGTTCATACATATTCCTGCATGATTCAGTCTCTCCTGTCTAAATCAAATATTCTAGTAATTATCATACAGAGCATGTGTGTTTGACTTCATGAAAACCGAAATTTTTCAAGTGTTAACACAAAGGTCACGTGATAACTTTCATAAAAACATGATTATATGCCTTGCACATCACTTTTGGACTGAGTGAAAAAGACTAATTATCACTAATGTATGAAGTCACTTAAAGAGAAAAGATAAGAAGACAGTCAGGATGTGGGTTCTGGTCTCTTATCATATTTCAGCACAGATCCGCTAGACGACCCCCTTCCAGTTTCCTCCCATGTGCCTTCTCCCTTGTATCTCATGTTTGCATAGATAAATCCAGGCAGAGTATCTTCCTTATGTGCATGAGTTTGTTCGAATTTCAACCACTCATTCCCTCTCAGTGACCACAGCCTCCCAGTACCTCCCAGAGCAGCCAGCTCCAGAGCAAATTGGTTCAACACTGGTGGCTTTTATCATGGGAAGAATCAAGGTATCAGATGGTCCACTGTTTATCTGTGCTGTTCTTCTGCTACAACAATTCAATGATGGAAGGATAGGCCTGGGAACAATTTACTTTACTTTCTATCTGTAATTTTTAATGTCTTCTTGTTTTATTGAGTTTTCTTCACCCTCTTCTCTCTCATTAAATGTTACTGAATTGGAGAGATTTCATGCAGTGGCTGTGTCAGGAGTCGGCATGGTGGATTTCCTTGTCCTGATGGTGGTGTGTGCTGTTGCAGCTTAATCACAGGAGGAAGGACTTAACCTGGAAGCTTGAGCATTCCTCTGCAGTCATCTGGCTTTGGCTCACCTCACTAAATCCCTGGCTTCTCTATCACTCCTTCTTTCTTGGGAAAACTGGTTCTCATTTTAGCTCTGTTCTTCATGCTATTGTACCAAGCAACTGCCATCAGGTCTGAATCTCTTCTGAAATGGTGTATATCTGAAGCAACTGGGTGAGAGACTTATTTGCTTATTTATTTATTTTATACAAAGAGTTTCTTTCCTGAAAGTCTGTATGGCAGTCTACTTTTTCCTTCTCTTGTTAAGATCATCACTGGCACTTCTAGTGTCACACAAGAAAAATGAGACACTGATTTTTTTTATAATATATGACAAAGCAATTGTGTGCACTCATCTCTGTCTATAAACATCTGATAACAAAGGCACCCTAATAGTGCCTTTGTCCTTCCTTTCCTATTCTTTGAATTTTTCTTTTTTCAATGGCAAGCTAAAATTTACATTCTTTAGGACTTAGGGTTGTTTTTTGTTTGTTTGTTTGTTTGTTTGTTTAACTGGGAAGTGCTTAGAAAATATTAATTGTCCCTGTAAATTATTTTGGCATCCAAAATTTTATCCTGCTACTGAATTTATTTGCGGGAAAAAAGAAAAGATTAACATTTATGGCTGAAAATATGGTTCTTAAATTCAAATGCTGAAGGGATTAATGTGAGCATTAGGAAAGCAGTGATGTAAATAGTCCATGGAGCGGGAATCAAAGAAAGATTTGCTCTCTGGAAATGTAACTGTAACATGCCACATTCACTGCTCTGAATAGACTTTGGTAAATAGGAAAAGGCTACTAAAAACTCAGTACATTTTGACATTTTAATCTTTTTAAAAATAACATTTTTGTCATGACTATGTGGAGTGTAGTCTCAGTTTTCCATCATGAATATATTTGGAAAGTTCAGTAGCTTCAAATCTTTTCAGTGAACAATCAGCTCTCAAGCAATTCTTCATTTTTACTTCATTGTGAATAATCAATCACCAAAGATGCTTATTTCTTTAGATTGAAGCTACAAACCCCAACTGTTCTTGACATCCTCACTCCAGTACCCCTGGTCTCCTCTCATAACAGTAGCAATGGTTGCTAAATAGCCTTGCTGGCTTACAGAGCAAGCCACAAGGACTAACATGGGAAGAGAACTGAGAACAGAGAATTGCTGCTCCGTTACAAAAAGGACAAATGGAAATGTCCTTTACCTCAAGTGATTTTGTTGCTATGTTTAGATACAAGAAGCTGTTTCCCATTAGAGATTACATGCTTTCCTTGCTTTTGCTGACTTCAATAATTAGTTATCAGATTGCATCTTAGTCATCTTTTACCATGCCTTACCTATTTGGTTATTTTACATTCTCCTATTCCTTCCACTGTATTGAATAACCTGTGTTTCTTTTATCCAGTTAATTTCTGTTTCTACAGTGAAATTTCATTTAAGGCTCTGAAAGCTTTTATCAGTTAAGCATTCACAAGTACTTGCACCCATTAGACTGACCTGTAAACCATAACCACATCTTTTCAGTGGACGTCCCATGACCCACAGGGTGAACTGTACACTACACTACAGCTTTGTGAACATAGTTAACTAACCAATGAGGAATTAATTTAAAATGGATTTAAAATTAATTATGAATTTAAAATGGTTTTAAAGCCATCCAGGTCACATGTGAGAAAATGGCAGAATCTACACTGATTCTTCTACATTAAGCCTTTCAGCTTGAAGGAAATGTTAGGGTAGAGTACAAAGAGCAGCAGTTGGGGTTTCCATTTCTCCTTTGCTCTAATGCTGACCAGCAGAGCATGAATGTCATCTGGAGTGTGCCCATGGATAGCAGTAGGCACCAACTTAAATAAAACTTCTCATTCTTAGCATCTTTTACCCAAATATATCTCTATAGTGTTCCCAGAAACATATTAAATATTAACAAATAAAATACACTCCTGAATGGTAGTCAAATAGAGAATTCTTTTCTGATTCTCAAACAAAGGAGTCAGATAGTCCCATAGCCACCTGGAAGTACAACTTGTTGGCAAACTGAAGCATAGAAATGGGGCAGCTGGATAACAACTGGTGGGTAAATGGAAAGAAATACTTAACATTTAATGAACATCCTTAATGAACATTAATACTTCCTTTTTTTAATTTTTTTTTTTTTTGTAAATGAGACTCAGCAAAACCACATGCAGTGTGCATCCCTATTCTTAGTTTAAACATTAAAATGCCTCTGACCTTTCAGCACAGTAAAGTTTTTCTAGGTACAGATTCTCTTTCTTCTGGCTTTCCAGTTCCTTCCTGGAAGTTACATAGACAATCAACCATCTGAACAACCTATCAAAACTAGGAGAAATATTTCCTCCTATTTAAGCTAGACCTCCTGATTTTACATGTTTTTTATTATTACTATTATTATCCTATACTGTAAAGGGTTTGCAAAGCGCAAGGTTTTTATGCTTCAAAGAGAAAAACTAGAGAAAAAATACAGAAAAACTAGTTCAATTTACTCATCTGATACTTATATAGCAACCTTAACACTTAAAATATGGGTATGTTATCTAGATAGTGTAGTAGATGAACACATCATTGCTGAAATTAACATTTTAGAAACATGCAGATGAATACTTGCAAAGACAATAGTTCCTAATTGTTTGTTTTGCAAAACTGCAAGTGCAAAAGTTGAGGAATGGCTATGCTCTACTAATTTCAATTTCATACTATCCTTTTGAGGTAAGATGCTAAGAAGATTTGCTGAGGACCTGGCCCCAATGCACTGTGGTGAATGAAACTAAATTCAGTTTGACGTCAGTCACAAATGGTGTTCCCCAGTGCCTGGTACTGGGGCCAGTTCTCTTTAATATCTTTATCAGTGATCTGGATGGGATGAGCACACCCTCAGTAAGTTTGATTACATTACCAACTTATGCCATCTGCTTGAGGATAGGAAGGCTCTGCAGAGGGATCTGGATAGGATGGACCAAGGGGCTGAGGCCAATTGTATGAAGTACAACAATATTAAGTGCCAGGTCTTGGGTCACCACAGCCCCTTGTAACACTAAAAGCTGGAGGAGGACTAGAAAGCTGCCTTAGCACCAAGTGTAAAACACATCTCCTGTAGTGTGTAGACACCCTATGCCAGAATTCGGAATGAACTTGAGTTGCACGTTTAAATTACATTAATTGTAAGTTCTTCCATTTCTCTCAGCCTTGCACATTCTTGCAACAGTAAGGCAAGAGGGTCCTAAAGAAACCTGAACTTCACTGTGCAGTTGTTATTAAGTGATGGGACAGGCCCATTCTGCTTCCTGAATAAAACATCAGTTTTTGCATATGTGTTCCTTGTACTATAACTGTTTTTGTAAGGCTGTAAATCAGAAACTTTAACTTCTCAGTACAGGAGAATAAGGCATATACTAAAGCAAAAAGTATATAGCAAGATAATGAAATATTTTTAGAAGAGATCTCTGCCACAAGGGTTAGCAGAAAACATTTATGTAGAATAAATGAGAATACATTTATCATTAGAACCTCCTCCCACTCTGTCAGGAATACTTTCATTGGCCGTGCCTCCATTTGCCATGCTTTGCAGCTGGAATGAAAAGCAACCACCAAGAAAACTGCAAACAAATCCTAAAAAAGATTATTGCATTGATAGCATTATTATATTACTTGCCTGTTTATAAATAAAGAATCATTGCTGACAATCACTGAAATCCCCAGTGCCTGCTATTGTTACTTTCTCAGTGACTAAAATTTCTTTGCAGCATGCATATAAGGAGTTAGAGTTTGGAGTGAGCAATTTTGATTACATTACAAAATTCCACTGAGAATTTAAGATGTGTCTATTTCAGGAAAAAAAAAAAAAAGGAAGAAAAAGAGAAGTTAGACTATAACACAAAACATAGTTGTTGGTAATCTGGCTGCCAGTTTGGTTTAAACAAATACTTGGATTACGTGCATTTCTTTTAGGTGCTGTCCCTATCAGGTAGTAGATAAAATTTTTTTGGTTATAATTTCTAGATCTTTGAGGTCCTTTTCAACCCTGGCCATTCAATTTCCATGTATAAGACATATTGTCTTTAAGATACCAATTAAGATTCTGCTTTTTGCTTTTGAATAACTGTTGTGCCACCTAGTGGGTATTAAACCACACTTTCAAGCAGATGGAAAGATTTCCTTGAGATGTAGCAGTGAATAATGAAACATTTTCTGTATTGATGCAAATATTTACTGCAAAGCTCTGAAACAAAGCATTTTGCCTTCCTGTCAGATTTAGTCCCAAGATGTTTCATTAAGGTAAAGATATTCCATTTCAAATATACTGTTGCATTTTCTTACTGTTGTATTAAAGAAATTAAAGTAATAAAAGACATTAAGAGGGCATACACAGCATTTTTCCTCCCCTCAGCGACAGTTTGATTCCTCAAACAATTACTAGCAGATTTCATATACATTTCTACTTTGACCAAGTTATCAGTATGAAAGGATATTCCTAAATCTGGTAAGTTAGGAATTTCCATTCAGTAATCCAATTAAATAAATATACCAAAACTGTATTTTCTGGCCAACTATATGAACTTTCACTTGAAACCAAAGTAAAATGTTTCAAAACTTTAAAAATTACTGCGACTAGTATTATTATAGTATTATTTAGTCAAAATAATAAATTTTGACTAAAAGCATAACATTCTGACACAGTTTCTGTACAAAAAATTTCTTTTCAGTCTAGCTAGTTTCAATATGCAAATACCTATATAGAATTCATTAGATGATAGATATCTTTTATCACTTTTTTCCCTCTAGCTTTGGCCAGCCTTTAAGAAACCACTTGTCCTATGTGGGGCTGTTGTTTGTGCTATGGTAGATAGCAATAATAATTCAATCATTAAGGGAATAACAATAAATTTCCCTTAATAAAGTGTTTCCTAGCATTGTTCAATTCACCTTATTGCATCCTATTTAAATTGCCAGAATGTCTGTCATCAAAAAAAACAGTATGAGGTGGTTTGAATTTTTATTACCTGTATTCAATGGCATAGTTATATTATAAAACGTAGTGTTCAGCAGAAGCTTACAGGATTCTACCACACTCAAGATGACTCCAACCTTCTGTTTGTTAGCACATGTAGATGATGTGCATCAGAGATCTCTCGTGTAAGAGAATTTAATGGCTGGTTAATCCTTATATTTGGGCTGGGGTCCAAGTAGCTCTTTGCTAGAACTTTATGTAAACACCAATTTTTATTATAATTCCCTCTAGATAAATAAAAAAGCATAGTTCATCTACTTGCAGCTGCATTTGTCAAAAATAAATAAATAAATAAAATCCCCAGAGTTCATCTTGAATATAACTGAAAATGAAATGCCTTCCCAAGGAAAAAAGAAAAAAATGCCCTTTTTTGTTTGCTTTGTTTTCTTTTTTATAAAGGCAGAAAATCGAATTAGAGGTTTGACTTTTTATTTATAGTGGGGTTTGTTTTTGTTGTTGATGTTTAGTTTTTGTTTTGTTTTATTTTTGTACTATTAATTTTCCCTACATAGAATTTCCAGAAAAAAAAAAAGAATTTTTCAATTTCCTTGTTTCAAGGCTTGATAGCGTTTTGTCATTTCATTTTCCTCTTGCAGACAAAAGAAATTGAGAACAGTGTGTCAGGTGTCTTCTTTAAAGCTCTACGTCCAGGCTCTCTGTCCTCTCTGATACTTGAAAAATGATTGTACTATTTTCCAGTTTTTATTTATAGTGCATTTTGTCAGTGGGCAAACAGTCAAAGCAAAGAATGTTTTAAAGCAGTTTCCTTAAAGACAGTAAATAGGTCTTTTTTAAATGTCTGTTATGGTCTGTATAAATTCTTAAAGGTTCTTAAAGTCCACATTCAATATAGATTTTAAATGCATCCAAGGATTACTAAAAGTAGCGTTGGAATACAATTGTGGTAAAATTTACTTGTTTTATCTAGCACATGATTTGAATGAACTTACTTCTTGATCCTGATTTGCTCAAATATGAATATTGTTTTAGAGAAGAGGGGTATAGAGGAAGAGAAATTCGATCCAAAATCTTGATTTTTTCTCTCTTGGCTCATATTTCTCCTTGTTCAGTCAATGTATTCTAGCATCTAACAATATCTAGGAAAAAGATATCATTTAGGGTAAGAATTTCAATTACTTTTCTATGCATAACCAGCATTTTAGTATGTGATATTTAAATATTTTATTGGGAGAATTATAATTTATTGAGAGTTTATGGATGGCTTTTTACAAAGATGTAGCTAAGTATCCACATATACACACTGCACTGTGAAATTTTAGATCATGTGTTGGATTCATCATAACAGTAAGTAATAATATATTAAGAAATATTATGTTAAAAATGTATGTACAATAGAATACTGAAATGAAGTCTCTGAGATGGATAGGTTTTTACTTGCAGGAAAAATTATTCACCTGTACTACATGAACAAGATACTTGAATGGCTGGTTTTCTCCTGTAATCTCAATGTAATTTCATGTTTAAATTCAGTGTTGTATCCAGCTCTTTACCCAAGCTTTCCTGTCCCCATATACCTACAATACACATCATTTAAGTCAGTGAGTTAAATTCTCAATATTTGATTGTGATTCTGACTAGGTTTTGGATTGCATGTCTGTTTACCAAAATATCAATCAGACAGATGGGGTGTAATTTTAATAAGGCTCTCTGAAAGAGAATGCCTGGAATTTAATTAATTGCCTCTCTTCATATGAAGGCACATCAACGCTTTAACCATTATAGCTGATAGTCAATATTTACTATAATCTTAATTAAGTGAGACCTAATTTGTTTTTGTTTTCAGTAATTCAAAAGTTTAAGGCCCATCTATGCTCTGGTTTTTGAAGGTTTCTCTTTCTTCTACAGGAATTGTTCAGATAATAACTGCAAAGTGCAGGTGCCTGAGACTGAGAAGTGCAATTCTGTGAGCAAATCTGCTGCTATTAACCTTGGTAAAGCAGACACTACACCTTGAGCTCATGTTTCAAGTTTCTCTCTGAAAGCTGTTTGAAAGAACAAATATTGTATAAGCAAAAGCAATGTAAGCATCCAAGGCCCACAGTGAATGCTGCAGAGACATCTGGACAGTATGAACAAAGGCCTTGCAGTCAACATGAACAGCATGGTGGATGTTTGCCAAAAACTAATTGGAAAATTAAGGAATAAAAAGGCTCTTCCCATGTTGCTTTAGATACTGCTTTTATATTCTGTGGCTATGTTAGGTAGTGTTAGATGCTCCCAGTTTGGCGTTCCTGTGCATATCAGCTAGAGTACTGAAGTCATTCTGGAGGGATGCTCCTTTTGCTGACTATAGGGCTGGAAGGGAGCTTATAGAACCATAGATTGTCTGGAACTGGAAGGTACCCATAAGGAACGTAGAATCCAACTCCTGGCTCCATGCAGGACCACCCAAAATTCCGACTCTATGTCTGAGAGCATTGTGCAAATGCTTCTTGAACTCCAGCAGCTTGGAGCCATGACCACTGCCCTTAGCAGCCTGTTCCAGTGCCTTATCAACTTCTCAGTAGGATGAGAGGCTGATAGGTGGGACATGTAATTTTGTTCTTTGCATTTGGTTCCGTAAATGCTATCCAAAGTCATGGAAAGGAAACATATCATAGAACCATAAAACAACCAACTTTGAAAGGGACCTCAAAAGGTCATCACATCCAACATTTCACCGGAAGAGGGAGCCTTCATTTTATTGTCTAGCAGTCTAATTGAATCTGGAAAGCCTTCAGTGGTGAGTATTCTACCACATCCCTGGGAATGAGTCTACCATGCTCATTACTAGGCTTCACGCACTAACAGAAGCAACATAATAAGCAAATAATAAGTAAAATCTAATTCACACATCACAAAAGCATCTCCTTATTAAATCTAGCTAATTTTAGTAAGATTAAGCAAAACATCTTTATGGAAGGAAAACAGTAGAGATTAGAGTTGAAGTGTTTGTAACTCTCACCATAGTAGGATATGTTTGACAGTTTTATTTATATCAAGTTGACAGCTAATCAGCAAAAGATTTAGTCTTTCCATATAACAGTATTTGGAAAAGGGACAGAAGTAATTGTGTATATATCTGCAGATCTATATGTACATATGTATATATGAACTCACATGCCTGCAGTTATATATACAAGCATACTTTTGTCCTATTTAATGTGACATATTTATATGTACATAGTCTTATGTGCATATGTAATAATATATGTATATTTATAAAAGCATAAGAGCGTATCAGTTGCTTCTTTGTATCAACTGCAAATGTGCCAGGATTTGATGATAGAATAGACTTCTATAGCTTGTATTTTCCTCACACAAAAATGAAAATCTGTATTGAGTATATGATACTTTTAATCGTCAGTATAGACAAGTTATTGTAAATCTGATGTCCAGTTCACTGGCAATTGTGTTGTGCTTCCTGGTAGCACATACATGTTTTTAAGGAATATTGTATCATGTGCTACAGTGATGCAATGACGTAAGGAATGTAGAATAGTGAACAGCATTATAACTACTTGCATTTTTCCTTTTTTTTTTTTTGCTTTGTTTTGTTTTGTTTTTAATTTTAAAGTTCTTGATTGTGTTTTGAAAAAGAAAAGTTAGATTTGAAAAATAATAGTTACACACAATCTTGGAAGTAATTTCAGGAAAACTTTAAAATGTGCATATATTTTTTAATTTAGCACATTATGATTTTGTAACAATGCTTACTTCTAGTTTAGAGAACTGTATTAAGCATTCTAAAGGCTTATTGTTTTTTTTATAATTCACCGCATGGAGTTTCCTTGGTTAATCACTGATTCGAAATTGTAAAGCAGTATATCATACCAGTGATTTGCAAATTCTTATCCACGTATTTGTGCATCCTCTTGCACTTATCTCCTCATCTTTTTGTATTTGATTTTGGCTTGCTGGGGAGGTGATAGCAGGCTGCATTGCAGGACAAGCTCTCGAGCTCTAATTTTGTTGGAGCTGCAGATCTAGAGCATTTGCTGCTTCCTTGGAGGGCTTCTTATACAGGTAGTAGGAAATGTGTAATAGGTTTGGAAAATGATGGATAGCTTGGCTTGTACTGGCTTCCCACAGTGAAGAAAATCTGGCGACACTAATCCAGAATAGAAAATGTTATGATGGTGGTGGTAGTGATTTTTCCATGCATATGTACAAATGAGTAATAGATTTTTTTATTGAGTTAAAGAGTTTGATTGCAGGAACTTGGATGAGAGCCAGAACAACAAATGACTATGCTCACCATCATGCTAGCAACTTTCATTTTATGAAGTGAAAACATAGGAATCCCTTTAATACCCATGAGGTTCGGAAGGCTGAGTTCCAGCTTGCAGGATTGCATTTGGTATTTGGGATCTCTAGGGTGGGTGGAAATCACTGTTGCCTCTTTCTCAGTTACTCTTTTGCTAAAGGCTACTCAAACATTCACTGAAACAATTACTTTGCAGCTAGATAGAAGAGCTGACCTTAGAAATAAAGGTTTAGTTCCAGTACATTCTCAGGATCAGAAAGCTGTAATTGAAGTAAGGTTTTCCCAGGTTTCCTCATGGTGACTCAATACATACTATTTCTGAAAGTATTTATTAGATAATTTACATTGAAACTGCATTTCAAGCTCTTCAATTAAATTGAATTCTCAATTGTTTTAGTGGATTTAGGGATAGATAATGTATTTATACATTAGATTTACAGGGTTATTTGCAAACTGTAGCTGTTTTGAACTTCCAAAAATAACACTTAGATTTGTTTATGATTTTATCACACATTGAAAATGTGACGCGCTACTGAATCATCAACAAGTTTATTGTGATTTCTTAGTAATACTGTTATTTCTACCATCAGCTCCAAGGGATATTATATTTTAATCTTTATCTTAAATGTAAGCTTTATTTCCTTTATTCCATTGTTAGCATTCTCTCCTGGGTTGTTTCTCATCTATTAGAAGATACCAACTTGCCCTTTTTCATGAGAAAGCAATGTAATGTTATCATCATAAAAACTTACCTTTCAGACTTCTCAATCAATACTTGACTATGTTGGATATATCTTGTTGAGTTTTTACCCACGTATGTGTGTTGAGGAAATGCGTTATGGCCTTCTTCCTCTGATCTCTGTCCCTAATGCCAGTGGAATAGTATCTGTGCTCTATAAAATTATTTCTAACATACATTTGGCAAATGTAACACTTCAGCTCTCTGCCATACTATCTGGTTGTGATTTCATCCTCTCTGACAGCTATAGAAAAGATGCCTGGCTCCTAAGTGAAACACTGAAAGGATACTTTACATTACTTAACTCTGTTTCTTATCCACTGTGCCTAACCACACTGACCCATAAATAACTGTCAAGAACATTATCAATGTTTCTTTAAGTGATGCTCACATGTGAACTGTTTTTGTTTCACCTGTGCGCTGAAAGCAGCTAGCTGAACTTAAATAGTGCTTCACTGTCTCCTTCAAAGGAGAATATGTTATTGCACACTGGGTTTACATATACTTTGATCTGTAATTCCTGAGTATATGAGATCACCATTTTTCTAGCCATTCTACGTGTCAATTAATAACTTATTTGGTCAAGGTGTTCTGAGCAGGTATCAGGGTGCTAGAGACAGAGTGAATGAAAAGCAAGAGTGTGCTTCTTATCCAGACCTCTTTCTGCCTTTCTACAAATCACTGCCTGTTACCTATTGTATACTTTGCCTTAAGCAGATAAGAATTGTTATTTTGATTGTTTTAAACCCTGTAATAAGATTACCCACAAGCTTTAAATCAGCAGGCAGAACAAGTGGGTGAGAGCCATAGAAAAAGGCAAACACATGACAAGATAGTCACCTCTACTGTAACATTTAATACAGGCAAAGTGATAGACTCTCTATTCTTAGCTAGGAATGTGAAAATCAGAGTGGAGAATGTGGGGAATTCTAATTAGTTTTACACATTTTGCTAAAGGATTAACATCCATTTTTACAATATATGTGTTTTAATCATTTTATCTGATGTCACTGTAATCTTGGTGATTAGTTAAAGTCTTGTGCTCTTATTTCCTGGGTTTTTTTAAATCAGTTCTGAAAAAACAAATAAATACAGGTTGCCTGTTACTATTTCTGTTATGTGGTTAATTCTCTATTTCATTTTCACTGTTTCCTGCCTAGGAAGCCAATTCAGATTCTTTCAGTCTTTTCTTCTGAGTGAGAAATGAATAGTAAAAAAAAAAAAAAAAAAAGTCACTTTTTCCCTTAAGAAACTGAAGTTTTCATTTTAGAAGACATTTTAGGATATTATGTAGTTTTGCATAAAATATTCCACAATATTTCAATGTTGAAAAGAAAGTCAGAAAACTGTTACAAAACCAAATCTGGTTTCATTTCATTTACAAATTGACAAATTTTCAGAACGGCTTTTTGCCTGATTTTTCATGCAAGTATGCACATTTCCTTTCTGATGAAATTTGAATTTGGAATATCAACATTTTTATGAAAGGTAATTTTGGTTTTAAGCAACTATGACTTTTTCTAATTATTCTTTTATGGTTTACAAAATTCTTACCTCCTTATTTTGTTGTTGTTCTTGTTTTAATTTATTGTCAGAGTTGCACCAAATTTTTCATCTTTCAAACTAGAAAGAAGTTAAATTTAATACTGTGTTTCCCAGGGCAATATTTACAGTTATTATTTTGTTATTATATTTTGGTATTATGTTTTTATTGTATGTGTGTTACAATGATAATGAATACTTTCAAAGTAGATTTAATTAGACTATGCAGTAATGATGTAATCTTTTCTTTTATTGATAAAACGGAAAACTTAATGTCTTTAACACCAAAATATGGTTCATATAATTATTATGCATGAACTAAAGTAACAAATTGTTACTTTTAATGAATGTGTAAAAGGAAATACACTGTTTAAAATCACAGCGTCATTCAGCTTGCTGACAAAACCAAGTGCAGTTCAAAGAACAACAAAATTTATAAATTAAAGAACCAGACCCAAAACATCAATTTTTCATTAAATATTTTCTGTAACATCAGTGCATTTTGCTACTCATTATTTTCTGATGCTGCAATATATTGACTCTGGAACGATTCTGTAAGAAAACAAATGTTTGCCTTTGAAAGCATACTTCGTTCAACATTTATAATCAGCAATAGACTTTCTCACCAAATTCTTTCTGCTTGATGATATAATTGATTTATTACAACAGACCTAGTCAGATGACCACAGAAGTTAATGAAATAAGGGAAATCCAAATCCCCATTCTGAACATGTCTTCATTTTACATAAGTATTTGGGGAAAAGGATTAAAGTTTAATTATGAATCCCTTTCATGCTTTTTTCCCTCTTTCTCTAAAGTGTTTTATATGTGCTTTGACATACTTCTGCTAAACATTTTCCCCAACTCTAGAGACCAGACTTTCAAAGGAAATTTTAACATGTATTGCCCCAAAGACATTTTTAAGTCATTACATGTACATGTAAAATCCTTAATCCAAGTGTAAAAATGTAGATACAAAATAATGAGTGTCACACTCAAAAAGTGTTGATGAGAACCTCTAGTACCCTTATCAGATAGCTGAAATAGAGCTGAAAAAGAAAAGTTCTTTCTATTTTATAGTAATATAGGGATACAGTAGCTTGACATATAGTGAGATCTTACTGAACTTGTATCTCTGTAGTTAAAGTAAAGACAGAAAACTATTTTTGTTTCACATTATCTGTGTCTGGAGACTGCAGAGCCTGGGGCTGCCATGAGAGTTCTGGGGACCAGAAATTACTGTCTCACAGAGTTTGCATCTGCATGTATCTGGCATTTAGTTTTTGAAGGCTTCACAATAGCAGGTTGTTCAGATGTAGAGTTCCATTATTCCATTAGGAAGCATTTCAATTAAAAGTTAGAGGACACTTTAATACTATTGAAGGATCAAATTCTCGTGGGAGTTTGGTTCTTCTAGTGGATGGTTTTGATGAAGCACTGTGTGAGTGCTACAAAGAGCTTTGATTACTCACAGCTGTATGCTGAGTACTATCATGCATGTATTTGACTTGTACTGTATCACAGACAACTGTGCTTTTGAAGACATCTTTCAAGATGCTAAAGGGATTTTACGTATATGAGTATATTAACTGTTCTTTTTATTTTTCACCTTCACACATTAACTTGATTTCTTATTTTTATTTTTCTCCCCACTGCAGACTATGTCAGAGAGCCACAATGATCATGCACAATAACAGTTCTGCCTTGCCCCTGTTTTCAAATGTGAGCTCCTTCTGGAAAAGGGATTCCCATGGACCAGGACTACTTGATGAAGGAGCGTCGCTTATTGGCAGCTATGATTTCCCTCAGACCACAGAGAGCTTTCCCTTCTCCACTGTGGAATCAACTAACACATCCCTAAATGCCACAAGCAAAGACCCTCTGGGTGGACACACTGTCTGGCAAGTAGTTTTGATTGCTTTCCTCACTGGGATCATTGCACTAGTGACCATCATAGGTAACATCCTAGTGATTGTCTCATTTAAAGTTAACAAACAACTGAAAACAGTCAACAACTACTTCTTGTTGAGTCTTGCTTGTGCAGATTTGATCATCGGTGTTATTTCCATGAATCTTTTCACCACATACATCATTATGGGCCACTGGGCTTTGGGAAACTTGGCCTGCGATCTTTGGCTCTCCATTGACTATGTTGCCAGTAATGCCTCTGTCATGAATCTCCTTGTCATAAGTTTTGACAGGTATTTTTCCATCACTAGGCCGCTTACATACAGAGCCAAACGAACAACTAAAAGGGCTGGAGTGATGATTGGTTTAGCATGGGTCATCTCTTTTGTGCTTTGGGCCCCTGCCATCTTGTTCTGGCAGTATTTTGTTGGGAAGAGGACTGTGCCTCCTGATGAATGTTTTATCCAGTTTCTAAGTGAACCTGTCATCACTTTTGGCACTGCCATAGCTGCCTTTTACTTGCCAGTCACCATTATGAGTATTTTGTATTGGAGGATTTACAAGGAGACTGAGAAACGCACCAAAGAGTTAGCAGGACTACAGGCTTCAGGCAGCGAGGCAGAGGCAGCACGCTTTGTACACCAGACAGGCAGCTCCCGGAGCTGCAGCAGCTATGAGCTGCAACGGCAGAGCATGAAGCGCTCCAGCCGAAGGAAGTACAGACGCTGCCATTTCTGGCTCACAATGAAGAGCTGGGAACCCAACACAGACCAGGGAGATCAAGAGCACAGCAGCAGTGACAGCTGGAACAACAATGATGCTGCTGCCTCCCTTGAAAATTCCGCCTCATCTGATGAAGAAGACATCACAGCAGAGACCAGAGCTATCTATTCAATCGTGTTGAAGCTTCCTGGTCACAGTGCCATTCTCAATTCCACAAAGTTGCCCTCCTCAGAAGATCTGAATGAGTCAGCAGACGAACTGCAGAAGTCTGATACAGACTCACAGGAAAAGAAACCTAAAAAACTGCAACCTCCTAAAAACATTCAGGATGGTGGAAGTTTCCAGAAGAGCTTTTCAAAGCTTCCAATTCAGCCAGGGTCAGCAGAGACAGCTACGGCTTCTGATGGCATCTCATCAGTGACCAAGACATCTGCAGCCCTGCCTTTGTCCTTCAAGGAAGCAACTCTGGCAAAAAAATTTGCCTTGAAGACCAGAAGTCAAATCACAAAGCGAAAACGAATGTCACTCATCAAAGAAAAGAAAGCGGCACAGACACTCAGTGCCATTTTGTTTGCCTTTATCATTACCTGGACTCCATATAACATCATAGTTCTGGTGAACACCTTTTGCAGCTGTGTCCCCAAAACTGTCTGGAATCTGGGGTACTGGCTTTGCTACATCAACAGCACGGTGAACCCTGTGTGCTATGCACTGTGTAACAAAATGTTCAGAAATACTTTCAAGATGTTACTGCTGTGCCAGTGTGACAAACGGAAACGACGCAAACAGCAGTATCAGCAAAGGCAGTCTGTCATTTTTCATAAGCGAATCCCTAGGGACGCTTCATAGAATAGTGTTTTTTAAACAACTGAAAACATAATGGAGGATGGGATGGTACAGGATGAGATGGAATGGGAAGGGATGGGGTAGGATATGATGGAATGAGATGGGGAGAAGCTGGAATGGGACAGGACGGGATGGGGTGGGAGGGTAGTTACAGGGTGCTGATTCAAACATTTGAACATCGGGACATGAAAGCAGCTGCCAGGCATACGTATCCTTTTAATAAATCCAGTTTAATATAAAAATGAAGTCTGCATTCAGCAAAAACCAACAAATTTCAACGTTTTTACTACGGAATGAAAGACTTAATAAAGTTTTCATACAAATTTGAAAGAAGTTGTATAGCAATTGTAAACCCATTACTGATCTGCCCAGCTCTTTGATTGTAATCTACTCTGGGATCTCAGGTAAGCACATCTAGCTAGCCCAACTCTTCTGTTTCCAAGGAATTCAACAACTTTCAATTCAAGTCATACACAGATGTAGCAAGCTAGCAAAGCAGGATTATGAAATTATTTGAGACACTATATAGGTTGCAAAATTGCTTCTTGTTGTTAAGGTAGAGCTTTCTGTCTACTTCTCTTTTGGTGTAATATTATTAATTGTACCCCTGATTCCTGGTCGCCAAGTGTGCAGCTCAAGTTATATATATATGCGTGTGTGAGTGTGTATGTATGCAAAAAAATACATTCACACCTCTACAATACACACATACCAGGAAAGAGGTAATCTATTGGTCTAGGGTTTACAGGGCCCCGCATCACTGTTGCATGTGAGTGAAATTAAAATATATATATTAGAAAGTTGTATTATAAATATTTATCTCATTGTTCACCACCTGAAATTCAGGTTCATCTTTGCAACCAAAATACACTGTCCACAATTCAAATGGAGAGAACCAAAGTGTTGCCTGTGAGCCTGTCTACAGTGTTTTATAATGGTGCATATGCCCAGTAAAACCTTTGCCTTGAGCACAGTATCTCTCCCCATTTGAGATCATGTGTCTTTGAAGAATACTAAAGTGAAAAAAATTGCTGGCCACATGCAGGGTGGAGCACAAATTTGTAAGGTGAGGGATGGTGAGACTTCACATCTGAGCCACCAATGCTCAGGGGCTCAGTGGCCAGAAGGGTGCAGACATGAGCAGCAGCCCCATTTTCTGCTCACCCCAGGTGATCTTCAGATGTGAAAACTGTGTGTGAAAGAAATCCTTTGTTTTTGCACGTGAAGGACACTCATTATAAAGTGTTTCTTTTCCAAAATCTGTTTTTAGTGGAAGTGCACCTAAATCTGTTTATTGCCATGTTACTTGGTGTTTCAGAAAATGTGGATATTGCCAATTTGTAAACTGGTAATTTTTAATAAATAAAATTTTTAAAGGGCTTTCATATTTCTAGCTTAGACATGACCAGTATTTCCTGGTATTTGTGATGTGGTCTGCACCGAACAATGTGATTTATAGAAGTCAGAGGTCCCCCGGGAAAGGATTGTACTTTAAACTATTGTTCTAAATCTGATTTAGTTACATGTTGAAAGATAATTTTGTATTGTCTTTGAACTGACCAAAATTTTTTTATTGCTTAAGCTTTTTTTTTTTTCTGAAAATAAAACAAAACAGATTTCTTTTACAAAGGGGCATCAGTGTTGTGAACACAGAACTGATGTAAAAGCTGCTTTTGTATTCAGTGTGAGATGGTGTTTACAGATGATTTTGACAACAGTGGAAATATATTAAATGGTGTCTGTGTATCTGAACTATTTAATTTTGTGTTATGTTCATATGAAGAAATATTTATACATACTTCACCAAATGTTTTATTTAATGTTGATAAATATTGCTCTTCAGTCTTCAGCTGTAATGTCCTTTTAAAGTGATTCATAAAGGTCTGCTTGAGAAATGAATAGAGTATACCTAGCTTTCTTGTCACTAAAACAAATACTCTTGACATACAAATCTTTCTTTTGTATGAGTTGTTTAAAATGTCTACCTAAAAGTAAGTTTGTAAATGATATTGTAAGTCTAGTTCAAGTAAAAGTTTAGTTAGAAAAAAAAAAAAGTTAAAGCTTCAGCTATATGTCACAAGTGCATTTTGAGATAAAGATGCCCAGAACTGGTTTACGAGTTTAGTAGACACATAGAACTAAAGACTTGCAAGGCACCCACTTTAAAAAGAAAATTAAATACCTTTATTTATAGAAAGAAGCATATATTTGAAATATATTCATTACTCAAGTTGACCTAACTAATCTTTTAACATTTAGATATATATCTATATCTATATATTGCCATAGTATTATCTTCTAATATTTAGAGTAGTGCTGTGCCCCTAATACACAAAATGTGAGAGCATGTAAGGAAGCCAGAGTTCATCAGGGGGATTTATGGTATATTAGTATTGATTTTACAATGGGAAACTATTATTTTTTAATGAAGTTAAGCTTCTTTGAAAGCAGCAGTCACCACTGTTTACAAACAGGAAGAGTTAAACCCTCGGATTGTTTTAAGATAGAAATATAAAACTTGTATTTTGATGTGTGAACAGGCTTTAAAATGTTACTACAGGCATTATAAATTGTGTATGTATACACATACTGTAACACAGATCAATTTTGTTATTTATTTAATGGAATATGCACTATAAAATATTAAGAATATGTCTGTGTTGCAAGTACAGAGGGGATCAAATTAATTTGTATCCTTTATGTTGACGTGTTTGCATTAAACCCATGCACACACACAAGTTGTAATTACATGCACAAGTGGATATATTATTTATGAACATAGGCGTACTACATGATAGCTTTCAGAAGAACAATGCAGACTCAAAGGTACAATCCAACACAGCACTGCTTTTTATAAGTACAAATGATGGAATACTGCAATTATTTTCAGGAAAAGTAAGTCAGAAACATGATAGAAAGCATCGTTCTGAGGGCAGACTAACAGCTCAGTCCCATAAACATTCCTCACGTGAAAAGCTGGCTTTTCAGAGGTCAGGCTTAATTCTCATTAATTGCAATAATACAAGATTAGACTCACTATGAAGAGGATCCGAAAATGAGAAGAGATAGGCAGACAGAAGTCAGTGGATTGTCTGAAGAAAGCTTTGTGGAATAGACCCCAATCAGTCAGCCACTGAACAGTTCTAAGACAATGAAACCCATTGTAATACGCATTTGGTTTTCCTGACGCAAAATTGAATGACAGTTTATTCTGAAACAAAAGATTCTGTGAGAAATGCCTGATCCCAAGGTTCGGGACTGGCTGTTATGATGCAGAAGGCACTCTGTCCTACGGCAGCAGAATTCACTTCCTAGAATTTAAACTGCAGATCTGTCAATAACTGTTCAAAAGGTAAACAAGTGCAGGCCTGAACAGTTCCCAGGGTCTGAACATCTGGATCTGTATCAGCTGAACAATAAGTGACCTACAGAGATAAAACAGTTTTGTGAGAATGCCCACATAATGACTTTCTTCAGTTACGTGTAACATCACTTTCTCGTTTGGTTGTATTGATTATTATATTTCCTTACTTCTTCTGTAAGAAAATCTTAAATACATCTTGGCTCATCACCTTTGTGTATATAAGAAGTGAATGAAACTCTTTAAGTGCATTCAGTTTGTCTGCATGGAATACAAACATCAAAGCAAAAGGATTTTTTGGTCTTTTTTTTTATTTTCCTGATCAGCAGCATCAGTTATTTTCAGTATCTGGACATCATCATGCTGCCACATATGAAGTATGGGTAATTGTGGAGCACTATGCTAAACCATTTGTAAACGGCATTTCACTGCCCTCCTGAGCATCTAATGCACCTCTGTTCAATTTTGTATTTGAGATTCTAAAATCTTATTCTTCTCCAAATGGTTCCTAGATTCTTTTCATAACATGTTCTGCATGCTTGTCTTAGACTTTCTTCCCTTTCAAAAAATCCTCATGCAAAGTTAAACTGCTCCAAGGGCACGTTACTAGCTCCAGGAGTTTTAGTGTTTAGATTGGATACTTTCTTCTTAAGGATGTAAAAGACTGATCAGAAGGAACTGAAGCAGGATCCTTTACATATATAGATATATATATGTAATCTTTAATCTTTTATCTATTTACCCAGGCAAACACCACTTCAACCACTTCTATTGGGAAGTTTAACTAAATCATTTATGATATTCAGGTTTTCAGAGAATTAGAAGTGATTTTTTTGCTTCTACCAGGCATAGATCACCTGTAGGCTCTCAATTTTTTTATTTCTATAGACAGACAGAGAGCAAAATACTAATACTAATGTCTGTTAATTGGTCATTTTTGTATTCCATCTATTAGCATGAGCATAAATAGGATAACGAATTCAATCACGCCATTTTTTTGAAACAAATTGATAAGGATAGGGTGTTTGGAGCTGCACATTTTTATTCTGTTTCATACTCTTTGGTACCACAGTTTTATACCCTGTGGCTGGACTCCATCAGCGCAGTATTTTATGTCACTGATAGACCTTCACAGAATTAACTGCCAAACTTATTAACTGACACTCAGGACTTTGTCTACTTTTCACCACCCCTGCTGCATTTAAAATATATTACAATACAGATTGTCTTTTTTTTTTTTTTTTTCTTCTAGAAAGATTGCTGTGGTTATTTACAGATATACTCTAATTTGTGCTTGCAGGTCTTTGAATTAATTTTAAATACTAAAATGATCGGAGTTTCAGTTAGCCCCAACAGAGATACTATAATGGAAGCAGTACAAGTAACAATAAGGGAAGTGCACATCATGTAGCATGCATATTGTACCCAAACATCCATATGCACTCTGTATATCTCTGAAGAATAACCTAAGTATGACAGTGTGCCGTGTAGCTGCAGTACAGAGAGATGGACACACATCTAAAGCAATGTATATGGCAGTATTTACAAAATTATGCTGAAATTGTCAGCCACGGTAAATACTGCCTTTGATGCCTCATCAGCTGTAACTGAACAGTTTGGGTCAGCTCAGTTTAGCTGCAAGAAATGTTTCTACATCTTAGTGCATATTTTTCAGAAAGCATTGTGTTTATTTCTGAGCATGCTATTTTCTGTGTATTGTTCTGGTTCTTTGGACATTACCCAAAATTTAGAAATGCATGGCCAGATTTCACACACTAAGTTATTACATCAATACTCCACTAGGTTCAACTCCATTAGTTTAATTAAAATAACTCTGGCTTTGCCAAATACGAAAATTAATGAAGGCCTCTATTTCTAAGAGTGGATTCTATCTAAGATGACATAAGAGAATAGTAATCCAATCTTTTGCATTCATGTGGACATCACTGACTGTTTCTCAGCATGGTTACAGGAATCTGTTAAAACAGCTTGAGCTGGAAGGGGCAAATAAAGCAAGCCACCACTGTAAGTTGTTTAAGGTAACAAGAACAGCGTTGCTTCCATTAGAAATGAGAGGAAAACAATATCATCCACCCCCATGCCATGCTATTGATCTGCCATTTCAGTTATATGCAATAGTACTAGTACTAGTACTAGTGACCTAGAGTTAAATGTTTGGACATTCATATGGAAGCAGGGTCTGTGTACATGTTCACATACATATCTGCATTTTCCAGGAATTTAATGCTGTATCTGGAATGACAAAATGGCCGAAATGTTCTGACATTCATTACTCAAAGATGACTAATAGATAAGGCTGTGATATTACTGTACAGAGAGAACTTACAGGTATTTTTCAAATCTTCAGAGGTACATAGTTAATTTACTTAAAAGATCAGAAAGCGTTACATTCTCATGGAAATATTTCAGACAAGAAGTTATTCCTGGTTAGGTTTCAAATTGTTCAGTCGTCCTGAAACGATTTGTCTCCTCGAATTAAGTCCCTGGGTTAACAAAGCCACTGTAGTCACCTCTCAGATGTGACCCAGCCCAGAGGTATCAGAGTGATGAGGAGACAGCCTTCATTAATTTGTAGTTAATGAAGAGTGGTTATCATTGTTACTCAGAATGGTCAACACCATGAGAATAAAGAATGTAGTTCAATGTAGAAGTATCCCATTTTTAGCACCAGCAAAATATTATTGTCAGATGTAGCTAGAGTGAAGGAAGTTCTTTCCTCTAGTGATTTGTTTATTTTTTTTTCTCTCCAGAGTGAATGCACAGTGAATTTTGAAGAGTTTTGTTCTGGATTTCAAAACTAGGTGTTTAATATCTGAAATTTTTGTTCTAAAGTACTCAAAACTATATTTATTTCAGAATTCCACTGAAAAGAAGAAATGTTGTGTTATCCTATTAAAAAAAAAAAAAAAAAAAAAAAAAAGGAAGTATCTTCATATTTTTGCTGTATTAGAAACAACAAACAGGGATAGAGGGAAAGTATATATAGGTCAGACTTGTGTCAGCATTTCCAAATTTCCACTAAAAAGAAGCAAAGTTCTTTGAATTTCACAAGCAAGCAAACAAAATGTTTTGCATTTATCCAATGGGAAATTTTATAGGATAATTCATTATACTTGGAAAACATCACAGTGAAGCTTTGTTCCTCAGACCCCTTCTCTTCTTTTCCCTTCCTTCCTTTCCTGCTTTAATTTCTTTATACATAAACACAGTGAACCGTGTTAAAAAAGCAAATAATTAGAAATGCATTCAATTTGCCTGCCTCATATCTTCATTTATAATGCTTATTTTACAACTGGTTGTTTTTTAGTACAAAACCTTACTGCTGTGGCTGTATCACTGAGTAAATATTTGGCTCCTTTGGCACTAATTCAAAATCTGTGTGGTTTCCTGACCATAGGCTAAGAACAGAATTCGTTTTGTCTGTTGATGGACCTCCACACTTCACTGAATATGATAGAAGGTCCTTCCAGGCATGTTTTCAAAATAATATAGCTCCATAATTTTTTCAGCAGTGTGTGGAGACAGGACAAGGGGGAACAGACAGAAACTGCAACACAGGAGGTTCCACATGAATGTGCACAAGAACTTCTTTATGGTGAGGGTGGCGGAGCACGGGCACAGGCTGCCCAGGGGGGTTGTGGAATCTCCTTCTCTGGAGATATTCAAGACTTGCCTGGATGCCTACCTGTGCAACCTGGTTTAGGGAACCAGCTTTGGCAGGGGGGTTGGACTCAATGATCTCTTGAGGTCCCTTCCAACCCCTATGATTCTATGATAATTAGTTGCACGTTTTTCCACAGTTATTGGTATTTTCTGAGTAGACTTAAGCTCATGTATTTTGCCTATTGCTGTGATTCAGGAGTTATCAGTATGAGGAACTACTATACTACTGAATGCAAGAGAAATTTAAATAAGCGCTTGTGTCATTTTTGTACTCTGTGCAATGCACATTGACTGGCAGTTGCTATTATTATAGGTGAAGTATGGAATAGAAGAATGTATTCACCACTCTCTCAATGGCAAGATGCACAGGGAGAGATCATTGGAATCAGTGTGTGCAGCGCATGAAAGTGCCTGTTCAGAAGTTTAAGGTTAAAATGTATGAACTATTATTACTCATTTCTTTCTGAATTATGCTTTGCAGTTGTAGGCTGTTGGAGTTGTACATGCTCAGTGATGAAGGTACGTTTTTGTTTTTTTTTTTCATATCACTTTTGTTTCCAGGATTCGCGCCTTTCTCCCTTTCTAAAGGTCACAGGATTTTGTCCAGCATGAAGCTGGAAAAGAGCTCCTGCCTTTCGCACCCTACTGGGGAAGGGCGTGGGCCACGGAAACTAAGACAAGTTGTTACAAAAAGGACTCTTAGGCTTCCTGCCTCTGCTTGGAGATACTGTGTATTTTTGTGATAGAAGCAGAGATAACATCACAGGAGTCTGATGAACATACACTATGTGTTTCCTGATGTGTTTTTCTGTTCCTATTAGTTGAAAGATTTCTGTGCCATTCTTCTGATTATGGATCAAAACAAGTTTCAGAGGCATTATCCAAATACATATTTTTGAGGATCAAACATTTTCAGTATATTTATATTTTTCTGTTTCTTTCTGGTTTTGAAATGTAGGAGCAGATTTCATGTAGTAATTAAGCACCTCATAAGTCTCTGTCATATAAAGGGATCTGCAATTTTACTCCTTATCACATCCTGCTTTTCTTCTGCCAAAAAAGGTGGAGATGAACTTAAGTGAAAGCAGACAAAGTAAATAGAAAGCTAGGAAGCAGTAGAAGCAAAACTCCCATCTTCTGCTGCATAAATAAGCAATGTTTGAATAGTCACACCAAGCCCAGTATCTACTGTTGAAGTAGTAACCATCCATTCAGGCACTATACAAAATATGAGTTAGTTAAATTATTGGCAAAATTGCAGGTGTTTTATTGCATAACAATTCACCTAATTACAGTTCTGTGTGCAGGTAAACTGTCAGAAAGAATAATTGATCCTAACCATACTGATGGCATTTTGCAAATCACTAGCTTATTAATGGGAAGAGTAGAGGTGGACAATAACAGAAAGGGACTGTTTGCATTTGTTTTCCTCTGCAGCAGTTTGGGAGTAACCTTCCAAAGGTTAACAAAGACGAAGAGAAGATACAGTGAAACAGACTCAAATACTGCTGTAGGCATTCTGCCCTCTGTGGTCACTGCAGCCCTGAGGGCAAAAAGTGGATAGCTTTGTGGTTGTAAGCAGAGTCAGGATGGCTCTGAAGAAGTCCAGCCCTGCCCGGAGCTCCCTCATTTCTCCTTAACGAAATAGGTATCAGCTCAAATATGCACTGCAAAAACTTAGTGCCCACTGAACTGCCACTGTGCAGCACTGTGCTCTTAAGGGATTTTGTACTGCCAAGCAACTTCAACATCCTTATTTATTTATATATATATATATTTTTTTCACCCCTCCATATAAAGTTCATCAGGTGGCACCTTCCCTTGTGGAAATTTCCTTGAAAATGTATTATTATTGTAATCTACAAATGCCTTTTACCCTGTATGCCCCTGATAACAGCTGCATTAGTATAAGCTGATAAACTCATTTCTTTCCTTGCTGCTCATGGAGTGCATTGCTAGTTAAGATAAAAAGTAATTGATGTGATATAAAGTCATATCTGATCGTACAACACATTGTCTGCCAAGCAGTTGGTGATGTAAGCTTTACATAACCACGAGATGTTGGATGAACTTTTGAAATATATTTCCGTGTTCCTTTTTTCCTCTCTCAATCCAGCACAGGGCAAAACACGGAACAAGAAATCAAGAAGTAAAAAAAAAAAAAAAAAGCTTTATTGTAATTTGAGATTAAATGCTGCTAATGGTTTAGAAAAAGTAGAATTTTTTGTCAAGTCCATCCTTCGGAGACACTAATTCCCCTCTATCTGGGACGGCTCTCTGCAGGCAGTTTCGTAGAAGGCAACGTAGACTCCATTCACGCGCCACGGGGATTTCTGGCTGCTATTAATTCGCTTGATGACCCTCTCGGTTCCTCGGTGACACTTCTCCGTGCTCCCGCAGCATTCAGGCTTCCCTGCAGGGCCCGACCCCAACCCAGGCCTGCGACCGCAGGTTCCGCCGTGCTCCCGGCGCTCCGGAGCCGGCACAGCCGCGGCACCGCGCTCTGCCCCGCTCCCAGCCCGGCCTCCAGCCCGCTGCCCCGCGCCCTCTGCCGGCTCCGTCCCCCCGCTGCCGCTGGACAGCCGGGCCGCGGCTCCCCGCTCCACTGCAAGCCTCACTGCCCGTTGTTACCGGCAGCGTTAGAGAGAAATGGCAATGAGGAATTGCTTGTCGCTGGCTCATTTTTCAGTTCCTTCTTCCCTTTTAAATGACGCTTAGCTGTTTGGAGGGAGGGCGGTTTACAGATGCAGCATTTTAATGTATTCAGAGAAGAGAAAAATTCAGTCATAAACAGACATCCTGGATTTTTTTTTATCCTCTAATACTAAATTCACCACAAACAATTTAAGCTGGGGGTCAACTTCTTCTCCCCAGAGATCAGATGAGAGGTAATGGACTTTAGGTGTGCCAAGGGAGGTCCGGACTGGGTGTTAGGAAACTTTTCTTCACAGAAAAGGTGGTGAGACACTGGCACAGGCTACCCAGAGGTGTTCAAGCAGTGTGTGGATGTAGCACAGGGGCTCATGGTTAGTGCGCATGTTGGGGATGAGCTAGCGGTTGGACTTGGTGATCTTAGTTGTCTTTTCTAACCTTAATGATTCTATGGTTCTGTCGGTCAAAGACTCATCTCTGTCCGCACCAGTGTCTTCCTGCACTTGTGACCACTGAACAATCTTCTCCTCTGCCCGTTTGTCTAGATCTCCTCCTCTGTTTCCTCACAAACTGTTTATGTATCAGAATTTTTTTCCCTTTTGATGGAGCACAGAAGCTGTTAGACCAGGTTTGCATTAACCACACTACATTAGGTATCAGGAAGCTGCAGTATGAGCTTTCTACACCTTACCTTAGAGCTTGAGTTGGACTCTCAGCATTCTGAATTACCACACACTTACAGGCAAGGGGATTGGTCAAGTGTTTTTAATCTTCATAACCTTTAGTAAAGTAACAAAGTGCATATAACTGAGCTGGTTAAAATACCAGTCCAAAATCCACCACATTACTTTAAATTATCATATCAAATGTATTTTCCTGTTAGTTGTGGAAGCAAGTATCTCAACGTGCAGCCAAGACCAGATATGTAACCTATAATGAGATCTAACACAAAACAGATATTCCTCACATATTTCATTGAATAATATGACCTAATTCATCCTGGCTGAACAAACTCAGTCTGACCCAATCCTGTTGTTAATCATACTTCAGAATTCTCATTAGAATCAGGAGAAATTCTAGCAAGAGGAGATAAATCAGTCTTACCTTATAGGGCAGATAAATAATGCTTTGGTTTTGTATTTCTTGTTAATGAATGTAATCAAGTTACATAAAATATAAATACTCAAAGCCTGTTCTGTGCCCTCAGGGAACCCCTTTCACCCTCCCAGTGCAGTGAATCTGCATATAGCAGGATATATTCCACTAACACAGTTACAAAATACATGGGTGTATACAATTAACAGCTTAAAAAAAATCATACTGTAAATGACGTTACTGAGTGAAATTGTATGTATATTTTTCAAGTCTTCAGAATAGTTGAAGTTTTAACTTATTTCAAATTTTTAAGTTGAAATCTATTCATATTTGGAAATTTTGTACAACCTTGTAAAGTTAAATACTATGTCACTGTAATTTATTTTTGTTGTCATATATTGACACATGCTCATTTATATATGAAGTGTACTGTTTCTCAATTGCTTCTAAGGCAGCAATAAAAACATGAAAGTTGTTCTCATTTTCCTGTCACAGATGTTATTTATCTCAAGTAGATTTTTTTTGGCTGTTCACTGATGTGTTCAATCTATGTGCTAAGAAAAAACAGATATTATACTAATCTTTTAGCCATGTGTCTCTCTGCAATGAATTAATGCAAGGGCAATTCTTGCCTGGTCAGCTAAAAGAGTTGGATAAAGAATCCCTAAGTAGAGCTTACCACTTTGTAGAATCGTGGAATGGCGTGGGCTGGAAGGAACCTTACTGAACATCTAGTGCCACTCCTGCTCCAGCTACCACAGACAGGGTTGCCACCCACTAGATCAGACTGGAAGAGGACAAACTGTTTTCTGCACATTGCGGACCTCTTGTTGATACAAGATACAGTTATCTACAAACTTCAAATTATCATATCTAAAACCATATAAAACAAAAGGCATGTGAACAATGGGCATAGTCAGAGGAGATTCACAGAACAGATCTATTTCTTTTCCTCTTTGCTGATCTTCTGATGAGTACAGAATCATAATATGGCCATCTTTTGCTGCAGCCCAGGATACAACAGTGCTGTGTATCATAAGCACACACTGCTGACTCATGTCCAGCTTTTTATCCATCAGGATCCCCAACTCCTTCTCCACAGGGTTGCTGACAATGAGTTCTTCTCCCAGTATGTACACATATCTGAGATTGCACTGACCCAAGTAAACACCTTGCACATAACCTTGTTGAATTGAATAGCTGTATGAGGACTGATAAGTTTTGATTGAGCACCTGAAGGAAAGACTCAGTCAGCCCTTGGAGCACAGGTGAAGGCAATTCACCTGTGCAACCAGAAGGGGTGGAACAAGGCTCAACCCCTCCTAGACCTCATTTAAGGGCTGACTGCCACTGAGGAATGTTATTTTGCTCTCTCCTTTTGGAGTCCTTTCCTTGTGAGCCTAAATCCTTGGACATGAGTGAGCATTCTTTTCCTTCGCTTTGTAGCACCTCCTTGTTTGTGCTGGTTACTTTGCCCTTACAATTGCTTTAGTTTCACATATGCCCACTTTGCAAGCTTGTCCAGATTCCTTCTGGATGGTGTACTTTGTTCTATTGTATCAACTTCACCTCTCAGTTTAGTGTTATACACAAACTTGATGAAGGTACGTTCAGTGCCTCTGTGTTACTGACAAAGATGTTGAAGAGATTCAGTCCCAAGGTGGACCCCTAGGGGCCACATACAATACAAAAGGAAAGCAGGTATATGTTGATATGCTGTGGTGTGGGCTTGTATAGATAGGGGTGGACTGTTCTATGGCTGTGTGGCTTTGGTATCTGCTTGCATCAGGAGCTTTTCTTTTTATCAATAGCAAGTTGCAGCTATCCAACTTCCTCCTGTTTGTTTCAGAATGAAAAAGATGTACTGTCAATTTCCAGGAAGAGATGTGAATCACTGGGCAGCAGCAGCAGCTGGAGCACAGCTGGATGCAGTGTGCACCAGAGGCAGCTGCTACTGCTGCTCTTTCAATTCCATTCAGCTGATATTCAGGTGGCCTGCAGTGATCTGCGTGTGTACAAGCCTTAGGCTTGGGAGAGAGATTAAGTACACAAGCAACTATTTACTGCTGGTCACACAAATGCACAGCCTACCCTGATTAGGAACAACTTCTCAGTTGATAAATATTGACCTAGCTCGAGCTGAACTGTAACAGAGCAAAAAGGAGGGAAGGAAAATGGAGAAAATGAAAAATAAGCTGATAGGACTAGCAGGAATGTCAGGTGAAATAAAGAGATGACTGCTGGCTTTGGTGATTTTGTGACCTTCTTGAAGCAGCTTGTGTGGTTGAAGTGGCCTAGGAGGTTTGCATGGCCCCTGAGTAAAGCACAGTCATAGGCAGGGTCAGGTTATTTTGATCCTAACAGTGAAAGCCCCATATCTTGAAGACTCCTGAGTGTTATTGGAGCTGCATTCAAACAGCAGCTGTTGCAATTATGGCTGAATTAATGATTGTTATAGCTTAAAATCTTGAATTTTAAGGATAGTTTTAGGGAACTTTGAACTGAGACTGAAACAAATTCTTGGTATACTAACTTCTGAATTTCATAATCTAGCTCTATCTCAGAAGGCCTAATATAACTTCTCAATAATTACTGATTTTTGATTCTCTGAATACCATCAACAATCCCATTAGTGTAAAGGGGTCTGTGCTACACTCTTAATAAATATGATTCAACTTGCGTTATTAAATAAAATGATAAGCTCTAACTTGTACTGAGAATAATGCTTGTCACTTGATGGCTAAGCACATTTGTATAATACAAGACAGAAAGGTAAAAGCACAAATCTTTTTATTCTGCCAGTGAGCAGTTTCCTGATGAGGCCTTCAAAGTGGGAAGCTTACTTCAGCTTTGTTGTATAAGTGCGGCCATATGCTGCATTTTTCAACATTTATGTCAACCAGCTGAAATAACCCTTCATAGTTTTTTGGGTGGACTGCTTAATGCAGCTAAACTTTGCTTTCAGTATGTTGTTTTTTATCGCTACAAAACCACCTACAGTGCCATGAAATAGTAAGTCAGTGGGCAAGCGTGGGAAATTGTTGGCTGAGTGAAAATATTTCCCAGCAGTTTTTGTGCTCGTTGCATTCAGTTTCAAAGTCTCTAACTAATATGATTTAACCAAAATGTTCAAGTGCTTTTAGGTTATTTTAGCATTCGTAAAGATTTATGATCCCAGTTACAGACAGTCCAAACAGACAGTCCAAAGGATAATTATGCTAAAGCATTGGCTGACAGTTCCATACAAAACAAATTAGATGAGATCTTGTAGAGAATGAATGGGGCTTGCTTTCAGGTTACTATAACAGTGGGTATATGAACTGTTCCAAGAGTCCCTTGGATTTATTAATTATGTTATCAGCCTAGAGAAGGTAAGGGATTTTAGAAAATAAATGAGGAAATGCTTGACTTCTGCCAATCCTATCTTTAAAAACAAAATGCTAGACTTCATAGAAATACTTATTTTTTTTCTGAACTATAAAGGGATCCTGATCTGTTTAGGTTGCTTGACATGCATACATAGTGGCAAAAGGCAAGGCCCCTGGAAACAAACACAACATAAATGGACAAAAACTTTGTATGTAGTTTTGACCAGGGTTGTGGTCCTTCTAGAAACTTAGTAGTGGAAAGATGTAGGGGAAGGAAGGAAATGTTGAATATAACTATACTAAGAAGAAAAATGAGGTGGAGCAGCTGTGGTTTTGTGCATAATAATGGTTTTATTATGGATATTCATGATCACTGTGGATATGCAGTATATAAATCTGGCTGAGCACACTGCATGAGTTTCTTTTGGTTGGTTGGTTCTAGGGTTTGTGGGTTTTTGTTGTTGTTGTTGTTTCTTTCTGCGTTTCTTTCAAGATATGTGCTTCTTGTCACCCTCTTCCTCTCTTAAGATAAACATCAAAATTTTTGGAAGGAGCAGATCAGAGAATGGATCATGCATGGAAATAAATGACATTCATCTTGTCATGCCTTTTTTTAGAGTTTTCTTCTTTTACTTTGAGTGGTTTGAATTCTCTGTCAGTCTTGTTAACCTTGCTGTGAATCCCTCTTCCATAGGAAACTAAAAGAATAGAGAAGATACAAAAGTACAATTTCCTTTACTGTCAGCAGAGAACAGACTTTCATTCTAAGGCCAGCTTCCTAGCTGCCACTGAACAGTGTCAAGACAATCACCCGGCCTCAGTAGGTAGATCTGGCAGTAACTGCCAGGTATTGGTTGTTGCTATTGGAGGACTTTGAAGTTACTTGACTACTGGTCCTTCAGTCCAGAATGAGTTAGGCTGGAATTTGCTATCATGCACAAATGTATGTGATTAAAGGAGGACTAGAAGCTGTGTGAATTTGTCACTCTCTCCTTTTCCAGAGGTCTTGGATCAAATATAATGATTAGGGATAAAAAAAAATACTTTATTTCCGAAGTTTACAGGTAACTACTATTTAATTCTTAGATGTATCTGTTCGACCTGAAAGCAATTCTGGAGACATTTTCTACTAAGTCCTTAATTCAGGTAGCTTCCATGAAAGTTAAATCAGAAATTTTTATGATCATGAAGGTCAAACTGTTAGAATAATAGTGATTCTGACAATATCAAGACAGCAGGCCATGCAAATGTCCTGCCTGAGGTAGATGTATTTCAGTTTGCCACATAAAAGAAAAGCCTCATCAAAGTTAGTACCATGTCTGATAAATTTGTGCAGCTCCTGGCAATAGAACACATCGTATTAGCACCTCCTTAGTGTAGCACAGCAGTCACAATACTTCTTAGATGGTCTGTAAGAATCAACTAGTAAATACAACGTTACTTGTGATTTATACTCTTAGGGGGCATGTGTAATGCCAGAGCCAAGAATTACCCAAGAGAGGAAGCAGATAATAAATAATTTAAGGTTGCAGCAAGGATTTTAGAGTTCCAATCGGTGTTGATGAGAGTGCCAGTAGCCTCAGGTGACAGTAACTTTTGTTTCTTGTTACAAATGATGAGTTAATCATGAAAATCACTGAATAAAACAGCTTAGCTGGCATGACAGAAGAGGGTGTTCAAGATGATGATAGACTTTGCACGAGTTACTTGCAACTAAAATCTATGAGGATGTTCTCAGCACTGAGTACGTGATGTGGTATTCAGTGATGTAGCATGTATCTGCTTATAGAAGTGAAAGTTGTTTTACACATCAGTTGAGCTTCATCCAGGCTGTTGTAGAATGACTCACTGAATGTCTGCATCTAACAGAGGCCAGATGATTCCCCCATCCAATCAATTAAAGAGTCAGTTCTATAACTAGTTCAAATTAGCAACTTTTCTGCAGATATTTCAAGTTAAATATCAGGATTCATCTTCCCATCTGTTGTAAAGATTGAGAAAATCACCATGTGCACAAAACAGGAGCATTTTCCTATCGGTATGTGTTACATTACAGTTGCCAGTATTGCATAGAAACAGGTAAGCTGGGCACACTGGTAGGAAGAGCAGTGGTCTCTCTCACTTTGTTCCAGGAAAGTTCTAGTTTGGAAGCTAGATGGCTTCAACAATATATTAGTGTGCTGAAGCAAATTCTTAAACCTTACTGATGAAGTTGTTTCTTTCAAATGAGAACATTTTTATGCCGCTTACCAGCTCTCTCAGTTAAGCCAAAGGTGGCTCGTTCAGCAGTGCTGCCCCCTGCAGCTCTGCTTACTGAGCAGAGGAAGGGCAGTGGTGGTGCTGAGTGCAAGAATCCCCAAGGAAACAGCCTACTAAAGTGCTAGAGGTGAGTAGACATAATGCTTTTAGACAAGCAAGAAATGTTAGCTTATTCGTGAAATTCTGAGATGAACACTTCTAAAATAACACATATTATGAATGTGTTGCCTATGTATGGAATTTCATCTGCCTCCAAGTGTTCTCAGTCCTAACTTACCTGTACAAATTAATAATAATGCTGTCACTGTACCATAAATTCATTCCACTAAATTACCAGATCCACGTACCTCTGAACTCCTGAGAGTAACAACAATAGACAAACAGACAAAAACAAACAAAAACATCTGTTCAATCTTCAATCCTCAGTTTTGAGTATTTCATATATATGCTTGCAAAATGTACAGAATTGTACAAAATTACGAATGACATATTCAAGGGAGTGTGAATCTTATTTACAAAGTTCAGACCATAATAAGCCCTGGGGCTCTGGTGTGAGATTAGTTATAAGACAAGGAGAAGACTAATTGCAATGGGGCAAACTGACCTAGTAATAGGGGTCAGATCCTTTAATCCCATAAACACATAGATGAGCTAATGGCTGCAGCAGCAATTCTTGTGCAGAAGGTGATGGTGTTACATGGCCTCAAAGATCACTTCATGTCAGTAGGTGCTATTTTGCAGGAATAAGGCAGCTTACCCCAGGGTTTGGATGACAGAGGTGGCTGCCTGTGGGAATCCAATGAAACACCTGCTACCTCACTGTGGAGTTTGTTCAGTGGGATTATGCGAAAGGGATAACAAAAAGCTGGCCTTCACTGGGGAGGGACAAGAGTGTAGAAGGAATAAGGAGTGTTTCCTGGTTAGAAATGTACTGGGAAAATTATCTTGGGAGTCCTGTTTAAAATTGCTCAGTGAATAGCTATAGGAAAAAAAAAAAAAAAACAAGAAGGAAGAAACAGGAAATACTTATAGAGACGTACAGAGCTGAACAGTTCCACCAAAAAAAAAAAAGGCAGTTCTCTACATCTTGAGCTTCTGGACTTAAAGGAAAGCTGCTGACCTCACTAACAGCTTCAGTCTGCAGAAGTGCACAGCAAAGGTGAAACCATCATTGCTGTGACTTGCTGGAAAAAAAAAGATAGCAAGGGAGTATAAATACTGAATTTATACAAGGAAAGTGAAAGACTGCCTTTAAAATGCTCTTGCTCTTGAACTTTTACTTATATCACAAGGCAAGACCTTATAATTTTCTCAGGAGAAACAAAAATCACCAAGTGGTTGGAATTGCTGCCTGCAGCATTGATATCAGATAGTCTACAGGGCAGATGAGCACAGCCTCCCCTCTGAGCTTATATGTCACTGTAATCAACTCTGTTCTCCCTGTAAATGTTTATTTTGAGCTTTTTAATATTCATTTATAACATATTCTTTGTGTTTATGTATTGTGAATTTCTCAGCAATGAGACTACCACAACAGTGCAGGGAGTGAATTTTTCTATTCATTTTCTCTGATTAAGAGAGTTGAAAAGCAAAACTTAAGAGAATGATCTTGTATTTTGGTTTTAATAACATTTGGAAAACTTAGTAAAAATGCTATTATGTATAAATATATATTTTTATTCAGATGACTCAGAAGCCAAAGATATCATTTGTCATATATTTGTGTCTATTAAGTCTCCTCTCAATATATTACCCACGTCGTTACACGTGTGTTATGAGAACAGGTTTCCGTTACAGATGACATTGGCTTCACGAAGAGAAAATCCTGTTTAACCAACCTAGTGGCTTTTTATGGTGGTGTCACTGCATCAATGGACAAGGGAAGAAACACTGATGTCATCTATCTTGATTTCAGTAAGGCTTTTGACATGGTACCCCACAACATTCTTCTCTCCTAATTGAAAAGATGGATTTTATGGGTGGATTGTTCAATGGGTGAAGAACTGGCTGCAGGATTGAGTGCACAGAGTGGTGATCAACAGCTTAATGTTTGGATGCAGATTGGTGATGAGAGGTGATCCCCAGGGACCAGCGCTTGTACCTATACTCTTATTATCTTTATCAGTGACATAGGCAGTGGGGTCAAGTACACCCTCAGCAAGTTTGGTGCTTGACACCAAGTTGCGGGGTGGTGAAACACCAGAGGAATGAGATGCCATTCAGAGGGAACTAGACAGGTGAATCTCATGAGGTTCATGGCAACTTATTCCAGTGCTCCGTCATCCTTACTGCAGAGAAATAGCCATCAGAAAGTGTGTAAATGCTGGTTGGTGTGATTATTTCAAATCACGCTCAAAAATAGATCACTTTATTTGTTTTCCTGGCCCTGAATATCTCCATGGATAATGAAATTACATCATACATATGCTCTGTCCCTACTACCCATGTTTCCTGCGTTAAGGAAATCCTTTGCGCTCTACATCTTGAAATATTCAGTCCTCATGGCTTAGGGAGCCTCAGCCCCTCTGAATGGCAAACTACCAAACTTGTGAGGGAGGCTTTCTATTACAGAAGAGCTCCTGCTTCAGGACATCATTCAAGGTTTCAGAGCTGCTTGTGACTCAGCAGAGTCTGACCATAGATGAGGTGGCTGGCTGCAACTGGACAAACTTAGCATATTCCAGCTCAAAACTTTAGGGAATAAAACTGGACTTTTAACACATTTCTTATATTTTAAAACTGTTTGTAATATTAAAATATTCATCTAGGGCAGAAAGCTACTTTTTGCACACACAGGACAAACGTGACTTTCCTTTACTCTGAAAGAGGGGTTTTAGTTCTTTTTTAATATTATTTTTCAGAGTACGCATGTTGTAGCTGTTGCAACAGTGCAGTGCCTAGGGGAGAAGTGTGGGGATTTAATGACATGCCAGAAATACTTTGAAAGGAGAAAAGATTGATTTAAGACTTTTGAGTCACAAAGCCACAGTCCCTTAAAGGATGTTTTATTTCATTATTTTCAATCCAAGTGAGCTAAGGTGATCTCCTCAGCAAGATATAGGAGGATTTTGTTGTTTGTTTGTTTGTTTGTTTTAAAGGAGAGTAACACTTGACTCCTCTCTTCATTCTACTTTCTATGACTTGACTTTTTTATAGAACTATGGCACTTGGTTTCTTAAACAATAAAAAACAACATGAATATCTTTGCCGAAATCTCAATACAAAGAAAGAAAATAAGAAAAGAATGTCAGTCAGTTCATTGACCTAATCTTTATGTCCCTGGATTCTTTTTCTCCCCAGCTGTTGTGCAGGACTAGGACTGAAGGCACTCACAAAATTCAGAGGGAGTCTTTTCCTTGTTTCCAAAGCATATCAGCCCAGTATATGTCCCTTAAACTCAGGATAATGATGCAAGAAGCATGCTAAATGCTAGCAGCCTTCCTATTTCATCTCCACATGTTAATATGAGGTGTCACTCTGCCAGAATGATGGGATAAGTGTTGGTTTCCCACAAAATCCCAATCGTGTTGCTATGCTGTATGAGGTCTCTCATAGGAGGGAATCAGTTGGCTGATTTTATTCCAAAATATGCTGAAACCCTATGGCATAGCCACAGGCTAAGTCAGTGTGCAGTATACCTGGTCCCTCCATTGTACAGGGATGCACAGTCTTCATCCTTTTCCTTTGATCAAGCTTACAAACAGAGTTGTCAAGAAAATAGACTCAATAGCAAAGACTTTAATGAAGTTTGACATTGAGAGTGGCTTTTGGTTTATACGCAAAATGTAAGTTTGACCTTAGAATGCACTTACTTTTAATGGAATTAAACCTATAGTTCATGAAGGACAGAGGCCTGTTAAAAGTTAAACTGTTAGAGGTTAAACTGTTGCAAATGTACCAGGCAGTTCATCATCTCTATGCCCAAGTATGAACTCTGCTGAAAAAACTTCAGGGTCACATGTCGCTACTTTGGGTAGCACTTCAACTGCATCACAGAGTAAATGTAGACAGGCATACATCTAATGAGGCAAACAGAGCTCTAGGGAGGATGAACCACTTCCTCTTGTATTTGTGTGGGCTCTCTGCGTATCATAGCACACTGAGCTTTTCCAGAAATGTTGTTTTCCTTATCTTAGGTTGTTGCAGAGATGCTCAGAGTGCTAAAGGACCCTCTAGGAACTGGTAAGTATCTGAGACTGAATAGGAGTCTGAAACAGGAAGAAAGTCTCTAAGGTACTCTATAGGTAGAAGAAAATGTATCACTTTTTAAGTATTTCAATAAATCATGTATCTACACTATGTATTCACAGATTACAAAAGAATTTAAGACATTTATAATTGTTTCAAAACATCATACTTGCAGTAATTGTAGTGATGGTTTATTTTCCATCTAATATTTGTGTCTAAGCAATTTCTTTTCCAAGTAAGCTTCAGAATGTCAGAAATAAATAACCTTATGTTCTGATGATTTTAGCATGGAAGTAGACTTTAAGAAGCATAACTTGTCTTAAATACAGGAAATTCTTCAACGTGTTAGGTACAGATAAATCAGTACACAGCTAACCTTGAAATCTGTCTATCCTTTTTAATTTAGTAGATGATTCTCTACCTGCAAGACAACAGTGCCATCCACTGATTTCTGCATGTTTTTACACAGATATTTAAGGTGTTTTTGAGGATCCCTGTATCTTGCTTAAGAGGACAAAATCCTTTAAATCAAACCAACAAATCAAAAAGTAATAATGCTAAGTCTACTTCGTAGGCTGCTAGTGTTTTTAATGCATTTGATCTTCACATCTACAGAGAGCTTCCCTGCTTTTTTTCTGTAATATTTGGACATTTTCTCATCCTCACCTGCCAAAAATTCTAATGTGACACAAAAATCTGAAGTCCATATGGGAATGAAGATCTTGTTTATAAATTCCTAACTCGAATCCATTTAACACAGGACCTAACTCTCTCTTTCAGTCCAGGATACAAAAACAGCTTCTACACTGCAAGTGGAAAGTTCATGCATTAGTCCCACATTTTTTGGCCATTCATCTATTTACTTTTGTTAAAGGAAGTTGAGGGGTAGGAGAAACTATTTGATTTTCTTTTAAGCCTTAACATTAGTTTTTTCCAATTGTGTTCTGACACTATAAGTATTTGGTATAGATCCCCTATAAATGGATCTGAGGATAAAAGAAAACTTCTCATTTTTCTGGAGAACTGAGAAGCCATACCTTAATCTTAAGAATCACAATGCTATTCAAGGTACATTTGTGGTTGCACTGTAGCTGAATATTTACAGGGACGCTAACCATTGTGATACTGTTTCTCTACAGCGCAGTGATGAATTCCAAACCATACAGGAGGAGCCACCAACCACACCAAGTTGTGCTGATACTGCTACAGACTCTTACATGTGTGTTTATTGCTCTTGCAGGCTTATATTGAACTGTGGCTGCAAGGTAAGCTACCACTTACTCTTATTTCCATAAGGCGTTGCCACAGGCAGAGAGTTCTTTTTTCTCCAGCTAATTAGGTTTGTAATAGCTGCTGTTCTCAGGATTCACTTCTTCATTGTCTGTTAGAAGTCTGGTAACTTTATATGGCTTTCAAATGATGTTTCAGACACCATAGTAATAAATCAGAGGCATCTACAGTTGAAAGGAAATAGTTAGAATTTTGAAATATTCAATAATAAAAACAACAACAACAAAACAATGCTGGCATAGTACTGGCAGGTTAGGGAGAAAAGAATTAAAGAAAAACCAACAAACCAAGCAAAGCACTCTCCCTGTTAATGTCTTAAAGCAGTAGTGGTTTCGCTTGTATACTGACTTCTCTCCAAAACTCAGCAACAACAAGTAGGTGGCACTGCATGATTATTTAAGACTTCGGGGCTGGCAGTGGAGTAAGGATGGAAGTAAAAAGTGTTTTGAGAAAGTACAACAGTACATCAAAGTACTTCTTTTACAGTGTTCAGAATATATGAATGATTATGCTCTTCTCTTTAATTTTTTTTATTTTTTTTATTTTTATTTTTTTAACTGTGAATTACAAATACACAGCTAGCTGAGTATCTGTGCTGTTAATGGTTTACAGACCAGTTTGGCCCATTTCTGTGACAAATGGGGTAGGTGACCCAGGGACTCATGCCCTAGGAAAGGGAAAGAGGAAAAGGGAAAGGGCAGGGAGATAGGCCTAAAATGAAACAGCAGCAACGAACTGAAGAGGAAATCTAATTTACTAAATAAGATATCAGAATACAAAGTAACACAATACAATATAATTGGAATTGAAGCTAATAAATCAAATAAAATGAGAGTGTGTCTGAAAACCAAAAGCCTTACTCTAATGCTGAAGGCAAGAAGGCTAGGGAGCTCACATACCAGTTCAGCTGGTATGATCTGAAAGAGGAAAAGAGGGATCTCATGGCTCACCAACAGTTTTATCTTTCCCTTTGAGTGGAAAACGGAAAAACACAAAGCAATGCAAAGTCCTCTGGGGTACGTAGTTCTTCTTCTCTTCTGATACAGGTATACTGGAACTGTTAATGATCCATGGAACTGGAACATTAACTACTTAACTCCAAGTGTACTACATGATGTTATGATGTGGAATACAAATAACAAAAATCATAAAACCATGACACTGTGCCTTTAGATCTACATACACCCACAGTATCATAGTCCACCCAGCTAAAATACAAGTGGGTATATATGATGGTAGGTAGATATTTATTTCTAAATGCTGTATATGTAAAAGTCAGAAGGTAAATTTTCAATCAAATAGTTCTGGATCATGATTCTAAGATCAGTGTTCTTGATGTGTAACCTAATATTGATGTGAAAGGAGAAAAGAGGACTTGTAAGAGAGCTGCACATAGGATTGTTCATCCGGAGTTTTCCTCATAGATTGAACAGGAGGAGTCAGCATCATTGCAATCTTTTCCACTTTAAGCAAATATATGTATCCTATTCTATCCTCCTGCACTATTCTGGAAACTTTCCAGGCTTCCATTTTTAAAGCATGCACCTGAGAAGGACAATATCTGAACCTCTACTGCACAGATTACCCCATTTTCCAAAGCCTGCAACTCAGTGTTTGCAAACACCTCTGGAAGCAGGAGCAGTACAGTGAGCTTAACCTTCCCAGTGATGTTCTGTTTCACAGCAAGTGGCCATCTCTTGTGTTGGCCTCTCTCCTCCATGGTCAGCTGGTCTACTGCCCTGCTCTCACCTACTGGGCTCTCATCTTGTGTCCTACATCTTTAACCTCTCTGTGCTCTACAGAGCTGGGCAGTGATACCAGCCGTGGCTTGTCTGACCAGAAGAACAGGCCCTCCCCAGCTAGTGGTCCTTGGGGCAGAGAACCTGCTATACTGTATCTTAGGTGCATAGGGTTGCCCTTTTCAGAAACTGTGAGCCATTGAGATCTAATCTCACTTGGCTGATCGTGTGTAGGCAGGTTTTGTTCTGGGTTTAAAAACAAGGAGTTAGTCCCTAATTTTTTCACAGGCTCTGAAGGTAAGTTGGGAACCCTGAAACACACTGCAGGGGTTTCATGGTATCTATGTGGACCACTGGCCTCAAGGAATATGATGATCTTTCACCTAGCAAAAAATGCTTCCGTTTCACAAATACTTTAATACATTGCTGTCCTTCACTTACAAGAAGACTATTGTAATTCAGCCTACGTTATTTATTTCTTCCTCAGCTGTTAAGGATTATAATTTCTTTCGCAATCTTTTTATCCTGTCAAACCAAATGACAGATGAAAATACTATTACTCCTCAGCAGTCCCACCAGCATACAAAAAGGAGAGATCAGAACCTAGGAAAGGGAAATGTGGGAATGGGAAGATAAATATAATGATTTTAAAAGCTGCAGCACTGGTAGCTTGAATGGGCTTACTGCTATACTGTGATTTTTACATTAATGCTCCGCATTCTGGAACTGTATGGTTATATGAAGTTTCATATCTACATGATGTAGTGGAGAAAATTGGGGTACAAAATTTGGTACATCTGAATATGGAATATGAGAAAAGGTAGATCTGAATAATCATAAAAAATAACATTATACCATAAATTATAGTAATTATTCTAAAGAAATTGATCATTTTGATAGATTCATTTAGATGCAGAAGAAAAAATGGTAATACCAAACAGTTGATCATGCCTGGATATGCATGATTATTCATAAGTGTTGTCCTGCTGACATTGCTGGAAATGCTCATGAGGACATTGATTCCCAATTTCAGCACTAGGTTTTTAATTTTGTATATAAGCGTAGCTCTCCTTTTCTCTATCAATAAACATGAATGAGAGCCCAGGCCCAGGGACAGTTTATTTTCCTGAGATTCTATTTTGCTAATAAAATTCTACATAGAAACCTAACAAACGTGTGTGAGAAGAAAACAAAACATTAGCTTTCTGAGCACAAATGTTTACAACATTTTTCACAACTCAATTATAGCTGCCTCCTGATGAAAGCATAGCTGACAAATTCATGACAGCACTATACAACCCACAGCCTTTTATTCAGCTAGACCAACCATCTGCATGCTTGCCATTATACATATGTTTAAAATGTTCTTGATTTAAAGATAACCCCACCTCACGCTGGGGCCATCACCCTTATTCTTATGGAGAAGTTAAATAGCTTGTAATTATCTCTGTAAATGATAGGAAAACAGAATTCACGTGCTGGGGAAAAAGCCTGCCCTATGCGTTTTCATTATATTGCAATTTGGAATAAAACCCTGAAATTATTAGACTTGTGGTACAGTACAACTTTTAAAAATTGAATTTAGTAATAACTGAATGTTTTGTGGCATTTCTGTTGATTGAAGTGAAGCATTTGTCACTGCCTATAAAGAATGATATTCTTGGTGATTGATGTCAATTAATACACTAATTAGTGTTCTGTGTCACAGGTGCCTCCTGCTTTCATTATGCTGCCAGCTTCATCTTGTCCCTCCTGCAGCCACAGTGCAGCTCCAGCACTTCACCAGGCCAGGCTACCAGGAGGTGAAGTTTGACTTTTTTACATGAGGAAAACTGTTGCTGATTGTTAGTGTTAACTCTGAAAGACCTAGGATAGTGCAGCTCCTGTACAATCTGGTTCTCCAGCCCACAGTAGGTGGCTAGTGCCCACAAAAGAGCCTTTACAGCAGTCTGAAGAGAAGGAGCTCGTGCAGCCCAGGCGTCAAGCTGCCCACAGTCAGGGCACAGATGTCACAGACTGTACACACATATGAAGATATTCATGTCTGCTGATGGCAGAGAGGAACAGGTCTGGCTCTCAGTCCTCAGGGAAGATAGAGATCCAGCACTCTAAAGCTGAAACTATATCAGCTGAGTTCCTCATGATGAAATGCGCAGGGAACAATACATTTAGAATTACAGTTTTCAAAGGAAAAGCTGAATAACATCACTTCTTATTTCTCTGATATTCACCAATCCATTCTGAATTGTTATCTGTTTGATGGTGTGGTCTGGTGTATACAAAGGTCTGGAAAGAAAGGGAAAAATCTTCCTTTTTCCTCTTGTGAAAGAGTATTATCCAAATAGTTCTTGGCAGTTGATGATAAGAGCACAGCCTGTAATACATCTCTACAATTAATCTCAGGCAATAAGCCAGATGTTACTGCTATTTAGTTTTCCAAGCCTATAGGAGTGCTTGGACTATTTTTTTTCTCCTTTGTTTCTTACCACTACAGAGGTGGAGGCAATCAGCATTAACCTAAGTTTTGCTATAAGCATTTGATCAGATACAAGGTAAAATGGAAACCATTTCCTCTTCACTGACTTCTCTGAAGGTAAGTCTTCTGCCTTTTTAATAAATCCCTCCGATTTGTAATGCATGTTGTCTTAGGAAAAAATGTATTTAAATATTTATTTAAATCTTAATTATTCTTTTATTTTTATGAGCTACTCAAACTTGTGGTAGAAATAACGCTGGCTAAAACTGAGTTATATTTACTCCACAGAAACCTCTTGCAAGAAAACTTCTGCGGTGATAAGCAACTGATTTTTTTTAACCACGTTTTATATGCAGCTAATGTTTGACATCTTCAGGGCAGGAACCTTTAAAATGTAAGCAAGATGTAAAAATGTAACTTCTTTTATTTCAAACTAAAATACAGATAGATTATTGAGCTCAGGAAAGGGAATGGGAATGTTCATAAACAATCTTCATTTATACATCTGTCTTAAAATATCCATAACTTGCTGAGGAGAGAGGCAAAAGTTCATAAATACAGGTTATGGTAGGTTGTTTTTTCTGTTTATTTTTAATAAGAATGTACTGACTGAAGAAAAAGACCTGTATAGTCATGGAGTGGCATGCAACATACAAACTGTACATTAAAATAATGTGTGTTTTCAGTAGTAAACTTCTAGGCTGACTGGTTGTTTTGAAATGTAATGTCAGGAAATATACATCCCTACCCACAGCTTCAGATTTGAGATGGTATGATATGGTAATCAAATGTTATGAACTGTCTCTATGGAGGGTTTCCTTTCCCTCTCTTACATGAGGAACAGTTAGAAGGAGATAATTGTACCTACGGCCAGATTTTCCTATATTTTTCTTTAAACAGATATGAAGTATTGTCTGCAAACCACGTGGGGATCCCAAAACAGGGATACAGCTTTGTTAAAAGTGATAGGCTTCTTCTCAGAACAGTGGTCGTCAGTGACACAGGCACAGAACTGGGGCTACAGGCAGTTCTGCCACCTCATCACTGAACTTCTGCCTGTACTTCCACCTTTGTAAAAGGGACAAAATATCTGTGAGATTTCTGCTAGTGTTGCTAGGCCCATCCCTATTCATTCATTTGCTGAGCATGCATGTTGCATACAAGACCAGCAAATGAATTACCACAAAACTGCTCTGAAAAATAACAGATGTTCAAATTCATTTCCAGCTTGAACTGTAAGACTTTCCCAGTCCTTGCAGTTAGAAAACAGCTTACTGGTTTCCTATGAAGTTAGCATCATTTTCTTAATGATGGCTTTATCTTTTCTTTATATTTTCACTGTCTGACTTATTACACAGGCTCCTATCTTTCAGAGGCTGCATGAGGAATGTGCTAAGCTTGGGACTATATTCATTGAGTTATACTTTACTTTTGAGGTAATGTAGTGTATGTCCCATAAACTGACATTGTGATTCTCCTCAGGCCTGCACATGTAAGATTCTGTAAGCTACTTTTTCCTGCAGTCAACAGGATCTAGTGAAGCAGTGAAATTGCTGTTACCAAAGGCAAGTTTGTTATGTTTTCCTTGTACTATAGAGTTATGGTAAACATATTTCTTACTATTTCTGTCCCTCCTTTTTATTTTAAAGGTAAACACATAGCCTTTCAATAGTGCCTCTCTAAAAAATTGTAGGGTTTTTCCATGAACTCTACCTCAGCTTCTAAAATGTTTAGAGGCCAAGTTTATAGTCTAATTGCTTTTTGAATTTGTCTCTATACAATGCGTGCTACCTATGTACAGGATACTATAAAATGTAGTAACATCCTTTCAGTGTTTTGAGAAGGTTTTTTATCATAAAAAAACTACTTATTCACATTCCTACCTCTACTTAGACCACGCAGAATGCTGCAGGAGTCCTGATGATGCAGTATATGCAGCAAGATTTCAGTAACTTAGTTTGAAATAATGATCAGAAGGTAAAATAAAAGCTAAAAGCTGAAGAAAAAAGTAAAATATATTGCTTAATTTCCCATGGATTTTGGTGCCAGATAGATGACTCACCTGACTAAATGTCTACAGATCAAAAAAGCAAATTAAAAGAGTTTCTTTTTCTCTACATGTAAGGGTAAGATGTATTTCTCAGCAGTAATAATGGAAGTGGAAGACTTCTTGCTTTATAATTTTTTTTTCATCCATTCACTTTGAGTGCCTCCCCTTCTATCTCAATCTTATACAATAATAAAACTTTTTAAATTATGTAAGAACTTCAGTGCTTGAATCATCTCAAATACTGGCATATCTGGTGCATGACATTGCCAGCAGAAATGGGAAATCAGATCAAATACTATATCACAGGATTTGAAAGCAGGGAACAGGTTGTTATATACTGAGCTTTTAAAGAAAATTGTACTTATTAAACATATTACCTTACATTCAAGCTATTATGTTTGTTAATTTCTGGTTTTGAATCGTTGACATGGTCTGAGGTATATAATGCTGTGTGATGCTTTGTCCCAAAATTCTGTCTTTGTAATGGGGGTAGGATGACTGACAGTTGATGATTCCTTCAACTTCTAACATAACTTCTCATTTCCAATGCATGGAGGCCCAATAGCAATGCTATTAAAATAAATTAGCTGCAACAAAATCACCTTGCCTGAGAAGAAATTTTATAACTCAAGAAAACATTCTGACTTCTTAACCTTGCAATTTCTTCATGTTCCTATTTACAAAACCTTTTGTACATGATGACTAACTTGCTAAGGAATAAAATTTTAGCTTACCTGTCCCAGTTAGCAGGGACAAAAGGCACCATTCTCATTTTATTTTTCTTCATGGATTTTAATTTTTCTTTGGGTGGAGGTGAAGGAATCTTATATTTCTTCCCTAGGCACAACGTTTGGCAGGGCAATCATTTTTATGCATGATATTTCACAGAAGTTTAATGGGATTGTATTTGCATCCTGACTGCTTCATCTCACTTCCCCCAGAAAGAAACAAGAAAATCTCCAAAAAACACCCATGTCCTCTGGCTCTTCTATCATTACTGTTTCTTAGATACTGCTGCTAAACTCATAACTTCATTACATTTTTTTCCTGACAGGTAGAAACAACAAATTAAAATCCACTTTCCTCCCTTGACTCACAAGAATCTGTGGAGACATGTTTGTAGCAAAACACATTCAGGAGTGTCAACTGTCTGTGGGCTGGTTCGGCCCAGTTCCGTGACAGCTGAGGAAGGAGACCCACAGGCCCACACCCCAGACAAGGGGAAGGGGGAAAGGGAAAAAGGAAAAGGGAAAAGGGAGATGGGCCCCAAAACAAAAGAGCGGCAACGATCTGAGGAGGAAAGCTAATTTACTAAATGAGATATCAGAAAGCAAAATAACACAATATAATACAATATAATTGGAATTGAGGCTAATGAATCAAATAAAATGAGCAAGAGAGAGTGTTCGATAAACCGAAGGCCTTACACTAACGTTGAAGGCGATACGGCAGCGAGCACCCATTGCTGAGTCAATCCCAAAGCAAAGAGAGTGTCCCATGACCGCAGACAGTTTTTATCTTTTCCCTCTTAGCGGAAAACATGTAAAACTACAAAGCATCACAAAGTCCTCTGGGGAATGTAGTCCTCCCTCTCTTCTTAGACAGGCATATCCATAACTGTCGATGATCCACATCCACTCCCAATACACCACATGATGTTATGATGTGGAATATCAACAATACAACAAAAATCATAAAACCATGACAATGAGGGAGGTTTTCCTTATAAGGCATTAATCTTGATCAGCCTTGTTTCAACATTAAGATATAATGATCTCATAATTGGAAGAGAACAGATTCAGGAGCAATTACTTTGATTTGCAGCTTCAGTTAAAGAAAGGTGTGCAGTGCCAAAGATACAAATTCTGGTTACATGTGACTTGTTAAATGATAAGTGTATATCCTCCCCTCCATGAGAATTGAAATCTGCATGGTAATTCTGGGGAATTCCACACAGTCTGTTAGTTGAAGCGGAAGATGATCTGCAGACTGGTGAGCTGGAGCATATTAAAGATCTAAGTTACTGCTGTGACTCTTTTACAGCCAAAATGAACACAAATTGAAGTTTCCCATTTATCACTTTCAAGCTTTCTTGTATGTTAATTCTCTATTCTCTTTTTCATTAAAAAATCTATACAGTTTTCTCACCTTACTGCAAACAAGATAAGAAGCTACAGCATCTTCCTTCTTTGTACTGTTTATGATTTTTAGAGCTGATTTCATGAATAATCTCAGATGCTGTCTTCGTGATAACCCTGTTTACCAATTCAAACAGGGTGATTCTTAGCTTGTTTTCTTTAGGTCATTGTTAACCAAACTAATCTTTTGAATTTTAGTTTCCTCTTTCATGAAAAATTTCAACAGCCTTCACATAAACAGTATATGATATGTTTGTGTCTTGTTCTCATTTTCCTGGATAAATCACTCTCTGGCTGTGGAGTTTTTAGAGGGTTGTGATGTAACTGTTCTGTCTAATTCAATATCTTAATAACAAAGATGTAGTCAATGAAGCAGAGGAGAAAATTGGGAGCTACTTAATCTCTTTATGTCTGTTCCTTTGAGTGTGGTTTGGGCAAGAAATCTCTTGGAGTATCATGATGTTTCCATGTTTCTAATCGTTACATATCTTTCAAGAGAATTTTAAGAGCAAATGGTAAGATTTCAACTCTCTAAAAATCAGATAAATCTGAAGCGTGGATGCTGCACTACATGAATAGGAGCTCTTACCAAAGCCTTGTCTACTGCATATCCTTGCCATTTCTGTGGAATGCAAGCACTGTCACAATATAGTTTATGTTCATTCAGCAAAACATTATTGTATCTGAAACAAACATGGAAGGACTCAATCACAAATTAGATTTCCATTAGTTTCTGAACAGAATAATCCAGCTATGAGTGTTCCTTCATAAATGTATTTGTTTCTTTAACTAGCTAACCCATTTCTGATCAGTATTGAACGGACTAATGTAAAAATATAATACTGGCAATCTGCCCCAGATTAGGATGTCTGGCACTCTAAGGAATATAGACTTCTGTTAGACAGCAGATTTTACTATCTGTGTTAGAATGACTGCTCTGTACTACCACACACACATCAGTTTCTGTCACCTCTGTTGTATTGTACATAGACTTGGTTAGTTTGTCAATTGGTCCTCTTGGCAGGAGTTACAAGAGCTGTAGGAACCATGTTAATGGAGGGAGAAGAAAGTACTATATTACTGACGTTCATCATTTGCTTCCCCTTAGGAAAAATAAGCAAACAAACAAACAAACAAAAAAAACCCCTCACTATTCTGCATACAGAATAGTGCAAAGGTTATAAGGATATAATGTGCATTTATTACTGTAATTCATCTAAATTTAACTGGAGTTGAGATTTTATTTTTATCTCCTGCTAGTTTCATGAGGTGAATTACTGAGATACTTCTGAACGCTTCTGGTAGTCTTCATGAGGTCTGTTTGTTTGTTTGTTCACTTCAAAAAACCATAATGCAAAAAGGAACCACCTCAGGTGGGAGGAAGTATGAAAATAATCCATATGACTTGAGTTACACAGACAACTGTAAGAGCCAGTCAAATGTTTAGAGCCAGTTAGCTCTTATCCTGAAATGATTCAGGGACATAGCTATTCCCCTTGGGATCATCTTCTGAACAAGAGATATCTCCAGAGAATGAAAAGAACGGGAAAACAATGGGAGCCAAACTGAGTGTCTTCTTTACTGTAATCCTGTGAAATGTAAACCACAAACGTTTTTGTTTGTTTGTTTGTTTTTCCCCAAAACATTGAAAACCTGTTGATCTCTTTCAAATCTAAGAGAATAAAACCAAATCCCCTTGCAAAATTGAAAAATGTGTTTAAAACAAATGCAGAGAGGGTTGGGAATTTATTGGTACTGTCAGTGCCAGTCATGCTTGATCATTTTTGTACTCTAGAATTGAAATTTATCCCAGTTAATTTGTCTGACTCTGACATCTGTGTAACACCAACAAGTGAGATTTTCCCTGACTTTCACAAAATTCCTACTTCAGTGAACTTGTAAAGACATGAAAGTCAGGACAGAATGTTATTAGGTTTGCTCCTTAAAGATCTGTATGGCTATGTATCATGTTACCATGAACACTTACATTACGCTGCAGCTCCTCACTAATAACATGCTCACGATATTTTCAGTAACTTTTGTGATAAGCCTTTTAAGCACCGAATTTTCTCAAGGCTTTTATGATATTTTTTTTTAAACAACATTCCTGCAAATGTCAGTGGCTGTTAACATCTGAATCAAGCTGTTCCCAGTCCATGTGACTGGAAATGGTGCCCAGAGCAAAAAAAGCCAGACATGCTGACTCTCATATAAGTGTAGTCTGTTTGGAAAAGTTACCACTGAACACAAGTAGAAGTTGCTGAATCCACATCAGAATGCATTCTGGCAGGAAATAAGGTAAGACTGCATGATGACCATTTTATTATTATTATTTTTACTAGAGGTATGTTTTAGAAATGGTCCGACATCTGGGGGAAAACATGATGAGCTGCTAAATCAGGGTTCTGGCTGGACACGAGGCTAACTGGCTCACACATTGCTGGCAGTATCTGAAACACTCCTGGGATTATTTTGGAATTAGCTCACAGGAAAGAAGGCAGAATTTGGGATTTTAACTTATAGCCACCCCAGGGAGCAGTTCTGATTGGCCTTGTTTTCTTAAGAGGTTTTCCAATCTCTAAATAGGAAGAATGCCATGCAGTAACCAGCTGTGCATAAGACTAAAGGGCATTTATAGCAATGAAGGGGGAAAGAAATGAATTGAACTCTGTGCATATGTGAATTAGACTGATTTGGCGTCTTGTATGGGTAGCATCAAAACCAGAAAAATGTACCAGTCTTATATGACTGGACTAGAAGGAGCTGCAGGCATATGCATGCATTTCACCTCCAAAAGTGTTAGTGCAGCTAAATATATTTCAAACTTAACACATTGACATATGCATATACTGTCAGAGAAACTGGAACGTCTAGGAACACAGCAGAAAATATGTAATTGAATCTCTAAATGCTTATGAAGTTTCTGGGCCAGAACAGAGAAGATTTTTTCTAAAAAAACAAAAAACAAACAAACAAAAATCAATTAATCAAACAAACAAAAAGATCACGTTTACAGCCTCTTACAAGTAATCTAAATTTCACCTGACATTTAGGAATAAGGTCTTTTTAAGACCAAGCCCTGGATGGCCTATGACAGTTAAGTTGCATGTAGAGTTAAGATACTGCTTTCCAGAATTGCAGAGTGGTTTAGTTTGGAAAGGACCTCTGTTGATCGTCCGGTCCAAACTGAAACTTTTTTGAAGGAGTAGAACTCCTCCCTAGCCTCCAGCTACCTTCATTTATTGTTGAGTGTAACTACCCAATGTTTCTTGCATGCTCTGGGCTATGTGGAAGTAAACATCTCTGGCAGCACAGCCCTCTCCTCGTTCATGGTGGCCTCGAGTCCTAACACTATCGGGAAATCTGTCAAAGCAGTTACTGCGGAATATGTCAACTGCAGTCCTTTGCACTTCATTTTTGTTCTCTTTATTCTTACCTTGCTTGCAGTGTTTGCTTATGCACAACAAAGTAGCTATTCCATACTTTCCTCACAAGTGGTTCTCTACTTCATCACCACAATGGTTATGTACCTATGGAAGTACAGGGCAGAGTCATCAGGGTGCCCATGTAGCACTTGTTTATAATCATAGGACTCAGAGTACCTGGCTGAATGGATGTAATTTTTGTTTGATTATTTGTTAGTGATGGTGGAGAATTTTTTTTTCAATTCTTTCATTGTAAAAGATTTTTTTCCCTTTTCTGCACACTTTCAGAATAAAAAATAGATGTTCAACTCATTTGACAAAGAATATTTATCCTATGTTTTCAAAACAACCATTGTGTAGTGCCAATTTGTATTCACCCCAGCTATGCTGCATGTAGATTCTTACTGAAATACAAATCCTCCAAGAAAAATATGAGTGTGTTAAACAAATAAACAGCAGATTATGAGGTGTTACAGCAGCTCTTGTTCAGTCTTCCAAGATTTGCAACAGATCTTCCTCAGACGGATTCTTATCATTTCTAACTGGTACAAATTTATGAGTTGTCTAGAGATGTCAGTAGGGGTAACCTTAGAAAGACAAGAAGCTATACCCTTAGCATTTAAAACAAGTAGGTAGCTCAGTACAGCAGACTCTTTTTTTCTATTTGGGATGATGAATGATGTAAAAAATAAACCTAGTTTCTGTGGATACTTCTTTAAGCACCAGACACAGTCTGAAATATATACAAATGTCACAAACCTTTTAAATTAGTAATACCATATAGTCCAGTCACATCTATGTGCTTGTGGAAACAAATTGTGCTCAAGAATACAGAATAATTTTTAGAACCATCTTGTGTTCAAGATTTTATTAAAAAAATATTTTGAATGTAGTTTCATATTAGAAAAATTCTTCCATGAAACAGTAATAAAGATGTGCTAGGTAAAAAAATACATTTTAATAGTAAGAAAATATGGTTCTGAGATAGTAATTTAATCAATTTGAGTTACAGGAATTCTCGTTCTTCATCTAATTTCTGTTATGTATTTACATCCTAGTCATCAAATGCTACAAGTCAAAAATACCTTTTAAATTCAGCAGTTTTCAAAGTACCTAATACCTCCCACTAATTATTTTTGTAGATAGTTTGCATATATATACCTCCTACATACCTTACTTGGGTCAAGTAAGAAGCATTGTAAGAATAGAATTCTTTGTCCCATCTGAAGTCAACAGATGTTTATGCTTTATGCTTTAACTTGGGCTTTTATTGTCTTACTTATTGTAACACTATAACTGTTTATCCATATAGTACAGTAGCTTACATGCATGCCATGTTTTCAACCCAAGTCTTAAAATTATTTCTCTAAAGCTGATTTAATACATACCCATTATAAATATTTCAAGGCACTCTTTCTTTTGCACTTGTTTTCATAGCAAAAGAAAACATGGAATGAAACAACAAAGAATATGAATAGCTAATACACATGAAAACTTAAAGAATATTTAAGTTACTTGCCACTTTATCTCTTTGAAACGTATGCAATGTTACATCTTAATATTAGCACAAAGAATATTTTTTTAGGTCACGGGCAAGATCCTTCTATCTATTTTCTGTGCATGCCTCCTTCTGAGAACAGCAGGCATGATCTTTTCATTTTCAAGCTACACCAACTATAGTATCAAGGGTTCTAAGACAGATATTCGACCTGAACTGAAGGAACAAGGCAGCTGTTCCAAGACATATGTAAATAAATATACATATACAGAATACTTGTCCAGTAGTTTTGCTTCAAGACTTCTCTGAAATCTTACACAAAGTTCAAGCTTTAGTTAGTAACAATGGCAACATTATTAATAAATTATATGGGCTGGTGCCAATTTAAAGAACTGCAACTGCTGACAATTATAGAAAATGAATTATAAAAAATGTTAAAAAACACTCAAATAGAAAGCTCAATCATCTGACTTCTATTTTTCATGAGAATCTTGCATACTTCTAAACAAAAATTTACTCAAAGCTATTTGTAATTCTTGCTTGTATAATCAGCCTCAAAAACTCTGGTTTAGAGTAATACCATCTGATTTCCTCTCTGTGACACAGTTGAATTTTCACATCAGAAGGAGAAATGTCAGGCTACAATAATGCAAAATTTCACACAGAAACATTGGCCTGCTTAGAATCCTCTAATGGCATTTGAAATATTTGGGATTAGTACTGAGTCAAAGGGGTAAGAAGGAACTTATTTCTACCTATTCAGGTACTGACAATAATACTGGAAGGAAAATAATAACATCATGAACAGTCCACGGTGGGAATGAATAACAGTAAATTCAGTGAAGTAGAACTGATAAGAGTGGGATGAATTGTCTGTATACATTCAGTCATTTTTTCCCTCTTTGTTCCTCAGCCTGATGTAAGATAGGACCACAGAATATTACAGATCACCTAATACCAACCCACCTTCCATATGCAGGCCTGCCACCAACCAGATCAGGCAGTTCAGGGCCCCATCCAAAGAGGCCTTGGACACCTCTGGGGATGGGGCATCCACAACTTCTTTTTCTTTTTCAGCCTGTGCCAGGGCCTCACCACCCTCTCAGTAAAGAATTTCCTTTTAAGGTCTAACCTAAATCTCCCCTCTTATAATCTGAAGCCATTTTAAACCATTATCTACCTGACAAGCAACAGATAAGTACATTTTCTGTAATTGTTCAATACTGTTTGTTTGTACTTTTCCTCAACTGATACTTGAAGTAGAAAAATAAAACAAAAACAAAAAAATACCAGCTGAATGTAATCTCTTGTTTTCTACTAACCTTACAGAGTGCTTAGTGCACAGCGAACCCTTTATCTAGATTAGATCTCATCATCAGAATGGTTCCTATGACCAGAATTTCCTTCACATTGGATTTCCATTTGGCTATCTCACCACAAGAGCAGTGACAGGAAGGTTTGAAAATAAATGTTAGTACTTTCACACAAATGATAGTGTGTTCCAGTTACTAGGTGAGAAAAATCCAGCTCTTCGGTATCCGTTAGGCAGCAGCAGCATGGTACACTTTCCTCTACAGTACTTGAGGACTGATGTGTTTCCCTGGAAAGAAGACACGAGGCTAACATCTAGGCCCACAGACAAGTCAACCAGGAACTAGAGAGTTCAAGGTAACTCTCCCTTAGGACACATTATAGAAAAGACTGATCTGCTATTTGACTTCAATTTTCCTTCTCTAATTCTTCATTTACATTCTTTCACTTCCTTAAAACCTTTATTACATTGTGATTGAGCTTCATGTGTCATATTTATCCCACCTATGTGATATGTATCCCCACATAACCTGTTCTAGGCCTTCATTTATCTTCTTGCCCTTTGCTTTGAAAATGCTGCCAGATTTAGTAATCCTTCCTTTCCCACATTTACACTTACTAAAGCGGTACTGTATATACTTATATGACCACTGAATTTTACTAAACTAGGCTATGTTTTCTACATAAAAAATATTTCTTGAACACATAGTTTCTGGAAAGCTAATGCTTACTAATATTTGTCCATCAGATGCCATTTCATTGCACTTTTTGCAAAAACTAAAGCAGTGAAAGGCTGGGGAAAGTGACCAAATGTAATTGAGTTAATGAGGTTATCCACGTGAGTCTACTTAGACGGTAAGCTTTCTGTGGTAGGAACAGTGCTCTTCTAATATTTTGCTCAGAGTTTAATACAACTGATGCCAGCTGTGAAATATATATCTGCAATGAGAAATTGCAGACAATGAGAGTGAGAACACCCTGAAATACAACAAAGAATTATTTAGTGTTTTAAAACTTGAACAAACAGATAAGCAGAATCTCTTCTGTCAGGGCACACATTATTCTTGATAATAGATTTCCGGAATAAAGATTCCCTCCCAGTGTATCTTGTAATGTTGGCCATAACGATCACAGGTGGAGGAATGGTGTTCAACTACATGTACTGCTAGTCCAAATTCTAAAATCACTTTTTTTTCCTTACATACATCCTGAACTACTTCAGAAGCCACGAATATTGGGAGACTTATAATGCAGAAGCAAATAAACAAAGTGTCAGATGACAATGTAAATATTCCATTTAAAAATCATGAGTTACTTTGTGCCACACTAAAGTAGTCTAAATGTACTTCAGTAATGCTACAACTTCATGCAGTAATGCCCCAGGTAATACACTGGCTCAGAAAAGTCCATGACAGTTTTGTTACTTGAACATTTAATCTTTTTCCCCCAGGTGTTTTTTTTTTTTTTTCCTTGGTGCTGAGTACATTATGTACAAAATAGAAAAATAACTCCTCTTAGGGCATAATTAATCCCTTGTTTTTATTTTATTTTGTTTTATTTTGTTTTATTTTATTTTTTGAACATGTGCAAAGAAGATAAACTGCCATACTGACAGCTTACACAAAACATCTTTAGGTTAAATTTAAGGCAACTGTTAAACATTTCAATTGTGTTTATTGAACATCTTCCTTGAACATAAGTGAAACAGGAAAGACATATCTCATGTCACTTGATGAATGAGGATGACCAGCTTCCATGTTAGGAAGGGCTTGCTCCATTATCAAAATAATTTTATGGAAGCTCTTAATATTATGATATTGGCAAGGGTGGGTACAGAGCATAATAAAATGTTAGCCGGAAAATTTCCTAGCCAACTGTTGCATAAATCAATGCTTTAATATTACTTCAGGTTCCATAACAAATTTCCTAAAGTGCTCTAGACAGTGACATTTTAAACTCAGAGAAATTAAAACCTTGAGACATGATGCAAACACTGTCTGAATTATGAATCTCCAAACTGTTTGCTATTTTTTTCTTAGAATTGAAGATTGTTGTAACTAGGTATAATTGTTTTAATCTCCTTTCTCTATTTTTTTTCTCAGTGAAAACTATCCCAAAAAAAAAAAGAGGTAAATATTTAATAATTTTCTTTCTGCTACTTATATAATACTGTGAATACTATAATAAGGTACCTCCAAACCTTTCCTTCTCCTTAGTGAGAAGTCCTAACTCCTTCAGTCTTTCATCACAGGGTAGATTTTCCAGACATTTGATTATAATTGTGGTCCTCCTTTGGATTCTCTGTAGTCTGTTTATACCTGTTTTGAATTCTGGGGACTAGAACTGGACATAGCATTTCAGCTGCAGCCTGACAAGTGTGGAGTAGAATATTCATATCACACTATTTCTGCTGGTAATGCACCTGCAGATGCAGCCTAGGATCCAATTTACCTTTGCTTCAGCAACAAACCGCTGTGCCACATCCAGCTTGTTTTCCGCAGTCACTAGCCAGCACTGAAGAATTTGGTTATGTACTGCCAGGTGTGGGACCTTGCACATTTCTTTGTTAGTCTTTAATCAGTTCTTCCTTACCCACTCTCTCAGCCTTTATCATAAGATGTCTCTCCCTTCTGACATGTGCACCTCATCATCCACTTTATTGCCATCTGCAAACTTGTTGAGGGTGCTTTCCAATCTCACGATCCAGATCACTTAAGAAAATGTTGAATAGCATGGGGTTCAGTATTGATTCCTGAGGAATCCTACATGTCTCCCACTCTACCCCGAGTAAAAAGCAGCTCTGTTTGGATTGTGACACACAAAAAGAACGGATGTCCACTCAGCTTTCCCACAAAGGTGGAATGAATCTGCTGCAGAAAATTAAAGGAAATTTTCTAAGCATTGCAGATAAAATAGTTGAGTATCTTGCCAATACTTGAAAGCCATAGATGTTAATGATTAATAGTGTTAACAGAGTCGGGATGTCAGAGGAAAAGGTAACAGAGATGATTTCTTTATAGTTACCCATAGCTTTGTGTAAAAAAAAAAAGATGATTTGAACTGCACACTTCCACTCATTGTCAGAGAACAATTAAGAAACTGGAGTACATCCTTCCATCATAGCCACAGATGTGAAATTTGGTGTAGTGAAGGTCTTGGATTGAAAAACCAAAAAAGAGTTAAGTGGTGATGTATCATTTAAGGGTAGAAAAGTTAACACATAATATGAGAGAATGAGGATGGGGAGCAGAATGAAGAAATGGCAGTGTAGAGAACACTGAATTAGAAAGCAGCAAAAAATGTAGAACTTCAAAGTGATCAACAATTTCAGACTAAGGAATGAATGAAATAAAATTACAGGAGAAAAGATGCTGTTTTGTAAGCAGAAGAAATTCACCTGTCATATTAAGAACATTCTTGGTCTGAAGATGACTTTAGAGAGATCATGCAACAAAATGAGATATCATACAAAAAATATTGGATACAGTGGTGGAGATGAAGTTAAAGGAGACTTGTTCAGAAGTAGAAGTTCAGCAGGTCAGGTATTATGAGACTAAATACTAGGTACAGTGCTGGTATTGAATTGAGGTAGAAAGGTGTGAGAATAATAAAGACTGAGATTAGGTGCAGTGACCAGGTATAGTAATACGGCAAAATTTTAACTTGCTCTTGCTCATAGGAGAGACTTCTAATTCCTAACTAGATCACACTAGGTGCCCTACACATTTATCTCTATAAAAGCTGCAGTTTATCTGTGGCCTCTATGCATGACATAACATTCTCAATACAAAAACCTCATCAACTTAATTATGTATGTCATGACCTTTATCTTAATTCATTTGTCTTAACTCTAGTCAAATAGATTGCTAGCTGTTCATCTATAGGACATGTATAGCTTTACAGAGACAATCAGCATCAGAACTCAGCTTATTATGACAACCACTCAGCCGACAATAGGAAAGCCATGTTAACTACAAAAACAGTAGGAATTCACTGTTCTAATTAGTCTTTGAGAGCCTATCATCAAGCATTAATCCAGCATGTATAACGAAAGTTATGTATTGAACTCAGTTGATGTTTACATTGTACTGCACCTATCTTAGAGTAGACAAGTCTTACCTAACTAAATACTTCAGCCCAATCAGGCAGACAGGACTGTTGGAAATTAGAAACTACAGTAGTTGGATGGGTTTGTAGCCTGGCTGATTCCCTGTGATGCTGTGGCTGATTATCTGCTACTGTCCCCCATGATGACTGTTTTGTTATGCTGTGGGTAACAGCACAGGGAAATGAAAAATACACTTGAATACAGAGCAAGTTAATCACACCAGTAACAAAATACGATTCTGATGTACTCTGAGGGATAATCACAATATTGATCTGTGTGTGCCTTCTGTATGGGAACTTAGTGAAAAGATCTAGTCTTATGAAGAAGTGATTCAATCCCAGAAACTGTGTATGCTATGCAGTATTTCAGCTAGCCTTTTTTCTGCATAAAAAAACAGAAAGAATAGCCCTCACTGTCTTGCATCAGGTTTCACCAATACTCCTTACTTTTCTGGTCTTTCTTTCCCATAATATTGAATTATGTGAAGATGTAAGATCAACTAGGTCTGCATATATGTGTACAGGGCAAGTATTTTTCCAAGGAGGACCACAGCTCAACCAACCAATCTTTAAAGTGAACACTATCCACTCTGCATCAGCAATACCTACCAGAATATATGTCAGAAATTGTTTCTATCCATATTACTTTCTGAACTAGCTTCCCCTGACCTTTGTTTTTGGTGTGAACTTGAATTGTTGTAACTGCAGTAAGAATTTCAGTTTGAGCTGTACAGTGGAGACAGAAAAAGGAAGAAATTTTATTACTCTTTGTGATCATCATGTGACAACAGCAAAGGATCAGAATCAGAGGAATTAAAACCACATGACACATTGCATCAGTGTTTCTTTGGTGTTCTCAGAGTTTCTGGCTTTTTTTGTCTCTTTAGTGCTTATTTTTTGTTGTGTTAGATGCTAGCTGATAATTTTAGTTTCAGTACATTCTGGTCACTCCAGCTGCAAAGATTTTCACCCTATGAACTCTTAAATAGATGGAGACATTCACATTTATTAGTTTGGTACTATCACCTCATGAGAATGATACAATGAAGTAAGTCAAAGCCTAGAAAAGAGTCATTTTTATGTATCTTACTATGCTGGACTCATTTAGTCCCAAATCTAAATTATGGAAATACTATCAAAATATGTTCTCATTACTAAGTGTATTTTATACATACACATATGTATATATTAGTCTACAGCAATACAGGAGATGACATCTGAAAGAAGAGGGCAAAAACAGAAGTCAATCTCTCCAGATTTTTTTCTTTAAAGTCACTGGCTGAAATCTTTAAAAACAGAGAGAAGGATCCTAGGAAAAAAAATATCTTTGCCAACTTTTCCTTCAGACAAGTAAATACTTATAGTAGGAAAGATAAAATTGGAGTAAATTTAGTATTTTAAATCCCTTGCCTCCTTCAGAAAAGGGCTAGGCTCAAAATTAGCCATTGTTTCATGGCATTTTGGGCTCTCTGCAGGCAAAAATGTCCACTGATATGATCAAAGTCCACATTTTTCAACCCTGTCATTAAGTACTCTGGGAGTAGTCCAACAAAACCAAAAAGACAATACATAATTTTCTGCTTGATTTAACAGAATATGTTCTTCTCTAAGGAATGAAAATGAGGAGGCCCAGTTTCCTACAGACTTGTATTCTTTGTTCCTTTCTCTGCCCTCTAGTACAATAAATCCCTTCTACTCTCATTTTCCACTATGAAATACTTGCTTATGATGCGTAATCTTAAACTATGTGAGTCCCTCTTGATCAACCCAAACACTGATTGTATGTGTGTGTGATTTTGGCAGAAATTTAATGATTTTCATCTTAAAAACTTGGTTTAAATTTTCTACTCTGCTCAAAAGCTATTAAGAGTTCTGAAGAAACACACTTTGCATAAATTTTACTTTCTTAGAAAATAAAACCCACAACTTAGACTCTGAATTTTGACTGTATTCTATAGCGGTTTAAATGGTAGAAACTTACACACAAAGTAAATTAAATGTAACAGTATAGAATGCATCATGAAAAATCATTCATCTGGCCAGGCTATCAAACAAGTACGGATATGAGCAAACAACTGCTGGATGACTGCATTTAATATAAAATTTGTCTGAAAAGAACTTTGTGCAAAGAAAAGTGGGGACTGCACCACAAGACTCCTCTAGTTTTTAGAGTACAATAGATTGGGGAAGGAAATAGACCTTCACACTTCCCTGTTGAGCAATTCTATGATTCGGTTACAAAATGAGTGTAGCATCTTGTGCTACACATTCAGGAGTCCCTGGCTGCAGTGTCTACAAAAACCTGGATTTTCAGAGTCTGCTTCTGTGACCTGACCCTGACCTGCAGCATATATATTTCTGGAATGCTGGCAGGGTTTTATGTGCAGCTGTTCAGCCAACTCATCCCCTCTAAATAGCTGTGGAAGGTTCTGTACAGCTCTTATGCTATATTTTATACTAAAACAGAAGTTAGGTTGTGGTAATATTAGAGGAAAATAATAAAATAGCTTGTAGAAAAGAATATGCTTTTTTTGCTGTGCTGAGCTGGTCATATCTTTAAACAAAATAAATAAAACACTATTTCACTATGTATAAATGTATTATTGCATTTATGTGAGGAATCCAGGAGGTTCAATGCTTCAAAAAGTTTTTGGCTTCTAACCAGTGCGCAAACTGCAGCATAATATTTGGGGGAGCATTGAATTGCTGGAGATCCTGTTTCTTCAGATGTGTTAATTTGAAATATTAGTTCTCGCTACTTAGATATTGTGCAGGAGGAAGTGGAGCACTGTGTAAAAGGCATTGGAAAATCCTCTTCATCTTCTCATGCACCTAATAAAAGCTCCTCCAAGACAAGAGAAATGCTTCTATTTGATCATTGCTTACTCAAGCTCTTTATACGAGGAATCTTTCAATATACAAACCAGCTGAATGATTTTTACTTCGTGTAAATACAGTTCATAAGGCATGATTTCATACTGCTCAGATGCATATTAACCAAATTCATCTCTAGCCACTGTGGTCTCATAACCCATATTATATTTCCTCATCTCCTGACTCAGGCTTAAGCTCTTGCTGGTAGGAAAAGGGAAATAAGCCTACTTGAATTTGTTAAGTGTTAAAAGACTGTTCCACCTAGAGCTGAAAGAGCTGGGGGCAAGTGGGCAGGAATTATTTTCAACTGCACTAACATGAAACACTATTCTGGCACTATGAGAATGTAACAGTAACTAATATCTTCTGGGAAGATAACATTTCCAGAAGAGAATGAAGGAAGGCTAGAAGACCCATGATGCCAGGGGCGCAGAATCCAGCTTTTTGCTTGTGGTTCTGCCAAAAGTCCTTGAGCCCCACCATGGTGTCCACACCTTGCAGCAGTCAACACTGGCTCTCATCGTGGCTGTCTCACCCTCAGCCTGTTGCCACCATCCTCTTTTGTACTGTCAGTGGCAAATCAGTTCTTGCCTGTGGCCTTGAAGAAGATGGACCTATCTCTAGAAGCTTTGTGCCGCAGGTCAGCATGTTGTCGCTTAACCCCACCAGAACACCTACCCTGGGCTACAGCAGCCTCCTGGTGCCACAGCTGCTGAGTTGTCCCAGCAAAGAGAGGGACACAGACATCATATGTACATAAGTACATGGTCTCCTGGAAGGACTGGTCCATGGCTCCCTTCCCCTGGAGTTGTGTCAGTGAAACCTAAATTAGCCCTGTTTTAACAGCTCAGCCCTGAAAGTCACAGCCATGGCAATGCCATGTGTAGGTCAACCACAGAAATGATGCATTACAATCTTCACTTCATGGGCACTTATATGACAATTCAATTGACAGATACTGCAGTGCTAAAATAAAACATTACACTCTATGAATTACAGTAAACATGGACAGAGCTCCCAACTTTGCCAGCTGCTTCTCCCAAGAAACTCCATTTCACCAGTGTGAGCTCAACTAGGCAGCTCTCTACCTCACTAAGGCAGACTGGGTTTCTGCTGGGCCTGGGACATCAGAACATTGGTGAATGATCAGAGCTTTTTGTTTGAAATTTCAGAGGAAATTTCCCCCTGTGGTCCTAGGCCTCCACAGTTTTGCCATTTGTCTTGGCTGTGCTCCAGGAGAGTGCAGGCTTGTGTCCAGGTGAGGGCAATCAGTGCTGCCAGAAGCCTTGCCCTTCCCTGCCCTGCTCTTCCTCTCCTCCCAGAGCAGGGTTGGTAGGTAGGGTGGGCAGTGCTGTGGGTGTTCAGAGGGGGTTGCAGTAAATGTAAATTCTTGTTATTAAACATAATTTTGTCTTCTAACAGCTGTTTCCTTTTCTAAGTGGAATGTGTCAGTGTGGGACTCCCAAAGGGTGAAAGGATAATGCATCTTAAGCTGTAAGTTTTAAATCTCCTCTGTCTGTTTTAAGAATCTCTTTCCTTTTACAGAAGGAGCGTCTCAGGCCTATGTTTGTGTTCTCAGTGCTACGTATTTTTAAAAGCCACTGGAGTATTAAATATTAAGTGAGGTGGGGAGGTTTGAGGACCAGCAAACTAGTTGCTAATAGTCTAAGAATGCTAAGAATGACTTGTAATTACTCCTAAAAATGAGGTTTCCTTCTTTAACTGATAATATTCCTCCTTTTCCACCTCCAAGTTGAAGACTCCTGAGGAGAAGGCCAAAGAACAGATTATTAATATCAGTAGTAATGGGGGATTGTTTTGAGATCATGAGTTTCTGGAGAAGAATGAAGAGGGAATCACTTCATAGTATCTCACTAAAATTTCCTTCATATGTTGAGTCTGCAGTTTCTTAATTTCTGTAATGTGCTAATTTTGTGCAGTTTGTAGCAGGACAGAAGTTTTTAAATGGATTTGTGAAGGACAGTAATTCAGGTGTAATTAAGGGTGAAAATAAATGAAAAATCTGTTACATCAAGGTAGTATTCTACTATTGTGGTTCCTTCAAACTGTGGATTAGGTAATTCTTTTCCTGTATCTTCAGATGGACTTAATTACCTGAGCTTTTGAAAGCCTTTTGCAAGGTGTAATAATCCCATAAAAAGTACTGTAACGAAATAGGAGCTGAGTAAGGTAACAGAAAACAAAGGTGGGAATGGAGTCAGAAAGAAAATAAGTGAATGTGTTCTTGCAAGTTTTGCCATGCTAGTTTTGCTAGGAAAAAAAAAAAAATCAGTGTTATCTGACCTGTTTAAAACTCTTTAGTCCTCGAGGACAGAGGATTTGCGGTGCCAGAGCCATAGGCCCCTCAGGACATGGCTTGCACCAGAAAAGTAAATTAATAAAATGTACAAGGAAAAAGTTATGATGACTCGGAACAACTTAGTTATGTTTATTATTGACAGTGTTGTTCTTTCCAAACTGAATAAGCAGTTGTTATTTAGCAATGACAATGGCTCAGATTTGTAAGGGTAATTGGCATTAGGAGTAAAAACTGTGAAGGTGATGCTTATGATGTTTGTTTGTTTTATGTGAATGTAAATGGATAAATCATGAAGTGTAAATATCTATATATTATTAATGTATAAAGACTGAAGAAAGCAAGTAAAACCTCAGATAGGAGGAGAATGATGTAATAATAATTTGTCAGGCTAGTAGGATGTATTTCCCTGGGATTATGCTATTTTAAGAAGTAAGCTGTTGATTGAGAAGCTCAAAAGTTAAAGGAATATATAAAATTCTTCAAAAAAAGTTAATCTAATAGACTGAGCAGTTATAAAATGTACTAAATGTAAGATAAATGTAATTAATCTGGTTTTGGCTGGTTTTGAATCAAGATATTGAACAGATCTAACATGTTAATTTAGTATTTTACACTTTTGCTTCCATTGAAGGTATTTTAAATCTAAATTTCAAAAGGGGAATACCTATCTGGAGGTTCAGGAAGTATAGTTATGAGGTATGGATGTTAATATATCTACACCAAAAATGGAGGAAAAGAGGATTTTTGCACAATTTTCCAAAATAGTTAGCAAGCAACAGTGTTCAAATAAATTATTAAATACAGCAGATGAAATAGAGGGATGCTTTTCTTTGTTGCATTTGAATAGTGCTGTTTTTTGTTTGTTTGTTTTTTCTTGTTTCATGCCAGATGTTCTTATCAGGGAAAACAATGCTGGTATGCTTTAATATTAATGAGTTGAATTTCCTGATAATAATAGTATATGTACCCTCTCAAAATATAGATTGTGATTACCATGTGTTGAATTTGAAGTGTATCTCCTTACAACTTTCTGTTTATTATCTTTATCTACCTTCTGAATGATTCTCCTTTTAAAATTAATCATTTCATGTTTTGGTGACCTTTAAAAAGTAAACATGTATATCACCAGAGGTACTGCCTAATCTGACAAAATAGCACATAATCATAATATTTATCTTTAGACATTTATTAGTTTATTCGTTTGATCAACTGAGGAGCAACTAAAGTACCTTTACTTTTTTATTATTATTATTATTTTTTCTTCAGGAATGAGAGCACTGAAGTCCAGAAATTGTCAGTGATTTGGTGACACGCAGAACTTGCAATGCAGGCAATAAAAACCGTGGAAAAAGAAGTGACTTTTATAAAGGAAACACTTTTCACAGAATCTTTCCTAAAGAAACAGGAGTGCAGCAGAAGCCCAGAGAGCAGGCAGCTCTGTGAGCAGCAGCCATTGGAAGGAGCTGTCTGCAGCTCTCAGTGCTGTACTGAGCATGTCCCAACGGAGCCCAGTGCAAGCTGCACATTATGCAAAAAGGCAGCTCTAGCAGATGGGAGAGAGGCACAGCAAGCATTTGCTTCACTTGCATCACCACCGCTTGAAAATAAACCTGGATCGGTAGAGGGGATCTTGCCGGCAGGCCAGGGGAGAGAAATCCAGGAGCATGGCTTGATTACTGAAGGTGTTGCGTTGCGAAAAATCATGGGGAATCAAGATGGGAAGCTAAAGAAAAATGCAGGTGATGTGCATGAAGGAGGAGAGGATGCCTCTGGGCCGAAGGATACAGATGGCACAAAGAAGGTATTGGGAAGCAGGAGGGGACTGGGGAAGCATGCAAAAGGAAGTGAATCTGGTAAAAAGAAGAGTAAATCAGATTCAAGAGCCTCTGTGTTTTCAAATTTGAGGATTAGAAAAAATCTATCCAAGGCTAAAGATGGGAATAGTAGTTCAAGGGAGGATGTTTTGGAAAGTCAGGCCTTGCCAGCTGGAGAACTGGACAGTACTCATTCAATCATTACCAAAACTCCAGATATTAGCATCTCTGCAGATGAAGGGGGTCTTTCTGACACAGATGCTGAACATTTTGAAATCAGAAATGAAACTGTCCCGGTTGCTGCAGAGACACAGGATGGACAAAGGACCAGCTCTGGGTCTGATACAGATATATATAGTTTCCATTCAGCCACAGAACAAGAGGATTTGCTTTCTGATATCCAGCAAGCTATTAGACTGCAGCAGCAGCAGCAGCAGGGGGCAATTAACACTGGAACGGAGGACCTTGTTACCAAAACAATGGGCCGACACATGGCTAATTCGCAAGCAGTCCCTTTGGATTTTGAACGGTTTCTTTCAGTAAATGCCACTGACAAAGAGAGTAGCCCCGACGCTGTGGAGGCTTTTCCAGCAGAATCTGAAATTGCAGAAGACGTTCCTGTTTCCTGTGCAACTGAACGTGAACTGAAAGAAACAGTAAATGGAATGGGCTCTCCTGGTAACAGCTTATTTGAACCACGAGAACATAAGCAATTGCCTGAGGAACAGCTCACTGCTGGAGTGGATGCTGTAGTTCATGAGATAGAAGATGATTTAAATAGAACTGTGATAGAAAATGGGTCTGAAGCACACAGCTCCACGTTACATCCTTCAACCTCAGCAGCAGATTCAGAGGCTAAAATTGCTGAAGTGCAGGCAGTTGATGTCCAAGGTTCAGTAACAGAGGATAGAGCTTCAGATGCAGGCCGAGATCGTGCTGCTGAGACTAAAGAAGGGAAACACACTCCATCAACCAGTCAAGAGGATCTGCATAATGGTTTATCTATGGAAATGAAAAATGGCGTTTTGTCCTCTGAGGGTACAGCAGAAAGTCCGATGTTTGGCTCCCGATGCTTTAAGCCCTACCTAATTAATCCTTGTTACATCAAAACTACAACTAGGCAACTGAGTTCTCCCAACCATTCACCTTCTCCCTCCCCATCTCAGAGCCCGCTTTTTACAAGGAGACAAGAGTCCTTCCACAAAAAAGAAAAAGTTCCTATCAAGAAGCAGAGGTCTGCTAGTTTGGCTGGTTTGTTTAGCCGTTCAGCAGACTGGACAGAAGAGGTATCTAGTCACAAAAGTGAGATAACGCAGAAGGTGGGCTCTGCAGGCTATTTGGAACATAAGGGGTTCAGTGAGAAATTTCAAACAGAAAGAGTGCCTTTGACTCATTCAAGAAAGTCCTCAGGGGTTCAGGCTTCTACAGAGGCATTTCCCAATGTCTTTTCAGGTGAGTGACATGTATTAAGATTTTTTTTTTTTTTTGTTCCTGAAGCCTTTGAAAAGGTATTTAAAGTACTTGAATTCAGCCTTTTGTACATACAGTTGTCTTTACTTGTAGTGACAGTTTTAAAATGGAAGGCCTAATCTTACAAACACATTCACATTTTATTAATGAGAATAGCCTCTCTGTATTCAGTGTCAGCCAGGCAATAGTGCCAGTAAAGGAAGTACGTAACTCTTTGAAGTTTTCCTTTTTTCTCTTTTTTAACTCTTTGTCTATATCCTGTTGAAAAAGCCTGGGTGCCTTAAATTATTCTTGTGGAGAAATGCAAAGAGCTGCACTGTTTGAAACAGAGGAGCTCACTGCTTAAATGGGTCTTTGATCTAAAGCTTTCTGTATCCATGTGATTGTTTAGGATTTTTTGTTTGGTATAAGATATTTATAGTATATATGAGAGCTGCACTTGGTATAAGTCTGAGGCAATTTAGTATAAAAAGGAAAGAGGTGTGCAAGCATATATGGATAGCACTGCAGAAAATAACTGATTTTTTCACATTCTGAAGGGAAAGAGGAGGAAAAAAATGTTAATGGCTTTAAAAGAGTGCATAAAATGAAGAGAAACAGTAAATTTTGGTAGTTAGGACTAGCTGTTGTTGAGGCTGCAAAATGTGACCCATTCAGGAAAGCATTCTTTTACCTTGTCTATTGGGCAGCTTGCACCCTGTCAAAAAAGGCATAGATACAGAGTCTAAAAATGAAACATAAAATGCAGGAAAAAATGCATACTATGGGGTTTTGTTTTTCTTCATTTTTCCATCTACAATTTCCATATAAAACCTAAGGCATTTACAAATAGGGAAGGCCTCTGTCACATATGTGGTATGTAAACAGGAATTTCAGAAACATATTCCATTTATTTTTCACTTAGGAAAACTGTAAAACTAATACAGACGTCCTACAAACGTTTGTTAGAAGATTAAAGCAGTTGCATCTGTAAATCACTGTTTAGGTTTATTTTGAATGGATCTGTTTTAGATGCATGAGTACAATAACTACATATATAATAATGATGGTTGAGACCATGGGATGAGAATCTTTTAATTTTTGTGAAAAAAATGAATGTGTTATTTAAAAATATCACTTAAGAGATTGAGCCAGTAAGATAATCTTTTCATAAAAAATAATTGTTATAATGCAGATTTTCAAAATTACATAACTCGTAGTTATCTACATTCTCTTTCTCTGTGTACATTATGCTCTGCTGGACATCAAAATATTACTGGTGAATGAACTTGCCTTGAGGCAAGGGGGCAGGGAATTAGTAACTTTTATACAAGAGCAGACTCCAGCAGTTTGAAATATGCAGGTGAAACTTTTGTAAAATGAAAATGCAGGAATACATTATTTAATTGTTTGGAGCAGAAATCCCCAGCCTCTGTGATGAAAACTGGAATTCAAGACATACACACCCATCCCATCATCCACCCGCTCCATCTCCCCTGTGAATGGGACCAGTCCTCTCTGAAGAGAGCTAAATCCTTTCTGTGTTTTAAATCCCTTCCAACTGTTCGCATATAATTAATTACAAACATTCCTACCTAGTTTTACAACTGGAGGTGATCTCTACTTTTGGATTTGTTGGTGTATAAAAAGACATATTTTACTGTTATATTTTACTGTTGCTTTATAAGCAACTTAAGTTGCAAATCTTTAAATTGCAACACCAGTAACTTAGCTCTTCTTTATAGTGGTGCTATGACAAAAATAAACGATCTGAGTACGAACTTGAAACTTTTTTTTTTCCAAGAAACATTCTTCATGTTTCCTTACAAGTTTTTTTGATTTATGCAGTATGTAATTATTTTAGTTGTTTTTTTCTTATCCCACCAACATATTAGACTGTTTTGCGAAGAGATCAATGTCCAGTGCAACAGTGGTTCTGTCTCTTATGGAAATTACTGTGACCCCCATTTGCATTTATATGCCAGCTGTCTTTGCAGCCAGAGGACAATTACACCTTTCAGTTCATGCAGAATAGCTTGAAATGAGGGAATCCAAAAGGATGCTTCATCTCTCATTGGTTGACCTTCTGCTTTTTGTAAAATATAAGTTTCAACTTGTAATTTTCAGCTTCTCATGAATACCTAAATAATAAGTAGAATGCAAGGAATAGGAAAGTTCAGCCTAAACTATGTCATTGCTGTAAGAGCAGGAAAGTCTTCATTAAAGCTAGTCTGTGTAGCAACAACTACAGAAATAATTTCTGGGAAATGTAAATATTGTTTTTGAAAGTCATTCTGTGTTAATTGCACACATCGCATCCATCAATTTGGTGATTACTATCAGGCTTTTATAAATGTTAAAATTAAAAACAGAACAACACAAAACCAGCTTCTTGCCTGGAGGGTTGAATCCCATCTTGCTGTGCAGTGACTGCAGCATTGTTTTGCATTTCTAACTAGAATCAAGTAAAATATTCCACAACATCACTTCAGTCATTGATTTTAATGACTGCGTGTTCTATGCAGATGACTGGCCTACTTTGGCACTACGCTGTAGTTTGGCCATGTGCCACTTGGGTTTCACAATGATCCATGCGAACTAAAGCTGTTTTAATGTAGATGGAAACCAACAACTGGAATTGTAAATATGATTATATGATCACTTAAAGTAGTCTTGTTTGGGGGAGAAAGAGGAATAATTCAGTTTGCCAAAGAAAACTCTTCTAACTTGGCCTCTTCTGAATAATTTTATGTTGATCTGTGTGAGGAAATAAGTACAGTACTTTGAATTAAATTTGATGGAATGGCTAAGAACGGGGTGTGGACAAATTCATGGATATTTTTTAATTAAGGCAGCACATCTGTTTCTCCTTTAAGACAGCTGTATTTGGAATTGTAGTAACAGTAACTACAAGTTCTAGAGTACCTGATGCACAGAGGAGTCATGGATTTTATATGTTGTGGTCCCAGGAGGACAAGAGCTGAATCAGAATGAACAGGGTTGGTTGTTTCACTCCAGTTTGTGGCAAAGAATGATTTTTTGGCTAGCATTAACAAAGTATCATAATGGGAAATGAAACTGAGATTTCCAAACCTTTACAAAACTGGAATAGAAGAACTAACAGACTCAATTAATAGAAAAGAGTTTATCCTTGCATTCGAGTTGCAGTGATTGCAAAGAGGCTAGGAAGGGAGTCTGTTGCATAAAAAGAATGAAAGAGTTCCATCAGCTACTCCAGGTTGTAATCAACTCTAATAAAAAAAGCCCTTGCCCTTTCTAATCTCTGCTGGCTGTCTGTAACACGTTTGCTACATTAATCTGTTTCAAACTGGTCTCTTATCTTCAAGTACAAATTTGGGAAGAGAAATTTATCCTGCTTTAGGTGTAGAAAGGGAAAAAAAGCTAAAAGTCTGATTTACCATAGGCATGGGATTGACTTCAGGTTTCGTTTTATGTTCTCATGGTCTCTCTGATTTCCATGGAATGCAAGCCTGCTTCTCACGAAGGCCACTTTATGTCACTTCTGCAATGTGCTAACATCTTCTGCACCCACTTTTAGTTCTAGTACATTGTTTGCAAGCTCATACAAAGGTCTTAGTATGGATAAGTATGTGAAAACTTGAGAAACTATAATGGCAGTTTGTGTCTGAGGCATACAGTAGAGCTTTCAGATACATTCACAAGTTGTTTTTTTTTTTTTCTTCCGTTCTGATTCATGTGGTTATGCACATAATATGAATTTGTTTCTATTGGCCTACTGAGAAGAGCTTTTATCATGCAACTGCATTTAGGACTACTTATGGTTTACACTTTCACTGATGATGTTTGTTAGTACTAACATGGATGTATTTTATCTGATGGTGGGGCAGAGCAGCCCTCGTGTGATATGGGATCACATGCTCCATTGAGTTCTTTCCTTTCAGCATCTGATGAAAATGCTCTTCTTTTGGTCTAGTAAGCCCAAACCTGAGGGGAGGATGGGGGAACAAAACTGCAAAATTCCAGTCCAGCTACCTACAGTAAAACATGTTTTAAAATGGGCTACAATTCATTATGGAAAAAACTTTCAGTGCTTATGAGCCTCTTTAATGACATTGTGCCAGCACTGCCATATGGGAATTGGAGAAATGTGGGTAATGTCTCTGGAATGCAAGGCTGCCACAGTGTTGTTTTGATGCAGTCTTATGATTGGTACTTTGATTTTCTGGAGCTTCCTTGGAAGTAAGAGGTTTTGGTTATGGGGTTGAGTGACTGCATCTTCCAGGTAACCTTTACCTGGGCAGCAATCTTATAGTGAGATCTGAAAGCCAGCCTGACTCACACCTCAACTAGAATTATGCCTTCTTGGTTCCCTGCTGATCTTTTCTGGGGTGTGAAGATATAAAGGAAAAAAAGAACAATTTTTTGTGCTGCTTGTGTGTGATGCCTAGCACCAGAATTATATTCATTCCAATGGGAGCAGGCTAGAACTAGTTGTTAAGGACCTTATTTGCTTTGTTGATTTAATTTGTGAAAAGGGCAAGTGATTCTTCCAGAGCAAATAGGTATATGGAATTTAAGTTTGAATCTGTTCCTTGTATCTAAATATGCCTTGTTTTCTGTTGAAATGTTGCTAAATTGTTAAACAGAAATTTAACTTAATTGTAATTGTTTAGACCAGCAGAGTGCCACAAAGATAACAGGAAAGTGTTCCACACCCTTTTTTTTTATGAGGAAGGGATGAGAGACCTGGGTCTGTTTAGCCTTGAAAAAAGAAGACTCAGAGGGGATCTGATCCATGTCTATAAATATCTAAGGAGCAGGAGGCAAAGGGATGAGCTTGGACTCTTCTCAGCAGTGTGTGACAATAGGGCAAGGGGAAATAGCTACAAATTGATGCCAAGAAAGTTCCACACAGATGTATGTGCATGAGAACTTCTTCACAGTGAGGGCGACAGAGCACTGAAACAGGCTGCCCAGAGGTGGTGGAGTTTCCTTCTCTGGAGACATTCAAGACCCACCAGGATGCCTACCTGTGCAACTTGGTCTAGGGAGCTCCTTTGGCAAGGGGGTCAGACTCAATGGTCTCTTGAGGTCCCTTCCAAACCCTGCAATTCTGTGTGTGTGATTCTGTGAAATAGCCTTTTTTTTTTTTTTTTTTTTTTTTTTTTTTGAGATGGGGTCTAGGTGAAATCCTGGGGTGTTTTCCAGATGTCTGGTTTCTTAAAAGTTGTGTAGGTTCTCTTGTGCAGAAAAAAAAACAAAAACAAAACAATCCTCCTCCATGGAACAGGCCTCGCTTTTTTCCCCTGTGCTGTGGTATCTCAAGAAAAATAATGTTGGCATGGGAAAGTATCTGCATGAATATTTTAAGCTGCCTGTCAATGAAGGATCAAGCTCTAATGTGAATCATGGTAGTAGAAAGTGTGAGAATACCAATTAACCAAGTTATTCTGTTTGTGCTCTAGTTAAACCAAACTCAGGATATGGCCAAGAGTATTATAAATTACTGCTGCCAAAATGTGAACTTACATAAGGAGTGTTGGTGATGAAGCATATACATGTGGGTGTTTTGTGACTGTGATTATTTTCAGGCCCAGTTTAATGCATAGTTCTGTCGTGGTTAGGTGGAATATGTCAGTTTCTGGAGACTGTTTTACGAATGCAGTTTGTCCTTTGTGCAAATGAGATGAGTTGACACAAGGAACACAGGGTTGAAGCAGTGAGACACTGTGCGAGGAAGGTGATGGGTATGAGGACTTGACAGTGACGCTTCATTCTTCTCTCTTTAGATGTTAATACAAGGCCACTTGCATATCATTAAGTGCTTCAAAAAAGGCGGCTGAGTAGGCTCAGGAGCAGTGTCACGCTATTGTTTTCTATAAGCAGCAACAACTTCAATTCCTACACTGCTGTTCCTGTGAGGGAAGTTAGTGACAACGAGATGGCCTGTGTTACCTGAGTATAAATTCAATATCCCTCACTTGATTTCCCTTGATTTCCATGTTGCTGCTGCCCAGGATAACTTTCGTTCGTGTGGGCAGAAATGGCTAGGCTCATTGACCATGAAAAGGAAATGTGCTAAAGTTTCTGATGTGTTGTTTTCAGATGAATACAGAACACAGCTTATTTTATATGTAGATGTTTACACTGTGAAACTCATTAAAGCAACTTGCTATTTTGCAATGGTAAGAGGTAGTGGTTATGATATTGCGTATGCAACATCACAGATGTAATGGTGAATCCTAATATGTGCAACATTAAATGGAAATATATAAATACGGAAGACAAAATTGCTTGGGAACTTAATTTTGGTGTTTTGACGTGTATAGCTCAATTGTAGCAGGAAAGTGTTGTCTGAAATGAATCTTGTCATTGACATATTCTTATTCATTGGTTTAAAAAAAAAAAAGTTCAGTATCAGGATCTGTATGAAGCTTATCAGAAGTGCCAGAGCTCTGAAACTGTTGTGAATTTGATTTAGGAAGAAGCACAGATAAGTTTACTGTATAACTAATTACAGTAGGTGACTTTGATTCTAGAGTTCATTTGGCACCAAGGTCTGACTCAGGTATTCCTTGAAATCGGTAAGTAGTATGTACAGGGCAAAAATAACTGTTTTATCCTTTCCTCTTCCTAGCACTGACAGGGTAAATGTCCCACAAAAAGAAGGCAATGCTGTGATAATGTTATAATTGACTTTGCTTACATCTGGTAGCAGTCATGGAACAAAAGTGGTTTTCATTTAAAACAGGGAAAAATAAAAACAAACAACACAACAAACTCCAAAATATAATGTCTTTGTAATAGAGGATGTGGATCTAAATGCTTTTTTCTGTCATGCAAAGTCATGACAATATAGTATGCTGTGAAATAGATGAGGAAAATATTTGATTACATCAATAAAAATATAAAATCTCACTTAAGTATATCTCTTGTACTGTAAGTTTTGTTTAGATGAAGTCTAGAGAAATATAGCTGAATAAATGTGTTGTTTTGGTGGAATGTAGTTTTTGTTCTCCGTTTGTCCTCCTTCTTCACAGGTTTTTGGAGGTTTTTATTTTTTTTATTTTTTTATAGATATAAAGAAAAAAAAAAGCCTTTTATGTGTTGTATAAACACAAAACAAAAAGTCAGCAGTTATTCAAGTTCAGTCACGTTTTGTGACCTGTGGCTTCTTGTAACAGCGCTTAAAATTCTCAGGTTGAAATAGGCCAGACTCTATTAAATGGCAAATGAAACATGGAACAATTAGGAATCAAGAAGTTTCACAAAGTTGGGTTGCAAAGAAAATCGTACTGTGTGTTTAAGTTTGGACTGACAGGAAGAAGAAAAAAAAAAAAAAGCCTTTTAGTAACAGCTGCCCAAAAAGACATCTTACTTTAAAGAGCTAGGCAAAGAAATGTCTTTCCAGTGGCCTGTGAGAACCTGGCACAAAAAACCACATTCACATCACAGATCACTGCAGAAACTAAAAGGGTAAAAATGGATGGAATTAAACACTTACTGAGAGGAAGCTAAGCACCTGGGAAATGCAAACTGGAAGTTGCCAAAGATGCATATGGTAACCAAAAGGTTTGTTTGGTGGATATATATCGAGAGTTTTAGTAATGCACCTCTGTAATTTGTGAAAAATTCGCATTATAATCTGAAGAGAAAAAAAAAGTGAAAAGAGATGTGAAATACTGTTGTAGAAGTTTGCATATGAAAGATACTTTGTACTAAGTACTACTGTTGCATTATAGTTGGGGAACTGTTACTTTAAAGTTCAGTTTCGGAAAGTCATTTAGGGACACAACAGGAAGCATTCTTACCACTCGCTGTATATAAGATAGAATACATACAGGAAAGGTAAGGAATTTTACTTACATAAATATATATGTACTCTGTCATATTAGAATATTCAGAGTGGGAGAAAGACAGGCAATCTTAATCCTTGTGGAAGCAAAATCCTAAGGAGCTTAGTGCTCAAGTTAGGAAGATGCACAGTATAAGAAACTTGCTAATTTGCAAGAATTCAGAAAGAAGTGTCACAAACTATCACAACTATTTTATATTTGGAAGCTCTGGTGATAGCAAAGTTTTAATACCTGCTTTTCAAAAATTATGATGTTATGGCAAGTGATCCATGCAATTTCAGTCCTCTCAGTTTAAACTGCAGCAACAAGCAAGGATTTGGGATGAATCCTGCTGTGGGAAATTGTAAGATATAATTAACTATTGGAGATATGATAAAAGGATAAAGAAAAAATGGAATGTAATGAAGCATGTTTTTTTTAGCAATGATCAGTAAGACTACATTGATAACTTTTTATGTGCAGCTTCTTTCTAGACAATGCAAAAGTCGGTAGGAAGGAATTAATCCACGCATAATAGAACACAATGGATCTCATACCCAAAGACAAAAATTTCTGGTGGCGTTGACAAAGGACTCTGTCATACCATTTCTCTTTTCCACTATGGAGGAGTGATTCCATTTTGTCCCACTTCTACCTATGACAGTGACACCTTGCTCAGGCAGTGTGATTTACTTAGTAGTAAATGCTGTAATTGGTGGAGTTGCTGTGTCTCATAGTAGGTTCCTCTTGGACTTGTTCTTTAAAAATACAGATTCATTCATGGAATGCTAGTTATGTGAAAATTCCATTCACTTGTAGCATCTTTTCTGAGGTGGCTTTTCACTTTACTAAATACGTGGCATTTTCTTGTCAGCTTAATTTCTTGTGGGATCTCATTAGTGATTTTGGTAGACCTCAACCTTTTCTGTCATGTTCTGCAAGAATTTCACTGATGTTTGTGTGAGATGCTGTTTCTGCCTCTCCTGACCTGTGATGTTGGAGCAAGACAATTTTCTCAGCTACAGCTTGCAACCTGCATACTAAAGGGAGAGCATGAGGTGCCCAGCTCTTTGAGGGATGCCCTGTAACACTTGAAGCTGATAATTTTGTGTTTCTCCTGGAATGGTCCACTTGTTCTAGTTGAGCGAGTTGAAATTTCAGTTACGTGGTTATTCAAGCACTCTTACACAATCCAGAATCTGTTTAACTGATTAGGGACTAAAAAAAAATTGTTTGAATCGCTCCTAAATGGATATATTGCGGTTCCAACTCGCATCTGGTCAAGGTTATTAATGTAAAATTTCTAACAGTCAAGTGTGTACTCCTATAAGGGAAAGGAGGCTGATACAACAAATGATTTGGGAGCTTGACACAAGGAAATCCCACTGTTTACTATGATAATCAGATACAGTACTGTCAGAAGGAAAAGCAATCATAGGCAGTTTTATTATAGTTGTTTATAGTCTATGAATGTTATCAATCAAGTTATAAATACATTTATTTTATTTTTAGTATGTACTGCTGGCTTTGAAATTATATTGAACAGTGTATAGGAAGGAATAGAAAACTAGAAGGAGGAGGATAGTGTTCATGTATGTCATTTTCCTAATTCCATTGTTTAAACAGTCTTTCTGCTTTTGGGCTTCTGTGTGTAAGATGCTTTGTGAGCTCAGTTCCAATAAGTCATGTGAACAGGAACAGAAAATCTACAAATAGAATATCAAAGGAAGAAAGGATAGGCCTCTAAGGCATTTTCATGCATTCCTGATTTTATTAATGCTTTAAATACTAGAATAAGATATTATGTATTTATTCAGTATATAAAAAAATGAGGAAATCCACTGTTTTTGCACCTCTTAGAAAAAGAAGTATGCACGTAGATATTAGCTTTTACACTGAAATAAAAGTGAAATGAAATATAATGAGAGAATCATGGGAATTTCTACCATAAACCTACATCTTGATGTATTTTGCAGTTATTAAGGTTTAAGCTGTCTGGAAACAGATATCTGTTTTATTCTATGTGCATTTTTAGTGGAAAGATTTGATTATTACTTTGTTGCTATAAAGCTCTGTTGCATATGCAGACCTGTGGCTTGCTGATTTTTCCGACGTGTAGAACAAAACTGTGAGAAAACTGTTACATGGTTTCAAGAAGGAATCTGTTAATGAAGATTCAGGCCCCTTTAAGAAAAAAAAAAAATAAAAATCCTTACAGGATGAGAGATCTGCAGAAAAATTCCAGCCTAAATCAGCAGAGGATTAGATGCTCTACAGTGAGAAAGTACAATAAATGAGTTCTCTAATCCAGGAATAGTGGGCGTAATCTTTCAGGTCAGTCTTCAGGAAAGTAAGAGACTAAATATTTTTAAAAGCAGATATATGTTTAATATGCATTTCTGCAGGGTTGAGTAACAAAGCCATCTCTTTTTTTTTTTTTTTTCTCCTGAAATGATGAAACAAAATGTATAGTTCTTTCGTTTTCTGGGTTCCCTCTGTATCACTGAAAAACTGTCTCTTCTCAGCAGCAGTATGTTACATATTGTCTGTAGCCTCACTGCTACTGTTTAGCTGAAAATCATGAAATTAGAAAACAAAATGAAGTAAAAGAAAAAATATAAATGTCAATAATTCAAGAATCAGAAGTCTTATGATTCTTTAATATGTGAAATACTAGCTGTTCATTGCCCTGTGTGTCTATGGCTATAGAGAGTATAGCAGAGAGCTGAGAATGAAGTGTGGTGGCTCTATGTTAGGCATTGATCTGCAAGCTTTTGTTTTGCAGTTTGGAGAAATCTGATGAGAAAAACTCATCTGAGAGACAAAGATACTGGTACGTGTTTGTCCTCTTCCAGCATTCTGGGAAATATTAAGTGCTGCACAGTTCAGGTGTTTTGCCAGATAACTGAGGCTTAAGATATAATCTTGATGTTAGAAGAAAAAAGAAGACAGTAAGCATTTTGAAAGCAGGAAAACATTTTGTAGTTGTGTAACTTTTAAATGTTGTGTATATCAGCTTTTCTTTTTCTATTTTTGTGGGGTTATATATATATATATATGTTTACAATTGTAATCTTGTGTGAGCTGAAAAATCATAAAGCTATAGCTGTCTTCCTATATTTTGTAAAGCTAATAGAAAACATATACTACATAGATAAATACCGTTTCATATTCTTCCTTATTTTTTTTTTTCATAGAGCAAGGCCCATGATACTTTCTGCTTCAAGCTTATGAAAGACCTTTCCTATGTAAGCATTTATGATATCACTGAATTTAGAGAGGGAGGAAGGAAAAAAAAATGCAAACTGATTTCAGTTCTTGAAGATGTAAGCAGCATGTGTATGAGTCATCCATGGCATGAATCTGAGTAGGGCTTTCAGGGTTTGTTATGCTGCAGTCATTCACTTCTCACTGGGAGAGATCAAAGTGGAAAGTATGCCTCCAGCCTCTACTGGTTAAAGTTTGCTGATGCTGCTGCTCTGCTAATGGTGGAAGTGAGGTGTAATTGTCACAGGAGACCGGCAGAAAGGAAAGCTTTTTGACTATAACTCACTGTGGTTGTCAGGCTCAACTTTACTCACTGGCAGCTGTGCTCTCAGGCTTTTGCAAATGCAGCATAAGGATAAGAACCACATCTTTAAAGATAAATGTGAAGTCATAACAGTCCTCTCAGAGAAACACTGACAACACTGGTGTGGTACAGTACATCACTGCATGTTTTTTGTTTTGTTTTTTTTTAGTATGCCTGTGACTACTGTAGTTGTTTCTCCTGTTTCTCTCTTCTGCCCATCTTCTCCATCCATCCCTCTCTCTCTCTCAATAAATGAAAAATTCCAAAGTCTACAACAACATGCTTATGGTATTGCTATCTCTTAAGGGTTTTATTGCTCTTTGAAAGGTTGGTCTTCTAAGCAGGCTGAACGGAAAGAAAGCTATAATGTGAATTGATTTATCTCAGATTTGCCATTCTCTCTCCATGGACTGCATTGAACATGTTCAGTGAACAATGTTCAGCAGTCCAGTCTAAGGTAAACCTTTATCTCAGAAAAGTGTAGTTCTTTTGTATCTGCTTAAGATGAAAATGTTGCCCTGGAATATAAAGTAGCTGTAATAGAAAGACTGAATGCATTTCCTTCTAAAACAGGCATCCTCTCCGATCCAGAGTGACTCAAACAAGGTCACAGCAGACAAAGCAGTCCAGATTATCACTACTGACAGTAGCAGTTGCTGCCATACATAAGGAGGAGTAATCTGTGCACAGACACCCCTTGAGAGCAAAGGAGACTATGTGATTGTGTCTGGGCTCGTGCCCAGTAGATAAAGCTTCAGTAAATCTAAAGTTGAAAATGAACATTCAAGAACTGCAAATATATGTACTTTTGAGAAATGGAGACAGCACGAAAGGAAACTATACTAGACTTATGAGTTTTTATTCTCTAGTGAGTGACTTACATGTTCTACAATTGTTTCCAGTTGTTTAGATGGTGTTTTAAGTCTTGGTGATAGGGGGGGAAACTGTAAAGTTACAAAAGGAGCTGACAAGATCAGAGTGCTTCATCCTGATGGCTATAAAATGAAGAAGTAGATAACATGGAGGTAGAAAATAGATCTTTACCTATTGAGAAAGTCTTGAAAAAAACTTCTATTGAGATTGACTGGAACTTAATATAGGCCTTAAATACAGCTGTGACATTTTTTTTAAATTTTGTTGTTTAAAGGATTGAGGAATTAACTTTGTAGAGTTGGTGTTTTCAATCTTATGCAAGTTGTCAAAATGTCATTTTAATTTGAATTATTTCCAAATGTGTATAGCGTAGATAGGGTGCTACCAAAGAAATTCCAGTTCTGAACAAAGCTGGTTTATGGAGTCTGGTGTTGAAGATGGCAGTTTACTATAACTTCACAACAAATATAGTATTTGTCTTCTGTGTATCAAAATCATAAATGTGACTCCTGTTTTACAAGCATATTGCGTATGATTGCTTTGACTTAACTGCAGGAGAACTTAGTGTAAAATGGCAGCAAGTCAGGGAAATCTACTGGCATCACAGACTGTGGAGGACTTTGAAGGACTTCAGAGCTGGAATTCTTCTGCAGCAGTGACAACTATAGCTTTTACTTGAAAGGAGGAAGAATAAATATAAGGTTAATGAGGACAGAACTACTTACTGGTGGGAGGTGGCTTCTATATGTCCTGGTCCCGTGTAAAGCTTCATCCCTGTCTGGAACTGCTGTACTGCAGGGATGTTTTGCAGCATGGATGAAGCTGCTTTATGAAAACAGCATTCTGAAGTTCTAAAATGTTTTCTTTCAGTAGAGCTTGTCTCCTCACCTCCTTTCGAGGTAAAATTTTGTTTTTTTTTTTTTGTAACTTTGGCTTTCTATTTTTTGGTAAGAGGTAGTTTTTTCTGATACTTGAAGTAACCTTTCATTTTGATAGTAAGCTCTATCTAGTTAGATGCAAATAATCAGTAGTTTGACATTGTTTTAAATATATTGCTCATTAAGTGCTCTAAAATCATTGTTATAATGTTGATACAGGGATTTTTTTTTATTCTATTTTTTATGGTTGTTCAGGGAGAAGCTATTTATTCACTGAAAACTGTTTCTGAAACTGAACGTTTCAGCTTGCTTTTGGTAAAATGTGCTAAACAAACTGGCTAAATATATTTATTGGAATTTAAATTTCTATCGCTGTCCTCAGGTTTCTGTAACAAGAACAAGAAGCACACATAGTGTTAGAACATGCATTTATCAAGACGTTATTACCTTTGTCTTGATTACTTTTATTTATTTATTTTAATTTAATGTGTATCTGTTGCAAAGGACAGTTTAATAATACTCAGGTTTTCTGGACTTAAACGATTTATTCTTCAAAATTAAGAAGTACTAGCTAGTATCAGTAAATATTTTACTACTTTACATATTCAAAGGCAGATAACACACAGCAGAGAACACTTCAGGTACAGATGGATAAAATAGCATAAGTAATGCAGAGTAATGTACAGGAAATGAACTTCATCTGTGGTTTTTTTTCTGCATTTTGTCAGAATACTGCTCTTGAAAGTTGTTAAAAGGCAGCAATATATAACAACTATACAAATTAAACTGAGTAAATAACAACTAAGATTCTGAATAACTAACGAAGTATTTGATGATGAGCAAGAATGGGATTAGAGAATGAGTAGATAGATTAAGGAAAAAAAAAGAAGGGCCTCATTTCTTGCCTTGTAATTTACAGACATTGTTCCTATTCGGTAGCTTAAAGCAGGAGTGTGTGGAGTGGGGGAACATATGCTTCTGCACATCCAAAAGACTTTTAAAGACAAGAAAATTCTTTAGGTGTTGAAATATCTGGAAAGAAAATCAAGTCAGATTGTATAATGCTATATATGAATTTTGAATATTTATCATGTCATGAAGAAATGTGCAGCGTTCAGTGTATTTCAGTTTAATGTATAGTATCAAGTTCCCCATTCAATTTTATTACTTGTAGCCTCATTTATCTAGATGATTTTTCATGTTGTTGAACTTCAGTTAGCACTATAAGATTTATAGTATCATGAGTTTTGCTCCTGAAATGCTGCATATTGGTGCCAATTTGATGCCACCTTACAGATCTTATTTTTTTCTAAAACTTGTTGCATGTGTCAATATTTAAAGGTAATAGAATTAATTTAGTTCAGTAATATTGAAGCAGCTAGTTCTTTAACCACTTTACTGCTCTCTCTTGATTATGACTCTGTATAAACAAAATACTGTTTAGTTTTTACAGCACCACTAGGTACTAGCAAGTACAGCCTCAGAGAAAATTAATAAAAAACATCTCCAAAAGGTCAGCAGGTAGCTTTGTTTGTGTTCCATTTCCATGGCTTCATAATTTGTCTCCCTTCATGCTGTGAATAGCTGTGCATTGCTGCAACTTTTTTGTGAACTGTTCAAAATCAAAATGCATATCAGCCAGTAAAGAAGATCTTCAGCTAAAAACAGAACAGTCATTAAAACTCCAGAGTCATTAGATAAATGAACAGAGATGTATGTTCAGGAAGCAGTTATAGTATCGCTCTATAGGTAATAAAACCAAAGGCACAGAGGCAAACTAATCAGCAAGTTGATCGGAACATAACAAAATAATAAAAACTGTGTTTCTTTTGCCTGGCTTACTACAGTGTGCTTAATAAAAGGCTAGGGAACTTGGACTAATAATTTAGATTTATCAGATCTTTAGATGTGGAGAGGAAAACCTTAGAAATAACTTCTAATGATATACTGTATTGCTTGTTTTAGCCTGAATTCAATACAGAAACTTTGGGCTGAATGTCAATATCTTTTAGAAATCACATCCAGATGTTTTTAAAAAATTCTTTTATGTTCAAAAAGCCTTGAAAATTTTACATTTGAAGAAAGTAATTTGAACAGGTATCTTTTTACAGTTTTTTTTTACATGCAAAGCAGTTTTGTTGTTGTTGTAGGTGTTCAAAATGACATCAAATTGGATTATTAATGTAATGAAATTTTCTCTGGAAAATAACCTTGTCTTCCAATGAGTAAGAGGAAAAAGCAGACTACAGAAACTGATTTGGTACAAATTTGTTTCACAGCTAGTTCATACTAAAACATGAGATTAACTTAGTCCCTCTGCCTCTTCCAGTAGGTCTATTTCAACTCTTTTTTATATTCTGTAAATCTGAACGATGTCTCCTGACATTTTAGAGCTTAATCAAGTAATTTAGTATAATTACAATGTCAATTGTACTGAAGCTTGCATACATTACCGACTTTTCATTTTACGTCTCTTTCTAGTTATGTCTACAGAGCGCGAAGATCTTTCAGACCTCTTGCATTGTCTCCTCTAACATGCTTTATGTCATATGCTCTCCCTTTGTGGTCTGGTCAGAGAGCAATGAAAACCTTTTGATCATGAAATCCAGCCCTGTTACAGGAATGGATCTCTTTTCTGATTCTTGGAAAGTTTTACTTCTCTAAAGTCTGTATTGCTGGTTGTGGCGCTGCATTTTATCTTGGAACACACTGTTGGAGCTGCATTAAATATCATTTTAAGCTGAGCAGTTATCAATTTTTCTTTTTGTTGTCACTGCTGTTGTTATTCTTTAGAGATTTTCTCCGCAGAAATGGAGTACAATTTCTTGAAGTCTAAGATAACTTTGATTCAAAAAAACAAAGACTGATTCCAAGAGTTGGGAGACTTGATTCCATAATAACCTTGTGTGACACTCTTGGAAAAAAGTATTTCAATTCTTGGTAACTTCATTTTCTTTTTTCCATCAGGAAAAAATGTAACTGTATAATATAAATAGGAATTTGATTCTTCAATAACAACTTGTGCTTTTCCTGCTCTAGAGTTCAGCCAGCTGAATGTACCTTTCCTTGAACATCCTAACACATCAGGCTACAGATCAGACCAAATGATTAGATAAACAAATAATATATTAAGTTTTATTATCAGGTGTTTTTCTCCACATTTCTTTTTTATATCATCTTTTTCTTTTACTTGTTAAGATTTTCAATAAGCATTGAAAATGCTTTCAGCTTTGTACTCCATAGATAGCAACAAATTCTTATTGATTTGTGTCATCACATTGGCAGGACGAACTCTGCTGGAAAAGCTCTTCAGCCAGCAGGAAAATGCACCGCAAGAAGAAGCAGAAAAACTGTGTTCTCGTATTATTGCATTGGGTCTCTTACTTCCATTCACCGATTGCTTCAGAGAACCATGTAATCAGAATGCCCAGCAAAGTACACCCACTTTTGATGTAAGTACTGGAAAAGTTTTCTTCTGTCTGTTTTTCCAAGAAGGATATAATTTATCAGTACCTTATGACTGCCTGAGAGAGACAGTCAGTCTGGAGAAGGTTAGCCTTTTTAATGGAAATTACCCTTCTAAAAATGACCAGCCAACTTCCTGATCTCACATACATACACTTTTGTACATACTTAAGCCTATTTGCTTTCTTGGCGTTATAACTCATATCTTAGTGTGTGCTGTTACTCTGTATCTTAGTTTTTTTTTTTTGTTGTTTTTCTTTTGTGTTTTTTTTTTTATCTTTTCAATTAAGCATTTCTACGTATTCAGGTGCTCTGTAGGACTACCAATATTTAAATATAATAGCTGCCTCACCAAAATAAATAAGTAAATAAACCGCCAAAAGCCAAACAAAGAGAGTACATTATAAATGGACTCAAATTACAAATCTCGCACAGGCAATTTTATTTCCCCCTGTTCTGAAAAGGCTTTGGATAGAAAATCAAGCAAGGGTCAGTACAAATTTACTGTCATTGCAGCCACGTTTTTATCTGTCTTTGGGCTATTTGGACACAGTGCTCTTATTGGTGGTATTTGCATACAGTTACAGAAAATTAGGAAGGGATAGTGGTCTAGACGTTGCCTAACACACTGTTCCTTCCCCTTTGATAATAAATTCAGTGTTAAGATTTAATTATATTGTATGATATTTTAATTGAAGTTTTACAGTGAAGTTATTATTATGATCTTTCCTATTAGCGTTTTCACTTCCGTCAGTCTGTGCATCAAATTACATGGCTGAATATAAACAGAGTTTTTTCAGATCATCTCTATTTTACACATAAAGATGAAGCTTGCTTAAATATGGTTAACAAATTATTGGTGTGGATATGAGAGAAATTGAGTATTTATGTTTTTAATACATTTCATCTTGTTGAAGGGTAATATGAAGAAAAAAATGAAAATGAAGTATGACTATAACATTAATGTAATAAGGGAGATTTACACGCTCCATCTGAAAGTTCCTCTTATGGTTATGTATCATGAGGTTACTACAAAATGTTACATCAACTTGTTTAAAACATTTTTAGCAATATTATCAGTTCTCACTTTAGCAATATTTAGTTTATCTCCTCTCCTTTAGAGCTTTGATTGTAACATTTACTGGAAAAAAAAAAAAAATCACACCCCCATTTTTCACCTCCTCCATCCAAAAAAAAAATAAAAAAGCCAAACAAACAGGCTGTTAGTGTTGATCCAGCCATTGACAGAGGAGTTAGGTGAAATTTCAAGCACTGCTTAAGGCTAACCTATTTAGAATTAGGGGATGCACTGTCTTTGACTTTACCCCAAAATTGGGAGCATGGCCTGTCCCATATTCTTCCTTCACCTGAGTTCATCACTTGTGCTGTTTAACAGGCATTGCCTCCAGTTCCACACAGGATCACCTCCAGTTTAACCAGTGTCCTGTTTGCTCATCTGAAACTGCCATCAGCAAAACTCCAGTATCCCTGTCCTGGTCAGAGCCAGGTTTATCTACCTCCTCACTGTCCTCCCTCCCTGCTACATCCAGCTCTCGTGATTGCTTATTCCTTAAGGTTACTCATGGGAATGTTTTCATTTTTGCCTTAGTCTGGTTCTTATAAAGTTTCTTAGATCACTCTTTCAGCATGCTTTTTTGCTGGATTGCCAACGTTTTTTTTCCAGTGAAATCCTTCTTTGGATCTCCTCTTTCTTCCTTTTGTGACTGATCACGTATATTTGAGTCTTCACTTAGCTTGTTTTCTTTGGGGTATTATTTTTTCATATTGAATAGAATCCATTATTCCTCTTTTGCTTAATGTGGTCCCAGAGACTTTTTTTTTTTTTTAAGAGGTTACAGTTTAAGAAAATAATTCAGTAACTTTTGTTCACTCTGAGATCAATTGTTCATGGCCTGAGATGAACGTAAACAGATTATTAAAAAGTCACATTTAATTTAACGTGGCTAACGCAGAACTCTCTTCTGGCATGAAATATTTGCAGTTATACAATGATTATATTCTCATCTTTTTTGATATCCATGTCAAGTGGCCACCTTTAGTTCTCCCCATTCTGAAAGTATCCCAACCTCTGCCTGCATTTCAAGAAATACAGCAGAGAACTGTTTTTGTTTGTTTTTTCTTTCTCTTGGGATGGTCAAAACTGTAATGTGGGGCACTGCCTCACCTCATTAAATAATTATATAACATCCTTTACTTTTCTCATTGCATTCTGTTTTATTTCTTTTCCACACTGACGTATACTAGACAGTACATTAAGAGTAAAGTCAGCTTTCACAACTGTTCCCTTTTTTGTATGTCTACTGTGGGTTTTGCTTTCTGGAATTGATGCTCACTCATTTTTTTAGTATATGGTTAATATAAAGTACTAAAGAATACTCAGTGAAAGCATGAATTATCAGATGGCTAGCAGCTCTCGTGAAATTTTTGCTGCGGATGTGTCTCCTGAAAGTTTTATTAACTGGTCAGCTTAGGGGTGGATTATAATGATGAAGAAATCACATGCTCCTGAAATATCGGTGATATTTTTGTTAAATTTCAAGTTGTAGTCCAAATAGTAGAAACTTGAGAACTGCTATAAGATATATACATATACATACAGTCCTATGCAGAATAAAAGATTAGTCCAAAAAATAAAAGTTGAGCAAAGCTCTAAACCTAACAGAAGTAGACAAATTGAGATTTTTAAAACTTTTGCTGTTGAGCAGCACTGAAAGCTTTCACTTGAAAATTTTCTATCTACTTACTTTATAATAATGAAGAATAAGTAAATGTACAACGGCAGATTAATTCTCTAGAAATATGACTGCCTCTTTGGTAGTTTTCTACCCCTTAGAGTGTCTGCTAGTTATTGGCTTTTGGGTATCATGACTTCTTACTTGTCACATTATCTTTAATGCATGTCATTCTGCTGGTTTATGAAATAAGTTAAAAAGTATATTTTTTAAAAAAATAGACCGATCTAGTGAATGCCAAACTTTTAGAAGGATTAAGGAAAACCTGTTCAAAGGATGTTCTCCAAATAATAATTATTTTTTTTTAGTTACTGTAGCCTTGTTTACTTGCTCAGTTTCCTCCTCTTTAGCAGTTATGACTTGTTCAAAAGTGTTCCTAAGGAATCAAATGAAATTCAAATATACCCTCTGACTGAAAAGTATGTAAGAAATGAATGCTTTGTGGAACAGTCATCCCAATGACTGTGGTGAAATTATTAAATAACATATGGTGCTGATGTAATCTTTATCTTTTTAGCATGTTAACTTATGATATCATTCTATTAGAGCTCAATATAAGGTTCAGCTAGCTAAACAGTTCATCTTTATCATGAATGTATCCCAGGCAATTTCTGCAAACAGTAGAATCACAACTTTCAATAGAGGTCTTACCTCCCTATTTAGTTTGTCGATTAATGATGTACAACAGGAGCTAGAACATGGCTGTATTTGGACAACTATTAGTAAAGTCTACAAAATGTATATTTTTGCATTAGAACTGAAACTGATTACCAATAAAAGCTGGTATTCTCCCATTAAAGCAAAGCAACTATATTCAGTCTCACTGTCATTAAGAAATTCTGACTGTACTTGGCACTTGTCTGCATTCAATCCAGTTGTTGAAATTATTAGTAGTTTAGATATTTAGTTCTTAATATTGAATTCCTATTCCATACATTCAATTACATACTGTGGACTTTGAACCTACGGGCATTTTTCCCTTTGTAGCAGTTTTATGCTTTTTTCTGACAAACTTTCCTAGTAGTCTTGTGTTTTGCTTCTGAACACAGGAAAAAAAATATATCAGGGTTGACTAATACTTTTTAAATAAACAAAGAAAAATTGTGGCATAGAACAGAGAAGACATTTTGTTAATCTGCTGCCTTAATCTTTGTTGTGTAGTTACCATGACAGTTGAGTTTGGCTAAATTAAACTCCTTCTAACTGCTCTTCCTTTCCTGCTGCCCAATCATATTTTGTGACACTTTGTCTTTTGTGGTAAACAACTGTGGGTGTTCCTAAGAGTATTAACATGAAAACAGTTGGATGTTCACTGAACTGAAGTATTCTGCTATTTCCCTGCTTTCTTTTTTAAATTTTAATTGTGGGTTTTTGGGTTTTTTTTAATGTTTGGTGCTTTTGGCATTGGTGCATTTTTCACGTAATTTCAAGAGCGAGTTTTTAAAGTGGTAATATATAAATAATATATATAAATGCAAACAAAATTGAGGTGAAAGGAATTTTCTGATTAAATAGCTTTCTCTGGAAAATTCATATTTCTCAGAATCAGTCTAACCACAGAACTGTATTAATGTTCTGATGAAGCTTCTCTTTGCATCTTACAAGTTCCTGAGAAAGCGAATGAGAAAACATCACAGCTAGGTAGTCTAAATAACAGCTGATGAGACAGTGGTTTTGGAATGTGGTCTTCCATGAGGAAGTTTGAGTCTCATGTGTAAGGAGAATAGATCTTCAGGCTCTTCTATTTCATTGTGAGAGAATCAGTTAAATGTACAAGTTCAATATTTCATGCTTTATTAAATCCAGAAAATTACTGTGTAACAAGAAGACCGAGAGAATGACTCTGGAATTAAATAATATATGTTGAAATCCAAAACTGATTTTTTTTTTTCCTGTGGTAGCCCTAACCAGGGCTATTTGCTCTACTGACCTTTCTTATCCCTTTGTTAATGTTTCAGTCTTGCATCCAAGTTTGAACCATCAGTAAGTTTCTTTTATTTGTAAATCAGAAGCAGACTGGTTAAACAACTGAAGTGCTCAGTCACAAATTTAGTAGAATGCTACTTCAGCCATGTATTACTATATTCTGAGTGACTTGCTGATTTTTGGCCTTGCAAGGAATTTGTGTTTACTAATACAGCCAAAGGTAATAGAAGCTGAGTGCTGCATTTAATACTGCACTTTTTGGCAGTAGTTAGATGAAGTTTTGCTGCCGAATCTCTCATCAAAAAATAAACCACTTTTCCTTTTCTTGATATTATTGATTTCTTTATTTTAAGAGCTGCTTAAAATAAAGCTGTCTCCAGCTGATGAGAGCATTTTGAGGTGGATTGGCTCTAATTTCTCAAACTAAAACCTTGCTTGTCCAATTAACTATTTACATGCAGTGGCAAAAGGCAATTCAGTACTTAGTATAATGAGAACAGTTGAACTTTCTGAATGGGGATATTTCCCTTCCATCTGCAGTAAGGAAAATAGTGCTGTCTAAAGAACAAACGTTTGCGTATGACATGCAACAAGCAAGCCCCATGGAATTCTTAGCTTAGAAAACTATTTCTGAGCTATGGGAAGAGAGTGAGTTAATCTGCAGACCTGACTGTGTACAGCTCTATACTCAACACAATCTACTATAAATGGTAAAATGCCTATTGATTAGGTATCATCAGATCCTGTAGGCAATTACACTCACCCTTGTGCAAATGCTCTGCAGTTTTAAGAACCAGTGGAAAATGCTGTGAAAGGATGTGTGAAAACCTGAATTCTCCACTTGACATAATATTTAGTGCACTGGACTCAGAGAGCTTGAAGCTCTCAATGTCTGCTCAGAAATGAGTCCAAATAAATGAGACTCAGTAGAAGGACTATTATTTTTTATCCAAAAGCAGTGATTCATACTCTTTATAGTGGAGATGGAGCAAGACAAAGTGGAAATTCTAGACATATTCAACACTTGATCACGGTAAGAGAATTAATTTGTTGTGCTTTACATGATAGATAGCAAAAACAGCCTTTGAAGTGGAAAAATTACACAAGAAGTTGGAGGTGTAAGTCAGTAGTGTCATGTATTCCTATGGTAAATTTATTAATGGCAAAGGAAAACATGGATACTTTATTTGGATTTTTTGTTCTTTATTTTGTTGAATATATGTTAATAATAATATAATGTTATAATATAATATGTTAATAATAATGTAATATATATTATGTTGATCATAGAATTGACTGCATATAACCTTTACCAAAATTTTCCAATAATCATGCAAATTTGTACCATTATCAATTTTGAAAAAAAAAGTGATGAAAATATTAACTGTGAAGGGACTAAAGACAAAGAGAATTCGGGTGTAATCTTGAGTGATTAAGAATTAGAACATTCAAATAATTTTTCTTGGAGGGTGTGAAAGTGAATATAGGTTTATTTCTTCCCTTGTTATGTGCAGTTTATAGAATATGAACTTGGCAAGCTTTTCAGACTACTTTTCTGTGATAAGGAGTTTTCATATCTGAAATTCTGTCTTAATTTTGCATGCAGTTTGTAACCAGGTGATATTGATACCTTTATTATATGTTGAACAGTGATGCCTTTTGATTGTAACCAGACATTTTTACAAATGGACCATGCATATTTGTAAATATCTATTACATTATCAACTATTCCCTCATCTTTCTTTGAGTCAAATAGAAAATGAAAAATTCCAAAACAAGCAAAACAACAGCAATAAAAATATATATATATCTTCTATAGTAACCAAGGTTTAGGGGTATAGGATAGAGCTGTGTGATGTCTTAACTGATCATAATTTATATGCTGTAAATTATAGCAGCAGGAACACAGGTACTTCATATTGTGTTACTCTGACAATGTATTCTAATTGTACCATTATTGTGAGGTATGTTTTTTTGTTTGTTTGTTTTTTTGTTTTTTTTTTAGTCAAGAAGCCTAATCTTTCTTTGTTGTTTATTTGTTAAATGGTTGCACTGTATCTTTCAAGATACTGAGATACCACGTCTGGGAATAGTTTGTCCTCCACTTATGTTATGTCAATATAATCAATAATCTGTTGTCATTTTCTGTTTCATTTCTCTATAACCCTACATATAATCCAAGTGAAAACTGACTGTGATTACTTAGTTTACCCCCTGCAAAGATTGTTCTCCTCCTTGTTCCTTGGACTGTGTAAGGTTTCCAACTTTGAGCAATATGATGAGCAACAATAATTTTTTCAGTTAGTTTCAGAAATATTTTCCTCAGTTTTTGGGATTTGGATGGGGTAGAAAAGATAAATAGCAATATTTAACACCACTTTGTTTTCTTTATACAATATCCACAGGTATCCCTCTCTTTCTCCTTGTACTCTACTGTTACTGAAATTTAGGCTGATGCCTGGAAATGTTTATCTTCTAAAAAGCAAAAAATGCTAATAACTGGATGAATGGAAAGTACCAAGTTACTGAAAGAATTGCATTAACCATGCCTGTTTGGATAGCAAGTGAGAAAAGGATAGCCAATGATGCTATCTTCACTTAAAAGTCTAAGTAGAGAATCTGATGTATTTTTGTGTAAGGATTTTTATTCATTTATTTTTATCTTTATTCAGGGCCTGTTTATGCATCTCGATTCTTATAATGTTTTTAATGCTGGCAAGATCTAATAAGCCTTTTTCCACTATATTTGCAGCAGACTTTTTTCCATTATAACCTGCATTTGCCTGTTCTAAGTAAGTTGTTTGGAACAGAATAAAGTTTTACCACTCTTATCACAACTTTTAATGAAATAGAAGCTAAGTCACATGGAGTAGAAAAAAAGTTAAATGGGTTTTGTTCTTCCCCTGTGTCCATCTTCAATACTTGATTAGGATCTACGTAAAAGAAAAAAGAAAGTTTAATATTAAAAAGGAAATACGCAGCAAAACACATTACCAATACTGGACTAAGAGAAGAGCACAAAAGAGGGATCATATTTTGTGTAATTCCAGACTAAATGGATAAAATTCAAAGATATTGAAAAATGTGTTTGAATCTGACGCCAGATGACTAAGAACACTTTAATTTGCTTCTAAAAGCGAACTCACCTTTTTATCTGTGTCTCTATGAATAAAGATATGTGAATAATAAAAATATTATCAGAGTTGTAGAGAATAAATATTTCAGTACAGTTTATTCTAAAAGGATCCTAAGAACACTCAGCTTCTCTTTCTCATTTGCAAGCATGATATAAAATATAGAGTATGAATTGAAGTATTTTTTCCTTTCAGAAATGTAAACAAGCCCTGTTTAAAGTAGTATCGTCATGCTGGTGTGAAACTTCTGTCTCTCAAAGAAAAGGAGTTGGGGTTCCTTGCATGCTCTAAAAATGCAGAACTGTATCCTAGCCTCTTTTTGTGTTTGTAGATAAGTTTAGTGCTTCTATTGTTACTAGATGTTATTTCAAAATCAGAATGTTCAGTTCTTTCAATATAGATTAGTGTTAAGTCTTTGCAGGAGATAGCGAATATGAAAAGAAACCTTCCTTGATATAGGGATGGATAATGAACTCTTTATGTTGGAAGCAGGCTTTGATATTTTGATATTGTCTTTATATATTAATTTCTCAATTTTTTTTCCTTTTTTATTGACCACAGCAAGACCAGCTGTATACGTGGGCTGCAGTTAGCCAACCTACACATTCATCAGATTACATCGAAGGAAGTTTTCCAAGGAGAATTCCATCTGTGTGGCCCCCACCCAAACCTCCGGATGAAGAACAAAGACTTAACGTTCCAGAAGCAGGTATATTTCTTGGATACTGACAAAATGTATACATGGCATGGGGGGACGTGCTGCCTTTTTGAATCCAAGTTACAAAGTTAATATTTTAACTTCTAACAGTTCTGATTTAGAGTATCTTGGATTAGCATCAGAAATAGCTAGCGTGAAACTAACAAAAAAATAAATTAGCAAAAAATGTATGTTTGCTAGCAGTCAAGATATGCACCTGGCATTTGCTGACTAACAGATTTTACCAGGTGTTGTGACCTCTGTTCAATTTCCTACCATTCTTTTATTTTTATTTTTTTCTCAATTTGAAGAATTAAGTAATTATTTCAACAGATCTCTTTATATTTCTTGTAGCATTTGGGTGGAATTAATTTCAGATTTCCATTTTTTTGAGATCACTTCTTCTGGAACAAGAGCAAAATATTCCTTGCATGGACATTATTTCTTATGGCAATACTTCTTTTATCACTATCACTTACTCCAGCACTCACAAGCAAAATAAGTGATGCCAATAAAAATGCAATGTTACTGTATAATTCTGTTTATGCAGTGCTTTTTACCAAAGCAACTCCATTACTGGTCAAGGGAGCATTAATGCATATATGCGTGTTACTGATGCTGTTCAGGGTGTGGGATGGTCTAGTACTGAGCTATTACAATAGTCATCTTTTTTTTTTAATTGATGATCTACTTAACTATTCTGTATTATTTGTATTCAATAAGAATATTGCCATATGTGATAACTGAATTCGTTGCCATGTACTTTGACTTGTTTTTTGTGGAGACTGAGCTAATAGATATGCAGTTAGAGTGACTGACCTTGAAAAAGAAAAAAGGAATATTCTATTCATTCTTTTACTTCAAGATTTTAGCATGGCAGAGGCTAGTGCAAGTATACAACGAGTCTGACATTTCTAATGTCTAAATGAATAGTGATTTAAAAATATTTCGAAATATGATTTTACTTTTTTTTTTTTTACTAGTGATGATAATATTTTGACTATGTAGATGTAGACTTCTAAATAACTTCATTTTATACACTGTTTTCATCCAATGTTGTTCTATTTAATTATTCCTACTACATGTATGTAATGTGTACGGTATTTTTCTGTTCCTTATCTTGATCACTGCCCTCTTATATGCTGCAAAAACTTTAAGCAAATAGAATTAGAGATGAAAAGGAAATTGTGTATTACTATCATTTCTAAATGGAGCATAAATAGTTATCAATTACTTTCAATTATTATTTAAAATTATTGAAATTTTATCTATTGGTGTAAATTTGCCAAGTAATGAATGAAATGAAAAGGAAAAATCAGATGTTCTGAATAAAACTCAGGTAAATAAATAAACTTTTTATTTGATTGTTTCTGTATTTGCCTTGTGGAAGAAAATGGAGGTGAGTGATACTGTACGTGAATCCTGAAATATTCACACCTTGCTCATGATATGTGACTAAATATGTGCCCTTTGATATGTGGAGGAGACAGGATTTTTATAAGGATTTCGATTTCTACATGAAGAGTAGCTGTTTTTTCTTTAATTTCTATTTGTATTTTTTATTGTATACAATGTTAACATTAGAGACTACAGTTTATAAACAAAAAATTGTAACTAAGAAAAGAAATTCAGTTTGGAGTTTTGTTTTAATGCTCATTTTCCAGGAAAAAATGTGGTGATATTAATAATTATGTAATATTAAATGATTATAAATTACATTTATTTCTATATATTCTATATAATGTTTGTTTATAAATACATAAGGTAATTTAGTGGAGAATTGCTTTGATGCTCATTAGGATTCTTATTAATTACTCTGTAGTGGAAAACAATTGAAGAACAGTTCTTGTTTTATCTGTCAGTGTAAATGGATAATATGATCAAAGTCTTGGAAGCCAAATTTTTAACCCAAATTGAACCCACAGTAAATTAGTTTTATAGCCTCACTTCGAATGCCCTTAGCTCTGGGAAGCGATTTCTGTACGTGCATACAATAAGTGTAAAGAACTATTTTGCTTACTGAGATACCAGACAGAGGGAATAATACTATTTTAAGATTTCTCCAAGTTTACTTTCTTTACTAAGGACAATTGTCTTTCAAGCACATTTTTAAAATACGAGTTTTGTCTCTATGTTTGTCTACCTCCTACTTGCCATCTCAAATCTTGCAGCAGATCAGGAGGGTCATGTCAATGACACAGATGCTAACAGTAATCAACCTGCTTATGGGTCCTTGCAGCCTTTGTAGAAGAGAAGATTTTGGGGAGAGCTCCCTGCAGCAGTACTTAAAAGGAGCTTATTAAAAAGATAGAGACTTTTTACAAAGCCAAATAATATTAGAACAACACTGAGCAGTTTTAAACTAAAAAGTGAGAAAAATGTAGATTAGATGTTAGGAGGAAATTTTTCACTCTGAGGGTGATGAGGTACTGGAAAATATTGCTCGAATAAGTTATGGATATCTCCATCCCTGAAGAAATTGAAGGTGGGGTTGGATGGAGCCCTGGGCAGCATGACCTAGTGGGCTGCAACCCTGCCTGTTGCAGGGCAGTTGAACTGGAATGGTCTTTGAGATCTCTACCAACACCAACTTTTCTGTGATTTCATGTCATACCTCTTAATGGGGCTGAATGTGAAGAATAATTGTGAGAATTATTGTTTGACCTTTGGTGACAAGTAGATAATAAGCCTGTAACTACCTACTTTTCTTTTAATTAGAGATTTTGACATTCAAAATTGAGTTCATTGAAGTTTATGTATTATATTTTTAAAATGATACCATTTAATGTTGAATTTTAACAAAAAAAAAAAAAAGTGAACAATGAGATCAGGCTGACTTTATGTATACAACCTGCACAATTAATTTTAAGTGGATAATGACATGACAGGATGGTTATGTTTTCTTCTTAATTATCCTCTTTTCATTAAAGCCTTAATATGCATTTTGAAAGATCAATGAAGTACATGTATGTGTTTATATAATCTGTGTTTTTTTTTAAGATTCAGAGTTGAAATCTTCCGTGCTAGCAGCAGAAAAACAACACATAGATGATGTTCAGCAGGTACAGGTAAGATCCCAACATAAGCATTCTAAGTAGCCTTTCTATAAAAAGGCTGAAAAAGTAATACTTTGGATATTTATGCAATAGCTCTTGTCTTATGTAATGAATTTTCAACACGTGTTTTCAGTCTAAATTTTTCATTCAAAACCTCATATGCTCCATTATTTATCTAGGGACAGAGATTAAATGTTCCTGCCTGCCTAAAATAATTATTGTCATTCAGAAGTAATGCTTTGTTCCAGAGACCTAACAGTAATGGTATCACTTAGAAGTAGTGATAGAAGGTCTGGTTATATCAGTTACTCTACATAAGTTTGTATGACTTGTGTGTGTATATATATATACACACACAACATACATACATATATACGTGTGGGTGTGTATATGTATATGTGTGTATATATATATGTATGCATTTATATATGTGTGTGTGTGTATATATATATATGTATGTATATATATATGTATATATTTTTTTTCCAGAGAGGGTTATAGCTGATCTATCTACTCTTCTCAGCCACAACCCTTTCTTGTATATATGAATGTGCTTTGTAAAATTGATGATTGAATTTGTTTTTGAGGTAAAAAATAAATAATGTTTAATAAAATACATTCTATTCTTTGTTCGACTTGCCAATTTAATCCAGGTTCAAGCAGGGAATTTTATGAGCCTGGCTGGGGAGATGTTTATTACCTGTATGCTTTAGTCTTTCCAAACATTTGAAGAGTTCTTCTACTTGATTACCTAAATTTTTCTCTCTCCATAATTAAGAACATTTAAAGACTAGAAATCATTATTTATATTACAAGAATAGCTTATACTGCAATATCTTAAGCTTAAATTGTGTGGTATGCCTTTTGTTTTTAATCCTATCCCAGTCACTTATGCTGTCTGATTAAGTCATTCCATTTGCTAGTGTTAGAGGTCTCCATCCTTCGTGTTCACTATTCATTTCTTACAGCAATAATGTGAATTTCTTCCATTCTGTACTATTATTCATCAATGAATAACAGCAGTAAGTGCTTTGTATGCATAATCACCTCATTGACAAGAAGTGTTCACAAATTTTTGGACTTCTCTCTGGTTTACATTTAAAAGTAGAGTGGAGGAACCTTAATATTAGAAGATGAACATGTGTGAAATGAAAGTATTCTGGATTGTTTCAAAGAGATGAGAATATACAACGTGTATATATATTATATATAAAAAAGTTTGTCTTCACAGAAAATGGTAAAACTAAGTACTTTCATTGTGTTTGGTGATAAATCCTGTACCACAGTAAATTCATTCTTGTCATAGTTTGTACCTTTTTTTTAAAGTGATATAATGCTATGAAATGTTTATTCAAGAGACTTACAGTGTCATTCTGTATCTAGTTTCTTCTTAAGTTTTATTTTTGAAGAAAGCAATCATTGGCTGTTCTTATCCAAGTAGATGATAACAAAGAATGGGAGACCTAGCTTAAAATTTGAAACTGGTCAACTATATTTACTCTCAAATTTCTTCCCTACTCTAACACTTCCCTCAAAAAGAATTTTCCACATTGTGTAAAAATAATTTGAAATGGTTGATACCGATACAGAAACAAATGCAAGTGTAACATTGTTATTATTTATCTTACTTAATCTTGATAATCCGTTAATTAAATTCACTGCAAAGGCTTTCAAAGTAAAAGCGCATGTTGCCTTGCCCCCCTCTTCCCCTCCACGCTTTATTTTTGCCACAGATTCTGCATTACTTGCCATCCTAAAGTGTTATAATTTTTGCTTTTTTTATATATCTCAAACATTAACTTCCTTCTATGATGTTAGACACAACTTTGTATTTTTTGATTCAATCTTCTAAAGTTTTAAGACTGCTCTTGTTCAGTCAAAAACAGCTGATTTAAAAGAATCACAATTTAAAAAAAGAGGCTGTAGGAGAATATTTGTTTTAGTGCAGAATTTGTTGAGCAGAGGGGGAAAATAAGACAAACTGGCAGCCATTTCAAGTCTTAGTTTTAACTGACAAAGGAGAGCAATAGTGTCTACGTGGTCTTCTCAGGACAAACAGAAATATTTGTCAGACAGAACTCCTTTAGTGAAGAAAGAAGAGAAAAACTGAATGCTCTCATTTAGAAACTTGAGCTTCAAACCTGATATTTCAATTGGGCAGCTGTACTTTTGTACAACAGCCAAGTTGTTCTCTCTTCTGAACTTTCTGATCTTTTGTGGTATCGTTGCAATTTTCCCTATGTTTTAACTCTATTTTAGTTCGCTTTATTTTATTTATTTGGTAGAGTTGCATCAGACAGGAAATAAAAACCTTATAATTGTTAAAAAAAAAAAAAAATAACTGTAAAAGCTAAGCTTGAGTAGTGGGACATCACAGAACCAAAAACTCACATACTTTTTGACAGTCATTTACATTTCCTGTTCTTTTATACATCTTATTACCAAAGCATTTTAGATTTCTGTGATCATGTGTCTGAACTATGTCACATTATCTGTGAATAAGAGCCTATTCAGCAGAAATTTAGAAAGCAAACCCTGATTGCATGTATTTGAAGGTCAGAATTCTAATGCAATGTAATCATCAACTGAAGATGTCTGGTCTCCTGTCTCAGATCTGATTTCTAGCATTTTGGTTACATTGCAGTTCGCAGTGAGCATTTACACCGTATTTACAGTGGAAAAATTTGCCAACCAAAAAAACCCTTATCCTTGTCGCATTTCAAGTTCAAACATTTGTTTTTGCCTGGTTCACTTATTTTCTACCAACAAATAATCCTTCAATCAAAATTAAATTCCTTCTTGAAATGCCATGTACTTAAACTAGGAGTAACAACCAGACAACGTCTTGGCAGCTCTTAGGCCCTAAAAATGGATTTATGGTGCATAATTTGTTGGTGCACTTTCCAAAAATATCATAGGGAAACAATTCTAGCTTTAAAAACCTTAAATTATGTGATACATTTTACCATGTTGAATATATTTCCTACTTTGAAAACATTGCAACTCTGATTCTTGGACTGTCCCCTTAAAATATTTCTAACTACTGCTATACTTTGATGACAATCCCTCTCTGCCTTACAGGAGGAGTTTTTTTCATACTCTAGTCTTTATCTACAAATTATTATAACTCCTCCTGGTAATAACTTAGCAACTGCTGGTATGTTCTGATTTTGACACTTACTAATATTAGAAAAAGAGTTGTGATATACTTTAAGACAAATATATAATCAGTCCACCTTAAATATGAAAATATTCTTACTGTACAGTACTATAAAATGTCACAGCTCCACTTTGTCTTGGAGGCATTGGTGTGACTCAAATCTTGTGACTGAAATTTTAGAAAGATTATTCTTGGAGATTGAGGTGAGGCAAAGAAGATTTGTCTGAAATAGGGAACTGATAATGCAGCAGCAAATAAAATAGGGATTTTTTTTTTAATAGTCAATTTTTCTTATTTCTATGTAACAAAGCTCTCATCTAGACAAAGGTGATGTAGATGAGACTGGTTAATAACTCTGTTCAATAGGAACTGGAGAAAATAATCTTTTTCTGCTTACAGGGGAAAAGTTTCCATGTTGTGGCTTTTTTTTTTTTTTCAAAGGCAGCTTCAATTTTCATATTCTTTCTTGAACAAAAGTACATATTTTCAAAAGATGCAATTGTCTTAATGAGAAGAGTACAAATGAAGCAAACTTCTTAGAAGTTTACCATATGAACTGAATGATAATGAAATCTACCAATTGCATTTTGCGAAGGAAACTAGTGATCTAGTGATCTGTCCTCATGAATAGTTAGATATTTTGTTTAAAAAAAAATTGTCAATTTAAACTTCCTACAACTTCATGCTAGCATATTCCAATCACAGAAAACAAAAAGCTGGAAAAGGATTTAAGAGTTTTTTAAATCGAATCTTTCCCAACATTACCAAGGTTTGTGTATTTGCTGTGCCTTAACTTACTCTAATTTTACATTCAATATGTAATGTTACAGTTTGGGGCTTCTTCGATTTAAGTTGCCAAACATATGTAGGTGAACTGTGTTTTCTTGCTAGCCTTAAGAATAAATTATGTCTTATCAAAAATGTACAGGGAGAAAACAAATTTTTTGTGGCACAAAAAATTGTAGAAATCTGGTACATACTTCACTTATGGAGTCATAGGAACTGTACAAGTGCAGAGCATTTTGCTTGGGTGGTAAAATGGAGTCTAATCTTTGTCAAACCTAACTCCAAGACACGATAAGCAGAAATCTGGTATACTTAGTTTTTAATTGTTCATGAAATGCAGATTTTATGCAGAAGTTTCTCAATTTTATTGAGATCTTTCTCACTTTCTTAGTATTAAAACCTATTCTTCAGGTTAAACATGTTCCAATGGACTGTTTTCCTCTATGGAAAGCCTAATGAGCACTAAGATTTTGTTGTTGTTCTATAACTATAGTAGATAAATAGACTAAACATTTTTTTTTATATGAAATTACAGACTGTGTGTTACTGTTCTGTTCTCCAAGCTGAGACCCCAATATAATTGAACGACAGGTGTCAGTTCTTGTCTCTTCTTCCTCCTGTGTGACCAGTAGCTGAGCTTTGTGGTTAAAGCGCTGGATTCTGCTAGTGTCAGAAAGGCTCTGAATGAAAGATGAGATCACAAGTAGAAATAGTAGAACTGAGGTAAGAATCGTGTAAATAGACAGTCTGAAAGACGCCATAAAGAAGTCGACCTACTTAGCCACTAGATGGCAGTTAAGTATTTTTGAAGGGGTGCACTATGCACTGGTAAATCATTCTCAGTGGAGTCCCTAAAATACTCTGAGGTGAGAATACATGTTTATTGGTCTGAAATGGTGTGTTTCTGGTAGTTAAGAAGCTAGTCTGTAAAGGATATCTACATCTATTGTAATTAATTTTGGCCAAAGTTTAAGGAACTGGAGTATCTCCCAAGGCTAATAAGAACATATCCTAAAAGTAACAAAAATCCTGAAATATTGAATGTTCATAAAGCTCTGTGCTGTCATTGTTAAGATGCTTTTTTTTTTTTTTTTTTTTGGTTTGGTTATTAGTCCAGGGTTGAAAACACATTTGATTGGTATAATCTACAAGACTGCTAGAAGATAGATAATTGTTATCCTGAATATTTTCTAAACCTTATTTTATTTATTTCTGATGTTGGAGAGGACAAAAAATGATGCCTTTTATTTTTAATTATTAAATATTCATGGAATATATATCTCAGGCTCTGCATTTAAATAAAATAAATGGAATTTAATATATCAAGCCTCTTTGGTAGGAAAAAATAATACAATTCTCAGAAAAAAACATTAATATTTTGAATCATAAAGCCACTATTTGCTTTATGGAACAAAATTTGTCATTTGGGAAGAGACAATAGCACATTTTTGCACTCTCCCTACCGATCCTAGTGAGACTAAAACAAGGTTTCTTTCTAATTTGCATTCTTAATGTTCATTATAAAATGTTTTACCCATATACTCATAAATTTGAAAGGCGTTTTATTGTTTTATGTCTTTGATACTTGGCAAGCTATCTCAATTCAAGCAGTGAATAAATATAAGAATCACAGAGTACTTTAGGGCTGAACAGACATAAGGAAGCTGATTTATTCAGTTACACTCCCACAAACACTTTTTCCCAAGCAAGGCTAGCATATATGTTTGGCTGTGTTTCTTAGGACTTTGCTCATCTCATGGGATGGATCTGTGATAGGTGCTAGAATGTATTTCCTGCTTTGCCAAGTCAGTGGTAGAATTTTAAAGACTTTCTTTATGATGACTTGCCATAGTTCTGGTGTGACATCTTAACAACTTCAGAGTTGCAAACATGTGGTTTAAGGAACATAGATTTAAGTTACTCCTAGTTCTCTTATGAATGTTGATTAAAATAATTCCCAAGAAACTTCTGGATAAGTTCAGGTGTTTCATCAGTTTCTAAAAAACAGATTTTTATGGGGATATACAGAACAGAATACAAATCTTGCATAATGACAATTCTGCATTTTCCATTTTGGTAATGATTTTTTTTCAGGGGGAAAAAAATAAAAAGACAGTATTCTTTGTCATTTTATATTCAACTGCTTTGAAAAGTAGCACCAATCTTAAAGTTCCAGAAAAAATAATGCCTGAACTGTGTGGTTGCAAATTCTGCATAACTGAAGTTGATCAAGATTTACAGACTTTCCTTACTTCTATCACAAATGACAAGGATAAAAAGACAGATTTATTTTAAGTGGAGTTTTGTGGTGAAATTTAAAATCTTTGGCTATAATGTGTGTTTCTCATTCTTTCTCAAAATCTAGATGACTGGAAGGGATAGGGCTTGTTTATTAAGAGTTACCTTTTGTATATTTGTGTGCGTGACTCTGAGCACTGGTACATCATTCTTTCTTGCTCTTCTACAGACTTCTTGTGAAATACTAGCAGGGCATTGTCATTTCTTTGTGAGCAGTGAGTGAACAGAAATGTGTGACAGGAGTAAATTTACATAGAAAATACAGATTTTACATATGTATATGTTTTCATTTTAGAGGATATGTTGATTTTTATATTCAAAACCCAAAATTACAGATAAGCTCATACACTCCCAAATGTTAAATTACTTGCTTTGTTTCAAATACTAATATTACTCTAAAGACAGTTTTTTTTTTTTCTAATGCCAATCATACCAAAACTTTTTTACTTAAACTCTCAAAATATAATCAAAACACTGGAGATGAGTTTTGCGACTCATTTTATTTAATGTTCTTATCTGAAATGATAAATCTTTGTTTTTATAGACCTTTCCCACTTCAAAGAGTTAGAGAAGCTGACTGGCTTCCAGCCCCTACCTTCAGCATATTCTGAAGTATATTTGTGAAGACTCTGATTCCATCTCCCCCAAACTTTTACTTTAGTGAATATCAGGCTCATATTTCAGGGCAGTGAAGACTATTCATCCCATTCTATGAAGAATAATTCTTGCTGAAGGTGTTTTGTTGTTGTTGTTTTCCTTCTTTTTCCTCCCTCCCTCCCTTCCTTCTTTTTCCTTTTCCTCCCTCCCTTCCTTCTTTTTCCTTTTCCTCCCTCCCTTCCTTCTTTTTCCTTTTCCTCCCTCCCTTCCTTCTTTTTCCTTTTCCTCCCTCCCTTCCTTCTTTTTCCTTTTCCTCCCTCCCTTCCTTCTTTTTCCTTTTCCTCCCTCCCTTCCTTCTTTTTCCTTTTCCTCCCTCCCTTCCTTCTTTTTCCTTTTCCTCCCTCCCTTCCTTCTTTTTCCTTTTCCTCCCTCCCTTCCTTCTTTTTCCTTTTCCTCCCTCCCTTCCTTCTTTTTCCTTTTCCTCCCTCCCTTCCTTCTTTTTCCTTTTCCTCCCTCCCTTCCTTCTTTTTCCTTTTCCTCCCTCCCTTCCTTCTTTTTCCTTTTCCTCCCTCCCTTCCTTCTTTTTCCTTTTCCTCCCTCCCTTCCTTCTTTTTCCTTTTCCTCCCTCCCTTCCTTCTTTTTTTTTTATTCCTCCAGTACTGGACCAACAGGAAAAGAGATTAAAGACACTGGAGGAGTCACAAATTCAGGTTATATTAGCATCTACATTTGGGCAATAGAATCCTCACTTTCTATTTCTAATATAAATCTAATGCAGTTCCTGGAAATTAAGAATACAGAAATAACAGAACAAGGTGAAATAAACAGCAGCACCTACACAAGGTGCTCAACCATTTACAGATGAAGTGAAAATTATTTTTTTCCTTTGTATTTAAAAAAAAAAAAAAAAAAAAGGCCTCATCCAAACAATTTCAGCTTTTCAGCTTCTTTCTGTAGTATGCCAATTTAGGAATGTTCAAGGTATGTCAGATTTCATTGTTTTAACACAATGAGATGGTTGGTTTTCTTGGCTTTGATAAATAGAAAGATTTTTAGACTCACATGGAAAATAGTGTATAAAACCATTTCCTTTCTTCTATTACTTATCTTAGTTATTTTTATGCGTCAAAAATAATCCACAACAGTTTTTATCCCACTTTAAAGAAGTTCTTGTCTCCTAAGGCACTTGCTGTGCTGCTCACTGGATTGATAGCATAGATGCCTAGGTTTCAGTTCTCTCTTCAGCTACTGAAAGATCTGAGTGCAACTAGTTCTATTATAGCAATGTTCGTGATAAACTGTAGAGCACCTAAAGAGACAGTAGAAATAGACACCTCTGTTGTTTGTTTGTTTTAGTTTTTTCTATTCTCTGTTATACGCCTATTTTACACTGGTAAGTGACAGAACACTTAAACCATTTTCTGGAATGATTGAAGCTAGATGGAGTATGCTCTTTTGGAGGTATTTGTACAGACCTGAAGTAGCATAGAAGACAGTTATTACACTTGACCACTGTGTTGCTTCTGCTGTGATCAGTGCTTCAGTAAGGTTTTATTTTATTTTCGTTAGTAAGCAAAAACTCTTGAGGCTCCTATTGTTATAGAACTTACTGAAGAGGTAACCTACAGTCATATTTCAACTTCGCTAAGAGCCTTACATTCATAGAGAACTCTGCAAGTTTTGAACTTTGATGCATCTTCAGTTTACTGACTAAAAATGAGAACAGAAAAGAAATGGATTCTGAAGTGTGCTTAACCCAGGGATAAAGCATTCAGACAACTGCTTGGGAAAAAATACTTGAAGAAATTAGATCTGAAAAAAACTGCTTTCTTACCTCTAACTTTAGAAGTTAGCATTCAGAATGAACACATCTTTGGTCACAGGTCTATTTTACCTGCTGAATCTATATTTGCTTATTTAACTATTTGAATTATGATAAATTTTTTTTGTGTGTGTTTTCGTAATTTCAGAATTTGTTTGTTTATTTTGCCATCTGTAATAGGATAGATAACTTTTCAGCTGATTATAGGCTTGTCCTAGCTTATCAGCTTAGGAAGAACTAAAATCAAATCAAACAGATCATTTCAGGCAGGGCAGAGCTTACACTTTCTAGAGGTTGCTTGTTCAGTGCTATTTGAGAACCTGAGCATCACGTTTCTTTGTGGTTGTAGGAAAAATCATGGAGTATAGCTTAAACTAATGTGAAAACGTACATCCTTTGTCCCCATATACACACCTTCAATACAGTAAAATCTTCTCAGAAGAGAAATGATTTATTTGTCTGAGGAAGAAAGTAGTATCCAATACCAGTTCTCCTTTGGTGGTTCTCCCTGAAGCTGTTGGCATTTTTGCCAGTTATAAACTCAATTTCTGCAACTGCCAAACTAAAATGTCACAATGAGTTTTGAGGATTAAGTGAAACATAAGAATCAGTTAGATGGGTACTGTGTTGTTTGAATGCAAGTGACCATCTGTGCATCTCTTGACAATAGTTGTAGCATGGAGGATTTTTGTTAGTGTTATGTCTCCTTTCCTTAAGGTTGGTTGGAAAGAACATCCTTCCATACAACTGGATGCTGCTAGTACCATGTGCTGACATACTGAGAGACCTTAAGAGATCATTGTTTTTGACATCTTATTCCTTCTAATGTATGTGCTTCTGTTTCAAGAGAATGTATACAATCAGGTAGCAACACAATTAGTACTTTCAGGGAAACCAAAGGAAAAGAAGTAAAAAGGGGAAAGGGGCAAAAAAACCATAGAATTCTGTCACTGAAGTGCGTATTCCACGTAGAGGAAATATGGCTCTGTGCAACAAACTGCTCAAAATGATTAGATTGCTAGTGCAACTTTTGAGTTCATAATAGTATAAGACATTATCTTCTAAAACTAAATTATATTTCAAATAGTCCAAAATTGCCATTTAAGACTGCCATTGAGTTTATTTTCATAAGAGAACAGCACAGTGTCTATGCATAAAACGTAAGTGAATGCAATAAATGTGTGTATATTTCAGACTATATCTATATATAGAGAGACAATAAATATCTTTTCCAATACAAATAAGAGATTTTTAGAAGTACATTCAGGCTCTTGCTAAATTTTGCAGGATTTTTTTTTTTCCCTGGCTGGAAATTTTATCTGAAACGTTCATCTGAGAAATCTGACTCATCAGAAGAGGTAGCTGCACTCTGAACTTTTAATTATTTGACCCTGGACTTTTTTTATCCACACAGATCAACTTTTCTGCTTATGCGTGTATGTGCAAACATGAGAAATTAGAATGGGATGGATGTAAGGTAAAGGCTGTTTGTACATGTGCAGATTCAAGTATACAAAATTCTACACAGACAGCAGTATCTGTTGGATACTGCATACACACAAGTCTGTCATTACAACAAAAGCACAATTAGGGCAACTGTCCCACATTTAGCCAACACATTGCATATGGAATGTATAGAACTTGTTGAGGAATGCTAAGTACCATTCTATACTCATACACCTGTGGATTTTTTTTTTCCTACTCGCGGCTTTCACACAATTCATCTGGATAAAGAAAGGCTTAAGCTTCCACCTTTCTTTCTTTCTTTACAGAAAGAAGACTGTTCCACAGTACCTGGGTCCTGGGTAAGAACTCTAGGCAAGACAGAGTTCCCACATATTGCTTTTAAAACCCGTAGGTTTCTGCAGTGGAATTGTACTTTGGATGAAAAAATGAAATTTCTTTTATGATGTGCATTTTTTAACTTGATATTCAGGTTCTTATCAACAGCTTTTTACCATCTTTTTTCTATACCAAAAAATAAATCCTCTCTTGCTTGTTCTTCTAATGAATGATCAAATTTCTAGTTCTGATCACTCATGGGTTATTTTTTTTGTTTGTTTTGATTTATTACTTAGTTTGGTTGTTCTATAAATTTCCTTTCTTATTATTGGAAATGTGCTGTTATTATGTTATTATGTTTCTTTGATAGAACTCAGGATTTAAAGCAAAAAAATCTTTCAAGAGAGATTTTAAACTTCATGCTGTAGGAAAGGCAGAAATCTAATGAAACTAGTCTGAGGACATCCTCTTTTTATCTAGAATAATTCCTGAGGCATATAAATATGGATGTTGTTCTGTCTCTGAACCAAATAAATTTGGAATCAGTGCAGTATGTTGTTTTTTCAGCATTCGTAGCAAGGACTTCCATGTTCATATAAGTCTTTTGTGTTTCTATGTGAGAAACTGGATATAATTGTGATTATTACCTAACAAGGTAACAGTAAGTGAATACGATTATTTGAAATAGATGTTTTTTCTGCTGCCATTGAGATGTGGTACTAGGGCTTGAAGTCAAAAGTCACTTTAGTTCATCAAAGCATTTTTGTTTCTTGTCTTCAATTACTTAATCACGCCGCTTGACTGCCTTCTTAGGAAAAACAAACAAAAACAACACAATAATAAACAAACAAAAAAAAAAGCAACCACTTTTCTTGAAGGAACTTGCATTATCTACAGAGTAAATTCTCCTCAGAGTGAAACACTGTTTTCTAGGTTTTCCTTGTAGCTTGTGTTGCATTTCAGGATTCAAGGATTACCTCTTGTGAAAAAATTTTATCTAATCTGAATAAATTAGTTTTTAATATAGTCAATTCTTCTGAGATCAGCTGTCATTAAGGTAAACCTCTTCAGAACCATGTTTAATCCTGCCGGCTTCTTTTTCTTTTTTATGGGAAGAATATATTTTCCAATTCAATTAGAATCGGAAAGCTGTATCTGTCACATAACTGTTGGTAGATTGTTATTTCAGTTTTAAAATTTGATCTTAAGAGGGTTAGAGTCTGGAGAAACTGAATTTTTTCTCAAATAACTGAAAACAACTGTGTGGCCTTAGTAAAACTAGCAATACATTTCTTCTGATAGTGTTGTTTTTTGAAGAATTTATAGGACTTGATACTGTGTTTGCAGGTGACTGGTAGTGGGGATAAGAGGAGATGAAACACAGAGATGATAGCATATTTGTCTTTTTCCTTTATAATGAAGTTCTTCAACAAAACTGTTGCCGATACAAACACTAAGCTATTAACAGAAATAGAGCGTATCATGAGCAGTCTGTAAAGGAAATATCTTTTTAACCTTTTTTCCTGGTTATAATATGCTTGTTAATATGTCTATGTTAATTCTTCCACTATTCATCAAAAATCTTTTATGTTCTGTTTTTACATTTCTATTCAAAGTTTGGTTGGGAGAACAAGTTCAAATACATGACTTTCAGGTCAAACTGCATTTCCAAAATGTTCAGACAAAGTAGATGATTTAATTTTGATAAAGCAGATTCAAAATTGCAAAATTCAATATTTTGTTTAAGTGTAGTAGCTGCTGCTTTTTAATTTTGAGATTGTTTTAGGACAGCTGGAAAACTCTAAGTATGAAATTGAAATCTTATGTTTAAAAGACAATTTTGTGCAGAAAAGAAAATGGAAGTATTAATGAACATATATTCTATTAATAGTCACCAGTTGGAAGTTACATCTTCATTTTCCAGAAAGAAAATTGGCTTTTATATGTATGTCAGATGAGATGAAAAACATCTTCTTCGTGAAACAAATCAATTAGTAAATCAGGTATTGCATGCTTATTTCTAGGCTTCTTTGTAAGACTAGTAAAATCTGAATATTTGAAAGATTCCCTGTAAAATAAGCCTACAGTCTGATCCATGCACTTTGCTTTCATGGAAGTGTAAAAAGGCGCTGAACTGTTTAGCCATAACCACTTGCAAAACCTGTTGCATGACAAACTGAACATAAATGCTTGAAGTGCTGATGCTGGTGACTAATATTCCAAATTAAAAACAAATAACAACAAAGAATAGTATAAAGTAAACTAGTATAACTAGGAAAAAAATATTAGAAGGCTTGGTATTGTAGTGTCACTTCTGTTCTATATACTGTTCAACATTCCTGAATAAGCACTAGTGGCTGTTTTGGGACTGTTTCTTCTTTTGGTACCTTTTGATAAAGCACATACCCATTGCATTTAGTAGTTTGTTTGTTTGTATGTTTTTTTATTTCCTGATATTTAAGAATGTAAGAATTACTGTGCTGTTTAAGGTTCATAGATTATCTACTTAGTGTACTGAAGGCAGAATCAGATGTTTGAGAAAAAGAGATTAAAAATATGAAAGCTGTCAGTCATAGAATAACTGTTCTTGGCAAGAAGCTTTTCTAACTTAACTCATTTACAGTTTGTCACATGGCAGGGGAGATTCAAATTTTAGGTGGGAGGAAAGCTCTCTCCTAAGTTTGTCATCTTTCTTTCCCAAGTATTTGAAGAAGCATTATTACTCTCTATTTTGAGATTAGTTTCTTTCAAAAAGTAAACGTTAAATATGTTCTGCATTCCTAGTTTTTGTTTTATCATTAATGTGTATACATTCAAATCCAGCAGTCGGAAGTAGTTGAGTCTGTTATGCAAACCCTTTTGAAGAAATGCTTAACATATTTCCAGATAACAGAATTAAAGTGTTGAAGTGCCCTTCCCACCATCATAGGTGTGTATCAATATGTACATATGCACTTAAAGCACTTCTACTCAGTGGTTGATTGTTTTCTTGGTTAGGGTATGAGAGGAGAGAAATGTCTCTGGAATTTTGCTTTCAACAACTGTAAGTCTGCTCATGCTGATGAAGGTAGATTCATACTGTAGCAAGTCATTCTCCTAAACTGTTTTCTTCCATGGTAAGATACATCTATTCAAAATGACACCTGTTCTTAAAGGCTTGTCAAAACTGGCTTACCTCTGAAGCTCTGGAACACTAATATTCTTTGTCCAAATCTTTTTATATATAATAGTAACAAACGTTATCTTGTTTGTATTTAGTATATGTTCCTTTTCTCTTAAAGGATGATTTTGAAGTGAAATCTGAGGAGCGTGCCAGTGTCATCCAGCAGCTTGAGCAAACTATTGAGGATCTGAGGACTAAAATTGCAGAACTAGAGAAACAGTTCCCAGCTACGGAAGTACAGACTACTGAGAGGGAGCAGGAAAATGAGCATGTGCATACGGCCTGCAGGGAACTCAGTAGTGTGACTCTTCAAACAAATGGAAAGAAGACTGTGTCCAGAACTGTGTCACAAGCAAGATCTGTACAAACGTCACCAACAGAAGATTATTCAGTACACACAATGCCTTCAGCCAATGCACTGCCACTGCCCCCTTCACCACTGCACTTGGAAAGCAGCAAAAATGAAGAGCCATCTGAAAAATTGCCAGCTCTAGAATTACAGCCTACATTTTGTTCTGAAATATCATTAATTCTGTCACCGAAATTAATCTCGGTGCCGCTGGAAGCAAGCCAATCAGTACAGACTGCTCAACAGTCCCCTCTTCCAGGACCCAAAACTAATTTGTCCCTTGCGTTTGAAGGCGAGACTGAATCTTCTGCTGCTCGTCAACCGATAGATAATAGAAATGTGACTTGTAGCGAACATTCCCCTTCTTTACCCCCGGAGCCCACATGTAGCATTCCCTCATCGAAATCAGCCACTGAACTTGCTGCTCCTGTTCCTGGGGTGCATGGCTCTTCCGTCACTGCTCCCATGCCCACAGTAGGAGTACCACTTCCACCACCCCTGCCTGGCTCAGGACTCCCTCTGCCTTTTGCTAGCCCAGCAACGCTACACCTGGACCAGTCTTTGCCTGGTGTAACGATAGCACCTCAACAGCTGCTGCCACCACCACCTCCTCCTCCTCCTTTGCCAAATGCGGAGATACCAGTGTTGCCTCCAGCTCCCTCTCTCCCATGCACTGGAGTTCCACCACCTCTGCCACCACCTCTACCAGGAGCAGGAGTCTCACTCCTGCCTTCTGGCTGGGGCATCCCACCACCTCCACCACCACCACCTTTACCTACATCTGGTGTCCCTCCCCCACCTCCTCCTCTGCCTGGCCTGGAAATGCCACCTCCACCCACAGCACCACCTTTATCTGGAGTGGGAGTGCCACCAGTTCCTCCACCTCTGCCTGGAGGGGCCATCCCACCATTTCCTCCTCCACCACCACCCTTGCCATGTGCAAGTTCCCCTTCACTACAACCACCCCCTCCTCCGCCGCCTCCTCTACCTGGTGTGGGGGTCCCTCCTCCGCCACCTCCTCTACCTGGTGTGGGGGTCCCTCCTCCGCCGCCTCCTCTACCTGGTGTGGGGGTCCCTCCTCCGCCGCCTCCTCTACCTGGTGTGGGGGTCCCTCCTCCGCCGCCTCCTCTACCTGGTGTGGGGGTCCCTCCGCCGCCGCCTCCTCTACCTGGTGTGGGGGTCCCTCCGCCGCCGCCTCCTCTACCTGGTGTGGGGGTCCCTCCGCCGCCGCCTCCTCTACCTGGTGTGGGGGTCCCTCCGCCGCCGCCTCCTCTACCTGGTGTGGGGGTCCCTCCGCCGCCGCCTCCTCTACCTGGTGTGGGGGTCCCTCCGCCGCCGCCTCCTCTACCTGGTGTGGGGGTCCCTCCGCCGCCGCCTCCTCTACCTGGTGTGGGGGTTCCTCCGCCGCCACCTCCTCTACCTGGGTGTGGGTTGCCACCTGCAGCCCCACCACCTTTGCCTGGAGAAGCAGCACCCCTTCCACCACCAGCTCAAGGCAGTGCCTATACAGCAGTCCCACAAGTTGGTGGATTTCTTCCTCCACCATTACCATCTGGTTTATTTGCAATGGGTATGAATCAAGAGAAAGGGAGCAGGAAACAAGTGATAGAGCCTTCTCGACCAATGAAGCCTCTTTATTGGACAAGAATTCAGCTCCACAGTAAAAGGTAAGTTATATAGTTGCAAAGAGTGTTTTTGCCATCTTCATAGTATCATGTTATGAGCAAAAGGATTTATTTACCACCCTGCTGATCTTTAAAAGAGTCTTATGATCAACCAGAATTTTCATTTTCGTTCTTAGTCATGTGACCTAGAAACTAGAAATCCTTCTTTACACTTTGTACACTTAGCAGATAAATTCAAACCTTAGGCTGTTTTTATTTTTTATTTTTTTTATTATTTTATTTTACTTTATTTTGTAGCATGGTAGTATAATTCTCTTGTAGCTCTTATCAGTTCATATGATACTGAAATACTTGGGTTTGGTTGTTGATGGTTTTCGTGTGTTTGTAAAGTATAATTGTTGGTCATGAAAAAAACTGTTTCCGTATTAATCTTTTATTTCCCTCAGAGTACTAACAGTTCTTCTACTGTTACTATTTAATGATGAACGTTTTCTGTTTTTAGTTTCTTCTTGCCACTGTCACACAGGTGGTCTGCAGATACCTATACATTTCTAATTCTCTTTGTGCTTGTGTCTGCATACTTTGCAAACCTATTTCTATTACTGTGTATGTAAAGTGGAAAATATGAGTCTGACAAATTTACCATGTGAAGGAAGAAAAGAGGTATTGGGGAGAATCGATAGTATGTCTTATCAAAATGCTGCTAGTAGAAGTTGGGCAACAACTTGTAAACTGCTGCTATCTTATTTTCTTCATGCCACCATTTATGATTTTAGTTTGACACTGCCCTACATAGGTCTTTTGCTTAACTTTAGAGATTCTAGTGCTTCACTTGTGTGGGAAAAAATTGAAGAGCCTTCCATAGATTATCATGAATTTGAAGAACTATTTTCTAAAACAGCTGTTAAAGAGAGGAAGAAACCTATTTCGGACACCATTACAAAAACTAAGACCAAACAAGTGAGTACTCTATTTAATTTCAGATATTTTCTAGGCTGGCTGTTACATAAAAGATTTTTGCATGCAACTGAGTTATTTTATCTGGTTTGAAATTTTTACCATATATATATATATATATATATATATATATATATATGCTACATAGAATTATAAGAAAAAGAGAGAATGTAAGATGCTTTCCAAAGCTGTCTGTTGAATAATGATGTTTTGTTTAATTAACTGTTTTTAGTTTTTTATATATATATATTTTTTTTTAAACTTTCCTTTATCCACTTAATATATAAAAAGGTGAAGATGTGATGCTTGAAATTGACTCCATGTGTGCAATACTTAAATGAGCAGTATATGCATTATTCTGAAGGATTTTATAAATGAAAGAAATGGATGTAAATTGCCATGATTTCAGAGGAAAGTGATATTTAGGAATTTCATTCCTGATTTTATATCAACGATAACAGTTCTAAGTTTATAGTGTGCTTATATATGGTGAATATAAAGCTTATACATACTGAAAATTGAAAACATGATCAGGAAAATGTAATAATCGTCAAACTCATTTTATTTATTTATTTATTTTTGGAAATAGGATACAAAAAAATCCACAGCATATATTAAATGTAAAATTTAAAACTTATAGTAAAATAATTGAATTTGAATATGTACCTGCCGAGGTAATGGCTCTATCGTTTCTGGATCTGAAATACCCTACCAAATTTTGGTGATATGATTGGTAATTAATTCACAATTACAATTTCAGCCTATAGAGGACATTGTTATTATTGTTATTCTGTAGAATGCTAAACCATGTTAAAAATTCCTGCTTTATCTCTCATCTTTACTGTTCCACTTTTCTGAACTCAGCTCAAGACTAGGATGTTTTCCTTTTTTTTTTTTTGTTACCATTGTACAAGCTTTTTTTAATTTCTGCATTGGGTGTGCAGTGACATTTTGAAAATGTCCATGCATATTTCAGTTTGAACATGACCTCTACACCTAGTAGTTATGGATACATTGCTCCTCACGCACTTTTTACTGTGCTAGTAGCCTGCTGCTGGCAATAGAAAAATATTGAAGCTCAGATGGATATTGTGGGGTGCTGGGGTAAGATCTTTATCTAGATGGATGGGCAGGAAAGGATAGCTACACGTTGTGTTACCTGTGTGCTGCACCACATAGTATGAACTAGGATAGGAGGAAAGGTAACAGTACTGCTGTAGTCTTGCCGTCTCACAACACATCTCCAAAGTTCTAAAGTATAGAGAAAGCATCAGGTATGAAGTTACTGAACATAAATTTCCTGACTTTTGGTGGTGCAAGTCTCTAAACAGAGCAGAAATCAAGACTACTTGATTCTGTGGCATTAAGAATGGGTCAAAATACACAGCAGTTTTAAGTCAACATTGCACAGGGATTTTCATATTAGCAGTACATAGTTTTATCTGCATTTATTGTTAAGTATTCTTTCCCTTCAAGAAAAATAACTGAATATGACTGATTGTTCTTAAATTCTTTTGACAATAACGTTATATATGGCACAACTTTTCAAGAAGTTAAGGCAATGTAAGTAGCTGCCATATTTTAGACCAAGTATTCATGTGGGCCACCTAAATTGACAAAAGAGAATCTTGTGTACTTTTCTTCTTCCATTGATTAAACAAATGCTCTGTCAAAGAAAAAATTACCTGATGGAGAAGTCTGATATGTTGCATGCTAGTACCTGAGGGAAAGAGATCAACCAATAGGTAACCAAATGCGCCAGAAACAATGCAAGAAGGCATACACAGACTTTCATTAGAACTGCAACTTCAGCTGGCATGTGTTTCAGATGACTAAGTTCAGTGTATTTGTGAATACAGTCTGGTCTTTTCATAACATTAAGTGAAGAATATTTAAAGTAGAACACAAAAAGTATATTCTATGAATATACTCTCAGTAGTTTGGAACACAGGCCTTCATTGTGAAATTCTCTTAATTTGTACTCCAATAAACACTTGGGTAATGAAGTCCATCCATGTTAAGCAGAAGAAATGGTTATTTGGAGAAAGCATGGTTGAAATTCCTCAAGTATGTTTTTATAGAAAGAACCAAGTGCTGTTTATGTGGTTACTGATTTGCGTGGATTCTATGGTAGTTATGGGTATTGTAAAGATCTTACAAATGGTGTTTCTGTAGTGATTTTTACAGGGATGTGTTATGCAAAGCAGATGTGTTCTGTCACCTGTTGAACTGCAGGAAAACACTGTAAAGCAGGATCTGTAAAGCTTACTATGCTTCTCTGCAGATTGGCAATTTTTTCCTCCTTACATTGCTGTGTGGGTATGCTAAGTGGATGCATTTCTTTTAAACACTGGATGCAAAATGCTAGCTTAAATTGGAAATAGTTGTCATATAAAAATACTCTGATAACTTTTAAAGGCATAAAATATTTGGTTATCTATATAAACATCTGATTTTAATAGCACAGTTTTTTATTGTAAGCTGAAATTAAAATATATTTATAGAAGAGGCCACATTAAGGGGAGACTAAAGATTTTAGCTAATCTGAAGAAAAAAAACAGATAGTTTCAGGATGGTTTAGTAGCTGAAATACTTACTTTTGCAGTAAACTACTGTTATGCATACTGTTGTTTGTGCTATATAACATACAGTATATTCACCTATTTACTTGCATACGTGTATATAGACATGTATGCCATAAATATTTGTAAATGGTAACACCTTCTAAAGTGGTTATTATCCATATTATTGTGGAGGTTTGGTTTTTTTATTTGCTTGCTTTTTGAGTCATGGATTGAGTTAATTTTACCCTAGCCAAGTACAGTTTCTAACTTTTTTCTCATTAGTATGACTATCTCCAAATAGCTGAAGAAAATGTAAATGAACAATTCCTTAAAAAATTGACTTTGGCACTTGGCATTGGGTTAAGATCACATTAAAATCCATTCTATCTTAAAAAAAAAAAAAAAAGGAAAAAAATAAAGAAATAATATTATTTATGAATGCAGTTTATTTTATTCTTACTGTCTCTTATTTGGTGCTATGAAAAAAGATGTCCTTTACTTTTCTCTGATAATGCATATACATCAAATTCTCAGCTGCTGTAAATGTGTGCAGACTCACTCAATGAGAATGCCTACTTAATCTTCAAAGGAAGTCCTTTATGGGCTATATTATAGGTGGAGCTGCCATTACTACATATTAAAGTGGTCTGGCTTTTGTTACAAGTCCATGTTGTTATAACATTGCCAAAAGTTAGCTCTTTAGGCTCCAAATTTTGTTGGGGTTTTTGTTGTTTTTCTTTCCCATGCTGGGTGTCAACTTCATTTTGCCTATTTTAAAAAAGAATACAATGTCTGTTTTTGCTCATGTCTATGTAGGTTTGAGCACTTGAAATATGGAAAATTTTTATCAGACGTCTTCTGTTAGCTCTGTAAAGTGTTCCTCAAATTTTGCCACTCTACAAGTGATATGAAACACCGATTTGTGTTACTCAGAACTGCAAATGTTATTCTGAAGACTTTTTTCCTAACCTTGTAATGGTAGATTGGAAAATAGGGAACATGAGGAGGTTAAGAAGAATAACTGTGATGGGAGTGAAGAAGTGAGATATGGCAGACAGAAATATAGAGTGTATCAGGTATGATTCTGCGTCACCTCTATCTCAAGTAATTTCTCCCAGAAACTTATCAGGAGCTTGGAGTGGCGTCAGCATGGGTGTCAGCAAATCATTTACTTCATCAAACCTATAGCATTTGATCAAGTCAGTAGATGAAAACCTGATTTTGGAGTGTCCTTTCAGCCACGTCACGTAGTTACAATATTGATTTTAGTTATGCTAATGGATACTATTTTTCATAGGCTCTTTTCTGTATCTTCTACAGAGTGTGTGTAATGAGTACAGTTAGTAATTATGATCTTTGGCAAATTAGTAATTGAACTGTTACCTGAATAAGAACACTTAAATTGCTTTTTGCAGCACTTCAAAAATTTGTACTTAATGAAGAAGGAAGACAGTCTCTTGATTAAGACCAAATACTAAAGAATGAGGGAAAACACAACATTAAAAACATAGGATGTTTTCTTCTGTGCAGAATATCAACCAGTGTGTATTGAATAGATTCAGTAGAAAAATAGTATAAAATCAGAAAATCTTAATATCACCATCAGCCCAGTAAGTGGACAGAAGGGACTGAATTGAGTTGCGTAGTTTACTTTTCTGTCTTTTGAACCATCATCTTAGAAACCTTGCTGGTGATTGGTATTTTTGGAAAGTAATATACATTTCAAGAGCAGACCATATGTTTATAATCTATCATGTAAATGAAAGAAAAATGTTAAAGATATTCTCATATGGAAAGCCCACCATTAATCTATTGAAATTAAGATTCTAATCTCTCACTTCCACCTCAGAAAATAAATAATAGGTTACTTAACTTTCATTTTGTTTCAAAAGCCTTAGATGCAAACAAGATGCAACAATAAAAGTGTTTTGTTAATGGTTTCAGCATTTTTGAATTTTTAAGTTGAACACAAAGACGCCATGGTAATAGAATACTAGGAATGAAATGCCACATAAAATGAGTATGAATTGGTAAATACAGTTAATGTCATATTGAGTTAACAGATAAAAGATTATTCACATTTATTCATTAATGAGGAAGGACATCAAGGGAAAAATAATATTCCAGAAAGGAGAATTAGTTCCCTCTGCAAATAGATGAGGGACTGTATTAAGAAGTTTTCTGTATCTGCATGAATTGATCTGTTAGCTATGCCATTGGCACAACTGTTTCTTACTTTCCTGTGTACTCTCCAGAGAAGAGTTGGAGTTCTGCTGCCCTCAGAAACAGAAATTTCAGGGTTTTCTGAAACATTATTTTTGTTTATACACTATTACTGATGTCCTGAAACTATTTATGAAATTGAATATCTCATTTGTTCTGCTTGTAAGCATAATTTTTTATCAGAGGCTATTTGAATGATCTTTGCTTTATCCCTCTCAGTCTCTTCTTCAAGCTTCAGATAATAGTTTCTGTTTACAGGGAAATCTCATGTTTTCTGTCCTAGCTTGATCTCAGTTGTATGCTTAAATGAGATCTGTGCTCCTGTTAGAAAACAGGACAGTGCAGAGTATCCCGGTTATATTTTTCTGAATTGCCATAGTTTTTCCTTTGAATTCAGAAAATGACTGTTATCTTCTGTTCTGTAAAATTTTGAATTCAGACCCTTTGAGTTCAGTTTTTAATACTAATGCATAGTGAGTTATATAATTGCATGTGTACTTGCTAACTTCTGACAGGTGACATTGACAGCTAGGTCTTTAAACATGTGATCATGCTACACCTGATCTGTAATTCCAAGACTTTTTACTTCATGATCAGGATGCAAGATTGTCACTTCACTGTGAAATTTATGCAAAAAGGGAAATAACTGACACAGTGATGGTTACAAAGGCTCAAGAAAAAATATATAAAAAATTGGCCAGCCAACCGCATCCTCAGAAAACTCATTCAGCAAGCATTTGTGCATTTATCAAGCTTCTATTTCTAAGCAGTTCTAGTAGAATAGTTCTAGTTCAGAGTTTTGCTTCTTTTCATCTACCACTCAGACATCAACTTACTAACCCGTGTCTGAAAACTTGAGTGACAGAAACTGTAGACCTCTTGTGGAATACTTCAGTACATTTTAAGATGTGGCCTGGATTATGACATTGACTAAAATATTTTTTAATTTCATTTATACTAGTTAATTACTAAATAAGTTTTCCATTGGGCTGTAGTTGAAACTGTATCTCAGTACAATGATAGAAACTTGAAAAAGTGTATTCACTACTTGACTGAAATGTAAGAATAACTTGAATTTTCAGATCAAATTATTTGGGTTTTTATCATGTAGTACAACATAAAATTCAGAAACCTGAGTAGATCAGTATTTAATCTCTTTCTTCTCCATAGTTTTCTATTTCTTGGGCTAAAACATTATTGCATCTAAATTCATGTCATTTGACAGTTGAGAATCTTTTCCAGGAATTAATTGCTACTTGTTTCAGTAATATGAAATTTACATCCAGCTGAATTAAAGTAGATAAGAGCTATGTGCAGAATACCGTCCAGGAATTACTTGTTGCTTTTATGCTTGCAAGGCAAATATGTACAAAAGTGTATTTTTTTTTTTTTTTGCTTATTTGGAAAAAACAAACAAACAAAAAAAAACTTTGATTTCTTTTGTATTCTCTAAGTAATCAAAGAATCTAACAATATATACACAGTTATTTTTCTTTTTAAATAAAATTCAAATTGGCACCTACTTCGTCAAACTTTAAAATAAAACACAAATTCTCACAGTTTTGGCTTACATCAAAGCTGGAAATTATTGTGCGGTTTTTGAAACCAAAGGAATTCAAAGATAGACATAGTCAGAATTTTTTTTTATGACAGCCTGTTTCATATACTTAACAATACCAGTGTGAAATTGAAAGCGTGCATCCTAATGAAGCATGAAGTGTAGGGAAACTTTATATTGACTTTAGGTTTAAGATTTAGCTAGATGACATCTATACTTGTGATAGATATATTCAGTTGAAACTCTCTTAAAAATAATACTTTTTGATGCATATATAAATTATTCACAGAGTACTTTTTCTTGAATTTGTTATTAGCAATGCAAAATATCATCTAAAATTTTTCATGCAGGTGAATACTAATTGATGGATTTATTTTGGCAGGTTGTCAAGTTGTTAAGTAACAAAAGATCTCAAGCTGTTGGAATATTAATGTCTAGCCTTCACTTAGACATGAGGGACATTCAGCATGGTAAGTGAATTAAATACTGTTACATAATTATTTATCTGGAAATCATTATTTCTGTATTTTCATCTGTTAAAAAAAATTAAAAAGCTTATCTTAGAAAATTGTGGCATTTATTTCCACTTTTGTAATATATTCTTTTTCCCTATAGTAAATAGTTCTGTTAAATGTTTACTTACAGAATTACCATCTGTAGTTCTGAACATCAATTATCTAGGTGGTGTGAAATCTAGACTCTTCAATTTTTATTTTTATTTTTTTTCCTGTGGAAGAAAGAGTGGTGTGATTGTTTATTCTAATTCAAAGAGCCCAAGAGTATATCCAAAAAAGTGTATTACAACACTTAATTGATTTGCTGTCTAAAGTAGTTCATATTATAGGGGTTCGCTCAAACTGGAGTTGTTTCATCTTCAACAGCTGTTTATAATGGGAAATATTTTGGAAGGAGTGTAATACTTGTCACATTTATGCTAAGAGACAGTAGTGCAAAAAGGTGAAAAGTGGAATTGCATTTATATTCAGAGCATCCTTTATGTTTCCCAAAGGCTTTGGATAGATTTGAAGCAGATTGAACTATCCTGTGAAGTGCCAGCCTATCTATTAAATAAATGTGGTTTCAAGTATAACACAGACTTCATAAATCACAAAAACATCTAGTGAACTTTCTAGGTTACGTATTTACAGCTATGCGTTAAGTTTACTATTATTTGCTTAGTTCGTGAAATTATTCATAAGTAGAAGCAAATTTCAATGCACAGTGTCAGCTAATGAGTAACTCTTAATCAGAAGTATAAGTTTTTATTAAATTGTTTTGATGGTTAGGAGACTTCCTCAATCTGAAGCACTTAAGATGGTAGTCATAGAGGAAGGCGCCAGTACTGGCGCCAAGAAGTACTTGGTATTTCCAAAGCTGGCAGATGTAGTTGAGTTAAGTCATAGAGCAAAATCTGAAAACAATGATATGGTCCTTTCCTTCAGTCAAATATTCAACTTGGTTTCTGTTAATAATGAGAACCTTATGAACAAAGGAGTCCGCCTAACATCTGTGTCTGTGGTAAAGCCAGCACAAGTTCATTGAAAATTTGCTTGCTTAACATGCAACACTAGCAATGAATGTCAGTAGTTGAAGGGGTCAAACAATACTATGCTCAACCTTTATCCTACTACAATATGAAGTACATGTGATCATCCTAAGAGCTATGTGGAGATTTTGTATACTCCTTCAATAGCTGTTGTTAAAAACTAATATTTTTTGCAAAGGAGAATTTAATAGTCCTCTTACTTCCTATCTGTTCAGAAGTAATTGAACAAAAATCATAGAAATTTTATCTGTTGGAATGACTTGTGGAAATGGTTGGAAGATCCTGGTTTTAAAAAACAGGTCTGGTGTGTTGTTTTTTTCTTTATTTTTTAAAATAACAGGGATGCAGGAAGAGCTGTGGGGAGCAGTAAATAAATTTGTGTACTGGGAGTTAAACAAATACAGGCTATATATATATATATACATATATATATATATATGTATATATATATATATATATATATATGTGTGTGTGTGTGTGTATATATATATATATATATATATATATATATATATATGTATATATATATATATATATATATATATATATATATATGTATATATATATATATATATACACACACACACACACTGAAAGCCACATTTCTCATACCAGTAACTCCATGCAAAATTTTGAGTGATCTAACCATAAAGCTTGTGGGAGAAGTTATAAAATTAAAAGCCCATTAATTTAGTTTTGCCTTTATGTATACCAGCTTATTAAACAAGTAAGGATTTTCTTTTTTTTTTTTTCTTTTGTTTTAAGCTTGCTAGCTTATCTGCTACAGTTCAAATGGCCTAAGATGAGAATGTTATCAAGATTAAAAGAAAAAAATGAAACAAAAAGAAGCTGCATTAGCAGCATAGAACCTTCTACATTCCCATTTTTACATGTTAAGGTTCAAAATATATGACAATAAATACGGCAAAAACTGTTATCAGTGTTCTTTGTCCCGTAGCCTGGGGCTTTAGTAGCTTTCTTGAGCTTTTGCGATGTTTAAAGCGCATCATGTGGCATTTAATGGAAGATCTCAAGCAATTGGAATACATACTAAAAGGGTTTTGATGATGACGCTGATAATATCATTGTCAGCTGGTAGAATTGTATGTATTTGCTCCTGTCGTGAAATTGGGTTTAGTAAGACAAACTCACAGATCTTGGCTGTTGTTTAAATATTCTTACACTGTGAAAGTAGTAGACTGTATTTGTGGTGAACTTTAGCACATTGTTATAGTTTGGCTTTAAAGTAGGGTGTGCTGATTGTTATTAATTTTAAGTTATTGTTACAGTGATTTTTATTTTTATTTTTTGGAGATTCTCATTGCTAACACTTTCAACTAGTTTTGCTAGAGTAGAGTTGTAAGTACTGTTGATCTTAAAACCACTGCCATTTTTCAGTTAGTATCAAAATGTGTCTCCTTCCTGTGGATTTCTGATTTCATACATTTTACTGACATCTATTCCTTACGGTCATCTTTTGACTATGCAAAGCATTTTATCCAAATATTTTGCTTGCTTTTATTGGATTTTTTTTAACTGTACCACAAATCACCTTCTTATCTAGTATTATGTTCCCACTAGAAGTATAGCTGCAGTTGGCTGTGTGATACAGCGGAAACAAGAAATATGACAGAAGCACATGCTTGTTTTTCCTTCATAGCTCAGACTCTTTTTCTGAAAGACCTTGTTGCTTAAATTAAAAATTCCAGTAAATGGCTTTTAGTACTTCATGATGAACAGCCCTTATATTAATATGTGACTTCATGTTAAGCTTGTGTCTTTCTTCTTTCGAGGACTGTGTCTCTTAAATAAGAGACCTTTCAACACAGGAAACATAATATGAAACTGTTATTATGTTGTTCAGAACATAGCTGTCCTTCCTTCCCCAGTCAGTTCATTGTAAGGATACAGCATGACCTCTGCTGATTTTCAACTTCTTATGGATTATAACAAGTACAGTAATAATGGAAAAAAAGATTATAATATGTGAGAGGAAAAGAGAACGAAAAATAAACTGAAGTTTTCAACTATAAGGGAAGCAGGTTTTATATTTCATGCAGATAATGTTCACATTACTGCAGTCAGTTATAATTATTTCCAAGATGGAAATTTATCTTTTGTTTAATGAAGCTGTTCTAAACTGAACATATCTTGTAAATGTTAAAAGTAGAAGACTGGCAAAAACTTTGAAATTCCTTGTCTTTTGAAAGTTCATATGATCTTTTCCAATTCAGTAAGTTTCTCATAGCAGGGTTTATCACTTCAGGTGTTATGTTACCTCTGTCATGGCTGCAATTCTGTAAATATTTCTCTAAGGCTTTGCGTAATGTTTTTTGGTTGTACTGACTCTGCTGGAAGTAGTTTAAAGGTTTCTGCCTCTGAATTCTGGATCCTCCCTCTTCATGACATTGTCATTTAACAACTGTCAATGTCTTCATGACGTTGTCGTTTAACAACTGTCATTTTTCTCCTGCTCTGAGATTCTAACAGTTTAACAAAGCTACTCTGATAATTGAAAAATAAAATAAATATGGAATATGGAAGACCGAAGCTAATTTTGTTACAGCTCTCAACTGATTGAAGGTTATATAAAAGAATTAGAGAAAAAATAATTGTGAAGAAGCAGTCAGGCTCAGCTTGTAAAGCTGCTTGTAAAAGCCAAACCTTTTAACCTGAATCAGATTATTTTATTGAAAATTTTATTTGCATCAGTGTTTGCTCTACTAGCAGAGGTACAGTTTTGCAGAACAGATGAATTTTCTGTCCTTAATTCATAAGACAAACATGCGGGAAGTGAGTGAATGTTCAATGTTAGTGGACAAAATAACTATTTATTCTTTAATGCGTGAGTATTAATGATAGTGGAACATAAAGTTTTAGTTCAGGTTTTTCACACTGGCACTTTGAAATTGTAGGCTGAGAATGCCTTTGTCAGAGATGAACTGAATGGTTTTAATGGAGGAAGGGGGAAAATAGATCTCATGCTGCATTACTTGAATGGTCATGGTTTTAGGAGAAATTGTAAGTAGAAAGCATTCAGGAAAGAATAAATCATGATCTAGAAACTGACTCCATGATTAGTTTATCCTACAAATGGTCCAGAGATAATCTAACCGGTACTTATCCTAGTATCAATATATTAAGTATGATCACTTGAAACTCATAAAATCAAATTATTTGTCAAGAAAGGATCTGTTCCAAAAATGTTACTTTTTAAATAAGTTATGCTGTAAATTGTGATTGGGTTCTTTGGACATTTTCAGACTGGAAGACAAATAAATGACCAAAATTTTCATTTCTGTCTGTTTAGGCTATGGACAATATACAAAATCCTGAATACAAATTCATAGAGCATTTTATATAGAGCAAGTCTGCCCTTCCTTGCTAAAGTAAATATCTGTGCAGGTTAATTCCAGAAGTAGGTATTTTAGCTGACATGGTTTATTAATTGAGAATCATAACCTGTTGAACATTTCTTTAACAACTATTGTACTTCGACAGCTAAAAACTTTTTAGGTAATAGTTTAAATTTCCTTCTGATAGCTTTTTCCATTGTGTTTTGATACTTCCAAGGTGTCCAAGGTGCCACCAATAAAAGGCACGTTAGTTGGGCATTTTTTTTGTCCTGAGCAGTAACACATGCTTGAATCTTCACATTGTAATGGTCGATCTCAGTCTTCTGTTTCTTCCAATCTTTATTTAACCCTACTTCTAGCATTTACTGCTAGATTGAAGGCTCACACATTTTATTTGCTTATAATTTACCAACTCCTATTGTGAAATTATTTTTTAAGAGAAACAATGGAATAAACAAAATAACTTTAATAAAACACAGACTAAGTTAAATTTAAATGCGACACACACATTATTTTAAATGTTTCTATTGCTTTGATGTTACTATTCCTTAGTGTTTTTACCAAATAGCTGAAAGTGATTCTGACGTCTTTGTCTGGCTAGCTAGGAAGAGAGCACTTAGGAGAAAAAATAAGCATTTCTAAAACCCAGAGCTGTGTGTAGAAAGCCTTAAAAGCCATTCCCAAGTGTTGATAGAGGGGACTGGATGTCCCTTCCAGTCCTACTCTCGGAGATTTCCTGAAGGCTTTTTCAAGTGGCTAAACTCATTCTAGCCAAGAAAGGAATAGCAGCAGGAAAAAAAAGATCTTGGTTATTCTTTAAGTATGAATGCAACACATTAGAATAATGAAGGATGAAAAATATTTCATCATCAATAAAGGAACTGAACACATTATTATGGAATCGATAATTGAAAAATAAATGTATAGAACTAAAACCAATTTTCTATACTGCCAAATACACTTGAAATGAGGAAAATTATATTGAGCTTTTTAACAATACTTGAATCAGCGGAGACTAATTACTGCCACATTGGATAGTTTGGCTAATTAAAAATTTTTGTTGTTGTTAAGAACATATGAATGTAATTTAATGGAAAAGTTTTGTAAGAAATGTAAGAACTCTTAACTGCATTGTTTGTATGTTGTTCCAGTTGAAACAGTTTATTTTTTTTTCTTAGAAACCTGATTAACACTGAAACATGGAGAGAAATGTTTCAGAGAAGTTCTTCTTTGGGGGGAATAGAAAAAATAGCACTTTTATTTCACATTTGTGTAATGTATAGTCAGACACTTATGAGAGAGGTGGTTATGAAATTCAGCACAGAAAAGCAGTAAAATGCTTGTTATGTTCATTACTGTCATTCCAAAACAGAGGGAGGAAATAAATTTATTTTTTTATTATTTTTTTACAGAAATACAGTAAAAGAGTTTTTCAATGGCCACGTTTTTATGCATTGCTAAGCTACACAACTTTTGGCACTATGTATATTAAGAACAGCTTATTAATTCACTTAAGATCTTCCAATAATTAGTCACACATTTTTTCATTAAGTTGAAAGGTTTGGAACAAAAGCATGCTTGCCACATCAATCCACTTAGCTATTTGTTTTTGCTTGCTAACTTTAAATATGAAATATATTCACATACATACTTTCAGATCTATAAAAAATTAAATGTCTCAAATGTATGTAGCAGTTAAAATTTAATCTACATTCAAAGTAATTAAAATCAAGATTTAGGAAAACCTGCAAGGTGATTTTTTTTTTTAAACATGAACTGAATCCATTTTCACTACGTCTACCTACAGAGTTGCAACTCTATACTGTATTGGACAAAAGAAGATCTGTCTAGCTTAGTACCTGACCTCCCGTGCAGACAGCAAGAAAAAAGCAAATATAAAATTAAACCAAGATGAATGACATTAATTGCTCTTCATGTAATTCCTTAGATCTCTATTTAATCTTTTTGGCATTAGTTGTCTTTTTCCAAATTGAAAAGTTTATTTGGAATGGTTCTCATATGTGTTGTCTATCCTCCTGATTTTACTTGTCAGCAGTCTACCATTTATAGCTCTTTTCTCTCTTCAGAAATGAAGTGACTAGCTCTGCAAGTTATTTTCAGGATTTATGTGCACTGTATGCCTATACCATGGTACCACATATTCTATTTCCATATTGTTACTTACATTGAATATCTTTTAACTGTTGCTAATTATTGAGCTTATAATTTCAGAGAACGACGAAAAAAAAGTGCTTATTTTGACAGATAGCCATCATCTTCTATGTACTGTAATTTGCATTGTATTGACACTGAATATTTCAGATATCCTTTTGCACATGTTTGTTATTAGCTTTAAACTAGCTAGCTTTTGTATTCTGAAACTACCACCTCTCATTCATTAAAGAGTACAGGAAATAATGGAGGTCATAATGGGACTTCACACCTACAACTCTCTATTATCATCACCCATTTTTACAACTGACTTTTTTTAATAGAAAGGTGCTGTATTTGAACCAAGTTATTTATGTATCCCATGACAACATAATTCTTTTTCTGAAGCCTTAGATAAGAAAGAGGTTTCTGCAAATCCATTATCAATCTAATCACTCTAATCTAGGCATTTTTTGATTCTGATAGAGGAGTACTGTTCAAAGAGATGTTCATAAGGATTCACTACCAAATGACAGGCAACCTTTCTCATTACACTGTGTATCTCTGTATAGTTAAATAAGCTGTTCTTCCATATAATGCAAAGACGCTTTGCAGGCACAAAATTCTGACTGGTTTGTAATTTTCAGCATCATCTCTGGAATCATCTTGAAACTTGTATTTGTATGTTCTGAAACAAGTTCAATTTGAGATAGAGCCCAAAATGCATCTCTTGAGAAATGTAGATCTTATATGAGAACATCTTAGATCTTTTCTGCGGGTAGTGAATCCTATCACAAATAATTTTTTAATCTGTTTTTATTGTCCTTCTTTTGTGCTGTTTTTATAGCCTGATTATTCTTATGCCCAACTGTTCCCTGTCAGGCTTCCTACATCAGATGTGTTTGAAAGCAGTTTTATTACCGTTATACATTTGGCATGTTGAGTTTAGACCTTTTTGTTCTTGTCCAATTAGCACTGAGCTTATGAGACTTCTTGCTTTTCTATTTCCTTTGTCTGATTTCCACATTTTGTGTTATTTTCTTACAGGTGGCCTCCATGCTCTTCTGTTTAATCATGTATGCACTTTAGAAGCCCAAAGATACTGGGGATATGGGAATATAAGGAAAAGTCTGTGTGCTTTAATTTTATTAATTTTTTTTTCTCTGAAACTTATAATGTCTGTAAGCTTCATCATGACCTGCAAGCTTCTTACCCTACTAGCTGACTTCCTCCTCATAACATCTACTCTTTTTTGGTGTGATTTTTATAATATCATTTTCTGTGTCCCTTAAATAGAGTGCTTTTAAGACTGTTGTGGTGTCTTCAGCTGTCTCATATGCTATTTAGAAGTAAATCAAATGTTGTTTCTACTCCTGGCCTCTTATTAGAGCGGCTGAGGGAGCTGGGGTTGTTTAGTCTGGAGAAAAGGAGGCTCAGAGGAGACCTCATTGCACTCTACCACTTCCTGAAGGGAGGCTTTGGTGAGGAGGGGGTCGGCCTTTTCTCCCAGATAACTAATGACAGGACGAGAGGGAATGGCCACAAGTTGCGCCGGGGAAGATTTAGATTAGATTTGAGGAAAAATCTTTTCTCTGAAAGAGTGGTCAGGCACTGGAATGACCTGCCTAGGGAGGTGGTTGAGGCATCATCCCTAGCGCTGTTCAAGAAGCGTCTAGATGAGGTGCTAAGGGATTTGATTTAGTAGCTTGGTGGGTAGGGATGGTGGTGAGAGGATGGTTGGACTAGATGATCTCGTAGGTCCTTTCCAACCTAATGTATCTATGAATCTATGAATCTACTCTTTTGGTATATCTGCCTACTAATTGCCATGTCCTAAAATTTAGCTTGTGTATATCTCACAAATATCTTTAACAGATTAGACTTTCTGCTGTTATATTTTGTATCTTACATATTATCATATGTCTGTTAGCATGTAATTATGAGCATGCTTCCTGAGTGACACATAATAGGGTTCTAGCTGTGCTATCTATAATTGGCCATATACTTCCTCAGTAGGGAAAGTGGTGTATCTGTTTCAAGTGATTGCTTTATCTTAATTGACTCATGCTTTCTTCAGTAGTAACTAGTTACAGTACCATATGCAACCTTATGGCCACGACACTGATTATCTTCCTTCTGATACGTTTGGAACAGCCATTGTATCCATCACTTGATTAAAAACTTGCCCATGGCAAGCATGAGAAGTCTGGCGACTATATTGCTATATAGTAGGCCAGGACCTGACTTCACCTTGGCTTATTTTGGCTTTCCCTCCTCTTCCCCCAGAATCTTGCTCTCATCCCTCCCTCAGCAGAGCACCGTTCCCCACAAGCTTTCGCTTTCTTCCAACATGCCGCCGCCGGCCTGCGCCCGGCTCCGCGCTTCTGGCACCAGGTGGCAACAGCGGCCCGCGGCGGCTCTCCGCGGTGTCGGGTCGGGATTTGGCCGCGCGGCGGCTCCGTCACATTTCCAGCTCTGCCGGGGGTTCTGAGTGTCGGTGAGCTTCTAGAAAAAGGTTCCAGGTGCAAGGAGGAGAGAGGATGACGAAAAGATAGAGCGGAGACTTGTTTGTTTGCTGCGTTCATCCTTGGTTGGCAGAGTAAGAAGCAATGCAGGGGAAGCTGTGGTTAAATGTTAGAAAGTTTTTCTTGTTTGTTTGTTTGTTTTGTTTTTTTCTGTGATGAAACATTTGGCACGTGCTGCTGAGCTTATGTTCCCCAAAGCACCTGGATTTCTCTTGCTTGTTTCTCTTCTGTCTTGTGTTCAGTCAGGATCCTTCCTCCAAGTACTCAAAGGGAGTACATAAACAGGAGAGGGAATGGCTTATGAGGGTGGATAGAGATAGGACAAAGGAGAATGGTCTTTAACTGAGACAGGGGAGGTTTAGGTTAGAGATTAGGAGGAAGTTTTTCACACAGAGGGTGGCAACACGCTGGAACAGGTTGCACAAGATGGTTGCGGATGCCCCATCCCTGGAGGCTCAATGCGGCTCTGGTCCAGAGGCTGGCGACCCTGCACATAGCAGGGGGTTGAAACTAGGTGATCATTTTGGTCCTTTTCAACCCAGGCCATTCTAGGATGTTCTATGGTAATGAAAGATTGAGACTTTTTCTGTTCTTCTGCTGTTCCAAAGGAAACCTCCACATTCCATTTCTGTGTAATGTGTTTTATGTTTTTAATGAAGCTGTGAATAGCTGTAGTTACAAATAGCTTTAGTTACTTAGATAATATAGGTCAACAGCATTTAACTGAGTACCTTTTGTAGTCTTAAAGTCTTTAGTAGGCCAAATCTAGTGATGACACTGCCATAAATTCAGCTCATTGCCCCTTGGGAAACACATTGACTTTTCTTGATATTTTGGTTTTCCACGCATATTTTGATTTGTTGAAATTCCAGTCCGTGTTTCCTTGAATTTTTTAATACCAACTCTTGAGAAACACTTTGGAGCATGGAAAAAGATAGAACTTAAACAATAAATGCTTATCCTTCTGCCCTCAGTTATCATGTTGTGATTTGAATTAGTAAAGACGTGTCATCTGTTTTCTACCTAGCCAAAAATCTTGTGCTATTTTCATAATCATACCATACTTAGAACATGGACTAAATATCACAAGACCATTATGTCATTTTGTTAGCATCTGTAGCTCTTTAGTATTGTAACTTCAAAATGTTTGGAGAAAGGCTTAGCATCCGTTAGGACAGTGAAGGCCACAGTATTTATGCAGGCTTCAGATTGAGCTGACATGGAAAATACCAGGCTACATCTGAACTCCTTCCTGCTGTGCCAGAAATAAAATTTTTACATAATGTAGAGAAGAAAGTATTTTAGTGAGATACTACCATCTGATAAACGGAAAGGAAAATCTGCTTTTGAAAGGAAACCTCTGCTCATAATTCTTGAGTGGCAACAACAACAAAATTCCACGTGATCACCCCTAGCATATTTACAGCAGCTGTAAACAAATGAGGGTTTGCCTCGTTTCTGAATCCCTGAAAATTTCCATGTAGAATTTTCTTAACTAGCTATGCTACTACAACTCTATTATCACACACAACTGGCTAGCTAACCGTAAGAAAGGAAAGTTTTGTTTGTGTATGTAAGTGACTGTATATCCTCATGGCTAAATGAACTTCCATAAATTTATCTTGTAACTCACCAAAGGTAGCGAAATTCTTTGCAGACTATGTAAAAAGGGGTTAGGTTTGCACACTTCAGAGAAAGCTAATAGAAAACTTAAGAACTGGTGAAATGGCAAATAAACGCATCAGCTCTAGACTTTCTGAGTTTGAAAGAGCATTCTGAGCATTCGATCTTGCTACTAAATAAGTCACATAACACTGACTGCTATTTCTTGCTCAGGCCATTAGACTGTACAAGTATGAATGTTTTAACAATATAAATGATCTTGAGTTCCAGCTGAAATTCTGACCCTACAACCTTTTTCTTTCATTGAAGTCGCTGATAGTTTTGCCACTGACTTCGGAGAGTCTAAGGTTTCATGCAAATAGCTTAAGTGATGGAGAAGGCAATGCATTTTGTGAAACAGTACTCAGAAGGTTAATTTCCTCTACTCTTAACACTTAAAATATTACTTGGAAAGTGAAGTTTTAGGATTAACTTACAGATGTCCTTCATTTTTTTCCCCTTTTTAGTCAGTGAAATTATGAAGTTCATCTAGTTTCTAATCTATCTCTTGCAGCATACAAGGAATAATCAGGTTGCCATTAAACAGAAGTTATTGAGACTTCAGGTTATTCTTAGTTGCTGTCCACCAGCTAGACCTATATCGAAAGTATTGTTTTGACTTCTAGTTACTCCTTGAGACAAAACCCTTAAGTTAGACATTCATAGTAATTATTGATAGTGTAATCAAAGCAATTCTTTGTGCAAGTCTGAGTCTGCTTAAGGAAGAATGGCTATCTCATTTACATCACGTGGATATTGCTGAGGATTAGCAACAATTTTCAACATATTTCTTTTCAATGTTAGCTAAGATATATTTAGTAACAGTAAACAAAGGGTGGAGATCTGTGAAAAGTTAAGATGCACAGTGAACTGTGGAAAGTCAAGTCTCCTTTTTTCATAGTGTTTCATGAGCCATTAAATTTTAAGGTATATATGTTAGGCAGCTTTTAACTGAATGTGCACTGACACTTAAGTGATTTAATGCAAATGTTCTATCTTTCTGCCTGTACACACCTGGAGCTTTATTAATTTTATTCTAATTGTGGATAAGTTGGAAGAGAACAAAAACCCTATAATCATGTGAGCTGCTTAATATGGGTCATACGTCTCTTGGACAAGTCTATTTTTGGTATACACCCAACAAATTTTACCAATTAAATGTGCAAAATGCTCTGTAGTTAGAGTTACTCTTGTCTTTATTATGAGGTAAGAGTTGTTGTTACTTCACCTCAAACAAATATATTATCAAAAAATTAAGAGGTTCACTGGTAGGTTAGAAGAATGATTAAAGGTGGAATGTGTATAGTGAAAGGATTAGGGATTATTCAAATGTTCTTGGGGCCACAGAGTAAAGCAACATATTTCAAAGATCCTATAACAAAAAATTAATGTCCTTCTATTGATTATGATAAGAATAAGAAATATTTTTATAGTAGGAATATTTTAATCTAAACTAATTCTTAACTTTGCAGTAATGTAAACCTAGGATTCATCTTTTCTATTAAACCTGTGGGATGATCCTGCATAAATATCTTCCTTTGCATCTTATGTTTTCTTTGCCTTGATCTTTTGAAATGAGCCTTCTGAAACATGAAGTAAGCTAGCCTATTTGGACTGGTCTTCTCAGTATGCTGTGGCTTTGTTTACCTTGAGCTACTCTTATGCAAGATGGAATTAATTCACAAGCCAGCAAATTCAAATTACAAAAAAAAAAAAAAGTTATCACAAGTATTGAAGTAGTTTGAATCCAGAATTGTTGAAATTCTTCATGTTCCAAACAAACCTTGCTAGTTTCTTCTAACTGTACTCAGTAAGAGATGCTACCTTGTTCTATAAAGATTGACATGTGTATGTATATTAATAGCCTTGATTACACCAGCAACACTAGTATTGCTTTTAGCCTGTGAACGCACTGACAAAACGCAGTTGAAGTAGAGATCAAAAAGCAGTAAAACATAGAGATCTTAAAAAAAAAAAAAAAGAAGTTAAATAATGACATGCTGGAACACAAATTTTATTTCACTCAACCCACAAATATGAGTCTGTAAATTATCTGCAGATAGATTAATAGACAATGTCAAAAATGCATGTGATTTCTTTTCTGTGGCTTGTTTTTATAATGTATATACCAAAAACATCCCGAAGATAAACTCCTCAGATATCCTATCTGGTAGTCTCCCTGCTGTGGTATGATCAATAGGTACGTCAAATTTTCACTTGAGAATCTTGAAATTGAACAGTTATGGTACAATATACTATCATAACTAGATCGTAGTATATTGAACCATAACTAGATATTTCAAAAATACACTGCTACCTGATGCTGAAGTAAAACTCCAGTTAGTATTGTATTTTTATAACCATAATTTTATTTACTATAACAGATTTTCTTTCATGCATATTATATTCATATCTCTGTATTAATTTTATACAATGATCTTGTTCATTAAACATTTTTAAAAATACATTTAAGGGACAGGAAGTCTTTCTAGAAAAAAAGTAAAACCCTATTGTAAACATCAAGTACAGTGTTTTAAAATAATCTATTAATCTATTTTATGTCATTTCCATTGGTGTACCATAGTAAGCCTTAAGTAGTGTTTTGGATTCACTGTGGCAATTCTTTCCAGTTTGTTGAAAGTTCAGGATCCTGCCAGTCAATCTTGCACTTCAGATTTACTCCCTGAAGACCAGATTTCGGCAGGTTTTTGAGACTGTTTGCTCTTCCATCCACTGTAGTTTAAAATAAGTATAATCTAGTAAAATATCAGTCTCTTCTTAGTCTTCCGATGTGCTATGCCCATGTTTTTTTCACCTGCCTAATTTAAACAAATCTTATCTAAACAATTAAGATAAGCATAGAAGTGTACTCTCAATAGTCAAATCAGCAAACCTCTCAAAACCAGAACTGAAATACAATCTCTCTAAATTAAACAGGCTACAATGGCAATCATGTTTGTATTTAAACATTTTATTCTGAAAGGATTACAGCATTGGTCTCTTTTTTTTTTTCCTGCCTAGACAAGAAGGCGACATACTGAGTCAAACAAAATATATTTGTTCTTTAAGAACTAAGCTTGTACAGTTTTTGTAAACAAAATGTATAGGTGTATAAAGTCAGACTTCACATGATCACTAAATCTGTCCCTAATGTTACAGGCAACTGTTTGAAAAGTATATAATGTAACTGTTTACAAAACTGTACATAGTTAATATATTTTGTTATATCTTGGTCCATATATGTTTATATGTATGTATGTGTGTATGTATATATGTGTGTGTATGTGTATATATATATATGATCTATCGATTAAAAAAACGAAGTGTATTTATAACAGAAGAATCAATGCGGAAAAAAGATACCAAAGATTACTCTTTAATAGAGACTTCTATGTCTGTTACACCAAATCTTGAAAATGTCTTTTTTTTTTTTTTAATTCTTGTTTTATTACTTTCTAGAAATATTATATAACTAAATTCAAGTTCTGGATGGTATTTAAGCATGTTCTGTTCCTCAAAACCATCTTGAAGCAAGAGCCCAGATTAATCCATGTCTTCTGCCTGGAAACTTATATACTGTATACTATCCCAGCTTCATACATAAACTTTAGATTGAAGTGAATTACTACCATAGGAAAACTGTGAAAGCAGTTCAGAGTGCTTTTTCTTGCTTCTGATTTGTGACGTGTGTACTTGTGTTGAAGATCTAGCCTGCACTGTGCTATGTGCACTTAATTTTCATTTTGAAAAGATGAGATTATTTGTGAAACAAACATATCACAAAGTTACCTAGAATAAGGAGGTAAGTGAGAAATTGTTTCATTTTATGCTAACTGCATCTGGTGTAGTGAATCATTCATTGTAAACATCATCCTACCCATTATCAACAGGGCTATTTCTTCAAGTTTTGCGAGTCTGGATGTTCTTGTTCAAAAAAATTTTATTTCACTTAATTTCAGAGGATCTTTAAAAGTTTTTTAGCTGTTATTCTTGTTTATTTTGCTGTAGTAAATGCCCCATTAGCTCAGGAGCATTTAATTTTACCACTGTATATTTTGTACTTTTCTGAATGTAGTGTTTATTTCAGAGAGGCCTGTTCAATTTTCTGTGTTGGAAATATTATATTTTGTTATTTGAGATGAAGAAGTAGTTACCTGGTTATTGGAAGCATTACAGACAAAAACATGATGCAGTAGTATGCCTGTGGTTATGTGAATAATGTCAGGAAGCTCACATGGAAGAAAATGGAGCAGAAAGTAGCACTTAATGAAGCTGTGTTTTTAGTATGTGACCAGTTGGATAACTTAAATGCATGTTTTGTGATTCAGTTGATTTTAACATTGTTTGGATTTAAATCTGAGTTTATTTGGTAAGTACCTTTATATTGCGTCATACCATAATCTATGTAGCAGAAAAGGAAGCTAATGTATTTTGATCTTCTAAGGCTCTCTTGGCTTTTTTTTTTTTTTTTTTTCATGAGAACATTGTGGAAGATGTGATTGTTGGTGGTTTTTATTTTCTTTTCCTACTTCTGAATTGGATAGTTCAGTCATTCTAGGGAACCTGATGGAATTGTCTGCACTGAGGTTTTCATTTGTGTTTTGGTTGTATTGACATATGTAGTGTTTTGCAGATTTTTCCAAAGGCATTTGTCAGTGAGGCTTTCTATTCCATATTCAATAAACAAACAAACACAATTATTTGCTCCTTTTGTTGTTGCTGTTCAGAAAGATTTAATATTTTAGATCTGTCTGCATACTTCTCTATTAGTGTTCCTTCTCTCATTGCATCATAATTTTCCATTGCTTAATGTTATACAAGTGTGTTAGTCTTCTGCTGGTGTTAGTTTTGACCATTTTAGTTTTACTGCCTTGGAGCAGCTTTTTCTTTGATGAACTCTAAAATAGTCATTCAAGGTATATGACACAATATGATGCCTCTAAGCAGCTTACTATTCACTCATGATATGCACTCAAGAGATGTAAGATTTAGACTTTCCTTCCAAATCCTCTTCTGGATATTCAAAATGAATAAAAGTTTCATCATATCTTGAAAATTATTATGAAAGTTATTTAGCCTTCTAAGATGTTTTCATTGTTACAATTCTACCTCAAAAAGCACAGATTTTGAGAATCTGTTTATATACAATGTACAGTTTCTATATATAGAAACAACAAAAATCAGTCTTTTGGCATAGGTTAATAGTAACAAAGTTGATTTCTCCTGTATGATTGATTGATGCTTTTTCTGTTTCTTTCAGTCCTCAGATTGGAGCCTAAGATGTAGATTATTTAATTCATTATAATTATCTGAAATGTAAATTGGGAAAGGTACCTTAGAAGGTGCAGCCTCTTGGTGTCTTGTAGTCTCGCATCTTAGTCATGCAGTGCTGGAACAGCTTTGAAACCCCAAAATCAGTGCCCCATGCTGACGTGAGGAATAAGAAAACCATGGTACATTGCTATGAAAGTTACGTGTCATTCAGTGATGAATGACAAAAATCAGTTTGCCTCCGTAGTCTGATGAAGTGGTTGCCCATTGCTTATGCTTGATAAAGAAGATTTGAAGTCTTGGAAAAATTATTGGTGAAATGGAGCAGATGAGAAAGCAAAGGAGTAACCATGTGCAGGAGGGGAAAAGGGGGTATGGTGTCTTGGAGTTATAGTTTTTTTGGAGCCACGGAGAGGGTATCTGTGATGGAAAACAGCATGAAAAATTGGAGGAGCTTGTTCTTCTCCCAGAAGCATAGATCTGAGCATAGCAGGATTGTTTCAGAATTCCTTGTGCAAGATTGAGATGGTTTTATTTCAGCTAGCTGTCCTCTTTGAGGAGAAAAGCTTCAATCTGTTATCAGTAAAGTAAGATTTGGAATTTATCAGTCAGTTTTGGAGGGACAGCAAAGCTTAAGAAGTCTATTTGACAAGGACAGTGAAGGGAAGAATGGTGTGAATCCTACCCTGAGGAAAGCACATATGACCGAGGGTTGGACTGAGTAGTAGATTGCTCATAGGCAACCATAAATTAGACTGTGCTAAGGAGAGTTCTATGATTTAAGCTGCATCCAGAATTACTCTACTGATTAATCTTTTTCTGAAATTCTTCTTAGTAGGAAATTTTTAATGTTGGCCTTTTCATTTAGAATGAACTTCCAGATTAGTAAATAGAAAAGGATTTCAAGGTCCTCGTTGTTTGTAAGAAGCAGCCTTTTCTCTTACGCTTTGTGATATTGTGGTGTAAATTGTAGATTTCCTATGTCTATATCAGATGTCACATTTCTTTAATTGGTAGCTGGTATTTCACATATTCCTAGATGCACAGGGTCTGCTCTGAAAGTAATGCCTGCTGTTTTCTTATGTTGGTGGTATGGCAACAGAGGTTGAACCTTCCCTCCAGTATTCTGTTACATCTTATTGCTGTGCAACAAATGACAGCAAAAGGAAAGTGTGACAAAATGACATCTGACATAGAAGTGAGTATGAAGTGAATGTGTGTAACCGAATTCTTGTATGTGAGGAAAAAATGTCCCCCCTGAGATTCTTCAACACTTGCTGAATGTTTATGAAGACTATACAGTGGATGTGAGTGCAGTGAGGCATTTCTGCAGTGGCAAGAACAGCATAGAAGATGAGCCATATTCCAGGTGATCATGCAGATTTTTATGAGCTCATTGTGTAGGTGCCTGCTCATTGCTGATGAAAATACATAGCTTGTGGTTGTGACTGTGTTGGAAAGCAATGTTTTGTAGCTGAGTGGTTTCTCTGTCAAACAGTGCTCTTTTTTTATCTGTTGTAGTTTACATGGAAATAAACAGAAGGCATTACTTTTGGAGAAGTCTACATGCAAATAATCGATATCAACCATCTATTTTTTTAACAACAAATATCACAGCTATGTCCTTTTGTAGTCTTCCTGAGAATACTTTGTGCATCCTCCAAATTACTCTTGGTGTTTTCTCATGTATTACTTCTTCATTATTACAGTTGTTGGCAGCAGCTTTGATTTCATTGGAAGTTTAATTATATATACGCTGAAGGACTGTGATGATTCATTGTGTTTGGTTTTCTTAGGTGCATCTCTGATCAAAAACAGATTAATATATATGTGCAGGAGGAAGTACTTCTGTTATCTGAGTTCAAGCATGCCTCTAAATGTAGTCACTTTCTTTACACTGATCTCTATTTAGCAGTGGTATTATCTTCTTCCTTGGTGAAGTGTCCTGCAGAGTGCCCAGATGGTTTTGTGAATTAATTGATATTACAGTAAATAGTAAATCTTTGCAATTTAGCGTAAGTTTTATTATCCTGTCAGTTTGGAACTAGTGTCAAAGTTATTGTTGTTAATTTGTGTAATTTTTCTCATTCACACTGTGGAAGTATGAGGTGCAATGGAAACTCTTCTATTCTGCTCAGTTTCCATATTCTTCTGCAGTTGCATAAAAAAAAAAAGGCACCATTTCTGTACCAAAGACACTAGTTCAAATTTCAGTGTTAGTTGTTATACAACCAATAAGATTATCAGGGAAGTTCAGGATAGGAAAAAAAATAAAAATAAAATTAAAACAAGGTCCCTCTAGCTTAACTAGATAGAAATACTTCATTTTTGTGTAGAAATAATTTGAAATGTTCTTTTTTTCTCCTCTGCCTTTTACATTGTTGAGCAGCCCTTTGTGACTGCTCTTCGATGTTTTTGTTTTTTCTGGGAGGATGTTCTATAAACATCTGTTGACTAATGTTTGGTTTTTTTTAGATAAAGTTGTAGTTCCTTTTTGTTTGCATATCTGAATATATTTTGTTCAAATTTAATTATGTTTCTATGTATTTATTCACACACTGTTTATATATATAAATACATATTGAGTAATTTTACAGTATTAGTACTTGAAACTGATGTTGGTTTTACGGACAGCAGTGACAACAGAGATATGAGAAAAGAGAAATAACAGAACTATGAAATCGTAAAGGTAGAAAGGAAATGTCTGAGTTTTTGAGTAAAAGAAAATCATTACTAGTGAAGTAATAGCCAGTTGATATTTTTCACTGCTGAAGAACATAACTGACAGACTGGATGATGTGCTGGCTATTAAAGATAATTTTGTAGTTGTCAAGACCAGGGAAATGGCAGTGTCAATTGTTAAACAATCAGAAGAGTTGTCTTCCGCAATAGTAAAGTGGATGGAAATATCTATTGACCCGAAGACTCATAAATCCTTGTACAGATGGATGCAAACATCTGGAGTAGAACTATAGCATTGTTCAGAAGATTTTGAGGGAAAATGAGCATAAATTTTAGATTTTGCACATTTTCTTTCTTTTCTTTCTTTACTTAGTTATTATGGAGTTAGTATGGAATCCTTTTGTCATTTATTGAAGTCTATAGTTGTGCTGGTTGTGGAGAGGAGACAAGGTATATGTTTAGATAGTTAATTTGGCTGCATGAGAATGTTATTGCTTTTTTCAGTTCAGATTGTCCACATAAGGGAATTAAATATGCAGATATGCAGTAGCGGTCATTTCTTTGCCAGCTATCATGTTCCGTATTACAGTGCTGCTGTATCACCAAGAAACAGAAGTTAAACTCCTGATTTTCAGAGGGGGGGGGAATTAAAAATCCCATGGTAAATGTTAGCAACTCATAGTGGGTTCTTTGCTTGCTATTTAGAAACATATACAACTTTCTATAGAAACTTTTTTTTTTTTTGAGGGTTAACATTTATACTGGGATCTAATTTCTCCAAATCCTTGTCTCAGACTGATTTGTTTTAAGCGGCTCCCTGAAGTATGTACACTCTTCTGCATACCTGTTTTGTTGAAAGTACACAGAGCTGGCACCGCTTTGTTTGCCAGGCGTTCTCTTATCTCATGCAAGCATTCAAACAAAAGTGTTCTATTGCTCCCTAAGTAATCCATGGGTGATCTTAACATTGAGCAAAAGTCAGAACAGGAACTTATGTAATATTTCTTAATGCAGGAGTAGACAGTCTCTGGAAAGAAGAGTGATGGGGGTGTAGAGCAGGCAGAAGACAGCCAGTAAGTCAAAATAAATAGCTGAAGGTCTGCATGTTCATATATGGGGACGAAGGGGGGGGGGGGGGGGGAGGGGGAAGTGTAAGTTTTAGAGTCCTGAAATTTAGAGATAATAAAAACTGAGCTTCAACATATATTCTGTTTTTAATAAAGCTGTTTGTTTATGTGCTTTCACATGTGTTTTCTTAAAGTGGAGCTCTCAAACTAATCTAGACCCAGTTTTTATTTGCGTGTGTCTTTACAAGGCAAGATTGGTTTATTTTAAAGCATGTAGATACTTCTCTTGAGTAACAAAGATTGTCAAGTACTTTTGAGAGAGCTTATTCATTCTATACTGCCACAATTATTTGCTCTTAAAAGGGAGTGGGGTAGAATTAAAATATTTTTGTATGTATCCCTCCCCAAAGTAAGTACAGCATTGCTCCCTAAATTTTTTACAACTACATTGTCATTATCTTTAAAATTTATTTAATTTTTGGCTAGAGAAGTGTGTTTTGTTTTGTATTATTTCTGAAAAATTAAAGTTTTCCTATTTTTTTTTTTCAGTTCTAAAACTTACATAGATACAGAGTACTTTGCTTATTTTAATCAAGATCAATTCTTCTTTGTTTATAATATTCTTATGCTAAAACTATGCATCAGGCCTGGAAGGGGGTAATATGATGAGTCCCAGACTCAGAGTGGTACATCTAAAAGCTTTAAAGTAATCGGAACAAATGAACTTGAATTATATTGTCTGTAGTCTTTAGGTGTATGCACAATCTCTGTGACATAAATTGAAAGGACAGAAACTACCCTTGTGCTAGCTTGCTCTCACAGATCAAAGTTACAATATCTAGATTGATCCTATTAGTCTAGAAATGTACATATTGTATCATTGCATACACATAGATATAAAAACACCTTATCACAAAAGAAAGTAAAATTAATGAAGGCCAGGATGGGGGAAAGAATTGGTGTAGTGTGATTAAAGAATTACCATTTATTTCAATGAAATTGGAGTGAGGAAAACTAAATTTGTCTTATAAATAAATTGTCCTAAAATGTGTTACATAAAATATATGAGACTAAAACATTCTAGTTTTAGAATAATTCTTGCTTTGTGTTAGATAAGAATAATTATTCATTTGCTTGCACGAGCATTATCTGTGCTTCATGAAATGTTCCTGGTAACATTGGGAAGGCAGAGTTGCATTCCTAAAAGTGTCCCTCAGTCTCTTTTGAATTTTTTGTTGTTGATCAAGAGTAGTTGGATGGAAATCACTCTCTCTGTGTTCACTGAACCAACTTTCTGACACTGAGAAAATACAATATACGTGTGGCGCCAGAATTGGTTGGGAACAGGAAAGGCATATTTTGTATCTGTACTAAACCTGTCGACTTAGTGCATAGAAGACTTGACCCTTGTCAGGTGTCTTGAAATCAACTGGCTGACTTATGGATTAATCAGTTTAAGACTGAAGCCAACCAGTGACAGGAATGAGCTTTGTTGTGTGAGTGTGTGTGTGGCTGTGGTGCAGATTTACAAATTTTTATAATGCTTTCAGTCGGACCGTGAAAGTCTGATGTAAAGCTTATCTCTGATCTCTGGCTATGGCCATACTCGTGGGATCGTGTCTATGTGTTTGGGGGCAGGGAGATGAATTCTTTAACACTTGACACCTGGCTCTACCAGGTTTCTGCCCCATAGTGTTAGGAACTGTACTGTTAAAGGCATTAATATAGTTAAAACCCTTAAGCTGTATGACCAGTAGGTCATAAAAACTATTGGTGGATATTGTGCTTAGTCTTTCTTTCACAGCTGGATTATCATCTTGACAACTAATTCTTTTTTCTTTTGTCTTTTTTATAGCTGTTGTGAACTTAGACAACTCTGTGGTTGACCTAGAGACCCTTCAAGCCCTGTATGAGAATGTGAGTAACTAGAGGAAGTCCATACAATGTAGGAATACTGTAGGTCCATATGAAAGTATTTAGGATTTCCATCAACATGGACAAGTCATAAGAAAGTGTGCAATTTTGAACTGACTGTTTTTGGCCAAAGGAAATAGAGTAATGATTGTCCTTGTGCTTTATTTATTTATTTATTTATTTATTTTTACTAAGCACACATTTTTTCGTAGCTAGTGCAATTTCTGTATGAGAAATCAACTGTGTTCCTTTTTGTTTGTTTTTGGGTGTGGCAGTTTTTTTGTCAGTAGACATCAGACCTTGCACTTTGGACCTTTGGTTTACCCTGGTAACCTCACTAATATAGAAGTGCTTTTCAATAACAAACAATTGTTTTTAATAAGAGCAATCATTTCAATTGTGGTACCGTAGTTTTACTTACTCTGGAGGAAACCCCTAAATAATTAGGTTTTTAACTCTGAAAAGAAAAGGCTTACTCTAGTGTAATGTAAGAAAAAATAGTATAAACTGCCAGAGGCTTCATACATGTCTGGTGCTTATCATCAGAGCATATTTGACTAGTAGGTATGCAAAATCAGGGATTCAGAATGTAGTCAGGCATGTTCTAAAACTTTCTAAAGCCAGTCACGTACAAAACTGAAAGAAGTGGATTTTAGAAGTGCATTTCTGCATTCAGCTGAGGCAAGTGAGTATCATTCCCTTCTTAGAGCATATTGCCTGAATACATGGTGAAGGAAATTCCAAAAAGAAGAGGTTTTCTGTTTATTCTCTGAAGGACAATGCTGTGAGAAACAGAAGTGCATTGAAAGCCAATATATTTTGCTAGACTTTTCATTTCCCTCGCATTATAATTTTAATAATGCACTCATTAATTTGACACCTTTCCCTTTTTTTTTGTATTTTCTGGACTAACTTTATATGCCCTACTTTGGAATGATTTATTGATTTCTGAAATTTCTCATTTGAGGCATGAAGGGAGAGACAGTAAGCTCTAGTCCTCTTTGCAGAGAGGATATTGGGTAGCGCAGTTTGATTATCTAACAAGAACAGGGAAGCACTGCTATTTGATCTCTCTGGAGCGTATGGGAATGCTTGTTTTACAGTCTGCATAGCTGTGCTATTTTTCTCAGTTTTTCTGTACATATAAAATCAGAAAGTAACAGATTAAATAAGTAACAGTGAGCCTGCCTAAATTTGCTATTGGTTTTCCTAGAGAAACATTAGCAGCTTGAATATGCATGTGTATACATAGGTTGCTCCTAAAGTAACGCCTCCTATTTATTTCCATGGAAACTACAACCAATTCAAGGAGCAAAAAGGCACTGTTTGGTAGAGCTAATTCTCAGCTACAAAACAATGTTTTTCAATATAGTCACCACCGTTAGTGAATTTGCATGGATCAAGATGGTCTTCATTTCAGGGGCATCAGCTGTGCATGACTATCTGGAATGTGGCTTCATTCATGTCATTGTTGCTACTGCAGAGATGCGCTATCTACAGCCTTGCTGTGCTCACACCCACTGTTTGATCTCCAGAAATGATCAGGAAGCATCAATGAATGTCAGTAGGGACAATGTTTTCTACACAAATGAATTCTGTTACCTTTGTTACCTTTCATACTCACTTTCATGTCAGATGCTTTTGTGCCAGACTGTCCCTCTTCTGCTATTTGTTGCATGACAACAAAATGCAATGAAATATTAGTACAAAGATTCATCCTCTACTGCCATATTGCCAACATCCTCCTCTGACTTTTGGGCCAACATAATGGAATAGGAGGCATTATTTTCAAAGGATAGACAAGGGAATTGAGAGCACGCTCAGCAAGTTTGCAGATGACATCAAACTCAGCAGTGCAGCTGATACATTGGAGAGAAGGGAAGCCATCCAGAGAGATAATGCCATGTATCTCAATTTTAGATGTGCCTTTGGCAGTGTTTCACAGGATGTTCTAGAAAAGTCTGTGGAAGATAAGCCCAAGTGGCTCTTCCAAGGAGTCTGTGAAAAGCTGCTTCAAAGAGTACGCTCTGACAGTAGATCACAGGAATTACATATTAAATGAAAGAATACATTGATGGTAGCTACTTATCATTCTGGTAAAAATTTGGAACTTTGCCATATTTTTATTGTGGCATATGCAGTATTAACGTATGCTATGCAAAAAAAATTGTTTTCATATTCAGTGTCATTATGCATGACAGAAATAGTTGTGTTTTAAGTAATTTATTTTGATGAACGGAATGTGGACAAGTGAGAGAACAGAAGAAAACAGTGATTTTAAACCTAGGTCATAATTTACTAAGCAAAACCTGAATGAAGTGAAATTTCTTGGAGTAAAACAAACATGTTTGTTTGAGGCCTTGCCTCCTGTCTCCTTTGGAACAGAACAAATGTTTAAACTTCAGCATGGAATATTTAGATAAACTATCAGGGAAAGTATTCCAGTGATGAGGATAGCAAAAAATGCCAAAACAGGCTGTTGGAGAGGTGGTGGGTTCTGCCCCCTGCAGTTTAGAAGACAGGTGGGAGTTGTAACTGTCAGAGATAACAGAAGTTCTGATTTTGCTTGAACAAGAGGGTAATACTTTGAGAAATATGTCATCTTATAGCTGACCTCAGCAATTAAAATTGTCCTGTTCTTAATTTTTCTATCTAGAAAACTTAGCTTGTGACTAATTCCGTGTTTTAGTAAGTAGCTGTAGTATGGTGGAATGTTTTTCGTTATTCCCTTATTTTACAATTTGTTTTAAATCCAAAAATATATGCATGCATATGTGTGTATGTATATTATCTTTCAATAGAACACAAGAATTTTACAAAAATTATATGTTCATGCAGTTTTAAATATTTCCTTGAAAACCACAGTTTATATTACGTAGCTTAGCAATAAGTATTTAAGCTAATAGATATTAAAGTACTTTAATTTACTTAAATGAATTCATAATACAGAAGTAATTTTTAATACACAATCATAGTTGTAGTTTATCCATTAAGCACGCTTTTCTTTCATCTGATTTCAACCTCTCATCTCTCCACCCTGTGAGTGGGAATGTCTAATATTTCCTTTTTGTCAGCATTAATGAAACATAGCTACAAAGGAAGGTCCTTGTCGAATTCTATGGATAAATGTATCATACCCAATTTAGTCATCCCATACTGATTGTGGTCACCTTTCTTATACTCTCAGTTTTGGAGGCTGTTTGCTATGTTAGTAAGTTTTTTTGATTCAGAATAGACTCTGACAATTAAAATCACTCCTGCAGAGGCCTCTGAGAATGAAACCACTCTCGTTTGTTCAATAGCAAATAATTAGTTGTTGACTTCCCCTAAGTTTCTGAAAGCAAATACCTACATCAGATGGAAGCTTAGAATGTCATTCTGGTGAAAGATAATATTTATTGTTATCCTTATTTTTTTATTATTATTATTATCAGTTACCTATTATTAGAAGACAAACTTTTTGAGGCAATAATCTTTTCTTTTGTGGTTATTTTATATAGATATATGTTGTGAATACAGATACAACATTATAATCAGTGGGTGTTTCACCATATGTTTTGCCCCATATGTCCCTTTAGAGTAAATTTGTTCCATTCTTTTGTTGAATAATGGAGTTGTATTTAAAAAAACTTTATTTTTGAGAGCTAAGAAATAACATTGAACATGCTAGAATTCTTAGGTTGTAGAAGTTAAATGCACTAAGTGCTATTGTGCCTCTGGAAAATGAAGGTTTCTTAGTTCCTTGAGTTTTCTTAATCTAGGAAAGTCTGATTGGTACACTGGATTTATTAGTCTGGAAGATAATGTAACAAGTGATTAAGGGAGGGGAAAATACTATCCACAGCAAGTTCATTCATTCATATTTTCAAGTTGCTTTCTCTGTGGGTTAAAATAATAAAATAAAGTTGTTGATTTTTTTTTCCTAGCCTTCTCTTTGTTTTGTTTGACCAAATGTCTCCATCATTGGAGATGGCTGAAATCCGATTGGATGCAGTATTGAGAACCTCCTTTTGCTGCCTTTGCTTTGTGTCAGAATGTTCAACTAGATTATCTCCAGAGGTTGCTTCACACCTTAACTACATCGTGATTCTGTGTAACAGATACTGCAGAAACATTCTAATATCATAGTGTTAAGAACAAATCTTAGTGCTGAAGGAAAAAAAGTTGTTAGCAATGTTACTATTCCAATACTATTTGAGCATTTCACAGATGCGAGCAGACTATTCAGAAGATGAACATTGAAGAACCACAGGAATCCTGGGTAAATACTAGGATATGTAATATTTGAGATGGATAGCCTTTCAGTCATTTCTAGACTTCAGTTGATTAGAGAAACTCTCAGTTTTTTTCTCACTCTATCTCTCTTCATCTTACGATTTCATGATAGTATTTTCCCTTTTCACGAGATGTTTAACAATCTCAGGAAGAACTGTCCAAACCTGACTTTCTAGTTTCAAATTGTAGATGGAGCTATAGCAGTACAATCTGAGGTAGTTCCCTAACTCTTCCATTAGTTGTGTAAAATCTTGAAAGACAGAAAGTAGATACAGTCTTAGTACTTTGGCATTATGTAGTTAGAATGTGATTTTCTGCAGTTGCTGTTGAATTCTGTGGTGAAGTTTAAAAATGTATGCAGAGTTTTCCTAGAGAAATAAATGTATATATGTTTGCTATATTTTCTTTCACTCCTGCACAGATACTTAATTTTGAATCTATTTTGAAAGCAAAAATGTTAAAAGAAGAGATGTTTCCATTCCACTTTTATTCTTTTCCATGCTGTTTGATTTTACAGTATGGAACAAGAAAAGAAGTTAAGCTCTTTTGATTAAAAATACTGAAGAACAGTACAGAATACCACAAAGTCCTCCAAGGAACTGTACAGTTTGCATATAGTTGCTCACACTCATTAATATAAACTCATTAAGACAAAAAAGAATGAAGATAATTTTATTCCATATATACACACAGTAGTTCTCATGTATCATAGTTCAACTAATTGTTGTAGTTCTATGGTTTTTCCAAATACAAATTAAAGTTTTAGTTGTGATATACAAGACAAATGTATTTTCATTTTAGTTGATTTTGTTTGTTGTCTGGTTTTTGTTCTTGCTGTTTTTAAGCAGTTATTATTTAAATAAATTTAAGGACCAGACTTAATTCAGTTGCAACTCAAATGCTTTGGAAAGAAAATACTATGTGAACAAAATTCTTGATCCAGTGACTTTATAAACAGACAAAGTATAGGAAGTGAAGGTGAAGACTATTTTCTCAATGTCTAAAAGAATTATTGTTTTATTTTTTGCATATTATCAGTAGTCAGTGATATTATAAGGAAGTTCTTCTCATTTCCATTTTATCTAATTTTGTTTAAAGTCACTCCATGGACTTAAAATTCCACTGTAAGCACATGCTGGAAAGAAAAGAAAAATGTGTAATCAAGATTAGTGACAACAGCATATCTATTTGTGTTTTTTGACTGGGTTTTTAAGTAACAGTTAAGTAACACTTTTAATTGTTCTATCTATTTATTCCAGAGAGCACAATCAGATGAATTAGAAAAAATAGAAAAGCACAGCAAGGCATCTAAGGAAAAAGAACATGCCAAGTCTTTGGATAAGCCAGAACAGTAAGAACATACTTAGAAAATATTATAATTTAATTCACTTCAGAAAGTGTTGCATGCTATTGTAAAGTAGCTATAGATAATAAAAAAAAAAAAAAAAAGAAAGAAAGAAAAACAAATCAAAACAACTTCTGAAACCCTTGATCATTTTCTCTGTTCATTTCTACAGGTTCCTCTATGAACTCTCGCTAATTCCCAACTTTTCAGAACGTGTATTTTGCATTCTGTTTCAGTCAACATTTTCAGAAAGCATTTGTTCAATCCATCGCAAACTTGAATTATTACAGAAACTGTGTGAGGTAGGTTGTGTTCTATAATGACTTATAGGTATATATTTGATATTTAATCTTATTAAGTTGTACTCATATTTCAAAAATTTTTTCTTTATTTACTCTGAGTACTCATTACATCTGAAGGATAGCAGTCCTGGAGAATAGAATGTTTTATGATTGCATATCAACATCAAAGCAAATTTTAAGATTAGCTTTTGGGACTGAACTATATCGTATTGTTATCATAAATGCACATTGATCTCGGGAAAAGAATGCACCTTTTCCCTTTGTCAAAGCAAAAATTCCAAAGGAATAACAGTTCAATTCACCTTATGTTTGCTTGGTTTTCAGAAGTGTGCAGCTCAATAATATCAACTATAAAATGATTGAGAGAAGGCAATCTAGGTGTCTAGGTGGAAGAGATTCCTGTAATTTGGTAGTCCCTTGGAGAGGGGGGTAAAAAAAACCAAACAAAATAACATAGCTTTAACATGCAGGTTTTTTCAGTATTTTCATAACTATTTTTAGTATTTTGTTTTACCTCTTAAGGTTCTGTTTGTTTTTAAATAGGTGTTTTAACAGGCATTTTAAGGAATTGTTGCAAAAGACACTTCTAAATTAAATACACAATTCACACCAACGCTACTTAACGAATTAGTTTCCTTTTTCCTAAAAGATCACCTCTTATAATATGCTGTTTTCAAATTGTATAAATAATATTTATATGTTTTATATATATATATGTATATACATTATGCTTGAATAGTATATACATACTGTATTTAAATTAACATCCATTTTGAAGAAAAGGTTTTCCATTCACAACATATTAATACTATTATATAAGTTTGTGTACCTCGCTTTTTCTTTTTCTCTTTTGTAGACACTTAAAAATGGGTCTGGAGTTATGCAGGTTTTAGGCTTGGTTCTTGCCTTTGGAAATTACATGAATGGTGGAAATAGGACACGAGGACAGGCTGATGGGTTTGGACTAGACATCCTGCCAAAACTGAAAGATGTCAAGAGCAGTGTAAGTTGATTTGAGACTTTCTGTAGGCCTTACAATATTAATATATTTTCACAAATTACTCTTCTTTCATTTTTAAATTAACAGTGTGTAATTTAGAAAGGTGTATCAAAGAAAATTCTTAATAATTCTTAAGACTTTAAATTAGCCCAAAATCTGTCTAGTGAATCATTCAGGAGCTCAGAGCGTCTCCTTTATGAGGAAAGACTAAGAGACCTGGGACTGTTCAGCTTGGAGGTGCTTATAAATATCTAAAGGGTGGGGATTAATTGGGTGGGGCAAGACTCCTCAGCAGTGTCCAGCATCAGAAAAAGAGGCTGTGAGCACAAACTAGAACACAAGAAGTTCCATACAAACATGATGAAAAAATTCTTAACTGTGAAGGTTACAGAGCATTACAATAGGTTGTCCAGAGAAGTTGTGGAATCTCCACTGGAGATACTCAATATCCTTTACAACCTACTCTAGGGAACCTTTTTCAGCAGGGAGATTCAACTAGAGTTTCTTTCCCACACTTCCAGTTCAGTGATTATCAAGTTCTGCTCTTCTGAAAGTGGTAGAAAGATAAGAGCTTGTTTCCCTAAATACATGTGCTTTAGCTATTGTATAAGATAACATGAGTAAGCTAGCTTTATCATGTCAATTACTTTCTTTTAAAGAAACTTCATTCTGGTGTGTCTGTTCCTGCAGTAAGCCAAGGGAACAATTATATGAATGATGCCATAGCACGTCTTGGGCAGCTTACTTTATTATAAACTCTAGATACATCACCGATTTCAGAACTTAGCTGAATATTTAGGTGCATTAAATTTGATTTGGTGACTCAAATACCTGTGATCATTAACCTTCCAATTTCAAAATACGTTTTAAGTTCACTTGTTGCTGTTCAGTCAGAAAAGTTCTCATAATATGCATTTTTCCACCTGAAAACATAATTTTATCTAAAGTCCTCTTCAAGTCAAAGATGTCTTGCTGAAGTTCCATTATATATGGGAAATAAGGAGAAAGTAATTTCCTCAACAAAGTCAAAAACTATTTTAGAAAAATAAGTTTATTGGTTTATTTAACATTTAATTATAGATGAACAAAAAGTTCTTAATGTTACTCATGTAAGTTGTATACACCAGCATAGAAATAGTTTCTTTTTCAGAAATTTCATTAGCCAAGATTTCTTGCAATTAACTACATTTCTAAAATCAGGAATGGCTTTCACAAGTGTTGCAACATATTTTTCTGTTACTGTTTTTAATGATTGTTTAACAGTTCAGAGTTTTGTTGTTTTTCTTGTCTGTGTTTAAGCGAAATCCCTCCCCTAAAACAAACAAAAATAGTACGTGACTCTAAAAGGGACTTGAATGAATATTTCTGATATGTTTTTCCCTGGGGAGTCTTAATAATACAACAACTATTTTCTCTTTTACACAGGACAACAGCAGAAGTCTTCTATCTTATATTGTCTCATACTATTTGCGTAATTTTGATGAGGTGAGTGAGGATGAATTTTGCTTTTTTTTTTTTTTAATTCGAGATCAAAAATCAGCTTACTGAATTTGCCTTTCTGCTGACAGAGATAATAAAATGCACACATGTTCTTTGTGTTATATTTTATTAAATAAAAGTGTAGTGAGCACTATGTAACTGCATATTTGTGTTGTTGTCAGGATGCTGGAAAAGAGCAATGCATCTTTCCTCTTCCAGAACCACAAGATCTCTTTCAGGCTTCTCAGCTGAAATTTGAAGACTTTCAAAAGGATCTCCGCAAAATGAAGAAAGATTTGCGAGGTACTGAAATTAGATTAAGTGATAATTATATGTTTCAAACATATATCTGTTACTACTTTTTTGTATCATTTAGAGAGATTATATGACAGTATAAAAATAGTTGTCTATACTTTGATTCCTCAGGTAGGCATTTATTTCCTTGATTTTTTTTTTTTTTTTTGCTTTGTGAACATTATTTTATAAATTTAATTATAATAATTCATTATTTTCTGTAAGTAACCATGAAGAGGTTGCTAAAATAAAATGATCATCATCAAACCAATTAGGTAAAAACTTCAAAACTAGAACAAAACATCACTGTTCTGTTGTGTGTGTGTGTGAACTCACTGAGTCTTTCACCACAAGAAAAATTTCAAAGCATAGGACCATAACCATGACAAAAATATTTGAGAATTAGGTCCAAGTACTGTCTAGCTGATAAGAAAAATTTGTTAACGGCATTGAAATAACTGAACTTTGCTAAAATACAATATGCAAAGAAATTGTTTTGTTTTGTTTTCTCATGTTTGTAGAATGGCATTTCTTAAAACTCAGCTTGTTAAAATATATTTACTATAGTTCTTTAAAGATCACGTAAAGCAATTTTCTTAATAGCACTGGGGACTGAGCACAAAGTTTAAGTTAAATAAGATAATGAGTTTGTGAAAATGTTAGCCAGCAGCATCCATAATCTTCAGTATTTTTGCTGAAGATCTACATCAGACTAGGCAAATATATACCATTATGCTAAATGGAGAGAAGAGTTCAAATCAAACAGGGAAGAGATCTTTATTGAATGTATCAAATGGTCTAGAATCTAGAGAGCATGGAATGACTTTGTGAGTCACTGGCACCTGAACAATCTAGAATGAAAGGTTCTGTATTAAAATAAAAGTTTGTCACTGTTACAAAGTAAAATCCTACCACTTCTTTCCCTTAACAAACATCTTATTTGGATGTTTTCTTTAAAATTAATTTCAAATATTTAGAAGTGAAATTTAAAGTTGTTTCAAGATCACTTGATACTGAAGAGCAAACTGAAGCAGTATCCAGCTGCTCTCCTGAATAATCCCACAATTCAGCCATAAGAAAAACTGTTTCTGTAGTTCTTGCAACTTTCAGATTATGTGAGGGGCAAATTCCAGGCTTACAAACAGAGGGAAAAGATGCTTAGCTTTGATTGATGGAAGGTACTTGAATTCAGGCACAAGAACTTCTAGGGATGCAGACATTATCCTTCATAAGTTCACCAAAAGTGTGGACAAGGGCTTAAATATTTTTAGATCAAGGTTGAAATTTGCACACAGACATAAATCTCTTGTGGAATAAATCTACACTGTGTAGTGATCAAAGACAGCTTTCTGTAAAAATGGAAATTACACGCTTTACTCTGCCACAAGACTTCAGGCAAATTCTTTCTGTGTTCCCAGACCCAGCCCTTAGGCTTGAATCTCCATTGTCGCTCTGTTCTCCAGTTAATGAAATGGAAGAATAGATGCAGACACCATGACTATCCACTCCCTTTGGGAAATGCATTTTTAGGAAATAGCTTTGGCCCCTTCTGCATCCTCTTCTGGATATGAGGCAACAATTTTATGGCTTTCTTATCAACTCTGAGTGATGCAAAATGCTTTTTAATGTCTCTTCTTCAAAGAAGTGTGTCACCCTGAATTCAAAATGAATTGCTTTAAAGAAAGCTCTGATTCCAAGAGGATTCACTACATCTTCTGCATATTCCAATTGCTTGATTGTAACACATTGTGTGTGACAGCATAGCCAAATTTAATGCTGGTCTTTGTAAAATAATGCAGATTTTAGCTGAATGTCTAAAGTGACTTCAAAGTGGTTTTCCTTTTCATTTCCTTCAAGCACGCTGCCAGACTTAGTAATGTATATCTGGAACCTTACCACTTGAAAAACTACTGAGTGACTCATTAAATGACTGAGCAGGAAGTGAGCTTAAGATTCTAAGCAAATTATGACAGAATGCTAAATATGATCCTCACTTTTTGAAGTCATTGCAAATAAATGAGTATTGACTGTTCCTGAGAAAGACTGATTATCACCAAATTTAAAGAAGGAAATAGTTGCCTATGTCTGCATTCCAGTTCTGCAGTTAGATGCGCTGTAGCTGTGACCCCATTTTTATCTGTAGTTAGGTAGAGTATTTTATAAGATGATTTCACATTTTCTTATTCCTTTTGTTTGTTTACATGTTTGCTTTTTGTTTAATTTAATCACTGAAAATATGCATATAACATTACTGGTACTATCACTGGTTTATGTTAGTTTCAAATACCCTGCAAACTATGCATGGTGAGATCACGCTTAGAAGAAATGGGAGAAAGCAGTCCCAAAAGGATTCTTTCTTAAAATTCCAAATAAATACAACAACAAAAATAAGTAAAGCTGGAGGAAGTTTATTATGAAGAATTATTTTGTAGTAATAATGAAATAGTTCAGTCTATTAATTATATATTTTTCCATATAAATATGTCAATACCATACATGGCATATAAATGTAAATCATCGTTATAATACTAAAAAAAAAATCTGTCTTTATCATGCTGTTTCATGATTTGGAGCTAGAGGTTATGTTTGAGTTATGCTGATTTTCTTTAGAAGATAAAGAATTTATTTGAAATCGTAGTTTTTCTACCCTTTTAACTGTGGAAGCTCTTATCCTTTTTAAAATTTTATGAACACTGTATGCCTTTCAATTTGTAAATGCCAAAAAATGAAGTCCCTACAGAGATTTCAATTTTAAGTCCAAAAAACTTTCAGAAGGTGCAATGTGTACCTATTCCAGGATAAATAATGCAGAAATTTACATTTCAGCTAAGCTGTAGGGAAAAAAAGTCATGTAAACTTGTGTAGCAGAAGCTATTCTAACCATATGATGTGCAAATTATTCAGACTTTGTTGCTGTTTTTAGATACTATACGCCCCAGGGTTAAAGTTAATATGGTAGGTTATTGATAAGAAATAGTAGACCAAAGAACAGGTAAAGCCTTTCATTCACAAACCAAGTGAGTTTGACTCCATCTGTTGCCCCAGTTTTCATGCCTCTCCAGGATTCTTACTTTAGTCTTTTAAACTTCAGTGACATATAGTTTGTTAAGCAACTTGATCTGCTTTTGATCTCTTCTGGCTGTCAACAATGTTCCTTGATGCAGTCATGCCTAGGAATGACTCTGTACTTAATGTCGTTCCAGGGACAAAATTGTAGCACTTGTCACATGACTTAACTCCCGGATCACAAGAATATTACATGACTCTTGCTTATTAGGACCTGTGTTGTGTATTCAGTATTAGTGTATTTTTCTAGACACTTCAGAATGATAGAGCTGGGGTAGAAAGAAGTGCCAAATACGTACCAGATCAATTAATGTTTTCATCTGCTCAGTGCTCTTGACACTGTCTGGATACACAGCTGCAATTTAGGGAAATAGTGGATTTGTGGCCCATACAATTCTTCAGTACACATATTTTGTTTGGAAAAGAACTAGAACATGGAAATGGCAGTGAGAGTTATTCATGAAGAAATTATGGCAAGTTAAGTCTGTTTAGAAGCTGTTTTTTGGCTGCCTGTTAGTATTTTAGCTTTACAATAGTTTATTTGTGAAAATCATAAACTGATTCATCAATTGTCATTTATTGCAAAACTTTCACTGAAGCTAAAATGAAATTAGAAACAATGTCAGGCAGAAAATAAATCTGACTAGTCAAATGTTGAAAAGATGAATAATACCTTATAATAGACTGCTATAAAATTGAGCCAGTCAGTGGTTGCATAGATGCCATGGTATTGTAATGCTTAATATCTTTGACTGTAACGTAATTATAAGTGATAATATTATGTTCATAATTTAAGTATTAGCTTTGTAGTGATACTTCTTCTACCATGAGTGCATAGAAGTCATTGTGAAGTCTCCATCAATAAGAAGCTAGGCAGTGTGGCTTGCTATATCTCTTAGGTTTGAAAGGAACGTGACTGAAAGTGGTTATAAATTGTTAAGCAAATACTGAGCACTTTATATTTTAACAAATGTATTTCAAGAAAAGCCCCACAATAATTTGGAAAAGTATGTTTCCGATTTTTTCATTGCTTCTTAGGGTGACCTAAAATTACCCATTCAGCTTGGCTGTGTAGCCATAGAAGTTATACATCTAATACCTGCTGTGTAAATCAGAGAACTGGAAGTTCTACTTCATGCAGTAGAAAGACTTGTAACTGAGTTTGGGGTATTGTCAAGGTGGGACTGAAAGAGATGAGGTAGTAGATATGCTTTGATTCCTTACCATTTTTACTCACATAATGATCTAATAACCATTTAGATGTTGACTGTTGTGTTGGCCATGGATTATCTTGCAAAATGAGACTGCATCCACTCTTAGATCTATTAATGCTTGCAAGCTAAATTCTTCTGTTATCTGTTTAATTTACCTTTACAGAAGCAACTATTGTCTTAGCCAAATTAAACCTCTACTTTTGCCTACTTACTAGCAGTGTGCATCCAAAAGTTCTAGCTGTTTGTTCAGCTATTACTGAAGGGGTTAATTGCTGCAGCTATGCAGCATGCAGACTCCTAAACCTAAACCAGATGTAAACTAAAGCCAGGCTTTCAGTCAATCTGTGAGTCATATTTTACCGTCCTTAAAACTCCAAACAAGGAGCTGTCTATGGAATCACTTGAAAAATCAGCAGTTCTTAGCACAAGTCTTTACAATTAAAAAATTAATTATTTAATGAAGAGCTCTTTCTGTACATGTGGCTGAATTCATCAGTTTCTTTTGATGAGGCCAGTGTTCTCCTTTGATAAAGTCTAGACTTTTAAAGTCACAGTTTGCAGCTGCAAAAAATGAGAAATTGCTGATAAAGTTGTGAAAACAGTGGTTATGCTGTTATATTCTTTTCAGATAAGCTGGATTCAGGCAGATGTCCTGTGGGACTTTGAATACTCAGAACCTCTGAAAATCAGGGACATAGTTTCAAAACATCCTTAAAAACTTAAATAGTCTCTAAAGTCTTAGCACAGCTTGTGTTCTCTCAAGTGTCTTAAATAGCAACTGTCTTGAAAATCCATCTGAGTTCTGCAGGACTTCTACAGGTAAATATGTGGTCTCAGGTATGGTCAGCCCAACTCAGTTCATTAGCTGTCCCCAGCTAGCATAGATTTGAATTTCCTACAACTAAAATTTAACATCTAACAGAAGTAGTTGGAAAGCATATATTAAAAAGATACATCAAATCTTGAAAAAATTTTCTTCTTAAAAACAAACAGACATGCCCTGCTATTTTTGATGCTGGAACTAGGTCAATTTTAGGTCATTTACTGAAGTCACTTAATGGAAATGTGAGTACAATGTATGGAATGTTTTGCACCTCCTTTCTTGACTCTTTATATAGATGTTTCTTCAATATTGATTGCTGTGAAACTTAGTGAGGTTTTAGTATATTGATCTAAAGTAGTGGCATTCTTTTTCTTTAAGAGTAATGCAGTAGTTTAAAGAACATCAGTTGTATTTTAACATGGAAGATGTGAATGAGATGAGATTCTTGAGTTAGCAGCTACAGGTGAAATTGCATTAAAAAAAATAGTTACTGTTTTTGTATTTTCTCATCAATTTCCATTTTTAGAGGCCTGTGTATGTGTAGGTTAAAATGTACCAGTGTGAAACACACGAGACTCAAAGTTCCCCTCACAGGAACCTGGTTGCATTGCTTCTCCAGAAAATCAGCCACAGTTCTTTGCACCATGTGAGGAAAAAAAAAATAAAATTAGATGGGCTGCTAGTCCATTTTTTGATTATTGCTTATGGGTTAATAACTGTTTAGAAGGCTGAGAAAGAGAAGTCTCTGCCTGTACCAACCTCTACTTAGGATGTGAAGTCTTTGGAATGTATGTACAGGTAAATGCATGTAGACTGAGTAGCCAAGAGACCTGAAAACTTTGCTGTATAAAGCAATATGAAGTTCTTATCTTTCTTTGTTCCTGTTTGGGAAATGCCAGTTTTTGAAATAAGTTTCTACCTAGTGTTTGGCTTTTATGCCTTTTTACATGATTCTCATTTAGGATGCCTTGAATTCCATTCCATTCTTGCATTATATTAAAATTTAAAATCTGCTTTCAGTAATTGGAACTTTCTATCCTAGCCCTGTCTTTCTATTGCTCACACATCTCCTAAGGTGCAAAAATAACAGAAGCTATGAGAATAGAGATGGTAATACAGCAAGTTTTAACTTTAAAATGATAGAACTCATAAAAGGTATAAGCATTTGTTTCAGAGAAAACTTTTGTAAACTCTTTGCAGGAAATCTACTTTGCCAAAATAGTCCTTTGATATCTGGGGTGTTTAGGTGATCTGCTTTGTTGGATCGATATTTTTGTCTGTAACACTAAGGAAAAAAAATAGATATGGAACACTTCATTGGCATTTTCACATTTTTTATGCATGTTTCATGTCCACATTGCTTAGAAGTTATTAAATACACTTCTGACATATTTATTCAGTATCATATTCCTGCACCGAGGCCGAAATACTGGTAACTGTCCAGTGTTTTACGTTCCTTTCATATGATGAGAACTTTAAAATTCCTTCAGTTACAGTGAGGAATAACAATACTTCATCCAAATAAAGTGATTTTATACTCTGGTGACAAATCGCAAGACATGATAAATGAGTGCTCTAACACACAGGTTGTGCAGGGAGACCGCGAGTCCAAACTTGGTGCTCAGGAAAATAAGGAAACTTAGTGCTGTCAATGGTTTACAGGCTGATTCAGCCCGATTCTGTGACAAATGGGATGAGGGGACCCACGCGCTTGTAAAGGGAAAGGGGGAAAGGGCAAGGAGAAGGGCCTAAAAACAAAACACTGGCAACTATCTGAGGAGGAAAGCTAATTTACTAATATATCAGAATGCAAAATAACACAGTATAGTACAATATAATTGGAATTGAGAGTAATAAATCAAATAAAACGAGAGAGAGAATCCAAACACCAAAGGCCTTACTCTAATGCTGAAGGCGAGACAGCTAGGAGCACACACTGCTGTGTTGAGCAGAAAGGGAAAAGAGTGAGGGATATCATGACAATCAGTTTTATCTTTTCCTTTGAGCAGAAAACCATAAAGTAACACAAAGTCCTCTGGGGTACATATTAGTTCTCTTCTGAGACAGGTATACCTGCTGGCGATCCATGGATCTGGAGCATTAAATCTTTAACCCCCCTTGCATTACATGATGTTATGGAATACTGGTAACAAAAAAACATAAAACCATAATAAGTGCTTACAGGACTGTTAATTTTTTAATGAAGAAACTCTTCGATGAGCTAGTTTTGAGTACAAGCTGTCTCAAAGCTGGCAGATTATGGGATGGGTATTAGTATTTTAACAGTGATAGCATTTCCTTCTCTTTTTCTTTTTTAATTTTAATCCAATGTTATATATCTTATCTTCCTACAAAGTAAAAAAAAAAGAAATTTTATTTTAAGTTACTTGCATTTAATTTGCAATCCTGGAATATGTTTTCCTTTGCCATAGCAAGTTAAATCTAATGGATAGTATATCCTTACATTTTATTCTAGACTTTGAAAGAGGACTGCTTCAGACTATTGACATGGGTATCGGCTTAAGAGTTTTTGAGTATGTATTTTTTTAAGGCGTATGTTTCTCCCAAATCAGCTGAGATATCCAGAACTGTAGTCATTAAATCAGGAGAGTAAAAGGTTTAAATTGTTCTGTGAAGAATGCATGATAAAGTATTTTGTAAATAGGTGTGAAAAGTGTTATTAAATGGACAGTTACAACTGTTTCTAGGGTGTCTTTCTACTCTGTCACGTTTCTGAACAGGAGAAAAGAATAGTAAAGTATCACTGTCAGAATTTTTTTTTAATTTCTCCAATTTCAGTCTGTCCATTACTGGATAAAAATTCATGGTTGTTTTGAATTCCTTCCATTATTTCAGCTGTGTTGATTAATATTTAAGAACCTTGAACATGGTTAGAGAACTTTTGGGACATGGTTGTATTTTTGCTATTTTTGGTAATATTTTTAGGAAGAATTACAAAGTTTTCTTTGCTAAAGGCGTTAACGTGCTTTGATTTTTTTATTTCCCCCACAATCTTTAAAAATAGCAAAAACATCATAAAAGGAAAGGAAAATTGAATCACTGTTTTCAGGCCCTAAACTGACCATCAGTAATATCTGCTTATCAGAGGAATAGTTTCTGTTTTGTTCATTTCTAGAGTCATAGACTTCTTCAATCTTAGAAATGCTTCACATATGGCAGTGATTGCACTTTTATATTTAGTTTAGCATGTGATGGTTTTACTGGCTTGCCCACTTAAATGTGCGTGTACGTGAAGTTGCTCCATAAATAGGCTTAACCATTTAATTGAATATGTTCATTTTAAATTTTGGTTTGCTTTCTAAAAATCTACTTGCTCTTATTTATATTTTGTAAACTAAATAAAAATGAGATTCAAATTTTTAGTGTCACCCTGACTGTGTTTGTTTAGACTTGCTGATTATTTGATTTGAATCAGTTTCCCTTTGTATATTTGTATTTTAAAATCAATATCACTAGTTGTCTTTGGTCTAATCACAACATTATGAAAAGACAATTGAACACTGTCTGAGATCTAATGCTGCATTCTCCAAAAATTTGTTCCAGACGTAGGGGACCAGATGAGTAGTATAGTAAAGGTGAATCAATTTGTTTAGCTAACAGAGTGCAAGAGAGTAATGTGGCTGCTATAATATCTGTTTACATTTTTCATACTCTAGCTTGAATGACTAAATACAGACCTACGCTGGGGTGACTGACTAGCATTTGTCATAGGTAATGAACCTCTGGATCACTATCTTAAATTGCAGTACCACCAACGTGATCTTTTGGATATGTCATTCATCTGTTGCTGTAAACCAGAAAAATGTTGTTTGTAGGTTATAAATTTATGCTTGGTCAGATTAGAATGACCTGATAACTATTTTTTTTTCTTTTTTTAAATTCTGGTATTTTTTTGAATATCACACATTTCTAGAGAATATAATTCATCTAAAGCTTTTATGTATAATTTCTCATCTAAACCAGACTGTAATTCTCATCTGTATATATTTAGATGGATTCTATGTATTTTTTCTTAGAAGATAATTATGATAGTGAATTCAGCTGCTTCAAAATATTTTTTTAAAATGAAATTAGTCTTCTGTATATAAAAAACATATCAACAATGTTGTTTCTCTGAAAGAACCCTCAGAGAGTAAATAAAAAATTATGCGCTTGAATTAGTATTTTTTGTTGCTCCAAATGAAATTACCTTGGCTTGTCTGTGAGGACATGCTGATGCCACCTCACCAATGACAAATCTGTGAGTGATGCTTTTGGCTTCAGCTTCTCTGTCCATGTCTCTGATGAAGTAATATCCCAACTGTCCTGCTCCAAGATCTCTTACAGAGTTCAACCTGTAATAGCTATACTGTCATGTCCTTGCACTTCAATAATTTTCTAAGTTACTTTTGAACAAAACAAGATACCTAACCACATTTGTGGTTTTAGTAGGCATCAAGCCCTCATCTGTTTTTGTGCACTATTATTCTATAACTAAGAAGGGATTAGTCAGCATGAGTTCACCAGATGAAGTTTAACAAGAGCAAGTATAGAGTCTTGCACCTAGGGAGGACTAATCACATGCTCTGGTACAGGCTGGGGAATGATATGCTGGAGAGGAGCTCTGAGGTGATGGACCTGGGTGTCCCTTGTGGACGACAAGTTGGCCATGAACCAGAAGTGTGCCCTGGTGGCCAAGAAGGCCAATGGGATCCTGGGATGCATTAAAAAGCATGTGGTCAGCAGGCCAAGAGTGGTGATCCTCCCCCTCTACTCTGCCCTGGTGAGGCCTCACCTGGGGTACTATGTCCAGTTCTGGGCTCCCCAGTATGAACAAGGCAGAGATGCCCTGGAAAGAGTCTAGCAAAAGGCCACAGAGATGAGAAAAGGCCTGGAGCACCTCTCTTATGAAGAAAGACTGAGAGACCTGGGTCTGTTCAGCCTCGTAAAAAGAAGACTCAGGCATGGATCAGATCTCTTCTATAAATGTCTAAGATGTGGTAGGCAAGGGCATGAGGCTGGACTCTTCTCAGTGGTGTATGGCGATAGGATGAGGGGAAATGACCACAAACTGAAGCATAGGATGTTCTGCACAAATGTGTGTGGGAGCTTCACAATAAGGTTGATGGAGCACTGGAACAGGTTGCCCAGAGAGGTGGTGGAGTCTCCTTCTCTGGAGATGTTCAAGACCCACCTGGATGCCTACCTGTGCAACCTGGTCTAGGGAGCCTGTTTTAGCAGGGGAGTTGGACTAGATGATCTCTAGAGGTCCCTTCCGACCCCTACAATTCTGTGATTCTGGGATTAAGATTCCTCCTACTGTCTGGTGATAGTTTTGCACCTGAACTTTGTTTTGATTGAGATACTATGACCCAAGTCTACATAGCTGAAAATTACCTGAAATCAGAGCTTGTATTTTCTTATGTCTTTCAACCCCTTACATTTGTCTTTCTCCTTCAAAATAATTTAGTGTTCTTGGTAATCTTACTATCGTTCATTTAAACTAACAGTTACACTGGCTTTGAGTTATCATTATATTTTGATCAAAAACATTTGATCATGACACAGCTATCCCTGAATATATTTCATAGTGTGTTTGAAGAACATATACCAGCACTTTCACTAGGTGTATATTAATTGAAGAGTGTATTTTATTTCAGCGTGCCGTTCCTAAACTAATCTGTTATTTCAATTTCAGTATGTGAGACAGAAGCAGCAAAAGTTTATCAGCTATCACTAGAGGAGCACCTACAGCCTTTCAAAGACAGCATGGAGCAATTCATTAGTCAAGGTAAATAATGAAACGTCACTTAACCTTTTCATGGCATTTCAAAGACAAGTTATGGGAACAATGTTTATACATTGTGGGAAAGAGACTGTTTATTTTGGCATCATAGAAAGATGTGGATTAGTTTAATCAGATGCCACACAGTTCTAAAAGAACTGCAAAATGATTCTGTTGTAATGTAGGTGCCTCATTTTCTTTTGCATGACAGCGAAGATAAATGCTATTGGCTCAAGTACGTGATCTGATAAATTCAGCATTCCAGTAGAAAACAATTTTACAACCTTTGTTCCTTGAAAAATTATTGAAGCTGGATCTGTGTCATTAATTTCTTTCCAAAGAGATAATTCCTTTAGACATGCCAAAAACATGCAGTAAGTTCAGAAAAAAAGTAGTCAAAGTTTTTTTCCAGATATAAGGCAAATCAATATGAAATGCTTGGATGTGATCAGTGGAAAATGCAAGAAAAGGTGTAAGTATCCATGATGAACTCATGTCCTGAGTGTTAGAAGTAATAATAATAATTAAAAAAAAAAAGCTTTAAAAATGAATAGACAATGCTTTACTAGACTCTTCTTTTGCAAGATGGTAGGAAGACGGGAAGTATAAATTAATTTAATTTTTGACTAGTAGCATATCACAATGTCTTTTGAAATATTGCACTGAAAGAATATATTCTGTGTTGACCGGTTTAATTTCTGATACAATTTGGAGTTAAATGCATTAGGGTAGCAGTGACCAGATGAGAAAATCAATGTGATTTTAGCTTTCTTGTCACTTTACTGATGCTTCTGCTTTGATAATATTTTTTTGTAAACAAGACATCTATTACCTCCTCATCAGGTTATTTATGTGAAAAGTGAGTTTCTACTGATTACTCAACGTAACTCTCAGTAATACATTAGCCTAGATCTGTTGCTAACCATTTATGCATCTTTGACAGACCAGGCAGATATGCATTTATTTATTCTTAATATCCAAGGTGATCATCTGTCCAAATATGTAAAAGGGAATGCAAATTTTAGTATGTATCAGTACATGCTATTAGTCTCCCAACTACAGTGAAAAAATTCTGATTTAAAATTATGTACATGAGTATTGCAAAAATGCTGTTTTGAACTATAGATGTAAATTGATGTTTCGTGAGACAAACTATCCATTTGCCAAACCTGGTGAACAGCACTGTCCTTCATGACTAGAGTAGAGGTTGAACTTTCCCACCAGTATTCCACTACACTTTCTTGCTGTGTGACAGGTGGCAGGAGAGAGGCAGTCTGACAACATGGCATCAGACTTGGAAGTGCATATGAAGCACTGGTGTGTCGTTGAATTAATCTATGCAGAAACAATCATGCCCATTGACATCCACTGACACTTGCTGAACGCTGATGGAGACCAAACAGTGTATGTGAGCACAGTGAGGTGGTGGCAGTGACAGTGAATCATCTCTGTTGGTGCAGACCTTGTTCATCGCTGATGATGGCTGTGCTGAAAAAATAGCGTTCTGTAGCTGAGGATTTCCTCTATCCAATAGTGTTGTTGAGCTTTTTGTATATTTTAGTTTCCATAGCAATAAATAGGAAACATTATTTTTGGAGTGACCTACATAAGTTAAAACTGTATTCTCATTGTGCAGTTGATATACAACTAGTAACAGACATATGCTACATATTTTATGTTAGGTTTATATTATTAATGATATATGCAGGTAGGGATCTATCAAATCACGAGCTACTCTGAAACAGATCACTAATGGTATACTGTAAATCATACCACGTTTATCTATTAATAACAAAATAGCAAGTCAAATATGGGACTTATATTATATCACATATGTATCAGTTCTATTTCTTTTACTTTTTAGAAACCAGGGCAGTTTTAGAAGTCTCTTGCACTGTATTTTAGACTTTTTTTTTTTTTTTTACTAACTTAGGGTAATGATACAGAGTAAAAGTTACAATCGTTTCTCTGTTTTATGAGGAAATTGAGAAAAAACATACAGCAATCTCATCCATGAAGAGCTTGGCTGTGTTTGCCATGTTATTAGTGGATCTTGCTAGAGCACTGACAAAGAGAAATCAATAATATGAGTAAAAATCTCATGATCACTTGTTAATTGAAAAAACAGGGAATGTGCATTGTGAACACAGTGAATTGTGACTAAAACATTTCTACGCTATTTAAAATTTTGAGAGCTATTTTTTTCAGTGTTCAGTATATATAGATATATATGAGAGAGAGAAAGGTTAATATATAGGAAAAAAGGAATCTCTGGTTAAGTTCCAAAAAAAAAAAAAAGTAATTCTAAATACCTTTCATTATGAAATCCTTTGTTTTTACTTCATGGGATTGAATTCAGACTTGAAAGAGGCCATGTTTAAAGCAGGATTTCTCTTTCCTGTTCAGTGTTTGACAGGCTTTTGATCTAGATATTTTTTCTAAGGGCTTTTGTTGTTTATGTAGACATAATCGATGAGTCTTTTCAGCTAGACTGCACACATGATCATTTAGAAAAACAGAGGGACAATTCTTGGCACCTTTTAGGGATTTGTGTTTATATAACATATGCTCTGAGCAAAAAAAAAAAAAAAAAAAGAAAGAAAAAGGAAAAAAAAAAAAACCCTGAGCTTGAAGTTTTATCTTTTCAAGTTTCAGTTTCTCTAGAGTCAGAAAAAGTTTTGTTATAATTCAGATGAAAAACATTTTTTCACAGGGGTGAATAATTTGGCATGTTTATGTGATGTCTTTTCAGAGTAGATAACTTGTGTGCATAATGGGGCCCAAAAGTTCAAAGTAGCTAGTTATTCACTTAAACTTGTTGCTAAACTTGCAGTTAAAATGGAAAATGGGTTTCTTGTAGGCAAAAGTACTTGGACATCAAATTAAATATTCCTGGCAAAGCACAATAGTTACTGTATGGCAGTTCTGTGACTTCAAATTAAGTTACTGTAACTGGTCTAGCTGATTGTTGCCATTGATGAATTAGACAAAAAAAAAAATAAATGTTAACACTTGAGTCATTAGAGGCAAAAATGATTGTTCTTCTAGCTGCCTAGTGGAAATTATTCCTTTCTAAGGATAAAGAAGGGGAAGAAATAAGGTATGTGTTCAGAGTCATAATGTTTTAGGTCATAATGTTAGTGGCATATATAACTGAGCCTACCTAGCATTTACCTTGATACCCCATCAGTAGTCTAAAGCACAAGTACATTCATCAAAATAAGTAAAATATTCAGTCTAATTAACAGAAAATCAAAACATCTGCACCATCTCTAGACATGTAATTTCTGAGGGTCCATGTGTGTTAAAACCTCCAAGGGAAACCTCTGTTTTCCCGTGTTTCTATCTTCTTTGTATAACCACATGTAGTAAACTATCAGCCAAAAAAGTTGTTATTCTCAAATTCAAATATTAATCATTTCTGCTCAGGTTCTCTGTAGCCATATGAATTTAAAAACAAAAACAAAAAACAACAACCATTTGCAAACAGAAAATTTAAAAAAAAAATGAAGCAGCTTTTTTCTTTATTACATATTTCTAACTATCCATTTAAAGTTTATACCCATATCTGAGAGTTCTTTTTAAGTGAAACATTATTCAGATCAAATTGTAGGAAATTAAGTACTGTTTGCATCTCAATGGAGGAGTGCAAACTTCTCTGAAGATTTCTTTCCACAGCTAAGTCCACACAAGTTAACACAGTTTGAATAAGAGATCAGAAAGGAAAGCACTATTTGAAAATGCAGTTGCTTTTGGATCAGTACTTTTCTGGGGAACACACAAACATATGAGATCACATCCACACCCATCCTAATTCAGAAGGATTCAGAAATCACTTTTTTCCTTCTCAGAGTACTCAGGAGACAGTGAGAGAAATACTGAAGGGCATTAATCAATGTGCAAGTTAGAGGGTAAATTCATTAGGCGTTAGAAATCTCTTTGCACTTGATAGGATAGCCAGCTTGTGTTTTGTTATTGTTGTTGGTTGTTTTTTTTTGTTTTGTTTTGTTCTGTTTTTTAAAGAAAAACAACAAAAAAACAGTCGTATGTCAATGAACCACAGATGAGTCCCAATCCCCAAGTTTTAACTGTGGTTAACTTTGCAGTGAAAAGCAGACCTTGGATGTTTGCCTTTAGGACTCCAGCTAGACTGTACATTCTTGTCAGCCTGATAGAGCAGGAAACTTCTGATAGGAGGCAGCAGTCCCTGCTCCCTCAGATAAGTCATTTAGTCTGGCTTGGGACCTGAGAAGGGGCAGTATGTTCAAATCACAGGTTTTCAACAGATTATAGAAATTCAACAGATTCTAAAGATTGCACAAATGTTTTAGACTTGCAATCCAAGGAATCCATCATTGTTTTAGTTTCTGAATAAGATGTCATTAATTTTAGATTTTTTTAAAGTGAATCATGATATAGGATATTTTAAGAATAGAATGCATTGCATATAAAAGAAACAAACATTATTTTCAGGTGATTAGCTAGTTAGTCTAAAGCCAGGAATACTTCCAGTGTGGTTGTAAGTTTGTGTATACAAGCTAGCCATGCAACCTTTGGCTCCTACTCATGACAAAATTCTTCCTGTTGTTAGCAAATGACAATCACAGTTTTCATCCTGCATAACTACAGACTCTTCTCCTAGCCCAAGTTTTAGCCACGTCCTTGTGATCTTGCAGAACAAAGATGCTAAAATTGTCCTCTTGGTTGAACTGCCTGTAACCATCTCTTTTTTTGCCAGGAATCCAGTTTCCAAATGTTCAGTAAATCAATGTATAAATCACAGTGTGTTGTATTTATCTCTGTAGCTGCAACCAGCTAGTTGGCCATAACTTTCTTTTTAGGTCAAGCAGCAAAAGGCTGTACATCATCAGATGATGTACTGTGAATAAGACTAAATCATCAGGCTGAATTTTGGATGGCTGGGTTCAGTTTCTGGCTCCACAAGACTGTGAAATACATGCTGTTAGGGTAGTCTTAATTCTGGCAAATTCTAACCCAGAATGATTGATTTTGCAGTTTCCATTTTTTTCAACTGTTACTCTTATAATTTGATTAATAAAAGGGATACCACTGCATTGAATTTTTTTTCAAAAAATAACTGAGAAATATGACTAAGATCATTAGAAATATGTAAAAAGTAATGCTTTAGTTTTTCTTTAAAACAAACAAAAATACAGAGAACATCCATGTGTTGGATACTGTGTAATTTATATGGAGGAAATCACTTTAAATAATGCTATCAAGATATACTCATTATTCAGACAAACTTTTTTTTTCATTTTAAAGTAAATTTTTGACATAGAGAGAACATACGATCTCTAGAATAGAAATGTAGGAATCACATTATAACTAGTTCCATTTTTTTTTTAATTGGATTATTGAAAGAGCTTTTAAAAACATATTCTTTGAGTACTGGAACCATTTTTTTTTAAATCTCACACTGATTTATTTTACCTCAGTACTGTATAAATTTGTCCCCAGCTCAGGTGTCAGCACCTCCATCGATTATGACTTAATAATCCTAATTCACATAATGGTGTATTTGCAACACTAATCATACATCACTGTATTAAAGAGTAAAAAATTTGTTTTGGCATTGGTTGGGAAGAGGTTGATATGTATTAATCATAAAAGCACAATATAGGTCATCCACCTAAAAGCATTCTGAATGGATGTAGGAGATTTTACTGAAGGCATTGTAGATAAGGTACAAAAACAATCCATGTTATAAACACCTTTTATAAAATAAAAAATGATTACCATCTAGTTCTTGGGATGGTAAATCAAAATAGAGACACTGAAAATTAATTTGGTTTTAGTTTCTGCATAGGCCCTAATCTATACATTATGGTATATTCTCCAATGGTCCAGAGATCAGGCAAACAGCTGGACATCCTTGCTTTTAAGTTATACCTGAAACCTCTTGCAGTGACTTTACCACACCTAATAACACGTATTTAGTTGTGGGTATGCTAGGTAGCAGCAAGTCTGTTGAGTGCCTAGTCCTGACCTCACTGAGACCTTTCTTCAGTGTAGCATTTTAGAATCAGTAGCATGGAGTGAGGTGATAAAAGCTACATGTGAACTATAATGTATTTTACTTTTTTGACTCCAGTATTTAAGAATAGAGTGTATAGTCTCTAAATACAGTTAAATAGATTATAATGGATTAACAGTGTTGTATCTAGGCCCTACTTCTACCTTCCTTAAATGAAAAGTAGATTCGCTCTTTTGAAGAGTAACAAAATGTCTGTTTACCAGACTGCTGCCTGAGATGGAAAGAAATATCAAATGTAGAGGAAATTCACATCTTGAAACATGTTTTGCGTGATAGACAGGGCTTCTGCTGATTTTTATTTTTATTTTTTATTATTATAGTTGCTTTTATGACAAGGGTAGAGAAGCACTCAAACAGGTTGTCCAAAGACATCCTCAAATGATAGATGCCCCATCCCTGGAAACAATTGAGGTTAGAGCAACCTGATGTAGCTATTAGGCTTCCCTGTTCATTGCAGGGTAGTTGGATTAGATGACCTTCAAAGGTCCCTTCCAGCTCAAATGATTTAATGATCAGTTTGAGGACTCTAGACTCCTTTTATGGAGTATTTTATTTGCAGAGTGTTTTGGTTTTGTTTGTTTGTTTTGTTTGTCTGTTTGAGTTATTTGGGATTTTTTTAGAATATTGATCACATAATCATTGGTATGACTGTGGATCTTAGTTATGATCTACGGGGCAGCAAATAATTTGAGTTGCCTCCTGTCGTGTAATACCATTATGAAGTGCAATTGTTTGAAATTACTATAATTGTTTTGTTTTTTATATTTTATTTATATAAATAATATATATTATATAATATATATAATATATTATATAAATAAATATATATTTATATTTATTTTATAATTGTTTGTTTCATCTTAAAAGTGCTGAAAAAACAGGGACAACATAATTGGAAAAACATGCAGGTTAAAAGTTCTATCTTCAGTTACCCTCAAGAAACTAGGGTGTGAGTGAAGCATTTAAATGTTCTGTTTCATATATGTTTGAAAATTTTAGAAAGGAGGGGAGAGGGAGTGGGGTATTCTCTCTGCTTGCTATCTTCTATGAATTTCATAGGAAATTCAGAATGATCCTAGACTCCTGCTAGGATTTCCAGTATAAAATCAGCTTCCTTCTTTTGCAAAGTTTTCTTAGCGTAAATATACTAGATAATAAACCATCCAAATGTACTTGGATCTTTGTTCAGTGTAAATAGAAATACTCAAAGCTATACCAGTGTAGCTCTAATGACACACTGTCATTAAGCTCATTGTGAAGTCATTGTATCTGTCAAAAAAGTAATAAAAAACAACAACCTGGCTCCACTTGAAAGTTACTGGAAAGCACATTCATAGCTAATTGTAAACAAATACTAGTTAGTAGTTTAAATAAAAAGGGAAAATAAAATAAAATAAAAAAAGATTTAGGATGTAGACTAGAAGATGAAAGGATTCTTGTTGCTTTCCATCTGAGATTACTAAGATGCATTCATGTATTCAATTACCTGAGAAGATGTGATATTCCCTTGAGAGAGATCAGGAGATCAGAAGGGATAACAGTTTTGTGCATCTCCTTACTCATAGTCCTTTGAAACTAGTTCAGTTTAAATAATTTATATTGCAGTAGGATTTGCGGCCAGACAGTGACTACAAACAGCAATTGCTGGGTCAAGATCATAGCACAGGCCAACAACAAAATGTTATCATGGAACACAAGTGCTGAAGAAGGACATCTGAATGCTGTTTGTGTAGACCTATGAAGTCTACTCAGAACTGTTTCTGAATCTGAACCAGAGAGCCTATCTGTTTGTTTTTTTTTTGACTATGCTTATGTATGCCCTTTATGTGCAAATGTACTAGATAATTTCTATTAACTGTTAATCTATTTTTTCTCATGAAATTCCTGTTACTGCATGTTATAAACTAAAATCTGAATATTGTTATTTTGAATAGAGTTTGGCTTGCTTTTATTTTTATTTTTATTTTTATTTTTATTTTTATTTTTATTTTTATTTTTATTTTTATTTTTATTTTTATTTTTATTTTTATTTTTATTTTTATTTTTATTTTTATTTTTATTTTTATTTTTATTTTTATTTTTATTTTTATTTTTATTTTTATTTTTATTTTTATTTTTACAAAACCATTAAGCTTCAGCCCCTGATATCATATAAAGATTATAATTATTTAAATCTCATTTACAGTCTCTCTCCTCCAAAAAAAAGCATTTCCTTCTTGATAGTTGCTGTCTAAAATGACTACATAGGTTTTTCTCAGTGGCACTTTTCTAGCCAATTACATTATGGTTATTAAATAAAACATGCAAGTAAATCAAATAACAAAATAAAATTCAGAAATAGATGCAAAAAAAGCACTCAGAAGACCAAAGAGGGCAAAGTAAAAGGTATTCTCTTATTCACAGAGAAGCTTAATTCCAGCAAAGGCTGTAGCATATGTCTGAAATGTCTGTTGCCATTGAGATCAAATGGGACGTTCATGGTCAAAAAATATTTTTCATGTTGTTATCGAACCCTTCTTCATTTAATTTAATCTCCTAGATTGTGGAAAAGGGAAAGGTACTGCTCTGCTGAATACTGTGATTTTCTGGAATGCCTGTGTATATTTCCCTTATTCAGTTTCATGCAGTGTTTCAGGCTTTCTTAAAAGCATAGGTCCCTTTGGTATGAGCGTTTATACATGTGTCTTTTGCAGAAGTTTATACGTAAACTTTGCAGGACTGGAATCTAAAAGAATATGAAGAGCAAATACACAGAATAATGGCATGGATCATTGTAGAATGTGGGTATATACTGATAAAAACAGATTTTGTATATTAAGTTAATTAGATTTTATGTATGAAGTTTGGGAAATACATTGAAATGTATGAAATCAAGTTTTATACTCCAATTTTAGTACATTAAACAGATTTAAGTAAATACAAAAACTGATTAAATAGAAGGTAAAACATTTGATGTGAGTAAATTTTGATGAAATGCATTTAGCCTCTAGTTAAGAGATTTGATGGAAATGTCTAGGGTATAGTACAATCTTCATGCTTGGGAAGTAATGATATGGGGAGGAAGGAATGTCCTTGAGTTTTGAGCAAAAATAGAGTATTTAGAAAGTAAAGAGTTAATTGTAGGTGGTGACTAACATTAAATAATATGAAGATATCTTAATAAAGCAGGCAAACAGTATCATATTTACTTATAAAGAAGCATTACATGATTTCAAATAAGTGAAATGAAAATAAGATAATCAATTCAGTACATGTCATAAATAGATAAGGCAACTTTTTCTTCTTGCTCTATGAGACCATTTTAACTCTAAATTTTTTTTTCAATATTTCAATATTTTTAAATATGAACTAAGACTATTTTTCAAATGCATAATTTGAATTAGATTTCACAGTATATGTATTCTTTCAGGATTATGAGAGTTTGCATATAATGACCTAGAATATATATTAAATGTATGCAAGCAGAGATATAAAATTAAGTTTTACCTCTTCTCCCTGACATGTTGCATGAAATATAGGGGCTAGTTCTTCCTGGTATTATATATTCTGTGGTAGACTTGATGCAGTATTGCTGGAGGTAGTTTAGAAATTTATTGTCAAAGATCAAGAAATCTAATTCCCATGCAGAGAAATGGAGAAAAGATAACGAGTCAATAAAATACAGAATATTTTTTAATTGACAAAGATTTCTGACCCAAAAAAAGGAACTCCTGCATCTTCCATAAGAGCCTGCAAACAGTTGCTGGTATGGTCAGTGCAAGGGCTCTGAATGTATAGAAAAGCGGATGTGACTGCAAGACTTCTTTTAATGGTTTTTGTTGTTTTGGTTTTTTTTTAATCAGAGAAAAGTAGTTAAGATTTTCTGAATAGATCTTGCTTCTTCGAGATAGATAATCAGAATTCTAGTGAATGAGTTGAGCATCCAGAAATGCTCAGCTGCCCCCATACCCCTAAAAAGGACAGATTCTCCTGCTCCAGCTGTTGCCACAGTGGAGTCACGGTGAAGCCACCAGACATTTTCTCCTTTTGTGCTTCACCAGCTAGAGGACTTATCTGTAAAAGGAAATATACTTTTCTCCCAATACTCTTCTCTGCGCGTGCATACGTTTCAGCTTGTACTTAGCACTTCATTGATACAGGCTGCCAAGAAGGAAGAATGTCAAACTGGTACCTTTCAAGCACTCTTTACCCATTCTGAAGAGCTGCTTTGGAGAAAGAAGTAAAGGTAAAAATGTATTATATGCAATGAAAAGGTAAAGTCCAATACACTATGGGACTCTTCAATTGAATCTGTCTTAGCTTTTAAGTTCAAAACTATAGAAAGCTTTTAGAGAAAACTATTAAAAACATTACTCTGATATTTTTTTCCTCTCTTCTTCAAGCAGAAAAATAAGTTGAAAGCAGTTTAACAATGGGGCAATCAATAAAAAATAATAATTCCAATGATAACTAATATTAGGTGATCAAATGAGTGGCCAATTTCAGAAATTAAAGGACTTTCCAGTTGCCTCCACATCTAATAGTTATTCCATTGTGTCAAGGTGATAGCAAGACTTTTGTGATTTTGGGCAACAAGAGGCTTTCTTTCCTTGCTGGTTAAGTCTCTATGCTTATCTTTGACTAGCTGATGTCTGCATCTTGCAGATGCTTACTGTATACTAGCGTACCACATTTTCTTTTCTTTTGCTGGTGCCACCTGTCTTGTTCAACCAAGAATCATTTTTATTCAGTTCTTTAACAATTTTCGTCTAGAAAGTAAGAAAGCAAATGGGTCGCAAGTCTTATCCACATCTGAATAATATCGCTCTAATAACATTAAAAGGTTTCATAATGTATTTGGAACAGACTGCAGGGGAATTCTCTCTTGGGGTAAACTTTTTCCTTGCTAAAGTCTTGAAATTAAGAGGTGATGTGATGTAGAATGGAATCTCTCTTTGGGTATATATTTCACTTTTTTTTTTTTTTTTTTTTCAATATTACATACACAAAAACCTTTTTCAGTATTCTATTCTTTGTGTAATTCTCTAGGAAATTATTAGAAGTACAGATACTTGAAATGATTAAAAGTATATATTCATGTCTTTAAACTGGAATTGAACAAGTTTCTGTTGCATAATGGAGACATTCTGACATGCTTTGATAAGCCTTGTATCATATGTTGTGCTTACACTCTTCCAAAAATAAATTATGGTATATTTTCTCCATTGTTGCTAAGTAAGCATGTGTTGAATTACTGAATACGAGGAAAAAGCCAAATCTAGACAGTGCAGATATGTTACATTAATCCTGGAAATTATTAAAAGTAATGGGTTCTGTACAAATCTAGTTACTAAACGGCTGTCCTAAACTAGAACACACTAGCCTCCATTTCATTGTTTAACTCCGAGGAGTCCAAATTACATGTTTCAGTAACAGAGTTACTTACTTTAGAAGTTATATTTGAAGGTGCTTAGAAAAAGCGTTAGTGTAGAACTAGATGTAGAATCTCCCTTCATCCACGGAGTTTGTGTGGAGTTTCTTCTCTCTTTTAGCAGATGGTTTTACAGTAAGTCATACCTTGACTTTCAGGATTGAAGAATAAAGGAAAAAAAATTCTGTTAAAGCTGCCAGGTTTCACCTGCTTTCATATCCAAAGCCAGGCAAGTCTTTCAAGCAAAACTATAAGTCAGCCCAGATTCACTCAACACTGGGCCCTGGTTCAGTCAAAAGAGTTGTGAGCCATTACAAATCTTTTGAAGAATCTGGGCCGAGTTTCAAGTCAGTAATGAAACCCGTAATCAGGAAGACTTCATGTGCTCTGGAGTTTTCTTGAGAACATTTACCCAGATCTCCCTAAAGTTTCCTGTGGTTTGCTGGGATTTACTTTTCACTTCAAACAAAACATTGACGGAGCCTGAATCTTCAGATAATGACTGCTAGATACAAACTCTGTTGCTGCAAGTAAACCAAGCACTGTTCACCCAGCTCAGCTGACTACATTACAACTAATAAAAAACATTTTCAGCATTTTAGTATTTTAATATTTTAGTGCAAGTGTAAAGTGCTGCTGATTGAAACATTAAACAGAATAGTAGCAATTACATTTGATTCCTAATAATTCCATTGCTATTCTCATCTGTGCCAAATTGACAAATTTAAAATTTAAATTTTTTTATTTTAAAGATGGTGCATCTATGGTGCAAAAAGAAATAATTAAAATTATTATTGTAGAGTTATGTAGGGAAAATAGAATGGTAAACACCTTTTAGAGATATTTATTTTATTTTTATATTTCTTTACAAAACTTGCACCATTGGCATTTGTTTTCAGGACAGTTCTGAGCCTCTTCTTGCCTCTTGACCAACTGATATTCTGGAATCCTAAAATTCTCCTTGGGAATTATCAGGCTACAACTCCAACAGAGTGGAAAAGATAATCAAGTTGTAAACTAATAAGCTTTTGGCCAAAATGTTCATATCTTGAATGGATTTAAGATGCAGTAGCTGATAAATATATAGTATAAGCATGCTTGCACAGAGTAGTCTGTACTAATGCTTTATTTTTTATGCCAAGTTTAATGTGCATTTTCCAGTAGATATTGCATATTACTATTTCAATCTAAGTTAAGTAAAATTCATATAAAATGCAATATGAGAGAAGCTGTGAGGAGTAGATCATTTTTGTATTTCTGTGTGGCAGTGATGGCTTTATGTTTTGACTCTTCTTCATATAATGACCATGCAATAATTTCCTTCATATAAAATTTTTCTTTTCAAAATGGGACGACCATGACTCTATCACTTCACTAATTGATATGCATTGTTTCATTCTCTGTAAACTCACTGCAGCTATTTGCAGGGGAATAGGAGAAGGAAGGGAGCTTTTATTTGTAACTGTCAAGCAACTTTCAAAGGCTGAATACTTCAAGCTTTTCACTCATCTTTTTCCTCTTGGTTCCCGTATTTGTAGTTTTCAGAGTCATTTTTTAAGGATTGTTTTAACGTCACATTCATGACCTGATTGTTGTTTATATAAGTGCAAGATTTTTTTTTTAGGTCTTGCTCTGAGGAGATATTGTTTATTTACTTACAGATATCAGAACTCATATCACTTTTTTCAGATGTACATTAGTGTATCTTAAGTTTGTTTTTAGAAAATACAGGATAAATGAACTTACAGCATTTACAATGAAATGTTTTCATAAAACAGCATCAGTGGTTTTAACTTTGTAGCTAATACTTTGCCTGAATTTTTACAGCTAAAATAGACCAAGAAAATGAAGAGAAGTCACTGACAGAAGCACATAAAAGGTAAGAAAAAACATATGATAAAACCCTTCTTTGAAAAATGTGTTTTGTTAGAAATTGCTGTACTGGAGGCCAATATTATATATTTTGAATTGTGAAAGAAATGAACCAAGATAGCAGATTGACATATCTACTGCAAATTTCAATTTGGATGACTAAAAAATAGAATATATTATTAAATAGAATAGAGAACAATAGGAATATTCTGTTTTTAGAGAAATATTGGATGTGATTTATCTTTCAGAAGATGCATGTAAAAATGCATGTAATTTTTATGTAAAAATGAAGTTAGAATATGATATCTGAACTGAGAGAGTTCAACACCAGAATCACAGTGACTTGACAGACATAGTATTCCCAGGCAACTACTAATCATTAGGTACCACTTCTTCTGCTTATAAAATACAGAATGGGAAACCAATTTTTAATAACTATTGATATGTATAATTAAACATGGCTTTCTTTGTCTTATTGCTAATGGACCTTCAAATGTTTTTTGTGGTAAAAAGCAAAATACTTAATTAAACTTTATAGAATGAAATTTCAGATGTGCAGTTGGGGGGTTTAAAAATTGTGAATTTACTTCACTGTGCAACGTGGGTTTTTTTCTAATTTCTGGCAGAAAAGAGATCTCTGCTCTGTTGAGGAAGTGAAAAATGGGTTAGACTGTATGTCCAAAGGTGACAGAGGACAAGGGAAATCTGTAATCTGTTTGAAAAGCTTGTGACTTGTCATTGTCTAATATATTCTCCATTCTTGCATCGTTTTTTGTTTTTTTTTTTCCATTTTTGTTTCCTGACTGGAAGAATATCAGCAACTTCCTTTTGGTCTTGCTAGGACACACATTAAAAGCAAACTGTTTCTTGGACCTTCATTTAACTTGGCCTACTCCTAATCCTTCTTATTTGTCCTAATTCTTTCTTCTCCCCCTATGTTGAATGCAGCAGCACCTTTTACACACTACTTTGTCCAAGAAAGAAATTCCAGTTCATTGTTATACGTTATATGCAAAAGTTTTTTTGGAGCACATGAGAAATTACACTGGGACCTAAGACAGGAAATCTAGGGGAAACATTTTTTTAACTTAGTTTTGTTTCTCTTTCTTCCTTGTACCTTTCCACCGAAGGTGTTAATCTAATTGAATTTTGTTAAAATATTGAAAAACAAGTTATTGGTGTAGTTCTAGTATTTAGTATTGTGTCTGTAAATTGCATTAAGATCTTTAAAGGAGGTTAGAAATAAAATGCTTGAGATATTTTCTGGCAGGGGGTGAAAGATAAGATGAAAGCTTAAAAAGCTATATAAAAAATTCATTTCATTTGGCTAACCATATGAAGAATAGCTGTGTATAGGATGACTAGGCAAGCAAGGAAAAGCAATGGATTTGATGGAGAAAAAATGTGAATAATGTGTTTGGATTTTCCTTTTTAAAGTGGACAACTTCAGCCCACAGATACATTCAAGTCTAATCCACAGCAGAATTTCTTTAGCTTTTAGAATGAGCTACAGATTTTCTATTAGCTTGAACATGAAATATCAAGGCTGATATCTCCATAAAAACACAAGTCTAAAGGAAAGCTCTTGCAGCAGTAACAACAAAAATATTTCTAAAATGAATAATGATTGGGGGAAAAAAGCAGCAATGTGTATTTTACAAAAGCTCAATTGTGCAATAGATGAACTGAAATGGAAAGTTAATCTTCCACACAAAATGAAGACAAAGAAAATGGAATGTCTGCTCCAGGGACTCCATGCAGTATATAGCTGTTCATTTGTCACAAGTGAGAAAATGTTTAATCGTTTTTGAAATGATGTATTCTCTCTTTATTTATCGTGTTTAGTGACTTTTAGAGTGTCAGTATGTAAAGTGTTTATCCAAGGAATGGATTTCTGGCACATGGATAAAATGAAAAGTGAAATGTTTAGCTTGCAATAGGCATATGTTCCAAGATCTCTCTGAGAAAGTATCCTGAGATGAGAAGAAAGCACACAGGTCTGTGTTTATCTAGCTTACGCAGGCAGACAAGGAAGGCTCCAGCCTGGTATTAACACTGAAGTGACATGGAATGTCTTCACCAAACCCCCAAACAATTACATCATTCCCTTAACAATATTGATAAAGTGCAATAAAAAGGAACCTGGCACTTTCCAATTAGATCCTCATTGCTAAATACTTGAGTAACTGTCAAATACATGACAAGTTAAAATAAAAAAAACACTGTTTCAGGGGGAGAGGAGAGAAGCAAAAGATGAGAAGGAGAGAAGGGGAGGAAAAGAGATGCTTCTGTATTTCAGGAGTCCACAGCTTGAGATTTTTTTTCCATTTTATATCAGTTTAGATGGGACCGTACATACCAAGATGCATAGATATATGCTCAATTCACACAGATGGAAATAACATGTAGACAAATTTGTCGCTAAAAATGAGACTGAAAGTTGGAAAATACAATTCCCTTTTTATGCCAAGCAGAAGACGTTTCATGTTTTCTGTATTTTCATTTATTTAAATACCTCTGATCTTTCAAGGAGATATTTTCTTTATGCAGGGAGAAAAATATAGAATCACTGTTTGCAGGTATACCTAATGCAAATATAAAAGACAGTTCAATCACAGCACCTACAGCAAGTAGAAAATAAGATTGCATCAAAGTTATTGTCAAAATCTGCATGGTAGCTAATGTCTTGATTACTGTGCTAGTAAGTGTAACAGAGGCAATATCATCTTGCTAGTTTACAGTCTTAAATGAGATAATTGCTCTTCTTGCACTTGGTTCCTGAAGAAACAACAGCTAAGCAATTACCAGAACAGCATTCAATGAAGCACAAGGTCATTACTTTCTACTTGCTACCTATGTTTAGCTGAATAGTTAAGAAGGTATGACATGTAGCTTTATTACTTTCTTCTAATAGCTTGTCCGATATTTAGTTGAGATCTCCTTGGAAATCTTCCAGAACAAAATAAGTCCAGATTGGAACACAGATTCACTTCCATTGAAACAGTTAATAAATTGTCTGTTATGGTATCTCTTCTTAGAATAAGGCCTTTGGAATCATTCGCAAATTGAAATGAAGATGGTGGTTTAGGTCTAAGAAACGTTCAGAACATCTTAACTTCTTCTTGATATCTCTCTAAAAGATACCTCACTAAATCAATGAAACATCAGATTCTAATTTCAGTGCAGTAGCACCTATGTTAGTTTAAATAAGCTTTGAGTCCATATGAATCTTAATGAACCATAATGCATTCAGACAGAGGATCTGACATTTGTCAAGAACAATTAATTGCTCTGAAAAATTGCTTATTTTGTATACACGTACCAAGCCAATGTTAAGAAGCAATATACAATAAGAATCTCTTAAACAGACCTTTCATTTCCAGTACTTCAAGCGGTATAACCCTGCCTGAAGTGATAACAAATCACTAAGACAAAACAGTCTCAGCTAATGTGGACTTGATTTTTGGGTGAAACACTCCACATCATTTTCCTGCTATGATGCATAGTGAAGCCTTAATACACAAACATGCTGCTTACTATCATGGTTTTGTGTACATCACTGACTTTAACAAATCTATGAATTTAATCCATTTTTAGTAAATCTCAGTGCATTCTGGTAGCATGCATTTGTTTTACAAAAAGTCAAACAGGATTTACTTCCTTTTAAGTATAAACTGGGGAATTTCAGATCTGTATGGCTGAGTACAGAGTGCTCATCTTCCCATGTCAGTATATTTTTATTTGGTTTATTTTATAATTTGCTCACATTACTCGCACATTCCAGTGATCTCTGGGCTTTAAAGTGTTTCCGGAGTGCTGTCTCCCAGGCACATCTTCTGTTTTCAAAACTTCTAATAATCCATCTAGCAATGTTATGCTGCTTTCTTGTTGTAGCAACAAATGACATTAATTTTGAAGATAAATATTTACCTTTAAATTCTCTGGAGAGAAAAAAAAAGTACTGAAACAACAGACTTCACAGGCATCCAGTGGCTTCACTGAACATTAGAATGGAGTTGGAACAAAGCTTTACATCTGCTCATGAGCTGACAAGTTGATGATGCTTAAAAAAAATAGCAGCTACTATGGTACAATGACACTGCTGAAAAGCAACACCTAGAAATGTAGCACCTAAGTCTGCTAATCCTTTAAAACAGTAAAAGTTCCTACTGCAACACTACCCTTCACACAGTGGTTTGGACTTTTTTTTTCCAAAAATGAATGTGAAGTTGAAGTGAAAATTGAGTTAATGATTGAAATAAAGTGGTGAAAAGCTCAGAAAGGAGGGAGGTATTAAGCTTAAAATAATAATGATGATGATGATGATAATAATAATAATAAAACAGCCCTGCACTTCTAACTGAAAGGCAAGAATATGCTGTAGGACTCCATCTTTCACTGCTCTTCTGCTATTCATCCTTTGTTAGTACCTTTCCCAGTAGGTCTCTTTTCTCACTGTGTGGCTCCTAATACGTGGACTTGAATTGCTCAGGGTAATACATTTCAGAGCAAAGTAAATACTCAGTGAGCAAAGGAAATGTGTATAGCAGAAGCTTACAGATGGCTAAACAGACTGGATCATTCTAGTTTCGTTCATTCTGTGAACATCTAGTTTAGTTCATTCTGTCTCTGACAAAATATCAGGGCCTGTAAATATGCAGTAATGGACACATAACCAACAGTTCTGTTATATCAGAAAGCTTCTTCTGAAGCATGGATGTTTGATCATTCCCGATTTTCATCCTTTTCAAAAAGGTATTTGCTAAAATGAGTGTAAGTTCATTACTACTTGTACGATGGATTCTTTGTGAAAGAGCAGTCTTCTAGTGATGTTGAGCTTTTTGCCTAAGTCATTGTATTGGCTTTTAATTAGTTTCCTTTTAACAGCATTCAGTGCTGGTATGAACGAGCAGTACTGTACCTTTTAGTAAACTGATGTACAGTTCAGAGAGCTAATATTCAGCAGAATATATTAATGTTTTTGGAACTGATTATGCAGTGAATATAGAGAGGACATTACTAGATCTTATAATAAATGAATAGATTAGTTTAAGATGCAATGACAGTTAACAAATTGGTAATGCTGATGATAATACAGTTAAGTATCACTCTGATAACAATGTAGTTTCAGTAGTGGAGATCTATTCATACCAACTGCTGGTGCTATAACATTAAATGCAGAATTAAGAATAATAAGAATTTAATTTACAAAATTTCATCACTATTAAAATTTATGGAAAAATGCAGTAGTGACTTTTTAAATGCGACCTTTTGGTCTATGCTCTGTCTATGAGGTGGCTTCACTGTGTTGTCTTGAAATATTCTTGAAAAAGAAATATCTTGAAAGATACTTGTTTTGAGCTGTTCCTGCTGAAGTAAAATGTGCAAGATTTGCTCCAATGCCTCTCCATTGTGCTTCAGTTTACAGTTATGTTCAGTAGGCTTTTTCTGTCATCATGTGGTCCATTTGAGTTCTTTAGTTAGATTGTTTGTATGACCTTTGTGGTATAGTGTAAACATTTGCAATGACTGTGATGTACGTAGATACCAACTTCTGTTTTTCCATCTTTCTTCTTCTTCTCACCGCAGTGGTTGCCTTTTTCCTTGCTGTATACTTCAATACTTTTAAGTATTATTGTATTATATTGCTGTTGTCACGTACATGCAAATGGAAAAGCAGAACGTAGGGATGTGGTTTAACTAGGTCACAATTATATTAACTTGTCCGGAAACTATCCAGTAATAACTTATTCAATATAGGTCATTCCTTACTTAATAATTTCCAGCTGATGGAAGACTCCCATCAGCACCTCCACAGTCCAGAGCTTGCCTCAACCTCTGCTGAAACTGCACCGAGCTGCTTATGTTTGGAGATTAAGCAACTAGAAAGAAGTGTTGCATGTGTTCTTCTTCTGTTTGTTCCTCAGTCTTGTTGCCTTATCTTTTTTTCTTCTTCCTTTTGAAGATGTCTTTTGTAATAAACCAGGTTCAGAGAATGCTTTAGTGAACAAAGACCCCTTCTGCACTGTCTTAAATGAACACTCCTCATATAATTACTTGTGCCTGCTCCTTTTCTCAACTGTTGCCTGGAAGACAGTTTACTTTAATTGGTCTGCTGATGAGAGAAGTTTCTTCTTATTTCAAAAAAAAAAAAAAACCAGCTAATGCAATGATCACCAGAAACTTCAGTTATTTTTAATATATGTTTTTGGAACTGAGTATATATAAACTATAAGCTGTATTGGATCTTATTCTTAGAATCTACAAAGAATCTGGTAAAGCATCTATGTGCTTTCTAAGTTTCTAAAAAAAACTGGTTGCAGGTTTAAGGCTAATTACTTTTTCTGTAAAATAAGTCTGACCATAAACCTTCTCTATACCATAGAGGAAGTAGATTCATATAAGGATGAGAATGACATCAATAAATGGGGGAAAAAAAAACACAACAAAAAAAAATATAAAATCTTTTACATGGTTGTGAAAAAGATACATCTGGAGATAAGGTGGACTTCAGCCAGAAGTGATTAGCTGTTTCATGCTGCAACAAAGCTAGCAGTTAGAGTGGAACATTGGACCACTGCTGTTGAAATTTATTATACCTCTGTATTCTATGTCTAGGACCTTATAATTTCCTAAAGATTAGCTACCCAAGGGTTATTTGATTGGTTTGAAGCTCGTATGTTAGTCCTTTTAAGAGAGGAGAAGAGTTTTCTCTTGGATATGTTAGTGGGCCTGGTTTACCAGTGAACGGTTACATGATATTGTTTTATGCATGCTCACGTTACGTATGGTCAGATAAGCAAAGAGGTGTCCATGTGTCTTTTTCACAGCTGAGCCAGTATGCATGACATGATATCCACACTAACATAAAATTAAAATGCATTGAACTCTAAGAAAGGAAACGAGTGTATGCATTTTACAGTGGGTTGCAATTAGGTCTGGTGCTAGAAATATTTAATTTTTTCTCTGAGTGACTGGTACTTTTCGGTTACTGGGTCTGGTACAATCAATGTATGATAAAGTATAAAATATGTAAGTTGTACATTCATGGTACGTATATCATTTGTGTTGGTGTGGAAAAAAATATCTTGAGGTAGATGAGTATGTTGTTGAAGCTGTTAATTTTCATCTAGTTGGAACACTGAAACACTCTTTTGTTTAACGTGAAATTATAGGAGGCATGAGACTAGAGATGAGGCAGATGACCTAGCATTCGAAACATTGCAAATGCTTGGCAGATTTTTTTAGGGGAAAGGAAAATGTCTCTTGAGACCTTTGTTTTCTAAGGAAAAATATTACAAAATCCATAGTTACAGAATATGAATTGGCAAAATGAAGAAGAGATTAATGATTCTGGCAGTTGACTTAAGCTGGCGTATTAACTTCTTAATATACAAAGGATAACTGTTTTCATCTTTTAAAAAATTCTTACCAACATTTAATTACTGTTTTGAATGATTTTATTTTTCACACTCAATCATGCAGAACAAGGGGAAACACTGGGTAAAGGCAATTATATTATTAATAAGTAAATGAAGAAAGTGTCCTAGACATTACTATGCAGAGTGCCCTCAACAAAAGACATCAATAGAAGATGAGAGGTTACTGAAGATGCTGTGCACACTAAGTTTTCACACTGGCTTTTACTGGCCAGGGTAATAGTTCTGTTTCTCTTTATCATATAATTTTGTGTGACTATTTGATTCCTTTGTATTATGTCATAAGACTCAACTATCATTCATACTTTAAAACACAAACACAAAAATTCATACATAACGTTTTACTATTTATAAAATGAGTATGAAAATCCACACAGTTGATTTTTCTGAGGAGAAACTACTATTACCTATATATTGCTCTCCTCTTCCCTATACAACTTGTGTTAGATTTAATTTGGTAAGATGTATGTATAGTCTTTTTTTCTTTTTTTCCTTCATTCTTACAGTAGACTATACTTAGTTAAACATTGGCCTATGGCTTTCATCTAACTGGAATATACTTTAGTTTTTCTGAGAAATGAAGTAACACACACACACTGTGCTTCCATATATAGCAAATTAAATAACCTGCAAGAGTACAGATTTTTGAATGTTCTGCGACTCCTACCTCAGTCAGAACTGCTTCTGAAATGTACCACTTTACAAAACTAGCACAGTACCACCAGTAAGACTCCCTGTTCTTGATATCAAATGTGTGTAAATGATCATGAACAGTTTATAAAACCAAACTCAAGTTGCACAGAACATCCAGATTTGAACTTCAAGCAAAATATGTAATCTGTATTAAAAAAAATAAGCCTGTATAGGAGTTTTGCAGAAATGCTTTTTTTTCTGCTCTTAAACACATATTTAAAGAAATAAGTATTCTTGCGCATGATTTATTTTTTGTTTGGCCACAGGAGCCTGTTTAACTGATGCTGAGGTCTTTTGCTTAGTATTGTTGATTTGTCATGTCTTGTTGTTGTTTTGGGGTTTGTTTGTTTGTTTGTTTTTTCAACTCTTCTCTCCTTTCCTACACTTCTGCTTAACCTACTGCAGATGGATCAAGTGAATTAAAAAAATCTGTAATCCAGAGCTTCACACATACCAGATGTGAATCTGAATCGTCATACAAACTATAGATTCCTTATAGGCTTCAAAAAAGAAATGGTAAAAAATATTTAATCCATAGCCATTCTTAAAATATTCCTAATGAATGAGCTCTACTAACTAGAAATGCTGTCAATAAGCTACTTACAGTGTGAATGAAATTGACTATTAGTGCATCCTTTCCTTCCTTCTCTCCAAATAGTAAATTTGAATTTACATAATCTCATAGTTGTACTCAAAGGAGCACACAAAAGAAGTGCAGTGAATCGCTCATCAATTTTCCACATTTGATGAAGTTGTGAGTTCAGTCATCTCAGTCTACAATGTTTTGTTTTTTGTTTTTTGTTTTTTTCTTTCTGAATTACACAGTTTAACCAAGGAAATCAGATGAGAAAGGGACATAAAGAACTAACCATTTTTCTTAATCTTGTTTCCTTTCAAAATTGTCAGGGATGAGCAACTCCTCCAGTGTTTTGAGACATTTTATTTATTTATCCTCCAAGGTTAGCATGTGAAATATGAAAAACAGTTTGAGATTTAAGAAATTCTACCTTTTGCTGTGTCAAGATAAGACAGTGGTGTGAACATCACTGCCTTTCTTTTAATCAGGCTTTCAAAGTTACGCAATTTGAAGTAAAGCTGCTGACCCTCCTTTACCTCTTTTAATCCCTGAAAATAACTTGCATGCCCTCCCTTCCTTCTTCCATGACTGCTCTCTCCTCACTAATGCACATTCTTTTTTGTACTCTCAGCAAACGTTTTAAAAGAAAACTAAGAGCCCATTCACTTGAGAAATGGACACTAAGCAAGCTTTGCAGAACCTGTTTGGGCAATACGTTTCATTTTTCTCAGAGGTGTGAAATGAAATCCAGAGAGGGCAGATGAGTTTCCAAAAGCTGTATGTTGCAGAAATGAATGTGGATATAGGAACACAGGCCTTACAAAATGTAGTTCATTATTTGATTCAAAATGCATTCACAGAAAGTAACAGTATTGATATTTACAGATGTTTGTCCTTTAGCAGATTTGGAAACAAAACAAAAAACTTTGACTGGGCTGCCCCACAGAAAAGTACCAGAAAAAAAAGTATTTGCCATCTGACTGAAACCTGAAGGATATCTATTCTTAGCATTATGGCAGTGTTATCCAACTGTCTCTTTGATTTTGAAATATGTGTCTCCTCCTGGTATCAGCTTTGAGACATGTCTAGTTTGGCATATGTAAACATTTCCAAATCAGATATTTACAGAGCATGATAATATTGAGGATTTATTGCTATGCATTTTCATTTGGTGCATTGGGATTCACTTTATTTGCTTTGTCTTTCAAGTGTGAATTAGGCTACATTGTCTTGTAGCACAAAGGTTACAGTATCAAATGTATGACAGTTTTCCCTGTCTTCTAAATGTGCTCTAACAGACTGCCAGCTAGTAAGGGGAGACCTCTCCAGCCAGTAGAATAAATAAATAAATATTAATATAGTTTGATCTGCATATGTAGAGAAATTATTTGATTCATGTAGACTTTTGCCGTTCAGTTCTCCTGTGTTGCAGCTGACACCCTGTTCATTGGTAACAGACATTAGAAAGGTGTGACATGTTAACAATGACAACCAGCTATGCTGCTGCTGTTTCACATTTCATGAACAGCTTCTCTCTCTCATATCTAAAACAAACTTTCAGGGAAACAAGCAACCTGTCTGTTTCTCGTTTGTGTATGCGCCTAGAAATTGACAGCTGTTAACCACAGCTGTATACATGCATAAGGTTGTACCATTTGCATAAGTAGTCCTCACTGGAAGGTAAAAAAACAACACTGGCTATCCAACAGGTTTCCAGAAAATAAATGTTAGTGCTGGTAATGTTAGTTGAGGGGGTTTTGTTTGTTTGTTTGTTTGTTTGTTTTTGTTGTTGTTGTTGTTGTTTATTTGTTTGTTTGTTTTTACAGTGTACTCTTGAACTTCACTTAGTCTTGGCTTACTGTTCTGTGGGATGTTCTCCTGTGAGGAAATTCTATATCATTACCTCAAATTTAAAAGCATTATTCTGGATGGCATTTCATTGCTTGATTCCTTTCATTGTATTGTCATTTTTCAGGTCTTAGCTTCATATTTTAACTTATCTTCTTTCTGTGTTTTGCCACAAAAAGATTTTATAGAGATCATGGAGCAGTAATAGGTCAGTGAGCAAATTGTCTAGAATTATATATATGGAGACAGCTTTCCACAGAACTTTTCATGATATTATATAACTTCTGCTTTGAGCTTGAGGTGAGAAATATGTTCTTGAAAGCTCCAGTATTTACAAACTTCTATGTAAAATGGAGTAGTATTTATTCAATTAGTTTTTAAATGAATTTCAAAGTTTTCTGCATAATTTAATATAATATTTCTACATATTCTTAATTTGAAATAAATAAAAGCAATTGGATTTAGAAATCTGTTAACTTTCACTGCAGTCCTAGTTTTTACTGGGTGTTACAAATGTAACCTTCAGCTTCAGCAGCAGTTCTTACATGAGATCTATCTCCAGAATGCTGCTCTACTTTTGCCTTTTTCAGAGGCAAATGTCAGATCATTCTTGAAGTTAAGTACCTGTTATCTAGCACGATTGCTCCTGACTTAGTTTTCCATTGCATCACTTCTTCTTTATCATGGATGTGAATTTCAATTTTTCTGTATACGCTCACATCTAAACTACCTGTCTAATTTTGTCACAGAGTAGATTTAACAGAACTTGAAAAGACTGAAAACAAAGTTCTTACGGATGTTGACACTGTGTTTTGAAAATTAGTTTACTTTAAATGCATCAGAAAAACAGTATTTGGGCAGGTGCAGATATCTGGATTTGCAGGGCTCAGCAAAGTGTGTTATTTTTAGCTTTTGAAATAAAAAATGGTTTTCTCAGAAACAGGATAAATGCCAGACTCCAATTTAACTGAAGAATCATATTTATGTATCTATCTGTGTATGAAAAGCTAAGAACTGTTGTTTTTATATTCTTACCTTAGATCTGCTACCAAGGACAATTAAATGCTGCATCAGTTTTAAGTAGGGGGAAAAAAAAAAAAGAGTTCTGTGTCTGTAGTTAGTGAGACATTTGTCATTTTTCTTTCTTTGACAGCTTTTTGGAAACTGCAGCCTATTTCTGTATGAAACCAAAAATGGGAGAGAAAGAGGTATCCCCACATTCTTTCTTCAATATTTGGCATGAATTCAGTTCTGACTTCAAAGACTTCTGGAAGAAGGAAAATAAACTTATTCTTCAAGAAAGGTACAATTGTTTGTTTGTTCAAAGGCTTTTCTCAGAGAATGTTTTTGGGAGCAATCACATGGAAACCAGTCACCGTTACTCCATTAGCACAGGGACTCTCAATTCTATTTTTTCCTAACAGCTTTTTTTCCTTATTACCATAATTTTTGAATGGGACATTAATACTAGTTTGTGATAAAGTCTTTCAAGTCTATTAACTGAATGATGATTTTGGTAGACTGTACAACATCAATGAATCTGTGAACACAAGCAGAGACTTCCTTCACGTTTGAAAGATGATAAAAGATTTCCCATTCACATATTTTTCTGAAAACAAGGCACTGAGCCATTAAATATTGTAAATATTTGTCCAATTAAGGAAAAAAGGAAAAGCAGAGGAGAGAAGAAAATGCACTTTGACCCCACCTTAGGAGAAAAATCAAACTTAAAAATATTGTAAATCACAGCTTCATTTCCATATGCCCATGTAGCATAAATGACATAAAGAAACATGATCATACTGTCTGTTCCATGTATTCAAAAAGCTATGAAGTTTGCTTTCATCTGTGTACAGGTATTATACTGTGGTAATTCTTTGTATATAAAAATGATGCCACAAATTAGCCAGTTGCTTAAAAAGTAATAAGTGCTATAAAACACAATATTATATATATATATATATATAATATATATTATAATATATATATTATAATATATATTATATATAATATAATATATATAACATATATATATAATATATATAACAATAATATATATAACAAACACAAGAACTGCAATCATTGTTATATAATTCTGCATCTGCTAGCAAGTAGAGTGATCTCAGTGTACAGTGTACAATGAAGCTACTACTGTGCCTTGACATTAACAGGACTGAAGCTTTAGGTTCTCTAAATGATTGACATCAGTTCATGTTTAGGTAACTTAACTAGAATAGGTCTTTATTCCAGAGAACTCACCCTGTATAAATGTCACAGGCATCACATTACTGGCTTTGGAAGTTATTGATAGCTTTCCTTAAGCACCAACATGATCAGTGTAATTTATGCCATATATGTTTAGTATAAGTGAACACGTTTTGGAATGAATAATCACAAAGCTGGGAAAGCTGGATTCTGTTTGTATTGCAAGAGGGCAGTGCAAATGTTATACTGTACTGTGTACCATGCAGCAATCTGGGGATATATTTCATTTTACTGACTGTAAGCCTTGAAATTAAGTAATTAAGTACATTTCTTGAGAATTGAGTTGACAGTTAAATGATATTTCCAGTTTCCTATGCAGGGATTTAGCTACTAAGGTAATTACTGACCAGAAGGAATACTATATCATTATGACCATAATTTATAAAATATGCATATTCATTTTATTTTCTCTTTTTGGTTCATCTTCTTTTTTCCTTTTTGCCCTCTTCACTTATCTACTCTAGTTTAATAAACCCTTTGGCTGCATCTCTATAATAGTTTAGGCATTGTTTTTAAAATATTTTATATCCCAGTTTATGTACAGACTGCATAGGCAAAGGAATTATTTGTTAATAGTGGCTATTCTGTATTTAGTCTCTATAGATTTGAGTCACACTGTTTTACAATAATTTTATATAAATTCATATATGATATTTCCTAAGGTGGCATTACTTTTTATTACTGATACATTAAAACTATATGTGCTTTAAATAAAGCAGCCAGCCAATTCTTATTTTCAACATCTTTCAGTCAGTGTTTTAACTTCTATATTGATTTGCTAGGCATTACTGTGTAAAAGATAAACACTGAAGTGTCAGACTTCACATTTCTTTCCAAGACAAGGTTAAAAAAAAAAAAAAAAAGAGAGAGAGAGAGAAAAATGACATGAGGTTAAAAACAAAATATATATTTTTTTAATTTTCTGCTGCTTTCACTCACATCTGTCAGTTGAAATAAAGAAAAATTGGAAAATATCATTCATAGAGAAAATCATGCATGATAAACTGTTAAATACAGAAGCAATAAAAGTAAAATGCAACTGAAAATTACAGTGAAAGCATAGATTTACTGAAAGGTTTTCCTAAACAAAATATTTTCTTTTCTTGCTGTTGTCACATGTAGCCTAGGCTATGGAGCATTCCAATTAAATTGTTACATGGGCTATCTTAGCATTCTAAAAAAGTAGGTTGAAATTCTGGTGTTATGTTTATCCTAAAGATGTATCCTTTTAAGTGAAAATTGTAAAAGTAGTATTTCTCAGTAAGCAATATAAGACAAACAGGGCCCAATTTGATTAAACATTGGTCTTATTATTGTCTTTTCATTATATATTTGATGTGTCACTGTTAGGCTATGTTTTCCTGTTTGTACTCTGAAAACTCATAAACACTATCTGACAGAATAGCTTAATCTTTATATGTATAATCACCAAGAAAGTCAAGAGCTGACAGATACATTAAGTCCTTTTCAATGTTGCAAAAAAGATTGAAATTGAACCTTCCAAACTCTTCCTGTTCAACACTCTCCTATCCGTACATACATTTTACTTTCTGCATACCCTAAGGTATGGTGTAAGTTGCACCCTGAATACTTACACAGTTTTCCTTCTTAGGAAAACTCTTTATATTCTTTGTATTTCTGAGATATTCACCATAAAATGCATTATTCTAGTCAAGCACTGGAGATAAGCAAAGGCCTACAGGCCTAGACCCTACCACCTTCCTAGAACTTTTCCTATGACTGAACAAGTACAAAAGTTCATGAGGCAACACCTTTCAAACCACTGCAAAAGGAAGTTTTGAAAAGCAATTTAAAAAACAAACAAAACAGCTGCTGTACATGGCCATGAAAGATAACGTTTGCAAATCAATAGTAACTAAAAATGAAATTACTTTGCAGTCCACACAAAATGGTATTTTCTATGTGTTATTGCTAGGATTGTAACTCCATCTTTTCTTTACAGATGGGGGAAACATCCTGGCTTATATTAGTAACAAAAAAAAAAAAATGGTAGTCAGTCCTTTAAGAACCTTTGTTTAAAAAAAATCAGAAGAAAAAAATTCCATTGCATTGTTGTCAAAGATTAATATCAGCAGACCTTACCAGAAAGAGGCAGAAGCATTTTTGCAGGGCCACAGCTGTACCTTCCCATTCTCTGCATATGAATGGAATACTGACACTTGTTTGTTCACTCCTGCCCTAAGTGAGTGTAGGTTTCTTCAGATTTTTTTGTTGTACAGAGAGCCAGTGAAAAATTACAAATATAGGGGGAATTAAATTTGTGTTCCCAGACAGAAGGAAAAGAAGTTGGAGTGGGGGGAAGTGGAATTGAGCAGGTGTAAGCACCTTTTAGGTATGTGCAAAAAATAAATAATTCTCATAGGCTCAGTTTGGCTCTTGCCTTTCTGAAAAGGTGCATCACTGAACATAGAATAACTATATCAGGGATACCAGCAGAGGAGAGTTCATAGGCCGGATCAAGATGATAGTAAAATTCTCAAAGTCACATCTTGCAACACACTAAGCTTGAGAATTTCTTTTGGCTGGCTTTATTCAACCCTTTAACTGCTGCAATAAATCTTTGACACATTAAAAATGATCTATATATTCCTCACCCCCCCCCCCCCCCAAAAAAAAAAAAAAAAAGCCAAAAAACCCCAAGTTTCTCAAATGTAAAAATTGCCCATTCCTGTAAGAATAGCAGTTAAGCTGGCACCTGGTGTGTCACACTGTGTATATCTAGATGAAAGGGAGATTCCTGGCCAGCATGTCTCCACAGCTCATTGATCTCCCTCTGCAGAAAGACTGGTATGTCTCCCTACAGACTCCTCGGCAGGATGATTTAAAACTTGATGTTGAGCAATTTAAAGTCTGGCACTGGATATCTGTACATTGCACAGTGAGGAGCATATTGGTAAGCTGCCACTTCTGCTTGCGGAGGAGGGCATTAAATCCCACAGCACAAGCAATGGTCGTCTCAGAGTAATTTAGGGGATATTTTTTTAATGCTTATAATAGGAACCAGTGAGTCAGACTTGAGTGAGAAATCTGGGGACATGGGGAAAATGCAATGAGATGTAGAGATTGAAGAAAAGAGTAGAAAAAATATACGGAATTGCAATACAGGAGGAAAATTGATAGAAATGTGGAGTGTGTTTAGTGGAGCATGTTTAATGGAGTTACATACTCCATGGTTTGTGTTCTGATGCCATCTAAAAGCTCCAGTCATTATAGTAGTAAGCAAACACTTTCTCTGACTTAGAACTTTAATATCACTCTATTTATTGCTGTTTAATCAACTGGGCTGCATGCTGCTAGACTTTGTTTTACAACGTCAAAATTGAATGTAGCTATGTGTCTTTGAACAATTAAAATACTCTTCAGTTTTTAAGAGTATTTCAAAATTTTAACTTGATTAAAAGAGTTTCTGATCAAAATCTATTGTGGCAAATTACAGACACTGAAATATATACTTGAAAGAAGAACACATGAAAGATTCAGAAGCTAGGAAGAGTCCTTTGAGGCAGTGCCTCTAAAAGAGGCAGTTTACTGTCCAACTGGGAGAGGTTACTCAATATTTCAATGTTACTGTTCCTTCCTTGTACACTTCTGGCAATTAGACTATTTTTCAATTGAAACATCAGGACTTTTGGTTAGGGAAGGAGTGTGGTAACTCATTTTTAGGATTACTTGTAAGGGAAAGATTATTAAATATATATATATTTCTGAGAGTTTTTCAATTTGAATCTCTGGTAAAAATTATTAAAAAAAAAAGTAAAATGAAGGTATTTACAAGTCTTTTATAAGTCTCTTTCTAGCTGTAAACCAATTGGTGTGCATGTAATCTAAGTCTGAACAAAGTGAAAGGTCTACTATAAACAAATTCCAAGTTTCAGATCTCTCTTAAGTGTTGTGACTTTCATCAGATTCTAGAATGCCACCGAATATTTAGCAGTAGAGCTTTTCATCAGTCTCATTGATTTACCTGATGTTGTATTGTCATTCATGCATGCTGCATTGCATTTTAGTATTCTGTGCATAAAATGAGACAGATAACAACTGTCATCTTATATTGAAGTTTGCCTATTCTTTTCATGACTCTAATGTCAGCCAAATGCTGATATCACTGTGATCTTTTCAGATTTTGTAACCCTTTCCTGTTTCTTGCCTCTTGAAAGAGAGGATGACATTTGTGATTAAAACAGCCCAACAGTCCAATAGATATTTGGAGATTAATGAAAAAATTGTGAGAAGAAATTTTAAACATTTTTCTAACAGGATGTGCTACGCTTTCAAGATTTGTAAAGGCAAAGTGATCACTACACTGGCATGTGAAGTACACTAACGTATTGAAAGATTCTACAAATCAACAGCATTTCTCACTAACTTTTCTAACTACTCAAGTTTGATTGCTTTCTTACAGAGAAAGTTTGCTAAATCAGTGCATGTATTTGTCATAATGAAAACAAGCATTAAAAGTAAGTATATGGTTGTGTACATATCTTAAGGTCATGAGTACAAAGAATAGTATAGAAAAAGAGCCCTGTCTTTTAGGGTAAGAAAGGGGTGATCCTTCTGGATTTCCTGGCACCTGGACAAACTATCAACTCTGTTACATCACAGTGCTGAGCTGAAGGCTCAAACTTCCAGAGTCAGACCACTTAAGAAGATAACCTTTCTTTTGCCACACAGCACCAGCACAACATGCAGACTCTTGTTCATTGCTGGTGAAAATGCATGGCTAATAGTGGTGACTATGTTGAAAAGGAAGGTCTTCTAGCTGCAAATCAATTCTATGAAACAGTGTTATTATGCTGTTTCTATCTCTTTCCATGGAAAATGAACAGGAGGCATTACTTTTGGAGCAATCTAATTGTATGTACTCTTACATTTTCCAGATGAAGTTTCCTTTTGTATTAAAATTATCATCTTTTAGACATGGATTTTAACACAGTGTTGTGGGTTAAAAAAAAAAAAATTGCACATCTGTGTGTATTAACACAGATAAGAAAAGAAATCACCAAAAATATTTTTATTTTTAAACATATTTTAAGTTATTTTTATTTACAGCATAGAACAGAATAATTCTCTTCCAAGAGTGAAGAAATCTCCATAATTTTTTCATCCCTAACAACCCAAATTAGAAAATTTTCATTTTTTACAAAGCAGTACTTCTGAACTGATTATACAGTACTGTGAGTTTTGTTGTGCCTTGCTTTAAGACTGCAAATTTGTAGGGCTCGCATTCAATTCAGCTGGCCTCAACAAAGCTTTGTTTTAGGCCACAGTGATTTGATGCACACTGGGGAATATCTTAATTGTATATCCCTAAGTCTGTTCTATGCTACTGAACTAAGTATTCCAGGTCCTGCGACAGGTTAGTCTATATGTTAAGTGGCCTGATGAAAACATTTTATCTGCTTGTCCTAGGTCCTCTGAGCCAAAGTATGATTAATCACTGTGTTCTTTAACCAGCTATTGTCTACCTCATGGTCTTTGCAGTAATCATGCAAGGAGCTGGCAGGAATGTCAAGATAGACTTATATATAATCTTTTTGTTGGTAGAAGAGGCTAGGTTTCATCAGTCAGTTTAATGGCACCAGGTACATTAAAAAGTGCTTCTTATCTGTATAAAGTCTTTGCAGTCAGTTACTGAATCATATCTGTGTCATCACTTCAGTCCTACTGGCGTGAACGTAAAAGCTCTGCATTTTTTGCTGCACATTTCAGAACTGTATTTTTTCCGTCACTTTTTTTTCACAAAAGAGGAATTCCTTAACAAAAAAAAATATTATTTCAGTAGTTTAGTGACTGTGTCAAAGAATAACATTTAGGTTATTGCTCTGGAAGAGTTTTCCAAAAAAATAGCTTTAATGTTTCCTACTCTTGATGTCTTAAAGACATCTAGTATTTGATTTTTATTTTTTGGGGGGAGAAGATTTTTTTTTATTCTTATTTGTGAAGGTAGTAAAGGTACTATTATTATAAACATGTTATCTCTACCCCAAACTAACCTACATAAAATATTTTGACATGCAAAACACATTTTATTTATCTGATAGAAAGCACTTAGGTATATAGAGAATGTTGGCCTCAGCTTTGCTTTATGTTACAAAGTACAGTATGTCTGTAGAAAAATTTATTTTGGGTTTCATGAAATACATTTTCAAGCTACAGAAGAATATCTGTCTGAATTTATCGTGGAAGGCTTTGTGAACAGCTCTAGTATTTAAAGCATATAACATTCCAGCATTCTCACTGTGCTTACATTTGTCATGTCTTAGCACTTGCTAGTGAACTGTAAAGCTACCAAGCCCTGATGGAGCCAGTAAGAAATGAATCTGTCTCTTACAGATACTTCAGTCAAAATTATTAATGTTTAGTGTTGGGAAAGTGGCTCCACTTCTCAATGGACTGAATGATGACAGAAATTCTCTAAGCCTTGATAAGATTGTGGCCAGACTGGCTTCTGGTCTAGAAGGTAGATATACCTAGTCTGTCTTTTGGGTTTGTAGGGATGTCTGATTCTTTTTCCCTGTATACAGGCCAAAGTGTAACTCTTGTCTATTTGTCCCATAGGTTGTCTTTAAACTTAATTGCATGTTTGTTTCAAAATAAATATGAGGTAGAAGGAAGGTAAAGGGTGTTTTTTACCATGATGGAAATAAGAAACTATTTCTTTTGTTACAGGCAATGCTTATTAGACTCTCTGAATCTTTATATATAGCAGTATTTGAGGCATTAGTTCTTGAGCTCTGTGATTGACTATCCATTCACTTGTATACTTTCAACTGATCAAAGGATTGCTTACTATTACTTAATGTACCCTACACACTTTATCCTTCTTGGGGCTGTTCAGAAAGTAATCCTTTTTGAAATAATGAAAGAAACATCTGAACTAAGTTTAATTAATATTAAAGTACTTATATAGTCCAGATACCCATCATGAGCACTCTTACTATGCACTTAAAGAATCTGCCTTGGACCTGGTGTTGAGTCTAATAACTGCTAATACTTCTGCTCTTAAGATAGCTATAAGGAATTAAGCAACTTTCTGGTTGACCGAGTTTTATAGGACTATGTTCTTATAAAGGCAAAAAAAAGAAATGTCTTAGGAAAATAAACAACATGCAAAAAATGCCAGGTGGTGTGCTGATGCTAACTTTCCTATAAAGAAAATCATGCTCCGTTTAATCCAAAATTGACATAATCTGGGACAGGACTTAAAAGCAAATGAACCCATCAGTTTATTGAAAGCAAGTGAGTTGAAAAAGCTGAGAAGTATGAAATAATTAAGAGCATCAGTCTTGCAGAAGTGTCTTAACGCACTGCAAGGTTGTGAACAATTCCTATCACACTTTAACTGGCTTCTTCAAGAGCATGCCATGTGACTTTTCATAGAATCATAGAATATTCCGAGTTGGAAGAGATGTACAAGTATCATCAAGTCCAACTCCTGAATCCACACAGGACTACTCAAAATTCAAATCCTATGTTTGAGAGCTTTTACCAAGCACTCCTTGAACTCTGGCAGTTCGCTGCTATGCAAGCTGTCCTGGCCTGGGTTACCTGTTTGAGTGCTTGATCATCCTCTTGGTGATGAACCTAATTTCCAATCTGATGCTGTTAGACACCCTTAGCATCTCTTTCTCTCATCTAATCTCAGAACTTGTCTGGAGTTGCTATCCCACTCCAGAGTACTCAGTTGCAATTGACAGCGAGATTCCATAAAGTGAGCGAATTACCTCTATCACAGAAAGCATTAGTTGCATGCAACGGTTTTGACTAGAAACAGATCAGTAAAACAATATATCAGCCTATACACGTGCCTGCCTTTGCCTAAGGGTCATATATCTCAGGCACAAAGGGCACCCACTTTCCTCAGACTCCTGTTTCCATGGCTTCCCTCAGGGAAAGAATGCACTGACAATTGAATTCTCACTCTAGGAATATCTTGTTAACTGTTTCATGCATTTTGAGTGCTTTGTTCTCTACACTGGCAAAACAGCAGTGTCACTCTGGCCTGGCGCCTGTAAGTATGTTGTTGTCTACAATTTCTTTCCCATTTGTGACTGTTGGGAGGCTCACAGATTCATAGCTGTTGTATTGTTTTCTCCAAACATCACCCTCCCTCTTCCAAAAATTGAAAGAGATCTGTTAACATCTTCATGAAGCGATAACAATTGTCTATAGTTGAATATTTAAGCTAGTCATCCTGATATGACAACTTGAGTTCACGCAATTTTTGCAGCTCTTGTTCTTGGATTACCTTGCATCTCTGCACTGATAATAGTTCTGCTGAAGGCAGGGGGAAGTAGTACAGGAAAGGTCAAGCAAGATGTTGTTATTGCTCTCTGCAACTACCTGAAAGGTAGAGGCTGTGGTGAGGCAGAAGTCAGTCTCCTCTGAGCAACAGCAACAGGACAAGAGATAATAGCCTTAAGATGTGCCATGGGAGGTTCAGATTGGATATCAGGAAAAACTTCTTAGAAAGAGAGGCTGAGCACTGGGCTACATAGGAAGATGGTGCAGTTGCCGTCCTTGGAGGTGTTCAAGAAACATGTAGACATGATACTTAGGAACATGGTTCAGTGGGCAGTATTGGTGGTGGGAGGACAGCTGGACTAGATGATCTTAGAGGTATTTTCCAACACTAACAATGCTATGATGATATGTTGGAATTTACCATAATTGTAACCATGTCTTGAGTTAACAGAAGCAAGGTGTTTTTGCGTATATGTTGAAAATTTCATCTATGAGAAGATGAAGAATCCTTCAGGAACAGAAGAGAATATCTATTTTTTTTAATTGCCAGTGGCAAGTAAATATTATTTTCCAACTGAATTGAGGCTACTGTACTTACATCAAATGCAACATTTCTTAAAGTTTATGTGGTTTTGATATTAGTATCAAAACAAATCCTTTTGCTCTTTTGGAAAAATTTAGGTTATTTTAATCTTAAATTGAATAAAATCATAATTTAGTTTAATGGTCAGTCTTTGGAAAATACATGTGCACATGCAGCTGGTTCAGACATAGTGCTGTAGAAGGCTAGTAATTGTCTTTGTATTTCACCAATACGCTGACATTTTAAAATTTAGAGATAGCTGTAAATGTGTACAGTTTTGTGTACTTTTTTAAAATTTAGTTATAATCTAGTGTCTTGACAGTAAGACATTTACATTTCTAATGAAATTTCTTGCTGGAGAAGTATGTGTATAGGTTGTACTGGCTTCAGCAAAGCTTTATCCAACCACTTGAATCTTCATGCAGGATCAGGGCCAGGAGTCAGTGAGCTATCCCAAACCCACACAAATGAGTCAGTGATATGGTTGGAACTGGAACTGAGTGGATGCGAGCTCTCAGCTTTGTCTCAAGCTTATTAGAGAATAATGCTTCTCATCTTGTGCATTCCCATTGTGATAAATAAGTAGGTTCAAACAACAAGGAATTTCACACAGACTCCCAAAAACATCTATACCACAGCTATACTTGAGAGACCAAAGCCTCTTATATAATCTTAGAAAAATGGGTAGCACAAGCTTTAATACTGTTGGTCTTTTTTTTTTTTTTTCTTCCTTTTTCAACTGTAGTTTAAGTAACATAAATTAAGACCATCTCCCTCCTTGGCTGACATAGTTGTATTTTGTTGTTTGTCAAGCCAAGGCAGCCTTTCTTCAAACATCTATTTATCTAAAACAAACAGCAAATTTAGAGATTCTATACTGACAATGACACTCAATAGGACTTGCTTTCCAGGAAATAACCCATCACTGTATTATCATGAGTTCCATTCCATACAAGGATTCTTGTTTTGAATTAACATAAGACCCAGAGGGAGCTGAGCTGTCTTATGAGCTGGTATGTTAGGCAAGTGGCAGTCTATCCTTGAAAGGGGGATACTTTAATGCAACGAAGACTGTAACTAGAGATTCCCTGACGTTTCCTGAGAATAACATCTGGATCTGTGTGAAATAGTTCAGTAAATATTTTTGTATATTTTACATGCAGTCATTTCCATGATGAATAGCTTGAATTCCTGCATGTATTAGGTTGTTTCTATAAAGCAATAATCTTGATAACTTTGATAGTATGTCTGTGTTCCCCAGGATTTGATACTAATTAACCCCCCAGGTAACGTTTCATTTTCTTATTTAAATTATGCCTACCAATGGTGGAAGTTAGTTATAGCTGTATTTCAGAAAGAGAAAATGATATCGCATGTGAGCCATTTTATATCTGTTAGAGTGATTTTTGATAGCTTTGAATATGCCTGACTGTTTTGAAAAGATCATGAGAGGGCCTGTGTCACAAATACTCTTCTTCATTCAGGTGTATGCAGAAATGTATCAGAAGAAAAGGTGGCATTTTAGGGGAAAGAGGCAGTCTTTGACTTTTATTGCATACTGTATAATTCCCATAAGTTTCTATTTAGAACCATCCCTGTCACTTTTATTCAGTCTACTTAAATACATTTTGAAGGTCAATTATTTGTCATTTGACGTTTCTGCCTGTTATTTTTTTTCTCCACCTGTGCGTGTAAAGGTCTTGCTCCCTTAATAAAATATGTCATTCTCAAATGAAGAGAGCAGATTACTGGAAGTGGTGGAAAAAAATAATAAAAAAAGTTTAAGTTCTAAAAGTATAAATTTGAAACTTATGAAAAGAATGAGGTGTGTCTGATGAATCTAGATGAAGGAGAGATGAATGTGAAGGCAGTTTTTGTAATGTGCTTAGCAGACCCAGCTGGAGTCCTATTTTCAAAAAATCTGGCCCTTTCCGCACACACACAAAAAAATATTTTAAAATATTAGCAATGTGAAGTCTGATTCTCACACTGCCTATGTAGCCTCAGTGAAATAGCAGACATGCAAGCGGTCTGGAGATGAACTACAAGGAACCAGCCAAAGATATATCATTTCTTCAATATCATTTTACTGTTGGTTATTTTTCATTGTTGGACAATGATGAAAAAGTGGAGTAAGTGCTATCCAAAGTCTATATTGTTGGCAAGAGCAAACCAATATAGGATTTACATTCTTATTTTCTACTTTCCTATTTATAAATAATAGTCTCATCTCTCATAAAAAAAAAAAAATAAAAATGGCACATCTCACACCCTTTAATGCCATCATAAAGAATGGGTTTATATAAGTCTTTGAAGCTCAGAGAATTCATAACTTAAATCTGCATTAGTGTTTCAGTAACCATGTGTGTTTGTAAGACTGACCTCCAAAATGAGTAAAAATGCTTGAGAGACATTTTATGGTGTGCCATTGAGCCTACCAGACTAATTTTGGCAGACTCCCAGTCTGAATGCAAACTTCTGTCTTTTGGGGCTTGTTCCCTATCTGAATGACTAAAAGGACATTTATCTCATAAAAAATGTAGCATTCTGTGGTATTTCACAAGCTCTAATTTGGTATCATTTACCAAGTCAGGAAACACTGATGTATGACACCCTCACATAGGGAACATGCTTCTCTCTTTGCACTCAAGTGTGTTCATGTAAGCTTTGCTGCTCACCCCACTTTGGACAGAAAAAAAATGCATGCAGTGATGTGCACCACCTTGGTTGTAAACAGGATAATTTTTAACTGGAATTTTTCAGTCAACATTTTTATGTTAATTTAGGGAGCAAAGGCTGGAAATGTAAATTAATCTGCTTTGCCATTTTAAATACAAAAAACATTGGGTTAAAGGGAAGAAAATTTGGTGAGAGCCTTTGTTTAAACTTCACTTGAAGTACTGATGTCGGGAGTAGTTGAAGAGAGATTTAAAAATAATTGTGGAAAGCAGTTTTCTTAGCATTATTTGGCTTGAAATTTCTGAAAACTGGTCTTCATGTCTACCAAGGTAATTAAATCCTGCTAGATTTCAATATAAAACTATCATAAGTACTGATTATTTTTGTAACTAGCATTTAATATGCCATTGATTATACCTGATTTTTTAAGTACCGTAGCCTGGTGGTATGGAGACAACAGCCAGGGAGTGCAAGTGCTATTTTGTAGAGCCTATTAATGAAGATAGAGGGAATAAAATTGTCCATTTGTGTAATCAGATTTTGTTTTTTTTTTAATGTCATATACTGTGCTATCATCAGAAATCACTTTGGTCTATGGGAATACTTATAATTGTGTCTTGTTTCAGAGTTAAAGAGGCAGAGGAAGTCTGCAGACAGAAAAAGGGGAAATCACTATACAATATAAGACCAAAACATGACTCTGGAATTGTAAGTAAAAATTGAAGCTACACTTTTGTTGCCATTGTTAATTCTACCTTTTTCTCCTTTTCTTCTATAGTCATCTTGTTTTTGATATACTTCTTGTTCTGTTCAGTTTTCATTTTTTTAATGTTTAATATTTTTATAAATAGGTGTGAAATTAAGCAATCTGAATGTTGCCTGTTGTTGATACTCCATAAGAGATGTAGAACAAGAGTAGTGTGTTATTGCTCTATCCTGCCAATATTGCCATCTCAGTCTTGGTGTGGGAGGGCACCAAGATGGGAGAAAGACAGCCTTCAAGTGTTTTCATTCTCAAATTACTCTTTTCTAAAGTTACAGTATATAAGGAAGTTTCATAATTATATGCATTCCTGTAAAACAGCAGTACTTGGAAATGAAAACACTATGACTGTACTGAAAACAGATAAATGTAATGATGGTAGTCTTGTCAATTCATTATTATGAGGCTTAGAGGTTGATCTGAATATCAGGATCTTGGATTATTTGGCACTGCAGAGATTCCCATTATTACTGAAAAATTTGACAGAGAGAAAAGGAATGTAAATAAATTATTTCCCAAGTAGTGTTTAGTTGCAGTTACTTCAGTTCTGGTTTTGAAGGGATGGTATTTGTGAATCCGAATCCAGTTCTGGAGTATAATTCAATGTTAACCTACGTGTTTGTGTGCTTTTCCTGTGTGAATTCATCGCCTTGCTCAATTTCCTGCATTTTCATATTTATTCTTTTTCAGAAAGCCAAGATAAGTATGAAAATCTGACAGAAGAAAAGCAAAAGCCATTGTTACCTGGTTACCAAAACTCAACACGTCTGCGGGTAGGGTATGAGGGGGAAGGAAACTACATCATCTTGACCATTTGCTTTCTTGACCTTTTGAATTCACTTTCTGTTTTCTGGAGTTTTCCACCAATTGATGTGTTAATGTATATTCATGAATGAGTGTAATCACTTCAATGGAGTGCCCGGCAATAGATTAGATATTGACTTGAAACACCTTCCCTGTATTCGGTATCTCCTTTACCATTCAAAGATGATATTTTGTAAAGTGTATGGTATGCTACAAATAGGCCAAGTCAGCATGCATAAAAATGGTATCTGCGTCAGTTCTGAACATGCTGAAAATTGCATTAAGTTGAACTTCATAAGAATACTACTTGATAAAGTAAAACATTTCCATTCCAACTGGCAACATCTGTCTAACGCAGATACTTCATGACACTGCACTTAGATTAGGGAAAGAAATGTTACTCCTAGTGAATTGTTTGTATCTGTTTCATGTTGGCATATGTAGTTTGTATTTTGAATCGTTAAGTGCTGCTTATACAGTATAAACAATGCTTTCCCAACTTGTTTGGTTGCCCTCCATGGCTAAATATTTGTGGAACAAGGTGTTTACTGTAACTATGTTTAAAATTGATAAGACAACATACTTTTACTACTTCATCTTTTGCCAGATAGTGAATGCCAGGTGGTAATGGGGGTCAGAAATCCATCATTTACAAAAAAAAGAAAAAAGAAAAAAAAAAGGGGGGGGGGAGCTGGGGGAGCAAGACAATAAAGAAAAGCACAGAAGTACAATAGAGAGAATATGAGAGAGATTTGGCTGTTATAGTTTGTTAACATATGAAGCAGCTAATACTTTTACATGAAGTTTAGAAAGCGTGGCATAGATTTAAATGCTGATGAGTTAAGTCAGATGGGCTTTTGGCCACGTGTACATGACTTCTCTTTTGGAATTAGCTTTATAGTTACTTTAAAACTCCTTTAGAGAGCCGTTAAAGGTGCACATGGGGACTGACATTTATGAAAAACAGTAGAAAATTCTAGTGACAGACACGGACTACTGACTAATTGATGTTAATTTCACACTTAGCACAGTTGCAGTTTTCCTTCAGGCTTTCAGTGTCCCCTGCTAGGAGATTAATGGTTGAAATGTATGACTTAGGGCTTCCACTGCAGAACACATGCTTTCTTTCTATTCGCAATCTACAATTGATTATATCAGCCTCGATCTGTTCAACCAGTAACAACTCTTTCCTCCAGTCATGATTAAATAGCACCAAAACAACCCTCCTGATTGATAATGTCCTGCTTTCAAGGCTCACTTTACCTGAAAGTAACCAGAGTGTGTGACTGAGTTGGAAGCACATGCTTCAGCCTTGGATCCTGAAAGACACTGAAGTAAAAAGCAAATGAGGTCTAACGTGCGGTGGGGATGTTATTCTCTGTCTAATCTAGCACATCATCAGACATTCCTAGGTGTCCAGAAGCTACTATACTATACAGATATCGTAAAAGAAGTGTGAAATGTGACCTCAGGAATCTGTTGTTCTTCACATATACCAGGCACTAGAAAAGATGGGATTTTTTCACTATGTGAAAAGTAAGTCTCCTGTTGCTGACAAACCTATTTGAAATTCTGTAATCATAATAATTTCTGTCAGGGATATAAATTACTGAGAATGAAGTTCTAAAACTTTCTGTTTGATGGGAGTAACATTACTATTTGGGGAACTGAGAAGAAGAGATTATTTGTTGTTACAACTAACTTATGGAAAAAAAAAACCTTTAAAAATAAAAGCTATTTTAATGGCACGGATTCAAATCCATGTTTGTATTTATGTAAACAGTAGTCTTTTCCTCTTAACTTTGCTCCTAAGTGCAAGAATACAGTAGCATGTTTTCATTTGTAGCCTTCCTGTTCCCTTCAGTACCTACAGTATGTATATTATACTAAATGAAATAATAGATCATCTAACAAAGATCACTATGTGCAATACTGTATTTAGTGTTTCTATTTCAATTTTTTTTAGAATGTTAATTTATATGAAAATAAAAGGAATAATAACAAAATAGTTGCTTTCTCTTTTCACTCTCAGGCCGTGTTCCAGTTTGTTAGCAACCATGCACTAAGCGCCACTTCTTATCAGGGAAAAACTAATGTGAAGGGATCAGTGGAAATGGGGCTTGTGGACGTACAGAGATGGCAACTCCTCCTCATGTGGATATAATACCTCGTCCCAAGTGGTGGTAGTGAAGAACTTCAGAGTTCTTTACCTAATCAGTCTGTATCACTCACTTACCATGCCTGCACGTGTCTTCAGTAGCGCATTAGGCTTCGATGGTTTGAATCATCTCTTTACAGCTGTGGAGGTGATACCCATGAGGAGCCTAACTGTTCTTACTGGAAGGGCACCTGTAACCAGTTCCTATGAATACTGCCTATGTAACATGCCCACCAAATTGCTTTAATGGCAGAAATAGGTATTTAAAAATATTCTCTGCATATTATGTCATTCCAATATATACATTGTTTTATACATACAGATGAATCGTATTATCATTTGAGTTAGAAGGAACTTCTGTAAGTCATCTAGTCCAACTCCCCACAAAGAGCAGCGACACCTACAGCTACATCAGGTTGTTCAGAGCCTCATCCAGCCTGACTTTTGAGTTTTCATGTCATTAAAGAGTTGTCCAACAATGTGGCAGTATTGATACATACTGATACATACATGCAGATGTGATTTAAAAGGGCAGAATGTATACAGCACAGAAGCTGAAAGTATTTGCAAATCTGTTTTGAATATCAGTGTCGAAGGCTGTGCTAAGTCCTTAAGACACAAGCTGCTACGTAAGCTCTTCTGTTTTGCTCCAGACCAACCTATTAGGTTGAGCATGCCTCCCTTAAATAACTGTTCCCAGGCTGTTCTCAAGCTTCTCAACAAAATAAAATCACCCTTTATGTGCAACATCAAATTTGACCCACAGCACAAGTGGAATCCCAGCATTAAGTCTCACCATTACTTTTTTTCAGTGGCACACAGAGCTTTTTGAGAATGCTGGACTAATGTTATTTTGTTGCTTTTAGGAACTGGAACAGCCTTTTAGGCTCCTCTCTCCCCATTTATTTGAATATCTAGCAATGCCACATTTTCCGAGCCTTTGTTGTCAAAACCATACATCAATCACTTATAGTTGCTTAAATTGCAGCAGCTTAATAAGGACTTTTTTACCTAGGTTGCAGATGTAACCTACTGAGTATAAGAATAAAGACCCTCCTTTTGAGAGGAACTAAGATTTGTAGTGTTCTGCTTTGCAAATTAAAGTCTTTCAGAAGCACAGTATTTTGTCACAGTTGTTATGACCCAGAAGTGATTGGCTTTTCTTTAGCAACTTTCATCACCGTAAAGAACTTCCAAAAGTCAGTTAATTATTAACCAACAGTGGCACTGGGAACGTGGCTAGTCACATCTTCCACAGATTTTCATCTTGTCTGATTTTTTAGTGATCAGCTTACAAGTTGAAAGCGGCTGTTAATTTTATTGAGAGAAAATACAGCAAGTCTTTGCATTGCTTTTATTTTGCTGCATGCTCTAGGTTAATAAGTAGGGCTTTGTTTATATCTAGTCCCTTATATCAATTACTTAACTTATACCGATTTTGAACAGCTACGGACAGAGTAAGTGAAAACTGATAGAGCTGAATTCTTCTGAAGATGATATGAAAAGATCAGCAAAGGAAAAAGACAGAACGCAATGCCCAACATCATTTAGGTCAGTACCCATCAATCAAATTGGATTAACATTACAGAAAGGGTTTTACAGGCTATTCTTTTGCTTATTCTTGATTATGGTACATCTGTCTTTATCTGATAAATATGAATCCAAACTACTTGTAAAGGCATCTAATGGTAAGCTCACTGTCTCAAAAGTCTATCTGTCATACTGTTCCCTTTTTTTTTTTTTCAGCTGCAGATGAAATTTAAGCTCTAAGAAATCAAGTCTTCATGTGTCACTCATCTGGAGCCTTGCCAAGTCAGCATTTTCCATAGCGACAGAACTTAACATTTGCTGTCCCCCTCCTTCCCCTGTCCCACAACACCAGTCACATTTAAGACAGACTGGATCTGTCTGAGTGCCTCTTCCATCTCCCCTGAGAAACTCACCTTGCACCTGGGTTGATTTCACAAGAGGGAGTTCATTGGATGAGCATGTAAACTTCTAGTACGCTTCAGGAGCAAGGCAGAAAGAGGCTGAGAGAGCCAAGCTGGAACACAGACATAAGTTCAGTTGGGTGCTGGGCAGCAAAGCTACAAGTAAAGCACAACAGTGGCCAAGAGACAGGCAGAAATGAAAGTGGGGCGCTGGAGGGCATGGCTGCCTGTGCTCACTGGTGTAAGAAACCCCTTTCCTAGCTAAAGCTTTCCTTCATGATTTTTTCTTTGCAACAATCTTTTCTCTGGGTTGGGAAAAACAGCAGCAAAGACAATACTCTACACTTTGAAGTGCATACGCTGTACTCATTCAAGAACTGATAATGAAGGTTCAAACTCACCTGTATCTTAACAGACATTTTAAGCAAAACCAATGAGTTCAAGATGATAGTTGCTTTTCTAAATGTAAACGCCAGCAGTTGAACCAGTGGTGGAACTTTTTGCTTGTATTCTTGTCATTAACCAAAAAGTCAGAATTTGCACACAAAAATTGAACTCAGAATCTACTATTAGTTCAGTCTGCTTCCCTCTCTTCACTTTCAGGTTGTTATTTTTCAGAGAGGTGGTAGTGCAGGGAGTAAGGGGAAAAGTAGCTAGGCTTTCCCAAGCTGTCAGGACAATCCATTTACCTGTGTCTCATGTGGTCAGAAGGAAGCTGGAAAACAGACTGATTAAAAAGCGGCTGGACACAAGGTGTTGAAGCAAAGCCTGTACATCTGGATGCCATGTAACCCTAGAGTAGCTTTATTATTTAATCTATAATTTAATAGTAGACCTATAAAATAATTACATTATACTTAAAAGTATTTCTTCATTTTTTTTTGTTTTCATTTATAAAACAGGAATTAAATACAGTTTTAACCATTACAAGCTCAACTCAGTTTTTACATAAACACAGCTCCTAGAAGGAACTTTAAGCTGCAGCATAGTCATATTGCAAACTGATGAAAAACCCAGGCAGGGTATAGCTTAAGATAAAGATTCTTGCACATTATTCCTAACTGAAGTTACCACGGTGTTTTTCTCTGACTGACTTTCAGTTCATTTCTTTCAAGTGGGGACTGAGCTCCCTGGAGTCATAATAGATTACAGTTTTCTCCACTTTGCCCCACACGCATACTGACACTATCAAGCCTTGAATGAACATTGCCCATTCAAGAGTTGGCATGATGCTGGTAGTGCAGCAATGACAGCTTCTAAAAACAAAAAAAGGGGGGGGAGGGGGGGGGTGTCTGGTCTCCTTGTGCACTTCTGAAAGATCACAGAATAAAACACATAACAACTGTTCACGTAATAGGGCTAACACACCTGACCAACCTCATCCTGCCCGTGCCAATCCCCATAAACCGCTTGGTGAGCTCTCGTAGAGCTCAGTCCTGAAAGCCTCTTAGGGCAGCCTGTCTCACATAATGTGGCACTGAACTCTTGGTTGGCCAGAGTCCTGAACACATTAACCCCTTGAAGTGGTTGCATGTAAGGAATATGGAAGGAAAGGGCTCCCAGAGAAAGCTGGTATCAGCAGATGCAGATCCTGAACCCTAAGACATGTATCAGGGAGTCAACTTGTCATTTTTAATTTGTAAGCTTCAGATGATTGAGCATGCACGGGGTTCAGTTTGGGGGAAGGGGCTGGTTTGTTTTCAGACATCTTATGATCTTAATGCAGCTGATACTAATGCAGATCAGAACTGAAACAAACAGGATACAAAGGACATGCTAAACTCCACCCAGTGAGTAACAACACAGTATGATCAAAATGAACTGCAAGTGTTCACCATCATAGATTATGCAGAACCAAACACTCATTGGGCTGCCAGTGCCACGGTGATAAGCGCTGACTCCCACTGCTCACACAAGTGTGACCCATTCCCACAGCATTGACTGACTGGTTTGTCCTTTAACATCCACACATTTTCCTAGTTTCCAAACATGGGATAGATGTCACTTTCAGCACGTGATGACGCTGACATGCGCATAAGGCAGCTTTTGCACTCAGTCCAGCAATGACCAAATGTTGTTCTTTGTGCAACAGTGCTTCTATACCTTAAGTGAAATGCCACTAGTGTTCTCAGCTCCTCTCCAATTACCTTCCACCTTCCCCAGTCTGAGCAGGCATCAATATAAGTTAATAAATGGATGTTGTCCTTTATGAAGTGAGAAACAGGCGCAGATCTAACACATGAGCCTACTGAAAGCCCGGCTAAAACGTGTCCATTTTAAGCCAGGCAGCTGACCTAGCAACCAAGTCTCTTACCACATTTTAATCTGCGACATATTCTGTCACAAGAAAAATATACATGGCTAGGTCTATAATACTTTAAGCAGCTGTTTACTATAGCTAAGTTACAAAACAAACACTGCTGCAGAGACCACATGCTCAGTATATTCCAGCCACAACAGCTTAAGAATCCTTCTTCAGTCTGCTGATGTGATCAGAGTGGCTGACCTGACGTTTCACCCTCTCCCCTTCAGTTCTTATCTGCAGTTCAGACCACAAGCCCAGAACAGTTTGTCATTGCACAATTAGAGGTTTCTCAAGAAGCTGAGCCTCATCAGAGAGTCTCTTTTCATGTGTTACTCTTTGTAGCTCTCCCTGGTCTGCATCACCTAGCCCTGGGCAGAACCCAGAACACAGTGGCAACAGCAGTGAGTTCTAAAACAGCACAGCAGGAAGGCATCTCATCTGGTGGAGAGGAGTGCAGGGCAGACAGCTTTCTTTACTCCACACAGTGGAAACATTTAATGCTGCATTCAGCCAACTGGTCACTTAGATGCACAGTCCGAACTTCAGGGAGCCTGCTCCACCCTGTAAGATTGAACTGTCAGATGATGCTGGACATAAAATGAACCTGAAGGTGAAGTGCATAACAGAGCCCATTAAAAAGCTTTATCCCAGTAGGCATGTGACAAGGAGCCTTTCCTTGCTGGAGAGATGCCTCCTGAAATAAAAACAGACAGGAAAAAAAAACAAAAAAAGAAGAAACAAACCAAGAAAATAGGCAGAGGGAAGTCTGATGGGGACAAGAAGACAGCAGCGGCTGTTTGTAAGCAGCAGCCACACGGCTGTTCTCACATCTTGCCCGAGTTGTTCAGATTCACAGACATGCACCGGCACTGCTTCACCTTCTGAATTTTCTTGAGTCGAAATGGTGGGTCCAGCTCAGGGCACTCCAGCTGCACAGTTGAGGAGGTCACCTTGTGTGGCTTGCAGAAGGCGCAGGACTGGAAGGACTCCTCCTCCTTCTTCACGTGCCGCGGTATGTAGAAGGAGTTGCACTGCCCATAACAGAAGCGGTTGATGATGGTGCGGCTTATGCAGCCCTCCTCACTGACAGTTTGCCTCAAGGGCTGTGTCTTGCACCAGTCGCTCTTGAGGTACTTCCGTTCGGTGACCACGAGGGCCTCCTGGCTGGAGGCCAGCACCTCCTTGTTCAGCTGCTGCCTCCGCTCTGAGTTGTTGCTGCTGCTGTCCTTGTATGGGGATGGGATCGCTCCCGCTGGGCGGTTCTTCCTGCTGTCTGCTACTCTAGCCAGTGCTGCCATCAAAAAGACGGACACGGCAAACTTCCAAATCATCCTGCAATGGCAATACAAGTGGCTGTTAGAAGAGACACGTTTTCAAACCACAACGAGTTGAACAAAACACACGCTTTTAGAAGAAATGGAGACCAATACCTTTGTAATCCCACCACTTTTCCTAAGAGATTAGGTATATTCTAGGGTGAACATTTATCACATAGAGGTCAGGCCCTGCAGAAATGCCCCTCTCCTCTTTCCCCCGTAGGGAAGCTGCTCCTTTGATCACTGAACCACTGACTTTACAGAAGCATCAGCCAGAAAGGTTTCCTCCTTTTCTGTGAAATCCTGGGCCAAACAGCTGGGCAAATTCCGAGCTAGGAAAGGCTCAGCAGACTCCTGCCAACACAGTGATAGCTCATTTGTGGAGTCCGGGGAGAGGGAAGGGAATACTATGTTACACAAAGTCAAGTCCCATTTGCCTCTTTAGCTTTAGAGTCCCTACCTAGCCTAGTTCCATGCAGAGGAGGGAGAAGTGTCCAAAATTGTATCTTTATTATTTTGAATTGCTTCTGGTGTTTCTCAGGGCTTACAGCACATAAAGCCTTCCATACACTGTCTTTGTGGGAGGCCGAAAGCTTGACAGATTTATTCTTCTAGCAGGAGGAAATGCTTAAACACAACACAGGGGACTTCCTTACTGCAAGGTTTCCTAGGCTTAAGAAGGTTTGTAAACAGGAGAGAATTCAGTATTTACTTTAGATGTTAAGGAATAGGTTAGAGCATAAGCCAGTTGCTAAGTTAAAATAAGCAGCCAACTGGCAAAAGCATTTTTTCCAATAGCTGTCTATTAGAATTTCTTGTTTTGTGGATAACATCTTAGCAGCTCCTGGATCTTCATCAAGAACTTGTTGATTCAGTTTAGTAGTTACTCTAAATGTGCATGCATGACATCAGAGTAAAAGTACTGAATTTCCTCATCAAGCCAATGTTCATAACTCATTTGACAGTTTATTTAATTTTGTTGTCCCAGGGTATTTCTAGGGTGCCAGAAGTGAGTGCAACCCAGAAGCTTTCCATTCAGAGGTAAGGACACTTCAAATCTTTATAAAAGTGCTCTACTCACCTTTGTTCTGAAAGGACAGAAATTTCTGTAACAGTATATAGATGAAAGAGTCATCCCTCTTTTCCCAGAATAGTTTCAAATCCTTCCAAGTAATGCTTTTTTTCTTTTATTTTCCCTTTAGAATGATGCCAAGAAAACAAATACTAGCACACTAATAAATATAGATATATCTAACATTGCAGGTATTTGAGATTTTGCATTAGGTAGTCCTAACCTGAAGACAAGCCGTTTTCCATATGAATACACCAACGGATAAAGAATGTGTTTATGGTGAAGATTCAAGACATCAAGAAGGCAGATCTAACAGATTTAAGTTCTGGAGAGATAAAGAGAAGGAACAGTAGCAGACTAGGTGGTACATATATTTTAGGTAATTTTCTAAGTTTATAAGATCTTGAGGTCAGACTTCGACTAAATTATAAGGGGAGAAGTTGGAAGTGCTGAAGGAAAGGAAAGTGCTCATCCTAGAGCTGTGAGCGGAAGATGCTCTGATGGAAACGTCAAATATCACCAGACTGAATGCTTGAAATGGAAACAAGTGTTTCTAAAACCCAAACAAGCTATTTCACCTGTTAGCATGCCAAGTGCCCACTGACATCCAAGGTAGCCATGGGTTCTTTAAATCAGTGGCCTATTTTTGCACTGTTTACCATTCAGCACACGAGTCCAGAAGGTTTGTCCAGATCCTTCAAATGAATCAAGACTAGACTTGGATTTCATCACAGGTAGTGTCGCCAAGACCATTGGATGTCAACTGCCACAGCCAGGCCAAACTCTAATTGGGTAATTAGTTTCAGTTGAATGCAGTGTTCCACGTTTCCTCCCAAACTATTCTCATGTTATTCTCCACTGATGGCTGCTTTTCAGTAGTAGATAAAACAACTTATGCCCACTGTTTTGTGTTTTAGATAGAAAGGGGAGGGAATAAAATAGGAGCTATGAGCCTACATCTTCTAGAAAATGACAGAGAATACTTTATGCCAACACTCCTCAGACAAGCTCTTCTGCTTTTTTTCCTACATGGAAGGACACAAAGTAAATGCTCCAGCTCTACTGTCCTTCAGGGATGGAGGACTTTTCAGTCCTTTCCAGCAGGGATATTACCTCTCCAGTTTCATTTATATTACCCTGACATGGAAGAGAAAGGTATAAATCCAGAGACACATCAAAAAGAGGGATGCACACTTTCCCCCACCCCTTTCTTACGAAACCATCTTACCACAGCCACATTTTCTCATCACAAAATGCAACTTATAAGACAACTTCCTTTTCATGTCACGGATGTGTTTGAGTAGAAATCCTGCACAGGAATTCTGTAAAGCTGACAAAGCTAGCAACTCGAAGTCTATAATGCGGAAAAATATTATAGTAGCTTTATAATTTCTGAAATAGTTTTATGTAGGCATGGGGAGCCATTCAACAGAATAAATAGGATTTATTCACTAAGTCTATGTTTATAACTAATAAAGCATTATTAATCAAAGCCACTATTGTGCAGTTATAAACCAAACACTGCAGTACACGTTAGCAAGTACTTCTACAGATACTTAGGAAAGCAACACCTATTTTTGTCACTGACCTCTATCAAATCTGAACCTTCTGATGTGTACAGAGAGTACTACTTTACTTTGGTTTACACCAGCTAGTCAAACGTGCATCCTCTCAGATCATGGAATTTCTAATCACAGGGTTGCCACTGACTAGCCAACAAATCACTCCGTCCCAAACCTTGGCACACAAACCCCTATTCAAGCCAGTAAGGGTGCAAACAAGGTCACCTGATGCCAGGAACACACCACGGACTACGTATGTTTTAGGTAATTACATGCAAAAAACTTCACTGTTCTCACAGAAACAGAACATTCCGGCAAACTCAGTCCGAACACAAGGCAACATGGTGAATGCTGCCTTTCTGCAAGCAAAGCAGAATGAGAAGAAACAGAGAACATTCTGGTTCCTGGCAAGGACAGAGCAGTTCTGTTCTTCCTCAATATTAAGGAATTATACAGCAGGTGATTTTAAGAGTTGAAAGCTGCTAAACCTTGTGCAAAGGCCAGCCTAGGTCCATCGTTCCTGCTGCACTGTGGGGCTTCCCATGTCAGGGCTGATGGAAGCTGCCGTGTGATGATTTTAAACTCCTTCAGGAGTTTTTGCCAGCTGCTGCAATGTCTCTGACGCCCTCCTCCCACCATTTCCTTTTTTCAGTGTGTGAGTCGGTGCAGAAAATAACTTAATCTTACACTAGACACAAAACAGGGCCTAGCTGCATTTACATTTCACATGTTAAGTTTTTATCTCTTTTGGATAAGGAAATCAGCATCAAGTAAAGAGTTCACAGGCTCCTGAATACTGTCACTCTGAAGCATAGCTGAAAGGCACCCAGGAGTCCACAAAATCACTGGCCAAGGAAACAGCAATGCCAAGACTCAGCTCTCTAATTCAGAGAGGTCAAGGTATGGAGGTAGGAGGGGAAGACCCAGGACTGCTGTGTCTGACTTCAGCTTTATTTCTTGTTTGTATCCAATTACTGCGTAACATAAAATATCTACTAAGTCAGGCTCCCTCCTGCATACCATCCTTCTGGCCCTATAACTCAACACATTCTTGAAAACAATCCAGCTCCAGAGTAGGACAGGCAGTAGTGTAACCCCCAAAATAGCCTATAGTTTTGCTGTTAGGGCACTTCTCTAGGAATCAGAGCAATGGCTTTGACTTCAGAATTCAAGTGCATCATTTTGGAAAAGTTCACCAACATAAAACTGGGAGCTATGCTCTGAAAGACAAGACAGAAAGTAACAACAGCAACCATCCACACAAAGTGACTGCTCCAGTTTCCTTTAGTGACTTCAGTTTCTGAGCTTAGGATGTAGTAGTTTCTGACTAGGAATCTCTATTTCATCGATTGGCCTGCTTGATTGATCTTCAGATGATGAAAAAGAGAGGGATGTAAGCAGAACCAGCAACTGTGAGATCCATTTTCTTGTTTGAGCATGGAACACTTACAAACAGTCAGCACTATCAACTTGCCTGCAAGCATGAAGCTCACTGATGCAGCCATAAATATATTGACTTAGTAATATAAACCTATTCTACCACCATCAAATGTCTTGTAAGAGCCAAATGTCTTGTAAGAGCCAAGAAGAACAAGAGAAAGATGAAAACCCAAAATTCAGAGACAAGTACTTAAGTTTTTGAAAATTAAAATTTATAGCAGAAGAATTTGCCTTGGAAGATCGTGGTTTCTCTTCTACTAGCAGCAAAAGACAGTATAGCCTAAATTAAAACTCGTACAGTGTTGTGGCACAGTACATACACGGTCATGTGATTCACTGCACCACTCTTTTCCAACCTGCAAACTTCAGGGACTCAAAAGCTTTCCCTTGGGATCAGAACTTCAGTTGACTCTGGGACTCGAAATGTTCTGCATCACCGTTTACTTTCTTACTAGACCTAGTCAAAAAAGAAGATGTACAAAACAGCCATAAGCTTATTAATGCAAGAACATGGTGTACATGGTCAGTTTTCAGCTTTTAAGATGGGAAACAAGAAGTCTTCCTTGAAGATAAGCCAGGCGATAACTTTTCAAAGAACTAAAATTTGGTTTTAAGAACTTACGTGGGAAGCAAGGAAATATCAGATTCTCTACAAGAAAGCCAAAAAAGCTTGTTATTTAATTTATTAATAGTTAAGCATGATTCTAATGGTATAATATTCAAATGAGTCTGCACAAATTAAGCATCTTTACGCAAGGGAAGCAATTGGTTCTAGCTGCTCCCTTTGAAGTATCCTTTGGAAATAATTATTGCTCCTATGTCTCCAAACAGTAATAAATGTTGTACTACATCTTTCTTTCTGAAGAGGAATGGAACTCTTATTGATTGACTCCACCATTAATCAATTCTGACCATTAAAATGACAAGACTAAGACCATTGACAACAACAGAACAGGAGGCAAGTTACAACAACAACAACAACAACAACAACAAAGAAATAATCACAAAATTCCTTGGTTTTAGCAGTGAAATTCTACCATGTACTCCAAATACTTTTAAAACATCGCTTTTAAATACCACTGCATGCAACACCAAAGGGCAGAACTGTTTCAAAACCAAGAATTAAAGCCACTACAAGAAGAAGTTTGTCTACCCTTGCCCCCTAAGAACCTACTGTAGTGATTTGGGAGAAAACAACTTTATTGCACCACAGCCCAGGGAGAAAATATTTTATTTCAGAATGAATAAACTCCTTACACCCTCACTGGCTGGCTTGGATGGAGATTCTTCCTCTCCTTTATCCTTCACTCTCCTTCCCACCACCACCTCTCTCCCAGAGATGCCCAAGATAGCCTATGGGCAATGCCACAGAGCTGTGAAAGAAACAGGAAAGGTCTGCCCACAAACCAGGCTCCTGTTCTGCTTCTGAAAGGGGAAGGTGCAGAAGGGTTTCACTGATGCATAGTTGCATTCTTCAGAAGAGGACAGTATTCCCCTCAGAAGACACTCTTGTCAAGATAGTTCCTGAAGATGTTCAACGTAACGTAACGTAACTAAAAGCAGAACACGAGTAGATAAAACAGAAGTACACAGAACAAAGACACTACGGGGCCTGTTGAGGTTAAGACAAAGCTAATTAAAAATAACTCAGGCAACACTGCTATTCTCACTTTCTACAAATAAGAGTTTTATCTTGAATTTCCCCTGAAGAAGCTGGGAGATGAAAAGTATTGCTGGTCCATGCATTCTAACATAAGAGGAAACAAGGAAATTTCTGTTGTCATGTTCAGCAACATTCAATGTGTCAGATACATTATTTTTAGGATGGTAGCAATTATGAAGAAAAAGGTTCATCTACATTTGACATTAAACCCAACCATCCAGAATCATATTTCCTTTCTTTACTGTTTGTCCTCTATCTTTCTTATCTACCTTTCTGCCATCAGAAATCCATGTCCATAACCACATTTTCTTCTTTAGGAACTTGCAACATGCATATTAGAAACAGGTTTGAATGCAGCTGCTCATTTCATCAGAATTAAGAGATCACATTACTCTTATGTGCATAAGAGTGCACTGACACCTTGCCAAGAAGTATATTGATTTAAATACTGTATGGTACTAAGTTCTCCACAGGCTGAATCTTCCTGATTTTGCACAGCTTCTAAACTTCTTTTTTTTTTTTTTTTTTTTTAATTTTTAACGGTATTAATGTTAGAGATGTTCAGAGAAGTCTATCAGTTTTCAAGCCAGGACAAGAAGCTTGTGAGGGCAGACACTGAAAATTTCATTACCTGAGAGCACAGCTTTTGGCTATTACAGTCAAGATGTGATCTAGATTTCTGGGAGTCTGAATAGTGACTAAAAAAAAAAGTATTGGTGAAACCAACTGCTATTTTTCACTGTAATATATTTTCCAATACATCTACCTGTGATAAATATGAGTACTTACAAAAATATACATACAATAACAATAATAAACTACACTTGCTCTTAAAATAAAAACACATTTATAATAAATGCAATTCCGAAAGCAAACATTCAACTAGAAGAGATGTTGAAGGGAATTAGCATCTAGTTTTGTTTTATCTTAAGGCTAAATTTTACGCAGGTATTTACCATCAGCAAAGTTTTGATTTCACAACTGCATCAGCATTTCTCAGTTCTACATGTGGAAACGTAAAATACAGATGAGGAAGGAAAGTGGCAACATAATTAAGTCATCCTATAGCATTCAGGCAATAAAGCAATGCCATTTTTACGGAAATCTGAATACAGAGAATTTAGATGACAGAACAGTAAAAGGTAACTGGACAAAGGCTTTTGGGAATATTGTTATGATCAAATCTCCTAAATTTTATTACAGTTTTAACTTCAGGAACTTGTGGTTTTAGAGTGAACCACAGTCAAATGTCTGCCTGGTGAGCACATGTGAATTGTCCCAAGCAGAGTGAGATGTCCTGTTCAGAAGTGGCTGTGTAGTCGTAAGTACTGGCAGCACATGCAACATGAGGGAAAAAAAGGGGGGAGTGGGAGGAGGGAAAAACCCACAAAATAAAACCAGATTTCTGCTTACTGCCCATGAGGTTGATTTTCTTTCTTCCAACCTGTTTTTGGAGAATGCTACACTCAGGGGGTAGGAGGAATAAATAAAACTCTTGGATAGAAGGAGAATAGCTCTTTGAAAAGGACTGAAAGCTAGCTCTCCTATGAATCTAAAAATGTGTCTATTCATGAGTGAACTAGGTTGAAAAGATACTTGCTCTCCTTTTCAGTGTTCTTCAGCTTTTCAGCATAAGATAAAGAGCCCCAAACAGGCAAGTCATTTCTGTTTGGACATGAACATTTTGTCCAGTAGGCAATAATAGCCTACATTTAACTTTATTCTTCTGTGCAGAAGGCAGCTGGTACACTCCCATTTGGCAGTGTTTCATCTGGGAGAAAACAGCAGACTTCTGCCCTTGGGAAACTAAAGCTAAATAGGAAGAGAAGTGGTGGCTTGAGCAAGCATCTTCATCTGTGACCATCCCTCAGCCTGATGGAAAAGAGGACAGTCAACACAAGAATGGGGAAAGTTCAGAACTTAAATACAATAGCTGATTTCAAAGCTTCCTTGCTGGAGGATCGATACTACAAAAGACTATTTTGCAATGGGTAGCCTCCATTATATTTTCGTTGTTCGCATTACTGCGCAACATAGAAACCTCATCCAAGATCTGAGCTTGACTAAGTGGCACAGCTTCAAAATGTTTGTAGTGTAACTTGGTGCAACACATGGTAGGACCAGAATAGAGCACAGAGGGAAAATGAGTTACCAGAGGTCAGAAATTAACTGGGAACAGTTTCTAATGTATTTTAATCACATCTTATGACACCAGTACTATTTTTTTTGCTAATCAATCCAGATTCATTATACTTAGATAAGCATTCACTTAAAAACATTACAACTTTTTATATTAAAGTGGTTCTATATGAAAGTGTCCAATGCAGTTTCCATGAATTTTGGTAGAAGAGAGAAAGCGTAATGCTTTGTATCTTCGTTCCCTATTTCCAGAGCACAAAGCTCACTTTCTAGCTCACAATATGGGAGAAAACCATTAGACTTCAATATGCATGTGTTACTGTATTTGTTATATTTCCAGAAGAAGGCATCTGGATGAGGTATGTTCTAGAAGAAAATTAAGTCCAGTACCTTATAACACCATAAAAATGCTCATCATAATTACTGTTTGCTTATCCTAATAGAAAAATGCAATTCCTTCTGAAAATCAATAGGTGGCATGTAATCTTGTACATGCAAAACACCACACTGATCAACAGAGAAGTAAAACCTACATTTTCCAGATTTAGTTATTTGCCTCAAGCTTTCTAAGCAAAATGTCCTGAGTTTCTACATTACAATTCTTAAGCAGTCATGTCCACGTTTGAAAATCTAGAATATTACTTATACTCTAATATTTATGTTATGAACTTTAATACCCCAATATCTCATTTGTAGAACTGAAACACTTAGATAATTCAAGTAAGAATTGTTCTTATCTCAATATATGGTGTGTTTGTCCTTCTATTAGGTAGTATGCAAATTCCCATAAACACAAAAATTGAGGCATGCATCCAAGGCATGTATCTACTTTCCAAGAGACACTACAGTTCGATTTTTCATAAAGTTCTCTTTTAAAACAGCTTGAAGGGATTTTTGTTTACACTCTTCTCAGCTTTAATTTGCCTGAAAAAAATCTCAGTTATGACAACTAAAACTTACAACAATTCTGAGGACAGAAGACCTAATGAACAAATAAAACAATAAACCAATCCAGACTGTTAGTCCCAGCCAGGCCTATGCCAGGCAAATATAACTGAGTGCCTTACCAGAATGATTATTTTCACAGAACAGCATTTTTTCTCCTCAACGATGCTGAATTTAGAGATTTTTTTTTTTCTTTATTCTTTGGTGAATGAGCAACACTGAATTGCACATCTGACAATTCACCACAATTACAGATTTTAATCCACTGATCAACTTTCAAACAACCCTGACAACAAGGCAGTTTTGAAACTTCTATTGCATGACACTGTGTTTTCTCTCAGGGTATAAAGGAAGGCATGAAAAGTATTTCAGATGAGGGAGGGGCAGACAAGTCAATTATATCACTGTTTGGTACCCTAGAAAGCACGATTAGGACAGAGGACATTTAAATTTACTGTAGCGGACTGGCAAATCAAACACAACCATAGAAAATCAGAATTTATGAGCTCTAATGGTCACATGTAATGCAAGATATCTTCAAACAATGGGTTATGTCCAAGTTTTTACTACATTCTCTTTCTCAGGGTGTAAGCTGGCCCAACAGTTAAGAAAATCTTGTTTTTGCATCATACATAGATGGAAGCCAGGTGAGAATGAGTCACTGCTGATGCCCATGTATGGTATTACCATTTGGTTGATCCTGTAATATCTTGGATCCCCTTCTGTTCACAAACTTGGGGAGTTTTTTCTCCCACTAAGAACACTTACTTACTGCCAGAATGCTTACTTACATTTTGTGGATTAAACGATGCACCATCAGAATCCTTCTTCAAGTAAACTGCTTTTGTTTCAAACATTTAACACAGCTGTTAAGCTATTCAGTCAAGGTTTCATACGAGAAAATTCAGGTATAAGGCTGAAGTTCAACTGAAATGTTTGAGTCCTAAGAAGCACAGAAACCACGTCCTCTGATGGCTGTTCGTATATGTGTGTATGCAAGGCTATAAATTATGATGAAGTTTGGAATTCAAAAACTTTAGAATTATATGGTTTCTTGGCTGTGGTAGTAGATACATCAACTTCGTCCAAGTTCCTCAGTACAGAATCATTCAGATTCTTAGTTTCAAGTTATTTTATACGTTAACTAAAGACATTTTCATTTATTTCACTACAAGTCTATCAATATTTGCAAACTGACAATACTATTTATGAAAGACATAGATGTCAGCTGAACAAAATAAAAATCACATCAGCTGATGCTTAACAACTGCTAAAGGCATGGCGCTATAAAGTCAGAAGTACAAATAAAATTATAATTAGATATGCAAAATTAATTTAAGTATTCAGCAATGTTAAGTTTTTAAATTCCACTTTCTAGATACATTGGGAAACATATAGCACGCAGAATGAAAGGACAAACTACAGTTTATTTATCATTATTGACAATATGTGTTGCTTAACCAGAAGCTGAATTTCCAGTGAAATTCTGCAGGATGACCTGCAATTCAGGAAAGTTTACATTCAAACACTAGAAACTTACTCAGTCCCTCCTACTTCACACTGATGGCAACACATGGCTGTCCCACATCTATGTTCTTGTGGCTTTGATTCATGCACTGCTAAGTGATTCTCCCTCCAACACTGTCCTAAGAATGTAAATATTTGTTCTGTCTGTATTCTGGTTTACAGACTTGGCCCATTATTGAATATGAAGGTTGTAATTCAATCATAGAAGGATCTGTTGCCACGCATAAACTGGGATTTTATATTTTATGACTTAGGCTTTGCAGAGCAGACGTCTTGCTGCTCACCTCCCCCTCTCCTTGCCCATGACTGAATTATGGTTCTCTAATTGAAGGCTAGTATTATTCTATTTCTCTTCTTCTACTTAGAGGAAGACCAGAGCTATCATTCTGAATACACACCAAGCTACAGGAGCCTGGATGAGATACTTTAATGACAAGTCCTCCTACACAGCACATTTGCAGTCTTTCTGCTAATTAATTTGATTTCCTTTGTCTGGACTAACATAATAACAGTAAGTTATGCTCATTTAAAGGAGGATTGTTAGCCTTTCAGCTCCCTCCAAATGAGGAAGAAAGAAGAGTCAATAGACTGGAATCTGTGGGAGACTGACTTTGTCCTTGACTACACCACTGCTTCTGTTTTCACTTGACCAACACTTTGTCTCCAGCAGAACCTGAGACACTCCTATCATCAGAGGAGAGACTATAATCAAAATCAGATATTGTTGGTATGTGCATGGCAAGGCAGTCACAGTTACACTGAAGGGTTCTGTCTGCTATTTACTGCAGTCAGCATCTTTCTTCCTGGCAATCATTTGGCATTTACTGTTCACAGCTCCTGACATCCACACAGGGCTGTACAAACATATAATTAAAAACATACAAACTGGTTTCTTTAGACTTCCTTCATAAAATAAAAGGGGATTCAGCGATGTGCAAGTAAATCAGAAGCAAAAATAATATCAGGAGCTAAAGTAATAGCTCCTCATTATTTGGAAGGAGAGATTTTCATTCAGCAGTCCATTGAAACTGTGAAGCTGACCAGAGTTTCAAAGCTGAGCTGTCAGTCAGATACAGGATTTAGGAAATGGAGTGATGCATGATAGACATATGAACTTGGATATGAAATTGTAGTCTTTCAAATCAGGTGGACATATCCAGTTTTAATTCACAGAAAGAGAAGTGTCAATGACTCATACATCATCTAGGTATAAATGGAATGGATGCACACATTTCTTAATCTATGGCAGGAGAGATGCTCCCTATGACAGAAGAAGAAGACAGAAAGCCTTCAGAGAAAGTCTCTAACATCTTCTGCTCACAAATTCAGAAAAAAAAGCCAGAACTCCCCTTCTGTAGGCTGCTTTGGGATCATTTCTAACCTTTTAACTAGAGATGCATTTACCATTTTGCAGAAACAAACGGAAGGATTTCAACTTCTGGATCTACGGGCTCAGAGATTTTTTTGGCCAATAGTTATTGAAGACTCTACATAAACACAACCAAAAGATGAAAAGCACGTAGATGCTCTTTATTAACTTGATGTGACCTTGTTTTTTAACAGTGCAAGGCCACAAGCCATTCCTACTGCTTCACAACTGTTAGGTTTGAATATTTTTCCATTACTCCCAAGTTCATTAGAAGCAGAGAGTAAAAGCAAATCTAAGCACTGTTCTATTTGGGTTTTTTCAAAAACTATTCTCAGAAAGGTCAGAAAGGTGTCACAGAAAGACTTAGCAAACATCTAGCCAGAAATTTAAGTCTAGGTGACACACTGAATTTCCCTTTAAGGTCTTTCCAAGGCTTTTATCCTAGATAGCACTTCCTCAAATCCAGAAGAAGAAATGGCACTTGGGCTCACCTACTATGACCTCCAATTACTGCATACAAGGAAAAAGATAACAAGATATCACTGCTTGATTTGAGAGTTGTGCAAGACAGTTTAGTTGTTCAGTTTTGCTTTGTTTCTTATTACAAAGCAGTCTTACCACAATGCATTACAATCTAAATTAGTCACATAGTGGTGTGTATGCATTTCTTGCTGAGGCAACAAGGCAGACCAAACAGCTGAAGGGCCAGCATACTACTTCTAACATCAGCACAAAACTGCCACTCTATTAAACAGCCACTTGGCTCAGCAACTGAACACAGTCTGCATCACTTGCCAAGATCCATTTTAGCTGATCAGATCAAATAAGACCACCCCTAGGTAATTCTAAGGAAAATCTGCCGTTTTCATAGATTTGCTTTGGTTCCTAGTGAGTAATTCACATAGTTGTGCATAATTTAGTTCAACGGTATAAGCAACCATATCAAAATTGCTTTCTCAATCATAAACACAGCTTCTTCTACTTTTTACAATGTTTTAGTTATACAGAAGACTTACCAACAAAACTATGTGTAATATCAGATTAAGAGGATAGGATTCACAAGTAAAAGAAAAAATATTTTATGATACAATGAAAATTAGGCACGTTGAAAGGCTATATCTTCATGTTATGCATAATCTGGAGAAAATATCAAGTTCTGATCATTGGTTTTCAGCTCTGATCAGCTGAACTATTAAATTCCCTTACCTTCCTTATTTGCCTTTTGAAAGAGAGGAAGTGAGAAAAACTGGTTTTAAGATACTTTCAATGTAAAATTATTACATTTCCAGAAATGAAAAACATTTTACAGAAATAAAATGAAGCGCCTTTTTGCCTCACCAATGCCAGAAACCTAAGGATTCATAGAATGGCTTGTATCGAAACGGACCTTAAAGATCGACTAGCTCCAAGCTCCCTGCAAGGGGCAGGATTGCCACTCACTAGACCAGGCTGCCAGGGCCCTATCAAACCTGGCCTTGAACATCTCCAGGGATACGGCATACACTGTATGCTCCTTTTAAGTACTGGAAGGCGGCAAATACTCCAGCTCCCTAAGCAACTTTATGCTCCTTTTCTGGACCCACTCCAACAGCTTCATGTTTTGCTTACGCTACAGGCCCCAGGCCTGGATGTAGTAGCCCAGATGACACCACCACAGGGGCATAGCAGATGGGGGTAATCACCACCTTCAACCTGACTCTCACAAATTGAACGATAATGCTCAGGTGTTTTCAGCCTTAAGGTGCCCTCCAGAGGAGGGCCACTAACATAATCAGAGGGCTGGAGGACCTCTTTATGTGAAGAAAGGTTGAGGGAACTGGGCCTGTCTAGCTTGGAGAATAGAAGGCTCCAGGGAGGCCTCATTGTGGCCTTCCAATACTTGAAAGAAACATATAAACAGAAGGGGGAACAGCTGCTTACACAGGTTGATTGTGATTGGACAAGAGGGAATGGTTTTAAACTAAGACAGGGAAGATTTAGTGTAGATGTTAGGAGGAAGTTTTTCACTCAGAGGGTTGTGATGCACTGGAACGGGCTGCCCAGAGATGTTGTGGATGCCTCATCCCCAGAGGCATTCAAGACAAGGCTGGATGTGGCTCTGGGCAGCCTGGCCTAGTGGATGGTGACTCTGCCCACGGCAGGGGGTTGAAACTAGATCGTCTACGAGGTCCTTTCCAACCCAGGCCATTCTGTGATTCTATGCTGACATCTCTTCGTGAGGAAAAGCAATGCTGAAAGAAGAGTTTTGATCAACACTTCTGAAATCTTTCACTCCCACTACACAAAGAGGAAAAAAAAAAGTTCCAACTCTGAACAGTTACAATTAGCTCACCTATCTGAACAGTTAACTCAGCAGACAATGTTTTTCTTATACAACTCTGAGGAGCCCCTAATTAGCACAAAGACTAAGGAACATTAATTGCCACTTGGCAAAACTCTGCTCATTAAAAACACAGGACAAACGTGTGGGTTTTTTTCCTTCCCACCCCCCCACTCCTGATGATCAAATTCTTGTTTAATAATGTGAATGACATAGAAGGCTACATGGCTACATGAGAAAAAGTATATAATTTAATATCTATGAGGAATGTTCTGAATGTGATGCTTTCTGTTTTATAACACTGGCCCAAAAGGCAAATTTTGGTGGTGTGGCAGTAGAGGTTGAACCAGTACTTCCTCACACTTTGTTGCCATGTGATGGATGGCAGCAGAGGAACAGCTGGACAAAATGATGCCTGACATGAAAGCGTATATGAAGCAAAGGTGTGGGTCTGGATTCCTCCAGGCAGAAAAAACTGCACCACTGACACTGACTAATATTTGCTAAATGGTCATAGAGACCAAACAGAATATGTGAGCACAGTGAGGTGGTGGTGCTTTTCAGCAGTGGTGACAGCAACGTGCAAGATAAGTCATGTTGTGGACAGCCATGCCACATCAAAAAATGAAGAGAGTCTTGATCAGCTCATCCATGTAAATCAGCAGATTATGACCAGGGAACTGTGTACAGAGCTGACTATAATCTTTAGAAATGATTGTGGCAACACTGAAATATCACAAAGGTTGCACCAGGTGGGTCCTACAAATGCTCACAAAGGAACAGAATATGTAAGTTTTCAGAACCTACTGAACCAATACAAGGCTGAAGGTGACAATTTTCTGGATCAGCACCATTGATGAGATGTGGTGTCACCGCTGCAAGTTGGAGTCAAAACAGCAGTCCCTGGAGTAGCCACACATGAATTCCCCGTGAAAGAAAAAGTTCAAGATGTAGATCTCAGCAGGTAAAGCGATGAGCCCTGTCTTTTAAGATGAGAAAAGGGTGATCCTTCTGGATTTTCTGGTACCTGGACAAACCATGAACTCTGACTGCTACATCACAGTGCTGATCTGAAGGCTCAAACTTCCAGTCAGACCACTGAAGAAAATAACCTTTCTCTTGCCACATGATAACACCACACCCCCACACCATGAAGCACACTGCCAACCTTAGCTGGACTGTCCTGCCACACTGACACCACACCATACTTAAATTTTGCCCTTCTTGACAATTGTTCAGCCTTTCCCATATCTTCTTTGATAGACTTTTGCTTTCTCCGTGACTGAGTTCTCTGAGGTGGCAACACCGAATAGTCTCTTAAAAAACATTAATGGTCCAGGGAGTATAGCTTCCTTGTTATAATATAGTCTGAATTTGATATCTTCTGACTTGCATAAGTCAGGCTGATGAAAGACAGACTCCGTGGGCAACATTTTCTAGCAACAATGCCATCACAGTAGCTGTGAAAATGGTGATTCACCTCCATTGGTGCACATTTTTACGAGTGTGGCATGCAGTCTTTTGTTCATTGCTGCTGAAAATGCATAGCTAATGGTGGTGACTATGTTGAAAAAGAGGGTCTTCTAGCTGCAAATTTACTCTACCAAATAATGTTTGTTATTATGTCGTTTTTACATATTGTAGTTTCCATGGAAATAAATAGGAGGCATTACATTCAGAACAACCTATGTATATGCTTTTTAGAAGGCTTATGGGAAGGGCAGTTAAGCTTATCTAAATAATAATATTAAAAAAAAAAAAGTGATAATTCATTATACCATATATTTTAGGTTAACTATGCAATGGTACTTCATAGCAGAACAAGAAAGACTGCAAAACATCTGAGTTAACAGAAACAGACATGAGAAGGAAAGCTACTGTTTTAATTTACAGCATTAAGTACAGAAGAGAAAGATTTCATTTAGACACTGTGGTTTTAGCAATATCCTCTCTATAACTATTCTCCACCCCTTTCAGAAAAAAAAAATATTTTCTTAAGGCACCTTGCCAAATCCACGGTAAATCATCTAAAAGCAATCAGAGATGAGATTTGGAGACACTTTAGAAATAGGTGACATGGACATAACTGTCACTTGAATCAACACAAACAATACAGAATACTCTTGTTCCCACACCTACAAACCCTCAGTTTTTATTCTGGGCTACAGCACTGCTCATATATCTATATACTAGTGCCTCCTTAGGGTGCACAGATGCACTGCTGGTTGGGTGGCAAAGATTAGGTGCCTCACAGAAGCCCTCTGGATGTTAGGAGTATCTCACATGCACTGAACAAATATCACCAAGTAGAATTGCATTAATTACTACCAGCCAATCAAATTCAGCCAGAGGGGACACAGCTACTCACCTTTCCCATAAACAACTTTTCAATAAGATCTTCCCCATTTATGGATATAAACTCAGAATCTCAGTACCCACATGAGCAGGAGGTAATACAACTCACATCCCCCATACTGCAAAAAATAATGTAGAAAAGGGTAGAGGGAAAGAGCAGAGCACAAAGAAGCATTACCCATGCTTTCCACTAAAGAAGGATTATTAGGTAGAGAATAAAAATAAAATTCCTGGTCCAAAAGAGATTTACAAAAAGAAAGCCCACCACTATTTTTCTGTGATTAATCTGTGTGATGTGGCATGAGGTCCTGATCTCAGCTCCCTGAATTTAACCATCAAAATATTAAAATAGGCTTTTGAATCCAAATTAAAATCACCATTTTAAAATCAACATTTGGATAAGAATAATGCAGAACGTCGGTTCAAATCTACGTGCCATCTACATACACAGACACTGTGGAACAGTGCAGTCCCACTTTCAGGTAAAGTAACAAGAACAGAGAAAAACTTGTGTCTGACCTTGAGAAATAACCAAAACAGCAATTAATGTCAGCTGGATGTATTTCATACTGTAACCCGTGGCCCTCTGAGATAAACCTTAAGTCATCTCTTGCAGTCATCCCATCCAGCTCGGGAGTAGTTTAATTAATTTAAACTTCGAGTTGCATTCCCACTGTCCCAGACTCAACCTGCACCACCTCCCCTCCACCCTCTCCTGCTTGCAGGAGAAGCGTGTGCATGCACACAGTACACAGCCACTCTGTGCCAGCATGAACAAGCAGGTAGCCACACAGTCAGCAAGATGAGCTCACTGATCCAGCTGAAAGCTCTATTTTCTGTTTTGCCAACCGGCCTGCAAGATCAGTAGCACCACTGGGCCCCCATGTCAGCACAAGGTTGGCTGCTCTGTCCTGTCAGTCCCAGCCTACAGGCAGGCTGCCTTCATCCGTTTGCCACACCACACCCTGATACTGCTGCCTACCGGGGCCTGGGAATGCTGTCACCCAAATAACCTGTTTCAGGGTGGAGGAATCTAATGTAACTGGGAGGGTGTGGCTGATAAAGGTGACGCTGACTGATGGACTGGCACGCTTTTGCTTTCTGTATGGGATGCATGGTCTTTATGTCTAAATGGCTCACTGTCAGGACTACAGCCTGAGCTACAGCAGTGAGAGGAAATAAAATAACATGAATACTGACAGAATGTAAAGGTCATATCACTCTTAAACAGACTTCAGCTGTCTCACTGGAGAAAAGTAGTGTCATTCCAGATTCCCAAGGTATCTACATAGGCTGCTGCATTAGAGAAGAGCCGCTATGACAGATAACACAGCCTTCCAGAGTATCCACTCACAGCCAGGTGAGAAAGACAGAGTATTCAAACAGGCACAGGGGCAACCAGCTCTCTGCCAGTTCTTCATACTGCTGTAAAGGCACAGGGACTCAATTTTTTTCAGTGTCTTAAACACTACAGCTTTTACTTAACACTGTATTTCCAGAAGAAGTCTGCATCATGTATATCACTTCCTCAACAGATATGGGATTCTTATAAAGAGGATTTTTTATGTTATCTTGAAAATAAGCTCTGCAATTATGGTGCAAAATTTAATGTTAAAGGTGGAAGAAGCAGCATAAAAATGTAGTCTAAGCGGTCCTGCATTCTCCTTCCTTACCTTAGAGTGTTTCATTTTCTAAGTGGAAAGGTTTCTTCCACCAATACTTCGGGGTTTCAAGTGAATTTGAATGCAAATATTTGCCCAGCTTCTCTTTCAGAATAGAGTACTGGAACCATAACAAAAGTTGTTCACTTGTTCTGGTTGTCGAATACAGGTGGATTTTGGCAAAAGGATAAATTGTGCATGCTTATGATGTAACAAGATATGGAATGATGATACTAAAGCATGAACAAGGAAAACAAGGAGACAGGTTTTCCAGGAGCACTCATTCAGCAGAAGACTAAAACAGCATCACACCAGCCTGCATCTAAGATGAAGCTTTCAATGCCAAAGGGCATCAGCTTATATTTCCCATCTAGTCAAAAGGTGCATAATCCACAGGCTATCCAAAGGGCACAGAACCTGCACATTAAGCTTCTCCCTTGTTATCAAACAAATGCATCTTGATTCTCCAAAAACCCAGAGGATGTTGTGTACAACATCACTAACATTTTCCCATTAAAAACACCTGTAGGTAAGCAGAAATATATTTATACACATAAAGGCTAAACTCTCATACAAGTATAAGCTCACAGTATTCTAGTAATTAGAACTCTGATTATGAGAGTACAGCCTTAAACTAACACATAAGAAGTTAAGAAAACAATTAATACATTTCCTGTATCCAGATGCAAAAGTCTGTTAAAGGAACCAGTCATTAGAAGAAAACAGTAAGTCAAAAGCATCAGGGGACACACCCTACCCACTTGTAATTAAAATTGAAATGAATTTTTTTTCATGGCTGGATAAATTTGTGGTTCTTAACAGATGATATTTAAATGGAAAAAGCTGTCTCTCATATTTTTAGCTCTTATCTTTCATCAGTTGTCTCAAGTAATATTTATTCCTCTTAAACGAAGTCTCTGTACTTCACTGACAGTCTGCTGCAGTTTCCATATATAAACACCAAGCTGTATGTTGTTTCTGAGTGCACTGATGTCTCTCACAGTGGTGGCCACCCAATAACAATGTGTCCCAACATGTCCCGCCTAAGAACAAGAAACTTCTCATCATCTGGAAATTTTAAAAAATTCCAAAAGTAGAAGATAACCTAATTTATATGCAAATCTCAGAAGAAAAATAAATAAATAAATAAAATCAGGTCTGTACCCATCCATACCCATCATACTTCGATGGCCATATTCTGAAGACGTAAAGGAAAAATCAAAAGTTCTGGTTTTGGACTTGAAAATATGACTCCACAAGTACACAGGTTACATACATAAAGGAACAGGTTATGCGCCAGTTCTGTGCACTATGATTCAGGAAAGCCGGGGGCAGGGCAGGGAAGAGAACTGGTATCTACATACACAGAAACTAAAACTTTATGTGGAAAGATTGTAAAAATTGGGGATCTTTAATACAAAGAAGCAAAGACCAAAGAATTAACATTAATACTTCCCAAATGCACAAAATAATCACAGAATGGAAACAACTTTTTTTACCCTTCACAGATACAAACACTACAGTGCCAGCAAATAAGATTTCAAAAAAATGCTCCCATTAAAAAGCCTAAAGATATGCAGATAGTGAGGCATTAGAGTAGAAATGTCAGAATTAGATGAAATGAGTCTTAGCAGAATATGAGACAAATGACATCTGAGTCCCTTTAATTCCCTTTTAAGTTTATAAACACATATATATAGAGAGAGATGGACTTTATAGTTATAATCGTGGCCCATAGCAATCAATTTTTAATAGATTTTTGCCTGGTTTTCTGTCTTTTGCTTCCCTCTTCTTATCTTTCTAGCATTTTTAGTTTCTTACTAGCTAACAGAAAAAAGAAAACATTCTTTTTCAGTACCATTATACAAAGCTAGACATATGTTAAATACATTAAAGTCTGCTAATTGTATAACTACCAAGTTTATAACACAGATACTATCAGATATTTTTAAATTCAAGAGTTGGTTTCTTTTGTTGTAGGCAGAATATTTAACATTTGTTTGATACTTCTCTGTTGCCAACAGAGGCCAAGATTCAAGATTCTGGAAAACACCTCACTATTTAGAGGACATGTTACCTAATTTATTTGTTATGGAAGCACAACATAATTTATAAATCATAAGGAAATATGTACTTAAAGCGTTTTTATTCATAAAACACACACACACACTTTTCCACAGAAGATGGGCCATGGCTGGGCACCATGATAACTTCTGGAATATTACCCACTGGTCTCAACTCAGTGTTTTAAACTGCCATGTTTGATAGTTACCTTAGCAGGTAACAGTTTCTTACTTAAAGCCTGAACGTTGTGGCTGTGTGTGTCTAGTATCAGTAGTCGGGTAGCCCCAGTTATCATGACCCATCAATTAGGGCACAATTAATTTGGCCAACATGTGCAGTCTGCTGTAGGAATATGTGGTCTACAAGGCACAGAAGCTTCTTCCCAAGGCATTTGATATGTAATCACTTTCAGGAGCTCTTTCACAGCTCTTATCTATCCTTAAATGTGGGTGAGACAGGCATTAAAGAATACATTGAAGTTGTTGGTATCCAAACTCCAGACATGGACACAACCATCTTCTCAGAGATGTGAGGCAAACACAGAATTTTATATAGCTCAAAACATCTGTACTGTCCTCCTAAGAGCAAACACCCAAATTCCTCTCTATTTGTAATACTCATAATTAAAAGGTGTGGAATAGTTTGTCAACAGTTGTCATCATAAAGCTATAATATTTGCCCTATAATCACAGTAATACCATTTGAAGATGTATCTAATGCTCAACCCTTCCTTTCCCACAAAACCCAACAATTAAATAAAGCAAATTGTTCTCAGACAGAAACTAAACACACACTGGAATCGTATTTCAGTTTCTCCATCAGCCTTGTTTATCCCTCTGAAACTGAAATAAGTTTAGAAATTTCATGTATTCATTTTTGCTAATTCCTTAAAATTAGTCTAGAAAGTAAATGCATCTCTTCATTGTTTTCTGTGAGGGGAACTGCTCCTTTACCCAGATACGGTATAGTATTTCTGAAGACTTTAAAATGCCCGGATGATATTGCATTGTGAGGTCCCTAAAAGCCAAAAAGCTCATTCATCTATGTACAACTTCTAACGAATAAAATCTGTTACTGACTGTTCTTCAAATCTTCTCACTAGAGTTGTTTGTGCAAGAAAACAGTTGCTTTTATATGTTTTTTAAACCAAAGTTACAATATATTCTTGTTACTTCAGGCAAAACTATGATCAAGAGGATCTATATGTTCAGAACCTTAAAAAAAGGACATATCTAATTGCCAAGGTATTGAAACAAAGGGAAAGCCTGCACTATCACTTTCAAGTAACAGATGATTACAAACAAATTGTGATGGAAAACAGGTGATACAAATCTATATAAGTTTATCAGGAAGTAGTTTGAAACAATAAATTCACAACATTCATAGTGTTGTGATATCTTGTGATTACAGTACAAAATTTCAGTTCGACTCAGCATTAAATTTCTTCCTTAGTTTTTTGTATATCTGAAGTTGCATTTTACTTTTAATTAATCAAGCAATCTGTCTGAATAAGCAAAAAAAAGCACAAGAGCAGAGAAAATGCCACAAATACCTGTTTTCTGCCTACTGTAACATTCTAATTATTTAGAATGTAGTAGTGTAGTTAACCCTAATCTACGCTATGGTGCTTCTTAGATATACTAGAGCACCGGTAGCTGAACAGGTTCTATAAACAAGGGCTAAATGTTATTTCACCAAAAGTGTTTGCAAGAATGAACAACTGGCCTTTTTTCTTAAATCATGTACAGGCTAGCAAAATTCTGGAATTCCCTCACATGAGCCAATGTTAACCTCAACTTTTCTGTTCCTTGGTTTTGTGATTTAGATATGTTTAAATGAGACATCCAAGAATGGTTCAGACTCTCATTACAGTAATTTATAAGAATTTTGAGACTACAACTAAATATTAACACTGCATAGCCAAATGGCTCATATTGTTATTGTATTTTCCACAGTCTTACTGAGATCTTGTAAGAACTTAATGGAAGACCATTTGTGCTGTGGAAGAGAGAGAAATGAGCTGTAATAAAACAACAGGGGAAAAAAATGTAGAGGCAAGGACCTCCTCCTACATACTCCGCCACCCAGTCTCCAAAGATATTCATGCTATTTTTCCTCTTGTTAGCTTTTTCAGACTCTCAAAGCATCACTCTACATGCTTATCACAAGTTCCACTTATTTTTTAAAAAATATACTCTGCACAAAAATATCACCAGCTTCACATTTTATCACTGAGGAAGTTCAAGTGAATTCCATGCAGCTATGTATCTACACACTGGAGTTTCCTTTGGTCGACTTCCTTTTCCCCTCCACACACTAGTGCTATAGAAGAGCATGGAACCATGCATTCCTTGCAAGTATAATTAAATTGTACTAAAACCATCCACATTAACAACTAGCTTGCTGCTATCTCCCACCAGTATGGAGGTACGTTCCATGTTGACCAATACCTTACTGACTATATAACTGAGTACATATGGTTTGACTGCCATATTATCTAAAACACTGAAGTGCAATCAGAATCACCCTGTATCTCACTGATTTCCACTGACTTCAACCAAATTAAGATCTTATCTATATTTACTTTAGAGACATTAGTCCTTAAGTCATTAGGATCAGTTTCGGCAACAGTCACGAATAACAATCTATTTTTTGGAAGCTAATGGTAACTTTCCCACAATGTGTGCATTAATTGTAGGGTTCTTAACAGTTTGTTGTTTGGTTCAGTTTCCTGGCAAGGAGGACCAAGTTACTGCCAATTGGCTGTACCAGGCAAATCACAAGCAAAGTTCTGTTCCTAATCTCTCCTCATACAATGCTAACACGGTATCAATGAAGAACTCATTGTCTGTGTTGCTTTGTGTGCTCAATTTCCTACTGAACTTCATCCTTGTCAAATTAGAAGTTAGACAGCAACTTTTCATCTTGTACTGAAATCATGGTTTGTGATCATCATTTGAAAAGCCTCAGAATTACCTAGGAAATCCCAGCAGACTCCAAAGGGGTCACTGGCTTCGAACAGTGCATTCGGGCACTGGCACCTCAGACCATTCCCTATGTGAGGACTTAAATGCAGGTTGGGGGAGGGGATAAAATGGGTCTAGCTGTACTCTGGATCTGATTACATCTTCTTATAGCTCTGAGGATTTTATCACCTTTAGCTCCAGAGTGTAACTTAACCTGTGCATTCAACCGTCATAGTGATCCTCCACAGCCTTCATTTGCACCTTTTTCCTTGCAGAAAAAAAATAAAAATCTCAGCACATGCATCCAAAAATGGGAGCATTAAGAAGTGCACTGCAGCATTTTCCAATCCATCATTTGTCTTTTTTCCTCAACACTTGCCTTAGCTATCACTCTCCTTCTTTTCTGCAGGGCAAATCGAGCTCAGCTTAATCTATCTTCACAGCTTCACATATTAAATGAGGACCCTGCAAAATTCTTAATTGTCTTCATAATACTGAGCAGAGAAAAGCCTACATATTCCAAGAGACAGGATTAAGGTGCACTGCCAAACATTAAACACGAGTTCATGGCTCCCTGTTCCCAAACTAGTAACTAGACATTGTTATTTGTAGAGTCATTTGACCTTCATAATAAGTCAGTCTTCTGCATAGTGAGAATAGGTGGAAGGAAAGAAGGCGAAGGCTACTTTTATCCTCCACATATCTGAGCTGTGCCAGAGGTACCAGATACATTTAGACTCTTGCTAAGTTACTCAGAGACAACACTGAAAAATCTAAAATAAAAGCAAATGGTTTCTTTCTCTAAGAACTTATGCATCTGTCAAAGTTTTATTGCACATCAGAGACATGCAAGGTTTGCCTAACAAGCATATTTTGAGTAATGAGTAAACTGATATGAGAAGGTGATCCAGAAAGAAAGAGGTAATGTTGTAGTTACTTCTGATTCATGATTTTCTGAGCAGGACAAATACTAGGAGTAAAAACAGTGAAACAGAAAATGACTGAATCTTTCTTTCCCCATATTGCCAAGATGTCCTGGAGTGCAGACCAACAAACAGAAGCAAGAAAAAGCTACAAATGTACAACCTTCCTCTCCGCAGACACCAATTATTGTTCTTTTAAGAGCAGAATCAAAAGCATGCCCAAACTTATATTTTTCCATTTTTCCCTTCACATTTCTTCTATAGACGTCTAGCTACAACTTTGCATCAGGGAAATAGTTGCATGCTGCAAGACAATTTAGAAAGACACTGCTGTCTCAATGTACCATGAAGACGATTAAATAGTGACAAAGTAAATCATGCCTTAAAGTCAATAGTGAATAAGTAATTTTATCTGTCAAGAATTAAGATGCAATGAATACTTGCAAAGGTTACTCCACAAAATCTGTTAGCAGTTAGATGCCATTTCCCTCACATATGTTAACCAAGGAAGCCTGAACAGGAATAGATCCCATTTGACTTCTTCATTAGGAGCCTTAACAACAAGAAGTAGTACGTATAAACTAGAAGAGGATTTTATCCGAAGAGATTGTTGGCTTGCAGACAGATATCTTACAGTAAAGACACAATTTGCAAGTACTTCTCAGTAAGCATGTTTCCATTCCATGAAGGATATTTGAAATAACCAGTGAATAAGAGAGAGGGGAATAGTTTAAAGCTCACCTTGCTTTTCACTTCTGTCATTGTTTTAGTTTTTCTTTTTTAACTTTTATGTAAAGCCATGTTTGGATTTATTTCTTGAAAATATTTCCAAATTTCAAAATATTTTTCAATTTTTTGTTATGACATCTGTCCTAAACACTCTGTAAAAAGAGCTTAACATGTTTTAAAAGTTCTATTTCAATAAATGAAATTAAAAATCTTGATAAAAATGTGAAAGCTATGGCTATATATCCTGAAAACTATGCTGGAAGTATACGTCCCTTAAATTTTCCCATCTCCTTGAATAAATAGATCCTCTGAGGTTTCCCAGAGTAGATATATTTTGCATTACTTGGGCTATCCAAAGAATGTTTTTGCTGCTCTGTGCCATTAGAGCTGGAAGTGCATTTATCTTGCTATAAATAAGGTGACTCTTAAAGAATGAAGTTCAGAAGTGTTAATTTCAACTCTTTAGTGAAGACATCTTAGATAGGTTAACTCCACATCTCAAACTAGTCTACTTTCACGCAAATTTAAAATGAATTCTGACCCTTATAATATACACATTTGACAAAAAAAAAAAAAAAAAAGGGTAGGAAAACTGATAACGTCACAGAATAATTATATAATGAGCTTTCTTATAAAAGCTTTCTTATAAAAGGTTTATGGAGTTCTTTTGAAAGTTTCCATTTTTACATGATGCCAACTGAGAGCTATACCCAAAATCACATAAAAAGTGTAACTTAATTATTTCAAAACAATCCATGTATGGAATCACTAAGTTCATCACAAGCAAATCAACTCTCTCTTACCACGTACATGCTTAGGGTTAGACATGCTGGTTAAAAACATGAAAGTGCAAGAGAAAAATGCAATTAGTTTCATAATTTTACTACAGCAAAATATATATTAAATATTATCGACACTTCTGTAAACAATGAACAAAAGATGGCTGTACAGGTTTGGAAATATTAAAGCAGTACATAATGGGTGGTTCTTCCCACTTTATAGGCACAACTATCAGTGACGTTTCTGAAGTACAAAAATATTTTTCAATTATACTGAAGCAGGGCACCATCCCACTCCTTAGTACAAGGATTAATTTATAATCCTGCGAGTACAAATTTACATTAGAATTTACATCCTTAAAAAGGCTTTGCAGTAAAGCAAACTTTTTTTTTTTTTTGTCATCTAAACATATGGACAAGGTCACCTGTTTTAGGTACTATTTGTATTTGAGTTCATATACATATGAGGGGTGCTCCGAAAGTAAGGCTTCCTAATTTATTTTGTTGGCCCACACCATCAGAGGCAGATGGTGGTGGTATGGCAGGAGAGGTTGAATTTTTCCACCAATAATCCACTACATTTCGTTGCCATCTGAAATGAATGCACACAGTGAAACAAAGGTATGTCTCTGAATTCCTCACTGTGGAAAAAATCTCATTGATTGATATTCACTGATACTTGCTGCATGTTTAAGGAGACCAAACAAGAGATCTGAGCACAGCAAGGTGGTGGGCAATGTGTTTCAGCAGTAGCAATAGCTATGTGAAAGACAAGCCATATTCCAAAGGCCAACACAACTGTCACACCAAAAATGAAGAGCATCTCATTCAGCTCATCAGGATGAACCAGCAGATTACAATGAGGGAACTGTGTACAGAGCTGAATATCAGCTTACATGCACTGGAAACAATGGTGGCAAGGTTGGAATATCACAAAGTTTGCACCAGGCGGGTCCCATGAATACTCACACAGGAACAAAATGAACACTGAATGTTATGTTTGTCAGGATCTTTTGAACCAAAATAAGACTAAAGGTGACAGTTTCTTGGAGACAGCCTCTTTCTCCTGCAACAAAAAAAATGCCAGGCCCATATCAACTGGAAGACCGTGGAGCCCACTACCAATCTTGGCTGGACTGTCCTACCACGCCTGCCATACAGTCCAGATTTGGTGCCTTCTGTTTTCCATCTGTTCAAGCTGATGAAGAGTGGTCTGCATGGGCAACATTTTCCTTCCAATAATATCATCACAGTGACTGCGAAACTGGTTCACCTCTACTGGTGCAGACTTTTATGAGCACAGTATAAGGCAACTGTCCATCACTGGTGAAAATGCATAGCTAATAGTGGTAACTATGTTGAAAAAAAGTGTTTTGTAGGTGAGAATTTGCTCTATCAAATAGTGTTATTGTGCTCTTTCTATCTGTTGCAGTTTACATAGAAATAAATAGGAGAAAATATTTTCAGAGCAACCTACGTATATTACACAGTAGTAAGCACTATGTAATAGAAGCATCCTAGTCCTTTATTTTTTTTTAAATCTTATCAATTACTGTAACAGTTTTTATAACCTGCAAAGTGACCCATAAAACTCTGTTCAAACAAGGATAACATTATTCCTAGTTATTATCCAGAATATGTGGAAATAATGAGCTGCATCTTCATTAGCATAATTATTTAAAGATCTTCCTTACTTACCAGCTTAACCTTACTCATTCAAATAGACTACTACTGCCATCCAGCACTAAAAGGTTTTCAGGACACCACACAAGGTTTCTGCACTTATTAACAACGTCAGCAAGAGGATAAAAAGTATATTCTAAACACTTATCTCAGCCTTTTCAGTACAATTTATAAGCCACTTTCATATAGATTTTACATGTACTATTTTAGTGTACCATGCTAGGTGTTACTAAGTCTGTAATAGAACTAAGACACAAGCAAGTGCCTAGGAGCAGAGACAGGGGTGGAATGACCCTTTCAAGGCAAGTTTAGACTCATGCCCAGCTCACACCCACTCTCCACCCAGCTGCAGAGCAGCCCTGCAGAGAAGGACTTGTGGGTCTTGGGGGACAAGAAGCTGGACATGAGCCAGTACTTGCAGCCCAGAGGACTAACTATACCCTGGACTGCATTAAAAGAGGGGCGGCCAGCAGGGAGAGGGAGGTCACTGTCCCCCTCTACTCAGATCTTGTGATGTCCCATCTGGAGTACTGCACCCATGCCTGGGGCCCACAGCACAAGGACACAGAGTTCTTGGACTGGGTCCAGAGGAGGGCCACAAAAATGGTAAGAGGGCTGGAGCACCTCAACTATGAGGAAGGGTTGAAGGAACTGGGCCTATTTCACTTGAAGAAAAGACTCCAGATGAACCTTACTGTTGACTTCCAGAACTTCAAGGGAGAGTATAAACAGGAGGGGGAATGACTGTTTACATGGGTAGATAGTGCCAGGACAAGGGGAAACGGTTTTAAACTAAGGGCAGATTTAGGGTGGTGATGCACTGGAACAGGCTGCCCAGAGAGGTTGTGGATGCCCCATTCCCAGAGGCATTCAAGGCAAGGCTGGATGTGGCTCTGGGCAGTCTGGTCTACTGGCTGGTGACCCTACCCACTGCAGGAAGGTTGAAACTAGATGATCTCTGAGGTTCTTTTTCAAGCCAGGCCATTCTATGATTCTATGATAAACTGACACCACAGGCTTAGCCATAGGCATCATAACAAGGAAGCAATACTCCCTGGACCGTTAATGTTTGGTAATGGCTATTAGGTGTCGCCACCTCAGAGAATTCAGTCACAGTGAAAGCAAAAGTCCATCATGGAAGATTTGGGAAAGGCTTAACAATTAGTAAGAAGACAGTACTTCTTTAAAAGCAAAATTTAAGTGTGAGTATCATGAATCTAAATGCTCACAAGTTACAGTGAATTTTGATTACACAAATGAGAAATGGTAAAATAAGCGAGTTTTCAAATGTAATTAGCACTGAGAGGGAAAAATCTCATATGAGGCATTTCCACAACTAAAGCATCATATTTTACAGTGCACTTTTATTGAGAAACTAAGCCTCTCTCTAAGTAATACAAACCTATCCATTCATAATCCAATATGAAATAAGTAAATTAAAAAAACAGGATGTTTAAGATGTTTTTTGTGCTGTACTGTAAGCAGAAAAGAAAAAGAAATGCAATGAAAAATACATTTCAATATTCTCAACAAATACAACTGAATTCATGCTGGGGGGAAAGTATAAGTACTGCATTAGTACTGCAAGTACGCTTTATTTTCCACATTCAGAAAAGGAAACACTGTAAGTCAGTCATGTTTGATTCCTACTACACAGTTATTTATGAGTAAATGAAGCTGGCAACTGACTGCAGAGATGAACTGGCAACATGCCACAGCCTTGAGTTACAAGTTGTATACAATGGAGCAAACTGCAAGCCCTACAGTTGTAGCCTATCTGTATGGATGAAGCTAAGCAGAAGACGTCAAATACGCAATGTTTTATTTGAACAATGATAAAACAAGATTGAGATTTCTGCAGTTTTCAGGCAAAGTCATCCAGGAGAGATCAAAAGAACTCAGCCTTCCACAGTCTGAACCCCAAACTGCCAGTGGAGTCAGACAGACAAAGTTATCTTTCTGAGAAAGGAAACATTTGTTTACAGGCTTCTCAGCCTTGAGCATGAAGTGCATAGAATCACAGAATGGCTTAGGTTGGACAAGACCTTAAAGATCACCAGCACTCTTGCCTCAGTAAGTTCTCCCAATCTGTACTCGTATCTGAGTTAGCCTTGGCTCAAGTGCAACACCTTACACATGGTCTCGTTAAACCTCATTAGATTTTTGCATGCCTACTTTTCAAGCATGTTCAGATTCCTCTGGATGGCATCCATCCCTCTGATGGCATCAATCACACCTCTCAGCTTGGTGTCATCACCAAACTTGCTGAGCATACACTCAATCCCACTGTCAATGTCGTTGATAAAGATGTTGAAGAGCACTGGTCTCAAGACAGACCCCTGGGGGATACCACTTGGGACCAGCCTCCACCAGGACACAGAACCAGTGACAACAACCTTCTGGCTAAAACCATCCAACCAGCTCTTTATCCACCTAATAGTCCACTCTACAAATCCACATATCTCCAATTTAGAGATAAGGTTGTAGTGCAGGGCCATGTCAAAGGCTTTGCACAAGTCCAAGAAGACCACATCAGTTGCCCTTCATTTGTCCACTGATGTTGCCACTTCATCATAGACGGCCACTAGACTGGTCAGGTGTGATTTGCCTTTAGTGAAGCTGTACTGGCTTTCTCAGATAACCTCCACATCTCTCATGTGCCTTAACATCTCCTCCATTAGGACTAGGTTCATGATCTACCCAGGCACGGAGGTGAGACTCACAGGCCCGTAGTTCCCCAGGTCTTCTTTTCTGCATTTGTTGAATATGGAATTTCCAGTCACCAGGGACTTCTCCTGACAACCACAGTTTTTCAAATATAATGGAGAGTAGCTTAGTTCTGCTGTCACAATGGAGCAGGTAAACTCAAGGGGAAAATGCCTCTTATCGGCTCTTTCAGAGGCTCTAAAACACTCTGGACTGTGCCATGACCATCTCTACCATAGGCTGGTATGGATCATAAAAGAAATAGCAGGGAAATGTAATTTCCAGCAATTCCATAGACAATTTTGGGTGAAATAGGAAGCAACATAGGAGAAAAGAAATTATTCCCCCTTAGCACAAATGTGGTGTGCAGGATAAGAAAGATTTCTTCAGGCTTGAATATTTAGGAGCATGATCAGCTGCTCAAAATACTTACTACATGAATGGAAGAAATAGATGTTTGTCGATAACATAATGGATAATGTACAAAGCCATAAATTTCCTTGTTTTTCAGGCTCTTTCTAATAAATTTCAAAGAGAAAATTAGAAATAATACATTAATTTCCATAAGTGCCTATTCATGAAACAGTTTTACTACCATACACAGCATGAACAGCTCAGAGCAACAGCTTCCAAAACCAACAGTGATGCATTCTGCATTTCCTACTAATTCCATGTGTTTGTCAGGAATAGTCCACTGACCTTCCTAAGTTTTCAAAAGTACAAAGGAAGTAGCTGCCCACTTTTGCAAGACACCTGTCACTTTGGAGGTAATTAAAATGTTTACTATGGTAGCTTATGTATCGTATTGCTACTGCATGTTCCCCTACAGTATTGACATTTCCCAAAAAATTCCCTGTATGACATTCATGACAAAGTTACTTCATTCTGTTTTACTGATACTCAGTATTTGCCTCCATGTAAAAAAGCAACTATCTAATGATCTCTCAACATGTATATAGGAATGAAAACTCATCCCTGTGGCCTTTTCTTTCTCCTAAGCTCAGTCTCTAGTTCAAACATTGGCCAAGACACAAATAAGCAAACATTAGTAAATATGAGACTGGACTGACACTGTTTCTCAGCAGTAGAGTCTGCCAGTACCAGATATGGATCCAGAGATACTGCTGGGTTTGTCTCCTCCAGAATAAATTTTCCAAGGAGCAACACCCTCGTCTAGCTTCCTCGGATTCTGAAAATCACTGTTTATGACTGTGGGTACAATAGCTGACCTAACCAGAAGCACTAGGAATCAAACCACAGACTTTGGAAAGCAATGGGATCCATAAGCTACAGACTCCGTATTTTGAGAGTCTATGGTATGAGAGGCACAGTGCTAAGCCACACAAATGGCCATGCCAGGATAATTGTTGAAATTTTGCAAATCACATCCATATTGAGAAGCCTTTCAAAGTCTGGTGTAGTCTTAAATGTTTGTTGGATAAAATCTAAATAAATAGCAATAAATTTCCTAATACTACTGGGCAGACTCTTCCTGCAAGTACAATGGGTGTTTATCAATTTCCAGCCAAGCTAGGGTTGACTTTCAAATTTCCTTTAATCCTATTATAGTAAACATAGTACAACTCTCTGGCAAATAGGGGAAACATTCTTCATGTAATATCATATCCTTCTTTGAAAGAAACCTTAGAGATGTCCAGAAAAGAACAAGGCTCAACTTGGAATGACACAACAATCTTGTTTCCAAAAAAGCTTAAGTTTTATAAAATACTAGATTGTAATCTTAAAAAAAAAAAAAAAAGAAAAGAAAAAAGAAAAAAAACCAAAACCATAACTTTTTTCATAAATAGAAAATTGGCTATTTCTGATAGTTACTCAATCTTATGTTTGCAAATATTATATTTTAAAGTCAGCTAACAAAACACTGAAATAAAAATATTTTTTGGAAGCTGCATAGCTGAGTTGAAGGATAAGTCAACTGGCATTCTGGTGCTAGAATTCAGAAAAAAATGAACTTCAGCTTGTGAAGGTGCTTTTTCAATACTTCATCAAGAAGAGAGAACATTAAGTGCAGAGTAGTTTTTAAAAAAATGCGGATAAAGAAAATCAAATGGGATTTGCTACGGTACAAATTGTATTTAAAGCTTCTCCTCATTTGGGAGGATTTATGGTAGACAAAGATGGGATTTGTCTTGCAGATATTAAAAAAAAAAAAAAAGAAAGAAAGAAAAAAGAAAGAAAAGAAACTAGATTGAGCTGCTGAATTACTTCGAATAAGTGACAGAAGGGACTCTGGAAACCTCAAAGTCAGACAGTTTCAAATAACAAAAACTAGCTCAACTTCCAGTCATGCACATTTCTTTTGGTTAGTTCAGGGACCCTACAGAAATGGTGTCATATAACAAAAATAGCACACAATTGTGTTATTTTCATAAGTTTTCTGTGAATTTGAACATAACTATACATTTTCCTAAAAACTGGTTTACATTATATTGAACCTTAAGTTTCAGATAACCTTTAGAAGTCACATGTTCTGGCCTACAACTTTACTTAAGGATCAGCTCCAGCAAGGAATGTGAAAACCGAAGAAAGAAATCAACAGTCTTGCCCTGACTATACACAATCTAAGACGCTTATAGTTTGTAAACATCCACGTTTAAGATTATCTGGGCAAAAGTTATTTTCACTGAATTATCAGAAAAAGTTTCCATGGGCTTCATTAATGAAGAATATAGACCAAAGTCAACAAATATGCTTAGCATAAATCCATTGTATGCAGTAATCTGAAAGGCGTCAGCCAGAGAACAAATTAAATCGAAATACGAGAGATAGCAATCTCTCTCTTTATTAGGAGACCTTACTGGACGAATCCATTAAGTCATACAGTAGTAACACAGAGTATGTTCACGTATTTCCCATCTTCTCTGCCTGTCAACCTCTTCTTGTTCCCAGGAAAGGACGTTGAGCTCGAAATAATAATGTTGTCAGAACAGAAACTGACAAACGATAGATGGATCATAACAAAAAACATGCCTAGAGCAAGGAAGTCTGACATCTGAGAGCTGGGATGTTTTCATTTTGGGTAGAAGCTCTGACCCACTATTTACACCCCTATCCCAATCTCTCCCACATCTCTTTAAATGACTACTTTCCAGATCTTATCTGCATGGAGACTAGCCAGATTTATGGGCAGGATCCTGCTTAACTCTACGCCAAACTAGTGTTTTGGCCTCACTGGAAATGGGATTAGGTCTGAGACTTGCAAGAGGAAAAAAAAAAAAAACAACTTTGTTCTTGCCAGAAATGGTCATGCTGAATTTTTACAATGCTGTTTATTTTTTTGTTAGCACTACTGTAGAGTATCAGGCTATTCAGTGCTAGCATAATAGCACTTAAGCAGACTGGTAGAATAGACTACACATGGCTGTAGCCCATAATGAAACTGCATACAAACGAAGAGAGACAGCCAGTTCACTTGTAGACCCAGCACAGTGCAGTTTTCCAGTTCTAACAAGTGTTTGTACAAGGCAAGGTCAATAACACATTCTGCATGACTTGTGCAAATGTTGTTTCCAACTCTGAAGAGAAGTTAAAAATTTAGGAAATTTTTAAATTTATTACTGTTAAATACACAGTCTGATGTTATATTTGTGCACTGCCCATCACACTCAATAAAAACAGTTTCCAAAATGAAAGTTGGAGTGTAAATGCTGTATTTTCCTTTGCCAGCGTACTTTTCTTCTCCCACTTACTTAACACAAAATAGGCAGAAACATAATCTTTATAAGACTTTCTGTATTTGAATGTATCACAACTTTAATTTCCTCTTATTTTCTTCAAATACTCGCTTCCATGACTTTAAAGCTGTCCAAAATGAGAAAGTTTTACCTTTTTTTTTTTCCTATAAGGAATCTTGTAGTGAAGATAGCATGTGTATTTCTATATATAATATCCATTTACAATAAGTCCGTACGATGGCGTAGCCTCTAAAAAGCTGAACCTTTAGTTTTATGACAAAAATATTCTGCTATAGCTATCATATACATTATTAAGAAAAATAAAAAAAAAAAGAAGAAAAAAAAAGTATTTAAAAAAACTCTCAAAGATAAAGAAAATTATGCCTAGAATGGGAAATGAATGTGAAAAGTAGATGCTGTAAAAGTAAGATCTTTCTGAGAAAGCCAGGTTACAGGTGAGGTTTCCATGATTGTACCACACTGGATATTGAAAGACAGATTGTCCTGTGTTTAAAAGATCTGGAGCAAGACACATTTTTGTGGTCTGTTTCCCTTTCTGAAGCAGGTTTCAAAAACCTTATTAAAACAAACACTAATAAAAGTCTCAATGCACTGAGAATGAGAAATACCATGTTTTCAAAGTGGCATACCCATAACCTAGTCAACTCATCTCAAAATCAATCCTGCACTTCATCCCACAAAGCAGCTATGTACTGGAATAAATTCTGGTGTAGACAATCCCTAGTAATAGAAATACAGTCATCCAGAAAGGAAAAGTTATCTTGTTTTTCAATTCATTTTGTTATCAATAGCACAACTTTTTTGCATTCTGAAAGCATTCTGAATTCGAGCAGTCATAGTGATGTAGAACAAGACGGGTATGCACAGCCCTCTTGCTTTCCACATTTAACCCTACGACCTACATTATGAATCCCATGGACATAGTGAGCATGAACCTAAATAAGACTGATTTTTGCAGCAATGACAATGATCTTACAACCCACTGCAGGGAACTGCTTTAGCAGGAGGGGTTAAACTTGATGAACCCCAGACGTCTCTTCCAACCCACACAGTGCTGTGATTCGGCTCCTGAGCAAAAATTATCCAAGGCCCCGATGGCTCTAGTATTGTATTTTCTAGCCAGAAATGCTTTCATGCAAAGAAAAAAAAAAAAAAAAAAAAAAAAAATTAATGGTTAATTATTTAAAAATAGATAACTTTTTTTCTGTTAAAAATATTTTTCACAAAAGCAGCAAACTGAAGAGGAACAAGACAATGTAAACAGTCAGCCAAATGACCAACCAGAGAAGTGTTTTCAGTTTTAAAATGAGAAATGCACACCAAAATCTTTCTGAACCCTTTAATCAGCAGATGTTTCTATAGAAAACCTCTGTCCGGGCAGACCACACTCCCACCTGCCTGGGCTGTAGGACCATGCCATGCCTCTGGCTGTGCTGGGATGCAGCAGGCGCTCGTGGGGTGTTACGGGAAGCGTGGTCAGCCAGGACGCTGCACCCACGGAACGCAGAGCAGCAGTGCTATGTGACAGTTTTCACATTTTGAGCCAATATTTTTCACCACTCCCAGATGACACGAGGAACATAAACACAGCCTTGTGAACCATCACACGCACCAGGGCTACAACCAACACGGGCAAACAAGCACAGAGGAGCATTGGTTGTCCTTTATTAAGCACAACGGCTGTGTTCGCATTCAGCAGGCAAGCTTGAGCCTGTGTTATCCAAAGTTCTCACTCCAAAAGTAGTCTGCAATCACATACCAGACTGTTACAAAACAAAACCAAACCAAAACACCTCTCCGTCTGCAGAGATCTCAGTGTGCACAGGCACAACCAGGGCTGTGCAGCTGGCTGCAGGGCCGTGCTCTCCTGGGCCAGAGCAGCCCCTCAATAACACATCTGCAGCAGCAGTGCAAGGAGGAGGGAACAGTCAACGCCCTGGAAGGACGAGTAGTGCCTGCCTCAAACTGGGCTGTGCACCAGCACTGTGTGCTGCAAATCGAATGCATCTAGGTTTGCAACCAGATCAGCCCAACAGGAACACATGGAGCAACACAGATGTGGGAGCCTCTGTACCAATGCTAAATGCATTTTGTAGGGTTTTACTTCAGGCTAGCACTGGTCTGGTCCCACAGATGGAATTTCCAACAGTGACTCAAGACTCAAGCACATCTTCCAGTTTAGATTCACACTAAAGGAATCCAGCTGGCCCACCATGAGGTATATGGAGATGGACAGTAAGTGGGAACAACTGGGAGACTGGCGTCAAAGAGCCCTCCTGATAGGAACCACAACCCTAATATAAATGCACAGCCACACCCATCAGCATCTGGGAGAGTGAAGGGAAAGAACTCAGCGTGCAGTGCTTGAAGAAGTTCTTCGGGTGTCAGGAAATCTGCACAGTGACTTCAGCTTCTCAGTTTCACTGCTCTACAGAGCACCACTAAATTTACACTGAAACTGTTCTAACACAGGCATCAGATATTGGTACACTGGGATTTGCCAGTTACCAAGTTTATCAAGAAAAATCACAGCAGGACAAAGCTATTTATTACAGAAGGGGGTGACCTGTATCTCTTTGATTTACACTCAGAAAAGCATTGACAAATAATGACTGAAACCCAGCCGTTTCCAAAGGACAGGGTATACCTGTGCTGTTCAGCTGGTCATTCAGATTGTTTTCTGCCATCACCTGATACTATGGAAAGAAAAACAAATTCCCCTCAGATTGATTTTTCACCTTCCCATGCCTTTGTTCTATTCCACACCATAGGAATGTTTGGTGACGGCACAGTCTATTTGAAAGACAAACAAAAAGCAAATAGATCAGCTAGACCTGCCGCTCAGCATCCAGAGTTAGAGGTGTTCATTTTGATACTGCCCTTCCAGAGTCTCTCTGATGCTGCTCACCACCCTCACACCACTCCCGGCCCTGCCCAGAAGCTGATCAGCCCTCACTGGTACGGGCACACTTCCTCCCAGCACGGTGCTGTGTGTGTGCACAAGAGGTGCAAGAAGCAAAACGCTGCAGCCAGATCATCCCTCCTTCTAGAACACACCAAGCAAATAGGTCTACCCTCTGCAGCTTTACAATGTTCACACTCAGTTATTCAGAATTTAGGACTCTTGACTTTCTGGATGATGGCAGTGCATGTGGGCTGCGCGAGAAAAGTGAGAAGAAGCCTCTCACTCAGAGCCTGGACAGAGACAGACCACTGATTCTCAGCAGAAACCAGACCGCCATTGCCTGTCTCTATTATATTATTTTGTCAGAGCTCTGCTTTCCAAACCTACAAAATTACCATTTCTTCTTTCCTGGAAATTACCAAAATTACCATTTCTTCCTCCTGGAAAGGACAGCGTGAAAATTACACACCTGGCTTAGCAAGTGAAGGATCTGCATCAAAAAAAAAAATCTCTCAGGCACATATTTCAGGTGACACACATCTCTTGGAGTTCCCACAATGAATTAATCTCCTGAGGAACAGTATCTGCATTGCATCTGTGCTGGCAGGCAGCAAGGACTCTGCACTCAAACTCCTTTCTCTCTGCTTTAGTACAAAGCAGGCTAGAAGTGTCCTGAGCACCAGCATGACCCAGGGCTCAAGGCAGGCAACTCCTGCACCTGTTGCCTGGGGACTCCTGCAGGATCCTGACCTGGGGTTGTCCTTGGGGGATGTCTGCCTCCGTCACTGCTGAGACCGATGCCCACCTGATGGCACTCACTGGGCTCTCATCCAGTTTATTTTGCCTCTTTCGCAAAAGGAGAGGTTTAACTTGTTACGGGCTGTTAATTTCATCCTCAAAAAATCCAGCAAAAGTTATATAACCCCTTTCACAATAGCGTGCTAAAAATAAAGAGTCGTTCAGCCAAATGGCCAGTGCAATTTTTTATGGGACCTGTGACTCCAATTCTGCAAGACCTGCGAGTGCGCCTATTTCCTCGGCTCTCGCAGAAAGTCAAGCGCCGTATGATGATAATCGTCATCCGCGGGACGAAAAAGCCGCTGTACATACGCCCTCCCACGCAATTCCAACTCCTGACTTAAAACGGCGCTGGATCAGATCCCTCGGGGGCTTTCATAACCGCAAACCATCATTAACCCCAAAGCGAAGAACGAAAGGTACAGAGTTGCACAGCTCTCGCGCACGCCCCGCCGCACTCCCGGCCCGGGGTGCTCCGGCCCCTGCAGGTACCTGGGGCAACCTCGGGCGCCGCCCCGCGGGCGGGCAGCTCCCGCAGGGACGCGGCGCTCCCGCCGCAGCCTCCGCGAGAGGACGCGCAGGGACGGGGCTGTCAGCTCGCGGGCCCCGCGCCCTGCCCTACCGCCGGGACACGGAGAGGAGGGGAGCGAGCGGCCGCCGGTAGCCGTCCCATACCTGCGGTGAGGCGAGGCAGGGTCCGCAGCGCGCTCCGTCCTGCCGGCTATAGGTCCAAACGCGGGGTGGAGCGGGGTCGCGGTCCTCGCCTGCTGGCGCTGCCGCTGGCGGTGGTGCGAAGCCCTCGCTCGCTGCAGATGCCCATAGGCGCCCCGTGGGAGAGCGCGGTGCCGGGAGAGAGCGAGGCGGCTCGGCCGGGTTCCCGGCTGCAGAGGGGAGCTCGGCACTGACTCCTCTCAGCCACTGCCCGAGAAGAGGATCAAGCCCCAGCTTTCGATTGGCTCCGCTGGCCAAACAGCTCGCACCAGCCTCCTGCCCGCCCGCCGCCCGCCTCCCCGCGCCGCAGCCGCACACGCTCCGCTCCCGGCGCTCCTGTCCCGCTGGCAGCCGCAGCCTCGGCCTTCTCACCCCCTTCGCCCCAACAGGACGCCCGGTCTCGGGGCTGTCCTCACGCGAGGACGTTCTCGGGTCCGACGGAAAACACTCGTTCGCCTCACGTCTCCCTCCGTTGGCTGAAGGACTCGAAGCTTTAAGCGTTTGTGACGCTCCGTGTCATGCTCAGCATTCAGCCACGTTTGTTTTCAGAACGTTTTCTCAAATATCCCTGGCCAGTCAAATTAAAAGCATGCAGAGCCTGATCACCTGAGGGCTGAATCAGACGTAGGACAAAGCATTCTTTTGCCTCAGTTCAGTTTGCTTTTCTTACGCTGTTTGGGTTCCTTGCCCTTTCTTGGTTAAATCCACGTCAACTCACAGCGCGCACAGCAAATGGAACCAGGATGCTCAGCGTCCTCTTCCCACATCTACAGATATTAAATCACAGCGACTCTTACTGTCATTCCTTGGTGCATCTGTGCTGCTGGTGTTCCATTTGCTTGGCCTGACTTCAGTAGCTTCTAAGAAAGGAGTTTCTCTTCCACAGAAATGCTGCTGTATGAAGCCAAATCTCAGACCTGTCTTCTGGGGGAAACGGGAGTCCCTTGGCTGCAGCATGACCCTCTGTTTAAACAAGAATATGGTCGAATAGGATAAATGGGCCCTTTGGGTTTTCTCGGCACAGGAAGATGTTGTAATCTTTCCAGTAAACATGTTGGCAAAATTGCCTATTAAAAATCAGGGAGAACAAAATGATCAGTTGTAACAAATGTGTTCGTAATTAATATAATGACCTACATCTGAGAGACTCTATTAAGTGATGCTGGAATATCAGGTGCTCTCAAAAGTCAACATTTATCCAAATTTGGTGCTGTGGCATTTGAAACACAGAGGATGGAGGCGCTGGGATATCTATGCGTCACAGCACAAGTACAGTTTTAAACAGTAACTTCTACAACATTTCAAATTGATTCCATGGGTTTGGGCTTTTTATTTATTTATTTATTGGTTGGTTGGTTGGTTTGGGGTATTTTATTTTGTTTTCTTTTCCATAGGGTTGGATGCTATTTCTCACTCTCTAGAAAGAGAGTGTTTTTTTGCCTCTTAGGGGCATGCCAGTCTAGTTAACAAAACGTTTTTGTTTATTTTTTTCAAGCAAAAGTCAGAAAAATAAGAAGATAAATATTGAGAAATATATGAAAACAGGGATATGTAGAAATATCCATACTTGGGGTATAGTCATTCCTTATGTTACCAGCTCTGTTTGTGGAAATGTCCCCCAGTGAATTCAGTGGATCTGCATTTCTGGAACACAAGTGTAAGAAAACAATTAAAAATAAAATCATGTTTCTTTATCATTATATGTGTTTCCTTCACTTATTTCCTATTTATTTTTTTGCCTGAGATAAACGAAATTGCTGGCATAGAGACCAAGCCACATGCCTAACCCACGGCCCAGCAGGCTCAGCCCCAGCTGCCACTGCAGCTCCCTGACCCCACCGACACCTCCACGGCAGGCACATTTCTTCCTGCATCCTCCTGACCCATTTTCCTGGCTTATTTCCCATTGGAATTTCCCAAGTCAGAAAGTGGTTCCTGCTTTCACACTCTCTCTTTCCTTGGAAGAGTGCTGTATGTCTTCACACAGTTTTGTAGTTCCAGAATTGCTGCTTCCCATTGCCAATTCTCAACATTGCATTTGTCTCCTTTTTCAGTTCAGATTCCTTTGCAGCACTGATTAGGTTTCCCTCCGGTCTTGTTCAATTTAATAGCTTTTAACCTGTCTGTTTTATTTATGTCTGCTTAAGTGCTTATTTAATCTTTTCCTTTATAACTATAATGACCTTCCACAGGTTACTATAATCCTAGAAGGTATGTGGGGAATTTAAAGATTTAAAAGTTGTTTGACTTCATAAATAATTTTTATTTTCTCATTAAGTGCTTTATTTCTAAAACGGATTTTTCTATCACAATCGGAGTTTGTTTTTCACAAATATTCCTTCTGCATATCTTGTAATTGGGCTTGGTGAGAAATTCCAAAACCTGGCACCAAAACGGCTTTATTTATTTATTTATATATATATATATATACAATTTTGTTAATGAGAACTACAAGGGGTGTTGATCTGTTGCAGGAAATACGTAACGCAATTGTTCTCTGCCATAATTTTGTGCCATAATTTTATGCTGTAAGAAGTATTTTAGTTGGTGTGCAGGTATTATTTTTATTTTTTAAAGTGTATCTTTCCTACAGCCTGACGTCTGTTGCATGCCCTGCTTGAACAAATTAACCACACTTTTAACAGCTCCTGGCAATGACAGATGCTGTTGAAGTATATACCTATTTTTAGTATTTGTAAACAGTCTTTCCTTCTGATGCGGCCATTCTTCAGGAGTGGCTATTATCCATATCTTTGGTCTCACACTGAGACAATACACAAGCGATTTGTGCCCATCTCCTTCACAGCAAGGACTGTACCTCTGTCACTGTCGTGATAGACATGTTGTTCTGCTTTTCAGCCCTGAGCACTGTGATCTGTGACCATGTCTGGCAGGAGCACCTGGAGAAATGGTAGCAGTGCCCCAGGGCCATGGGAGTCCTGGGAGGTGGGGCAGCCCATCACACCCTAACCTCTTTAATGCCATTACACCCATTTCCCCTGCTTACGGATTGGCACACCAGCACTGACTGGATAACCTTGTCACATGCTGGAGGCTGAGCATGTGCCATCCTCTCTCAGGCCCTGCAGCCAAGCACTGTAGCCAGGAACTGGGAGGTCAGGATCCTGGGAAGCCTGATTACCAGAGGTTGGCATGTTCCTGACTTGGGCACAGAAGGCGACCTCGCTATTTGCTTTCACTGTCTTGTGTCCCATTTGCTTCTATGCTGTTCCTGCTTCTTGACTAACCTGCTTTATCTCTTTGTAGATTTAGCTCATCTTTGTCCGTGACTTTACCTTTTAACGCAAGCTCTTTCACGTCCTGACCTTGTTTTTGGTTTCCCTTTGGTTTGGGGTAGCCTTGATTTCTCCATTTTCCTTAGAATGCTTTCCGTCTGGAGCCTTGGGCTGGTCTGTCCTTGGCGACTGACTCCTCATCTTGCATTTCTTCAGGCTCAGTGACTGGTCCCACCCCAGCTACAGTCACCACGTGGAAATATTCCCACTTGTAGCTCCTTAACAGCACCCACTTATAACCACCTTACTAAACGGGAATGATATTGTGTGATATCACAGTGCTGACGCAGAGAGTTTGGCTCATATCTTATCTGCATGATAATTCAGCACCTCTGTAAGAGATTGTAGCAGTGGTATTGGGTAAAGGTTTAGGAAAATCTATGAGAGCACATGAGAATGTCATGTCCCCTTAAGATAAATCACACTTGTCAAGATCTTCAACAGCTCATACTGTTTTCATAGACAATTAGGCACCTAAATGCCTTTGGACACAGTGCACCTGTTTTTTAATTTGGAGTTCTTTCTGACATGGTGGATTCAAGCCAGGAAAGCACTCTAAGCAGCAGTAATTTGGATTTTTTTTCTTCTTTTTCCAGTATTTTATCTCTGCTGTGAAAAACAACTCTAAAATACATCTCTAGCTGAGTCAGGAGAGCATCCCAATACTGGACATGAGTAAATACTTTACCCAACCACCAGTAATGAAATTCCTTAAAATGAATAAAATTATTTGTCAAAAATGCCCTATTTATATTTCACAGTGAACGTGAATTAAATTTTCACAATCTAGCCTGATTCCATCTTCAAACAAAAAAAATATTGTGTGTACTTCTTGGGAGAAAAAGAAAGAACTCACACATTTCTCTACCTTTTTCATTCACTTCGTTCCCAGGAAAATTTCATTCAAGCCAAGCTCCATCCAGATGCTCAGAGCTCACCTCTGTGCTCCAGGAATTTGTGCTTTGGTCAGCACACCTTCTGGCTACTCTTCAGAGGCTCATATACTCAGTTTACCAAGTAATAACAATAATTATTAAAAACAGTCCTAGCATAGGCCTGACATTTTATTTAAAACTTTCCTTGACCAAAATGTTTTCCAGCATGGGGGTGATTTCTACTTACTCCAGTGAAGGCTTAATGACACATGCTGCCAAATTGTTTTTGGGTTTTCATAGTGAGAAAAGGAATAACTAGTGAAGAGCAGAAAAAATCTGAGGGAATAAAGGGTTGTGAGATGTATGGGAACTGTTGAATCACAGCCTGAACCACTGATTGATCACCTGAGGTGAGCACTGAGTCAGCCACAGGAGCACAGGTAAAGGCAGTTCACCTGTGTGACTGGAAGCGGTGGAGTCTGGCTCCACCTCTCCCTGACCCCATTTAAGGGCTGACCAGTACTGTGGAGTTCTAGACAAGGCTCAACCACCAGTGACAGGTGAGCCTTTCCTAATTTACTGGCTGTCTTTATACCATCTGGATAAGCCATTCAAAAATATACTGTTCTCCTTCATTATTTTGTGTGGGTACTATTCTTCTGGGGTATTCACCGTACAGATGTTAATGCTGTCAATTCATTTTCAGAAAGAACTGGTCTGGAAACATTCACTGTTTCTTTCTTTTAACATGCACAAGGTAAACCAAAATGTACTTATCGCTAATTTTAATGCTGTGTTTTCTTAAGTCATGAACAATTTCCAAAACCCTTAATGTCTGAGAAAGAGTCTGAGAGCCTTGAGCCACCCACATCCCTTTCAGAATTGCTCAGTGAAAGCAGTGGTTTCATGCGTCTGAGCATTACAGGTGGACAGACCTACATTTTCTCTCTCACAGTCCATGTCCTAGATCTGGATTTTTGCTTGGATCTGCTCTGTATCATTCCTCATCTCAAGGCTAAACTTAAACAGTCATTTTTTTTAACCTGTTTTGATGATGCACTTACTAGTTAAGAGGTGATCCTGCCTAGTTTCAAGCAGAGATGAATGAATGAGGGGAATGAGGTCCACTCCACTTTGTTTTCTCTAATTGTATGGGGAGAAAGTCAAGCCAAGGAAGAGAGATGAGCAACAGAGTACAGAAATTCATTTGGGATGAGTTCTCTTCTTTCTTCATTGTCATCAGAGGCTGTGGGGACATCTGGATCTCAAGGGAACATCACTAAACAGGACCAGATAACCTCAGAATATTAGAGCCAGACTAGCTCTGTCATGTACGATTCTCTTGCTGTATAACGACTAATAAAGGCAGTATGTGTGGAACCAGGAAGGCAGCCAATATAGCTTCTTCCAAGAACTGTGAGTAATTAACAGGGTCCCTGCTTAATTTCTTTCATGAAAATGTGTTGAGTGAGATTCTTACACGTGGTGCTGTTTGTGTGACATCTCCCTCTACTCCTAAATAGAACAAGTTCACGCAATTAGAAAGGAAGGGAAAGTAAAATATGAAGCTTAAAAATCTTGGGTGTTTTTCTTTTTTTTTTTTTTTTTCCTACAGATGCATCAGCTTACATTTCCTTGTTACTGCTTAGTTCTTAAACTCCTGGTGATTTTCTTCTCAAAGCTTGTTCTGTAATCCATGTATATATATATATATATACACCGAATTCTTGTATAACCTGCTCCAGCATCCTGCTTTAGTCTGAGGTGTTTCAGTTTTCAGGTGTTTCAGAGGAAACTTTTCTGTAAAACTTCCCTAAGGTGGAAGAAACCCTATTTGTTGCAGCACATCCCAAAGGGGGAAAGATTCACCCAGGATGCCACATTGTCCTTCTTTGTGAATTTTCCATCATAGAAAGGAAGAAGAAAAGCCAGTAGCGAGCCCAGCCTGTTACATCACTGTTGTGCCTCGTTAAGAAAGCTTGAGTTCTTTCACTCTGCATACTTATGGCTTTCCCCTATTACTGCTCAGGAGGAAGCCTAGAGCTGTCCACTACTGAGAGCATGTCTCCTTTAAACTTGAGCATTTGTTCTTGCTGCAACAGAGTTAGCAAGCTGTTGGAGATGTTCGAGTTGCACAAAGCAAATGGAGCTTTCCCCATCTTGCACCAAAAGCAGCAAACGATCCTCTAAACAAACAAATTAAGTGATGGATTGCTCATTCTGACAGCAGGGCAGATTTTAAGTGACAAGAATCCTGTGAGGGATATCTTCACTACGGAGAATATATGACAGCAGTTTAGTATCTACAGCTCATAAGGGAAAAGTTTATTAATATCACATGGTGAAATTGCATGAGATATTTTAATTAAACTGAAATTTATCTCGCTTTGATAATGAATGATAGAGGATGTTTTGGGAAGTATTTTGCTGAAGTATTGGTTTAAACAACAGGATAGTAACTTCTTTCAACATTTCAAACATACTACGAACACATCAGCTAAAAGTTATGCAGAAATAATATTAAGCTTCTACTGGATGAGGTAATGAAGTGACAGAGCACAGAATATCCTATAGGATAACATTTGCCACATATGATTGTCCCTGAAATTCCAGTCTTTAGGACGCCTTTTGAACACAATGTCCAGTCTACATCCCCTTACGCTATTTTAAATAAACTTTTTTCATAATCCTAAGAAATACATAGATGTGATCAGTGCCCACGAAAACCAAATGACAACAAAATTTGTATCACTGTGAAAACATTCACATGTATTGCATGAACTAGAAAGGGACCAGGATTTGGCCAAAACAAGTGGAATCTATGATTTGTTGAGAATCTAGGAATATTTCCGCTTTTTTTTTTTTTTTTTCTAGTGAAATGTACCAGTTTGAATAGCACCAACTTGTTTTTATTGCGTAATTTGACTCTGTGGATTGGGTTATTTTTGCCAAGTTTTGTCAATCTGCCTGGCCTGTTTTGTACAATTTATACACAGTTAATACATCATTCATCAACTCCATGTAAATTATTGCTGTTTTTTTCCTTCTTTCTGCTCCTAATATCATATAATATTGTCTGCCCAGTTCTAACTAAAATATCCAGCCGAAGTTTCTTTGTCCTTCAGGTTGTTTTTGTTTGTTTTTGTTTTTTTAATTAGTTTCCAATTAATGACAATCTTTGTTGGACAAAATGACACTGAATACTGAGTGTTATGCAAAGAAAATCACTTATTTTCTGTGTACTGAATGTATTTACACACTCTGACTTGTAAGAAAAAAAAAAGATACGTTCTTTTTTTTGGAGAGGCTAGAATTTTTTTAAATTTTACTATGTATGTCCTTTTCTACAAAGGTACTAATATAAGGTTCAGACTGATACATGAGCAGAACTATCAAAGCAGACATCTCAAGAGCAAATCTTCCATCTGAAATGTTCCATTACTTTTCCCATCCTGTTAGAGAAATCCCCCTGTAATTTGAAGCAACTATATATTCATATACGTGTTCCTTTGAGTACTGGAACAGATTGCCTAGAGGAAGATTCGCTGTCCTTGGAGATCTCTAAGAGCCACCTAAACATGGTCGTTTGCAGCCTGCTCAGGGTGGCCCTGCTTGAACAGGTTTTATGGTCATGTTATATATGATTTGATAATTAACCTATCTATTTGAGACAATAAGCCTGGGTTGAAATAGTGAAAAATCTGCTTGATAGAGAAAGAAGATAAGTCTACTAAAATTATACTAGAAACAGGAAGATCAGACCCCATGTCTTTCTTCTAGTCCTCAGTCTATTTTTCCTTTGCAGTTCCTGAGTGCTGTGAGTAACTCGTAATGGACACATTTATTTATGTAATGAAGTACTACGTACATGAAGCACTCCATGCAATTGAGAGATGTACTGCAGAACTTCATAGTACAGCTACAGTAAGGTGACTTGCACATATGCCTTCTCATTTTTCCAAATAGTTATAAACCTAGGGGGTGTTGGAAAGGAATGTTTTGGAACTGGAGTAGTCAGCACAGGAGGAAAACAGGCATGAAGAAAAAAATCTGAGAAAGCTCTGATGATAGAAGGCTTTGACAATTAAAAACTTAAGAGAGGAGATGGAGGAAAAATATGTTAAAAGTTCAACATAGTACAAGAAAAAATGACATGTGAAATAGATGGGGTCATTGTAAATGCTAGCATGTCAGGCCATTTTCCTCTGAATTTTCATTGTATTGATGCACAGTACTGGAAAGTGTTTAGAACTTTAAATAATTTCAGTCTTGCTAACATATATTTTCATATTCATTTCCAGTTATGCAATTAAGTTTTATTCACGCCAACTCCTGTGGATGCTAAACTTCAATCTGAATGTGCTACTGTTTGTACTGGATATGTTAGACCATTAATCTGCCCAGGATAAGCAATACCATATAACCATTGCAATTGGATGATCAAATGAATAAATGAAGCAAAATATTTGCAGTCAGTTTTTAACTGAAAATAAAATAAAAAAAAAGTCTAATACCTTAAAACACTGACCAAATTTGATGAACTTATGATTTGCAAATGGATACAGAATGAATTTCAAAATAAAAAGTCCTAATTTTTTTCTATAACTTAGGTGGTTTTGTTGTTGTTGTTGGTTTGTTTGCAGCATAATCCTTTCACCAAGTCTTTAGACACTTGCACCAACACATATTAATTTCATGAATTTAGATGACAGTTAGTCTTACGATGGTTAGTCTCTTCTACAAGAAAAAATATAGATGGATAACTAAAATGCTTCTAATTTATATAAGAAGCTAAGAACATAGTTTAAAACGATCGGTTACCAGAACTGGCTCTGCTTGTCTCAGGTTTTCTTTGGGTATGAGATTATTGTACCAACATTCATGTAGTAACTCAAAAAGAAAAATAAGGCTTATGGCTTGAAATTATGTACCTTACTTATCGCTAGTTCAGAGCTTGACAAAGCCCATGGGGAATCTTTCTAATTGTGGCCTCATATCCATAGTTCTGTTTAAGAAGAGGATCTTTTTTTTTTTTTACAAGACAAAACAGTCTAGATTCAGAACTTGAAAGTGATAGAGAAGCTAACTTGTTGCTCCCTGCCTATGTAATTATAATACCCCTTGTTTCTAACCTGAATATTTCAGGATACAGCTTTCTGATACTGGATCTTGTTATGCCTTTGTCTGCTGGATTAAAGTGTTCTCAAAGCATTCCTGAAGCAGTTTCCTGAATTCTTTCCAATTTTTCAAAATCCTTTTGAAGGTGTGGATACTGGGACTGGACATAATATTACAGCTGACAGTTGAGGTTTTATTACGTTGAAATAAGGATTAACCAACTGGTAAGGCAAAACTACATAACTTGGTTTAGTGACATTTCACCCTTAGTGACCTAGGTTTTGTATTTAGTCAGCAATGGAAACTGTTTTGCTAATCTTATCCTATCCCCTTCTGACGTTTTCCCATATCAAAAAAAAAAATATCACTTACATTGGCATAATTTTCTTTCTCAACTAGGGACAGGCCCAGCACTTGTGTGGCTGAATAATGGATTAGAACAGCAAGGACGCAAGTGTGAGGTAAATGGACAGCGCTGTGTCTGCCTCTGGCACACTATCAGCTATCAGCTCCTGTGCTCCCAGACACAAACACGTCCTGAACAAATGCTGTGTTTACATGAGTCACAGCAGCTCATTTCACTCTGCTCCGACCTCAGGCACTGCTAGCACAGAGCCTAGCAGGATACTTTCTCCCCTTTACTTAGTGATCCTGCTTGAAAAATGGAGAAGGAAGCAGTTTTTTCACAGCCCTTAGAATGAAATGATATTTCACAGCTGCAAATTTATATTACAAGTTGAGGCTCACAAGCTGAGCAACAGGAAGTAATCCAATTTTAAAACCACTTTTGCACTATAGAATATTGCCAAACAATATGTGTTTGAGAGAGTGAGATGTTTCCAAATGCCTTTTCTTCAATAAGTTAAAAGATTCTGATCACATACAAAGTAAGTAGGCAGTGATGTCTTCCAGACTATGAAGAGACTGAAGGATACATCAGGAAAGAAAGAAAAACAAAGAAACTTGACATCGAAATAAACGTAGTTTAGGCAGATTAGTATAAGGTAATTGCATCTAAAGGGGAGTTTAGATATACTCATTAATGTTTATATGCATAAGTGTATGCATCGTTATTTTCCTGTTATACTGCTTTTTAATTAACAAAAACTTTTTTTTTTCACTAGCTATTAATGCTGTTGGCATTCCTGTGCCCTAACACTAGCAAAATTACAAAAATTAGTTCAAGTTAATAATCTAGGACACACATTACGATTGGCACAGTGAGAAAATATCACTAAGGAGTCATTTGTGCCATAGTCCTACACAAGTCTCCTGAATAAATGATTTGCCCTACAAAAGTTCTCTTTTTCCCTATTAAGAATAAAAAAAAAATAAAAAAATAAAGGGGGAGTCATTTCTACTTGATGCCTAAATTTTTGGAAAACTGAGGGTAAGGAGTTGTGACGGAGCCCCTTACCCATTCAGATTAGAAATGTATATGGATATTAATGGCTACACACAAACCAATCAAAGAAACAAATTGTTATTATCCCCTTTGTGGTACATTTTTAATACAGTGTTTCTCCGTGTTGTGAATTAAATATTAAGTGATAAATAGCTAGAAGACTTGTATAAGAATTTATATGTGTTTATTATAGAGCTACTGAAATAAATGCCTGATTTTCATAAAATGCAATACTAAAATCAATATTCTAAAGAGGTTTTGAAGGAGTAGTTAAGACAGTTATTAATGTGTCATTGGAGAAGTGAAAAAAAACATTTTCCTTTTTGTGTCAAAAAAAAATATCATAGCATGTAGGACAGCGTAATCAAACTCTTGTTTGGAAAGTTATGATAAGCCAGCTCCATCCATTTTACAGCTTCAGTACTACTGAGGAGTTCACAACCTTTGGTAGCAGAAGACTTGCTTCTCACCTAAATAACATGGAAATTCTGGTATGGCACTCTTGAACTGAGTAAAATAAAAGAATTAGTCAAAAATCAAGGCTGATGGTAGGAATGGGGTAAGGATTTCTGGTAGAATATAACAGTGGAAGAGAAGGGGGAAAAGAACAGACTTCTAATGCCAAAGGTCCAACCTGGATATTTCCACCATTTCATTGAAGAAAGAACTAGTATGTTGGAAGCTGTCACCATTCTGGTTTGAAAGCAGCATTACTGGGCCCATTTTCCCTTCCCTCCCTGCAGCATGTCTGAGTATCTAATGCTTTTCCTCATCTCTTCATTCCACATACGTTCCTTTTAAACCTACCTCTCCTGACCACAACAGGAATGGCTTGGCTCTCACCCATAGGTGGCAAAATTCAGGTTTGTTTGCACAACCACAACTTCATGAATTATCTCTGATCATTAAATCTTGATATCCTTGAACTGTGTAGACACAACATGGAGAGCCAAGCATTTGGCATGAAGAGCTGTGTAGAAGAGGTTGAAATGTTCTCGCATGTAAAAATATTGTTTTGATTTCAAATGGATGTAGTCTACACTGAGGTTGCAATCCTTTCTGCAGTCTAGGAGAGCCGTAATTTTCACTGATCATTTTTTAAATGCCCAATTAAACGATGTTTTGAGTCAAAAAGATCTACTGATATAACATGAAGTTATCATTTAGAGCAAAACTATAAATTTCATTGTTTTTTGTTTTGAATAAAAACAAGCAAACCAAAAAGAAAGAAATACTTAATGGAACATTTTAAACATCATTTTGTTTTAAAGTTCTTATTTTCTCCCAGGTCTGTTTAAAACTTTCTGGAGAAAATAGCAGATTGTTCTTCAAGCAGAAACATTCCTCAACAACATTTTATTTTAAAAAGTTCTTGATGAGATGTATTTGGACTTCCAACCAGCTATTCCCTTAAAACATTTAATCACTAAGAGCAGTAAAAAGAAGCCTCACTTGGTCAAAGAAAAAATAACATTCAAACAGCTTCATCTGAAAGAGAACTAGAGAACCAGAGGTAGCAGAGAACTTCAAGGCATTCATCTGGTTAGTAGATCTTCCAAGACTGTGAAGTAGAAATGGTTCCTACTTCAGAAGAAATAATGGTAAAAATAAGCTTATGATTCAGACTGAAGGAAGAGTACGAATGAATTGCTTACTTTAGCAATTCAGGCAGATAAGGCTTTTCAGAACTGAAATGTTCACTAACCTGTTATTCAGTCATCACACTTTGTAAAGCAACTTTGTGCTCTCAGGGATTTCAAGGGCTTCACATGTGTGCGGAATTGTAACAACTACAAAAACAACAGAGCAGCAAACTTTGTTTATATACTTACCATTCAAACAGCTCTGTGTTTTTCAAAATACACATTCACATACAACAGATTCCCAGAAGCTGTGGCTGCTATCTTATTGTCAGCTGCCATTTCAGGCAACAGCAAAACTCCCTAGTTGGAAACAGAACTCGGGCAATGTTAAACACAGCTGGGAACATCACCCATACTGCAAAAACAGTGTAAGATTCACACTACTTCAAGTTAAAATATTTAATGATTTCCCCACATATTATTGGTACTTAATTGCTTGGACAGTAGATAGGAGATCAGATGTCTGTAAGAGAAAGTATGAGAGTCACGTTGACAAAGCAAAAGAGAAAGAGGGAAGATAAACTGCCAATAAACTTTTTCAAGGATGTCAGCACCATCAAGTATTAGTGATCTGCCTTGTATCTAAAGAAGGATCTTACCTACCCATGCAGTCACAGCACAGAGACCCTCCCCATGGTTTAGACTCCTTATTTACTCAACTGAAATGGGTGCTGGAAGACAAACCAGGTAAGCATTCTCATAAGGATTCATCTTAAGCCCTTCAACATATAAACTGGGAAGTCTATGTACCATAAATATGCTGAGCGAAACCTAGTTATGAATCAGACAAGTCTTCCACTTCATCTGAAGGCAGACAGGCCTGGTTTTCAGTTTAACCAAGTGAAAAATGGCTTCAAATTTTGACCAAAATGTTTTGATAAAAAATTAATATAGGAAATGGAAGCATTTCCATCACGAAGCTATGAAATCTCCAGTTTTGGCTTTGCTCCATCTAGTGGTAATCAAACAGAAATTCTCTTTGCTTCATTCACTCAGAAGTAGCAAAGCATGCACTATAACTAAAAGTCTGTGTTTGATGTGCTTGGCATTGTTTGGGCATGTTTGTAGTTAGTGAAGCGCAAAAGAAGTCAATGAATTGGCTTTGATGTGTTCACTGCTGGCAATGTGTTTCTCATTAGGCCACACTATCCTGGGTAATGAAGCTCCGTGCAGGAAGCATCAGAAAGGCAGGAGGAGACCGTGTCTGATGCAGATGGAAGGAAAAGTCCACTGCATACATGTAAACAAGGGGTACAATGTTAGCAGGACTTGAGAAAAAGGCATTATTAGCTTCTGCTAAAGATTTTTTCAGTCACTAGGAGTCTAGAGACAGATTCATACGGAATCAAGTTTGTGACATAGAGTTCTCAGTCCAAAATCTTAGATCAAATCTTGTTTTGTTTGCTGTAAACAGACTAGTTCCAGAAGAAGTCTACACGCTTTACATTACTTTTTCTCTGATGCTTTACCTGAGCTTGTAACCCTACAGTTTCCATTTGAGTTTCTTAACGAGACAGAAACCATCTCCGGTTGTGCCCAAATCAAAATTCAGAAGCAAAGGACCTGTACTGGTCGCATCAGTTCTGTCATTTATTTTCTGCAGTACAGGTTTGGACTTTGTTTTGGATTTAGATATATTATATGGGACGGGACATTTATTATATAGGGATGGGACATATAAGCTTTTGTCATGGTTTTAAGATTTTTGGTATTGGTATTCCACATCATAACAACATGTAGTGCATTAAGAGTTAAAGAGTTAATATTCCAATATCATTGATATTTCTGGGTATACCTGTCTCAGAAGAGAAGAACTACATTCCCCAGAAGACTGCGATGCTTTGCATTTTTACGTATTCTCCGCTCAGAGGGAAAAGATAAAAACCCTCTGCGGTCACGGGACACTCTCTTTCCTTCGGGATCGACTCAGCAGTGGGTGCTCGCTGCCGTATCGCCTTCAGCGTTAGCATAAGGCCTTTGGTTTATCGGACACTCTCTCTTGCTCATTTTCTTTGATTTATTAGCTTCAATTCCAATTATATTGTGTTATTTTGCTTTCTGATATCTTATTTAGTAAATTAGCTTTCCTCCTCAGATCGTTGCCGCTGTTTTATTTCTAGGCCCATCTCCCTTTTTCCTTTTCCCTTTCCCCCTTCCCCTTTCCTGGGGCGTGGGTCTGCGGATCCCCCACACCAATCGTCACGGAACCGGGCCGATCCAGTCCGGTAAACCGTTGACAGCTTTAACTAAACCTTGAAAGTTGTTCATCTGTACATGAGTATGCACATGCATAATATGTACATGACTACACATATTACATTTATGTAATAATGTAGTTGTTCCCTAAAGATACTACAAAAGGATCTAGGTCTCATTCTGCTGTATTTTATTAGATACGTACTTAAAATGCTTTTGAATCCTTGATACTTGCATTCGTACAATTTATTTATTTCTTTCAATCCTTTCAAAAGAATTTCATCTTATATGACCTCTCTATCAACCAGAATAACAAAAAACTCCAACTACGTTGAGATAATCATCACTGAATCATGCTCTGTTTTCATTCAAATCATATAGTAATTAGTAAGTGATGATCTGGTTTAGAAGAAAGAACATATTGTTTTTGTACACTGTGCTTTGTGTACTGTTTGGGCTACATTAAGACAAATAACCAAGAAAATATTTTGCTTTGATAACAGTAAATATTGGCATGAAGAAACCATTGCCCCATTATTTTTAATGGGAAAAATTCAGTCTAAACCTTTTTTTCATCAAGTTAAGGAGGTGATGTCATATGGTAAAGGCTGGATATTCAAAATAAATCACTAACAAGTCATTTTGGCTGAGCAGTATGTGTATCAGATATGCAATTGAACAAGTCTGGAAGAAAATGCATTATTGTCATAAGATTTAGGAGTCAGAGCCTGATGAGTTTGTGTATCTTGCAAACAGTTACACAAGTAACCAGACATTTCCTGCACTACTCAACATTTTTCAGAGAATGTGCTAGACTTTATAGGAAATTACTTTGGGTTATGCACTTAGATCCTGATTTGGCACCCATTACCGAGTGCTTTTCTCTCTTCCCGCACATCCCAAATGACACGCTTGTCAAATGCGTGCTGTAAAATCATTGCAACATCTAAAGTGAGCGAGTGACCGAGCATTTTACATTCATGCACGTGTTCTGGATCTGCATTCCTGGAGACACTGCAGCAGCTAATAATTACACGCCTTCTTCTGTACTTGAATGACTTAAGAGCCAAATGAGCCAAAATTCCCAATTACTCAGAAGAAAGTCTGGTTTCCCCCATACCTGTTCTCTGCCTCGAGTATGAGGAAATACTATTTTGGCCACTGCTGGGATTTAGTCCACACACAGCAGGACACAGATGTACAGGTGTCGGTCTAAAGGTATCTGATTGCAAAGCAGATGCCCTGAACGATGAGTTCAGTTCCCTGTGGAGATTGTGGGTGATTTAAGAGTCTCATAGACAGCACATGGTACCTGAAAGTTCTCAGGGTAATTATGAGTGCTCCTGCTAATTTGATGTGCAGTAAATCCTGAAAGGTTTTATCAGCAGGAGGTATATAAAAGTAAGCTCATTACTCTCTCACAAATCACCTATGATTTTTTTTTCCTCCTGATTTCACTACCTAGCTTTATGAATTGACAAAGAACAGAGTATCAGAGGACAAATTAGTGTCTTTGCCTGATAACAACATAGCAGACACCCCTCTAGAAAAGGAGCTGTATCAGTACAAGCTTGGTTTATGTAATTTTTTTTTTTTTTAAGTAGGGTCACTGTGGATCTACCCTGCAGAAAAATCAGAGCAGATGTGTAGTGACTGTGTGGAAATAGGAGCCTTCCTTTCTAATCTGCACAGAACGGATACCTTTGACACAGATTAGAATCCAGGCAGGGCATTTCTCATGCTATAAATTCTGAAGGTGGGTGAATATTTTCACAATCAAAGTGAGGCTGGAAAAAGAGTTGGCTTCTCTCCAGGAAGTTCTGTTTTTCATTTCACCTGAACTGTTTAGAATTTTACAACTGAAAATTGCTTCTTTCCATCTGCGAAGCATTTGCTTCTTGGAAAAGATGCACAAAGCAGAGACATGAAAGACATTTGAAATAAATAAATAAACTAATGCATTCTTTGGAGAATCCATGCTGTTTCTCTACTGCTCCCCATTTTCTTATGAAGACCTGTACACAGATGGAGGGCAGCCATGGTCTCCTCAGCAGTAACAAGGGATGGAAATTAATTCCAGCGAGTAAATTACAGTAGCTAATATGTCTGCAGACTTAAGTTCTATTTCTAAAGCACAGGACACAGATTGTTTTAGTGAGGTAGAGCATCTTCCATACATAAGCATCCATAAACTTTAAAACACCCACAGAAATCCTAGCTTACCTAACATGATCAGCTGTGAATACTTCTGCCCTATATAAGTACTTTTGGGCAAGAATAGTGTGGTGATGCCATGTGAAGCAGCAGTGCGTGCTTAGGAATGATTCAAGTCAATGATTTTTCTAACACAACAGCAGCTGGAAACGTAGAAGCAGAGATACAATGACTTATTTGTCTAGTCTCTCCATAACCACCAGTCAATCCCAAGTACCCAGTAACAATTATAAAGGTGCAGTGGTGGTTTAAAGTCACTTTCAGACCTCCTCCTTCTGCAGTGTGACGTTTGTCAACACCCATCTTGGAAAGGTATCACACAAAAAAACTTATCCAGAGACACTGCTGAACTGAAACTGTGTTAGGTAATTAAGGAGTTTTCAACTGCTCTTTGATCTGGAATGAGTACAGTAAGCCGAAATAAATCCGCAAGCAGGGAAAGCAGTGAGGTGCAGATACTCACTTAGAACAACTGCAAGTCTTTCCATCAGCCACAGCTGAACAACACTAGCTCATTCCAGTTGCAAACCTTACCCTAAATGTTTCTCACTGGAAAGTTGTTGCCAAGTGTTCTCCCACATGTTTCTGATTGTGACAAAGATCATTAGGTAATTATTAATTACCATCAAATTCTCCCTTCCCAGAGGAAGAGATGACTTGCTGGATTAAGGTTCAGAAAGTGAAAGCTGTGTTAAACAGTAGGAAAAGATCTTGGACTTTCTTATTGAAATTAATTACTTGACAGAACTAAAACTGTTATTCGATGGTACTTTTCTTAATGGTTGCTTCACAGTGCTATAACAGCAGAAGAAGTTATTTCAGAAAATGACACCATTAAATTTGATGCATTGATTTGCAGCAAAATGACAGTACCAATCTCCATGGTCCACCAAACTGGAGACAACATTTTCTTCACGATTTTTAACGCTGAGCAACAATGGTTAGGTTGTATTTGTGGAATGCAGAAGAGTAACTGGGTCTGGTAAAGATGTGAGGAATCAGCTTGATGCCAAGCTCGGCTGCTTAGGAATAGAACACAAAAGATTTGCTCTCTTCTCTTTAATTGCTCTGAAATACAGAGAGCATGGGATCTGATCCTCATTCTGCTGTAACAGACTTAAGAGTAGTGGCTTGTTCTAAAAACTTCTCCTTGGTACATAGAAGTTTTGGCTAAATGAAATATCAAGTTTTGAACAAAAAAATGTAAGTGAAACAAAAAAAAACATTAAAGGCAAGCATTTGATCCCGGGCATAGCAAGGCTGTTGATGAATTTGCAAGCATCAGTTGTATCTCTATGCAAGTCAGAGATATCAGACTCTCCTTAATGCGTTACACAAAGGGGCTTCAGCACACAAAGCCTGGAACACATCAGTTTACAGATCCCAAGAGGGTCCTGTGGAGTCTATTACTTTGATGAAGTGGTATTTAAAACCACATTACCCAGCAGTTGTTTAACCCTCCAGATGTTGCCCCTGTGGATTGTTTAATATGACGTGAAGCTCTGGTAGGCTAGGCCATAACCTCATGTCATCTTTTCAGCAGGTCACATCAGGTCTTACTATCTTCTACTAAATCAATACAGGATGACCTGACAGCAATTTTCTTCCTCTGCTGTGCTTTTTTTTTTTTTTTTAAGTAGTGAATGGGAAAAAAAATACAGAAGAAGAAAGAATCAGTATGAAAGAGGAGAAAGAAAGCAGATCTGGACACACAGTCTCTGAGAAACTTCTGCTTTGCTTGGCTCATAGCTTAGTCCGAGTTTGTACCAGAAGCATGGATAAAGCAGCCTGGTGCTGCCATCTGCTGTTACTGCTGCTTTTGACTTTCCCCATCCTTTTCAAGGCATCGAGAAGCAGGTAAAAATAAATCAGTATCACAAGTAAATAAGCCCTGTTTCTAAAAAGAAATAAGCAAAAAGTCTACAACAAAAGAAACCCATTTAGAACATAACGGGTCTTAGCACTCTTGAATCTTTCTACACTAATAGCAATTCCTACATTCACTAAATGCAGAGGCATGTCTATGAGTTCTGTTAATTTTATTTTCTTATGAAGTTTTAGAGACATTTGCTCAGAAATCTCATATGGCTCTCACACAGATCAAGGAACTGATGCATTCTGTTTTTAATAGCCTAGATATTTGAAGTTACAGGTATTTGTTTTATGGACCTTACTTCTAACATACACTAAATGATAAGGAAGTATCCCTTTGATTACAGCTGGCATTCCCTATACAAGACCTGCAAAGTTAAAATGTTCTGTCCAAAGGCCCTCTGATTGTCTGAAGCTGCAGACTGAGGCTTCAGCATCAGATTCACCACACTTTTCAGAACATGAAAAAAAATCCCAGCATCTACCAGAAGGAATTCATTTGGTATCCATAACATGATAGAAAGCGCAGCACTGACAGCAAAGTAACAAAGTCCTAGGTTACAGCAGACGAGGACTTGCTCAAATGCAGCAGCTGCAGACACAGAAACAAGGACTCTACTTACCTTCAGAAGACCTCAGATGCCTTAGGATCTCCAGCAAGATATTATTACTTCAACTGCCAACCCTTAAATGAAGTATGGGATGGGGTGGATCCTGGCTTCACCTGTTCTGGTCACTCAGGTACAGTGCATGCACCTGAACTTCCCTGAGTTGACCCTGCTTTCCTACCAGGTGCTCAATCACTGTTTCAAGCCATGACTTAACGTTTCCACAGAATCAGATCCGCACCATCATTCTGATACTTAGTTTGCAGTGAAACTGCTATCATTTGCATTAAAACACAGTCCTGCCAGGTTTACTGTTTCAGAGAATTAGAAATGAAGTTAGAGGAGTAACTCCTTTTTCTTTTGTTTCATTTTAGCACCAACAAACTTCAATTTTTAATGAATTCAGGACAATAATATCCAGGATGTCAAAAAGCAAGAAATTAACCATTATATTAAACTCAGTTTTTCCATCTGCTTATTTTTCCATGAAAATCAATTTTACTTCTCAGTGAAATTTTTGTGGAAAGTTTCAACAGGGCCAAGATTTCAGCCCTTGCTGGCCACTGTTAGCACAAATTTGACTGCTGTTACTATGGTATTATGTCTAAAAAGAACCGGTGCTTAGAGAAAATAATATTTTACTGGCCTCCCTCTTACTAAGTTCTTGAGATTGAAGTATCAAATATGTATTCCTGTATTGAACTCACTATGCCAGAACAAATAATCTCTTGACACATGACTACACCCACAAAACTCAAGGCCAGCATCGTTCTATCAAATTTGAGTGTACTGACCACTTCCTTTCATTGTTTGAAAATCCTGTGTAGGAATGTAAAGAAGATATCTGTAGCACATGGCAGCATGGGAATAGACTGTCACACCAAATTGTTGACAGACATGTTTTCCATCAGTTGTCTTAGCCTTCTGCTATTCTAATAAGCAGTCCTACAGAGTGAAATCTTCATCCTGCAGCTAGTTCTATCATTTCCTTGTCTGATATTAACAACAGTAGTAAAGCAGCATTTATTGTCACTAGAGGTTCTTTTCTGTTATAAACAAACAAGATATGTGTAGTAACTTCCTCTCTGAGGAATGCTCCTTTGCCCCTTTGCCAGTCCATTTCCTCCATTACCTACCTCCTTCCGAAATGCAGGCCTCCTGGAGACTTCTGGCAGCAAGAAGCACTTGGACCTTTGCATCATTTTAGAATGAAACAGCTAGAGTTCAAAAGAAGTGTTTTCTATGCACTTGTGTGAAAAGAATTAAGCAAGTTAATTGAGCAGGTTTGTGTCAGAGCTCTTTCTGAAAGTGCAGTTGCTGTCAGCAGCAAATGGACTCCAATTCTCAGAAATGCATCAATAGCTCCAGCGCTGATGTGCAACCACTGCTTCAGGTCTGAAAGTGTGCTGCTACAGACTCTTTAGATTCAGACTCTGGGACCCATCCTTACAATGCTACTGATATGCCCAGAACATATTTTAGTCTCTTCCCTCTTCTCACTTCCCTCCCATCCATTGTTACTGAGCCCAAATACCAACAGTAGCTGTTTAGTGTGGTGTAAAATGTGAAGTGGGTTGGTAATAATTAAAAAATCTTAAATGCAGATATGTGGAGATACTACATCTTAAAACTTCTTTGGTGTATTGGAGTGGCAACTGGTACATGATGGAGAGGAAATAATATTTTCAACTCATCTTACCAGACTGGAGTCATTTGTGCACACAAGACTGTAAATGTAGGCCTGGAGCTCATGTTCAAGTCTATTGGGAACATCCAGGAAATAAAAATCACCATTATTCTGACAATGTAAATGCAAATTCATGCTATTTGCTTGGTAAAACTCATGTTACCTTGCTTGATGCTTTAGGGGAGAGAGAGAGAAAACACACACAGGGAGCAAGCTGCTGCAGTTGATGTGGCAGCTGTGGGCCAAATAAACATTTACCTTTTCAGGTTGAGCACACTCCCAGTAGTGAAACTAGAAACAGCTGACCTGACCTTTTAAAACCAATAGTATTATTTGCTGAGACTTCAAGGTGTGTGTGAGTCGCCCATATGTATCCACACAATTTCCTTGCCCTTTATTTTGTGAAGACTGTAAGAAAAGCTTGCAAAGGCAACACTCCAGTGATTGTTTCGGAAAAGAAAGACATCAATAGTTCACTTGCTCACCACAGTTCTCCCAGTTGGAATTATCTTCCTGTTCACAGACCAGTCAGACCCTCAGTGAGCAGAGCTCCTCATCTCATGTTACAGTTTCACAGTGGTCAGGTATCAGGGCACCCAATGGGCAGGAGGAGAAGACTTTACACATCAAACTGTTCCTGTGGAAAATGGAGCTGTAGCTTTTGCTCTTTATCTCTAGCTCATGTCAGCTCCCAGTGTCTCCAAACCACCTTCTGCTGTAGCTGTTAACATCAAGAAAATCTCCCCAGGTTTTCTTGGGGACAAAGACTATTAAAAATAGATTTTGCTGGATCATTTTGCAAGGTTCTGTTTACCTTTTGGTACAAATATATTTAAATGGTTTATATATTAGTTAAGGACAGTGGAGTTATTACTTCATCAAATTTTGGTTTCTTCTGACCTGATAGTTTCCATTCTAAGACCCGTATCTTTAGCATAATTCTGTCAAAACACCATTTTCTGAACATCAAAGCTTCAAAAGTTTTAAGCTGCTATTGCCACTGACCTATATCCAATAGAAGAAACATTTTTACTGCAGAGGAAAATGAATTTTTCATGCTTCTTACACATTATCTTTATTAAACATTCTGACAGATATGCATCCATTTATTATATTAATAACCTGTGGCTTAGTCTGCAAACGCTGGCTGAAAGTTCACAGGAGCAGGCTTTTCTGTGAACTTTCTGCATTCGTATGTTCAGTCAGCGCAACGCTTGAGACTAATGCCTGCTTAGCAGTATTTTGCACTGCACCCCCATGGCTATGCCAGGGAAGCTGGGTGTTCTACATCTGAGTATTTCATAATCTCCGAGAAGCTTGATTGGAGCTTGATTTTCTTCTGAAATAGTGCAGGTTGTTCTGAGGAGAACACATAGTCAATTATCTCCTATTCAGATCCTTAGTGGCTAATATACAAAGCCCCACTACTGCTCAGTGCTAATAGAGGTTTCAGTTAAGCAGAGCTTATGGAAGCATTTTGTAGTCACTAGAAAAAAAGTGTTCTTTGTGCGTGCTGTAGTTCAGAGCTGTAAGGTCTTTATGAATGGTTACTCTCAAAGCGCTACAGAAGTTCCCATGTTCAAGGTGGCTCCTGGCTCCTCGGAAAAATGAATGTGGGGTTCCAGCCTGGGAGGAAAGAAATAAGTGAAAAAGGAGCATCCTTGACCTAGGCAGGAGAGGTCTGCCTAGTGCAGCTCTGCAGCGGTCACCAGTCAACATTACACTGGGTCAGAGGAAGGAACAAAGGTGAGCACTGACCCCAGTAAACACAATAAGCACCACTGATAAAGTCCACTTGGCCACTGCCAAGTCTCAACCAGAGAAACAGCTCCTCCAGCCTTATTTGTCAGAGGAAAGATTTTCAGATTACAAAACCAGGAGTCACCATGTGGTCATATAATCACATAACTCAGGACACAGAACATCCTTGAATGAGGTCCAATTTAAACTTGAGTACATCTTTTAGATTAAAAAAGCAACAACAACATCTATTCTTGATTTAAAAATTATGAATGAAAGAAAAGCCACAATATCCTATTGCTATCCAAGTAAATGTATGTATCACTGGTCTCGCTGCTTCCTCCTGTAAAATTGTCCAACTCTTGCCACCAGATCTTTTTCATATCTTTATTTGCTACATGGGAAGGACATTAGTCCTGAAGTAAACACTTACCGTCCATGATTGGTAACATTTCAACCTTTAAGCTCAGAGGGCTGGGTACCCGAAGCTTCTACTAGAAGGTGATTTCCAATAGTTAAGTTTCTGTAAGAGCTGTTGTCCTTCAGAAGTACTTTAGGAGTGCCTGAAGCAAATGGGATGCTTCAGAGCTTAAGACACATATCAAAGAAACAAGACTTCCCTGTCAAAAATTCATATTCCTAGGAATCAGCAGTTTTGGACCAGTTTTTCTCTTTTGAGTTTGTGTTCAGTTGACGATCTGGATACAAGTCTACACATCCTGTTTAAAATTCTTGAGGAGATTGCTCCTGCCAGCAGGCACAGCCTGTACTCTGTTCCTCTATGTCCAATCTCATCTTTGTCAGTAGTAGAAATGACTACTGTTCATTCAGCTGCCATGACCAAGCGCTTCACATTTTCTCTGTGTGAGATCCTTTCATCTTCATTATTCATTCATTATAATATTATTACGATAACCCTGATCTTTGCAATATTTGCCAATGTTTTCAGGGATGGTTTCATTCTCTTGCCAGTCCTTAGTAGTTAGTAATAATAAAGTAGCACCGTATTTTTGCAGGATACTACCAGACGTAAAGCTGTTCCCTGCTGAACTGTTCCACTGAAGAAACATTATTTTGTAACACCATTCTTGTGTGTAGCTTCATTTCCCTGAAGTCACATGTTATAATTCACTTAATGTCTAAGATATTACACAGTGTTAACTGCACTACGTTTTCACCTCAGAGATATTTCTCTCTCATGATGCAAGGAAGCTTCACAGACAGAAATTACTTTTTCTATTTCTATCACGCTTTTCAGCCAAGAGTACCAAAGCCATTTATTCATCAATTAGGTTAATTTTCTAATTGAAATAATAAGTCCTCCATGCACTACCTGAAATGATAGATTATACATAGGTAAAGTTAAAGCCTCAGCAAAGATAAATATAAGAAAAATGATGGAACATGAAGAGGACCCTGGGAGAACAATGGAAACAACTCTCTGGTGCCTTGTTTTACTCATGAAGGTAGATATTTTTTGTTCTGAAACTGGTTCATACTCAGTCTTTCCAGGCTGGTCAACAGTATCCTGGGCTGCATCAAAAGATGGGTGGCCAGCAGGGACAGGGAGGTCAGTGTCCCCCTCTACTCTGCCCTCATGAAGCCACATCTGGAGTACTGTATGCAAGCTTGGGGCTCCAGTACAGGAGGGATGCAGAGCTGTTGGAGTGGGTCCAAAGCAGGGCAACAAAGATGATCACAGGGCTGGAGCACCTCTCCTGTGAAGAGAGGTTGAGGGAGTTGAGCTTGTTTAGCTTGGAGAAAGAGAAGTGTCCAGGGAGACCACATTGTGTAAATCCAATAATTGAAGAGAGCTTACAAGGAGGAGGAAGATTGACATTCTACATAATCTGACAGTGACAGAACAAAGGGGAGTGGCTTTAAACTAAAGAGGGGAGAATTAGGTTAGATGTTAGGAGGAAAATTTTAACTCAGAGGGCAGTGAGGCCCTGGCACTGCTGCCCAGAGGAGCTGTGGGGTGCCCCGTCCCTGGAGGTGCTCAAGGTCAGGTTGGATGGGGCCCTGGGCAGCCTGAGCTGGTGGGTGGCCGTCCTGCCCATGGCAGGGTATTGGAACTGAGTGATCTTTAAGGTCCTATCCAACCCAAACCATTCTGTGATAAAAGTTCTATGATTTAACCTATGCATCAACTCTCTTTTTTTCCTTTTAAAAATGCTGGGTGTTTCTTGATGTGTCTGATAGGTCTCCACCAAACAATTCTCATCAGGCTGCCAAAATGCCACATTGTAGAAAAAAATCTCATGGCTCCTCTTCCACGTGAATTTCTGCAAAAATAACCAGCTACAAATAACCAGGGATCCATATTTTCCATGATTCATGCTGCAAATTCTGCCATAGACTGAGGAGCTGTTGCACAGAATCTAGCCTTCACACGAAAAAATGTTACCAGCCCATATGATGGCGAGGGAAGCCTTCCAAAACAGGAACTGAACATGAATCAGGTCAGGATGACTCAGATTGTTTTTGTGATTCGGCTGAGAGACAATCTGAGATAATAGCTGGGTTGTGTGAACTATTGCTGTAATTTATTGCCGTAAAAATTTGAAAGACAATGACTTACATTCATATTACTGTTGTGAGTTAGGTTTTTACCATGTATTCCTAGATCCTTTCTGTGAATAAACACACAGAATATATTTATAAAAGGCTTCTGTATGCCTCTTAGGCATTATGTGAAGTTCTACCCTAACAAACATTGCAACATCCCTCTAGTGGGCCAAGTAAGTAAATTTTGATGAGAAGACAGTACTGTCACAGGAGGACTGAGTTATAGAGGTAGGTAGCCAACCTGAAGACACTGAAGAATTCATATGATTATTATGTGTTGAAGCTGGGAGCTTCTGATAGAAAAACATTTCCTTCCCAGATGGTGGAAAAAAAAAATCATTGGGAAAAAGAAGGCCAAGCCTTTGGTTAAATATATAAATTAGATTTGTGCAGCTTTTAATGTGAGGAAAGAAATAAACCCAGGCAATTTCTGTTTCACAGAAAAAAATTACCACCTGGTTGCTGCAGCCAGTGTAGCGTAGGCAGCACAAAGTACAGTACAAGGACATCTATGACATTTGTGTGCTGTACAGGCAGGTTAAGTAATTGGCTTTAATTTAAATAACCAGATCTCATGACTAAAGGTGTGAAAAATTCTTCTTTAGTTCTGTATTCCATCTTTGCCAGAAAGCTGTTCTCAATCAAAACTATATTTATCCATTATTTACCAGTTTAGTCAACTGAGGACAAGCTGTACTGAAAATATTTTTTTAAATCAGCCAGCCAGGCAGCAGTAGGAATAAGGAAAGGAAAGAAAGAAACAAAAACAAAACAGAAAGACAAAACACATCTAGAATTCCAGGGAAAGCCTTTCTGTTGACTTTACTAGGGTTTGGCTGAGAACTGAAGTCAGCAGATGAGAACGATGGTTATTAAAATATGCGAGAGTAACTAGAGACTTTGAATAAAGAGGAAGGCGAGGAAAGAAAGAAGTTTGCAAGGTAAAGAGAAAACTGCAAATAAATAATGGAAGTAAAAGGAAAATGGGAAAGCAAATTAAAAGACATGTGAACCTTGACAATAATCAATAGAGGTAATTTATTTATTTATTTTGTTGTAGATCTTCCTGACCGGCTGCTAGAGTCACAGGGTTGGTTTATTTTGGACAGAAAATAAAAACAGCTGCAAAACTCAGAGAAAGACTATTTGAATATGAAACGCTGTGAATATCACATCTAGGTAGTACTATTAGGAAAGATTTATCTTTCTGTTGCAAATTACAGTTAGTTTGGAAATGATCGGGGAATTTTTGTTATGAAAATTATACTTGGGGTCCTCCCACTGTGAGAATATTTTAATTTTCACTTTCTACCCAGACAAAATGATTGTAGTACTGCAATGGATTTTATGAGTGCAAAAATATATATTAATGATGACAATGAAACAACAAACACTGGTCAGGTAAATGCACTCACAGGAAGTCATGCATTAAGGAAGAACAGAGTCTGAGTTCTAATAAGAAAAAAATCCCAACACATTAAGAAAAGTGACTGTAATTATATGACTAGCAAATTCTTCAAAAATGAACCCTGGTTAGAAGAGCAAACATGAAAGGTGTACTTTGTCTTTTTAATCCATAACAGAGACAGACACATCTTCTGATGAACAAAATGTGATTTTTTCTAAATGATGGATAGCAAACACATGATCTGAACCACACCAAGCCTGGGGATGGAACAACCAACTTGCTGAGAGTGCATCTTTGCACAAATAATGCTTAATGATCCAATGAGTCTTACAGACCTATGTGTTTGTGCTCAGTGAACGCTGATATTTGCCACAGTGGCTGAGAAACTCTGGATCTTTCTTCCTTCAACTTTTATTTATTTGTTTGTTTGTTTGTTTGTTTGGAGAAAGAAAAGAAGAAATAAACTGTAAGAGCTCCTTTTTCTTAAGTAAAAAACTTAAAAATATGCAGAGAGCATAGAAGTAGGTAGTTGATCAACAGATGGGTAATAGATACAGGCTGCTTGCTTTTTTCTTTCCTCTGTTTTTCTGGCTTGTAAGACTTTAATTTCCTTATCATGTTTCCGATTCAGCTTCCGGTGCAGTGAATGGTTTCCATTTTTACTTTGTGAAACTTAGGTAATTATAGCTTTCTCTGTGGATGTGGGAAAGGAGCTGGTAGCCTTTACAACCATGTCATAAATGATGGATGCACATGCTGTTGATATTCCAACTAGATGAACATAGGCTGCCAAACTTCACATTAAAAGACCTTTTTACCCTTGTCTTACAGCCATGAATTGGGACAGAGATGATCTATCACCATAAGCATCTTCTGCACAGTCATGGTCATGGTCAACACCTTGCAGCACATCATGATGTCCAGCGCATGCTGGTGTCCTTGTGAGCTGCAGCACCTCCTCACCTTTGGGTCCATGGAGGCTCTGTAGACTGTTGGCTTCTGTTGTGGAATGCTGCCTCTAAGGCCACCACACCACTTCCAACACAGTTCTAAGGCTTGAGCATCCTCTCTGTGCACATGGGCATCATGATCTGATGTTCCAGGTGAGAAGGATATTGCTCTTTTCAAGCTCTATGTAGGCACAATGTGATTCTTAGTACAAAGTCAAAGAACAGTCTTGCCAGAAGTTCTCCAAACCCTTGGAGAATGCAGAAAGGAGAGCCTGACTAACAAAAGCCACCTCTGATGAGGGACAAACTCACAAAACTGCGATACTCAGTTTGCCAGCATGCTTCATCACTACTTCTCAAGTGGTAAAAGATCATATAGGGTTGCACAAAAAGTTATGCAGAGCCTTGCTAGGAAGAGAAAAGAGTATTTGGCAGTAGTTTCCCAAATTGTATTTCTTCAAAAACAACAGCTCTGTCACTAAATGGCCTGCAGCTTCCAAAAAATCCAGCATTTTCCTGGAGGAAATGTTCTTCCTTCCTCCATCATCAGCCAGCAGGTTTTGAGCCAGCAGAAATTACTAGTAATAGCAGTATTAGTCACCCTATGTCACAGCATCAACTAGATTGGGAAAGAATTCAGAATAATCAAGTTTAAGCATTAAGCTGACCTTCCTAAACCATCAGTAAACCATGTCCATTAGTAAGAGTAGCAGTGATAGTGGCAATATTAATACTACTGCTTGATCCCTCAGTGCTCCTCACAGGAGGCTTTGAAGATCAGTTTTCCAGCAGCACTGTACCAGTTGCAGACACAGCAGGAAGCAGCAGAGCATACCTGTTTCAAAGAACATGTAGTCTGCAGCAGGCACTCCCATGCTCACATAAACAAAGGCATCAGCAGACTGGCTGTGGGACGCTGTGGGGTGGCAGATCTGTTCCTACTGTGGACAAGGACAGAGATTTGCTGCCCGTGCTACAGCAGTAAGCCACGTGCAGCCCACACCCTGCTGCTCTGTACATGCAGCACCACATGGCTACACTCATTCACCAGCACAACCATTAGCCTTCCCATTCCCTGGGAGGACAGCACCGCTCTGAACTGTGTGAAATCCACACCCAGACCCCTTGGTTTTGGTTCCTGTGCCTGCCTCACCACGTCGCTGGGCTGTCTCAGTTTTACCAAATGATGCAGACACGAGTGAAGTCTCTGGGCACTCTGGGAACATCCCGCTGCCTGCTGCCCCACCTCAGAACCTGACCCCCCACTTCGAGCGCAGCCCTTCCAGTTATCCTTCATTTGTTTGTTGGTGTGTTCCCTCAGATCTGCGGATCGCTTTGACTGTTTGTCACATCTGGAAGTTGTCACACGCGTTTTCTGACCGTGACCATCTGAAATATTATCCAGCAGGACTTGAGGGAAACACAGTAAGGAAACAAAAATATCCTACTCGTAACAACATGTGGCAGAAATTACCAAATGACACCATCCCAAAGGGGAGCACCATATATCCAAGCAAAGATAAACTTCTCTCCATCCCCTAAAGCTGGGACAATTCCTTTACATATATGGCCCGGACATAAAAAATATTCTATGTAAGTAGTTAACGTTTTTGTTGTCATTGTTCTTGTTTGTTTTTTCTTTCGTTAAGCATCATACAATGAAAGTTGTCTGTATGTTACAGCAGCTGGGGTGGAACAAAACCATTTTTTCCATCCCGTAGGTCTCAGGTGATCTTTCTACTACATGATTTTCCATAGAAAGACACTTTCAGAAGACATTCATGTTCAGAAGACACTGGGATGTGCAGCCCGTTGGTCCCACCCAGCCGCCGTTGTAAAGCTGCAACTGTACGTGCAAAAAAAAAACCAAACAAAACCGAACAATATTAGATGGAGGTGGCTGAAATAACAGAGGCGGTTTCTCAGCAATCCCAGTACACGGCCGAGGGGTGTGGAGGACAAAGGCAGCCTGAGATCAGTGAAACCCGTGTATTTATTTGCACGCAACGTTCAGCGCACAACTCTCCCCGGGGCCCCTCTCCTGACCGCGGCTCTGGGTGGGGGGCGCCGTCCTTCGCCACAGCGCCACCGCGCGGTGACCGCCACCGCCTGCAGGGCCGCGCTCCAACGCGAGGTGTCAGCAGCCGCCCAAGTCAGGGCGGGAAGAGGCAGGGGGCCTCAGCGAGAGGGCTTTCGGGGAAAGGAAAAGAGCTTTCGGTGTTTTGTCAGTTGTCAGCGAGGCTTAACCAGAAGGAAAGCCCAAACGGAAAGGAAGGGGTAACCGTCGCTTCAGAACGATTCGGTAAAGGGGAGGACGTAAATAACAACAAACGAATCAACTGAACAAACAAACCAACAACAAACCAGCCCCAGTTCCTCCCCTCCCCCTCTTCCCCCCTCTCAAACAAACAAACAAAAAAATGGAAAAAAATAAGCCACAGTAAACTCCCTCCCTTTCACAGCACCAAACTGTTTGCTTTGCTACGGTAAAGAAAATCGTTTTCACGTTGCATTCTTTGGTTTTTGATTTTATGGTCTATTTAGATTTCTTAGATGGCGGATTGTAATGGATACCAAAAATGTTCCATCCAACACACATACTAAATTCATATTTTAAAGCATCACTCAAGTCTCGGCGGGTGCTACCGCTCTGATTATAGCAGAATTAAAATGTTGGCTATAGCATGGCAGACTGGTGCTTGATGTGCTGACTGCACTGGTGCTGCCACATCAGTACCAATAGACAGAGCACTGCAGAACCCAGGAGAGAGCTGCTATGAGAAGCCAACACTGCTCGGCACTGAGGACAGGTGCTGAGTACTGCAGTAGTGTTTCTCTGCCCAGGTGGGCACATGGAGGTGGACACAGGACTGCAAGGCCTCAGCAATGAGGGGCAGCGAGCTCCATCCTGGCACAGGCGTTGTCGGGGCTAAGAAGGGGATGCAACATCTAACGGCAACTTTAAAAGTCTTTGCCACGCCTTCTTTTCTGTTCTCCTTCTTTTCTTTTATACAATGCAAACTTTGTTTAGATGAAAAGTAAATGGTGGGCTCAGCGCAGTTTGAAGAGTACACAAATCAGACTCCTCTAGTGTATGATGTTGGCCTTTTATTTCTCTGTTTCGAGCAGTACCAGAAGAGCATGCATATCCCGTGGTCTCCCTCTCCTCTGCTGCTTCCCCCAGAGCTTTACTGGGACATATGGAGTGGAGGCTGCAGCCACCCACAGCCGCTTACAGAAGGCAGAAGTTGGTGGCTGTAACGTGAGCACCAGTGCCACTACTGTGGTGGTTATTTCTGTGCTCTTCCTCCTTTCTTGTTCTGTTCTTTCCTCTGGGTCTCTTGGCCTCCAAACCCTTGGTTTTTCTTTTCTAGGGCTCATGAAAAGACACAGAGTGATCAGAGCTGCTCTGCCCCATCTCTGCCACTGGTGGAAAGAGACTTCTTCAAAAGCTTCCCAGAGATTCCCACATGGGAGGTGGGGTGGGCAGGAGCGAGAGGAGTCATCTTTCATAATTAAAAAAAAACACATCTTATTGTATCAAACTGGTTACACAGCTTACATCCAGCTAGCAAGCAAAAGGTGTTCGCACTTTAAGCTGGTCCTGGCAGGTTTCACAGCTCTGACTGCAGCGGAAGTCTGCGGGGAGGTTGGGGCAGGAGGAGGCAGTGGGTGATGCCAACAGAAGCACCCGGAGATTGGCAGATACTCATCTCTCCTTGTAGACAGGAACCCCAAAGTGCAGTTTTAATGTGGCAGTGAGGTCAGAAAAGATAGTAGAGGTCAATTAGTTTGTCATTAGTTCCAGTCAGCTCTGACCAACAGATATTTTAGAAATAATCAGAACTTTCATTTTTTTTTAAATATTTTTCCTTCAAGAAAGTTCCCTAAGTGTTAATAATAGACAAATACAAAAACAAAAAAAGCAGTCTGTGTCAGGAATTGCACTATGAAATGCTCTTTGGAGCAAAATGAAACTCTGACAATATGTGCTCCCATTACAGGGGAAAAATAAACAGAAATCAAAATTTTTCCTGCACACACATGCACCAAGTGGGAGCACAGCTGAAGCAACTGCCCCATGTCTGGGTTTTGGAACAGAGACAGGAAAGGATGAATCCAAAAAAACAAGAAGGGAAGCAAGAGGGATCTAGCCAGCGACCCAGCAAGGCTGGCTAAGTGATTCAGGTGGGGTGGAAGAAAAAAAGGAGCAACCTAAACTGCCACAACAGTCACAAATGCTTCTCTAAAACTGGCTTTCTGGAAACGATTGTTAACCATTTCATTATTAAGTAAACATTATCTGTCTAATTACTTCCACTGGATATTCAACAGTTAACCGATAGCATCTCCTTTTAAAACACCAGAGCATTTAAAAAAAAAAAAAAAAAGACTATCTATTGATTAAATTCCGTGCTTATATCCCCTCCTTCAGAAAGCTGCCTGTACATTAAGGTCTTCCATACACCGGTTCATTAGTTTAACTGATACTACCTCCCAAACCAACACAGTTCAGGATTTAGAAATAATCTTGGGCTTTAAGCTCCTTTCCTGCCTCCCACAGACACTTTCCTTGTTAAGAGACCCAGGTGTTCTGCATTACCCTGTGCATCCTCCCACTCTTCTGTTGCTCAGAGGGAAATTCAAGCTCCCAATTACTCTGAATCACAAATGCTTGCAGTGATCAACCTCTGCACCTCCACCCCATCTGGAGTAATGCAGACAGACTTCCTTTTGTGTACACCTGACCAACGCACCTGAGCTAAGGAATATCCAGCTCCCTCCTACCTCCTTTCAGGTCCACATCAGGGTTTGCCCACCAGGTCTGTCCATGACAGCCCTTCAGGCCCTTTCTCCACGCACACCTGTTATCTTGGTTATTATGCTTGGGTCTTTTAGGCACTCTACTTTAGTCATATATGTAATTTATATGCTGTTTGCCAATGTTAGCCAAGTTTAATTAGCAGGGAATGAAGACAAATCCAGATGGTCCACTGCTCCCTCACTGTTTCAGTGGAATCACGCTTGAGATAAGTAAGGGAGTCACTGTGAGGTGCAGTTTCTGCCTTTATGGAGAGATTTAGAGGGCATTTTCAACAAAGAAGGTGCCATCACTAAGAGCCCTCCCTTTAAAATGGGTGTTTGGGGCAGCACTGGTTTGCGGAAGATGGAGAGTTGGTGGGAGCAGGATGGGGAACAGAAGGTCCTGCAAGATCGGGTCATGGTCAGAGGCATGTTCTGAATCAGCCCTGGCCTCAGTTGCTCACCAGCCTTTTCTTTAATGTTTTCTCATGTTCTTGCAGTTTTCAAGTCCAAGAAACATAAAACAGAGGAGGGAAGTGCAAAGAGCACTTGTGGTTAGTGTGAAGGTAAAGAGCCATAAGAGACTGAGAATCCTAAAATGGTGTTACCTGGGGGGAGGGGAAGAGAAGAAAGAGGACCTAAAAGAACAGATGAGCCATCTAAAGAACAGTGCATAAAGTAGATGAACTCAAAGAAATGTCATAGACTTCAGGTTACACATTCAATAAAGTGAAAAAGCAAGTTATATTAGAAATGCCATTGTCCTGCATCTTTCAAAAAGTAAAGGTAGAAAGGAGTAAAGAGGTGGATAGGAAAGTTACATGAATAACAAAACACTTCATTCATGTGACAAAGCAGACGCAGCAGCCACAAGGTTAATAGCAAGGGTGGTAAACAGCGTTTGTTTTGAAAAGGTGACATCTATGATGAACCTAATGAGAAATTTCAAAATCAATTAAGAAAAAAAAAAAAAAGAGTGAGATAAGTTGAATGCATCAGAATGTATTTTGTGAGCAAAGAATAATAAAAATTGTGCAAATGCCACTAACAAGGTAACATTTACAATGTGTCTAAATATTATTTGATATTTACTATCCATGTTTACCCTTGTAAATAATTTTGGCAGGTTCTTAGAGTCTATTGTCATGGCAATTTCTCTTAATGATTTGCCTACACAGACCCCTTATGTCAAATAGCGATGAAGACAATCACTGTCATCATGTATTAGCGTTAAAGTGTTTGAACAGAAGATTTTTCACTCCCACTCATACAACTACCAGCAGGAAAAAAGAAGACAAGTATTTCACAGGTTAAATTCAAAAAAGAGAAGTGACCTTGGTAAAAGAGAAGTACTGTCTGAAAAACTAGGGTGCTACTCTATGGACAACTGAAGATACCTCACTGACCCAGGAATAATGCACTATGCACCAGTGGGGACAACCACCGACATGTTATCACAAAGGACTTGGGAATCATGATGCCTCAAAGATGACACAGTTCAGAAGTGACCATCTATTGCAAAAGGGGCAAACTCTGCCACTGTGTGTACAGGCAGACACACAACTGACACAATATGAAAAGCAGTTCTCCTCCTTAGAGCCTGGGCAGGGGCACTGCAGCCTTCACCAGGTGCTGTCCTCCATAAAAGCTGTAACACCTCCAGTCTAGAGGAGAGAAAAGGTGTCAACACACATCAGAAAGGAAATATCCCTTTGGAAACACCAAAAGGTGCTGCATCATTGCAGTGGCCATTTACGCATTTCAGCAGTGATGGAGGGGACATTTTATTATAGTCAGTGTAGCAGCCTCATCAAAAACTAAAGGGATAAACTGAAGCAAAGAAGATTTTATTGGACTTCTTCAGCATATCTCCAACTCACAGGAGACAAAAGCATTAATCTGTTCAGCCTGGTCAGATCAAAAGGCAAATCAGAACTATTTAGTAACATGCTCAAATGAGTTATGGACATAGAATATGTTCAAATAAACTGTTGGCAATTTCCCTTGAACATCCTGGGATTAAAACCTTATTTTAGAAAGGTCCCTGTAGCTATTAAATTCCTTTTAGCAAAATTTCTGTTTTATGCACCTAAGTTAGTAAGTTCAGTGGTATTGGTTCTATGCATGACATCTTTAGCTAGAAAGGAAATTAAAAATATGGTAATTTTTAAGTCTAAATTCAAACAGCTGCTAATAACTTGGCATAAAGATAAATACGTGGAAGAACCACAAAAAATCACTGACGATTCCCAACTGTTACTTAAATAAAACAGCCTTCTCTCACTTCAGCAGCTCTGGCTTTCATTCATGTTTTTAATAAATAAATGTCCTAAATGCATTCTTGCAGTTCCCATTTTCTGGAACTGTTTTTTGCTCTCCTATTTGTAATTTCTTAGACGACTACCTGGCATTTATGCGTTAAAATTTCAGATAAGATTAGGGGTGCAATTTGAAAAAAGAAAGGAAAAAAAAAAAAAAGCAGTTCTGTATATTTGGTATTGAGAGCTTTCTTTGAGAGAAAAAAAAAATGTCTGAAGGAGCAGCCATGGTTTGTGCAGGCTTTGTTGGCAGCCCTGCCTGGAGCTGGCATCTCACCAGTGGTACACTGCCTCTCCAGCACCCAACTGCTCCGTGCATGAGTTCTCCTCCCTCATGGGTTCCATTCTGGTCACTGCAATTAATTTTCTTTATTTTGTCTTCACTTTCAGCTCATTAATTTTTGGCTGGTCTCCATGGCTCCTTCAGCTTAGCATTTTGCTCCTCCTCCCTTCACTCTTTAAGGCCTTTTCCCTTCCTTTATGGTGTTGTAGGTTCAGTGGCATCTTATAGAATGTCCGACGATTGTTCCGCTGTTGTCAGGTCAAGTGGCTCCTTTAAAGAAATGCGGGGTGCTCCCCAGCCTCCTGGGAGGTACCAGGAGGTGCTGACTGATGGCTCTCCCCAGGAGGAAAAGAGCACAGCCCCTTCCCGTTGGGCTTCTCTCTTGGTCCTTTTTTTTTCCCTCAGCGGATTTATGACCTCACTGGACTTCCTAATGGATACACCACTGTGAAACCAAAGCTATACTTCAACTGCTTGGTGGTTGCCACAATAAGAACAAATAAGCCTTACCCTGGGTTAATCCTAATTTATGGAAGTGGATTTTCATAATGTTTGGAACAAACAACTATCTTTTCTCAGTGGGAAAGCAAAAGGATATTGTGCCTACAAGGAGTTTCCATTCCCACTGTGGCAGCACTGACAGATGACTGCGATCAGGGGAGGGATGAAGAGATCTCAGATAAACCCTTTAAAAATCAGCTGGCTGCAGAGCGGGTTTTGTTTGTTTGTTTCAGCCAAATTCACTCACAGGTAACAGTGGAGTTGCATCACTTGAATCACAGACTGAAATTAAACCTTGATAGAGCCCCCTGACTACTTTGAAACCCTTACTGTAATGCATACTTTCACCTTATAGCCATTGTGTTAATTCCTGTGCAAATACATGAAAAGTTTACCATTCAGTATATGATTCACATTTGCTGAGGCGAAAGAAGAACTACAATGAAGTGGGTCTGGGCATACAAATAATCCATGTATTTTTATTGTCCGGACAATGTTGTAAAGTGATTTGAGAAGAAATAAAAATAATTATTTCCTTAGGGTTAGGTTGTATGAAATATGTAATGCGTGAATCTGAAACATTAGTTATTTGACAGGAGGGATTCTTTAAAGCAGACACTGGTATCTAATTAGTTAAATCCTAAGGAAAAGCAGGCAGTATACCAGCTGATGCAATCGGTGGCAGCAGGAGTTTGGAAATAAATATCTCCATTTGGCACTGAGAAGTGAAACAGAGCTCAAATTTCTGTGGATATCCTGGCCCCAAGTTCATGCCTCAGAGCTCTCATTTCTGCAGTAAAGGAAAATTAAATCTCAGAGTTTAAGATCTGGGGTTCAGTGTGACTATTTATTAGAATTCATCTAGCCTCCATAGACTGTGAATATTTTGACTTGACCTAGATGGAGCTCTTGATAAAATCAAGCTCTCATGGGCATTACCAGTGTTCTGTGATAAAACTCAGCTCAGAAGCATTGTGCTGACAGAAACTGCAACACTTTAACACAGTGATTATTATCCTAGTTAGAAACCAGAAACACTGCGGCATGTGAAACAAAGAACAAAGAAATAAAAACCAACAAATCTCAACACTCCCCCCCCCAAAAAAATCTCAACCAAGCAAAAACCAGGGGAGCAGCCGTTCACGGTGATGAACAGTGTGTTTGTTCCTGGGTTTATTCAGACCGTTTCTCTGGGGATGCCACAGTCAGGGTTACGGCAGCTCAGCTCCCTTCTGCCCACAGCCGCCCTGTCCCAGTGGCAGTAATGCAGGTAGGCATCTGGTGCTCACTGAGATGACTCCAGCTCTAATCTATTCAAATGTACTGCCGGATTGTGTCTACGGCCAGCTTGCTTTGTGTCGGGAATGGAGGGGTGGGAAGAAGGATGACATTTTTAGGTTTAGTAGTCCCTCTGGAACAAGATCTCTGTTTATCAATATCACACAAAAGTCAGCACAGCAGATGGTACCGGCTCTGGCTGTCCTGAGCCAGTCCTGTGCATGGCTAAAAAGGCTCTTTCAGTATGTTTGTCCTGCACACCATATAATGCCCTGAAGCTATTTGTCATTTGCCTTAGTTCACACCACTGCTTTTCTACTTAAGAGATTCTGCCACTATCTTTACATCACCTGTATTAGTTAAAAGTGCTGCTTCTCTTATGCAAGCAGAGATATTACGGCTCTAGCACAGTTTTACTTCAGAAGGCTCCACATTCATTGTCTCATGGACAGTGTCTACAGGCTCTTTTGAACCCACGAGTAGGTCTCTCAAGTGAATATCAGTATTAGATGCACATACAACAGCACACTTGAACTGAGCCCCTGAATTAAAACTGCAAGTTTCTTCATTTGCAAGCCAAGGTTTGAGCTCTAGTCTCAGCACTTCCAAACCACTATCTTTTCAGCTTAAAATGTTGTATTGTGGCACTCATGACAGCAAGGAGAAAGAAATGGTGACATATTTAGCAAAAGCATACTCATGTTCTCAGCCAGATTTGATCACATCCATTCCAAAGAGAATGCTATTCAGTTGATCTGCTCTTGGACAGCAACTGAATCACTGAGAAGACTGCACCATTACAGACCTGATCAAGCTTAAAAAGAAGTTTGCTTATGTGATCATGAGCAAGCTGGAAAGGTCTCACTGCTGCTAGCTTACTGAAAAGAAAATGAAGAGTGAATGATTACCAATAAAGTGTGTTTGGTTAGGTGTCACTCAGAGAAAGAAAATGCCATTTCATGTCACTTTTTAGAAAGTACAAGGTATGTAACTTTTGGGAATGGCTTTGCTCTTGACTAATCTTCAGATTCAGTATTAAAATCTCAAACTTCCCAAAGGAAAGAGACTCTGCATATTTTAATGAAAGATAAAACAACAATATAAACATACACAAATTTACAGAGGAAGGATCAACTTTAATACATCTGGAGTAAAAGGTGTTCTTTTTTAAATATGGTATAAAAATAAATGCAAGAAACATTAACAGAGAATATACAGACAACAGACAAAGACACAGGCTTTCTTTCTCAATGTGAATACATCAGTGAAATGAAACCTTCTGTGCTAATTTATTGTGCAATAAATGTGATGCCATATGTATATTTATTAATATATGCATTTTTTACATTTCTTCCAGTTTTTGATTGACGTATTTTTTAATAAACTGTGCCTAGCAGAAGCTTTTTTTTCACTGTACTTGAGCTTGCAGAAAATAAAAAGACACAGATCCAGCTTGATATGAAGGAGGAAGTGAGCAGACAGTTTTCGAAATGGAGGCATCGAAAGGCTAGAGAGTCCCTCGGAGTCTGTAATGCCTTAGTATACACAAAAGAAAACAAGTCAGGTCCTTGCTCATGCAACATCTTGTTCTACTGTCCTCTGATTCAGGCAATCAGTGAGCTACAAAGTATGTATAATGATTTGAGTCTGCTTCCATGCTACAAGGTGATCCTTTTAGTAGGACTGCACTAGACTGGTTAACCTCTTTGATGTGAGCGATTTCCCCTGAGGAAAAGATAAAAACAAAAAACAAAAACAGAAAACAGAGGCATGATCACTGCAAACCTGTTCATCAGCAACCACTCAGTGTTGCCACATCACTGTCAAATAACTAGGGGCACCAACTGGAGTCTGTCAAATCTTAAACCACAGGAAGCCCTGACACTTGCACACCTGCACTGCCAGCCAGCCATTCTGTTTCAGAGTGTAATCCAACGAATTCAAAGGTCAGTTTCGAATGAGATTGGGTTTGTCTGTTAAGAAACTACTGCTGAGGACTTTGCTGTTGGTCACTCCCAGATCTTGAAGGCGGCCACCGGAAGCGAGGGTGCCTTGTGCTACAGTGATGATGTGCACACTGTAGCAGCTCTGTCGCAGATTGCAGAACGCTAGAGTTCAAGAAAGTAGGGGGCAGACTGCACACAGGCAGGAAAGCAGCTTCTCCATGAACTCAGCAAGAGACTTGCAAAGACTGCATTTACTATTGTAAGGAGTACTGGTCAGGTATATTACGTGGGACTACCTAACACTGCTTAGAAGGTGTTTGGATTTTCACATTGTCTTTTTCCTCATCAGTCCTCCTGCTGCAGGGATGCTGTTTCAATTTTTTAGGAAGTTCTGTCCCACAAGAGTTAGCTGTGCAGAGAGGATAGTGTAGGTATGTTGTTATGGCATATTTCAGGCAGATCTGAGCTTTAGCTGAGCCAGACAAAAGCCATGAAACCACACAAGATGTCAGTTAGCTCTCCTCTGGCCATCCTGCTGTGGCACCAATTCAACAGAGGCAGAGCTGGCACAGCAAGCACTTCTCAATACATCACAGGGATACTCTGATAACATACCATAAATAGATAATAAAAAATAAAATAGTAAATGGCTCTATCTAACTTGTCATTTAAAGGGTATTTAATATTTACAATATATTGCATTGTTCATTCTAGGTGCACAACTCAGAAAATTCAAACTGACTTCAAGGAGACTACAATAAAAAATATTTTAACTGTGAAGATAGACTACATCTGCAGTAAATAGTAAATAAACTTATTCTGCCTTATCAATGAGCTGTAAAGTCATTGGCTGTACTGTAACTCTGTGGAATTACACAATTTAATATCTGTTTTCCTTACCAATTAATTTTATGTTCAAAGGGATATGCAAGTTGGTTTTGAACATTTGCTTAAATGCAATATGCCAGAATGAATCTTGACAAAAAGAATAGCCATTTTACTGTCTGTGCTCTGAAATAAAAGTCATACAGATGAGGGTGAATTTTCCTCCTACAATATAATCTTGGAAGGAAATAATGGTCTGCAATGTTGGATTAGACTCCTCATCTCTCAAGTTCACCGTATTGCCTGACAGTAATAGCAGTTGTTTCTCAAAAAGATGTCGTGTCTCCTTCCAGGCATGGTCTTCTCCCTTTATCTAGATTTAACTCTATGAATTATATTATTATATGTATATGAAATACATACATAAAATTCATTTTTTTGGCATTTAGTTTAGCCTTACATTATGTTCTCCTCTAATGTAATAAGCAAGCTGTTTAAACCACTAAGCTAAACACTTTTTCTTTTGAGATAACCAAAAAGTCTCAGACAGCTATGTGACACTGGACTACAATTCAAGATGATATGCCCAAATTTATTAAGTGATTTTTGAGGGGGTGCAGGGTTTTCTGCCTTGGACATAATCTAAGAAAATATTCAGCATATGCTGATCTTTCCTTCTTATGGAGATTTTTGTGCTTAATTTTGAAATCCTACAAGCTTGGCTACTTGCTGTAACTATGTAGGAGTTCCACTGGGTACAGAACTGCCTAAAAGTTAATTCCCTACCTGGAGGTTTCTTTTAGTTATTAAAACATTTCCCTCACTTCTACACTGGACAGCTGCACACGCTCTCATTGGAGGACAAAATCTGTGAATTAATTTTGTCTTCTTATCTGCAACAGCTGATTTTTAGGAGTTGTAATTCCATGTAATTTTGAGATGAACCATTCTGGTATCTAAGAAATTAACTGTGATATTACGTAAAGTAGGAAGTTTTGATCTAAGAGCAAGCAAAAAACTATTCATTACTTAGTTGATTTGACTCAATAACCTTATTCTATGTATTAATTGAAATTTTCCCTATAGATGCATTAAGGTGTCATGACAATATTTTTTGTTGCTCAGCATCAGTTCCTCCCTGGATTCTGCTCATCACAGTAAGCTGAAAGACTTTGGATAGTTTTTCTCCCGAGTTGTCCTTTCAACTGGACTTTTAGAGAGCTTGGGGAGAAAACTACAAAAGTATGTGCAGATTTATAAGCATGTGCAGATTTATGAGCTACAAATATGCTGACTGACCTGTTTATGTAGCTGGACACTAACACCTCAAATAATCTGGCAAGTAAATCAGCAAAAACTTCCATACAAATGTGACTAATAAGGGATCAATGTGGAACATGTACTGGGACCAGAGTTGAGATTAATTGCTTAGTTTTTGAATTCTTAATCCTTTCTGCTAGGCAACATCAGTGTCTCCTTATTCAAGTTTCATTTTGTCCTCAGGACTCATACTTCCAGTCGGTAGAACTGGAAAAGGAAGCTCCACACATCCAAAAGGAAGAATGGCATGAACCCTACTGGAAGCAAAATGAGACAAAATGAGGATTGGATCCTTGCTCTCACTATTCCTGATGTGCTCGTGTGTGGCATACATGCTGAATGCCAGCAGCTTGTCTAGCAGCAGGCAAAGTTCCCAGGTGACATCCCTGGTGCCACACACAGTGCTGAGATAAACAGCCCTTGGCAGGAACACATCTGGAGAGGCACAGGAGCAGAAACAGTAAGTCTCTGGCCAGAATTTAGCCAACCCTTGCTCCTCTAAGGCAACCAGATGGATTTAGCACTGTACAGGGGTTCAGGATTTTGTTTTTATTTTCATCCAGCTCTGCCAGTGTATTTCTCTTTCAGGAAGGTGATGAAGAGTAGGAGGTTAGCATTTGCTGAGTTTAGGGGACAACTTCTCACCACTACTTTCAGTGCTTGCACTTGAAGAAAAATCCTTCTACCTACTGCAGGGATCTGCAGTCCTCTCCTGATTTCTCACTGAGTCTGTTCCCTGTCCTGGAGCAGTCCACAGACAAAAAGCAGTGTCTGAGCAATTGCATATTCTTGTTTGGCTTGTTCAAAACTGGGTGATAGTCCCTCTTTTGTTCTCCTTCCCCAGTAATCTGCATGTCCTGATGAGCTGCTGTTATTTGTGCTTAACCTACAAGCTCTTGCCAGATGTGGTAGTTTTAACTTGAAAAAGCATAGGAAGGATGGGGTAAAATCTATTATTTTCTAACATGCCAATGCACTCGACAAGTATTTTGTTTCAGTATCACTCTGCATTTCTCAGTCTTCTAGTAGCTCAGGACATGGGCAAATATTTTTCAGGGGAAAATTGTGGGCACTGGTCTAATACCTGATTGGGAGTGCTGTTTCCTAATGGAGACAGACTCATCTGTGCCTGTACCACACAGCAGTCCCTCCACCCCAGCACAAAGCAATACAGCTCAGCTCATCATTGCAGAACTGGGCAAGGAGTCCAACCTTCATTTGCATTTCCTAGGGATGCTGCTTTTGATTTTCCTCATTAAGATCGGCATAATTCCTTAAAAACACCCTAACACTAGATTTTTGGGCTAATTATTAGTCCAAACTCAACATTTCAATTATTATCTTTTTTTTTTTTTTTTCACTAAGTCACCTCTTTCCTAAAAAAAAACAGAAGGTTCATTTCCATGGAAGTTTATTATTTTTAGGTTTTTTTAAATTATTTTTCAAAGGTTTGCAATTTTTTCTGACACACAGTTTTCTTTCAATTTTTAAGAATAAACCATAAGCAGATTTCAAAAGTGTAACTAAGAAAAATTCCAGGATTGCACATTCCATGATTAAACAGAAGATCCTACATCTGATATTGCATTAAAGCTTGTTCAAAATTCTATTCTCAAGAAAAATATAGTCCATGCTTGCATGTCAGGGCTAAGTGGACTTCTGGTCTGACTTTCAAGTATATAACAAGTTTTATCTGTCCAGAACAAAATTTACTGGCTAATGGGAAATTGATATTTGCATTGTTTCACAGTAAAGGGACAATTCTTAACATGGCAACAACAGTTTAAACATTTATAAAGTCTGTCCCTCTCTGAAAAGAAATGTGGAAGCTATTTTAAAGAGTTTCCATCTCTAGACCATAATTTGCTATGTCATATTAAGTTACTCTGGACATGGGATTGTGAAAATGTGCTGTGTTTCATGGCCTTCATATTTCTTACCTCACGCGTGAAATAGTCTTATGTTACTGGTTTGGAGAGGAAAATCCTCAAAGGAAACTGGTAAGCAAGTTCTAAGCTAAGTGGATGAAGACAGCTGGAAAGAGTGTGGGTAATGTCAGTGCTATTAAATTTGGTTCTTGTTTAGGTGGTTATGAGTGAAGACAATTACCATTTGATGACTCTGGTTTAACAAATGAATTGAATTTGCTCAGTTTTGTACTGGCTGTATTTTCATAAGACACCACAAACTTGCAACAAGCCCAATTTTTTTCACCCCTACAGTTAAGCAGCAACAGATAAAACTCTGACACTGGTGGTGACATCTGAAGCTGTCACACCCACATGCAGTGATGGAGCACCTCCCCAGGATGGCTCTGAGGAAAAGACTGCACCTTCCTGCCCTGCTAACTGGTCTCCTGCCAAGACAGGAAAATCTGCATGTAGTGGAAAAGAAATGAGCCTACTGCGCTGTAAATGAGATGCTTTGTTCTGGGTGTCCAAACTACTGATCACAGCTAAGCAGGGGCAGGTGTTCACAAAGGCCTGTTGCTCAGAGATTACCAGTCTGATACAGTCACAGTTCCTGATGCAAAGGAGAAATTAAAGTCTTCCTTAAAGGACCTCTTTGCTCCCATCAGTGTTATCAATGCACCGTACTTCATCTGTGTTTTTTTTTCCTATGCTGTGTAGATGTTATTACTTGACGTAGAGGAAGCTTCCTACCATTTTATTTAGGAAAAAATATTACATACAGCAAATACAAGTTTGCTATTATTTTACCTATATTGTATCTGTATGTAGACATATTTCTAACACTATTCATAGTGTCTGTTGCAGACTGCCAAAAACATTAGCAACTCTGTGCTGTATAATTTACAGAGCAAGCTAAACAACTAGTGCTTTTAGTTGTGCATATAGGGCTTTCATAAAGTGCACTAAATTATTGAAAGCTTTCTGAAAAGAAAACAGCAGTGGCAAAGAAATGCAAAACTTAGCCTATCTTGTATGCGTAGATAGATCCACTTCTATTTTTTCCCCCACCAAACTAAAATAACGAGTGATTATCTTGGGTGATTTCAATTTAATTTTATGATTAATATAGAGGGGTAGCATTTCAAAAGTTCCTAAACTTTCTAGCTTAGCAAATGCTTTCTGTTGCAAATATAACCCACTTCAAATCACTGCTACAAAAGGTTTGGAAATCTCTTATAGTCTAAGTTTAACAAATCAGGTTATGAATCACAAGGTCATCCTCTCATGTGCAGTCACTAGGCACAACTGTTGTGTTTTTTTGTTTAAACATTTCAAATAAAAATCCTGAGGTCTAATTTAGTTCAGTGCAAAACCACTTGGATATAACAGAAAAATAACGGTGGAAATGAGTCCAAATTTTCTAAATTGGCAGAAGACAAGTGAAAATGCAATTTTCCTCTTTATAAATCATTCAGAGACCACTGTGTTTGGTGAAGTTGTAGAAGACCTGTTTCACATCTATTTTCTGTGTTAATCAGAAGAGCAGGTCTTTTACCACAGTCTGTCCCTTTACAGTTGAACAAGTTAATTGGTAGGATATTCTGAGAAGCACTTGCCTCATTCCTGCATATTAGAACCACTGTACCAAGGCATATAATTACACATTGTAAGCTCATCATTACTGAGAACAAGAATGGAAGAATAAGGATCCCTGGTGGCAAGGGGTCCCGGGTCAATGGGGGATATAAACTCAGATCTCTCACAGAAGAATGTTTGTACCTGAGAACCCTGGTATTCTGGAGTAATTTGCAAGCTTCCAAGCCGCTCGTCTCATCATTGATACTTTTTACTTCTGTAGCTGACCCAGCTCAACAGATTCCACCCAAATTCATAGCATAGTAGTTTGAGCAAAAGCAAATGCACGCTATTTACTTTATAGCTTGCACCATGAAAAAAGAATCACCCTCCTCTACTGAAGCACCAGTGTTTCACATCCAGAAATCCTCACTCCCCTCATTCTAGCTCACAGCTTTGTTATTGGGCCTGCCTTGCATCTCTCATTCTGTATTTCTACCCTGAGATTAGCTGCTGAACATCGGGCATGATGGCAGGGCACTATCCTCCAGTGCTGATGTATAGGGCTGATGCATTATCAGAGAGTAACTTCAGTGCCTCCCAGTCTGTGTTCACTTCACTTTTTTCTTAAGTTGTTTTTTCCTCGCATCTGCCTGCAGCTTGCTATTTTTCTCTTTACAGCCACTTGTTTACATACTTTTTACCATAACCACTTCCTGATCTGCTGGCTGCTTTAACACCCAGCCTATTTACTGTAGTTTGTCAGGCACTTTGATGAGCAAAATCTTGCCTCTCAGAGGTCCCAGATGTACTGTCTGCGCTCTCTGTCATTAACACAGGCTCGTTTATTACTGCAGAACTTCCTGTTAAACATCTCCATGGAAGAAAGTAGAATCATTATGTATAATGTTGTCATGTATAACACTGTTTTACAGATCAACCTGTTCAGACAACACACAAATCACACTGCAACATGCTATGGCAACACCACCATGCAAAAAATAGGGGTTTTTGTTTCAAACATTGAGATTGTTTCCTGTTTATTTACTTTTTAGTCTTACTGACTTTGTCCCATTGGATTAAAATTTGTTCCTGATTACAGTGGATTCAAAGCATATTACAGGAAGCCTTCACCTATAAGAAAGTAGTCAAAGGATTACAGTTTTGTTTTAACGTGTGAGATATTCCTACAACCTCACAAAACTTCATACTTTCACTGTGTTTGTTTCTGATTCTGATTACTGGAATGTATATGTAATTTAAATGCTTGAGGAAGCACTCTTAAGCCTCTTTGTATGGGAGGCAGTTTCTAAGAACTGCTTCTCCTTCCCTAGTAACTAAAAAACAAAAACCATGATCTTTGCTGAAAGCTCTCATATTTTTCATTTCAGTGCACACAGCTCCACTAACCAGGTCACAGAAAAAGCCACAGATGCACACACACGCACAGCAGCATCAACTGCACAATTCAACAGACAATGCAGACAAACTTGAGTAGAATCCAAGATCTTTCTACCTCTTTTCATAACAGGTTAGTGCTCGCCCTCAGTGTTGGTGTACAGTTTTTATGGCATGGGAAAATAGGGATGTTTCTGCCCTACAAAAATAAATGCGTTGAATGCTTTAGTTGGAACTTCCACAAAGTTTAAAAAAAAATAAAAATCCAAAGAAACCTGATCAGTAAAAGGAATCCCACATAGCAGGCAATCAGTGGATCTTTTGGCTGGTGGCAAGAGAATGCCCACAGCAAATTTACCAGTCTTCACATTTTTATCTCGGTGAAATATACTTCCAGAATTATTATTAAAAAGAAAAATAATCAGTTGCTGTATTCATAATCAAATTGAAATTGCAATCAAACCCTTCTGCATTGTCAGCATCAATTCTTTTGTCCTAAAGAAATTGTGCTAAACATTAAGGAGGATAGGGAAAGGGAAATTACTGTTTTTTCCCGTCCCTGATTACAAAAATGGGGCAAACTCTTTTCTAGTAAAACAAAAAAGAGATAGCAATGAAATCCAATATATTTAAACTGTATCAGGCTTAGTATTTTGGGAGGAACCAGAAAAAGGAACAACATCAAGCAGGTTTTCACAGATTCTTTACTAGAAATTAAAAATAAATAAATAAATAAAAAGGCAAATCATTTCGTGTTCCTAATGTAAAAAACATGGCTCCCAAAGTTCCATTCCTCCACGTGTGACTGTGGAGGTCAGCAGGAAAGGGACTAGGGAGGAGGGGTTGCAATGAATGTACATTATAAAGCTGATATTCCTAGGAAAATTCACAAACTGTGATAAATAGACTTTTAACTGTCAGGTTAGAGAAGCAAAAAGGGAAAGGAAGGTTCGGAGAGGGGGGAAGGAGAAGGATGTCCCATCAGGTTTACTAGTCTTCCGAGGCAACAAACTTACCACATTGCGTGTGAATTTCTCAAAAGATGTTCGACGATCCAGTGTGTTTTCCAACTTAAATTCAAAATAAAATTAAAAGAAAAAGGAGGGGAAAAAGAAAAGCAAGAAAAATGGAGTAGAAAAGGACCGATGAAACAATGGACTGCAAAACAAAGTTTGTATAAATAAGGAAGCAAACACAGGTATGAAGCTGTAATGGGACTCTGCAAAACAGCAGATGGGCAAAGCAGATATAGTATTTGACAAAACTCATTTTTCATGGGGATCAAAATGGTTTGATTTAAAATAAAAACTGAAAATATAAAGAAATAATGAAGTGCACATCTTGTGTTAATGAACTGACAATCACAAACTTAAGGACTTCACACGGACAGTTGTAGCTTTCTGGTATTTTCAACATCTCTCTCTATATTGGATCTTCAGAAATCAATGTTTGAACAAAAAACAAAATCACACAGTACTTTCATATTATTTTAGGTCGTCATTATAAACAATAGAATGCTACGATGTCAACAACTACCTTATTTCGGCAATGAGAGGGCCCTGATTTTTTAAGCATATGGCTCCCAGATGATTCTAGGAGATCAGTATTTAGAGCCCTCCAATAAAATTATTTATCATTACAGAACTCTGCATTGCACAAGCTGCTCCACATACTCTGAGCTGTGCCTATTTGGGAGTCATTCCATAATCTGGGCTTCTCTAAGCAAGCATTACAAGCCAAGACATGAGCCTCTGATTACACGAGTGTGACATGATCAGTCTTTCAAGTCAGATTTCTAATCTATTCAGAACTATTCATGTAAGAATAGGGAAAGGAAAAGGATTAGGAAGCCCCTATTTTTATAGCTGGAATCAGAAGTTATTCATATGAATGAGATTGCTTCTAAACACATTCTGTCGATTTTACAGGTGGAATAAAGAGAACAACAGTTATTACATAAGCAAACTTGCAAACATGAAAGACTATTCTTCTGGGATTTTATTTTATTTTTTAATGTATTTGTAAAGCACTTAGCAATTTAAGGTGCTTCATAACAGAGAAAACAGTACAATATGGGATGTAAAAATAAAAATAAGTTTTGCTAGATTAACTTATTGCAACATGCCCACATGCAGGATATATACACATATGTATATTGAACTCCTGTGTGTATGTGACCCTCCAAACACGCCAAGTTGGTCACCTACCAGATATCCAGTTGCACTGGCACAGGGGAGAGAAGACTGAGTATTGTGGCAAACATAACCACCGCTTTGCACAGTGGCAAGACAAAGGCAAGATGGACCAATACCTTTTTCTTGGCCTGTAGCAGCTCCTGGTAGGCACTGGATCGTATAAAACGAGGATAAGAATCACTTTTCATCAGTTTGTAAATGTGCTCCTGAAAGGAAAAGGAAGTGCTTTTACTCACACAAAAGATGTAGGTGAAACAGTTGTATATCTTTAATGCCAGCTACCATTATTTAGAATGGGAAATGTTATGAGGTTAGCTGAAGTTGCAGTTTCTCAGCTAAAGATGAGTTGCTTTCTGGTCTTAAACCAGAAATCCCACCTATTTGTTATGTATAAAGGATATAGCACGCCTTCCTTAAACTTACTGTCCATATTTTCACTACAGAATTATTTTTCTGAGCATTTTGAACTCAGTCCTATCTTAAGACCCAGTTTCAAAACATCAGTCAGCTCAGTTAAGTGACTACATCTGAAGCCTCAGATTCTTTCTTATCAGATTATTTGAACTAGTTTCTAGAGATGCTCTTCTGACTTGATAGGCTTGAAAAAGTGGAAGACTTCTAATTTAGCACTACAAATAAGTGCTTGACCTAGAGAGGGCATCCCCTGGCTACTCTTGAAAGCACTGAAACATGTTTATTCTGCTACCCAGCTGATAATATAAAAAGGAAAATGCACATGCTAACTGAAGGACAGTTCCAGGCTAATCGAACTTTCAAGATATTTATTCTTCAGAGACATATAAAAATTTGATAACACTAATCCAAAAAAAAAAAAAAAAGTGACACAGGCAGAGGCAGTTTATAGAGCTTTTCTTCTTGCAAGATTCTCATCTCTGTAAAATAAAATGATTAAAATAAACAAGCAAACACACACACACATAAAAAAAAAAGAAACACTAAAAATCTATACTGTAAAACATTTTATAATCTCATTCTGGTTATAATGTTAGAGAGGAATTTTTAGAAAAAGCAATCTGAACAGGAAATACTCTCACAAAATATATTTTAAGAAATGTTCTGCTCCGTGTTAGCTGTTTTCATTTTCTTTTTCACTTAAACCCTACCTTTAGAAACTGTAGCACAGCAATCAGGAAACAGTACATAAACTCTACAATAAATACGGTTTCTGAGGTTGGTACTGCATGCAATTAATGAATAGAAAAAAACACCATATTAAAATTACAGTGATGTAAAATTAAAGCTGATTTTTTATCTTAGATTTGTTAGAAACTCTAGAGAATGATTCTAAGTGCCTTTCATTGTGCTTTTTACACTAAACCAAGAAGTTCTGGCATATAGTCAGAACTGAGGCTCATTCATTTTGGGAGTTTTAATTCCATTCAGTTCATACAAGAGCAGCTGATTCAGCCAACTGAAAGCAGAAATGACTCTGGTACTGGCATACATATCAGTGATAATGGGCATTAAAATGCTATATCTGTGCAAAAATCTACCCTACAAATACAAGACTAAATTATGTTGCATTAATATTGTTAATGTAAAATAAATCGGGAATTGAGGATGGATATTATTTAGCACAATTGGTCTATTTTTACTTTTGTATCTCTCTCATTTGATATGGAATCCCACAGCACCATCTTTCAAGTCCAGAAATGCTTTTCAAAGCATTTTAAAGCACAATTAAATTTCTTGGTGTCTGCCAAAGTGAGTTGATAGTGGTCCCTTTTCCAAGAGGCAGGGCCCCACTCCTGACTGAACTCTGTTGCTGCAAATGGGGCAGAATGAGAGGTCCTAAAGCATCAAGTTGGAGTTGGGCCTGCCCTTTCTTTCTCTGCAAAATGGAGCCCTCCTGGTTCCAGTTGTATGGTGAATTGCATCAAATATACAGAAGCCTGAGTGCAAGAAAAAGCATCTTTCTTGCATACAGACAGCATACTCCACCACTTTCAGAAACTGAAAGGGACAAAAAGACAGGAAAAAAAGGGAGATCTGGAAGTAAAATGATGTTGAGACTTTATACACATTCTTATGGGGAAAAAAAAAAAAAAAGGACGCTGACAAGGAATTTAATTTCACTTTTCTGACTCAATTGCAAAAATGTGTCATTCTTTCGACCTTTAAACTTGCTAAAGCTTTTATTTGTGCAACATGTCTTTGCTATATGCTGAATTCCTAAATCTCCAGTGGCTCAGTAGATGTAATCAAAACCCACTTGTTTGGCTTAATGCAGAGTAATTAAAATCTGCATGAATGATATAGTATTTAAGGACAATATTATTGTAGCATGATAGGTTGCTGTTATAACAGTGGTATAAGAGGACACAAATTTTCTTTCTTTTTAAATTGGCAGAATTATTTTCCTTCCTATTTAGGTCAGAGGCATTTTCCTCCAAAAAATAGAAAGGCCAGATTCATTTTTCCTTCTGCCTTTAAGGACTTACAACAGTATCTCCTGGCTCCCAAGTTGATGTCCTAATAATCAAGCTGTAGAAAATTCTGCAGGGATATGATTTCAATCTCTCCTTTTGACACCATTTTACTTTGCATTAATAATTAAATTTTCATCACTGGGCTCCTTATGAAAAAGGGAGGGTAGGAGTAGTTCTGCAACTTTTACTGTGAATCCAATTATGTTCTGTTGCATTTCTTAAAAGTTTGCAAATATAAAATACTAAGCTATGAGTGAAATGAAGTTTCATTTTGTACTGAGGTGCTTGGTTTTTCATTTTTTCTTCTTCTTTTTTTGTTTTTGTTTGGGGATTTTTGTTTTTCAGTTTTCTTTCCCCTGAGGAAAACAGACATTTGTATTCTACAGTTTTGTTTTAACTTTTGCTCCCATCTCAAAAATTAAGCATTTTCACAACCGAACTCTGATCAAAAATATCTTCTGATTACGGTATTCAAAAATGTACGAACTCAAACCCCCAAAAGCCACATAAGACATTTACAGACTTACTCCTGTAATACTGCTATCAAAGAATGCATACTTAGGATCTTTACTTGATGTTCTGTAGATGATAATTTAATACAGCATCCATGGAATATGATATTTCTGCACAAGCCACTACTGAGTTTTATTTCTTACATGACTTGTATTTTCTTCATGATGAGAAGCCTCACTAGAAATTGATGTATGCCAAACCCACTTGAAGACTCTACTCTGGATACAGAAGCTTCATGAACAGAATTAATCATAGAATCATAGACTCATAGAAACCTTAGAGTTGGAAGGCACCTCTGAAGGCCATCTAGTCCAACTCCCCTCCAATGAACAGGGACACCATAGCTACATCAGATTGTCCACAGCCTTATCCAGTGGCACCTTGAAAGTCTCCAGGGATGGGGCATCAACCACATCAATGGGCAGCCTGGGCCAGCGCCTCATCACCCACACTGTAAAAGATTTTTTCCTTATATCTAACCAAAATCTACCCTCTTCAAGCTTGAAGCCTCCAGAAGGAAAGGTTACACATTTGGTTTTCCAAAATATCGGTTTAGAAAACAGAACACTACTGTTTAATTCTCAAATATATCTTATTTCATGCATATGCATTTCAGTAGCCAATATTCTGTTTCAGATGTTCATAAAAAAGAATTGCAAACTGACCTGAGCATCTTCAAATGTGTATCTTCCAGGGTCCTTTACATTCTGCGTGGTTTTGTCATAACTTTTTGAATCTAGATTGATGGCACTTGGTGCACCTGGAGCAAGAAACTCTTGCCAGATTTCTTGGACGCGAGCAGGAACTTCGCGGATAGGCCTCTTCTTCAGGTCTTCTACTGCTAACCAGAACCTATGGCACAAAAGAGCATCTTGACTTTCAGCTCAGTATAATCACAAATAAAAAGGTGACACTTTTCTTTGCTCTTAAAAAAGAGTACAGTAACTAAAGGTTTCAAATAAAATATGTGAAAATAGGTAAAATCTATAATTATATGCTGGGTTCAAGACTGGTATGCTGTGTCAGGCAATCCAACTGCCTTAAAAAGCAATTATGAGCCTAGACAAGACAGGAGAGGAATCCTTCATTACTTATGAATATCTAGCTTTCGTGGGAGGTTTTCATTTAACTGGAATTAAACCAAGGTCTCATTTCACCTGAGCCACAAGGTCTTATATCATTATAAACCTATTGCTTTTTGACATTCCTTCAGAATAAGAATAAGAGCATATGCTTCTGATAACTATGTAAATCTAAGTCCTGATAAGATATCAGCCAAATAACTGTATAAGTAATTTTGCTATTTTTACCCCACAAATTATGTACAAAAAGGATAAGGATTTCTATAATTTCATTTATTTGTTCAGCACTGTATTTATATATTTCAAACTGCAGTATACAGAAGCATTCATTCTCTCTTCCGCTACAGAGCAAATCAGCATCAGGCCACAGCATACAGTGACAGCCAGTTCATGGTATCTGTCTCATTCTAGAGAAGAATCACTAGAAAGGGTTTGATCACACTGTGATCACAGCCAGCTATCTATAAGCTTTGTTATTCTGTTGTTATTTGGTATTATGAGCTGTTTATTGTTACCTCTCTTATGGCTATTCAAGCTCTCTCACAGCACAAAATTCAATTCAGTTAAATGAAGTCAGGATCTCATGCTTAGGTATGCTGCAGCACACTTAAACAGTAGTTTTTCTTTTCCTCAGAGATCTCAATTAAAGTATGATTTTTATCATGCTACATACGCAACCACTGTATCTTTTCAGTATTGTTTTGACATGCTTGATTCTATGAAACAGGTTATCTGAAGGTTGAAGTGAACTGTGAAACAAGCCAGATTTTTACAGGCTGACTACTAATTTGGATAGTCCCTTTAAAATGTGGTTCAATACTGTCTAAAATATAAAATTAAACTGAAATCTCCTTGCTTTGTCCAACAGTGAATTGTTGGGGAGAGGAACTGTGGAAGGGTATTCAGGTAAACAAAATAATACCACACTAAATCCAAATCATAATAAAGTTACTGAAGCAACTTATAAGAGAGGACAATAAAGCACTGTAAAGAAAGACTAAGAGTATTCCTCCTATGACACATTCTTCAATTGACATAATTTACCTTCTGGGCAGCAATTAATCCTTCACAGTTCTGTTTTGAAAGTGCTTTGTAGCACAGATGGAAGGAGCCCGTGCTCATCACTTCCAAGCCACAACAGTTAGCATCACACCCCTGAGATTACTATTTTAGGTACTTCTACACCTTCCAGTTACCACAGTATTTATGCACAGCCTCTCAGTCTGATGATCCCTCAAAATTCTCCAAGAGATAAAGAAGTAATATTGTCCCAGTTTTGGAAATATATTAATAATATATTAGGACACAAAGAGAGTCTGTACTAACACAAAAAAAAAACCCTTTACTTTCAAATATTCTGTGTAGCACCACTTTTTTGTATGAACTACAGTGTGAATTGAACACAGTTCTGCACAAAGCCCACAGACATATTCCAGAAATGCAAGGGCAATGCATTAAGAATAAAGGCCTCATAACTGAAGTTTAAAAACTGCACAGCTCAGAAACTCTAACTCAGTTCACTCTGTCAAATTTGGGCAACCTACTTTGGTTTCCTTAAGCTACTTTTAATATTTGCATTTAAAAGTGCATATCCTGCAGTGCCAACCCCTTCAAACGCATCTTCTGGGACTGACTGATTACTCGTGTATCAAAGTCAGGTAAGGAATAGAGAAATGAAAGAGAAGGATGTTCTTTGTAAACACACATCTTCTATCACCCTGCAGACATCCTGAGTGTCTAGCTCAAAGCCGTCACATTCTTGTTTGTTCCTTTATATCACTGCCAATATTTCTGGAAGTCACTATAAGCTTAGTATCCTACTTAGGATGTTATTTTCTTTTTCAGGTAAACTGTTTCTATACAGTAGGTTATACTCAGTTTTAGGAAAATAGATGGAGATAAATTGGACTTCTTTGAGTAAACATGAAGCTTCCAATATGTAATAGCAAGGTTGTATAGATACATACTTAGAGGCTGAACATCAGATTTTCAATAAATTAATTCTACTCTACCCTTCTAACATTAGCATTTAAAAGCTCTATTGGAAATGTGGGGCTCTAAATATAGAAAATACTTTAAAAGCATGAAGAAAATGCTGATTTCTGCCACATGTTATGCCTAAGAAGCTTACTTCATAGCCAAAACCCAGTTCACTATTTTAATCTACTTTTCAAATTTTTCATCTACATTTAAGAAAGAATGCTTACCCTCCTCCCACATAAGAGTTAAAGTCAAATATGCAAAATTAGGAAAGGCCAAAAATGAGGCTTCAACCTCTTGCATTTTCTAAAATAACATTTCTGAATATCACATGGCAACCAAAAGGACAGATTATTGAAGAAAGTGGAAATGGATTTTGCAAGAAGTCAGCACAGGCCTTAAATCAAAAGATATGCCTGTCCACTTTTATAGCTCTGCCTGACATGGTGCAATCAGAGCAAGGGAAAACTCCTGTAGCAAAGGGTACAATGCAACAGTAAATATATGAAATGAAAAGAGAGAGGGGGATACCAATTGCTTTTTCTGGACAAATCTATTCACAGACTTGGTGCTACACTTCATAGAAGAATCTAGAGCTTAGTCTCTTTCATTGGATGAAACTTGAAAATCCTGTTGATCTAGGTTTGCTTCAGCCAGGGAGACCCTCTCTAGGGGATGCTCAGTGCCATGTGAATAGACAGTCTGAGTGCCTGGGTATAAACATTGCTGCTTTTTTCATCCCAGCATTTGGGCTGTCTCTTGCTGGGTCACAAGCCGGATGTATAGTTGAGTATGTACAGCATATGAGAGTTGCACCTCCAGCCACATGACATGGTAGGACACATGTTGTAAGACATCTGGGGCTTATATCCTCCAGCTGGACTACTTTCAAAGTAAGGGTGGCCATGCCAGATAAATAGCACAGCTGCATCACAGCTTCTGTCCCATTAACTGACCTAAATGCCTGAGGCAGCCAACAGCAGATTCCAGATTAAGCTAATCAGTTATATTTAGCACACAGAAACATAGGAACACAGAATGAGGAAAAAAGCTGCAGTGATTCTCAACAAAAAAAAGCAAAACAACAAACTGAGAAATTGAGGTGGATTTTTCATGGGCTTTGCAACCAATATATGTGACACAACAGGTCAGAGACAGACTCCAGTATATTCTGCAAGACCTTAAGAAATTTCATTGAGAAAAACAGCTAGCATTTTTCCAGGGACATAAAAAATTACACTTTGACTCCTAGAAACCACTTTCTTGCCAAGTACAACTTCAAACTTTAAGATATGGTAGAGCTAGAGTTCTTAAAAAGAAAAATGGGAGAGAATTAAATCTGGAAACTAGTTTCTTCTGATCTGCAGAAATGACAGTATTTTGGGGACTTGGGAGTTTACACTTCTGTCTGAAACAGAAGTAAAGCACAGGCAATTTCAGCCTTAAGGATTACATTTTGGCCATGTTTGCTCTGAACAAGGTCTCATAATCAACGCTGTGAGGAATAAACATTACCAGTGCCTCAAAGAAAGTTTCATTTCCAATGCTATCAAGCACGGTTAATTGTTCTTCATATGTTTGTACCTTCCCTGATGGTGAAGACTGGTCATCAATAACAAAGAGCAACAAAAGAAGAAAGTGAAACAATCTGGATTAAGAAAAATAACTTTGTCTCTTGTACATTCTCCCTCTACTGCTCTAGTTAAAGTACTGTCATGTTGTAATTAAAAAATTACCAGTACCACTGGAGTAAATTAAACATAAAATTAAGTACTATGTCAGAAACAATTTGTGGGCAAAATAACACATTTTAGTAGTGCTTTTTAATCCATTTAATTTATAGGACATAGTCAGAGCATCTACTTCCAGTATAGAACATTTTTACAGCAATTTATTAATCCATGATGAAAATCTCACCAAATCTCAGCTTGCAGGGGTCTGGTGACATAAACTTCCTCAGGAGAAAACACCTTGACTTAACTTCTCAGTTTCTCTCCTTTCTCTGAACAGACAGAACTCAATGCCTCTTTTCCTTAACTTGTTCATTCATTATGGAAGATAATAAATGATGGTCAAAGGAAAGGGTAATAGGAGCAGTGGCATTTACTTCTGTGCATCATGGAAGATGTTCTGTCACTGCCCTCCATTCACTAATCTCTGAGGCTTTTGCAGCTTTGGAGATCACCCCTACTGCAATACTGCATAATAGACTTTCAGAGTGGCAGTACTGAAACCATTTAGATCTTCCAAATATCAGCAATTCCCACAAATCAACCACATAGGAGCAAATGTACAGTTCACATATGAATACTATTTCTCCAAGGAAAGGAATGGAAATTTTCTACAGAGATGAAGAAATTCAGTTTCTGGGTGCAACATTTCAGTAAGATTCATTTCAAACATGGGCCACTGTCATTGAAAATCCCCTTTCCCATGCTTGAACAGCCTTGTAACTGAACTCAGTAGCACTGGATCATGCTAAAACTTAAGCCTTGTGAATTCAGAATATTGGCCACAAAGTTTTTTTTAAGGGTCAGTGGGAATTTTTATAAATTATCTAAACTGTGCATTACTTCAGCTATTACCTCTCTTGTATTGAACTGTATGCAAAGTGATCAATTCAAAACAGCTGTGTGATAAGGAGAGATTACAACTCATAGATATGTTAGGTAAATGCATAATCCATTCTGGCTATTAGTAAACAGCAATCACATTGCAATTAAACTGCCATGCTGATAAACCTTATCAGACTTTTTCAAGAGCTCTTTGTTAAATGATCAGGCAGAATTCATGAAATGGCTTAGAGTTTTACTGGATGTCTCAGTTCTTTCTCTCAGGAGGAGGATAGGTTGTATTCCTTTGCTACCCTTTACAGCACCCCAAGTGAGGGAAATACTATTAATTCCAACATACAGGCAAATTAAAAAAAGCAGAGAGACAGAAAAAAGAAGTGAACTCTGATTGCATTCCTTTTGATTGCACAGTTCTTAGTTTTAACTCATGACTCAAGCTTCTTTATCGCTGTTCTGTTTCTTAAAACACAGTCTATATCCTCTAAGACTCAGGTTCTCAGCTAGTTTAGACAGTCTTAGTTCAAGTTAATGAAACAGTAATACTGGGACATTTAACTACTTAAATACTAATCATGCCTGAATACAAACAGTATATCTGGTAGACTGAAGAACTGATTCACATTTCAGCTTTTTTTTTTCTTTTTCATTGAAGTGACATATAAGAATTCTAATCAATTAATACTGAATCTCTCCCTAGTGTCTGCACATCTTTTGTACTGTATTGGGTAGCCTGAATTCACAGTACCACCTGTCTTACCTCCCTTAGGTTTAATGGCTCTTATTGTAAAATTTATCATGACCATGTCTGTGAAAGGACAAGACTACTGACTTGCGTTCACACTACTGCAGTAGGAAGGTGTAAATGGAAATAAATGTTTTGTTCAAAGTGGCTGTCAAACACAAACAGAAGAAAAAACAAATTACTGTAGTGGGGTTAGTAGCTGAGCAAACAAACAGGTAGTCTTCTAAATTTAAGGTATCCTTAACAATAATGCTTGCAATCATTACCTAAATACATTTAATTTCTTAGTGTGGTCTGTAACACTCTCAAACACAACAAGCCTTACAAATTCATGAGCTGTAACCTGATTTTACTGTTTGAGTTTAACTGTGGATTGATTTCCCCAGTTAGAGAATGCATAAATGTAATTCTGAGCTTGTGAGACAGTTTCCATTTAATCATCGCAGAAAGCCCCTTTAAAGTAAGAATTTGATTCTCTGCCTGATTCTTCCCAATGCCAACCTTTAAGCTCATATTCTCTACTGCTGTTATATATATTATAATACCAGTATAAAAATCTAGAGATAGAAGAGAAGATGGCATGTCAAGGAATCAGCTCTGAACAAATTTCTCTAGTGTATTTTTCTGGATCAGTCACTCGCAGTTTGCCTGTGGTTAGTGTTGTAAATAGGATTAGAGAAAAGAGCTAGGGATTATGTGGGTAACACTGTAGTTGGCAGAGAGACAAATGAATCACAGAAACGCACTGAAACTGCAGTACATACTAGGCTGGATAGGTTTATGTTTGAACAGCTGCTCTGTGTAAGGAATTGTCAAGATATTTTGTAAGTGAAAAAATCACTTTTTTCCTCTTTGCTATGATGCTGACTTCACCATATGGATTTCTTAACGAACAAAAAATCTTTTCATGTCACTAATGAACTTATCAACATAAAAATCAAGCTATATTTCTGTGTTTGAGCTATATTTCCATGGTGGTAAAGTCAAAATAAAGTCATTTGGGTATAGAGTATATAATATACATTCACAATGCAAAGTTCTGTTTATGAACATGATCAGCAACTTCGAGAAGTCCATCTTTAGTTATGGCGCAGACAATCCCAAATTAACAACAAGGAGCTTTGTGTAATTACTGAGCATTTACAAACCAATGCCACAAAGTGCTAAATTCATCTTGTAAAGTGCTACAAGAAAGTAACTTTTCTATGAAAGGTTATACTGCACCATTTAGAAATAAATACAGACATACAAAAAGAAGAGGTTCGGGAATTTTCTAAACTTTGTAATGTAAGCAAATAGAATTTTATATTCCTTATGCTATAGGTGAATGAGAAGTGATACAGATGACATTCGACAAGATGGAATATACAGAAAACTGTGGCATACATGCTTATGTGCTATATACAGTCTGACTCATCTACTGAAATACTGTTACTGGTTCCTCTGAAATAATCCTTACCATAAGACTTCCCTAGAACAGCCACACCAAGTATGCTGTAAGCCAATGCATGAAATATTATTTAAGTCAAATAGTATTTCTCAATGTCTTTGAAATAACACTGCTTATGTACATATGTGATTTAAGATTCATACCCTACAAGCACATTTGTATTTTTCAATTAGAAAGGAATTTGAGAGGTGAACATCACACTTTTTCTTTTATGTCTGACCCATATCATCTTGGTGGAGCTTTTCATAAGACCAAGAATCCCCATAAATGGGACCAACAGTGAAAATACGCAACTTTTATTGCTAAACACTTTATATATATATTTAAAAAATTTTCTTAATAACTTTAATTTTTCCTAAAACTGAACACAATAAAAGCTACTGAACATCCTAGTAAGTCAGTGTTTTAATGCTGAGAATGAGCTGAGAGATAGCCTTTCATGTGGGCATTTGGACTGAAAGTTGAATATGAAAGAGACTATTTCATGTGAGTCTCTGCTAATTAAGGCAATTTTTCCCTCAGCTTAAATATAAGTGCAGGCAGCAATTTGCATGAATTGACTCCAAGAGATAAGATACAGGAAAACTTTTGAAGAGATTGAAATCACCAAGAAAATAATAAGGAGAAAACAGAATCTTAAGAGCTACTAAAACGTGAAGTCTTTTACCTTAAATTTTCTGAACTGAATTCTGACTCCAGGAATTTGAGAAATTGCTCTCTTCCCACAGGGTCTTTCAAAGCTTCATCCATGCCAAACCCCCATCGCTTCACCCTCTGTTGTCCTGGCTCTTTGCTACAGAAGAGAAAGCAATAAAACCCACAATAAGCAATAATTCAGTATTTTAGTGCTCTGTGTACAGAATACAGTAGATAAAGTCTTAGAGCTCAGCCAGAAATTTCTCACTATCCAGATTACTCACATCAGTGCAAAGTTCATCAATGGCTAACCATGCTGTCAGTGTTCACAAAGGATGAAGATGAAATGCATTCACTTTCACGGAAGAATTAGGACTTCCAACTAGGAAATGTTACCAGATTTCAAAAGTTGTTTTTTTTTTTCCTCACCCTGAAACCCTATAGACTGGTTACTGTAACTCTACACAGATCTATTAGCCTATAGCTCTTCACATGTTATAAAACTAAAGCTAGAAAGACAAAAAGTATATTGCATTGATTTTTGCTTCAGTACTTTTCTTTGATACCTCCTTCTGTATGAAACTTTCACATTTCAGGAGAAGCCCATTATGCACCCTTCACCCCCCAAAAAACCAAAAGAAAAATATATACCTTGCCTCGAGTTCCCAGAAAGTAGTGTCATCAGATATCCAAGGGTTTGAGGGATCAGGGGGCACAAGAAATGGATCATATTCCAAATACTGCTCTGTATAAGCTAATAGACTAGGAAAACAAAAGCATCAAACATTGTCATCTCAGGAAGGGAGAAAACCTTATAATGTTATCCAGTTATCATTTTCCTGTGCCTCAACCAAACCATTGTAACCTGGCATGCATAAATTCAGAAATAACCTACAAGCTCAACCTAAAATAGGTTTGCTTTGCTTTAAAATAATCAGTGATTGCACTCACACTGAACCCATGGATCCTTGAAGAAAGGGTGCTTCCAGTCTTTCTCGTCAAGAGTTGAAAACTATGAACTTTCCTAATGTGTCCAAAAATATCCTTTCAAACATCCATTAGGAATTAGATAAAGAAACTATTTCCATGCCCATCTGCTATCATCAAGGTGCATATTTTCTAACCTTACGCTTTTGATAATCAGTTCCTTAAAAATCTGTTCTAAAACACCTGCATGCTATTCAGGTCACATTCGTTGACCCTGTGGCTACTGAGCTCCTTTTTAAAATATTTCAAATACAGTTAATGTTTTATATTATTTCCTAATCAAATGACACTACTTCCAAATCTAGTGCTTTTTAAATGGTTTGGTTTCTAGCCCCTTCCTTGCATATTTTGTTCTAACTTGGAGACAGATTCCTGCTAGTGTTACGTGCTCTTGTTGGATGTAAGCTCAGACCCATTTAGCTCAAGGTGAGAGCTCATCACTCAGGCAGCTCTATCAGTCAGATCCCCTGCTTTGTCAGTGATTAACATTTTGAAATATCAGAAAAATAACCCTAGACCTATTTCTAGTTAGCCTTCCTGTCAATGCAAGGGAAAACTTGAGAACACTTGGTCAGAGGCCACTACAGTGACTTGAATTCATCATGAATATCTGGGCCATCTTTTGTTTAAAAAAAAACTTCATACCTCACACTTCAACTCTCTTCAGTTATTTCTGTGATGTGAGTTCTCTTACCTCTCTTTCCAGCTATTTCACACTGACATTTTCCCAATAGTTATCAGTCTAATTGAAAAAACAGAAGATGTGACAATATACTTACCTCTCTGCAACTTTTGACATTTTTAATCGATGCCTGTCTAATTGCATTTGCCAGTGCTTAATCTGCAAGAAAGGAAAGCAGAGTGTTATGAGTAATTCATTGCCTGACTCCATAATTTTTTTATTAGGGCTGTAATTTACCCTGGGGCACCAAAAAGAAGTGCATCTGTAATAAAACAACACTTCATCAGTGTAGTTCCAAAATAAATGGAATTTTCCATCAAAAAGGAATATTATACAGAGCCAAAAAATAAAAGGACCCAGTATAACGTTTTCCCTACAGGTTCATTAAAAAAAATCCAATTAGCCTTTTTTAGATTTTTGAAAAAAGCTACTAACTCTTCATACATTTACCTTCTCCCGGCTCTAATGCCTCAGGGAAGAGTAATGAAACATTAACAGTAGATAAATGTGTGAACACAATGACAGGTTAGCATGCACCCAAAACTCAAATCAAAATGGGGAAAGGAAGAATGATGATTGACCAGGCTACTTAAAAGAAGGCAATGGGTTTAACTATGCAAAGAACCCACCAACTGGACTTTTTCTAACTGCCTTCAACTGCTCAATGTCAGATATAAAAAATGACACATTTTGTCTCATACCTAAGTCCATATATCCTGAAGCAAGGAAAAGGTCTACAAAAACAGTTTCTGAACATACTTTCAGTTAGGATAATTTTTGGTTTACTACTACTTTCCTAAGAAGTTCATTTAAAAGTGCTTGTAGTTATTTTTCAAACCTCTTGGTGCAGTTCATCTTCTGTGGGAGGCTTAGTCTCTGGTACTGGTGTGTGAGTAGGGCTGTGACTTCGGATGTCATTTTGTAAGCCGTAGACAGACTATGCAAAAAATATGGAACAATGATAGTTGCTTTCAAGCAACGTTTTCTACCTAAAACCACAGTACATAACTGGGATAAAGTGCTGAAGACTTTATCCCAGATCACCAGCCTCTAAAGAAACTGTAAATAAGTCATGTGCTCATACAGAGTTTTGTTTCTATATATCAATAAGCTGTACCAAAAATCCAGTTTCCATTGAACAGAGCATCAACATTTATTTTGTCTCTATGCTAACAGCACAGCAAAAATGGGGTATGATACTGAAAGGCAGCTATTAGAATAAGTGGAACTGGTCAGTAGGAAAATAATTAAATACAGTTTCCTTTTGAAGACACTAAAATGTACCTCAAAAGGCGCAAATTAAAGTTGGACTCAATCTATATTATGATAAAGAGGATTTGACAGAAAATGCTGTTTCACTCTGTTCATATGTCCCTAGAGAATTTAAAGTTTGTTTCTGAATCCTAGTATAGATGAAGCTTGTTTCATCCACAGCTTTTATACATCAGTTTGAAGCATAACAGTAAACTAGAGGCAACCTTTTGATTAAGGTCTGTGCAAGAAGCACTACTGTTACAGTTTATACTGCATTTTTAATTTTTTTTTCTTAACTAGTGATGTAAACATTTTAAAATAATCTATTCAAACTACTGAACAACATGAATAACGTGAAAAAATGATTTTTATTTCCATGGTCTCTGGGTATTCCTATAAACACTTTCTTATAAGATAGCATTTACTTAGCATTAGAAACTTTGTAAATAGTGATTCACTTAGAGCTTATTATGTAACAACAAACATTCAGGTACTCATTCCTTGCAGCAGTAAGAAAAAGATATTTTAGTAAACTATGGAACTTCATGCAAAAAATTACCTCCATCTCCTGCTTCTTCTATAATAGCAGTACTTACCTTTCTTGTTTTATGTGGATTTCTCATTCTTGAAGATTTTTTTATATCCACTTCAGTAGTGTTTACACATCCAGGCTATTCAAAGAAAAAGAAAGGAAAGCAAAAGTATGAAATCTAAGACCACACTATTTCCACTGACATACTTCTCTTCAGTTTGTTTGTCTAAAAAAATACATAATCAGAGACATAAAACAACTCCATGTCCCTCTGCAATATTGCCTATAGGAGATACTGAAATCTAAAAGACAAAGCCTAAGGAAGCATCTAAAGTACCATTTTGTCTGGTGTACTGTAAGATTTTTTAGCTATTCAACCAGTTTTGCTAGACCCCTATGATGGTAGTTATGACAAGTTCTACTGTGCATCATTATGTTATATAAAATAAATAAATAAATAAATAAATGGAGGGCTTAAATGTGCTTTGCTTCTTCAACTACACTTTAAAAAAGGCTTCAGCAGTCCCATGAGGTGACTGACAGTCTAAACAGAATCACTCTCCACATTATATTTAGCCTCCAAAGATTCTCACAACCCTGTAGCCTCCCAGAGGATACAATACCTCTAGTTTCTTTTAATTCACCTTCAATACTTTTCTTTAAGTACTAACTCCCTGTAGAAATCTGCTCTTAATGCATTTCTGGAAGCCACTATTAAGTGTTATCCTCTCAGGTGAGTTTTACCTATTGATTTTAAAGAGATTAGATATCCCACTGAGAGTGGGAAGTAAAATATCTACGCTCTAGTGAGAGTAGATTCTTTGTGAAAGTAGGTTGGTTTGTTTTATTTTCAGTGGGAGTAAATTTGGAATTTACTTGCCAGACAATCAAAGAGGACTTATCATCATGCTAATGGCAAAACCACGAGTACTGCTCCAAAAGTAATGCCTCCTGTTTTATTACCTTGGCTCATGATACCAGAGGCAGATGTTGGTAGGATGGTAGGAGAAGCTGAACCTTCCCACCAGTATTCTGTTATGTTTTGCTGCCATGTGACAAACAGCAGCAGAGGGACGATCTAACAAAATGGCATCTGACATGGAAGTGCATATGAAGAAAAGGTGTGTCACTGAATTCCTTCATACAGAAAAAACAGCACTCACTGACCTTCATCAGTGCTTGCTGAACATTCATGGAGATCAAACAGTGGATGTGAGCACAGTGAGATGGTGGGTGGTATGTTTCAGCAGCGGCAATGGCAACAGTGGGTCACCTCTGCTGCCATGCAGACTCTTGTCCAATGCTTGTGAAAATGCATAGCTAGTGGTGGTGACTATGTGGAAAAACAGTGTTTTGTAGCTGAGAATTTGCTCTATCCAATCGTGTTATTGTGCTCTTTCTATCCATTGTAGGTTCTATGGAAATAAACAGGAGACATTACTTGCAGAGCAAGCTACATGTCTCCTTATCATTCTGCAAAATGCTTGATATCTGCAGCTGTAAGTATTCACAGAAAACAAAAACAAAAAAAAACAACAACAACAAAAAAACAACTTAAATTGACAGAGCTAAGAAACAAATACATTTCATTGAACAGGTCAATGGTACTTTACCTCCAGAAACCTATTTCAAATAACAGCATGATTTTATATGCAATATTTTTAAAAATTTACAGTTTTTTAAATGTAAAGTACTATAATATGTATTTTATTCATATTACATTACTAGAATGAACAGTTTCTCATTACTAAGAATATACATAGGCACTGGGATAATATAAAGACTGGATCTGTGTAATGTATGAAGCAAACCATTTTATTACAGAATTTGTATGCAAATGAATTCTAATTCCTTTGGATCAGTACAGAATTAATAACCCATATATTGTGACTTTTTTCCATGAAAATACAATGACCATAAAATTTAACATCATTGATGTTACATAAGAGGATTTGTATAAGTCCATTGCAGGGTACATTTGAAATGTTGTGTTGTGTGTTTTTTTTTTCTTACAGCAATCAACATACTGTCTTCAGTGCAGCTTTTCTCTGCAGATCTGTTGGCAGTAAATTCTTCCACACTGCTTGCTTATGTTATTATCACTGAAACAGTTCACCTGGTGGCTTTCTAGAGTAGGGAAGGACAGTGATTTAACAATATTTTGACTCTCTAAGCATGGCTAGATGAACCAACGATTAGACTGTCAATAATCATGTCTCACTGTTCTGTCTACACTGTTGTAGCTGGGTTGGTGTTATTTAGGGGAAATAAAGCTCTACCCATAGATATTTTCATTCTTTGTGAAATAATGTAATAAAATATAACAAGCAAAGTTTTTTTCACCACAATAAAATTTCCTCTATTTAGCAACAAAAGTTAATTTTCATTCTTACTGAGTACTGAACCTCAGAATAACTTTTAACTCTCAAACTCAACGATAGGTTGAAAAGTACCAAACTCCACATGACTGTCAATTTAAAAGCTGAAAGCACTTTTACAGGATGGAATACTGAGTTACAAAGTAAAAAAGAAAACACTGCATTTATTTGAGGATTATGGCAGCATCTGGCCCTGAGGAAGACACCAGCAATATCTCAGCCCAGGAAAGCAGCGATCTGAATAGCAGGCACACTTACATAAGCTACAAACTGTTATAGTTGTTTTTTTTTTTTTTAGTTTTCAGTTCTGGTTTGTTAAAAACTTGTCTTAAAACAAAACATAAAACCTCTTGTTTAGAAAGATTTCAAGTCCACTAACATTGGCATAATCACACCTAACACCTTGACTAGGTAACTTACAAGTTTTGTAGACTGATGTCAACAAGAAATTCTGATAAACTTTGAGGAATGGAAGAAAGGCGAAGCATACACATACATAGAAGAAGACCCAATCCAATACTAAACTCCTACAGCACCTGGTAGAATCTTACTGAAACCTGGTTGTTTACAGCCTCTTGGGGTGATGTTATGTTGCTGTGGCACAGCAGGATCAGCAGCAGAATGATACAGGCAGGGAATCCAGGAGGCTTCAGTGCAAAGGGGAAGGCAGCAAAAGACACTATCACAGTAATATCATAAGCTAGGGTAGTAGCAGGAGCTTAGCACAAATATCACCACTATTTCAAGACTGCTTTTATGATTCAAAATATAAAACTGGAAGCACCCAAAAGAATCAGGGCCATAATTCATATTTTATTCTCAATTAAAGATTATTTATTAAAGTGATTCTTGTTATATGTTTTCTCGTTTCTGAGGTGCTGCCACACTTCATCTGTCAATATTTAGGGATAAATACCAAACATCTTTTCAATTAAAACAAAAATAATAGCTTTTGTCATTTGAACATCTTGCCAAAATAATTCAGAGTCTTTTCTGGAAAACCTTTGCTCTGCCGGACAATGTTTCATTTTATTCACATGCCCCTATTAACATAATAAGGATGTATTTGGATACAATTACATCCAGCTGTGTTTTGTGTTGCTTTTTTAACTGGACTACCATAGTTCAAATAGTGAGATGCCTGTCAGAGTGCTCGGCTGCAAGATTCCCATTTTGTGCATAGTATATAATTTGCATACTAATACCATAAATAGTTTTCAAACAGATTTCTTGGAAGTCTTGAAGCCTCTGATGTAAAAATAAATAGAATGCTTATTTCTTTCACAACTAATATATTATATGAAAACAGTTCCCCACAGCCACAAACACATAGGAAGCTCACAAGATCTTGAAATTGTCATACCACAAGATCATAATCAGGATAGAATTAGTCCCTTATCTGACATTAAATAAGAAGTCTGAAATACTGAAAAATATTCAAAGGAAACTAATTTTCATTACTTAACACACTCAAAGTATAAACAACACTGTGTTAATTTACATAGAATTGCAGAGGTTGGAAAGGACTCAAGAGATCACTGAGTCTCACCCCCCTGCTAAATCAGGTTCCGTACAATGGGTCATGCAGGTAGGCATCCAGATGGGTCTTGAATAGTTCCATAGAAGGAGACTTCACATCCTCTCTGAGCAACCTTTTCCAGTGCTCCATCACCCTTACTGTAAGGAAGTTATTTTTCATGCTTGTATGGAACTTCCCGTGTTCAAGTTTGAAGTCATTGCTCATTGTTCTATCACTACACACCACTGAGGTGACCCTGGCCTCATCCATTTGCCTCCCACCTCCCTGTAGATTTTTATAAACACTAATTAGACCCCTCCTCAGTCTTCTTATCCCCAGGCTGAACAGACTAATGACAATAAATTAAGTGCTGAATTAAACAGATAAAAATAAATATTTAAAAACAAAACAAAACAAAACAAAATAAAATAAAAACCACAATACAGAAGAATTTATTTATCCCTACTTCAGTTATTGAATAATCATATTAGTATGAATCCCTGGCTACACTACTTTCTATTGATACTGTCTAGGAGGCTACAAGAGTAGGATTCCACCAAGAAATACAGCAGAAGTATGACGCTTCCATTGCTTTGCACCACACAGCTGGCAGGGTGGAAGACTTTTTGCAGAACTGACTATAGACAGCATCAGAACTAAAACACTTGAAGTTTAGTTTAAAAATGTAAAATTTCTACCAATATCTTTATATGTAACAAACTCTGTATGATCTACTTGTTATGCTAGTAAGCGCACAATCCTTAAAAAAAAAAAGAAAAGTAAATACTCTTAAATTACTCTTTCTTAACTTAACTGTAAATCTACTTAACTCTTCTTGACCAGAAGCTTCCCTGCATCTGATACAAATAAATTCATGTATGTGGGAAAGAATAACCTTATGCATTGCAATAGGGTACAAATTGTCTGTCTATGTTGCTGCTCCGTAGAAGTTGATCTGAGGTAGAACTTAAGTATGAATCAGCAGTGTGTCCTCACAGCCATGCAGGTTAACCACACATCCAGGTGCTTAGCATCTTGAGGATAATACATCTGGAATCCCAAGACCAGTTTTGGGTCCCACAGACAATGCAAAATATAAATTCAATAGAAAAATCCAGCGGAGGAATAGCAAGATGATGAGGAGGCTGAAGAGAATCAGAGAGCAAGGGAGGCTGAGGGAATCAGACTTATTTGTCTTTCAGAAGGAGAGAGCTAACTGCTGTCTTCTGATGCCTGAAAGGGGCTTTCAGAGCTGGACTTGTCCCAGAGGTGTACCATGTAAGGATGAGAAGCAACAGTCAAAAATGTCAGTAAGGGAAAATACTGTTAGTGACAAAGGAAATATATTTTATAATAGAAAGAAGTTGCTTAGTGAGGCTGCAGAATCTCTATTCTTTGTGATTTTCAAAACTTGTGTAAATGTAGCCTGAACAACTTTATTCAATTTAGCACTGCTATGAGCAGGAGGTTGAAATCGAGGACCTCCAGAGGTCCCTCTCAGCCCATGTTTTTGTGATACAGGCTATGATCTTTACAAAGAGCAGGGAATAAAATACAAATAATCTGCACAATTGAACACTCCAATGAAATGCACATGACAGTGTGAAATTCATCACACTCTCCTAATCTCTCCTCAACAGCAGAGTGGGAAAGAAGAGACTGGTACTTGCTACCTCTGCTCTCTGACAGGTAGTGGTGTGTATTCTCAACTTATAAAAATAAACTAAGTGTTGATTTAAGGAAAATTAAATCTCACAGCCTCTTCAGCTAGAAAAGCATAGGTGATATTTAAAATAATTACCTCCTTTCAATATGCACACCCATAAATTCAGGGTACATTAAAGTAGTAAATGCTTTAATATCCCTGTAAAATGTCACTGAGTTTCAATGTCAATTCACTTTGAAACAGATTTTTATATTTGTTTTGCAAGTAGGAACTGGTTAAATGTAATAAAACACAAAAAATTTAATGCTTCAGATTTACACAATTTAACATAAAGTATCTTGGTTTCCACTTGGAAAACAGAGAGTAGAAAAAAAGTTAGAGCAAGTAAGTCAGACACACAAATATAAAGACAAGACAGAGGTTGAAAGCCATCTTTTGAACTATTTTTAATGGGAGACCGTCACAAAAAAATTAAGTTTAAACTTTGAAATATCCAAAGTCTCAAATGTTAGTGTTGCTTCCTGTAACAACCTATTCTGCTATTTCTGTCATTATTTCTGTTATTTTTTTATGAAAAGAGTCTTTCAAACCTCAGCAGTCACTATTCATATTACTCACTTCTAAACAAGGGAAACGAAGATTATTAGATAATAAATACTTTGAAGAACATCAGAGTTAATTTTTATCAGTCATTTTTATATTCCAATTTACTCATGGAGTTAGCTGGACTGTGCATAGTTGAAAATCAAACAAGAGTAAGAGGATGAAAGATTACAAAAAAGAAGTGATGCCAAAAAAAGAAAAAATGCCAGTGGTGCTCAATTGGGAAAAAAATAAATAAATGAGGATAGCCAGAGGAAACCCCAGTTTGACTCTGGATATGTGGGAAAGTTTATTTTTCTCAGACAAAGTCCAGCATCAAAGGAGACATTAAAATCCCTTATTGAACAAGTTGTCAGTAACAGCTAGGGCTGTCTCTCACAGAGAAAAACACAGGCTATATTTTCCTGCAATGCAGCAGTTTTTCATTTCCCAGAGATGTTATTGGAGTGTGCAGAACCTGTGAAGGTGTATAAGGAAAGGCTGAGATTTAGGTACAATTTTTTTGGATATTTTTGCATTTACCTCACTTGACTCCACGTTATGCACTTCAGGGTCAATGAATAAAAAGGCTTTGCTATGCAGGAGCTCAACTATTATATTTCATGATCAGGAAGCAAATCCCAAGAAACATTCTGTAGCATTTCTGTTTCAAATTCCTTCCCAGATGCCCTGCAAATTTGCCATGTAATCAGGAAAAAAAAGAATTACAACCTGCTTGTTCTACTAAAGTATAAGCATTCACAGGTTTTTTCAGCTTTTTCATCATTCATCTTCAAATACCTGTACGATGCTACTAAATACCATCTTTATGAAACACAAACAGGGTAAATAATTAGTGTTATGAATTCAGTCTGACACTAAAATAAGTGAATACAATTTGGAATTGGACTTGCACAGAACAACTGCAAATTTGGTTATATTCCTTAATTTCAATATATTTTTAAAACATGATACTTTTGAGAAGATGCTGGAACTATCTCTGAAAATAATGATCTAGATTCAGGTAATATTATGGAAACAAATTTGTATTACGTATCTTAACTGCTAAAACCTGCCTATACCAGCTGACAATGTACAATCTGTTGGCTTTTAATTACCCACATTTATCTTTTCATGTTTCCTTATTCATCTATTGAGCTGGCATTTCAGGCCTCAGAATATTCAATGTCAAACCTTACTGGAGTTGTTCCTACAAAGGCAAGGATTGTTCTGGTAATAATTAATAAAAGCTTTGTTAAGATTAAGTGTTCCCTCCTGTTGAAGATTTTAACAGAGAACTATGCAGAAAGCACAGAGTGAATTTAAATGCTCAATATATGTCCTCTTTAGTTAATTTAATTTGGAGTTATTAAATAACAGAGATATACAGTTACAAACTTACTTATTAAATTGAAATGAGTGAGCAATAAACCTGATTGCATCATCCACTGGAAATGGATGCAGAAATAATGAATTGTTGATAAACTGCAAACACAGGCACAAGCATAAATTAAACCCACTATAGACAGTCTCTGGCAAAGGATGACTTCCCATTCATACCAATTAGTAAAACCAATGCATGCTTTTTTAACGGATTTATTTGAAGACCACTGGCTGCTATTAAAATGGCAGAAGGTCTCCTGTTCTGTAGCTTCAAATTAATCAAAGCATGGATAGGACTGCAATCAATGGATAAAAATTTAATTACAAGTTGACAAGTTTTCTTGTTTAGACAAGAAAAACGAGGTTCAAAGACCATCAGATAAAGAAGAGATGATCAATTAGTTTGATTGAGGTTTAATTAACATTTGCAGTATGGTAGAAGTTGTTTTAAAAAGTGAGAGATGGGAAGTCACACTGAATAGTGAAGTAAGCGTCAGTTAAAACTTCATTATCTTTCAAAAAGATAAAAAATAAAAAGGATCTAAGCTGTATCAGCCTCCTGTTTATACCTATCTTCTCAAACTACAGCTCAGATCGTTTCCCTCAGTAATATCAGGCTCAAAAGGAATTCCAGTGGCTTTGCAAATAAAGGCTTTTCTTGGGACAGAATAAAAAGAGATGCATAGAGATTTTCAAGAAATTTAATATAATTAATTAACCCATAAATTTAATACAAATGGGAGCATCTTGAATCATGACACTGATGCTCACATTCTCATTTCCTTGCTTGTTTAAGGACACATTTAATACAAAACTGAGCTTTCACCTTAAGAGAAAAGGATTTCATCATATTGCTTTAGAAAATACTTCTTTTAGTGGTCTCTGTGTCAAAGAAAAAATATAATATACAAAATTCATTAAAAAAGGGATGTTGAAATGTAATTTTTAAGACTTAAGTCACTTAAATGTAAACTAGAAACAGTACTAAATAGTGTACTGCTGGACAGAAGTGATATGCTTAATTCTTTCTGAAAGCTAATCCAATTTCTGATTATTCTTAATTTACAACAGATTGTTTTAGGTTTGTAGTGATTAGTTTTCAGAACCAGAAATTATCCTACATTAATTATATAAACTGCATTGATTCAAAATGTGTGTAAGTAGTATTAATTTTAATTAAGGATATGTTAATATGAACTTTGTGAAAATTACAGTATTTACAAACTGATGCATAATGAAATCTGTTAAATCTATCTGTTTTGTTGTCCCTGTTCTTAATATTCAAGAGTTATTATTGCTTTCTCAAAGACTTTCACTCCATAAGATAGGAACCTGCTGTTTTACTAATTCTGTACAGAATTAGATTTTATTCACTTGAAAATAATCCTTTGTTCTAAACACTCCTTATTCCTTCAACTTCAGCTTATTATCCTAGTTGCTACCAGGATTGGGTCTTACTAAAAACCATGTCATCTCATTTTTTCTGCATCTTTCCATCATCTCATCAGTTTTATTTCACAATTCTGAAAATAACACTTTGTATAATAAATTTATGTTATTACCAGAGTGCGATTATCTGAGGCTGCCAAAAGCTGTATTGGCCTCGTTCCCTGACTGTTAGAGGAGTAACTCCCTTGTAAAGATACATGGTGAAACAGGTGCAAAAAAGACATGATACATCACTAGATAAGTTGGATGGCATGACTTAAGTTTGTTTCCTATTGATGTTCAAAAACTTTATGAAAAAAATAACGGTGAAGCAGAAAGAAGTGTTTTGTGGCTGAACAAGTAACTGGCCCAGAAAAGCTCAGGGTCTGTAGCACATGAAGTGTGAAAAGAAGGACTGTTCCACCTTGGCCAAGTTAAATGCAGTCATTTGCCAAGTCTTTGAGGCTGATCTTGAAGAACAGGATGGAAAAGTCATTAAAAGCAAAACAAATGAAAAAAAAAGAAAAAGAAAGCCCAGAACAAATAACTGCAAGAATCCAGTGCATGACCCTAAACACCTGGTAGTATTACCTACTGGCTCAGATACTGAGGATCATGTTCAGATCACATAAAATACAATTTTAAAATATAAACAGGTAAAATGAGATCAATGGAAACAGAATCCAGTAAAAAATTTAATAGAAAAGATGAAGGTGTAGAATGTGTCACAAGGACTTAAAAAATGACAAAGTTACTTTTTCCTTACTTTGCTACTAGGAAACAATGTCATGAAAACCCTAAATCTAGAAACCAGAAGTATTTATAAATTTTATATCATCAGCGAATTGGTCTTATAGTCACTTCTGACCTTAACAGAGTCTGTCTAGATTCAAGAAAGCTATGAGTTCTTTCATAAGGGCTTCAATCCCGACATTTGACATTACTTTTCAAAGGAGAACAACTTGATTTCTTTTTGCCTTGGAGGAACTGTTTTCTCTGCTTTAGCTTGTTTTGTTACTGCTTTTTCACTGAAACCCTAATTCTCCTGATCAGTTTTCATTCAATCAGTTCCATACTCTGCTATTTATAGAAGTATTGAAATTAGGGAAATGCTACTTCTGGGAAGATGCAAAGAAAAGGAAAGCTCTTTAGATTTATTTACTTTGCCAGTACAAACAAACAAACAAACAAACAAACAAACAAACAAATAAAATACTAAAAGAATGTGTTGCTATGTGTGAGGCCATTAGTCCTGATTAGGGTACTAACTGCAGTGTAGAAATGATGGCATGAACTTTTGTCTTAGTTTCAGCTAGGACAACGAATTTATTCTAGGTCTGCTACTCAGGATCTCCAGAGAGTTAATACAGTCCTCCCTGAGACGTGTTTGCACAGTTTTACTGTGACTGGTATATGAACTAGAATAATTAAAACTGGCAAGGGAATTCCTCTGTACACTGTAGTACCTATTACTGAAGCTCAACCAAGCTTCAGGCTGAGATCCACATACATAAAGCAACAATCGGAATTTAAGAAATGGCGGATTATTCTTAACATTATACTAAAATACATTAAAGCAGACGTGTCCAACCCGTGGCCCAGGACAGCTACTAATGAGGCCTGCCCCCGCTCTGCATCATCATCATGGCAGCAACTCTTCCCCGTGGAGCAGCCTGGCCCAGCCCTGGGCATGCAAAGATTGCCCAGCAACAACCACACATCCGTGCGCGATCAGCATTGTCTGTGCTGAAACCAGGACAAGAGGAGGGCACAGTGCAGTGCCGAATCCACTTCTTATGCCCACCACACACACTCATTCAAACCGAAACCTGAATGTATCACGTTACGCGCCCTTATGCCGCTTGGTGAGTAAAATGCCAATATTAATACTTCAGTCCACCAAATGTCATCTCTAAAGAAAGCAGAACCCCCCAAAAAAGAATTGTCGATGAAGGAAGAGCATTCAGTAAAGAATGGACAGTTGTATAATTTTTTGTTAAGACAAATGCTATGGCACTATGCTTAACTTTGTAAGGAAATTGTGAGGGTTTTCAAAGATTACAATTTGAAAAGACATAATATGCAGAAACATGCTGCCAGATCTTAATTTTTATTGTATTTTTCACAGACTTTTCTGTGCGAGTAAATTACAATGACATTTTCAAAACTAGTTTTTCAGTAATTAGTGACCTGTTCAGCCAAAGTGCCAATGATTTGCTTTCCATTCTTCTATTTATATCTCTCAAAGCCAGAAGCCTAGATTGCTGACTTTAATCCAGTCTTTTATCTTTGACATTTCCTAGTTATGTCTACAGCCAGGTTAAAAATCTCAGGACTAGACAGATTTATCCACAGTTCAGTCAAAGCTCTTAATCAAATTCAATTTCCTCTTGTTCTGATGCCTTTAAATCTCTCCTTATTGTCTGACTATACCTTAACTCAAAACTTCGACAACTCATCTTCTCAGCATTTTATTTCCAGATTCAAATCCCTTAAACCCATTTCTGATAATGTAAGTGTTGTCTGCCTTTAAACTTCTTACGTGCATAGAAACATTCCCTATTTCTTCTATTGGCAGCTTCCACAAACATCAGGTGGCAGATTGTTTTTCTGCCCTCCTTTGTTGTTTTATGCCAGTGACTAAACAATAATGCTCTTGTATCCAATGCCAACAGATTGAATCTTTCACTTCAAATGATTTTCTCTACTTGATGTTTTAAATCCTACCTAAAAATCCATTTCTCCTGCTACTCTTCCAATACCACACTACACAAGTGCAAACTGGCCCTGTCAAAGTTCATTATTTTTTCTTTGAAACTTTTTTACTCTATCCACTTCTATAGGTTTCTTCAACCTAACCTTACTTCCTCAAAACAACTTCCGGGAACATAGCAGTAGTTGTTACAGTTTAAGTCATCTAACAACTAGGAATAAAGATGAGTAAACTTTAGTTCCATATTTATTAAAATGTCAGTGGAAGACACAGTTTGTATTCTATTTCATTGGTGATTGCATCAAAATGTATATGTAATTAAATGTTATATATGAAAAATAGATATAATGCTGTAGTAACACAAACCAGTATGATTATTCACTTCGCAAATATGAGTCAGAACTGTTGTGACATTTGGCATTCTCTATGTTTTCACTCTCTGAAGCAGTAAGACTTTTTTTTTAATTTCAGATGGACTTTGACAGAGAAATCTGACAAATCTTGTTCAGTCTGTACAACTTCCACAGATCAAAGCTAACAATATCTAACATTTATGCACATTAGAAAAGTTTGAAAATATGACCAGTGAAATTGGAAAGCTTAGCAAAGCAAATAATTAGATTCAAAAACTACTTTGATTTATTTGAAAGCAGTTTTAGATATGATGATAATTTTGGCGGTGTGACTCATACCTTGCAAAACATTTGAGACTGTAATAGCCAAACAAAGCTGATGTTTTACTTGAGAAATTAGACACGACAAATCTATTTCCTGAAAACTCTAAATTGAGTGTTAATTTAAAAGCAGTCTTAAATAGTAGAATGATAGAAACTGATATTATAAATAGGAAGCTGGACCCCAATTCATACTTCGCAGCCCTTTTATTTGCTCTCAAACTACCAGAGCAGCCCTTAGAGACTAATGTTCACCATCAGTCCTGCTACCAGGCAGCACAACTTCACCAGCACTCACCACCGGCCGGTGCACATCCCAAAATGCTCGCTCCTGGCTGTCAAGAATTTTTCTTTCTATCTTGTCTCTCTTCTTGTCAACTCTGTCAATGTTATAAGATATTTAAAAGAAACTGTTAAGGATTTGAAACATAAGAGGTTTCCAATATCTTATTTATTTCCTACTCCCTTTGAAAGCAAACACACACATACACACACAAAATTCTCATCTTCAAAGGAACTTACTTTGCTTGTGCTTCAGCTTGCATAAAAATAAACTCCCACTTCCGAGCAAATGCTCGCTGTAGCCTGGCCAAGCTCTCCTGAAAATAGATCACAGTTTTGACAAGTTAGGTAGCAATTTACTGTTTAATAGCTTTTGCCTTACCTTTTCCTCCTCCCATGCCTTCCCCCCAAAAAGACTTAATGCAAGCCATAACGTATGAACCAATGTAAATGTACCTTACGATTTAAAGTGTTTGTTCAACAAAGAGGATAGAACACTACATCTATTTACTTTTTAATGTCCTTTTTATTATACCTTTGAAATTATAATGGTAAGGGTGGATGAAACCCTCCAACAAGACATGGGATTTTTGTAAGATTTCTATGTTGGACTGGGTGTTGGAGGGGGTAATTTTGTAATAATGCAAAACCAAATTCTTCTATTATAAATACCTACTTGTGGAAGGTAACAGCAGAAATTTCTATACTGAATGATCCACGTGATAAATTCCATCAGTTTTGTGTATGTGTGACTTGTGCTTGACAAGTTTGGCTACATACAAGTGTATTTAAAATATAATTATGGGAAAGTAAGAATATTTTGGCAATGTAGGAATCTACCAAGCTATCTACAGCTATTCCCATTTAAAAAAAAATGCAGACTGAAGTTATTCAATACTGCACGAGGAATGTATATATACTATATTCTACTACTAATAACAGGAAGATGAATATTTCTCAACTCTTAGGAAAATTATTTCCTCTGGCGATGCTGGAACCATTTCATTGTCTGTAACAGAGCCTTTCTAATGTCTCTCAAGCTTAAGAGGCAGTGGTAGGCAGTATGATACCATGGAGAAGAATGAGGTACTTACACTGATCAAGAAAGACCCCAGTTGCCATTACACATCATTTTTATTAAGATTAAGTGAAAAAATGTCTTTAAGCTTCCTAAAAATTCTATTTCTATTTATTGCAGAAGTATCTCAACAAAATTCTTACTGAAAATAAAGATTACAGAGACCAAAGAGGAGACTTTCTAGATATCTTGTAAATACAAATAGAGGCTCTTAAGGATAGTATACTGGAGGTAAATTTTCCAAGGTATGCAAATATAAAGTCATGCATATCTCACAGTGTAGTACACTGAAAAGCGAGTTTGTGCCAGAAGAAGCAATAAAGTCTGTCAGCATGATGCTGAGGCTGGAGTATTTGGCATGTTGAGAGGTCTGGCTGACTATCCTGCTATCATGTCATAGTAACACAGCTGGACAGCTTTCAGTGCAGACAGGACTGTGCATGAATTTTATGTTGACAGTTTCATGAAAAATTCAGCGACTTTTTAAGGATGGAATTCAATCCACCTCCTCGGTCAGTGCCATCCTCATCACCTAATCAAACTCTTTCCTTCTACTGCTCTTCCTGGCCCCAATTACGTTGCCTTCTTGCCTGGAGCAAAGCACAACACTTAGAGAATGGGAAGTGCCTATATTCTACCTGTCTTTATCTATAGTATAATTGATGAGGTGTAAGCTCAAATGCCAGCATCACTTTTAAGAATGAGATTCATATCTCTATAGCTACTAAATGCTTCTGAAAACATTGCCAGAGACTTCTCATTCAAGTCCACACACTATATAGAGTACAATTGCTTTCAAACACTTGACATGTATCTGGGATTTGCAAGCAGCTGTTTCTGATCCTCACATGATGATCCAATATTAGAGACAGGCCAAAATCTCAACTTTTACACAGCCAGCCTTTGCTACTGTCTCTCAAACTGTTTTTATGACTCCTGAGCAAAGTCAAACCCACATGCTGGCAAAAGTTCTATAACTACAGAGTGCCCATACTTCTCGTGCTTATCATTATATTGCATGCTAATTAAGAACAGCAAAGAGATTTACTTTTCCTCAGGTACTTACAGCTTCATAGTCTGCTAGCTCTAGCCTTGCTTTATTTTGCATTGTCCGCTTGCAGAGGTAAACCGCTGAAACAGAATAAAATCATACAGGATTTGCTACTATCTCACAAACACAGCAGACCAGAAATCTAGAGGCTTAATGTATATTTTATGGCTTAGTTTCTTTTTTCTTTTTTTTTTTTTTTTTTTTTTTGAATTCTCCTTTTGTTCCGAAAAACTTCAAATACAGGATCAAGGCTACAAGTATTTTAACTGAAATTGTGGGTGAGATACAGAGGTTCATTAAATAATTATAAAATCCACTTTATGTAACATGCACAAAAATGTACAAGATACTTGCAGTGAATTTGTTTCATGGCACATTAAAGACAAAATGGCAAAAAAATTTTTAACTGTGTGTGCATTCCTCAGGAAATATAAAAATTGTATACTGAAAATTTTAATTAAAACTTGATTCAAGATAAGTTTCAAGTCTCATATGTTACAGTCTGCAATGACTTCCATTTAAAAATACATTAGATCAAAAAAATGAAATAGGAGTCAGTTGTATTAGATACAAAATCTTTTATTCTTTTCTAAAACCAAAATCATTCATCAGGTCTGTTCTGCCTCCACCTCATGCTGACTGATCAGAATAGTAAAACGGAACTAAATATTGAAAGGATAAAAATTTAAGTTTAGGCTTCACAGACAGCACGGTTGTTTCCATTTGACTAAAAGCTTGATTCTAAATTCTTCATTCTCTATATTCTTTATAAATGAAGTACATTTCCAACAGACTATTTATTTCCCATCACCCCAAGACATTACACAGGATGCCCCAGCAAAAAGATAAGGAGGACAACACAATTCAGTCTGCTAAAGACTGGCAGGGGTATCTACCTACATCACTACTTCAGAGCACATTCTCACATGTAAGATGGGAGAATCTTTTGAGCAGTGCAGGTGAGAAAACCTTAACATAACAGTGATCTCTGTGATTAGCAAAATGAGCCAGTGATTCTGCCAGGGAATGGGCCATGGTTCCTACCTCCCTGCTACTAGCTTCTCCACTGTGGGTAGCAAAGAGAAATAACTATATATAGGAACATCATTCTTGCAATCCCTAGGAAGAAGGAATTGTTTGTTTTGTATTTAACTTTCATTTTTAAGGTAGTAAAACCAATTATGTATATTTTACAACTCTGAAGGAAATATATTTATGTCTAACAAATCACCTGCAAATGCACGCTTGATGGATGTTATTTTGGTGCAGTTGATGACAAGCATTTCTCATAACTCCAGCAGCAGCTACAAGTGTTACTTGACATAACATGAAGTTATTTGATCCAGTTTTTTTGTTTATTTTTTCTTCACTTTTTATACATTACCTAGACTACTACTTTCTTTCACACTTTTTCACTTTCCGTTCCTCTAAGAAGCAATGGTCACTTCCTCTGTTGTACTCCCACATCCCCTCTGGTTCCAATACAATTTCATATGTACAGATACAAATACACTAATCACACACCAAGTACAGCAGACAAAGAATTCCCACAGCCTCTGTTTCCATACATTTTAATAGTACTGTACAGTTACACTAGAGCTTTGGCATACATACTGAAATGTCACAAAAAGATGAGATGAATTATGAACCCTTTGTACCTAGGATGTATCCACAGTGCAAGGAAAATAATGAGGACAGAGATGGTCTTTGATATTTATCTCCTCTGAAAAGGAAACAGTTTTTCCTCTTTTACTTCAAAATAAGTTATTTTTCTGAACATGAGAAAGAATTCCTAAAATCCTTGAAAGTATCATTAATAAAATGTATATATACAATGTATATTTAAGAGAAATGTGTAGACAGTTCTAAGAATTCTGGAAGTTACTCACTTGTCCATTCCAACCATTTGAACAGAAACAAAAGAAACACCCTACTCTCTGCTCTCTGCACTTGATTATCCTCTTGTAAATCACATTTTCATGGTCTCCATTATAGGCATCTTTAATCAGCTCAGCACTTCTTTGAATCCCATTGTGGATAAATTTTGGGATTGGCATCTCTGCTACCTCCAACAAAAGTCCCTGCTGTAGTGGCAGCCAACTGACCACTTTTCAGTCAGAGGAGGCTTCAACAAAAAAAACATCTTCAGATCACAGAGTAGCCAAAGCTGGCAAGACAACCACTAGGTCACCAGAAACAGATGAGGCAGAGGAATTAGCTTTCCAGACTCTTAATACCGTGTCTGAGAAAATCCTTGTCTTCATTGTGCAAGCATAACACAGTATATTTCCAGCAGAGTCCTCTTAATGACCCCTTTCTGCTCCAACTCCTTGGGAAGAGTCCACACAAGAATGCTTGTTTTTCATCATGTTCATATGTTAGCCAAGTCATGTTCATTCCCTAGACATTTTTTCTCCAGAAAAAAAAAATATATTCTCCCGTATCCAGATCTCCTCCCTTTCAGGAACCCAAAGGTTATAATATAGCTGGTTTGGAATATTCCCAATAAAGAATCAGTTAGCTGGGAAATATAACAAATTTACTAGTGGAGAAGAAAACAGTCCTCAAGAGCATTCCTACTCCTTGACTCAATATACTGTCATTGTTGAGTGCTTACAATTACATCCTTATTATAAAAATGCATGTTTGAGGATCTATTTAAGAGCTACTGTAGTCAGAAGACAAGCAGGCAACAGCTCAGAAATTTGAGTTCACTAGTTCACAGTCTTGTTGATACAAATCCTTGGCTTGTCCATAACAAAATTCAGTAACGTGTTAGAGTGCAGGAAGAATGTGAAAATCTCTCATTTTCAGGCAGAACCTCTGAAAATATTGAGAAATAACATTTTATCCCTTTGAAGTTTAAAGCAATGAGATCTGAAATATGGATGCTGCTGTCTTTTTCTGGTACGACTCCTTTTCTGCACCAAAACGTGCAGCTTCACATTGAGCATCTGGGGGGATGCAAGTGTGTCTCCTGGTTCTCTACCAAAAGAAAGCCGTGATCCCTTGGCATTTCAGAGAATGACATTATCTGCTTTTCTAAGTTCATGATTTGAATTAGTTCTTGGTGTTTTTACAGCTTCATTTGGAACTACAATCTGCAGTAAGGTTCTCAAACTAAAAGCTGCTCTACTTTCACATATGCTTTTCCAGCACAAAAAGATGATGCAGTTAATGACATCATACCCAGTGTTGTGTTTCCCAATTTTTCACCCAAAATATGAACATCTGCATTTGTAGAATGGAAATTACAATAACAGAGAAGACATTTCCAGCTCATCAGTGTTCATTTATGATCTGCTAATGGGAGATTTTTGGAACTGCATCTTACATTGACTTACCAGACTGCATCATTATCAAATGGTCCTTGGTAATTGCAGTGCATTGGCAGTTTGACAGAATCTGTAAAATTCTGCAGATTGCTTTTGTGCCTGAAGGAAGCAAGTTGTCAAAATATTCTTTTTGTTCTTACATATTGTCTTGTGATCCTTCTGCTCCATATTAGAATTCGAGACATATCCCAGTCAGGAATGCTTCTGCTTAAGTAAAAGCAAGGATGCTGAGAGGATGAAGTCTCAAAGACTTCAAAGAAGGGGACTGAACCTGAATTCAGCCAATAATCAAAATTTTTTGAAGATGAGTGCTATTAATTGACTCTGTCAAAAACAAGAAGATAGGGCTACAGCTGTTCTTTGAGTCCATTCTGATGCAGAATCTGTTTTTAAGTCTGCACAGGGCTAAAGCTGCACAGGGTGAGGTCCATTAATATGTGGCATGCAATAAATGAAACAGACCTGTACTAAAAGTGACCCCCAGGGACCCTGTTCTTGACCTTCAGTTCACCATGGAGCTGTAAGTGTCCTAAGCAGCCCGTTCCAGGACCTCTTCTGCCCCACGGCCAAGGAGCTATTTTCAAGCACAGCTATGTTCCATTGCTCCTGCTTGATTTGTGTTTTAACCAGTCCTGTATAATACCAATGCTGCCCTGACTGTCTGGCTGAAGCCAAGACTTCTGTGGTCACTCTAGACTTTGCTGGTGAGGGATTAGCCTCTGCCTATTATGTTGCCACCCTCAAACCTCATACATCTTCTGTTGCAGAGCTGCTTGCACTTGCTGTTCCCTCACAGGGTGCTGAAAAATCCTTAACATACGGATGAATGATACACTGGGAACAGGGTCTGATTAATGACCTCAATTTGCTAAATATGGACTGCCACATACAATCTTATTTTGGTGCCAGTATATTCTGATGGATTTTGCAATCAACATAATTGCCTCGGCTAAAGTGAACTAGGTATTAGACGCTATATGCTGTACAAGTTACTGATTAGCATGAGAAAACAGATTTTCCAGCAATTTAAAATGCAGTGTGAATATGCAACATTTCATGCTGAAAGATGGCCAGAATTATACATGGACTGCTCCGAAAGTAATGCCTCCTATTTTATTTTGTTGATGCGGAACATCAGGTGCAGACGTTGGTGGTAGGGCAATAGAAGTTGAGCCATTCTGGCAATATTTAATTACCTTTTGTCGCCGTGCAACAGACGGGAGCAGAGGGAAACTCTGACAAGTGGCATCTGACATGGAAGTGTGTATGAAGAAAAGGTGTGGGATTGAATTATACCATGTGGGAAAAAATGGCACCTACTGACATTCATTGATGCTTGCTGAATGTTTCTGGAGACCAAACAGTAAGTGTCACCACAGTGAGGCTGTCAGTGCTGTGTTTCAGCAGTGGCAACAGTGATGTGAAAGACATTCTATATTCTGGATGGCTCTTGTTCATTAACGAAGAATATGTATAGCTAATGGTGTTGTTTATGTAAAAAAATAACATTCTGTAGCAGACATTTTGCTTTATCCAATAGTGTTATAGTGTTTTTTGTATCTGTTGTAGTTTCCATGGAAATAAATAGGAGGTATTACTTTTGGAGTGACCAACATAATATAAATGGGTATTTCAACCACAGCCAGAACAAAAAAAAAGAAAAAAAAAAAAGGGGGCAACTGTGGAGCAAGACTACTTGCTCTTGAAAACTCTGTTCAGATGTTCATAAAATCTGGACAATTAGAGAGGTGAAAGTGAAAACCAGAAATGTTCTATGAAGAGGGTGTATACAGACTTTTCTCTCCTTCAAATTTTTGAATTGTTATATGCAAAATAACATATTTTCATGGTTAATTACCTTTGTTTCCTGCTCAACTGTTCAGTTTTACTTGAAAGCTCACACAAATGTCTATAGATCACAGTGATAATTGCAAGTTTTATTCTAGAATCAAGAAGCTGGACTGTCTCTTCATTGTATAAAATAAACATACTGACAGAAAAACAAACACCTCAAAAAACAGAGCTTCCAACTGAAAGTTAAAGCTGAGAATTTAAGGTTTTTATAAAAGGGGTCTAAATCTATACAGAGTAGAGGAAGAAAGCTTCAGCTAAATCCAGTGGAAGTATGTCTGTACCTCTGAAGACCACAGATAATGCCACCTACACATCCACCACCATACACAAACTTAAAGCTCCTTACATAATCGTCCCAGTGCCAACAGTGTTATTCACCCCTCGATGGTGGGAGTAACATTCTGTGAACTTCACTTTCTTCAGTGAAACCAGATTAAATTTATAACCTCTTTGAATCAAAATTCTCATTTCAGAGTCAGCGCCTAGTCATGCCTAGTCAGTATTTAAAGTGCAAAGAAAACAGAAAGTACTGTAAGCTTCAAGGATTTCAAAGTGCCCTGTGGGCAAACAGAAGTTCTCCATATGTGAGTGTCTGCATCAGATGGAGAATTACAGGACAATCAGCTCAGAGCATGACTACGGAACAGAGAAAATGAAACCAACTCTTATTTAAACATCAGTATTTCTACAGCTATTATGACATTTTAAGATCTGCCCACAAAACGTGTTTTTTGGTATTTGTGACTGCTGCCGAGTTTCTCTTAGACATAGAAAAAAACCGTATAATTTTCTTTTAGGTGGACAAATGGGTCAGCCTTATTTATCAGTAAACGTACTACACTCTACTGTAAATGCTAATGACATTAAGCAAGACTGTGACAGTTTCTGTGTGCTAAACATCCAAATGGCCCAAAAAAAAATTTGTGTAATAATACTACCATTCACCAGCTTTTACTCTTCAATCACAATCTTTCTATAACATTTAAGGAATGTAATTTGATTATAAATTTAGTATAACCAATTAATTGAAATTTCTTAAATAAATCAAGGACAAGAAAGAAACCCAATTTCAAAAAGCCAGTGAGTTCAAGAACTAGAGAGACTTCATTAAAAAGCAAATCTATCTTTTTACACACAAAATGCTCCAGATTATCTTGCCAGGTAAAACTGTGCAAGATGAGTAAAAAAAAAAAATGTACAGAATAAAGGCCATCCTAAACACCTGAACTCAAATGAATTTGCTACAAAGCTCCTAAAAGTGATGCAAGAAATTCAAATACATACATTTTACACAGAAACCACTTAAGGCATGTGCAATCTAAGACAAGGCTGAGATGTCAGAAAACGGAGACTGTTTTCTCCTAGACTGCAAAATCCAGCAGCAGGGATGGCAACAATTCAGTGCCCACCCAGCGAAGTGTTGACAGTGGTAAGGCTAAAAAAAATACATTTGTTGCCATGGTCTGAAAGCTCTAACTTCCATATTAATAATAAAACATTAAAAGAAGAAAAAAGAAATAAAAATAAAAACAAAAAGAATGAAAAAGAAAGAAAAAAAAAAAGAAAAGACTTATTTAGTGTGGTAAATATGCTGATTTCAAAGCAAAACTAAAAATTATGTTTATGAACTTCAGCACTTATTCTGATATTGTATCTCTATTTATAGGGGACCTAGATACAAATTTTCAATGCTTTTAAAGTAACACTGTTAAAGTAATGCTGCCTACTTTAGCATGAATACAAATGGCTTGGCCAAACACATTTTACATGTTACACATACTGTGGAGATAAATTACACATCCATAGAAAGAAAAATTCAGTTAAGTGAAAAACTCTGAAGTGGTGAGAAGATTGGGAATCATTTTCCAGAAATGCCTCCTACTTACAGAGCCCTCACTGTGGTGGGTTGTCAGTGTCCAAATTAGAAAGATTCAGAACAAAATTCAGGACATGCTTGTTGAGTGAGACTTTCTTCCCAACACTTACATGACAGAAGTGGCTCCTAATGAGTGAATTTTGTTGTTCTGAAGAGTAATATAATGGAAACAATTCAGAGATGAAAAGTAGTTTACCTAGACCATCTTTCTGCTAATGCAGTTCTCCTTAAAGAAGAACCTTAAAGAAGAACCCCTTTCATGGGGTTCTTCTCAGATTAAATTTTATGCATGGCAAGTACCAGACCCAGCCATTGTTTCTTGAGGGACAATGTTGCTTGTTAGATTTTAGTTCTCACCTGGCCCCACTACCAAAATCTTAGTCAACACATTCTGCATATCTAGATTCTCAAAGAAAAGCCCATCATGTAAGGAGTGACAACTGAGTTGTACAGCAATTTGGTAAATTACTTGAGATGTGTGGAAGGCTTTTTTTTTTTTTTCCCTACTCCTGGAAATTCAGTAAATTTTGAGATATTCTGAAGCAGGTCCTTACAAGAGAGATTGCTATTAAAGACTCAAGAGGATTGTTTACAGGGGCCATTGCTGACATACTCTTGCTGACACAAGCTGTTGAAGAAATGGGAATTGGGTATCAAGATTCAGGATTATAGAATTGCAGAGCTATCCACAAGCTATTCACACTATATTGGTGATATTTTCCTTATTCACATGGCATAAATTTTAACAAATACATTTTTATTCATATCTGACAATTTATATAGAAGAAAAATGCTACTTTGCTACCAGTTTGCCCCAAGCTACTGACTCATATTTATGGATTCATTTCCAGAGATGCTGAGCACATGCAGTTTTCCAGCAGAGTTCAGGCAAGCAATACAGCTTAATATTTCTCAAATCGACAATGCTTACTGCTAAGCTGTTGCCAAGGGAATCCCTCCCGAGCATTTGGGCAAAGAAAGGACATAATACCTCTTCTGTACAGTTCTCCTTCTTGTCAGTTATTCCATGGAAAACAATGCAGAAAGATGTGCAAGAAAGAAAATCCTTAAGAAAATCAATATTTCAGATAGAGATTTGAAGCTAGTTATACACAAAGTAAGTAGGCAACAAATGCTAGTGAGAAAATTATGTGAAAAATTTCAATATATGAAAAAAAAAGATGCATGATAGCAATTCTTTTTTGAATGCTATGTACATTTTAGTGTGGCTGCAAGCTTGGCAGAGAAAGTGCTGTGGTTCATGTTCAGAAAGGAGCAGCAGATGCTGAACAGAGAGAGGTCTTTCTCAGTTTACTCTTAGGTGGTAAGAAAGTATCCGTTAGGAAAGATGCTTTGTATGGACTGACTCGTTAGATGAATTATCAAGCAAATTTAAAAAGGACAGAATCTTGATTCCACAGAAATGCTGGAGAACAATAGCTATGAGACAAAAGCTTTCACATTACAAAAGTAGATGATTTCTGCATTTTACTGCAACTCAGCTGGATAGAAGTATCACGAATATTTATGGAATTACCATGGAAGTTTACATGCAGCACTTGTTTTTATCTAGATAGGTAGCATATATATTGTAAAAGGAGTAATTAATTAAGGCATTTTATTCTGTATGTGTTCTCATTTCCTAGAATGTTGCATTTACAGCAGTAGCCTGGAAGGCTACTAAACATAAATACATTTTCAAGATTTGTTATTCTTCCGAACAGAAAGTACTTTGAATATATTGATTTTATATTAATAATATACTAATTTGATGCAATTTATAACACACATGGTCATATGCTCTTAAACCCATGTTGCAGTATCAGTTTTTTACCCTATTCTCCATAACCTCCCAAGACTTTGCAAAACTCCTCCATTTCTAACTCACGTAGTGGGAATGCACACACCAAAATTACAAGGCTGAAACAGATCCTCTTGCAACTATATAGATACAATTGATTATTGTCTTCTAGAATTTGTTCCAACTTCTTTTACATCATAAGTGACTGTGGTACTTACAAAATTGACCCCTGACTCTCTTTGAATATCTTTTTTAAATAATCAATTCAGTGTAAGTAAATGACTTTATGTCTCAGACCCTTCTGAGTCTGAACTTCAGCAAAAGCATACTAGAGAGAAAATGATTAAAAGTTACTAATTGTCCTTCATATCTTATACATCTGAAATTCGTATCTGACTCTTGTATTGCTACAGATATTTCTCTTGGTTTGCTTAGAATTTGTCTTGAGATTCTCAAATATAAAATCAGTTTGCATTTGGTTGTGAATAAACTTTTCCCCTGAACCCCTCTATTTCTTATTTATCTCATTCAGTGACTTGAATCCCTCAAATGTGTAAGTTTTGAGTCACTGCACCTCCAGTAGAAACAGACTAATTCCATGAGACTGGAGGCCAAATGAATAAAGAATTATAATTTCTAATTTCATATGTGACCAACATTTACCTGTTTGGAAATGAAACATATTAAACTTTCCATCTTTAATTGTATCTTAATGACATGAGCTGTTTTAAAAGTGCCAGGAAAAAAAAATACATTAGTCAAAGAAAAAAAAAAAAAAGCTGATTATAGGTAGGTAGCACATTCATCCATTCATTTTCAGAGACAGTGCTTTGAACTGAGATTTGATTCTATTTGTCATAAAACCAAATTGGAATTCAGGAATACGATTTAACTCACAGAAAATGCAAAGTGAGTTAAACTATACCATCCTTTTAAAACAAACAAACAAACAAAAACACAAATACTAAAAATATGAGATGTGCATAATTATTTTCATTAATAAGATCCCACTGACACCAGTGAGATTCTGCAGAGAACAACATGTCCTGCATGGGTGGACTCTAAGACATACGGCATTAATATGGGTTTCTTCAACAGACGGAATAAAAGAATCCTAATTTAAATAAAATAGTTGCAATTTTAGGTATCTATCCTGCGATATATTACAGCATGACTTTCAAGAGAAGAATTCCGGCCATTTGTGAGTATTAACTTTTATTAGTCTCAGAAAGACCATCTGGTCACTATTTTGTTAAAATCAAAGCCAAGGGCTGCACACTTCCGCTTTATATTTATTAAATTAATCCAAGCCAGTTTTGTCACCGAGACATAGCAGTGTACTACTGCTTTATTAGTAGAACTTGTCTGAAGTTTCTTGAAACTTTGGAAGATTTATTTTTCTTACATTTTCTTTGGATATTTTTTTTTAATTAATCCTTTTTAATGTTACAAGCTAATATGGGGCAACAAATAATATTTTAGAAATGATAACATACTTTATAAAATTGAAAGGATATTTATTTTTGAGTTAGTTCTGCTAATAAATCAACACATACATTAACTCATTTCATCCCTGGTTAAAGATTAATTATTTTCTGGCTGTATTCTGTGTTCTGGACAGCAGCCCACATATAGGTAAGTAAACATCAATGGTTGGGCATAATTTCTAAATTATAATAAAGCTGTAGCGTGCTTTAATAGACTTGTAAAATAAGGTCAGTTTCATAGAGAGTTATTTTCTTTGTTATTTTCTTTGATAAAGAAAGATTACACATAAAGCAGATTTTTTGTTCTCTTGCTTGAAAAACACCAAATCCTGCTATTCATTTGTTTTAGGAGGCAGAAATTTGAGTTTGCTCAGAATATATCCAAGAAAACAGAAGCAATGCACAGCACTATAATATATGACAAGTACTAAATGCACTTACGTATCTGTAATAAAAAATATATCTATTTATTATATTTTCTAGTAAGTAACAATTAGTTTGAAAATCTGCACAATCTTGCTGGAGTGCATTTGTGATAGAATAAAATATTGTCAAATCATTTCTATCTTCTTTTGGATTTTTGAGTATTATTTATTTGAGTTTTCTTTATTCTTCTAATGACCATTTGTTTACAATAGAGATGTGATCCTTTCTGCAAGCAGCTGTATTCTGTTCTCCCCTTATCTTCCCTCTATATTTACATAAAGCCATCGGGGGAAAAAAATCCTCATGCTGCAAATGTAATTTGCTTCTGTTTCTGTAATGGCAATGAATTCACAGTTTGCCAGCCACACAATGGTTTCCAGCTCCTGTTTGCTGTCCATGCTGTGTGGATTAGTGTAGATGCACTTCAGCTGAGCCCCTTGCTTCACCCCCAGTGCCATCATAATTGCCCTAGGCTCATCTAGGTCAGGCCTGGTTTTATACCCTTCCCCCTTCATACTTAATTTAAAGCCCTCTCGATGAGCCCTGCCAGCTTCTGTGCAAGGATTTGTTTCCCCATTTGAGACAGGTGAGAATCATCAGCAAACATCAGGATAGGCACCAAGTAAACCTCCCCATGGTCAAAAGAACCAAAATTCATGCAATTGCACCAGCCTCTGAGCCACGGTTTTATGAGATGGGTTTTCCTGCTCCTCTCAGTATTCTTCTCTGCCACTGAAGGGATAGAGGAAAATAATATATGTATGCTCACTCTGTCCACTAAGCATCCCAGTCCCCTGAAGTCTTTCTGTCACTTTTCTTTCCTTTTTGGTGGAGGCAGTCTTGAGGTGTGAAATCAACTGCCTCATCCTAGACAACCTCACAAGTGGCTCTCCCACTGCATCCTTATTCATCTCTCCCTCACTTTCCAGATCCTCAAACCTATTACACAGGGGCACCTGAGGAACTGAGGTAGGCTGGGATGGAGTTTGCCTGAGGTGCTAAGCTGTGACCTGTTTCCACTCCTTTTGTTCCCTTAAGTCACCTCCTTCTGCTTGAAGATAACATGAAAGGGGATCCACCAGGCAGGGGAGTGGGTCCTAGTTTTATAGTTCTGGATGATGTCAAATGGCATGGAATGTCCCTTTAGCCAATTTAGGATAGCTGCCCTGCTTCTGTCCCCTCCCAGCAATTAGTGCCCCCCAGTCTCTTTGCTGCCAGGACATTATAAGAAGCTGAGAAACTGAAACATCCCAGTTGCTGCTCAGCAGCAACTAAAACACTGGTGTGTTCTCAACATAATTTCTCTCCTAATATGGAATACTGATAAACCAGGACAAAGCCAAAACTGAGTTTCATACCAGACAATATGAAGAAAATCAGATCTGTCCCAGCTGAAACCAGGACATATCCTTAGAATGACCTCTGCAGTTTTCAGCTACCAAGCATTGAGACTGAATTCATATTACGAGTGAACACCTACCTAAATTTCCAAAAGATTGTAGAGACTCAAAATTTTAGTTTCTTTAAAGGTAAGCTATCACGTACGTACTTAGTGTCCTAAACAAGTGACCTTACCTTCAGATGAGGGGAATACTTACAGTCTGCACTGGAATGGAGACAGTACATAGATTTTTTTATGGAAAAATTAGGTTACTGTTTGCTGTAAAGAGACACCTAATTCTGGTTATCATTTTTGAAAAGCTTAGCCTGGAGGATTTTTTGCAAGTCTAAGTACACATCAGTAATTATAGCATGTAAATTATGAATAGAAATCCAAAAATGGGGAAATAAAAAAAGGCATTTTCTAATGCACTTCATATTAGAACTACAGCAAATAATTTTACACATCACTTATCAAAAATAAGAGTCCTAAACTCATTACAACTTTGGGTCAGAATCTGAGAACAAGTATTGTAGGACTATCAATAAAATGTGTTCTGCTTCATTGAGACTTTGTCACGTTAAATGATTACACTTCCTGGCACAAATAGAAAATGTAAATGGTAAAATAGACTGGGTGCCCTTTGAGGATTTTTTATTTTCTCAGATTAACACCAAATCTGACTTCAATTTTAATAAACTTTGAAAAGGGTAACAACACATTTATTTCGATATCAGCAATTGTTGCACAGGAATTACATGACATTAATTATGCTTTTAACAGTGGAATGATTAAACAAGATAGACTGCAATTATATTTTCATTCATATAATACATAATTCCCAAAATAAATAGGAAAGATTTCCACACTGACCATAATCTGTGTTTTCCGGCTCCCAACAATTTGATGGCCAAAAATAGGGTGTCTATAGACAAAACAAAAACAGTAGGGAATTCAAGTTAGACAATGCAAGCATTATACAGTTCTTGGATTGATACTGTTTCTCAAAATTGATTTACATTTTTGGTAGGTCTACTACAATATTAACTTAACGATTTTGAAATAGGCATCAAAATAGAAAATTACTTTTATATGCTCATTTACTGCACTAGTGTCAGAATGGCATTGGAAAAGAACAATGTGTTCTTTTTATTTTTAAAGTTAAGGGAACAAAAAACACAAGGTTAGGTAGTGAGGTTCTTTTTCATCTTCCCTAGCAACATACTCATCACATGACCTAAGAATCAATTTTAGAAGCAGAAAAGATGGAATATACTTTTGGATACATTCAGTTCTCAATTTTGGAGAGGCTTCTTTATTGTTTGTTAATCCTCAATACTGTTTTCTAGAAGTTATTTGTTAAAAACACTAATTAGCATAACCTGTTTTCATAGTTATCAAATTTGTTTTCATTTATGGAAGGCTATTTTTTTCCTAATTATTTAACATCATTTAAAATATGACTTCTTAATGAAAAGACAATAAAAAGATCAGTAGTTCAATACAGTGATCATGAAATCTATATGAATGTCACTGCTGAAACATTTCTTGTCTAACAAATGAAGAATATAAAACAATATAGGGATTTTTCACATCAAAAACTTCATTTTTAAAAAGTTAACCTTCTAGTGAAAATTTAAAGGATTATGGTATTTATACTAAATACATTCTTTTTTATATATAGGCCCACAAGAATTATATATAATTTGAGAAGTTAGATTAAACTAACTAAATATGTGGATTAGTCTGAGCAGGTGTATTTCAAATTATAGGTACCTCCTTAGGCTCCCTTTCTGTTTCACTCTCTCTTCCTTATTGTTTTTTTTTCTCAAAGGTCTCTCAGCTACACGAATGGAACCCTTTCTTGCTGCCCACATACCTCAAAATTATTTTAATACTTATCTAAATATCAACAGGACTGAAGGGTGACACATTCACACCTACTATCAGGTTAAAGATATTTGCGAAAAATCCCTCCACTGTAAAAATGACCTATCAACTTTAATAACTGCAGTTTAAGACTTGTTTTTTACTAAGTAATAACAATGAGCTAAAAGACGAAAAAATAAAGTCACAAACTAACTAACTTTAAAGGTTCTAGACATCTTTTTTTTCTTTCTCTCTAGTAAAGAAGCAACAAGTCATTCTTCCTACAAACTATTCCTTCGTTGTGCCACTAAAAATGAGTACTATAAGCACAGATGGAAAGAGAAAATGAACTTCTGAACAAAATTAGCAGCACTCAGCAAACACTGGAGAAGCAAGAAGGTATGAAAATAATTTAACCATGTCAATCATATAAAGCACCAAGTTACCTTCATTTAAGTTTTCAGACCTGGGGAGAGAGCAGTCCTTCCTTTGAGACATAAAGTGCATTTTAGGAGACGCCTAAGAACATAGGCTCAACAACATCTACTTAGATTTGTTCAAGCTAAACTTACCGATGAAGAATCCAATGAGAGGGGATAACAAACACATAGAAACCTTACCCACTCAAATAGGTTCTGAGCTGAAACTGGCTCAGATACTAGTTCAGATACTGTTTGTGAAGGAGTAGCAAGCTATGGTGGAAGATGGCTGGAGAAAGATACAGTGGAAGACCTTTTCAGAAGTAAAATGGCAAAGATTCTTAAAATTTTGGAAATACTTGCAAAACTTCTCATTAAAACTTCAGGTTTCTCTTGAGAAACTAGATAACCCCCTCCCCTGACGATATTTGAAAAATAATTTCTGTCTTCTGATTTTAACTCCAACCCATGAGATTTTGAGACAATGCCAAAGAAGGTCTCTTTGGAGACCTTTTGTTAGGCAAGGACAGTCCCTTGGGAAACTTAACTAATGGTAGAAGAGGTGGAAGGGAGAACAGTTACTGAAAGAGACCTTATTAAGTGTTCAGTTACCTTTAGAGAGAAAGCACAATGACAGACCAGAAAAATCACAACAGCAATCTCCAACTAGCTAAACCTCAAAAAAATCATTCAAAAAGCAAACATGAATATGTATGCCAGTAAGGAGGAGTCTAAGCCATCCCATGCCACCAACCCTCTAGAGATAAAAACAGAGAAGATAAAATAGAACATAAGTTTTAATTAGCAAAGTACGCAATAAATCCTTATAAAAAGATTTTATAGCGTGTTATAAGGCAAGCCAAAAGAGAAAATTCACAAAGAAAATGTTGTAACGTAGGAAAGGGGTCCATGTAACAGTACATATAAGCACATATGACTTTTGAAGGCATTCCTTCTTTGAGCCTCCAAAAGGAGGGTGACTCTGAAAGACACAGATCTTCCTGCCAGGGAATAACAAGCAGGTATGAGCTCTCTTTGCTGTGGCTCTGAACTAAGAAGGCACAAGCTGTCTCCCAGCTGCAAGCTGTGACCTTGTCTGCATGGTGCTTGAATGCATTTAATGGGACCTGCTGAGAAACACAGCTCAACAGCTCCAGTGCAGCAGGGTGGCCAAGGCTGGCCTCAAGCCAGGAGGCACCCAGTGGGAACAAAGTTCAAGTCTCCTCACAATCAGCTATGTGAATGTGACCAAAATTAATATGAAATTGAGATAAGACTATAAGGCAAAGTACAGGAAAAAAAATCAGGAAGTAATATATGAGCTCAGATAGAGACCTGATAAAATACATCACAGAATGCTTAAGGAAAACCACGTTTTCATGTTGGTAAGCTTTAGGTTTATTCATAGAAAAGAAAGCCCCAAAGACTAGACAACTATTATTCACCTCCAAAGCAGGAAATGACACTGGTGGGAGTAAAGACAAGAGAAATTCTCCTAAGGCTAGGCATAAAAAATAACAGTAGGTGACATGATTAAGATTTTGAAAGAAAATCTAAAACCCACACTTAAAATAGCATAAACACTTTTAATGAAACAATATAAAATCTGATTCTGTTAAATTATTTTTATAATTCTGTGTTTCTGTGGAAAAAAGTATTCATCAACAACAAACTTGTACATAGCTGAAATGACTGACATTTCCCCAAAGATGTGTTCAATATTTTCTTGCTTAAATGTTTGGTATTATCAATCTTAAAGTTCTGGTCTTAATCTACCTTCCATGTGTCAAGCACAATGGATAAAGTGGAATACTTCAGTAGTCAGAGGTTTGTAATCAAAGGCTCCACCGAGGAGGTCCAGGTGGAGGCTGGTGACAAGTGCTGTCTCTCAGGGGTCTGCCTAGGGACCAGTGCTCTTAAACATCTTTATTAACAACCTACATGGTAGGATTGAGTGCACTCAGCAAATTTGATGATGACACCTAGTTGAGTGGTGCAGTTGATAGAACAGAAGGAAGGGATGCCTTTCAAAGGGACCTGGAAACCTGGCCCCTGTGAACTTAACTGAAGTTCAACAGGTCTGGATACAAGGTACTACGTCTAGGTCAAGGGAACCTCAGGTGTGAATACACACTGGGAGAAGGATTCTTTGAGAGCAGTCCTGTGGAGAAGGAATTGGGGCTCCTGGTGGAGGAGAAGCTGGTCATGAGCCAAACAACAGTGTACACTGGTAGCCCAGAAGGTTAACTGTATCCTGGGCTACATTAAAAAAGAAGTGGACAGCAGAGTGAAGGAAGGGGATAATATATAATTCTATAATACAAGGGCTGAGTTCACATATTTTCTGTTCCAAAACTCTTCATACAATGTCACAGTCCAGATGTCTAATAACCCCACAGAAGTATTTGCTGGAGAGTTCATCTATGAAGACTATGTGACAATGTTTTTTACCTTATTTGACAAGTAAGAAAATATCAACAAAAAGATCTCTGGTCTCAAGGAATGAGGTTAGGAATGAGAAGAGGAAGGGTGTGCAAAGAAAGCTGGCTGCTCTCACCTGATCTACTAAAACAATCCCACAGCCACACAAGGAGACTCTCCCCGCAGAAATGAACTTATCTATACCTGGGCTATGCTAACAAAGATTGGTTTAACAAATTATATTCAGAGTATCCTGAAGTATTATTACAATATTCATTAAGTACCACATATTCCTAGAATACAAACATTATACAACCCATGTACCTTGTCTCAAGATCTAGAAACCTTGCTTTGGTAAATAACTTTCCCAGGAGAGTTTCAGACATGGTATAAAATGTTTTAACTGAATATGACCATTTTCAAAGGCAAAACTATAAAATATCAACCAGCTTTCTTCATAAAATGTAGAAAACCTGACAGAATTTTACTTTTCCTCAGCAGGAAATGTGTAGCAGCTCATCATGAACAAGTATTTAAGAGGGAACATTTGTCATTTTGCCATGACATCCCACTTATAGCCGGAAGGAAGGTGGGTGGTAGAACAGTTTGGAGAAAGTCAAGTACTGTTTATCAGCACAGGCAGAAACAATGCTGCCAGTTTTTATCAGTATGCACTGATAAGGCACTTTGTTTAACTGTATCTGCAATTTGAATAAGTGACCAGTCAGCAGCTAGAGAAAAGAGGCTTACCAAGCACAACATGTGCTATCACGGAGCCATTTAAGTACTCAGAACAGAACAGGCTGTCATAAGGATCTTTGTGACCATTGGAAAGCACTGGTTTTGCACTCAAAAAAGCACTCTGTTTCTCTTGAAGTATAGACATATTATAAGCCAATACTAACCACAGAAATACATAATCCTCCTTTTAATAAAGTCACATGAAACAAAATCCCATAGCATAGTGCCTATTCTGCACTAAACAATTTGTTAGAAGTGGCTGCTATGTATGGTAAGAGATCCTGTGATAAAACAAATTGCTCTGTTTTGGCTCTAGCATTAAATTAATCAACAATAATAGCTGAAATAATGAAACAGCCACTTGTGAAAATCAGTGTTGCCTATCAGTTCTTATAGATCATGGTGAATTTCTATGCATTAAACTGTATTACTGTGGAAAGAAATCATTAAGCATCTTTCAGATACCATTGCTGATAGTAGTAAGAAAAGAATTGTTTCTGAAGCTGCTCTGTTCCATGACATTTTTTTAAATCCAGTAACTGGAACGCAGGAGGAATATTCAAATCACTCAAAAACCTTCCTTTGCATATCACAAAATCATAGAATTGTAGGACTGGGAAGGAGATCATCTTGTCAAACTCCCCTGCTAATGCAGATTCTCTACAGCAGGTTATGGAGGAAAGCATCCAGGCAGGTTCTGAGTATCTCCAGAGGTGACTCCACAACCTCTCTGGGCAGTCTGTTTCACTGCTCTGTCACCCTCAAAGTAAGAAGTTTTTCCTCCGAGAATCACAGAATGTAAAAGTGTGTCTAAGCAGAATTAAAAAAGAGAAAAGGGATGCTGATAGGACACTCGGGAAGACAAATGATTTTTCCCTCTCTGAAACCTCAACTGCACCTGCATATGCTGAATATTAACCAAAGAGACAATTAATTAGTTCTCATACTTGCAATTTCCAAACAAAATCTGTCAAGTTTGGATAAGATAACCTGCCTCTTTTTTTATTGCAAAGCATGGCTTCCAAGAAAATGCTTCTCCTGTGGCACATATGATGCAGCAAGACAGTGGGCAACGACTAGAGAGCTGAGATATTCAAAAACACCTTAAAGGTTTAAAACAGCCAGAGGCCAGATCCAGACTGAGTCCAGAGGTGGTTAGCTGAGCAGGGTGACTCAGTCATATTGGCAGTAATGTTATTGCCACTAAGATATGAGGATCCCCCACACTTCATGCTCTACACTATTCTGCAACAAAGACACTAAGCAGCAAAAAGAGGCAGTCTCAGGACTTGGGTGCAGTTTTATGTTTCCCTCTGAGTGGAAAATAGGAATGCAAAGTACTCTGGGGTTGCAGTCTTCTCTTCTGAGAACCAGGCAGCAAAAATTCAGCAGTCCATGGAATTGGAACATTAACTCTTTAAGTCCCATTGCCCTACATGATGTTATGATGAGGAATACCAATGAAAAATCGTAAAACCATGACAGATCCCCAGAATGATTCCTATATTTCCACTTCAGATATACAAAAACAAGGTTGGAGAGAGAAATGCATTCATCAAGAAATCATTACAGTGATAGGACAGAAAACATCACAGATGAAACCATCTTGCCAAAAGCATGAGTTTTGCTGCTATCTTCAACAGAATCAAGCTTTCACAACATGAAATTTTGTTCCCATTTCCACATTCTTTCTCACCTATGTATGCCTTCCAACTTAAAAAGTAATAAAATAACAGAATCTAAATTTCACCTCTGAAAATTAAATTATATTACATCACAAATCAATCTTATAAAGAAAAGAGAGTGTGATTATCAAAAGCCTCAAGCATTCTAGGAGTCTGTTTAAAAAAAAAAAAAAAGTATTAGAAAACACCACTTTCATTAAGAATGTTGAAAGACACTATAATGAGTAAGTAATCTGTAAAATAATTCAACATTCCCTCAGAAGCCATTACAGAAGCATAGCAGCTGAAAGGGTAAATCAGGGGATTCTCACCAGGTCAGCCATATTATCAGCTATGTAGATACTGATGAAAGGTACTCAGTGAGTAACTCCTGGCCCCTAGAAGATCTTTCCAAAGTGCACCTTGCTTATTTATGCCCCTCACATATATTAGCCTTTGAGTACCTAGCTTCCTGGTAGGTTGCAGATATTCAATTCCTTCTTTGGCCCCAGCTTTAAATAACATGCAAAGGCAATATGCCTTATGTTCAGGACGATTCAAAAAGTATAATTAAACCTAAGTTTCTGCTTTGCTTTGTTGAGACCAATTAGAACTCACCTTTCTCTAAGTAAGATAAATAATATCTATCTATCTCCTTTTAGTTAAATTGTTATAGCAGAAACTGATCCAATTAAAATGAAGTAAGTCAAAGAATAATAAGGAATGATTGTTTATTTCTAAAGCCACATTGTTTTAAAAAGCAGATACAACTACAGTTTTACAGCCCTCTTGGTTGCAAGAGTAATAACTGAAAAAGCATAATTTTGCCTGTAGAAGGGCATTTGTGCAAATGAAGCACAATTTCTTCTGCTTTTAGCTTTTTCTATACAACAGTAGCTTGTTTAAAACAAACTGGAAGCAATTTTACTGTCAGGAGTGAATGCGTCATCCTCTGGAACATGAAAAAGGAAACTCAATGGAGAACATTATTCTAGCTAGCCTGTTTTTTGTAGGTCAGGCTTTTTTATTGTAGGCAAAGGTTTCTCTGCAGGGATGGCTTTTGAACTTTTCATTGCTGGCAGGTGCAGTGTTTTCTCTTTCTGTTTACTATCTAGAAATTTATAAATCCTGTCCAACACTCAGGGGGTTCTGTTTCTGAAGCATCTAAACTGCTATTCCAGTGCAGCATTCACACATTTACAGTTATTTTCTCTATAGAGTTATCTTCATCTTTCAAATTAACAGCCTCAGTAGTAGATTTTATGTTAGCCTTGTTTTGGTAAGGAATGTGGAATTTTAATGACAAATCTGGCTGGTACAAGTCCAGGTAATAGTTTGACACCACTATAAATTTATCTTGTGCTATACATAAATGGGTAAAATTAAAGTGTTGTAACATTGTTAGCATACTAATAGCAATTCAATGAGTGCCACAGAGCAGAAAAATGCTGAAGTACTGCAGTTATATATCAAGTAACACTTAAGAAAAATAACTTATTTCATTTGCATATGTCAAATAGGTGCTAAGTCCTTAATTTACATAAATCAATTGACATCACTTTACCATCTAAACCTAACTAAACATTCATGTCCAAACAGATAGGCTGTAGAGCTCTCTGAGGAAAGCTTGCAACAGGCCACCTGCAGTGCTTTCAGCTACTCACAGCGCAACTCATTCCCATCCACACTTTCCTTCAAAAGAAATATCATGCTAGCAGAGGTGATGTTTTCTCATGTTTGAATCAGTAGTAGGCTAGTAGCAATGCAGAAGTCAGCGTTCAGCACCCCTATATATTTGTCCTATTCTCTGCAAAAGAAAATCCTCAGATATTTTGTCCTCCTGATCATTGCTCATGGAAAGAGCCAGTAACTGAAGCCTCATCCACTGCATGATTTCTTTCTACTTTTTGCTTACTTCACAACCACATAAATACCTTTCCCTCAACAGTAAACCCCTTCACCCATATGCCATCATTCTCTTATTTATACTGAATATGAGGATGAAGAACCACAGGAGGGAAAACTTTTTCTTCATGTTCCCTCTCCAGAATCAGAAATGATTGTGGATCCTGGGGAGAAGGCTTGAAGTGATTTCTTTTTGTATTACCCACGCACAGATATAATGTACTGTCCTGCTGAAGAGCAGGGTTTTTGCACTGTTTGACCCACAGGACTCGCAATACGAGCATACAATAATATTGTATGCATTTAAACAATAGACATTCTCTTTCTTATGAGGTCATGCTGTAGATATTCAGTTATACTCACTCAAAACTTTTATTTCAGACCAAATACTATGACTCTCTGTCTTCCCTTATGTGACTCTGTAGAATAGAACTGAAGCCAAAACATCAATGAAAGTAAAGGACAGCAAATCACTTAGTGCAATTCTTTAGACTATGTTTGATCTCCAGTGTACCACTGTTTTCTTCTGGATCCTAAAGACCACAAGCTCAGTTTTATTCTACTATTTAATGACTCCATATTCAAACATTTTTAAAGACAAATTTAAATTTAAATATCTTGAAAATAATTTATTTTGTTTGAACAGATATTTTTCAATAAGTGTTTAACACAGTTAGATCTAACAGAGCAGGGTTTCCAGACTGGAATTACTATCATCAGTTTCATAGCTATGATCACTAGATCACTTCAAAGCAGCAAATATCCAGGGAAGATCTTGAAGCAGCTGTTGCTGTTATCTGCCTTGAACACCACTTAATAGCAATACAGAGTACAGCCACCACTGCTGAAGGTGGAACATGGAAAAAAAAAAAAAAAAAAACAAATTCCTGCTCTAGGTCTGCTCTAGGTTATATAATGAGATAGTCTTCCGTTATATTTGTCATAGATGGTGGTGCTCTGTAAAGTTCTAGCCTGCTATTCACTATTAGGAAATCAACATTCCTGCTCTCCAAGCCCTGAGGTTGAAATCTAATACAATAAAATACCAATACATAGGTATGTTAATACGTATACACTGAATGTTCCTTCCAGTTTGTTCTGAAGCATCTGCATATGTTTTTCACATGCAACAGGAATTGACACAGAAATGTGTTTGCACTTGTTTGAAGAACACATACAACTTTAATACTAATTCATTTCTATTCTGTACATTACATTTTAGGCCTGAAGGGGGACAGGAAGGATAATGAGCCTTCGCATGATAAGGTGTGGGATGGTATGGCTAGATTAGAGGTACAGGGGTACTAGCAGGGGCCTTGAAGGACCTGCTGCTGTGAGAGCTGCTGTCACCACTGCAGCACATAGGAAATCCTATGATGAAAAGGCTGCTGGGACAATAGGAGAAGACAATGGGGAAAATCAAGGGAAATAGTAAGAATTAAGGAGTTATCCTTTAAGGAGATGACAAGACCAGTTGCCCAGTTGAAGTGCCTCTACACCAATACATGCAGCTTGGGAAACTAAGAGGAGGAGCTGGAAGCTGCTGTACTACTAGAAAACCACGATGTAGTTGCTGTCACCAAAACATGGCAGGATGATTTCCATGACTGGAGTGTGGTTATCAATAGCTACAAGCTGTTCAGAAGGGACAGGAGAGGAAGAAGGTGAGGAGGTGTTGCTATCTACATCAGGAAAGGAATAGAATGTAAAGAGCTGACCCTAAAGAACAGTCATGAGCAAGTCAAAAGCCTGTGGGTAACAGAGACTGAGGCAGGAAAGAGAGCACTGTGATTGGTGTCTACTACAGGCTATCCAATAAAGCAGAGCCTGTTGATGAGGCCTACGTCCAGGTACAGAAGGTGTTACAATTGCAAGCATTCAACCCGCTGGGGGACCCCAACCACCCATACATCTGCTGGAAAAGCAGCATGAAGAGCTGTAGGCAACCCAAAAGGCTCCTGGAGTTCACTGAAGATAACTTCCTGAGTCAAGTCATTAACAGTCTCACCATGTGGGATGCAATACTGGACCTGTTGCTCACTTATGCAAATGAACTTATTGGTGACATCAGGACTGGAGTGACCACGCTCCAGAGGTTGAGTTCATACTCCAGAGGGATATGATACAGACAAAGAGTGAAATTAGGACACTAAATTTTAGGAAGGCCAAATTCCAGCTCTTCAGGGAGTTAGTTAACAAAACACCCTGGGAAACCATCCCAGTGGAAACAGACACAGGTACCATGGGAAGAGTATAAGGAAGCTGCTAGGCTGTGCAGGGATGGGGTCAGGAATGCCAAGGCCCAGCTTGAATTAAACTTGGCAAGAGATGCCAAGAAGAAAAATAAAGATGTCTACAGGTACCTCAAACAGAAAAGGAAAGTCCAGGAGAGCATACTCCATCTAGCATAGGGGCAAACTAGTAACAATAGACATAGAGAGCTGAGGTACTTAACTTTTTTTGCCTTGGTCTTCTTTGATAACTGCTCATCACACAGCCCTCAAATGTTTGGTTTGGTAGTCCCTCCCACAGTAAGCAAAATCAGGTTTGTGACCACCTGGGAAACTGAACATCCACAAGTCTATGAGTCCTGATGAGATGCGCCCCAGAATCCTGAGGGAAATAGCTGTGTCACACTCAATGATAATTCAAAAGTCATGATGATCAGGTGAAATCCCTGGAAAAAGGGCAAAATCACACCCTTTTTAAGAAGGATAAAAAAAATGACTCCGGGAACTACTGACCTGTCAGTTTTACCTACGAACTATGGAAGATCCTCCTGGAAGCTATGCTAAGTCATATGGAAGACAGGGAGATGATATGGGAGAACCAGCATGGCTTCACCAAGGGAAATCCTGCTTGACTAACTTGGGGGCCTTTTATAACAGTGTCACTGCATCAATGGACTATGGAAGAACCACTCATATCATCTATCTCATCTTCGGTAAAGCCCTTGAGAAGGTACCCCACAACATCCTTCTCTCCAAATTGGAAAGATATGGATTTGATGGGTGGACTGTTCGATGGACAAAGAATTGGCTGCAGGACTAAGTCCAGAGGGTGGTGGTCAGTAGCTCAGTGTCTGGATGGAGACTGGTGATGAGTACTGTTCACCAGGGGTAAGTGTTAATAGCAATACTCCTATGTGCCACTGGCAGTGGGGCCAAGTGGAGCCAGCAAGTTTGCTGATGACAGCAATCTGTGGGGTGAAGTCAACACACCAGAGGGATGGGATTCCATCCAGAGGGACCTAGATAGCTTTGAGAAGTGGGACCAGGTGAATCTCATGAGGTTCAACAAATCCGAGGGCAAGACCTTGCACCTGGATTGAGGAAACCCTTACTACCAATACAAGCTGAAAAAAGAAAAGACTGAGTGCAGCCCTGCCAAAATCAACCTGGAGGTAGTGGTGGATGAGAAGCTGGACATGAGTCAACATGCCCTTACAGTTCACAGAGCCAACTGTATCCTGGGGCACATCAAAAGAAGCCTGGACAGAACAATAGTCAAGGGAAGTGATCCTGCCCCTCTACTCTGTGCTGCTGAGGCTTCACCTGGAGTACTGCATCCAGATGTGAAGTCCTCAGTACAGAAGAGGCATAGACCTTGGAGTGTGTCCAGAGGAGGGCCATAAAAATGACCCAAGGGATGGAACACCTCTCCTACAAGGACAGGCTGAGAAAGCTAGGGCTCTTCAGCTTGCAGAAGAGAAGGGTCCTGAGATGGCCTGATAGCAGTCTTTCAGTATCTAAAGGGGAGATACAGGAAAGAAGGGGACAAACTCTTTAGCAGGGTTTGCTGTGATACAAGGGGAAAAGGCTTAAAGCTCAAAGAGGGTAGATTTAGGTTGGATAAACAGAAAAAGCTTTTACAGTGAGGGTGGTGAGGCACTGGAACAGGCTGCCCAGTGATGTGGTTGATGCCCTGTCCCTGGAGACTCCCAAGGGGAGGCAGGATCAGGCCCTTGGCAACCTGATCTACTTGTGTATGTCCCTATTCATTTGAGGAGTGTTGGACGAGATGACCTTTGAAGGTTCCTTTCAACTCTTAGGATTCTGATTCTATGATTCTATATGGAAGTCATCACATAAGAAAGAGTAACTACATTACCCTCCATTCTTAACCGGATCTCTAAGGCTTAATAAGAAAAATAACTCCCCCTCTAAATTAAGAATATTTTAGGAATCATAGTCAATAAGATAATACCATTTCCTTTACTATATTTCCAAAATACTTCCACAATTTTTATTATCACACTTACTAAGTCTAGGGGTTAAAAAGGCCATTATCACCTTAGCACAAGATATTGTCCTCATTTTCTAAATTAAATCCTTCTACCATTTTTAACTTTAAGAGGAACTGTTACCACTTACTAAGTTACATAAGAGAGAAAGTATTGTTAAAATCTGCTAGAAACCTTAGTGTGAAGTCTTTAACATAAGCCTCCCTTTGCACAAGTCAAGGACATCTCAAAAACACTTACCTGGAATCGATAAAAGGTGCCATCATCCTTTAGTGTTAGAACATGGTCTGAGATTGGAAAAAAATAACCATGTGCTGCCATCAGTGTTCCCAAATGTAGAGCTTCCACTGTTTGAATATCAAAACAAAAGAAAAAGAAATTTTAGAAGTTAGTTAGCTTATTTTAAGCAATTTAATTTTCAATTTCCTGCAGATAGCCACTTGACTCAGTCTAGGCCCTGGCACGTGAAAGCACTGTCTTTTTTTTTTTTTTTTTTCATTTATTTTTTTTTGTAATGGAATGATACAACAAAGAAAAATCTTTACTCTCCTTAATCACTGGCTATTAGACACCCCATCTGTAGCTGTAATTCCACATCAGCATTAGCAGGTGGCTACTGTGACATTCACACACTTGCTCTGAAGGTGAAAACAGCTGTCATTTTTATCCTGATAGTCTTGCCTCCTTTTCTTCTTCAGAAGGTTCATGTTACACAATATTAAAATAACTGACTCCAACAAAAGATATATTCCTAACTAGTTTTACCAGAACAGTGGAAAAGAATAGAGATTGTCTTAAAAATCATTAATTGTTGGGAAAATATAAAAGAACACAATCACAGATTGATTAAGGTTGGAAGGGGGAGGTCATCTAATCCCCTAATGTTCAAATAGAACTATCTAGAGCAGGTTGTCCAGGACTGTGTTCAGCAGGTTTTGACTTCCAAGGACACGCTTCCACAGCCTCTCTGGGCAACCTTTGCCAGTGTTCAGCCATCCACACAACAAATAAGTGCATCCTGAGTGCATCCTGATGTTCAGATGGAATATCTTGTATTCCAGTGTGTCAATGGCCTTTTTTCCTGGTATTTGGGTACCACTAGAAAGAATATGGTTTCATCTTCCTTACACATCCCTCTTCAGGTATTTATAGACACTGGTAAGATCCCACTGATCCTTCTCCAGGCTGAACAGTCTCAAGTCTCTCAGATTTGCCTCATAAGAGAGATACTCCAAGTCCTTAATCTTTGTGGCCCTTCTTTGGATTCTCTCCAATGTGTCCGCATCTGTCTGGTACTGGAAAGCCCAGAATTGGGCTGAATTCAATTCACTTTAGTGAATAAAATCATTACACCTAACAGTCAGGATTATATGTGTGCTTGCATATTCTGTAAACCACTGACCATTATCAATCTCTGAAGTCTCACTCATTATTGCTACTATTTTGTTTATTCTAACATCAAACTGTAGGAAAAGAAGGTTATTAATTAGTCATTCTCTTGATGCTGTATTTAAGTCCTAGTCTTTCCCATACTTTTTATCAACAGTGTAACAACTCTAGAGCATATCCCTAAAATATCTGTGCACAGCAATTTATTCTGTTACATTAAATATTTTCTAGCATGACCTACTAAAACAAGTACTGAAGCGAGTTAATTTTAAAAGACAAAGATTGGGGAAGATCACAAGGGTTTCTGAGCAACATCACAAAGCCTCGGTTAGAGGAGAGAGTGACAGAGAAGAACAGCAGTGCTGCAGCACAACACCAGCAAAGGGGAAAGGAAACAGATCAATACAAAGGCCATAAAAGAGGACTTGGGACCAAGAGGAGGCTGGGAAGGAGGAGGTTGAAAATGATGAAAGAAAGAGAGAAATAATGAGATCTGCCTAAAAAAGGAAGATTTTTTAATCTAAAATGTGACTTGAATGAATCCAGAACATATGCAGAACCAGTAAGGATGAACATTTGCTCTAAGGAAAATGTTACACCACCACTAAACAAACATATTCGTTTCATCCTTGAAAAAGAGTTCACTTGTTCCCATTGCCTGTAATTTGGCTTTTGGCAATAGCAAGCATAAATGCTCCCTCTGCCTCTTTCAAAACACCAGAGTGGTATCAGAAGAGGTTTCAGGCACAGTACTGTCATGCAGAAAGAAAACTGAGTCCTCCGACACGTGTTCTTTCTGAGGATGATAGAATCATTTACGTTTCAGCCAGTATCACTTTGGACATAAGGGTGAGAAACTGACATACTTTTTCACATTTCATCAGTATTCCAGAAAATTCCCTCTTTCACCCATTTGCTCACCTAACGATATTCACTGGCACAAAATACGCAGGAGGCAAAGTGGGACATTCTTAAGCTATCCCAAAGCCAGCAAGCATGTGGAAAAAGAATGAAAGGGGACTGGACAGTAGTTCATTGAGAGCACACAACCTTAGAAAGGCTTATTTGATACCCAATAATCCTTGTGATCTCTGTGTTTTCCATAGTCTGTGATCTCTGGTTCCCGTCTCTCTGGTAGAGCCATTATCTAAGAAAATCCAACACCCCCTCTCAGGCAGTGAACACGTGGACCTGCTATAAAATGCTATAACCCTGTTAACAAGGCTTTTCCAGATTGCAAGCTTACAAGAAAATTCACCAAAAGAAGTCACTTGCATCTCTCCCAGCACTTGGGATGTGTACAAACCCTCACATGAATGTTATCCTAATTAGCTTAAGCCCAAGTATTACTGTTATTCATCTACAAAATTTTATTATCCTTTCGATAAGATACATCGAGCCAATACATTCGGTGCTGAGTCAGTTGCTGATTTTCTTTTCATTTTGGTTTACTTTGTTTATTTTTTAAATTTTATTATCCTTTTCTTTGTTCTTTGCACTGCAAGTTTAAAAAGGATTTATATATATATATTTTCCCCAGGCATTATGAATCTTTGTGGAATAAAAGTTTTAAAAAAAATGTGTTAAAAATGTGTTGACTTTTTTAAGGAAATATTTCTTAGATTAAGAGTGACAGGGCTTACCATAGAGCTCTTGATGCAGATGAGAATTCATTCTCTTCATATTTAGAAGAAACTAAATAGGATCCAGATTTGCTTCATGCTTTTCTTGGTTTCTTAACCGTATTATTATTCAAGAACACAAAGAGATCACATTATTATCTTTTACCCAGCAGCCATTAGAGTACATCTGGACTACCATGCCCAGCTGTGAATACCACATCCACTCCAATACAAGAAAGACATAAGTGAACCTGGATGAGTCCAGTGAAGGGTTGCTGAGCTGGCTGGGGAACAGAGCACTGTCCTGTGAGGAGAAGCTGGAGAAGCAGGGCAAGCTCAAAATGAAAAAGAGAAGATTTTGGGTGTGCCTAGCAAAAGTCTTCCAACGACTAAGAAGAACCAAATGACAGAGCCGTGATCTTTATAAAGGTGCATGACAAGTGAAAAGAATATAAATTGAGACAATGATCACAAATTAATCTGGTGCTTCTGACTTGACATATAGAGATTTTCACCCTGACAGCAGCTAAGCAGCAGAAGAGGCTGCCCAGAGAGACTATATAGTCTAGATACTTGGTGAGTTTCAAGACTCAAGGAGCTGAGGCCCTGGACAACCTGCTTGATCTTACAGTTGATGCTAATTCAAGCACAGCATTAAACTAGAGACCTCTTGAGGTCCCTCTCAATCTGAATCATATTACAATTCTGTGACTCTTAAGTGGATGAAGCAGAAGTGGAACAAAGAGCAGAAAACAGTGATGTAGACAGCTGGAGAATAAATTATTAGAAAGCTGTCAGAGCAGCCTATAATCCTGGGAAGGCTGGTTACAATAGGAAAGAGAGTTGATACTCTTAACTTTATACTGAGTAACTTACTGTGTAGACAAGTGTATAGTCACTACTGGCTCTCCACAGGGAGATGGAAACAGCGGAAAAGACCACGATGGCTTTCTCTAGGCAATTAAGGTCAGCTGAGATCTGAGTTGTTTCCCACAGCAGCCTATGTCTCATCTTCAGCTATGCATGGAGACTAAGAAGGTTTTACTCTTACCTCAAGTATCTTATTCAATTAGGATAAATCTACACTGACTCAGTGTTAAGGTATCTCTCTGCAGAGCCACAAAGATGTAATAGGGACACATAAACTTCTCTATATTTTCCTTCAACTAACAGACAATTAATTTTAATTAGTATGACTATCAATCCCAGAAGTTATTCCAGCACTGCAGAAATATAAATGAACAAATATAACTTTTAACAGCAACCTAAGATCCTCTGTAGCTCACATAGGTGAGCAGTACCTGTTCTATTAAAGGAAAAGAAAGAAAAAAAAAAAAGTGCATGGTATAATAAGGACACTAACAGAATCATTCACTTAGTCTAAAATCCTCTCCATTTATGTTATCTGACATTGACGCAACTGCTTAACCAAAGCAATTTCAATTTTCGCAGACAATGAATACCACATAGATCAACTAGGTGAAAGATGTGCACAAAATTGCATCAGATGAACAGTGTCCAGAAATCTGCAACCCTGCCTCATACCAGACTGACAGAGGACTAACACTGCTGTTCCCTGCAGGACAGCAGTGCAATTTCCACACAGAAAGAAAGGACTCTTATTTCCAAGCAACAAAAGTAACACTTAAATACACATCTGATTTGCTAAAATCAGACTGAAAAGCCAAATGAAGTACAATTGTAGGATTCAGGAAAAAAACCAACAGCTTGAAGAGGAAAATGTAGCAGCAGCAGACTAATTCTACATTCCTAAATGCCTACCAGTTCAGTTCAGACAGCTTCATTAGTCCCCAGGTATTCCTGCATGTGCAGTTAGGGGATTTTGACCTAAAAAAGCATCTTTCATCGGGAAGAATAGCAGAGGGAAATAAGGAATATTGAAAACTTTATGAAGTGCATTAGAAAAAAGAAAAAAGAAAAAAGATAAGAACACCAAATCTAAAAAAATGCTTTTAAACATGCAAGTTACCAGGTAGAAAGCTTAATTACTTATAAATATTCAGAATAAAAAATTCAAAAATAGGCGGAACATTGACTGAAAGCAATAAAAGACTTCGTACGTGGCAACTGTACACAAACATACAATGTGATACATACATAACTACTATTTCCAGATATTAGTCATCATGCATAAGAATATGCAATACATGTGAGGCCGCGTTGTCAGTTACACCCAGCCAGCCTCATTGAGAAGGTATAATTCAAACTGCAGCAGAGGTACTACACAAATTGAAAGAAACATACTTCACAGAGTTGTAGCTGGTAGAACAGAGGAAACTTCAGCTTCCTCTCTTCTTGACTGCTTGTTTTGGAGATTATTTATATAAATTAAGGTTCCAGGCATAGCTTCCTAGCAGTGACAGTACAAGTAAGTAGAAAATCATGTTCAAAAACCAAAATCACTAAAATCACTCCTATTTTTTTTGTAGGTGAAAAAGGGCATTATACTGTAGGAGTTCTAAGTTAATAATAGCTAACAGAAAAGTATTAGCTGAAAGACAGAAATATGTCTTTATCAGACCAATTCATTTCAACAGGATATGAAATATTTTGATATGAATTCAAAATATTACTGTGGGTGGAATTTTGACTCTTAATGTGTATTCCATTACTGGGCTAAAAGCTGAGAAGTTTTAAATTTCATGCTTCCTTCTGCTGTTGAACTTTATTTATCTGAGTGGGTGAAGTGAACAACAACTGTACAATGATTAGCGATCATATTTGAGAGAAGTAACACTGTCCTGCCATTCACTATGCCATTACAAGGAGAGTGATTTTGATGGATTAAATGCTAGACACTTTTAATGTACTTTGTTATAAGAGAGAATCAGTCTATTACAGCACTTTGGGGCAACAAAAATCTGAAGAAGTCTGAAAAACAAAGATGCACCCTAGTTGTTGACTTTGTTTTATTTTATTTTCAAACATAGTACAGTTTTCTCCTTACTTTATAAACTATTGCATGGATTTGATGATTGTTTGTTCATCTTAAATTGCAGGCTGTGGTAATATGCATGGAAGAAATCGTTTCTTATGATAACATTAGCAGGGGAGTACTAAAGTGGATGGATTCTCTGTTTTTCTTTGAAATAAACATGTTTTACTCCTTTGAAACATCTTAAAGGGTATGATTTCAGTGATAAGTGTGTATTCTACTTTTTCTTATGCATCTCAGGGTCTTAGGTGATGTAGTCTCTATATTTGAATTTACTTTTAAGTCCATAAAACACTTTACAGTATCACACCATTGTAATTACAGTCTCACCACATCTGAAGTGGCTTGCAGTATTCTCTGAGGGACAAAGAAAATGGAAACAGGTGTTTCTCAATTCTTTTCCACTTTAAAATTTCATTTTTCAAAGCCTGTTTTATGTTCTTCCATGCAACTTCCATGCACGTCCTAGAGAAAAATTTCCTAAAATAAATATCATTTGCGGTATTTTAAGTTCTTAAGATTGTTACATGACATAAGTAACGGTAAAAACCCCAAATTTTCAGTTTTATCATCCGTTTTTCACTATGGCAATATCAACAAAAAACTAAATAATAATAAAAAAGCCTCCATTTCCATCAATCAATAAAGTATTCATTATTTGTGTCTTTTTGTCTAATCTAAAATCCATCACCATGCTAAGTGCATGGCTACGCCACATGGCTGCCTGGAAAAAGAATTAATGACTCAGAACTTCACAAGCACACATACATTTTAAGTGCTGAATGCCAAGACATTATCACTTACTCTCACCTCACTCCTGCTGTCATTTCATTGCCAGCGTGAACACAGGCTGTAAGAATTAACTTAAGGCAATAAAATAAAACCTACTTCTGATGCTCACAAAAAGCGTAGGAGAGCCTCCCTCTCTGGACTGACTGTGGCATTTAAAGAGGGGAAAATAAAAGAGCTAAAAAAGTTTTTGAACACCCACATGACTCCAAACTGTTCTCTTTTGTCCCATCTGAAGGATGGAATTGCAAACGGAGCAGTAGTCACTGAGAGACATTTCAGAGAGAGCAAAAAAGACAGTGAAAAGGCACTATTTACTCAAACACACTTAAAATGAGATTCATGCTTAATTCCAAGATGCCCATCACAAACCTCTTTATCTATCACCACAGCAAGTAGGGAGGATTTTTCATGTGCTGTGTGCTCAACAGTGACTGCTGATGCCATCAGAAGGCCAGAGGCAACAGTAGAAATATCACTCAGAATGGTAAGGAGGAAAATCTATCACAGATCTGCCACAAATCCTCACCTGTCCAAGTACTGATGACAACCATCTTGACACTCTGACCCGATCTACACCATAAGGTCTCATGTACATATTTCAGGTCTAGAGACAGGGATGTATATATATGAAACAACTACTTTATTTGCAAAAATATCCAGCAAAGGGGTACTTGGGAACACCACCAGTCTTGCCTCTTTTGCTAATGGAATGTGAGCGAATTAAGACTAACACAACTATCTGACATAAACCTGGTAGGATTTTACCCAGACAAGGTCAACAGAAGTCACAGAAGTCATGTCACTATGAAAGACCAACTGAAAGGAGAAGATGATCCCCTACAAAAGGTAGTTGCAATTTGAAGACTCATGAGGCAGACAAATAGGGAGTGAGGTTCTGGAACTGAGCAGTGCTGCAACCCCACCTCTGAAAGTTTTGGTGCATTTGTTTGGCATACTTGGAAAAAATAGTTACAAGAGGTGAGAGAAATTCATCTATGCTGCAAGCATTATGCAGACCTAGTATCAGGGAAAATAGCATACAGTGTCAGTTGGCCACTAGATAGTAAGTTCATTCAGTACACTGTGATGGAGAGTAGCTTGAATTTTTTAAATTTGCTGTCATTTTCTCTGTAACCTCCTCAGTTTTTTTTACGTGCCTACCTATATCACACTAGCAATCAGATCTTCTAATGGAGGAATTTAGCTCTCTTGCCACCAAGCCATGTCAGCATGTAAAAAATCTTTCTTCTAATTTCACTACTACTACCTCTTCAGTTTTATAGTCTCAATTTTGCCAAATCACAGAGTTCAGGATTATTATTATTACTGATATCTCTTGTCTTCTAAAATTGAAATGAAAGAAAGAAGAAATCCAGATTCCTTTGAAGTACTGCCTTCCTCTTTTTCCCACTGGCACTTCCTCTGAAATGACAACTTTTCCATTTGAGCTTTGATTCACATACTACTTCAAGGCAAAATAGAGAAAATACAAAACTTTATGTCTTGTTTCCTCTAATGATAGTTTGAACTTGTCTTCATAAGTTATTTCCTGATGTTCCACTCATTTCTCTCCCTAGTATGAAACTCTAGTTGATGCAGTCGTATGCATATAATTTTGAATGAATCTGCAATCAACAAAAACAAAATGACTTAAAAAAAAACCAATACACATTCCTGCAAATACTATACTTCAATTTCTCAAATGAATTTTTTTCTCCACAATTTCAACAATCAATAGAAGACACAAAAAATTGGACATAAATCACTTCCACTCAGTAGTAGAATCATTATATTATTTCAGGTTTTTTTTGTGTACTGCTTGCCACTTGCTGTTAATATGCCAGATCTTCTGACTTTCTTCTCTTCCAGTGGCTGAGACTGCAGATGTGTGATCAATTCATTTGGCTGCATACGTTTGGTGAAGAAGTATGTGATTCTCCATGGCATACGGTACCCAAGAAACTGTGCAAGCATGTGTCAGCCAGGGAGCACACTTTACATCATGGTTCCGTCAGACATGCTGCACTGTGTGATGGCATGTTTCCTTGCTACTGTGTAATCGCTTTTCCCTTTCTTTGTGATGTTCAAGGCAAGGCACAGCTAGCCACATGCAGCTCGTCTCTCAATCAACTGGAAAGCATAGGCCCAAGAGCAATCAGGGGTGGGGCTTCGTGGGAGGAGACAGCTATCTAAGGTGCTCACCCAGAGCATTTGAAAAACTGATGCGGACCAAGCACCGCTTGGATTTGTGGCCAGCAGTGTTGCTCAAGAGTTGTCACATGCTTTTTCAGCACACAAAGTATTTGTTTCTGAAGGAACTGCAGAGTTGTTGAATAAGAAGAATGTCAGCTAATGTGTTTTTTGAAGTTGGGTGAGGGTAAACAATAGGTAGCACTATCTTGCTATGATTACTGCTGGTTAAGATGAATCAAACACTTTTTTAGACTCTGAGTCTGTTTTGATATCAATTGCTTACTACATCAACCATTAATTTTGTATCATTGTTATACATTGCTATCATAATCACAGAACACCCACTTATGACCAGGAAGTTCAGATAATACAAAGAACATGCTGCAGCAGCTAGAATAATAGCTGCCTCTTTCACTGCACTCTACACAGTGAAGATGAATTCAATCTTCTTCATAACAACTTTACAGCTAACTGTGGGCATAAAAAGCTGAAGAAAATGTATTTCTTTCAATGGGAATAATGCTGTGCATTTAAAGTCCAGCAGGAGTTAAAAGCTTTGTATGGAAAATGGTGTCATTCAGGCACACAGCAGGGAGAAATAACCAAAGCTCACACAAGCAAACTACAAAGATTGTGGAAATAGCTTTCCAGAGAATAACATAGGAGTGTGATCTGCAATGTCATTAGATACAGTCATCTGGGATGAATATATATTAAAAAGGGCATTTAATATAAACTTAATTCTAGGGAATTCTCTCATTATTTATAATTAATTATTTTGTCTGGTATTATTATATATATTTCACTGATTACATTAAAATGAAGGATGAGATAGTAAACTTTCAAAATATTTCAAGACTCCATTTTTCATTTTTCATTTTTTCCTACAGTCTGAATCACACGTTCCTATTGTCATGAAAATCCCCCTCCTAGTGCTCACTTCTCCCCATTGTAGCAAATTTACACAGACAATTGAAGATAACTGACATTTCAGACAGATAAACTCTGCTATTAAAAATATGGAAATACTGAAATAAACTCACCAGCAAAAATAGTTCAATGAAAACCCTTCCATCAGGGCTTCTTTTCCCACAGAAACAATAATTTATTTATTTATTTATTTTTAAAAGAAAAGCTGTCTCAGTGACTGACCCACTTTTACTCTATTGGCAGCATCTAAATGTGGAAGGAAAAGATAGCACTGATTGACAACAACACCAATAAAAAATTGAAAGGGTTTAAAACAAATTGGTAAAATGAATAAAAACATCTCACTGGGTCAACATGGTGGTCACTCATAATGGTCACTTTGTGTTTTAAGGCAAGTCAAATATTAACTCACTGAACTGTTATCGGTAGTGTTCAATTTATCACTTAAATGGCCCTAAGTGGAAAAGAAAAAAAGCTGGAGTATACATCCTCAGGTTTTATAAAGATTTACAGGGGTAATCGGGGGAGCAGGGAGGAGGCACATGAATAGAACAGAAGCTCACAGAGACAACAAGATAGAAACAATGACAAAGTGGAGATTGAGTATATATAAATGAGACAGAAGAAGGAAGAAAGCTCACCATTATCGGAGGATGCAATGTCTCAAAAGTGTGAGTGTTCTTATGTGGAATTAGTAAACATACAAGGTTAAGAAAATCTGGATATTGTATTAACTTGGATTTCATGAGGGTTCGTGTCATAATTGCCCCAAATGTCTTTGTAAAGGAACTAAGTGTATCTGATAGAAAGTCACGGAAAAAGAATAGTTAGAAAGATAGTCATAAAGGTTAGCTACAGTAGATCAGCCACCACAGGGCAGGGAGGCAGCCACTGTAGCTGATCACTGCCTTCAGAAATTATCTACAGAAGAGTTTGATTGATGATATAACCAACTTTCCTGACAGTAATCATTTCTGAGGTAAGTAAAACGTCAGTTTTGAAGAGGCATAGAAGGACTTCACAGTATTGATTCACTTGACAATGCAACAGCAGATGGAATTGATTTTTGGTAAATGCTAATCATTTCAAGTACGAACTCTCCATCCCCATGTTCACATGGGCTGCAAGTTAGCTGCTGCTGCTCAAGAAAAACTAGAATCACAGTATACGATTATGTGAAAATTTTTGCTCCAACAGAAGAAAATCAATTTTTTGAAAAGGAAAACAAACCAGAAGACAGCACTTGAATACAGGATAGCATGCTCATACCATACATTCCAAGCAGAGAACTGGTCATTTCATCTAAAACTATGTATGTACAGAGAGGGAAGTTAAAAATCACAGGAAGAAAGGGAATAGAGACTGTAAGGGTTCCGTGCAACAAGAGATATCTTAAACACATAAGTGGATGGTGGAGGATAGCCATTAAAGTAGTCAATAAAACTGTGACGAGACAAGAGGAGTTGAATCAATAAGGAATAATAATCTACTGATTCACATAACTCAAGAACTCAGAGTTAACCAATGTGATTATCAAGCATACCTTTCCAAACTAAAAATACATCTATAGTATCAGATTATTCTCTGGAACATATTCATATGGGGTGTTTTAAAGGCAAAAATGCCACTTGAGTATTACTAAATATAAAGCTGGAAACATCTGAAGATCAAGACCATTACTCCATCTTTCTCCTTCAGTGAAGCAAAAGGGACTAACCACTGCCAGAAATATCTAATGTTTCAGGTGGTGTGATTCCAGTGCTGCTTGTCTTCTGTTCATATTTAATTTGTTGTACAAAATTCATTTAACCTCTCTGGAGTGAGCACTGGATATAAATTAATTTGGATTATTAGCTATACTTTCTCTTGCTGTGCAGTAGTTTTTGGCTTATTAATTAATTAACTAATAAAATAAAATAAAAAGGTATTATTTGTAATCATTATTATGCTTAAATGACCTTAGAGAGCATGGTTTCTTTTCATATTAGATCTGAAATTGCAATATATTCAACAATTAATTGCTCTTCCTGGGCATAACTTTGACATGTCAGAATATTTTCAAAAGGCACTATGTAGGAACTTAAATACATGGCTCCATTTCTACTTTAACCTCAGCCATCACTATTATGATAAAAACTACTGTTGATAGCTAAATTATCTTTTTCTGTTTCTTGTAGGCATAAGTTTTGATCTGCTTCATCTAACTGAGAGGATAAATTTTGCAGAAGCTCATTAACATGAACTTTAAAACCCCTGGAATTTTACAAAGTTCTCTAGATAGTTTTTCCACATTGACTTTTATTATGATAGTGGCAGTTACTACTATTAAAAATTCAAGTCAGGTTTAACTGTGGAACTGTAAATCCCCATCCCTAATTTCTTCAAACCAGACTATTTCAAATATCCTTGAGTTAAGTGACAAATATATGAAGCTATCTCAAGAAATACTCGTTTCAACATTTTTTTATAAAGAAAAAATCAACCATTTGTAATTTCTCCAAAAGACCTTCAGCAAAATTTATCAATACAGCAGTTACTGTAAAAAAAGCAGTTTTTTAATTATCTTTTGCTTTATTTGTTACATTAGTGATTATATTTAAAGATGTAAATAATTCCACAATTGCAATATGCAAACATGCCACATTTATAATTCCTTATAAGCTTACCAACGAGTTTTAAAGCTATTTAAAAGGTTAGGTTTTCCAGTTAATCTACAAAAGTATCTCCTTAAATTGACATTAATTAAGAAGCAAACTTTCAAAAGCAAATGTAAATTACTTGTTATAATTTCTGTATGTATAGCTGAGATAAATAGGATTTTTTAGTCTGGTTCTATTAAACTATACTGAGTTACAGCTTCAGTGGGAACTGAAATTCTTACTTCGTGGATCCAAGTATTCCAAAGACAAAGACAAATGAGATCCTGCAGCTACAAAAACAGAGTGGACATTGGACAGTGAAACTCTTTATTATTCAGCTTCAATTTGTCTGTTTTACTATGTGAAATTTGAGAATGTGACCAAATGCAACCAGTGAAATTAAAGAATATGTGAATAGAGAAGAAAATATGAACAATAACAAACAGCCCTAAGCAGACAAGAGCCAGAAGACATACTAGTAAAATTAGGGGATGAACCATGAAGATAAAAATATAGAAGACAGAAAATGAAGAAAATGAGAGAATATTGAATAACAAGAGATAAAGGACTATGTATCCATTCTTGGTAACATACAAATGATGTCTTGCTGAGTAAAATGGAGTGTCCAGCAGTTCACTTAACCTTGAACCTCCACTTCGCTCCGAGGTGGACAAATACATTTCTCTGCACATGCCATGATAAAATTAAAAACCCACTTAAGGAAAACTAGTAACAAAATAAAGAGAGGGCCTTACATTAACCAATCTGTCATCAAATATCGAAATCAAATATCAGTCATCAAAGATATATATATATATTATATTTTTATATAAAGTTATAAAAGCCAAAGAAATATCAAAATACTTTTGTTCACTTGGTTATAAATAGTCACAGCAGCTGCTGGCAAACTAGAACTTCAACTATTTTTATTTAATTAAGTTGTTCAGATACATATTCTAACTTCCACAGACTTGTGCTTTCCATTGCTATACAACATAGTTCTTTGGGATACAAGGAAGTAGAAAGCTAATGAAGTCTCTAGACAATTATTTAGCTACTTTTAATTAAATATGCCAGCATGAATTGGGATTTACTAAATATTCTTCCTCTTAAACCTCTAGAACTTGGTATGATCCCACAGGCTTAGAAGGAAAATTAAAAACAGGAAAAAAATCACAAAAATCTTAGTACCTTAAGTAAAAATAGAATCAAGTATTTTACTAGGAATATTATTATTTTTTAATTCATTAATGAGTAAGCTTTATTTCTAAGAGGTGTCAGAGTTCTTCTTACAAGAACATACCTTTCCTATGATTCTTCAGTTGTATTTTTTACTTCAGCTAAGTCAGTAAATACGTTTCACTGTATTTAACAGCGACAGTAATACAATAGGCTCTGACCATGCTAAATATGCAAAAAGTGGCAGCTAGTAATGTGCAGTTACAAAACAAGCAGAAAAGACAGAGAATATATAACATTTAAATTAGTAGCATTTGGTATTCAAAGCCAGTTATTCTAAAAATCTCATGTGTCAGCAGGAAGTTAATATTGGCTAGCAATATATTTTTTTTTTACCCTGAGATACTGGCTCCATGTGCTGAGTGATGACATCAAGTGATGCATACAATACCCACACTGGAGATTTCCAGTTTAGGAACACCAGTTCACCTAGAACTACACAGAATATTTTCAATTGAAAACCATGGAACAAAGAATTGCCTGATTTATTATTCAATTCTAACAGAATTGAAAGATAAGCCTTGGGAAGAACTCTGCACCAGTTTTCATCATATAGCTTCTTATATAATAAAATAATAGCTTAATCATAAAGTTTTTTTATGAAGTTGTGTACTTTGGAGGTAATTTCATGGAAAAAGATTTCAATTGAGTAACTTAGATTTCTTACAGACAAATTTTTTCTGTGACAGAAAGGATAAAAAAGATTTCTTAAATTGGTACAACAGAGCATCTGAAGTGCCTTCCAGAGAAATTACTTGAAATTAATGCTTACTGATTTTTCAGTATCTAGTAATAATTTTAGCATTAGCTTTTTATCAGAGTAGGCTTCTTACTCTCTACTCACCAAGCCTCTGAAGGACCTCAGTGAAATAATGCTCATATTACCTTCTGAATTCCAAAGAAAATGCTGTTCATTGTTTTCAGGGCTTTTTTGCTTCTATTTCTAAATTCTAACAGACACATAAGAGGAGGGGAAGCTCATTCCAGGCTACCTTGCTGTTCTGTGCATTCCGGGAGTTCCACTCTACACAGCATAACACACTATACCAAAGTGGAAAAGTCCTCAGTGGAAAACCAACAGTATCCATGAAGTCTGGCTTCTCCTGTGGCAATTAAATTATAGGCAATACATGTTTGATCACCATTTCTAAAGTCTTTCCAAGGACTTCAGACAAATACAGTAACCTTTGCAAACAAACTTCTGCCATTTCAGCCCTGAATCATTAGAACTGGCTAGAAGCTCACTTACTCTCACAGATCACTAAATGCTACACAAACCTAAAGGAAAACGGGCCCACACAGTTTCATCACAACATTAATACAATTGATACAAAAGACTGCCTGTAAATGTTGACACTTTCTATTCCCTGCTTTCTTTCTCTTTATCTAAAATTACAGACATTATTTAATTTACATGCTACAGGACCCGACAAGCTCAGATCAAATTCACACAGAAGAAAGTAATTTATATTACATTTGGTGAAGGTTCATGAGATCTGCCTCACTGAAAAAAAATGTGCCTGTTAGATGAATAAAGAAGGTGAGTGCCATGGAATGTCCAATTTCCTATTATGACACATGTGTATGCAGTGTAAATCATTTTTATCAGGTGGGTGGTGGATTTTTTTCAGTTAAGCTGATAAATAGGATTTATTCTACTCTTGTTTTATTACCACTGTTTTGATTAATGAAAAACGCTGCAAACGGAAGTATGACCTCTCCATTCCCTCCTTTTTGCCTTTCATAAGAGCCTATTTTCTCCTTCAGCAAGCTGTGGAAACATTCCTGTGACTGGCTGGTGCTGTGTCCCAGGTCACAATCATTTACTGCTCTTTGCTGCTGCCTTCCTGCATATGCATCCGAAGAAGGGACAGAAATAGGTTTTCAGCTACACTTTCATACACTCAAATAAATACCCTGATATTTTTTCACTAATTCTTAAAACTAGCAAAGTGTACTATCAAAGATATTGTTAACACAGCTACTGCTGGAGCGAGATTTAAATACAAAACAATGTAAGGAAAAATGAAAGAAACAAACAGATGTTGTGCTACTGAATTTTTTCTTCTTGCACTGAGTTAGTGACCACAGCTTACATGGTCACTGGTGGACGTTTAGTTACAGATCAGCTACACCAGTTAATTGAAAAGAACATTACTGGAAAGAATTGAAGCTGAGAAATCATGGGTATGTGTCTACTTCAAGGAACAGTCTTGTTCTATAACTTAAAATGTTTGGTTTAGCAAATAATTATAATTTTCATGTACATGAACACATAGGCCACTCTGAAAGTAATGCTTCCTATTTATTTCCGTGGAAACTACAACAGGTACATAAAGAACACAATAATACCATTTGATGAATTCTCAGCTAAATAATCACTGTTTTTCAACACAGTCACTACCATCAGCTGTGGTTTTTTGACAGTGATGAACAAGAGCCTGCATCCTGCACCTGTAAAAATCTGAATCAGCAGAAGTGATGCAAGGATTTCACCACAGCTGAAATGCACCACACTTCGCCCCACTGTGCTGTCATCCACTGTTTGTTCCCCATAAACCTTCAGCAAGCATTAATGAATGCCAATGGGTGCAATTAGTAACACTTGAGTATAATTCTTATGTCCAAGAGCAGTAAAAAATTCCCTCAACAGACCGCCAAAATGAGTTGGACTACGGAACTCTGAATGCCAAGGCTGCACAACCCGGAGATGGGTGCAGTACTACAACTCTACTACAGCAACCATGCAAAAAGACGTGCCTTCAGCCAAATCATTTCTACTGGCTTTGCAGATATCAAAAAATTAAATAGGCAACACTTCGAATTAAAGGTACTATGGAGGAGAAAGAAGGTGATGGCTTAACATAATATCAACTCCTACAGACTCTTTCTGAGCCACATATATAGAAATGCTTCATGGACTATGTCAAGGGTGAAATGAGTGTTAGTAACTAACACACTTGTTATGAAAATAGTAATTATCCATCACTAAACCAAAACTTGATTCTGATTGCTCTCATTAAAGAAACTGTATGATTTACTGTTAGAGTGTTAGAATACTAAGGAAAAGACAAATGAAGTGCCTTGTCAAAGGACATCAAAAAACTTCAGTGCAAGAATCAAGTACAGAGCCAGAGACTTGGAAATTTCAGCAGACACCTTTAAAACAGTTCACCAACCCTAATTGTTCTATTTTTGTATCAAAAAGATTTCAATCTCTAGTGTGGCCAGCTGGGTACATTTCAGAGTGCTAATTGTCATTTTAAAAAAGAAAAATACAATGTAGAAAAACAGAATAGATTTTCTTCATTAAGATTAATTGGCACCATCAGTGAAAAGTCAGCACTTACCCTGTAATGGCCAATTCAACAAACACATGTCTAAGTGCCAAACCACACACCATTACAGTTCTGTAAACTCAGTTAATTGCTTCTTTTCAGGTTGAGGTCAGGCTTATTTTTATGACTGAACTAAGCTTCACATTAAAAATAACTTAGATAATTCCCGTTCATTAAAATTTTACAGATGATTTGTAGGCTGAAGCACAAACATTTTTTTTAAAGTACATACTGAAAAGTAAACAATATAACAGCAACTGTACATTGCACACAGCTATTCTGGGCACAAGCTCTATTCAGCTCCACTGAAATAACTTAAAATCTGGTATAATTTAACAGAATCCACCCATCACCCTTAGTTTATTTTCTTGACAGAGATTTACTGCAGGAAGCCAAAATCTTACAAATCTTCCACACAAACTATTTTTCCACTTTAGAAAAATGTGTTTTTTTAATTCTTTATTTTTTAACTGGCAATTTACACTTGTAACATTTTTTTGGTTGAAATTACTGTTTCCAGATACTAACTTCACATTTATTATTACAGTGAAAGCAAATGTTGCTGCCAGATTTTCTCCTGTCTCTTGTTCCCCCAGTATCCATAAAGCAGAATTCTACCCATTCAAATGTTACTGTAGTTGAATGCTGTATGCAAAACAAGAAAAAAAAAATAGGCACTTCTTCCAGTTAGCTCACTGATTTGCTAAATAAGTAGAATCTGCCTGTCTGTTTACCAGCTTGGCAATCTGCATGCCATGTTCACGAGTAGTTCACAACACTGACATAGGGGGGGGTTATACATAGTTGTCAATTTTTTCCAGACATAACAGAATACACTCTTAAAATAGGTGAATCAAGGTCTTCATTACGTTGCTGATACCAGAATTAGTTGGAGATTATAACTTCCAGTGCAACACAAGGATTATTTATTTCTGCATCACAAAATTGCACAACAGGTTGGTAAAATGACTTTAAGGAGTAATTTTAAAAGGCAGACATAGTAAAACCTTGGCATATTGGTGAAAAGTAGACAGAAGATAATGGAAATCCAAATTATGGTGACAACAGCTCTCAGAGGGTAAGGGCTTTTATACAGGAAATTCTGGACAGTCTTGCTAGAACTGGAACAAAACGTCAAAATCTTCAAAGATTTTACAAACCAGAATTTTATCAAAAGCTCTGCCCTGTGGATAGCTCTTCCCCACCAGCTGTGAGGTTCATTGCTATCTGGTAATTCTGAGTGCTACCCAAAGGCAACATTTGGGATGGCTGGCTTTCTGAAGACTTTCACAGACAGCTCCAGACAGCTGGCTTTTGGCTGCCCAGTCCCTGGACTAGAACTGACATATACAAGACATTCTTGTTATTGTGACCAGTTTTTCCACTCTTAAAATCTGAGGGGATATAATGCAGCTCAGATAAAATTACTGCTGTGTTTTGGTTATATACATCAGACACATGTGTATTTGTTTAATTTTAATTGGATATTAACACAGGAAACCATGTTTCCCATTTAGCTTAAGTTTTCTTCATTGTAAATTTCACAACAACCAGACAATCTGAATGACAGCCTATCGTAGTACTGCAGTTCTGCTTTGACAAATCAAGGTTGAGCTTCTATATCAAATAGATAATGAGAATAAGAATAGACAGACGCATGTCTTTTAGTTTACAACCGAGACACACAATATCATACCTATGTACCTAGTGACTTCCACATTGTCTTGGCACTGAGTAGGAAGTAATACTAATCTGGGAGCAAGTAGCAATCTCCTTGATGTAATAATTTTGATCATTTGTGAAATGCATGTTTGCAGATATTGAATTATGCACCTAAAATATTATCCAATTTATAATCTTAAACACAATGATTTCACTCTTTGCTTGAATTATACAATGATTAAACTTTCATTTCTAATATGACAGACATTTTTGAAATTAAAGAAACAAACGGAAGATAGAAATTACATTCCCAGAAGTCTGAAAAATAAACAGGAAAAATAGGTTTTTTTTATTATGCTTTAAAGATGGAAGATTATCTTTCCCCTAAAGAAAATACAACAGGAACTTCCAAAGAATTTTATCTCAGATATTCACATTTTCTACTGGAAAACATTTTTTTTCTGGAAATATCAGACATGCACCAAGACGCAGAACTTGAGCTAGCATCTGGCCAGGTAAGAAACCTGTGACACACTTGGACCCAAAGCTTCACTTCCATGTTTGAAGTCAGTTCACTGAGCACTGATGCTATTTGCAGTTCAGTCTGTGTTTAAAATACTGCAAGAACATCCAAATTAAAAAATGTAAACACAGCTCCTGTAAGCAGTACTAGTGCACATTTTATTAATTTTATTTATTCACTGATCTATTCACCGTTCTGTTAAGAAAACGTCATGTGCTTATGGAACTATTTAGTATGACAATGTGTTAATTCCTAACAGATTAGAACTTGAATTAATCATCTATTAATGAAAGCAAGCATTTTCTTTGACATCCTCTTGCTTCCGGGTACATGCTCCAACAAAATGGATAACCAAAATCAGCAGATTCTCAGAAAAAGTTTCTGAAGCTTGATGATGTCTTTCCACTCTGTAGAAATTACACTGATCAAACACTACCTCTGCATTGCACAAGAAGACAAATAGAATCTGATCCTTTAAAAAGACAATCTATAATTTTCTAATATATATGAAATACATATTCTAATATAAAAAATAAAGATTACCTGGATCTTCTATAGATAAGTTCTTTGTCAACCACTGAACAATGTCTGAACCTAGGAACAAAGAAATAGGTATTTTTAGGTTAATAATTTTTCTTTTCCTATTCTTCTATTCCCAAGATCTATTAATATTATTCTACATGTAAAAGAAAGTCCTATATTTTGCTCAGTTTTTCTAAAATCATCCAGACCATTATATTATTATTTTATAGCTTTTAGTTTTTCCACAGCTTCAGCCAAAGAAACATACTACTCCCTCCTTTCTCTAGGTCATGATTCATAAAATTTCAGATAATAGCCTACAGTTTAAATATATACATTACTGCAGAATTTGTATTAAAATCACTCTTTTTAAAGTTAGTATGACAGTTTCCCCACATTCTAAATTAGTTTGCAAATGAAGCCTAGAAAAATTAAATGCAACACAGATGATTTTGCAATATATAACAGTATATGCTGCGGGTCATCTCTGATAGAAGACCTCCTTGGGATTCATACATACCATTCTGAGCTCATTTAGAACCTTGATTGTGTTCAGCTTTGCCTTCTGACTTTTTATCTTTAGCTCTTGATAGAATTTATTTTTCCCTGGTGTCGAAACCCTTTCCTTACTAATCCAGATTCTGCGCTCCCTGCATTTACTGGCTTTCCATTTCTTTGTATTTCATTTCTTTCACTTATCTTAAGGCCATATGTTATTGCTGTCCTCTTAACAATTCTGATACCAGACTCTTTGTTGTGTTTTACAGTGAGTATCCTTCCAACTCTACCTCCTGCTTTCTAAATCCCTCTTGGCTGTGCACTTCCTATCACACTTCACACCTTCTGTACCAAGCCAAGCTGAAGGATGTCTCATTTTTCAGACTGAAAGCTGCAGTTAGACTTCACCACTCCGAACATACTGAATTACAAAATAGATTATGAGGCAGTTAGGCAGACAAAAAAAGACATTCATGATTTAAGCAACTTTAAAAAAAACCAAAAACTGGCCTAAGGGGAAAACATACTCAAGACAGTTGGGTATGATGTGCACATTCTGTGTTGCAGCACATCTCCATTTCAGGCAAGCAGTCTAAAGGAGAAACTTATAATTTTTAACTTTCCTTATCCATTTCTAAGCAGACATAGTAACTTCATTTTTTTAAAAAACACAAACTTAAAAAGTGAAAAGATCATCAAAATCAACCCACATCAATGTGAAAAAAAAAATCAAAATAATAAAATCTCACAAATAGGCAATAACATAAAATATTAGAATCTGCACATTGCCCCATCGCACTCAAGACTCAGATTTCTTCCTGAACTTCTAATAGTGCATAATTTTCTTCTATCTTCTAAGGTAATGTGCATGAGGCACCAGTAAACCAATTCAGAGAAGAAAGAAAATCTATTCTTAGGTGCAAAAAAAAAAAAAAAATTCTGTTGCTTTATTACACTTCATGAATAGATTTATCATGTATTTTAGAAAGCCTAGCTGATTCTGAAACAACTTTTCATGTGTGTACACATTACTAGATTGATTATACAGCAGTGAAAACTGGAGATTTTACAATCATCTACAGAGAAAGATTTTCATTACTTTGTTATATCTAAATTTGGATAGATTAAACTTCAGTGGCAAAAATTTCTCATAGTATTTACACTGAATTATTTATTAAGTGAAGCTATATACCTTTACATGCTCTTAGAGTTGGCAAAATGTTTCAGGTGGATATTCCTACCTCAAAATATTATATTTTTGTGTATTTTTATAAATACCATTCCTATCTTTATTTGTATGAAGTTTATGAGGCTGATGTTGGAGAATGAATTTTAGGTCAGTATGAAAGGAAACTTCATAGATTTCAGTGACAAAGTTCCAAGCCTAAGCATATATTTGCATCAGCTAACTATAGAAATAATCAGCACCAAATATTTCCCTAAACCCTCAAAGGTCAAAGGAAAAAGTCATCAGAAAAAACAACATAGTATTTTTTTAATACTGGTTCTAAACTTTTGTTTCCTTCAAATCCCTCAGGTACTCTATGTAAAGAAATTTTCTACTTTTTATCTCACCTTAAAATGCTTCACCTCTCTTTACCTCTTCTGAATACTTTCCTACAGTGATATTACAAACGTTAGTCCCCCATTTCTGGCATCGGATATGTGATCTACACATCAGAAATTTCATCTCCATATGCTACACTGCCTTCTAAATAACAGTGGGAAATAGGATGAGTTGACAACTATATTACTTGTTTCTAAAAGATCACTAGCACTCTATCTTTTTTATAATGAAGTCATTTCCCTGGTACCAAAAGCCTGAACAGCAGTTTAAGTCAGCTATTACATTTGAACAATCCCATGATTTGGGTCACATGATTTTAATGACAAAAGCTCAGGTCAATAAATAATGACATTTATATACTCTCTGTCTATTGTGAAGAATATTCAAGTGAAGCAAAGTTGCAAGTAATTTGTCACACCACAAGTGAGAAATTTATCAGTCCATATTCCTTTGGGAGATCTTGTGGACAATTCTAGTTCTAAAAAGAATAATAAAAGTGTCACCTTTAATAGCTAACTGAGTGTTTTTTAGCTGTTAATTTAAGTGTCTAATCAATAATGTGATTTCATTCACTCCCATCTGTGCCCTTTTCTAGAATTAATTAATCATGCACATGTGTTTCTGGAAGTCAGACCAGTACTATAATTTCTTATCTCAAGAAAAGGACAAGGCAGCAAAACAGGTAAATGCTTTCAGCAAAAACAATATTTCATTACAGTCCCAGCTTTGAAAATCAGGTGACCAGTACATTCATGTCAATTTTCATACACCATATTTCATGTCTAAAGAAATAACAAACCAAGAATTAGGATGAAAAAGGTTACAGACTTCATTAATTATAAGCAAGAGCTAATACTTATATGATACCACACCTTTAACCTTAAATCCTGAATCCTTATCACCAAGAATCTATCAAAGTGACGAGCTAATAGATGATAGAAATAGCGTGGAAGTCATTATCTTGTTTTTAGAGCTTTCCAAAAAGGAAATAAAACAGGAGCATTTGCTTTAAATTTGATTTAAAGCCACAATCCAAAAGATAAAACAAACAAACAAACAAACAAAAAAACTGCTACACCAGAAAGATACTCAGTTTTTGTCAGTTGCTTAAGGTGGCAGTCACTGGTAATGTACAATAACAAATACTCTATAATCACATTTTCTAAGAAGATTCCCAACTGAAATTCCCCAAGTCTCCCTGTCTCGTATGTGTAAGATACCTTATATAACAATCACCAATTGAATCTTGAAGTCCAACAACCCTCACTTCTCACGTGAATTCCTGTATCAAATACAACTGAACATGAAGGGATAATTCTCAGAAAACATTAGAAAACGTTTGCATCTAACCAGGTAAGGGAAATAAAATTCACAAGATCTTATCCAAGACCGCAAATACAAAAGAGTTGCAACTTTATAAAAGAAAGCAGCAGAAACACACAAAATGTATCTGCTGAAAAGCCAACTGGTGATTAATTTTAAATGAAACAATCTGAAAATAGCAGTTGCTGAAGCTGTCACAACATCTTAAGGATTCACCTGGGCAATGCTAGCTATCTTTCAAGAACAAAACCTTTAATTTAAATAAGCCTCTACAGAATACGTTTGAAAAAGGTGTTGATTCTAAACTCAAACAGAATTAATGGGAATTATAGATTTGTTTTTTGCTATACAGGGATGCAGTAAGCCATGTAACCCCTGATATGAAAAGAAAAAGGTGCAACTAGATTTGAAAAATCATATTATTATTTAAATTCAACATGTATTTATCTGAGGACCATTGAAATTCTAAGAAAGTGCACTTCATTAATCAGAATCACAAGCCTTGAGGCCACAGATAAACTGAGCTACAGTGATCCACCATTTCATAAGAAGACATGTTCGATCATGCAAAAATATGTATTATTTTACAGCTAACACCTAGCTATTTTAACTAAATTCTGTTCAGTTTTTCACTTGTGGTTTTCAGAGTATTTACATATGATGAAGTACAAGGGAAGATTTCTGCATTCCTGACACCACAAGAAAAGATTTTGCTACTGACAATGCAGCAAATACTGGATCTTCATGAAGGCTTTTGTCATGTGAACCATCAAAGGTAACCTAAGGTAACCTAATCATTGCAGTGTTTTTTCCTGTACTGTAAGGGCCAGGAGGCTGGGCTTGTCCATTGGCACAGTGGGTAAAATACTATAAGAAAATAAATTTAGTTTTCGGTACACGCTTTAAAATCCTTGCTCATGACAGAAAAAAAAAAGTCATCAGCAAATGCAGTCCTCATTGTTTATTCCGAAACTAAAAACAGAAACTGGATGTAGACCAGTTTCTCAGCGCTTCTTTGCTCTTCACTCACTCACAAAAATTGCTCTCTGATGGAGTTACACTTTGTGAGAAAGTTCTTTCACTGATGAATGGAAGATGATCTACATTCTACCTGAAGTTTTCATGATCACAAGCAAAAGCACAGGCTATCACTTAATTATTTCACCATAAATATTTTACAGTTTCTTTCTTTCTTTCTTACAAGCATAGTTTGTGTATCAATTCTGCATGCATACATCTGAAAGAAATCAAGTACCATGCAAATTTTATGGCAGAAGGGCTGAGAGAAAATAAGCAACGGCTGCCAACTCTCATTGCCAACTCTTTTGATACACTTAAAGTTCTAAATATATTTTTCCATACTTGCATCCAAATTGGTTTATTTTCAGATTATTTTTTCCTTATGTGGATCACGGGTAAGCAAAAAGGTTCATATCAGATACTTGATAGGGCTATGTGTCACTATGGATAGAGAAGAAAACAATAAAGGGGTATGGAAATTCTTCTCTAAGGCTTGCAGTGATGCTTGAAGAAACAATGAGTTACTTCAAATTAAATTACAGCTCCAGTTAGTGTTAAACTGGATTTCAGTCTAGTAAAAAATGAATTCAAGAATTCTTTCATTGATCAGTTCCTAGGTAGACATAAGCTGGTAAAAAGTGTTCTGATGATTAAAAAAAACACAAAAGGAGATATAAGAGAAATTTCTCTCTGTCATTCTTTGTATTAATTCAAATGCTTTTTACCTTGAATTTTTATTTAACAGCTTTTATTTTCTCTATTCCTTTGGATTCTTGGAAGACAAATTCATAGATATAAACCAATATCATGGTCTAACATAAGTGGCAATAGAGCTGAATTTGTAATAATTTGAATACATTCCTGATTAAATTTAAAAATGTAACATACTGACCTTTACTATTTAAATATGCTGGATTATAGAAGAAAGACATCACTGATCAAAGTGCTCTTTGATTAATGAAATTTGCATCTCAACTTTCACACATCTATTTCTGCCAGTTTCTCTTTTAAATTACTGATGAAAATAAATATATAAACTTACTCTTTTGACTTACTACAGCTGAAGTTGTCCCACACATCTGCTGTAGTCCCCTTACTCCTCAAGGAAGCTTGTAGCTAGTTTCAGATTTAAAATTCAGACTTCAATAATACTCCTAACAGTACAGAGAATATGGAATATTTTAATGAATCTATTCAAGCACACACACAGACATAGTGCAGTTTTCTGAATTAAAAACAATAAAATAAGCTGCAAGAATTTCTCTTTTTTTCTTTTTTTTTTTTTTTGCAGTGTAAACTGACTGAAGAATTTTCAGAACTAAAGTCTCAAATGAATCATCTTATTTCTTTGCATGGGACTATCTCATTCTAAGCTGCAAACAATTCTCAAAAACGCTCAAGCCCAGAATGATAAAGACATCTTCTGGCTAGTATAACCATATGGAGAATAATAAATCTCTAGACACTGTTATGTTACTGAATCTCTGCTTCAGAGAGGAAAATCCATTTACTTTCATATTGTGAAAGAGCAAATATAAGATGCAGAAAGTCTCTCCCAACTCTCATACCTACACAGGAACACTCAGTAGTGCTGATTCAACTTCAACAAATTCCAGTAATGTGAATTCAGCAGTTAATCCCTGCACCATATCCATGCTTCAGAACAGAAATTCTGTTCAATAAACACAAAAAGAGCAACTAGTGGATGTGTATCTGTGTCCACCCTTTCTTCTAACAGCACAAATCCAAATAGGACCATGCTTTCTCCAGAAAAAAGAACTGCAGCATTGTTCCACTAACATTTGCCTCTAAAGTTTCTCAAAAGACATCCTCTAGTCAGTCCCTTTAGCAGTCACATGTGACTGTAGATGTGCGTAATTGGCAACATATCAGTAACCACAGATGGGACCTCTGTAATCTCAAAGCTGTTATAATAAGCACTAATGATTAGCATCTTGCTGAAGAACGCTGCTTCATGATAAACATTTGCAAGACAAGAATAATGCTGTTTAGAAAACCTGTGCTCTGAAAACCCAGCATAGATTTCTACAGTAAAGGAATTTTTATGCTTTCTTTCAGTAAGTTGTAAAGTGATGTGATCTTGTTTGATTATCATGAAATATCAGTATTCGGATGACACAGGTAAAGAAAAGACTATTTTGTACGCTCCTTCTGCAGCAGAAATGTAAAATTTCTTCTATGTAGAAACTAACTGCGGGGGGGGGGGGGGGGAAGAAAAAAAGAGAAAAAAGAAAAAAAAAGTATTAGGAAATATGAGTATAATTCTGAACACTAAAAGGTCACCCTGCAAATCTTAAATAATGTCAAATGATTAAAAGCCAAGCGACTTGAAGTTTTCTCATCACTATGACCCATCCTAAGCTCCTGTCAACCAGTTCTGAGAGGAAACCAAACACACAAACACATTTGGGAAATACTAAGAGAGAAAAAGATGAGAATTCAAAAACTCATCATGTTCTCCTTCCCCCATTATGTTTGGGAACTCTCAAGCTAAATGCCATCCTCTGGTTTGTATCTGTCTTCGTGTGGAAGGCAGGTATCCTCCCAGCAACATGTGCAACTGTCCAGTGCTCTTCCTCACACGAGTGTGTGTTGCATAACTCAACAGGCAAAGAAGCTGTTATGCAACCTCTGTCCAAACTCTCCCAGCCTCACATGCACCCTGTGTGCAGGTGAGGGTCCAGCCACAAGCCAAGAGTACAAACTTTCTGTTTCCCACTGCCTGCTGTTTGTGATATTTCCTGAAGCGCTATCTTCACCCAAATCTGCTCAGATATGCGCAGCTCTGGGTATTTTAAACCAAATGTCTCCATCTCAGTCTTCTGGCATTATTGTCTCTGGCATTATTGGCTCTCCACTTCTTGAAACAAAGGGGTGCAATAAAACCACTGTTCTTAAATCAAACTCTCACTCTAAACATTCAACCAAGATCTGTATATTAAACCTGAAAAGCACATTTTTGAAGAAAGAAAAATGCTGTTTACTGTAAATAGTTCATCTTTTCAATAATTCATCATCTGTATATTTAAATACTTTCTTCTCTACTAATTCAGCAGTAGCTGAAATTTCTAAATATATTTTTTACTTTTGTCACTTGAATTGCTTTCTTTCCCTAGGGAAGTAAAAATAATACATTTATGCTTTTAATACAATGAGACCACATGAGAGGTACCACCTACGGTGAGAGCCCAGGGCTCTACTGCTGTAGAGCAGACCTGGTGTTGGAGTGGAGCAGATTTGTTTAAGCAGAAAAAGTGACACCATAATTTTGTGCAGTGTACGTAGCCAGGGTCAACCTCTCTAAATTAATTTTCCGCAAATCTTATATTTCTTCTAAAAAATTCTTGGTGTCCATGCATAAATAGTAAAGACATCTAACTTTACTGTTCTCAGTTTTTAACTCTCACGTACTTTAATTTATACTTACTTAAAATAAAAATAATGATTTTATTTTGGAGTTTTTTAAGAACAAAAAACAAACAAACAAACAAAAAACAACACTGTAACTGGTTGGAGATATTATTTATACTGTTTCTGCAGATTTCACAATTATAAAGACTTGAAAAGAAAACTAACTGGTAAAAAATAAAAGTGTCATTATCCAAAGCAACCTTACTAACTTTCTGCAATGATGTCATCACAAACTGCAGCTTCTGACATCTCCGTTTCTCCTAAAATATATATTATCATTAGTCAAATATGTTCTTTCTTTCACATATACATCAGTAAGTTGCATATCTATAATCTCTAAAACACAGTAAAAGCTGCCTGCCTGAGACTGTTGTAACTGACACAATAAAGAGTTTTATTTTCTTATTTTTATATTAGCAGTTTGAAAATAGTGGTTAAAAATGGTTTTCAGGTCCAACAAAAAGACACTGGAAAAATCTTCAGTACGCCATTGCTGGTGGTTGGTGTTTTTTTTTTTTGTTTTTGTTTTTTTTTTTCCATATTTTCACTTAAATATGTCTAAGAAATACTGTGTTTTCCATCTGAAATGGTTCTTCTAATTCTTGCCATACTGCCCCCCAAAGACACCCACACACAGATGGCAATGGAAGGAAGTGAGGCAGCAATGTAATTTTTATTAGGCACTTCACATCCACAGAGGAAAATCTTGAAGTTCTCATTCAGAGGTAGCGGAAGTACACGTATAAGCAACAGATCATTTGTCTCACGATTCTGACTGCAGGAAAAAAGCCAGTGGAGACAGAGTGACTTACTGTTTTGACATTTGCCCAGCAATAATGTCAATGTGCCTCCTTCATCACAAAGAGCTCCCACACAACAATAGTTAATTTATACAGCTGGTCTGGAAACAGGTTTTTTCATAACTGCTATTTCAAAACACTCTTTCAGTGACTCATGTTCTTACTCTTGTCTGTGTTTAAGACAGAAAACTGATGCTGAAAAAAAGACATTTTGATAATCATATATTTATTGAATAACCCAAGTTGTTTTACTTAGTTATTCTGAATAAAATGTATCTGTCAAAGAGAAGTAATAATCTAAATATAACAGCATAAAATGACGCTATTTAGCAACTCCTGATACAAACTGGAGAACTGAACATAAAGAACCCAAAAATTCCATGAGAATTTGCTCTTTAGCTAGTCACTCTTACAGGTACAGAAATATTAACGACGTATAATTTCATTCATGATAAAAAAGCTATGGTGGAGTCTTCACACAAAATACTTACATTCAGAGACAGGATCCAATGTGAGGGCATTGGCTATAACAGAAAGTCTCAAAACAAATTTCATGATGAATTGAAAAAAAACTTAAAATATCTTGTTTGGTCAAAGTTGTGATTTTTATTTTGTTTTCAGTGCTTTTTAACACACAAGTCCCACTGTTTCATGGCATCCAGCAGACACTACCTGTTTATCAGCTAATAGCAATAAGTTCATAATACAAGATACTAGAAAATCTGCTGAAACTGAGCAGAAACGTTCATCCTTAATCCTAATATTCCAGCCTTACACCAGAAACATCATAGAATCACTGAATGGCTTGGGTTGGAAGGGACCTCAAGGATCAAGTTCCAACCCCCTGTAAAACTTCTACTTGAAATATGAAATATTTTAACATTCAATAGACCATAGAAAGTTCAAATTGATTTCTATGTTTGATTAAGCTGGGCTGGATGGTTCTGTGCTGTTTCCTCCTGGTCCATGACTACTTTAATACTGCTGTATCTCAGAGTTTACACACCAAAGATCTGCTGCAAGGCTACATTTTCAAAAAGAGAAACTAATGAATTACAATTGCAAGTACCTATCATTTAAACCATTCGTCTGGCTGAAAATCTAATCCCATTCAGCTTTTACCAAAACATGGAGTTGTTTCAAGACTTTATTATGCTCAAGTGCTTGATGTAGTTAAAATCATTTACATCACACAAAATAGAATGAACCGTTAGAAATGAAATTGATATTGATACTTCCACCCAATTCAGTACATTTTTCACTTGCGGTCTTTCATCTCTATTTAGACATTATGAATTACTTTATTCTCAGTACCAATAACTGCACTGCTCTCCTGTCTGAAGTAGATATGACTGAGTCTTTTCTCAAAGCAATAAAAACCTCATGGATCTTTTTGTGATAGTTCTCCACATGTGCACCTCACTGTTCTATCACACTGAAGGCAAAATGTATTATCTCTTCAAGATAATTCCTAAAGAAGTGTAATGTGCACTGACGAGCAAATAACATTATTTATCTGTCAGTGTATATTTACCAAAAATTTAAGTAGACATTAACTACCTTTTTAATATGCAATCAAGCGGTCTTGACTTTAAGATATCCTTAAGAATACCATCCTTAAGTATAATATATCACCTAAATTTGAAAACTGAAGCATGGTGAATGCTCATATATGCCGATCTTTTTTAAAAAACTGTGCTCCCTCATATCACAGTAAACTCAGCAATCTGAGATTTACAGAAAATAAATCTCTGTATATTTTAGTTCACCAAGTTCATTCTTGTGCTGATGTATTTTCCTGGGAACATTCAAATTAGCATTTGAGAGACATTAATTGCAGCTTTGTATCTAGTACCAGCTCTTTGATATTTTTAAATGAAGTGAAAAGTAGTTTTTCTACTTATACAAATAACATGGTAACATATTGACCAAGTGTCTCTTAGACGAAAAGCGTTTTCCTTTCCAGAAATGTGAGCTTCTGATAGCAGCCATGAAGCCACCATGAATGGCACAAGTTTAGGAATGTTTCTCAGTTTCAGGACAAAGCAGTGACCACTGCAAAAACCACCTGCCTTCTCCCATCCTTACTTTCACAATCATTATGTTCATAACTACCATCTGATATATTAATCTACTGGCTCACAGGAAGTAATTGGAAGTTCATGTGAGAAAGTAAGAGAGAGACATGTTCAGCCATCTATTATCAGGTGGAGGAAAAATAACAAAAAATGTTCAGAAAATGCTGGTCCACTAGTGTAAATGCCTGCACGAAAGAAGGAGGGATAATTACCTCTACAATAAAGATAATGGTTCCTCACAATGTGCTGTGGATTCAGGGGATTGAGAGAACAGAGAAGTGCACAGAAAAGATTTACCTGGAAGTATTGGTATAATAGAAAATACTGTGTGTCCTGGAGCATGGATTCTATTCATACTATTTTAGTGAATATGTTCATGTTTTATTTCATTTAGATGAAACAGCTGAGAAGGGATGGCGCCCTACTGTGAACACAGAATGGGTCTTTTACAACTTAATCTCGTGAGCACAGAAGCTCTTTGTGAGGATGAAGCTGTAGCTCTTTTCTTTTTTCTTTTTTTCTTATTCACAAAATGCAGAGAAAAAATTAAGTTCATATGGTTGCCTAGCAGTATGCAGTGACGTCAACACTACTTTTAGCACCTGTTGTGTCTTTGCTGTTTACATTGTCAGAGTAAGAGCCTTTTAATGAAACATACACAAAAGTGTTTACAGACATATCTAAACCAGCAGTTCTGCTCCTCTTTTTCCCATATCTCCACACGCACAATATTCTACCTACACTTTGGTCTGCCTCTTTGGGTATTATTTTAAGTCCTGTACATATTTTATCTAAAATTGTTGATGGCCATTTCTTCCCTAATCATTGATCGCAGACTCAGAAATGGATTGCATATTTTTACCTTGGGAAAAGCAGGATCAGTAAAAAAAACATAATACAAATAGGTATCCAGTACCTTCATTAGAATGGCTCCAGACTGTGAAAGTCCCAAACACTAACAGCTAGTAAAACACACCAACTAGAGATGGTCAGTTTGTCACAAGACACACAAACACGACAGCAACACAAACCAATCAGGAAGAGTCAGAAGACTTTGTTCAGCTCAGATTCACTACCTTTCATCTCTTACTGACTACATAAAGAGTATATGTTTGACCATCTTTATTTCTGGAACATAAACGTTCCATGGTTTTAAAAAGCAGCTGTCGCAATACATGAGGACTACTCCAAAAGTAATGCCTCCTATTTTATTATGTTGGCCCACAACATCAGAGGTAGATGGCTGAACCTTTCCAACAAATACTTCATTACATTTTGTAGCAGTGTGACAGACAGCATCAGAGGGGCAATCTGACAAAATGACATCTGACAGGAAGTGTACATGAATCACAGGTGTGTAATTGAATTCCTCCATGTGGAAAAAAATGGTGCCCATTGACATTCATCAGTGCTTGGTGAATGTTCATGGAGAGCAAGCAGTGGATGTGAGCAAAATGAGGCGATGGGTGGTTCACATTAGCAGTGGCAACTGCAGGTCACATCTGCTGGTGCAGATTTTTATGAGTACAGAATGCAGGCTCTTGTTCATTGCTGGTAAAAGAAATGCAGAGCTAACGGTGGTGACCACGTGGAAAAACAATGTTATCTAGCTGTGAATTTGCTCTACCAAACAGTGTTACTTTGTTCTTTGTTTCTGTTACAGTTTCCATGCAAATAAATAGGAGGCATTACTTAAGTATTCACACGTTACTGAGATATTTTGAGAATAAACTGATTATTAATTAAGGTGAATATATTAAAAATATTTATAGATTCCTCACTACAACTTTGATTTTGATATTTTTAATAATAGCAATGAGGTTCCTTTCTGATGTTATGCATCTAGAAATCAGGGTCACCCAAGAAAACAAAGTAACAAGATCTCACCATAGTCAACACACCTTTAAGTGTATCAGTGCTTAGAATCATCAACTTGGCTGATAAGAGATGTATTTCTAAGTTGGCATTTTCTTTTTTTTTTTTTTTTTTTTTTTTTAGCAAGTGAGCTAACAAAGATAGAAAACAACTTTTACAAAGAAAAAATGTGCCCTGAGAAAACAGAAAAATTACAGATCTGTGTACAGTTTCTTAAGATGAAGCACCCACAGTTAACTTGCTACGTTATTAAGCAAAAATATACACAAAAATAGTACTTTAGTGCAGCCTTATCTAGCTATACTCTAATCTTAGTAGACATGATGCCAGGAAGCCAAGCATATCACAGAAGGCGTAAGATCTGGCAGAGGTAAAGCTACTCTGCAGTTTGGTGTTTCAGAGCTTATTCAAGAAGTTTAGCACGGAAATGTCTTATACTAAGTGCAATATGAATACACCAAAATAGCAATTCTCTCTCCTAATGACCCTACAATCAGCATTTCTGATGCATTGATTTAACTAGGTAATGAAGACTTTCTATCAATCAGCATTCCACAGTTTCTCAATACAACCCTTCTTTCTCTGCTATCCTCTGAGTTTTCCCAGCTAAAAGTACTAGCAGATCATCCTCAAAAGGATACTCTGTGAATGACAACAGAACTCATTAAACACCAAAGTTCCTACCATGTAGCAAGTTCTGATGTCCTCAATTTTATTCTGAATTGGAAGCCCCAACACCAAACATCAAACTTTCTACAAAATGAAAAATTCCAAAATACTTTCCTTAATGTTATCAAAATGTTTAATTCAGCAGAGGCTGTATCTTTTTTTAGTATAAAACAGTGTTTCATCTTCATCTATCTGACTCATAAGAAAACTTCTAATATTGTGATAGAACAATAAAATCAAAATGCAGTGTTTCAGTATTTTGAGACAACAGTATCAAAAAAAAAAAAAAAAATCTCATGAAAAAGTCTGGCTGTGAAAACATTCCCCAACAGAATACTGATTTGCTACATAAAGCTTCAGAAAGCTCTTAATGGATAATTCTTCTAAATTAAACAGATGTAGAAGGTTGGAACACAAATAAGATGGATGTGCTTCATTATTCTATGATGTTCTCACCTTTTCAACAAGGCCAGAGGACAATGTCTTATGATCTGCTATACTGAGCACTAAGATAAAGTAAATTGATAGTTTTAGATACAAGAGGCAAGAAGAAAAGAGAATAGAAGTCAATATCACCTTCTATTTTCTCTTAAGATGTTAACTTGTCAATGCTTAATTCTATGAGAATGAGTCAAAAATTTTATTACAATTTTAATAATATGCTGCTTTCATTATAATCAAATCTTAATTCAAGGGGATTCTTATAATGCAATGTAAACACTAACTACAGAGGTGATAACTCTGATTAGCTCATATCATGCCTTGCTGTTGATAATTAGTCATTTCTCCTCCCACTTAGTAGTAAAGAAAATGTATGAGCCTTGAAAAGCTACAACTTTTTTGCAATTTCATATAGCAAATACCATTTGGAAAATATATTTGTATAATTACAACCCATGAAACTACTACATCTCTTTGCAGAGAGCGAGTTATGCACAGTGAGGATGAAAACACTTGGGAACTCTTTAGAATTTAGTTTCTAAAAGATAATCACTTGAAAAGTGGAGGAAGATTCAACTCAGTATTTCAGTAGTTTCAATCCATGTACTTTAAAGCTTTACTTTCATGTATATTTTCCGTTTTGGTACTATACCATAATACTACAGTATATAACAATTTCTACTTATTGACTGAAATCTAAAGGGACATCATAAAATCATTCTCTGTCTTAGTTGCAATGCAACTCCACTACAGTCAATAAAATTGTTTCAAATTGATATAGTTCGAGGAAATGGTTAATAAAATTACTTTAATATATCACAAATTCCTTTCAGCTACGACAAATGCTGAGATTCACAGCAAACAAACTGCTGCTAAGTTTTACAAGAAAACTGAAGTCTACTTTGTAATTTTTTCCCCAGCGTGAACGCATGAAAAATTGTACTGAAGTCAACAACTTAGGGGTATTTCACTTCAAACAGAAAAAGAAAGTTAACTATAAAGCACTTTACAGTTTTATCCTCCATTACACCTTTGATATGTTTGTAAAATCTTAAGTGCCCTTATAGCAATTAATTTCTCCACAAACTGACCTCATTTGTTGTTTTGTGGTTTGTTTTTTTTTTTTTTTTCTTTTCATAGGCAGGTGAAACAAACACACAAAGAATGATCTCCAGTTCTCAGTCTTACTAAGGAAGATGTTCGGAATGCCTTTTATGGAGCTTCCTGCCTATGAGAATTGAGGCAATTTTGCTCCAAAATGGTTACAATCACAGATTGTCCTTTATAAAGAGGAAGCATACTGGCTACACTGGCATGATATACTTTGCTTACAGAAGGCACTAGAAATGTGATATTATCTGTCTTATAAATCTTTCATATCATTTGCATTGGTGCCTAAGGATAAGATCATTTCTTCCTGGGGAGCTTTTGTTTCTATTTGGCTTAGCATTTTCTTAATACATCACATTCTATCCTTCTGTCTTAAAGAAGAGATTTGAAGAGGCTTGTTAGTCTTACTTTCTTTTAAATAGTTAATGGACAGTATTTGCAAGTAAATGTATCCATTTGCACTACAAAGCATGAGGTAATTACATTTATAATTACAGCTGACTACCACCGCCTGCCACAGAAAGTTAGAAGACATTTTTAGAAAAAAACTTCATCTACCCTTCTAGGGTTAACACATTAGAAGTTAACATATGTTCATATTATACAGCATTCATTTTAACTTCTCTACTGCTTGTAGCTGCCTCCTATCAGCTAAGTCTTCATTCTTCTCAGTACACAGGTTGCCATTTTATTAACCACAACAGGACTCTGGAAATGCCTTGCTATTGCAAGACAGCATGCTTCCTAGGTAACAATGCCCTTGAGCTATGTATCATATCACACTAAAACATCTCCTTGTCTTACTGCTTAATTGTGTAACACTTTTGAAAAGGTGTTTCTGGATTTGTTTTTTGGTTTGTTTGGGGTTTTTTGTTTTTATGGTAGCATTTTGAGTTATAATATTTGACTCACTGTGATTCAAAATGCAGACTTTGTTGCTGAAACAGTTGAAACAGAGATTGCACTACCTAGTCTTCATTTTCCTAACTCCTTTTTACATACATTGATCTCAAATACTGCCTTAATCTCTAAAATTTTGATTGTACTTTGAATGAAATCTACAGGCATTTCACTGTTTTGCCAGGTTTTCATTTTCTTAAACTGGTGAAGGGGAATGTAAACTGAATACTTCAGAACAGAAAGAGTTTAACTTCAGGCTTTATCTTTCAGCATTCTGTCATCAACATATATTACTACCAGATACAAAGATCATGAGAAAATTACAGCATTTCTTTAATACTGGTCACTCTTTAATTCCCACCAAGTTTTCTTTCTGCTGCTCAAAGGGCTATGATGCACTCCATCTGATGTACTGCACAGAAATTGCAAAATCTGCTTCTTTATTTTGTAGCTATGTATGGTTATTAAAAGACAATTTGTGCTTTTTGATGTTAAGTTTGATACTGTTAATAAACACCCTCAGCTGGAAACTGCAGAGAAGTATCTTGCAGATACTGGGAAAATGCCTTCAGAAACCCAAGGCAAAACCCCAGATCTTGACTGGTGAGTACACAAGTCAGATTCTAGACATAATTAGAGAAGTTTCTAGCACAGCCACAGAAGTCTCTCTTTGATGCGAGTGCACACAGTGCAGCACTGGTTGAAAGTAGTTTGTGGATCCCCAGCTCTGCACTTCAGCAGGTGGCACCTCCACAAAACTGGCAAACCCTTAGCAGCAGTGGCAGGAGAAAATGCAGGTGCCCATCTCCTGGAGCACAGACTGACTTGATGACTGGGGTGGGTGGCATTCTTCTTGGATTTCTCTGGCCTTACTAGGAGCTGTCTCACTTGTAATCAATTAATATTTGCAGACGAATTTACTGGTAATTGTAAAAGCAGATTTATAAGCAGATTTCTGATGATGCTGGCACACATACTTTACAGATCAATGCCGAGGCATATATTTAGTACGGTGCAGATCCTGAGTAAAGAAAGACCCAGTTAAATCTGTGCTGATTTTACTAAAGCTTTCCTTCCTGCAGAAGATATTTTAAAAATGTGTGTGCATATAAATCTTCCTGAAGAATCTGCTCCTTCTGTTAGCACTACAATCTTAGTGTTTATTTCACAAGAAAAAAAAAAGCTAGTATTTTATTCAGTTTGGAAAAAGTAATGTTCAATAAAATTATTTCATTAAAAACTACCCATGCTCAGTACAGGGGAAAGTCATAGAATTTACTTGGGATTTCTCTGTTTCTGTTCTTTCCTTCCAAGTCAATATTCATTTCAGATAAAAATCATATTTTACCTTTAAATGATGTGAGAATAAAGAATGTTTTGACTTCCTAAAATAATAGTGAAGATAGTTCCAACATATTTCTACTATTGATCCAAATCTTTATTATATCTGAGACAAAAGGCTATAATCTCCTTTTTATTTGACAGATATGTTGATTTGAGCAAAGTTTCAGCTGACTGAGGACATCTCCTACACACATAAAAACTAAGAAACTCAACTTTTCTTTTTGCTACATGTTCTGTTTGATTTTATGCTTGATGCATAGCAGTAAAGCACAAAACAGGAATTTGGGCCTGTTATCTTTTCATTCTCTATTTTTCTTTCATCTTGCTTTTTTTTTTCGGGGGGGTGGGGGAAGGCAGGCATGAGGAATTAAATGTCCTATTTGGATAGCACAATATAAAAAAATAATAATTTTAAGTTCAATGATTCCTTTCATAAATCCAAAATGACACTTCAGCTTATTGTCATGCTCCAATATAAAGGAGGGAGACGAGGTTCTTAAGATTATGTGTATACCCAGCGTGAGATTAAGAAACAACGGTTCACCTGCTTGTCCCTTAGACAAAGGATTTCACAACCCTTGCCCAGGACTTGCTTGGACATGTTCGGACATGTTCATCAGCAAACTTTGAGGCAATGCTATGAAATAATAGTCTCTTACACTTATAAAACAAATCTTTAACTTAATGGTACCTACCGTGTCTCACAGATCATAAATCACAATTCATGAAAGGATTATCACCCTTGAATCCCTCTTTCTACTTCTCACTTTTCAAACATTTGTGAAATGATTTTAAAATTCTTACTTCAATAGACAAGATGTCTATACAATGCCTGGGACAGTTTAGCAAGGCATGTGACCCATTTTACTTTTGGTCTTAGTGAAAAAGTATTTTGATATTTGTGGGGGCAGTGTACAGCACAAAGAAAAGGAAGGTAGTGAAAGCTTATTCACCTGTGCAGAACTTTACTTTTTTTCATCACTTTTCCTCATCAGCTTGTTTTTCTTGCATTAAATCAAGTACCATTGTAGAGAAAAGATATGAGCAAAAACTGAGCACAGTTTCAGCTGATTCGAGAGTCATACTTAGGAAAATCAGCTTTTACGCTCTTCTTAATCCTAGCTCTTCTACATCTCGCACTACTACTTCAGCACACATAATAGACAGTTTCTACCCTGATTTGACTAATACTAAACTGAGCACAGGGGTGCAGCAAGTTTTGATGTCTAAGTTTGACAGTACAATAGCCAGGCTCCTCAAGAATGCCATTAGAACATTCCACAATTGCTGAATTACAGATTTTCTCTCACCTTTTAGAACAAAGGACATTTGGCGCAAAATACTTCAAATGGCATAAACTTCTCAGAAGAACAACTACCATTTGATTCAAAATAGATCTAATATATATAGGAGTAATTTACTACTTTCTGACTTTCATGTGTATTTTAAATTGAAATTGGAAGGAAATTTCCTCTTTCAAGCTGTTCAGTCAAGAAATACTAACTTACTTTCAGTTGAAACTAACTAGAATATTACATTTTAAAGTACAAGCACATGGTGTATGCATACATGAAATGTGGAATGTATCTATGGGCTTCCTTTCCAAAGCCATGTAAGAATACGGGTGATTATTACAATCTAGTTAACAATACCACAGAGAATGGAGATATTAAATCAAAATGCATATCTTGTTGTGAATGACCATAATTCAAAATGTTCCAAGTCATAACATCAAAGCTCTTCAAAACTCCAATTACTGAGAAGATATATTTTCCTTAAAAAAAAATCTGCTGCTTCCACAATAAGCTACTTTTTACTCTGTATTAAATAATTTATGTTCTGACAGGAAGGCATACTGTGATTCTGTGATTCCTAAATTAGTAAATACTGTTCCCAAATAATTAAAACAGATTTTGTTCCTAAACACTTGCAATGTCTTTGATCAAACAAAGAGTATCTCCAAGTAGACTGGAGACTTACACTAGCAATGCTTCACAATGTGTTTCCTTCCCTCAACTAAAAATTTTCATTCTACCTTCCATCTTTTCTTGTTCAGGAATCTGTTGCAGTTCTTTCCTTTAAAAGAGCTCATGAGTCTATATCTAAATTGCAGGTGGCCTTCTCTTTTTTGGCTAACACTTTCCAGTTGTCAGGGTAGCTTAAATTCATTCCTCTGATTAATCAACTTAGCTCTCCTAAAATACATTTTTAAGAGGTATTTGATGTTCACATCATTCTCAATTTTAATATTTCTCTGAAATGTTAAGCTAGAAAAACTTCTAATTTTTAGTCTGCTACAAGAACACGGCTATTCACAGGCCATCAACTGCTGGGTTTTTTAAGAATTATAGAACAGTTTGAGTTGGAAGGGACCCTTAAAGGTTATCTAGTCCAGCTCCACTGTAAAGAACAGGGACACTTACAGCTACATCCAGGTTGCTCAGAGTCTGGTCCAGCTTGACCTTGAATGTCTCCAAGGACAGGCAATCCCTCATCTGTCTAGGCAACTTGTTCCAATGCCTCATCACCCTTACTGTAAAAAACTCCTTTATATCCAATCTAAATCTACCATCTTTTTGTCTGAAACCATTTCCTATCACAGCAGATGCTGCTAAAGAGACTGTCCACTTCTTTCTTATATTCTTCTTTTAGATATTTAAAGGTCTCCCATCCCTTCTACATGCTAGGCAGCCCCAGCTCTTTCAGCCTGTCCTCGTGGGGAGATGTTCCATCCCTTGGATCACTTCTGCAGCCCTCCTCTGAATATACTCTTAAGAGGTCCACAACCCTCACGTACTGAAGACTTCACATGTGAACGCAGTAATCCAGGTGATGTCACACCAGCACAGAGCAAAGGGGAAGGATCACCTCCCTTGACCTGCTGGTCATGCATCTTTTGAGGCAGCCCAGGATACGGCTGGCTTTTTGGGCTGTAAGGGCACATAGCTGGCTCATGTCCAGCTTGACATCCATCAGTACTCCCATGTCCTTATCAGCAGAGCTGCACTCTATTCCTCAGCTTGTACTGATAGCAGGGGTTGCCACAACTCAGGTGCAAGACCTTGCACTTGAATTTGTTGAACATCATAAGGTTCAGCTGGGCCCACTGCTCAAGCCTGTCCCTTAGATGTACCAACCATACTGCATAGCGTGGTGTTCTGCCTAATATACAACTTCATGTTAATACAGCTGCTTCTATATAAAGTTCTTCAGATGCTTTATTAATTTATTATGTCTGGTTCACACATCATAATTAAGAAGTAGAAATAACAGTCTTAAACATCATCAAGAAAGGATATGTTTATCAGACTAAATTCAAAACTAGTTATGTGACTGGCCAGATTAAACACAGTACATAATTTCTCAGAATAAAAGGAGAGTTCTAATGATAAGTATTAGTGCTCAGAACTCATTTAACACACTGCAGAAGTAATTTACAAGAAGTAACCTAAATCTCAGCTGTTTCATATGAAATTAAGCAAATTTATATCATCAAACTCACCTGCTCACTGCATTCATGTTGGTCTGATAAACCTCATGACGACTGCTGAATTGTCTCCTGCTCACTATATCAACAGCGTACCACTATTGCTTCCTAATGCTGTGTTCCCTGTTTTTTGTAGGACAGCCTAAACTATGATCAAAACAGGGAGAATGACAGATATACCACTTTGGGATTTGGGGGTTGTTTCTTTAAACACATAGAACTGTATTTTTTAAAAGGCAAAGAAAAGGAAAGTGATACAAGCTGCTCTCTCCTTTCAGCAGCTGTCCTATAAGAGTGATTTGCTATTACCAATTTTCGAGACATTTTCTGGAACAATAGCCTCAATTACAGGTCTTTAAGAGGTCCAGGATTTGGGGAAATAATCCCTGACAGAAGCTTTCATTTAAACATAACACAAAATCAAGATTAGCTTCCTAAATCCAGCACAAATAATGTGATGGTCTTGGCAACACAGCTGTATTTCTCACTTACTTCCATTCCAGAGCAACCAGCTCAGAGCACAAGCAGAGCAGCCTGGGTCCATCTGCAAATGTTGATCATTTTAACTTTATTTTTACAACTTGTCAATTTGGAGCTCACGGTAATTTTTTACATAATCTATCAACAGTCTGAAAAAAATGTAGATAACTTGCAAGTGTATTTCTGTAAAACAGTATTTGATCAAAAGCACAAAAACAAAAGAAATAAGTTATTCCACCTCCACCTTTCATTGAAACATAGTTCTTATTTGTTCTATTAAATAGAAACCTTTGTAAGTATGAAAGGACTTGACAAAATTGTTTTAAAACATATACAGTTCAAACAGTAGGAACGCTACAAGCCCAGGAAACAAGTGAAGAGAAAACAGAGATGTTGTTTTTGTTTTTTTTCACTTAGGAGCACATGAACATGTAGATCTCAAGATTACTGAAAGTAGTTAGAAAAATCAGGAGAGGATAAATGGGTGGGAAGTAAAGCAGAAGGTAGAATTTATGTAAACAAACCATTAACAGGCAGGCTTGGCCCAGTGCCTTTTCTCTATTCATAAAATATTCCCTACTCTAGAAATAAGTGAAGTAGTCTGGGTAACAACTGGATGTTTTACTGTATAGTCATTTTCTTTATTATCTACAAATCTTTCCTCCCATAATAAGTCCATAATATATCTGAAGAGAGTCTTGACAAAAAGTAAAAACTCTATAGAGGTCTATAAAAATTTTCTATAATTTACCTATATCACATTCTATTTTAGGAGGTTAAATGGCAAAAACACTGACATCAGACAAACACATAGGGTGCCAACATCCATAAGATACCCATGTGCACATGCTAATTTGGCATTTGGCTCTGCAGAGAAAGAAAAATGCAACACGATAATCTAAAACTTCCAACTACTGCACAGCTCTTCTCAATATTTTCCACAAATTTGCTATGTACTCTGAACTTGAGTTAGAACACCATACAGTAGTTTTAAAAAGCTAATATCCATGCAGTTTACTACAATTTAAGGCATAAAATGAATATTTGCATGTACTGACTGAGCCAAGATCCAAACAAGAACATTCAAACAACTAAAATGCCTTGCTGGTGTTTATGCATAAAAACTACACGTATAGCTTTTGTAGCACAAAAGAATACAGACCTCTTCTGTGACAAGGAAAGATGTGTATCACACTTCAGCATTTAAGAACAGCTTTTTTATTTTCAAGCGTTTAACACACTTCAAAAGGTAAATATTTCAGGAAGAGCCAAGGTAGTTCAACTGTCTGCTGCAAACACCCCATGACTGGTGTTTTTCATTTGATATAATAGAACCAAATTCTCAGCAACAACTGAAATCCTTCAGATATTATATTATTGAAACAGTGAGACACTCATCAAATATCCAGAAGTTCCATTTTCTGCTCCTTCACTCAAGCACTACCATGTCTCATAATCAAAACTATTATGTTACAAAATGCATGTGTGGTGCAGGAAACATTAATACTTATATTCTCTTCACCTTCAAATATATTTATTTATACATATATACACACAAATTCTCATTGATTTTCACTGGAGGTTGACTCCTCTATCCAAGTTTTGTCAAGGTCTATATCCTCCTTCGTGCCAATAATGGAGGACTTTGTAAGGGACGACTTTCCCGGCATCATGGACTGCTGCTCTGTTCCCTGTTTTCCTACAAGGCTTGACTATACAAATAACAGACTTCAGTGAGTGTATATTATTAATTACTTCTACAGATGTTATATTAGCTTAGAAGTGTTTTTTTGTTTGTTTTTTAAGCTGATACATTGTGCACTATTTCTATGGACAAATACATATTATATATATAAATGCTATATATGCTCATATGCGCATGTTGGGGGAGGTCATTCTTTGTGTACTACTCATTTTTGCTGCTACAACAACAACATAACAAGGCAATTATTAACTGGTGTTATTACACCAGAAAAAAATGGCAAGCCAGCTAAAATGAAGTTGTGATAAACTGCAGAAATTCTGCCAATTTCAGGTTGATGTAAAACTGACTCAAGGCTCCTTTTCAGCCCAAAGCTTTCAAGAATGAGACATGTCCAGCATCCAGAAACTGGATGTCAAGAAATGGAAAAGTAAGCCAAAGTAGTTTGGCCATAACAAAAGTTTTCTCACATACTGTTCAGAATTACTCAGAATTCACAGGTACAATCCTATTCCCCTCCCCAACCCCCATCCCAAAAGGAAAATAGGGAAAAAAAAGCAGGCAAAATTTTACGTACAAGCAGCTAGGAAGAAGACAGTACAAGGATTGAGGGAATAATTTTCAAGACAAAACAACGTAGTAGGAAAAGTTAGAAAAAAATTTGTATGTGATCAGGCCCAGAAGAATTTATCTGGAAGCATGCTCCGCTTTAAGGCTTAAAGCAGCACTTGGGAAGCAGGTGATCATCTAATTCCAATAGTGCAATTCATATGTATGAAAACCAAAAAAAAAAAAATGAATGTTCCCATTGATCTCAAATATCTCAACAAAAGAACAACTATTAAGATCTTTTTCCTGCAAATGCATGACCTATTTATTTTGCAAATTTCTGTGAAATTAAGCTTTTTATAATCTACTGACTGTAAGAGAACAGACATTTATAACGAATGTTTTACACACAGATTACTAACAGACTTCTCAATGGGTTTTCAGTATATATCAGTTTCTTTGAACAATTTTGCAAAATTACTTCAAACTTTCATTACTGTATTTTCTTCTTTTTACTAATGCTCCCAGTGGTAAACACCAGTGAACTGAAAGTGTTTTTTGTTTTGTTTTGTTTTTTTTTACTTCTCCTTTTTGCTTGGTTAGGAGGAAGCAGTAAAAAATAAGAATTGGTTTTTCTGTTTAAAATAACAAATGGAAATTCTTACACATTTTGAAAAGATTTTAATTCCGACAGAGATTTAGCAAAAGACTGATACTGGCATGTGCCTTTCTTAAAATGAAAACAGGAAGCAAAATCATCATTGAGTATCAAGGTTATTGAAAACAGTTATTCATTCTCTTCATTTACTTCTTATTCCAATGAAATATAAGCTGAATGTTCTAGGGTGGTCACAGCCCATCCTAGTATGTCACACAGCCATTCTGAGCTCCACAGCCACAGTACTCATTGATAATCACAAAAGTGCTGACAAGTTTAAGGTAGTTTAGGATTACCCTTCAATGGCCATATTTCCAATATGCATGATGTGTCCGAGTCAGACATACAAATAGAAATCTTGAGGTGAACCTACGCAGACAGCACTCAAATATCTACTTTTGTTTTGTCAAGCAGAAAAGCATAGAAGGCAGCACTCATTAATCAGTTCATTATCTCAGTACACTGAAATGACTGCATGTCCAATCTTATGCCACAACTTTACTAATTTCTTCTACTAATGCCTCAAAAAATCAGAAACATGATATCAATAAGCAAGAGAACAAGCCTTCCACTGAAAAATATCAGCCCCCAAAAGACCATGAACATACGAATGCAAATCAGTAACTTTTTGACAAAATGATGAATGCAATCAACACACAAGAATGATTGGTATTTAAAATTCAAACCAACTATTCATCTGGGGATAGAGCATTATTAACTTTTATTCTCAAAAGTTCTGGTTTGAAAACTGAAACTGTAAAGACAGCAAGTTCCTGTCTTTATGAAATGGCAGAGGAGAGGGAATAAGCCCACTTCTGTCATTACTGTACCGTCAAAGATCTTTTCATTTCATCAAATGTTTTACTAAGATTGAACCTAATCAAGGCTGCCAGCTTGCAGCTTTAACACTGAAGGCTCTGTTTGCAAATAATCTTGCATAGGATACCCAGCAATTACTATTGAATTATACATGTAGAAGAATGCAGGAAAAAGGGGAAGGTGGTGGGGGACTTGAAGGAATTAACAGAACAAGAAAGCAGGAACCTTTTACCAACCTAGCACTGGAGATACACTGAATGAAAAAATTGTCCATAAAAATCAAGGGCTCAGGATAAGGGAATCCTAGATTCTCTCACATGATTAATTTCTTCTGGAAAAGATAGCAAAAATGGAAATTCAAAAATCCTTGCATTTACCTATAATGCAATATAACTTTGCTTCATAGGTACCAGATGACTGAAGTATTATGCTTCTGTGGGGCTTCTTTTCTGTCAGTCCAAGTAGCACAGCTTTCTCTTTCGTCTTTTCAGTAGGTAATTTTCAGTACTGAATTGGGTAAACCTATCAACTAATTTCATATGCAGCATGAACAGTCATCAGATGCTAACAACTCATCACTCAGTTGGGCAAGATCAAAAAGACAGATGAAATACTCTCTTGTCATTAGTCCCATGAGTCATCCAGTTTCCCCTGTACTGCTCTTTATTTTTTGCTGCTTTCCTCTCTATAACAAGAAATACTCTTGTTGTAGGCAGCTTCTGTGATTCATTCATACCTGGGACTCACCCAACGATGATCTGTGGGTGAGATGGGCTACCATGACACTGCTTTCTTCGTATCTCTCACTACCTCCGACCATACTACTGAGACTGCCAGTCTGCTTTTGGGCTGGGTGTTTGAGGGTTAAACACATGGATTCCTTGTTTTCATCATTCATACTATAATACTAAAATAAAGATTGGAAATTTATGATTATGTGAAATGAATACATTTGCTAATCAAAATGCAATATCTCATTATCTTAACAATTTCCCTAGAATAAAAGAAATAAGCATTTTCTGTGATTAGGAAAACTGATTAATTAGTATGTCATACGATGGCAGTAACTTTCTAAAAAAGAAAATGCACTGAATATGCAGAATAGGCACAATGTCATCCTCACATCCAGGAAGAAAAAAAAGCTAAAGATTTTATATGAATTATATTTTCCTGGGAAAGATAAATGAATTTTTTCACCTTCTCTGTGACTCAGGAGACTTTATAAACCATCTTTGTACTGACCTTTTCCTATCATGTCTGGTTCAAGCTGTGACTCCGTTCTTAAAGTATTGAGCCACACAACAGAAACAGCTAGGAACAACTTGTAAGGAAACTCTATCCTTCAATAACTTTTATTCTGCCTCTGTGTGTACTCTTTAATTGAACAAACATTTCTCATACATCTCCCTGTTCCTTCAAAAAAGCACTAAACAGTGTCCCTTGTGTACATTTACACACCACTCAATGGGCACACTGTCCACAGATTTTGTTCAGTTTTTCCTGCCATCACATTTATCAGCAAGCATATCCAAGTACTAAATAATTTAAAATCCTGTAAAGCATCACGCTAGAAATCTGTAACCACCACGACATCCCTACATCGCCTTATCTGACTTTAAAAATATCCACATTCTGATCAGCTTATGAAGCTTTCAATACTAGTACTGACCAACCCACGCATCTGCCTTGTGAAGATCCCTAAAACAAACCCTTGAGTATTTCAGTACATTATCCACAAACTCAGAATGCTTCTTTCTGCTGGAAAGTGAACATCAAAACTTTGGCATTTACTTGCTATCTCTCCTTAGTAAAAATAAAGATGATATTTTAGAGCTCCTCCTAATCTTTATGATTCATATGTCAGACTCCCTACGTTCATCATCATTTCAAGCAAGTTTTTTTTATCCATTTCCAGGCCTAATGGAGAACCATGTCCCTGGCAAATTGCCTTCTTTTTATTCTTGAGGCTCTAATCACTGTTAGTAAAGAACGCACATGACAATCTTCATGTAATTATTATTGTTGACTGGCAAGATGTCTATATAAACATCTTCACTCCTCCAAAGCACTTTAAAACCATAAAGACAACAACAGCAAGCCCTTCCTTTGTTCATCAATGTGAAAAAATAATCACATGGAAGGAGCAAATTCTCCTATCTTTTTTTTTTTTTCTTGAAGCCTTTATAGTTTCAAATCAAAGCCATAATATGTATCCAATAAATAACACAATTATTACTTCACCTTTAGACTACAGATTGTAGGCCTGTGGGGGGTCCTGCATTATTTTGAGTTTAGTCAGATATCAACTACTGTTTCAAGTACGTGCTTCCTGAAAACTGATGGTCTACGAGTGTGGTCATCAGAATTAATAGTAGAAAATGTCTTTGATTCAGAGACATGGATAACTAGAATTTTACCACTGAATGGCAAACCATCAAATTTGCCAAGAACCATATGGAAACAACACTGATGTCAACTCAAGCTCAGTTTTAGATGCCCAGATTTGTAATATGCTTAAGGCTACTGAGAAATCTAACTCAGTTTCTCCCTAAAGAAACTTCTAGCTTATATGAACTGAACCAGAGATACTTCTGGCTCTTTTATATACTCCTAAAATAACACATTTTAAAAACAAACAAAAACCATCCATTTGTATAGCTCCCCAGCTTTAAGCTGAAGCAGTACTATAGAAAATACTTTATGCAATAAATCTATACATTCCATGCTAGGCACTACAGTGAACTGGGCCAAAAACTCAAGAAAGCCTACTATCTGAATTGTGTTGCACAACTAAAAGAAAACGGCTACTTTATAATTACACTTATTGGTCTTTTCATCATCTCGTGTGAAATACTCACTTCAACTTATCCATTAGCCGTGCTGAAAATGCAACCTGTCTTGAAAGAGATGCATGTTTAGGCTTTAATCACTGAATTTAGATTTGGCTATCACTTATTCTTGAGTCTCCTTTTTACAGTCTCTCTTTAGCTCTCATCACGGTCTCTGTTCTGCACTTTTTGATTCATACTCAAGGTGATCAAGAGGCCTAACAGATACTAAAAAAAGCAGTAAAATAATCCAGATACAACAAATAATGCCTATAGAAGTCTGGAATAACATTCCACGGATAAATAATGTGCAGTTGAAAGTCTGCTTATGTTTTTTCAGAAACACTATAGACAACACAATTAATAGGTGAACATCCACGGAAGCATTCAAGGCCAGGCTAGATGGGACTTTGAGCAACCTGGCCTGGAGAGAGGTATCCTTACCTATATGAGGGGGGCTGTAACTAGGTGATCTTGAAGGTCTCTTTTAACCCAAACCATTCTATGACCCTAAAAGATACCCAAAGACAAACTACATTACTGTTACGATTTATTAAAATAATAATGTGAATGATCATGATCACAATCAGACTACTTCTTCATACAAATAGCTACTCCACTGCCAAAGATCCAGAAACTATTATTTGAACAATGATAGCTTCCACCTTAGTGTGGCAATAATGCTTAAGCAGTAACAGAATCACAGAATATATTGTAAGTTGGAAGAGATCTACATGAATCATCAAGTCGAACTCCAAGCCCTCCTTCAGGTGTTCTCTAATAGATTTCTGTCCTTATATTGTGGTGCCTGAACTGCACACAGTGATCAAGGTGAGGTCACACTAGTGCAGAGCAGAGTAGAACACCTCGCCTCACCTGCTGTCAGTGCTGGGCTGGTGCACCCCAGGGTATGATTAGTCCTTTGCACTACCAGGGCTCATTGTTGACTCAGATTAAACACACTGATCAAAAACCCACGCATGCCTTTGTATGGAGGCGCTCTCCAGCCTCTCTTCCCCCAGACTATACATATATCCAGGATTTTCCTGTCCCAGGTACATAATACAGCACGTGCTCTTGTGAAACATCATATGGTTGGATGTTGTCCAGTCCTTCAATTTGTCAAGATCTCTTTGCAAGGACTCTTTAAGCTCAAGGGATTCAGCAGCTCCTTCCAATTTAGTGCTGTCCACGAACATACTTTGTATCCTGTATCCAAGCCATTGATGAAAACATTGAAGAGAACTGGCCCTAAAAGGGAGACCTGCAGAACCTTACTACTGACTGCCTTCCAGACTGATGTAACCCCAACTCATCAGCTACTTGTTCACCCATAAGATAATAATACAGTTTCCAAAATAATTTCATTTATGAGTATGGTACTTACAATACAACAAGCCTGTTTTCAGCCAGTGATGTTCTAGGATGCACAAGCACATTAATCTGTTTTCTACAGAGCTCTACATGCCTATTCATCTACTTGCATCTACTCTGAGCCTAGTTGCAAATAACACTGTGGTGACTCAGCTTGATGTAAACTGTCATTACTAAGACCATCTGCTACAGCACATTGTAACTTCTTACTGTTCAAAGACCTCACAAGCACTAGCTGAATGAGGTAATTCAGCAAGACTCAGTAAGGGCTAACGTCTAGTATAAAAATATTATTGGCCAAAATCATACTAGGCATACAAAATACTGTTAGAATGGCCCCAAAAGGCAGCAGAAGGACTTATCAGTAAAGTGCTATGCTGAAAAAGCAGTTTACAACTGGGTAATAAGTAGAATATTTATTCTGTGAATGGTACAAACACTGGTATAAAAAAAAATTGAATGCAATGAAACCATTCTCTCATCACATCCAAGAAGAAACAGAGCACTAGTCAGCTCCCAATACTGCACCTCCAATGATTCTTTTATACAAAGTGCCACTTGGAATTTCTCAAGGATGTATTTTTTCCTCTTCAGTATTTGTTCATTAATATGTATAATAAGCCCTATCATTTCTGTTACACACTTTACAATATACTGAGCTGTTCACCATAGTTATTTGAATAATATGAGAAGTAATTTTATCATAGAAAAGAATTTAAACGAATATCATTAACATCACTGATGCCAAACAGCTGTGAAGAATTTCTTCAAACCAAGGGATTGAGTATAGAAACAGGACAAGTATCAATTTTCATTGTCTTGTTTTTACCTCCTTGTTTTCAATATTTTGTATTTTGACATATTAGAGGTCAGTCAAGAATTGAGGTGTTTTTCAAAATTCACTTCACTTCCTAGGTATAGGGGACTGAAATGCTGTTACCCAAATTAGTCTGCAGTCCACTAGCTCTAGTGAATTTACACCACAAATTTGCTGCTTACTCAATCTTGCACACTGCCAAATAAGTCTATATGCTCCTGATAAAAATATGAGTAGTATTATTACACATGCATGGGTTTGTATTCCTTTTCATGAAATGGCTTGCAACCACAATCTAAGCATATTTTAATGAGATAAACTCAACTAAATTATTTATTTTTGAAAGATTTCAAGAAAGAAATCAAATTAAAATAGTGTTTGGATTCAAGCAGCTTACACTCTGGAACATAGTCATCAGACTTCAGTATTAAGCAACATATCTGCTCTCCATGAAAACATGAAGTATAAAGCAATATAATATATTTTTTAAAATTTCACAAAGTGAAATAAACGTTAACATACCATTATTTTTTCTTTATTGTTCTTGTGTAGAACAACAGTGTGTACTGTGCTGGCTGTAGAGAATTACCTGTATCTGAAATGTTTCTGTGTGTATATTTCACTTGTAAAAACATCAAGGGAATGATGCAGTAAATGAGATAATACAATCACATTGTCCTATTTTTAATAATCATAACATTCTATTAACAGGTCAAATTCAAATACCTTTCCCCAGACTGATTTTGATAATTTATCCATCCTTAACAGACACAGTCAGTAATTCTGCAACAAAGAATACCTCTTAACTAGTCTGCCATTCTTTGTTTTTAAGAAACAATAGTATGAAATACAAGAAAACAAAATACCACTCCTGCTTTTACAATGATAGCCCATAAGACAAAATTGTAGAGGTTGGAAGGGACTTCTGCAGATCACTAAGTCCAACTCCTGGCTTAAGCAGGCTCCCTACAGTAGGCTGTAGAGGAAAGAGTCCAGGCAGGTTTTTGCTATCCCTAGAGAGAGAGAGACTCCGCAGTCTCTCTGAGCTGCCTGTTCCAGTGCTGTGTAATACCAAACTCGGGATTTTTTTTTCTCATTTTGATAACAAACTTTGTGTTCCACTGTGGGCCCATAGCCTCTGCGGCTGGGCGTAACTGAAAAGAGCCTGTCTCCAGTCACTTGAGACCCACCCTTTAGATATTTATAAGCATCACTAAGGCCCCCGCTATGTCTTCCCTTCCCAGGTCCCTCAGGATACCTATAAATTGTTAAGACCTTGAAACATTTTTTAAAATTAATCTCTAACAGATATTACCTATGGCACAAACACAAGCATGAGTCTAAGCGCTTGTAGAAACATGACTTAACTGTGGCAGACCTACTTATTTTGCTTTTCTCCATACACAGTTGCAAAGTTCCAGCTTTTACGGGTCATTTTCTGGGGCAGCTCACTAGATATAAAACATGCCTTCATAAATACACTCAAATATATATATATCTTATTTTTCTTTTTTTTTTTTTTTTTTTTTAATTCTAACAGAAGGAGAGTAAATACTAAGCGCATGAAAATTATATCCATGCTTTTCAGGTCATATTTTTTAGTATCCCATTGGAAAAATTATTGCAATTGTATTTGGGGCAGAAAACCTGAAAAGGAAAAAAATGAATTGTTCTGCTTATTCTTCCTCCCCTCCACACTTTCTCCAAGTATACTTAGCAGTTAATACTAGTTAATTAAGAAATACAAATATTTTTGTGCGTATGACAACACTGGCTTGAGTTTCCTATAAACTTTACAGGTGTTTTGCATGTCATCACATACATCTCAGGCTTAGCTTCTTGGGCATCAGGAGCCCAAAGCTCATAAAAGAAGATTGTAAGTGTTATAAAAAATATCAACAATTCAGTATCAATTGTAGAGTGCTATGATTACTTTCTTTTTGTGCTGATGTTGTGACAGTTCTTACATTCATATCCTAGACTACGTTTTAAACTCTTTATACAAAAATCAAATCTGAAAAGCAAAAAAACTGCAATAAAAATGAATTGAATTTTTGCAGTAAATTAAGTATTGTCTTCAGTAAAACTACTTGTCAAAAACACATATGCAAAAACACATTCCAATGTGCAAGAAACATATAAATAATTTTTATTATCAAAGTAATGAAATGATAGTCAGTGTCTCCCCAGGCCAGATAACTGTAAAATCCCCATAGCACTAAGTTAAGTGTTTGCCATTTGAGCATTCCCTTACACAATGAAAAATGGGAATCTTAAACAATATCAAAATCACATTGACTCTTACCAGAAAAGACACTGGGAATCTTGGAAAGAAAACTTTTGACTGTTCGAATAGGAATCCCATTTTTCTCATCTTGCATGCGAGCTATGACGTCCTCCATCTGAACACAGATTAAAAAAAAAAAAAAAAAAAAGAAAAGAATAAATAAAGAAATACAGAATTGTTCCTAGAAGAAATTCTACAGTAAATCATAGGCCAGTCTCTCAGAATGAAAAGTCAGTATTTGCGACTTTTTTTAGTTTAGAAATTTTATTTTAGATTTTTTTTTTTTTTGAAAAAGAGACAGAATTGAAAGTACCATAGACAAGAATAAGTTAATGTATAGGCTTAAAGTCTTTAGAAAATGAACTATTAACATAGAAAAGGCATAAAGTAGATAAAAATAGTTAAATCTATTGCTGGATATAAAATTTAATATTTGATTGTATTACTAGTATTGTATAGTATACAAAAGTATAAAACACTCCTTCAGCCTTCCACGGTACTGACACAGTTGTCAAAGGTTGTTCAAAACAAACAAAAAAATACAGCTTTTAAGTTCAAAGCAAAAACTTCCCCCCTTCCTTTTGAGAAGTGAAAAAAATATATATCACATAATGTAATTTTTCAACCTTGGAAACAGCAGGGCCAGCAACATAGATTTTTTTATAGATAGATAGATAGATAGATAGATAGATAGATAGATAGATAGATAAAGGAGTGGATAGAAAAACATTTAAAATGATTTTGCAGTATTTTTCTCATTTTTTCCACATTAATCAATTATTTCCAACTCAACTTTACAGGCTAATTTGGTCCATATACTTTACAATTCAAGCTCACCTGAAAGATTCACTTTCATATGAACTACATTATTATTATTATTTTTTGAAAACACAAAGATTAGTTAGACAGAATGATTAGCTGACAATTCCACTTTTTCTCTTTTGCAAATATCATACGGGATTAATATCTTAATTACATATTAAATAACTTCCACCTTTCATCCTTTCTTCAAATGCCTTACTACTCAAAATATAAAATGATATTCCAGTAAAATGACTTACAACTACCTTATTTCCTTAAATTATCAATGAAAACTTAATTTCCAACGTGACCAAACATCTCATATTACTAGACACATCTTAAAAAAACTGTGCTATCTCATCAGCATTCCCCAGTAAGTTCCAAAAAAAAAAAAAGTATTAAAAGTTTGCAGCTGGGTGATGTGCATCATTACTAGAAGCTGGGAATAAATTCCCACATTGGAGGTGCTGTACAAATGCAGGAAAGGGAAAAGGAGCTGAGATCACATAATGGTGTACGTAGGAAAAAAAAACAAAGATCCATACCAAAAATGAAAACAAAATCAATCACTTCCACTGCTTATGAAAAAACTGTTTACAGAGAGGGTCTGGCAATTCAAATGTTTCACCTAGTAGCAGATCATGTATTAACAATCCAATGAACAAAAATCCAGTGGCGTAATCCGAAACAAAAAGTACAGAGAAGGAGATACTGTCAGTATAGCACAGTGCAAGATGCTGAACACTGAGATTACTGCTCTCGTTTAAAGAATATACAAACACAACTCCAATGAAAGGCAGCAATATTCTTTGTGTCAGTTCATGAAGTTCATTTAACATGAAATTTAATTAAGTAGAAAAAGCTACTAATGTTTCTGAAGAAACTGTTAAGTAGACAGGTTGTTGTCTGCAAAAAGGAATCTGCTGCTACATTTATTGTCCATACAATATGAGAAAATTTCTTTCAGCTCCTGAACTCAGTTGGGAAACCATCTTGATGAGCTTTTAAGTGTGAACAAAGTCTCTCAAATTCAATTGTGTATCTTTGCTTCAAACAATAAAGCACATTTAGAGATAATATGGGTTTCTGTGGAAATGTAACAAAGTAAATTATGTACATGCATTGCAAGCTTACAGGAATATTGCTTACAGGAACTGCAGAGTGAATTACAACGTATGCTACCTTGGGCAACATAAAGCAACATGATAAAGGCATATTTATATTATAAACAGTACTCATATAACTGTGGAACTCAATCCTGCAACATGTTATTCCAGGAAGTGATATGCAGTGACTTCTTTCTTAAGAATGCATAAAAGTGCAAAATATTACTAGGATGTATTGTGGAATAAATTGTTAAGTGACATTCACATATGCTTCCCTAAACGTGCGTCATGGACAGGTTTTAAGCTAAACTGCACAAAACATGACTAGGACAGAGGGATCTTGGATAGCTGCACTGCAAAATTACCTCCTGCAGATCTAGCTCCAAATACTGTTCTGTGTCAATTGTGAACACCTTTTATGCAAAAGTCAGTTCACACGACAGACATCACTGCTGTGAGCAGCTTGGTTAGTTCAGCATAGAAAGATTACTGAATAATAACTGGAAATGAACTGACTTGTGTAAAGCACACACACACCTTAATAGTTATAATTGACCTGGTATTCTTTTCTGAATGTCAGAACATGTATACGCTATATATACATGTGTGTGTGTGTATGTGTGTATATATATATATATATTTATACACACACATATATACATTATACTTGTCTTATCCCTTTTGAAAAGAAAGACTAAAAAGGTCGTTTGAGTTTTATGGTCATCTTAAATCTTAGTGTAAATTTTTAAAAAAGGAAAACTTCAAATTAAAGATTCAAAATCATCTAGTCCAGCCTACAAAGATGCACAGTTTAACCTCAAGTACATTTAGTTCCTTTTTCTTCAGTTTTGGCTGTTTTAAATGCAGCAAAGATATAATCTCTTCCACAGAAAATGTGTTCTCATTTAATTATGTTTGGGAAGCAGCACTTGAGGCTGTCATTCATCAGCAATGACTTAAGACAATGAAAAGGACAAAATGTTTAATTAGAATTACAAACAAAAATCATCATCTAAATTTACTTAAGAATTCTAATCTAGGAAACACAAGCTCAGGCCTTATACAGAAATTCTCCTTATTTCTGTTTGCATCTGGGTCACCTGACCTGATGCTCCAAAGGGAAATAGCTCCTTCATTTCCCTCACAATTAGGTTTTCCTAGTCTTTCATCTTCTGCTTACTTTGCTAAACCAGACTAACTTTACCATGCAATGGGATTAACTTTTTTTAGCCCTAAGCCTGCTTGGAGAACTCAAAGAAAACAAGTGCACAAACAACTGCCTCATAACCATTCTTAAAACAAAGCTCGATGTGCATGAGAAAAAAATAAGTTATATGAGTACACTTCATACCACTTCTCAGACATCATTACAGAATTAACAGGGAAAGTATATTAGAAATACAGCAATGATCTTGCACGTGCTTTTCTAAGTAATTCCAAACATCAAAAACTGTGTCATTTATTTACTACTGAGTCAGTTTTAAACCCTGGCAAAACTCAAGCTTCTGATGCCTAAGGCAACTCAGACAAAACTTAAAACCCAATATTGTTATTTAAAGCTTCACTCAAATCCTTATGAAGACAATTTCCAATCTTGGTATTGATATACAAAGATACCGTTAAATTTATTTCACAGACAAACTCTATGAAAACCGTGAGAATGCACCTTACATGAAGAAAACAACTGTGAGAGCTAGGAATGAAGAAGTGTACAAACTACCACAGGGGCAGAACCTACTGACAGCTGACAAGCCCACAGGCAGTGTTATCTGACTGTAGGAGGAAAAAGCTTGAAAGTTATCAAGATGGTTATCAAGATGGAAGCAAAGGTGAGAGTTTTCAGTTGAGTGTACTTCTAAAGGTCTGAGGAAGAACTGTTTTTGTTCTAAATTCAGCTAATTTGGCTAATTTTCTTTTTGGATGGTCATCAGAGGTTTCTGCCACAGGGGATACAATTCACCTCCTCTATCTTCAATCAGTTTCTACTTCAAAGGTATCTCCATGATGGACAGTGGAAGGCTTGACAACAAACACACCCTACTATCCATTATGTACTTACAGCTGAGATAAATGAATCCAGCTACTAGGAGCACAAGAGCAGAGTTTTTATAGACTCTTAAATTTCAAAAACACGTGGTGCGGGATGACCCAGATTATTGAATTTCTAAATCTAAATATGAATTCCATTACTAAGCATACAAATCTTGCAAAAATTATCTCTCTGCTCATAATTTTGCATTGCTGCTTCCTAAGAAGCATTTTTCATATGAATCAGTAGTTAGTAGTACATTGTTAATGAATTACCTATATTTGCTCTTGTTTTCAACAGTCATCTTCTTTTGAAATTCCATTTCACTACACGTGCTCTCTCATATACTGTCAATTCTGCTAGAGATTTTCTGTTGAAAAGCCCATCAGCTAAAAAGACTATAATTACAAGGCACAGAGAATTTGGAAGAAAGTCTTTTGCTGTGCTTCACTGAGGTAAAAATCCATATGCTTAGATGAATAGCTGAACAACCCCATCAGACACACTATGCTTCAGTCTCTTTCTTCCCATGTGAGCTGCTCTTTGCATGGACTACACATGTCGACAATCACTGTAATATCCTTCTTTAATTGAATCATCATAGTGCCACCTGAGAGCTGCCCAACTCAGTGAACCAGGGGGCTTTTTCAGCTAGTCAAGCCAAATCACAGAGAAGTAAAGAGCACAAAATGCAGCAACTACAAATCCCAGGAGGCTGCACCAAGAAGCACAGATACAGGCAAGCCAATTGTCAGATAAAATATTTCAGTGTTGTCCTTCAAACTAAAGCAGAGCACCTCAGGTCAGGAGTGTTGACAACTGCTTTTATAAATCATACAGAAATGAGATAGTGTGACATCTCGATACCCAAGATATTAGCATTTTTCCTTTCACAAAATATTGGGTTATTTCAACTCTTCCTTACGCTTAGGATGAAATCGAAGTTTAAACCCTTCACAAATCCATAACGTTACTTATGTCCAGAGTACAAAACTGAAAGTTGGCTTCAATTATGAAAGATTAACCACACTGGTAATGACAGAGATGCACAGGAGTAGGGAGCCGCCATAAGAATATCAAATTAGAGAGTAATTTATTCAATGAAAATAATGACTTTTTAAAATTGTTTCTATCCTGTTTAAAAACCTCTATTCCTGCAAAAAATTATTTGACAACATAAAATCAAATGGAGAATAATAGAAATTGCTCAGGTTGGAAAAGACCTTTAAGATCATCAAGTCCAACTGTCAACCTAACTGTACAACCCTAACTCTAACAGCCCACTGCTAAATCATGTACCTGAGCACCAGATCCAGACAGATTTTAAACACATTCAGGGATGGTGACTCAACCACCTCTCCAGGAAGCCTATTCCAGGGCTTAACAACCCTTTCAGTAAAGAATTTTTTCCTTATATCCAACCTAAACCTCCCCTGGTGCACCTTGAGGCTATTTCCCCTTGTCCTGTCACCTGCCAACAGTGAGAAGAGACCAACCCCGCTCTTGCTGCAATTACCTTTCAGGTATTTGCAGAGGGAAATAATGTCTCCCATCAGCCCCCCCAGACTAAACAGCCCCAATTCCTTCAGTCACTCCTCACAGGACACATTCTCCAGCCCTTTACAAGTCTTGTTGGCCTTCTGTATTGAGGTGCCCAAAACTGAACACAACACTTGAGGTGAGGTCTCACCAGTGCTGAGCACAGGGGGAGGATTACTTATCTAGTGCTGCTCAGCACACCATTCCTGAAACAGGCCAGAATGCCATTGGCCTTCTTGGCCACCTGGGCACACTGCTGGCTCATATTCTTCTGACTGTCCATCAGCACACCAAGGCCCCTTTCTGTCAGGCAGCTTTCCAGACACTCTTCCCCAAGCCTGTAAGGCTGCCTGAAGTTATTGTGACCAAAACACAGGACCTGACACTTGGCCCTATTGAAACTCATACAGTTTACCTTGGCTCATCAATTAATAAGTTTCCAATCATATTAAGTAGACACAACGGACATAGTTGAAGATCCTCATTTACTATGTATATGTACAACAATAACATCTCATGGTCCTACCTGTCTGCAGAATGAAGTCACCAGTGTGAGGAAATAGTTCACAGTCACTGCTCAAACAAAGTGCTTGTGAACGGGCAAAAGTTCTGGCTTCATAAGCAGCACATAACGCCGTATTGAGGCATTATCTATGTTCAGTACTAATGATTGCATTTGTAATTATGAAATTGTGAATATCTAATTAAGATTCAAATTTATTTGTCCTATTTATTTGTACTGTTTCAGATACAGCATATACAAACCTTTCCAGATTGGCTGCAATGTGTGGTACTACATACTCCAGAGGCATATGTTTACACTGAATGAGTAAACGGCAAGCTACTAGGTTTGTTTAGAATAATTTGAACTTGCTTGAAAATCGATGCCAGTTCTGTGCAATTATTATTGAGTGCAGAGTTACCTGGACAAGTTATAGATGTTCATTAATTTTCCTTAAGACTATGCATAGAGACATAGCTAGGCTGCTATAAAAGAAACAATATCCACCTTTCAAAAGTGTTAAACTAAATAATATTAAAGCTGTGGAAAATCATTCCATTCTTACGTACGTTTTCACCAAGAGGGAAAAAGCAGAGTCTTCATATAAAGTGTACTGAAATCACATAGAATATTCAGTCAATTAAGTTACTGGCAACTCAAATGTTAATAACCATCACATTGCAAAGAATCTTCCACAAGGTTATTTTACAAGTTATTTAAGAAAGTATTTCTGAGTGAGTAAAAAAGCGCCAGCATCAAAAATGCTGGACAAAATAACAGGAAATGGTCTGCTGAAACAGAATGTAGTTTAGCTCTCTCTCATATTTTTTAGACAAAGCATAAATTAAAGCATACTTTGAACTCTGGTGAATAACCTGTAATCATGCGGCATGTTTAAAACCTACAGCTGACAGTGTACCTAACTTAAGAATGGATTAAGGTTAATACCTACAATATAACATCACACAATATTGAATGGAAAATCTTGATGATACTGTATAGTACACTCTGTGCAGTGATTTAGGCCAGCTCAACTGGAAAGTTGATCTCTGTGGCTCCAGACTGACATTTCAAAACAAGAATGCAGAAAGGTTTGGATTTTTTTCAAAGAAGAAAGCAAAATCCTGAAATTCAATAGACAAATGCCAGAACAAATTCTGATACCCGGTGTACAGTCCAATATTACAAAGAATATTTTATAGAAGAAAATACAAGCACCTATTTTTACTGGAAATGCAAAACAAGGAACGGATTTAGTTATACAAAGCACCTTCAGCTACAAAAGTGACAGAGAGGTAATGAGGTATTGTGCTTCAAAAACCCCTCAAAACTATAGGATATAGCAGAGTCTAAAAAATAAAAAAAAGACTGTTATTTCTCAGGAAACCACTTATTTTATTCCAAAATATTGTCATTCAATTTCTAAGTATATAAAACAGGTATTTTCTACGTTAGTATAGCTTTCTTATGTCATCTGTAATTAATAGTTTTAAATCCACATTTTCATTGTTAGAGACTTCTCCTAGTTTATCAGATCACATGATCCAAAACACAACAAAGCCACAATGCAGCAGTGTATTAGTTTAGAAGTAGTTATTGCCAGGCAAGGAGAACTTTAAATAAATATTATTCTTCAAATACTGAAGAATAAAGAAGTAAATACAAAAATTTTTAACATTATATTGAGAGAAACAACATTTCCAGGTAAGCAATGACAGCAAAAAGGAATACCAATTTTAAAAGTGAGCCTTCATGTATCTTTACAGCCTGCAGCCTGTCTTGAAGAATGGCTGATGAGGATGCTGATCAAAGTAGGAGATTACTCCTCCATTCACAATGAAAATGCAAGGAAGAACACTTCAGAGAACAAAACCTAACTCATTCAGTGATTTCTCCACTGTTTTCTTCCCTGTGGTGATGAAACAGTGAAGCTGAACTTCTAATAGCCCTTCAGCATCTTGGAAATTGAAATACCACATATGAACTATGTTTCTAGCTCACTTGGTCTTCAAATTGCTCTCATGTATTAAGCTCCATTAAATACAAAAAAAATAACTGCTACCACAAAAACAGATTTTTGCCAGTAGCTACACTCCTGTAAGAGATCTGTATTCAGGTAATGAAGTTGTTCTTAATAATTTTATTACCACATGATAAGTTTTCAGTAATCAAATACATCATTCTGTTTTTCTGTTCTTGAAGCACGTAGTATTTTCCTGTTTTCACTTTAAGAACAATGTAAATGAAAGGAAAACAAATGAATTACTTAAGTACTGATCTGTCAAGCAATATTTTAGAAAAGGAAAGGATAAATTCAACTGAAAACACAAGTACACATTCTATATGCAAAAAATATATATCAAGGAGCATAACAAACAAGTGAAAAAGAATAGTTGAACCATTTCTGAAAAGTTCAGCAACTGACTTCCCTGTTTTCCTTTCTCATTTAAAATCCTTTGATCAAGCAAAAAATTCAGGCTTGTTCATCTTCTTACTGCTCTTGAGAGTATCACACACAAAAGTAGTTTGGCCTGACAGAGCGACCTCGTGTCTCCTGTGAAGTAGCTACTCAGGAACTGTAGACAGAACTACAGGTTTTTCTTTATGAGCAAAACATATATTTACTAGCCTACCCTACAGTGATAAAAAAGGCACATCTCTGTGACATTTGTTCTCTTATACTCATATAACAACATAAGCTTTACTTTTATTTTGCAAGTTTTTTACGGTTTTGAAATTTATTTTAACCTGAATGGAAAAAAAGCATCAGTGCTTGCTAAGAAATAAAACTGTGAAAACAGATAGTTCAAGTCAGAACTTCTTCATTTTGACAAAATTTTTGTCTTCCATGAATCAGTAGTATAATTAAAGAGTAATTAAAACTATTAGAGGTATTTTTCAAAGAATACCAATATTGCCATCATTTGATTTATAATTTCTCAATATTTCCAGAGTTGTATTCTTTTTCAGTATAGAATTCCAGCTACATCTGCCTAATTCTGAGATGCATTTAAGATTTTATTAAAATCCAATTATCCCATGATTGATCAAATATTTTCATGGTATCCATAAATTTCTGGTATTCTCCTAAAAATTACTGACTGAAAGTAGCCCTTTGTTTCTCTTAGTAGTTGCCTGGAAAAAAAAAAGCCAGTATTGACAAGGGATTTAATTCTACACAATGAATAGACAAAACAGAAATGAAAATTCTTTGTTTAAAAGCCTAGTTAGCCATACAGTCTTATCACAGCAGATTTTCCTAGAAGCTTCCTTAAAATGAATCCCTGAAAAAGTTCAGTACAGGCAGTCTGACAAAATCCAGTAGTGCTTCTAAATTCCATCTGATGTAGCTACCTCATAGACATACACAGATGTTCACTTGGCTTCATCTCTTGTATTATTCTATATTCTATTATTCAATTTACATGATTTCCAAAAGCCCTGCCCTTCTTCATCCATTGAAAAAAGAAGTATTTTTTTTCTCACTCTAACTCTACATTGCCATACTTTTTCAAGGATTCCTGTACTCTGTGGTATTTCAGGAGCTATTTCAATAAAGCTTTATTCATCAAAGCATTAAATATTTGGTAAACTAAAGGTTGATTTTTCTATTTTTTTTTTTTTTTAAGAAAAAATTGAAGTATCTACTCAACTAACTAACGTTAAAAGATGGTAGATTGACATATCTCTGACTCAGAGTATTTTGTTGGTATTTTGACTCAGAGTATTTTGTTTGACTCAGTATTTTCTTGTACTTTGTGAAAAAGAACTCCATTCTAATGTAATCTTTTCTAGTTCAGATTTTGTCTGGTCACAGTATGATTAAAAAAGGAAAATACATTTTGTGATACTTTCTTTCAATGTGTGCAGTGCTTATTTCAGCCATAGGACTCTAGCACTTGTTGGAAAGGAATTAAAGAGATTAAAATGATCTCCATCATAAGGAACTGTCAAAAGGAACTCCTTTTATGAGTTCATGCTATGCTGTTAAGGACGATCCAACTATATTTTAATTGCCTTAGGAAAAAAAGTAATTACTTTCATTTATTAGTCAATTTTACCATGAAAATAGTAGCTTTTGAATTCTTATAATTTTGACACTTAAAAGCAAATCATGACTGAATGCTCTGTGCATGTCCAATTCAGTCATTTCGACATTTACTGAATCTACATTTTATTTTTCTTTGTAGTCTTATTCCTTTTGATTAGAAATATTGTCTTTATTGTCAAGTCATGCTTATGACACAGAATAAAGTAGAGCAGCGATCAACAGATTTGAAATGTGAGTTCTGAAAATTGTTAATGATGGCTATAAAACCATTTGTTTAGTCTACATGATAGACAATTAGAAAAGGAAATATTCCTTTGCTAGAAACCAATTCCAGTATTCACTTCCTTCTATATTCTCTCCATGTATGTAAAGAGAATAGAATAATACTAAAATCAGACACACTATAATTTACAATCAAAAAATGAAAATGGATTTGAGTGAGCAAGTTTTAAATCCAAATAATTTCAGGATTAAAGCAACCTAATCATTTGTGAGGAATATTATTTTTAGCCAAATTTGGCTTTGCCAGAAGTACAGACTTATTCTGGGTATTAGCCATGGTGATCAGAACATATGACAAAATTGCTACTTTTGTTATTGTAAATTATATACAAAAATAATCCAGCTGGTATCTTGTAAACTGTCCTCTTGCAACCTAGTATAAGCTTGTGAAAACATGTCCACCCGTTTCTCCATGGATGTTTTCTTGGTGATTTCAGTGGCTGAGTGTCAAATTAAGCAATACTCATCATACAGAAGAATTTAGCCTCCAAATTCATAAAATGTATATTGAACCCAATTGGTGGAGTGCACTGAACACTCACTTAACTGAGTATCAACATATAGTCTCAAAATCAGTGATTTTCCAGTACAAGGAAAATTCCACAGTTCAGGAAGGACTCTGTTGCCAGAGGATAGGAGTAGCACTGTTTGTTCTCCTTCAATAAACTTGTCCTGCACCTTATATTTTCTGTGCAAACAAGCCAAACAACTTTCTAACCGTGACAAATTGGTCAAGAGAAAACCTGTGGATGACGATGACGTCTCCTGGAGGTGTAAGTTGGAATAACAGGGTACACTGCACATGGTGACAGGGATTTTGCTTTCCACTGTCACTCACTCAAATCCATATCAATGTACAGGAACAAAGTGAGCTTTGTTTCCCAATGGATTTTTACTACAGGGCAAAATAGCACAATACTGAGGTGTATCTACTGCATGGATGAATACTGAAATGTCACTGAGCTATCAGTTTAATGACTGAAAAGGAATCATGCACTTTCACATGCACCACTGCTGTTTTTAGGACTGAAACCCATGGTTAAAGTTCATGACTGATTAGAAGACAAATTTAATTAATTCAGTATAAATCAATGCTTGATTCTTTACAAGCAGGTGGCGGAGTACTTCAAATATACTAAACACAGCTACCAGTCCCTAGGCTGGATGACCAGGAGGTCTGACCGCAAGGATAAACTAGGCATCTTCAGCTCTAGAATTACTATATTTTGCTTGAGGTATCCAAATAGCTTTTACTCTCCTCTAAAACCTATTCATTAAGACAGAGCTTTTAGTGATAAGTATGGGAAGAAATGATATAGATCATTTCCATAACAGGAACATTTTTATTGATGTTTTGTCACTTCAGACATACTTATACAATGTTTTTAACTGGAGGCTGTCAGTTCCTTCAAAACACTTTAAATGGCTATATTCCATAAAGTCAGAAGAAAGACAAACCACATCTCTACAGATTGAAAAATTTGTACATTTCTGAGTAATGAAAGAAAAGTAAAATGTAAGCAACTTGAAGTGGATGATAGACCAACATAAACTAGCAATCCACCTGTAAGCACATTACTTCAAGACATTTCCATGTCACAGACTGCACTGAATGCATTCTTACAAGCAGGAGAGCAGGCCATCAAAATCATGTTTGAAAGTGTTGCAAGTATACATAGAGGGATTCACATAATAAGCAGTTTGTAAACCTCATATGTAATGAGGAGAGCATCAAAATCTTAGCTACCCAGGAAATGGAAGTCCAGCAGCCCCTTATTGAAAGGGTTACTAATTTTAGTACTCCACCTGAGACTCGCACTGTGCCTCTTGTGGGCTGCAGTACATTTCATTACCTACCTAAACTGGTAAAAGACTGATGGGCTATTGATAATCCATGAGATGATGGAGTCCTAAATAGCCTATTGTTTCTTAGCAAAGAGTCATTGTAATTACTTCTTTGCTCATGAACTCTGTTGAAAAATACAAACCAAACATAAAAGAATGACACAAAATGCACTGAGAGCAAAAGAGAATCCACTGCTAGGGTACATACATATGAAGGCAGCTAGAAAAGTAATGCCTCCTATGTTATTATGCTTGCCCACAGTGTCAGAGGACGATGGTGGTGATATGGCAGTAGAGGCTGAACCTTCCCACCAATATTCCATTACATTTTGCTGCTGTGCAACAGGTGGCAGCAGAGGGGCACTCTGACACAAGGGCGTGTGACATGGCAGAGTGTGTGAAGCAAAGGTGTGGAACTGAATTTCTCCATGCAGACAGTATTGCACATATTAAACTCACTGATGCCTGCTGAATGCTTTTAGGAGAGCAACAGTGGCTGTTAGCACAGTGAACTGGTGGGTAGTGCATTTCAGCAGTGGTGACAGTGTAATGAAATACAAGCCACATTCTGGACAGCCACACACAGCTCTCACCCCAGAAATGAAGAGCCTTCCGATCAGCTCATTTGTGCAAATCAGTAGATTACAACCAGGTACTACGTATGGAGCAGGACATCAGCTTCAGTGCATTGGAAACAATGAAGGCAATGTTGGAATATCACAGAGTTTGCATTAGATGAATCCCACAAATGCTCACACAAGAACAGAAAGAACACCATATGCAAGTTGGTCAGGATCTATTGAACCAATATGAGACAGCTTCCTCTTTCACATCATTACCAGTGATGAGATGCAGAGATGTGCTGTCACCACTATGAAGCAGAGTCAAAACAGCAGTCAATGGAATTGTTACATGTGAATTCCTCATCAGAGATTCTTCTGGATTTCCTTGGACCCCAACAAACCATCAACTCTGACTGCTACACTGCAACTACGTAACTCTGCTCTATCAGGAAATGTTATCGCAGTGCTCTTTGTATTTGTTGTAGTTGCCACGGAAACAAATGTGAGCGAATACTTTCAGAGTAACCACATTTTCATTATGCGCTCACTTGGCAGCAGCCCTGTCCTTCCCTCTCAAAAAGGTCTTACAGGTACAGAAATGGGAAGCAGGTGCTGAACAGTTTTTGAAGGAGGAAAGATAAAGCAGATTAGGATCCTGTTGAGCAGAAAACAAAAATTAGACATAAACATTAAGAATGCTATGAAGATGTATGCACAATGAAAGAATGTAGGTCCTACATAGCTTTCTATCAAGACATAATAATTCATCAAGTGAGAAATATCTGGTTAACCTGAAGAATTTATCTTCCTTACCCTTTGCTCAGCTTTCCAGACAATGGCATTTCAAAATGAATGTAACACATTTTAAATTCTTGCCTTCTTTTGTGTAATCTGTATAATTTGACATTTGGTAGTTCTTGCGCAGTATCTCACTGCTCATCCTGCTAAAGACAAGTGAGAGTCACGATGATATAGCTGATTGTGAATATGCCAAGTGGGCTGCTATCCGTAAGCTGAAGTAAGGGATTTATAGCTTTGAGTGACCTAGCAACAGAGCAAGAATCTCTAGTCCTCCAATCCATTACCATGATCTCAGAAGGCCTTGTGGGGCATTTGCGTGTTTTGGAACTATTTAAAGCACAACAAACATAAAAATAACTTTATAATCTAGCGCAGCAAATAAACTAATGAAAGATAAATACACCATTATAAATCTTTTCATATAATCATAAGAGATCTTGGTGAATATACTTTTTCATAGCTTGACGTAAGTTCTTTACATCTACTGAAGTCCAAAGTTACATTGTTTTGATTCTGAGTTATTAATTGTTTGGGTGACTTTTTCACCTAAGACATTTCTAACTCACAAGTTTTTCCCTTAGTAAAGAGCCTCAATTTTAGATAATACTGTTTTCTTAGTTTGACAACTATTCTTTCTGCATATCAAGGTGAGTTAATTGTGTGCCAATAATGCAGTAGACTCAATAAGAATTCATTTAACCTTCCTCAAGTTTAATTAATAATGTTTCAGGCAAATGCTACCAATCCATCATATAATTAAGAAAAAAACAGATCACTAAAAATATTTTTCTCCTGTTTTGACCCAAAGGAAGATACTTGTAGTAATACCTGTATTTACAGATTCAACTATAACTTTGGACTACTTTTAAACAAGCCTTACTTGTCTTTTCTCTGGGGTCGTAAAGCCTAATTAATTTTTTAATAGTAAAATAACTTCACAGAGTATTTAACTGAGAAAAGTTTGACCTCAGGATAAATAAACTGCCAATAAAAGTGTATCCATGGCTTTCCTCCATCTAAATTAAGTAGAATTAAGTACCATCGCTACAAATGAAACAGGACTGAGTGGGAGTCTTTGAACTAATTTCTGTTGGATCGAGTTGGTAGCTCAGACAGGGATCCTCGAAATTTTGTACCCCAAATATCAGAGAAAGTTACCCTCAACACAGGGAAGCTTGATAACTATGAAGTTCTCTCTTACATTTTTTCTATCATCTGTTTACCTGTATTACCAGTTTAAAGAATAAGAATTAACAGTGTTAAACAACATAAACACTACTATACTTGAGACAGTTCTGAATTCGTGCTTGGAAGCATTCCAAGGAATCTACCTCACACTCCAAATATACAAGATGTATAACTGCTAGAAGAAATTGGATACTTCCTAGAGAAACCTTGTATCTCTATACAGAGGAACTACCCTACAGGAGAAGCCTACAGTAATAAATCAAAACATAACCATTACAGGTACCCTACTCCTACCAAGTGAAAAAAAAATGCAGATTCCTCCTTCTAGATGAAAAGAGTAAACATACTACACAACTAGCCTTTACTCGGGCAAAATTAAATGGACTGTGAAAAAACAGCAAAATATGACTCCGTCTCAAACTGAGAGAGAAAAAAAAGTAAACATTATCAACTGTGATAAGACTCTACCTGTATTTGGAAACAAGTTTCATTTAGCAGATGAAGCACTACACAGAGTCATAGAATTGCAGGGGTTGGAAGGGACCTCTAGAGATCATCTAGTCCAACCCCCCTGCCAAAGCAGCTCCCTAGCGCAGGTAGACGTACAGGTGGGTCTTGAATGTCTCCAGAGAAGGAGACTCCACCACCTCTCTGTGCAGCCTGTGCCAGTGCTTCGTCACTGCACTGTGAAGAAATTCCCACGCACGTTTGTTAGGCACTGATGCATACATCGGTTTGTGGACATTTCCCCTTGTCATCACAGAATGCAAAAGAAGAATAGTTAAATTTATCAAATAAATAATAATAATAATAATAATAATTAATAAACTGTAAATAGAAGCGAGCAGATATTCAAATGAAATTATTTTCGAAATAATATTTGAAAAAAGCTACAGGACATCCATGAATTCATTTTGTCATAGAAGCTGACCAGATCATAGAATAAATCCTGAAAAACACTGACATTTCTGAATAATTCTTGCACTGTCATTGAGACCTGCACTGCTTTAAAAAACAAAGATTTCATGTTCATTACCAACATTAAAATGAAGATTAAATGTGCTTGAAGTTATATGATTTATATCATTTCTTCTTACATTAAAACTATTCATTTTGAGTTCCTACCTCCCGAAGGCATATTACTCATGTAACATTTTGAGATGAAATTATATTGAAAAAATCGAATATCTGCAGTTTAAAAAAATCTGTATTTCCCTGTTATTTGTCTTCAGTTTTTTTCTTTTTGTTTGTATTTCCCTTCTAAGCTTGTATTTTGTTCAAGGAATTATCTGACTTCTAACAAATCTAGGGAATCCAAATCTAATGAACTGGGGTCCTGGCAATTCCATACTGTGGAATAGTAGGATGACAGTAGCTCTCAAAATAAAATAGCAGGCCTTCTGTTCACTTAAGATTTCCTACACCCACCACAAACACACTGGGAAAGCACATCATCTGTGTTGCTTTTTATGTGGCTAAATAGATGCTCCTTAGCCCTGTTGCCTGGCTTAGTAGCCAAAACGACCTGTTCAACGCATCACAGCAGAATGTGTCTGCCCATTGCAGAATCAAGAACACCCCAGAAGTTTGTTGAATGAGCACAGCACCCATGGCTACATGGCACTAATACCAAAGGTAAACTATCTAGACTGGATACACCTTAGGTTTCAATTTAAATTTAAACCTGTTTTCTTTCCATTTTCTAGAGTATCTCATACACCTCCAAATCCATGTTATATACTGGCATGTAAATACTGAAGAGAAATGGAAACAGAAATCACTGATCATTTATACATTTCTACACTTTTTTTCTTTTTTTTTTTTTTTCTCATTGTCTTTCATAAATAAGTGAACATGAATTGCTACAAATACCTTTTTTTTTTTAGTAATTTTAAAATAACATAAATGCCTAGCATGTATAGAATGTTTGAGCTTAATTACATTCTGGGTTTTCTTAGAACACTCCAGGTTACCAAGCACCAGAAATAAACCTCCAGGTTTCTCCCCCCAACCCCACTCTCTTTCCATCAATTGTAAAATTTGTTCCCATCTGCAGGACAGAAAGCTTTTTTTCCAACTACATCACAAGTTTTAAGAATCCGAGTCAACACTGATTTCTAATCAGTGTGTCCCAGACTAACAAGTCCTAAGCTATCAAGCCCACAATTTAAAATGATTGTCTTCCAGCAAGTTATTGCTGTAGTGTAAGCGTGTAAGTGGTGTCAAATGCTTAACAAATAGTTCAGAGCTGAGGACAAATTACAGCTGTATGATTCTTTATCTCTCTCTTTCTTTTCAGTTCTTCAGTATACCAGGCTAAAATTCATAATACTGGCAAATATTTCCCTACATAACAGAATTTTAATATTATCTAGCCTGTTGGATTTCCCACAGTTATGCACTAGAATATATCTTTTTCTATATAACCTCTGAAATTATTATATTATTTATTTTATTTATATTATACATTGTTTTAATATATACCTGTATTATATAATATATTGTTTTATTTATTTATATTATTATATAAATATAACTATAAATTTTTATAAGAGGCCACCAGGCCAAAAAAAAAAAAAAGGAACAAGCCCATGGGACAAAAAGCACATAGAATCACGTAGGCTAATAGAATCAAAAATGAGTCAAACTGTTTTTGGTATATTATATAAACTTAAATAAAAAGCTAGTTATTTTTCTGTTCCAACTACTAATCTCTCATGCAAAAGCAGAAGAAAACAAGCAATGGGAACGAAGAGCTACATTTACGAAACTAGAAAGTAATATCTTCTTGTGAGCAAGTGCTTAGGAATCAACCCCACACTGCAGAAACTTGGATCCAGTTTACGTAACTTTTCCAATACCACTATCTTTCAGGAGCACTCTACCCACCAGGTCTACCCTGAGGTACAGTTTACTCATGTTTGTGCTGCATATATATACATAACTCCTCATCAGCCAGCGAGGAAGTCTCTCACTGAAGGACAACATGCCTCACACAGAGGCATTTAGAATCAGAGACCCATAGAAGAAGAACATCAGGAGAACAATCCCACAGAGCTAGCACTTGCTATAGTACGTTTATTGCGCTGGTAGGTTGGCTCTTTTCAGTAGAGAATATGGATTCACTTCTCCCTTTACACCAAAGCTGGTTAAAAAAGGGCTCCAGTTCTGTGAATCTAGACTTCTTTTGATTTCTTGCTAATGAAACAAAATTGTTAAGGTCAGATTAAATCAACAGAAATTGCTGCAATGTGCAGAAGCAAATTTCTGGTCATCGATAACTTGTATCACAATGGTTTCATCCTGGAGGATCAATAAATTAGTATGACATGATAAATCCATTATTTACTTATGATCAAATGTAAACAGCAAGTAAAAGAACTACCACTGAGTTACTACTGAGGTACTACCTATTTTTTCAGATGCCTTTTTTTTTTTTTTTTTTTACTGTGGATAAACTAAATCAATCCCTTCTCAGAGCACAGAGTATTGTTTTGAATCAACCAAGAGATTCTGAAGGCAAAAGCAATGTTCACAACTGGAAATTCAGTGAGTTGTGGTGGGTTTTTTGAGCAGCAAAGCTTCCGTACTAAAATTTCTGCTGTGTTCTATTCCCACATTATGCTACTCCAAGCTATACATTTGGAAGTGCCCAGAAAACTATACAGTGAATCAAATATGAACACCAATTCAATGGAAAACTCATCAATAGGTTTGACTGTCAAACACCACACTTAATCGAAGACACGTGAATGTGAAAAAGATAAAAGTTCTGAGATGAAAGATTCCTGCCTTCTAACTCATTCTCTATGTTGCTTTATTCTAAAATAACTAATTAATTGTTAGCACAGTGTGGTCACTTTCTATTAATTACTCATTACAGAAAAAATGTCAGAAAATCATAAATCAAAATCTCGTTCTTATTAACATTCTTTCTTATTCTCATTTAATACTGCAGCAGCAAAACAAGTCAGTGAATCTAAATAATACCAGTATTTTCAAATTATTTATAAACAAAGAAATCCTCAGCATTCTTTATTGTTGCCATGGCTATCATTTCTAAAGCATTATTTTTTTTAAGCTTTAGATGAAGCACAGAGAGGTTTGAAAGAGGTACCTAAAACCAAAGAGGGTAAAATTTTCAAATAAAGATTCACAACAGGAATTCAACTGAATCCACCACAGGAGAATATGAGATTCTTCAGATGGTGTGTCAAGACTGAATAAGAGCACATTGTGTAACCAAATGCTCCTCATGGTTGTATTTAAAAAAAAAAAATTAATATAGGGCTGAGCCCTCTCTGGCCCTGCCTGCAGGGTCAAGCACAAGGATGGTCCTACCTTGGTCCCTCTTAAGCACTCAAAACGGCAACTGGGATAGCATAGTCTCCCTCGCGGGCTCCTTCAATGAAGTTGCAGCAGACTTCCTGTCTGCTTTTGCATCACTGTCAAGCATATAGATAAAGCAATAACTACTTCTCAATCTCCACAGTGCTCACCTACTAGCATTTCAGGAGTTGTTAAATGCCTGACATCATTAAAATCCACAATAATATAATTAATAAGTACTTCACTTGAAATTTACTTCACAACTTCAGATATATATCAAGGCTTACAGACTCAAAAGATTCACACCAGTTTTGTTACACAGACTGCAAACTTGACAGCAGATAAAACATTCAGCTTCTCTAGATTTTAAACTCAACTGTCAGGAGGTAAATCAACAGTAACATTCCTACTGAATACACAAGACAGCAGGAATTAATATTTATGGGTAGAGACAACGTATTGAAGAAAAAGTGAAGGATGGGCAAGAATAAGAAAAGGAATAGAATGGGCTTCATGCTGGAAGAGATTAAACATGTGGACTCAAAAATTCTGAACAGAGGTGATCAAATGGTGAGGAGACAAATGTGAATGACATGAAAGGTAGAAAAATGAATGCAGGAGAATTAATATTTCTCCTGATACATGAACTAAGGATATCAAATTGAATTGTACCGAGCAAAAAAATTAAGACAAAGAAAAAAAATGTATACATAAATAGGTTGCGAGACTAGCAAGTTCAATTTAGCTATATAAAAACTGATGGCTACTTGAGCCTCTGCAGCACACGAAAGACTTTAAAAATTAACTGAGCTATATGTCAGTCATGCTGCGATAAAAGCACAACTTTGCTGTTGCAAAAACCTGTGTCGGAGATTTAAGGATGTAAAATCAATGCTATAATACCTTTAAATGTATTATTCAAATTAAGTTCATGCTTCCCCTGCCTTGGTATCTTCAAAATTACACTATAAAAAGCATAGGAGGGTGAGACTGACAGTTTTCTTCTGAGAGCCTTAAAAACCATTTAATGCCTCAGTAAGGATGATGTATGACAGATGATTATTATATATATTAATCGTTTCTTTTGCACACACAACTGAAAATATTTCATACATGAAAGAAGGAAGAAAATGAGGTAGTGGTTCTATGATGAATTCACATACTAATAAAGCAAACTAAAAAAAAAATGAATTTTTTTTCCAAAGAAATGTACAGAGCTGTGCATGCTGGCACACGGATGAGCACTCAGAAATAAAAATGCTTTTTAAATTTGTTTCCCGTAGGATTATTACACCCTCAACCTTCTGCAAATCTATCAAAATTTCTGATAAACAGTTAAGTAAAATAGTTTTGTGTACCAACGAATTAACACTACTATTATCAACATTTACCTTATTTAAATCTTCATCAAGTAATTCATTTAATTCAATTTTAAATTACTAAAATTGAAAATTAATTTTTTTTCACTGCAAATAGTCTCTTCATATTTTTTCCATGTTTAGGTAACAAACTTTTATTTATTTGTTTGTTTGTTAACAAAATGGGGAAACACAGCTTTGCTTTAACGTAGGACCAACAGGGGAGGGAAAGTATGGTCAAAAATCAAGTGAGGAACTGGTGGACCAGGTTGGCAAACAAAAGGTATGGGGTGATGTAGACATGAGAAACTTCATATCAACCAAACATTAATGAAAGTAGCCTACCCAAAGTGCACGCACATCATTAAAGATGTGTCTACAAGACAGCTCTTGTAGAGCTGTGGGGGAAGCTTTCATAACTTATCAGAGAAAACATCACAACAGGATGCTTCTCTGAAGTGCCTGTACAGCAGTGCATACAGGAAGGGGAATAAGCATAAGGAGTCAGAGCCCTTGCAGTCGCAGGGCTCTGATGTCATTGTGACGATGGAGACCCAGTGGGATAGTTTACACAGCTGGAGCACTGCAGTGGATATATATAGGCTCTCTTTGGGCTGGAAGGGGAGGATGAGGTGTTTCTTGTTAAGTGAGAGAGCATTTAGAAGGCATGGAGCACTATGTTGGGATGAAAATCCAGTTAAGCTCACATGGGTCAGGACTGTCAGGAAAAGCATTGCAGGCCTTTAATTTTTCTTTAAAATAAGGGTGACTGAACACTGGAACAGAGAGCTTGGGAGTCCTCATAATGATGTTCAAAACCTATTCAGGCACAAATGTAAGTAGTGCAATCAAATTAACTCTATTTATATAGGTATATAACTGGATTGAGTAGCGTGGTTGACCTAGGTGATCTCCAGGGGTCACTTCCAGCTTCCAGAGTTCTGCGACTTCAGGAAGCATTTTGTTAAACTATGACAGAATTGTCACCTAAAGCATCAGCATGAAGATGCATAGGCAGCCTAAGATACAGTGCAACATCTAAGATTTCTGGTTTACTTCTCCAAAAATTTTACCTCGCTCATTTTTATTTTGTATTTAAAAAAAAAAAAAAAAAAGAAAAAAACGTAAAAGACAAAAGGGAAACAGCAACTTTCTTACTTCTTATATCTTATAGGGCAGTGGAAAGACATTATACACAACACAGTTTTGCCATTCACCCTCTTTTTGCTTGTTCAGAAAGCTGAATAGCACACTTATAGCATCACATGCAATACTCTTCTTGCTAGCATGCACTTCTGAACAAAGTATCTGCAGATTTCAAGGAATGGCAAGAAAATGAGAGCTAAAGGATCAATAATGCCTGAAGAGAAGCTTACTAGTCTCTGGATAAACGATTTTATGAAAGGCATTCTCAAAATTTTGAGAAATGATGAATGCCTTCATCTTTTACTGGTCTCCTTGAAATGATAAAGGTACGCAGCACTTAACAGCTTGGTTTCCCTACTGACAAAATGAAGGCTTTCAATCAACTAATAGATGAAAGCTGAATTCAGCAACAAATGAATTACTTTCATTATATCTTAATGCACCTAATGGAAAATTTATTCAGCTTATTCTGTCAGTGCTATCAGCAAGAAAATATTCCATATATAAACAGAAGTTTTGCAGCATCTTTGGACACTGTGCCCTGACTTTAAAAAAAAAAATACTTATTTAATGAGTATTTTAAAATGTCTTGAAAAAAATGAATAAGTCTTTCTGGAAGCAATGTCATTGTTTTTCAGCACAAAAACGCAGCAAAAAAAAAAAAAGAACCTAGACAATCTATAGAATCTTACCTACATAGTCTGAAACCTCAAGTAGAATTACAAAACTTAAAAGATAGCAGTAATACAAAAGGAGATTCTGATTGAAAGATACAGTCATTTAATACCTGACAGAACAGTCAGATAAAACCTGAAAAGATCTTTTCAGACTATTTTATTTCGTGCATTGATGTCTTCGCTATACAATGGATTTCATCAGTGCACTGATGCATTTATTTTTTTACTGCTGACGTGCTCATCTATAACTGAACAGTTTTGATCTTTTCCTGAGGAAACCAGTTTCCCCAGAAATAAAAATTCCCCTTCTCCCCAGCCTTTTTCATTCAAATTCCGGTCCTGCCTGAGCAACCTTGTTGCTTTCTTTGATGGCATAATAGTGCCAGTAAACAAGGGAAAGTACACTGATATCATCAGTTTGGACTTCATTAAGGCCTTTGATACAGTCCTTTACCCATTTTCCATTTGCTTATTTCTCACTTTATGTCTTATTTATATCAACTCTTCACTGATATTCTGTGTTGAACCTATTTGCAAAACAGTATTTCAGGAATAAATCTATGCCCTAAAAGAAACAGTTTGTCTGAAAAATACACAATGATGTTTCATTTGAACTTTGTCAAAATTATATGTTCTTGATTACTTCCTGTCTACTCCCTGATAATTGCTTTACTGTTATTTGTTTAAAGTTCTAAGATAGTGAAACTGTCCTCTAATTTCCTCAAGTAACAACTGGTCAAATTTTCTATCCTTTGCTTAGCCTTAAATCTCAAAATTTGAACTATGTTTTTGGTTGTATAATGGCCTTTTTTTCCCCTCATACTTTGTGCTTGTAGAGTATCATCAGAAAAGCTTACACCTCTTATTTTGAAGTTTATCCTTCAGCCCACTAGGTAAACTGTTAGGAACTGACGCTGTTAAATAACAGTGTGAAGAATGAAATAAAACCAACTCAGAACGTGTTTGCTTATACTGCAGCGCATGTCATCATGGAATTTAGTTTTAATTCAATCTTAATAAAGAATTATTCCCATGGTACTTAAAGGCTTAAAAAAATCAATGGATTCTTTTCTACTTCAATGGAAAGTGGCTTCAGAGCAAATATGTTTTTTAATTTCATTTGAATTTGTGAACAACATTCTGAATTAATTAACTGTAAATTAACAAAGCAGTACATAGGAGCGATAGTGGTACAGAAATGATTGTTCAGTTAGGAAGTTAAATGAGGTGGATCAGTTCCTGAAATACTTCATGGCAATTCTTACAGGTTTTTGATTTTGTTTCACAGCCTTGGTTTATTATATACATGCTCGATTCCTTTGTCTTGCTTGTTACTATCCAACCCCAACATCACCCATATCTAGTCTTCTCAATACTGTATATTTAGGAGCATGCCATCACCTGCCTTGAGAATCAATCTTGGCAATTTTTATCTTTGTCTTTCTTTCCTTTTCCTTCTGAGATATAAGATGTTCTCATCTCCTTTGAACCTCTCATGACCCTATTTGATTTCTAGTTGCTGGCATACATCCCTGAATATAGCTAAGATCCCAGTGCTTCTAAAACAGTTACAGAAAACAAAATGCATCTCTACCATTCAGAATTCAAGTAGCCCAGAAATAGCAAGTGTCCCCTGTGTCATGGATCACTCAGGTATAGTCTGTAACTACCATCTTCTGTTCCACTACAATGATTAATATGTAAACTACTCATATATATCTTCAAAGCACCATCTTGGGATTCAATAATGTAATTCAGCAGACAGATGGCCAAGCACTATTCCAACTCAATTATTTATGATTTTGTAGATGAGTTATGTAGATTGATTTTTGCAGTTTCTTTTAGGTGTCTGGTAAAAAAAGGCTGTTATTGACAGATGTTAAGACAGATAATGAACACGGTGGATTCTTCACAGTGCAAGATGTACTGCTTCAGAATGAAAGAGAAAAAAAATAGCCTAACTAAAATAGCATTAAAAGTTTTAGTATTTTCTTTGATTAGTGTAGGGTTCTTTCTATTTTCCTGATAAAACAAAGTAAAACACATCAAAAAAAAAAATTAGCATGGAAGATTTCCAAGCCGATGACTATCACAGTCTGAACAGGATACACAGGGGAAAGATTACATCATTTTGTCTTGCCTCTTGAACACTTTATCTAAATATCTGCATCTTCCTATACTGGATCCAAGGAACCATAGAATCATAGGGGTTAGAAGGGACCTCAAGAGATCATGGAGTCCAACCCCCCAAAGAAGGGTAAGTTTAGCTCTTTGCAACACTGGAAGTATTTTCAAGGGACTGAAATAAAAATCAACTATAAAGCACTCAAACATACTCAGACAAATATAAAAACAAAAAGAAACAAACAAGAACCAGTGATACTCCAACTGTTGCTTACAATGATGCCCATTCACAGAGGCATTCAAGGAAATAGCGGACGCTGTGTTGATGTCAGACTGGAAAAGGAAGGATTTATAGCACTGGAAGCTGACATCAATACTAGAAAGACAACCAACTCTTTTGCATTAACCAGAAGCTTACCCCATCTGTACTTCAGGACTACACAACCAGGAACGAAGCAACTGAAACTATTAAAACAAATGAAGCCATTAAACACTTTCTCAAACAAATTTACCTCAGTAAACTTCTCTGCTAAGGAACCATGAAAAACAGCATCTGGCAGATGTGGACAGGCCATGCTGATTGTGAAACTGGAATTCAGCACAGTTTCACAGTGAAACTGTGTTGGCATAAATAGTAGGACAAACAGAGGGGCGAGGGAACACATTAAACTAGTAATGCTGATGAAACATCTTGGGAAACCATTATCTCAGTTCAAGCCTCAAGCTAGAAGTTCTCCATTTTCTTTTTTTTCTTTTTTCTTTTTTTAAACTAATTCACATCTCTTTCTTTTGCCATTCGCTTCTTCCACAACTGAAGGATACCACCAGCTTCTTTTATATGGATTACTATGGAGACTAGTTTTAAAAGAAAGAGGAGCAAAAAGGATGGGAAGAGGAAATTGGAAGTTGGTACTGCTGGATGAAAAATCATGCACTTAGTATACTGCACTGCAAATAATATAATCAAAACATCTTCTGATACTTTGTACTCAATTAAAGAAAGATCATCTCTTTTAAGTAAGACCTCACTAAAAGAGTAAAACAGTAGAAGCACACAGCATTTTAAAGACAAGAAAATTTACCAAATTTTACAACAGATTTTACAACATTTTTTCTTTCAAGTGTAAATCTGGTTCATAATGGCAAAATGTTATTAGTAAATTCTTAACTTCAGCAAGCTTCATATGCAATACAGCATCTCCACAACAGGAGTAAAATGCTGTAGCAGGACAAGCACTGTGAAGAATTCTGCATACTGAAAACATAACTGTTGCAAATTCTCCTTAATGATTTTTCAGGTTTAAAAAATATCAAGGTTGTCAATGCTGTGGCTGCAAGCATCATAGGAGCCCCTAATATCAATGGAAAAATGGTATTTTATATCTGATTCACTTCCAAGATTTCCAAATACAGTGAAAAATCAACAATCAGTAAGCTGTTCTGACAGACAATCAAACTGTTGAGGTAGAAACTTTCAACAGGTAAGACTCAGATGGCTACAGAGCAGATGATATTTCCACTTACAGAAACAATTCCTGTTCTTTTAATACTTCCTCCATTTAGAAGGTTCTCAAAACCATATAATTTTTCTCACATCACTCTTTTCTACATTGCTGTGATTTTTACAATCTTATCTGTGCCAAATCAATCATTTTGTTGGCCCACGCTCCAGTGTAGGGGCATAAAGCTTCACCAGAAACAAAGGCCAGGAAAAGCTTTGTTTGAAGAGGAAAAACTAATGTTACTATTCAGTATTGTATCCTCAACAGACAGGCACTCTACAGATCACTAGCATCTAAGTTATTGAAAACTACTGGCCCCATCCATCTATTTTGATGATAACTGGCAAAACAAGCAGCAGAAATGAGACTAGAGGTATAATTTCACTTTCATTTTAAACTATGAATTTTAATGTTTTTTTCATTGCCTCTACTTCTCTGCCTCGTGTAAGTGATCCAGAGCCCATTTTTCTTCTATCATAAGACTACTACTTTTAATCCTCTATTTATTGACCACAGGAAGAACCTCAATTGTAAGAGCAGGTTTAGTGAGAGTAGGCTATATCTAGGTATCAGTCCTTTCACAATCTAGAAAAGATAATGCAAAGCACACTCTTGTTTATAATTTGATGTCTGATAAACCTTTCAGTGTCAAGCTCTCTGAAGAACAGATGGCACTACAGAACACCTTGCTAGAGCTACAAAAATAGAACCATACTAAGGCAACTGCTTCTTGGAATTCCCATAGCCACTCCCCTTATACTGTAGCAAGCCCTCTACTAGTACACTTGCATTTTCTATGCAAACAAGGCAGAAATAAGTAAGACTTCAGTTATAGCCAAGGATAAAAGGACTTCCATTGTGAGTCAGTGGCAATACTGTGCAATTAGTCTATACTCAAGTGTGTTACTACTACATTTGAAAACTAGTTGTCATTTATATCCACATTCAACTTTCTATCAATACAATTTATTGACCATACCTAAGATTTTGTTATGTGTACACTATGAAATAAGTATTTTATAATGTCCACTACAATATAAAATATTATAACTGAAATGCAGCAATCTTTTCGAACCCAGTTTACACACAATAACTGAAACAGTAAGATGTTGCTTCACTTCTATTAAATAATATAAAAGTTTCCAATCTGAGAGAAAATAATTGCTTTATTTCAGTATAGGAAAAAACAAAAACAGATACCTGCATTAGCATAAAATCACAGAATCACAAAGGTTTGAAATGACCTCCAAGATCATCCAGTCCAACCATCCACCTACCACCAATACTTCCCCAGTAAACCATGTTCATTGGTACAGCATCTAGACATTTACTGAACACTTGCAGGGATGGTGACTCAACCACCTCCCTGGGCAGCCCTTACCAGCACCTGACCACTCTTTCCAAGGATAAATTTTTCCTAAGATCTAACCTGAACCTCCTTTGGTGCAACTTGTGGCTATTCCCTGTAGTCCTACTGCTAGTTAGCCCCACCTCACCACAGCCTTCCTACAGGCAGTTGCAGGTAGTGATAAGGACACACCTGAACTTCCTCTTCTGCAGACTAAACAATCCCAGTTCCCTCAGGTGCTCCTCCTAAGACCTGTGCTCCAGACCCCCCCTCACTGGCATCACTGCTCTCCTTTGAACATACTCCAGGGCCTCAATACCTGTCATGTACATTACACATCCTAATTAAATCCTCATCCTCTGTACACAGGGCATTGAATTACTCCACAGTTTTCACCTACTACTGTCTGAATGAGACAATTTCCTGTGGGGAAAAAAAAACACACATACAAGTTCATCGTAACAGGCTGTACAGTGATATATATATTCACACTGCGTAGACAACAATGCCTTGACTTCTGAGATTTCCATCTTACACAGTTAATACTACTACTTATCACTGCACACAGACTTTCTACGTTTTTAAACACTAGGCAAGTTAAGAAGTGTCAGTGTATTTAGTTCTTTGTTAAGCTGTGAGTGTGGTAGAATTCTTGCTGTGGTAACAAATTTAAGATCTTTCCTGTGATGAACTAGAGAGAAGGCACTCCCTTTCAAACTTCCTAAGGTACATACAAACAGGAAAAGAAAAACTGAATATTTAAATGATAGCACAGTTCTTTCCATAAATTTAAGCATAAAATTTGGGAAATCTTTCAGAAAATATTTAATAAACAATGATCTCTTCACTAGGTCTCTGAAGAAGTATTTCTAGTTAGCCTAGGTCCCTGAATAAATACAGGGCATTATAATAAATTACCAAGCTTCAATAGATGCTCCAAATAAAGTTACTTTAATAATAAAATTTTACTTAACTCATTTACAAAAAAAGGAATGAATTTCCTTACAACCTGGAAACCGTAGCCATTTCTTATTTGAAAGCATGTTTACTAATTTTGCGATAAAAAAATACAATTTATAACACTTTTACACTACAGCTCAACTATAACACGATGTCTGCATGTTGTTGTTGGTTCTAAATCTTTGACAGCTGGACAAAATAGTTAACTGCTGAAACTCAGGTTTAACGGTTTTGGGTTTTATTCCACTTTCCTGTGTTCAGAAATAATTCTTCAACTCAAACTGATGTATATACAAGAGCCAGTCACATGAAAGAGTAAATGCTCATCTTCAAGTTTCTCAAGCAAGGATCTCACATCCATACTCAATTTTTATATCTTCACTGTATAGTTATTTATTTTATTTTTCTTTAAGTGGAACTCTGACCTCTTGGTCTATATGTCGCAACTAGAAATGCATCAAGCGAAGACCTCAACCTTGATCTCAAAATGTGTCACAACTTTTTCCCTAAGTCTAGTCACAAGTTTTAAAAAAAATTACAGTGAACAAAACCTCAGTAAATTATAACTGAAAACAGCCTTTGCTTTTAACACTGCAACTGGGAAATGTTTCTACCCTTTACTGTTCTAAGGGAACATCTTAGAATTTATATGGCCAGCAGCTCAACTGAAAAGGTAGAAACATTCAGCATGTAAGATCCAAACAAAAGCACAGAGCATCTCTACACACTGATGGAGATTGTTTTTATTTTTTTAAACACTTATTCTATTTAAAAGGTTCCAAAGTGCAGGCATGGCACCTCATATCTCATGATACTCTTTCTATATTGCTGGTGATTTTCAATCCTTATCTGTGCCAAATCAATCATTTTTGCAATTTCTAAGGTAACATTTAGAACAGCAAGCTTCTTCATAACAGCCACAACAAGGCACGGTAATTCACATGGAGTTTTTTTTTTCTTTTTTCTTCCCAGAATGTAAGCTGCTGTGGTTTGGGTGACAGATAAATGAGTCATCAGTCTGTCAAATAAGAGAGTGAAAACACTAGGTATGAAAGCCTTGCTTTTCAAGGCATCTGGAGGTCATTTAATCAGTAGGATATGAATTTTAAAAAGAGACGGTGTTTTGTTAAGTTAGTCTCAAGATCAAGAAAATTACCTGGTACTGTAGGCATTCATATGTTAAAAAAAAAAAAACAAAAAAAAAACCATGCTGCTGTAGATGCCCGGGCTGAACTAAGCCCCATTTCAGGACAGCATTTTAGAGTGCAGCACGAAGGTGAGGCACAAACATGGAAAACAGTCCACAGCAGCTGGGAGCCATTTTCTCTCTAGACTCTAGGACACTCACTGCTCTGTTCTCCCATATTCCTCTGACCACGCCTCTGTTTCAACTGGGAAAAGTTTCTTTTGGTACTACTCAGCTGCAAACTCATGTGATACAAAACCTGAGAGAAGCCTTGTCAAGGTGCAGGGAATGCGGCCATTGAGGCAAGCATACACCACCTTCAGCTGCCAACACAATTGTCTTCTAACCTGTGACTTGTGGCCACATTGCTGAAATATTGTTGCCATATTTGTTGAAATAACCGATTTCTTTTCCAGAGCTACGGATATTTAGAAGAATCACAGAATATTGTACAACATCGTGTTTTCAGCTGCTACAAGATCAACACTGGCAAGTGCTGGTGGAGGCTACCCTGTGCTAGACACAGCTGTACCATTTTTGGTGGCAAATGGTTACTTTGTTCATGTCACACAGATCTGCTGGGGACATAGGATAAGTACTAACGCTGGTAAGAAAATTCAACGAAGTATTCAGCACAGGCAAAAGCAGATATCCAGCCTGTTCTGCTCCCCCTCCTTTGTCTTTCATGATTGAACAGACAGGAAAACAACTCACACACACACTATATTTTTCTGGTAAAATGGTTTACCAAGGTGACATTTTTATAAACCAAGACTGAACTACAGTTTAGTTGGAGGTAAAGCAGAGCAGTTACTAAACTACAAATATAAGAAGTGCTGTCATTTATTTGTATCAGAAATTTCCATTTGACGTTTGAAAAACAGACTTGAAGGAATTTTGATTTAGTACAACTTGCCTACACTCCCATCATCTCAATGACTAAGAAAGATGATGCAATTTGGAGTATCCTAAGTATTTTGATATTTATACTATTCTACTGAGAAAGAAATGTGCTTTGACAAAGGTGTATTTCCTTTAAATGAGTTGTCTCAAGATCTCCATCTAATTCAGTATAAACGTTTCTGATATTAATGCTTCCCACTGACTTTTACAGCAGTTTCATTCCTGTTTATGCCTTTCAACCAAAATAATCACAGAAACTTTTAAAGCCCTCTACTTCCTGCACAGAGAACCCAATCAATGAGAAGCTTTCCTGCAGAAGGTGATGTCTTTCAGCACTTCAAAGCAGCAAATAATGTACTCTATCATTATCCTATGTGTTGAGCCACACATGGTTCATTAATAGAGAAGCAATTCATGAAACTGCATACTTCATTTTAAGGTAGAGACACACGTGATAGAAACTGAAAATTCTATGTTGAATGTTTGTTTTTTAAATTGTACTTAGAACTCAATTTTATCATCTTAACATTTTTAAACTGTTCATTCTTATTATGCAGAAAAATGCCTTCTTCAGCAAATGGACTCTTTGTGAATAACTATTAAATGTCACTTATCAAAACACATTTCAAATAAATAAAATAAACTTCTTCCAGATTATACTGCCATCTGGAAGACATCAATATTTACATATGAGATTAAAAAATTTCTAATTTCCTTTTCAGTTTCTTTAGGAGAACTTTAATGTTGAGGATTCAGAAAGATTCAGAAACAAAACGTTCGCATCTCAGAAACAGAAAGGAACATTTACAATACAAATAATGAATACCTAAAAATACCTTAGGCTATGCTATGTTTAAAGACGTGTTCATTAGTTCCAATTGTAATTGGACTGTGATTTCTTTCACAAACAAGGCATTTATTATTTTTGATGCAATCGTTACTATTATACAAATGTATGCAATCACTGTATATGTATAAAAACGTTAAATAAAATAACTTAGATTACTCAAGCATATATATATATATATATATTTAATTCTCATCAACAAAGCAAACAAAAAACATCAGAAAAAAAACCCCACATATTTAGGGTTGCCTGCACAGCCCTACCTTAATTACCTGATGCTCTCCATTTCTGACATTAACTTTTAACTATTTTTGTCGCTCTTCAAAAGATGAAAAACTATCTGGAATTAATGACTGTAGGGTGAATAACCCAAAAGAATAGTATTCAGAGAAAACAGTAAGGAAGATGGTTTATTTTGCTAGGCTTACCTGGAGGGTAAACAGACAACCAGTAAATAAAGAGAGGCTCATATTTTGCAAATGGTTGAGGTTCGCTGATAACTCCACAGGGGAAGGATCTCCAACAAGAGAACCTTCCCCAGTGGTGGTCAGCCCTTAAATGGGGTCTGGGAGAGGTGAAGCCAGACTCCACTCCTTCCAGTCTCACAGGTACATTACCTTCACCTGTGCCCCTGCAGCTGACTCAGTGCTCGCCTCAGGTGATCAATCAGTGGTTCAGGCAGTGATTCAACAGTTCCCATATAATGAGGAATAGCTGACAACTCTATATTACTTTTCTGCAGTCTCCAGTTTTTAGTAGTACTCTGAATTTTTTAGCTACACTCTCCAAATGTTTAGGAGTCCTAAACCACTATTTTTTTTTATTTTTATTTTTTAATTAATTCAGGAGCTTTTCAAAGTAGAATCAGAATAACCTTTAAAAAATCATAATGTATCATCAACTTTTCAGAGCTTTGGACAGCACAGTCACAAATGGCAAGTTACCATAAATGAAAACAAAATAATATTAATCTTGTAAGAATTGAATATATTTTTGATGTGCAATAGCAGAAATTAATACATTCCTGCTTTTTGTTGTTATCAAACAAAATCTGCAGCACTATTGAGTGAAGTTACACTGTCTTCAGTAAGTCCTAGAGAAGACAGAGGACTGTAGAACAGAAAAAGTCTGTTCAAACTTGAACACAAATCCAGTAAGTCTCAACACCTGGTAAAAGTGTCTTGAAATTTTTGGGTATGACACTAAAGAATGTTATTTTCACGGCGCTAGAAAGGCACTTATCTGAGCAGTCCGAGTTGCTGTTGACTTCACAGACAGAGGCATTCACAAGCTGTTTCTTTCATCATACTCTTCCTTGTGATCAACAAAAATAACCACAGCTAGTCAAGCAGGAAAAACACCAGAAGCAGCTGTAGTCATCTCTGGGGGATCAAGACCTACCCACACCTAGTCACAGTTTTTCCCCATGCTTTTCCTGCTTTTTTTTTTTTTTGTTGTTGTTTCCCTTTCTGCTCAGGTGACTGAACCTCCTCTTGCTCTGACCTTTTTCATTAATAAATAAATAAACCATGCTTCCTACTCTCTTCTTTGCAAATTCTCCTCATGGAATAAAGATCTCTGTTGGCACTTTCTACAAACATTTGTCCTAGCACAGCACAGAAGTCTAAGCTACTGATTACAAAATTAGGTCCAATTAGAAATCACTGCAGAATCCCCTTGCCTTAAACTAACAAACAAAAACCTAAACACTCACAAAGACACCAGGTAAAATTTATATTCTAAAACATTTTCAAACAGGAAAAGTATCTGGTGTGTCTTGAAAGGGATATGAGGCCTAGGAATAAATTGCACAGGACGACAAATGTGAATATTGAAAAATATGTTTTGAACGTACAAACTGGAACACCTCAAACTGGCTACACATTTCCAAGTGGCTTGTGAATTTAAACAGCAGCAGCCTCCTAATGGAAGAGATGCTTATTACAAAAACAGTTACAACAGGATAGAAATGAGAGAAGATTCAGGTAACACACCTGTATTTCAGTCTCATTAAAATGTCCTGTGCTACACTTTAAGCCGTATCAACTGTTTTACATAACTACACAAAGAAGAAAAAACAACCAAAGACTTGAAGGTTTTTTTTTTTTTTTGCTTGTTCAGTTGTTTGTTTTTGGCTTCTTAGAAAAGACTAATACAAGATAAACTTAATAGGATGCAAAAAAAAAAAAAAAAAAAATCTCAACTACCTGCCTTCTTTTTCTCTTCAGTAGCTATTCTGCAATTTAAACAGTATGTTTGAAATCATGGGAAATAAACAAACAAACAACCCAATGTACCTAAAGATCAGGTGCTATTAGAGGTTTATTATTTATATATTCATAAGACTTTCCTTTAGAGTGTGAAGGCTTCCATTCTTATATTTCTCATATAAGCTTTCTCTAGGAAAGATTTCTGAAGGAACCTGCAATATTTGCATAACAGTTGCCCCAGGATATTATTTAAAGAAAAAGCCTTAAGTAACACCTGTCATTAACTGAATACTCAGGACCTAATACACAAAAAGCACCCATTAAGTTTAGTAGGAGATTTACCTACATAACAAGCACTTTCTAGACCAAAGAGGTAAGACCTGCTCCACCAGCTTTCAATCTGAATCAGGTTAGATGTAGTATGCTATGAAGCACAGAGTTGGCTTAAGGTAAAGCAGATAGATCCAATATACAATAACATTACAGCTGTTATCCTAACAGAACTATAATCCATAGCGTGATGTAATGGCAAAAAAGACAACATTTGCTATAATACAAAATTTTTTGCTGCTTTAGGTCTTTTGCTTTAGCAGATAGAAGCAACACTCTGCAACCTTAAAAATAAGATATTGTATAACCGTATTATTTCAGATCCTTTGGTGTAGGTGGCCATCACTGAATTTTTGGCATAGAGCTGGCCCAGATCATACCTACTTTGTTGGTTGTGTGAGTGGGTGGGTTGTTTTGTTTTGAAGTGGCAGAAAATCATTTTTAAAGAATAGTTTCAATAACAAAAAACAATCAGAGTTTACCTCAGACGTGGCAGCCAAGGCACTGCAAATGACCTTTCCTCTGCCTCCAAAGAGATCTGCAAAGTGCAGAAATAGATTTGTCCTATGCCACCTCCTGTGTAACTAGTAAATATATCCTTCAAACACCTTCACCTAATTATTGCTCATTTTTATGATGACACAGAATCACAATCATTGAGATTGGAAAGGATCTCTGGAGATCACCTAGTCTAGTCACTCAAAATGGGGTCAGCCAAATTACAATTAAATGCAAGCAGTTCAACGGACCTGTGAGGTTGCTGTAAAATCTCTATGGTCTATTCAGTAATCTAAGGGCATTTCAAAGCAGTAACAATTCAAATTTTGCGTTGTCTATAACTAATTACCTCAACCTTTATGTTGCACCTCTGAGTCTCTGCATTATTACCTAAAGCAGCATCATGACCTTACAGGTAAATCTGTTATATTTCTGTATAAAAAAAAAAAGAAAAAAGCTAAAGACATTTCATAATCAGCAAATAATTTCCCTGGGTTAAAAGAACAGTCACCTTCAACTAGGGAGATGTACTATGTCACAGCGCATGATTTCAGTTTTCACCTGTATCTCTTATGAAGAAAAAAACTCTATTAACAATGGTAAGCATCATAAAACTCCACAAATGAATGAAAAATATATTTACCAATGAACATTAAATAATACAATATAAATTAAGATGTTAAAGAACATGAGGTAGTCCTCCTTTCATGCCTGTAAGAACTGCACCACTGAAAAACCATTCTTTGACGTAGAAAGAGTATATTTGCTTCCTATGATAAACTAAGCAAAACGCATTATTCTTCAAAATGTCTTCAAAATAATATTAACTTGAAAATAATATTAAGTGTTGACATGGCCGATATTTATTTTCACTTCTATCTAATGCACGAAATTTATCCAGAATTAATGAACTGACATCCTGGCTTGTATCAGAAATAGAATTGCCAGAAGTAGGAAGGTGATCATCCCCCTGTACTCAGCTCTAGAAAGGCCACACCTCAAGTACTATTTCAGTTTTGAGCCCCTCACTACAAGACAGACATTGAGGCCCTGGTGTATGTTCAGAGAAGGGCAACAAAGACAGAGAGGGCTCTGGAGCACAAGTCTTAGGGGAGGCAGCTGAAGGAACTGGGATTGTTCAGTCAGGAGAAGAGGAGGCTCAGAGGTGACCTTATCACAACCTAGAAGGGAAGCTGTGGTGAGGTGGGTGTAACTAGTTAAGTTGTACCAGAGGAGTTTCAGGTTGGATCTTAGGAAAAATTTATCCTTGGAAAGAGTGGTCAGGTGCAGGTAAGGGCTGCCCAGGGAGGTGGTTGAATCACCATCCCTGCAAGTGTTCAGTAAATGTCTAGATGCTGTACCAATGAACATGGTTTACTGGGGAAGTATTGGTGGTAGGTGGATGGTTGGACTGGATGATCTTGGAGGTCATTTCAAACAATGATACTATATAATAAAATGTATGTTGTTATCACTCTGATGTTAAAGAGCCTGAGGATTTCAGCCATTCCAGTGATAGCTCAATCTTTCTGCTATTCCACTTGACAACTCTGGGAAGATTATCACAATAACTTGACTTCAGTAAAATGACATCAAGTAGAAATCTGTAATATGTCAGTTGAGAAGTAGTCCTTCAGGCAGAATACTAGAACTTACTTCAAAAAAGGCCAGGGAAGAAAAATAAATAAATAAATAAATAAATAATCGATGCACTCATTTGAGTTCCAGTTCTGCAAATACTACACATGAAAGAAATCCAGTTGATTGAGAAAATGTAATGCATACAAAGTGCTGATAATTTGTTTCCTTTTTCTACAAACTTAGTAAAGATTTCTGGTCTCCCTTCCTTTGGTTTGCCTGAGACTTTGCATCTCTTTGCTGTTTTGGTGATCACATAAAGAAAAAAAACATTGATCGGCTATGTAAAGCACACTGATGCTGTATTCTCAGATACTTTTTAAGAACTCAGATTTCACTTCCTAAGAGACACAGAGCTTAAATAAATTTTCAGACTATATTCCACAAGCAAAACCAGCAATAACCAGCATACAGTGCTGTGATGTAGATCTTAGTACATTACTTTAGCAGACTCCTACTCTTGCGGTCTGTCAACATGGATGAAAACCATTTCTGCCTATGACTGAGCAATCTACATACTCTGGCAAGAAATAAGAAGCTCTGAGTCCAGGATTTAACAATGTACCACCTGTATCTCGATACAAAGATTTCCTTTGTGTGAGTGGTCATTTGCAATCGTACACTGACTTTTCCAAAAGAAGAGTTCTCTATGAATTTATTGTTATTGCCTCCTATGGATAAACTATTTCCACCAACTGACTATAGGAAACAGGATGTCAGGAGTTTTACATGCTTCTAAGAATATGAGATTATTGCACAAGAAAAAAAGTCTTTTTTAATATAAATACAAACAATACTTTCTGTTCACAACTAGGTTACTCATGAGAAAAATGAGACAATAACCCAGTCAATTGTTTTTGGCTTTATTGAACTAATGTTCACACATGTTTACCAACTCAGTTGTTCTGATCTTTTAACATGGAGCTCTGTCAATATTCTGCCTAATATTCTCACAAATGAAAGAAAAATTACGTGCAACAGTACTGTAGTCCTTGTGCTTTAAATACAGACCGCTCACTTCTCTGACAGCACGAAGACTGAGAACTCCAGTGTTTACAGAACTTTTTCATTTTCAATCCCTTGTCAAGAAACAGACTTTCTTTTCTCTATAATGCTATCTTTTTACCTTATCTTGATTAAATAAAATGTCAGGAATTAGGCAATGTGGGGAACAACTGTTGTAACTTAATCACCTTTATGTTTTCAGTGCAGTCACCAAAACTTCTATGATATCTGTATCCCTAAAGTCAGCTATTGATTTGGAAAATCCATTTCTTACTTGTGAAGAGCGTCTACATTTAGCATTTTTGAGAACACTAAATCCACAATTTGGGACATACACCTATTCCTGTTCTTGTCCAACTATTTATCTTCTGCCTCAAAACCAATCACTGCAGAAAAATAATCAGATATAAGACAATTTGTATGACATGGAGATGAATACCTTTTCAAATACTTCTGAGTGATACATTCTGCTTCTAGTTAAGCATTTAAATCAACTAATCAAGAAAACCTGTGATATGACATTCTTTCTCAATTAGCATTTGTTCTTGTACAAATATTAATCATTAGACAATCTAGTGTTCAAAATCCATTTGGAGCAAAGACTATGAAAGGATGAACGTATTCTGTTCAGAACAACTCAGCACATGCTTCAAAGTAATCTGTCTAGGTGAGACAGAATTACAGGACCATGGCAGTTGTGAGATATTACATAAGAAAAAAAAAAAGACACAATGAAACAGCATCTAAGGAAGAGATGTTACAGATGTTAAATGAGGACTGGATTAACACAGGCAAAACAGCATACAGACAAAAAGATGATACAGGGAAACTGACTTTCCAAATGTTAATTGAACATGCAATAAGTTCTTCCAAACAAGTACTCATGATAGTATGTATTATCATCAAGCAATCAGAAAAGTATTGCAAAACCATGCTGCACATGAAGGCTTTCAGAATAAACTATTCTGAAACTTGCAGACAAAAAAACATGCACATGAAGCATTTGTGGAGCTTGCACTATGAGAAAAAGAAATAGGCAGTGACAGCAACAGACAGAACAAAAAAATGATCTCTACAGAAGCATTTGTAAGGTTTAAGTGACTAGCTTGCACCTTCCTACAAAAGAAGAGAAACTCTTTCAATGACTAAAATCATTTGACAAAGTCTAGATTAATGCTGCATATCTGGAGAGGGAAAGTAAAAGGAAATATTGTTCAAGATGACACAGTCAGATTCACTCATATTCTGCATTCAAGATTTATCAGCCTGAGGTGTCCAGCAGACAAGAAAATTGAAAAAGAGGTTTAGGAGACAAATCTGTTTGCTAGTTAAGCTTGCAGCTGAATATTTAGGTTAGACAAGCAGATTTAGTTTGGGCAGAAGATTTAGTTTGAAATAGAAAAATATTATTAGTTTAGAATAGTAATAGTAGCTGAAGTTATATAAAAAATAAAATTATTCCGGGACTTTATCACTGAGATCAAGAATAGAGGCCTAGAGCTCCACAGACATTCAGCAATGGGAGATCTTATAAAGAATGAGTCACGGGAGGTTGGTCTGAGGACTTCAATGGAATACATTTCACGTTTGGCACAGACCTCCAAGAACTGAGAGTATGAAGCAATACAATTTTTCTCATGAGACTTAATATAACATGCTTTATCAATCCTCTGTCACAAGACATCTCAGGTCTATCACTATCCATGAAAAAAGGGATTAGCATGAAGTCACAAGTCAGACAGCAAAGGCAGCAGAACTGACAGCTGGCTGGAGAAATAGGGCTGGCATGCAGCTTGCTGCTAACAGGAGGATCAGCAATAAATCCAGCAGATGGCTGCACAGCAGGGACCTATGTAGAAACCATGCACATGGGTAGAAAAAGGTGAATTCTTACTGGAACTACTGCTGGCTGCATGTGGTTAGCTCCAGAAGAGGTTATAACCTGAGCATCCCTGGCATTAAAGTGAATCAATCTATACTCTTGTATTAAATTGCTCCAGAGAACTGACATGGTACCTGTTCCATTTATATATCCATTTATATCTCTGAGCTTTTAGGACACTGCTTGATGGCTGAAACGCCAAAGATTCTTCCTAGGACTGGTGGCAGAATTCTCTTGTACATTCAGAAAAATGTATCTATATCCACCACAAGCTGAAATAGAGGAAAGAATTCTCTTGAAGATTCAGAAGTGTCTGTTTATCTTCCACCAGCTGAAATAGAAGATGTCTAAAATAGATGAAAAAATTCAAATCCCATTTTTCAGATAATTAATTTGCTTAGACTATGGCTAAGGTTCTTTCAAAATTGTGTTTAAAGAAGGCAAACAAAGACTAAATAATAATAATAATAATAGAACAATATATTGTAAACTGTTTGGAAACCATTTATCATTTTTGGATCTGACAGTATTTTCACCTCATATTTTGTATGCATACTTTTATCATAAGACACACCTTAAGAACATGAGCTCAACTAAATAGACTTGATGAGAAGAATTGCCTCAAAACTCATACTGTATAACCTGCCACAGTAACCAAGACCACAATTCACTTCTTTCTCTTTATAATAAAAACACTGACTGCAATTTTAGGCTCTTCTAAGGGATTTTCTGAGGACAGCAAAAGCATAAATTACTGTAAAAGAAGTTTCATCTTTGGCTTACTTCTGAGTGTCTTAGTCACTGACATCATTGAGAATATTCACATGAATTATAGCTCTTATCTCTAAGAGGTAAAACCTTAATGTAATCCTTTACAAGAACTGACAGTACTGAATAAAACAGGACTGAGATGTGATAGCACAATACATACATATGTATATGCAGTATGCACAAACATTCTAAACGAGTTTAAATGAAAACAATGTAGTCAAAGCATGAAAAATCTACTCTGAAAAGTCAAAAAATAGAAAACCAGTACCCAACAAAAACAATTCAGTTTTATTGAAGTACATAGGTAACTCTGAAAGTAACGCCTCCTATTTATTTCCATAGAAACTACAACAGATAAAAGAGCACAATAGAATTAAATGACAGAGCAAATTCTCAGCTATAAAACACTACTTTTCAACACAATCACCACTATGAGCTATGCATAGTGATGAACAAGAGCCTGCATTTAGCAGGCTCAAAAATCTGCACCATTGGACATGACCCACTGTCACTAACATCACCGCTGAAACGCACCACCACAGTCTCTCTGTGCTCACATCCACTGTTTGGTCTCCTGTAACATTCAGCGAGTGACGCTGAAAGTCAGTGGGTACCATTTTTCCCCATGGAGAAATTAAATCCCACACTTCTGCTTCATACGCACTTCCATGTCAGATCCCATTTTGTCAGTCTGCCCTTCTGCTGTCACCTGTTGCATAGCAACAAAATGTATCGGAATATTGGTGGAAATGTTCAGCCTCTACTGCCATTCCACCAACATCTGCCTCTAACATCGTGTGCCAGTATCGTAAAATAGAAGGCTTTACTTTTGGAGCAGTCCTCCTAACAACTGTTTATAGATTAGTGAAACAATTTAATATCAACAATTCAGTGCTACAACATTCAACATCATAAAAATCTGGGACATGTGCTCCTGCTGTCCCCAATTCTTTTCCTACAAGAAATTTAATATTATTGCACACTCCCAGTGGGAACAATTTGCCTTGTTTTCCTACAGAACTAACTTCCCAAAAGGACAAAAAAATAGAAAAATAAAAATAAAATAAAAAAACAGCTAAAAGTAATAAGCATCAAATTGAGGCGGAAACTCACTGAACCTAAAATATCATACATAAATAGAACTCTTTCAGACATAGCCTTTTCAAATACTTTTGAGTGTAATCATATGCTTGAATAAACACATATATAAACCATAATGAAATTTATCTGATTTTTTGGAAAAAGCTAAAGGTAGCATGCACCACAAATTATCAGAGTATTAAGATGCTAAATGTCACTATAAGCTAATAGAGTATTTTCCAAACTGTGTTTGACACTGAAAAATTACATGCAGTGTACTATGAAGAATGATTACTCAAATATCTTTCCTTACATTCTACAGATATTTTTAAATTTATTTAAGCAATATAGTTAGTATTTAGGTATTGCATTTTTATGTCCATTTTTTTTTCCCTCAGGAAAAGCTGTAGTAACTCACTGTGACCAGATAAATTCCTATGTGTTTCTTTAAATAATGCAAATGTCAAAAAAAAAAAAGTTGAAGAAATGAATAAGTACAGCAGCTTTCAATTTGTATGAGTCACAGCATCTTTGGTTTGCTGCCATAAAACTGAGTTTTATAAATCCACATCTGTGAAGATTCTTACAACGTGTGAGCACAGCTGTCCCTCTGATCTAGCTTACTACACATTTTCTGATCTTCCTTTTGTCTGTTTGGCAAAATCAAGACTCCAATTAGTATTGTATAAATTATTCTGACACATAGCTAGCAACTTCTTTCCTCCACTAAACATCTGTTAGAAAAGTTCATAAGCAATTACATTTTCTCTTGAATATAATTTTTAAGATGCTGTTATTAGATAAATTCCTTATATTCATCATGGGAGGTATCAAATAAAGAGCAAGTGATATCAATTTATCAATGGCCAGCCACTGTCCAGCAGTTAATCCAGAAGCAACTTTACTTATCAGACTGTACAGGATAATGCAAACTCTACATAAGTAGTTCATATACATTCTAAATCTATTCCAAATATCCTCCAAATATTCCTCCTATTAATTGGCTCCCCTTTTTCAGATATTTTAAACCTACAGTCACAGCACACAGCCTCCAGCACATTAGACACACCTCCACTGCAAGTAGTCCCTCATTAGCGAGGATTTTTAATATGTACAGACATATCAACTTCAGCAAAACACTGCTTTCACTAAGCAGTGAAGAAAACATTTCCACATCTATAATATTTCAACATTTCCAATCACCTCAAACAACTTTTTTAGAGCCTTTTAACCAAAACACCTAAAATATTTTGCTTCTGATTCTTCATTACATGCTTCAGGCCTTGGAGACCACTAGTAATACAAAGCTGCATAACTTTAGTAAGGAATGACACAAAATTCTTGATTTTCCTAGTTTAAGTGCATTCATATTTAGAAATCAGTACCGTTGTTCGAGGAAAGAAGCCAGGAGACTCCTTTTTTAACTGTTTTCTAATTGTCACTGAAAATAGTTAAATAATTCTACTGTCCCACAAACTTTAATACAGTAAAACTCATTAAGTAACAAAAGGGAACAGATACTTAAAAGAATATTATGTGCAGCCATTCTCACAACATTAAATTAACATTTTATTTCAAATCTTTTTTGCTAAAGTTTCCTCAGGTAATATTAATGTTTTTATACTGAGGCAGAACTATCAATGGTGTTTAAACCTCACCAGAGAAGTTGATACACATGGCAGAAAGGAAGAAACTGCAAAAAGGGATGATATCATAGAAGAGATTCAGTCAGTGAAAGAGATCAGGTACCCAGCAGACACTCCTCTGCCTGCATACACTCCAATTCTTCTGTTATCTGGGCAGAGTCCTGACTCTTGCACACATTTCTGCACATTTTCAACTATATTCAACATGTACCTCATATATATATGGATATTCATTTCAGAATAAGCTGTTTCATAAATTCATATGCAGAAGGAAATATGTCTAAGTATTAAGGCCACAAAAGTCATACTGTTGAATTCTGGAAATTCATCCAGAATTTCCTGTACCAAACACAGTAACTTCTGCTAATTCTTCAACAAGCATGGAATGGGTAACCAAAAGGCCAGAACTAATTGCCAACTATGTCCATTAATGAGTGGAATAACCCAGATCTTCCTCTTCAGTGATCTTCAGCATGCTGCCTTCCAATAAAAATCTTCTGAAACTCAGAAGATCTGAAGCTTCATCTGTTATTTGTTAAAATGACCCAAGTGCACCACAGAAAGTAAGCAACAAGACCACACTCCCAGTGTTTTAATACTAAACAGTGTGTACAGAGACAAATAAAGATATAAAACTTATAATGGTGAAGGGAAAAAAAGAGTAACAGGATAATGTGAATAAAGCAAAAAAAAAAAAAAAAAAAGCACAGTTCTAAATATTCAATGTTTTGTCAGTAGTCACAATGGACTCAGTAGAATCAGACTACTTATAATACTAGTAACATCTAACATGTACAAAAACAAAGGCAGCTTAAAATCATAGTACCCTATCTGGATATGAATGTATTTACCAGCTGTGGAGTATAAATATCCCAGCAAATTTTACTCATACTTATCCGGAAAATCATATAAAATTACGGGCATTTCTTATAGCGATACATTCCTCTATCAGTTAATGATAAAATATCACAGCAAATTAAGAAAAAATAGAATAAAAATAAAAATAACACAAAATAACACAACATAACATAAAAAGAACTACTATATTGAAGGAGTATGCTGAAGCCACATCATTATCTTAAACTAAAACTGGCATAATTTCCAAAAGAGATAGTTGAGTTTAAGTTCGGATGTTTATATTCTAGAGGAGAAAAGAAAAGAAAGAAAAAAGCTGCACAATTCACTGAAATAAAATATCATCAGAAGTTGTAAACATTAAGAAAAGCCATTGAGAATATCTCAAATGCACAGAAGTGTCTAACATTCTGTCTACATTCTCCTGTTCCATATTTTTGAATGTCACAGTCCATCTAGCCTGCCAATTAGTCCTCAGGACAAAAAGCTTGCAATGCAACTGAGACAAACAGGGCTTACTTAAGGTAAGGAGCCTCAGCAAGCAAAAACATTAATTAGCAAATCATCATCTTTTTCCTTCAGATTAAAGTTGCCAAAAGCAAGAGAAGACATCTGCTTGTACTTATTAAAAATAACTTCTCCTGACAATAACCAAAATACAATTTTAAATTGCAAACAGTAAAAAAATGGAGAAACTACCAGATCTATAAATTACTAACTGCTGGGTAGCTGAGATTTGCAAAAATATTTATTGCAGCAAATATTGGTTTAATGCAGTCAAATGACATTCAGCATCTCCTTTTTGTGTTTGGGGATGCTGAACATTTCCTTTCAGAAAGAGCTAGCAAAAAAATTCTCAGCCTTACTCTCTATCACCTGATTTATCACTTAAGTTGCTTACACACAGTATCTTCTATAGATGTTGGCCATCGAAACAACAACCTAAACAGTGAGAATAGTTTTTAGAAAGGTTGTTGGTTTTTTTCCTCATGAAATACAATTCAGTTAGAGAGAATTATTTTTATGTGAGAAGGCATTCAATGGATGTTTAGCAGAACTACCCACTGTTTACTGCTGCTCTGTTACATAAGATACCAAGCCCTAGCCCAGCCAAAATGGCATAATTCTGCCACTAAATAACATTTTTCAAAAACTGTATGTGGAATCTGTAGGGAAAAATGTAGATAAAATACAGGTTCAGTCCCATTTCAATGCAATTCTATTCACCAAATGTTAACAGCAGGTCCTTCACTTGCTCTGGGATTTCTGATTCCAGGTTTATTGCAGTTCATAGGAACCTGTCCAACTGATTTCATGAAGCTCAATGTCAGGTGCCTTCTGAAAAACCTCTTGGAAATTATTATATCGTTAAATGGGTTCATAGTGGAATTTCAATCAAATTAGCTCTCAAGTCTTGGCTGCCTTGCTTTCAAAAGGACTGTGATGCAAGCCTTCTTTTCACAGAAGACATCCTGAACAGTCTCAAGTGTATCTATCCTATATTATATTTATCTAGTAGTTCACAAAGTATAATCTAAATTTTTACTGGTAAGCTTGTAATTCTTTAGTTTTCACATCAAGTGCTTCCTAAAAGCCAAAATCATACTTGCCACATCATCTAATCTATAGCACTAGGAAAATTTTAGGGGAAAAGTTACACATCACCAAAAGTAATACAGCTATTTCCTCCCTGTGTTCCTGTAGCACTCCTGAGTGAACACCATCTGTTCCAAGTAGTTTGTTATGAAGACAGTATTTGCTCTCCAGACAGACTGAAAGATTCTTCCTGTTTCATATTTCTATGCAGTATAGCAATCAGATATAATTAAACATTTCAAATTAGCAATTCAGTAAACCACATGAATGAAATTCATTTGCTGTACTTTATTGTCTGGCTTTTGACATCTTCAGCATAAATTACCTGATCACTCTGTGGTACTAGAAACCCCACTAACATACTGGGAAAAAGCAGAATTTATGGGGAACTTAGGTTTTGGTTTTTTTTCAATCGAGTAAAAATAAGCGTAACAAAGTCCACTGAATTTCAGCAATGCATAAACTCACATTATGCCTTTACAAATACACAGACCCTAACATGGTGCTTATGGAGAACATCTAAGGATTCGTTTCCTTAGATTTTCTTCTGCTAATGTTTGGTAGGACATACAGGGCAGAATCTTTCAGCATCCAAGTAAGCAAATGGGGGAAAACATATCAAATATTAGTTACAAGTAACTCGTATTTCATATTTAAAAGTTTCTCACATAAAATCATTATTTTAATCATTTCTACAACAGAACCAGAACAGAAATCACAGACACTGCTTTGAACACTTTCTTGGTCGGGTTTTCTCCACAAGTAAGCATACAGATTTTGACTTCTTTTGACTTCTGATGTACTTAGAAAGACTTCCAGGTCAGATGCTAGATTCAAGCCATTCCGCTTCACAATGATAAGGATTGATCAGAGAATAAAACCCAAATGTCTCCATTACCTGAACTACCACGTTTCATTGATTTTTCATTATAAAAGTCAGTTTCTTACTTCATAGCTTGAGGAACTGTCATGAAACAATGCTTTTGGTTCATGGGCTGTGTTTGTTATGCTGAAATGTTTACTAGTCTTAAGGAACACATGGAGTGCTTTCAGTCAGCTCTTTTACAGCATGAAAATTGTTTGTTGCTTTGTTGCTTTTTTTTTAATCATACTATACAAGTAACAACAAGCATTGTTAGAGTCCTAGTATTTGGTATTTTAATAACAGATACATTAATAGTTACTGTTCTTTTGTAGGGAGAGTTTTCCAAAGGACAAAAGGTAGTCAAGCATGAAATTGACATCCACTAGCACTTTATTCAGATTTTGTTTTGAAAATCCTCATCTCGGTTTCAATATGTAATGATATTTTTTGAAAAAGTTCTTTTAAAATTCCAGTAGTGTTTAATGCTTTAAATATTTAAGTCAAAAGGTACTTGGAATCCTAAAAAGCACATTACTTGAAAGGTGTACTTTTTAATCCTAACATCTCCTCCAGATGGAAAAGGACATGGAAGTGAGTCTTCTGCCAGAAGACCTCCTCCAACACTTTCTGAGCTCTGAGACATCCTCATCAAATAAAAAAGATCACAGGTGAAATGGAAAAAAGCCTGTAGATATAGGGCATGTAAGCCAGGCAGATTTTTCATGGCATGTGGTATTCAAAATTCAAATATGTGGTTGTGAAGAAAGCTATTCCAGAATTTCTGTCACAGACCTGGCAACCTAGAAGTCCTGGGAACCTCAGCTTGCAGTCAGGCATGCTAGGAAGTCTAGTAAGGATTCTGGCACTCTACTGCAGAGCTGTGACTCAGAATCTCAAGAGCCCTCAACTGCTGTCTTGATAATGTCATTGAGCAACCATAGCATAGGAATGAGAAAATTTAGAAACATTGCACTTAGAGTCTCTAGGAAAGAGAAAAGAGAATCTCTAGCTGAGGAGTAAATAAAAAATAGTATTGGCTTCTTATGTCCAAAACCAGACAAAAATAATGAAAAATGCGTAATTTCTTATGCATAAAAAAGCTGCCATTTTGCATAGCACCATTTGTACCCAGAAGTAACAAACCAGCATTTTCACAAAGATATCTAAATACTTCAGTTATCAGAAACTTCTGACCTGGTTAGATACAGATTGGACCCAGAAAGCCTGTCTTCTAAGATAGACTTTGAACATTTAAACCTTATTCTTTTGAGAGTCTACTTTATGCTGTTTTTTCAGTCCTTTCTATCAGTTTCCGTTTATTTCAAGGCTGACACTCACAAAATCAATCAATTTTACTTTATACTTGCAGTAAAATACCTTACTTCTTTATAACATTTCATTTGATTAGACATTTATTCACATACTGGAAGAAAGAAACAAAATAAGCTACTTCCTTTCCATTTTACTCCAAAAGGCAGCCACATAAATGTATACTAAATATACCTTTTATCTTTAAGTTGCTTCAAGTCTCTTAAAACACTGTCATGATCTTTTCCTAGTGACAGAAGTGTTCTAACTGAAATGCTTTTTGAGCCTAGTCTGAGCCCCTTCTCATTCTCAAATTTTGTTTATTTCTGGAAAATGTATTATCCTGACAGAGTAAATGTTAAGTAAACACCGTTTTCTTACTTCCTAGTCTATTTGACAGTGGAACAATCTTCTACATCCCAATTACCTCAGCATGACCTAAAACACCACAAACTGCTTTTAAGTAGAGGAAGCATTTTTAGACATCTGAGAGAGACTTCCCATGAAGGCAGATTAATACCTGGCAGAACTTTATGCACAAAAGTTAATACAGATGACATTTGTTCTCCTCCAAAGACTCATCAAAAACAAAAAAAAAAAAAAAAAAAAAAGGCAGAAGGTAAAACTTAAGAGTTGAGAAAAACATTGCCATTCCTTAATGAAAGAGCATTTTGTAAGTACAAAGCTATCTAAGCATATGTAAGATTTACATACGTCAGCTTTTAATATTTAAATCTAACGGAAAGTTTTGAGTTCAAGTAAACTGTTACTAAAGCAGCTATAGAGAAATCACACACACAGGAGTGTAATTTTCCATTAGAATCAAGTACAAGAAGAAAGTAAAATCTGACAAGACAATTCACTGTTGCAAAAGCCAAGAAGATAGCTTATGGTAGAGGAATAAAAATGAAATACCATAAAATACAAAGACTATAAAGACAACAGATAATTAAACACAGAATCTCACTGTCCAGCAGCAGTACTCATCAGAAAAAAGAAAACAGTTTAAAAAATCCTCAACTAATGAACCTTTCAGAAGTTGTTTTTTTTTGTTTGTTTGTTTTTCAGAAAGCATCCTACAAACTATTTTTTTTAATATGTACAGTTTCACATCTAGAGGTTATTAATACTGATGTAAACCCAAGTACTGTCTCTTCAGGTAGGCTACAGGCTTGAAAATGATTTGCATTCTTTCTAAGAATAAAATATAATTGCTAATAAAAAAACAAAGTTCTATAAATTCACACAAAGTACATTAAGCTACAAAATACTATGCTTAATATTATTTGTTAACTTGAATTTGTAGTTGCAAAATGGAACAGTACATTCAGATACCAAGAATCTGACCTTCAATACCTCAAATAAATCGGTGGCTATGATCCGTACAACGACCAGCACATAACTCAGATTTCTGGAGTAAAGCACTACTTAGTAGCATATGCAAACAGGGTAACTAGGTTCCCCATGGGCTTGTGTGTATTAGCACTTGATTTCAGGTGACTAACCTACTTCTAAGGAAAGTTTTCCACTTAGCTACACTTTAGTTCACATTACGGAGCAGCACAAGAAGATACCAACTGGATTTCATTCACGTTAGGGAAAAATATGCTCCAACTACTAATTAAATCATCGGACCAGACAAGATGTAGGCTGAGACAGTTCCCCTAAAAGGTGCATGATGTGGACCCCACCAACCCTTTCATTCCACAGATCTGTTCCTACTGCTCTGTGTGGGTACCTTGAGTCATCACTTTTCTCATCCCTAGCCAAGGAAAGAATTTTGACTCATGGGATCATGTCCCAGCTGCACTCCACGTGGTCCCACAGGGACCCCAGGGGCTGGTCCCATGGCACCAGCACCGCCTACCTTAGAATGTAAGGCTGTCCAGACAGTCCAAGTCCTTCTATAGGTAGTATCCATGCAAAAATCAATCTAAAAGCAACTAGAAGAACAAAATTCATACAAAAAGTACTGCAAGGATTTATTCACACACAGAGAAGACTCTGGGATTTAAAAGTTACTGTTTAACAACATAAAAGTTTATTTCTTCTCTGTCACCTTTGGATATTTTTCCAGGACATAAATAGCATGACTGAGAAACAATGCACTATGGGTTTTCAGCATCCCAGAAGTAACATTTTCTGTTTCTGAACCCTCACGGCAAAAAGCATAATTGATAATTTTATTTTTTCTGTTACCAGGAAGTTCCCCAAACCCGCAATGTCAATCTGCAAATGGAACTGTACTATTCAATACAACACTGACAAGACAGAAATAAAGTACAGGATGAGTGGTCTGCCTGTCTGCTTTCTGCAGTGTTCAGAGTATAACCAAGATTCCCCCAGTAGCATATTTTATTTCAATTCTCTGATATCAAACAAGAGATCTGTGTATTTTGAAACCCTTAAAAATATTTTTTTCAAGCAACTCTCATACCTTTCTTTACATTTTCACAAAACAAGCTGCCCAGAAGCAGCTTTGATTCCTTGAGGAGTTTCATCTATTTAAAAAAAAAAACCTTCACTTGGGATTTTGATTCCTCTTTATTCCATATCATGGAGAAAGCCCCAGTGATATAAATGTTTCTTGGAAATAAGGGCAGGATACTTCTTTCTCCATGTATGAAATTCCATTAGCTTTAAAAAAAAAAAAAAAAAAAAAAAAGCCAGAACACTTGGCTGTACAGTTTATGCTAACATTCATAAAGTGAACGAGAGTTGACAAAAACATCACTTACAGGGAGTCACCAGAGGAAGAAGTGTTCACTTAATGTTCTTGAAGTAGCCAGATATAATGGACTGAACAGATGAAAAATGCACTCTTCTATACACATATGAGTTCTGTCTATGAGAAACAGCTCACACAAATTCCATCATGCCACTTACGTTTTTAAGCACCACACCAGCAGTAGACAGCGCAGACAGTAAGAACAAAAGGCATGGAATAATCAGTGTCAACTCACCTTACACAAGTCAGCAAGCAGTTCTATGGCTCTGCATGCTACTCTGATACTTTTTAGTCAGGCTGTGTATAATGGGTATGCCAGTCATATTTTTATTTCCAGAAAAATACAACTTTAATACAAGTTTTTAGCAAAGAAATCAATAATTACCCTTTTGTCAGGAAATTTGCATATTTTCACAAAGTAGTTTCTTTGAAGTAGAAAAATTAAGGGATGAATCTAAATAAAACTTCCCTTGACAAGAAGCAGTTTCTTAGGAAAAAATAAATATGGGGTAGACCACAGCTCCAATCAGTATCATCTTCCAGTTACAGCCCGAGGCAACATTAAGATCTCACACATCGCTACACAACCAGTCACTGACTGAAGGAAACAAGCTATACAGATATCCCTTTTCACCCAGAAGCATCTTGTAAGTAAGTCCAGACAGGAACTAAAAAGTACTAACCCTTCAAACTCTTTTTTTTGGCACCAACATTAAGCAACCCTTATGGCAAACTGTTCCTCAACTGAGACAGCACTTCCATCACTTCTTTGTGAGTGAATGAGCTGAAATGAAACATTTCCCATCATCATTTATAACCATTGATTAAGAATTTTCATAGAAAAAATAAACCTCAAAACATGTCCATTCATCTCAAAATGCAAGTAATGCATTCAAAAGTATTTTCAGTTACTGTATCTACTGCCTTATGTAGCAGTCAACATCACTTTGAGACGAAAAGAGATTCCTGCTCCCACTCCTTGTCATTGTGCAATCCTCTATGAGAGAGAGAACCTCCGTTAGTTAAGCTATACCAAATTCCTAATTTGTGGAGCTGAGAAGACAACAGTTTAGGAAGAGGAGGAAAATTACACTCTAAGCTATTAAAAGTTCACTGAACCATTACAGCATGCAGACAGTCAACAGAGGTGATTCCAGAAACATGTCTTTTTAAGTGCATCTACTCACTATATTACAGAGCATAACTGATTTTAGCAGTAAATTTGTGACATCATCTTACATAAGCAGAAAACCAATTAATTTCTGTTATGACTTAAGTGTCACTGGGGACATAAAACCAAAAGGCAGCAAGGCTTAGCTGTACACCTCTAGTTTCTCTCTGAAGAAGATCACAGAATCACAGAATTACAGGGGTTGGAAGGGACCTCAAGAGATCATGGAGTCCAACCTCCCTAATAAAGCAGGTAACCTACAAGAGTTTCCACAATTAGGTGTCCAGATGGGTCTTGAATATCTCCACAGAAGGAGACTCCATAACCATTCTGGACAACCTGTTTTCCGGTGCTCCATCACACTTACCACAAATAAGTCATTCCACATGTTAGTATAGATCACCCTGTGTTCAAGTTTTAGGCCATTATTCCTTGTCCTATCACTATGCACTACCAAGAAGAGCCCTGGCCTCATCCATTCGCTTCCCATCTCCCAGCATTTATAAGCATTTATCAGATTCCCTCTCAGTCTTCTTTTCCCCAAGCTGAACAGACCCTGGTTACCCAACCTTTCCTCATACAGGAGACGCTTCAAGACTTTAATAATCTTTGTGGCCCTCTGTTGGACTCCTCACAGATCCCTGACTTCTTTTTGAACTGGAGAGCCCAGAACTGGACACAATAGTCTAAATGTAGACATCAGCAGGGCAGAGTAGATGGGAAGGATAACCTCCCTGGACCTGATGGTCATTCTCTTTTTAATGCACCCCAGAACACCAGTGCTCTTCTTGGCCACAAAGACACACTGCTGACTCATTGCCAACCTGTAATCTACCAGGACTGCCACATCCTTATCCAAAGAGCTCCTCACCAGCAGATCACCCCCTAAACTGTACTTACGCATGCAGTTATTCCTCCTTAGGTGCAAGACTCTACACTTGCTCTTGTTAAACATCATCAGGTGAATGGTAGCACAGATTTCTGGTGCCTCAGCCAATCCTCCCAGCTTCATGTTATCAGCAAACTTGCTAAGGGTGGACTTAGATCATAATGATAAATTGAAAGGAGGGTTCAAATGTCAGATAAAAAATTAGGAAGGAATTTAAAGCTTTACAATTTGAAGAGTGACAAAAATTCAGAGAAAGAGAAAGAAGCAGAGAATGCAACTAAAGATCTGGAGAAGCAATGGAAGCAGCTGGGTGAAGGGGTGGGAAAAGAAGAATCAGTGCTGGAGAAAAAAGTTATGAAAGTATGGGGGAAGGTGTGGGAAAGAAGTGAGCAAGAACCTGAGGGGAGGAGAAAACTAAGGGAGAAAACAGACACCATACATTTTAAAGCATATATTTGAAGAAGTTTTGCATTTTTACCATCTGGCAGCATATGTGTTTTATTATGAAGTGCTAGGATGTGTTTAGTGGTGTGGAGAGAACTCTTTCATGAGCTCATCTGAACTAGATACCTAACATATAATTACCTTCTGAGAACTGGGAGAGGGCCCAGTGATGACTCAGATGATCAGGTCTAATCCCATCAACAGTAAAAATTAAAAATGATTTCAAACCAAAACCAAATTCTCAGTTATGCAAACCTCCATGCTCAGCTAAAGCCCTGAAAGTGACACACAAAATCCTCCTACTTCAAGACAATGTGTAACACTAGCATCCATGCAAACTAAGATTTCCTAGGAAATGCGCTACTTGCAGTTATCATGCTGTTGCTGATGTGCTGAACTGGACTGAGCCTGAAGTTAAACGCCTGATTCTATCACTAGTGCAGGGACAATTTCACCCAATAATTCCAAGTTCACAGTGATGTTAAAAAGAAAATTTAAGAAAAAAAAAATTACAACTCAGTTCTAGCCGTCTCCATACAAATAGCCACATCTGACAATGATGCTTGGAAGCACAAGCTGACAGTTTCTATTGTGTCTCAATTAAAATTAAGCATAGTTTACAAGTCTTCAAGACCTGTTCAATTATCAAACTTGAATTCAAGTTTCTATTTACTTCAATTCATTGGTGCCTAAATATACAACACTCATTTCAGGGTGGAAAGAATATGGTGTTTTCTGCTTAGGACACTTGCAGAGAAATCACAGAAGAAACCAGCTTGATGAATTGACTCATCAGTTTCAGAGAACTCTCCCTGCTTACATACACTAATCTGTTACTGAAGATAAGCCATGTCATGCATTCAAAGTTATAAGAACAGTTTGACACAGACAGAGTTATACTGAAATAATATTAAGACTCCTAATTTCAAGTCGTATGCAGCCTTCACTTATCAGACTTATTTTAACAGCTATGAACATTATGAAAAGTTGTGGATAAGAGAAGTAGAATTTGTCCCATTCAACCAACTGTCCTCAAACGATTACACCGGTGCATATGTACTTTCCTGATCAATTTATTCCAAACTTTTCACAAGAGTACAGGTCTAATCAGTGAACTACCAGAACTGAATAATCACACTAAAGTCTAAATCTTGCTAAATTCTGCAGCTGCAGAGTTTGCCACACAATTTCTGTGGAAATCAAGCACTAAAAAATAAGTCTAGTGTAGCTTTATGGTAGGAAATAAAACCCTAAAAACAAAAACTGCAATTAAGCTGTAGAAATGGTATTTGCCTGAATTTGCAGAAAACCTGACACAAGAGCTCTGAATTACATTTTCTAAACTTTCAGCATCACCATTTATTATTTTGTGGTTAATCAAACAGGCTTTTCAGGCAAACCAAGCTGTCTCCTACATCTTCTTGCATAGAACAAGTTCCAGTTATTTCTAAGCCATTACAAAGATTTGCCTTAAACTTTTATCACCAAGGAAATGACACTACGCTATTTACTTTACAGTCAAAACTTTCAGTACAGAACTCAATTTCATCTTTTATGATGAAATAAAGGAAAAAATCTCCAGCTGCAGAATTTATCATCTTCCAGAAAACATTTTCATCCTAAGTATTCAACACAGAATGCTCTCACAATGTACATTTTTTCAGATACATAGCAGTTTTAAAAAGCTTCTTGTTTCCCAACTGCAATTTAAAATTTTCACAACTACAAAAAACATGCCATAATCCCCAGCAAACTGGTGCCAGAAGCCACTTAGCAGTCTTGGCCAATTTCAGAAGAGTCTTACACACCTTTTGCAATTTTAGTATAACTACAGAACAAATATATTTTTGACACTAAATCACATTTGAGCTAGTGTTTAAAATGATTGGAGAACTGAGGCAAATTTGGCAGGAACTCAATGTCTGTACTCATGGCAAATCACTTTGATTTTAATCTTCAAACAAACACAAGCTTGGTCTGGAGTTGCTGCTTAAAGCTAACTTGCCGTTATTCTTCAAGGCTTTCAAGGTAGATGCACATCACACTTACAAAAATGCTTCGTGGATGCCAGAAATCAAATTTCTAAAAGGAATTTTTTTTAAATCCAGAAAGCAGAATATATGCTTTAGTTTCAATTCTGCATGAACAGGAACATTCATACCTCTCTATTTACTTGGCAGTCAGTATAGAGGATTAAATTTAAAGTTAAAAAAAAAAAAAAAAAAGGCTCTGGATCTCATGCCAGCATGAACTGTGGAAAGGCAGAGATGTCAGTCTGCATTCTCCAAGGCATGCTAGGGACTCAGGACCAAATTTTGTATACGTGCAAACTCTCTCAAAATTGAAGGAAAAACAAAAAAAAAAAAAGGAAGACAGGAGGGAGGGAGGGTTGGAGGAAACAGACAGTTAAGAAAAAGAATGTTGGAAGAGTGTAGGATTCGGTCAATCGTAATGCTTTCTGCAACCATAAAGACCAGCCTCTTCAGGTATAGAGTCATGAACTCTTCTTTTACAAAAGATTTTGTTAACACTTATTTTAAGTAGACAACTTGCAGGCATCAGAAGACTATCATACAGAGTCACAAATGGATTAGATACAGTATGATGTTAATATAATGTATAATGGAAGACAGAGCCAGATTAATTCATGAATGACTTCTGCTGATTTCTTTCGGAAGTTCGGTTAAAGTTATCTGATTTTGCACTCTGAAGAGTGAGATTCGACAGTACTGAATGAATTAGGATAAATCTCAAAGGGGCTCCAGGCTTTTGCTTTTTTAACACAAACCTAAACTCCCACATTGTCAAGACAAAACAAATTTCCTGCAGAACCAAACCACAGACAAACAGAACTTTCATATATTTGACAATCCATAAAAGACAGAACTTCATACTGAGTCAAGAAAAATATTTCCTTGAACAACAGAGCAGTTTCAGGGCTAAATGATTCATGTACATTATGACAGGTACTTTGTTCTCCAGAGATGACCAAGTTGGACTACAGCAGATGCAGCAAAGTACACTACTTGGAGTGGGGGGACAGAGAGATTCAAGTTAGCATCATTGTCAAAGATTAGTTGCCACAACATAGCCAAGTAACAAAGCTTATTAGATGAATGTATTTAAAACCAAATAGAAAAATCGGACCTCAGAAGTCTTTATGATGAAAATCCAGGAACAGTACTAGAAGTTTGAAGCAAGTTGAGATGTTCTGAAAAGTATCACCTAATTAGCAACACTGAGCTACAATGACTTCCCACTCATCCTTTTCTCTGAATGCAGTTTGTTATTTCTACCATGTATGTGTGAGTTGTTTTTTTTTTGTTGTTTTTTTCTTTAATAACAATTGCCTAATTGTGTTAATCTAACAAAAGGTATTTGCTTAAAGAGGTTAAGTCTATTTTCTGTCTTTGAGCTGCAAGTAGCAAAACAAAAATCCTCAAAAACTTGAAACAACTTCACAATAAAACATCCAGATTGTTCAGATGTTTTTGCAATAAAATATTAACATTATTCAATTACAACAAATGACGTCAGAATAAAAGAGCGTATTCAGTTTAGAACGGAAGTTCGGTAGGGCCGCCAACATTAAATCAGTGTCAGTTTCTTCTCTATCGTGTTTCAGATGTTTCAGTTTTTGACCCATGATCACAGATGAAAGGAAGCAATTTTATGAATGTGATAACTAATTTAAAGAATGTCACCGTGAATAGTACATCTCTTTTCTTCACTCCGCAAAGATGTAAGTCACAGCCTTGCAATCACAATGGCATAATTTTAGCCAGATTCCAGTGCAGAACTCTAAAGATGAGAAAAACAGGAACGACACTGGATCTCAGCCACCTATTATGATATGCACAGGACAATTTAAAGCCTTCTATGACGCAGAACAGATTTAAGGATCTTCATTCTGTCAATCACAACACAACTGAGATATCTTCAATAGCCGTCACATACAGAAAACTGCCATCACGTATTCCTTTTCCAGATTTGTTCTTCATTTAAAGGACACGCAAGAACAGCAAGGCTCTCTCTCACCAAAAGTACCAAAAATCTTGGAAATTAATCAAGAGAACATCTTTACATCAAAATTAGCACTTACTTGTGAATACACGTGCTATTTCTCACCTCTCACCTGACCATCTACCTAAAGCCAAGACACTTGAAGCTTGTAGCTGACACTGAAAAATTTCCTGAGGAAGGAAGGATATTAGACTTACTGTGGTTAGAGTCCTGCTTGAAAGAATTAAAGAATTCAAGTCTTCCAAATGCAGGATGATGGAGAAGAGGGAGGGAAGGGCAGGGGAAGAGAGGGAGAAAGAAAAGGAAAAAAAATGACAATTTATTTGCTCATTTGCTTAGTTATCAACTCAAACACTCTCTTACAACTTTGCATTAATTCCTCAGTTTCCAACCCTGTACTGTTTAATTTCCTCCATCTATGAATCTTTCATTCATACAAAAAAATTTTCACTAAACAAAATACACCTCAATTAAAAGGGGTGGGTAAAGGAAAGAGGGGTGCTATTTTCACTTTAGTTTTGAGGCTCCACTCAATTCAGCTTCCTGGTTCTGATGCTGCAATATTTAATATATTCACCTCTAATAAATAGTTGGCTGTTATGCCCATTACTTTTAACCTGGCTCATAATGTCAGTTTCTTTCTATGGAAGGAAAATACAAGCAACATGTGAGACTGCTCCATGAAGCTAGCAATATCAGTAGGGAAGGACCAAGACCATGAGTAAGGAATTTAGAAACCTATGTGAGAATTGTTTTCTTTTTTTTTCAGAATGATAGTTATTTCTATACCATTACTAATTTAGTTTACTCCAAGGCAATACTTAAGTACTTTATTCTGAAGGCTCTTTTATATATTGTTTAACAGGCAGGAAAGATCAATTCTATCAAAGTAATTAAATATTTTAGTTTCAAATGAAGATTATTTCTACTTTTGTTTCCTTCTCCACTGAAATAACAGAGATGACTGAACTATTTAGAGGTAAGTTATTTAGATGTTAAGTTTCTCATGCTCCTCTTTATTTTACAGTAAGAAGAAACGCCTGTTTTGAAAGCCAACACAAGCCATAGGAAGCAAGAGGTTGCATAATTTTATTAAAAAAAAAAAAAAGAGAGCGAGACAGCATGTGCATAGAGGAGGAGGCTAAAAAAAAGTTTAGAGCAAAATGAAATGTGAACATTTGCGTAAGCATTCTAATCAATTAAAATACTAAGTAAACAGAAATGCAGGCTTATATTCCTTCTAGAATACAAATTTCATATAGGATCTTCCAAATTCTTGTCCCCAGCTAAGCACAAATACATTCATGCAACTTGTTGCCCCCAGCTAAGCACAAACACTTCTCAATCTAAAGTAGGCATTGAAATATAATTAGATTTTATAGTCAGGCTTGATTAAAGTTACAGCTTCTGTTACGAACAAAGCTTTAACTGGGTCATCTATAGCTTAGACAAGAGTTTAATCACAGCTTCTCTCTGCTTTTAGGATAAAAAGCAGGATTTTCTGGAATGGACCACTTCTTATCTTTAGCTTTTTCTGGTATTATCATCACAGTCTGAGCTGTTTGCCATTTGTCTTGCCCTTAACATATCATTACAGATGATAAGCATGAAAATTCGTATTTCAAATTCAACTACTACTTTCACCATACTATTTAAGAAAGACTCATCTTTTATTTCCCTATTTTTTGTCATTTGTTTATCTGTTACTGAAGTTTCATGTCACCTTGCTTTTCTAGTGTGTAAAAAGGTGTCAGAGAAACCGAGAGCTATTAAAAAATTCTGGTCTGAAATATAGTTTCATAATATTGCACCCTCTGTACAAGATCAGATCTTTTTAATCAGTTACTTCCTATGCATACTGTTGCTCGTAACCTCAGGCCAAATTTGCCTTATGTTATTATTTAGACTTACAATGACTGGAGAAGAGTTGTGCAGACCTTTTGGCCAGGTTTGTTCACTGAAAGTTTATTCTAAACTGATTAATGATAAGAAGGATGTGGCATGTCCAAAACCTTAAACAAATAAAAGTCATCTATGTCCACTAAATAAAGGGATTACACAAGTAGAAGTAATACTTGTTTCAGGACATGAAGACCAAACTACTCTGCAAATATTCAGTAAAATATTTAGTACATTATCTATTTGCTCTGATGTGCTGTGGCCCCATATAAATCTTCTGCCTCAGAAAGCTGCTCTGCCTCATAGCATTCAAGGATATGTAATTCGCAAAGATCGACAAAAACGGCTGACTTCAAAGTCAGCCAAATTCAACTAAAAAGGCTTTATGATAATGCAGAGGCAAGTTTCCATTCTGAATGTACGAAGCCTTCTAATTTTTAACATACAAAACTCAAGCTTATTTCAATGCAGAACACATTTTATTAGCTTTCAGTGACTTCAGCTGAGCTACACAGGACTTCAATACACACGGTTTGACAGTTCCTTCAGCACTACCTCCTCCCACAGCATTTGCCTGGAGAAGCTGGCAGCCTGTGGTTGGGACGGATACACCCTTTGCTTGGTAAAGAACTGTCTGGGTAGCAGAGCCCTGAAGAGCAAACCTAACAGGCTGGATCGCTGGGCTGAAACCAATGAGATAACATTCAGAAAGATCAAGTGCTGGGTCCTGTACTTTGGCCATAACAATCCCAGGCTATGCTACAGGCTTTGGGCAGAGTGGCTGGAATACTAAATAGAGGAAACAGACCTGGGGGTAATTGGTCAACCCTTGGCTTAATGTAAGTCAGCAGTATGCCCAGGTGGCCATGAAGACCAATGGCATTCTGGCTCGTATCAGAAATAGTTGCCAGTAGGAGCAGAAAAGTGATCATCCCTCTGTACTCAGCACCGTTGAGGCTGCACCTCAACTACTGTGTTTGGTTTTGAGATCCTCACTACATGAAAGACTTTGATGCTCTGGAGTGTGTTCAGAGAAAGACAACAAAGTTGGTGAGGGGTCTGGAGCACAGGCCTTATAAGGAGTGGCTAAGGGAGCTGGGATTGGACAATACGGAGAATAGAAGGTTTAGGGGTGACCTGAAAGGAGGTTGTAGTGAGGTGTTATAACTAGCAACTGCATTAGAAGGAATGGCCTCAAGTTGTGCCAGGGGAGATTCAGACTGGATGTTAGGAAATACTACTTCCCTTAGAAAGTGGTCAGGCACTGGAATGGGCTGCCCAGGGAGGTGGTGGAGTCACCAAACCTGGAGGTGTTTAAGAAATGTTTATATGTTGTACTGAGCAACACAGGTTAGAGGAAAATATTAGTGATATGGGGGCAACTGGACTGGATCATCTTAGAGGTCTTTTCCATCGTCGGTGATTCTACAATCCTATAATTTTATGGTTTGAGTTATGTGAGCTACAAATGAAAAAATTCTACTTAGTAAGTTACCACTAACAATTGCTCTTATTACCTTGATTTGAAGAAGAGGTAGCAGAGAACTTCAGAGCTCTTCATAATTTGACTGATTTGATTACATAAAAGGGATGTTAACTGTGCCTTGCCCAAAGGAATATATCCTTCCCAGAAACACACTTCTCAATGTAAATACAAACTAGCTAATTAGAGTTTTTACAATCTAAAAGTCTGCAAAGGTTTCACTTAACTTCTGAAGTAATGTGAACTATCCACAGTTTTATTTAGGTTTTTGTTTGTTTATTCATTTTTTAAGATTAGAAAATTTTAAAAAGCATTAGTGGATAAAATACCTCTTCACAAAAGCAGTATTACTTATGTAAAGATATATAAAATGTCAAATCTATGTATATGGTCAAAATTGTCTAGTTTAAAAGTCTGTTTGTGATCAGGCTTTTACTAAGAATTGTAACATGACTCTTTTCTATGCCTTCTTTCCATCAGCAGCAGAGAAAAAGTACAATTTCCTTTAAAGTCAGATTGACAGCTTAGCATCAAAGCTATATCCCCTGCATTTATGAGACAATGGACATCTCTTTAGCTTCACACAGCTTCTCACGTCCAAGGTTCCAAAGCAAAACCCACATCTCCAGTTCCCTAAAACTAATGCTTGTCATATCTCTGGAAAACAGTAAAAAAACATTTGCTATGCCATTATCAAGTTGTCACATAATGGCATTAAAATGTATAATTAGTGAAGGAGATAAGACACATGAGGATTTGGTCATTTGTTTCTATATACCACTACTGTGTCACTACTATTAACAGTGCCACTACTGTTTTGACTAACAAAACAAAAACATGTTAACACTGAAAGCATTGCAAGTACTACTGTGAGGACTGAAATAAATGCCTGGAAGCATCTCCATAGCCTCTTCTCCAGAGCACTGTCCTCTGTTTAGCTCGGCACTGTTAAGTCTAAGTCAACCTTTCCATGAATATTTGATTACTTTTCCAGGACACAGAGCACGGTGAACTACAAAGAATGACAAACTCCTACAAAGAACAGCTCATTGCCAAAATGCTTTTCATCATTCCTTCTGAGAGAAGGTAAGATGCACAAATGGCGCTTTGAACACTGAAGCAAGATTTTCTTTCATGATCTCAATTTTACTAAAAGGGTTTCAGGAATAACAAACCTGTCCTGGAAAAAGCTAGCTTATGTCTCAGCGTCTACTTTTTTTCCCCAAAGACCTCAGATTTATTTTGTAGGCAAAAATGGCAAAATGGCAATACATTTAACCATTTGATGATGGGAAATACTATCTGTTTCCATGCAGAAGCAAATCAGGCCCTGCAAGGGTTAAAAAAAAAAAAAAAAAAAAAGAGCCAGGATCCTACCCTAGATAATTTGGGTCTTTCTTTCCTCTTTATTACATTTCTAGCTGTGCCATTTACAACAGATCTTCTGGTTTCTAGCAAAGAGATGCATAATGAACTTCTTTGTGGGTGGGCTATGAAAACACAGACAAACTTGACCATATTCAATGACTTTTCTGTAAATCTCCTCACTGGAGTGCATGTAAATGCCAGCAGCAGCAGTTGCTGCCATAGCAACAGAGTTATTTAGGAAATAATTTTAAGTGAATATCACAGCATATTCAGTCTCTCGTAAAAAAAGGCAGAGTTGGCAGGAAGATGGAAAAGGGGAGAAAAAATAAGGTTTATGACTTTTTTTTTAATTGAAAGATTAGTTTACATGTTTTAAATCTACTTACCAATACAGAGAAATCTCTATAAATCAATACTTTCAACAGTTTTGGAGCTTCCACTGCATTTGAGACAGGTGTTAGTTAGCTGACTAGTTTAATTGCAGACAACTTTTGGATTCTTGACTTTTTTCTTACTGTTGTTTCACATAAACATATGCAGTGCAGTCATCACCTTCAGAATTCCAATGAAATTCCATTTATCTCAAATCTCTTATCTGCTCTGAATTTAGTAATCCATAGACGTGAAAGATTAATATATGGAATACCACAGAATCACAGAAGAGTTGAGTTTGGCAGGGACCTCTGTTGGTCATCTGGTCCAATCCCACTGCTCAAGCAGTGACACCTACAGCAGACTTCCCAGAGCCATGTCCAGATACCCTGGAGAAAATTCACAATTTATCTAGAAATCCCATGCCAATGCTCTTGCCGAGAAAGTTAAGGTTAAAATTATTAAAAAAAAAAAAGTTTCCTGATGTTAAGACAGAAGCTCCTGCGTTTCAGTTTGTGCTCTTTTTCTCCTGTCACTGGACACCACTGAAAATAGCCTGGCTCTGTCCTCTTTACACCCACCCTTCAAGTATTTGCATGCATTAATGAGATCCTCCTGAGACCTCTCCTCTCCAGGCCAAACACACCCAGCTCTTTTAGCCTTTCCTCATAGGAGAGATGCGCCAGGCCCATCTTAGAGGCCCTTTGCTGGACTCTCTCTTAAATACTTCACCAAGTAGGTCTCTGAAAACTGAAGTGTGAGTCCCTGAAGCCCAACACAGCAACCTTGTATTTTTTGCTGCTCCCTCCTCTTAGGATCCTGAATTCCAACATCTCACAGTCACTTCAGCACAGCACTTCTCTTCACTGGCTCATCTATTATGTGGACCAGGAAGCTGCCAGATGTTATTATCATCAACTCATACATACTTTTCAAAAAGTTTGCAAATGCTCAGACACCAACTTGTAAAAAGGAGTAAGAGGGAAGAATTATTTAATTATTTCTCCTATGCTGAACAAGCCTTTTAGTTTGTTAACTAAGAGCAGAGGAACAAAATGTTGCCAAAGAAAATTTGAATATTAATGTCAGAGCAAGAACACGATAGAAAAAAAAAAGCCACATCTCTTCATACTCACATAAACAAATAGTATCTGCACAACGCACATAGTTGAATATAGAACAGACTCACAAGGTTTTCTACCTTAATTCTCTTCAAACACAAAACATTTGTTGAAGTGGAGACCAAGTCAAGTATTACGGTCATCACTAGAGAAGGGAAAAAAGAATTTTGTTTGTTTTTGAAGAGAAAGGGACTTGTATGAAGGTAGCATTTTTTCACCAGCTGTAAACTCCACTGAGCTCTAGTAGGCTTTACAGATCAGAACCAAATCCTGTCAGAAGGATTTGGCTAACATCTCTCTAAACTTCAGAGAAAGCTTCCAGCATGAAGTGCATTGCTGACAGTTATGTGTATTTTTTTTTTGTCTTGTATGTTTGTTGTTATTGTTTATACCCATCAACCAAATATAACCACATTCCTATCAGAAAATAGTTACAGGAAGGATCAGAAAAATGTGCTTTAAGTACGATTGTTTCAGCAGTGACCCTCAGGAAATCTTAACAGTTCTTCAAAACCAAGGCCAGTTACAGCATAACATATTTTAAATTCTTCTGTATCTGAAACACTACATAAGCTAAATTTCTATATCTACACCTTCATTGCTCTAATTCCATCATTTATAATTTTATAGAGATAACTAGTGACAGATCTTCTTCCTATACACATTTAAAGCAGCTACATCCATGCAAATCAGTAGACTCATCTGCCTGCTTATCACCAAAAATATTATATAAAAATATATTCTTCACTTTTTTCAAAGTGTGAATGTTTGCAGTAATGGCAAAAGTGCTCTCCTCAAACCCACTATAACATCACTCAGTCTTCTGTATTTGTTTTTAGAAGTAATGTTTGCATGTGTACACATTACTCCAAAAACAGCCATATCAGTGTTTGCTCACCTGCTATAGCACTGGTGTAAACTGATACTATTGAAAGATCTTCTATTGTGTCACAAGAGTCTCTGAAGTATTCTCCTGGGTTAGCTAGAAATGCAATGAAAGAGCTAACCACATTTCTCATCTTTCCATCTACACCACCATCAAGAGCTGGTACAAAAAATGAAGTGTATAAGCTCATTCTTAAAAATTCTCCATAAGCCATAAGTATTTTTAATGACAAATTCTATTATTTTAATTATTTTAAATACTGCAGAGTATAACTTGAACAAATACTAACAGCTGTCTTTATCAGTTCTACCAAACACAAAATAGACTGAATGTATATCATACTCTGAAATGATGTACACATTATATACCCTTGTTTCTGATCGCTTTTCCTTCTTTTTAGATAAGTTATTGTGCTCTCAGCTAGTGAAAAATCAGCCTATAATAGGTATTACTATATGGTAGAACTCAGTCAAAATTTCTCTAGAGCAGACAACTGATGCACAATATGGATATCATAGTGTGTAACAGGACTGAGATATTCTGTTCATGCAGAGTATCGCTAGAGGTACTTTCCTATTATTCAGGACCTGTTTGTGCCTGACGGTTATAGGTATTACAAAGACCTTTCCCTTTCTCTAAATGGTACTTTTACAAAAAGCTACAGTGATGTCTTATTAAACATCGCTAAAACTCAAAGTAAAGATACTAGAAGTTTCTAGCACTGGTAAGTGTTTCAAAGTGGAAGTTTGCTTCAGTCGTGTTTGTATACCTTTCCTGCATTCAGGCGTCTTCAGAAGGTAACTTAGCTTTGCTATCAAGAAACAGATGCAGATATTTCCTCGAGTTCCACCAACTAGAGGTTCGTATACATTATAGTACTACGCCAGAGAAGAACACCTCCAAATGTGACAGAAAAAAAAAAAAAAAAAATCAAACGCCGCATAATTTAATAGTACAGTACATGTTTTAGTCACAGTCCCAATTCTAGTACGTAGACTGCTGATTCATTGTACATCAGGTTAGAAATTCTGGTTAGAACTCTGATTCAACATTCAATAATGTCCCTTCAATCACTGCCAATTTTCCACATGAATTTCTGGCAAAGAACTAGGATTAAGGAATATGGTTTATTATAATTACAGCTCAAATCCCCACTTTCTGTCACTGTCTACAGGCACTGTAAACAAACCTGAACCAAAGCATCACAGTCTCATATTTCTAGGTAAATACACCTACAGAATCTGAATATTTCCTACAAAGCATTACCACATATCATTAGAGAACAGCCCAGTATAGATGGGACAAACAGAACTGATGAGAAAGGCAAAAGCAAATACATATTAGATGAAAACACTTGAAAAAGAGGCATCAGAAAAAAACAAAACCAACTGTTCTGCATGTGTGTCTTTGTTTTTCTTTTAAAGAAAAAAAATGACAACAGTAAACATTTTTAGATTAAAATACCAATTTTAACTGTAAGAATATACCCAGACATTAACTGTACAGCAAGGCTATCACTTACATTTTAATTTTAAATATACAATTATGATATTTATGGAAAAAAGAAAAGGGAGATTATGAAAATGTAGGTCACAATGACTGGCACAACCATCTCACTAATTCAATTTGACCTTAAAGTTGATCACTAGCCTTTGAAACAACAGTCCACTACAGATTGGTACCACTTGGTCCCGACCTCAAGGTGTCATATTTAGGGAATTGCAGCCCCAGACACATAAAAATAAGGACTGTCAGATTCTTTTCTGTTTAAAAGAAAAAAGAAAGAAGAGGGAAAAAAAGATATAATGGCGAAGCAGAAAAGCCAACTCATTCAGAAACAAAAGGAATATTCTCCATCTTGGGTCATAAAACTTCACAGAAGAGCATGTTTTTCTTTGACAGCTTTAATAGGAAGCTCCAACAGACCACTATAGCAGACTAATGTGACCTTATGCATAACACAGCAGAACTACGTAGATCTTCTACTCCAATTAATTCTTTAGTAAACTTCAGTCTTCTGGATGGATTTAAGAAAAAAAAAAAAAAAAAGCCTCCTGAACTCTTCATCTTCACAATTTCCTTCACCCCAAGAAAAAAAAAAAATAAGTCTTTCAACACAAATCAGCACTGGTATGAGAAGCTTTCCCTCTTTGTGAAAGATGGACAACATACTTTTCTTTAATACTTTCATTTCCTAGTTAAAGCATTAGTTTAAAGGCATCCACACTATAGTCAAAGAGAGCTTTCAGTGATTTCATTAAACAAAGTAACCCCATACCTATTAGACATTTTTCCTCTCAAAAGAGCATGCCATTTTCTAGCTAAACATTAGGGTTTCAACAGCACCTTGTCAATGTATCTGTCATAATATGAGCAGAGATAACAGAAACAACTCCAGTTACCTAGATCAGTTAATCCACGTCCCACTGTGAATGCACATTTAGGGAAGAAATTGTTCAGGAGTATTTAGGTCACAAATCCTTTCCATCACTGACATCTGGTATTAGAATTGCAGGCATCTGCCATTTAATGTTTGTTCTAAAAGTAGAAACAGTCTATCCTTGATAAGTAGTAAACTGCGTATGACTTGGCCAAGAGATATTTCAGATTATTATTTTTTTTTTATAGAATCTGGTTGTGTTCTGTATTTTAGATTCAATACTCCATCTATATCTACGTTAGTTCAAAACAATTGTTTCTATCTTACCAGCTAATAAAAGTTAAGAGAGTTTTTAACTTGGAATACTGAAAATCCTGCAAAGTGAAGGTAATATGGTGATGGGAGAACTGCAAAAGCAAAAACTTTACCACATACAAAGCTTGAACTTTAAAAGCACCTGTTATGGGCTGTTCTAAAAGGAATAGCCCTGCTACTTTATAAGAAAAAAGCACAGTTCGTGTTGCCACACAGCTTCCATAAGTACACCACTGACGAAGGAATGACCAGTACATCTTAGAACTGTCTTCCACAGATTACTTATACCAGTGCTGGAAGTACACCTACCAGAAGTACTCTGAGAGCACAGCAGCCTCATACTACTTTGTACAAGGCAATGAATATAGAAGAATGTTTATGAGTATTTGAACCATTTGGCATTAACTTCCCCAAAGATTCTTTCACCAGTTTAAAATAATAGGGGAATAAGCCAGTAAAGATTTGTCAGAATTTTACTGCAAAGTTCAGAATGTGCCAAAAAATATGCTATATAAATAATCTGCATGCCATGTACCAGCATCCGTTAAAGTGCATTCCACAGGAGCAGTTCCACCAGCTGGAGTGTAGATAAATTGGCTTTAGAAACCAAAGAAAATAATGAGATGTTTTGCAAGAGAATATTAATTAATCAAATAGACAATAAATTAATGTTTCCCTTCCTTAAAAGATTATGGATTTCAGAACAGTTATCTACAAAGTAAGTTCCTTTCATATGTAACTGGCTGCAGCTTTTTTCCTATTATCTTCACACGTTTTGGATACAATTTGTATTTGGCGAGAGAATGTGGGAGGTCTGCAATTTTACAAACAAGAAAGCTCTATACTAAGCAGTCATTGTTATGACAGTGGACAGCCAATTACTGTGAAGCTCTGAATCTGAAAGACTCTCACTCTAGAATGGACAGGAACGAGTAAAAGAAGCAAATATTCACCTTCCACTCATTTACGCAGATGTAACTATGGTGGCTCAATATGAACTGGCTAGAACTTCTCACTTCACTAAGCAGATGACACAATGCATTATGCCTACTTTTTAAAGCAGCAGTTTTACAAGGCACAGATGCTTAACCAACCATTTTATCCACTCTCACAAATAACTGGAAAAAGGAAGCTGTCAAACAGAACTGGTTTCAGATTACTTTAGACAATCTTAACCAGGCAAAGAAGGAGTAATTTAAGTCATACTAATAGCAGAACATATTTGAAACTAACATTTAATTTCAGATATTTTCATGCATATAGTAAGTTATGTATTTCATGTATACAGTAATATATAGTGTAATAAGACAGTAGAACATTGAACACATCATATTACCTCCATTTAGCGGCTGAGGAACTAAGACACAGAGAGACTGATAGATTTCCAAGCTTAAATAGCAATACCTTGTAGAACAAGCAATTATCCCAAAAATATCTGTCCAAGCTAAAAACATACCTTTCTATTTTGCATTACAAGGGCTTTCCTTAGAGGGCCTTGCCAGAAATAAAACGTGCCTTATAAAATTAGTACTAACACACACATTTTTCAATCTGAATTGAATTAATGAATTTAATTTCATTCATCGCAAGTTAAAATTATTGAACATGCCTCGAAACAGAATTTTATCACACTGATTGAATAAAGAAATGTCATCTGCTGCTGAAGCATACAAATCTTGAAATACCATGGAAAAAAAAAAAAGCAATTGTAAACTTTCTTACATTAAAAAGATCTCAGATTTTAAACAAGAGTCAATATTTCAAAGAAACCTCACACAAATTTGTTCACAACACTTCTATTGCTATTCTGTTTATACAACTCTTATTGCTTCTGTTAATTTTCCCTTGTAGCTCACAAGAAAGGAAGAAATGGTGGCAAAAGACCTGATTTAGTATCCGGAACAATTATTTTGAGCTTGAGACTAGACTAGATGATTTTCAATTTTGTTTTTTTCTTTTTTCTTTTCCAAAGAAAATTTCCATGATCCTACAATTATAAGCAGGAAGGCTAAAATGCAAGGTTTATCATTTGCAGAAAATAGGAGAAACAAATCTAAATGTTTTGGAAATCTCATGACCCGTTCAGCACTACTAAGATGCTCACTTGAAGCCTTGATTTCTATCCAGTTGTTCTATTGCTTTTCAGAAACAGATCATTGAACTTCCCAGTGAACATCAGTAAGAGTAACGCCTGACCTATCAGAAAATGGTATCATGGAGCATCAGAAACAATACTACTGAAAGCTACATAGCCTTCCCTTATCCAGAAGGGGTAGGTTATCTATTTCATAAGGCTGTACTGAAAAAAGTCACTCTTTTTCAACACAAACTGTAATCACAGAATTATAAATATAAATCTGGACTATAATTTAGAGATGAGGGCTCCTCCAGTTCAATGTTTTCTCTATTTCTAGTGCATCTCCTTTCATTTCCCTTCAAAATATGCCTTTAAGGAGATTTCAACAGCAAAATGAAACAGGCAGAGGGGACTCTAAATTTTTAGCACATTCCACCCCAGTATGAGTGTGTTGATGTCAAATGGCATAATTCAACTGTTTTGGTTACAGTCAGCCATCTTCACATCCTTCACATCATCTCACAGTATTCTTGTCAAGTCACCTCATGCCCGCAGCCACTTTCACATTTCAGGAATGTTATCTGTTCTCCAGGTGCACACAAAGCTTTGTATCAGGACTGTATGCTTCCTATTTCCAAGAGGACTGGAATACATTACTATTTACTAGTTGACTTAGAAGAACACTACTCAAATATTCAGACATAAGGCTTCTTTACTGAACAACACTGCTCGAGACAGAGTAAGATTTTCAAAAAACAGGAAAATGAAGCACACGGAAGAAGGATTAGGTGAGAACAAAAATATCACACTTTGCCTGTTAAGAAGGCACAAGATACCAAAACTCATCACCTTAGGATTTACAGAAAGATGAATAGAAGTTAAAAATTGTGTCACTATCCAGAAAATTAGCAGTAGGTTATACTAAGAAAAATTTCCCAGCATCACAAAAATTGGAGTTCTATGTTATCTCTGGGCCTGCAAACTCACTCGTATAATTAAAAGCCTTTAACTCTCCTCTCGCATACTGGCACAATGCAGCCAGGCTTGTTGAAGGAGTAATTCCACGTTTGCAGTACCATCAGCCCTACAGCAATGTACCTCCTACCCAGCATAGATACCAAATTCACAGTGTTTCATCTGCTATTGAGGAGTTTAATCAACTTTGTCATTTAGAATTGTGTCTGTAAAACTGAAAAAGATGTAAAGCAGTTTGAGAATTACTACAAAACAGAAAACCAAACTTCTGATTAAATAAGTGGGAGAATGCTACAGATGGGGTTGCGCAACACTGCAAGTACAGGAGAAATACTATACAGCAAAGCAAAGGCTAGCGGTATCTCCTACATAAACCCTATGAAAATTGAGTATAAAGATAAGGCATCTTAGAGAGGAACTTTAATTTTAGAAGGGCCTTGATTTTTATATCTACTTGACATTCCATAAGACTACAAGCCTAAGAAAGTTAGCCATTTTCCTAAAGCAGTACAAACAGTTATTCCCATAATCATTTGCTTTTTTTTTTTTAAACATAGCCAGAGATGTTTCCAGAAACAGAAGATGAAAACTGTTTGTTTATTGTCACTTCAAACATAAGGTTTATCTCTTCAAATGCATCCCTTCACCTGCAGCAGCTAGATTTTAATTGTGCATTCACAATCTTGTAAAACTCAACAGATAAAACTATCATCTGAATAATCCTCCTGCTGCGTGCTTAAATGACTTGAGAAGTACTCCGTGTCCTTGGAATAAATTGACTCAAATACAAGAGTACTAGATGCAAGATAAGTAGAGAAATCGATAAAGTAATGTGTAGGTAAGCAGTTGAGCCAATAGATACTTATCAGTGGCAAAGCTAGTAGTTAAATATAAAAACACCATCTAAGACCATTATGCTGATTAATTAGAATGGCATCAACCACCAAGTGTTCCTGAAAGAAAGTCATCAAATGGCAGATGCTACCACATGCAAAGTAGCATTAATGAAAGTCACTAACAACAAAATTGGTTTTATATGTAACAAGAAAAGTGCAAAACTCCTCTCAAAAGCCTATTTGAAAACTACCAAACTAATTTATTCAGAGTTACTTTATATTTTTTAGCTTACAAAACACAGACAATTAATAGCTGGACAAAAATAAAAAAAGATTATAGAGCTAGGCATGTGCATTTTGAACTCTCCTGGCTAAAAATAAAAATAACAGTATTATTTCTTAAAACCTTCTCAGCAAATTCCATGAGCAGCTTATTTTTTTCTTAGACAAATACAAAACATTTGCTCAGTTTCACCATTGCCTTAAATGCTAAAATTATTTTGGAAGAAAACTAATTAAACTCGAATACTCACCTTCAGCTACTTTAACCACTAGAAAAACCTTTTCATGTCTGTTTCCTTAGAATAATGCTCTGAAATGCAAGAGGTATCATGCCAAAAGTCATGCCAGCCAGCACTGTAAATTGCATTTGCTAGCTGCTGCATCAAAGACAAATTACATACAATTTGCCTTCACAGAACTACATAAAGGTTCTGAAAATATGTAACCAAGTAGTCTTACTAATGAATGGAAAGCTTACTGTTTTTGCATCCTAATTACTCTACAACACTCTAAAGTTTTTCTTTCAGTAAGACTCAGGGAAACAGCCCTTGTTGCTGATTGCTTCAGATTACTTACACTGACCAAAAGAATGGTGTTCATACTTAAACTTCAGATAGTCATGATTATTCAGTCAGAAAAATTCCTACTGTAGTTTAGCCTACTTTTAATATGTTAAGTGTCAAAAATTATCTTAGAGTTTTAAGACATGACCATTGTTAAGACTTTGTGCTTTTGACCTTCCATTATTTAAAATTGTTTTCACTTTTTATTCTTCAAGTGAGATACTCTTGTGTATTACATTTCTTTTAAGCCTACACTCATTTGTGAATTTACACTGACCCCTTAGTTGCTTGCAAATTACAGAAATGCTTGTAACAAGCATTCAGACAAGTATCAAAGGGTAGTATGTACAATATTTCGCAGCTTGAGGCAACAAAAAATTGAAGTGGTGACTGAAAATTGTTATAGGCACATGAGAGATGTGCTCTTGTGAATACAATTTTGAAACTTTAGAGCCTCACAAACAGAAGAACAGTCAAGGTTTTTAAGACAACTGCAAATAACATGAATAACCAGTTTGTATATTTGATCCCTCAAATCTGCAATACAAAAGGCAAATATTTTTTCATAATATATAGAATCATAGAATCACCAAGGTTGGAAAAGACCTACAAGATCAACCAGTCCAACCATTCACCTACCACCCATAGCTCCCACTAAACCATGTCCCTCAACACAACATCCAGTCGTTCCTTGAACACCCCCAGGGTCAGCGACTCCACCACCTCCCTGGGCAGTTCATTCCAGTGCCTGACCACCCTTTCTGAGAATATTTCCTAATGTCTAACCTGAATCTCCCCCTGGCACAACTTGAAACCATTCCCTCTAGTCCTCTCAGTAATTACACGAGAGAAGAGGCCAGCCCCCAGCTCACTACAACCTCCCTTCAGAAAGTTATAGAGGGCAATAAGGTCTCCCCTGAGCCTCCTCTTCTCCAGGCTGAACATTCCCAGCTCCTTCAGCCTCTTCTCATATGACCTGTGTTTCAGACCCCTCACCAGCTTTGTCGCCCTTCTTTGAACACATTCCAGGGCCTCAATGTCTTTCTTGCAGTGAGGGGCCCAAAACTGGACGCAGTACTCAAGGTGCAGCCTCACCAGTGCTGAGGTAACTCCAAAAGTAATGCTTCCCACTTATTTCCACAGAAACTACAACAGATAAAAAGAGCACAGTAATGCTTATATATATCGCCACAAAATATTATTTTTCAAAACAGTCACCACCATTAGCAGATTCTTACAGATGCACTGATGGAGACACTCTTCATTTAGTGGTGTAACATGGCCATCCAAAATGTGGCTTATCGTTCACGTCACTGCTGCCACTGTTGAAGCAACTACTGCCTCACTGTGCTTACATCCACTCTTTGGTCTCCAGAAATGTTTAGCATGTGTTGATGAATGTCAATGGTTGCCACTTCTTCCCCATGGAGGAAATCAATGACATACACTAACTTCATATATACTTCCAGGTAAGACGCCATTGAGTCATACTGCCTCTCTGCTGCCATCTGTCACACAGGAACAAAATGTAATGGAATACTAGTAGGAAGGTTCAACCTCTACTGCCATACCACCATCATCCACCTCTGATGCCATGGGCCAAAATAATTAAAATAGGAGGTATTACTTTCAGAGCAACTCTTGTACCTCCCTAAACATGTTTTTCCCCAGCATCATGCTTCAACAGAATAAAATAATATGATAAAATAGTTGTCTTAACTTGCAAAATAAAGTTTTTAAATGATCTAGCCTGCACATGTACATCTATGGGTTCTTCCATTAGATTGGTGCTTGCAAAAATCAGGTAACTTTTTGGAAGATATTTGTATCGCACTTGAATGCATACTTCAAAATAAAATCAAGAATGTACAGCTTAGTTTTCAATCATCCGTGTATCTAATGAAATAAAAATAAAAAATTAAACATACTGAAGCAATGGAGGCATTTCAAAATTTCATGTAATACTGCAACAGTTCTAAAACTGGTAAAAGTAATTCTGTGTGAAAGAAAACAATAAAAATATCTTCCCTTGGGGAATGATGTCTGAAGGTAGTCATGAAACAATGCATACAACGTTCTTCTTAACTTTCTATTCGTTAAAAAGTCTCTTTTCCTACAAAAAGATTCCAAAAAGGACAAAATTTAGAACCCACAAAATCCATTTTAAGTACTGTGAATGGAAATAGATCTGAGACATTAACACATCACTTTCAAGCTTTAAGATCAAGCAATACTTTGCAGAAAAAAAAAAATCAATTTGTCAGGCCAGGAGATGAAATGCATTTTCTCTTGCATTCTTAGTGAAGACAGCCCATCAAAGACTCTTTTCATCTGAACTGCAAAGTCTGGTGAGCAGTGCAAGATAGCAGATTGAAAAAATATAGACAGTCAAAGACAAAAAAGGCCCTTGTAAATTATTATTACAATAAGCTAGGAGGAGTCTTTCTTGTTCTGAATTTCTATTACCTAGAAGTGACAAAGAAGCTATGGTTTGAAGTAGTTAAAAGAACACTGGTTTCCAAAAGAGCTTCTATAAATACCATTTGGATTTTTTTAGCTGATTTACTGAGTTCTGACATTCCCAGTAATAATGCTGTGCTAATATAAAAAAAATAAATAATTTTGCACCCTTACAATGGAATGGGAATTTTAACTCATTTTTTAAAATATTCAGTGATGGTAGACTACACTTTGAAACATGTGAAAATTTATGTGCAAGTAACCTGTCTTTCACATGTATCATAATTAAAGAGCATCAATACTGTGTGCCGAGATGTTTCAATTGTTCTGGGCATCAATAACTCTGAATTCAGGGTCTTCAATAAAAACTGCAAATGCCAATAACCCCAACAGGATGTTCAAATCATATTCAAAATCATTCTGCTTCTGCTTTTTACTTAGTAAGTTCTTTCACCTACATTCATTTAAGTTGACAGCAAAATTCAAATTGTGGCAAAGTCAGACATCAGTTACAAAGATTTAGTGGAGTAATAATCACTTGTTTGCAAAAGGTCATGGTTTTTAAGGGGCTTCTTAGATTATGCTTGCCAACAGTCTTAGTCCGTACAAGTGACTATTTTGGGATAATTCCCATGGACAGGATTTCTTCTGCAGCAAGTTTGATCCATTGTATTTATCTCTATTTTTATTTGTATCCCTTGACCCACAAATCTTAGGCTATGGAAGATTTACAAGACAAATCCTGCAGCTTTCCAGGTACTTCAGAAAAAGCAAAAATCAGAAGCTTGTATAACATCCTTCATATCTACAACCAGACCATTTTGTTCTTTACTATAAAATTATTTTTGGTAACATACCATCCAAATTCCTGTAACTAATGTATATAAACTACAAATAATTAGCAAGACATTGTATCTATAAATAAACAGATCTCCAAATGCAGATCTTCAACTGCACTGTGCATATGATTTGGTTTCTTGCTCTAGGCTTAAAATTTCGAAACAGTAAAATTAAGCTTTTTATAAGATTTTTGTAATGAGCTGAATCAGTGAAAAATCAACTACAATGCAAAAAAAAAAAAAGACTCTATAATAGCTTATGAAAAAAATTTTGTGATTGCAGAAGGAACAGCTTGACTGGTCATAAATTGTAATTTGTCATATGCCTACCTCAGACACAACCAGAAACATTACAAAACCCAACATATCGTCAGGCTTAAAATAATCCTACCTTGGACACTACCAGAAATAGCACAAAATCCAACATAACATCAGACTCAAAATCCTGCACTGTCTATGATTATGACTCAGCCTCATTAGCACCCAGCAAGATTCTAACAACTTAAAGTGATATTGATCCTAGTGTTGTTATTTATAACAGAAAAAAAAAAAAAAAAAGACATCATCTGAGAAGATGTTTTTTGGCAAAAAATTGGTTTATAAGTGACGCACTAAGGTGCTTTTAATCTTATTTGGTAAAAGTTTATGAAAAGAGAAAACGGAACTAGACACTAATACTAAGTGGAGAAAATATCTTAATTCATTAGCAAAGCTATCATTTCAGAGCAACAGTTTTATGAGTAGAAGTAGTAAATGAAGAGAGACTTCCAGAAAGAAACTACAATATCTGCTGAAGAGGTTAAGAGGGAACACATGGGACTTGCAGGCTCAGAAGCAATACTTGCAAAAAAATTTGAATATATTTTAATGTCTTCAATTAAATAGTATATGGATATCAAAAATGATCTGACAGAATAATAATGGTTATGAAATGACCAAACCTGCTGACGCAGTTCTATAGACAAGATGCACTTTTAATAGAATAGCCTTTTCTCTAGGGGGAAAAGTCACCTCAAACACACTTCCATGTGTTTTACACATATAGGTGTAAGGTATAATAGTAAAAGAAAGGACCACACTGATAAAGCATGCACTGATTTAAGCAAGGTGGAAAACCTTAGTCATAATTCAAACAGTTGCAAGCATGGGTACAAACGCACACACAGTTTGGGGAAACAAATATTGCTGGCAGTAACACAGATGTCAATAATATCAATCTTAGCGTAAAAAACACATTACTTACAGCCCACTGATTTGCAAATCTACATGTATTTCACAGGAATATCGCACATAGAACGGTATCAGATCATTCAGATCTTCACTAGTCATATAAAACACATGCTGTCCATACGAACAGTCTGAAAAACAGGACTGTTCTTCAGCATAGTGAAAATTCAAACATTAAGTTATACTGCTGAAAGGTGCAATTATAGTATAGGTTACCAAACAAATAAATAAAGCTTGGGGAAAATTGTGTGAATGAATGCCTCTTTACTTAAACTCACTTCAGTTCTTATTCAGTGTCCTAATTAGCTTTAAAATGCTGGAAAGCAAAATCTCTCAAACATGGCTCCCACATACCTCTTTAGATACAGATATCCCCTTTATGCTTCTACAATTTCATATTATTTCAAGCACTCATAGGCATTACAGATGGCATTTGTAGGCATTACAGAAATGAGGTTACGCTATAGCGGTTAGAAAACACAAAATGCCACACCATCAATAAAGTCCAGTACTTCCAATATTCTTGTTTCAGTGCATGACTTTCCCTAGACAATTTACAAGAAATTGAAATGAAAATAACCAAATCATTGAAAAAAACTATTAGAGATGCCATCTGGTATTCACAGATGGGCCTGTTCTGTAGGTCACGTACATTCCTTTACTTCAGTCATCACTCGGAGGAGAACTCAAAACAGGTAAAGGAACAGAAAATAAAAAACAACTCCAGGCAGCATATTACCAGCACACTGTGCAGAAATGTACCCATTGCATCTCTGCTCAACACTCCACTGGAAGTTAAAGTTCTCCATGCTGGAAAAGCTTCACTCAAAAAGGACAGAGAATCCCTTAATCAGAAAGTCAAAGGTTAGATCTGTAATGAATCACATGATCACAGTGAATTCTAAAAACATAACTGGAAAAAGAGTTATCAGGGAAAAAAGGCAATATTCATTACTGTGATACTGCCATCACCATACTACCCACTGTCCAAAAGCATAATTAATTTTAATCTTCACTGTGTCTTTAAAGTCTAGTTTAATTCTCTTTAAGTTACAAATGGAAAAAAGAGGAACAAAACTGCAGCCATTTTGTCAAGTGAGAAATCAGAACAACGAATCATATCCACGCCCCTTATTTTCTAAATGCAATATTTGAATTTAGACAAACTTCTTTACTCTTTTGCAAACTGCATTGTTGTAATAGCACAATTCACCAGCCATGAGGAATCTACAGTTTTTGCAGTACTGTACAAATAAAGAGTTTTTGTAGTTCCAATCTTGCTTCTCAAAAATGTGGGTAAGCATTGTTTACTTTTGAGATCAACACTGATTCAACCATTTTAAATAATACCTCTGTCTTACTTAGCTACATCCTAAATGGCTAAGCACAAAGGACCTGTAAGCTTTTCTGCTTCCTCGATATGGAGTGATTTTTGCAAAACCATTCAGCAGAACAATGTAGACAACCTTATTTCTCCCTCAGTCTCCCTCTGCAAGACCACACTGAATCTTTAACGGAAGGCAACAGGCTGACAGATTAGAAATGTGATACAGCAGATCACTCATCACAAATCATCCTAGCATTAGCAAGAAGTATGACTACTATTGCATTTCAATGCAGTACTCTGACACTGCTTTTCTACTATATTCTAATGCAGACCACATCCTCAAGGCATCATTCATCTCTTCATTCATGAAAAAGAAGTTACGATGGCTATTGACTAACATCTCATTTATTCTCACTTGTCAGAAGTCATTCACTGCTTTAATAGTGACAATTACTTTGCAGGGAAAGAAGAAAACATAAACAAAATGTAAGATTTCATTTAGATCATTCTACAGTACAGCCAACTTTAGTGAGAAGAGCCCAGTTTTCACACTTCTAGCATGCTACCATCAGGACAGTACTGAATAAGAACTTCTACAGCATTTCACCTGCACAGAAATGACTTAACTAGTTTCAAGAACTTAATGTTAAAAACCTGAGCAAGGGCAGCATTTATTCTGCACTTGGGGACACACAAAGTAAAATGCTATATCTACATCTACAAAGTAAAGAACTCATTGTTTTAAGTAAAAAAAAAAAATAAAAAATCAGGAAGGAAACACTTTCCTCCTCAACTGGATCTACCAGATGCTTTCTGTTAGAGAAAGTTTCTGTCACAAGGGTATCTAAAAATGCAATCATGCTGAATGCTTTTTTTAACACTCTTTAGTATAACCGACTAATAAATAAGCATGTTATCATTCCATCCATTCAACATTTCTTGCAAAAAGAATGGGACAAAAATACTTAAACACAACATACAATATGGATAAATCTTCAATAGACGCTAAGACATTCATGTCAAATTTGAATGCTCATCTAAAATCCATTTATCATGTCTTATTTTGGATTAAATGAAAAGCGCAAAAAGTGGGATAATGGAAAAATGTGAGACCACACAGAAATCCATTTCTTCTTGCTAAGGCCTGCCAAGACAACCAAAAACAACCAACATTTAGGAAAAAATCACGTGAACATTTGAATCTGTAATAAGCTCCACTTCCATCTTGGTGATTCTGAAATACTACTCTGATGGTGAGGCAAAAACCATTCCTTGCACCGAGGAAAGAAATAGGTAGAAATTGCTTGGTCTCAGACTCTACTGATTAGCCTCGCCAGATCTCTTAGCCATCTTTGTTTTATACTTAAGAATGCAGAATTTCATGCACAGAAATTATATTTTCAGTTTGCTAGTAGAATGCTAAAGCCCAACAACCTCTTGTGCCTACCAAGTGTAGACAATGAACATCAGAGTTTGTTTGTTGATGAATCTATGAATATAGTAAAGACTTTCCATCCCAGTAACTGAAGAATGAGTATCAATTAATTAATCTAGTCTTTTTTTGGTGGTTTTAATTTCACCAGGACATCAACACAAACACCTACTATGGAAGACATGGTTTATGAGACCAGTACTCCTTTCTTCCCCAGCAGAAACCCTGCCAGCATCACGGTGCAATACTTGTTCACTACCCAGGGGGAAGAGCACCACCTAGTGAAGCTTCGGCATTATTTCCAGAAACACCTTCAGATTCGTGCTGGCCTCCCTCAACCCCAGTATGCCACACGTGAACATAACACAAGTGACAAAATTATGAAATGCTAAATATTTTCCCTTCAGTGCTTCACTTGCAGATTTTTTTTCCTTGAACTTACTCCATTTCTTTTAACATTCCTGAGATCAACCAAGAACCATAAAATGATCTACTTTAAGAAACTATTTCAAAGGAGACAAAGAGCAGAATTTCTGTTCAAAGTCAAAGCATGAAGCTATGTAGCTCCTCAGTACATCTAAATAAATAAATAAAGAGTTGGCAAATCAAAGGAATTTAAAAATGGATACACGGACCTGTGTAATACTATTCCAGACAACATAAACGGGAATCTCAGCATCCATAGCTGCCTTTGTGACTTGGAAATGAAAGGGTGGTAAAGAGAAAGTAAAGTGAGAACTACTTTTGTCCAGAATAAATGTAACAAACTATTTCAGGTCATGAGAACAGTTCAGCAGCAAAATAGTTGTTCAAGCATTGAAACTTCCAGTATTTAAAGAGGTCCTACAAGAAAGGTGTGTAAAGACTTCATAAAGGAGTATAGCGACTGAACAAGGGGTAAAGCTTTCAAATTTAAAAGAGGTAGATTTAGATTATACATTAGGAAGAAAGGCACTTCTCTTTTTAGGACACCAAACAAATGTTTTAGCCTCATGAACATTAGTATGGTTCTTCTCTTTTGATGGATACTGCCTGCTACCCTAAACCTCAGGAACCAGAATCTTATTATTTTTTTTCCTGTTTGATTCAGGTAGCACAAAAGACACAATTCATGAAAACTTACCAAAATACTTTACCTCTTAGCGACTTGAATGAGATTTGTGGTTGCTTAGTAACTATGAAAAAAATCTGAGACATTTGAAATCTAGTAATACTGTGAGCAGCTGGGTAGAACTCTTGTTCTTTATAGTGTAACTGGTTAAATCAGAACTCCTATGATCATAGCGCTTTAGTATCTAATGAAGTACTTTGATAAATTTGAGGTACTTTGTATAAAATAAAAAGTTAAATTCACAGAATTTCATCAAGTTTAATTATAGTATAGATTATCTATATTACAGATGACCCAGTTAAAATAAAATATAAACTATTCTAGACATAGAGAAATTTCACCCCTCAACCATAGCATTAATTCATACAGTAAGTTTTACGCTCACTACTAGGTAGTCATGCCGATTTACAATATTGAGTTTATTCTTCAGATCACGCTTTCCTTGCCTCTATTGCTAACCATGCCAACATCGTGGCACAGCCATGAAATGTTCTACGTACAGACAGAAGCATGCAAGAGAAGGAGAATTCTTATTGTAAAACACCTATCTTGAGGTTATGTAATTTTGAGGGGCAGTTATTTTGTCTTGCCATTCTTCTATATTGATACTGAATCTATAAGCAAATGCAGTTGTATGGCTCCCACTGATATCAAGAGCTACAGTGAATCTATACCTGAGGGCAGAATCTAGTTCACAGATTTATATTTCTTACAGTCTGTAGTTCAGAAAAGCATAGGTGTCAAGAAACCCTAACATGTCTTTCTTTTAAAAGGCATTCAGTAAACTGCTTATTCATCCAGATACAAAAGGAGATGAGAAAAATTATGTTTTTCCACCAAAAGTTAGGGCACATTGAGTAACAGATCTACAAAATACTTCAGTACTGAAAACAGAATCTAGAAGAGCAAGGAAATTTCGGGTTTATTTTAGTTGCGACATATGTACAGGTAGAATGAATGTTATAGGCAAATACGCACAATTCATTTTTACAGCAAGGCTGGAAAGGTACAATACGTACAATACTGTTGCATCATATATAGGAGATACTATCAAAGACAACTACATCTTTATACGCTTGCCAAATCAAGCTTTCTGTTCACGTTTATGCAATTTTGATCAATTATGACTCAATCATATTACAAAAGAAATGTTTAGTTAGTATAATATCCCTTCCAAAATAATTTCAATGAAGGCTGCAAGCTATTTTATTTATTTATGCCTCTTTTTCTACATCATAGAATAGGAAGAGAAAATATTTCTCAGGTCCTTGAAGGGAGAAATTTTCACTTTCAGCTAGATGGTCCCTGCAGATCTAAACTGCAACGTCCTTCATATCTCTTTCTCTGTGGAACAATCCTACCTCTCTAGAACTACACAATACATTGGCTGAACAGGACTTCCATAAGTTAAAGGAAGAAAACAAACAACCTGCAGCAGAAATGATGTAGAAGAATTGGTATTTTCAACGTTCTCATTTTAACTGATATGTGGTTCTTGGGAGCATCTTCTCCTCAAATTCTTGTACAGATTTGTGAGAAGTATGTCAAGAATATATTTCTATTTGGCCAGGCTCTGGGATCTGTTCAGCTCTTGCTTAAGGTTTTTCAGAATGAAATCACCACATCTTTGGTTTGAATTCAATATGATAAGCCCTTCACCTCCCAAAATGCATTTCTGATATGAATGACAGTGAGGATCAACTACACTTCAAACTCCACTTAGTGGTTAGCAAAGAAGATCCTAATTAATTAACAATAGCCCAATAGTGTTAAAAATCTTGAAAATCAGGCAATGGACTTATGCATCTTCTATGGCAAAGAGGGATGAAACACATTATGGTATTTCTGCAGCTTCTAATTCAGCGGAAGCATCATAGCCACAAGTATCCTCAAAGGAAGAGCTGGCAACAGTAATAAGAAAAAGCAAGAGCAATGCCCTGTTCATCGCAGAGGTAAAGAAGCTTATGCACAGATACATATACACATTTGTACACACATATGCAAATAAACTGAAAGAGAACCATAGCAGCACCTGAAGAAGGAAGCTTTCAAACAGAGGTGCACATTTACATGAGCACAAAACAGGCCCCAAATTGTACAAGACTAAATAATCCAAAGATTAAAAACTACCCACCACAGTAAGGTACCACATAATCTCAGCACAAGCTTGTTTAGTCCTAGAGAAGATGACCAAGAACCACAAAGAAAAAAGAAAGGGTATGATGGAACTTTTCAAAGAATAACTGAATGCTCACAATGTAGATTCACTCCTTATTTTGGAGAGTTCAGCAATATCCTGAAAAGAAAATTAAATCTGCTGTCATATAAGCTGTCATATACTTACTTCTGAACTCTCACAGCTCAAAAAACATTGAGTTCTAATTAAAATATTTTTGTCATTTGAACATTTATTTCTTATCATTTGAATGTGTTTTTGAACAATTTAACAGGCTCTCCCTGTTAAATTAAACAATCCCAGATTGTTTTCATATTGTTTTTTTATGCCAAGCTCCCATCCCTGTCAGTTATGAGGTCTATGTGTTATCCAGTAAAAGCTTTACTCACAGTTATGATGGCTTTATGAGGGGCCACTACTCCTGTTCCTATAGCTTTTTTCAGCCCACTTGTTAGCACAAACTCCAAGCAGTTCTCACCCTCCAGATAAAGTTATGGTTCCAAACTCTGTTCCTCAGACAGTTCAGCTCTCACATTTCCAACTCTTTCCCCCTTCATTAAATAAAGTAGTTAATAATAATGGAAAGTACTGAAGACATTCCAGGTAGTATTTCACAAGCTCGGCCCTGATGTCTCCCTCCTCTGTAGGAAATAGTTTTACTGCACAAAAAAAAAAAAAAATACTTTTAGCTTTTCTGTTGCTCTGACACATCACTGTCATGCCTCAGCTCGTCCACTGATAGCACAGAGAATAAATATATGCATCTGTTACAAAAGAGATTATTTTTTGCAGAGATATAGTTGAAAAACATATGCCTACACTGTATGTTGTTATGCATCCACAGTTCTACTCCTTCCTCGAGACTCTGCCTGAAAAGTTTCACAGTATGTTACACAGACATATTCTGCTGATAACTTTATTCTTTATTTCTTCTAGGTTTCATCTATCATTTCATTTGTAAATGGACTTCACAAACACAATATCTTCTCTTTTAGAAGCCTTTAGAGATTGATTTGAAGAGAGCTTCATATGTTATCATTTGATACAGTAACTATTAAAAAAAAAATCCTGCACTTCACAAAACATGTTGTAAGTCTGAAGAAAACAAAACTCAGAACTTCAAAACAAACAGCTTCTGACTTTGGATTGCGCATCACTATCAATAGCATCATTGTTTCCATAGTTACAAATGTACACTGCTTCAAAGGAAAAAAGGAGAGAAACTAAAAATGACAATACACAATCAAAACAGGCACATACAGTTTTCAGATGGCACACGTGGGATGGAGAAAGGAAGTAACATGGTGGCACAGAATTCTGTGGTGTTTTTGTATTTGACAGTAATGCTAGTGATCTGAGCACATCAAGCTCAGAACAGTATGAAACAAAACCACTCACTGCAAAACCACTTGATACTTTTCTGCACCTAGTGGAAGGATTAGAAGGAGAGACAGCAAGAAAAATATCAGCAGGAATCACCAAATACACAGAGCAGGTGTGCATCTCACATCTGCAGATCCAGCCACCTGCAGACTCAAGTAGAAGTACTTTTAATCAAGTTTCATTGTGTTGCATTATCAGTGTTTTTGTATAGTTGTGAGACAGTAAGTTCCTTTTTACCACTGTTATCACAAACGATACCAAAGCATATATGCCCTAGCTAGTATTGACAATAACCATTCCAGGAGGGAATACAGCATCAGATCGCACAGCATGTAGATACAATGGAAAACCAGTACAAAGAGAGGTGAGAGTATACAGCAAAATGTAGTCTCACCACATGAAAGGCACTCCACAGAATCTAGTAACTATATTGTCCTTCAGTATCAAGTTCCTGCCTCCTAGCTACCACCTATTTTACTTTAACAGCAACCAACTATTCCAGAACTATGACAACATCCTCATGATGTTCACACCAAATAAGGAGGAAAATTCTATTATTCCTACAGCTGAAATTCCTGAGGTCCTTAAATGTGGACATACCTAAGTCAATTCCATATCTAGGCGAGTCAGAATGAAACCAAAAACAGCACCCATGCTCTGCACTAAGCACAGCAACATCATTATTATTCTCAGAAGAAATCAGATATTGTAGATACATATAGTTAATAAAATTACATTATTTAATGTCCTTTAGCCTGCCATGGCATTTGCATTTACAATATACTAGTAACACAAATTCACTGGGAATAAGATGGAACCATAGGTTGCTACAGCGTACTCGAGTATCAAAGCAATTCTTCTCTTGCCAAAGTGAGTGACAGCACTTAAAAAAATCCCACCTACTACGTCCTTCCTTGGTCTCACAGGCTTTAAGGAATTTATCAGTTTAACAATCTTCTTTAAGTGAGCACTTGATAAAAGCCACGTGAGAGCATCACATTATGTGTAGTCACCACTGAAAGACATCTCCTGTACAAGCTGAGGATGGAATGGTTATTAGAAGAAAATGATCAAAGTGTTCTAATGCTCTTCTACAACATTTTTAAAGTATAACACCTGGGAGGCTTAGCTTCTATCAGTAATATCAGAAGGCGGTAAACTAAAGTACCATGAGATTACAGATTTAGTATTTTCAATATGGGGGTACTGGTACATATGACCCTCAACAACCGACACAAAACCAGAACACCTCATTAACTTCATTACAATACTGGAAGCCCTAACTGTTAGTAAAGTCTAATCAGCTTTGGCAAAAGCTCTTTTAACACGTGGGGCAGTGAGAAAGGTAGAGAGAATTCAGACAAGGGCAATCTTGCTGCTACAAAATAAGGCTATCACCTCTCAAATGAAGCTAGTTCAGACAGCAATACAATGACCATCAACTTTCCAAATTAGGACTCTTAATCCTTGCAGTCTATACTTGACTAAAAAAGTAAGTAAAGAACAGATCAGAAAAATAAACAAAGGCTTAACAGGACCAGCAATAGTCCTAAAATGAGATTCTACAAAAGGCAACTCTTAGCCTGTTTCATCTTGTGTGTGGCACGGATAATTAAATAACTAAGTTAAGCTCTGAAACTAGGGAAAACTGCACATTATAAACCTGACATTACATCTGAAGTATTATTTTTAAGACCTAACTTCCAGCAGTGAATTAATGTTGCTGAAATCTAAGATTCCTGTATGAGCAAACAGCACGCATTCTAGCGTCTTATGTCTTTTAAGTGCTGCCTGAAATGGACACTGTTGGAAAGGAAGTAAAAGCAGGATTTTTAAATTTTTCATGTTGGCCTCAGGCTACTGACAGAAAAAAAAAAAGAAAAAAAATCAGGACTTTTTCCAAGGTATGTCAGTATTAATGATGTGTCACATGTCATTACTTTATAATTAGGCTGATAGCCAAAAAGAATAATGCAATTGACATTCTATTAAAATAAAAAGCATTCCCCAAGGCATAAAAGCAGTGACACGTGAGCATGGGTGAAAATTATCTAAGGAACTATTTATGTTTGTTACTGCCTTTTCTATCACAGATGCAAATAAGAATTCAGAATTAGACATGCACAGAATATTTAGTTAGAAAATTCAGCATAAAATATTTTAATTATTTCATTTCTGAAAGCAGAATGCAATGAAACTCTTCTTTCTCTGCAAATACACGCTACTATAATATGCTAGATACACTTAATACGACTCTATTCTGCATTTCAATAACCTGTCTTTCTACAACCTCCCAGATGAATAACTAATCACAAACCAAAGACATTTTAAGGAAAGAAAAAAAAAAAAAAAAAAAAAAAGCTTGTCAATACTTTATTTATTTATAGAGCAATAATGACTCTGTAAGAATTCAAAGCTTTAAATACTTAATTTGTAAGCCCCAAAACTCTGTTCTCTAAAGAACTGTCTTCACATTTTCTATAAAATACTCCTGACAAAATGAGGATTTAGGAAACCCAAGTCTGAAACTACACATTACTTAGACTTTATTTAGTTCAAAGAGCACATGGAAATTCAACTAGAAGAACTGCAAAAATTACAAGATCATGTTTTTATAGCCAAAGTCATTGTCTTCACTTATTATGGACAAATTTTAGTCCTTCGTTATCACAGAAAGAGATGTCTCACCTATTTCTTGCAGACACGTGACACAAGATATTTGCTAATCCCTGTGTCAATGCTGTATAAATTACTTCAAGAAAACACAGGAAAACATTCCAGCATTTGTGTATTGCAGTTGTGTTATTCAGAATACAGGGCTTCAAATTTAGCTTCCTTCTGAAGCCAGCCAACAGCACTTTTATTTATTTATTTATTTTAGCAACTATTAATACTTTTTCAGTTGGACAAAAAAAAAAAAAAGCCTTCATGAAGCCAGCAAATCTAGTTCTTTGTTCACTCTGCACAACGCTTTCATTCCCAACACAATGACAAACAAAAGTATTGTGTTTTCTAATGTATTACAAGGATTCCTGTGATTTAGTTAGTGCTATTAAAGAATGATACTATTTATTCTGAAGTGAAATGACTTCTACCTATCTTTCTCTTATGAATTTATAAAACATTCAGCTACACCAATATCTCACTACAGAAAAAGGTGATTTTTGACAAGGTTGTCTATAATTGTGTTGTCTATTTCTCGAATTCTGCCAAAGGAAGGACTACTTAGTTTGCTCTTGGTATTCTAGCCATCTTAAATAACCCTTCTGATAAACTATGCCAAAAAATACGCATAAGTGTATAAAAATAAATATGGCAGGTAACACTGTCAAAGGTCACTATTCATGAAAGTTTAATACTCAGTGCACCACTTGCACTTTAACACTGAGAGGAGGACCACTGTTATACTGGATTAAAAAAATGGATACCATCTCCACACATTTGATTTACAGAGAATTAAAAAGGTGTTTGATCCTGAGTGACTATACGAGGCTTTATGTCTTATTCTCACTCCTCATTTTCAAATTTCCACTGTACCACCAAGATTTTGGTCACTTGCCTCAGAACTTTTCTTTTAAAATGAAGGTGCTTAGGGGCAGAGTTAAATTGTGGCATAAGGTCAGAATAAATACAATGGATAGCATGCTCAGCCTGCTACTCAGAGAGAAGACAGTTTCACTGTTTTTTTTCCCACTTCTATCTACTAAATAGGCAGAAAAAAGACATCTTTTTCAGCACAGAAGTACATGACAAATATGAAACAATACAATTCAGAAAGTAAGAAGCGTATAAAGGACAATATAAGCTTTGGTATGTTGCTTATATCTGCACAGCACATTTTTTTACATATAAATTTGTGCACATTATTTCATTTTAAAACACACTTGTCAAGTTAATGGTAAGGTATTCTGTATTTTTTACATATGTGTATTCTTACACGTATGTACAACTAAGGTTAAGTTCCTAAATCTCATTTGTGTAAAAAGAAGCCTAACTTTTCAAAATGGCAAATCCCAGAAAATATCACTAAACTCATTGAACTCAGCAACATATTTGAAAACAAGAATGAAAAAGAAAGCACGTATCAGTCTTCACTTTGAAACTATTCTATAATTTCTGAGGAAAAAAGACATCACAGTTACTGATGATACCGCAGTTCACCTCAAAAACTAATCTGAATAGGTATCAGATATATTCTAATACAGTTAAACTGCAAACAGGAAAAGTCAAAAGCTCTTAAAAAAAAAAAAAGTGATTTTTCCACCTGGTAAAACCAACCACAAGCAAGTTAGAAAGCACTGTATTCTAGGAATAAGCAAGTACTTATGTAATTAGGTATTTCAGTTTGCAAGAGCACCTATTCTTCTCCATTATTAACATTTGTCACTCTCCCAGTGATTAAAAAAATATATATATAATAATAAACACAATTGTCAAGTTTAAAATAAAGAAAAATAATAATGTATTATCCCATCACAAAATCCCCAAGCATCTACTTTAGCAAAAACAAGAAAATGTAGAAGCTATATAAGCCACGCTACTGGAGCTCAGTGTCTGGAAATTTGTATATTGATGACATTAGAATAACTACATTAGAAATGCTTTCCAGAGAGAATCCCCAGAGCATATGTTTGTGTCATGGCATTGTGTTTTGTTTTAGTTTTTTGGTTTTATGTTCTGGCGATTGCAGATCATTATAATATATGCATTCATTTTAGCAATAGATTTTGCCAGAGAACACTTGAGCCCACAACATTTTCCAGACTGACACATCACCACCATCACATATCATATGTTTCAATGCATAAAATGAAGTAAATACATGAAGTATTTCAAATTCTAAACTGTTTCTGAATGTGATGCAAAGTTGAGGCATGGATATTTTGCCACTCAAAACAAGAAGTCTTGTCACTTCATAAAAAAGAGTCACTAGCAGTTCCTGAGACATAGACCTAGTTCTCACAAGTCATTTGATCTGCCTTAGGCAGCATAAATGTCAGCAGCCAAAACGTTCCAAATTCATATCAGGTGACCACATTCTGAAATCACACTGCTTCATTCATGGCAAAGCACAGCAGTAGCTTCTCTTCAGTAAGGTGCAGAGAAACGGTAAAAATAATGGTCTCATTTGCTAGGCAAGAGAGTCAAGGACATGACCGTTTCCTGAAGCACCTTCCTCAGATTTAAAAAATAAAACATCAAAGCTTACCTTTCTGTACACCAGCATGTTTGGGGATTCATCAGCCACCCCATTGCTGCTTTGCCCATAATTATTTCCTTGTGCCATGTCCCACAGATTTGATCCGCTTTTGCTGTGCTGTAAAAGGTACAAGTGGTCTCAGTAAGACACTTCCTCAAGTCTCCTTCCCTCCTTGCTGATTAATGGACATGACTTTATACCAAGATGTTATCAGATTCAGTGTATGCTCTAAAATCCTACAGGTATTTACATTGGAGCAAAGAAGCTAATTCACCATTTACTGACGTTACTCTCCTTTGCCTTTAAATAATGAATGTAATGTGTTAATTGAATTCAGACGTTAATGAATTGTCACTCCAAATAGCTCCCTGACATCCCACTAACCACTACATCATGAGGTGCCTCTCCCCAAGCGCTCCTTCCAAATATGCACCTCCAACCAGGGATGCTCGGCACGCTCTTGACTGCAGTTTGGGGAGAACTGACTGGGCCCACGACTTTGTGTTCAGCTCTGCCCTCATCTCGCAGCTCGGACAAAAGCAACTTCCAACAAACCGCAACACGCAGCGAGAAGAACAGCCTCCTTCAACTTCTCTTGGCGTCAAACAACAAACACGACACTCCCGCTTGCTTTCACCTACTTTCCTCGTAATTCACCGCAAAGTCTAGGCTCAGCCGCCAGCCCCGGCTCCTCCCGCCCTCCCCCGCCCCCCCGCTCACCCGGGAGCCGCACTGAGCGCTCAGCTCCTGCCGTAGCTCCAGCTTTGCACGCAGGTGTAAGAATGCGCTCCATCTACAGACCGCACCGGCGGCCGCGGAGAGCGGGGCGGACTACGCTCTGCCCCAAACATCTCCCTCCGGAGCCCCCCCGGCCCCCTCCCCAGACATCCCGATGGGGGCTGAGCCGCACCTCGCCCTCGGCGCGCCCCGCCCGGCGCCTGCCCCGCAGTGCCCGCACCTCCCAGCGGCAAATGGCCGGGGGAGCGCTGCGGGCAGAGCGGCGCGGCGCTTTCAGCACCGCGGACAGCGCTCGGCACGGCCGCGGGGAGGGCGCGGAGCTCGGTTACCTCCCGGGCCAAGGTCAGTGCGGGGTGGCCGCGGCTTCCCGGCTCCTCCTGCCGCTGCTCCTGGCGCGCCCGGCGCTGGGGGTGTCAGCCGGCGGCGGGCGGAGGGACGCGGCGATCGCTCATCACACACACGCGCGCACGCACACACGCTGCGGCTGCGGCTCTCCCCGCTCTGGCGGAGCGGCGGCAGCTCAGCGCCCGCCCCGCAATGGAGCGGCCGTCACGTGGGGAACGGGCACGTCAAAGGTGCTGCTGTGCTGTGCCGCGCTGCGCTGCTGCCGCCGCTCCGCCGCGCGGCGGCCCAACGCCGAAACCCGGCGGCCAAGAAACCGCAGCTGCCTGCGGATCTGGAGGTAGCCCCCGATAATGAGATTAGACAGCCCGGGGGGCTGGGCAAGAGGAGAAACGTGGGCTAACGGGCTAGGGAAGGAAAGAGAGGAGTCGGAGATGAAAGACGAAGGGAGAACAGATGCCACCTGTCTCCTTACGCATTTCCCGACAGCAACAGGGATCTATCTGCCCGTTCCTCCGCCTGGGCGCTTCCGTGGATTTTCCAGGATGAACCGGAGAGAGCTCGTGCCCTGTCGGCACTGCAGACCTGCGAGCGGTGGGGCAGCAGAGAGCGAGTCTGTTCCAGCCAGCAGGAAGGAGTCCCGAGGACACCTCAGGACAACGTCAGGGCTGCTTTGCTATATCCAGGCAACTGTCTGATTTGTAAAGGCATAGAGCTGACCACGATAAAATCATAAATAAGGTCTCTTAAGTCATACTGCCTCATCACATGGATTAGAATGCTTTCATTTTCCAAAAGCATTGAAATGCCTTGCACTCGACATCCACAAGAACAGGAGATACCTCACTGGTTAGCTTTGGGATGTTCCTGTTTGAAAGTGTCCCTTCTGGAAACATAAGCTCTTATTACAAGGATGATCTTGAAAGAAAAAAAGGTCACATCCTGTGTGAGCTTCACTTTGTTGATTGTGCACTGCTAGAATTGCACAGCTCTTTCCACAGAGATTTCAGTACATACTGCATCATTCCACTTTTACTTTTTCTACCTTTCTCTTATCCCAAAAAGATTCAAATCAATAACATCCTGCTGGAAGTCACAATTAGCAACTACTGTTAGCCACTAACCCCTCTTCCAAACTTCGCAAATATCTTGAAGTCCTTTCAAAAGCGAATGTGACAAATGAACTAAGGCATCACTAGTGAGTACAGCGGCCACAGCACATTAAAGGAGGTAGAACAGGGTTGGTTTGGACTTCTCAGATGGAGGAAAGAAAGAGGACTGAAAACTGTGCTGTAACGAACAATAGGGTAGAGAGCAGACCTCAAGTGTGAATACGAATGTTCTTCAGGTAAAGCAGAAGTAAAAGCTGAAATGACCTAATAATTTCCCTGCCTTTAACATATGCTTCCTAAGTAAGCAGCACTGCAGTGGCTCGTAAATGTACTGGAAATCAAGGGAAAAATCTTCCAAGATACGTTAAAAACTGTTGTACGGCAGTAAAATAAACTTATTCCTATTCAATTATTTATTTAAACTTATTCCTATTCATTAAGCTGTCATTCAGATTTCTCTTTTGGAGTAAAAATGAAAACTGCATAAAATATACTTCAAATGCAATTTTGAAAGGAGGAAAAAAAATCACAGAAAAGTTGATCATGCACATATTCCTTCCATTTGCTTGTCCAGCCAGTATTCAATAAAGAATTTGTGTTAAAGGACATAAAAAAACAATCATAAGCAAGCTTCCAGTAAAGAGTCAGAAAACAAGCACAGGACTATCTCATCTAATTATAAATCCAAATGAAAAAATACTACTGAAAACAAATTTATTTTGTACTGGAATTCTTGGACTACATACAGAAAGCTGCTACAATGTCTCTAATCCATCTTTTCTCCATAAAGAAGAAGATTTTGGCTGTGCATTTCCAAGTTTTTACTTTCTGAGAATCTCTTAAATAATAATAATAATAATAAGGGCAGGAGTATCCCCATCTGAGTTAGAGTTTTGGCTATACTGCCTCCAGTTATGTTTTTTCTTTAAACTTTCAGATTAATTTCAGAAATAAAGAAAAAAAATGAAAACGTGATACTTGTTGAGCAAAGTTTATATTTTTTCTTTGAAAATAAAGTCAATTATCATAAATTAAGTCCTACTGTAAATTTGTTCAAGCATGAAGACAGAACAATGACCTAGACCTACTCAAGTCAGTATGCATTTACCCATTAACATCAAAAGGAATGATATTCCACAGTCTTAAATCTTGTCCTTGAAAATAAGGAAGTGGTTCTATAATCACTGCTATTTACCTCATAACTAAAGACTTGCTACACTGAAGAATATCAAAAAGTTTTCACTTCCCCAGCACGTCCAATATGAAAATGAAAAAGCTCTGATCTCTGAGAGGGTGACACAGAAGAGAAAACCAGAAACAACCTAACCAAATTTCTGTCTGCCATTGTTTTGTGATGGAACAGACTCTGCAGTGGACTGCTACATAAACGCAAGTAAGAAGAAATTAATTTCTTTTAAAAATACATAATCTCAATCTAACGAAGTTGGATATGCTTGCTCAACAGCCTATAAAAGGCTTTATAATTCATAAATTACTTACACATTTTGTCATGTTGAGAGTCATCACTCATCTCATACACAATCAGCATTAGCATCCTCAGAAAGCATGGTCTGCCAGAAGAGGAATGTCTTGTTTCAAAACACAAAGCAAAACTACTCATTAATAAAACAAAGACTATGGGAAAGGCTGCCAAGGGGCAGCTTTATCTAACAAGGGAACAAAGTACACATGATTTAGCAAGGTGGTGACTACATTTTCTGCGTTCAGATGGCATTGTCAATACAACTCAAGTATTCCGATAACATCATATGCACACGGTACGCGTAACACAGGCATTCTTAAGTCAAAACATTATGTCAAGATGTGTTTCTGTCTAGATTTAAAATAGATCAGGAATGTTTATCTCTGTTATACTGACCGATGCTGTAGCATTACGTCAGTATGCTGTCTATAGCCATCAATTATCTCATGTTATACCTAGACTGAATGCTCCTTGGAGTAGACATGATGTGCAAACTCCTAGAATAGCACGAGCTAGTTCCACGATGAAGTCTTTAAAACGTAACTGCCTTATAAACAATCACATTTGAATGTACTAAACTAACAGAAACATTTTAGTCATCCAGGCTCTAAACCATAAATACTGACATGAGATGCTGCTGTGCTGCCTTAAAGTATAAAACACAAGCTTTTCTCCCCTTAGCATACTTAAGCACAGAGACACTCCTACTTTAGTCAGATATATTTATGATCCTAGAGAACCACAAGCATTTTAGCGCCAGGATCTGAATTGGTAGCTAGACACTCCAGGACAAATCCACAGCCTTTCTGATGAAATTTGGAACACCTGCTCCTTCAGGAACGAATGGCAATCAATGAATTCAACATAGGTCACCAAATGCCATTCAAATGATTACAAGTTACAGTATATATTTGCTAGAAAAATGTACCTTGGACTGACCTAACAGATTTCACTATTATTACCTTCATGAAACTTGTTTTTAAGCCAGAGGCATCTGGTTTGTGACCCATCTGCCAAGTTTCATTACCTCTGTCAATTTTTGATGCAGAAGATCAAACTTTGCGTTCAATTTATTAGAGCAAGGGGTCACAAAACAGAAAAGAGGACCTTTAAAATTGGAAAGTAAAAAAGTAATTAAATACGTGAAGGGGAAACTTAGAAATAAGGAAATCCCACGTTTTAATTAGTACGACATACACGAAGTATATACATCATGCATATTATGATATGAAACTTAAATGTAAATAAATCCCCTACTGAAAATGTTGACTATTTCTATCATAAATAACCACAGCTACATAGATTTTCATATCAAAGTGGTGTCCACCTTAGTCATCCAGGGAAATTCATCAGCTTCTACAAAGAGCAACTTCAAATAGTTGTAGTCTTGGCAATTAAACCAGTTCTAATTACATCCAAAAGAGGGCAGCCTTTCTCAGTTAAAGATGTTACTTCAGATGATACACACGAAGCATGCATCAACATGAATTTTCTTTCCAAATACATAACTATCATAAACAGCTGTACACCCTTATTTCCTCGAATACTAAGAATGTTTAGAGAAATAATAAATACTACATTATATTCTTTCAAAATTTCCCATAACATTCAAGATTAATTACTCTCCAAATCACTGATTTGGGAAATCACTTTAGCATCTAGGAAGAGAACTGACATCCAGGAAATAATTTTTTTTTTTTTTTTGCTTTATTCAAGTTTGTATCTTATGTCAGCATTCTCTCTGACTCAAGTAAGATTCACAATCCAGCTCTCTTAAATCCCAAAACAGCCTTTGGAGGGTTTTTTTTCCATTTTGTGACACAACATTATTGATGGAATGAACCTAGAGACTGTGAAATGGGACACTTGGTCTCTATTTCAGATAAACTATTTTAAATAAGATTCTATTGTTTTCAAGCATCTCTTATTACTTGTTGCTTATGACACTCTCCTGGGTGCAAAAAGATGAGATTTATAGGTTAATATCCAAATCTTCAGAAATGCTGCATACCTCACACAGCAGTGTCCTAACTACTGAGCAACTCGTGAAGTAACAAAACACAATCGGAGAATCATACAATAGCCTGGGCTTGAAAGGACCTCAAAGATCATCTGGTGGCTGCGATTGTATAAGTTTTGCTATAGCTGTAATTCTTTCAGGCCAAACCTGATTCAAGCCTGGCATTAGTTTCAGGTTACAAAAAAAAAAAAAAAAAAAAAGTCTTTGGGGTTTGGCTTGGGGTTTGTTGTTTTATTCTTTTCTGTGCATGCCTTTAACAACAACAACAAAAAAAATCAACTGCGAAACTAGCTCTTTATCCCTTTACTCAAGAAAATCTCTCAGACCTGATTTATGGGGACTGTATTTGCTCAGATCAAAATAGAATAAGCCCCTTATTAAGGATTAATTAGAAATAAGTCACTGATTTAGAATCCTTTGGCATAAAAGGACTAGAGAAAGGAGGACTCAGAAACACTATACGGGGAAGGAGAAAAGTGCATCATGTATGAGAATGCCATGGTTACAGACCAGAACAGATTAATTGTTGAAAAGCATCATAAGAGAATTATCAGGAGTCACTGGGAACTGTCTGGAGGAATAATTTGTGTGGCAAAGAATTGAGCTGATAAACAGAGATGCATTTAGGAAGTTCATGAGGAGAGATCATGGAAAACTGAGAAATTCTGAAAAAAGTTGTTCCTTCTCTATCAAGGGCTCTTCTCCTGTTTATACAAAAAGAATTTCTAGAAGCTTCCTACAAATAGGTAAGTGCTGAAACATTATGTACTTTGGGGAGGGGTTGCTTATTTGATTGTTTACGAGTTGTCCAAAGTGTTTTCTCTTACTTAAACAGCTTTCTCCAATATGCTTTCCCAACCATAACCCAAGTTTCCAGATACCACAAAAATAATAAGAACTGTGGCAGCTATCCAGCTATGAAGGAAATGGTAGCACCACACCATCACAGGTTCCCTGCAATTGCCAAAATCAGCTGCACAAGCTACTACTGGAATTCCTATCTCTGCTAAATTCTTACAACAATCAGGGGTGATGTGACTTAATCGAATTAATTCACTGAGCTGAATGCACTGGAGAATAAAAAGAAAAAAGAGCTCATCAGTTTAAAAAGCATTGCTTATCATATTCCTTCCTTTCCCTACATTTTATTTCAAACTTCCCCCTATCACTCACAAATTCCCTGCCGTACATCCACAGATAATCTAATCAAATAGCCTCTTCCCCCCAAGGTCATTTTGTTTTTCTAAAGGTTGAAATCAACTGGAGTCAATTTGCTGATTGTGCATCATAAGCTGAACCAGTCTTTATTCATTTATATCCATGTACGCACAAAAAAAATATATAGTAGTACCCTCACAAAAAGAAATGGAGTTTTCATTCTTGTAAAACTCTATATAGCATTCAGACTGAAATTAGAGCTTTTTTAATTAAATTCTCCAGAACCTCAAGAGACTGAAAAAACACAAGAAAGCATATAAGTGTCTGTGTCACCTAAGGATTTCTATATTCTAAATGAACATGATAAAACCATAAAACAAGGGCACTTTTTAGGGTTTCGCCCCCCTCCAAACCATACTATGAATTGGAAACCTTTCCAGAGCTCACTCCACATCACAAACATTTCCCCTTCAGGTTGCATGATTATTAGCTGACATTCAACTTCAATATATTTCTTCAAATATTAAAGGAAACATCCTCAAAACCTCAACAGCAGCTCTGAGAATACTCTATACATTAAAACAATTGGATGACAAAGAAAATCATATTTGTGAAAACACCTTGTCTGCATTTTCAGTGAAACAGTAATGAAAGTTCAGGGAAAGATTAAAAAAAAAAAAAACCCACAATAAACAGATAGGTTCAAAGCATTCAGGTACAACAGCGTGGACAGTAAAGAAATCTCTTATAAAAACTTTGATATTCTAAAACTTGCCTCAGCTTCCAGTACTCTGGGGACAATGAGTAAAATACACTTGTTTATTTAAAATACACTGTAGTATCAAGGCATTCTGTAAGCAAGGAAACTCAAGTCATCCAGACCTAGAGCTCTTAGCCTGAATTAGCCAGGCAGTGAGGTAAAACGAGGCAGAAGGGAATAAAAAGATGCAAGAAACATAGGAAAAAAAAAATCTAATTTTGTGCACTTTTTCCAAAATGACACCATGTCTACCTTTCTTAGAATGCACAGTACCATTCTCTAGTTAAACACAGGTATACATATATAGTTGGCTTAGTCACTGGCTTCTACTTCAGTACTAGCAGACAGTGAAGACTGATATCTTATTTTATCTTTAGATAAAACGTTTAGCCTAAAAATAATCATATTGCTCTCCCCCCCAGACACACACCTTATTTTGTTGCAAAATAAGGGAGACAGAAAGGAGCAGTAAACTGGGACTAACGAAGGTAGAGTTTTGGTGCACCCCAAATAGGGAACTAACATTTTATGCAAGGGAATCGAGCATCCAGCAGATTTTCAGAATATAAAGACTTTCTATGCACTGGAGAAGAGAAAGATGTTTAGTCACAGGTCTTTGGTAACGGAAGAGAAAGAGATGGAGACAAGTGAATAAAGAGGTCATGATTGTCAAGGCAGGAAGGCAGCATGAACACAGTCAGACAGAAAAATGTTTCCCAGTGGGAGAGGACAGTACTACTTATTTAATAAGGAAGCAGACTGAAATCAGACTCCACAATCACAATGACTCTGTATGCCAAATGAAAATTGCACAGCTGTCAACAATGAAGGAAGAAGATGGGCTGGGATGGGAGAAAGGAAGCCAGGATAATTCAGAAAGCAAGGATTAATCCCACTTTCTCTGCAAACTGATTAGATTATTGGGATAAAATTAAGGAAAAGGAAACTAAATCCAAGGATATAAAGGAAAAATAAGATGAGCACTACAGAAAGGATGATTTGTCATCTCCATAACAAGTAGAAAATTAATTATAGAAAAGAGTAAAGTTTTGGGATTCATAGCAAACTGAAATACTTGGGGGACTGGACAAAAAGAACAGAGCACTGTAGGCTACAGATGGAAAGAAAAAAAAAAGGAAAGAAATTGAAAGTGTCCATTCTTACTAGGCAAGGTCAGCACCAATTAATTTTGAAGACTATCTACTACTTGACTACAAGTAGCGGGAACAAGGTGTGAGCATTTCAGACAGGGAGAGCACGGGTTCATAACTAGTCATACATTTAATACGTAAGGAATGAGCCTAGTTGCAAAATACAAAAACAAACAAAACAATTAAAAAACACTAATTTATTAGTCCAAGTTACTGTAGCTCTCAGGAATTTTTCTAAAGACACTTGACCCAAAAAGCTACAACAGCTAATGCAAAAAAAAAAAAAAAAAAAAAACTAAGGAAAAACTTTGTATGTGCACATTTTCTTCCATCATGTCCCTTTCTCTCTCCTGTACAGCATTAGCTCATCTGACAAAGCTACAGAATGCTAAAGCATAGGTTATTTTGCGTGTTTGGCCTAACGGTACTATTTGTTCTACATCCATGACTGTGGCTATATAACATATGCAATAGATAATTTTAAGTCATTGTAACAGTTACACCTAGCACACATAAATCACAGAAAGTGGCTTCATACTGGCTCAGATTGTTTCAGAAGCAAAATCTGGCTGTAGCTTAGCGAGTTGACCTTAGACCAAAAGCTTGCCTAGTGAAAAAGCTGAATTCAAGTAACAGCCTTTGGCATGCAACAGATGTTCAGAAGTGAGCAATGGTTAGGACTGCAAATTCAGACACAGCTCTTTTCAGTATACTTCATGTTTCATTTCTTAGTTGCTTGGAGTAACTTCTGTGGCCAACTTATCATTTCAGTTCTCCTAAGTAGTATTTTTCATTCTCCTAAAACATCAAACTTTGCAAGCACATTTAGAGGAAAAACCTTGAAATGTGAAACTGACCCTGTAATCTAGACTGATAACATCTAGCAAAGCAACAATCACTTTCAAAGCTAGATTAATCCGGCATGAGACTTACATCTAGGAAGCAAACTGCAGATGTGGAACTGTATGTGTATGTCCCTACCTAATCTTCTTTTTTTGTCAATTAAATGTCACTTTATTTTGGTGAACTATATTCTGGTAGATTGCTGCTAATATTACAAATGTCCACACTGCTAGTCACAATACATTTTCCAATTATTTGTTCTTCCCAACCTATACATGAGGGCACACACTATCTCCATGATCTGTATCCCCACACTTGTGACAGTGGAAAGTCATATTCATTAATACAAGCCGGAAAAGAACAAAGTCATGAGCTTGAATCGTTGATGGGCAATTTAGCAGTAGAAGGTTTCAGTGCTAATGTAACCTGGTAAAAATGCTGTCATCACAGGATGCTAGCGCAGCACCTCTCCATTCTGGCCTCTTCTCATTTCACTCCCCAGCACTTGAACAATGCTACCTCCATAACCTCACCATGCCAGCAATTCAGAGGGAAATAAACACATTTCTTCTTGTATACAACAATAATTTATTTTCTGCTCCCAACAGTCTGCAGAAACATTAAATAAACTGACATTCAGTAGTCAGTCTGCCAGTGCCCAGAAGGCAGCTGCATTGAAGCAAAGATTCCATGCGTCAAAGTAGTCAAACTTATACTGCAGTCTTTATTCTGGATAAAAAATACCTCAGAAGTTCTACAGCTCCAGAGAAGTCATTCCTGAGAAGACTGCAGGAAAACTTAGTAAACTAACAGAGAAGCCCTCTTCACAGACCTTTAAACCATCACTGTCTCACCAAACTTAGTGATATCAAATAACTTCATTCGTCAGCATGAGGAAGTGAGGAGCTTTGAAACTATCTTCTCTGCAATATTATAATTGACTCATTTTTTGCAGAGGAAGTTGGGTAGCTCTAAATCTCTCTCAGCCAGACCCTTAAAAAATTAAAAAAAATAAACACTTAAATCCAACACTGATTTTCAAACTTGATAAGCACCTCTACGAACAAAGGGACCCAGTTCCGCTAGTTTCACTTAATGTATAGAATAGTATTTTTTGATGTTGTTTTGAAGCACTAAATTCCAGGAATTATAATCAAACATGCAAAGAAGCAAGAAAAAGAGAGTGGGAAGAAAGAAGCTCTCATGCAAACAGAACGTAATGCAGGTACGTAACTTTTTTAAGTTGTGACTAATTAAAGGAAATGCATTACTCATGCACAGATGAAGTTGCTTCAGTCACCAAGTGCTTTGTATTTTGTAATTAATACCAGTTTTAACCATATCACATATTAAACCTATGTAAATTAACTGATCTGGGGGAAATAACCAAATCAAGTATCTCTCCCACTAATTTGTTAAGTAAGCATAATTTACAGCATCCACCTTTGCGCCTAAATCTTATATGGTTCTTATTATATGCATAAGTAATATGCCATCAAGGATCTGGGTGTAGGGGCTTGTTTGTCTGCTTTTAGTTCTAACAAACTATTTCACTTTCTGGAATCACCGGAGACTAACGCAAAAAATTCCAGAAAGACAAAACAGGAGAGAATTCCTTTTCATTTGCCCTGCTGTACTGCAACTCAGTTACACTCAGAACAAGCAGATAAGCTATAATATCTGTCCAATTTATTCTCAAAGAGATGCTGAAAAGATTGAATGTAGACATGATTGCCAGAGAAACACCTCCAATATATAGCTCGGAGAGCTTTATTATGATTCTGGCAGCATGATTCACTTCTGGGTTGCTGAGAAACTACCCTCTTCCTTTTTTCCTGTATTGTTTTCTCTCATTAGGGAAACAGAGGCTTCCAAAGCAAGATGCTAGCTGACCTGGAAAAACTCATCTCTTGTACAGTGAATTCAAAGTCCAACCTGTTCAGTGGGGCCTGAATTTCACCCTTCAGCCACAGTGTTCCAGCACAGAGACAGCAGCAATCCTTTCATTTCTCTGCCTAGCTTTTTTTCCTCTCAATCCTGCACTTTTATTTTTATTTTTTAAACTTTACATAAAAGTATTCTAAGTCAACTGAATCACAAACATTACAAAGAAAAGTGTTTAATAATATAGTGCTTAGAACATCCAGCAGGCATTTTTCCATTTGTTTTTATTACTAAAGCTCATAGAGGGAGAAGTGCTGGGAGAGAAGCGAAAAAGGTAGAGAAGGGCATCTATTTATGTGAAAATCTCACTCATCCTTTTTTCTCTTTTCCTAAGCTTGCCCTGGATCACATAACACAAGCAATGCACTCAACATCAAACTGCTACATATTCCACAATCATGGTAGGCAGTAAAAGAGAAAGATAGATAGACTCTTTCTTTGCCAAAGATGTAATCATATTTAAAGAAAATTTACCTTTAAATATGTAAAGTATATAAAAAAAAAAAACCAACATACTGTTTGTATGAGAGAGAGAGAGAGAGAGAGAGAGAGAGAGAGAGAGAGATTTAAAAAAAAAGAATAATAATTAGTATTTCATTATTATTATGGGAGAACCCCAACTTTAACCATATTTGTTTCCTACAGCATTCAGATACTGTAACAGATTCAAGACACAAAGCATCTTCTCTGATGTGCTGCTACTGCAGAAACTAACAATCAAAATCTCTGCCATAGTCACACTTTTAGAGCTCAGTTCTGTAACCATGCTCTTGTCTTACCGGGCCATGAAACTGCATTTCTATGAGAAATGGAAGAGTCCACCCTCCATCTCTTACAGTGAGAAAAACTATGGCTCAACAGTGTGCATCCATCTGTCTAACTCATCTTCCCTCAAAACAAGGCAGGGGCTTCTTCTCTGCTTCTTACTGGAAGTAGATACTAGCTCACACTATCCATCGGAAGGAATTATCAGAGCGCAGTGATTACCACACATCAAAACCATCCCTGGAAACTCACTGAATACTGAATCATTAAACAGTGCCAAAACATATCTTCCAGCCCTGATGAGGTTCCTAACACAGACACAGTCTTAAGGCCTAAAATAGTCACCATTCCTTCTCCCATTCCCCTTATAGTTGATGCAAAAGCAGAGACAATTGCTTCTTGTGAGGCTGTCTGAAAAAGTGACCTGTGGCCCTGTAAAGAAGGTCTTGTCTTATGAACAAGACTGCTTGTTCAACGTTTTCTGAGCTCTCCTTGACAGTGATATCACAAGATGTACAAAAGTAACAAGGTGTAAGATAACAGTTTCTTCATTCATTGTAGTTGCTGTGAACATTCTACTTCACTTAGAATTATTTTCAGTCTATCATATTGAATATATGTTAAAGATGTGCGACTCCTTCCCACAGTTTTTTAAAACTTGGGGGGGAGAAATAGGCTGAACTAGAACAGTTTGTGAAAATAACACATTGAGTACTGAAAAATCATAGGCAAGGGCAAGAGCTACACACTTAAGAGTATTTGTGCTAAGCATATTATTTCATCTCATTTCCAAATTTAGGCTGGTATCCTTTCTACTGGTTGTATGTCAAGCACTGTGATATTGAGAAGTTCTGGACTCTTGAAGCACACGTGCACAACGTCTTGTAAAAACAGTTCTTGTTTGTTCTTGTTGTTTTCACAAACTCAGATCCAGATCTGTTTTGGTTTAAATCTAACATGCTAGCAAACCTCCTTCCTATCAGAGCATGCTAAGGACTTGCCAAGGTAAAACATGTAGGAGTAAGCATAATAATGTGTATGCCTGAATGAACAAGCATAGAAAAGGCTGAGTTAAAGCTGGCTAACACTTCTCTTCAACACTGAAGTTGTTTAGAACTCTGATAAAACTGTTGGGCTAATTTCCACAAGAGGTGTTAGTCCTAGTCTGAATTCTTCTGAAGTCTCTTCAGCAAGATGGCAAAGGGGTGCTGTGAACAGGCATTTCCCTACTTTTGTTTTGTACTGTTACAAACCAATCTAGAGACCATTCTGAACTGCTGTATTTTTAGAAGAAGGAAACTGTGCATTTTGATGAAGATACCACAAGAGATGAAGAGGAACAGATTTGTATGAGGAACAAAGACTTTCCTCCTCAAAAGGTCAACTCATAAACATGAGGGAGTTTTAATAGGAAAGCAGTAGTAGAACTGTCTAGTCTTAACAAAAGGACATGAACTGAGAATCCAAGGCAGGAGACACTGTAACAGGGTAAGAAGAGAGTGTGAGCTGGAGTGTAGGCAGAGACAGATTGTACACGGATCTGAAGGAGGACAGATATCAATTTATGCTGCTGAGTAATCCTAGAGTCACTTGTCCACTGAGATACTTTTCTCAGATATACAATCAATTTTACCATACGGATAAAATACCTAAATCTAAGAGCAAAGAAGAAAGAAGGGCGACTCTATATGCCTGCACTGTCCAGGATATGAAGAAAAATCTTCAGCCAGTTACAGACACCTACAAGACCTTCTAAGGTACTTTGGTGAGGCATGACATCTCACATTTCCAATCTCACCAAACAGGAAGCATGAGAGACAGGACAGAAGACGAATTAAGGAAAGAAAATAAAGAGAATAGAGGAAGAAGAAAATTTCTTGTGCTAATATTGCTTGCAATTTTAGAAATCTCCATGTGTGTCATCTCCCCATTCCAAGAAAAATTTTTAAAATTAAGAAGAAAAAGAAAGCTAATATCTTCGCAGTTTTAATTTTCACTCCTATCTAACACTGTTGAAATGCAGGGTATATTCCTGCATATAGAAAGGAGTAGGTATTTCAAGATTTAAAGCCAAGAAAATAAAGCTATTAAAGAAAGGAGAAGACTATATATTGAGATGTCAGTACATTTTATGGCTCTATATGTGAATCAGTAAAAGAAACTGAAATATGGGCAAAATAGAGGCAGATGAACCTGCAGACAGTATCACAGATAACGGCTGCAGATAAGATGACATTGAAGAGATAGAAAGAAATGGGCTTTTTATTTTATTTATTATAAAGGAATAAATTTAGCTTATACTTAGTTCATATGCTGCACATCATCAGTCCAGGAATGGTTCAGTAGAAGACACCATGCAATTACTATAGTCTTCCTGTTTCTGCTCCTGAATTTTTACACACCTCTTTCATTCTTCTTGGGATTGACCACAGAAATTAGATGTGTCCTTATTTATTCATTATCATCTTTCAGATATGATCCTAGGTTACAGCTAAGATCTAATTAACAACCTGGCATTCCTGATTTCAGTGAAACTTGTTCCTAAAATGTATCCACAGTATCCATATGTATATTTTAAGTGGAGTAGGAAAGAGAGACAATAAACAAAATGACATTATCAGTTAGTGGAACAGAATTACTAGTGCCATGCCCTGCAAGACCCAAGGAAGGAAATTTTAACATCTAACGACTCATTTTAAGAGCATATGAAAGATGCAGAGAAGCAGAGTATTTCTCTCATCTACCATTTCCATCTGTTCTATTTTTGTGGAGTCATCTGTTCCAGCTAACTGGACATAAACACCTCTTTCCATAAATTAAAGACAGCTTAGGTTAGACATCAAACTTTTAGGAAGTTAGCATTTCACAGAGGGAATCCAGGCCGCTTTCTTTCAGTGCTATACCATGTAAATATTTCTAGGCCATTCCTCCATCAAGAGCATGCTGAAAGCAGTCAGTTCTCAAATCTGCAGAAGGTCAGGTGGTTCAGTTCTGCACTATTGGCTTAAGCATCATTAGAGACAGTCTACACATCCAAAAACTTGATATTCTACATTATCTTGCTCTAAACAAGAAAATGGGGTTATCATGGTGAATCATATTGATCAGATGAACCAAGGACTGTTTTTAGCATTTTTTCACCAATACAGACTTTAATTTTTAAAGGTGGAAGCAGTGGAGGTAGAAAGAATAAAGGCTTAAAACTTGTGTGCAAACAAAGTACTTCTTTAAAAATCAACACTTCATACAATTCTTTGTTACAAACTAACCTCTAAAAGCTAGTAATCCGAGCCTGCAAGACATTATGGTTTACATTTTCCCTCACCACTAACCTGGATTTCCCTCTCCTTTGTTATTAATCTTTAACTCAGTTTCACCTTCACAAAGATTGTTTCCAGAAAGATTGTTTCAATCTCCAAAAACATTCAAATCAAACCAACTCTCACATGAAACTGTTATTGGTGATCCAAAGTCTTTTAATGCTAACTTTAAAGAAATAGAGAAGACTCACAACATTACTGAAGACTACATTTGAATCCTCTTTTTGATTGTTCACTTGAACAAACGTAAACCAGCAACTGCCTGGCAAGTTCAATCGGATTTCCTTCAGTTTTAATGTGACTCTGCTTTTATGTGAAAAGCAATATGGAAAAATGGAGTAATTAATGTCATAATTGTTCACTGGACCAACAGAGAATTACAAAAGCATCTACATTACACATGCTGATATGTAATCAAAGATATGTTATGACGTACATAGAGCAGTTTAAAAATGATCAATGAAATCAGAAGTTGCTGGGTAAGACTGATAATCAATATTTTGCCTCAAGTAGTTGCTCAGATTTGTCTCCTAGAATTTCACCCTTTTTTTCCCTTCATTCATTTCAAAAAAAAAAAAAAAAAAAATTACCTTTAGGCAATAAAGAACTTTTCAGAGCCAGCTTACGGGATGTTTTTGTTGTGCAATAGGGGATTCTGCTCCAGTATATAAGCAAACATCTGAAAATAAATACTTCACACAAACGTAACGATTGTATTGCACAGAATCATAGAATGGTTTCAGTTGGGAAGGTCTGTAAAGATCACTTAGTTCTAGCTCCCCTACTGTGAGCAGCATTGCCACCCAGTAGACCATGTGGGGCTTGAAGGGCTGAGATAATAGCAGATCTTAACAAATCAAGTTAATACAGGACTCTGTGGTAGTTTGCTGGTCACACGTCAGTTTTTTGCCTAATAATATAATACAGTTCTTATGGAACTATAATATGTAGCACCTTGCCTGCTGCTTATTTCCCTCTCCCCTATCCATGTTGCTACTTTTTCCCCCTTCACTCACTGCAAGCAGTACAGTTTTGTAACTCCCAGGGGCTCCCAAGGGCTGACCTAAGCCCCACACTGGGCACCGAAATGACTGCTGTGGTTTAACCTGGAAGGTGGCTCAGCACCATCTATTAAATTCCTGCATCAAAATTGTAGAGACTAGAATGGTGTGCAAAAGTGAGAATACAAAAACTGAATTCTCCTGGCATTGTTACACATGCTACTGTAAGCATCTACTTGTATGCAAGTTCTTACTTGTAAGACACACTGTGATGCTTCTTTCTTCAAGTCATCTGCCAGATCTTTAAGGTGTCTGATCCTCTCGGTACCACTGTCACTAGCATGAGAAACAAACCTTCAAAATCGCTGCTTCACCAGCACCACCTGTCAGTATCTCTTTTCAGCAGCTCTCTTTGCTCAGACATCAAAAACGTAAGATCTGTAGTGAGGGCAGATAATCCAGGTCCAACAAAAGAAGCAACGGAAGGAACTTGTTCTAAGCAGGGTAGAATAACAGTGCTTAAAATACTCAAGCTTCATGCTTAGCTACCCATACCATGTCTCCCATTCTGATTCCATTTTTTTCATATATATCCAGAAAGTCAAAATCCCAGTGTCCAAATTGACAGACAAAGCTCCAGGATTCCAATGTTAATAAAATGTTTATGTTTTGAAAAATATCTAAGAAAAACCTTTTGGTTCCCCTTCTCACAGCTTGCCCAAAAAAGTAAGAGTAACGTTCTTTAGCTCTAAATCAGTCTCAAAAACCAGAAGACTGCAGCCAGATATTCTAAAAGTCCACATACAAGAAAAAAAAAAAAACACGCATCAATTAAAATCACTGTGATGACAAAGATTACTTGTAGCATTTGTTTCCTCATTGCTCACTTATAAGCAGCTAGGTTTGGAGAAACATAATGTGTTAATATTTGTTCTATTAAAAAATACGAAATACTAAAAAAGAAGCCAGATTAGAATAACCTATTATAATCTTCACTAGCTTGTGTGGAAAATGGAGTACTTTTCTTTTCGGAAAGCATTCCTCAAAAAAAATGCATGATACTGCTGTGATTATTATACTACATGCAAGGAAAGGCACAGCCATGGCAATTCTGTGAAGCATAAGGAGAAACAGATGAAATAAAGGCTTAAAGATTATTTCCTGTCATGAGCTTGTGAAGTTTTAAGAATTCACCAAGGGGTCAGGTAGACAGGATGGTTTATTTCCATTAGAAAATGCCCCTCAAGAACTCAATCATTTTGCCTTCACAGGACATCAAAGTACGTATGTAGGACTTAAATCTCACCACGGTATCGCTTTATTCTTGAGATACTTTTACTTCATAGAAGATTGAGCTTTCAAATTCAGAGGAACATCAAAAGGGATACTGAAAAAATTAATCTTTCTGCTGTTGACCACACTAAGGGAGACTGTAGCAACAATCCCTAGGCAAGAGCTATTCAGTTTTTCCCTGTACAGTTCTACAGAAAACCTGGCTCTCAGTAAGGAAAACTGTCCTTCTATACCAATTGTAAAGCAACTAGAAAGTCAACAAAGCAAAACCAGAAACAACATTCTGGGTTTTTCTAGCCATTTGATATTAAAAAAAAAAAAAAAAATCACCGTTTATGTTACAGTCACTAAAAAACATTTTATCAGGAATTAAATCCTGACACAGCAGCTCTCCTGAAGAAAGCCACAGGTTCACTGATACTGAAATTTCATTTTTCTGCTGCCTCTACTTTATGTTAGCTAAAATTTTCTAAAGAGTAATTTATACCAGAAGCAGAGAAAGTTTTCTGTTCTTCTGATTTCCAGCAGTTACTCAGAAAACCCTACGAAGCTAAACATTTAAAGATTAAGATCCAGGGTAAATAACGTATATATTTTGTACAAACACGACTCGTATTTCCACACAACACTAATTTTGCACTGAGTTTGAGTTATTCAGGCAACTCTAAATTAGATCTCTATCATCCTAAAATAGCATAGCTCAGTAAGCATCAACTGCTGACTCGTTATTTTTACAGAAATAATTACCTTACTATTTGCACAAATACAAGGCAGCCTAAATAAAGAAAACTACTTTTCATTGTATCAATATTTCAAACTAAGGTACACCTTCCTGAGGGACATTTTTGTGCTGTATTTTTGGCACAATCAGCTCTTTGAAAGATTCTTCAAACAAATATCAGATACAGCTGTCCCCCTTCCCTCAAAAGACAGCCTTTCTTGATCTCCTACTTTACATAAACAAAGCAGGATCTACTCTGACACAAGAAAATTATTTGTTGACTCTCTGCTGACACACATGCAAAGTTTATGTCAACAGACTGAAATTCTGGCAACAGCCTGTCAAATTCAGCGGTACTGCAGTCAGCAAGGACAAACATTGAAATTCAACAATAATCAGAATGAAGATAGCCAAACAGCAGTGAAATAAGTGACATGTCCGTTACCAGTTACACCACACAGTGCAGATAGAGAACACTCCATGCAAATCATCTGAGAACTACGAACACAACTGGACCAAATTCACCACTATGGTTTTACTTTCCCACAGAATTTTTCACTTTCCTGAGGATCCTTAATAGTGAAACAGTGCGTTCCTAACAGTGGAGCATTCCTTCATCTTTTGATCAAGGTGCAGCAGATCTGCACAGCAAAAGGGGCCGGACAGCACCTTGAGTTTGTGCGCAATGGAGAACATTGTTTAGTACACCAAATGGGGAATAACTGATGAGCAGACTGATGGCACAGCAGTCACTTGGAATCAACAGTGAATTAATGAACTCTGAAGACCAAGTTAAAAGATGCTTGTACATACAGTTACAACAACAACATCCTATACAACAAGGAGGCAACAGGCAGAGATTGAACTGTAACTGCCAAAGACAGCACCAACTGTGCTACCACGTAATTATACTCTGCAGGAGCATCACTCTCTGGGAGCATAACATGGTAAGAGGTAGGGCAAAAAAAACAGGAAGTGATCATAAGCAACTAATCCAGCCAAACGTCTGTCAGAGAATATGAATGAACCACAACTAAATAAATATTCACAGGAGATGGAAAATACTATTAAGTTACAGAAAATAAAAATCAATTTCCAAAGGCAATTACATAAGGATTCATCCTCTACATCTCCTTCTTTTCAACAACCTCTCTCTTTAGCTTAAATGTATAATAGCACCTTAGTCACTATGCAAAACAGAATGGGATACCACGAAAGGAATTATCAGTCAGGGATACCTATATGACAAGTTAAAAAAAGAAAAGGAAAGGGAAAAGAGGAAAGGGAAAAGCAGTAGAAAATCACATGCTCATTTTCCTACAAAAGCACTTAAAACCTTTTCCAAAAATTGAGGATTCCTTCCTCAAATAATTATCAGACCGTTCCATAACTTAAACAATTTTCTCCATCTCTTTTCAATAACAGTAAAAGCAATATACTTTTAATTTCAGAAGATATTTAACCAGTTTTAAAATACTTATGTCATAAGACAGGGAAGCCCTTTATTGGTCAAGGCCAAAAGCACTGCAGGTAGCTAAAAGGATATTTCATTTCCTTACCAGAGGGAGTATCTTGAGTTTTATCCATCAGAGAACAATTACATACTATAAATCTTTCAGACATGGAAACTCAAGGGGTTTCCATTAACCTATTATCTCATATACCATATACTTGTATATCTAGTTATCAGTACCAACAATTATCCACAGCAGTCTTTTACAAACAAACCTAAGAGAGGAGCCTTATTTTTATTCAGCTCTTTCCTACCCAGCTAGATATATCTTAGAAGTAAAGTTCAAAACAAGCTTTAGGAAAGTCAGAGGATTATCCATGCTTCCTCACAACTAGAGCACCCTAACACCTGCTCCCATTACTTTACTTCCTTCCAGGCACGGAGGAACCGAGAAACCCACCTGAACTTTCTTCTAGACATATTGACTGAAAAACAGGAAATCACAAAACACTTCATAGAACAATACATTCCCTCTTCTACCATTTTCACAGGAGAAATCCTACACACTCCCCACATGCAAACTGTTACCTGTTGCAGCTCTTCATGCTCTGGAGCTCTTCCAGCAGGGTTAGCTCTAGCAGCCAGGCAGTGCCTTTCCTAGCAGCTGCTTCTAATCAGCCACATAACCACAGCTGGGTAAACAGGCTGAAGTGTGAGGCAATAAGAAGCCACATAATCATCCAAAAGCCATCTAATTTTGCTCATAAATATTGCCAATGCAGCATTTACAGGCCTGATTCTTTTTAAAACATCCAACATACTACTTCAGTCTTCTTTCCTGTTTCTGTGAACAGCTCTTGAAGAACTGATGACACTGCAAATGAGATCTAGGTAGTAGGATATGAACCCCTCACATAAGCACTGTGATATGTTCCCACTGATCCTACATCCTCCCTGAATTATGCGCCATCTTCTTTCTGTCTTGATCAAAATGCCATCAGGAAACAAGAAGAAGAGCAAAGGTTAGGAGACTTTATTTTTTTTAATATATTTTCAGTGTTTGTACCCTGTGCTGAAGTGCAACAATGCTCTCGAGGTTATTGACAGAAGAAACATTAAGATCTTTACCGTTGAGAAGAAAAGGCGGATCTTCATAAGCGTTTTTTCTTTCTTGTTACAAAACAAAAAAATTGAAGGTCTTAACTTCCCTGATACATTGATTAGCTATGACCATAAAGACAAGAGAAAAAAGTCACATCATTGATTTTATTAAGTAATTTTAGAAACCTTTTAGTGCTACATAGGAACTATCTACAGTAGAGACTTGTAATTCATCTCTGTCTGCTGGGAAAAATAGCAACACCACATCCTTGGAATTCCATTTGATGCTTAAAAGCACAAGAGATAGTGGGGGTGAAGATCATATCTTACTGTTCATGTCAGCCAATGTTGCACAATTTAATTTGAGATTATATCCATAAGAAGAATTATCTGTTCCTACCTCAACAAACAAATGCAAATACGAACATAGCCATAGAACAGCAAAGCCTGGTCTCCATAGTTCTATGTAACTTTGCTGGACCGTTGTTACCTTCTGGAAGAAGGGATAACTACTGATCACAGCACTTAGGAGTGATGCTCAGGGTAACATTCATTCCCCAGTGTTTTGAATTCCTGCTGCAGACCTTTGTCGTGCAGGAGCACTAAGGGCATCATCTCTAACAGCGTCAGTCATGTTTCTCATAGAATTTGCAGGAACAACTGAGAGCTTTACTCCTACAGCAAATCTTCAGCCAGAATTACTCAGTGTAACTATACAAAGGCTTTTTCTTTCTTTCCTTCCCTTCCTTTCCTTCCCTTCTTCCTTTCCTTCCCTCCTTCCTTCCTTCCCTCCCTCCCTTCCTCCCTTCCAGCAAGAACAAAAGCAAACAAACAACAGCAAAAAAATAAAAATAAAAATAAAAAAAAAAACACCACCCTAAAGCAGTGCTTCAGATCAAGCTATCAGTTAAGATCTGGCTTTCCCTACTATCTTCTCTCTCCAAGGTTCACAAAACTATTCTGCATGACAGTAACTACAGGGATGTAGAAAATACCCTTAAACCATTCTAAATTCAGGCATCCTACATCTCAGAAAAATCACCTAGCACTCAGTCTGAAGGACTGAGCACATTTTATTAGAAGTTCTGTAAATTTTCCCTTTCTAGCCTCCCCCACAATTTTTTTGAGCAGGAACTCTTAAGAAATGCCATCTGTACTCGCCAGCAGTAATCTGTAATTTTTAACAAACTTACTCAATCTAATGGTTTATGCTAGTTACAGTGAAACAGCATGCCAAGAAATACACAAAAGTCTATTGTGGTGACAGTTGTTGATATAAAATTGCAAGAGCAAAGAAATTATATTTCACCTTCTCCCTTCAAAGAGAGGTCACTGGAGAGAGTTATACTATTTTCTCGTTTGCCTTTCATTCCCACTCCTTTCATTAACCACCTTTGGTTAGTATTTGGTTTAGTATTTCTTGTTATAACACTACTTCTAGTCCTCTTAACTGGGAGATCAAAAGAGCACAGCACAGAAGGATGCTCAAACGAATGGAGGTGGAACTGTGGCAGGTTACAAGCTCTCTGCTGTATTAAAGGACTCATTAATCAGAACTGCTTCTGTGTGCTTTGGGCCCAGTGAGTTTATACAAATTGTGTGTGCTTCCCTACCTCTACTGCAGTGGCACAACACTGAACAATATTCAGGGATTAAATTCCCACTGACTTCACGAGAAAAGGCAGTCAGGTAAACCAGAATTCCCCTATGTAGAAAAAGTAGCAGGATGAACTTAAATAGAAAATGAAACTGGGGCGAATGGGAGGAAGACTGAGAGAAACTATGACTGCTTCTTTCTCAGGAAAACATTTGACCAAAATTCACATGTTATTGGATCCCATTGAATTCAGTGGTCATATAAACTAGAAGATGTCAAGTTTCAAAGTTTCCACAGTTCAGCTATCCAGGAAAGTACTTGGTTTGTGCTCCAGTGCCAGCATGTATTGTTTCAAGGGATGACATAAAAATTCTGGCCTCAACCACAGCCTCTGTAACTTTTGAGTTACAGCTCATAATTCCACACTCATTACTTCAGCCACTTAGCCAAAGAAGACATTTAGACCCACTTCCAAACAAATTACTGATGATTACTTCTTGCACTTTTCCATGTCTTCTCACCTGTTCTGAAAGCAGTGTAGAAGAAAAACAAACTTAGTAGCAGAGCTGATGTGATTTTATTTCTATATTTGATGCCTACTTCTCAATCTAAAAAATGAGAACGGAAGATCGAAATATAGTTTTCTGCCTCATCCATCTATCTCCATACGACCTCAGGAACTGGGTATTAGCAAAGGTCTCACCAATACAGAACGTGGTGGTCTATCCCACACTCAAGACAGATTTTTCCTGCTATAACTACAACCTAGTTTTTACATGTGATAAAAGAATCATGTGTGAAATGTGAAACAGATACTTCCCAAGGTTTGTCTCTTTTCTTCCTCAGAATAATTGGAAAACATTGCATTAAGTGTCTATAGACTCAAAATATTTCCCTTTTTCACTTATTTTTTTATGTATTATGTCTGAAAACTGTTTAGGACCCTTATGGCTGCCTTAAATCAAATCAGGTCATGTTTTCGTTAATCTCTCCCTATGTCAGCATCATACTTCAGAAAGACTTATTCTTGCTGACGATCCTCCCACATGCATTTTCTCAACTGTAGTTTTGTTTAGTTTTTTTTCTGAAATAATAACTTTTATCAGGTTTCCCTATAGGCACTTGTTTTTCCTGAAGGGCCATAGCATTTTACTCACTACGCTACCACACAACCAACATAATCACTGCAAACAGAATCCTGCAAACACTTAAAACATGTTGTAAGAAACCATAATGTGATGAAAAAAAATTCCTTTACAAGTCATATCACATTCTCTAACTAGCCACATTTTAGCATAATGCATGAGTAAGGGAAGAGATCTATCCATCAGTATTAAGTACGTATATTAACAGAAAAAAAATTAAGTGCAAACTTGTGACCTTATATTTATATCAGTGACACTTTTGTGAAGAGATCTAACGTGTTTTTCACCTTATTTCTGAAAAACCTACTGTATTATTCATTCCAGGATTAAAGCAACAGTGAACATGTCATTATATAATCTTAGCCATACTTCCCTTTTGCCAAAAATAGATGAAGTTCAACACAATGCAAATATTTGAAAGGCATCATTTATATTTGCAAAAATAATTTATTTTACCAAGCCCAAAATATCTAATATAAATGTTACTCACTTTTTCTATCAAATTTTACGTGCTGCAAGAAACTGATCCTACCAATTGCTTTATCAATCACACTGGCAGTTGATACATACATTATACGGGAATATTTCTCTTGTAAGGAAAAATTCCAAGTTCAAAAACAAAGGAATTGAAAGGGAATCCTAAAAAATCATAGCACAGCAGTCTCCCCTTTTAGAAGTTTGAAGATCATATATCAGCTATTGTCCAAGATCTTCCTTCCTACACGCTATCAAAATCATCTTTTAGTTCATTGCTGACATCTCTTCAGTAGCCTCCAGTTTATAAAATATCTGATGGTATCATCTTTGAGACCATGTAGCCCAAATACACAATGTGTGTCAGAAAAGGTCTGTTTATATATATGCACATACACAGGTGCAAATAAAATAGATGTGCACATATTCCCATAAGCATTTCTATTTAATTCATATTTTAAGCATGATTACGCTTGACTCCGCTCCAGGTTTTCCTTCATACTGTTTCCATTTTCATGTGCACTGGAATCAATCAGCTTCAGCCTCAGTGGTTTTATTAGTTTTTATTTTCTAGCATTTTCTAAAAGTGGCTCCTCGCGACTTATATAAATAAAAGCAGCATTTTACAGGAACAACAGATTTACAGCTTTAATAAGACTGCCCTCCTTCCTGCATTAAAGTCTACAGTACATGACAAATCAGGTTAAGCAAGCTGGTATCAAATCTGAAGCCAAATACCTTTTTGAGCCAGACATTAACTCTCTGCAGAGCTTCAGGCTTATTTTCAAGATGTTAAATTATTGATAAGGAAAATCAATTATTTTTTCAGCATGGGCAATGTCATACAGTTATATAATATACAACAATAGCTAAGGTAGTTTTTCCATCTTATTAACTTTAGAACAGTTTAGAATTAAATTACCTACCTTTTCTTCTTTAGAATCCAGATAAACAGTCACTAGGGACAGCCTCACAACTTCTGCTAACTTCAGAGAAGAATAAAATACTTGTCTGAAAACAAACTGTCAGAAACAAACAAAAAGAGCATCTTAGAGACCTCCAAATGGAAACACCTATTTATTAAACTAGTATTATTTAAACAGTAACATTTGACTTTGACTTCAAATTAACTGCAATGAATTCTCTTCCAGCAATAGACAGCTTTCACAAAGTATCTGAAACAATAAAACATATTCCATTAAAGGTAGTAACAGAAGAATCGCAGACAATCCTGGGAGGAAACAGGAAGGTGGCAAGAAAAGTTAATGTCTAGCAACAAACTTTATGAAACAAAAACTTCAGAATGAGTATCTACATCCCAAAAATACCTTAGCTTTAGGACTTAATGGTGTCATTTGGTAAATTAATGATTAAGTCATTTGATGATTTTATGTAAGACATTCAGATTAGTATGAAGGATGCACTGAAAATAACCTCACCTATTTTATTATGCTGGCCCATGACACTGAAGGCAGATTTTACGTGTTGTTGCCATGTGACAGATGGCAACAGAGAGACAGTCTGTCAAAATGGCACCTGACATGGAAGTGCTGATGAATCAAAGGTGCAGGACAATTACTCTATGCAGAAAAAACTGTTCCAATTGACATTCATTAATGCTTTCTGAATGCTTAAGGAGACCAAACAGTGCATAAGATCACAGTGAGTGTTGTTACATTTCAGCAACAACACCATCACATCAGCTGTGAAACAGTGGGTAACCTTCACCGCTGCAGACTTTGAGGAACATGCCATGCAGGCTCCTGGTCACTGCTGACAAAACTGCATAGCTAACAGTGGTGACTATGCTGAGAAATAGTGATTTGCAGCTGAGAATTTGCTCTATCCAATGCTCTTTGTTGGAAATAAGTAGGAGGCATCACTTTTGGAGGGATCTACATATGGCAGTGTGCAGTGAACTATACAAAGAGAGAAAAAACGATTCTCTGAGTCGGTCAGTATGTTTCTCCCACTGGCCACCAGCCTGCATGCTTCTGTATCACTACACAAAGCGAAACAGACAGCTGAGAAAGTTGTGAACACCATCAGAAATCTCTCGTCACTTGAACAGCCTGCCTGTAAGGGCATCTTCCATGACTTAACATACCAAATGCGAAAGATATGCCAGGTTTTGTTTGTTTGTTTGTTTGTTTTTTCTCAAAAATAAACACTCGTTACAGAAATTTAAAGCGGCAATAAACGTGCTTTTCAGTCAGCCACAATTCAGATGCAAAGAAATATACGGCAAAGGCCAAAGTATGAATGCTACTGCTGAAATGCGTAGCGAGACTGGTATTTACTTTTAGCATAAACACCTTTTTTTCAACTCTCCTGTTCATAGTGCTGTTCCTAAGACAAATAAATGAGGGATTTAACACGGAAAGAAGCCTACCTAAGGGTTCTAGAGAGAACTCAAACACCTAGCCAAAACAAAGCCACTCGCGGAGGGCAAAGCAACGGGCGTTACTTTTTCTTTCCGAACTCATACAGCACGTGGAGCGCTTTAGGGCTCGGAGCCGCCATACAGGCACTGACTGCCCCTCCGCTCAGGCTCTGCGGGACCGCACTCTCTGCAGCCGAGCACTGCAGACTAGGGAAAAGCCATCGCTAACAGAGGGCAGCGTGCTGCTGACGCTTCTCTCCCTGCCTCCAGGGCCGCCTCACGAGGCCGCGGGACGCCCGCGCCAACAGCGGCAGACGAGCCCCGAACCCATCAGCCGCCCCTACAAGGAGGCGCCCGAAGCCCGCCAGCGCGGCGGCGTTAGAAGCTTCAGCGCCGCACCGCGCATGCGCCATCGCCCCTCAGCCGCGTATGCGCAGTCCCGCCGTCTGCCGAGCGCGGCCATGGCGGGTCTGCGTGCGGCGCTGTGCGCGGGGCTGGTGGCCAGGGTGAGCCTGGTGCTGTACGGGCTGCACCAGGACGCGGCCATGCGGGTGCGGTACACCGACGTCGACTACCGGGTGTTCACGGACGCGGCGCGGCTGGTGACCCAGGGGCGGTCGCCCTACCGGCGGGCCACCTACCGCTACACGCCGCTGCTGGCCTGGCTGCTGACGCCCAACGTCTACCTCGGCGAGCTCTTCGGGAAGCTGCTCTTCGTGGCCGGGGACCTGGCGGTCGCCGCCTTAGCCTACCGCGCCCTGCGGCGCCGAGGGGCCTCCCCCGGGCGGGCCTGCGGGTGCTGCGCCGCCGCCTGGCTGCTCAACCCGCTGCCCATGGCCGTGTCCAGCCGCGGCAACGCGGAGGCGCTGGTGGCCGCGCTGGTGCTGGCCGCCCTGCACCTGCTGGAAGCGGGCAGCGCGGGGCGGGCCGCGCTGTGCTACGGGCTGGCGGTGCACCTCAAGATCTACCCGCTGACGTACGCGCTGCCCATAGCGCTGCACCTGCGGGGAAGCGGGGAAAGGGCGGCGGGGCGGGGCGGGATGGGCAAGGCTACGGCCGTAGGGCTGAGGGTCGTCCGGGTGCTGAACCGCGACGTGCTGCTTTTCGGAGCGGTCGCTGGATCGGTGCTGGCCGCTCTGACCGTGGTGTTTTACCGCCTGTATGGCTGGGAGTTCCTGGAGCACGCCTACCTCTACCACCTGACCAGGAGGGATATCCGACACAACTTCTCTCCCTATTTCTACATGTTGTATTTAACTGCGGAGAGCGAATGGAGTTTTGCCCTCGGGCTCGCAGCTTTCCTGCCCCAGCTGCTGCTGCTCCTGGTTGTGTCTGTAGCGTTTTACAAAGACCTTGTTTTTTGTTGTTTCCTACACACCGCTATTTTTGTGAGTTTTAACAAAGTGTGCACGTCCCAGTACTTCATCTGGTACCTCTGCCTTTTGCCCATCATAATACCTAATATTAACGTGTCCTGGCGCCGTGCCGTGTTGCTGCTCCTTCTGTGGTTTGTTGGACAAGGCCTGTGGCTTGCTCCTGCGTACTTTCTGGAGTTCAAAGGTTATAACACCTTTTTACTTATATGGTCAGCTGGCTTGCTTTTCCTTTTTATCAACAGCTTCATACTCGTTCAGATTATTTCACACTATCAACAGGAAACACAAGTTGCCAAAAAAGTCAAAGAGCAGTAGACCAAAATTCAAAACCAGTGTTGTCTTTAGCAAGGCTTTTCATACTAGCAGCACTTTGATTAACAGAAACGCATGTACTTAATATAATGTATGTTGTATGTAAGTAATGCTTTGTTACGGCTCTGAGGGCATTCATAGATCTTAATCGCAGAGAGCAGCCACTATCCTACCCTGATTTCTGCAAGGGAACCTGCCTGCCATGTGGATGGAACTGCACTGTAGCCTTGCCCTGACTCTGTCTCCTGCTGCTGCTGCTCGTGACTGGACTCACTGGAAGGACCGTAGAACATATTCATCACATGCCACATCTGGGGCTGCAGGTGGACTCCGTTATCTGCACTGATTTCTGCCTGCTGTTGCCAGATGCAGTGGAGCTGTGGCCTGGCCATTGAGGGAACAGACTGTGCTGAGAGTTCTTTCTGTCTCATGCCTTCCTACAGAGCAGACCTAGTCACATTCCCCAGCACCCTTTTTCGTCATTGTTACTCTGTTCTGTCCTTGTTAAGGACTGTGGCCTCCATCTAGGAAAACACAGAAGATTATAGGCATTATAATACAATGGGACAGTACGAGTTTGATAGTCTATGCATTCCAGTAAGTGGGTGAAGGGTTTTGCAAGGGCTAACCTAACAAATAATAAAAAAAAAAACCCCACACATAATGAATATGATGAGATTTTTTTTCTTCTCACACATTTTAGCGTACAGTTTGGGACCTGCACCCAGTCTTTCTTCAGCAAAATAAGGAAAAAATGGTTGCTTTGCATAATTCATCAGCTCTTGAAACTCTGCATTTATTTTAAAATCTAGGTTTTCTCACCTTCTGGCATGTTTTTTCCCCCCTTTTTGGTAACTTCTGGATTTTTGAACAGGCAGACTCTCGCTGGATAAAAAAAAAAATAATAACCTGTCTCAGATGATGGAAACATACAAATCAAAAGTATTTCTATTCTTTGCTGCCACAATCTTAAAAAAAAAAAGGCCAGTGCTTCAGTCTGCATTTTATTACTAACTATTGTGAACACTAAAAGAAGCAAATGCAGAGTCAAAAGTACAGCTCAAATGACACCTGTGTCCCAAAAGCACAAGGTTTTTACCAAAGAGAAATTGAAAATACAGTTTCTCAGTAGTTCATATCTCCTCTATTAAAAATGAATGAGAAAAAAAAAAAAAAAAAAAAAGAAAGGATCTGAGGAAGCGTAGCAGTTGCTGGAAGAAAAGGAAAGTTTTAAAACAGTTTCTGCATCCTGTCAAAATGAGGTTTTTATTCCCAGATGAAACAGGAGATGCAACAGGAGATGCAAGTGATAGTGAGAGGAATTCAGAGTCACCTTGGAGTCAGTACTCTCCTCCAGAGTGTGCTACCAGAGGTAGCATCTCCACAGCGTTTGACAGGGGAAGTAACTACCTGTGTGGCTTTTAAATAAGATCTTCAGACCTGCTGAGCTCTGAGGAGAGACCTGGATGTCCTGGTGGACAGACAGGTTGGCCATGAGCCAGCAGTGTGCCCTGGTGATCAAGAAGTCCAATGGCATTCTGGGGTGCATTAAAAATTGCATGGCCAGCAGGTTGAGGGAGGTGATCCTCCCCCTCTACTCTGTCCTGGTGAGGCCTCACCTGGAATACTGTGTCCAGTTCTGGGCTTCCCAGTACAAAAAAGACAGGGATCTCCTTGAAAAAGTCTGGCTCAGGGCCACAAAGATGATAAAGGACGTGAAACACCTCCCTTACTGAGAAAAGGCTGAGAGATCTGGGTCTATTAGCCTTGAGAAAAGACTCAGAGGGGATCTGATCCACATCTATAAATATCTAAGGAGTAGGAGGCAAAGGGACAAGGCCGGGCTCTTCTCAGCAGTGCTTGGTGATAGGATGAGGGAAAATGGCCACAAAGTTAAGCGTAGGAAATTCTGCACAAATGTGCGTGGGAACACACATTGTCACAGTGCAGTGACAGAGCACTGGCACAGGCTGCACAGAGAGGTGGTGGAGTCTCCTTCTCTGGAGAAATTCAAGACCTGCCTGGACACCTACCAGTGCAACCTGGGCTGGGGAGCTGCTTTGGCACGGGGGTTGGAATTGATGTTCTCTAGAGGTCCCTTTCAGCCCTTAACAATTCTGTGATTCAGTTTAAACAAATAAATGCCAAATTTAAGAATTTTGATATTTACCTCAAGTTATACCCTACCAAACACCTACAGGAAAGTGAAATTTGTAGAGTAATGAGCAGAGTTTCAAGGCAACAAAATTCCAACTAGTCAGTGAGGTTACCAGTAGGAAAGAACGAGGCCAAAGTTCAGTGTGTCAAGCTGCCTCTTAGAAGCCTGGGATCTTCTGATCTCTCCACTTCCCCTGGGCTACAGCAGCTCCTTCCTTACACTCAGGTTTTTCTGTCCTAGGTGTAGTTCTGTCTCTTGGGGCTGGGCTGTGAGTTTGTGTCACGTGAATTGGGGCAGATATAGAAAGCAAAGGAAGCCCTCAAGCTCCAGTAGCCTCAAGCCAAGTGCATGCTACCAGATGTAGTTCAGCCATTTTGACATTATATTAGCGGTAAAAATTTCCCCACTCAAAACGGGGCAGGGTTAATTCTGCTACTAAGCTGCAAAGACATACTGATTCTCCTTGCTGGTCCCATTCACACTCACTTTCACATCATACAAATAGTGCTAACTCCCCCCCCCCCCCCCCCCCCCCCCAATAAATCCAGAAATCTGATGAATCATACATTCTTCTGACAAACTCTTGATTTTTCAGGCAGGTCTCACAGATGTGCAACCTGGTCTATGGAACCTGCTTTGGCAGGGGGTTGGACTAGATGATATCTAGAGATCCCTTCCACCCTTACAATTCTGTGATACAGCACTAGATTTTTTTTCTACTTGCTTTGCCTAAAAGATAAGAAGAAAGACTTCTAACACAAGCTTGCCTACATCTTCCACAAAATTTGATGGGAGAAATGAACTGAAAGATATTAACTCTTTGAGGTTTGAATTTTTTGAGAGCTTATATCGTGCAAATCACTTTTGATAGATTAGTGGAATTGAATAACTTCAGTCAGTGATAGAAATTATTAAATTGAAATAACTGTAGCCAAATGCAAAACAAGTTGTAAATCATGAACAAATCATGGTCATTAATTATAACATCCTTAAAATTTACCAAATTCATTCCTTCTGAAAGGAAGGGTTTTTCTGAAAGGAAGGGTCTTTGCTAGGGTTCAGATTTTTTCCCACTTTGTGGTTGTATGTCCATTTTCTTCCTAGTAACTGGGAACTGAAGTGTCTGAATGCTAATACTAGCTTTCATTCCCTTCTGAGGGTTGAAGAATTGTAGTGCTATTTTAATTAGGAAAAGGTAGAGTTGCCCAGCAGATCTGTGCATTTTATTTGCACAAATTTTATAGATTGCACTGAAATCAGCCTTGAAATGCTGAAGATGTGATGTGAGAAAAAGGGGAAAAAAAAATGGCAAGACAGATAACATTTTTGCCTTGCCTTTTACATTGTAGCCTGTAGTCTAGTCCAAAGTGCCATAGTGAATTCACACAGTAGTGTGTGTTATTTTACACTGAGAGATGAAGCACAGAAAAAATTAAGGGACGTTATGTAAGATAATACAGCATATACAGTATATGGTAATACAGAAAACACCAAATCTTTCATTCCCATACAAAGCCTTAATAATAACCCTCCTTCCTCACATGTACTGACCGAGGTGTGGGCTTCCACAGAAACAAGGGGTTGCACACTGGAGGCAGTCCTGTATAGATTACTGTAACTTCAGATTAGTCAGATTAGATTACACTGTAACTTCAGCATTTTATTCTTGGAGTTTAAGATTTAAATGTTTTATCTGAAGAGACTGTTAATTCCAGAGCTTGCAAGTAAATGAGAGTTCCTCATTATTTCCTGTGGAAAACAGTGGGAAAGCAAACTAGAACACCTGTGGAAGAAGTATCTAAAGGAAGTATCTGTATCTGATTACGTAGGAGAACAGAACTTCTGCCTGGAAAGTCAGCTGACATGAAGACAAATTGAGCAATATGCCATACTAGGGAATGGACAATATTTATGAAATATCTTCTATTAAAGTGTGCTTTACTTTTTCACCTGAGGAAAATGGGGTCTTAGTAACAGTTATGAGGCTGAATGAACATAACTTTGATTCTTCCATATTACCATAAGAGTAGTCCATAGAATGATTCATCCTACAGAAACACTTACAGAGCTGTACAGATGTGACTTGGAACAGTTTTAATAGGCAATGTTGTAGTGCAGAAAGAGACAGGTATTAGCATGCAGTAACTCTGAATGTGCTTTTAGAAGGTTAACATAAGAAAGAACTGATTTCTGCTTCACAAGCCAGCAGCTGTGTTAATAGAGATGGCACTGTCTTGGCAGTAATTTTCCAAGGAGAGCTGCACCCTGCAGCCCATATGTTTCCATTCTGTGCAAAAGAACATTAATTCAAATCCTCTGTTGATCTGACAGTCGACATTTTCAGTCTCTCTCTTGTCTGTCCATCCCTCCCTCTGATCCAGTAGATTGAATTAGCCAGGAAGCACGCTTAGAAAATGAAGTGGAATCCTTCTCTTATTTTCCTCACTGTATAGTGTGAATACTTCAGCTTGGGTTAAGAGTACTTTGTTAATATGAGGTGGTTTACCTAAACACAACTGAGAGAAACTTGACTGAACAAGTCCACATGGACTTTTGCCAAATGACAGCGAAGCTGCTGATAGTGCTAATATTGAAATGGACAGACTATATTTTCTGTATTTTGGTGTTATAACATTTTCATTGTTATATTTTTGTTAACAAAAAATAGCAAGACTTGTAAAGTGTAGTTTCAAACTTCTCATAACAAAAGATTTCAGAGAATGTACATAGCACTCTAAAGGAGAATAATACTACACCCTGTATTAATAATTCGATAATTATTAATAATTTCTTTCCCACAGATGATATAATCTTGTGGAAAAGTAGCACCTTTTATTTTTAATACACAGTCTGGAAATTCACATGAGTATCAAGTACTTCTCTGCCTTAAAACTGTGAGGTCTGTGTGAAAATAGATTTTAATTACCATTAGCACTTCCTAGTTTAGTGTTGGCAACAGCCAGCTTGTTAATTCAGGCAGTACAGGAACTGAAGTCATGACCAATTTTCCTTCATGCTCTAATAAACTGTTTGATTAAGTATAAGAAAGTTTGTTGCTGGAGGTGAACCAAATGTTATTTGTTCACTGGAAAGAAATACTGCATGACTAGGGCCAAAATTCACACGTGCAAGATGGAACAAAGTGATCAAAAAACAAGGACAGCAGTAAGGCCTTCAAGACCTCGACTATGATCTGGCTTCTTCCACTAATCATTAACAAATGACTTCAGCTTCCTATGCTGCTTTCCTCTGCTGCTCTTGATTGCTTGATCCCTTCTGTTCTAGCCATAATGCATCTCTGATCCATTCCTGTGAAACACTGCCAGGAAGTGATTGCAGTCTTGTTTGCAACAGTTGTAAACCTGACTGTTAGTAAATCAAATGCCTAGAGACATTGCGTTTTAAGAAAATAGTCACCTTTTTTTCTGCATACATGTAAATCTTCTGTGAGATGTCTTAAGTTCCCAAATGTATTCCAGCATTGTATTTGTATGAAAGAGTAGACCTGAAAGAGTAGACCAGTGCTAAAGTTAAATGAAGATCTACAAGGAAGTTCACAGCACTCACAGTAAAAAGCTAGACAATAAAGAAAAAACATTTTTAAAAATTACTGGGTAATTGATACTGCAAGTAAGTAAAATATTATTAGCAGTCTGCTTAGATTGCATTGGGAGTAGTTATTGAAAATGTATTAGGGAAATGAAACCACCGACAGCTCTGCAGCTGGTATAAATAGCTGCTATTGCCTCAGATGTGAGATGTGCATTCATAAAAATGCCCTATACACTATGCTGTTACCCAAGCAAAAGTTAGTTACTGTTCTTCACTCTGAAGAAGAAAGTTCATCCTGCATTCAGACAGAGGTAAAACTCCATTTTTTTTAAATTTGCTCTTCTCCTAAAGGTTTCACTAAAAAAAAAAAAAAAAATAACCACAAATGCAGACTACTGAAATGAAATCCAGGCTGACGTACTGTATAAGGAACAACTACAGGGAACTCTAAATGTGCTTCAGCTTCGTAGGCTCCCACAACAAGCATATGCTCAGTGCTGGAAGCTGGAAGTAATGTAAGTGCACAGATGCAAACTTCCCATGGCATATCCAAAATAAAGCCTACCAGGATTCTTAAGGGAACCAGATGTTCCCTTAAGATAGGCTATAATAGTTACATCTATGATCATATGTGTATCTTAATATATTTTCTCTTCACCTATAGCATTACAGCAGCTTATTCAGGGACTGAATTCAGCCCAACTGAATGAGCATTTGTTAAGCATATAAGGTCTCCCCTTGTGTTACAGGGACACTTCAGGCCCTTTAGCAGGACACGTCCTTAGGGCTCCTGTACGGGAACCATTAGGTCACAGCCTGAAGTAAGTGAGTAAGTGAGCACCCATCAAGGGGCCATAGCCCGCCCTGGGAGTACAAGTGTCAGTAATTCACATGCAGGACCAGAAGAGGTAGATGCAGAGTCCATCCCTCCCTAACCTCATTGAAGAGCTAGCGGCCAAAGAGGAAGCATATTTACTTGGAGATTGCCTCCTCTAGGAGCTTTCCAACAAGCTTTCATCCTCAGAAAGGGTTAAGCTATTCCTTCATTTTTTATTTTTTATTTATTTTTTTTACCAAATTGGGACTAGTACCCTTCGCTGATCTGAAAACTTGTCAGTGGCAGCTATATCCTCTGCCTTACACAGAATAGTAGGGGTTGAAAGGGACCTCTAGTGATCATCGAGTCCAACCCCCCTGCCAAAGCAGGTTCCCTATACCAGCTCACACAGGTAGGCATCCAGGCTGGTCTTGAATATCTCCAGAGAAGGAGACTCCACAATCCCCCGGGGCAGCCTGTGCCAGTGCTCTGTCACCCTCACCGTAAAGAAGTTCTTGTGCACATTCGTGCGGAACCTCCTGTGCTGCAGCTTCTGTCCGTTCCCCCGGTCCTGTCTCCACACACTGCTGAAAAGAATCTGGCCTCGCCACTTTGCTCCCCCCCCACCTCAGATATTTATAAACCTGGATCAGGTCCCCTCTCAGTCTTCTTTTCTCAGGGCTAAAGAGACCCAGTTCACATAGCCTTTCTTCATAGGGGAGCTCCTCCAGGCCCTTCACCATTTTTGTGGCCCTGCCCCAGGCCCTACACAATAGAGCTAGCTTTGCCACTTAGTAAAACAGATGTCTGCCACTGCTCTCCTTGTACAGTAAGGAATTCCAATTGCATTTTAGTTCCTGAAGGCAGGCATGAATGCTTATGCCAAATGAGAAGCAGGAAAATAAGTGTGGCTCAGAGCAATAAATCGCTTTCATTATATTTCTAATTCAGGCCTGGAAAAATTAGAAAGCCTAGAACTAGCTGTCAGTAGAAGAAATTGATGCAAAGATCAAGTGATTCTGCAGTGAGAAGTAACTTCGACACTGGACTGTTCCCATCATTATGAGCAAGCTTTGTCTCTGATACCATAAAGAATTTCTGAAGTTCATTACACTCAATGACTTTTACATCATCAGAAGGCTTGGAGGGGAAAAGTTCTTGGCTGACACCAAAGAAGAACAGGGCCTTTTCAGATCTGTTGACTTTGGAAATGGTGAATAAATGGTCTCCTAACTTTAGATGCCAGAAACACTAAGTTACAGGCTAATGAAAACAGATGGACAAAGAAAAGGTTGCCGTGGACTCCTAAACAGAAAAACAACTCCAGAGACTTCAGGAATTCTCTGAACTACAAGATGTAGCAAACCAGCATTCTATTTCTGGACAAATATTTTTTGTGCTTCCCTCATTTTCCCTCTCATCTTTTACTAACCAGATTTGGAGAAGGATGCTGGTTTCAGAGAGCATTTGGTCCCATTGTGATCATTTCCAGGTTCCTATATACAGGAATATCCTCAGCAGTGCCCCATAGCCTCTCATTCACAGTCGTGCCTGTCCCTGTACAGTACCATGTGTCAGGCACTGCCTCTGTTGTGGGCCTGTATTTCTGTTCTTTTTCCAGAAAGGATGCTACCAGGCTGGGCCAGAAAAGCACAGCCACAATTTATTTCATTGGCACATAACAGAAGCATTTAGCAGTTGATGACAGATTGATAGGTGAGAAGATCAGAAAGAAATCAAAGCTGTGATTCTGTGATAGAACAGATCTGTTTGATCAAAGAGTGATTCTGGCTGTCTAGGCAATTAAAAGCTAGGTAGACTCAGGCAAATTATTAGGCCAGTTTAATTCAAGCATACGGAGCACCAGGAGCTTGGCTGCCTTCTCTCCTGAAGGTAACACACATTCCACTTACAGGACTGTTAAGTCATGAGATAAAAAAAACATTACACCTGTGGCTCTCCTTGCTGTGCCCAGCTCCTCTCAGACATTTCCCAAGTGCTCCTATCCTTTGCCTGTCCCTGACACATCACCTGTGCACCCAGGGGGAAAAAACAGCAGGCAAATTTCATCAGAACTGCTCAGTCACCATAAAAGAGGAGAATGCCATTGAGGTGTTGGGCAAATGGAATAAATTTGCTTTTTCAGTTTTTAAAACGCAAGGGCAAAAAGAAAGCTCACCATGCATAGCATAGCTGCAAACTGCTCATGTCTTACAGGCCTAAAGTGTGGATGTGGTCACTAAGTTACAATTCCTATCTCAGTGCTGTGCTGTTGGGCACACAGATCTTAGATCTGATGGTGCTGCATAGTCCTGGTCTCAAGGTCTTTGAGAAGGTCAATCCAGTGACAAAGAGTTGTTCCTTTAATTCTGTCATTCATTGATGCTAATTTTAGATGGGTCCCCTGCCAATTTAAACAAGGTAAAAGCTATTAGAGCTTACCTGGTCTCTTCATACTTAAATACTTTTTTCCTGAGTTTTAGCATTGATTACCCCTCTGACGAAAGAAGTGAGCTCATTACAGAGGCATTACATGCAATTATAATACCACATAAAATGCATTTTCATTGCAGTTCACAAAGGCTAGCACTACATTAATTCAGTATTTTGGAAAACCTGCATCTAGACTGATTCTTAGTGTTGATTAGTAGCTGACATTCTGTCTAAAATTAATCCTCGAGATGACAAAGAATGTTTTATGTGGGCACTGAGCTGCTTGGAATTTGAGCATTGAATCTAAATAAAAGTGTATTTGCAAAAACTGAGAAGCTAATATAATTACATCTTCCTATCAAGACAAGGTGTTAGAATTAATTCAGGTGCTTTGACTGCAGGCCAAGTGAGCGAAAACTCTGTTTACAAAGGAATTGTACCATATTAATCACTAAACACCCATGTTGTTCAGCTTCTTAAAGGTCAAATAAATTCACGAGAACATGTAATTTTATGTTCAGCAAATGAATATGAAGAATATATCTGTTATAAAAAAAGTGATCAGAATACTATAAGAGAAACCTGTGGCTTACACTTAGAAGGGCAACGTGGATGCTAACCCATTGGCAGAATTCTGCAAAGCAGCTTTAAAAACACTTGTATAAAGTAAAAGGCATGCTTCAGCCTTGACAGTTTAGATGGGTCCTATGGCACCACATAGTAAAGCTGCTTTCATAGGAAACACAGGATTTTTGTCATCTTTGAGACAAGATGACACAGAAATTGGTATCTAGCAGTTGTCCCATCTAGGTGAACATTAACAGTAAGTCACATGAGACAAAGTAACTTTAATCTGATAGCTTTTTAATATTTAATTGAGACAATGTGTGTATTTGTTTTCCAAGTAGATATATATAGTAAGTAAATATGGTAAGATCTCTGCAATAAATTATATCTGTTCTTGTGCGCGTACTGACACAAGTTAAAATGAGATGCAGCAGCTAAATGCACTCTTTCACAAGAAGTAATCCTCAGGTGTTCAGTGACTTATCAGTAATGTATATTTTGCAGGCTTTCCAAAACGTAGGAAAGAAAACTGATCTCTAGCATTACCAACCAAATGCCTTCCAGAAACATTATAGACACTTAAATACCACTTACACTGCTAGATTACTAGACTAAATACTACTCCCTTGTGGAATCAAATACTCCAAACCAGTAAGGAAATGCACAAGTGTAACACAATAGAAAGTGCATCAAGTAAAAGCAGAGTGACAAAGTCCCAGGCTACAGCAAATGAAGATTTGCTCAGACACAACAGCTGTAAGCACAGAAACAAAGAAAAAGATCTGCTTACCTTCAGAAGGTCTCAAGGACATAGGGAATGCTAAGGGGATAGCCCCCACCTCCACTGCCAGCTCTTAAATGAAGTCTGGGAAGGAGTGGATCCTGGCATCACCCATTCTGGTCACTCAGGTACATTGCGTGCACCTGAGCTCCCCTGGGTGGGCCCTGCCTTCTTACCAGGTGATCAATCAGTGGTTTAAGGCATGACTTAGCTACACTACAACTGACATGTGTGGTATAAACATCCACCTGTACATCCTCTGTTAACCACAAGTCCCCCCTGTACTGTGCAAAGGCATCTTCACCTTCATATTCACTGCTAGTCCTCCATGAGAATGGTTCTTGTTTCTTTCAGTGACATCCTCTCACCACTATCTTTTCCCTTTTTTCTGCTCTGTTGCCATCCCTGAGTGGATGTACTCTCTTAAAGGGCTTGAATCTGTCTCTCTTTCCTCTTTCACTGTCCCTCCTTTTCTAGTCCCCATCAGTCCCATTGGGGCTGGCAGTTTCCTTGTCTATAAAGACCACAGTAATACCATAGTGAGGCAAGGCCAAAGCTGTTGTGCAGCAACCCCCAACATGTTCTCAGGTCCTCAGCCCCAGCTGCTCCATTCATGTTACTCTGCACTATTTGCTAATGGTGCTAAAGTGACTGAAAACTGAAAAATATGTGGGTATACATTCCGATTAATTGAAGAAAAACCTATGTGGACATTTCAGCACTGGAAACGCAGACTTTCTGATCCCTGTGGAAATCAGTGCAAGTACAGAAGGGTAATTAAGGGCAGAATTTGGCAATTACATTGGAGCTTTTTCAGGATGTTTTTGCTGTGCCTCAGTGTGAAGGGGAACTTCCTCTCTCCCAGCAGCTAGGAGCACAACAATTCAAGTCTAGAGGAAAAGCAATAGTCCTTCCAGATTAAAGTTTATCACTGCAAGAATTAAGCAGAATAAAGACAGTGTATGTAGATTCTATTCTTTTAAAAATAAATAATAAAATCATTTGTAGATGGATTAATTCTGAAAATCATCAGACTGAAATCTCAGTCCTTTTCTCCTTCTTGAAACAAAACATTTTCTGAGGTTTCTTTTCCAGTTTGGAAGACCATCCCTCCTGGTTTGGCCATTTGATGCGAGGAAATAAAAAGTATGCAAGAAAAGCATCAAACGTAGGAACAATCTTCTTACTCTCTGTTTTCTGAAGTAAAACAAAAGCGCCTGATCCCATCTGCTTCTGATAACCTTTGCAGCTAAATTTCCTTTCCTTTAATTGAATAACAAGTTTTCAATTCTTCACAGACCTGCATCTTATTCACGTATTGGAGAAGATTCAAGGCTTCCTATTTGGGTGCCCCAATTAAACCCACACAGGCAATAAGGAATCTCTTGCAGAGACTGGGAGCTGAGCAGCTTTTTACTAGCTTTTTACTACTTTTTACATCTGCAATTGCCAGGGTATGGTAGTCACATCTGTACTCACCCTACCAGTAAGCCACACCACCAGCAGAAGCTCCTATGTGAAAAGGTATACTTAGTGCAGTTACTTCCATGATAAGTGTGATTACAGCATCATAATTACAGATAACCAGAATACAGAGATGAAACAACTATGCCATGACATGACAGACCCCCTGTCCACACCTCTTCTTCAGCCGTTTAGGAAATGAATTGTTCAGCAAGTGCCTCTGAAGAAGCATTTTGCCAACTCCTTATTTTCACTTTATTATCGTTTCACCCACTGTGAGTTATCCTCAGTTGTAGTAAAAAACCCCTCCATATTTTCATTTTTGCTGTGTTCCCCATTATTTCCTATAATTTTATTTTCTTATCGTCTGTTTATGAATTTAATCAAAGACACAGAAATAGTTATTGTAGATAATGCAGTTCAACTTCATTAAAAAAACTGCAGGAAATGATAATAGCATTGTGGTGCACCAGGGTGGAAAGGCATTCGCTGCTCTTCTGCTCTCTGAAAACACCCTTATTATCCAAAATTACATCTTAAATTATCATATCCAGCTATTATTTATGGTTCTATTTTGCACTGGCAATTACTCTGTTTACATCTTTAAATTCAACCTTGTACTGTGGCCAAGCTCTGCATCTAAATTAACCATTTTTGGCCCTCTTTGCAGTCATTCTCCTTTCTTTAATTCAGATTATTGAGAAACTTCAGTACCACCTACAGAATTCGGTCCTGTGAATTGTCTAAAATATATCATACTTGTAAAAAATACATATTTGGCCTTGCAAAGCCATTCGGTATACTGTATTTAAATTTCATTTTAAAAAAAGCTTTTCTGTGCTCTGCGCTGTGTCCAGTTCCACTGGTTTCAAAGGTTTCGGAGCACGTATCAAAGGCTGCCTTACTATATGTTTCACCAATGTCCCTGTTGTCCAGGCAGCCATGCATAATGTCTCTTTCTGCAGGTAAATTTACTTGAAGAAAGCCTGCAGGATGCCTGCAATTGCTGCAATCAGAAGTCTGCCTGAAGTATTGTCTAGATAGGGGTACCTGACTGTGCTAAGGCAGGGCAACATGGTGTGGCATAGTGTGGACTGATGTTGATTAGTGTACATTCTTTCAGACGCCTTCATATGCTGGTCCAGTTTTTGGTCCATGCCTGAAATTACCTTTAGCTGGTATGTTTTAAGTAGCTGGCTTCTACCCTGTTTCGTTTTGGTGTATGAATGGTTAAAAATAAATATTTACTGAGCTTGAGTGTTTTCCGTAAGGACTGTTCTTCTGTGATGCTCTCCTTATAAGTGAACAGTGTGGTTGTATAGAGAATTATTCCTTAGAACATATTCAGCCACAATCTGACAATAATCCAGGAAATAGCTCCCCCCAAAACATGCCAGAGCTTCCCATATGTTTAACACTCCCCCATAAATCAGAAGCTCAGGCAGCATTTTTAGGTACACATCCATCAAGGAATTGAAGTTCAGATGATGCTGCAATTCTCATGGCTTTATTTTTACACCTGCAGCAAAGGGCATTCTTTTATTGTTTTGCTTTGTTTTCCACAAATGGGAAAACAGAAGGCAGTAGAAAACTAACTGACACAAACCAAACTTCCCACAGGCACAGGTGAAACTGTTGGCTCAGTTAGGACCTTAAAAATCATGCAACCTGCAAATCTGCTGAGCATCACTGGCAGCTATTTTAGCTGCCAGTAGGAGTTACTTATAACAGAGCTCAGTGCAATTATATGACTGACCACAGTGACTCACCTGCAGCCCAGGAGCATGGGATAACTCCAGAACTCCCTGAAGTTTGTACCAAAATGAGGGTCTGTTTCTGTTCTGAATAGAGAGAATATGTTGTGTTTCTCTAAATTTTCACCTTTGTCCTTCAAATACTGACTTCTTTAAGGGGGGGGCACTGAATACTGTCTCTGTCTTCAGGGGAAACAGCAGGGGTGAGACTGCTGTTTGATTGTCTTTCCTGGCTCTATTCAATTAAAATCTTATTTACAGTATGATTATTACTAGATTTTTTCTTCACTTCATGCAATTTCTTGAGGCATTATACTGTTCAAGTTACACGTCAGGAAGTAATTCTGAAGTGTGCCTTTCAGTAAATAGCACAGCTGCATTATTTACTAAAATTCATTGAATTACACAATTTGAAGACAACCTTTTACAGACATTAAATGCGTGGCCAAAAAGTGTCTGTAAATTAGCATCCTTTCTGTTCAGTGTACTGTGCCACTTTATGCATAGAATTAGAAGACTTTTTTTTTTTTTTCAGAAAGATGCAACCATTTGATTTATTTAATAAATGGTGTAAAGAAGACATAATTTTCAGTGTTCCACCATAATTTTTGATTCTATCAAGGGAAAAATGCTTTACTTTGAAGGATAGAATATCTGTTTCGTGTGTATGTATTGCTCTGGTTTGGTTTGGTAAGAAAAGATCTTTATAAAATCAGCAAGAAAAGAGTGACATTTAGAAACTGCAAATCTGAAAGAAAAATATGTTGTTGTTTTATTAAGGAGCTTTTCTATCTGCCAGCTCTTGCAAAAACTGGAATGTTGCCACTCCACATGCTTAGTGTCATACAAGCATTGAAAAAACTGATATGGCTGTTAAAAAGATCACTGAAAGCATCTCTCCTGTCTGTTTTTAACTCTTTACAAGGCCATTCAGACCTTAAACAGTGAGACTCCACCAACCTCCTGAGTCTCTTTAGAAAATGCAAACCAGATATCAAAGATAAAAACTGAAAAGAATGAATAAATCATAAAGTTGAAGGTTGCCTATATAAATTAGGAAGTCTAGTCTTGCACTATGCACTCACGTTTCTGTAACAAATAGGCTGATCGAGTCTTTGTGTGGCCCTGCTTCCATCTAGCATAGGAATAATTCTCCTTTTCAGATATCTGTAAATTTAAATTGTAAAATATGCTCTTGTCTTCGAGGTAGTGGTATTCTTAATGTGACCAACGTCCTTTGGTCTTTTAGTAAATGCGTGATCTTTTCTTATCGTAGGTAATGTACATGAAAAAACTCCACAATTACATTGCTCTGTATTAAAAAAAAATTAACAGGCAGCAGAATCATCTGCAGCTCTTTGTCACTGCACTCCCTCTGTTCCTCATGGTGCGAAAGAAAATGACTCAAAGCCAAATATTTTTTTGGGCTTTGCTGCTGATCAGACTGTTCCTATCTAAGGAATCCAAACTCAGCAGCTGCTTTTGGTGCCATCCCTTCATTTGCTCTCTTGGCAATCTGGTCCACCTTGTAATATCCTGTGGAAGAAAGAAGGAAGGAAATGAGGGATTACTCATGACTGTGGGCTTGTAAAGCAGCAGTAATCACAAAATGCTTTTACATGATCCATCTATTAGACACTTCTGTTAACTTCTGTTTGAAAGCTTGCTAAGGCCAGGTCTTCTCCCAGCCTCTCCTGGGAAATTCTTCTGAGGACAAAAAGGTAATGGAGACAGAATTCTGATCAAGAGGAGGTCTTTCTTTCTTGACTAAAACCAAAACAAAACCTATGAGCTGTTTTTATTGCCTCCCTTAGCATTTATACTACTGAAGTATAGCCCTTACATTACTGAAGTACTTTGAAAAATAATTTTACACAGTTACTCCCAATCATCCCATTTTTTTTCTCTCAAATATTGGCCACAGTGTGTAAGTTTAGCTACATGAAAAACACAGAGTTTTTGATCCTGTAGGGAAAACAGAAGAAAATATATGACTGGACATATATTTGCATTACTAGGAGCCAAAGAAGGAAGAAATGTAGATGAGACAGTGACAGTGAGCATTAGTGCTATCTCAGGGTATCCAGTGACCTCAAAACAAGAAAGAAAAAAAAAACAAAACAGAAAAAAGATAATAACTTAGCTCTTATGTATAGGAGGAAAGAAAGGGATGTGCATGTTCTCTGAATGGGACATCTATCGCACTCTGTCTCCTCCTGGTACCCATTCTCATCCTGAGCCCTCTGAGCCATACCTGATCAGTCTCCTGCTCTCCCCATTGAAATCTTCTCCTCATTATCTTCTCCCTATTATCTTTAGCTGTTCTTGATATAATGTCTTCCATGCCAGATCCCGATCTGGTATTTGCATAGGTGTTGCCGCGTTGTTTCAGTGTCACCGAGAGAACACTGATACAGACAGATAAAATTTTAGGCCAACATCATATCAGCTATTTTTAGCTCTGCATGTATAAGAAAAGCACAGAGGAGCTGGTGCTGTCACTTCTGTGACGTTCATGCACGGTCACCTGTGTAACAACTTTATTTTTACCTACCTAGGGACATCACATGAAATCATGATGAAACCATTTTCCTCTTTCTTTTTCTGTTACTTAGAGCAGAGACTTCTGCTGCAATGGAAGCATGAACAGAGGAGGAAAGAGGAAGAAAAGAAAAGATCATGTGCAAAGGACATAGCCTCAAAGATGTGGTTTTATAAAGCACTTGTTCTTGTCAAACCCTTCTGTCCAGGCCTTGTTCCCTCCTCCAGCACCAATTGGATCCAGATATACCAAATGATGTCAATTTTAGAGTGACTGTACCCAGTCTCCACTTTCATGGAGGATGTATATCACTGCTCCGTGTGGTACCCTGGCAGTATAAAAGGCCCTTGAAGAGTGTGTGAATGTGAATCACACTTCAAGGCCACCTTCACGCTGTGTAAAAATTCTCACATGTAAACTAGAATCAGGTGTGATGGTTTTCAAACTGGTAGCATATAAATGGCAGTCATGGAAGGAGAAAATTCCTTTCATTGATTCCTGTTTTCTAGATCCAGAGCGGTAAGAATCATGTGCTTCTTTGATGCTTAATCACTTACAGAAAGATGTTCGTAGTGTGACTCAAGGAAGTTTTTTGCTGATAATACTTCATGCTACCTCTCTTCATGTCCTTCAGACTATAATTTTATTAATGTGAGGTCAATGCCATGGCAAGAATCTTTGCTGCAGGCACAATCTTCTCAGAATGAAAACGCTTCACTTCTAGGATGGAAAGATAAGTTAGACTTCTCGGACATATCAGGCAGCTCAGAAGGCACATGATTCCTGACCAGAGTAGCCTTGGCCACATGAACTCAGGACTCACTCTCCATTCCCAGCAAGAGAACCTCACTTTTTAGAGGTGAGCCAGAATAATGGCCTAGCACAAGCTGCCTCTTCCTCTTGCTTAGGAGTAAAACTATCTCCCCAGTAGTGTATCCTCAGCATCATCCCCCTCGCTGGGTTGTCAGCAGCGGGGTGCTGCTGCCCCTGTGGAATTTCCAGGCAGGTTTGCTTGTGTGCTGAAGAGTTTACAGTGGCTTCTCTGTCATGTCTGCCCTGGGTAGCATTTATGTAGTCTCCAGCTCAAAGACAGTAAACCACTGTCCACTTTCTGTTTTACCTGTTCCAGTTTGAACAGGATGGATCCCACTTTTGCTTCCTCAAAGTCCAATTTTTCATACCCTCTTATAGTATACTATCTTCCTAGCAGCACCCCTCTGTAAAGTCAACAAATATTTTGAAAAGCTAACAGTTTTATAAGGGAAAATCTTCTTGAAGATCCATCTGATTTCTCCAAATGACTTTATAAGAAAGTGGCCAAAGGAGATCCAGCCCATGTGATGTTCTGTATTCCCCTCCCACCCCTTCAACAAGAGATTCATGAGATCACTGACTTTTTATTTGTTTCCTAGAATGGATCCCAAGGTTAGATAGAGCAGTCATGCTTTTAGTTTGTCCAACTCTCACTTTTCTGACAAGACATTCTGAGGGGTGTATTATTTTGATCCAGGATGACATGTATCCAATAGAATTAGCTGGTTAATTTATGATTTTATTTGAGCAAGTATTTTCTTGACTGATATTCATTGGTACTCACTGGCATCTGGTGAGACTTGCTCAGGTAGTAAGCAATTTTTTTTTAATTACCCTTGACATGAAAACATTTTCATTTGGCCACTTTCCCAGTCACAGAAAGGGAATTATATGTGTGCAGGCACGGGCAAAGTTTCAGGTTTACCCTGGGGAAAACAAAATCCTCCTGTCACTGGCCTGTTTTGAAAAACCTGTGCTGTTTTCCACCTAAATGATTGCAGTGAGTTCAGGGCAGTACACATAATCCAAAACCAAACATTGTTTTGTCTAATAATACATCCGTTCACGTATTTCCTCACAGAATAAGGTTAGCTGTTTCCCACTGATGCTAGTTATTTTATTTTGCTGATCCTTCTACCAATTAGCTACTGAATATTCTGCTCGGCATTTTGATTCCCTGACACTGAATCATGAAAGAAAAGGGGAGGCTGGATTAAAGGAGGAGAATTCAGATTTTCAGATGCATTGATATTCTCAAAGAGAATAGTAACACCCTGACCCTGCTGCTGGGTGGCTTTCATGCCTGCTGGTTCACAGGGTTCAGGAGAGCTACATTTAGAGAGAAATCAAAAGATGTTCAACACAGTGAAGCTCTTCATGAATGCTATTACTAAATTTCCTTCCTCCGGGAATGGAATTTGAATTAAACTCATGTAAACATAGATTGGAGGAGCTGCTGAAGGAGACACAAGAATGTAAAATCAGTGACAGCCTCGTCCTGGACTCCTGTTCTTGAGATTTTCTCTTTCCCTTTTTCTGATGTGCTCCTCAGGCCAGCCAGCTACTGTCAGATGTTGGCAGCTGGACAGAAGGGCAGGCAGGATGCGTACTGGTGAAGTCCCCTGTGCAGGTGCAGACTTACTATATCCATGTAATTCTACATGTAATACATACCATGGGCACAAATCTTATTCTGACTTACCTATTCAATTACTCCGTCTTTTGTCCCTGTGAAACTATAAAGTGCAATTGGTTCTGTAGCCTGAAAGCAAAAAAATGAAGCCATGATCTCAAAAGAGGAATACTGAAGTACTACACAATTCACTTTCCAGATTATATGAAATAAAGGGCATCATTGCTGTCAGACATAGCCCCACTGCAGTGTTTGATGTTTCCTAGTGATACAGTGGTATTTATATTCCAAATAGTGGAGCAGTCTGAAGGCAGGAATTACAGAGTGCAAGAAAACACTATCTGGACCTCCTCAGCACTTTAAACATGTTGCAGTATGACAAATGGGTACCTTCAGCCCCACCACTTCATCATGAAGTGAAGTCCTCCTCTTCCTCTGTGTGACAGCTCTCAGCACAGCCTCACTGCTCACTTCAGTGCCAGGTAAAGGACACTGCTGAAGAAAACCAGCAAACCTTGAACAATGCTCAGTATTTAGCTTCTTATCTGAAAACAATTTATTGTCTTAGACATTTGCCTGCCTTTCTAATCAAAACAGGAATAAAGGTAACTGGACAAGAAAGGATGTTCAGCATTCAAGCCATATGTTCATACAAGAAAGGAGGTAACTGAAAAAAAAGGTTTCCCCAAGGAAATATTGTTCATGAGGCAAAATGATGAGCACAACAGAGTGTTTGATGCAATACAACCTTGGCAAAGAGCACCCTTGCTGAGTTGTATGGAAGAACAAGCAGATACCTAATAAAAAATGCAAAACAATGACCTACATGATTTTGATATGCAAAGTTACTCATTATCCTACAGCTGTAGTTTAGCATTCCTCTGTAATTCCGTAGCATAACCACTGAACACATGACTCACACCCCTAAAAGTTTGGATTCCTAGCTCTCTTCAAGCTCCTATCCTTGCTGACAGCATTCTTCACCCTTTAATTTCTGTATAGTAGGATTATTCCTTTTTCCTGTAATTTAGCATTTGAGAACTTCAACATGAATCACAAGTAGGGAAGATGTTAGCCTGTTAATTAGATAATCAAAAAAAGTTGTCATTCCCCTTATGATACAACTTCTTTTTAAATATTGTGAAACCATTCACTGATGTGAATCTTCCATCTAAATAAATACAACACACAGTGAAAGGGAGGAGAGAAGGAGAAAGGAGGCAAAGAAAATTGTTGGTAACAAAGGCCATTTTTGAAGTAATTTATGATAGCTTGCTTACCTGATGTTTTGTTTTTGAAGTAGAGGCATTCTGTGTGCTCAGGCAAGCACCTGCCTCAGGCTTTTGTTGACATGGATGTTCAGCTCGGTCACTTCCATGTCAATGCTTTATGGGCTGGTTCAGCCTGGTTCCATGATGATTGGTGTGGGGGACCCACACCCCAGGAAAGGGGAAGGAGGAAAGGGAAAAGGGAGTTGGGCCTAGAAACAAAACAGCAGCAACGATCTGAGAAGAAAAGCTAACTTACTAAATAAGATATCGGAAAGCAAAATAGCACAATATAATACAATATAATTGGAATTGAAGCTAATAAATCAAAGAAAATGAGCAAGAGAGAGTGTTTGATAAACCAAAGGCCTTATGCTAAATGCTGAAGGCGAGACGGCAGTGAGCACCAGCAGCTGGGTCGAGCCCAAATGAAAGAGAATGTCTCATGACACGCAACAATTTTTTATCTTTCCCTCTGAGTGGAAATGTGTAAAAATGCAAAGCAATGCACAGTCCTCTGGGGAATGTAGTTCTTCTCTTCTGAGACAGGTATTTCCGGAACTATTGATGATCCACAGAGCTGGAGCATTAACTCTTTAACTCTTAATGCACTACATGATGTTATGATGTGGAATACCAATACCAAAAATCACAAAACCATGACATCCATCAAGAGACTTTCTCATTAGTTTGTTGATCCCCCATTGACTTAGACTGTCCAGACAGCTGCCAGTGAGGGAGACGTGGGCATCTCCTAAAAATTTTAGAAGTTTAAAGTATTTTTGATCTGAAGAACATTTGTTTACTAGAAACAGTGCTTAGCATTTTTGGAATATGATTTTTTGTATGAAATATCTAATATGGTCCAATAACTCAACAGATATAACTCCATGATTAAGGCCCATGTTCTGTAGCATTTTCTTTTGCCCTCTGTGTGTGTACCTTTGTTTTTCCTTTGTCTGTACACATACACACATCCATATGCATATACTCACTGATGTTTACCATCCACTTTGAAACTGAGCTGTACCTAATCTAGGTGTTCCTGCTCTGGCAGGGGGATTGGACTAGATAATCCTTCAAGGTCCCTTCCAATCCCTGACATTCTGTGATTCTGTGATCTAAGCCTAAAGAACTTTTTAATAGTATGGGTTATCCAGATCAGTGTGTATCAAGAGCATTTTGTGGACTATTCTGAGCAATCTGCATGAAAACGTTTCACGAGCATGTGATTAGCACTACTTTTCCTAAGCAAAATGAAGATTTTACAAATGACATTTGAGCTACATATACTACTAGAAGCATTTATACATTACGAGGCTTCACAATTAATAAACTTCTAGCGCAATGCGGCAACAATTTGCAGCTGATCACAACACTGAAAAAAAACCACCAAAACACAAATTTCTGCAAAACTGGAAATCTTAATCTCCTTTTGGGAATACTGTTACGCCTTTTCAATATGCCAGTCTGACTCACAAAGAGTTAGTCTTGCCAAAAGGCTTCTAACAAGCATCTTCAGTCATTTAGAAACATGCCTTGTTAGTTCTGCTTAAGTCATGCAAAAACAAACTATATTACTTCATTATTTTTTTTTTTCCTGATGTCCTCTACTGTCAGGATACTCTCCTCCAGAGAGCATGTTGACTTCTTATCATTTCTCTTTTCCTGTCTCTACGTGACTGTTTTTCCCTCTCCCCAGTCCTATTTATTATTTACTATCATGAATATATATATTCCCCACGCAGAACCAATATTACTTTTGAGGTGGGAAGAACAGGGTTTCATAGGAAAGGGAAGAGAGAAAAGCAGAGGTCTGCTTTATTGAATTTTTCCATTTCTATTCCAATTTCTACTCAAAAAAAAATGGTGCCAGAAAAACCCCAACAGCAGATGAGTCTACTGAAAAAAAAAAAAAAAAAAAAAAACATTTGCCAGACAGACTGCACAATCACTCGTTACATGTCAAGATGGAAAATTCATCTTTTGAGGATCTGAGTGAAGTATTCCAGCAATGATCCAAAACTGAAGGAAGTCTGATCCTTCTCCTCCTTTGAAATTCATATCTGAGATCATTGAAGTGCTTGCTATATTTTTTTTCCATTTCCTTTCCTCTCTTCTTCTGATTCTCTAGCTTTCATGCTTGCCCTTTTCACTGACCTCTGCTTTTGTCCTTTTATCATTATCTTCAAATCAATCTTTTTGAACTCCTTTACTCCTCAGTGTCTACTGAAACAGATTCTTTTTTTCTCCTGTTGCCTGCTGAAAGTTACTTCCCTGCACAGCTAAGGAGATTCAGACAGTGCTACTTAAGCTCCTCTAAGGGCTTCATACAGCAGGTGTTTACCACAGTATATGTGGCTCCCCTCCAAAGGTGGCTTGGGAAGGATCACAAAAGCCCACAGCAGTATGAGTATGACTTCCAAAACTAGCTCAGGATGAATCGTGTGAGGGAACCATTCCATCACTGCAGTCAGTAGTTTGCGCTACGCCACATGACAGGGTTTGTAGATACAAAACCTTAAGGGTGTCTTCGTTTGAGTATGGACAGATTAGCAACCAGTTACTCAGCCTGCTGATTGAAAGATTTCCTAATGGCCACATGGGAAATGTGGCTGGCCTCTCTGCAGCGAGTCTTATGCCAATCCTGTCTCTGGAATGTACAAACAAGGTGACAGCCTTTTGTAAAACCAGTAAGAAAGCCTGAGATTAAATGCCTGGATTTAAAAAACTGAACATTTGATATTAGGCACAAAAAGCATATAACTCACTGGGAAAAGCATGCAGTATGCCCATCTGTCACAGTCAGCAGCATTCCTGCTATCGCTGCATTTGAAGGTTACATCTGAAGTCGCACATTGTTTTCTCTTATTTCCTGTATACTCTAGCTGGACGTGAATTATTGCAGGGATTACTTCTACAGGGCAACGTTCAACAAAAACAAGCAGAAGCGTCAGCTTGTGAATATGCCACTGAGTCTCTTACCTAGCATTACAAGGACAAGTGTTTTTAATTTTACAGTGGCTATCGAGCACAGCAGGGATTATAAATGCTTTTGAGTCAAAGTGCTGCTACAAAACAAGTATTCTGTTTCTGATTCTTGTCAACACTTCTTGCTCAGATTACACACTGCCTAGTAGGTATACCATTTTAATATAACAGTGTACCTTTCTCTTGGGTTGCAGGACTATACACTGGTTTGTGGTGTCATCATAGTGTATAATAAGGACTCTGTTAATCCTAATCAAAAATATACCAGATAATAGTTTGGCTCCCTGTCTTTTTTTTCCTAGTAACTGTCCCAAAGTAACTCACATTGGGCTTGACTGATCACTGACATTAAAACTGACTCACTGACATTAAAACTAAGAAGGAATCAGTTACAATATGCAGACTGCAAGCAGTTGTACCTCACAAATACTGCTGTACTGCAAACATTATTCTTCTTTAAGATGAAGAATGAGCATGCAGGTCCTCCTTGTTTAGGTACTAGTCCTCAGCAATGCTTTGAACACTGCTTGTAGCAAGTCTGGGGAGACACAGAGGAGCTAAATTTTTCATGGGTGTCAGTCCTCAACCAGCTCCTGCTACAGCTGCAAAAGAGAAAGTATGCCCAGAAGTGCCCAGTTATGCTGTGTTCAGCTGTGTACAAGCTAGAGCCAGCACCCAGCCACTGGGCTGGGAACAATCAGCCTCCAATAGGTAGGGTACAGCAGGTATCTCTGCAAAATCCAGAAAGAAGACGCGCATGTTTTAGGACAACATGCAGCAGCAATTGCAGTGATCGTGTCTGTATGGCTCAGGAGGGTGCTATGGGAGCTGTAGGGGCAATTGGGTACGATCAGGATTTTAAACCATGCTTTTCAGCACCAATTTTGACATAGATTTTGTATGAGTTTAGGCAGTTGAGCTGACCTTCCTGTTCCATCTTCTTTCCCAGACAATAACGAGAATTAGTCCTAAAACACTTGAGAGACTTAAAGTGCCTCATGCTGCCAATGGCCTGAATCACTGGTTAGATCCAGACCCATTTTTAATGCTTCAAGGCCCCTTTATGCAGCCAGTAATGTAAAGGTCCTTTATCTAAGTTACAGTTGGTCCCTACATATCTAGGACACCCTGTTGAATCTGTGACACCTGTTCCTGCTCCTTGATCACTGTTATCATCAGGGATTTGGCTTTCTTCCAGCACAGGTGTCCCTCAGCTTCTCAATGCTGGTGTGGCCCAATTACCAAAAACGTTCTCTTCCCACAGATTTCTTTTCTGTAAAGAATACAGTAACACAATCCATCTTCAAAGTCAAAGCTTATTAAATGAAAATGTCTCAAGCAACCAATCATGGGCTTGAAAACGTTCAGCTCAGAGTGTCCATTTCCACCTCCTACTGTAAAAGCATCATCATTTTTCTCCCAGTGACTAGATCTGCTACCATGGTTACAGCTTCTCACAGAGTAGGGTCACCTTTCCTTTCAAGAAAAATCAATGAAAGATTTCATTTCCACTAGCTCCATTATTCCCCACACCAGTCACTTTTTACACCAGCTTTGCAGCATTAACATTAAATTCTCAGAAATGAAGAAGTAAACGTGATGTCACATGTGAGACTGATGAGGGAAACAGCTGTCAGGTTGATAAATAGATTCAAGTGCTGACTTATTAAAGAGCTCGACACATTAATGAAGCCTTCAAGCGACATTTCCTGTTCTCCGTTTCCACTGCACTTGTAAGCTTGCATTGACCACCATTTAGTATTTCTAAGAGGAGGAGCTTTTTGGATAATTAAACAGGAAGTTTTTACGCTAAGAGAAACCTTTTAGAATCTGTCACTGAGCTCTGCCTCTTGTGTCCTTGACAGCTAGGTGCCTCCTGGCACACTTAATTACAGAGGACAAACGTGTAAGTTCAAAACCTCTTTTTTTTTTTTTTTTTTAATCTTTTTACTAACACTTATTTCCTGGCATGTCAAGATCACCCACAAAAAGGAAGGCCTCAGAATCAGCTATAGTAGAATTTGCATCTGATTAGGGCAGAGAGGGGAAAGCATGGAGGTGGCGGAGGACCCATGCTTTAAAATCAATTGCAGACATTATTAAATGTAGGGGGGTACTGGGGACTTTCAAAGTCCTGACAAAATACTAGCTTACTTTGGCTCAGAATTCATTAATGAAGTGGGATCTTTTCACTAAAAGTGTAAGGTGGTTTTAAGTTACCCCAGCCACACAGAATCATAGAACGTCCTGATTTGGAATGGTCTCAGTGGTCATTGAGTCCCAGTCCTGATTCCAAACAGGAATAGCCAAATTTCAAACCCTGTTTCTGAGAGCACTGTCAACACTCTTCTTTAACTCGGGCACTTGGGGCCATGACCACTGCTCTGGGCAGCCTGTTCTATGCCCACCGCCCTGTGGTGCAGCACTGTCCCTAACCCCAGCCGCCCCTCCCCTGACACAGCTCCGTGCGGTTCCCTCGGGCCCTGTGGCTGTCACACAGAGCAGAACTCAGCGCTGCCCCTCCGCTCCCTGCGAGAGCTGCAGCCGCCATCAGGCCTCCCCTCAGCTCCTCTGCTCTGCGCTGAGCAGGGACTGCAGTTGCTCTTCGTACACCTTGCCCTACAGACCCTTTACCAACTTCTTAGTTTTCCTTTAGATGTTCTCTCATAGTTTCATGTCCTTCTGTTGTGGCACCTAGAACTGCTTCCAGTGCTCAAGGTGAGGCTGTGCAGTGCAAAGTAGATGAGGACAACCCCTGCCCTACCCAGTGGCAGTGCTGAGGCTGGTGCACCCCAGGGTATAGTTGGTCCTTTGGCTGCCAGGGCACACTGCTGGCTCACATTCAACCGGAATCCCCAGATGCCTTTCCACAGGGCTGCTCTCCAGCCTCTCATCCCTCAGCCTGTACAGATATTCAGAGTTACCCCTTCACAAGTGCAAAATTCATGCAGTTGGTGGTTGCCCAGCCCTCCATTTGTCAAGATCTCTCTGCAAGGCTTCTCTACCCCCCGGGGAGTCAACAGCTCTTCCCAATTTAGTGTCATCTACAAACCTATTTAGTATACCTTCAAGTCCTGAATCCAAGACACTGACAAAAACATTGAAGAGAACTTGCCCTAAAATGAAGGCTTGCAGAACCTTACTACTGACTGCCAGCCTGATGTAACCCCATTTACTAAAACCGTTTGAGCCCACCCCATCACCCATCACAGTATTTTTTTGTCTAGCTGTATGCTGGACATTTTTTTTCCAGAAGGATACTGTGAGAAAGTTTGCTGAAATCCATTGTTCCTTGTGCTGTGGCAAGCTGATGCATCTGTCTCTAGGATGGCAAAGCACAACTCCACCAGTTATCTCCTCTGGCTCCCTGGTGCTCCCCAGCTTGCCCATCTTCTCCCACAGTTCTGTCACCGGACTGAGAAGTGGCAGAGGTGTCTGAGGGTACCAAAACATTTGTGGTCTTGGTGCCCAGAGAGCCAGGGAAGGCACACACCATTTGCTGCCAATGTGGAACGTAGGATGGGATATACTGAAGGAACAGAGGGAAAACAAGGAGAAGAATGGGAAAAGAAGAAAGTGGAGGAGAAAGAAAGGGAACCCAAGACTCACCAAGTACTACTGACCAACCTCCTGATCACCCAGCAGTGGCAGGAGAGGAAAAGTGGTTCCCCACATCCTCCCTCTGGCTCTGGATCCTACCTCTGTGCTTTCCACCACTGCCTTCTCATGACATGAGTAAAAAGCCTCTGCTTGCAGTTCTTCATGCTAAGGATGTGAAAATTTGGTTTTATCCATGCTGCTAAGCAGCACTGAGTTAGCTCAGTAAGGAAAAATCACTCCACAGGATACTTCAATTTGTGACACCTGTGATGCAGCTGACAGCAAAATGCTTCCTCTGAAGGCTTTATAACAGCACTCCACTAACAGATGACAGACAACCTGTTGGTCTTGGTTTAGCTGCCACAGCTTTTTGATGGAAAAGATTTGAGGGAATACCATTCTGTCTCAGATTTCAGACATTAAAAATTGGAAAAAAAAAACAGTGTCTCAGTTCTGTAGCACTTAGTTAATCAGTACTTTCTGCCTCCAGGACACTTTCACAGTTGGGAGTGAAGAAAACAGTACAGCTTCCAGCTGTTTTGTCACTGAAACTGAAGGGTGCATCTCCTGCAACAAAGTATTGGCATCCTCGTTAGTCTTTTGTAGCCTAAGATAACCCTAGCAGAGTACAGTGTATAGTAACTTCACAATGACTTTGCAAAGAACACATCATTCCCTCAGACTTGAAGAATCAGACTTATCGACTGATCTCAGAGCAGACATTTTTAAACACAGGGTTCAGCAATGATGTGACTTTAAAAGAATGACATCAGGTATAAGCCTGCCCCAATTTTTAACCCTGCAAAGTCAGCCCCTGTACTCCACTTGGAAGAATATATTCTCATATATAATAGGCTCAACTCCCAGCATGAGTTCAGAAGGCAGATCTGGCTTTGAAGATGTTTTATTACAGATTTTGCAGGTAGCAAGATTGCAGAACGTCATTTAAGTTTCCTAACTGAATGTACTCCTTACTCATTATATCCTCCTTTTCAGCTTCAACTTCCACACCTTGTCTCTGCCCAAGGTGTGTACTGCTTCAGAATAAAGTCTTCCCTGACATTTTGCAGCTGGAAAAAGAAATACACTGCCTCTACTTCAAAAGGGAAAGCGATGACATAAATAAAAATACAGACAGGAATGGAGGCACTGGAATGAGCTGGTGGGATGCCATAACACCACTGCACACAGAAAACAACATGCTTCTTTCTTAAGTGTTACAAACAGCAAATGCCAGGAAAGCGTTGCCATTGCAAGTCACAAGTCACAGGCTTTGTAGTGAATTTGCAAGGCCTGATGACCAAGGACTGTCAGCTTGCCGTTTGTGGGCTTGTGGACTGAAGCTTTGCTTTCATTTTGTTTGGCTTTAACACAGATTTTTCCAATCACCACACTGTGACTAATTTGCTTTACTGTTGCTTTTCTTTGTAATAAATTTTCTTTTGGTAATAACTGAAGTTTTTACATAGGCAATAGTAACTAGTAAAAAATAATGTTTTATGTAGAATGAGATATTTACAACTAACATAATGATATTGCATAAAGAAATGCGGATCTACTCTGACAGGAGGGGCCTTGTACAGGGCCCATAGCAGCTGCAGTGCAGAGGAGTGCAGGCATGGAATGAGAAGAGTCAGGCCAGAGAACAGCTCAGGAAACCCTGCAGCTATGAACAGCTCACCAGCGGTCACAAACAGGGAATAGGAAAGCTGGGGCAGCTTAATGTTAATGCAAAATACTACCAACATGGGTCTAAGTTTACTGTTATAGATGGCTTTAAGGAATTTAATCTTTGTGTAATTGCTTAATTTGTACAGCCCTATGCATTTCACGTAGTTGTCTCTTACTGGATCTCACTGTCGCATCTAAAGCCCTAAAATGTGTGTGTTTCTTCATGCTGTATTTTTTCTGCCCTTGAATTCCAGCGCTCCTTCGTGATATCCAAGTACTGTTCTGTACTAACATGAAATTCATACTAATAGCTTCTCAGTACTCATGCAAACCAAAAGGAGTAGGAGAAATGAAGCTCTGAATCAATGGCTTGATATATAATAAGGCCCTGATTTACTTTCCAATTACCACTAACAGAAAATGGCAGTTGCCAGGAATGAAAAGCCCGTGGACCTTGACGGCGTATACACAATGCTGTTTATAGACAACTACTACGTAAGAGCTGACCTTGAGGAGCGCTGCTGGGTCTGCAGCTTAGCTTCTCCTCTAATGCTTCCTGTAAACAATAGCAGCTGTCAACACCAATGCAAAGAGAGAGAGAATAAATGGTATAGCCTCACTTTAAAAAAAAGCCACAGATAATGAAGGCAATTTCATCTGTTAAATGATTGTGTTTAACTCTGAAGAGCAGTGCCTACATCAATCTCCTACTGAATTTAACCTCTTCCGTGGTGAGAAAGCACAGCTTATATCAACTAACTGACCTCCTGAGATATATTCTCCTCTAACTCAGCAAACTCAGCTGTAATGGCAGTTTGTCATTCAGCCCACATGAAATGAAGATTCTTATTTATTTTGATATGCATTTCAGAGGTTTTTGGTGACGTCTCTGGAAAATCAGCTGTTAAAATACAGCTTCTGTATATCGCCAGCAGTAGAGCTACGCTTACAAGCAGCTATCCTGTTTTCAGAAGGACTGTCTAGGGGATAAGACAGCTACTTCTGAGACCATCAGATTCCTGACAGCTTCTCCAGACTTCCTCTGCTCTCATCTCCTGTCCAGATCTCTGTCACAAATCTGCCTCCCCATGTGCAGGGTAGCACCTTTGTTGCTCTGTCCCTTTTACCATGCCCTAGCTATGGGTCCAATACTTCATAATTCAATGTTGAACAGTGGCTTTGCCCAAGCCAGAACTCTTTGTACAGCTCCAAACAGATTTTGCTCTCTTCTTCTCTGAGTGTTGCTCCATCCAAGTGCTTGCAACACATTGCTTCAAGTGACATTCATTTTCCCAGTTAACTGCTTGCTTGTCCACCCTGCATGGGTCCAGGCACAGCTTCGGACATTGCCAGCAAGGCATTCCATGATGAAATTCATCCATTAACACAAAGTGATATTTTAGTAGTCAAGGTCAATCCTTGGCTATCTGAACAGTCTCTACAGTAATCTCTCTTGCCCATAGAAGCTATTACTCCATGTGCTAAAATTTCCTCCAGCTAGATTTCTTGCAGAGTAGACAATAAGAATGTTAACTCTGTTTGCTTGTTTGGTTTTTTTTTGTATATGAGACACCATGGTTTGTAACGTAAGCTGTCAAATGCCTCAGATTAATATTGACTAGAGCAGGCACAATACGTAAGCAGAGCAAAGCGTTCAGACCCAAACAGATTAATTTGTGAAGCTGCTAATAATTTTCTAAAATTTACTACTGTTATGGGTGCAGTATAATACTGAGAGCCAAACGTAAGAGTGACTGTAGGGAAATCTGACAGATGATGAAGCTGGACTAAGACTCCAAGATGGGAAGGCACTCAACCTCTATGCTCTGTTTTCACAAAATTAAGGGAAAATCTGTCTCTAGAACAAACAAAGCTAGCTTTTATCTGTTCAGTGTTTTGAAGATTTAATCTTACAGTAGCTTACTTTGTGGTACATTATGGAAAAAAAGCCACCATGTCTACCAGTGTTCCCTGTAATTAAGTCATTAGCTGATGAAAAGATATTTCAAACATTGCTATTAATGCTATCAACAGTATTTAAAAGAGATTCTTATATAATCTCAGTGGTCATACTGAGCTTTGGAAAAACTTCTTCTAAATCACTACACCTTGTGATGTTCATGTTTGCTAGCATCTCCAGAGCGGACACATACTTTAAGATATTTAATATGCACTATAGTCATAACATTTTCGTTCATTCTAGCAACATTCATTGGAAAGCAATGACCTGGGAAATGTATAGTTAGCATTTTGTGACCTTTATTTCAACAGCTTTTTAAAATGAAGATTAAAAAAATAATTAGACACTGGAATTAACTATAACTTTCAAATGTTCTTGAATCCCAAAATAGCTGCTAAGGAATGCAGTGTTGAAAACTGAGGTTGTAAGTTATTTAATGAAAGATGATTACTTTCACCATCATAAAAATCACCCCTGTGGTTTTCTGTGCAGGACTTGCTTTCTTCTCCTTCCTTGTTTGCAGCATTAAGTATATCCTCTTTCCCAGCAAGAAAAGTTCAAATCTCTGTTGGAGGTGTTGTCTATTGAGGAGTAGGACAGTCCGAAGAGCACCAAACTACAGGAAAGCATTCCTCTTGCTACCACACTTTCCTGTTTTTCCTTTCAGTAGGTTGGATACTTGGATAAGGTCTAGTACTGTACCGCTGTAGAGGAATGTGAGAATTAATTCGGGGTGCTTAGGTAACACAGTATACAAAACGTACAGAAATCCCTGCCATCTTAATTTGGCAGCATTTTGCAACTCCCCTCCACTGGCCAGCAGTGAAATGATAAAAATAAGTTGAAAACTATTTTAGAATTCGGAACACAAGTTTAAAGGAATAAAAATATCGGACTTGATAGATTCTCAGGAAAAGTAAACGTCAATTGACAGTGCTTCACCCTTTATGGAGAGGTAAAAATTGTATTTTTCAAGTTAATGTTCTGTTCCTAAGGAAAGTTGTTTAGATTAGAACATGTTTTTCCTCTCTTTTACTATGTCTACAGTATGTAGGTCGCCCTGAAAGTAATGCCTCCTGTTTGTTTCCATGGAAACAACAACAAATGCAAAGAGTACAATAATACTATTTGATAGAGCAAATTCTCAGCTACAGAACACTATTTTTTCAATGTTGTCACCACCATTAGCTATGCATTTTCACCAGTGATGAACAAGAGCCTGCATGCAGCACTTGTAATAATCTGCACCACCAGAGGCAATCCACAATTTCACAGCTGCTATGACACCATCATTTCTAGGAAACTGTTGCCCAAACAGATTTAAGTCAGAAGGTGGCAAACCTGGACTATACAGTCAGTGCAGGACAGTCCAGAAAAGACTGGAAATGCACTCCACAGCTTTCAAAGTGGTATGGGGCCTGGTATTATCATGTTGTAAGAGAGGTTGTCTTCTTCTCTGGCCTGACTCTAGAAGTTTGAGTTTTCTGCTCAGTCAGTATTGCAGCATAGTGGTCAAAGTTGTTTTTTTCTGAATTCCAGGAAATCTACAAGGACTCCTTCTCTCCTAACCCAAAAGACAATGCACATCCCTTTACTCTCTGAGGGCTGCATCTTGAATTCTGATGGGAAATTCACATGTTGCTACTCCATGGACTGCCATTTTGACTCTAGATGAGAGCAGTGACAACACATCTCATCACTAATAATGAGTAAACCCAGGAAACTGTCACCTTCGGACCTGTATTAGTTCAGTGGGCATATGGTGTTCTTTCTCTTCCTGTGTGAGCATTTGTGGGACACACTTTTTGATATTCTAACATTGCTACCCTTGTTTCCAGTGCATTGAAGCCAGTATTCTGCTCCATACATTGTTTCGCAGTCATAATCCCACGATTTGCATGAATTAGCTGATCAAGGCTAATTCTTCATTTCATGGTGTAACCTTTGTGCATAGCAGTCCAGAACATGGTTTGTCATACATGTCGCTGTCATCACTACTGAAACACCCACCACCTAACTGTGCTCACATTCCTTGTTTGGTCTCCATAAATGTTCAGTAAGCATTGATGAATGTCAATGGGTGCACTTTTTTTTCCTGTGTGGAGGAATTCGATTCCACACCTTTGCTTCATATACCCTTCCATGTCAGATACCACCCAGTCAGACTGCCTCTCTGCTGCCATCATCACATAGCAACAATATATAATGTAATACCGGTGTGGAGATCCAACCTCTCCAGACATATCACCAAGATATCAAAACAGGAGACATTACTTTCCGAGCAGCCCTCATAGCACTATTTCTGGTTCAAGTCCATGATACTTCAGCAGCTGCTCAGTTTGAATTGAATAAAACCCCTACAGACTGGGATGAAAAACTTTATAAAAAGGACTGAAAGACCTTAGTTTGTCTGATACTCCTTAAGTAGTACTAAGGAAAATATTTCAGTTGAATACTTTTCAGTTTTCTAACATGATTCCAAGAAAATTATACTGTTTCGTGGAATTGTGTTTTTCAGTGTCAAAGTCATAAAAAATTAGCAATGATCATAATGTGAAAAGTCAGACTGGCAGCCGCAGTACTGGGACAGATCATGCATGTGGATAAACTGATTTTACATCTGACAGCACAGACATTAGGTGATTAGCTGCCATGGAATTAAGCTGTTCAGGTAAAGTTTATAATATTCTACTTAAGAAAAAAAGGAAAGAGACAAGAGACAGAGGGGGGAAGGAAATAGGAGCCCTCAAGTTTAAGTGAGAGAATCACTCTGATGAAGATCTGAGCAGTGGAAGATTCAAGTCCAAATTCAGAAATCTGTGTTTGTGTGCATAACATTTATTTACTTTGATATGAACTAAGTGTATGGAGTCATAGAATCACCAAGGCCAAAAACCCTTGGCCAAAAAAGGCCAAGACCTCCAAGGTCACCTAGTCCAACTGTCTACCTACCAGCAATATTTCCCCACTTAACTGTGTTGTAGCCAGTGGAGATATTTCTCCATACTTAGGCAGCTATGTAGGTGCTTCCTGGCACCTGGGTAGTCAACACATCCAGGGATGGCTGATAAATTTGACAACATGACCAACAGGAGATCTGCACCCCCCTACGATAGCCAGTGCCTATCCTGTGGAGAGGGCAAATGTTTTAATTGGCAAAAGCCATGAGCTTATCTTTCAAAGCTGCTTCAAAGAAAACTTGAAAACCTTTTAACCACAAATGGCAGGATAGCTTTTCCTGGCTCTCTAGTCTCTGGTCATCTTGAATGACAGATTATCTTCGCAATTGTGGAATCAGGAGAATGTTCTGCTGACATCATTGTGGATGTAATTTTAGAGAGGATTAGGTTTTTCTTAAGAACATCGTCGTAGAGACAAACGAGACAGTACTTCTGTTTGGTATTTTCTAGATACTAAATGCTTCTTGTTAGGAAGCAATACTGTATAGATAGTCTAGGTCTTTGGATGGGAGTTCTGGACAAAATATAGTTATAGTGGATCAAAGCACCTCATATTTGCACCCGCAAAAGAATGCAAACTCTCCTTGGATTCTCACCAACACAAGGAATAAGCAGCTCTTTTCTATGCATATTAGACTGTCCCTGGTGATGAGCCTATTCCTCTACATGAAAGCAACTCATTTCTCCCTTCTTCTATCACAGAAGAATGCTGCTTCAGTTTTCACAGAGCACTGTATACCCAGATATGATATTCAGATAACTAGTACTTTTGTGAGACAGGCTATATTTCATACAAATTAAGCATTGCCTTTGCTACTTTAGAACAGGATGGACCTTTTCTCCTATCTTTTTTCATTTGCAGAGAAACCATTAAGCAGGTTATATTCACTTCTAGGAAGAACAGTTTAAGGAGATGAACTTTGCAAAACCTGAAGAAACACACTCCATAAGTAATCATGCAAATACTAACATTAGATAGATAGACAGACAGACAAACTACCAAGAAGACGATTAAAACAAGTCAACTCCAGAAATAAAAATGTCATAGTTTTGCTTGGCTTGATATCCCAATGGCTCCCTCTGCAGGGTGATGCCTCATTCAGATAAATACAGTCTTGCTATGTAATCAATACACAACTAATGCTGTTTCCAAAGAAAATTGCAATATCCTTAGGAATAATTAATATTCAGATGTAACTATGTACTAATTGCAAAGTAAGTATAAGGATACATTAAAGTGCTCGTCAATCTCACTTTACCTCATCCTCTTAAAAATTTCTGTTGATCTCAGTTTAGCACCATTTCCCCATGGCCAAGTTGATACTGTCTTCACATTTCTCCCTGTAATAAGGTAGAGTTCTCAGGAAGTATGTTGCATTTCCTTTTTTACTCGACAAAAGCCACATACCTATGGCTTTCTGTTACAAAAGAATGAAATCTTAATGAAAGAGTGCTATGACCAGTTGAACAATTGAAAAATGGAAAAATGTAGAGGCCTCCATTAAGAAAAAGTAATGTCAGTCTAAAAATTAAATTTCAAGGAATAAATGAGTACATGAGGAAAGGGAGACACTGTTACCACTGTTACTTTTTCTGTATTTGACACTTTAGAACATAATTTCTTTTGTGTTTCATTATCTTTCCAAGAAAGACATCATCATCATTTATGTCTTTTTTTTTTTTTTAATGTCTCAAGGGCCAGTTATTAGGAGATAATATTTGAAAGGTAAGGCTTGGGACATACTGTTCTGGGGAAACGTTCTGTCTGCTTCAGGCAGAAATGTGTCTATTCCTAATCACTGATTTCTCATTTCACCTTGGAAATTGGCAGCTTATGTTCTCCCAAATTTAAAAGCTGAGTGTCTTCTACAACAGCACTCTGGCCTGGATGCACAAAATGTAGTTAGAGGAAACACAAAGTAAATATGATTATTATTCTATCACACATTATTCCAACAATAGAAACCAATAAGCTGTTTCAATACAGTTACTGAAGCAAATGTTCCCCACCGTCAGGTCAGTTCATAGCAATTCTCTGGAAACCAGACATGCTATTAACCTCAATGGAAGTAACTTCAGGGAAGAAAAAAATGGCTATATCTAAGCTTTTATTAAAAAAATTAAATACTCTAGTATTCATGAGGTTAACAATTTTGTGTAACCATAAACAGCTACATTAATCGAACAACTTTTTTATTTAGCATCTTTAGATCAGGCATTGTTTTAGTGTTTATGAAAAGAAATGTCTTTCTACACCTACATCTTTGCCTTCTCCTGATCTACTGTCATCTCATTAAAAAAAAAAAAAATCAAGGAACTCAGTGTACATATTTGTTAAATTTCATTGTTTTCTGAGAGGCTCAAAGAAAACACTTACAACTATCTCTATGAGTGAGTCATGATTAATAGAAGCTGGCATATAAAATGGAAGTTTAGACTGACGTTATATGTCATGCAGGTAAATGCTTTACTATCCACTCAAATGGTTAAGTAAGCTCAGTGATGTAAGAGGGTTCAGAAGTGGACAAAAGTCTCTTATATTTTAACTCAAAAAGGATAATTAAAATCCACATTCAATAGCGCATAAATCATACTTCAAGCTCTCCTCAGACCCAGCTGGTAGACAAGTGTTAGTGAAGTTGTAATAAAAAAAATCATTATCTAGGCGATACATTTCTTGCATATTTGACATAAGGAATTTGGCATATTGCCTGACTTTCTGTCTCTTTCTGAATGCCTCAGCATTCCTTACTAAAATGCAACTTCAGATGGAATTTGGACAACTGAAGACACCGGTTATAGCCTAGACCACGCACTCAGTACACCACTCATGCCAGCATAGCAAACTAAGAAAAAGCACAGAGTATTGAGTGTCTGTCTATGGGTACTAGTCAATTTCATAAACCACAAAGACAAAAACATATGTAAAAACAAAGTTGTTTTTTTTTTTGTCTCAGATCAACTCATAATTGAAACAAAATTCCATTTTTGTTATATCCAGAAACTCACTAATGTAATAGAAAGTCAGTCAATATAAAGAAGAGGGTGGCAGCAATCATTTTTTTATGACTACATCATATCCTGGCCTCAGTCTCAATCACCTATCTATAAATAAGACAGGTGAAAAACCAATGTGGCTAACTGTCCTTCCCTCATGTAAACCTCAATTCTACCTTTGTCTGGAGAAAGTTTCAGCAAAGCAAAAAATAGAGTTAGACACACTTTAACACACTGCTCCAGCACCACACCTACACAATCTATAAAAAGCAGCCTTCTACCAGCGTACGCAAAGACATTACCTCTTCCAGTTAGCGCAGTGAAAGACCAGATTTCCTATCATTTACAGACATGTTATTCCCACTATTTTTCCAATAAAGAGCCACATGCAACAGAACCAAAATACAGTAGACCTTAAACAGACCTAGCGAATCTTCTCATACAGAGGGAAAATGCATAACGTATACGTTTTATGCACGGGTTCTTCTCTTGTAGGTGTAGAGCTAACCACAAGAGGGGGTAAAAGCACTGTTAAAAGTTCCATGAAACGCCCAGTTCAAGAGCCAGATCCAGGCAGCGCTTGATACGGAGACTCAGTTAATAGCATGAGTTCTAATTTGCAGTGAAAAATCAATTTAATTTCCTCTTCAGATTTAATTTGTTACAAGTAAATCTTCAATATTAATCTGTTACAGAGGGAGAGAGAAAGAACTGTTCCAACCTCACCCCCTCTTCCTTTCGAGGATTCAAAAATAGGGCTCCTTAACCGTGATGAAACAGGCATTAATTCTCAGCATAGTGCCACATAATACCATTAACACCAACTGCCATGCCCAAGCCCTCCCTCTTCTTGTTTCAAGCTACTAAATACATCTTTGCTGCTCAGAAAAGTAAATTCCATGTCCTTCACTGCTCTTTTGTTCACATCATCCTGGCCTACAAATCTGTTACTCTTCTATGTTTTTTTCTCCCGAACTTTTCCCATTAAGATATTTATACATTTCTAGTGTAAACATATTTTTTTTTTCAAAGTTTTCTGCAAAACAATGTAAAAAAAATTCTATACTCCCTATTGCTTCTTTTTCCATTGCCACTTCTATTCACTAAGGTCTGAAAATAGTAGCTAATGGTTTTCTCAGGCTTCCAGTTCATGGTATCTTCCAAAATAATTTCACAGATCTTTGACTCATGATCTTTCAAATTATTTTCTTCCAATAAATAGATGAATTCTCTTTATATTTTATAGAAGAGGCTTTCCAAAGCACATCAGCAGTGATGGGCACTGTTCTTGATGAAATTAGGGGACGCTTGTATCATCAAAGACAAAGGCATCATCACTTTCCAGCCCTGAGGAAAAGTACCCCAACTACAAACACAGTTCTATGTTCCCATTCCTTTTCTAACTCCATCCTCCCATTTCTTTGAATCTCAAAACTTCACAGCATGTTTTTGTTTCACATTGCCTTGATATTGCTGTTGCATACAGGGAGAATTGCAGGCACTACCACTGCCTGAGGTTTTGCAGGTGTCTTGTACTCCTTGAAAGAGACTCCTAAATATCTGATTGCAGATATTTGCTGCTTATATGTGGGTCAAATGGAAATTGGTGAAATCTTTTGCCATCATTATTATATTTCTTTTTCTGTCTTTTACTTATTAATGTTGTACAGTCAATTTCCACTATTGAGATGAAGGCTGTTGATATAAACTCTGAATAAATTATTCTTAAAAGCTGTGCTAAGCCATACAGAAAGAACAATACACAACACTTGAGTATCCATTTCACTTAGCTGTTGCAGTATTTTGGCAGGAAACTGCAACCCCTGCTACTGCTGTTACAGAAAGGACAAATGCACAAAGGATAACGTTCGTGAATACTGATTCCCTGGCAGATTTAATCACTGTGGTAAAAGAGAATATCTCAGTACTATAAACCCAACTTTTCTGCATGAAGACGTTTACATTCAGCATGAGCCTAGCATATTCTCGGAGTTGAAAAAGGAGGAGGTCATAAAGCTGCTGCAGATCAGTATTGCATATCCCATAGTTTCCAGTCTCCATGAAATCTAGGGCAGCAGCAGAGGCCTTGTGTTGGCAGGGCCATGGACACAGCCTTAGATTCATGGCTGCCTCAGAACACAGCACATGAAGATACAGAAATGTATCTCAACAAAGTGCTGATACACTGGCTGTTGGGAAGCAATTTCACTGTTTCAGGCTCCTGCATTTCAAGGGTTACAAAACAACATTCTAGCTAAATCATCATACGTACTTTTCCACTAACGCACAAAAATCAATGAAACCTTGTTAAAGGAAATTCATCTTAGAGATCTTTTCCAGTCTTAATGATTGCAATTGGCTTTAGAACTGTCATGGTACAGCTGCTTTCTCTTTTCATGCACTGGTACAGGCTGGGGGATGAGCTGCTGGAGAAGAGCTCTGAGGAGAGGGACCTGGGTGTCCTGGTAGTCACACAGGCTGGCCATGAGCCAGTAGCATGCTCTGGTGGCCAAGAAGGCCAATGGCATCCTGGGGTGCATTAAAAATTGCTTAGCCAGCAGGTCAAGGGAGGTGATTCTCCCCTCCGCTCTGCCCTAGTGAGGCCTCACCTGAAGTACTGTATTCAGTTCTGGGCTCTCTGGTACAAAAAAGACAGGGATCTCCTTGAAAGAGTCCAGCAGAGGGCCACAAAGATGATAAAGGGTGTGGAACACCTCCCTTATGAGGAGAGTCTGAGAGACCTGGGTCTGTTCAGCCTTGAAAAAAGAAGACAAGGGGAAATGGCCACAAACTGAAGCATAGGAAGTTCTGCACAAATGTGAAGAAGTTCCCACACACAGTGCAGTGATGGAGCACTGGCACAGGCTGCACAGAGAGGTGGTGGAGTCTCCTTCTCTGGAGTCATTCAAGATCCACGTGGACGCCTTCCTGTGCAACCTGGGCTAGGGAGCTGCTTTGGCAGGGGGTTGGACTAGATGATCTCTAGAGGTCCCTTCCAACCCCTACAATTCCATGATTCTTTATGGGATCATGAAAATTCTTCTCAACTAGTTTATTTAATACCTCCAGAAATTGTGTATCCTTCTCTTCCCTTTTTTTTTCCATCCTTCACACTTTCTCCTCTTTTTCCTTTTTCTTTGAATTTCTGTTTCTTTAGAAACAGCTACATTTCCGAATTTCAGTGCTGCGTCTTGATGATAATAATAGTCTGCTGATGCTCTAAAGATCAAATATTACAATAGTTAAATTCTCTAGGAGGGTGTGAATTTTGTGTCAGTGCTACAGATATAGAAAACAGTTGCACTTAAAATATGAGTAAATGGGACTGCAGCATACTCACTGCACATAGAAGGACTTGTAAAGCTAGTGACATTTTACAGGGCTGCAAGAACAAGTTAGTTTAGACAGCTTACAGATTCTATCACTTTAGGTCACCAATTTACATGAAAAGCCAAAATAATGAATTTACAGTAGTTTTTATTGATAAGCTTTCCTATATTGTAATATAACTTTAATCGTTCAGATTATTGTCACAGTAAATATTGTGCCTTACATGTAATAAGAAATTCCAATGTAACGTATAAAAATTCCAAATACAGTGCTCTGAATTATTTAAATTTTGACTTCAGAAATCTGGACAGTTTGTCTTTGCACCAAATTCATATTTGTTCTACAAAATACCTATTGATTTTTCAGTGCCTAACAATACCCGTCAAGCCACCTCCAACAGGTGGTGATATCAAACCATCTTCCTCTCCGCGGGAAAAAATATTTCACTGAGAACACATGTAGGGCAAATAACCCCCAAGAATAGTACTCAAAGAAAACAGTGCAAAAGGCGGTATATTTTTGGTAGGCTTAAGAAGATAGAATACAAGTAGTAAAAAGAGTGTCTCACCTTGATGATGGTCGAGGCTCACTGAGAGCTCCACTCGGGAGGGATCTCCAACCAGAGATCCTTCCCTGGTGGTTGTCAGCCCTTAAATGGGGTCTGGGAGAGGGGGAGCCAGACTCCACCCCTTCCAAACATACAGGTACATTACCTTCACCTGTGCTCCTGTGGCTGACTTAATGCTCGCCTCAGGTGATCAATTAGTGGTTCAGGCCATGATTCAACAGTTCCCATACAACATATTAACATAAATAAGATAAATTTAATCACTTATTGAAGGCTCAATATACATAAAACACCAAAATATCAAACATTCTATTAGATGGATGGAATCACTGTATGAAATGGTAGGGTACATCTTTCTCTTTTTGTAAATATAAAAGTGCATAGATATAGTGATCACTGGCTGAAAACAAAGTGGTTACATTGAAATGAACATGCTTTTTGTAAGGGTGAACCCTTGACATCCTAAGACAACTTATCTGTGCATTTATAGCAAAACAAAAATAACATTAAAGAAATGAGTATTCATCATGTTTTCTATTAGCTTGTGATTTAATCTAGAAAACACAGTGGATTCTAGATGTACTTTTAAACATAATGCAGAGCCAGACTGCCAGTACTGATGCTTTTGGGGGTGCATGTATAAGCAATCTGCCTCTTCAAAAGCACATGTAAAAAACATGTCTTTTGAGTTGAGGTCATCAATCCCTACTCCCAGGAACACTGTGATATCCTCAGTTATTGAGGCAAAAAGGATCTCTATTTGGGATCTGATTTTCCTTTATCTGAAGTTTTATTCTTAACCATGAGATCAATGGCTGTTGGTCCTGGAAGATATTCTTCACATTGCCCTCTCAAAGATTTACCCCTCGAGGAAGCAAGTAGTTTCTAAATAGCTTCTGTCACAGCTTTCACCAAGATGGAAAAGCTGCATGTTGCAGCTGCAACTGCCCATTTATTAGACTGAAGCGAATAAATCACATAAGCGTAATGGATGCAATGGAGAATCAGCTGCCATAACTCAAAATCAAAAAAAAAAAAAAACTTATTCATCCAATATGACAGGCAGTCCTGTCCAGAGCAGAATCCTATTGTCATTTGGTATGACCAACATTTACAAAGGTGAGAAAAATCTGTTTCTGTTTTGTTTACTGAAAATAAACAGGACAATCATTACTCACACAATGTAGGCAAAAGTTCCCCTGCTCTCCTTTAGCCATAGTGCCAGAGCCGGTTGGCATTAATATAGCGTGAGGCTCCTGTTAAATATATTAATGTACACATTTAAATAAACAAGCATAAACGAAACAAAATTGATTATCTTTTCTCACTGACTGTTTTTCACTGGAGCTTTGATTTGTATGACTTTGTCACGCAACACAGCTCAGGAGTTCCACCAGGGTGCAAGAAGAAAATGGCTTACTGAGTACAGACGGACAGCCTTTAGGTGGCTTTTGGTTTAACTACTGCCCCAATCATTGTGGATACCACTTTTCTTCCCTGCAAAGCATCAAGTAAGACAAACTAAACCCCATCCAATTCCAAATATTCCTCCCTCTTTCCTAAGAACTCTGTGCACTGGAAGGGATGCCAGATTAGGGAATTATAGGATAACTCAGACTGAAGGCACCTTAGGAATTCTCTAGTCTAACCTGTCTCATTGCTTGGCTGTCCTCAGGATTAAAAGCTTTTCTTTATATCCTATCTGAATCTCATCCTTCCAGTTCATGTTCATCTCCCATCCCTAAAGCACACATCATCCTGAATAGCCCAGTTCCATCTTGAAAACCTCTTCATCACTACTGGAAGGTTGCTATTACATTCCCATAAAGACTTCTTTTCTCCAGGCTTCTCAAATGCAACTGCTGCAGCCTCTCCATCATGACAAGTGCTCGAAATCTTGGCAATTTTGGCAGACCCAATGAATTTGCCCCAGTTCACAGGTGCCTTTCTTGTATCAGGGGTTCCAAAATTGGATGCAGTGTAGATATGATCTAATGAGTGCTGAGTTGATGGGTGTAATCACTTCACTCAACCTATCAGACCCTGCTGCTGTCAGTACAGCCCAGAACACCAGTGCTATTCCTTGTTCCCAGGACACGCTGCAGACACATGCCCTGCTTGTTGCTCAGCAGGAGTTTTCCACAGAGCTACATGCTTCTTCCTGGAACACAAGGCTCTGCACTTGTCCTCGTTGAATTTAGTAACATTTCTGTCAGCTCATTCTGTCAGCCTGACTGCATACTCCAGAATAACAGTACCATATTGAGACTAAGATTGCTCATGTTCATTTAGTGTCATTTTCAAAAGTGACAAGTGGGCTTGTTACCTCTCCAGCTCATTGATAAAGATGGACAGGTATCAGCATTGACCTCCACAGGACTCCTCTCTTTACTGGCCTCCAGGTAGAGTACAATCCAATAAACACTGTGATATGCTTAAGAAAATTCAGAGTAAAAACTTTCATCAAGTTTGGCACAGATGTCAAGATTTCTACACTGTGACCAAAACTGAACTGCCTACAGAGCTTCTGATGCAGAATTACTTCAGTATTTCACAGTTTAATATGCCTTCCTTTGGCAGACCACTGGCACTATCAGTGAAACCAATCTTCAGACCAAATAGTCCCTGACTGGAATTCATCAGACTCTTAATGTCTCTTAAGCTCATCCCTATAGTGGCTTTACTTGGATGACATTTACTTTTGTCCCATTGTGTTTGCTGTTATCATCTATTTGCTGAGCGTCATCACTGGCGATAATAAAAATGATGGAGGAAGAGCTGAATGTCACTTTCTTCTTTGGCCTGTCCCCTACTTTCTGAGACATTACTATCGGTCGTATTGGTTTGACATTCCCTGCTCCTGAGGGCTCTTTCATGGTCCTCTGGAATCTCATCAGGCGAAAGCACAGGAGTTGCAAAAGGCATTGTCTAAACTGTAAGAGAAAAAAGAAAAAAAAAAAACAGCACAAAATTACAACTTCCTAAGTGCTCACTATCAAGATTGATCCAGTGAATACAGTCATACACAGTAATACAGTAAATAACGCAACATAACCAACATCTGCTAACTCCCCTCCCTCCTCCCCCCCCAACACTTTCCTCAGTTGGTTTCAGTGCTGTAATGAACACAGTGGCTTTTTAGCAAGCACTTTTCCCCCACACACCAAAGAGGAATTAGGATGACATGGCTAGTAGAGGGTACTAAAATGCAATTTAATATTTTACTGGCAGCAATCTCTGCAGTCAATAAAGAACAAGAGGACTCAGCCTCAGAACACGCCGTAGGTATTGTTCCATCTGAGTATTTAAAAAAGCACAAATTCATTGAGCAGGGGAAGAATATTCTCAGAAGCACTTCACCGGAGGAGATATAGAGAAGGAACAAAGGGCAAAGGGAAATTAAATGAAAGTGAAGTTTCCCATTTACATAACTACAGAGGTTGGAATTTGAACAAAATAACTGACTAAGAATGTAAAATAAAGCTTCAGAAGTCAGTAATGCAAAATTAAAATGTTCCCTTTGAACGGGGAAGGAAGTCTTTCAGCAAAGCAGAAGCCACTTAGGATACATGTAGTCTGTTCTACTTTGAGACTAAAAAATGCGAGATATTCAATGAAAGCTCTCATCGATTCCAGAAGGAGCATTGTTCTAAATGCTCCAGTTATGGTCTCACCTTCACAAAGCAAAGTATTCAAGTATGAGGGCTGGAAGATGCACCCATTCAGTAGTTCAATTTCTGTGCACATTTAAAGCTCAATTATGGCCATCTGGGAAAATTCTCTGCTTTTACAAGAAATATGTCAGCACCTTCCTTTTAACTCATAACAAGGCATGCCTGGAGTGCTCTTGGAAAGCATTTCAAATGAAAACAAACAAGACAAATAAACAAAACACACACACACACACAAATATGACTTTGTCTAGTGACATACAAGAAAATGTCTGGTATGCCAATTTGGAACAAAGTTATGTAACAGAAAATTAATCCTACTCTGATACAGGGGTTGCAGTAGATCTTGTTGGGAAGGGAACCTAAAATGACAATGAAAGGTGATCTGGTGCTATGCGAAAACACCACAGAGTGGTCATGCAGAGACCTTGAATATTTCAGAGTTAATGTGGTACTTCTGAGTAGCATGGAAGAACAGGTCAGATCTAAGAAGGATATAACAGCGAAGAAGTTTTTTTTTCATTCCCAAATTAATTCATTCCCAGAAGATGAGGAAAAATATTATTACTTTGGTATTAATCTGAAATTAGAAGTCAGTGAAAAGTACTTTATGATGCAATTCCAATGCAAACTCTTAGCTGAATCATTGTTTTCCAGGCTATGACTTTACTGGCATTTGTACCTGGTACTGATTTGATTTGCTTCTGAGTATCAAAACCTAGAAAAACTTTATCAGATTAAACAAATCAGTCTAACATCTATGTACACTGTCAGAGCCACCATATTAAAATCACTCAATCGATAATATTCCTTTGGAGTGTGATTGTTGTCAAGGTTCTAGATGAAGTTCAACCGTTCTATAACTCCTTCCCCACCCTCTCCACCCCTGGGGTTTAGCAACCTCTATCCAGGGCCAGCTCTCACATCCTCCAGCAGTGTAACACTGCATTTATCTGCCATGAAAAGATCAGTGTGTGACGAGCTGCTAGATGGCAGGCTGGGAGCCTCCTACCTCCACTCATGAGCAGTACTAAAGCTCAGCTTTGCTTTTTGTCCTGGCCTGGGCTGTTCTGCAGCAATGCCTTTGCCTGGTCACGCAGTGGGCTGACCAGACATATGAGCTTGGCTGTTTTGTCTCTGTACCGCTGACTGGCCCCCAGGTCACAGAAAATTCTATTTCTATAATGAGGTAAAAGATAACCAAAATCTAGGGAAATCCTTCTCGTAATTATTTGGTGTTTCTCTAAAATCCTTTTCTAGCAATCCTCGTTATTTGAATAAAAACAAAAAAATCTGGGCATTACAAATCAAAGTAAATTAGATCTAAGCTCCTTAACTGCGGAACATGCTACTAACTAGTCAAATAAGAAATTCTTTCCTGTACCTACCTTCCTACTCATGAAGATGTAGATGACTGGATTATAAGCAGTGCTTGACTTGGCAAAGAAAGATGGGATTATAGCTACTGTGGGAGTTACAAGGTTGCTGTAGCCGTATGTTACTAGGAGGGAGACAACTGCATAAGGCATCCAACAAATAAGGAAGGTGGAGATCATTAAGAAACACATTTTAGCCACTTTCTTTTCATATTTTAGAAGTTTAATCACTTGAGAAGTCTGAAAATCTTCCACACATCGAAGCTGTAAAAGGCAAAGGAAAATGTTAAAGCACTGAATAGTTCTATTTTTACTTGTAAAAATCTAACAGTTTTAGGCGTAGATGCTTCTATGTTCATTGTATCAACTGGACCTCTTCTGAAAGCTTGCATCATGCTTCCCGGACTTCTACTGTGTATATTAAGGCATATAAAAACTTTGGAGAACTAACTTTCTTTAACCCAGGAGGTTCAGTTTGCATTTACTGATCCTTTGAAAACTTAAGTGACTTAGGACAGCATTTTTTTTCTTTCCTCTAAACACTGCTGATGACAATTTGATAAATAAATTTCTCTGTAATTCTCTGCCACTTTATCACTATGAAATTATAAAATCTCTAAAGCAGAATACTAGGCAGCAGCTCCCCCATGTTATCTGAGTTCATGTGACAAAATGCAGAAAAAAAGGGAACATGTACGTGAATGTTCTTTGCAAGAGCTATAAGTTTTGCTGTTACTATTGATCACAAACTCAAACAGTGTCATCTGACTTATTATCCACAGAATATGAAACACTAATACTTTGTAATAACTGAAGATCTGGCCTGAATTAAAATAGGTTACCTGAATACGAAAATCTTGTTTAACAGGGCTGATTCTCCACTTGGAATAATTTTACAGGATTATCCCCTCAAGAGCAATAAGGAGGAGAGAAAAAGAGTTATTTAATGATAAGAACTGCAACTAAAGTTCTCTTTTTCCTCTTTTTAAAGATGGATTTGCCATTGATCAGCAAGCTGTGTGAAGAACTGTTTATGTTTATATATGTTTATATATTATACTGTTTATGTTCCCTAACCTGCCTTTTATCTGTAACTCGCTGCCCAGTAAAACTACTCAACAAACATACTTTTTTAGTTCTAGGTTGGCTCTCCTTCAACTCCACATCCACTCTAATGGTCCCTGCCACAGCTAAACACTAAGGTCCTGAAGTGTGAACAGGAAGTGAGAGTGCAAATTTAGTATACATTAAATTCGGATCAGAGCCTATCAGCATTTCACTGAAAACATTCAATTCAGAGAAGTCTTATTTCCATCAACTTACCATTCTTACTGCATATAGAATATGGCCATAGCAATAGGCCATGATCACAACAGGTGCTACCAGACAGCCAAGGAAAAAGAGCAGCACAAAGGAGGTATCATTGGGATCCTTTGACTTCCAGTCCATTGAGCAGCCTAATCCATGAATTTCCAGCGTGTATCTGTTCCAGCCCAAAAGAGGTGCTCCAGTCCAGGCTAATGAATAAAGCCAAATGTATGTGATAGCCCGCCAAGACCAAGAGAAGTCAATCACTTTTGCATGGACTACTCGAATGTAGCGTTCATAGGCAAGAACAGTGAGAGTCATAATCGAAACAATTCCTGTAAGAAAAGGAGAATTAATTTAATCATTCACAAACACTGTAAATTGGACTGAAGTCCTCTTGATAACCTCATAGCAAATTAAACATTTCACTCAAAATCTGTAAGCTCATAATCTAACAGGAATAAGCTTTTTAGGTGACAACTCAGTAATCATTATCTATGCTAAATCAAAACAGCTCCTCTTACTTCATAACTACTCAGGACAGGGTACTGCAATATGACCTCTTATGTATGGAAAGCAGAAAAAAAAGTAGGACAAGCAAAAAGGCTAAGCTAGTACTTTTCTGCTGAAGGGCTTCTGTCTGGAAGAGATCTAGTTATTTTGAGTGTCCTTTTCTATCTTGCTGCTACCATAAAGATACCATAGCCTTCATTTCAATTATTTCTGCAGTCTCATCCTTTTCTGTCCTCCTCTAATACACTACACACTTAATGTGTCCTGACAGAAATTGTGTGTACATTTCATCTTAAAAAAAACATGAGTATTTATCACACATACACATGATGTTTCGATTCTAGAACTGCATTCATATCAGTCGTAATATGTATTTATACAGCTGTGAGAAGGTTAAATATGCAGATCTGCTAAAAAAAGAATAACCATTTTATCCACCAGAAACCTTCAAAGGATACCATAAATTTCTCATCTCACTTTGAAAAAACATAAGCATTAAGCAACGCAAATTTACAATAGTGTGTTTAAGCACCAGCAATGTGAATTTTAGGAGTACAAGTAAGAATAAAAAAGTCTAGGGAAACATTAACCTCTGTGTCAATAGTATGCTGGTTTTGCTGATTGAGTATCTCGTAGGATGTGCTTTAAGATCTCCATTAGATCTTTATAAAACCTAGGAATTACAAACTTTTACCTGATGGATAACAAAATCATCCACAGATGTGGTTATGGAGGAGAAGTCACATCATTCAACTCATGCCAAAGTTAGCTTATCTGTTGTACAAGGCTTCATTTATGACCAGTGAAGAGCAAGAGGATTCTGCTTCTCAGTATGGTGGAGCAAAATTTCTAATTTAATCCCTTGGTCTATATCACCTCTTTCTGTTCCACTAGAAGCTCAAAGAAACTAAGATGATAAGTGAGGTCATTTAACAAATAGCGTCCCAAGTATATGCAAGCACTGAATTTTGGGCATGACAAAATCAAATTCACACTTGCTTGGCTGAACAATTTGAAAGCACAGGTGTTCAGTTCAGCATCAATAATTTACTAAGACCTTGACATTTTCAAAGAAAGCCACTGGAAGTTCAGTGTCTCTAAGAAGTGGTACTTGCACGTAATTCTTCAAATAGTTTTAGCTCAAGTCTGAAACCAGTGCTCCTTAAAAAGAAACTTGAGTTTTCTACCAGGAAAAGGAACCTTGTCAGCCAACGTGTACTGAAATGCAAGTGCTGGTTTTCTGTGTATTTGGAAAGTGTCTCATGACATAAGGCATGCAATGCTAGTCAGAGCATATCATGTTATATTCCTCTCTTTGATGCTGAATCTCTAATGGTGGTGTATAGCAGCAGAGGTTGAACCTTCCTGACAATATTCCATTCCGTGTTGTTGCCGTGTATCAGATGGCAGCAGAGAGGCACTCTGACATAACGGCATCTGACTTGGAAGAGTGTATGAAGCAAAGAAGTCTCATTTAATTCCTCCATGCAGACAAAACTGCACCTATCAACATTCACTGACACTTGCTGAATGTCTGTGGAGACCAAACAGTGGATGTGAGCGCAGTGAGGCAACGGCTGTTGCATTTCAGCAGAGGCAATAGTGATGCAAGACAAGCCACGTTCCAGATGGCCATACACAGCTGTCACAACACAAAAAGAAGAGCATCTCAATCAGCTAATTTCTGTAATGCTACAATGCAGCCATGGATCTTCGGTTTTGAGTGATTTTGTCAAAGAAGTTTCCATCTTCCTTTCTCCCTCACAAAAATAAATAAAATCAATAAATCAGTCAGAAAACGTGGACTATCAATCAACTTTGTATCAACTTTGTTTGGCAAACAGCAGGTCCCAATGTCTATTGTAACCATTGAATGTGAAGTGGTTACACAGATGAAGCAAAATCCTGGCGGAGCTCTAACGAGCACAGATGCAGGGCTTCTTGTGCTGCCTCCACAGAAAAGTGCTTTGCATAACGCTATCCTTTGATCAGAGTATCAATAGTGGCAATTCTCACCTAGAAAGATCTTTTTAGCCCAGCAGTTATGTACATCAGCTGTACTCTTGCACTGCTTCTAGTTACCTTGCATTTTATTTACATATGTACATAGCTCCAGTTATTTGCCACATATGAAACGGATTTCGTGGCTAAGCACAGAGGAAAACACTGAGTTCTGAGTTTTACTTTTTTTTTTTCCTCTCTAAGCAGCTTTGCTATAAAGGATGTCCTGAATGAGTTTTACATTTTAATATAATCAAGTATATGCAGATTAAATTACAAAAAAACAAACAAACAAAAAAAAACTCACCCACGTTACAGGGAGCCATTATGGATATTATTTGGGTATTAGCCCCTGGTATGAGAACCTGCAATTTTATTTTTTTTTTCAAGCAAAGCAGGGAAATGTGAAAATTCAATACTTTTACATTGGTATGAGAGGAGTCATTTTCAATTAAATTGCATATGTCAAACATAGCAGAACAAAAGTGTTGTCTCGTTTACACTATTAACATGCAATTTCTATGTTGCAGATTGTATTCTTTTCCAGTAGTGATCTGAGAATAAGAAACACTTCATAATTCCTTACCAGTTAAACAAAACAACCCACAACTTTCCTACTGAAATACTGCATTTGGTGTAGGTTTCTTCACACCTCATATATGGCATTCCATTTTTTCTGTACTCTGGGTTTTTCCAGAAGTCACATTACTCTTGATAAATCATGAAATACCTCAAGGTACACAGTGTAAGACAACATGGAGAAGAATGCAACAGAGCGCCACAGAGTGAGGATGCACTCCAAGTACTGTGTTCCGTTTTGGGCCCCTCTCTACAAGAAAGACATCAAGGCCCTGGAGTGTGTCCAGAAAAGGGCAAAGAAGCTGGTGAGGGGTCCGAAGCACAGTCCTTATGAAGAACAGGTGAGGGAACTGGGATTTTCAGTCCAGAGAAGAGGAGGCTCAAGGAAAACCTTATCATTCTCAACAATCCCCTGAAATGAGTTTGTGGTGAGGCTTGGCCTCTCCTCTTATGTAACTAGAGTTAGAACTAGAGGGAACGGACTCAAGTTGCAGCAGGTAGGTTCAGGTTGGCTATGAGGAAAAAACTGTCCTCCAAAGGAGTGGTCAGGCACTGGATCAGGCTGCCCAGGGAGGTGGTAGAGTCACTGTCTCTGGAGGTGTTCAAGAAGCATTTAGATGTTGTACTAAGGAACATGGTTTAGTGGGGAAATACTGGTGGTAGGTGGACAGTTGGACTGAATGATCTTGGAAGTCTTTTCCAACCTTGGTGATTCTACAGTTGTTTCTATGGTCCATCTGAGCTGCGTGTATCATTCCATACAACGTATGTATACTCTGACTTTCTAAACCTTAATTAAAACACCTTTCAGGTGGACTGAGCAGCTCTACAAGCTAACTACAACCTAATACAACGAGATTCTCTTCTAAGACAGTCCAAGCCTTCTGTCAAAAGAGCACATTTCCATTGCTATTCTTGCAACAAATTTTAACTTCAGCCTAATCTAGGCAGCCAAAAATCACTTCTGGACAGAACAGACTTGAAAGTATATTTTATATTCATCTGAACTACAAAAATACAGTGGAATTTATCACCTCCTCCACGTTCAATCCTGCAAGCGATTAATTCACTTCAAACAAATTGCTAATGCTGAAAGCATACTGATCAAGTCTCCAGCTGCCTGTAACACAAGATCCTAAAGCTGCCTGCCAAGTAACATAAAATGCTTTTACTGATATTAAATCAGCGCATATAACATACACTGGCAATGCAAGATGGTGGTACAGGGTAGCATTCTTTCATAGCATGTAGAAATAAAGTAGATAAGCTGTAAATGCACACTTCTGTCGCACACATCATGTTCTACAACAGTCACTACCATTTTAAAATCTTATTCGTGAAGAGCCAACAGATGCCCATAAAGACAATCAATCCGTAGCTGTTACTTTCTTCTCAACTGAAACGTTTCAGAACATGTAAGTTTGCTTACAGCACCTGAAGTTCTCATGTGCTTTCAGCCTGGCTGCCTGGTACAATCACAGGCAATTTTGCAAAGGAAATATTTAGATTCTCTGATCTAAAGTTTCTATGAAAAATGTAGAGAGGACTCTCAAAACAAGCAAACAGATTTCATCATGACTTAACTAAGACTTTTCAAACAGTGAACTGCTAGCATTTGCATTAAGCACACACTACCTATAACAACATAGGTGACAATTAAAACTTCAGCTGCATGATCATGACTTTCAAAATGAATCCTAATTTTGGATTATTAGCTACAGTAATTGGAAAGAATCTGATTTTCAAAACTTGTTGAGAAAAAAACTCTCCGTTTAAAATTGAAGTCACAACTGTTATAAAGTAGCTTTAATCACATATCCTAAATGTTTTCACAGTCAGGGAAAACTGTAGTTTAAATTGTGGAAAACCTCACTTGCTCAAGACTGAAGTGCTATAAAGTCAATAGTGAAATATAACCCCAGTATTTGAAATTGTTCCTATTCATCTTCCTCACAGAGGCAGTTTTAGAAGTTATTAGAATAAGCTGCATTAATAAGCACAGAAGGGGTAGTGCTTTTCAGCCTCGTATATCTCAAATCCAAAATTTTTCCTCCCAGTTCTCATCTACACATCAGCTACAGACTATATAACTATTTTTGGAAGCCATGTCCTTTTGAGGAGAGGCGTGGGCTGTCTATTTTGCTGAAAAGAAGGCCAAGAAGTGATTTTATTGCCCTCAACTTCCTGAAGAAGGGAAGACAGAGGTGATAATCTCTTCTCCTTGGAATCCAATCACAGGACAAATGGGAATGTCAAAAAGTTGCATCAAGGGAGTTTCAGAAAACTTTCTTACTGCAAGTGTGAACACAGGAACATACTTCATAGCAAGGTGGTTGATGACCCATGCCTGTCAGCATTCACAAGGAATTTGGATAATGCCCTTTAACTTTTGGTTAGCCAAGCTGTCAGGCCATAGGACTCAATCCTTTTAAGACTCTTCCATCCGAACTATTGTAACTGCAGAGGACAGCTTAGACTGATTTCATGGGTGCTCTTCTAAGATAAAAAAAATAGCTTGAAATAAAACAGCCAGAAGGATGCAAAATAGCTTGCATATCAAATACCAAGTTTAAAACTCAAGAATATAATCACATCACTATAAATAGGCAGGTACTGGTCATATGGTGTGAAATGAGATGAAATGTGTCCAAACCCAGCAGACAAATATCCACAGCAGTAAAGTAACATCACACTATTTGTTATTATGAGCGAATGAACTCCACAGCCATAGAATCAGAGATCCCTACCTCCCCTTTATTCTAGAATAGTCATCACTCTGGTTTACTGAAATTGAAAGCTGCAAATATTTTGCTTAGTTAATGAAGCCTCTCCTTTAAGAGTCAATTTCAGATGTCAATTTCATCTGATCAAAGAACATACAATTCCTAGAAGTTCTCAAAAGAAGACTGCTACACTGTAATAGTAACTACTAGTTGTTATGCATATAAGATTTCATTATCTTATTTTCACCCAGCAAACCCTCACCTCAAGAAAATAGCTGATATAAGGGGCTTTTATATACAAAGAGAACTGTATCTGCAAGTATAAAACCTGGTTACAATGAATTAAATCTCCAATCAGTTTCTTAGATAACACCAAAATAGAAAAATATCCTCAAGTCATTGCTCTCTTCATAGACATATTAAAATTAAAAATAGAAGCTGTGGTAGCAGCAGTCCAGATGATAAACAGCAAAGAGAGATGCTACCTGCAGGGCATTTTTTTCCCCCCAGTATTTACATGCTCCTGCTGTCCTACTCAATTAGGTGGAGTACTATTAATCTTCACTGGCAGAGGAGAATAATCTCTGCATTTCCAGTAGAAAATTTGGAAGTAAAAAATATGTATGAGACTTTCAACTGGTATTATTAGGTTAGACAAATTAGAATAGTCAAGTGAAAACTCTTCTATTATTTCACATGGCAGCTGAATAAAACAGTGTTCAGGAATACTGAATGCCTGAGTTAAGTGGTGAACTTGCTCTCCACTTCCATATGAAAGACAGCACACAAAAACATGTACTTTAATACATCATAAAAAAAATTATGCACACTGACACACACCATCAAAGAGGAAAATAATGTGACCAAGCACAAGAAGATGTAATTTTGCAAACAAAAATTGCATAATTCTATCTGGATCATTCTGTAAGTAAGACCTATGAATTTGGCCACCTGTCTTTGGAAATAAGTTTGATATCAAAGTGATGCAAGAAAGCATTAACACTGAATACACAGTAACATAACATATTGCTAAAAACAGAACTGAAAGGTCATGTATGATAAAGCATTTTGTATCTCATTGTTTCCATTAATTCCATCTTTGGAAGAAAAGAGATGACTACTATAGTACATTTTTTTCCATTGACCTTAACACGCATTTTATTTTTAGACTCTCTATACGAAATGCCTTCAACAAAAATCCAAAGTAAAACTTAAAGGATAAAGATAGGAAAAGAACAATACATAACTCCTCTTGCATGAGCTTAACATTCAACTGTCCTGTAGAATCAGCTGGAGGTATCTGAGTGGGCTGACTGATGTAGACAGCCTGATGCTTGCTGGGTTCTCTGATACTTTCCCTCCTAACACAAGGAAACAAAAGTCTTAGAGCCACGCGCAGTGAAAATTATGCAATGCCAGACCTTGCACAAAGGTCTCACTGCCTCCTGAATGCACCTTTGCTTTCAAGATCCAGCATTCTGGCTGCGCTATCCAGCAGCAGCCAAATCAGTCAAGAGGAAGCACATTCCTTCCTCCAAGCAGCCCACCAAAAGCAAACTATAGCATTATGTGAAGCAAAAGTTAGGCAGGAAAGCTGCAATTCTTGGAAGAATTTATTTAAATTAATTATTTTACCTCAAGAACATCAACTTTCTGTGAGCTCATATCAAGTGCACACAGTGACCCACCTCTCATCTACATGCCTCTGCAAGAAAAAAAAAAAAATAATAACTTTAACACTGTGTTACTGACTGGATGCTACCTTTCACCATTAGAAACACAAACGTGTTTTTTTACAACATCCTTTGTCATTAAAAAAACAACAACAACAACAACAAAGCTCTCCACTCCTTTTAATGGACTGCATGTCCGTTAAACACACAGCTGGACAGCATCCCCTGCAGATTTCTGTAAAGGGCAACTTCAGGAAAGAAAATTGAGACCTGACGTATGGGTTGCTGTTGTTGGCTGTGTTTTGTTTGTTTATTTGCTTTCTAGATGGAAGTGCCTCTGTAACACTGACGTCCTATTTCACAGCAATCAGCGATTGCCCAAAGACTCCTGCGACGCTGCTGTGGCAGAAAAATAACAGCGAGTCTCTCATCAAAAGAAAAAACCTCAAGGTGCTGCCACGTTTTGGATAGTTTTACAGGTAGGGAAATCTGAATGCTGGGGAGCCTACACCCCTCACGCAGCAACAAGGCATACTAAGAAATGAGCACTCCGTTAAGTATAGGGGCACCTCGAACGGCGTGTTCCCGCCGTTCTCCACACTTTTTCCTCTCGCACCGGGAGGAACCAATCGCACTCAGCCCGAGCTCGGCCGCCGGTCCCCCGGGGCGGAAAGCGGCTCCCGACGGCCGCCGAGCGGCAGCTCCTCGCGCAGGGGGAAGCTCGGACCGGGGCTGCGAGGTGTGAGACGGAAGGAGGGGAGCGGGACAGTCACGTTCGGGATCCCCGGGAGGGCGGCAGGGAGCGGGGAGGGACCCAGGCCCGCAGGGGCCGCGGGAGCGGCGGCACCCACCGAAGAGGCTGTTGCTGAAGCCGTCCCAGACGCAGCCGGCGGCGTCCCACACCCAGCGGCTCCGCAGGCAGGACATGAAGGTGAGGCTGACGCCGCAGACGGACACCAGCAGGTCGCTGAGGCTGATGTTGACGAGGAAGAGGTTGGTGGGCGTGCGGAGCCGCTTGAACTTGTAGTAGAGCACCAGCACCAGCAAGTTGTTGCACACGCCCAGCGTGCCGATGGCGGCGACGAGCAGCGCCAGCAGCTCGTAGGTACCGGCGCTGAAGAGCGGTCGCTCGCCCGGCGCCTCGTGCCCCGCCGCCGCGGGCTGCGGGCGGCTCGTCGCGCCCGTGCCGTTCCCCGAGTGCATGGCTCACCGCCTGCCGCCGCCCGGCCGGAGCGGGGCCGCTACCCAGCGCGGCAGCGGGAGGAGGAGGAGGAGCCCTCTCCGCCTTCCCGCCCACGGAGGGCACACCCTTCGCCCCCGACTGGGCGCCTTCCCGGCTTTGCTGCGCCGCTTGCTGCAGTGAGCGGCCCGGACGCGGCTAGCTTGGGGCCGTGCCCTGGTCTTGAGGTGCTTCGAGCGTTTGGGCTCGCTGCGGTTGCTTTCAGCAGCGGGTGCCCGCGCAGGGCAGACCTTTCAGCCGCGCTTCAGGAAGACGTGGTTACTGCTAAGCAAATATCCAGATATTTCGCCAGTGAAAGCCCTTCCATGGCTTACATTATGACTGGCTTCTTTTTGTGTGTGCATCTCTAGTGAGGTGGGGTTAGCAGTCTTCACTTAAACCCATCCAGGACTGGTGGCAGAGGAGCAAGGTGTTTCCTAGGGCACTCTGAAGTGCCTGTGATGGTACGTCTTCACAAAGTAGCTGGCAGTGTCCTGTGTGGGGTAACCTTGTGGGGCAGGTGGAAATCATTTTGTCAGACGCAAGGCGAATAAGTCACGGCAGGTACCAATGCTTGCACTGGGAAGTCATCAAGTTTATATATATATATTTTTTTCAGTGTGTATTGTAAGAAAAAGGTATGGAAACCTGCCTGTGTACAAGTCTAGTTGGTTGTAGTCTGGGTGTGGTACCAACCCCCACCTGCACTAGGTTAGCTGTACTGTCTCCAAACTTTGCTTCTCCTTGAATATATATATCACTGCAATTTTTGCTCCACGCGGCTTCAGGCCTAACACATTGTGCCAGAACAAACATCAGTCTTATCCACAGGAAGACTCTGGTTTGTTTTCTTTACTAGCTGACCTACATGCATTGTGGTTGGAGCATTCACTGTATGTGCTAGTGTGGATTAGCATTCACAGGTGTGAGGGAGAGGATTGCTTCTCCTTATTCTGCCCTTGTAAACCCCATCTGGAGTACTGCAGCCAGGTCTGGGGCACCCTGCACAAGAAAGATGAGGAACTGTTTGAATGGGTCTACAGGGCCACAGAGATGATGAGAAGGCTGGAGTGCCTGTCTTATGAAGAAAGGAGGTGGGAATGGGCTTGTTCTATCTTGGAGACAAAAAGGCTCTGGGGTGACCTCACTGTGGCCTTCCAGTACTTGAAGGGAGCTTACAAGCAGGAGAGCAGCAGACTCTTTGCACAGACTGGTAGTGGTAGGATAAAAGGGAATGTCTTTACATTGAAAGAAGGGAAATTTAGGTTAGATGTTAGGAATAAATTTTTATTCAGAGGTTGGTGAGGTCCTGGCACTGCTTCTGAGAGAAGTTATGGGGCATTCAAGGCCAGGTTAAATGGAGCCCTGGGCAGCCTGAGCTGGTGGATTGCAGCCCTGCCCACAGCAGGGGGTCAGAACTAAATGATCTCTAAAGCCCCCTCCAAACCAAGCCATTATAAGTTTCTATGATAAAACTCAGTTTAGACTGAAAAAATCTTCTGGATTTCTCAAAAGTAGGAGAAAGAATACATTAAACTCAACAAAGATCATACCAAAATTCCTGGTTAGAGATTCTTTTTCATTGTAAAATTAAATGGATCCATATATGCAGTCTCTCCAATGCTAGATTTTATGGTGGTCACATTATTAATACAGTCAAATTGCAAACAATACTTGAGTGACCTTGAATACTTTTGAGCAGAGTTCCATTTGTCTTCCAGGCAAATGCAGTATCATAATTCATATAAGGGCCAACAAAAATTCTATGTAATTGTAATGTACCAGATCAAAGACAAAACTGGAAACAGAATCCTGGCTTCTAGTTCTAGCCCAGCACTTGTCCTGCCTAACAGTGTAGGCTGACACAGCCAACATAGCTGTGTCTTTGTTCATCTAAATAATTCATTAGCCAATCACTTCCTAAATGTTCCTGTTTTTAAAAAGCTGAAACACTTAAGAAACTGAAACATCTACTTTGTGTTTTTTGCGCTATTATACAACCCATTATTTTAATACCTGGAGGTGTTTGTGTGGTTTACTGGAGGTGTAGCTCTAAGGACTAAATATATACGAAGGATTATAGGATTAAAACAGTGCAGCAAGAAGCTGGAATACAACGTCTTCAGTGTTGAACCATAAAAACAGTCCTTGAAAATCCCTCAATACTCAGTACTTTTTTTCACATATCAGATGGTGGTGGGTTTTTGTTGCTTGTTTTGAACTCTCTAAAACATATTGTTTCATTGGGATAGTAGAAAGCCAGACTGCAACCTCTGAAAGAAGAAAAATGTAAAAAGAGCAACAACTAAAACAGAAATGGTTACCAGTCTTCAGCTTCTTAATTAGGATTTCTACAGTCTTCTCCTAGCATTTGTTTTCATTCATGTTCTCTTTGACATTCTTCAGCCTTAAAGGCAGAGGAAAGGCCAGCAATTATTCACAGTATCTATATATAGCTGCAGGACCTATCTATAGCACAAGGAAGATTTTCTAGAAAGAAGAATCCTTTTATCTTGGCATTAAAAAGCACTTGACATTAGAAAGGGGCTTTTAATGTAGATGGACATCTGCTGATAATACAGTATACAAGAAAAATGTCCAAACATAATGGCAAGAGTTCAAAATTAAAAGGCTTGATCCTAGAAAATTTGTAATCCCAGCTATACAACATAGTCTGCATTGAGATGTGAACTTTAAATCATAGAGCAGGGTGGACAGAAATCTGGAAGAATCTGAATTGAGAGAAAAAGCTGTTTCAAACACAGTTCCCTGAGGCAAGCACAGGTGCTTGCAGCATGGAGGTAACCCAAATAGGCAACCTTGGGAGGTGGCTGAAACATCTGTGCCATATGTGCAAGTTGACTGCAACATGTGTAGTGATGCCTGAGCTCTAACACACATGGCATGTGTACAAATAACTGTACTAGCTGCAGGTGCAATTCATCTCTCCTAAATGAGGCATTTAAAAGTTAAACACTTGAAACCTGCAAGATAAATCACTGTTGAAGTGCTTTTTTTTTCCCCCCCACTGTTGTCTGGCTTATCACCTGGCTTGATAAATAACTTTCTGGTGCCCAAGTGAGATGACATGAATTTCATCTTGACTACAGAAATCCGTGTGGATCTGCAGTAAACATAGCTGGCAGATGCATGTTGATGCCTCTGTGGCACCTGTTAGTTACTAAATAGATTAAAATGAGTGATGATACATACTTGCCCTGGATGTATAAATACTGCTCCTAGGGAAGCTTGAACCTTAAACAAAAATGTAAGTATGTCAGACCTCTAGCACCAGCTTTTGTAACAGAAAGCCTATGAAATTCACTAGTGATAGAAACTGTTTATTTTAAATGAACTGTTCTCCACAGGAGTTTATTTACTTTTCTGTGACTTCTCATTAGTATGACAAACAGGAAGTGAAAGTGATTGCAAACTTCCTGGCCTCTTATAATTTATCAGAGTCCAACGTAGAAGTTACTAAAATCACATAGAAAGTATGTCTTTTTAACCTGTTCTTTGTGACACAGGAGAGCAAACGTATCTTATAGCAAGGGGCATGGCAATGCTTCTGTATGACTAAGGCATGGTGAAAAATGGAGTCAGTAGAGAAAAATAATGTAAATGTGAACTTTATAGCACATGTTCCTCACCGTTTTATGGAAGAATTTTAATTTTTAAGAATTCTAATTTTTGCACTTCTAAAGAGTTGTGTAGGGTGAATACCCTGAATGAATAGTACCCACACAATATAACAAAGTTGAACAGTATATTTTTGGACAGATTATCCAGATGGTATAAAGGCACCCAATAAATTAGGAAGTGCTTACCTGTTGAGACTCACCTGGGACTCCACACAGGATGAGAAATTCAACCTTAAACTACATGAACTATTAATTTCTGGAACAAACATGATGGATTCTCCATCTCTTGACTTCTGCATGTGAGAACTGGATACCCTTCTGGAAGTTATGCTCTAGAAGAACACTGCTGAGGATGATAAATTGCTGATATTTAAATATCTGAGATTCAGAGGATGTGGAAGTCTAATGGTTTGTTTGTATTTAAATGTTATGAATCCATAGTGCTTCTCTAAAACAGTGGAGCAGGAATTCTAGTTAGGGTGACAGGATATTTCAACCTGCCTGTTTTACTCAGATTTTCATATCCAAAACTTAATCAGCTGCTTAATAAAGCATCAGTGTCTGCACTGGATTTTAAAATAAAGAAATCTCATGTTGTGTAAGTTCCTGAATGAATAGAATGAGAAGGACAACTTTTCTCACAACATCATTGTAAGATGTATTATTTAGTTATTTCATTATTTCTTGAATGACAAAATACCAGCCTCTACTCATTATCTCTAATGTACTTTTCTGAACTACTTTGGAATTTAATGATCACAGAAATACGTGTTTTCATTAATGAATTAACGACTTCTCTAACAGGAAGATCAATGAATAAATGTGGAATTTGCTTAAGCTTGGCAAATGCCACGAACACTTTTGCTCACCTTTGGTTTGTTCTGCTCTTCTTACTGTAAAAGCAGGCATCCTCGCCTAACTGCAATCTCTGACCTGGTCTTACAACCATAGCAAATGCCAGAATATGATCAGACTGTTCTATCACCAGCAAATGTAAAAGGAGGACTTGGCTCTATCATTCTTCACCAAATACTATGTGGATTCAAGGGACTCCACAATTGTAACTGTCCCTAACTACATTAGTTAGTAGGCAGCTCTCGGCAGAAAACTTGAAGAGAATCCAAAGTGTAGGAAAACAGTATGAATCTTAGAGATAACTGGCGTAATCTTTCTTCCTCCTCCTTCAGTAAAGAGGTCTGAAAGATAGGACAAACTTCTAACAGGCATATTCCTACTAGAGAATGCTATCTTGTATCACTAAAGCAGTGCCAGCTGTAGCAGAATTGAAACCTGATAAAGTCTGTGTCTGAATCTGAAAGGAGAAAGCTCGTGCAAGTTCAACCAGCAATTTCACCAGATTCCAAGAGCTAATCTTACTTCCCAGTTTATTAGTGATCTACTGGGTGGCAACCCTGCCCATGCCAGCAAGGTTGGAACTAGATAATCTCTGAGATCCCTTGAACACAAGCCATGCTATGATTCCATGGTACTGGTCGGTGACCTAGAGCTCCTCAGTATGTAGAATTCCGTGATGTATGGGGGGGTTGTGACATCAGCTATTCACTAGTAAGTTTGCCAACTTGAGATGCTGAACTAGAGTCACCTTATTGTGTACTATTTGGTACACCTGTCATACAACTGCATCTCATATGAACTCCTGTGGGAATCTAAGATTTAAGGAGCAAAACAAGGCTTGGACCACACTGTAAGAAGAGCTCTCCCTCCTACCTTTTCATCCTCTCTTATTAAAGGATGTCTGAACCAGAGGACTGTGATAATGAGAGTTGCTCTGCTCTTGAAGAGCCAGATTTCAAGACGACTTTGAAGCAGTTCCAGGAACTAGTTGAAAAGACTGTAACCCAGAAGACAAAGGAAAGATTAGGCTTGTATGTTAAAGATCATGGTAAGCAATATGCTTTCTCATTGAAAATGTAATAACTTTCACATTAAAGGTCACAGAAATAAGACTGTAGGAAAAATATCAAACTGAATTCAAACTGTGGCTTTTTGACTTGCCCTGTCCTTTTTCATCTCCTTTTATGGCTTGTGGTTAATTATAATGCCATAGTAATTGCTCATGAAATATAATTGATGAAGTTGCCACATACACAGATTGGCACTTCTGTGGTACTTCCACTGATCTGTACAAGTACATACACATTGTATTATGTAAATCCAATGTCTTGATTGTAAACACCTGGGACAAAGTTTTGCTTTTTTCAATGCAAGTGACAGTGTATTACCTGAAAGGATAAACTTTATCCTAAATCACTTTTCAGGTTTATTTCAACATAGCAGGATTGTATTATGGAGCTAAGGGAAGAGAAGAATAAGACTTTTTGAGATATTCTTTTATCTATTTGTTTCCTCTCATGTTTAGTCAAGCGGGTGGATTTGAAGAGTAAGGCTGAACATCTTTTTGGCAAAATGCTTTAATGGATACAGTGTGAGGAGCTGAAATTTGCATGTTACTGACATTGAAAGAGAAATAAAACAGGAGCTATAGAAAATAAGGTCAGAAGATGTAGCTTGTCACTTTTTAACTCTAGATGTTGTTCCTCCAATACAGATGAGATAGATCATGATAAGTTCTACAGAACCACACAGACACTTTTTGGTCCAGAAGTGAAGGAGCATAATGTGAAGACCTTTTTCAAGAAGATAAGTAGCAATCCTGCTGCAAGGACAGATTGGTGTGAGGTACAGATTTTTAATATTTTGTTTAATATAAGCAACTTCTACTGCCATACCATCAAAATTCACCTCTGACATTGTCAGCCAACATAATAAAATAGGAGCCATTACTTATTGAGCAATCCTTGTATCAGCTGAGCTTACAAATCAGAATTCTTAAACATTAAGTATGCTACACTGTTTCTGTGAGTTTAAGGAAGTTGTCCTCTGTTCTAAGATCACTGAACCTGTTAAGTTGATGCACATGAACGTACGTTGAAGAATAATCTAACTGAATAAAAACATTTTTCCTGCTTGTTTTGTGAAAGAGCACTGAGCTGTTAACCAGAGCTGCTTATCCTCAAGCAATGGCTGATATTCTAGATTCCTCACAGGGCAGCTGGATCTGGAACATGGACCGGAGGCTAGAAATCAGTATGTCCACTCATGAACTACTTTACTGATACACGCCTCAGGCACTGTGATAAAATGCAAGGAATATTATCACTACAGTATGCAATTTGTGCCCTAGGGATAAGTCTAATTTTAGCTAGACCTTCATAAATTCTTCCTCTCTTTTCTATCCCTCTTCTCATTCCTCTTTTCCCAGAGATAAATCTGCACCTTACTTTAAATGGGAAACATTAAGATCTAAACTACCATTTTAGTAGAGTTTTGTAACGAGAGCATTTTTCCTCATTGAATTCTATCTGTAATAGTAAATAGCAAATTTTGTCCAAAAAAAAGGAAGAAGAAAGTAATAACGAGGTAAGTATGAAAGAGAATCTGGTTTACCCCCTCCCACCTTCTGACAGTATAAAGCTTAAGGATTTTCTGTGCCAGAGTTGCAGCCGCAGTCTGTGCTTAGTATCCTTCAACTGACTTATCTGTTTATAAATTACTTCTATGTTATCCACGTTTTATTTTTTATTTGGTGACAAAGCACTTTGTTTCTTTTAAACAAGGTGGTCTATTTTTCCTGCATTTTGCTTATTTTTTTTTATTTATTTTATCTTCAGAGGAGAAATATTTAACACAAAGTTCCTGGAAGTTTATCTGTAAGGGAAGTTGCAGTTCTATTATTAAGTGTACAAACATCTGACTGTTTGCATCATTCTAAGTCTGACTCTGAGTTCCTTAATTTATTGCAGCCTTATCCAGGAAGGTTTGGAATATAATACTACTGCACTGAAAACCTGCAGGGAATTTTGTTTTGTTTTTTTTTTTATTCCTGTTTAGTAGCAAATTTGTTGGCGATATGTATCACCAGCTATATAGGCATTATGGAACATGTTACAAATCTAAGCTCTGTTCATGACAAAAGGGTAAGATTTGCTTACAGGTAGTGTGGATACAGAAACAGAAAAGAAAACTGAATTAAGGAAACTGCTTCTGGAATTCTGTAGATTTATAGCTTACACCAAAACTGTATGATCATTGTGTTGAACATCTGATTGTCGATTAGGCCTAATTTACATCAATTATAACTTGAATGTTGGCTTCTGATCTACAGTGATTGTGGTAACATCCTTTCTGACATGAATGGACAAAGACAGATATTTCCAGACATATTTGAATGGGTTCTAATTAAATAAAAATGGCACTGGTATGTCAGGTGCTGGGTCTTTTTTTCTATTCTTTTTTCTCTGGCAATCTACGGTTACAGATCAGTCCATATAATCTCAAAGAGTCAAAAATATCAGAAATTGTCAGGTTGATTTTTTTTTTTCCCTAACTATGCTGAGGGCTTATGACTGTAGCTGCCCTGCAGCTCTAATGTCTCCCTACCTCTTCTTCAATTCATGGCATGTAACTATGTGTGCATTTATGCACTGGTAAGAATGACAGATTTACTTTTTTTAATATGCTTATTTTTAGCCTCTCCTTTCTTCTATTGTACTTTTTTGAAATTGACTTTATTTAACACTTGACAAGTTTGTCTCATATGTTTTTCTCATCCTCCTTAGGTTTTTCATTGCTTTTTAAGTGAAATTTCTGTTTAAAGGAACAGATTTTCTGTCTTGCCCAATTACAAACTATCGGGAAGATAACTGTTCCCTTAAGAGACTGGAAACTATTCAGGGTATTCTGTTTGAAACCAGTTGTTTGAGAGAGATGATGAAAGAAGTAAATATGTCTCCTCTAATTGATGCATTCAATCATATAATGATGATTATACTACTAATTAAATTGAACGAGTTGTATTTCTAACCTGCAGCTTGAACATATCTTTAATTACCCCCTGTGAAAAATGGAAGCAGCCTCGATCTTGCCTTTGCTTCCTTTTCATTACTTATTTTTTCAAACGTATCATCAATGATGATTACTTTCTGCAACATACTGAATATCCATCACTTCTTCTACCACCTATGCTCTAGTTTTCAAATTTTATTCTACCAGGTCTTTATTCTAGCCCTGTTCTCCTGAATTCCCCTGCTGCTTTTTGACACTTTCGAGCATTTCATTTATCATGAAAGCTAAGGAAGAAGCATACATGTCACTTTGTTCCTTTGACATTCCTCTTTCATCATCTCTGTCTCTCTCCCTTCTTAGAGCTCTTAACTCTGACCATTTTCCTCTCTGCTTGTTCTCACAGACAAATCTTTCAAACATATCTCCCTGTAACTGGCACCATTTTAGCTTAACAAAATCTGCAGGGTTTATTTCCATGACCCAAAAGATCATAGCCTTACATGAACTTTCTCATTCCTTTCTCTTCTTGATGTTTCTCTTTTTCAAGAACCTCCATTTTCAAGAGTTTCCTAAGTTTCTAGCGGTCTCCACAACAAAATGCCCATATTCTCAAATTGCCCTTTTCTGTGAGAGAAAAAAAATATATAAATTAATATAAGTAGGGTGAATACCCCAAAACACTAGTATCCACACAAAATAACAGAGAGAGATAGCACATTTAGGATGGCTTATCCAGATGGCATAAAAACAAACAGTAAATAAGGAAAGGCTCACCTATCACTGATGGTCAAGGCTCACCCAGGACTCTACAGGAGAGGGATCCCCAACAAAAGAACCTACCCCAGTGCTGGTCAGCCCTTAAATGGGGTCATATGAGAGCTGGAGTCAGACTCCACCCCTTCTGGTCACAGAGATGAATTGCCTTCACCTGTTCTATGGCTGACTCAGTGCTTGCCTCAGGCGATCAATCAGTGGTTCATGCTGTGGTTCCCATACAATATATATAGTTGAATCTTCTGTTTAGTCTTACTAGAGTCTACTCTTAATCATTCAGTGGCCCCAAAATATAGAAGATCTATCCTAGTCTAACAGCTATCGTTTATCAAGAACTTGAGAATCCTCTGCATTTCGTTGCTGAAGGTGGTTGACTCTTTGAAAGCTGTATTTTTAGTGGCCAACATGAATGACACGTGTATGGGAACTGTTGAATCATGGCCTGAACCACTGATTGATAACCTGAGGCGAGCACTGAGTCAGCTGTAGGAGCACAGGTCAAGACAGTTCACCTGTGTGACCAGAAGGGGTGGAGTCTGACTCCAACTCTCATATGACCCCATTTAAGGGCTGACCACCGCTGGGGTAGGTTTTCTTTTTGGAGGTTGCTCCTTTGTAGTTTCCTGTTGTGAGTCTAGGATTCTGGTGAGTGTTTTTCACCTTTGTTTTGTTTGTCTCTTTTTCTATTGCAATGATCTGTCTAACTATGCTATCTGTAAAGTATCTTAATTTTTGTGTTATTAATTCTGTTAACCTTGCACCTTACAAAGCGTAAGATGACTTCTGCCTCACATTGTATGCTCTTTGTCAGTTTCTGCTTTTTCTTTATATCTAACGTAAATCTACTCTCTTTAAGCTTATAGCTATTTCCCCTTGTTCTGTTAACACAGACCCTACTAAGGGGATATGCCCTCTTTGGGCAGCATTCTGCCTGCTAAGCATAAATGAAAAATCACCTGTGTTACTGTCTCATATCTGCAGGAGGTATTGCAGGGCACACCTGGACATCTGATTTAAAGAGCTTCTGTCTCTGCTGACCTTAAGTGAGCTACTATGCTAGCCTATCCATACCATCAAGACTCAGGAGTGACCTCATACCTCATCAGTTTGCTATTTAAAAAAAAAAAAAAAAAACTTTCTTACCAAAACCTTAGTCCTGAGAAAGTTGAAGAGCCTAGATTCCTTTGTCTGGAAAAAAAATAAAAGTGGGGACATTCACTAAAAGTACAAAACATCACTCTTATTTCTGTGGAAGACAAGAGGATGAGATGATATTTATCTTGACTTTAGTAAGGCTTTTAACATTGTGTCTCAATTATATGCTCTTAGACAAGCTGAACAAGTATGGGTTAGTGGACAGTGAGACAGAAAAAGATACTAGCTGAATTTCTCAGCACAAAATCCAGTTGAAGGCAAGTCAGTATTGATGTATATGATGGGGTAAATACTGGGGCCAATGCTATTTAATATCTTAATTCCTATCCTGGATGATAGGAATTCCAGGTGTGCACTTGTTTGCAGAGCTGCAATCAAACATGAATCTGTAGTTCAGATACGTGTTGGAAATAGCATGGATGTTACAAGAAATAAAACAGAAAAATGTAAGGGGTTGTAATGGATGATGTATTGACTGGTATTTTCTGATAGGTACTAATAGTATACATGATAGGGAGGGTGCTATGAAATGAAAGACAGACTAGTATTGTTCTGTAAGAATATACACAATTCTTTTTATTTAAAGATGAGCATGTGAATTGCTCAGAGAAGAAAATAGGAAGTTCTGGTGTATGAAAAATATTGAACTTTAAAGAGGTGTCAAGTTTTATCTTGCATACATGTGGACTTTGCTTTCGGAACATGTTTAAGCAAGTGACTATATGATGTCCATAATATGATGAAAGATAAAAAAAAAAGTATCTATCTGTACAGCTATAAGGGGCTGACCTCATTTCCTGAGGAGGTGACTAACCTACACTTGAGTACAGGGACTGAGGAACTGAGAGCATTTCAGCTGAAATATTTTGCCGCCCTTGGAGAAATTAGCTATCCACCTGAATTACCCCTCTGGGAATCTTCACTGCCACTAGTAAAAAGTACAAACATTGCTAGGCTGAGGGAAATTGTTGAAAAAAGTTTTTAAAAAATGGACTGTATACTTTCTCCCCTCCCCAGGCAAACAGGAATCTAGGATGTTCATGGAGAAGCTCTACCATGTAGACTAACCACTATGCTACTTTGAATTAGTTAACAAATACAGTGACGTTTGTTGCATCTGCCTCTTACAGACTTCTGTTCTATCTGAAGTCTAGCTCAGGAAGCACAAGTAGGTAAAAATGGAAAAAGGAAATAGAAAATGATTGTTTACAGGCAAACCAAACTGTACATATAGCTTTATCAATTAGACTGTTTTTATTCCCAGAACTCCATTTATTCTGGCTTCTAGCCAAGCATTGATGATAAGTTGTGCCTGGCTAGCAGATTCCTGCAATCTGAAGTCATATTGACAGCTGATGGTTGAGAGAAATAATTGAGGGGAAATTCCTTATTCAGGAAAATGATAGGAAAATGACAGATAAACAATTGACTTTATTTATATAAATATGTTCCAGATGTAGTATTGTTTTAAACTGCTATTTTTGTTCTATTTTGTTTTGTTTAGATTTTTGGCTATTTCATAGGAGGAAATGGTGCCATGTCTTCCCATTTGCGAGAAGAAAACAAAGTTTTCCTTACGTCTGAAAAACAGCAGATTACTTACCCAGGTGAAATATTTCATCTTGTGTTTAAAATGAAAACTCACAAAATGTGTCTGTTTAATGTTCTCTGTTGCACGTCTTATTGAAGTTGTAGTGATAAAAATGCCATGGCCGCCTGAATTGTTTTGAAATAACTACATTTTCTGACCCAGTGTATTTATTTGCCTTTTTGTATTTAATATATATTTTAGAAAGAACTAGCACATGGATAATGTGTTAATGTTATTTTAAAATGCAACAAGATTTTGAGATTTTTTTTAAATCAAGGAGAAGATGTGACAGTGTTTTACTGCATTAGAGTTAGTACTAATGTGTATTTCAGGAAGATAAAATGCTCTTGGTATATTGTTATATTTGTTTAGTATTATGTTTTTATTCATGGACTTCTGTCTGTGTGGACAAGTAACATAGTGTCTTTCACAGTTGTCAAGGAACGTGATATGATTACAAGTGTAGTGAAGGTGCCCCATCTGGATTTCACAATAACATCTTCTCAGAAAGGAGTGCTAACTATTTTTAACAAGAAGGTAATTCTGACTCAAACTTCTCGTTATTCCAGAGGTAGCATATACACTGAGTGAATTGTGATTGTGAAGTCAGAGAATTAACTGTTTTCTACAGCTACCGGGAATATTTAGAATGGACAAAGATTTTTTTAGTTGTTTGCAAGAAAGAGTTATTCAATACAGCAAGCTCTTGAAGTCTTGAATTTTCTGGCAGTCTTCGTGAATCTGTTTTACAGGCACTCCCCTTGTCAGCAAACTGTAGGGAGATCTGAGATCTGTACTGTTTTATGTAGAAGTTCATGGTTTTTTTAAAGCAGTTTTTGTATACAAGTCTCTTGGATGATAGTACTACTTCAAACATGCTATTCTAGATGCTGAACACACTCCTATGTTCATTGGCACTTTACGTTTGTACAATTTTAATACAAGTAGTTTATTAAAAGATTTAGTAATGCAGTAACACTTTAAAGCTGTGATGATATTTTCTAGGGGGCCAGCTAATTAGTGTGTAATGCTTCTATCAGTGTCTTGCAAAGTAGCAATGTTTTTCTGTGGATGATTAAACAACAAAGCAGTTACTGCAGTTTTGATAGATACTGAAGTAATTTATTTGAAAGCCTAGTTCTTTGTCCTCCAGAGCATTATACCTCTTACGTACCTATGAGAAATAATTTCACAAAATGTATTGTTAAAAATAGTTCCCCTTTTCCCACTGCCTTCAGTCCTCTGACTGCTTTCAAGTACTGAACTGCTGCTTTCTCATAGTCAGGACTGATGTCACTCTGACATCAGTGACTGCAGTGTAACTGATGTTATACCCAGCTGCCTAACACAGTGAATTAGAGACCTCAAATCCCATTTACAAAACTGTGCATTCCGAAAATGATTAAGGCATTATGACAACAGTCATTAACTCATGATATAATCTCCACCAGTTGATCTGATCAAATGACCTTTGACTTAATTAAAATTGCTCTGATACATCCTGATGCAAGCTAAAGAAAAGTCTAGCTCGAAAGCCAAATAGAGTTAACACCTTTTACATGATTTTCTTCAGTCAAAGGCCAAGGAATATTAAGTGTCTGTCCTTAAGTCTCAGCTAGTCTCAGTTGTTTTGTCTAATCTGTCTTTTTAGCACGTTGATAAAGGACTATGAATATACTTGCCCTGGAGTTGCTGCTTAGTAAAACTTCTGCTTACAATATGAGCTCATGAGCAATGTATTCACAATCAGACAGTGAAACTTATTTTTGTATATTTCTTGCGCTTTTAAAGTGCAGACATTAAACATATGGTCTTCTTGGATGCACACATATCCCATGTAAGTCAGTGTTCCATGTGTGTGAATGATGAGTAATATTTTGTCTGATATAAATAGGAAATCTGACACAAAACTTTGCTATATGAGACATTTGATTGTTAAGAAACATATATATGGATAGGGCCATATTCTACTCATTCACAATGAGGCAAACTGATGTCCAGTGCAAATAAGCTGTCTTCAAGATCAATTTTATATTGTCCTATTTGCTCTTTGAAAAGCACATATAACTAGTGTTTGATATGGTGTGAAACCTGGGAATAGCTTAAAAATGCAAAATAACTGATTTAAAAATAAGAAAAAGAGATAAAGAGATTTTTAAACCACCGCACAGCTTGTGCATGTAGTAAATTTCAGTGTAAAACTTCACAGTACTGTTAAGCTCCTACTCAAAATCCATCCTTGATAACTGTACATCTCATCTTTATGAGAAGAAATACCATGATCACTGTTACTTGTTTTGTGAAATGTGGAATTGTGGGGATGGGAATGAAGTGCTACAGGTTTATTATGGATGATGAGCATGGGCAAGAGGGAGTGAAAGAGCATCTACAGGAGTTTCAGGAGGAAAGAAATTACTTTTGAATACTGAACTGAATCTTGGTTAGAAGGCAAAGGTGACCCTGTCTCTGCTGTATAATGGTGCCAGACATGCCTACCTTCCTGTGACTTTCAACATGCTAGTTTTCAAGACGTATACTGTACTGTCTGCCAATAATTACCTTTGCTGAAAGGTTCTGTACGAATATGGTTATTCCTATTTGCAATGTGAGGTGCTATCTCTACCTTCTCGCACTAGTTCACATAATCTGGGCCAGAATCAGCTTGTGTTTCTGTTCTAGCTGTGAAAGACAATTCAAAGTACAATTTCATTAGAAGAACAGTAGGTCTAGTAGTTCTTCTATTAAAAGTTTGTTTTTTTTATTGCTTATTTTCTTCTATCAACATCACAAACATTAAAAGCAAAGTTAAGCAGCTGTGACTGAAAAAGAGAATTTAAGTTCCTCACTTTAAGTATAGAGGATCAGCCTGTAGGATTAAATAACATATGAGAAAGATAACTACAAACTCTTTCTGTCGGCTACTATTGCTCTGTTCTGCCCATGATACATCAAAACTGTTTTTAGACTTTAATTGCTAATGTGTTATTTTATTTTTCAGATGAAAGTTCTGGCAACCACCAACATTAAAGTAAGTTCATTTTCCTCCTTCTTATAAATCATTTGAAATAAAATTCAGTAAGTATTATGGAGAAATAATTAGAAACTGAGCATTTTTCTAACATGCCTTCTGATCCTGAGACTTCTGCATAATCTGATGTGGGATGGCATTGAATGAACACACTCAGTTTTTTCCTTCCAATTATACAGAAGTTCAGGTAATCTGATTCATTTTTTCTGATAAAAAGACATGAGAATTTCTTTTTCTTACAAATTGTCTATCGATAGACTTTCCACTTGTTACCTTTCCAAGATGTTTTCTTCTAAGCCCAAACACTCCCTCTGTTTGTGTAAAATTTAAATGAAAAAAATGTTTGATAGGGAGAAACAGTTCTACATCTTGCTAGTTGGATTGGTAGGCGCATTTTAGGTAGTTTCCTTTAGTTAACCTGTAGGTAAGAGCACTGCCATCAAACCTAACAAAGCAGTGTGATCCCTTGACCTTAAAGTCTCTGCAGATGTCTTATGCCAGGGGACAGCACACTTTGTTGATTCTTTCAGGTATCCTGAATGTTCTAAAATGAAATGAAAATACTCCAGGTCAGAGGCCCTACTATTCAAACTCAGCAAATCTTGTCCTGGATTGCATTTTATTTGTTTCAAGGCTAATGTGATCTGCAGAATCAAAGTGCAGAGAGGAAACTGTAAGGAACATTGAGACATGTTGGTTTTTGGAAGCAGACTAGGATCAACTTAGAGCTTCTCTTATCATTCTGTTTCAGGAGTGAATTTTAATTATTTGTTCCTGCATTTTTTTTCTAAGAACAATTTTTCCAGTCCAATTATGCAAAGCTAGAATTAGATCAATGTTCAGTGCTTGTCTCCAGAGACACTGAGGGGAAGAAGCTGGGATGCCAGCTTGATGTTGCAGTGAGCAGTATGTGGCTGTATGGTCATCTTTTTCATCTGGACAATATACACTAATTTTATAATTAATCATCAGCAGATGAGGATGGTGTTTTACTGTGGCAGCAGGAAAATATTTGGCAGCTGTGGCAGAATTTGGCATTGCTCAAGGAGACCTCTGCTGTGAGAAGTGAGAAAGGAGGAGGGTTTAGTATGATGGTACATCTCAACATTGTAGTATAATAGTTGTTAGAACTGTGATTTCAAATGAATGGAGTACAAAACTGGTACATTTTACATTATCTGTGAGTATGGACAGCCATTCAGCTCCTCACCATCTGCTGCCTCTTTTGTTATGTGTGACTTTTCAATGCTTTTCCAGCTGAGATGCATCCACGTTTGTATGCTTCCCTAGGGAAAGAAGGAAGAAAGATAGAAATAGTTTAGATTCCTACCCTTTGGGATGGGCTATCACTGCTGCTGGGTATCACTGAATCACCAGACATCACTGTTGCATACAATGCTATAAAATCCTTCTAGCCCTCTGTCTGGGAGATTAGCAGTTACTATACTCCCTTTTCTGGTATTAGAATTGTGAAATTTTCACAAATTTTGTTAAAAATGGCCCTCTTCTTCATTCTGCTCTGCCTTGTTTTTGGAAATGAGCAACCTTAATTTTAAATTCCTATGTTAATGCTTGCACTGAAAAGTCTTCTCCTTAGCTCATACAGCTTCCTCTTATCCTTCCTTTAATTACTGCACTGAAAACAGAATTAAACTGGCTATTTTTGGCTGGGACTTTTTGACGGTTTTTAAAGGACTTAGATCTTTGCAGAACATAATGTTTTAAGCTTTTATTTTTCAAACTGAGATGCTATATACTTATCCTCAATTGCTGTGAAATAAAATGTGTTGAGAGAATAAATTCCACTTACTTCCCATGCAGTAGAAATGTATGTTTAGTGGAAATGCAAAGTCACAGCTTGAACCAGTGACTGAGCACCTGGTAGGAAAGCATGGCTAACCCAGGGGAGCTCAGGTGCATGCAGTGTGCCTGAGTGATCAGAAGGGGTGGAGCCAGGATCCACCCTTTTCCAGACATCACTTAAGGGTTGGCAGTGGAGGCAAAGAGTCTCCATGGAGTTATGTGTATTTGAGGCCTTCTGAAGGTAAGTAGATTCCTTATTTTTGTGCCTGTAGTTGCCCCATATGTTATGTACTTCTTCACATTAAGGGTGATGGAGCACTGGAATAGGCTGCCCTGGGAAGTTATGGAGTCTCCTTCTCTGGGTATGTTCACGCCTTCCTGTGCAACCTGGTCTAGGGAGCTGCTTTGGCAGGGAAGTTGAACTAGATGATCTCTAGAGGTCCCTTCCAAACCCTACAATTCTGTGTATCTGTGATTTCAGCATATTATCCCTTGCTGCAGCCTGGGGCTTTGCTATTATTCTGCTGTTGCTGTGCTTTCCATTGTCTTTCAGCATTACAATATGGTGCTATTAACTGGGTCATCTTGTTTTTGTTTGAGAGGTATATCTCTAGAACTGGATTGAGTTTGTTGTTTTCTTTAATTACTTTGAAACAAGCTTTTTAAAGCTGAAAGTTCTCATTTCCATAGCTTTTACCTAAATAGTTATTAAAAATAAACACCTATATCTTACATGAGCATAAGTCATTGCTAACTGTGGACTTGCTAAAAAAAAGTGAACTATACTTTTTGAAGACCTATGGTGGTCTTATAATGTATATCTGCGAGTAATGCCTCAATTTCTAATTAGCTAGAGAGAAATCTGCTTTTGCTTTGCAAACTTTGCATTTCTCCTGCACCTGCAGAAAAAGAATTCTATTTTCTCCCTGTAATTGTTATGCTGTTTACATTTGTTTCAGTATCAGACTCAGAAATAGCATTAGCTATTTGATTAGAATGTATGTTTCTATGCATCCTTGTACAAATTAATTGAGGTACTGAATTTATAGATAAATTACTAGAATCCAAAGTTTTCATTTACTGTTTAACAGTGATGTGTGTGTAGGAAGTGGTTAATGGGTTTCAGAACAATTTTTAGGTTCCTCTGCCTTCTTTCATTCAGTGTTCTCTTAAAATGTTACAAAACAGACTTAGAGTGACAGAGGTCTTGGCCCTGAAGATACTGTGAAGTAGAAAGACTGTGAACTACAGTAGTTCTAGGAACAAACTCAAGTCATTTGCAGCCATCGGAACTTTTGCAGTATTATGACAGTATAAATAGAAATTTAACTATGACTACACCACAGAAATCAGTTACGATTTTGTTCCAGATATTTCATGGGGAACAGATCACTTCAATCAAACCTGATTTCATTCCTTGATGAGATTAAGTAGCTGAGTGGAAAGAACAGAGGCATAAATATAAAACCTAAAACTGTACTGTATTTGACTTAATACCACATGCTTTCTGTTTTAAAATATGATCACTGCAAGAAAACTAAAGTGCACGTTAAATGGATTATGGACAGTCCAATTGACAGGCACCAAAAATAGCAGTCAGCATGGAAACATTGTTGAGTGGCAGTACTGATAGTGAATAAGCTGTTTCTTTTGAAGGATGGAAGTGAAATGTCTTAAGAGACAGATAATGTGGAATAGCATAGGCAGACACAGTGGATGGAAGCTAGACTCCGACAAAATGAAATAAAAAATTGTTTTGGACATGAAGGAGTGAAGACAGCCCTGGAGTGACAGGAGGGAAGGAAGAAATAGTGAATTCTGGTGCAACTTGTCTGGGTTGTCTGTCAAGTACTGCAGTGTTGAGAGGAGAAGCGCATAAATCTTTCACTCTTAAGCTGTATTTAGGCTGCATTTTTTGCTTATAGTCTCTGTCAGACTCTTGTATCAACAGCTTCTCAGTGAGTCAAATCAATCTGTTAGTCTGCATATTGCTTTCTTTGGGACTTCATTCTACTTGTTTCTGATAAGTCTCAAGTCCCACTAGGGAGTCTCTTGTGGCAAGAACTTTTACGGATCTTAAGGATACATCACCGTGCTCTACTATTTACACAGCCTGTTTATTCCATAGGCTAACATCCATGAGCATAGAACTAGCCTGGAAGGAAGTGTTGCCCACGTTGAACAATCTCTGCATTTCTGTTAAGTTCTAAATTTCTCACTGGATGTTCTCTGGAGCATGCTATAAAGTCAGGCAAATCCAGTGGTCTCTGCAGACCTTTATATCTATGGGTCTTTGGTGTAATTTAAGCAGTTTATCTTGAATTATTCAAGACAAATTTAGTACAACTTTTAAGATGTGAATCTTTCATCTATATATGTGAAAAAAATTCTGCTGAAGAAGGAAGAAAAATACTGCTGTGGCTGGGTGAATATTGTTTCCCAGTTTTCATAAACTCTACATCAAACTACATTCCATCATCTGTAGACTGAAACACAGAACTTAACGCTTCTGCTGCTACATTTGGTGTCGGTGTTAAAATGTCAGCTAGAGAACTGACTCTTGCAAAGCAGAGAACTCTATAAATAGGCATCTAAGAAAAATAATCTTTGAACCAAAACACAATGTCTTTTTATTCTTGGCTTAAATTTCAGGTTTATGACAAGTTATTGGCAACTCCTGTATAATCTAGTCTATTCTTTTTCTGGTCCACTAGTTTGTTGTTTTTTTCCACTTATGGAGTAGCACTGGAGGTAATTTACTTCACATTGTAATGGCAAGGAAGGTCTATATCTCACTTTTCTGGGCACTGCTTTGCCATATTTTGTACACCTTTGACTGAAGAGCATTTTTCACTCACTGGACCACCTGCTGATCTTACAAGATGTATCTTTTCTGACCTCAATTGACTTAATGTTTTCTGAACTCAGTGAAAGCTAAATCCTTAAAAGATAATAAATGTGAAGAGATAAGATGATCTTTGTAGCATAGCAACCGTAATATCTTCTGATTACTAGAACCAATATGGTATCTCTGCAGCTAATAAAATATTTGCTGTGCAATTACATCTGTCATCCCATTATACTCAACACTAATATGAATTTTCCAGCCTGGCCCTCTCATTCTTCTTAATAAATGATGCAGAACTTCTGAATATCCTAGTAGCTGTTTCTGAAAACAAGCACGTTTGTAGAAATACTCTGATAACCTCAGTCTCTGTAGACTGGGTCTCAGTTAATGGATTTTTTTTAACAAACCGTTCAGTTTTCCTTTCTGAAAATCTTTTTACATGAGAAAGAACATAAAGTACTTCTATAGATCTGCCAGTTCATACATAATCTTGTTACCAGTGGGCACGTCCTATCTTTTACCACAGACATTATGGACCTTGATGGTGGCATGTTATTGAAAAAAGTCAACAGATTCTAATAACCTTATATGAAATTGTAGCTACCTACAACTGTACTTGTACATCAAATAGTCATACCTTGTAAGGTAGTAGTCTACACTTTTCAAGGTTAATTTTTTTACATTGATTTGTATAATTGCAGGTATACTCAAAAGACGGGTTACTGCAGGCATATGTACTGCATATATTTAAATATAGAACTTACCTATTGGAAGTATGTATTTACATTATTTAATACAGATACTTATTTTTGTAGACATTCATTTTTGTAGGGTTTATTTTTGAGGTAAGGATTTGGCTACAGCTGGAAATTTGACTGCCTTCAACTTCATTTTATTTTTGATTAAACTGTATCTGAGGAAAACAATCTGCTTTAGCACAGATGTTGCCTTTTAACTTTGATTTGCTATCCTCAGTATCCTTTTTTCAGACAGTCATCACAGTTCAACCAACAGTATATTTGTGTTTGTCTTCTTATGCGTGATCTTTGCATCTGATGTGAATTACTGATAAAAGCTGAACCTAGCTACTGCATCTGTGAGCGACTCTTGAGGTTAGAACTCTGTCTTGTCAGTTTGGTCTGGGTATAGCAACAGTTAGTGCTGAATATATGGAATTTATGTGGAGATGGTTTAGAAAGCATTTTAAACCAACAGATAGGGTTATAAGTTCTCAGCGAAAATCCTTGTTTAGGTGCCCTTTTTATCTTCATCAGGATACTGCTTGGATCAATGGATGTGATTTCCTAACTCAGCTGAAATGTGTTGTGGCTGTAACTGAAAGGACAATCATCGTCTGGGACTATAATTCAATGGGGAAAAAGGTAGTGTGTTGGATCAAGCAAAGGTGAAAGGAGATCTGAAGGTTTATCTGTTTTTTCAATGTACATTCATATCCCTTTTGCCCAAGAGGATGAATGCATTAATTTTTGTTTTTGTATGAAGGAACTCAGTGAAATGGTGTAATTCATACTAAAGAAAGAACACTTTCCTCACCAAAAGTGATTTTTAGACTGTCTTAAAACTTGAAAGAAAAAGGAAAATCTGGTCCCGTGTTGCAAACAAACTGATAAGGCAGTTTGTTTTTCTGCATATGTCTAATGCATGCATGTACACATATCTGATGCATGTGTGCAGACATCACAGGTTACTAAAAAACAAGGGACAGGTCTTCCAAAGGAATTCAGCATAGACTCTTTTGAGGTAACTTCCTGATTCAAGGAAGATCTTTCTTGCCATATTGTATTTTTATTTGGACTTTTCAATTGTAAAAGCATCATGATTTTGATGATACAAGTTCAAGCAATTTTATGTTTATGCAAGTTTGCTTTATTACAGAGTTTATTTTTTTTACAAGATTTCTCATCCATGCCTTAGCTTTTTTTTTTGCCCAGTTTGTGGTTTTCTTAGCAATTCTGATATGAGGAGATATGAGTAGAAGAAGCAAAGTAAGTCTTTTAAGGATAAGATAAAACTCTAGAATTTTTCATTTGTTTTCTTAGTATTAAAAGTCTTGTTCCTGTGCTCAGGTAAATCAGTGGAAGTCTTTCTTTCAATTCAGTTGGAATTCTGAGAAGGAAGGATTGAATGTTTTTCATACAGGCTTCCTCTAGTAATTATATCAGTGATAGCTGTAACTATCTTGTGGCAGAATAAGAAATCACTTTTGAGATTAAGCGAATAACATACAGACATGCTATGGTACGTCTCTTCAGTGTTTCTGAGCAACAGAGAACTGTGAAGAAGTTGATTCCTGTGTTATATGAACAGTTGACAGTTTAGGTTGGCAAGAGTGTTTTAATCAAACAGGAGTCAAGGCAGTAGAACCAATAGGTGGTATAAGGCAATTGACCTCAGATACTATTCCCAGGCTGTCTCAGTGTGGAAAAATACCACAACAGCTTGCAACTGTATTCACTGCCCTGTCTCAATTCCTAAAAATTCAAGCACCTGCCCATTTAAGCACATTTGGTGCTCCTAGTCTGTGTTAATAACTTCCAAGCTCTTTTACTGCTTATTTTATGATTTGAATAATTATGTAAATCAGTTGTTTCACATTTTCTTCTAGACAACATCTTTTTCAGCAGTTCACATAAAATGTTCACTAAATTTCACAGAATTACTTTATCATCAAACCAATGGAAAACAATCTGCTCTGTGTTTGCTCGGCAACTACATCTGATCAACTGGCTGAGGATAATGTCCTAATGGGAGATGACAAAGGTTATGTTAACCTACTTAAGTTGACCAGTGACCACTTTGAATTGGAGCAATGTAAGGGTAAAAAGGAATCACAACTTCATATCTTGGATTCCAAAGATTTTAATATGTAAGTTGTTTGTGATAAAGTATTTTAAGTTGGGCAATATTAATTTGGGGCACTGGACTGAGTATCAGCTTCTGTGTGAATTAAACTCACCTAATAAAATAATTTTTGAAAACTGCAGGTAATATAATTTGTTTGTTGTTGTGTGAAGGAACTGATCATAATTTCCAGCAGACCATTCAGCAGAAAGGCTGGAGGGCAAAATTCCAGGGAAGAATTCACAATTGCTTTTATCCAGACATAAGGAAGCTTTACTGTGTCTCATTAAACAGAAGCATCATTATTATTAGAGAATAGTTTGATTCAACTCTAACACTAGCTCTCTAAGATTTGTTTTTAAAGAGATGGTCTGGGTCTGGCCTGGATATTAAATGTTAGCATTTGTATATAAATTTACTGACAAAATCCCTCCCCAGATATGGACGTGTTGCAGTAGATGCTACTGAATCCTAATAATGAATCTCAATTTATATTCATAGTGTTAAACGCAAGCTACACGATGACTGGGTTTTGAAAGTAAAGTACATTTCTGACCTAAATTGTTTTGGATCCTGCTCCTCAGACAGCATTCATTCGTTTGTTTTGGATGACATAAAGCGACTAGAGGACAACTTGTAAGTATATGATAAATTTCAAAAAAATTCACTTCTTGCTTTCTAACATGAGACCAGTGCCTTGCAAGATGCCATCTTGTTGTATCGAAGCTGTCATTTCTAAAGCACTAACACTGATGAAAATACCACTGCTTAAATATTTGGACATTTTTGTTTCCTAGTGTTTAATGCAGGAGAGAACTGATGTTTGTGTTTATTGCTAACCACCCCTAAAAATACATTACGCTGGCAGTGTTTTCTGCTTTAACTTTTCAGTTGGAAGATTTTAGTTGTAACAAAGCAATCTTTTTTCTATGTATGTCATGTATCCACTTATTTAAACTTTATATCCATGAAAACATTCAAGTGAGTTTTAGTTACAGATTCAATTTCACAAGATTTGGTTTCACTAGCTTAAATCAGGTGAATAGTTTATTCAGAGGCTTTCTGTAAGCTTTGGAAAGCTAGAATTAATTTGGTAAGAAAAAGGCTGGAAAATCAGAAGAGTACTCAAAAGTGTATGTGCTACCACCAATCATTTTACTTCTATATAACATTGAAGGGAAATGTCTTGGTAGGTCTTTTTCAGTTAACACTGACTAACTGCACTTTCAAGCACTATGAAATATATATTTAAGCATTTTCATACAATAGCTGAATGAAATTGTATTTAGCCAGCAGAATAATAACACTGTTAAAATAGCTATACATCCAATAAATTTGGAACGCCCTTCACATAAATAATTGTGGTTAAATTATATCACTTATTGTGGAAAGGCTTCCTTTGGCAACAAGTACCACTTTAGGATTCTGTTTGGAGTGTGACTGGCAAAGGATTCAGATGTTCAAATTGCAGACACAAATTTTTTGCACTTTTTAGTGCAAAGTGCACCCTGCTCCAGTTTCATTGATGCTAATTTCTAAGTCACTTATGCAGTCTCTTGTTAAAAATAATTACATATTTTGCAAACAGCAATTCTATATACTACAGAAGAGTGAAGTGGAATTACTCTTGACTGTATTTTCCTAACACTTCTTACTATTTTATTGGTGGTTACAGACCTGTGAAGGAATTTTCTGTTCCAAGAGGGGTCAATGCCTTCACATATTGTGGAAAAGCAGAAGTCATTGTCACTGGGGGTAAGTATGAGGCCTTCATAATATCAGAAGAGAGTCAGTTTTTCCAAGAGGTTATTCTGTTGTGACTTATTTTTAGTTAAAATTCAAAGAAAAATTGAGTTAGTATCTTAAGAGTTTAAGTAGTGGCTTCTTTCTTAAATGATAGGAAGCAGGTCTTGCTTATAGTTGCTGGGAGCCTGGCTCTGAAGTGATACAGTTCCTGGTAGGAATCTAATAATGACGCAGTCTGTTGTTTGATTCGGGGATTTTGTTATTTGTAGAAATAGGAAAAAAACAGTGGATTGAACTTACTATAAGACACTTTTCCATGGTTATGGTGGTGTGACTGTCTTAATCAGACTTTAGAGGATTCTCCTTGCTCCCTTCCTTTTATTACTCTTTGGCCTTTCTTTCTTGTCATGAGCAGTCTCACTGGCCCACCTTAATACTTTGTTTCTTCTCTTTGATCATGTTTCTCCAAAGCTTTACTGTTTTTACTGTTCATTTTTTCTCCCATTGGAGACTGCAAAAATAGTACTCACTTCATTTCTTCTCATTATCTAATATTTTAAAAGCTTTTCTATTGCAGTGGTCATACTTCATTCTGTGGAAAATTCTGGAGTATCACAGCAGTCTTGTTACCATATTCTCTTTGATACAGTAGTGCTTTGGAGTGACTATGGCGATACTGTCTATTGCTGAGTCTTCAGTACTACAATTCTGCCTAGAAATTTGTTAAAAATCATTTCAAATGTACGCATCCCATTGCAATTCTTGTTTATATTCAGTAAGAGAAAAATGGCTAAGGCTCTGCTGCACAGCCTTTATAATAAAAGAGGCTGTAAAATAAATTCGAAGGAAGGAAAAGAAAAACACAACACGTGGACAAGAAAATGATGCGATTCAGGTTGCATTGAAGAATACTATAGGGAAAACTTAGATTGAAATATGTCTTATTTTCCTTAAATTCTATTTAATTTTTTTAGACACAAAATTAAAAGGGAAAGTAATAGGGCTATTAGTGGAAAATCCTGTAGTACAGCCTTTGAGGAGACCATATTTACACTGATTATTTGTCACCAAAAAAAAAGTCTGCAGAAATTTAATGGTGACATAAAGTAGGGAAGCTCTATAATGCAGAATGATTAGTATTTCCTGCAGGTAGAACTGGAGAATTTTAGGCACCTAAGTTAGTAAAGTCTTGCTGACTAGCAAGCCTGCAATTTTGTCTGTAATATATCCTAAAAATCCATGGCGACAGCAGCTAAATAATCTAAGAATCTTATATAAGGATTTCTTAGGGCTCTTAAAGCACTTGTAAAAATTGTTTATATGTAATGTTCAGCAACTTAAGAGAAAATTCAGCCTTTGATTGCACAATAGTTTCTTGTGTAATCAAAGGAGGTTAATTTCCTAATAACTTGGCTGAGCTTCAGTCTATTCTTTAGTGATATATTTATAGCACAAATAGCATGCAAAGTACTGAATCCTACAGTGCATTTTATGTTGGGAAGAGAATATTTTAAGTGTTTCAACACCTCTACTCTTCAATCATATTTAGTTGTATTTGAATACTCTAATCAGTATTACCAGTACTGTGATACAACCTGATTTTGTTTTCCAGATGTTTCTGATGATTTATGGTAGTGAAAAAGCAAAACTGACAGTTCATTTTTCATGCTAAAAGCTATATTTCTTTAATGAACGAAATTTAATAATCCCATTAGTTGCCTAAAATATGGAGTCCATGGTAGTTAATTTTTTTGTGTAACATTTTGCATGATTATGCTTAATGTTAAAGTCATATAGTTTTCTTCTTACTCTGTATTTATTTTGGTTCTGTCATAGTCACTGCATCAGAGAACAGTTATAGTTAAAATCAAATTATATATGTATACAAAAACTGGACATTATCATTTTTAAATTATATATGTTATCTTCTAACTCCACTAATTTTTATCAAGTTATTGTCCTCCCGTGAGTAATAAAGTAAAATCCAGTTTATTAGTGTTTTCTTAGTCTAAAAGTAGCAGCTTAAGTCTGATAAAAATAGTCTTCGGTGCTTGCTCAATAGCCTTTTTGCATTCCTGGCACAAATGAAGCAACTGGTGATAACTTCTGGTGGCCTTCTGTGATGAAGTGATGCCATGAGTAGACAAGAGAAAGGGCAACTGATGTCATTTATCAGTGCTCTTGTAGAATTCCAGATATGGTCCTACATCACATCCTCATCTTTTAATTGGGAAGAAACAGATCTGAAGCTTGGCTGTGACTGTTCAATCAATTCCTTATTCAGTGAATGGTCCAGAGAATTGTGATCAACAGCTCTGTGTCTAGGTGCAGGCCGGTGATGAGTAATGTCTCACAGGGGTTTTTCTTGGGTCTGGTGTTCTACCTCTTTATCATTAACCTAGAGAGTGGAATACAGTGCACTCTCAAGAAATGTTGCTGGTGACACCAAGCTGAGTGGTGCAGTTGATAGAAGAAAGGGATACTATCAAAAGGCAAGTGGACCACTTTTCAAGCTTGTTCACAAGAACCTAAAGAGGTTTAGCAAGGATAAGTGCAAGGTGTTCCAATTCGTTTGGAGCAGTCTCAGATGTGTACACACTGGAGGAAGAACTCACTGAGAGTAGTCTTACAGAGGAGGACTTGGGTGTCCTAGTGGATGAAATGCTTGACATGAGTCAACACAGTGTACTTGCAACCCAGAAGACCGACTGATCCTGGGCTGCATCAAAAGGAGAGTATCCAGCAAGGAGAGGGAGGTGACTGTCCCCTTCTACTCTGCTCTCATGAGCCCTCATCTGGAGTATTGTGTCTCTGTCTGGGGGCCCTGCACAAGAAAGATACGGAGCTGTTGGGAGTGGATCCAGAGGAGGGCCACGGGAATTATCAGAGGGCTGGTATGCCTTTCTTAGGCTGCGTTCAACTTTCTGCGTTCAACTTTTCTTCTTAACTAGAGCTGAGTACAGGGGATTGATCACCTTCCTGTTTCTTCTGGTAATGCTATTTCTTAGTCTGTAACATCTAGATGGTCTGACTAAAAAAGCCACGTGACACACTTTTTTTTTGTCACTTGTCTATCATAGAAGTGAGAACACTCAACTGATTCTATTGTGATTAAAATCATCATTTCAAATAATCTTACAATTATTTGCTCTAAATAAAAATACTTAAGAAAACTTGACTAGGATAAATTATGTCTAAATGTGCTTTGTATCTATGCCTTACGCATCAGGATTCTGAATCCTGAGGGCACGTTTGGATCAGAGAGAGAATGAGCATTCCAGCAAATGTTCCAGTGAAGCAGTGGATGTTTGCCTTAACAGTTTATAGGGCAGGATGAGCTCACAGCTTTACAGTAACAGGGCCTGTCTGGCATTAATCCAGAAAGAAGGAAGAGAATGCATCTACTACAGCCATTCCACCCTGATCTCAGCATCAGTAAAACAAACTGAAGCTGATCTATTTTTTCATGTAGAAAGCACTTTTTTTTTTTTAATGTAGGGGAGGGTTTTCTTTCTTCATGAGACTTATTCTTCCTTTTAATGTCTCAAGTAAATAACAAGTATTGGTGATCTTGCTGTTGAAAGTAATTTCAGTGTTTGAACATGCCAAATAAAAGGAAGAGACCTAATTTTCATTTGCATTAAGATGCAAAATCACCCCTCAGTAGTTAGAATTTTTTAACCTGCCCTCAACTTTCATGTCTTCTCCCCTTCCCATTATGTATGATCACCCCCTTCCACAGCAGTGGTCACCCCTTCATAAAGTGAACATAATTATTATTTTGATCATTTTCTAAATGAGCTCTTTGAAGGAAAAAAAATGTACAGGACTTGCACATGTAATCACAGCCAGTGCCTCTGACATTCCTCTAAAAAAAAGTTAATAGGCTTTGAAATGCAAATCAGTTATGTGGTTTTAATGTGAATATGGGAACAAGTAATGAAAACATGTTTAAGTTGAAATCTAGCCTTTAGAATGAGAAGTTAGCATTCTTATGTGAGTTGGCTACATGTTGAAAGCTGAAACATATGAACGCCAATACCTCCATTAAGATGCTTACTTATTGTACTAGTGACTATTCAGTCTCTTTGAATATGAATGTTTTTTTCTGTCAGGTCATGACAAACTCCTTCGTTTGTGGAATCCCAATGTTAATACCAGGCCTACTGGAAAGCTGTCTGGGCATCTACACAGTATTGTGGAAATTGTGACAAATGAAAAAGATCAGCATGTCATTAGCCTTTCTTTTGCAAAGGTAAAACATTTTTCTTAACTTTGGAAATCAGTACTTGAAATCCAAATATTAATGTATTTTTAGGCAGTTACTGCTGTTAGCATCTAGTGCTGATATTGATTATCTGTTAGCTTAGTTAAAAAGTAGGGTTTTTAGCTTAACATTTCCATGTTATTTTGTATTGAGAAGCAAGACTAGAATTGACATATTTGACTGTTTTTCTTCCTGTATGTGGAAAAAAAAAAAATACAACACCAGTTACTAACATTCTGTTAGATTCTGTTACTTTGTCAGCTGCCAGAATTATTACATAACTGATATCTGAATGCTGAACAGTAGTAATCATCTGCAGCAACTTTCTGCTGTTTCATTTCCCTTCTCTCTGCTTGTCAACTTACTAAATCTGTATGTTTATTTTTTTCTTATGCTGGCTGCTCTTTACACCACGATGAACTCTCAGCCTCTTTCTGAATGGTGTCATTTATGAAATCTAGCTATGACAAATATTGCTCATGAATAGAAATTGTTCAGATTTTTACAAGCACCTAAGAGTCTCCTATTAGCCTACCATAGGTATGCCTAGCAGCAAATAATTACATTATCTTACATGGCAATGCTTCTACCTGCTGTGTATTCACTGGCTACTACAACTCAATCCTCTCATCTTTCTAAGAACACCCAGAAACTATGAATTCTCACTGGTAGAGTGAGATAAATCACTCATCTCTGTCCTTTTCTCTCTCTAGTTATTCTATTCTTCTGCAGCTGGAAGTTATTTTATTTTTTTTGTGCTACAGAACCCTATAAATACTTGCAGAAACCACTGAGGGGAAAAGGACAGTCATGGGTGTAGAGGCTATTAAACTGGAAGATGTGGTAGGAAGCACGTTGTGATCTTTCCCTCATGATGATTAAAGAAAACAAGATTAAGGACAGCAGTACGGTGCTTTCACTGAAACTGTGTAGCAGTGAAAACCCCTATCTCTCACTTTGTGTGAGGTGGGAATTGAGAACTAGAAGGGTAGAGGCTAAAGTATCTTGTCTTGCCTGCTGAACTATTGATGGAAGTCAGCAGGATAGAACTGTTCCACTAATTTTACTAGAACTACTCCTTTGGTGGGTTTGGTTGAATTAGACTGCTTAAATGAACCAGGTGAGCAAGATTTGACACTACAAACATGAATGCATTAGAACAGTCTCACACTGTTGATCAATGGGACTAGGCTACAGAGTACATTCCCAGGCTTTATAACACTCTACGCTATCCCGTGTAAACAAAAAATTTTTGTGTTCAAATCAGTAGAAGGAATTTTCTTTGTCCTTTTTCTCTTTAAAAGTAGTTTCATTTTTTGGCAGCTAATACTTAGAGTGATGTCTACAGTTACACACAGTAGGAAAGCATTCAAATTGCAATAAGCAGGTTCATTTCTTGAGTTTCCATTCTTGGCATGGTAAAATTTCATTCATGACTTCTTCCAAATCAAATGGGGCTCTCCTGATGCAAGTACATAAACAATTCCTTGCTGGAATTTGCCCACATGAATTGACTCCATTATAAATATGTTGTTTTTATTCTGGCAGAATCCAGAGAAATTTCAGCTTGTTTTCTTCACAGTGTCCGCTATGATGCAGTTTTGGTTCTAGGAGAAAAAAAACAATGTTGATAACATAGTGATGTTTATAGCTGCCACTCAGGAGTTTTGTGTGGAGCCAAGGCCATTCTCAGCAAAGGGCCCAAGTTGCTTTGAGGAAACAGAATTAGGACAGTTAACTTAAATGGGCCAGAGAGATATTCCACACCATATGGCATCATGCAGAAAGAGTTTTGAAGGGGGTGGGAGTTACCTCTTCCATTACTTGGGGGCTAGCTGGGCAACAGTCAGGGAATGGTGAGCAATTCCTTGTGCAGCACTTGTTACATGTGGATATTTGTCCTAATTATTATCCTTTTCCTTTTCTCTTTCTCTGTATTAGTAAATAGTTTTATTTCAACCCATAGGCTCTACTTTGTGGGATTTTAACTTATGAAGTAAATGACTGTACAAAAACACCGCTTAGCTGCCACAATAAACACTGGTGTGTTATCAACATCGTTTTTTTTCTCCTAGAACCAAAATATATCATCATACTAGATACTCTAAAGAAAACAATTCCATCCCAGCTGAAACTAAGAAAGAGGGTAAAAAGAGTGAGCTGTCATTGATCTGTATATTTTGTGACTTGGCAAATTTACTGGAATCTTAATGTTATTAGTTTTCAGCTTTGCCTCTCCAGGTCTTCTGAATGGCAAACTCGTTGTGTAATATTCCAGTGGGGAGTCATAAATGTCTTTTGCCTGTCTGGAACCAAGAATGTCATTATATCAATGCCTGTGTAGTTTACCATCCAGGTTTCTCTAACCTACTTTGAAATCACTTGATGTTGCTTAAAGGATTGTTTATAATACAATCATTTGTCTTCCAGCTCAGCTCTTGTAATTTTTCAGGAAGTGCACTGTTTAATTTATGTCAAACCATTGCTAATAGGGACCATTTCTAAAATGTACTGTATATCAACAGCATTAAATTTAATCTATAAAATTAGAAAAAAGGCATTTGGGAAATCTGCTCCAGACAATCTGCACAGAAATTGTTTGGCTATATCTATATCAGATGCATTTCTTTATGTACTGTTTTGAAAGTCAAAGTTAATTCTGTACTTCCTGCTGTGCTTTTATAATAGTAGTTTACCTTTTGTTTATTTACTCCTCCCAGATATCATATTCTCCTCATATTGCACAAACCGAGATTTAATGATATTTAACTTTTCATGCAACTTACTCAACTTTCTGGTATTTTCAATGCAAATTACTTTTTCTCTTGCATAGTCTGCTAGTGATTAGCATAGAAAAGAGTGGGCTCAGGGAGCTTCTCATCAAAGAAGGGCAAGGCTCTTTTTGTTGGTGCCTAGAGACAGGATAAGAAGCAGTGGGCACAAACTGAAACAGATGAAAAATGACCTGCACATCAGGAAACACTTCTTTACTCTGGGGGAGGCTGAGCACTGACACACGTTCCCCAGAGAGGTTGTATGCTCTTGCTCTTGGAAACCTTCAAAAGCCACCTGGATATGGTCCAGTGCAACCTGATCTGGGTGGCCCTGCTTGAGCCTGTTTGAACAGATGGATACAGAGGTCCCTGCCAACCTGAGCAATGCTGTGATTCAGTTAAAGGATTTAGAACTAATTTTAAATGCACTTTTGGGGCTTAATCCTATATCTTCATTCTCTAGCACCTAAATTTATATGACATATAACATACAATCAGCATGCAGTTGGTCTGTTTGAGGAAAATCTCTGTTCTAGTTATGGTGGTATCTTTCCAAAATGTTATTTCTGTTAATGTGAGCATGCATGAATTTCCTTCATAGCTGAATTGCCTTCATATATTCTAAGAGTACGTGAAGGAAATGATCCAGTAGATTTTCTCTTTTTGGGCAAATCTGGGATTATTAAAGCATTAACTAATCTGTATTTGCTGCAGAAGAAATAAGAGCAAGATCCATATTCAGCCTGTGTTAGTTTCTATAGATTTTCTAACCAAAATCTGAGATCTAAAGATCAAGCTACATTAAAAATAAATTTGCAGACTTGTTTTCTAGTTCATTTATTTTTTTTTCTATGGGTGAAGAAAGAAATATTGAATCTTAGAATGTAAATGAAGTGTTTACCTGAAGATTACTTTGACGCTACACCTAAGGTGAGAGCAGCGTCATTATTCTAAGATTAGCTGAACACAGGCAGGAAGAACACGATTGTTCTTTTGAGCTCATCCAACCCAGGTGTCCATGGCCAAATATCTGTCTTAAACCTCAGACTTCTCACTTCTGACCCACGCACCATCTAAATGTCCATTTAAACTGTTGTCTAGAACTAGAGTTGAGGGTCATTTTATCTTTGCATTGGGGATCAGGTAGTACTATTGCCAGCATACTTGGCAGACAGTACCGACAGATATACAGGACCTTTACGAAATCTCTATCATTATAGAACACCCAGTAAGTAGCCTTCAGATCCATTAATTTAGAACCAGGCTCTCTGTTGCTTGTTACCCAGTTAATTTTTTTTCTGTATTTCTCCATGACTGGGAAAAAGAAGGTAATCTTATATTTCTGGATTAGTTGTACTATTTAAGGAAGTGATTTAAAATATATATAATTTGAAACTTCACCAAATTACTGTCTCAGTAAGGCAATAAGAATAGTACTAGCTGCTGCATCACATTGCAATAATATGCTTAGAGATAAATCCTCCTTGCCTTAGCCTCTAAAGTAATCCCATTGACATCAATTTGTTCTTAAGTCTTGTAATAACTACAGGGAGTTGTAGTACTTGGCAGGATCACCTTCAGAGATCACAGGTTGCAAAACCGTACTCTGCAGGTAACTTACTCTATTAAATAACATGGCAAGCAGAACTGCAGTTCAGCCTCTGCTTCACGCTTGATGATTTTTGTCTTTGAAGGCTCAGACTTTCTGTATGAATTTGTAACTTTTTCACTTCACATGGAACCTTCAATGACACACTGAAGTTGGTAAGTTGTGTAGCAAATTGGGGTAGATAGATCTGATTTTAGGGTAAAATGATTTAATTGTCAGCAAATTCTAGATTTATTTTTGTTATTTTCTATTTCAGTTGAGTACAGAGGAAAAAGGGGCAGAAGAGGATTCTGTCCTCCCAAATTCAAAAATAGTTTAGGACTTTTACTGTGTTCTGAGATTTAGGGACTGGAGGAAGTGGTAATTTAGATAAAAAAAAATATCTATGTGCAAATACACATTTGATTTTTTTTTTTCAAGGGATCTCAGAAAGCTTTGGCAGGACCCCCAATTGAGAGTTTGTTCCCAAAGTTGGTCAGTGTCTGTGGAGAATCCATCTGTGTGTAGTTTTGCCTTTAGGTTGAAAAATAAAATATACAAGAAGAGCAGCCTAGAACAGAGGGGAGTGATCCAGGCTTTGGTATTGGAAGTGCTAACAAACTGGTTAGCTAACACTGTTGCAGTGAAGATAGAAGGGCGGCATAGATTCCTGGAGTACCCCTGTGTGACTGATACCTACTGTGAAAAGGAGGCTGGCTGTGGCAAGAATATCCGCACCACTATATACTACAACATCCATATGCAAAAGCAATGTCTATGGGTCAATGCTGATTCTGTTACTGCTATAACTGAGCCAAGTATTTTTCCTTGATGTAAGTTAGCACTGCAGACAGTATCACTGTAATCATAGCTTAGGTTTTCCTGTCAGGTGGGAACAGTGGGAAGGAAAAAAGTAATTTTCAAAAGTAATTGAAAATTCTTCATTTTGCACTCTGCCTCCACTCTGTTTCTGTTTTCTCAAAAATAAGTCTGTGTGATTTCACAAGACACAGTCAAAAAACATTTTACCATAAGGAGTATGTTTTCACAGGGCTTCAGTGATTCCCAGCACTTAACAGGAACAGGAAGTTCTTTAATAAATAAATAGAACAGTTTTAACAAAGTGTTCCTCAGGCATGTCCCCCAGTCACCTCTTAGTTTCAAATTAAGCATATCTTTTGCTTCTACTCTTTCCTCATGAATTCATGCACAGTCATATGTGCTGGTGCAGATGAGCTGCAGTGATGTTATATCACACAGCTGTGCTGGTAATGCCTTGAGTTAAAGTCACACATATGAAACAGTGGTTTATGTAATCTCCCCATCTCATGCCCCCAGGCTGGAAAAAAAAAAAAAAAGGTTGAGCAAGGGAAAGAGATTTATTAATGACCAGGTTTTTGCTGTCACTTCAAATGGCTACATATTCTTAAGGTAGTACTGGCATGAGTGGCTGAAAATGAGCAAGAAACAGTTAAAGAGGTTCTTATTATACTCGCTTGTGCTGCAAAATCATTTTCTCTGTGATTTATTGCTGTGATAAAATGTTGAATGCATGTCTTCATTGTTGACTAGTTTTATTTGAAAAAACCATACCATTAAAACTGTGTGCCTTCAGTTTTATTCTAATTTTAGTAGATCTGGATGACATTTCCAGAAAGGTCTCTTCTTATTCTTTTCACCTGTAGTATCTCCACTGATACTTCTGATTAATCTTCTGTTTTTAAAGCTGTTTTTATGCCTTATAATTGTGACTGTGCCAGAAATGAGCTTGGAGATTTACCTTCAACATTGCATTAACTTTCTCAACTTTCATCAATGTAAATTCCTTTAAAATCAGATTATGGATGGAAATTCCAATAATCTCTAAATCTGTGTATCTACCTTCCTTCTTGGTACTGCATAACCCTGAATAATATTCATCCATTACTCTTGCTTTTAGTATTTTATGCTCTCATTTTTACTTTGCGAACAGCGAACGATCTTATATTTTATTTCCTTAAGAATACTTTTTCTATGCTGAGATCATATTTTAAGTGAAAAGATTTATACTTCAGCACTTTATTGCACACAGAGTAAGAAATGTAAATTCTTCGTTATATCACGTATGTCTTCTGAAGAAGTCATTAAATCATTCCTGGTAATTGCACTGAACTTTTCAAACATTAACAAATGCATAAGTGAAGTTTTCTTAATTATCAAAAACATGTTTAAGTACTGAGCATACTGCCTGTGGATTATAATGGGCGCAAACTAAGTTCAGCAGAAAAATAAGTAGAATTCCAAATGAAGAAAGGAATAGGATATAATGAGAAAAAGTGAAAAAGTCAAAACTTTTGTTACGTTTCAGACTACAACTTTCTGGGTGTCTTTGGGGAAAGCATTTACTTCCTTTGTTTATAAGTGTAAGGTGATTTTTTTTCTGTTTCTGAATAGACATGTTTAAGCTTGTACATGAGCAAACAGACAGATATAAGACTCTGAAAAAATCCCTACTATTTATATAGTCCCAAATTTGCAAGGAAAGTATTTCTCAGAGTGAAATTTTACTTTCAAAGATACTTCTAATAAAGAGGGATTAAAATCAGAGAACTGAATTTTCTAAATAGTTGGAAATGAATTTGTTTGTAACTGTTTTTGTTATGAGGTTGACAGATGTTGTGTTCGTATTTCTTTCTCAGAGTTCTTCCTGTGAAGATTTCTATGTTGATTTTAGATAAGAAGAATGTGACTTTCTTTGGATGGTGCATTATTTTTCTCATACAAATGAAAAGTATTTAAAAATCCAATAATAATACAATATTATATTTTCTTGCCCCACCACTCTCCCTAGATTTTTATAGTGTGGGATCTACAGACCCTTTCAATGCTGCAGGTCTTCCAGGATCGAGGTAGTCCTAAAGGGATTGAGACCCTTGCCATGGTTTTTGACAATGCTTGTGGTACACTTATTACAGGTACGTTACTGTAAGTAAGGTGTGAGATTTTCCCCTGTCTGTGTAGATCGCTTCAAAAGTAATGTCTCCTATTCACTTCCATGGAAGCTGCAACAGCTACAAACTGCTAAATGAAACTATTTGATAGAGCAAATTCTCAGCCACAAATTAATTTTTCAACATAGTGACCATCATTAGCTGTGGATTTTTGCCAGCAATGAACAAGATACAGTCTGTGTGCCGCTTTCATAAAACTCCGCAGCAGCACAGGTGACCCACAGTTTCACAGCTGCTAAGATGCCATCATTACTAGGAAAATGTTGCTTATGCAGTCCATCTTTCACCAAACCAAACAGATGAAATCAGAAGATGCCAAATATGAACTATACAGTGGGTATGGTAGGACAGTCCAGCTGATGTTATGTTCTCTGGTCTTCAAACTGTTATGGCCTGGTGTTACTATGTTGCAAGAGAAGAGCTGTTTTCTTCTCCAGCCTCACTCTAGAAATTTGAGCCTCCAACCTAACTGTCACAGTATAGCAATCTGAGCTGATGGTTTTTCTAGATTTGAGGAAATCTAGAAAATCCTTTCCTATCCACCTATCCAGAAAGACAGTACACATCACTTTGCCCACTGGTGACTGCATCTTGAACTTTTTCTTTGATGAAGAAGTCACATATCACCACTCCACTTTTGGCTTGTAGTGTGACACTGCACCTCATCACTAGTAATGATGCAACCCAGGAATCTGTCACCTTCAACCTCATACTGGTTCAATAGGTCCTGATAAATTTGCATACAGTGTTTTTTCTGTTCATATATGAGCATTTTTGGTACTCACATGGTGCAAACTTTGCGATATTCTAGCGTTGCCACCATCGTTTCCAATGCAGTGAAGTTGATATTCAGCTCCGTACCAAGTTCCTTGATTGTAATCCAACAATTTGCTCAGATGAGCTGATTGAGGCGCTCTTCATTTTGTGGTGTGACAGCTGTGCATGTCCATCTGGAGCCTGGCTTGTCTTTCACATCACTGAAACTCACTACCCACAGCCTCAGTGTGCTCACATCCACTGTTTAATCTACATAAAAGTTGAATGCAGGAATAATGTGTGTGAGATGTACAGAATATTGAGAGGTGAAGGTATTTTCACATTAAGACCACTTTAAAGTGAGTTCTGTTAGACATTTTGCTAATTTCCAATATGGAAACATATGAAAATGTGGAATGAGAACTAACAGCAGGAAACAGTAAATGATCAAGGCTTTCGTGAAGGCAAAGCAAACCTTTCTGAGAAAAAATAAGCTGCATGTTCTACTCTTTAGCCTTGTTCTTTGGTAAAAGCTACTCAGCTGCTGATATTCCTGGACTCCCCCTTTCTCTGGCACCCTCTTTCCATTTGGAAATCAAAGCAGCAAAGTATAGTTTCTTTGGAGCCCTCACAACTATATTTCAAATTCCTTATGTGGGGCTCCACTGTCCAGTTGATCAGTAATTTAAAATTGTGGGAACTCATCACAGTGTTTCTTGGCTCTGCTTCTTAACTTCATAGCAAGGAGTATGGAATCTTTGAGGGCCTAGAGATTCACAAGTGTCACTTTAGCCCTCTGTATCTAAGGAATATAATCTGGAAACCAGCAGGCTTTGTCTGGCCAAAATATCTGGTTACTGAAATCCTGGATTCCTTAGCTTTGAACCTCAGGCTATAGAGGCCCAAGGCTTATCAGAGAAATAAGCTCATTGTTTTGTATCTGGAGATGTCTTTTTTCAGTATTTGCACCAAGAATAAGACAAAAAAAAAGCTTGTCAAATCTGAGAAGATTGACATGAAATCTTGTTTTCAATGACGTGTAGCCTTCTGCTGAATATCCATGCTAATAGATCTGTTTTGGAAGCCTGAATATATACATACAGTCCACAGATCAGAATACTTCAGACTAGTTTTTATATGTTTTATCACTGAAAGATGTGGAAAGAATCTTATGTTGAAATTTCACTTAGTGAGATTTTCAAGGCATGGTAACATAGGGGGTTTACATAGCTAAGTCCTCATGAAAATGTGATAGCTTTGTCCTTATAAACAATGGTTGGTGTAGTACCTAAGTATCTGTAAAAATCTAGTCCTGGACTCTGTTAATGGTGCCATTAAAAGGTTAAGCGAATGTCCCCATGCTCCTGAACTGGACAGAAGACTTGAGGCTGTATGTGGGTACTTTAATTCTTATGGCTATGTACCTCATTTTACAGAGGAGATTTTCATTTAGTAGCTCACTAACATCCTTAAATTATGGCTCACCTTCATGCTTCATTTGAATACTGCCACAGCTTTCCTTGGGTGTCTTTTTCCAAACTGTTGTCCCGTGTACCTGGGCTCACGCCAAGAATTATGCAATTCTGTCCTTTGCTGCATATTCACTGCTCACTGCCCTTCCTCTGCTGTTAGAACGTAGCTCTACTGGAACTGAAATAGGAGTCTGGATTGCAAGCCTGCCTTGTAAAATCCTTCTCCTTTGTCTTATCTTCTCCATCTACCTTTTTGTCTTTGCAATCCTTCTGTTGATAAAGAACTGGAAGGTCAAACTCCATTCAAACCTTCTGTGCTGTATAAAGGAAGGTACAGGAGTGATCTTGCTGCCTGTAGATTTGTCTTGTGTAAGGAATTAGATTGAGGCAGGGAAATACTTAGCCACGTAACTGAGTTTTCTCTTTCTGATTACAGATAGTCTGAAAAAAGGACAAGATTCCTTATGCTCTTCAGAAAAACTCAGATGAACACTACATACTATTTAAAACTTTCTGTAAAATATGCTCTCTCTTGTCTCACTATGTGCAGGTTCAACTGTCATTGATATTTATCCCCTAACTCACATGATACAAGATACAAAACAGGTACCAAAGACCCATGAGGAAAGCATAAATGTTCTGGCTTATAACAGGGCTTTTCAGCAAATCCTCACTGTCTGCTCTGAGTCAGTACTGAAGGTGAGTGTAAGTTGTTATGCTTTAAGCTGAAAAAGTCTCAGTTTTTTTTTTTTTTTTAATTACAAATATGTTATTGGGCAGTTAGTTAAGCAATTAGTGTTCATTATTTAAAGTGTTTGCTTTGCAGCTATTTTTTGCTCAAATTCTTTAGGGAAGTGGTAGCCATGGTAAATCGGCTATATTGGATTCAACAGAATTAATTTTTCTGAAAACTATTTCCCTGACTTGTACTGCAAGCAGCAGGCAAATTAAGCAAGGCTTCAGCAGCACCAGGTTTTGTTGTGCTTTTATTTCCTTTGGTCATATTTTGGTACATTTCACACATTCAGGAATGGAAAGCACAGCAATAGTAGTGAATGTCCATTGGCTATTTAAAAGCTGCAAAGGAAAATTTTAAATGCTGTTATGTCAAATATGCATCCAAAAAATAATTTATGTAAGCCTGATTGCATGCTATTCTTTGATTCAGAAGGCATATCTCATGAACATCTCTTTAAGTATAGTAAATGCTTGAGTCTCAGACAGTATAGTGGGATATAAAAACATACTTCCAGTGCTCTATGGATTGACATAAAACATGAAGAATGTCACTTTGTAAAAAACAGGACTCTGTAAAAGATGCTGCTCTGAGATAAGAGATTCTTTAAAACTGAAAGGTTTTATGGTACATTCTGTGTGACCAAACCACAGAACCTGATTTTTTTTTTCCTCCTGTTTTTTTTTTTTTTTTTTTTGGAATCTCTTTCTGTTTGACTAGCAGATCTGGAGCCAATTTGCTGACCTTCTGCAGATCCTTTTATCTTTCAGTTTCTTAGAACGTGTTGTTCTGAGCCTTTAGGATTTCAGTCATTCAGTGAGAGAGAAGTGTTGAACAGAACAGCCAGTTAACAAGAAAAATAAAGTGATGGAGATGTCTCTCGATTGTTAGCTTTTATCAACATTTTGAGTTGAAACACAATTTTAAATATTAAATGTGTATTAATGTTACCATTAGCATTTGAACCACTAAAAGTAGTCACTAAGCAAATATCAGAAAACCCATAGACAAATATAATGAATCATTACAGATGTAATTGACAGTGTGATACTGATTGCCAGAAGTACTAAGGGCTTATGGTTTTCATTAATTACTAGTGGAGTTAAGTGACAAGATTTGTAGGTTGAAGTAGCTTTGCTTATTGAACCAGTTGGTGATGCATACTATTTCTTTGAAAGAAGGCTTTTTTTGTAAATTGCCTATACTGTACTATCAATAAGATGTTATTTCTCATTGTAAACCTCCAACTTCTTTAGATCATGATGGCTACAAACACACTGCAATTACAAGATAGTTTTCGGCATCTGTTGCTGAAGAACATCAGATCCACACAGCGCTTAAGACATGAGGGCCAATTCACAGATCCTGTTGAATGTAGAGAAATCACAGTAGGACCTCAGTAAAAGAACATAGTAGTGTGCTACCGAGTCTGCTGAAATAACAGAGAACACATTTCATGGGAAGTGAAAATAGGCTCTTGGAAGCATCTTTAACCAATTACACTAGAAAAAAAAAAAAAAGTATGGGGAATTGTAGAGGATGTACTACAAATGATTAACTGTTTTTTGGGGTTTTTTTTTTTAGGTCTGGGACCTAGAAACAGGATATCAAATATACCAGATTGAAGATGCACATGGGCTGAATATTGAAGTGACCTGTGCAGCAATTGAAACAAACGGTTTTTATCTTGCTACTGGGGCTTGTGATGGTAAACCAACTAAATGATTACCATCTTTTTATTATGTTTATGTGAAATGATATATAAGCAGTCAGAACTCTTTGCCTTGAACCACTCTATCTCAGTGTCAGAATGAATTTCGGCCTTCATCCGAGGTAGGAGGAAGTATGCTCACAAGAAGTACAGCACTATTTTTTTCCTGGTTAGGTTTTATTTGGCATGTGATTCATAGAAAGGTGATTTTTTTTTTTTTTTTCTGCTGAGGCTCTGTTACTTTGCTTGCCTATTACTTTGTGGAAGACTGCTTGCAAAGCTCTTGGTCTGAAAAGATGTCTCCTCTCCTCATCTCAGGACCTAGATCGCTACGGCACTGGAGTAAATGGCTCCAGGTGGAGAATAGTAGTTTTTTTTCTGATTGTATGATGTCTCAACTCAATTTTGTAGCGAACACCAGCAGATAGATCTCTTACATGTTTCCTGACTTTTTCCTGTGTTTTTTAGGGTGTATCATTTAAACAGAATGTGACAGGATCACTCCAGTATATTCACATCTTTGATGCTACGCCAACTTCTGCAGCAACTTTAATTTTGTAATCTATAAACAGTGAAGAATAATTCTTCTCATATTCAAGTATACACCTGAATTATTAAAATATGTGAAAGCTGCCTCACATTAAAAGAAAGTGCCTATTTTTCCACACAGAATACTGAATAGTGTTTAGAATTTTATACTTTGCAACAGAGATTGAACTCTTTATGGATCTTATAAGCATGACAGTAAGTGAATGTTATCAAGTCCTACAAAACTGAAGTCGTGAGTAATAGCTGATTGTCATAGTTTGGCCTGGTTTCCATGACAAGTCATGATGTTATGACGTGGAATACCAATGAAAAGCCATGAAACCACAACACTCCTTCACTTAAAATAATGCTCTAGCCTCTTTTCCCTGCTAGCCCTATGGAACAAGTCCAGCAACCTTACTTACTGCACCTTACTGTATATGTATATCAGAACCTGAAGTTATCTTCCTGACTGCACCACTCTGCTTGCGCTCCAATGACACTAATCCAGAAATAGAAGTGAACAAGACAGTGGTCTTTCATCCGGGGCTGCAGCCTAAAATGGGCACGGAAATTGAAGAAACAATAGTGGGGTTACTGGTGAAAGTGTTCATTGGTATATTTTTTTCTCCCTAAGCTTGCTTTCTCAATAAACATATACGTAGTAACAGATTCTTAGAGACAGTTGACTTAGCTCTGCACCATGAATTGGATTTTCTCCTTTCTGTGTCCTAATCCAAGTTCCTGAGTTTGAATCACAAGCTGTCGTTGAAAGTTCATTCCCTTCTGTGTATGTTTCTCATTCATGTCTAGGAACAGTGAAAATTTGGGATTTTGAAAGTGGGCAGGAAGTGAAAGCCTTGCCTTTGACCCAGCACAGCAAAGATGAGCATTGTCTGCTGAAGTTAGTCTATCTGAAGGCTAATGAGAGTCAACATGTGCTTCTCGTTTTGGAACAGAGTGGGAAGATGAAAATCATTCAGGTTTTTTAACATACTTATATATATGTGTGTGTGTGTATATATATATACTTATGAATTCTTTCTAATTATTATTATTTTGTTCATTAGCTACAAATTTTCAAGGTAAAATAAGACTTTCTCATTAATCAGTAGATAAACTTATAGAAATTATCAAGAAACATTCCTCTTTCTGTAAGTCATCAAGTTAGCTTTCTTTCTCAGTTTATTAGTCCATTGCTGTTTTCAGCATTCAGATTATTTCTTTTCATGTACTAACTATAATGGAAAATGAATATTTTCTCTTTGTCATTGAGACCTTTTGATTTGATTTCCTAATAGATTTGTCACAGTTATCAAACTAATCTGTGTTTGCTGGAGAAGGATCAGATCTTTTTTTTGTATACAGACAATGTTACTCATTAATGTAAATGGGAATACTCAAATAAGTGAAGTTATTCATAGTCGTTGAATCTGGTTCTGCAACTGAAAAGTGTTTCATTTCTGTTCTTCATCAGTTAACATTTGAGACTGAGATGCCCTCTGAGTCAGTGATGCAAAGGGACTACAATGACATGAAGCACTGACAAAGTTTGCAGAGCAATAATGAGGCTCTGTCATGTACTGAAATTCTATAACTCTCAATTTTGTTAACCATTAGTTTTTAAAAAGGAGAATCTAGAATGAATATGAAGCAACAGAAATTTGAGGCTTATATGCGTGGGTGGAAACCAGGAGCCTCACAGTGAGTAAAACTGGAACAGACTGAGTCATTGACTACGTGCAGAACACCTTGGAGCCAGTTATTCTTCATGGCTTGTATAGATAAGTGCTCTTCTCCTGGTGCATCTGATATGTGTGAGCTGGCAGTTCACAAAGGGACGGGAAGCACCACTTTACTCCTAAAGATAACGTTTGTGTTGGGAAGAAGCTGCCTAGTGCCCTGATTGCATTCCTTAGTGCTGATGCAGTTTAGAAGGTTGTATAAGTTCACGCTGGCTGCTCTGGAATTTTCACAATCAGTGCTCACTTGCAAAGCACCAGATCTAGCTGTTATAATGATACCCTTTGTGCTTTATTTACTACAGGCTGTATTCAGTCTCCCTCCTGTTCATAAGCTCCCTTCAAGTGCTGGAGGGCCTAAATGAGGTCTCCTCAGGGCCTTCTCTAAGCTAAACAAGCTCAGCTACCTCAGCCGTTCTTCATAGGAGAGGTACTTCAACACTCCAGTCATCCATGTGGCCCTCCTCTGAATCAACTCCAAAGGAGGCACATGAGGATGATATATGCATACGCATTAACATACACAGTAATATCTTTCAGAAAGAAGTAGTATGCATTAGTAAGTTAGTTCAACTGCAAGGGAAGATCACAATGTACACAAGTGAGAGAGGAAGCTGCTAAAATGAACTAATTCTCATCTGGGCAATATATCTTTTCAGAGAGAAGCATCTATATGGCAATGCTATTTTCAGACTTATCTAGACATTATTCCCAGGACAACAATCAAGGGCAGCCAACACTCCTCATCTGCTAAAACAGAGCTTCAGATCCCTTCCAAGTTTGGTCATTCAGTTCACTCTTTCAGAAAGTTGCTAGGCTCACTATGCCAAGGGAAGCATATGTTTAGCCAACCCTGTGTTAGTCACAAGGAAGGTATTTCTAAAACTTTCAGTACTTACAGATGCTGTATGTTAAAAGCTCTGAAGCGTTACTGTTGTTATTATAGGTGGTATTAACCCTATTTAAACAGTACCTAGTTCACTAGCAGCTGACACTGGTTAGAACTGTTTCTGTAAATCCTGCTTACAAATTTAGCCCCACTGCATTTCTCAGAACCCCATTCTTTAACAGTACCTGGAGCCTTGTGACATGTTCTCATGAGGCAGCTATACGTTTTTGCTCCATCACAATTGTTTTTCTGTCTTCCTGTGGTCCCTAAACAGTGGAATACTGCAGCATCAATATCTTGGGTCTTATGTAGAAATTATTGTCCCATTTCAGCAGCTGAGCCCTGAGACTCAGACACTGCCATCCCCCTCCAGCCATACAGACACCATTGAGTATTTACTAATAAGAAATTTCCATGAGTCAAGATTCAGTTTCAGAAGCCTCAAAAGCCTCAGGCCTACACATTTATATCACGAAACTTCAAATCCAGAATGTGCAAGGGAACAAAGGTTTGTAGAGAGAAGTATTAAGTTTTATTATAGAAATCAGATATTAGAGCAAAAAATATACAAACTCCTATGCTGGCAAGTGATATATGACTTTTGATTTTCCTGTTACTAAAAAGCTGTTTTATTCAGAGTTTGCCTTTGATATTAAGTTATATCAGAGATTCTACTGTGCACCAATTACTCTCCAGTGTTAGCACTTGAATTGCTGAATCACTCATGCAGTTTAAACGTGCCCTTGACTAACAGGTTGGAGTTAATCTCTTGCAGGTCTGTGTGATTCTAATTAATTAATACTATTGTATGTAGCTGCAGAAGTACTTTTTTCTATTACAGGTGTTTTAGTAATAATGAGAAGTATTTATTATGATAAATAAGAAGTTGTTATTATGCAAGTTTAAAGAGGCTCTAAACATGATAGCAAGTTAAACTTGAGTAGCACTCCAGAAACTGCTTATTTTTAGAAGATTCTACCATACTTTCTCACAGTTTTTAGTCCTTCCCCAATTTTTTCTTGTCTTTTCTTATTCAATACAATTAATATTGTAAAATTTAGTAAAATCTTAATCATTGCTCTATTTTGGAGCTTGAGACAACTGTGAGAACACAAGAAACCATAAGAAGCTGATTTTAATACCAGTTCCCAAAACAGACAGAATTATTAAGGTTAAAACAGAAACTGGATGCTGAAGAAAATTTGAAATGGTTGGAAAAACTGTCAAGGTAACTTTCAGGAACTCTAGGCAAAATGGGGAGGGACTGATAACCCAAAGATATGGCTTAAATATGTTTTGTTCTTCTCATACAGTTGAGATAACTATCAGCTTTGCTAATATCTTAGGTATGAGTGAGCAGGAGACTATCAATGTTAATAAAGTAAGCGGCTGTAACTCAAGTTTCTTAGTTTAAATGAGAAATTAAAATGCACGTCAGATAAAGTTTGTAATGGTTTTTCTAATTAGGCACAGAAAACAAGCTTTTGATGTGCACTTGCTGATCATTTTCTTACAGGTAACAAAATATTTTCCCCTTCTTTCACTAAGCTAATTATTTTAACAGGGTAATGAAAATCAAAGATATCTAAAGATTACTTGGGTGCTTCCTGAGGCAGTGTTGTTTCTACGAAGAAATCCAGTTCAATTTCTGTCCCTGAAGCCAGACACTTTACAAAAACATGAATTTTTTCCAGATATTCAGCTACCATCTGACACCAGTTCTCTAAGCAATAATGCAGAGGTGAGAAACACTTTAAGGTTCCATATCATTTGCAGAAGATTAGAAAGTAAAAGGTTTACTGTGCCCTTGAGGATCTCAAGGTTCAACAGGATAAGAACCAAGTATTTGAAACTTTCAAGTACACTGAAGGTCTAAATAAATCATGTAAGAGGGCTATTTTTTCTACGAGATAGATCTGCTTAATAACATTGCACAGTTGTTGCCATGGTTTAAAGAGCTCTGAATATACACTTCACATGCAGAAGTTGAAGTCCTTGCATTAGGAATCTTCTAGAATGAAATTTCCTTCAATGCTATAGATAGCCTGACCTTCAGCAATAGTGGCACATGAAAGCCAAGCTGAGTGTTACAGTGATATCTATCCCCATGTTTAACAAGCCCTGCAACTTCAAACACATCTCTGATTCCTCCTGTTTGTTCCCCTTCTGCATGCACTGGTGTACAGGCACTTCAGAGAGGCATCTTGTTGTGGCGATTTCCCTGGTAAGGTGTGAGAGCTTTCTCCACGATGTTGTCCTGTGGACAGGTCTTTATTTACATTCATGTACTTAGAGTGGGCTCATTCATTCCTTTGGTTCCATTTAGTTGATATGAGGTCTTGCACATCTTTATCACCACACATTCTTATTTGCCAACCTGGTACACCATCTTCTCGCTTGATTTTTGATCATCTTTTCCCTCCCTTGCTGATCCTAATTTAAATTTCACTAAATTTGTCAACGTATTGCAAGATGTTTTTGCTTCAGTTTGTCAGGTGCATCCCATTTTTTCTTCAAAGCTCAAAGAAAATCCTCTAGTAATAAAAACAAATATTTGTTGATATAAGCTGCGCATCCAGTTTTTGACCCACAGTATCTGTCAACTGCACCTCAATTCCTTCCCCGTAAGCAAGATAAAGAAGAAAACCACCTGAACTGCTATGCCCTTGACTATCACACCCAGAGCTATGCAGTCAATTTTGACACAACCAACATGCCTCCTGACAGGATCATTGGTACCAGGGGAGCAGCAGGGTGTACTAAGTAGTCTGAAAGTCAGACAAGACCCAGCAGCCTCCTCATAATATTCCAAATCTGAGATTCCATCAAGCAGAAAACCTCCCTGGATAGCAGGCCAGGTTGGTGAATGAAGGCCCTCATGCTCTGCAGCAGGGAGTTTGTCATTACTATTACTCTCTGCTTCCTTCTGGTGCTTCTGTCTAGCTCAAATACAGTAGCATTAGAATAATATTGATTATGCAGTTGTTGTATTCACTGTTGATTTACACATCTCAAGTTAGCTGTTAAAAGGTCATTCTTTAGTGTCCATACTGTTCCTACTAAAATTTTTTTAATGTTCTTTGCAGATCTTTGTACCTTCTGTGAAAATGAAGTGCTTTGATGTTTTAAAAGGAGAAGGACATAGCTTGATAACTACAGGAAGTGAAAATGGTGCAATAATTTTGTGGGATTTTGAATCTGCCTCTGTCAGATACATGTAAGTCTTGCTTGTATGGAGGAATTTTCTTCACCAGTATTTCACAAAAGCCTTCCAAACAGCATATTGGAACTTCTAAGATACTCAATTGTAAAGGATGATCATCAAGCAGTTGTTAAAGCAGAAGTTTGTCTGAGCTTCTCTCCCTCCCACTTCAAATTACTTTGCTATCTAGTTCTCATGTTGCAGTTAGCAGAAGCAATTAAAGGAGTCACTTGTGGAAGGAATGATTTAATCAAGAATAGTGTTTTCAAACGTCAGCACTGCCACTGAAGGAAGCTTACTAAAAAAGTCACTGTTGTTGCTTAGTGGCTGTCAACAAGCTGTAGAATTTCTTTATTTTTGAAGTTTTATGTTTGGGAGGATTTCAGCTCCTAATAACGACTATGTTACATTCTCGCTGACTAATGTGATAGTAGTCCTATCTTTATTTTAACTTATTTCTTCATATTCATTTTGGAAAGAAATGCACCTCAAAAGAAAATCATTATCTTGCTTTGACATAAACAATTTTTGAGATGCATTTTCACTTTTATATGAAAACTTCTCATACAAGGTAGGAATGCACAAGTAGCCTTGGGGAAGGCTCTTATACGTCCCTTTCAAAAGACTTTGCATAGTTTCTTTTTATCTTATGGTGTTCCTGGAGTATAAATGTTGAAGTAGATAGGCTGTTGAATCACTCCACTGTTCTTGTTTGGTTGAACAGGTGATTAGTCAAAATATTTTTCTCATTAGCAAGGAGGTGACATTCACAGATGTGCACCCAAGTTCCAGCCATTCATTGAAAAGGGAAATAGAAATGTCTAATAGACCATGTTTCTGTACTTCAGCTTAGGATTTACTTTTATTATGATGTACTTTCAAAAGGGAAATGCAGCTGTCCTTCAGTAAAAAGATTCTTTAGGTTTGTTTTTGGAGGATGATTTAGCATTACCAAACTAATCATAAAAAATGAAGCAGACAGAAAGAAACAAGTCTGTCACAATCCATTGAGCTGAGATTGAGGGATTAAGCAGTGATCTTGATGATCTTGAAAATGAGAAAGGTAGAACAGTGGAAAGGTATTCCATTCAAAAAGCTGAAGATGATGGACAGATATTTCTGCTTCCTTGGAAAGGCAAGTGTCAACAGAGAAAACTGAGTCATTCAGTAAATAGCAAGAAAAGAGACACAACCAGTGAAAGCTACATAATTATTTTTATTTTAAGTGCAATAAATTCATTTGGAGAGGACTGTTCAAGAACTATTTTGGCTACACCTATAATTTTTATTATTTCAGTTTTCTGTATTATCCTCTGGTCTTTTTTTAACCTTTTCACAACTCTAATAACTACCTATTTCCAATTCAGCATTTTTCCCCTAGATCTATATTAGTGATATTGTTCTTCCCGGTTTCAGGTATCTTCTTAGTCTTACCTTTAAGTCTGATCAAAATATTCTCCTTAATCTCATTTTGAGATATCTATTCTTGCTTTTAGACATTTTATAGAAAGTTTTTTTTCTTTGCCGAATCACTAGGGAGTAGCAGCATTTTATTGGAAGGTTATTGTAATTCCAGCTGGCTGGCTGCCCAGATAAGATGCTGTATCAAGTGTTTTTGAGCATCACTTGTCAATTTTCCATAGTTTTATAGATCAGTAGCATTAATTTAAAAATTCTTGGTTAATTAGTGCAAGTATTTGTCAGTCTGAGAGGGACAAGGTGTGTTTTGAATTAGCATGAGCTGAAAACTTGTTTCATTTTCTTCAACTCAAAGAGTACAAAAAATTGATCAGGGAAAAATGCTCACTTCAACTTGAAATGCCTAGGTCAGATATTTGTGGGAAAGAGGAAATACAAAACTTGTTTCACACTCAATAAGCTCCTGGCTAAGGTACTCCTTAGTACTATGGAGATATGGTCTCAGTTCTTATTTCTATCTCGATAGTTTTGAACCCACAGCTCTCACAAGAGTTCTTTAACTATTATGCTACAAGATATTTTGCAGCACATAAAGCAAAGGAAATTCTTTATTTATTTATTTATTTTATTTTGGAGCAATTCCAGTTTGAAAGGCAAGAATGATCCATGTCTGGTCAGTTATTCATTCACAGTGGAAACAGGAGAGGTAGAAAACCTATCTTTACTTGATCAGGTTGTATACTAATTGGGTACCTCCTTGGGAGGTGGAAGATGCAGTGTCATTACTGGCAGTTTTTCAGTGGTTACTTTGAGGTCAAAATCCTCCAACCCTTGAAAACCAGAAGTCATATTTAACAAGGATAAATCTGAAGTGATTTTGGATGTTCAGGAATAAAACTCTTTCACTGAAAGTAACAGAATGGAGGGGCAGGATAATTCCAAAAATTGTTGCATATGATGAGTTGCTACATCAGAAAGGTGAACAGTGAAATACGTCTGGTTAAATTGAGTGGAGTGGCACAGCCATTTTTCTGCGCTGGATATAGAATCTATGACTTTTTATGACCACACAAACTCAAGACTTAGCTATCCACCCCAGTAGTTTCACATCATCTGTTATGTGTAGAATTGGCACATTTGTGAAAAAGTGAGCTGAGTTTTTCTTGCTTCACAGAAAATAATAAAAACTGCAGTTCTAGTTTTGTCTCTTCGTTTTTGCCTCCTCATATATGAGGGGGAAGTCGTTGCTTTGTAAAGAAAGTATTTTACCCAGAATTCATACATATGAATGGCTTGAATGCCAGGAACAAGGTATTTTTTTTTTTTTAACATAAATGTAATTTGTTAATTTTGACATGTTATTTCAATTTTCTCTAAAATAATCTCAAGAAAATACTTGGCTGAATGAAATTGCATTATTCCATTTGGCTCCTGCTTTTTTTTTTCTTGGCACAGGTGCATCTTTTGCCTACTTTTTACTGTCATTAATCCACCAGAATTTGACTACTTATGAAAAGCTGTCTGAAACCTTAAATGACATAGATTTTAGGAAATGAAAAGGTTAAACTTTTAGATTGTGAATAAACTCTACAACTTTTTTTTTTTTCTGAAAACAATACACAATGGCTGATATATGCAGTACAAACATCTTTATTTTTCAGGTATAAAATTAATGAGAACAGCCAGGCTTCAGTTCCTCAAGCATGTGGAGTCAATGCTGTGTTATTCCTTCCACATAATGCTTCCTCTTCCAGGTAACTGTGACTTCCATCACGACAAGTATAATAATTTGGAATTCTGTTGTAATCTTTTTTCCAAGAAGCTGAATTTAAACTGGGAATAGTTTTGTATTTAATCAAGTTCAAATTGTTAATTTGCTTTCCAGTCCTTAAACTTTTGTTATATTTATTAACCTATGTTGATATCAGTCCCTCCCGGCACTTTTCGGTGGTGCCCAGTGCCAGGATAGGGGGCAGTGGGCACTCACTGGTACATAAGCGGTTCCATCTAAACATCAAGAAGCACTTATGTACTCTGCAAGTGAAGGACTTCTGGCAGAGGGTGCCTGGAGAAGTTTTGGAGTCTCCTTCCTTGGAGGTCTTCAGAAGCCACCTGGACATGGTCCAGGGTAGCCTGCTGTACACTGAAAAGTTACAAAGTCGCAGCTACCTGTAAAAATTTAAGTGGGCTATCCCAGCCACACATTTTCTGTATTGGTTTTACATCACCTCAGTTATTCAGATGCGCTTGTCAAAAGCAGAATTGTTGTGACATTGATGTGAGTTATGTTTCCAGAATTTCTCACTAGCACAGTCAGAACTCTTCTTGACTCAGAAAGAGACGTGGAACACTGCATCCAACTTCTTTTCCTTCCACACAGTCCTATTTCTGAGCATTATTTTAACAAACCGATAATCATTTTTTTTTATAAATAGCTGAAAAATTTGCAGACAAAAACACTCTGTAAAATGAAAAAGTCACTGGCATGCAGAGAATGCTCTCTCTTCACTTTTGTAGGATGGATGTCAGTGTTAATTTTGACTTACTGCAGATTTCACTTGTTCGAAAGTCTTGATGGGAAAATTTGGCTGCATAATAATGTGAAAAAGACCAAATTACTTGCACGCATTTCTTAGCCTAATCCAATAATTTCAGGAAATATTTTGTTGTGCTTTATTGTACTGGATTACGTTGATTTCCAGATAACAAACAGTATCTTGAAGACTGTCAGTGATCTTCACATTTTCAGCCATCTTGATCCAGTTTTTCTTTCTTCATACAGGAAAATAAGCTCTCTATCCTCTACTGCTGTTGTGAATAGTGATATTGATATTGATAATGATATCAGTGATCTCCCAGAGTACAAGAACAGCTATTTGAACCACAATAAGGTACATATAGCAGTTTCAGGGATTCAGTATCATCAAAAACAAATTTCTATTTTGATTTTAAAATCATGTAGCTTACTAAAGTCTCCCCATAAAGTCATGCACAAAACTGAAGATCAAGAATTACAGAGAAAAATGAATTTTCTCAATCTAAACTTGCAGTGGGAATGAGGTGAGGAATTAAGAATAAATTTTATTAGGCAGCTAGCTCTCTGCTATCTGACTATCAAAGTGTTTCTCAGGTGCTAGTCACTAGCAGTACTGAATTTCAAACAGGAGTATGAAGAACTAGTATGGGAAGGTAAAACAGACCAAGTACTTGAATAAAGAAAGGACTGTATCCATATTGCAACAACATCTGCTTGGATGCAATTTCAAGGGCATTTTCAAATTACTGAGAGGATAATGTTTCTAAATTTACCATCAATATGCCTGTATCTCAATCAAAGCATTTCTTCATTATGAGTTTTGTGATAGTTTTGGTACTTTTATGCCTGAAGAATAGGACATGTTTGAAGAGCAGTAAGTAGCAACTATGTGAAAGGAAAAAAATCCTCTCAAATTTTTTCCAGTGTTTTGCTTCAGTGGAGCATTTTCATAGACTCCTGTGTAGTTATTTGAATAACAAAACGGACGGTCATTTGCAGCTCTTGAAAAGATCCCCAGAAGCCCAGAATATCAACTCTTGCATATTCCTGGGATATGGTTGAAAAGGCATTCTAAGAAACATCAAACAGTTGGAGACTAATTATTTGGCTTAGCAATTCTTGAAGCCAGTGTTGGTTACTGTCAGTCTTAGGGCTCCTCAGAAGCCAATATAATGGGAGACAAATGCAATAATTTTTACACTGAAGATCTAGCCATGAGTAAATATAGTGGCTACTCATGCATTTTTTTCATCTTTCTCAAGATGACAGTGACAATAAGAATATTCTGAATTACATTCACCAAGAGGTCTAGGGCACGTTCATATGACTAAAAATTATGAATTTTGTTTTTCCTAATAAATAAATACTCTTCAGCCAGATTTACCTTTAGTGTGCTTCAATCCTATTCAAATTAATCTCATTTCTGGATTTTTTTATTTCTGATTTTGATTTCCCATAAGATGCTATGGGATGAATAAAAATTGGGGAAAATTTTGAATCCTCCCTTTAAAATATAAATTATTAAAATAATTTCTACTAGAGAATTGTTCCATCTGAAGTTCCATTTTATAATTCTTACATTTTATTCCTTGCTTCTAGGAAAACGTAAGAAGTGATGAAAATAATACTCAGATAACAGCAGGTATGGAGAACTGTTGGTTTTCATTATCTCTGTTGTTGATCCCTGAATTCTGTCCAGAGTACCATAGTGACTATGTCAGTTCACCTGGCAAACTGAGTTTAGAATAACTGAGATATCACTGGTTTTGTAAATGATATACACTTCAGTTTGTCTCACCCCTGCTTTGCAGTTATTTCCTGAAAGCTAGGCCAGGTTCTGAAAGGTTCAATTGCTGTTTTTTCTAAATAGACATGATTTGATAACTTTGCAGAATTTGGGATTGTTGGTTATAAAAGTTAACATTAAATTTACATTGAATTTATCAAAAGCTTTGAATTTGATAACTGAGCATAAAAATCTATGATTTCAGAGTCTTTAAGTGTCATTTAATTATTAAATTTAATTTAATAGCTAAATTTATATTAGTCTCTATATTAACCCTCATGCAGAAACTTCAGAACTGTCCTGATGGTATCCTTCACTCTTGAAAGCATGTGCAGTTTCTGTAAAATCTGTTGCTATTTCTCTGAATAAGGTTCCATGAGACCCTGGAGTAATAATGCCGTCCAGTTTAGATGAGGCCATTAAGATTGTTTTAATTTCTTGTCAATTGTCTTCTATCCATATCTGCAGCCTTTTTATGGTAATTCTACATTGATGATAGAGTTTATTTTCAAATTTAGTTTTTTCTATTGTTATGTAATTTCTGTACATTTAAAAGCAGTACTAAAAACTGTTTAGAAAATGTGTAATCATTTGTGTTCCAAAGCAGAAGACACACTTAAGTATAAATGTATCCAGTACTCAAAGACAAATGTACAGTTACCCAGGGATGTAGGAAGATACTCACCAATACTGGCTTCTGCTCATGAAAATGGCTGTATCTACCTATGGAGTATTCAGGTAGCTTTCTGTGTGCCTTTGGGATGGGATGTTAAAAAGTTAATTCTACTAATCTTTGGAAATATGCTTTTTATATAGCGCTTGCAGCAGTAGATATTTCGTTGTTTTATTTTGGTTAATATTTTCTTCCACAGACAAAAATTAGTTCTCCTTTAATAACGATAGCAGAGAGTTATGTCCAGGAAAATGAGGAAATATTATTTATTATGAAATTTGTCTATAAAGTTATGTGAAAGAGTAGAAGCTGATTTTTCATCCACTTCATGTATCGTCTAAGAAAGTATAATACATAAAGTGGAGTATTCTGGACTCAGATTAGGACAAATATGACCAGAGCATTTCATAAGCCAGTTAGCACTAGTGGGGTTACAAATTAGGAGAGAATAGTATCTGAGCACTTCTGATCTGTAGCTACAATTGTGTAAAGCCAGTCATGCAACAGAATGCCGGTGGCTTAGTTGTTGTATCACATCAAATCAATAAGACCCTACTCCAGAAGGCATGTTATCCTAAACAAGAGATGAAAATTAAACACAGGTTGAAGGAGGAGCCTAACAGGAAGCCCTAGCTTCCTGTAAAACAGCAAATGCAAATTCTAGAGAGAATTCTTCAGAAAGATGACGAAGTAGCTTTTGCTGATGTTTTATTAAAAAAAAAAAACCAGTATATATAATACAGTGGTAAATTTTCACAAATGTAGGAGATACAGATTTTGTGTGCTTAGATTCCTGTAGGAATTTCCAAGTTCACATGATGGTGATGTCATCACTGACGTGATCATCATCATTACACTGCCAAGGTTCTCCTTATCTGCGTGACTGTTTCCCTCACCTCCCAGATCTGAAGGGACTCTGGGGAGAAAGGCTATTGGTATTTGCTTGAAAACAAAACAGGTTGGTGATGGAGACATCATGTGCCTATTTGCAGCAAGAAATGACAGGCCAGTAGAAAATGAAATGCACAGTGATTATTTCACAGCGAATGAGAGGTATGTGTTGAGGTAGGGATAAGTACAGTTGAGTTGTGAATTGCCTGAAGAGTGAAATATGTTGTGCTTTTGATGCAAAAGAGATGACAAACCAGAAGAATACACCTCAGCCATATCGGTCATTCTTTAGATTAGGAGAGTACTTTTTCTGTAGCTTTCCCAATGGGTATAAGCTGGTGAAGCTGAACACATCAAATAAATAGCACTCAACTTCGGATGCATTTATTTAATTAATTTATGTTCATGTAGGTGTTATAAAGATTTTAATTATTCTATTTTAGGGGAAATTACTGAAAGAAATTTTGCCATTTTCAAAATATCACCCAGTTCCCCTGACAGCTTTATGTACAGACATCTCCACAGAAATGCTTCTGGCAGGCAGTAAGGGTAAGTGAATGTGCTAGTCATTCTGCTAGGACAGTTTGTAGAACTACAGAAGATCATGCTGTTAATGAGCCAGAAATCTGAAAATGAAGATGCAAATGCTGCTAGGCTTTCTCCATCAAAGCTATAATTAAACAGTGGAAAACAGTATTTCCTGGTATAAAAGGATGGTAGATTAAAGCTTAGAATTGGTAGCATTATCACTAGTCTTTCAAAAAGACATTACAATTTTCTTTATTTACAAAATCTGTTCACATCTTCCATCTGTATTACTGTATTAATACCAAAAGCTACTAAGAACAAAAAAAAAGTCACACCTGTGGTAGCATAACATAACAGGGATGGACTGAGGTGTTTTTATTGTCGCTGTTGTTTGCGTGTTTATTATTCTATTTCATTTCATCTGGTTCAAAACTGAACAAGAGATTGAAGTGCTGAAAATTAAAAGGAGTTTCCACTCTTTGTTGATTCAAATCAATAAGGCAGCATGCACTCAACATGATTTTAACGAACTGTGGAAAAGCATCCACGCTATTACCTATTCATCTGACACTCCCCCTTTGTCCTTTTGTGTTTGTCCCACCGAGTATACGTGCTTCTCGTGTCTTCTGCACACTTCTATCTGCAGAGTTTATGTCAAAGTCTTGTTCCCCTTCACTGATTTTTCTTTTTAGGAGATCAAACACTCTGTCATCCTCTCTGCTTGCTTGATAATGCACAGTCCTAAACATCAGATGTGTCCAGTAAGAAGGCTAGAATAACACAGAAGATTCCTCTGCCTAGCTGTAGAAATCAGGGATGTAAGAGGCAACATCAGCAGGGAAGAGGGAGCCTATTTGGGAAATGGAGTAGTCGCAGGTCATAAGAAAAATGGTTCTTTGATTCTAGTTCCACCTGAGTGCTCTAGAAGGTTGTAAAACATTAAGCCTTCATTATGTATGCAATTAATCATAATCTTGGTCCATTTTACTAAGATTGAAAAATAGTTTTTCATCTCTTGGAAACTCATATCTAGCTTGTGTAATAGATAATAGTCTAGAAAAGCTTACTCTTGTTATCATCTCATGTCACTCAAGGAAAAACGGCATTCTTTGTTTCAAATCTATTCAAAGAAATATTATTCAAAATGGTAGGTGTACTTCTTTGTGTGTTAATAAATGGTGTATTATTTTATACTCTGTGTGCTTGACAGGGAGATAGTGACTTTTCCACTAAAATAATTTTCACTGAACCGTGATTTTTTTGTCATTCTTCCTTGTGTTTACCAGGAGTGTTTACCAACAAGAACTGTGTAGCAATAATGGAATCTATTGACATTTTGCTTTTTCCATTTTTAAACAGAAGGACATGTTATGTGCTGGAGCATTGCTTCATTCCTAGAAGATCCACAAAACAGTAAGAATGTAAGGGAAAAATCTGAGATTTTCTTAACCCGAACAGTGAACTAGGGTAAAGCAAACTGTGGAAAAAAAAAATGGATTCAGATTTCTACAGGGACTAAAATGGTTTCCTGCACATAAAGGTCATCAAATAATATTTTGATTCCATGAAAAACAAACAAAAAAAGCCATAAGTAAAATGCTGGTAGCATTATTCCATTGTGTTAAAAGAGGTTACACTAGAATGAATTCATCCTTGTCTCCTAAGCAGAATTTCTACCACATACTGTTTGCAGCCTGTTTGGTGAAGAGAATGATAATTCATCAGTTAATTTTCAGAAAGCCTTGCTGGTAAAACCACTAAGCCAGTAACCACGGTGACATACAGAACCACCTAAAATGTGGTTACATTGCCTTTTCCCCTCAGCAAATAAAGAAGAAGCTCTGTTGGACGGCACACTCTGCTGAAGTCATTGACTTATTTCATGAAGAGCAGAAAAATGTGGTAGTAACAGCATCTGTTGATGGTTCAGTCAGGTACAAAATGACTTATACTTCTTACTTCTAAGGCCAATTAGTTGAACTGCCTACAAAGATCCTGTTTTTGATGGACTCACATATAGGCTAGGACTTAAATAAAGTACAGCATTGGGAACATTTTCTGTTCTGCACCCGCATGAACTAAGTTTTTGATGCAAACACTTCTACTTTTCCCAGTAAGTCAGACCTTTTACAAGACTGTAATTTGCTTTCAACAAGGTGACCTTGACTGCATAGGAAACAGTTCCATAATTTTAGAAATGCTCTCCTGTTCTAACTCCATTTTAGCTTTCAGTACTTGCTAAGTTAACATCGGTCCTGAACAGTGAGTGTTGCAAATTAAGCCATTGTAATCTCATGCTACATTATAGAAAACTTCGTGATTCCTTCTTGGCTAAGATGTACATTTGATGTACATATGAAGAGATTTTTATTTTTATTTTTTTAAAGGAGTCAGTGAGGAAGTTTTGTACAGGCCTTGCTGTGGTGGCAGCACCTTACTGTTGGATATTGGTGCCTTTATTCCTCAGTTTAATTATAATGATTAACTATTTAATTGTTTTCTGATGTTTACAACATCCTTCAGAGATCTTTTTTCTGCTCCCTAGTTACTTGCACGGTAAACACTGAACTTCATTCTCACTGAATTTTTATTTTTATTTTTATTTATTTTTATTTTTATTTTTTTATTTTTATTTTTATTTTTTTTACTCTCATACTGCACTTTAGAGCAATGCTGAAGAACCTGATAATGTATTTTCACTCCTGCTCTTCTAAAGGCATTAATTTTCCTTTCTGTCCTTTGGCACTGCTTTTACTATGTCTGTAGACTCTGGCATGCCATGAATGGACGCTATCTTGGTTACTTTGGACAACCCAGGAAATTGGAATTATCAGATATCAGTCGAATGATTTTCCCTTGTGATGTTAAAGATGTTCCTGTGATAATTAAAGAGGAAAGCAAGCATATGGAAAAGAAGAGCATGCCAGAGGGAGACAAGTAAGATCTCAAATGCTAAATACATGTGTGAATAGGGGAATAATTCTGAAATATTATACTTACAGAAAGGTCAATAGAAGATCATACAGAAGGTTATAAGAATAAAAATGTTTCCTATGAGGAACTAGTATAAGACTTTTTTCATTTAGAAAAAAAAAATGTTTCACAAACCATGGATAAATATCACTATTATTATAAGTAGGTGACTGTCACAATTAGGTGAAAATCAGTGTTTGAATCAAATAATCGTAATGACTAGATAATTGTCTCCAATTTTAGTCTAATCAGAGTTTGCATGTTATCTCTACTGTTCAGGTCAGTAGTTTATTTTTTTCAGTTCTGCAGGCTGTTAGAATTTTGGGAAACCCAAAACTTTATTAGAAAAGCTTACTGTGAACAGTTTGAACCTAAAAACAACTGTTCCATTTTAAAAACAGTTTAAGTTTACTGGGATACTGTAGATTAATTCACATACCTCCGATCCTGTTGTTCTGACACTGACATAACTGTATGCTCAATATCAGTGTGGGACCACTTTCCTTCTAGGCAGAAGGCTGTGTTAGTTATGTATCTGAGTATCTCCTCTTTGGGGTATAGGAGCATCTCTTGGTTCAAGTCTATTTATCTTCATGATACTGCTTCTAATCTCCTATTGGATAGCTGTTTCATGATTAACTAATATAATAGTTTAGATTTTCAAATAACTACTTGCATAAAAAAGTGCAAACTGAACAGCATAGGTGCTCATATTTTAAATGAATGGCACAGGTGATCTACTGAAAAATATCTGCCTGTAGATATAACCATACAGAAAAACTGCACCTGTTACTCTCTGTTGTTTACAATTCCTTAGCTTGTATGACCTATTTTATTTTTCTGATTACAAATGAATCTCTGTGAATCTGCAGTAATCTAGATCATTTCATTCTTGTGATTATTTTTGGAAAACAGATATATCGTAAAATCAGGGAGTGGCTTAGGTTGGAGGAGACCTTAAAGATCATCTGACTACAACCCCCATGCCATGAGCAGGGTTGCCAACCACTAGATCAAGCTGCCCAGGATCCTATCCCACCTGGCCTCGAATGCCTCCAGAAATGGGACAACCACAACCTCTCTGGGCAACCTGTTCCAGGACCTCACTACTCTGAGTAAAAAATTTCTTCCCAACATCTAACCTAAATCTCTCCTCTTTTAATTTAAAGCCGTCTCCCTTTGTCCTATCGCTGTCAGTTTGTGTAAAAAGTCAGTTCCCCTCCTGCTTGTATGCTCCCTTCAAATACTGCAAAGTGGTCTCCTTAGAGCCTTCTCTTCTCCAGATTGAAGAAGACCAGCTCCCTCAGCGTTTCTTCATAGGAGAAGTGCACCATCCCTTTGATCTTCTTTGTGGCCCTCCTCTGGACCTGCTTTCAACTGCCAGTCACAATTTTTCAAACAGGACAGAGAGTGGCTTGGCAACCACATCAGCCCGTTCCATCAGAACCCTGGGATGCATATCATCTGGTCCTATAGACTTGTACATGTACAGCCTCACAAGGCGGACCAGGTGGAACCTTCTTTGTTATTACAGAAGTATAGTCAGAACTGAAAAAACAAAGAAAAACATTATCATACACTGAATTTGCACTGAGTTGAAGTAAAGACTGTTTTACGTATTAACTTATCCAGCCTCCTAAAGATGTCAAGCCAGTATCTGGGTTAAAGAAGTGCTAGTGAAACACTTCATGACATATTTGAAGCTTCCAATATAAATTATATTTCGAAGACATATGCAGTAATTTATACTTCAAAATGATTTTGATAGCAATTAAGAGTGTTGAATTTAAATTTGCTGTTTAGATAGAAGCTTCTAATTCTTTGTCCTTTTCTGTTTTATGTGTACAGGTGGAAATCACTGACCAAATCACCTTCAATTTTAAAAAAGGATAAACATGTGGGCATAATTCAGGACTTGAAGTTTTTCAAAGCTCTGGCTTCTCCAAAGGTATCTGATGTATTTACTGATTTGTTTCAGTTCTGTGCAACATAGTAGGAAATACAACTGAATTTCTCATTTAGAAAACAACCATAAATAACTCTGTATATTTTCATTCAGTAGACAAGCTAGAAAGTGTATTAACGAGAGATCAATGAAAATTCTGTGAGGTTTTTTTGTTCGTTTTGTTTTTGTTTTTTACACTTCCACATTCCAATGTGGAAGAAAGAACATTCTGATCCACTTGTTTGGCTTGACAGCATTAAAAAAACTTAAAATCAACAACAACAAAAAACTTAAATCCCAGCATTCTCACGTGGTCCGACAGAAGTCAAAGTAGTATCCAAGGTTTACTTGAAGGATGTGTGAAAATATTAGAACAATGGTGAGCACCTGCTTTATGTAATAGTTCTTTCTATTGCTCTAACTGAATAATGGTGCAACTCCTCCATCTTTACATGGCATAGCCTTCAAAAGTCATGGGAACAAATGAAACTTCTCCTTTTGGAATTGGAGTAGAAAAGAAAAACAATACAAACTCTGTGGGCACTTGTATAAAAAAAAAAAAAAAAAAAGAAGAAAAGCTTCCATTAACACCTTTCTGACTATTCTTACCCCCACATTTAGCAAGGGCTATGAACTCTTGACATCCTTTCCTAAAATTTGTGGTACAGTGGATCTCCTATGTAACCACAATCCATTATCCTAATACTAATGTGACCAACTAAGATCCAAACAGTAGTCAGTAGAAGTTACTACTCTCTCTTTGTACCTTGGGTGAAATGACAAGGAGCATGGAACATACTTCTCTGCTGTTTATTGCCCCATCTTGCCCAGACAGTTCTTTCCTCTTCCTAATTCTGCGATACTAAGGATCAGCTCTCATCTCCTCTGAATGTTCATCTAGTTGGAGCTAGCGGATTTCTTGTTGCCAAGCATGCAGTTTTGAGGCATTCTGTCATTTCACCCCAAGGCAGTAACAAGATGACAAGCTCCCTTATGTAAGAGTTGTACCTGTCATAGATTCTGCTAAGTACACCGCGGGACAAGCCAGTAGAGGAGGGTGCCACTTTGGCTTTTACTTAGTCATTCGAGAAGAGGACTCACAGTGGAAAATACTTGCCTGTTCACATAAGCTAGCACTGGAGTCTCCTTGTGATTGGACTTCTGTTAAGAAGAAGGTTTTATTTCTTTTCATTAGCCTTAGAGAAAAATATTCTGAGGACTGCAGTTTGCACTTCAGACTAGAGGTCTGCTGTTCAGTGACTGTGCAAATACCTAGGGTATGCAATAAATTTATTGTAATCTAGATATCCAATAATTCTGAAAAAAGTAATGCCTGTTAATTAATGTACATAAGTAATATCTGTCTGGAATGGATTCCTTGAGGAATCTTTCTCATTGCTGTGTGATATCTTAAACTGTTATTACTGCAGCACGCTCAGTTGTGTGAAAAAAATGTGCACTAAACCATTTCAAACTAAATTCACTGTCAGATTCAGTGGATATAAGTTATTTGCACTATTTCAGTTTTAAGTACATTATTTTTCCATGTTAGAGGACCATAAATTGCTGTCCTAGGGTGAAATGACTGTTATATTGTGTAAGAACTGTAATGTATCCTGCCCTGTCTGTGTGTAGAATACATAGGTAAGTCTAAGGAATCATGTGAATGCAGATGACTACTGAGGTACTTGAGGTATTTTCAGTAATCTGAAGTTTCCTACAGTTTACAACAGCAATGTCCTTTTGTTCACTTACATCATTCCAAACTGGTTGCAGAAGTGTTTGTGATATGCATAGCCCAAAATAGTGAGCCAGACCAACAGTCCTAAGGTGAAACTTTCATGTGGGAAGGAGTTCTTACTCCATTACCCTTCAGCCAGCTTTCCACTGTCCTCTAATAGCATGCATTCACCAAACATGACAAACAACTTGAAAATGATTCCTGTGTAGAACTTAACAAAACATTAATAGGTTATACAGCTAAGTAAAAATTTAAATATTTAAAACTTTAATTTAGGCGATTTAAAAAAAAGTTGCTAATGACTGTGCTGAAATTTTGTCCCTCAGGAGGCTGAAATCTCACCTGCTATCTCTTTTCTATAGCAGAAGAATCCCCTTCTAATCTAAAAACGTTCAAAACCTGTGCATAAACTACAAATTCACCATGCAGCAAAGATATTAACTTCTTCAGATACAATAAATTCCACCCACGCTATTCAATAAAAGTAATAGGATTTCTTCATAAGCTTTTGTCTTGAGCTAGTAATGCGCTCACTTTGGTTCCCCTTGATCAGCTTCCTAGACAGCCTCTGGAAAGAGCTGAGTCAAGTAGCAGAGTGATGGGTGCAGTATTTGGGCATCTTCCTATATATGAGGTAAGCACAAGTGCTTCCCGCCTTTTGCTGTGGTGTTCAAGCAAAAGTCCTTAGCACTAGTAAATGATTGACATCATGTACTTGCTCACTCTGTTGTTAACTGTTTCTCATTTTAATTTCCTCACATGGTCTGCCTTACTACCAACTCAACTCTGTTCTCCATTTGGTGGAAGCTTGAGATGCCAGCTGAAGAGAGCATCCTTCAAAGTGAGTTGTCCAACCATTTATTTCTCCTGTTCAGCCTCATGTAATTAAGTTATTGTTTCAGAGTCTTTTCTTTTAGACAGCACAAAGACTCTCAATTCTGCACAAACCTTTGGCTGTAAGTTAATACCATTCTGTGGGTACTATTGATTTATTATGAGCTTAACAAGGCTTCCTAGGTTGTTTCTTCTTTGGAGCAAGACCAGAACTTCCACAGCCTTATCAATCACAACTATTACAGGATGGAAAGAATGACTCCTTGAAGTAGTGCTGATTTCCCCCTATAGAGAGAGCCTAGTGAACTAGTCTGGACAAAACTCCAAACATTTAAATGGCTCACTAGGTGGGATGAATAGAGCATTCAAATATATATGACTTATGGTTTTTAAAAGCAGCATTACAGATGGGAATCTCATCCATACTCACCTAATGAACACAAGAGCTGGTACATATTGTTCAAATAGATGGCACGCGTGCTTTTTTTTCTGACCATTGATGTGTCTTGCAAATCTATGTTTTATTTGTCGACAAGTTAGGAGCAAATAAATTGCAGCCAATGGCACCACGAGATTTACGTAAAATGTGATCAGATAATTTGTAAGCTACATGCATGACAACTTTTTTGGTCTGTACCATTACAAAACACTAAAAAGAGGTCTGATTGTATGTATATATTTATTAGATCGTCAAATTTTGCAATTTATTTCTACAGATCCTCAGTGGAATACACCTGAGATATCCACTCTAACTGGATTCCCAATGGAGACAGAGCTCAGTGGAAAACAGAATCAAGACAAATAAATATTATGTTCACCTTAAAGCAAGTGGTTTAGCAGGTTCCTTGAGCATATAGAAATATAATCTTAGCATCTGTCCCTGTTCTTCAAGCAGAGAAAAAATCCAAGCATGGCTGTAATTATTATATGATTATCTCACTCCACTTCTTGATGGTTAAGAATGAAAAGCACCTTACTGTGCTTTAAAGACTCAGGGCCACAGATCTGCAAAAATACTTTTATTGCTGCCATGCAGATGTCTCTGGAGAGTAAGAAATGTACTAACTCTGGCTAGGATTAAGATAGTAGCATATGGAGTGCTATGAAGAAAACTCTTTTGATTTGTGATTAAAAAAGTGTGATAACAGAACAGTGTTGTGTTTATTGCTGACAGTTGTCTGCATCGTCAAGGTGTTTTTTTCCCCCACTCCCAATGTGTAGGATGGAGGTGCACAAGAAGATGGGAAAGCCCACATCTGGTATGGCTGACAAGATCTGACCAGAGAGATCTCACACCACACAACACTCTGCTCATCAATAAAAGATTGTGAAAAGGAGGAGGAAGGTGAGACGATTATGTTGTCTTCAGAAATCACTATGCGTGCTGTGGCCCTGCTTCCAGGTAGTGGCTAACTATCTGCTTGCTTCTGGGAAGTAATGAATGATTCATTCTTTTGCTTTTTTTAAGTGTCGGAAGAAAAGCAGAGACACTCAGTTTCACTGAATAGACAATCTACTATGGCACTGCAGAATTAATTAGAAGAACAGACACTTATTGTATCCTAGAGAACAGAGGATGCTAGAGGAAATAAATTAAGAACAGAAAAGCTTATCAGGCGATTGATAGCTCCAAATATATCTTTCAGACAGTCTTTTCAACGCTGGATCTAGCATTGTTTGTTAATAGGCTTGATGAGTATTAGCTGTGAATTTGCTCTGTTGATATCTCTGTTCCTTTGGAGGCTATCTTTCCTCTAGCATCCACGTTTATATTTCAGGCTTAAGCATTTTAGGTGTTATCGGTAGTCTGGTTGTTTCAGACCGTTACTACATTATGAAAAAGGATCTTAATTAAACTAACTTTTTTTAGCATGGCAGAAACTTGTGTTTGAACTGGCTGCAGTAGTTAGTTTGCCAGAATTTCATTACAGCCTTTGCTAGTACTTTACAGAATTTAGGACGTTCTTCAGGTGCCCTCACCCACTGTGGTAGTTCAATCTGAATGGCATCGACAACACCAGAACTACGGGAGCCAAACGTCTTTGTTACGTATCCACCAGTATAATAGTTCCCATTATTTGGACTAGGATTGGATACAGAAGGCACGCAAACATAATTGTTATTTTGTTCTTCAATGTAATTACCCAAACTTCTGTTCCCCGCAAGCAGAGTCTCAAAAGACACACCGACTAGCTGACTGGCCAGATATCTGATGGAGGAATTTGATGCAGAAAGGACACCTGAGTTAAGAGAAGTTTTTGAAAGTGTATAACCTAATTCTATCCACTGTTCAGGATGTGCTTGTCCATGGATATCCAGAATCAGTCCCCCTGTCATCTGTGATTTTGCAGTGGTCAAAAATTCCATGTAATCTTCCCAGGCCTGTTCTGCTTGGGGAACTCCAAAGGCAGCTTCTTCCTTTTCCCTGTTGGCATCCATCTTGAACCTCTGTAGGTGGTTTATAACAATATGTGGAAAGAAACCATCAGTAATTTTGTTGATTTCCTCAGCAAGAGCCTGAGCCACTTCTACGGTATATCTGTCTTGTTTGGTAGATACTTTACACTTCTCATAATTTTGAACGCTTCCAGTAGGACACTCATGAGAGAAAATACAAGAAGATGTCTCTGCATCCCAACAGCCAGCCTCTCGATCAGGGATGTCATCAGGTTCCATTGACCCACCGTGTGGGACGGAGAGGATCAGGTTCATGTTGCCCACTTGATATTCAGTAAAATGATTATAGCCAAATATAACTTCTCTGCTGCTAGTGGGCTTCAGAAGCAAACATAGAATGGAAAGGAGGAAGATATACATAGCTTTCATTTCCCTCTGGAAGATTCAACAAAAAGGAATATGGCAGTACCTGCATAAAAGCAAAAGACAGATTTTAGTTTATTTACAGATGAAAATATATGAGATGAAAATTGAGTGCTACTAAGCTCTACCTCTAGCTGTTCTCCAGGTTAAGTTACCGTGAAATCGTCACAAATAGATACGAGTTCATTATGGAGCAACTCTCTTTAGTTTTCAGGTTTCCTTTCTCTTTAAGAGAGATAAGATACTTTTAAGCCATCAGTAAATAATGACATTTTTTGGAAAGCTGTAATTCAGCAAGATACCATGTAAACCATGTAAAATGAATTAATAAAGTCAGTGAGAAGGACAAAAAAAGGATACTTTCATGAATTAAAAAAAGCTTCACAAGGCCAGCTGAAGGGCTTGTAAGTGGGTACATTAACAGTCTGTGCTATTGTCTGTCCTGTCATTATCACCACATCACCCGTAGAAACACAGAGGATAAGGACAGTCAAAGAGGAGAATAAAAGTCCGGAAGAACTTCAAGAATCTGTCTATCAGGCTTGGCCTGAGAGTACTGCAGCCAGTAATACTGGAAAGTACTGAAGAACACATAACAAGCAGTGTGCACCCACTTACTTGTTTAAGGCTTCCTTAAACTACTGTGCAATGTTTGTCCTCAAATCTGAATGAGCAGTAAACAGCAAAGAAGATATTCTGCACCCTATATTTGACATGCGGCCATAAAGTTTGTTTGCTTGTCTTACAGGATCTTCAGTTGTTATACTAGATTTCCCAGCTTAAAATAAATTTTTATCTACATCAGCACGTTACTTATGCTTCCCTAGGTTTCCCCAGGACTTTATCTATTAGTTCACCATCTGCATTACCAGAACTGTGGAAAAAAGTATTTTTAAGTATTATTCAGAATCCCTCTTTATCAGGGAAACGGACCACCTGTGAAAAGCAACACAAGCCATCCATGCAAGTCTAGGTATAGCTTACCTCAGGTACAGTGGGGATCAACACCAAGTTAAATGAAATTAACAGCAACACCTCATAAGTACTGCTCAGCTGCTTTAAGGGTTGAGTCAGGCTTCCCTCGCCACAGAATTTCAGCTCAAGTGTGGTGACACAGCTGCTCCTTTCCCATCACTTGCCAAACCAGTTTGTTTGCATCTCTGCAATTTCCTGTTAATGATTGAATCATACTGTTGACACTATTAGATCCTGTTTTAAAAAATCTGGATACGTATCTCTGTAAGATTCCCTAACTGGGAGAAAATATCCCAGGTACAGCTCAGGCCCTCAGCAGGCTCAGACAGAGCAGAGGAAACCAGTGACCTCAGACTGCTTTGTGGTTTTCTGGATAAGGTGTAGGTACTGCAGCAGAAAAAATGTTAGTAATACAGACTAGAAGGATATTTTGGACCTCATAGCAAAACACACATCTTCTCAAGGGATTTGATCATCTCTTATCCTCCAACAGAGGAACACCTTCAAGTAGGAAGGAATCTGCTGGAGAATTTACCTGTTTGTTGTCTTCTCTACAAGGACGTCCATGTGAAGAAGAAATAACTGAACTCTGTGACAGGCTCCACGTTTTCTGTTTATTGTAGGTAAACACATATTGCTGTGAGGTTTAAAAAATCCTCAATATTTTAAACTGGTATTTTAAATTTTAATTTAAATTTTAATTGCTGCAGGAATAGTTTGAAGATTTACCTACAAAGAAAGGGAGAGTGAGCCGGTACTGATTTGGTGCCTTCAAAAGCAAAACTGAACTGACCACTGCACCGGGTTTCACTCTGGACTCTGAACCAGCAGGTCACTAGAGGGCAGGCCGAGTCCTGCAACAGTGCCACAGGCACTGACATCACCCGCTCCCCCATGCATTATTTCACAACACAGAGATCACAAAAGGGAAAATTATAGATATATATGCTGGTATGCTACAAGCTTAGCATACTTTTGTTCTCTATACTGACATCCATTTTTTGGACATGAAAACCAACTCATCACCAGCACCACAGCCACACCAGAACTTGGAGGAGCTGATAGAATCTGTAAAGATAAAAGTAAGTGGTTATTCCACAACCTCTTTTTGCCACCACTTATACCTTTATTTCCTCCTAGAAAAAATCATAAGGTAAAGCATAATTAGCCACAATACTATTATTTCACTTGGAATTTGTTTGTGCCAATGATTCCACCTTAAAAAACAACACAAAAACAAAACAAAAAAACAACTCTGCATCTGGGTATCCAGAGGGAGAGATCCTCTCAGCCAAGAATTACTGCTCAAGTATTCAAAGTGAACCTGCAGAACTCACAGCAGTAAGGCAGATGACTGAATCAAAATGTTGGCAACACGTGGGGATGGCTGGCAGCAGGTTCCCACTGGCAGCAGGGATCACACAAATTATAGGTCACTGCTCATTTCCATGGGATTACTCATGAGCAGCTTGCTTCTGCTACTCACTGGCGACATATAGGTTCATGTTCTTTTGCCTTGGCTAGAAAAATACAGGACACAGAGAGAAGGTCAGATGTTCTTGGCACTGATAAACATCCATTTCAAATGCTTCTAAGCTGGAGTTGTTTTCTTTTTTGAGATCAGTGAGCTTCGTGAGGTATTACTTAGCAGAACAGTGTTTACTCCACAACCATATTCTTATGAAGTTGATGGGTGTAGGTCTTATCTCAGCAGACTTTCAACAAATAACAGTAAGATTTGCACAGGGAATAGAATGTCAGAATCACACTCGCTCATCTTTCCAATGAGAAATGATTGCACAAGCTGCATGCACCCAGCAGTGAGCAAATCATGATCAGCTCAGGTGCCAAACCTCTGAAAATGATGTAAATGTGACTCTGATGCAGGAAATTGATATGGTTTCTTTTCTGTTCTCCTCTGTATCTGCTCAGTGGCTGAGGTCTGAACATGGCACTAGAAATTTAAGTTAGTTGGTTGATGAGAAATATGGCCCATGCTCTTGATATAATCTGACTGAAGATAGTTTTAAGCAAATGCTAATGCATATCACCCACGTATTCCTACAGACATACTTTTGTGAAGTCCTTTCAGGATTCATTTCCAGAGGAACTAACACAAAAAGGTTGCTTTGGGTGATGACACTGACCCCTGATGCCTTCCGAATCTTTAAATCTGTTCGCAGCTTTCAGAGATTTGATGTAATAATGCTAACTCTTCAGCTTGAAGGTATCCAGCCATTCAGATTAAGGAAGCAAAGAGGAAATTTTCAGTCAAGAATTCTGTGGTTCTGGTTTTCTTCAACAAACACTCCTTGGCTCCAGTGTTTCTGACTCTGAGGTCAGAAAATAGTCAGAAGTAGATTTAATTGCTCTTAATTACTCTTGGCATTTTAATTTGTATGCATGCAATTATATTGTCTACCCTGGTTATCCTTCATTCCACGAGCGGAACAGCTTAAGGAAATCAGAAACATTAGAACTGATGTAAGAACATGCTCTTAAGATAAATGACCATGATCCAAATTTCAATTAAATTGAAAACTACTGGAGTATGCCAAGTATAGGCAGAATCATGGGGTGAAAATAAAAGAACAATCAGTTATTAGGAACTCGATTGGTATGTTCAGCTTTAAAAGATCTTATGCTGTCATTATGGACAAAGTATTTTTAAGCATTTCTCAAACTGCATATATACTTATATATATACTTGTGAAGTTTTAGTTCCAATTTACTTTTTGGATGGTTTTTTATGTGGGTTTTTTTTTTTTACATGTATTGAATTTCACCCCTCTACTGTCAGGAAATGTTGCTTTTCTGCCCTGCTGATTGAGCAATCCATAAAACATGGTCAGAATTATGAAAGAGCCCCACAGACTTCAGAACGGCATTCAGTAAAACGAAGTTAAAAGAGGTATCAGCCTAGACGCCTTTCTCACTGCAAATCTCATTTCAGTTCAAGCAAGCACTTCTTCCTGTTAAATCACAGACTTTAAGCTGGCTGGTTGCTGACAGCTTTATTTCAGACGTCCTACTTCTCATTTCTCCCGTGAAATCGCTGCAGCAGAACTGCGGCACTAACACTACACGGTGGTTTACGTTACATCGCAACAAAAAACATCGGGAAACGTTAAGGTGGACTCTGACTAGCTCAGGTCGGGCCCTTTAGGAGAGCAAGATCACACTGAGACGCACCACGCAGGGATGAGGTCGCCTGACGGCGGGGCGAGGTGGGGCTTCCCCTGCGCGGAGCACGCTGGGATGTGTAGTCCGCTGTGGGGGCGGGGCCTCAGCGCAGAGCGCGCGCTGCTTGAAGCCCTGAGGCGGCGGTGTCGCGGCACGGCTGAGTGCCGCGTGGGGCGGCGGAGCGGAGCGGAGTGGAGCGGAGCAGCGCTCGGCCTCTTCTCCTCCCCTCCCCCCGAGCGCTGTAGCGGCGCGCGGGGCGGCTCGTGGCAGTTGGGACCGTTGTCCCTCTCTCAGGCGGCGGCACGGGACGAGGTAGGGGCGGCGGCGGCGGCGGCGGGAGCGCCTGCGGCTGTGCGCCGCCTCGGGCTTCATCGTCCTTAGGCGGGAGTTCGAGGGCTCCCCATCGAGCTGGGCGGGCTGGGGGGGGGGTTCGGCCTGGCGCGATGGCGGAGCTGCACTGTGCCGACGGTGCGCTGACGCCGCGCGTTTTGCCTCCCGTAGCCGCAGCATGGGGATTCAGGGGCTGCTGCAGTTCATCAAGGAGGCCGCGGAGCCCGCCCACGTCAAGAAGTACCGCGGGCAGGCGGTGGCCGTGGACGCGTACTGCTGGCTGCACAAAGGCTCCTACGCGTGCGCCGAGAAGCTGGCCAGGGGGGAGCCCACGGAGCAGTAAGTCTCGGCGACCCGGGAGCTTTTGAGCTAACAGCGAAGCCAAAGCAGCTCAGTTCAGTTATCAGGCATGTGCCTCGTGCTTGGAGCAAGGTGTCTTGCACGGGTTATCTTATGTATTTTTTTGCTTGGCGCGTTACATTTTTGGTAACAGTAGCTCTTTGTCTGCAACATGGGTTTCTCCCGTGCGTTGCCCCATTTCTAAGCAAAAACCACAAAAGCTGTGGCCATGCTTCAAGTCCAGCTTTGGAGCATATAGCTCAGGCTGCTGTGACCTGTCCTCCCTCTAGAAAACTCTCAAACTAAAACAAGTTGGCCTCTTGTTTTAGATTTTTCTTCTAAAACGTTTTTCTCTTTAGAAATAAAAATGCTAGCTTAGTTTGGACTAAACTTCATTCATGAGATTTTGATTAAGTATTTGCCTGGAGACAAGAAAACATTGATTACAAATTGATTCAAACCTCAAATTCTTCCTCCTATTGGTAAGGAATACTGCAGAGCTTCATTCTCCTTATCTCTGAAAACAGTGGAAATCCTTTGGAATTCTGAGTAAAGGCATACTTCGCTTAAAAAGAAACTGACAGGCAGGAAGACATGAACTGTCAGGGGAGCTGTAGGGTGATTGAACTTCTTGACTATATCTATTTAATGAGGGGGAGAAAAATCTATCCTCGTGGATGCGTGGTCTTTAGTCTTAGATAAGCACTTTAACAATAACGTAGAGATCCCCTCCGTGCTTTAAAATTCATCTGGATTATTTTATAGTTGATGTTAGGGTTTTAGTTGTGTGCTGCTGATGAAATGATCCTGTTATGCAGGTCTATAGAGCTAACAGTTGAGGAGGCAAGAGGTCTGAGGAAGTATGTAAAGTCCTGGGTCACCTGCAGGTATTATTACTAGGGTGTTCTCTGCAGGCAGTGGAGGATTACCTCCTGGTCTGTGCTCTACTTTTAGCCCAGTCTGGGAAACTGTCCCGTCTCTGAATGCTTTTGGTAGCATGCCTGTACTTTTAGGGAAGGAGGATATATTTACGTGTCTGTCTGTAGCACATACCCACCATCTGAGAAGTTAAACCAGTTCCGTGGTTGGAGGCTTTATTCCCCAGTGCTCTACAAATGTACAGTCAATGCAATGTTTGAAAGGCTTCAGGGAAAGATTATGTAGAGTGCTTGCAATCTATTGTAGCAGAGTCAGCTGAATGCTGTTTGAATTCTTACTGCATTTTGTGTGAAAATAGCACTGAGCAGGCCAGTCTCTAAGGTGGGAGATGATGCTTTTATTTATTGACGAGGGCATTTGTCTGCTCTTAATCTTTCTGTGATACAGGAAAAATGTAAGGCCTGTAAAGATCCTCAATCAGTGAAGTGTTTTGTTTTGTTTTTTTCCTCTTGTTGACACAGTTATGTAGCTTTCTGCATGAAGCTTGTTGATATGCTTCTCTCATTTGGAATTAAACCAATTTTGGTGTTTGATGGATGCACCCTACCTTCTAAAAAAGAAGTGGAGAAGGCCCGAAGAGAGTAAGTATTGATTAGCCAGCACAGCAGTTAACACCACTGTCCATTTTCAAATTTGGAAAGACCTCAGACTTATTAGGCAGTGATCTCTGGTGATCTTTCCTGCAATGTTGTTTAACTTCACTAAGTTTACATTTAAAATTGCACGGACATCTTCTTAGAGATTTAATTCTAAAAATAGAAATGCGTTTCATAAATGAAAGCCTTTTTAGAGAGGAAGGAAGTAAACTACTGAGTGCTGTTTCCTGTAATGTGCTAAAGCCTTTCAGCTCATTGATTCAGTTGATTGATCTCTCTGGAAAACATATTCTTACATAATATAACTTCATTTAAAATTAATGCCACCTTCCTTATCGTTCTCTGTGAATAACCAGATGAATCCAAAGCTGAGATAGTTTTTACTCCTGTGTAACTGTACATTTTACTGAAGCTCTGGGAGTTTATCTTTAAAACACTGCTGTTCATCAGTTACTGTGGAACATCTGTTTCCTTGAGAGTGGTGCAAACAATTTCCAATGTTTGGAATGAAGTAAATGATGCCTTCCTTTCCTTCTCTAAACCAGTGAGCATTTGACATCAGGTGCTCCCAAAATCCATTACACTTATTTTACTGCATCCTGATTGAGTGTGACTTTTTCCACTGCTGATTTCAGTTGGAGTAGTTGCTGTTTTCTCACTGTGTATTTCACTGTGCCAATTTCAGAGTCTCTTGTGGCTTGCAGTTATTCTGATATTTGGAGCTTTACACAGTAGAATGGATATGGGGTACATTCAACTGCAAAACAATTTTCCTGCCTTTCCTATCCCTGTCTTCTGATACTTTCTAATACCTGTTCTTTTAAATACAAAATATAGTCAGAGGTTGATGGATATTTTTCTTCTAGGAAGCGCCAAGCCAATCTTCTGAAAGGAAAGCAGTTGTTTCGGGAAGGGAAATTATCAGAAGCAAGGGATTGTTTTGCTCGCAGTGTAAATGTTACACATGCTATGGCTCATGAAGTAATCAAAGTAAGTTGTCAGTGCTGCTGCCAATGGTTTATGGGCTGCTTTGGCCCAGTTCTGTGATTTACGGGGCAGGGGAACCCATAGATCCACACCCAGGGAAGGGGAAAGGGGGGAAAAAGAGAAAGGGTAGGGAGATGGGCCTAAAAACAAAACAGCAGCCACAATCTAAGGAGGAGAACTAATTGACTAAATAAGATATTGGAATGCAAAGTAATATAATACAATGCAATTGGAATTGAAGCTAATAAGTAATGAAGTGAGGAAGAGTATGTCTGAATCCAAAGGTCTTACTCTAAAGCTGAAGGTGAGGCAGCTACAAAGTGCACACTGCAGACCTGCAGCAAAAAAGGGGCAGCCTCGGGACCTGTGTGCAGTTGTATCTTTCCTTCTGTGTGGAAAATGGGGATGCAGAGACCTCTAGGGCTATGTAGTTCTTCTCTTCTGAGAGCCAGGTACCTGGAAATTCGGCAGTCCACGGGACTGGAGCGTTAACTCTTTAACTCCCACTGCCTTACATGCTGGTATGATGTGGAATACCCATAGCTAAAATCATAAAACCATGACAGCTGCTGAGATGAACAATATCAAACAAAAAAAAAAAAATCAGTGCATTAAGTAGCATGTCTTACTATGCTTTTGTATAACTACAGTGCTACCTCAGCTATGTAGGAAAGAAATGTTCCCTCTACCTCTTCTTAGTCTACACTGGATTATGTTAGAAGTGGTTAACTTCAGATTTATTATGCCCTGCTTGTATAAATAGCAGTGATTTGTCAATTTAAATACAACTATTTTAAAATCCAGAAACTGACTTAAGTAGCATCTTGAATTGTCAAAATGTTTTAGATACCCACCTCAGCTAAGATCCTGAAAAAAGTTCTGGCTTCTTAAAAACCTTTCCAGATTCCTTTGCCATCCTTCCACTGCAATCATGGGATCTTTCTTTAAAAAGAATAGTTTTACATTTGTCCTACTGCTGTTTTCTTTGTCCAGAGTGTACTGTGCAGGAGCGTGAAGCATGCAACCACGATCAGTGTGTACAGTGTTATATGCCAGCACTGGAGGGGATGTTGTGTAAACCAACCTTAAATTCCTCGAAACAACTTGGGTTTTAAATGTGAAAGATAGGACCTTAAGAGAGGGAGGGGAGATGGGGAAAGAGAGGAGCAGGTGGGGGATATAAATAAATAAAGAAAATGGTTTCTAAATGCTTATTTATATGTTTCCTGTTTGTGTACAGGCTGCACGAGCCCGAGGAGTTGACTGTATTGTTGCTCCCTATGAAGCTGATGCTCAGTTGGCTTATCTTAATAAGACTGGCATGGTTCAGGCCATAATTACAGAAGATTCTGATCTTTTAGCTTTTGGATGTAAAAAGGTATGGAAGAAAATACTAATAGCCCTTAATTTTCAGTGATATCTGGAAAGCAGAGCTGGAAGTTGCTAGATGTGTTTGACTTAACTCCATTACAATAAATCGGGATAAGGATAGCACTCACCTCTGTTATCTCCACCAGGTGCAAGAAGCTGCCACATGTACAAATGGAACATTGAGCCTATATTGGTGACAGTTATTTTTTCTCTTACTTTAATTTCCAGGTGTTCTTGAAAATTGACAGATTTGGAAATGGACTGGAGATAGATCAAAGTCGGCTCGGGAACTGTAAGCAGCTCGGAAATATATTCACTGAAGAGAAGTTCCGTTACATGTGCATTCTGTCTGGTTGTGACTACCTGGCATCAATTCATGGAATTGGGCTGGCTAAAGCGTGCAAGTTACTAAAATTAGCTAACAATCCAGATATTATAAAGGTAATCTTGAGTTAGCTTTGTGTTGGCTGGTTGGGAGCTTATGTCTCTGTATATAAGGCACTGAATTGAAAATGTGAGTGGTTCTTAGCTTTCTCTGTTTTATGAAGAATGCTCTGAAGTATTTTGGCATGTGCTGGAGATATTTATTTGTTGGATGAGAAGAATTCTTGAGGTGTTGGTTGTGATAGTTGTGGCCATAAACAGCTGGAATTGAGAAAGCAATGCACAAGGCTGTTTTTCCTGCCTCATCTCTCCTGTTTGATGATCATGACAGAATGTGTTCTACATTTATTGATAAACAAAAACACCTAGTAATTGAAATGTAATTAACTTTAATTACTTGAGTTTTATTTTGGAGAAACTGTTCTCTTCACATAATGTTTCTGTTATGTGCAGAAATAGAAATTCTGATTAAAAATTGTAGGGCTTGGAATAATGCTTGTGAAGGCAAACATGGAATTCCATTATTTGCTCAAATGCAACTTTGTTTTGTTTTATTGACAGGTTATTAAGAAAATGGGGCACTACTTGAAGATGAATATAACTGTCTCAGAAGAATACATTCAGGGTTTCACACGAGCCAATAATACGTTCCTTTATCAATTGGTTTTTGATCCCATCAAGAGAAAGTTGGTTCCTCTGAATGATTATGCTGACGATATTGATCCAGAAACACTAATTTATGCAGGACGGTATCCTTCTGGTATTGAAACTGGGAGGGAAAGTTAAACAGTTGTGGTGTCTTACACTGTCTTTTACTGCACCTCTACTATTGGCTAAGTCCTTCTCTTTCTGCAGTATTACAGATTACAGGGGTATATAAGGGTTTATTGGTTTTTTTTTTTTTTTTTAAGTGCAGTGGATAACTGAGTAATGAAGAATGACCATTCATTTTATATAGCTGTTTTTTTTTTATATATATATAAAATAACTCCTAAGTACAGGTTATTCTTTGACTGTTTGAGTTGTTCCATGGCTTGTTAGTTTGTGCCTGCGTTATGTATTGTCATCTGTCACTTTAAGTCTTGCTGTGAGTATATAATCTAAAAATTCCCTGTTTTACCAGATATGTCTCCCAACAAAACAAGTATTATTTTGATACTTGTCATAAATTTCAGCATGGAGAACAAAGAAGAAAAAAGGGAGAGGCCTGTTTAAGTAGCTGCTAGTTCTGTGTGTTCTCCAGGCTAGATAATATCTGTCATTTCCAGACGGCAGGAAGGAGGAAGATGGTGATTTTTTTTTATTTTTTTTTTCCCAGTGATTTCAGTGATTAAATGCTTATCTTTAGGCTTGTTTAGTGTGCCAAGCACTGCAGTTGTAATGACTTTTCACATCACATTGAGCCATAACTATTAGTATCAGTATATATGGTTAATGCTATGTCACAAATTAACTTTAATGCTACAGTTCATTTGTTGCACTGTTCAGATATATTTTCCTTTAACACGATGGGTGCAGACACTTTGGAGATAGTACTGCTTTTCAAATTGCCCTTGGGAACATTGATATTGATACGATGGAACAAATTGATGACTATAACCCCAATACTGTGCAGGTAACACCTTTGTTCTAAAATTACCTCCTGAGATAATAACACGGGTTTGGACGCTGATGGAAAAATACAACTGATTCTTAACCGTAATTGACTTGACAGTGCAAGCTATTCTGCTAGAACAAAAATTGTACTGGAAGCATATGAAGTATGATACAAAGAGCAATCCAATAGAAAACTCTCACTATAGATTCTCTCCGTGAGGAGAGTATTAATATTTCTTTGAGGTGGAAGTGACATCTAGTCTACAGACTATTGCAAAGTCTTTGACAACCTCACAATAGTGATTACTGACAACAAGTAAACCAGTAGTTACTGTTGTGACTTTACGACTCATCTAGTCTTTGAAGAGACCACCAGGTAATGCCAGATGCTGATGCATTCAGGCAGTCTTATAAACTAATCCAGGAAAAGAGTCTTACACAAAATAAACTGTGTTTATGGCACTTGAGAACTGATACTGGGGTTAACAGTTAGAACCAGCGAAGTCTTCTAGAGTATGTCATCTAAAAGGTGCTGGAGAATGTAAATACTAAGGCATAGTTTTAAGAGCTATTGCTTTCTGACTGACTAGTTCTGATGATCTGTGCCTTCTAATTGCTTATCTGACTGTAGTCCTTTGTTCTAGCTGTTAGTCTTTTGAGTTGCTGTGATTATTTTGACGGTGGCAAAGCCGTCTGTGGTCACCTTCTTATCCTAGTGTTGTGTGGCTCTTCACTTTGCTTCAAATTCTCTGCATTTTCTGAGAAAAGTAAGCAGAAAAATATTTGTGACCTGGATGGTCCTTGAACACATTAAGCATCAGCTAAAGTGGTGGAAAGGAATGAATGATTTAGTTACGCTTGGAATAATCCTGACTGAAGTCTTCCATCATGGCTACTTGCTTCTGGTATAAAATTATGAAATAACTTATGTAAGTAAATAGTTTTGCAGCCAAGCCTGTGTGTTTGCTGATCTAAATCTTCTGTGTTTTCTGGGGGTTCGGTGTGCTCCCAGTTTTGATTTGTTTTGTTTTTTTTTCCTTATTTCTGTAATGGGTATGCTAGTAAACATAAGTATAGATAGACATAGGAATAAATTATTTCCTAGTGATTTGGAAGTTTTTAATGGAGATCCTGATGTGATATGTGAAGCTTGGGGGATTTTCTTTCCTTTCCTAACTATATATACTTTCAGTTTACAGTAGGGACTTGAACTAAGTTATGTTAGCTAAATGTTGGTATCAGGGTCATCTTCTCTGGATGCCCAAATCAGGTGACTTGCAGAATACAAATCCTTAGTTCTCATTCTCTGTACAAGTAAAACTTGATTCTTTAGAGCATTTGACTGTCATTGTTTGTTGACTGTCATTTGGCTGTTTTACGTCCAGACTTTTTTGGTAAGACCTTAATGTTATTTACTGAAATAGCTAATTAAGATTTTTTTTTTCTTAAAGTGATTTGGAGACTGTATTTCTTCCAAGTAAATACAACTGTGAAGAAAATATTTTCCAAAATTATTCTATTTAACATAAGTAAAAATTAAGCCTCTAATTTTGGGAAGAGCAATTAGCCACTTATCCCATACTGGAGTAAAGAAGTTATGGCAGCACAGAAGAAGAAGAAATTGTCAGGAAAACATAAATATGGGAACAATAAGGAAGTGTTTCTGTAGAGTAGCCATGTCAACAAGGGGTGTATGTCAAAACACTCTTTTACTAAATGAGGATATCTTATTTAGAAGGTAAATTTATGAGTCTGTTTCTCATTTTATTTATTTTTTTTTTGTAGCCTATGCAGCAAAGAAGCCGTGGCTGGAATGACAAACATGCTAATCCTGTAAATAGCATTTGGAGCAAAGACTACAAGCTTGGCCCAAGTACAGATGATGATGTTCCTCATACAACTCACTTACCAGAGAAATCAACAACCAAGGGCATTGAGAAGATAATCAGCATCAAAGGGTTAAAGCTTCCAGGCAAAGAGCTCTTAGCAAAAAGGCGAATAAGTGGTATGTTTTTAGTTAAGTATCCGAAGAAGATTGTATGAAAGTAAGGATTTTACCTTTTTATAAAATGCTGTCCTTTTCAGTTTTGATCCGTAATCTTTTAAAATGGCGAAAACTGCACTGGATATTTTGTTTTAACTTTTATTGTGGTTGTAGCATGTGAAGTAATGGAAATAGTCTATTAGAGAGCTGAGACTTGGCTGTGTAGAAACTTACAAGTTTTCTGTATCCTGCTAACGCTGTGCTGCCCAGTTCTCTTGCCTTGGTATGTGTTACTCCTGTTTTCTGATACCCCTGCTTTAGATCTATGCTGTATTGTCTTGTATGTCACTGTAGCTATCTGGGCTGAAACAGTCTGTGGGCTTTAAACAGAGGGAGCTCTCTGTTACCACTGTGATTCACCTGGTATGTTTTTCTCTATATTCTTCTTTTGTATCCTCCTTTCTGTTTATGCTACTAGGATTTCAATTTCACCTTTGTTACTCTTGACAGTCTTCTAACCCTTTAGTTCATTGATGTTTTTAACTAGTTTACTAGACACATGCCTTTTGATTTAATTTGTTTTCAAGGTGTGTGCTCTTTAATCTCAGTTGTTTGGCCCTGGCTTCATCTACCTTTCCAAAGCAAATAACTTTAAGCTTTTGTAATACAAAGTAACAGTAAAAACAAATTCTGAACGGTAATGTCAGGAACACTTTCTAAGGCAGTAAGGATAAATAATGTAATGTTCATTTCTCTGGTAAATGGTTAGTTCTAGAACAAGCTTCTACAGTGACTCTTAAATTGTCTTTAGATTTAGAAGAACTCTCGGATGGAGATCTGTTGAATCAATATTCATTTTCGAAAGCAAAAAAATTCAAGGAGAGTGGTGAAGATGATCAATCACAGAAGAGCATTTCAGCAAAACAAAGCATTGATTCTTCAGGGAATTCTGCCATTAAAGAAAGCTCTAACTCTTTGCCCAGAGTTAGAAATAAGTTTGCTTCCTTTCTGCAAAGGAAAAACAAACAGATGGATGCTGTGATTGTTCCAGGAACAAGAAGCAGGTACACTTGTGTCATGTTGTGCTTCAGTGAGAAGCAAGATACTGTTTGCTATCATGGTTGCTGAAATAACGTAAATACTGAAAAAAAAAATACAAAATGATGCTCTAGGCTTTCTTATGCAACTGTATCAATGCACTTGTAGTTTTAGTGAAGATGGACACTTTCTTGTGCTAAACATGCAATATGAGATGCCTACGTAGGTAAAATAAGATCTTTTTTTAACCCCAGAAATGAAGGCTGGGAGACATCCCAATACAGTCTAGTCTCTGCATATGGATTGTCCAGGTTTTGATCATACTTCATTTTCATGACAACTCATTTAAAAATATTTATAAACATGGAAAATAGAATATAGCTACCCTTGCCAAATAAATAAGCAATTACTTGTATATTGACTTATAAGCAAGAACTCAGTAAAGATTGGTTTCAATAAAGCTGTACCTGGTTGTCTGTATGGCATGCCACTTCTTAGCCACTTCTATTCAGATAATGTTCCTTCCATCTCCACCAACAGTTTGAGAAGAGGGACTTTGGGTTTCTCAGGTTTTTAATTATTTTTTTGCTGATTTCATTTCACCACGGCGATGAGTGTCATGGATCTGATGTATTTTTATTTTTTTTTTTTTACATTGAATAGTCTGATGACTAGCATATCTGAGAGGTATAATTTTACAAAACAATCTTAGTATTGATGTTCTTTAACTCATACCTTCCTTAATACAGAGGTTTGGTTTCATCTAAAGCTGTGAGTTGTCAGATGGCAGGCTTTCCTCCAAATAAATGCCCAGTGAGAGGGAAACAATTCGACTAGTACTCACTTTTAAGAGCTGCTGCAATAGGATGGAAAGAGCTGGATAAGTTCTAGATTTCTCAATAAGCATGGAAGAGTTTCATTGTTGTATAGCTATTATAATTTTCTTAAATTTTTATGAAGTTCGTACTATATGAATTTTTGTAGTGTCGGTTTTGTGGTTTCTCTCTCAGAAGGAGGGCATGTTATTATCTTTGGTGAATGAGGGACGTGTTTACAGGTGCATTTTTCCTATTGAAACAAAATAATTTTACTGTTGTCTTTTAAATGCCTTCATGATGGACTAGAGAATTAAAATGGCGGTGATTTGCCTGTGATCAAAACAATCTGTTTTCAAATGCCATTCAAAAATCGAATTGGTGGGTAGGACTTTAACAGCAAGAGAGCATTTCATCTTTACTTTCTTTTCTGTTGCTTTCATCTTTATTAAACTTAGTGTTTTTTGTTGTTTAGGTTTTTCTGCAGCGATGCAGATGCACTTGATTTTAAAGCAAAGGATGATAGTGATATCACTGAAGATGCTGAGGAGGAATGCAAACAGTCGGAAGTAAAACATGTAGCTGAAGATGATTCTCTACTTTTAGAAACTGAAAAAACAAAGACTGCCTCATCACTTCCTGGAGAAAGACAGAAAAGTTGCTTCCAGTGGCTTAGCATCCTTGGACATCATTCAGGAAATCCTGGTTCATCTCAGACTGTATTTTCACAGCAGTTTCATGAACAGAGAAGCAAATGCACGGCATCCCATGCAGATGACATTAATGGGGTGCAGGCTGAGAGCGGAGCTGTGTGTGGTGAATCGGATGAAGAATCCTCTCCCTTAATAGAACCGCAATGTTTCTCCCAGTCTCAAAAGTCTTTTGAGCCACCAGAAAGCAGTTTAGGGTCTTCAAAAATATTACAGGTATCTAACAGCAATTCAAATGCAGAAGTAAGAAAATGGGGTGTTTCAACCTTTGCGTATGTTTATTTTATTAAGATAGAAAACAGGTTGTGAGGTTCTCTTCCTGTGATTTATACCCTACTGATTATATAGCTTCTACTCACAAAACTTGTTGGTGTTTGTTGTAGTTGTGTAATATAGATTGACTTTGGCTTAAATCAAATCTTTTTTTTTTTTTTTTTATCTTTTGTTTGCTGTTACCACAATGAGTTGTGACACTGCAGTTGTAGGCTACTTTTGTTCTCTGCTTTATAAGCCCATGAAGATATCCTCTGAAAGAACTTGTGTCTCAGGGTAGTGTTTCTTGCTGAAAATATGCTAAGGATTTTATGTAGGTTCTTAGAATTGCTGAAAATTTACTGTAAGTAAAGTATTTTGATATAGAAAATACAATCTAAAAAAAAAAGTTTTTAAAGGAAAATTACTTTTTTTTTTTTGCAAGGAATCTGACTCCAATTCAAAACTGTTTGATAACCAATGTACTCGGAGGTCTCCAGTATTTTCTTCTGTTCACACTGACAGAAAGAATATGGTAGCAAAGATCAAGGTAAGGACACCTTTCAGCATTCAGTAGACCAATAGTAAAGTTTTCACAGTCTAATGGTTTGTTCTAGAACTTTCAATGTATCAGTGTGCCCTTTAGCAAGAGAGAATTGTTTTGTTGCTCGTTTTATCAGAGCTGAGATGAAATATATCCAGGCTCCCTATGACTTGCATAGTAAGAAGCCAAGCAAACTCAAAAAACCCACTTCTTTATTTTCCTCTGGGATTCTAAAAGTGTAAGTTTTGTGATGCAAATTGCAGTCATTTCAAGTAAAGTCACATGATGCAGCCTTATTTCACTCCTTGTACAGATGAGTCCACTAGTTAAGCAGCCTTCTGCTCTTCAACTAGAAAGTGTTTTAATTTAGAACCCGAGAAACTTTTAACCCAGCTTCTTTCCGTAGTTTCAGTTAGAGGCATTTTTTGACATTAGATCAGTTAAGAATAGTCAGTTTTCCTTCACAGCCCACATTTCAGTTGCTTTTCCTGTTGAGTGCCCATAACTTGTCTTCTATGTGGTTTCTTACGTCTAAAAAGGAACTTACATTCCCTGTCTTCATGGCACTTTTGAGAGCTGTACCTGTCTACTTTATGAAGTTTCTAAAGTCCTCTCAGATGTTTAGGTTTCACTTTCCTTAGGTGTTGTCATTAGAATTGACTAAAAGATTCAAAAGTCAAGGTAAGATGTTCTTTCACATACACCCCTGCTAGTTTCTTTCCCATAGACCATAAGAATAAAAATCAGAAGCTTCTTTACAAAGCAGGAGTAGTGTACATGTTATACAATGGTGACACCTTGTGGTTGTTCTCCTAGTTTCTATATTAAAGATTTAAATTCCAGCTTCATTCTGGAAGACTTGTTTATGAAAAATAGTGTTTATTTGTTAGAATAATACTTTGCCTGCTTCTCTTCAACAAAACTAAGGAAGAACTGAAATCATCTTGGGATCAGAGTTGTATGAATATTTTTAATAATGTGCTTAATATGGTTTGCTTAAATATCTTCAAAGCAATAACATATTTGGAGAAAGAATATTCTAAGCATTAGGGAATTCTTGGCACGTGGGGGTACTGAGGTATTGTGAATGTCATTTGAGCATACCTTCAGGATGGCTCTCTGGGCGATACAGTTCTGCTGAAAATCCACAATGAAAGCAAGGTTCTTTAAAAGCAGGCTGCTGAGAGAGAGAGTTTGCTTCCCTTATTTCCTTAGCCATGTGTTTGCTACCTTTATAAGCTGGAAACAATAAAAATCAGTGAGACTAGAAAGCTCATCTGACTAAAAAGTACCTCTGCTGAGTCAACTGCAGCAAATCACTGCCAGTGAAGCTGGGGGTAGAAATGAAGAATGCTGCTGCTACTGGCTCAGTTTCCCTTTAGATTTGCCTACTGGAAGTGTAAAATAAAGGGAATCTTTGCTGTTTATTCCATTACATTCTATAGTAAGTGTGTTCTGGATGTAACAAAGAAACGTTTAATCAGAATGGTTTTTTTTTATTTTTATTTATTTTTTTTTTTTAGTTGAATAATATATCTGATCTGTAGAGAAGCCTACTAATTTAGGGAGGCAGTATGGGGAAGCTATCAGCTTTTGTCATGGTTCCAGTCTAGAGTGTTGAATGCATAGCTGGTCAATTCTAATATCGAAGCTTATAGAAGCTTTTGTCTAATCAATGCCCATAAGTGAGTTCCATCGAGGGCCTTGTTGTTCCTGTGAGGTCATCCCTGCTGCATGTGGTTTTTACTGATCATTATTTCCTCGTGAGTTAGTATGAGCTCAATAAAGAAGCTAATGTTTGCAAAGTAAAGAGAAAGTAATCAGTTCTCATTTTAAGTTTCTTAGTGTGTATTGGACATGCATCTTTGTCTAATCTGTTTCCACAAAACTGGGGAAAACTAGGCACACTTAAGAAGTTAATAAATGCCTGTAAGTATTTTAACTTTGGCCAAGGAAGTTTTAACTTTGCTGATGCATTAAATTATTGTACTGTGATTATACATGTATAGCACAAAAGAGAAGAGATTAAACCTATGCCAATAGTTTTTATTTAATGAAAAGCGGTAGTCTACAAGCAGGCAGAAAAACAAGTCAAGCTGGCTATATTAAGTGTATTTTATTGTGAAAGTCAACTTTTAGCACTCTGTGTGATGTTCTGTAAGAAAATCATCTTGATCACCTTGTGTCAGTACTGGAAAGAATGGGAGCAGCACTCTGAGCAGCTGTAGACTAGTTAGCCTGACACTGACCCTAGAAAACTGGCACGATTAGAAGAGATTACGGTTGGGGATGAGATGAAACAAAATAATCTCACTGAGATTTGCAGGTAATTGTGTTATGTGAAAAATCACTTTCAAATTCTTTAAATATCAAGAAACAGAATCAGTGTTTGGAAGTTGATGAGGGAATTGGAAACTGAGTAGGTGTTATCAATAATAGTTTAATCTAGATACTAGATATTCCTATCTGATGAAGCAATGTGTATTACTTGGTGTCTTCAAACATAAGACTGATTGCCTTTGAGATGTGTTCTGGCCAAGCACAACTGCTCTGTGTTCCACGTAGGTCCAACTAGAGGTATAATCCTGGAGTTAATTGTGCTGATATCTTTGCTCTACTTATATTTCATGAAAGAAATGAATCTCAGGTATCCTGGAGGGTGATACCAGATGGCACTTTCTCTTAATTGTGAAAGTTGTCTTGAAAAGTTTTTCTTGTGTTCCCACGTGAATAGATGAGAAAACAGCCATTCAATAAACTTCTACGATTGCATTCCAAAGAAATATACTTTTGGAGCCATTTAAGATGCAAAGAATGCAGCTGTAAGAAACTAGCTTCTGTATATATCTCCGTGTCAGATGAAGATTTGAATTAGAAAAGCTATCTAAATATGCGTTGTTGGTGAAATCATATTGCATTATTTTAACACAATGTCAAACACTTTTCTTAAATGCTTTGCAACATATTATGCTGCATACAGATTTTTATTTAAATCATTAATACTCTGGTATTGAAAATGTTGCAGGTTCCTGGTTTACACAAATCCAGTTCTTTGGGGTCACGTATTGTGACAAAACTCAAGCCATTGGTACCAGCTAAAGTAAGTGGATTAAGTAAAAAGCTGTCACCTGTGCAAAAGAGAAATCACTGTGATGCTGAAAATAAGTTGGGACTACAAGCTACCATTGGTGAACTCTGGAGGAACTTCCAGTTTAAAAGGTGAGATGCTTTAATCCTTTACTTAGAACCTTTTACAGTTTTAAGTCCTTGAAAAAAATTGTCTTCAGGGAAAAAGATGTTGAATTATTTGGAGGAAACAGTAAGGAGGACAGCTTCAGATAATACTTCTACACGCAATTCCTCATTTTCTAGGAATGTTTACTTTTTTTGTCCAATATAGCCATGAGTTATGAGTCAAATTATTTTGAAATAAATATACTTTCTAATTCTAATTACTTTCTTCTTACTAACCAGAAAGAACACTCAGCTAAAATCAATTTATTTGAAATAGTGCACTTAATGTAACATAATTTATATGAAAGTTATTGCCACTGAGTTTTTAATGAAAAACACTACAAGGTGTTTCTCAGCTTAGATACAAAAACAGCCTAAGTTGCCAAACTTGATTGAAAGCAAGTTGGTTTTGTTTCACTTTGCCTCTCGCACTTCAGGCTGGCTGTTTGTTAGAGCTGTTTTCCTTTCAAAATATTGGTGAAATGATGAAGCACTGCTAAATAAAGTCTCTGCTTATAAGAGACCTTTTTGCCTCTTTGGACACTAGAAAATGTTTTTTTCCCTCGTGTGGATGATTTATTTGCTTATAATAACAGAAATAATATTAAATGTGGGTATTTTAACTCACACTGTTTCCATTTGGGATCAAGTAAAAAATCCTGGTGGCAAAGCCTTCTGTGCTTCAACTACCTCTCTCAACTTAAGATGAACAGTTTTTCTATGAAGTTTTTCGTTCTCGTTAACGTGAAGCAAATTGTGAAGTGACTTCACAATTCTCCCTGAGAAGATGGTTATTTGAACTCTGAAATATAATCTGATAAATTATTTAGATAGAAACCCAGAAAACAGTACTGAAGTGGTGCATTGTTTTGAACTGATGTTAAAATTGATGGTCCCTCATCGTGTAGGAGATGTCTTTTATTTACAAGGATTAAAAGTTGAAATGTAATTAGTGCGGAAAAGAAACTGAGGCTGTGTCAAGTCTGAATAATTTTTAATAAGGTTGGGTTTAGGTTATTGTAATTCTACAGCTGGTTGTTGTTCAAAAATATAGTACTTCCTTCTGGTACTAACATCTTTAGAAATCTTATTCTCTTATCCTCTTGATGTGGATTAAGACCAAGTTTCAAAGTGGTAGTGACAGTGTTTGTCTATGCATTGCTTAGCTTCCAATTGGGAATGTCTGACCAGGATTATTAGAGAATCATGTGTTTTCACTGACTGGAATGCAGGCACAAGGCAGCGAGCCTAATAGCACTGGCACTGTGCTCCTTTACTCTGCTGGTGGTTTTAAGACTCAGCCCCCAACATACACACTTTTATCCACGATTTTGCTTATCAATAATTTCTGGGGGTATACCAGAAATGCATATTTTGACTATATTGCTTAATTTTATGCAATCAAGATAACCGTTCCTTACTTTAAGGAATGTTGTTCATAAATTATTTCTCAAATGTTTTCCCCACTGAGAGGACTGCCTTAGGCCTGAGTGCTCTGCTTGCTGTTTCTGCAATTTTAAGTGCTCTTCTGAAGTTGTCTGTAAGCAATTATATTGTCTGAGGGCAAGCAGATCACATGAGACTCTGACCTGTTCTGTCCTTACCATTCACAAGATATACATGATACTACAGTCTTCCAGAAGACCTGGATCTTAAGGAAGCACATACAACCCCGAGTAGAATGTGGTGCATACTACACTTCAGATGAGGACAATAGCTTTTGTTACATTCACAGGATAACTGAAACAATTGGAATTGCCTTCAGTGGAATTGTTCAGCAGTAGTGAAATTGGACGTAAAATGCGCATTGCTGGTTTTATTTTGGGCTTGCATAGTGTCATGACTTTTATTTTTATCTGTTTTTTGGCAGAGACTATGAAAAGCTCCCTTCTTGTAAAAAATCAGACCCTCTGTCTCCAATCAAAGACAACATTCAGCTCACTCCGGAAACAGAAGAAGAAATCTTCAATCACCTTGAACATACTCATGTTCAGAGATCTATATTTCAATGAACTGCATGCTGTGCACAATAGAGTGCATTTTTATCACTATCAGAATTTCTTTGGGACTTCATCAGTATAGAAAAGATACTTTGAAAATTAGTTGTATGTTTTAGTTTGATTACTGATTTCACATCTTGTTTTATAAAAGTGAGTTGAAAGGTACTGTTTTATACTGACTGAAATAAAACCTTTAGATCTCTGTTCTCTTGTTCAAAGTTGAATACAGTTTTGTCCATCCCACTTTCAGCTGATCCTGAGCATTTTTTTTGTAGGTTGCATAGACACAATAGAACTTGGTACAGCAGCTATGGCTTCACTTTTGCAGAAAGCAGCACAACATGCTCACGTGTTAAGACCATTTTAAAATTTTCTTGCTTCTTCCCAGTTGAACCTGATAGGTCTCCAGGATGGGAATAAAACTACTCTTCAGTATTCAGTCATCACTCTACTCAGGCAGTGATGTTTCTTCCACTCTACGGTAAGATCTTTTCTCTTGATGGTTAGCTTTCTGTACTTCCCATATGATGCAGTCACAGTATTGGTGGGAATAACTTGCAGATGGGAACATTACAAGTACAGGGATGAATGCTTGTGGTCAGCCATAGAACTATTGGCTAGAATGAATTCCTGTGCTGCTGCAATTATGTCAAAAAAGGTAAAAAATGAAATTTTGAAGGGAAAACAAAAATAAAGAAGCGATAAGAACAAACAGTTATCAGTGTGAGAAGAGTAAGGTTGCATTGCGCAGCTGCCCATTGCCTGTGTCTTTCTCTGAGCCACATAGTCCTGTGTTAGTGGAACATCAGAAGTGACAAACTACCATTGTCAAGGACAGGTACTTTCAAGAGGTGTATAGGACCTCTGACATGAGAGCAACATGTATTAACAGTACTGCTGCTCTTGATTTTGTTACCCGCAAACACAGCCTTGCCTAATTTTATGATTTAACTATTGAAAATAACACCACTTGTTCTTCTCTAGCTTCTTCAAACAGAGTCAGAGAAAGTGTAATACATACATGTTTTGACACAACTTTGTCACAAGTGTGTGTCCATTTTTGTTTTTTTCTTGTGTACCCTTTTCTGAAAAGAATAAATATATAGTACCTTGGAAGACGCAGGGCATGTAACAGCTTGCTAGAATGTTATTTCAGTGGTAGGTATGGTGGGAATCATTTATGCAAGAGTTCTTTTGTGGTTTATGTTCTTAAACAAAGGCAATGTTAAGAAGTCTACTTCTATTTTGTGCTCTGGAAGTCTCAGGTTTTGACATGTTATAGGGGAGTCTTCTTCGGAAAGAAGCACTATAATATAATAGAGGCTTCTACTTTACATGTAAGCAAATAATAACTTGTAAAGAATATAGTTAAGCATGGACTTCTTGGGCTGATGTTTTTTTTTTTTTTTCCTATTATGAGAGATACTCAATAACACATGCAAACTGTAGGCTATAATAAAGGGAATATTCCATGGTAATAAATTATTTTTGCCGTTCTGAAATTGAATTTATAGATGACAATGGGACAGGAGGAGGGAGATAAAATGTGTCCTAATGAAAAGACAGAAGAAAGAAAGCTTGGGGAGAGAGGGAGAGTTTGGTTTAAAAAGCAGGTGTTGAAAAGCTGGAGGATATGAGGATAGAAAAAAAGAATATAAGTGAGATAAGTGAGAAGAAGATAAGTGAGAGCAGAGATGTGTGTGCTAATGGGGTTTTATCAGTTTGCTTTGATACTTTTTTTTTTTTTTTACTTAATTCTCCATTAATAATATTGTCTTATCAGCAGGAGTTCAAAATATTCTTACAAAATGGATGGCATCGCTATGTCCTGTGAAAAGAGTGAATCTGCTGTGTAAATAACTGATGGTGGCCTAATCAAGCTTCACTTCTGAAAGTGCTGACGAGCTATTCCTGCAGCCGAAAGGTAATCTAAGCTACAACTGTTCAGTGTCGTAGTGAATGCTCATGGCAATGAGCATCCTAATCAAGTAAAGTTTTTGCAAGTGTAGGTAAGTGACTTTTCTGAATTCAGCTGAGTTTGCTTAAATCTTTGTTCTAATTGCAACGTTTCATATTATCCATACGTATTCTTTCTTTCATAAGTGAATGTTGTAGAATCATGTTTACCAGATGGAAGAGTATTTGAAGACATGGGCTTTGCAATCTTTGTATAAAAAAACAAACAAACAAACAGTTGTTATAGTGTTTAATGGAATTTGCAATGTTATGTTGTTTTCTGTTACATGTTGACAGTTACTGTTCTGTATAAAGTGTTCCTGTTCTCATGCCTGCTAAATTATCTTGTAACAAAGTTACATTGAAGCCATAAGACATTTCACTCTTACTAAAAATATAACTACCAGTCCTTTTTTTCATTACAGGACTTAGTTATTTGTATACTTACATGCTTGATTTGGTCTCTTGAGTTCCTTGTCCTTTCATGTTTGTTTGTTAACTGTTCCGACAATGCTTTGTAATGAGAATAATAAAATTGACATAGGAGGGAAGAAGAGGAGCTAAATCCTTTTCTGAACAGTCTGTTAACTGTTCCGACAATGCTTTGTAATGAGAATAATAAAATTGACATAGGAGGGAAGAAGAGGAGCTAAATCCTTTTCTGAACAGTAGAGGTCACTTCATGTTGGTAACAGACCTGAATCTGGTTGCAGTAACCTAGGCTTTAGTTTTAACAATACAAAATGTGTGTACTTGTTGCTTTCCTGTGGTTTTCTTGTGTTATTACATACCTCTGAGTTTGACAGGGAAATCAAAGTCACAGATAAAGGAGAGTCTGCTCTACTGTGTTTAACTGGCATGATTAATTCCCCTGATCTCGCTTCAGCATGCAAGTGCTCAAATATCAGGAATTTGGGATAGCTCTACTCAAAGAAAACAAGCAAAATCATCATGGGGAAGCTCAACATTTAAACATAGAATGCAGTTCATTCACTTGGAAATTGTATGTTTATTAATTGATTATTACATGAGTATAGCTTTTCTTTTTTCCTTTACTATAGAAATACTCTTGCCATGCATCAAAGAAACAGCAAATGTACTTACTCAGGTTCTGGGTTGAGTCATTGATATAGGAAGATTTTAGAAATCAAGAATGCACTAAGAAATTAATCCAGATAACTGGCATTGTTATCATACATAGAAATACTGAAAAAAGTTATTCCTACATATGGGATAGAAAAATCAGCTAAAAATACTACTGAATTTTAGGACAAAAGGTAATGTTGGTGAAAATCCTGACCATAGCTGTCCTGTTTGTTACTCTCACAATTTTTGACCTAATTAAGCATAACGTCTGTCACAGAAACATTCGTGTGACACAAACAGAAATAGCTGTAAGCAGAATATTTAGTAAAACTTAGCAGATATGCTCTCAGCTGATAATTTTCACTTAATGCATTCGGTGGATGCATATGAATGTGGAGATGAGGTCAATTAGCACCTAAGTTTGCATCACAAGCCTGGGTTTTCAACAGATAAGAGGTTTGGCTAATCTTAGACTGGAATTCATTGCAATAACTGAGAATATCTGCAGTAACATTGCCATTGGCTGGAATGAGCAAATGTGATCTTGATTAGTTCCATTCTCAACTTTGTGTTTGGTTTTATTTGTTTGATGGTTTGTGTTTTTTCTTGGTGTTTTGGTTTTTTTTAAAAAAGAAAAAGGCAACAAGTATTTTAAAATGGAAAAAGCTGTTCTCCTAATCTGGACTCACTGAGCAAAGAGATTGGTTAATGGCCTGAAAAACTAATCAAAAAACCAAGCTGGATGATTGAACGTTCATCTATTTGTTATAGGATAGACTTAAAAATAATTAAAAATAGTTTTAAAAAAACAAAAAAAACAACCAACTAGTATTTGTATTGGCTTAAATTTAGTTCTTGAAGGTCAGTCATGCTGAGAACATCCATCTTCTCACTGAACTATAAAAATGATACAATTTTGGAGGTTTCTGTGGTTGGTCTTATTTTTCTCTCGGTTTCCTGTGTCTGGCATACAAACTTTGCTCAGTGTAGTGTTCTGAAGTGATATCTCCTTTAACTTGCCACTGGAGGATCTGTGCTCACATGAAGCTGAATTCTGTTCTGTTACCATTTTCTGACAGATATCTCAGATCTGAGAGCAGAGCTTGGTCCTGGTGGAATGTCTGCAACTTCAGCTTCTAGAACAGACTTATTTGTTTTAAACTGGAATGTAAAGGGCAGAGGGCATTTTCAGCCTTCTTTGGAGAAGCAGCACTCGGTGAGTATTCTGTGCTCATGGATTTTTGGATTTCAGTTAAGTACAGTTATATCTGAGTACACTGCAACCAAGTAACACTTGCATAAATTTCACGACAGTAACAGATAAAGCAGAGTAACTGATAACAACATAGTGAGATCACATGATTGCATCTCTGAAGCTAATGTCTCAAAATCAACATCAAATTAACATGAGTCTGTCTTTATTTTTGAACAGGAATTAATCTTAACAACAAACAACAAGGAAAAAAAAAAAAGAACCTAGAAGTCCAAGTTAACAATAATGCAATGTGTTTCAACTAAAACCTGAGTTTGTTTCAACTAACAGTTCAATGAAGATAAACATAACTCCTTATACATTCATCTCTGTTCCTTGCTGGATAAGCTCTTCTGAGATATTTACCTGTCTGGAAAACCTGGTCAGGTAATGTTTATTTTAATAAAACACCATCCATTCCTGGAAAGCATGTGAATACTAGAGGATCTGTAAACATGGGAGATTCTAGATTATAAACCAGAGGTAATTTCTGATTTACTAGCATGCTATGTACATACCATGTAAGAAAGTGAAATAATTTAGAACTTTATGGCCTTAAGACCCTGATGGTGCATCTGTGTCTGAACCCAGTTTTCATGAGGAAAGAGCATCTCCAAATACTAATTTTCAGTGAGCTTTATTTATTAAACTGATCTTACCAAACTTACCAAACTTTCTTATTTCCAGAACTAGGACACGTCTGAAAAGCTGTGTTTAAGCAAAATGAAGAGATTATGGGGTGCAGATGTTCTACATGAGATGAGTAAAATAATTCCTTCACTGTCTTTGACATATTGGTATAGCTCAGAGGACTGTTTTGGGCACCATAATTCAAGAGAAATGCAGACCCACTGGAGGAGGTCCAGGAGTGAGTAAGAAGAATGTGCAACAGTCTGGAGGGAGCGGGCGGGAGTGTGGAGGAATTGGCATTGTTTAGTCTAGAGAGAAGACTAAAGAAAGATGAAATGACAGCCTGTAGAACTGTTACTACAGAGCAAAAAACATAAAATATGGTTTGGAAAAGCAATAAGGAGAACTGCAGATATGTTAAAGTTTCATTAAAATTTTCTGGCTACATTTGGTTTTCAGTTTAAATGTTAAATGTAAATACCTGCTAGTATTATGTAGTGCCAGTTAGCTCTGTACATTAACTTCTAAGTCCATTCTAAAAATTTTGTTACTGGGATCTCTTGATGATTTTTATATTAAATAGATCTCTACAGTAGATCATGCCTATGATGGGATTCTAATTTCTGAACTGAAACTGAACCTAATCTATTCCACTGTAAGTAGGAACATTCTATTTGTATGTGAGTTTTCATTTAATTTTTCACACCAACAGGAAAATCTTGTCAGATGATAACAGTTCAATCTCGTCTTCTCATTGAGATTTGTCTTTGTGTAGACTACTGAATAAAAGCATGAGTTTTGCTCATGCTATGTGCAGTCTGGGCCACTTTCTTATTTCCAAAACTAGGACATGTTTGAAAATCTAGAACTCATAGCTTTTCAGTTGTTCCAAATCTTTCCTTCCTTAAGCAGGAAACTTTTTTTCCTTTTTATATTCATCTTAAGTAATTTAGAATGTTTTGGAGTTGAGTTTTCAGTCCTATCTTCTTACTCCATTCCTGCTCATTTCTATGGATTAATGTATTAAATTCATTGGGAAAATCTGCTTATGTCTTCCTTATAGCTATGACAATCCAAGAGAGATACATAGATGTGCATATCATTAAGCAAAATCTTATAAATACCAGGAAATAAGAGAGTAAAGGACATTTTGGACTTCTAAACTGAACCTCTGGAACTTGTTACTTCCTATGTGGAAAGAGGTTAATAATGCGTGTACTACCCACATTTACTTTTTTTTTTTTTTTTTTTTTTTTAAGAGACCTGATCTCTAGGAGAATAGTTTATCTGTGATCCCAGTCAGAAGATGAAGCTGGATTTTCCTGTTCAGACTGCTCCTAGATGTCACCAGAATTGTCAGGTAAACGGTGTTTCTCCCCATCATAATGCATTAGGTAGAACACAATTATATTTTACTATACGTTCTTATCTTGAGGATGCAAGTCTTTTGGAGTATTTACTGTCTTGACAGAATGTATTAGCTGCAGCACAAACAGTTGTAGAGAGAAACTTCTGCACTGCTGCAAGCTGTCTTTTACAGTGAGAGATTTCAGTGAGCAGGTGTCCAAGCAAAACTAGCAGCAGGATTTTCCTGGTTTTTAAAAATTTGAGAAAAATAGTGGATTGGAGGTGGAAGAATTACCCACTCTTCTGCTGACCTGTAGCAGAGTCAAAAAAAAGAAAGTACTCATGCCTCAGATCCCAATCTCACACAACTATCAGCAGCGAGACTTGGCTAGAGCAGTTGTGCAACCTCTCAACAGTGGGTCACAGTAGTAGTCAGAAAGGAATGGTATGAACATAAAATGAACATAAAAGGCCCTAGAACTGCCACAGAACTGCAGAATTGTATGGGTTGGAAGAAACCTTTAGAGATCGAGTCCAACCCTCTGCCAGAACTTTGCTTTGTGACTTACCATTACCCATTCACCTTTTGGGAGATCTAGGAAAACTCGTCTCTCGATGTATTTTTAGGTGCTATACCAGAAAAGCTAAAGTGAGGAGATATCAAATAACATGTACAAAAAGGAAGCAGGGAGGATGTCCAACAAATTAAGATTGGGTTTATGGCAAGTTCTTTTTAACTGAAACAACAAACATTCATCTGGTAACCCCTCTCTCCTGTTCTTAATACTTTTGCCTGACTATAACTTTAGACAATAAAACAATATTCTTGAGAAAGAGTTGTATTTCAGCAACAGAACAAAGATTTATATGCTGTACAGTACAAAATGAATGGATGATGCACAAGAATGCATCAGTCCTTTGAGTTATGTGCCTAAGGCTGCATCATCTGGAGTATAACTTAGAAAACTGCTTTTGCACTTGAGATGCATGGCTAATACTATCCTGAAATGGCCGTTGTGAAACTGTCTGAATATTCCTTTCCTGAACCTGCAGGAGAAGGACAGCAAAAATGTTAAATCTCCTGCTTTCCCTGTCAGCCTTGCCTTGATCCTGGTTTGGCTGGACCTAAGATTCTGGCTCAAGTCTCTCACAACGGGAAAGAATCATAGAATTCTTTGAATTGGAAGAGACCGTTAAATGCCATCTAGTCCAACCCTCCTGCCATGAACAGGGACATCTATGGCTATATCTGGTTTCTCAAAGCCTGGTCCAGCCTGGCCCTGGCTCTGTCCTCCAAAGACAGGGCATCCAGCTCTGTCTTCCAGGGACAATGCATCCACTGCCTCTCTGGGTGACCCGTTCCATTACTTCACTGTCCCCATTTTAAATAAATAAATAACATTAGTATCTTATATCCAATCTAAATCTCTGCTCTTCTAGTTTGAAATCACTTCCTCTTATCCTATTATGACAGATTTGCTAAGGAGAATGATAGATTCATGGATAGTATTTTTTTTTTGTGTGCAAATAGTGTATGGAAAGTGGACATACTTTACTGAAAAACATTTAAATTTGGCGTGTTTGTTTTCAGTCAGAAACCTATCGTAACCTACCTATCTTAGCAGTTGTATTCTTTGAGACTGAACTTTATTCTTTCATGCTTGAAACTCACAAGAATTATTTACTTTGAACTAACAGTATTAAAGCTGGACATTTCATAAAATTTTAGGGAAAGTGGCAACTGTTGGGTAGTGAGGCAGGTAAATGTCTGTCCCCAAGGATGCCGCTCATCACTGGTCTCCACTTGGATGTGAAGCTATTGACTGCAGATAGTTGTGACCATCCAGTCAATTCCTTATCCACAGAGTGGTCCAGCCATTAAATCCATGTCTCTCCAACTCTGAGATAAAGATGCTGTATGGGACGGTATAAAATAGTTTGTGCAGTTCCAGGTAGGTGTCATTTGCTCTTTGCTTGTCTACCAATGCTGTAACCCTGTCATAGAAGGCCAAGAAATTAGCCAAGCATGATTTGCCTTTTTTGAAGCCACAATGGCCGTCAAAAATCACTCCTTATATTCCATATACCTTAATGTGATTTCCTGGAGGATCTGCTCCATGATCTTGGTGGGCACACTAGCGAGCCTGTCTGGCCTGTCAGTCACCTGGGTCTTCCTTTTTTCTCTTTGTAGAAGTGAGGGTTCTGTTTCAGCTTTTCCTGTCACAGAAATCTTCACTGAACTGTCACAGCTTCTCACCCTTTCTCTTCTTTAATGATCCCTTTTCCTGCTGCTTTGTGTCCTATTCCTAGTGTCCACACAGCAATGCTTTGAATCACCAGAAGAGATCATAATCTGTCTGGAAAATAATATAAAAGAAACAACAACAAAGTCAGTGCTCTTAAAAGACAGCAGGAATGATTGTTCAAGTGTAGAAATATCAGTAGGACTGCTCCTGTAGAGATCATTATAGATTTTTACAGAACTAAAGAGATCCTATAACATAACCACAGTTTCAGAGATTCACAGAAAATAGCAGCTAGAGCTGAAGAGAAGCAAGCTAACCAGGAAATAGGAGGAGCTATCATAAATCTCAAGCTCTATAGGAAGATTGTTTATCATCTTCAGAATTTTGTAGATCTCTCTCTGCAACTTTAACTGTCACATATGGTACCTCAGTAATTGGAGCCCTCACCAAAGATACAGATCAGGATACAGTTCTGCCACTTTTGCTGCAAGTACTTTTGCCATCAGTCCATACACCATACTGGAATTGATGTAGGAATATATTTCCAGTGTGGCTGAATCTGAAATAACACTGTGAAGGAAGGCATTTCAGATGGGGTGGGACAGAGCTGGGTGCAGGGAGGGGCACAATGGGATCTTCAGATTGCTTGAGTGCTTACCTGGAAAGAGAGACTGCAGTTCTGCTTTGGCATAAAGTTTGCATGTTTTATAGTAAATAACGTGTAGTGAGAACAAAAATGAACAGTAGATGTGAAGAAAATAGATATATATTTTTAAGCCCATATTACTGAAGGCCAAGTATGTATACACACTTCCTTAGTAGAACCTGTGAGATATTTTAAAATTCTGTATAGACAGCGTTTGAACTTAGTAGGATGTCTTAAGGAAAACCAGACAGCCGTCCTCAGTGAAGGTCCAAGATAAAGTTTGTATGACAACTCCCTGCTACACCAGCAAACTTGTTATGCAAGCTGGGAGAAGAAAAAAAAAAAAAAAGTCAAAAAAGAGCTCAGCAGTTAAATCTGGACATGTTTTTGACACTGTCTTGTTATTGTTATAAACAAAACCATCACAATTCTCTCTATCACAGTTTGTATTATACTGCTTCTTTTGTAACCTAGCTTTGGGTAGCTCATTTTGTATCAGTTATAATTTCTTCAGTCAGTTTTTCTATCAAAGCATTTCACTATGTGTGCACTATGTGTATCATTTTATTTATTTCATGTAACCAAGTTAATGTTCTTATTACACTGCTGTATATTCCGTGGCACCTTTGCAGGAGGGATGATTAATCTCAACAGCCTTATCTGGTGAAACTCTTTATAAATAACTGTGTGTGAAACATATAGTTCAAGATGAAAAACATTCTGAGAGTGGAATAAAGCCAGGAATAGCAGCTGTTGCTAACAGGGTATAGAGAGATTTGATAGAGGGCAAACCAAAGCAAACTTTAAGAATTCTTTAAAATTCTTTAAGAATCCTTGAGCTTACAGACTCTAGTCAAAAAAAAAATAATAATAGTACAGGGCTACAAAGCATTTACTACTTCTAAGTTAAAATTGAGGTCTTTTTTTACTGTGGCTCCATTAAATTGTTTTGTCTTATAGGTAGGATGAAGTTTCAGTACGTAGGCAGGCAGGTAGATAGCTGGGAGTTATCTTCCGGAAGATTCAGAGAAGAGGAAGGCTAGCAGGGGGGAGCAGAGGTGTGTAATAGTACAGTTTCAGGATTCAGAAGGGTGGAGTGGCTATTTATGGATTTATTTCTCAGGTTTAGGTTGGAATCTAGAGCAGATGAGACTGGTGTTTGTTCCACTATAGCAAATCTGAGTTTTTGTGCATTTTCTCCATCTGGAGGAATCTGTGGAGTAAGTAAGGCAAACATAGAACTTTTTTCAATCCATCTGTCCATCCCTGTTGGTAGAAGTCTATTGTTTATTCGAGTGGCAACCTGAGTTTGTGGCACTTGTACAGACTTTTCTATGTCAAGTCTGTCCTCATCTCTGGAAGTGGCATGGGAAAAGAGAAATGTCAGATTACATATGCCCCAGTTCTGGATGACCCCAAGGGTCACTGTGAAACACGAAAGGAAATTGTTCTTTGTCTCCTCTCTTAGTTTCCAAATATGGGTGTATCTGGGCAGCAGGAGGAAGATATTCTCTTTCTGGGGCCTTGATTAGAAGAGAATGCTGAGCCGTATCTCAGATTATACTGGAAGTGGACAAGTGGTGAAACCATCACGTGTGTCTAGCTCTGTGCTAGAACATGTTCCATGTTCATTCAAGTCAGAGAATGAAACAATTAAAATTGCAGAGTACAAAGTCCTTTATCAAGACAAGAATATAAGTTAATTTAATGAAACACTTACTTTCATTTTTTTCCTTTTTCTTCCCTTATTACTGTTATTTTTTTTTTGCTAGTTTTCAGGTAGATGTGAACATAATAAAGGTCTTCAGTCATTTGTGTTATACAGTCGCTCTAAATTTTCATTCATTGATGCTGAATTTTTTTGAATTTTGAATCATATACATTAGCTTGGATGTAGTAGTGTTCTAGTGCCAGGTATAGAAGTAGGACTGAAATTCTCTTGCCTGTGCACGTGCCCATGTATTAGCCTTTTCTGGATGACTGGTGACACACAATAGCTTACCTTAATATGGTTGTTGTTACATTTTTTTCTGCAAGATGAACGTCTGTGTCATCTCCTGTGATTACAGCTTCTACTTTGACTTATGTAGCCCTTTTGTTGCCATAGTATGTGCTTATTTCCACATCATCCAGTAGTAATGGCCTGCCCTTCATTCATTATCCCTATTTATTTTTTTATACTTGTGCAGGTTTTATCAGTAATAAATGTATGATTGGGAAAAAGTGTTTTTTTTTTTTTCTAGATAAATGATTAAAATGGTGCATTAAAAATAGCACTGTCCAGAAACATGACTTTTACAGAATTGAATTAGAAATACAATTACTTGATAATGATTTTCCTATTTTGAAGTATTTTTGGATCTATCTTATTGGCTATTGTCATCTTCTAGATCCTTTAGTCAAAATATTATTTAATGCCAAGGCAAAAAAAAAAAAAAGAAAAAGGTGAAAAACTTAACACATTAGTATGAATACCTCTATAATCATAAACAGTAATCCCATTGAAGACTTTGCTGGACAAGTTATGTTTTCATTATGTGCATATTAACAGTGATATCGATCTCCTTTTAAACTCTCAGTAGTTAATAAACTCTCAGTAGTTAATCTTGAGTCCTTGATACACCCTACAAGTGTCACTGTCAGGCTTGAAGGTCTGTTTATCTTCACTAATTCATTTACTCTTTCAAAATGCTATCACAATATTAGCTTTAAGTTAATCCCCTGTATTTTCAAGTGCCTTAAGTGATATCAACAATGACTCCTACATATGTCTCAGCACTGATAATTGCTATTTGATGATTGGAAATTCAAACCATACCTATATCCGTATTAGAGAAGATGAATAGAGTACTTGCCTAATCATAGGATCCACTTGCAGGAGAGGCAAATCATCTGAGACCTTTCCCTAGTTTTAAGGGCTCTGCTGACCTCTGGGACCAGATGGATCATGGAGATGGGATTTGTGAGGTTGGTTTCAATGATCAACACTTTCAGCCATTTCATGCTCTTTGGGCACCACACCCATACACTTCCATCAGGATGAATTCTTTTGAAAGCAAACTTTTAAAAGTAATGTCATGAAATTAATATAGAATGTACATCTTTTGTGTATGTCAAATAGGTGATACATTAAAAAAAAAAGAAAGTTTGGATTAACTTGCATGTGTAAGTCTAAGTGATTGTAAAGAGATTTTAGACATAAATACACAGAAATGCACAAACACTTGGCAGTAAAACTTTGACCCATCAGGTCTAATTTATAGCAAGTAACAGCAGAAGAAAATCCACTTTGAAATAGAACAGGAAAAAGACAAATGATATAATGCAGTTGGAGTACTAGGCTGATACCAAACCAGACACTGGACAGAGAGTTATTGGTTTCTGATGGAGGGGAGGAACTGAGGAAGCTGAATTTTGTAATGGAAGTAATGAAACAGTTGACGATTTCCAGTGTTCATGAATTCACAGCTTACTGTTGTCCTGTAACTTCTTGTCTGGTGCATCTCAGTCTTTGTTATTCTGATTGCAGTTGTATTTCTTTAGAAACTAGCTAAAAATGTTTCATGTTTCAGATGAAGCACAAGAGAGTTGGGAAGAGATTAATGTGCAAGTGATCTCTGGTGCACTTGCGTTCTATTTTATAGCTCTTGGGTTGGCATCTAGTGGCTGGACATCATACCAAGACTTTAGACCATGGTGCTGTGCATCTTTTTTTGAATACTCCCCTCAACTTTTTGCTCCATTCATACATGTTTGCCACTCAAATACTTTTACTTGACTGGGGCACTGTCACAGGTGAAAACTATGGTATAGTTGCATGTGGTTGTGCCAGAGAAATAAAGAGGGTAACATAGAGACAGGAAGGGGGAAGCCGTGGGGCTTGACCAGCTAAGCCACTCTATCCCTAGCATTGCAGTCCTAGTTTAGTGTGCGTTGACTGAGTATTCAATAAGCTCTTTTGGAACAAATTTTACCTTGTGCTAGAATGAGCAGTTCTGCATCCCCTTTATTGTGATTACATGAGTGTGTGGCTCAGCAGTATAATCTTGCCTTCACTACAAATTAAAGTAAAATTCTCGTGTCTAAAAACCCAAGATTTGTTAACAAAAGACATAGAACCAAAGGAGGTCAGGACCTCTAGGAATCTTCCCACTGGATCATCCTTCAGTGTTGGACGTTTCACAACATTCCAGGCCCAGGGTTCCAGCTCTTCACCTTTTTAGGTAGAAAGCTTTTGTGGCTTCTTCTTGCTGTAATTTAAGCCCCAATACTTGTCATAGTAGGCAGGATAAGCAACAACAAAAAATCTTCCCTTTGCTTTTTTGATACCATTGAGTTTGTGAGAAATAGCACGTCCCTTTTCCAGCCTTTTCTTCTTGAAGCTAAACCATCTAATTTCTTCCATCATTTAGCATAAGCATGGTGTAAATCTCTGCTCATCATCATTACTGTCTGGATTCTCAGCTAGTTAATATCTAGGCATCACTGTCAAAGAAGAATAAGGCAGAATATTCCAGTTGAAACCCTGCCATTGCTGGGTACAGCAGAAGGCTTATTTAACATCTTGCAGGCTCTACTCCTGTTTAGAAATCATAATGTGGTGTTTGTTTTTTTCACAATAGCGTGATAGTGTTGACTCATGCTTAGCTTGTGATTCAGTCTATCCCAGGGACACTTTTAAGAAGAAATGTCACTAGCCAGTTTGTTTTTTTTTCCATCCTGTGTTTGTGCAGCTGATTTTTACTGTCCAAATGAAGTATTTTGTATTTATCTCTCTTGAACAGTGTTCAGGTGGGAATGGGAGCAGTCTTCACCTTCCTCTAAAATCTTTGCCAATGCTTTTTCTGTTCCTTATCACAAAACCCAAGCCCAGTCAAGGACTAGCTATTCTTCAGATTAGTCTTTTATTTTTTTTTTCATAAGGCACAGGGAGTAGGGTGTTCAACGAGTACCAACTCAATTAGCAAATAATCAGTATGCAGACAAGAGAAGATAGAAGAATCTCCTCAATTTGTGTGGTAAACTCTACAAATTCTGACTTGTTTAACTAGAGATTAAACCCAAATGTGAAGCAAACAGTGTTAGGAAGAAAAAGGCAGAAGGTGACATTGATTAAACCTTGGTAAAGTTCTGTGACATCAAGCAGATGATTAAAATTTTTGTCAGGAAAGAATATTTCCAGTGCGTATATGATTTTCTCAGTGTTCTCTTGTAATGTCATAACTTCTGGTACAAGGAGATAGTTACGAAGAAAATATCTTTTTCTAGTACTTTATAAGTTTATAAAGTTCTTAGCTCATATTTAATAACCAAAAGTAACTAAACAGATCCTCAACAACTTATTTTGGAACTGAAAGCGGTGCTGAACACTCCTAAGAGTACCATAGAAATAAAAAAATATGTAAGTATTTTAATATATGTATAAGTAAAAGTATCGAGTCTGATTCTGAGTACTGCTTTTTATAACTGATTCTTTTCTGCTAGATCCAAGAAGTATTCAGCTGTAGCAGCAACTATGATGTAAGATGCTAGATTGATTAGATTTAGCATGTTTGCTTCAAGCCTCCCAAAAGTACAAGGATTTGTTTAAACATCACTTGTAAAGCTGCTAGATTTTTGGAATCAATATTCAACTAGTTTTTGTTTAAATTAGTAAAACAGAAACAGTCATATTTGTTGATTGGAAAGATGCATTTTGGGCACTGGGCTGCTGTAGATGTTTGTATTAATCTTATTTCCTTTAATGAAATAATTCTGAAGCACCTACTTTTACAGTTTCACCTATTCAGCCTCATTCTCTGCAGTCCTACCTCATAATAAGCTTTGAAGGATACCTTGAAATGCAGTTTCACGGCACTTTCAACAATGAGAACCTCATTAAGCTACCATATATAACTCTTTCCTCTTTCTCCCCCTGTGTTTAAAACCCAGGTACTTTAGCCCCCCCAGTCCAACTGAAGATTTATTTCAGCAATATACAGTGTGTGTGAATGTAGGTTTTATGTTTCACAGAGGAAGTGCTTTGGAAACAGGTGCTGATTGAGCCTGGCATGGAAGCAATGCAGCTTACTGCTAGGATCTCTTTCCACTGTTTTTCTTGAATAATCAAATGAGGTAATAATCTAATCCCTCAACAGACAATTTAGCCAGGGAAGGCAGGAAGTCAAGGCTAACTTTAAGTGCTTAATCCTCCAAATGAGAACCCAAAAATATCTTTTCAGCTCTTTCTGAGTATTAAGCCATAGTCCTACAGCCACTACTGTTTCAAAGTATACCTCATAGATCTCACCTCTGTGTAGAGAAATCTGTCTCAACCTACAGGAACTCTATTGACTTATTTAAGGCACTTTTGGAGAGACGTTTTGATAATTCACATCTTTTTCAACTGCTCACCTTCTTCAGTTTCTCATTTCTTATTCTTGACAAAAATATATATGAAAGAGTGTTCACACTCGGCCAGCTCTGGATCTTATGCATGCAAAATAGTAATCTTTCTTACAGATTTATTTGCTGGCAAGCTGCTCCCTGCTGCAGCTCATTGCTCTGCTTTTCATAGCATGATGTAGGTACTCCACTGTAGCTTTTTTTTTATGTAGGACTGCAGTTAAATCACCCACTAGAAAATGGTCATGAAACAGAGTGTGAACAAAGTGTGTGGCTGCTTATATATGTATGTAGATATATATGTGTGTGTGTGTGTGTGTGTGTATATATAAAAAAAATATAAAACGCATGCAAAGCCAAACAACACTCCCCCCAAAAAACTACTATGCTGAGAATAACCAGAAAACCCCATCTAACTTTTAAAGGAGACAGCTAGAATAGAATAGCCTGTATTTGCTTTTCAGTGTTACCTGAATGCCTGTTCCCATAAATACCACAGTTTTCTGTTGCAAGTCGTGTATAACCATGTAGTCAACAAGCATTTTTTTTCATTTGTCTTTTTCCTTTCTACTAAAATCGGTGATTTAGATTTTCCCTGCTAGCAAACCAGCAGAGACAAAATCAATCCAATGGGGGAAAACTACAGCGGCCTAAATAGGGAAACAATACCTGGCAGAGGCGTATTTAAAAAAAAAAAAAGAAAAAAAAAAAAAACTTTCCAGCTAATTAACTGTAAAACGTTTCATCTCTGCTGCAGTGTTTGACCTTCTGCACTCTACCTCCCATGCTTAAGTGCTTCCTCCCATGCACTGTAACGTGGTAGCTCTAGCTCTACAGCCTGTGTGGCTCCAGGCAGTGCTCAGCACATGCTCTAGCTTCTACTGGAATTGCTTCATTTACTTTTATAGAGATTTGAATCAGGCCCTTCAAAATGGTCTAAGTTTTCCCCTAGTAAAATTGAAGCCACTCACACGTTACAGTTGGATAATTTCCAGAAAGAAAAAATAGGCTGCATGTCTGGTATAGGAGCTGGGTTTAAGCCACACACTTCCACAGTCTCCCTGGGCCTTGTGTACAAGCAGTCTAGCTTCTAGTGGCACCACACTGATTTTCTTTGCTGGGGGGTCCAGGTGCTAACCAGGGTGTGCGGTGTGGAATGTGTGGCTCAGGCTCATCAGGCATAAGGGGAATCCTAGCAAGGTCTCCCCAACTCCAGATAAATGCTTTATCTGTTGAGTTATACAGGATGCTCTGTGATGATGACAGAGACAAAGGATACCTTCCTTTAAGGTCCTAGCATCATCTTCTAGAGCTAACTATGGCAACAGCAGCAGTTCCTTGTGCCACCCCAGTTTCTTGTAACATGTTCCCTCTGGAGCAGCCAGCCCCTTCCTGGAGACTGCCAGCTCCCAGCTTTGGAATAGCTCGTGTGAGGCATCCTCCTTCTGTGGTAAAATCAGCTGAGTGAGCTGAGGCACAAAATAAAACTGCTACATTAACCACGAAGCTAAAACAGTTCCCACAAATGAGCAATGCTAAGACATAAAGCTGTTCTTCAGCTTATTCAAGAAGGGATCAGACACTTCTTCTGTCTCAACCAAATTCACTAGAAGGGAGAGAGCAGTAAAATGGCTGCAATGACCTCAGTTACCCAATTTGAATTCCTGTCCCAGATCTGCCAGAGACACTGAGACATAGCCAAGTTTCATGGCTCTAACATCAGCTGAATTACGGTAACAGAACAACCATGAGTTCTCATACAGGTTTGTTACATGGCAACTGAGGGTATATTATTTATAGTTTTCAGCAATCTTGGAATCCGTACCCAGGTTCTGTTCAGAAGGTTTGGTTCCTTTCCAAAAGAAAAAAACAAAAAGAATGGGAACAGAAGTCAATGAACTTGAGGATGGCTGGGAAGAGCTGGGGGTTAAACCAAATACAGCTGCCTCCTAGGCAATGCAGCATTTCTCCTGAGGCCTGCCTTGACAGTTTAGACGGGTTTATAGCCGAGCCAGTACAGTTTGGAATAGCAAAATTATCTTCTTAACCCCTGTAGTGATTGGCTTACCCAGCCCGTCTAGACAGCACAGATGTGTCTGCGCTGAGTGAGCAATCCTCCCCTCACCTGTAGTGCAGCAGCTGTTTTTCCTATGGATGACCATTTTATTTTGTTGATGAGTAATGCATAAAGCTGCTGGAAAATACTCTTCCTCAGCCGCTCAGCATTCAAATATGCCATTCATATCACTATTTGACTTTTAATTTGCAACCACAGATGCAGCTTTTTAGGGGAAGGAAGTTCAGACAGAGACCATATCCATCACTGGATATTAGGTTTTTAGTTTCTCAGAGCAAAGGCCAAGTCTCCTTGTGATGCAGTGCCAGCACTAAGAATAGAATTTCTGTACTCATCACGTCTTCCTTTCAGCACTCTCCTGTGCATTTTTTTTTCCATTGACAGAGTTCATTTTGTCCAGGAAAAGGCTATATCCATAAGCATGTGTATGCATGCTTTTTCTCATAACTTCTCTTTTTGAGCTAATGGGTGTAATGGTTGCCTGAGTGATGTCACACTGAGGCTCAGCCTTTCCATTCAGTCACTGGCAGGCTTGTGAAGAAACACATGGCTGCAGCTGCATTGGGTGGAAGCACTGATACATCTCAACCCTTCTCCCCACTCCATTCCCTCTCCTCACCCACTGGTTGGCTGACCTAAAGATTTCCCTGCAAATCCATCTGGCAGGCTGTGAAGTCTTGGCTCCGTTCTTGAGAACAGGAAGTGAGCTTCAGGTCTACCAAGGAGCTTGATCAGTGAGTATGAACCTGGCTCTTACTGTGGAATCGACAGCTTTCTTGCCTCCCTGACATAAATGGAGTGGGGCAGAAGGCCCAATTAAGAGCCTTACTAGGCTGTTAAACACAGAAAACGAAGTCAAGATCTCGTAGCATTTGCAGAAATAAGCACTGCTGGCCAAGCCCACCCTTCAACAAATCATGAGCAACCTCATAAAGGTCCTTTGCAGCCCCTGTTGGACATGATGTAAGTGTTGAGCGGCCTGTGCAACCCTGGCCAGCTCCCCTCCTGCCTCCTCTGGAAACTGTGCACACCCGCAGGGCACACTGCCCGCCTCCCTCCCTCCTTCAGGCTCCAGCATCTGTACTTGCTTTCTTTAGACTTGTCCAGTGTACACTGCTGCTGAACAGTTGTATGTCACAGGAATGCTACAGCCAAATGCAAAACAGGCAAGGTGTGGAAAATAGGAGGCAGGGCAGACACAAATATGTCTGTAGAGAGGTGCCTTAAGGGCAATGGCCACCTCCATTAAAATTATATTTGTGTTTCTCTAAACTAGGGCCATATTGTTAATTGTTATAGAAACCACCTGCCTTCATGTGTTACGGACTGTATATGAACAAGTAGCTAACTGCTATGAAACTTGTGCCCTTAAGGAGCAACAAAAAGACATCAGTGAAAAGAGCTGTGCACAGCAACCACTGGGAAGCATCTTAGAAAAAAAGACAGAGCAACTAAGAACGTTTCTATAGGTAGAACTTGAATGTTTTTGCTAATCTAAAATCTGGTAAAATTTGGACTTGATGATCCTTCTGGGTGCCTTCCAACTCAGGACATTCTGTGATTCAGAACTATACGAAACAAATGAAATATTTTTAGGTATAGGAGCAGTGTATAGATGTGTTTCTGGTACAGTGATGATTGGAAGATGTGCGTATGGCATTAGATGTTTTGTGCACCTAGATTTATTTTACACTACAACCTATTTCTCTGTAACCCTTCAGAGACTCCTTGGGAGTTTTCCAAAGGAACCGTCCTTCTCTTCCTTCTCCACCCCACAGCACATACATTACAAAACACTGTTCTAAAGATAGTTTATCTCCCCATAGTTTCTATAGGGGCTTTCTTAACAGGGAAAAACAACAGTGCAGCTTGATGCTGAAGGTTACATTCTGACCTTTTATTTCACTTGACTTTCCAAATTTATTGTACCATACATAACTCCTCCCCCCCAAAATAAATAAATAAATAAATGTTGAAGAGGAGGAGGATACAGTCTGTCACTTAGTGTGGGTTTGTTTTTTTTTCTATTTTATCATGAAGCTGCCACCATCTGTAAACAGTTAGCAGGCAAAAGCAATAAAAAGCCCACCTAAATTCACAAGACTTGCTGCCTGCAATACTTGAGAGAGAAGATTAATAATCACCTTTTGCTCATTAGTTCTATCCACACAAACTTGAGTGATTTTAAAATGCAAACAGTTTGGAAAGCTCCTGCTGATCCTCATTGCACCAAGGCCCAAGCTGAGGTTACCTCTGCTTTGCAGCAGCAGATGACAATTTGCACTCTATAAAGCACTGCATGCATGTTGTAGCTGTCTGTGTATGGCTGTAGAAGGGTGGCTTCGGCAAGTTAAGTACTGATAGCTGAACCTCTATTCCTAACAGGTGAAGAAAAATAATGATTTCTAGCCACTCGGAATTCAAGTGCATTGGTGAGACATTTTTCCTTTCTTATTGTTTTCACCAAACTGCAGAGGTGGTTGTTCTCTGAATTGCTATCACGGTGTCCTCCAGCAGTCCTGACGAGAATTCAGAGTACTTGCAGCCCCCACAGCATGCACAACATTCTGCACAACCCCTGCCCGGGCTGTTTGAGAAGAAAACTATCCTGTTCCCAGAGCACTGTCTGTGCAGACATATTACAGAGACAAGTGAAATGTTTCATTAAAATATCATTTTGTGCAGCAAAACTCCTGACTTTAGCTATTTTTGTATTTCCCTTTCAGTGTCGCTAGTAATATCTGTGGTTATTAACACCAGGGCTTCCCGAGAGTCTTGGTGAAGTTAGGGAAAACGGACCTTAATTTTTATTTTCCTCAGTGTTATTTCTGTACAGTTCCACTTGGGTGGTTGTGCTGAATCACTGCTTCTCCAGTACTCTGTTTTACACAGTACTCACTTATGAAGAAAAATAACTAAATAAAGACTTAAAGGACTGAAAAGCAAGGGCAGCTTCAGACCATGTTCCACACTGAAGTTCAGTGTGCTTTCAATTAAACTGGTTTCACATGTGAAGAATTTGAAGATGAGATACAATGCTTGACCTTGCAAGGAGCCACGGGCTGAGGACCCAACCTGACCAGTTACTTCCACAGAGCAAGTGGCTTTGGAGCCAGAGAACCAAGCTCTCTCCGGGATTTGTCTCGTAGTCTATGGCAAAAACAAAGTATCTTCAACTTGCTTTCTTTCCTCTGATGCAGATTTTGAGTCGTAAAGAGCCAGAATTGATAGAAAAATTGATAAATGAATACACTTTTACAAACTTAAACACCATCTCTGCCTTCCCTTTTTACAGTGTTGTTTAGTAGAGTACTACAGAATCTATTTACTGCAAGCTTACAGCGGTATCCTGCATTGCAAAAAGTTGTGGACCTGTCTCTGATCAATGCGTAATAGCTCAAACAAATATTAGCTCTTCAAACAGCAGCTCATTGGAATCAGCTGTGCTTATCTCAATTGCTTATGTCAGTCATCAGAGCAAAGTTTTTCTGTTTGCTTCTTTTTTAATTGCTGTTCCCTGCAGTTCAAAGGATAATAGGTTCCATTCAGAGCTCCTTATCGCACCAAGACAACTCCACCAGCAGGTTAACCAATTTATTTGGGCATCTAATTCCCAGCTATTACTTTTCAAATGCTTTGAAAATTGTCTTTGATGATTAATCCTACTTGCTTTGACACCTGATAGGAGGGCATGCCTTAGTACTGTTACCCAGTGATGGAGTTTTACCAGGCTCGTGAGATTTGGCTCTGGGTTTGGCAGGCCAGTTTAAACAGGTTTATAATGATGCTCTTCACCTGCAACTGACCTTCTTCCCTCATCACCTTTTTTTTTTTTTCTTTTTTTTTTTTTTTTTCTAGATCTCTGAATCAGCCCATTAGCCAGCACGCAGACGAATGTCAGTGAAAGCTGGAAGGACCAACACTTAATCCTTAGCCACTACATTACAAACTGAAGTCAGCTGTCATATGAATTTGCCCCAGCCAAGCATCTGCAGTGCCTCTCTCTTCACGTACCAAGCATCACACAAGACAGGAAGACAAACACAGAGGAACCAGTGAAGCAAAATATTAGCTAAGCTCTTAGGCTGGCAAGAGAGCCTGAGCAGGGTAAGACTTCCCTTCGCTTCCCCACCGGGAGGTTCCCACAGCTGTTCAACGTTGCACTTCTGCCAAACAGGTGTCCTTGCCTCCCTGAGGGCTTCTAGCAAATGACTATCTGCATTCAGTCTCTGAAATGGAAACTGTTTCCATTATGAGTTTAATGGAACTCTACCCAAGTAACAGATTCTGGGATCCCAAAGCCTGTGTGTTCTCATAACCATCCGCTTGACGTTGCCTGCTCTCTTCTAGTGAGTTGGAGAGCCACTACAAAAAGCCCTATGCACGAGGGAGGGATTTGCGTGCACATGCACAGTTAAAAAACTGTCAACACTTCTTCCTTCAGTCCAGCAACTTCTACCTTAATTATCCTGCAAACCAATTTGGTACTGAATAGAACTATTATGATGCAATAGTTTATGTGTAAGAAATAACAATTTGACCATCCTAAGCTGAGGCTCCTGAAGTTAACTGCACACTGCAATAGATTTTTAGATACCTTGGTATTTTGATTATGCATAATCAGAACATTTACAACTTTCTGATACATTCCTCAACATATGAGAAAGCCAGCTTGATCTGTACTTCACACTGAGCCTCCTGTCAAAAGTTTCTCTAACTCATTTTCAGGAAGTTTGTACCTTAAATGCATCAGCATGTCACTGCATGACAGTTTTGACACTGTACAGAGTTGCTGACATAGCTCTGTGTAAGGTACAGCACAAACATCCACTTGAGGCAAGGCTCACTGAAGCAGAAGAGCTGTGCAGGTGCCTGCCTGTAGGTAAGGATATGAGCATCTTGCCTACAGAGACCAGACTACCAGAATTCAGTAAAGAACAAACTCCTGAACACTGACCCCTGTTCTAGCACTGATGCAGTCCTGCCTTTCAAATATTTCACTTAATAAACTTTTTGTAAGCATGGGTCTGCTCCTGTGTGAGCAGACTTAAGTTTTGTTATCCCATCATGAAACTGAATGAATGGGTGTGCAAGCAACACTTCACTTCAGAGGCCTTGAGCCCAGATTCTCAGAATTATTCTAGGACCTTTTCCCAGAAAGTCTTCCCCCAAATTAAAACTGACATTCAACCTAGTACTTAAAAGCTTCTTTATTTTATTCTTAAGCAACACCTTAAAAAAGCAGTTACATCACAAGATTGGTATTGCAAAAAGAAGTGGAGGTGCAGTTCCAAAAAACCCCATAGTGTCTTCCAAGTATAAAAATATACATCTAAATTATTATCCATGGGAAAGTGTACCACCATCTCTGCCTTGAGCCGGTCCTGCCAGCTTGTGGGTCATAACTCCCCAGTACAGAGCTCAAGAGCTCAAATTGGAAGGAGCATCTCCGAGTTCCATGTCACAGGCATGATTTATAGCACACGGACCCCAGCATTAGGTTTTATGGTGGCATTCCATAGTTTCCCCTAGGGTGAGTGAGCAGCATCCAAACATCTCCTGGGAAGCATACGTCATGTACACAAAGCCATCTTCATCTTTGTAGTCCCTGTACACCTCTGCCATGGTCAAAGACATACTGGCTAGGCTTTTGTTGTTCACCAGCAGGTAGAAAGCTTGTGTAGCAGTCAGAGCCATCCTGCTTCTAGTTGGAGAGGGAAAAAGGAAATAAAAGACCAAGCATTAGCAAACTTTAGAAGGTTTCAACCTCATCCTATAAAATACATTATCAGAATAGCTGCAGCGTTTCTTGTACATAGTTTGTGCACGAAGTCATTGCGTACTTTAACATCTCCATCAGCAAGTTAACTGTACTTGGAAACAAGAAGCTTGCTCTGGGAAAAGGCTTAAACTGCAGGCCCATAGCTGCTACGGAGCCTGAGCTTGGAGTTGCCTGTTCCCGAGAACAAGCAAGAAAACAGCAAGGTGCGACAGGACAGGGCGGCAGCAGCTAGAACAAAGCACAGCCGAGAAGCACCTTCAGGCAGAGGGGGAGCACAGCAGGAGCCTCACACTGCCCTTATCCACCAGAGAGCGGCAAGAGGGACGGCCCCTACCTGATGATGGTGATGAACTGCGTCATGGTCAGCTCCTCGGGGACGAGAAACTTGGTCTTGTCCAGCAGGGGAAGGTATTTCTCCTTCTGGTATCTTTCAACGATTACCTGTTTTAATTAGAGTCGCTTAGAAGCCTCAGGGACGTTCGGTTCCCCCTTCCAAATCATTCAAGGCAGAGGCCGGGAGCCCCCGCTCGCAGAGCAGCGAATTACCGGGATCTTAGTGGGGAACTTGGCCCGGATGCCGGCCACCTCCTCCCGCCGTGTGGCTGCGCGGGAGAGAGCACAAGCGTTACGCGCGCGACGCCCTCCGCCCCTGCTCCGCCGCTCCGCGCCGCGCCTACCCAGACTCTTGCGCAGCTTGAAGGGCCGCGCCGCCTGCGCCCCGGGACCCGCCTGCATCCCGCCGCCTGCGGCCGCCGCAGCCCCGCGCCTCTTATGGGCCCGGCCCGGCGCCGCCCCGCGGAGCGGAGGTGCGGCCGCTGCCGGCCCCGACCCCCCCCCCCGGCGCTGCCCGCCCCTCGCGGCGCGCGGCCCCGCTCTGAGGGGCGGCGTGTGGCGGCCGGGCCGCCCGCTTCGCGCCGGGCAGCTGCCATCAAACTATCCGTTTCGTATCGATCCCAGCGGGGCCCGGCCTTCCGCATTGCCTGGAACTGTCTTGGGCTACCTACACACGATCGGCATCAAAAAAGTGCTCCTGTTTATTTCCACGGAAGCTGCAACATGTTCAAAGAGCGCAATAACACCATTTCTAGAGCGCATCCTCAGCTATGAAACGCTGTTTTTCATCGTAGTCACGCTGTTAGCTGCGCAACTTCACCAGTGGTGAAAACAAGAGCCTGCGTGCCGTGCTCGTAAATATCCGCACCAGCAGAGGTGATCCACTGTCACTGTCATCACTGCTGAAATGCACCGCCACCGCCTCACTGCGCTCACATCCGCTCTTTAATCTCAATCATCATTCAGCAAGCATCAGTGAGCGTCAATGGGTGCCACTCTTCCTGCATTGGAAGAGTTCAGTTCCGCTTCTTTGCTTCGCACGCGCTTCCATGCCAGACGCCATTTTGTCAGAGTGCCCCTCTGCTGCCATCTGTCACAGCAACAACATGAAACGGAATATCGACAGGAAGGGTTGAGCCTTTACTGCTATACCACCAACATCTGCTTCTGACATCGCTGGACAGCATTATAAAATAGGAGACATTACTTTCAGGGCAACATTACTTTCAGGGCAACCCTCATAAAATATATAATATGGTCCATTTTAATCTTTAATGTTTTTTACTGGAAAAAAAAAGAAAAAAAAAAAAAGAGAGAGAGAGCAAAAACACCATAACACGGGTGGAATGCGTGACCTTGTTTGTGTGAATCTAACACATCAGTGTCTGGTTCACTGGCGGTGGCTGCAGTTCTTACTGAGCTCCAGAGAGCTCAGATTTTTGATGAAATTTACTCTTCTGTGCTTCATCCTTGAAAAGAGTAGTTGACAAATGATGAAATGGCACAAGGCATGCCTGTGAACCAAGGGATGTTTATCTCAGGTAGGAGAGGGCTTATAAAAGTCTGGTGAAGAGATACAATCATGGTTTTGAGTTGAATGTCTGATGGCAACTCTATACATTCCATTTTAAAATTTACAGATAAGGTATTAATGTGGACTAGAATGAAAATATACCAAAACATTGATGATTTTTTTATTTTTTATTTTTTTGCAAATTAAAAACATTCTCAAATTCCTTTAACAATATAGAAATCATGGCTGCATCTTTATTATTATTATTTTTTTTTTTTTTATGGTTCACTGGACTGTGTTTAGTCAGGGTATCAAAATGCATGAAATGTGCATAATTTGAGTTATTGCTGCACGGCACCCTCTCCATGCCCTGGTTTCAGGCAAGACAGTGCTAATTTTACATTGATGTTTGCTTGTTGCTGAGTGATGGCTGTGCACCCAGGGCTGGACTAGGCTGCTCAGTGGGGAAGAGCTGCCACCATGATGGTGCAGGGCAGTCGCAGTATGGTCTGGGTTGGGCATGTGACCCACGGGCTGCAGGTTGGACACGTCTGATCTATTCCATCTGCCAAAGGCAATTGGGAGCTGCTGAAATTTGAGTGAAGGTCTGCGAGTAGTGGTCTTGGCTGCTTTTTCAGGACAAAACCAATGTCTGTCACTTTGCATGCTCCTGTTGTCAGTCTTGCAATGTGTTCTGCAAGTCTCAATTCTCTATTCCTTCAGTTTTCCAATCAAAGGAGAATCTCAGCTCTCATTTAAAAATAAAATTAGGTTTGTAGCTTCATAGTCTCTGTTACAAGTGTTGTGTAACACTGGATATGCCCTCATGATCCAGTAACCAGCAGGCCACTTTAAGAAGGAGCACCTTCATGCGTATGCAGTTGTCCTGATTTCCAGCTCCCTTTCGGAGTGCACTACCAAGGGCTGTGGTCAGGAGCACTGCTGAGCTGTCCACTCCTCACCTGGAAGAGCAGGTGTCCATCACAGCATAGCTCCTCACATGGCACCACAAACTGAAGCAGAGGGGGCAGGGTGTGTTGCTCTGACAAGCTGCTGAGTCTGGGGCTTGGGAGGGGAGAGCTTGGGGGCTCCTGTCAGAGCTGTACATGGAGCACTTGGGCATGTTTCCACACAGCCACCAAGCACCTTGTTTCCAGAGCAGTGATCCCCTTCACAGCAGCTGCTTGTCAGAAAAGTGATCTCCTGACAAGAGAGGGAGCTGAAGAAGAGAATTTCCAGTGAGATCCTCGGTTATGGCTCTAATTTCTTCTGCAGCTAAAACAGCACAGTTAACAGGTGCCCTGAGTTACATCATCTGGAGGCAGAGAGCACGGAAGGTTGTCTGTGTGTCTGCATAGCACCTGTGCTCACACTAACACCAAATTATCTAGATTCAGACATGAATGTGGAGTTTGTTTCCTTCTCTCCTTTTCCCTGGAAGCTTTTCTCACTTGAACATAACTATTGAACTGGTGGAGCAATTCTGTGCAGTGAATGGAGTTCTCAGAGTGCCATACTGAAGCAGGAACAGAAGGATGAAAGGTAACTGTTACTCTTTTTTTTTTTTTTTTACCTACTCAAATGCTTGAAGATCGCACTAATAGGAGTCCTGTAAGTCCGTGAACTTTAAAGCAAAAGGTTGGCCTCTCTTATCTAATCCCGTGTCACTGTCACATTTACAGCCTTTTCCAGGTTTGCAGCTATATAATTGAATGTTGATCTGTCATCCGTTGTCTCTAATAAAGTGATCCCAGCCTCACGGACCTACTCATTTACGGAGTCTGGCTCAGAAAAAGTTAGCTTAAACGATGCAAAGGAGCATATTATTTGCCTTGTTCCATTCCACCTGAAGACACTAAAAACCTGTCTCAGAGCATCAAGGTGCTTCAGGCAGGGAGTTGCTTTCCCCATGTATGAGGGTGCAGGGTGTCAGAAATGTGAGAGTTCTGCAGAGTTTTGGTTTCGGTGGGCACCAGGGAGCTCCTGTGCAAGCCAGAATTGCAGTAGCCTGAGGTAAGCTGGTAGGAGCTTTCCAGGAAAGGACAAAATTTGTTTTGCCCCAGAAGTGTTGCTGAACTCTGAAGTAATACTGCTGGAGGGGAGCAGTGAGACAGCCAGTGACTAGCAAATGCCTGCAGGCTTTGCCTCCTGACCAAGTGAGGGGGGCTTCTGCCATGGACTTTGCAGCCTCTGAGTTGCCTGTTCTAAAATGTAACTGCTTTTCTTGACAGTTCACGTTACACTTTCAGGAAATTTCATTGCTTACCTTGATTCTTGAACTTTCTGATCCTGGTATTTTGGTGTATTTTGTTGTTTCTGTTTTTCATAGAAGCAGAATGAGTGATGAATGTAAGGCTAATCTAATGTAAGGCCTTCTTCTAAGGCTGTGCTATTCTATTCACGCTGGTGTTGCTCTGACAAAGGTCTTTATCTGTGTTAGAGGAAAGCCTAAAAATTAGAAAAAGTACATTTCCCCAAATTGTTCTTAGTCATAGCATCGATTGAATTGGAAGGGACCCTTAAAGCCATCTAGTCCAATTCCCCTGCAATGAATGGGGACACCTACAGCTATATCAGGGTGATCAGAACCCCATCTAGCCTGGCCTCCCTGGGTAACTCAGAAAGCAGCTCAGAAAAAGAGAAGCCTGCTCTGAGGAACTTGAAATCTGAATTTCCTGGACAAGATAAAATGAGGCAGGAAGAATTTCAGCAGCTGTAAAGATCTGAGATGCAAAGAATGCATGCAATAGTTTGAACACAATGTCAAGGGGAAGATGACAGTACAATAGAAACTGCCTCTACAGTCTTGGAGCACTAAGAGATCAAAATGATCACAGGACTGCACCAATCTGCTTCTTTGTAAATTCAACAGTTAAGAAGAAGGAAAAAAGTAAATGAAGCAGACAAACATCGAGATTTTGTGTGTGACTGCAGTGAAAGCCCTACAGAGCTCTAAAATCCCTGACCAGCTGCCCTCCGGCAACTGAATCCTGCATATTAAAAATCACACATCCTAAGCTTTCCAAGAGTTCCTGCAAGAAGAATAAAGAAATATAAAGTGCAGACTGCTTGAGTAGGTATGAGCTGCTTCACACAGGGCTTGGCCCTGGCACGTCACAAAGGCAGGATCACACCACGTGTTCATCTGTCAAGTGTGGCAGGGCGTGTGTGTATGGTTGCAATCCTGTGGATCTATAACTTAGTCTTCCCCTGGTGGGAAGTGACAAATATCTCTTCTGTTGAGGAATTCTCTTTGAGATTTGCAAATGCTCCTCTGTTCTTTCCTGCTGTGAAGCAGAAGTTCCAAATTACATTTCTGTAGCATTAGCTGAGATCCACTGTGGTTGTGGGTTGGTTATTCTAAGCTCTGTAACAACAACACAAAAAAGTGTAAAAGATACTGAGGCTTCTGCATCACTTTATTGGAATCCTCCTCCCTTCTGCAAGATCTTTTGGGCCCTCAGATGTGCTGTAGGGCACAAAACAAGCTCAGAGGCAGGAACCTGCAGGAACTGCACCACTGCTTTCAGGCACATAGAGCTGAATACCAAGAGCTGCCTGTGCTGACCAGAGGACTGGGGAGCTCTGCTGTCAGCCTGAGCAGCATGTGCAAATGCCAAGAGGCTCTGGCCAGGATTTTGCCAGCTGCAGAGAGCATTCAGCTCAAGTCCCTGACTGTAACCGAATGGCACTCCTGCTTTGGAAGCCTCTGCAGTGCTCTCTGTGCCCAGAGTTCAGAGTCAGTTGAGAGAAAAACTCAATAAATGGAAATCCGTGGACTGGTTTAGAAGGGATTTGTACTCCACTGGAAATGATTCACTCCATGTTAGATGGCAAAAAGCATCCTGGTGCCCCATAAAGTGAGACTGGCATTTCTTCATCAGTCAGTGCACAAGTGTTAATTCCAGTGCAGCACAACGTGGGTGACAAACAAAGCATTGCCCTGGTTATAAATTCCATCCAGCATTAATAATCCTGAACACAAGTTGATATATAAGCAAGAGGTTGAGTAGTTACATGCGGGAGACTCAGAATGGTCGTATAGGATAGCAACTTAAATGCGAATGATGCAGCACTAGAAGGACAGAGATTTATTTATGTAAGCAGCCCAGCTGAACGGGAAGAAAAACTGCAGCATGATGTTTGAGGGAAAAAATGTGAGCTGGCAAAATGAAGGCTTATTTGTCACATTGTGGAAGTCTGTGAAGGTTTATGCGTATCTTAAATAAATGCTTTCACGAAGGTTGCCTATATGTGAAAATGGAATATTTGAGTCAAGAAGGGTTTGGAAAGCACTGAAGTGGCCGGGTGCAGCCAGCCAATGTAATGGCTGTCCTCAACACAGCTAGCTACAGGCAGGGCATCTTTTGCCTCCTTCCCTTCTGTAGCTCCTCGCTTGCCCATTTCTCCTCCTGTGTCACAGAAACAAACCCACAGCCTACTTGTTTCTCATGAGCCTGAAGTTATTATGTGCCAGCAAATAACTTTCTCTCCAAATCCATGAGTCTTTCTGCTGAAAACTTGTTGGAGTGCTCTCATGTTTCAGAGGATGCTCAGTCCTGTTTCTCAGATTGATGGTCCAAACTCACCTGTCAGTAAGGCTCAGGTCATAAACTGAGCCCTTCTCAAAGCCCTGAGATATGTTTAAAGGTCACTGTGGTATTTCTTGTGTCAGCTGGCTGGGGGTTAGATAAGCATTTGGCTCTTTGTCTCCTAATGTTCTTAGCCCTTATATTGAACCTAGGTCAACTCTCTGCCTTTTTAGCTTAGCTGTTAAGAGTTGGAAATGAGTTCTGTTACTTTTAAATGAGAGACCATGCAGCTGTTCTGTATCCGAGCTTCGGGCTGTGAGCTCAGAATGTTTGTACCACAAAAGAAGTTTCAGTCAGAATAATTCCCCTTCTTTCTGTCTTAACATGTAACCGTCCTGTACCTGTGGGCAGCTCATTTCTGTTCTGGGTTGCTGCCACCAAAAGGTTGAAGTGCTGTTGTCTGTGCTGCCCATAATGTACGTGCAGTACCCTGCAGATGGCAAAATCCAAGCAGGATTTTGCTGCGACGGAGTAGTTTCTTTATGTAAGTTTTTGATTTTGACAGTACCATTAGGCATGCATTTCCTGACTGTTGTATATTTAAAAATTTTGAGACCTTTCTCAACTTACTTTTTATTAAGTAACTTATTAAGTTTTCAACCGTATTGAGAGAGTGGAGCAGGTGGAGTTGCAGTGAGGTATTCTCAGTTCTTATACTCCAAAGAAAAGCTTCGGTTAATGGATTTCGCTTTGTAAAATATCATAACCTGTAGCTGTTGCTGCTGTATGGCTAGCAGCAAAGGAGCACAATGAATGATGCTGCTCAGGGGCTCCTAAGAACACGACTCTTCTGTGGACCAGGACTGGTTAATGAGTGCTGCTGCTGGATCATTGGATTTTTTGGGAGCTTGTGCCTCTTTGCCCATTACAAATTACTGCTGGTACTTCACATGCATAACAGCAGCAGCTGATGTGAAAGCATAACAAAGGAGAAAATGCTCAAAATTCTGCTCTGATTAGAATTTACTGAGCATCCGTTTAATAAATCTGACTTTTTGGATTTCTGTTACTGTCCCAGAATTCCAGCCCATGATTTCCCTCTTCTAGTAATGTCTTCCGTTCCACCTGGGAGCATGTTTGCATTCCATCTTACTGGTTTTAGTAATGTTATTGTGCGTTTATGCTTTGGTGAGGGAAAACGGCATGCCATAACGTCATAGAATCATTAAAGTTGGAAAAGACCACTGAGGTCGTGTAGCCCTACCACCAGCCCATCTCCACCACGCCCACTAACCATGTCCCTCAGTGCCACACAGTGTTCCTCGTGTTCTGTAAAAATGGCTTTAAGAATTATGCTTTGTCCATGTAAGATGGACTAAATTAATTGAAGACGTTTCCCTTGCATACTATGTGTTAAAGCTTTCCCTAAAGCATGGCTAAGCTGTTTCTAGAGGGGCCTCAGCGGCTTTGCATCCAGCCTGTTCCTGGACTCCCTGTGGAGCCTGCCAAGAATGTGTCGTATGGTGCCAAAGTCACTATTGGGGTTTGGGTTATAGATGTGGAAACTGGCTTCTATCTCAGTCTTCATAAAGGGTGTTATAACTGACAGAGAGCAGAGGATTTTAAAAATATCCTTAGCATGTCCCTGTGAAGCTGGCAGCTTTGTCATCAGCCTGCTGGAATGCCTGACAGAAGAGTCAGGAGAGCCTTGCTGTCTTCTGGGGAAGTGTGGCTCATCGGGAGAGTGACGTGCAGCCTCTCCAGGAGGGGCTGCTATGTTTGGGTTCCTTCCCTTCAGGTGTGTGTTAGAGGTTGGATCCCTAGGACCCCATAGAATCGCTCTGCACCTCATGAAATTTGAACTGCTTGAGATGCCCAAATTAGGCTCTCAGCCATGATGGCTCTCAGGGTTTGTAGTCCCTTTAAATTGTTTTCAGCGGAAACATCTAAAGTTTATGTCCAAACTGCAAAACTAGAGGAAAAAAAAATAATATGACAACACCTCTAAGTGTAAAGGAAAGACTGAGTCCCTGCTTTACAAATTGAACTGTCACTTTCTCTTAAAGATTAAACCTAATGAGGTTCAACGAGGACAAGTACAAGGTGCTGCACTTCGGTTGGGGCAATCCCAGGTATTTATACAGACTGGGAGAAGAACTCCTGGAGAGCAGCCCTGTAGAGAAGTACTTGGGGGTCCTGGTGGATGAGAAGCTGTACATGAGCCAGCAGTGTGCACTTGCAGCCCAGAGGGCCAGCTATATCCTGGGCTGCGTTTAAAAAAGAGGTGAGGGAGGTGATTGTCCCTTTCTACTCAGCTCTTGTGAGGCCCCATCTGGAGTACTGCGTCCGGGCCTGGGGGCTCCAGCACAACACAGAGTTCTTGGAATGGGTCCAGAGGAGGGTCACTAAAATGATCAGAGGGATGGTGCATCTCTCCTATGAGGAAAGGTTGGGGGAACAGGGCTTGCTAAGCTTGGAGAAGGCTCCAGGGAGACCTCATTGTGACTTTCCAGTACTTGAAGGGAGAGTATAAACAGGAGGGGGAATGACTGTTCACATGGGTTGATAGGGATAGGACAAGGGGGAACAGTTTTAAACTACGACAGGGCAGATTCAGATTAGATGTGAGGAGGAAGTTTTCACTCAGAGAGTGGTGAGGCACTGGAACAGGTTGCCCAGAGAGGTGGTGGATGCCCCATCCCTGGAGGCATTCAAGGCAAGGCTGGATGTGGCTCTGGGCAGCCTGGATGTTTTCCGATGCTTCCTAGAGGGCTCATAGAGGACTTCCCAGAGGTCTCTGGGGTTCATTAGCCTGAGGTGTTCACCTTTAAAACTGGATCGATTTGCAGCCGAGGAGTTTTCCTTCAAACCAGACAGCTCCAAGAGAGCAGTGATCAGACTCTGGTATGAGACAGAGAATGTATTTTATAAAGAAAAAATCCAGAGTTGTTCTCCTTACTCATATTCTAGCTCAGTACATCTTTATATATTTCATCAGGTGCTCCTCCTGCAAATAGCTTTAACTTTATATTTATTTGTGTGAGCAATATCGTGATATATTGAAAATGTTATTACTGAAAGATATATAGAGGTTTATTTGCATATGTCATTAAGAGGTTATTGGGAAACCAAGCTAGTTTTGGAACAGCTGTGGCATACATTTGTATGGTCCTCTTAGTGTGGACTGTCAAATTAGTAAGACTTGTTCCTTAAGTAGTATTAGCTCCATGCAACTGCTAACTGCAACAGCTGAAAAGAGATGTTTATTAACATAAATCTCTTGCCTTTGAAATGTCAGTGTTCTCAGTGTATTGAGTCAAACAGTTCTGTTCTTGTTGATTTCTTTAATGAAAAGCGAGATGCAGTGTCACATCAGGCAGTGTATGTATGTGTACATACAAAAATATGTTAGTGTATATATGTTTACACATGGAGACACATATGTCATTTCTTTTTCTCTGAAGGCTCATAGTGAGATATGCACTGTGGATTCAGTAAGTTGCTATGGATGTACGTGATACCTAATGATTAAACAGCCCAGCCCAGCAGCATTTCACCAAGTGCTTCTCCAAAATACGAATTCCTCCAAGGAGTGATTTATAGTTTAGACCTGTAAAGTGGTTTCCTGGATAGTATTTGTTTCTTATGTGTAATGTGGTCTGAAGTCTGTTTTCTGATCCAGCTCTCAGTAGTTGTCTCTGAAATGGGTTTGGTGATGGATGCTGGCAAGCTGCCTAAAAATGACTAGATATTTTGCCTCTCTAACATCTGTTTCCAGAGTAGTGACTTAGTGTCTAGCATCGTGTTAATGTCACACAGGAAAGGAAATGGGGTGAGAGAGTCACTAATCAAAAATGACTTGTTCTGAACTCCCAGAAGAAGAACTATGGAGCCAACTGCCTGGTCTGGATCCTCCTCTTCAATAAAGCCTTCTCTTTTCAGAGAAGGTCTTGATCAAGCAGACCAGCTTTTGGGATTGCTTTCCTGAATAGGAGAAGAATCAAAATTTGTTGAAGGTTTGAGGGAGAAGAGGTGTGTTGAGAAAATTAAAAAGGCGGGGTGGGTAGGAAGCTAGAGGCAGGTACTCAGAGCAGTGGTGGGGCCATTGGTCTGGGAAGGTGCTGCAGCAAACCTCTGACCAAACGAATGAAAGCAGAAGTCTTTCTTCCTGCATTATATTCAGTGACCTGAGTCTCATTATCCCATCCCATCATCAGGGTAAAGCTCCTCTCCTCTTTCATGCCCAACAGAGCCCCCCATGCAGTGCAGTTCCATAACTCCTACTGAAAATATTCTCCCCACTAGCCCCCGTGGAACTGGGCTTTTTTCCACTTTTGTGTGGCTCTCCTTTTGTTTCCCAGAACTGAAATGACAGCTAGCCAGTGGAGCCCAGTCCCAGCCCGCTGTCTGTGAGCTGCCTCTAGAGTTCTGGCACCATGCAGCAATCATTACCACAAAATACTTTGTTTTTAATACTTTGAATTATTTCAGGAAAGGTTTGCCTTGTGTTGATCAGCGATAAATGTATGATTGGGAAAAACGTAATTTCTAATCTCTGTGATGCTAGATGGCTACAGAGGCCATGAACTAACTTCTTGTTCTTCTGCAGAAACAACATTGTATTCTCACACTGGGAAAAGTCAGACTAGACTTTAATGGATGTGTTATACAGTACCAGAGACAAATAATCTGACTATACTGGGGTTGGAAGGGAATTTACACTGTTAAAGCCCAAACAGGTTTTAAGTTGGCAAAATCTATGTGGCAGTTTCACAGACTTGCGCAGCGTTTAGGCCAGAAGGAATGGTTAGAGCCTCTAATCTGACATCAGGTGTGACACCAGCCATAGATGTCACCTGTTTACTTCCTGTCTTAAGTCTCTTCTTGCATGACAGCAGATTCTGTATTAATATTGGGTAGTTCCAAAGTCTATCTTCTCCTTCAGACCATTTAGATCTTGTTTATTATACGCTGTGCAAGTTTCGAAATGTCATTACTGTAGAGAATGCAATACAATATTATCATGAGTTTCAGGGAAAGCTCATTCGTTCTTCCAATTACTGCTAATGAGAGAGTTAAAGAGCTTTCCCCTTCACCTCTGAACTTCAGACTTCTAACTGTAGCTTACGACTCTGTTCTGTTGGGCTCCTTAAATGAACAGTGAGGTGGTGTTTTTAGCATGGTTCTCCGCTAATATTTAGTATATGCAAATTTAGGGGAAAAAATGGTATCTGTATTGGTCATGCAGAGTTTAACTGCCTGGAAGCCACTCATTTGCAATTTGAACTTTTGTACCTAGGATCACCACATAAGAAAATCTAGAGGAAAGCTGTTCCCCAGTACCCACCCTGTACAGTGCAGAAACAGTTACATCCTTCTGCCTGGACCCAGTGCCAATAGTTCCCTGTGCCAGAACTATTGGTCCCCAGCTCAGGTGAACGCGCTGCTCGAAAACAAAACATCAGCTCTTGGCTCCATGCGGTGGTTAATGTGAGCATCAATAACTGGGTGGCTAATTAGAGGTAGTTGTCTACATGAAAGAACTTTCTTCATGTCCTTTTTTCAACCATCGTTAACTCCCTCCATGTGGAGGTCTTGCAAGTGATTCACACGCTTTTAGCCTTGGGATTACACGTGGCTGGATTCATAAACATAGCTCAATATATGAAGGCAGATGCACATACTGTGGTACGTGCGAGGAGTCTCTTTAGAAAGGGGAACCTGTATGTGAAACGTACTTCAGAAAGACTCAACGATCACGGGTTAATCCCGGTATCGTAACCCACACACAAACCTAATTTTCAAGAAATGATCACAAACCAGAAAAAGATAAGGATCCATAATTTAGAGGAGGTGAACATTTTTTTATTATTATTACTTGAATAATTCTAACTACAAAGAACAAAGTCTGCAGAAATGACAAAATGCAACAAATTGAATATACTCTGCAAAGAGAGAAGGTGTATGACAATAGGAAATAGTGAAGAGGCGGTGACAGTAACAATTGAGGTTAATGGGAACTCCTCATAACACTGTTGCTATCTGAAAAGTTCTCAATCTCAGACAGGCAACTGGAAGCGTCTACGTAAAACAGCTCTAGAATAAACATGAAGTGTTTCGTTGATTTCTGGGGCATGTGTTGGAAATGAAAATGTGGATAGATGGAGAAACACTGTCAAAGAACCTGCCCTGGCATATTTAATGGGGAAAAAAATTAAGAAAAATGAGAGCCAGCACAATTCTTATTATTTTTTGTTTTGTTTTACGCCAGACGCTTTATTTTGGTACTGGAAGGGAAAAAAAAAAAAGTAATGCTTGTGTTCTTTTAACGTACTCTGGGAAGTTTTGCTTTATCTGCCCTTGCAATATTTCACAAAACAGTTATAGCGTGTTTTTCATGAATGTTGAGTGTATACCAATGCTGTTCCCATTCAGGAACAACACGAGTCTTTCTCAAAGGTCCTGGAAAGAGCAGTACATGTCAGTTTAAGATTCAGCTGACGAAACGTGAGTTGATAGCTGCAGTTTGAACAAGAGATAATGGATCTAACAGAAACAGTAATTTGTTACTGATCTCTAACTTAGCTGCAGATAAACAACTTGAACAATGGAATTGCATTAGAATTTTAACCTCTTGAGATGGGTTCTTACATCTTTAACAATACCAAATTTCCTTCTTAGTTCATTGTCTTCTTTCTGTTGTGCTACTCTTTCAGATCTTCTTTCCAGTTTTTCAGATGGGAAAGCATCCTTCCCAGGGAACTGAAACAAACAAAAAAAAAAGTAGAAATTTATTGCTTTATTTCTTGAATAATTCTGACTGCAAAGAACGTGACTTCAGGAATCGCCTGATATAAGCACACTGAGGCATAATTCAATTATTGCTGTCTCTCCTAGACAGGAAAACTAAAGATCAGGATTCCTACCTCAAAAATAGATTGGAGAAAGTGGTTGTATTATTGCAATAAAACGGGAAAAATAAAAACAATAAAGCAAAGCAGGAATCATCTAACTGAAAAAATGTCAAGTATTTAAACCATGCTGTTCATTCCAGTTAGATCATTTTTATTCATCACTGCCTTGCTGGTTTAGATGGATTTGATCTAATGTCCAAACAAGATTATTTTTACAAAGTTGCTCAGTAGAATGAAGAAAGAAAACAGTCTTAACTTCTTAGAAGATAACATTTATTTATGTTGTGTTGCTTTTGACACAGTGCCAGAATCCTGATGCTTGAGGAACTATTCATTCCTATCTCTAGGAATGAATTCTGTATAGCTTACATGTTATTTGCCAGATGTGGAGTTTGTGGGAATATTACAGATGGGAACTCAGTTTTGCAAAGATAAACTGGGGCTACATAGCACGTCCATGCAGACTGTTGCCTGGAGGAAGGTTGCAGTGAGAGCAAACCAGAGTAGAAAGCAATGTACTCCATTGGGAGGGTTAGTGGGATAGGGCTCACGCTATACACATTTCTTTAGTTTGCACTGTACATCAAAAAGGCAATGGTTTTATATCTGAGCAGTGTATGGGGACTGCTGAGTCACGGCCTGAACCACTGATTGAGCACCTGAAGAAAAGACCCATTCAGCCCTGGGAGCACAGGTGAAAACAATTCATCTGTGTGATCAAAAGGGGTGGAGCCAGGCTGCACTGTTCTTAGACCTCATTTAAGGGCTGACTGGAGCTGAGGAAGGATCTCTTGTTGGAGATGTCTCCTTTGGAGTTCTTTCCCTGGCAACCTAGACTTTTGGAGACAGGTAAGCATTCATTTTTCCTTCCTTTTGTATCATCTGTTTGTTTGTGCTGGTCCCTTTGCCTTTAAAGAGCAGGAAGCTTGCTGTCAGTAAAGATACAAATTCATTGATGGGTAGAAGAACCTGTGAAGGCTTTCTGTCCTTCTAATAAAATATTCCCTTTTTTTTTTTTTTTTTTTTTTTAGAAAACCTAGGAACTCAAAACCCTGAAGACTTTTTCTAAAATATGCTGGTAAATTTACTAGTAAAAAAAAGATAGTGCGACAAGTTTATCATGCTATGTTAAAGTGATCATAAATAGAAAAAAATGACAGACAAAAAAACAATGGCTCAGTTTATAGCGCTCTACTCAGTTGAACTCATGCCACTTCCGGCGTTTCTATTAACTTAGCTCTCACAAAATGAGAGCATGCTACTGGGATGTATTCGCATCTGCGCACAGCTAGTAACACGTAGTGCTTTGCTTCCAGTATGCACATTCAGAATGCAATGCATGTCCCATTTTTGTACTCTAGTTTCATAAGGAAACAGTACAAACAATGTACCAGGTTAAGGTATGAACACTAGGAACTCTATTTTATGCCGACGTAGTTTGCCAGCAGTTTACATTGACATTTACAGTATTAGGCTGTTAAAAGTAAATTTAAGGACTGAGCTATCAGTCATTTGAGTAATGTTGTTGGATTGCTGTGCAAAAAGATCCATACAGTTCCTATGAATACCTCATAGGGCCTTGCTGTGTTTTTTTCCAGTGATGTCAAGAGAAACAACCTCTGGTGATCAGTAAACCGATAGGCTTAGTTCTTCATTATAATTATATTTTACTAGCTGCAGTTAAAAAATAAGAAGGTTTAACTGCGTCAAAATGACTGTGGTTTAAAAGGTGAACTTCTGAAATAACAGTATTTCACATGGCAAATTACAGGCGCATTTGATTCAGCAGGTAATGCAAAGCAATCTGTGTAATGACAACAGCAGTGAGCAGTGGAGGACTGTTTGTATGTATCATGCGGTGCTCCTCCCACAGCTGTGGGAGCCTGTTGTCTCCATCACTTTTTCACTAGTGGAGCAGTTGTGATGCTCAGGCTGTAATAATGAACTCGCCCAACAGAAGAGATTCTGAGAGAAGGAGTGGTCAATATGTAAAATTCTAATTTTGGGAAAATTATCTGGATCACCTTGAATGCACAGCGTTTGTCCAGTGCACTTCCCAAACGAGAATCAGCAGGCGTGGTGTTCTTTAAACTTTCACGCTGCATAGACTAATCATGTTTCCCTTTCTCACAGTCTCTGGCAGTGCCGTGTCTCAAGGTTGAATGCACTTTTTCTGATTACTCCCACTCTTTGAGTTATTTTTCTTCTCCTTGCTGAACCTGGTTCAAGTGGCTGTTTGCTGCTGAAAAGGAAGGATCTAATATATACACTGATTTTAATTTAATCAGTTCTGATTCTCTTACTAGACAGTTTTTATTAACTGAGTAAGAAGATCCAATCTAAGGAAATGTGGACAATTCAGGGGAAAAAAAAACAAACAGTTTTAGAAGGAGGCTGTTTCTGTTCACAAGATGATGTATTATTCATGTAGTGTGCTCACACCTAGCACTTTATATACAAGTATATTGCAGCAAATAATGCTAGGGTCTTAAAAAGGACCTGCTGTGCTTGGTATCAATACTAACGTGAGCTCATTACATTACTGAGTTTTCTAAGATAAGTTCCAAAATAAGTGCCTTTGCCAAACCAGTAGATCAACTGTGTTAGTAAAAACAGGTCTGGGCTGTGATCTTATGGTCTGACCAGTTTCACACTTGAGGAAAATTTAAATGCATATATTCCGTTTCCTACGCTCACTTGTTTTGTGGTTATTCTGTGTGTTATTGAAAGGGATACAACTTTATCTCAGAAATACACAGAAATTCTGATGTGCTAATATATGTAAGATACTATGAAATGTGTCCTTTCAGAGCATTTACACATTATTTAATACAGTGTTATTAGTTACCTAAAATAATTTAAATATACACATAAAAAAGATGCACTCTGTTAGGGCATAGTGCAACCAGATGTGAAGTATAGATTAAGACAGCAGAGATCTCCCACAAAAGTAACTTCTCAATTGAAATGTTACTTAAGATAAAGACTATCTTAAGCATGATGTGTTATTCTTCGCAGAAAATTCACTCAATGTTTGCAGAAATGACAGAGTGTGACAAGAGAAAGTAATCTGCAAAGACAGAGTTTCCTGACTTTCAGTACCAGTTATATATGCATTCTTGTGTATTGGTGCTGTAAATCTTTATAAACATTAAGTTCTCAAATAGAAAACATTTTATGACAAGGGATGAAAACGCCCAAAAGTTTTGAAGGGAGCACTAACAATGTGTAATGATCACTTCAAGGTGCTGAACACTATATTTTTACATTGAGAATTAAGTGTCCTTTGTTGTATATGGGCGAAAGTATCCTTTGAGACAGTTTCCATTTCTCTGTCCTGGTGGTTACCTTCCATTTAAATGTAGAATCTTCGCCAAAATCCTCTTTAAGTTCACTGGGGTTTATCCTGATGACATGGATTCTTATATCTTTAACAATACCAAATTTCTTTCTTAGTTCTTTGTCTTCTTTCTGTTGTGCTTCTCTCTCATCTCTGTTTTGTGGTTCTTTGGATGGGAAAGCAGCCTTCTTGAGGAACTGAAACAAGAAAACATAGAACTTTACTACCTGAAAGTGGATGTTGGATAGCAGTTTTCCTCCTGACTCAGTTTCCTTCATGGCTTGTTTCTAGATTCTTTTCTACCTCAGTGCTATAAGGAGGTATCAACTTAATTCAGGGTTCAGTCAATTCAATTCATCTCTTGCCAGCTAGGTCTTTCTCTCTTTAATTTCACTGTTACTTTAAAATATGATCATGAAGGCACTCAGTGCCTGTTTCTAGAAAATACTTCTCCCTTGGGAGTGGGGAAATACTGGTGATAGGTGGACAGCTGGACTGGATGATCTTAGATCTTTTCCAACCATGGTGATTGTATGATTATCTAAATTTGGACTTACCAATGTAAGTTTGTAATTGTAAATCTAGGCTTACTAAAGTGCCAAATAGCACTCTGCTGCTTGCATAAGTGCATTAAATCCTACCCAGATACGGAATTATACTGATAGATACCTTCTCAGCTTTATCTAATTTTACTTAATTTTAAACCATGAAGACTCAGAGACCTGAAAACCTTGTTATTTACTCTACAGAGATCTGTGTCCACTAGAGTTGTGTTTGACTTCTCCACAAAAGCAGAATCAAAATCAGGTCACTCACTCATCTTTTACAGCACTTACCCATTATAAACCTGCTAAATGGGGTTTGACTGCGTTTATCTGTATCTAGGAGGGAAGTAATTTACTGCCATCATATATACATTTAAGTGATTATCACAGATTACTTACTGCCTGTTGTCCTTCTCCAGTTAGAGGAGAGCACTGCTCGCACTGAAATATGGGAGCCATTCTGGGTAAAGAGAAATGGGTTGTACTTGAAGTTTCATCTTGGGCAGCAAGGGTTGTAAGAGATTTTATGTTCTGTTTCGCAACGCACTGGTTTGACAGCAGCGGATGTGAACCTCTGGTCGTTATTTCACGGATAATTCTGCAAGTAATGAAAGTAACTGTGATCTTCCTGTGCAACATATCTTGATTGTTTATTTCTGTGACTGGTGACAGAGTTTCATGCCTCACTGCATAAGGGATATAGACTTCTCTGTTATATATTATCATAGCATTTTCCTTAAATGGAATTTTCACTTTCTTTCCATTAGGGCTAGTAGATGAAAGTGGTAAAATATTTTCATAATCCTTATTCTTGGTATTAGTCAATGATTTTAGAATTCTGGAAACGGCAGTGTTGGAAGACTTTAAAATAAGAGGATATGATTTTGTTGTCTTGCTGCCTTGCTCTTGTGCAAGCTGTTTCACTGGGGTTACTTGGGAACATGCTACGTCTTCAGTTACTTCAGGACTAGAGCAGTGTCTTGCTATGTTTGGGCTGCTTGGTACTAAGGAATTTGGAAGTCTGTCCCAGAAGGGTTTGCAAGCTTCTTCTATCCTTAATACTGGCCAAATATAAGTAACAGTTGGTATTTCTGTGGCCTCCCTTAATGCAGAGACGTGTTTAATCCTTGTAGGTATGAGTTGCTGCATTATAGGTGGCAAACAAGAAAGCGGTACTGATACGACTTCAGCTTGAGGTGGTATCTCTAGATTGTATTTTAAAATCTGTGCTTCAGGTTCTTTGGTAACCTTAATATGTTCAGAAACTCCTGAAACTGATGCTGTGTCAACATGAGCAAGTGAGAGGCACTTGTGCGTACGTAACTTTTTAGCCGAAGTCTCATTGCTCTGCATATTAAAAACTGAGATTTTTTTTTCTGTGAGCAGAGATCATGCCAACATCTTCTAGTACATCAAAATGTAGTGGATAAATTTTCTTCACTCTTCACTTGCTGATACGGTAGCATCAGAGCAGATCTATTACTAGTTCCTGGCGTCAGAAAAGCATTGTTTTTGAAAATGCATTCAGTGCAGACAGATGAGTTGAGCATGGTCTGGCAGTGATGCACACTGGCAAGGTTTCCAGAGAGAAGAGAATGTGGAAGAAGTTTCAGTAGGTCTTATCCACCTTCATGGATTTCCTTAAGGACTTCATGTCAGTCTAACAAACTTAAAATAAAAATTGAAATGAATTAAAGTGTGATTATATATTTGTAAATGCACAGAAACAGTGATTTTTTTTTCTACTTGGCTGCCATATGATATGCCATTCTAAAATAAAATTTAAAAATGGAAATATGTCATTTAAGTATTAACGGCTTATATAGACAGGACAATTTTTCTGAAACTACATGATCTTTGAGGTCCTTTTCAAACCACGCAATCTATGATTCTACAATGATCGTTCTTCTGAGATAATTCCAATCATGAATGGCATCAGCAGTGACTTTCTGCTGGTTTCAGTAAGAGTTAGACTGTACCCAGTACTGCGAAGTGGTGGTTGACAGGACAGGTTTTGTTTAGATGAAACACTCCTTCACATAGGAACATAGCAGTCTTGTGTACAATGCCATTAGAACACATTTCTAACAAAACTGGGCTTGATCAAAGACCCTTCAGACCACCTTTTGTTGTTGTAAACTTGCTAGCAGAGTTAACTGATATCAGCAGTTAGCTCCAGCCTACAACATTCCCTGCTATGGTGGAGTAAGACCCAGTGGTTCTGCAGTGGTTTTCAATAAAGACAAGAAATCAAGTACCTAGTTGAGCCTATGATGGACAGAAAGATGAAATATAAACCTGTATAGTGAGAAAGGCAAACACTCTGAGAAGGATTAAAACCAAATTAATTTTGAGTTTTGACTGTATTACTTACGTAGTGCATATGTTCTCTCAGAAATAACCTACTCAGCACTCCAGACACGTTTTTGCATCAAGTAAACATAAATATTCACAGTTTTCTGCATATCAATCACACAATCCAAGTGTTTCTTATCCTTCCTGATTATATAAAAGTAACTCCCCACCATAACCACAGAGGTTCTACTATTTAACTGACAACAAATATAACAAAGACACTAATTTCACTCTCACAAGTTCTGAGCCCCTGCTTAGAAATATGCATAAATTAACCTTCCTGTGTTCTTTTAACTAGTAAAAATGAATAAATTGAAAAACGTTTCTTCATCTTCCAGGTTGTGCCTCTTGAATTTATGATGCATAGATCTTGGTGTAATCACGTAATTCCGAATTCTAACCGCTCTTGATTAGAGATAGTTAAATTAATTGTCAACAAATTATATGAATAATTGATTGCTCATGTGTGAGGATAGCACTGCGTGTAATGAGACAAGCTACGGCCTTCCTAGAGCAGCATATTGTGGGTGTGCATTTCCATTTCTGGTGACAGAGCTTCATGCAGATTTTTCTGCAGAAAAATTATATTGCCTAGATAAGTTTCATTTAATACTTAAATCAAAGATGAGTGAGGCTCTCAGTAAAAGCCAGAAACACAGTTGCTTTTTTTTCTTTTGTTTCCTCCTGAGAGTGGGATTCAGGGATTCTGAATCCAGAATTACAATGTAATTGAGCTGTACCAGGTCAGCTGCGCTAGGAAGGCTGTTACTGCCCTCTGTGCTTCCTTTAGCACTCTTTTTCTTGTCTGTTAGTATTGTTCCAGTTAGATATTCACCTTCTGCTGTGCAGCCACCACTTGAGTGATTTCCGAGTAAAAAGAAACTACTGTTTGATGTTGTGATATGCTGACAACAAGCCATGTTAGATTTTGCTCTCTAGAGTCTTATATTTAAAGACTTTCTAGCAACTGTCATGGCCAAACGAATCCCACCACAAACAAAATTTGCTTTCTCAATCTGTGGCGTGTTTTATGAAAGCCCTCTGAGCTCACTGACTGTCCAGGAGGCTCAGGGAGGCATGAAATTCCCTTGCAGGTGACCAAAAGCTTTGTATCTGCACTGTTAAATTGGTTTAATTTCCTCTGCCTGCAAACACAGACTAGTGTACTTTGTGTCATTACCAGTGAATAGTGCAGGGAATACATAATTCTGCTGTGCTCAGCACAGAGGTGTCAAGAGCACTTTATAGACTGCAACAGGAGCAGGGAATGCAGCCCATATCTCTGACAAATCTCCGGTGTACTGGAGGTTTAGCTCGTGGCCTGTGGGCAAAGTATGACTCACCAGAACAATTATTTTGGCCTATAACCATCTCCTGGTACCTTTATTCTTGTGAGTCATGAAGGAGCAAGAGGCACATCAAGAAAAAATGTTTATTAACACCAGCACACTCCCAGCCACTGTCTTCCTGAGGAAATTCAGCAGCACTCCAGGATGTGTGCACGTATGTGCAGTATGCGCTGAATGTGATAGTTGTAGGAAGCCTGATATTCACAGGAATGTCTGTCCTAGGCATGTCTGTAGGTCCCGATTTTTTCAGTCATCTTGAGAATGTTAATCTCCTTTGCCTTTGGAAGACATTGTATATTTTATTTGGACAGAAAATTTGGGCATCATTTCTATATGTTGCCCTCAGAATATAAAAAAGCAAAAGTTTAGGGTCCTTGACTATGGCAAACCTGAAACGAGACCACTCTAACACATGTGACTGAAGACTGTGGCAATGTAAGTATTACATAAATTAATGTTTTCAGTCCCAACTCCTTGCCGTACACAGCAGCCTGTAGATTCTGCTCATCCATCAGTACTGAACGAACCAGAGTTGCAACTCCAGCTGAGCCAGTATCGATGTTAAATAACAGCAAATCACACTGATGAAAAATGTATTCTACCTTAGAGTTTTCATAGAATCGTCAAGGTTGGAAAAGACCTACAAGGTCATCCAGTCCAACACTTCACCAATAGTTCTCTCTAAACCACGTCCCCTCAACGCAGTGTCTAAACATTCTTTAAATACTTCCATGGTTGGTGACTCCACCACTTCCCTGGGCAGCCTATTCCAGAGCCTGACTGCTCTTTCGGAGAAGTATTTCCTAGCATCCAGTCTGAATTTCCCCTGCTGCAACTTGAAGCCATTCCCTCTCATCCTATCACTAAGTACAAGAGTGAAGTGGCTGACCCCCACCTCTCCACAACCGCCCTTCAGCTAGTTACAGAGAGTAACAAGACCTCCTCTTCTCCAGACTGAACAATCCTAGCTCCCTCAGCTGTTCCTTGTAAGGCCTGTGCTTCAGGCCCCTCACCAGCTTCCTTGCCCTTCTCTGAACATGCTCCAGTGCTTTGATGTCTTTCTTGCAGTGAGGGGCCCAAAACTGAACACAGCACTCGAGGTGCGGCCTCATCGGTGCTGAGTACAGGGGGACAATTACTTCCCTGTTCCTGCTGGCAATGCTATTTCTGCCATAAGCCAGAATGCCTTTGGCCTTTTTGGTCACCTGGGTACACTGCTGGCTCATGTTCAGCCAAGCATTGACCAATACTCCCAGGTCTGTTTCCCCTATGCAGTCTTCCAGCCACTGCCCCACGCCTGTAGCATTGCCTGGGGTTGTTGTGGCCAAAGTGCAGGATCTGGAATTTGGTCTTGTTGAACCTCATCCCATTGGCTTCAGCCCAGCAATCCAGCTTCTGTAGGGCCTTATTACCCCCAGTTTGACAGTGTACATTCTGTTGTACAGCAATGATTCAGTTGTGTAATTTTGTTAGTCCTTAAGTACAAGAGATTACTATTTGCATCATGAATCCCAAAGTCCCCAATGCCTTTTTTAAAAAAGAACAATGATATTAATATACCTTAAAATGTCCTTGTTTACACATAGGAAAAAATTGTATTTTTTTTTTTTTTTCCTCCACCTTAAAACCAACTAACTGCATACAGAGGCTCAGACTTAGGAAATCAGCAGCACAGATTCCATTATTACTTCTAGCTTATATATACAAATCTTTTCCAACTGAAATGATATTACAATATAAATGACTCACCAATGCTCTGCTTTAATCAGACATGAAGACAGCAAAAGCTTTAAGAGTACATAACTTAGAAAAATATTAAAAATACTTCTTATTTTTTCATATGTTCATATGAATATTCCAACTGTGAACTTATGGAAATGTTTATGTTCTAATTAATTCTAATTAGAAATTAATTCTAATTAGATTTTCATTTGCAAAGCTTTAGCTTGGCATCTTAGTTTAGTTAGAAGGTCTGCTATGAATGTTACTTATTCTTAGCAAAAGTTCAAGGAGGATTTCAAGGTAATCCTGTTTCTCACATTTTGGGCAAATTGTTAAGTTGATGTACTTTTTTCTGAGAAGCAAGCATTAGCTTTTCAGGTTAGCAGACTATAAAGTGAGCATGTTTTGCTGCTAGCAATCCCTCTGCCAGGAACTGAATATTAATAGTATATGTAAATTGCAATGGAAAACACTCAGTGAGTCAAAGCCCAAGCTAGCCTTCTGTCCTACCTCAGAAGACTATGAAAGCTCTTTCATCATTTATGTATTACCCACAACCCCGCTGCCCAGACATTTACCCTCTTGCAGCCAAGGTTATCCTCTCTGCCTCTTTAAATGAGGCCTAAATTCTGGCATAGAAACTTGTATTAACCTTCATAGCAAAGGTATTTTAAGAATAAAAATCAGCTCACCTCTTCTGACTACCAGTGACAGCTTGAGAGCAGTACAGTCTCTACCCAGAGAGATATGTCTCCCTCTGCTACTAACCCTGAAAAGAGAATGAGAAGGGTTGGATCCAGGCTCCACCTGCTTCCGTCTCTCAGGTGCATGGCTTGCTCCTGAACTCCCTGTGTTAGCCAGACCTCCTCACCTGGTGCTGAACCACTGCTTCAGGCTGTGGCCTGGTGATTCTGCTGCACGTATATAGTATAAGGACATCAAATATGATTTATTTACAGCTAAGTAGCACTTGTGAATGTTCAAAAGAGCTAAATAATCACCTCATAAAATGCGTCACCCTGCTGTGGTTTGCTGCCTTGCACTAGGCCTGGCATAGGGGGTTAAATACAGTAATGCACACAGGGGGATCAAGGGTCCTTGACAGTAGCCAGAGGTGGATGGTCCGCAAGAATTAAAGAGCAGAGCATGCACCTGGCTATCCCCACTTGAATAACCTCACCGCACCATGGCCGCAGCCACAGGGCCTTTCTGAGCCAGGGATGATTTCTGTGTGAATTTCCTGCTAGCATGACACCCTGCTGTGCAACGCTGCCCACATCCACCGCAGCTTCTGACCCTCATTTGTGCCTGGCTAGGTCAGACACAGCTTTGAAACCCCCTCAAGTCCACAGTTTTAGGGACAAACTTTGAATTCACTGGACGAAGACTAGCCTTCCCAGTAAGGCCTAGTAGCTGCAGTGGGCTGGGCCAGGCCAGAGACAGCATGGGGTGTACAGTTTGGTTACCTTTATGGGAGCACAGCACTTGAGGAGAAAGACTAGGCCTCTGTGGAAACTGCCACCTGCACAGAACCTTCCAGAGCCAGGGGCCTGTGAGCACTACTGCTGCAGACTAACAGCTGCCAGTTTCAACAGCCTTTCCAACACCAGGGGCTCTGGGACCCAACCAGCACTGTTGCCACTGCCTACAATCACTCAGGGCATGAGGCAGAGACCCTCAAAGACCACCCCACCTAGCCCTTGTTCTGCATCCTGTGTGGCTGTACCTGCCCTGTTTGGCCTTCCTCCTGTTAGTTCTCCACTGTCTGCCTGTGCCACAGACACAATTTGGCCTTGGGGTTCCCATACTAACCTTGTGGTAACAAATGCAATGTAACCCTGAAGGTGTTCAAGCCACCTCCAGCCTTGCCCAGCCCCCTGCAGCTGCTAAGCCTTACTGGGAAGGCAACAGTACGCAGGTGAGAGAGAGAGCACACCACCTGAGAGTGACACACTGCAGCACAAATCTGGAGGAGAGACACGTTTCTGTTTGGCTTAACAATGCCCACAGCTACATCATTCCACTTTCTTCAAAGGCAGCAAGTTTACTTAAGCACTGGTGATCCCGTGGTGCTGGCCATTAACAGGAATTGAAGCTGACTGCCCATAAGCTGCCTGTGACTCAGATGCCACTGGTAGGTGGCTCAGAACAACACGCTATGAGGAAAAAGGGCTGGATCAGGTGCTGGTCATTTCTGTAAGGGAGGCTGCCACCACACAAGACTTAAAAAGATGGTTGTTAATTCTATTTGACTCACAGCATGATGTGCTCTGAAACAGCCTACAGTTTCAGAAGGTGCTGGAAATGAGTAAGCTATTTTATTGTTCTTGTCCAGTTAGCAGCTCCTCTTAGAAATTCTCTTCAGGGCAGTGTTATGGTTTAACCTGGAAGGCAGCTCAGTGCCATGCAGCCCTTTGCTCACTCCCTCCAACAGTGAAATGTGGGAGAGAACTGAAATAAAAAATATAGAACTCATGAGTTGACATAGAAATTATTTACTAAGAAAAGGAAACATAACAGTAATGAAAACTACTATATATATTGGTATATACAGTATGCATATGTATTTACCAAAGAAGTAATGCACAAAGCAGGTGCTGACCACTCGCTAACCGATGCTCAGCTAGTCCCCCACAGCCAGCTCTCCCAGTTTTATTGTTCAGCATATGGTAAGGAATGTTTCTTTGGCCAGTTCATGTCAGCTGTCCTGGTAGTGTCCCCACCCGGTTCCCTGTGCCCCAACAACCCCCTGCTGGGAGGACCGTGTGAGAAACAGAAAAGACCTTGATTCTGTGTAAGCACTGCTTGGCAACAACTAAAACATCAGTGTGTTATCAGTGTTGTTTTTCTCTTAAATCCAAAACAGCATCATACCAGCCGCTAGGAAAAAAAAAACCAAAACAAGTCTAGCCCAGCCAAAACTAGGACAAGCAGAGTCAGACACTTTATTTTGCTTTAATCAGTGAAATAAAGCTAGAGAGACACAAAACAGACATAAAGCAGCTGGGTAGATGCATCATGAAGGTAACTACCTGGTACTCTGAGTTTGAAAGTCTGGTCACCTTCACTGAATTTCTCCGGCAGTCATTGGGTTAAATTCAACCTGATATATGAATTTCCTGGGATTGTTTTCTGTCAACCACCATCTGCCAGCAATTTTTATATTTAGTCAGAGGACAAGTTTCAGAACTGTTGTGCGAGATGAACACCAGCTGCCTCTTGCTTCCCACAGCTGTAAGACTGCTGACGTTCACTATTTGTTCTCTGTTAGTGTCTATGGATGCCTCAGAAATCAAGGCCACTTCCAGTCAGGCAATAAAAAAGATAGTCCTTGCTCCAGAGAGCTTATCAAGCAGAAACTTCAGAGAGAATAAGGATTTTTTTCACTCCTTCTGCTGACCCACAGAATTTTGCTAAAATGATACCCTGTTGGGGATACAAGCAGATGCAAGAAGCATGAAGAGACATGTGGTTCTAGCAGAGACAACGGCTTTATTGTGGGCAAACCCAGAAATGACCCTAACCTTCAGTACTGTCTCTGAGTGTTGACAAGACATTCAACATTAGCCTCTTATGTGCCATATCTCACCATTATCAGCAGATGTGGTGAGAAACACAAGATGTACTGGAAGGCAAGAAGGACAAGACAAGAAGGTTGAAGGACAAGGTAAAGAGCAATATCAATCACTGAGAATTTTGCTCTTCCCTCTCTTCTTCCCACCAGCTTCTTTGTGTGAGCTTTAAGACAATGTAAGTAAAGAAAGAAAAGCACTCTGGCTGACTGTGATGTGCCCACCTACAGCTTTCAAAGCATAAGAAGTATTTTAGGGAAGATAGGAGCTGCGGTGCAGCCTGACACAGAGAAGCATACAAAGATGTTAACCCCAGTTAGTAACATCTAACTGGGCTTGACATGGGCAGTGGGTGTTCAGACTATGTACATGTTTGTAGTGGGGATGCAGGAGAAGGGAAGGGAGGAATGTAATGTGAGGCAAAATTTTCTGTACAAACTACCATTTTAAAAAAAGAGTTGTTTGACCCTTACTGTTTCAGAACTTCCCCTATCTCTTAGTTGGTGAACATACATTTTGTTTGTGTTAGCAAGAACTCAGGGCCCTTCCTCTGGCATTGCTTTTTCTTACATCCTGGAAATTTTGTTTTCTGGCACTACTCAAAGCTCATTCTAGTCAGCCCCACATCACAAAGGGAGACATGGCATCAGGTTGGTTAGGAAGTTGATCTAGCACTTGGAAATGGCTCCTTTGTGTTAATCTTGCCTCATGCATCCACGTTTCTTGGCCACAGCTATTGGTACCTATTGCCTTCTAGTTTCTCTTGACCTTATGCTTTTGCCAAAAAGTGACTGTAAGAAGAAGGAAGGAAACATCTGAATTTTCTCTGATGTATTTCCATGATTCTGCCCTTCTGGTAAGAGGACTATACACCAGCAGGCTATATTTCTTAGCAGCTCACAGCTTGGACAGAAGGAAAAAAGTTTCATTAGCAACTCTCTACCTGCCTTTTTCACATTGCTAATTAGTGAGGGAATAGTCCAGTGATAGAACATGTCACAGACACTGAGTAGATGTTTTACTTAATCTTAATTTTTTTTTGTCTTTTTTTAAAGCCTATACAACTGTTTTCTTTAAATGCCTAGGGAAAGATTACAATTTCAGTGGGTTCTGGAGCAAGTCCTAGTACATCAAGCACTTGCTAATAATACACCCATGTTTATTTATCCTTTTCAAACGTTGATCTGTGATATATAGATGATATACTGCACTGAAATTGAGAAGAAGTGGCTTGAGATTAATCCTGACTGAAAGCAACCCCCTAATTAGTATATACATATAAATAAAATGAAGGAGAGGTTGAAAGCAGCGGTTATTGAGGATGTATGAATTCTGCCAGAGGAAGAGTCCGTCTCAGACTCCTCCTCAATTCAGTAGAAAAGTTTTCTTGCTACACCACGATACTTCTCCAACTCTAGATCTGGCACCTTAAGAGAAGCATTTTGCTTTAAGCCTGTCTCTTAAGGCAGGATATAATCAGCTCCCAATGTAGGCACACCTGCAGTCAACACACTATTCATCTGATAGGTTACAGCTGACATAGCCAAGAAGAGCTCATTAGCTAACGTACCACATTGTTCTGTACAGTTGCTACCAGGTAAGCACAGCTCCACAGACTTCATACCCTTGTGCCTTAAAATGAGAAGTGCTGGAGACGCGATCATGAGCTTGCCAGGAATCTGTCAACAGGCCCTCTTAAGCTGTGGTTTTATTGTTTCTTCAGCTAAGGCCTGGCTGAGTGCTGCAGAATACAGTGCAGACACCGAGGTGAATGAGCTCTGTTGGACAAAAGATCTGCTGGAAGCAAGCTGCCTTGAACAGCTCATCCATCTCAGCAAATCCTTCTTATCTGTGCTATCAGGATTTTTCTGTTACCTTGGGCATCTGAGCTCTACGCTCCAGGTAAGACGAGTTTGTTTCTTTTCTCGGGAAGCGTAATTTGCAGTGCTGCCAGCAGGTGGCACAAGATACTTAACTGTCTGCCCGCGGGATAGCACGAAGCGGACTGTATCAAAATGTCTGGCCAGTTTCTGCTGAATAGCGTTGCCGAGCACGTCCTCCATGCACAAAAACAAACAAAAAAGGTATTCCAGCTTTCCTATGTAGTAATGTTACTGTAGTAGTGTAGCAATCATTGTAGTAATGCTACTTTATGCACACCAAAAAAGACTAAACATGGGTCATGATATCTAGGTGATAGGAAAAAGCCCCCTTCTGGGAATTAAACAGGAATCAGTGACATATCAAATCAGGGCTCTTAAATGTAAAAATGCATTAACACAGCTCTGCATACAACATAACAGGGTACCAAGCAAAGCAGAGACTCTAATTCTGCCTAGTGAAGCAGAATTAACTTGATTTCATACCTCTTCCACAGTAGGATGATTTCACTCAAATAGTGGCTTTGATTATTTTGGTTCTTCACTGATGCCTGTTCCTAACTGATTTTATCTGACTACATGCACTCTAAGGAGCTAGGTATTCTAGGGTCAGCAGCTCTGACTCTATAAAGATGAAGGAATTACCACTCGTGCTGGCAGATGTTCAGGTCTGCATATAGCCCTGAACAGACAGTGTTTCCTACTTTTTTAATAGTAGACGTAGCTTCTTATGCTTGGGCACGACAGTACAGCAGGATTTGGTACCCTATGGACTGAACTAAAAATTACTGTAAGCTTTTCTGTAGCCTGGCACACAGCAGGGCTTTGTTCCATCTGCATGCAATGATCTCCAGTACGATCTCTAACCTCAGGAACAGCAGTACAGAAGTCCTCAAGACAAATAAAAGCTAGAAAAGGAGAAAATTGGGAAAAGGGAGAGCAGGGCAGCTGAGGATGGACTGTTGCTACAGTTGAGTGGGGCTGCTGTACCTGCAACCCTCACTCTAATGACCCCCATGGTCTGGCTCTGTTCTAGGTTATTTCTCAGGCAGCTACAGACAACTGTGTTCATATAACAGTGCTTAAACCTTTAACGCTTCACCTCCAACCGAATTCAGAGTTATTTCACCACTGAAGCTATTACTGCCTGAGCATCTGGATCCTTGAAAAGACAGGCTATAGTGTAACAGGAGAGATGAACAGTTATTATCAGCCTGTCATCTGCAATGCCAGTGCTGACATCAAGATTATTCTGGCCTCAGAGAGCACAGGGAGGTAAGGGATTTCAAAATGAAGGGACAGGTACAAAGATAAAAGGCATGTAAAGCTGGCTTTGTACCTTCGTACTTCCACCCAGCTGAAATACAATGACTGTGTGATTGAATTGGAAAAATCACAGGTGCAAGAGGGAAATGTTATGCCCAAGCACAGAAAAGTTCAAGTCTGGACTTGCAGAGCTGAAGGGAAAGCAACATGCCCTGAGTAATGTTTCCTTGTAACATAATGCCATCTGCTGGGACTTGCTATTAACAGATGAGGTAGTTCAAATGAACTTGGGATAAATGAGTCCACAGGGCTAGAAGGCATGCTGCCTCACAGCCAGGTTAGCACAGACAGAATACAATCATGCTGTCAGCTAGCAGCAATGTTTGCATGAAATAGAAGCAATTTTTAGAGATTTTTCACTTCTTACTGCCTAATATTTTCCACTGAGTATTACATCCTACACTGTGCTCATGCTGGCTGTTACTGCTGTAAGCTTCTCCCTCTGGAGTGAAAAACTGAAGCTGTTGTGTCGTGACAGGGTAAATGAAGCTTGCATGGCTATCCTGCATCAAGTGCAGCAGGTTGCCTAACAACCTGCTTCCCCAAGGACTAACAGAGTCAAAAATAGAAAGAGACCTCAGCACCTGCATTCAGGATTGCTTCTTGAGTGCAAAAACTGCCTGCCACACAAGAAAATGTACAGGCGCATGGCTTTGTCATTGTTGATGCCTTCCCAGAACAAGGCAGTGGACATATTGTAGCAATTTTTCCATACTTCTAGCTATGTACAGAGAGCACATGGTGAAGTGTCTGTAGGGCAAGGTGTGTGAAGAGCTGCTGAAGTCCCTGGGTTTGCTCAGCGCAGAGCACAGGAGCCGAGGGGAGGCCTCGAGGCAGTTGCAACTCTGCACAGGAAGAGGACGGGTAGTGCTGAGCTCTGCTCTCTGGTGATGGTGACAGGGCCCAAGGGAATGAATGGAGCTGTGTCCAGGGAGGATCAGGTAGGGGATAGGGACAGGTTCTGCACCAGAGGGTGTCAGGCACTGTGAACAGGCTGCCCAGGGCAGTGGTCATGGCGCTAAGCTGCTGTAGTTCAAGGAGTGTTTGCACCGTGCTTATAGACATTGGCTTGGGATGTTGGGTGGTCATGTATGCAGCCTGGAGCTGGACTTGATAACCCCTTCCAACTCCAGATATTCTGTGGCTCTATTCTCCAAACTGTGTTTGATGATAACAATGCGGAAGAAGAGACCCTAAATGCAGGTGTTGTAATTTTCTAATTTTAGTTATTTTCATTGTTGAGGATGTGTGATTTTAGGCAACCTGGATGTTTAGGCTTCTGGCCTTTTTTGTTTTGCCTTGTTTTGTTTCTTCAGCACCCAACTGTTGGAGGTTGCTGACTGGTTTGTGCTGCTGTGAATTAGCTCTGAGACCTGGTTTGTGCCCCATTCCTTGTAAATGCTACTTACGCAGTGATAAATAGACTGGAAGTTCCTCTTCAGTTGGGCACAACATGCTGGATCTTGTCTGAGAACAGCAGCTTGGGAAGGCAACCTTTAATGGACTGACTAGCATCTTTACTGCTTTTAAATGAACGCATTGGCTGGAAAATCATTCAAAGTTTTGTTTCATGTGTTGTGGTAGCTAGCATCTTTGAAAACATGCATTCAAGTCCTCCTGTATTTCCAGTACCTGCTATACTGAGATGTACAGATATGGCTTGAAACTGTAAGGGATATGCTGAGATAAATGTTTTTTGACAATGGTCCTTGGGGAAGGAATTATCTTGCTTTGAACACCTCTGTAATACCTTCTTTTTCCTATTTTTGAATATTCTTTTACATTTGTGTGTCCCTTGAGAACCACATTAGTGGGATCTGAGTGCCACAGAATGCTCAAGAGGCATTAGATTAATTACAAAAAGGTATGTGAATAGTCTCAAGTGTCCCTTAGAAGCTTCAGGCTCACAGACTGGGCTTTGAATCCTATTCTTGACGCATGAAGCCTAACGTACATAAGATTTATATGAAGTATGTTCTGGAAAAAAATTGTTTCAGTTCTGTAATGGATGTGTTAACTTTGGCTGTGAAGGTGATAGTTCTTAAAAAGAAACTTGTGCTGACTGTGCTACTTTCTTGGCCTGAAAATTCTTTTTACCTTGAAAATCCCATGGGAAACATATGCTTTAGTGACCTGTCATGCTGAATGCTTCAGGTTGATTAGATTTATTGTTTCAGGAGGGGTAATAGGTAGTGTGATGACAACCTTATTGAGGTTGAAATGGTCAAGAAAGAAAATACTTCCTCAGCATCTTGTCTGGACTGTCTCTGTTTCTGTGACATGGATATGTTGTCCCTATAGGTACTTTTGAATCCTTCTATCCTCACAAATGTTAAGAGACTTGCTGAAATTACTTCTAGAGATCTGATGTTGAACAGATCCAAAATACTCTTTAACCTGTGACAGTATTCAGTGTAAGATTATTGAAGGCATGACTACATCTGGCTCATGAAGAAAGAATCTATGTATAGGAATAAAACTGAGGTTTTGGTGTTTTTTGTTTTTTGTTTTTTTGGTTTTTTTTTTTTTTTTTTTTTTTTTTGCTCTATAATGATTATTCATTCCAGCATCTACTATATACCTAGCTCCTGCCCAAGTAAAGATATTTTGAGTATGCTAATACACTGGTAGTTGGGTTTACTTGCTTGGAATGCTCCTCATTTTTTTTATCACAGTGCATGATGAATGTGCACCTTGTTCACTTTTGGTTTGCGGCCATGCAGGGACAAAGCAATTAATAAAAGACATTTCCTTGTCCTCTCTTTAGCTAACAGTCAATGTTAACATCTGTCAGTGTGTGAAACTGCATTCATAAGTGTTGTTTTTCTTCAATTTTATGACCTCTGGTTAAGGTTTCCAAGTCCTAGGTAAGAACTTTGCATATTTTTCCCTTAATTACTGTCAAGTATGGTGGGTGGCTGCAAGGAGCAGGGCCTACTATTCAGATGTCTCCCTCTAAGCTAGTAAACGTATTTTTCTGGTATTTGTGAATGTTACTGTTTTCCTCACTTCTTTAGCACGCTTCCCTATTTCATTTAGGCAGTACTGGCAAACAGTAGGGTAAAATGTATCGAAGTATAAGGGTAGGAAAAAATTTTATTTGTGTGCTGTTACTTGTTGTCAGAAGTAACTCCAGAACCTTAGAAATCTAGTCATATCTCTGAGCTCAGCTAAATTAGAGTTTAAGCTAAGCTGTTCTATATGCCCTGAAACAGTTCTGACATAACTGCAAGGGCACTGTTGAGGGCTGAAGACACGAAGGTTTACACCCCGTATAATTTTTTGGTTGTAGAAGCAGTTTGCTGCAAGATCCTCAGAATCCCTAGCACACCACTTTGAAAACACCTAGGAAGTCTTCTTAGATGGCTTGGTTTGGTTTTTTTTTTTTTTTTTTTAGGAACAGTTTAGTCATTGCTGCACACTTGCTGGCATCTCAAACTAGGTGCTCTTGCTCCTATGAAGACTGATCTAGAAAGGGTGCTCCCATTGCACCAAGTATGCATGGCTCCCTGCAGAATACAGCTCTAACTGCTCCTTAATGATGAGCTGAAAGGTTACATTGCCTCTTCCCTCTGCACTGTAATTAAGAACCTGTTTTCCAGAGCATTAGCAAGAGAGGAGACCTAGGTCCTTGCTTGTGAAATCTCAAATTACATCTTTTGCCTTCCAGCTATGGCTGGACTCCCAAGTCTGTGCATTATGAAGACAGATCAGGTTTGTGTTCATTCTTCACCAAGATGGGAAAGAAGGCAATCTTTTGGGACCCTTAGCATGATGCATTTGTTATCTTCTTTGTAGCAGCTATACTTGTCTTTAGGAGGCAGCCACGCAAAAATACCAATCTTTGACTGTATGATATGCAAATCACTTGGATAAAGGGCAGGTAGTCAGCCTTAACTGCAGTATCTGTTACTTTTGGCATTCATTTCTTGCAGTTAGCTGTTAAACAACAGCTGTCCCATTTTAATGAGCTTTAAAAAAAATAATAGCACAGCATCTCATTATTTCTGCCTTTCCTAACAGGCCCATTTTAGAGGCCTTCAGTTAGCAGTTCTTGTGATTTATGCCAAGCAGAACTCATTTCCATGACTATTAGGATCATTTGCAGAGTGTTACATATAACATAGCATCCATTTGCTGTGAACCCTCTCTGACAACTCATTTTTCTGTTGGCGGTGGCTTGTATCACAGAAGCACTGTGACCATCTGTGGATCTCCCGGCATGTGTGTGTACAGAAATACTGTATAAAACCTAAAAGGTTAAATGAAAAGGTCTACTGCCATATAAAACCTCCTAACTCTTTTGAGCAGATCTGTACTTTTAAATGTGCTATGTTCCATTTGAAATTGCATAATGGAAGAAAACCTCATTTTGCCCTCTGTAGGACATGCATATGTACATCCCAAACCAAAAGGCATTTCAGATGCTTGAGGAGGTTGAAATATGTGTCTGCTGCTATGTGCAGACTTTAATACTACTTAGAAGTTAGACACACTGAATTTAAGTACAGCCATGACCCCAACTCAACGGAGGCAGTAACAAGGAGGTGACTAGAGTCACTAAAGTAACTAAAAACTCAGGCTGAACATTCTACTTAATAAAGCAAATACACTTTAGTATCTATTGTAGCTGTTAAGGTAAAGGAAGGAGTCCTGAATTCTGACCCTGCACACATGAATTACAGGAATTTGCTTTTGATTGTATTTTTGATTGTATTGTAAGAGTATCATGCTTTAGATAACCTGTTAGGAGCTCTTCCAGACTTATGATTTTATCCCCCATATCACTGGGATTGAATGCATGGCACAGATGTTTCAGTGTAAATGATATATGATGTTATCTTAGCCAACAAAGGACTTTTCTGTAAGTATTTTTCCCATGTCTTGTTCACCTTGCACTGTGTTCCTCTAGAGCCTCCTGCCTGTTGCAACAGCTCTCACCAACACCAGCTTTTCATTACACTTTCTTTCCCATGAATTAATCTGTTGCCCAGAGCTATAACCTGAACACATCTGGGGTCTGAAATGAGTTCTAAAATTAAATCCCTGCAGAGAAGCTGCGTTTGTTCTTTTCCAAATAACTTAAAAATGCATACATCCTTCCAGAAACAAAGGAATTATGGAGAAACTGATGCTGCTATTCCTCGAGAAGGGGACAGCAGAGGAGACAAATGCTGCTTTGTACTCCATGAGACCTTGGTGCAAAAGGCAAAGGACTGTACCTGGCTTTGCACTTCCCAGTTACATTCAATAGGAGTGTGAGAGTCAAGCTGTGTGGTGTGGTTGACGTGCTCAAAAGATGATATGTCAGTCGGAGAGACCAAGGCAGTCTGTGTAGTGGGCCCGAACGAACCTCAGGAGGTTCAACAAATCCAAGTGCAAGGTCTTGCACTTGGGTTGTGGCAGTGCCAACTGTCAGTACAAGCTGAGTGTTGTAAGGATAGAGCACAGCCCTGTAAAAAGGATTTGGGGATACTGGTAAATGGCACTTTGGACATGAACCAGCAATGTACCCTCACAGCTCAGAAAGCCAACTGAATCCTGGGCTGTATCTTGTGTGAACAGCAGCTCAAGGGAGGTGATCCTGCCCCTCTGCTCTCTGCTGATAAGACCTCACCTGGAGTACTGTGTCGAAATGTGGAGTCCTCAGTACGGGAGAGAAATGGACCTGTTGGAGTGAGTCCAGAGGAAGGCCACAAACATGATCCAAGGGATGGAACACCTCTCCTATGAGGTCCAACTGAGAGAGCTGGGGCTCTGGAGAGACCTGAGAGCTGCCTTTCAGTATCTAAAGGGGGCTACAGGAAGGAAGAGGACAGACTCTTCAGTAGGGTTTGTGGTAATGGGGCAAGAGGGAATGGTTTCAAGCTAAGGAGGGGGAGATCTAGCCTGGATAGAAGGGAGAAGCCTCTTACAGGGAGCGTGGTGAGGCACTGAGACTGGCTGCACAGATGTGGATGCTCCATCCTTGGAGACACACAAGGTCAGGCTGGATGGGACTCTGAGCAGCCTGGTGCAGTTGTTGGTGTCCCTGTTTGTTGCAGAGGAGTTGGACTAGATGACCAGTAAGGGTCCTCTTTAACTGAAATGATTTTATGACTCCAAGTGACCACTGCCATTTCCCTTGTGCAATCAACCAGAAATTTTGTTTACAATTGTACTTCAAATCCCTAGGTTTTTCATTGAATGGACATACTACAGAGATGCACATACCTGCCTGGCAGATTGCACATGCTACCCTCTGCATGGCAAATAACCCTGCTGCAGGATGAGCAATTCTGTTTCCACTGTACGTTTCTGCTAGAAAAGCCATTTTTCAGTTGCTTGGCAGGGCAAGCAGTGGCCAGCAAAACGTGAGGTCATCCCATGTTCTACTCCAGCTTAAGCTGCACTACACTGAGAACCTGCATCTTTAGACAGGAGAAGAAAACAAAAAGCAAAGCGAACCACTCCTTCCCAGAGCTCTGGGAACTGTTGAACACGCACGTGTGACGAGGGCGCAGCCAGGCGCGCCGGCCGCCATTTCAGCACCCACGGGCCGCCATTTCAGCACCCACGGGCCGCCATTTCAGCACCCACGGGCCGCCATTTCAGCACCCACCCGCTGGGCAGCGCCGGGCCGGCTGCACAACATGGCGGCTGGCCCTGTGCCGCCGCGGCCGCAGAAGCTTCCAGAGCTCCGTGTAAGGCACGGCACCGGCGGGCTGGGTTGGACGAGTTGGTGTGTTGCTTTCCATCCATGGTGCGGAGCTAGATGGAGCCTGGTTTCTGTTTGTAGGCTTTCGTTTTGTTCTTTTTTTTTTTTTTTTTCTCTCCGCGCTGTGGGGCAGAAGCAGCAGATGCCTCACGGGGCTTTTGTTTTGCTCAGGGCCTTGATAACTTGTGCTCGTTTGGTGCAGCAAAGTGATAAACAGGCAAAACCTCGGGAGTAAGCTGCTCACTTAGTGCTGTAATTAAGTGTGCTAGTGGTATAGTGAGGTCGTCATTTAGAACGCAAAATAGTTTCAAGAGTATTGCAGATTTCTGTGGGACTAAACTGGCTGGAAATGAACGTTATTTTAACTGAAATTGTTGGACTCCTGAAATTGGAGTATGACCGTCCAACCTTTGGCTGCCTGGACCAGTTGTCTGAAGAGGAGTCGTCTTGGGCCACATATAAAGTATATCATAGAATTATTGTATATGAGTAACAAAACTTGTTTTATTTCTTAACATTTTTTTATTAAAACAAAAGAGAGCAACAACACCATAACAAAGGTGGGATATGGGACCATGTTTGTGTGAATCGATAACACATCAGTATCTGGTTCACTGGCAGTGGCTGCAGTTCTTACTGAGCTCTGAAGGCATTCATCAGATTTTTGATGAAATTTTACTGTTCCTGTGCTTCATCCTTGAAAAGAGTTGTTTACAAATGTACGTACCGCCTGACAGTGATGACAGGAATAAGGCGTGAGGGTGAAATAAGGGATGTATTTATTTGGTAAGAAATGGCTTGTGAAAGTCTGTTGAAGAGACACTGTCATGCTTTTGAGTTGAACATCTGATGGCAACTCTTCACATTCTGTTTGAAAAATTGCAGATAATTTATTTATGTTGACTGAAAATGGAGTCACAAATATATATATACATATATATATATATATAATATTTGGTGTCGCTTGTTTCGTTTCCTTCATTTTACCAATGCAGTGGATTTGCAAACATTGAACCAACATAATGCTTGGTTTTGGGAGCAGGAAACTGTATCAGTCTTTGTACTAGAGCCAGTAATTGATCTCTGCACAAGAACAAGGTTAGATTGCTGTTGCCAAGCTGCAGAGTAGTGCTTGTGATGATTTTCTCACTTCACAGTGGTTGTGGACTGGTTATTTCCAGGGGTAGGAACTTGTGCTGCTCTCTTCCGAGGTGCTACTGAGATACAGTGGTAATGATCTGATTGGCAGCTAAACTGCATACAGGTTTTGGTCTTTGTTTCATAGTAATGCAGGTGATTCAGTATTTTGTCATTGTCCACAAGCAGTATAACCTGGCATTTTGCCCTTTGGTTGTCACAGAAGAGTTAGCCATGTATTATTTCAATAGTCATTTTAGGAGACTGTAGTGTTTTGTTTTTTTTTTTTTGTTTGTTTGTTTTTGTTGTTTTTTGTGGGTTTGGAGGTCAGTTGAGATGATAAAGTTGCTTCATGCAGAGGAGTGGGGGCCGATGCCACATGGACTGGTTTTCAGTCATTTTTTTTTGTCATGTGTGTATATGTATTTGTATTGCATGTGTGTATATACATATATGCACACACACACGTGGGTGTATACACACATGTATGCAGGTGTATTTGTCCTGGTAGTCCTCTGTAGCATGGTAAATATGGTCTGAAAATGTCTCAGTTTGAAACAGGTCTTCATTGCCTTATTGTTAGCAGCCCTAGCCCTAACGGTGGGCCTGCAGATGTGTGCTGTTGATGGTTGAGCTGCTCAGTGTAGGAGCTGCTGAGTAGATTTCTCATCACTAAAGCTCAGCTGTTACCAAAGATGAAGTGATATGAATGTAGGTGTTGTCAGGCTTGGTCATAATGTCAGCTGTTCCAAGGTGGCAGGTTTCTTTATGTCCAGCTCTTCATTGTTTTACACTGTTATTACAAGCAAGAGGACAGCCAAAAAAAAAAAAAAGAAAAAGAAAAAGCAACAAAAAAGGTAATTAAAAGCGTCTTAGCAGGTCTTGTGGGATTGGCGTTGGTGCTCTGAGGAGGAGGAAGATAGTTGAGTCATTCTCTCCCTTGGAACAAAGCAGAAGACCAAACAATATGTCAAGGTTACTTGAGTCTAGGCAGTCAGTTGGCAGAAAATTGGTACTTATCGCCATTAAAAGCGCAGAGGAAGTGGAAATGATATTAAACCCTTAATTAGGATTTGTGGTGATGTAAAGTATGGAAGAATGTTTTTATGGCACCTGAAAGTACCTAAGTTCTTCAGCATACTGGGCTGCTCTGTGAGTGCTGGACAAGAAGTCACAGAATGGTAGGACTGTACGCAGAGTGGTGGTCAGTGGCTTAATGTTTGGATGGAGATGGGTGATGAGTGGTGTCCCTCAGGGGATACTGGGACATTCTTTCCTGTCTTCATCAATGCCATCAGCAGAGGGATTGAGTGCATGCTCAGCAAGTGTGTGGGAACTGGTTTCAAACTAAAGGAGGGGGGATTTAGAATAGATAAGTTTTTTTGCTAATAAATCACTAGTCACAGGACCATACTGGACTACTTAGAGATGTGGTTGGAATGAAGTCAAGCTGCATTTGGTTCTGAAGAAATAAGGTCGGTAACTGAGATGGAGTGATAGTGAGCTCACAAGGAGCATGTCACTTCGTTCAGACCACGATCCTGGGAACTCTTACTGCAAAGGGGTGTGCCTGAGGAGTGGGCTGGTACTGTCCTGCATTTCTCTTCAGGCCACTGCAGGTTTGTCTAGTGAGGCTCCTGCCACTTATCTGACACACTGCCAATCTTTTGGCCGTGTGTCAGACTACAGCCTCTATCTCATGGAGCCCATTTCCACAACATCTGGTTACTCGTAAGCATCCATCCTGGGCTGCAGTGTATGCCTCACTCTGGGAGGTGAAGCCTTTCTGGTCCTTGCAGAGAAATTCCTTTATTGCATGTAAACATTTGCGGGTTCTGTGGAAGCACCACAAACTGGTAGTGGGGCCTGCTCTGAGCACTTCCCTCTTCAAATCTTGTGTTTGTTAGAGAAATCTGCCTTTGTTCTTAAGGAGATGCTGCTGTATGTAACAGGTGTGCAGTATCAGGTGGGGCAAAAACCCAGAGGAATCAGTGTATTTAGATTAAGGCTTCTTCCAGATGGGAACTCCTGGTTGTCTCATTAATTTCTTAGCTATTAATATCACTCAGCTCAATTCCTGTATGTGTTCCAGAAGCTATAAAGGTAGTAAACCTGTCTCGCTCATTACTCATCTAACCAAATTTAGAATGGTTGGTGAAATTGCAAAAAAGTAGTATAATAGAGTATGCATGGCTTGCAAGAGCTGGCTTTTCTCTTTCTGTTTTACAAAAATGCACTGGAAGAAGTTCCATCTTATTTGAACTGCTCATCCTGGCATTTATTATCAGTGTGATTTGTTTGGCCGTGGTATGCCAAAGGCAGCAACGTGCAGTCCTGACAAAATGAACTGTATGCTGAGGATCACAATTTTGCTGTTTTATTTTTAGATTATTCCAATGTATCTTTTTACATTTGGTTCACAGTAACAACAGTCCTTTTTAAAAGATTTTCCTGTGAAGCGTGCTTTCTCACGGCTACTGACATCTTTTCATGCAACCGTTCAGATAAGCCAGTATCTGCAAAGTGTTTCATCCTTTATAAAGTGTTCAGGGTGCGATACTGCAATAACTTGGAATGTTCTTTTCTGAGTCAGATGATCAAGAAAACATTAATGGCTTCAAAAGTGATTGTGCTGTCAGTTTGATATTTGGAAACAAACCTGGGGTGCAGAATTTACAAGTTATTATTGTAGACTCAGAATGGAATGCTGTTTTGATTGCCTATGGCTGTTTTCTTTAGCCAGTGCCCCCAGCCTACCCCATCTCACTTTTTTCTGCGTGTAGACTGAAGACCTTTTTGTCACACCAGAAGGGTTCAGGGTTATACTCTTGGACTGGAAAATGCCCGGGCATAAGTTTTATTGCTTTACTTGTCTCCAGGTACTGCCTGCGCTGCTAATAGAGCTGCTGTCCTTTTTGAAAGGGCCGTCCATGGAAGTTGTGATTTCAACTCTAAATGCTGTACCAGGATGAACTGGAATGAATTTGTCGATCATTTTCTCCCTGAAGTTATCTCATTGGTTTAAATGGTGCTTTTGCTTAGAAATGGTTTATGTGAGCAGTTCTGTAATGTAAGCAGGGCAGAACTAGTATGACGGTTCTGTGTGTGCTGAGATGCTTTAAGCATTTATAAACCTTCAGAGTGAGCTTGCTTAAACTCATTTTGCTGCACAAGGTGTGACCTTTCTGGCAGCATTAATATTTTGCTATCTGAACATGGTCTGTGGGAGAATTGCATTACACCAGCAGTACAAACCTATTTGATAACTTAGTGCCATGCTGGTTTGGTTCTGGTTACAATCTTTGTAAGGATACAGAGTAATGGCCACAACATGACCTGGTACTGAGCCCGATTGGGGTGTATCATCAGCCATTGGCTGCAGGAGTGATGTGCTTCAGAAGTATGACTGCAGTGAGCCAAACATCCATGATGGTTGTCTTTCTAGCTCTCCTGTTGAAGTCTGTAATGCATTTCCATTGACCTGGATTACTATACGCTTCAGAAATAGCTTAAAACCTGGGCTGTCTTCAGCAAAATTCTCTGTAAGTTTGGTGCTGGGGCAACAGCATGAGGCATGCACAGTTCAGGAGTCAGTCACAGCACAGTGTTAGTGTGTTATGACTGTCAGCTCCTTTAAAAACAAGTGCGTGAAAGAAAAAGGCTTTTAGGGGGAGGGAGATGTGGAGGGGATTATGTTATATACTGCCAAGAGTATCGGCACAGTCCAGAAGTATACCATAGCTAATTTGCTGTTGCTTTTCCTCTGCTGTGTGTGCCATCACTTGCTGGCTTCTTCCACTGCAGTGTTACTTAAATATATATGTGATACTCAGTGGGAAATGAGTATTAGGACTCAATTAATCAGAGATTAGCAGAGGACTCTTCATTTGAGAGGAACGACAAAATTCTGGGTTTGAAATGTCGACATCTTTGAGCATCAGTGCCCTACTTTATTAGGTTATGTATCCCTTCTGTTCCTTGTGGCGGACTGCTTGGCCCACAGATGCACCCCTCTGTGGAAAGGCTCTCCCCTCCTAAGCAGGGACACAGGATCTTTAGGTAGAGAATTCCTGTTAGTGTTGTTCTTATTTTCATAGTCCAGTTCTTAGGATGTGAGGTGACCTGGGCTATCACATAGTACAGATTGTTTTCCTTTTTGCATTAATTTTTCAAACGCTATCTCGCTCTTTCAGATCTAATGGGAGGTCGATAGCCCTACTTTATATCAAATTAGAGCTGCAAATAAAATTCTGGGCCATTGATTCAGGCTGTGCTGTCATTTCTGGCTGTCTCCTAGAACAGACTATTGTGGGGCTGAGGAAAACAGCCAGAGGTATTAGAACTGAAAGTATCAGAGGGAGAGAGTGAGGGAGGGAGGCTGATAGGCAACAGGCCAACCTTGTTCTGTAACAACCAGGGAAAGTAATAAACAGGAGAGTCCTTTTACATCTTCTTGTGCAGATGTCCAAGCGTGAAAATTTGCTGTATGTTTTAACAGTTAATGTTACTTGTCTGTATCAAATGTCAGTGCTTTTGTAGGCTATTGTTCTGTGCAGGAATAATTACGAGTTAACATAAAAGTTGTACCCACTGTGCTGTTACTGAAGAGCTGCTTTCAGGTGTGAAGCATACAAGAAAGAATCTGAGCTTGTGACTGTCTCCTTTATTGGTGCCATCTGATAAGCTCAGCTATTCCAGTAATTTACTGCAGTATCTTCAGGCGCTTCCATTTCATTACCCTATATAAAATGTATCTTTCTTCCTCCTTTGTAATTAGCCTCCTGCTGGTCTAAGCAGCAATAACACCAAGAAAAGGTTGGGGCTTGAAGTGCAGAGTAAGGCTCTATAGCCTTGGTCTTTGGCAGAGCTGAGATTAGACAGTATTACTTTTTTCTTAGAGAACTTTAATACAGACAAACAAACAAAAAACAGAAGATCTTAGCAGATTTTATTTTTTCCTGTTGTTATAGTATCTCTTCTGATAAATGCTGTTCTTTGTGAATAGTATAATGGGGCAGGTTATGGTTTCAGTAGCACCTGGTCCTGCTTAGTTGGGGAAGAACTGGAAATGCAGAGACAGAGTTCCCTGCTGGGTTGGAGTACTCGTAGGTAAAAGACATCCTGGAGGAGGCTGCACTTTTGCCTGCAAGCAAGATTTGCTGTTTGGGTTCAAATTTGGATGGTGTAGCTTTAAGGGTATCAATAGTGGTTTCTGAACGAGAGGTGCTGAGAGCAGTTCCTTGGCTGTATGGCGAGGTTGCACAGATTGGTACTGGTGGCCCAATTTGTGTTCTCTTCTTCCCCAGGAGGGGGCTGTACCAGCTGTGCTTAGCTGGAGCATGGTCAGTGAGAGAGTAAGGTGAGGACCGGCAGGGAGGCAGGATGCTAATGGAGAGCTGAGATGACACTAGGTGCTGCTCAGGCTTGGACCGTGCTGCTGCTTATCTTATTGGTGTTGACATAGTTGGCAGGGCTGCCTTACAGACTGAGAGAGTGTTCAGTGTGGACATAGGTGACAGAGGGCCTGATGTGCCTAGAAATGTGATTTGGGCGTGGCCTTAAGTGCCTGCAGCTTAGAACAGGGGTGAGCAGCACGCAGCCTCGATGGATGTCCTCCATCTGTGCCCCGGGGCTGGGGGCTGGGAGCTGGGCTCGGCTGCACTCAGAGGCACAACTGCTGACCGAAGCACAAACAAAAGAAAATAGGAAAAGCATCACATACTGAAACAAGATTTCTTTTATTTCAGTGCAGTACAAAGAAATAGGAGTTACTTTGCTTTGAATGAAAATAGTGAAACTAAAAATCAAAGCAGATGAATTTCATTGGTGTAGTACTAAGAATCCTTGGATATCAAAGCAGTGAAAAATGATAGCTATGGTGCTGCAGCATTAAAATAAATATTTACATACCTTTAATGTTTTTTTTCTTGAAATAGTGTTCTGTCATTGGTAACTTAGTTTGCAGCAGAGCAGTATTACCCACTTCCAAGTGCTGACAGTGCTCTCTTAGCCATCGGTCTTTCAGTCAGTGATTTCCTTATGTGTAAAATGCCCCGGTACAGCAGCACCTGTCCTGTTCCAGGCCACAGCTTCCCCGGCCTCTGGCCAAACCAGAGCCAGTTGTTTCTAGTTCCAAAGAATCAATCTGCTCATTCAATTAAGTACACTGAATTAAGTAGAGTTAAGTAGAGTAATGCTGTAAACAATGGGCCCAGTTCACAGACAGATAACATGAACTCATTGTGCTGAGGTTGTTTAAAAAGAAGAAAATAAAATTTCTACGTTGCTTGTCATCCTGCAGCATGAAAAACAGCAACTGCTTGGTTTGGGGTTTTTAAAAGAGGGTGTTTACTTTCAGATTGAATCAGGACAGGTCAGCTGTTTTCGTAATAAATGCAGATGAATTATGTTTCCAAAGGTATCAAAACGTACCGACGTACTGGTTTGCATCAGAGTTGACAGCCCCATTTACAGACTCTGATTTTATGTTTTCTACTAAGTAAATGTCCGTTACCCAGGTATTGCTATGAACCAAGCCCAGTGTAGAAAGGAAGCACGTTTCTTGCCAAGTTAAAAGTCTTTATATAAGAATGTGTTTTTATAATGTTTATGAAGAGCTGCTGTGTGAGTTATTAAAATCATGTTTCTTCCTGCTTGCGCTTCGTATCAACATAGAAAATGGAGAAAGATGTGGTAAAATGTAGCGTCGTTTAGAAAATAACGTGTAAAAAAAAATTCAGTATCTTATATTAAAGCATTTACACTGCATAGGCATTCATATAAGGATATAGTATAATAAAACTTATCAAATATATAAGCATGCAGCAGTTGCCTTATTCACAGTTCTAGAAATGACCACACATTGATTTCCTTAAATACAAATTGGGTTATCCAAAATAGATTTTGCAGCCACGCTCCTTTGTGGAGGCAGACTATGTTCTCATGTGCATTGCAGGTACTGACCTATATAACAGGCCTAAGCTATGCCACTGTATTGTACACATCTGTGATAAATACTGTGTTCTGAAATAGGAAAGATGATGAGAAGTTATCCCTACTTCTCATAGAAGAGCTTGGAGACTACACAATGCTTGAATTAACAAAATATATAAGCGTATTTACTGTATTCTCCTTAGAGAGTAATACTGCAACCTTGACACGTATCTAACTACTGCATAAGCTGGCCATGCAGTTTTCAAAATAAGTTTAGACAGATTTTTTTCTATTTGATAGAGGAGGCATAGTAGTAAACTCGTATAGTACATGTCCTCTCTGCCCTGCAAAGTTGATGAAATACTCCTGTTACTCTCAGCTTGTGTAGGGAAATATAATACAACGCAGTGCCAAAATCACACCCACAGGGAGGTTTTCTTTTCTTCAGTTACTTTCTTGAAGGCAGTGTTCACATATATGATGGTGAGCTTGAACTGTTCATCTGTTGCAAGGTGACAGTACCTAGGTTAGGTCTCTCTGCAGGGAACCTGGAGGGGAAAGCGTGGGCTGTGGAGCTTGCTGCTGTGCATGGTTCTGCCTTGCTCATTCTGCACAGCTTGGCAGTGTCACCTGGTGTGGGACTCAGGACAGCAGGGAGCAACAAGTTTGGAGGCAAAGCTTTGTGTTAAAGTTGTGTGAGCTTTGATTCTGGTAACGAGCCTTGGCCATGCCAAGGTAAAACTGGGAGTGAAGGTTATGACATAAAACCCTTTTCCCTTTCAGGTATCTTTTCAGTAGTGCCTGAATTCTGCTTTCCTTGTCTTTTTATGTAGTAAAAATAAAATAAAAATGTTGGTGTTTAAACAGCATGCACATTTATCTCCTTTCTCTTGGCACTTCAGGTAAAGCTATCAGAGGTAATGATGGAGGATGTCACAGCACCCCAGAAGCAGGCTGCAGGGATTCACTGCTTTGTGCAAAACAGCAAAGGAGTCCTACAAAAACAGAGTGTAAGAAATAATAGTTCAAAAATGGAAAAAAAGCCAGGTAAGAGGGGGAGGTAGCAGAAACACTGGCTGATGAAAAAAGGGTGTAGAAAGAGAACAGGAAGAACTGGGGGACAGTAGTAGCTGGGAGAGGGAGGGGAAGGAAAGTGAAATCCTCCCTGGAGTGTTTAGTTCAAAAAGCATTGCCCTTTGTTGTTTTTCTGTTTAAGTAAGCTTTGTTACTCATGTATGTGGGAGTGAAAAGGTGAGTAGATGTCTTTGGTTTGTGCTATCAGAATCTGTTACGTTAGTGTATTCCTATGCTGTAGCCAGTTCACTTTGGTAGTTTGTTACCTTGACTCTGTGTGTGCATATTCTATTCCCATTTCCTAGCAAAGGGCACACAGCCCTTCCCAGTCAGAGCTATGCTGTTTCCTATCGGCCTCACAGTAGGATTACAGTGGAACAGTCACTGTGCTAGAGATGTTTCTAGCTCTTCTGATGTACCCATTTCTCCTCTGAGGATTTGGCTCTGAACATTTTAGTATGTGGAATCTCAGCTAATCAGATGGTATCTGGTATGAGGACTTTGGGAATCTGAGATGGATATGGGGGCATCCTGAACTCTACCGTATTTGTTACCTGACAACTGGGAGATGGGTTTGCAGTGTATTCTAGTTGGTTTGCTGCTGTAAATATTGTTTTTCTGTTTTTCTCCAGTCTTGAAAATTCAGTCTGAGGACTGTCAGAAATTATTGTTTTTTTTTTTTTTTTTTTTAGTGACTATTTGGCAGTAGGGTTTGTAGAAATATATATAGAAACCTTCTTTTTTGCCTGACTTATAAGCTTCCACAGGTGTACTGTAAGACCTTTAATGTCAAAACTCTGTGCAGCACACCAGTGCTAGTGATTCACAGACGCTGCACTCTGATATTCAGAGCAGCGGTTTACATGTGGGGACTGTCACAGATGTAATGGATTGTTTATTTAGAAACATCAACTTTATTAACTTGGGGTCCTGCACTGGCCTCCCACTCTTCCATTCTTCAATTGTTTTGTAAATGTTGACAAAAATGAGAATGTGCTTCATTTTGATCCCTACTTCATAGGCATTTTAACATTTGCAGTAAATTCTTCAGGTTTCTCACTGAATTTGCCTTTCTTTTTTCTTTTCACAAGGAAAATTCCTTCAGTCTTGCCTGGGAATTTATTTAAAACATCTGCAGATTGCTGAAAGCGGGTGTCGCAGCTGCTTTTATTATGGTCCTCCCCTGGGAAGTGGGACAGACTGCACTTTGTTGTGAACCCCAGTTTCCCACAAGTATGTACCACCTTTTGAGTACGAATAGAATTTGGATGGGTAGGAGCTTTGTGTTTTCTAGAAACTTTGTTAGCTTTCCTAATAAGGAACTATTCCTTGGAAAGAAGAGAGAGTATATTCTTCACTTTTACCTGCCTCCTTCACCTATCTCTTGAAGTGAGGAAGTGAATTCAAGTCCTCTCACCTTACTGTACTAAAGTTAATTGCAGATTTCAGTCGTTACAAATATGGCTGCATGGTCAAAAAAAATTTTTAGCACAAAGTAAGGCCACGAGATGGCTGTCACCAGAACCTCTACATCATGTAAAACTTGCCAGATTTTTTTTCTTCCACTCTTTATTCCTTCTCCCATCCTTTTGTATGTATATGTTTCTCCAGGTGAACTCACCTTCCTCATGTTTTTCAGCTCCTTTACTCTGCTTTCCCTAGCACTGAATTAGGTAAGGGCTCTCTGAACAGGCAAAAGCTTGCTGAGCAGCTCATGGTTTTTGTAAGAAGCAGGTAAGTAGAAGTATTTTTCCCTTCCTTCTTGGGCAATGACAAGTGGAAAACCTGGAATGTGCACTGAAGGAGCAGGAAACAATGAGAGGACAAGTGAGATTGGCTCCTCAGCCTTTAGAACAAAACAGCTGTTGCTTCCAGAAGCATCCTGCTTTTCTTCTAGGATTTTCATGTTTCAAGAAAAACAAAATTACAGGTACAGTATCATTTGAGGAGGTACAAATGAGGAATAAAGTGGAGTAGAATACTGATAGAATACTGAGCAGATCTTCTAGAAAAATTTTGTTAGAAAGTCCATCATTAAAGTGTGGCCCCACAGCTTCCATTTCAAGAGTTTCCCATTGTATGTGTTACATACTGACTTGTTTAGTCAATGCTGCATACAATGTTCTGTGCTTTTATGCTTCAAAATGAAGTTCTTGCCCCATGAAGATCCCAGGAATCTTCAGGGTTACATTTGAAAACACAGTTCCAACTTCTCACTCATTTGTAAACTTCATCTAGGTAGCATTTCAGATTAGAAAATGCATATATGCTTGAGTGTGATTTATGTATCAGATTTGATGAGCTGATGCTTGTGCTTAGTTTTCACCAGTTAGTTCAGAATGGTATCTGTCCCACTTGACTGCATTTGTATAGTGAGAAAACATACCCAGATATGACATATGATGCAATATCTGCAGGTATTTGCTGTGTTGTAAATCTTTGTTTATATAATACTAAAGAAGTATAATGTATAAGAAGAAGCTCAGTTTCTGATGTTGCTTTATTTCTCAGTACCTGCTAGATAGAATTCAGTGGTCTCTTACTCATGCTGATTTCTCTGCTTTCTGTTAACAAAAATAAATTTTGTAAATGTTGAAATTTTCCTCCTCATTCCAGAAATAATCATGTGATTTCTTTCTTGAAGAAGAGAAGGGCAGGTGCCTAAGAAATGCAAGATCTTGCAGGGAAAGGAACAGAACAAGAACTTAGCCGGGAGCTATTACCCAGTCTAACTCAGGTTGTGAATCTGTGGCTCTGTGGCTATTTTTCCTTCCTTTCTCTCTACCCAAATTGCATGTTAAACTGTTGAGGGCACGACTGTTGTTGATAATTTTACAGAATGCAATGCCCAGTATGCATTATTGATGTTGATACTTTGTTATTCAGATTTGCAGCCATGTAACAAAGTTTTCAGTAGGAGCACAAAGTAATCCTCTAGAGTGCTACAATTGTGAACTGTTTTGCTATATTCTCTTTTATTCTGTTACTTCAATTGGCTATCAGCTGTGTTTTTCTTCTTAAAGAGAAGCTTGACATGTTCTAACATGCAGCTCCCTGGCTGTTACAGGACTAGAGTTCATCTGCTGACTTCAGCATCCACACGTTGTAAAGCACGTGAGTTCTTTCACTGTCCAGACTTTTAGGATGAGGTCTCTTCTACGTGCTAGTTTGGCAAGCTTCTAAGGCATTTGTGTGAAGTAATGATGCAAGAGCTACCTGGTTCAACACTGAGAAATTCATAAGTAATATTCAGCAGTACTTATAGTGGAAAAATTATAGGTGAGAAAAGCATACTGTCTGAAGTAACAGCTGAGCTACTGTAGTGTGTGGTGTTAAAAGTGGATTGTGTTCAATGGTGTATTCAACTCAAGAAGTAACACTGTGAACTTAAAATACACCAAGGATTCATTCTTCTTTTTACAATAGATTGAATTGGACAAAGTGAAAAAACATGAGTATATATGTGTAGAAAGGATAGGAGTGGAAGTGAATCAGTGCCAGAAGTTTCTGTCTCTAAACATCAATAGGTGTAGTCGATTCTTTTGCATTAAAATGAATGGTTAATTTTGAAGTCGAAGTGGTAACTTACAGCTGTCTATAAGACCACTCACAGGAGTCAAGTACATTTATGTTCAAGAGGAGGATATTTGTAAAGGACTTCAGTTTGAAAATCTGAAATAGCCAGCTGATGTCTTACCTTCTTATTGGAAAAGTATGCTAGTTTAGTAAGTACACACTAAAGTCACAAGAAAGCCAACCATAAAAAGTCCCTGTCTGGGTTCCTCCTTAGATGGGAAATAGTGGGTAATTTTCACATGAATCAGTGAAATAGTGGAAAGCATTTAGATGGTTAGTAGAATGCAAAGAATGGGTATCTCTTAAAAGGAGAATTCTGGGCATTTTTTAGTCATTCCTCAAGCTTTCCCTTAAGATGTATTGACAGTCTGGATTTATTAGAAGGAATGCTGGGCCCTGAATTGTGGAAAACATTGCACAGCAAAGCCAGCCAATTCCGTTCAAAGATTGATTTCTTACAAAAAAAGCAAATCAGACAAAAACTTAAAACTTTTCTTGTTGTGGTACAGCTATGGCCATTGTGTGATGGCACATAATGCGCACTTCGCTGGTCTTTGGAGGGAAATGGAGAGTAGCTCTAGATACTTGTTCAGGGCAGTAGTTATTAAAAACAGAACATCCTTCTTCCCTGCACACAGACTGCCAGCAACCAAGCACCCAGTAACTATTTGCTGCCTGGTTTGTAGCATGATAAATAGGAGTATGTGCTAGAGGCAGAAAAGGGGTGGCCCACCCAGAACTACGTGAGCTGTATCATGTGAGAACTGTGAAGTAACCGTTATATTGGGCTTTGCCTGTGCTTCAATGAATTCCTGAGGTGATGTTTTGCTGGCAGCCAGGTGCTGGGAGAATTCCGATTTCACTTGTTTTTACAATTCAGTAGCACAGACTGCTTTGTTCATGTTGTATACTAGATAATAACAAATGCAGGAGTAGTTTGTGAAGTTCAGTTTTAAAACTGGTCTGTGATAAAAACTCTCAGAATCACATTCTTGGCATTTGGAACAACACTGTACTTACAGTTTTTGACTTTTTGTGACTTTAGTGTTATGTACTAACCTGTAAACATCACAATGTGTAGTCTTCTTACTTAGGAGGCTTGCTGTATGCCTCAGAACCAGGTACAAGATCTTAGCAGGACTTCATTTGAGGAACAGTTAAACAAAAACTATGAGTAAGGCACTAGTAAATGCAGCAAACAACTACTACAGTCTGTACTCTTTAAGAATAAAGCTGTTCTGTTTAGGAAATTGCTTGTAGTATGACAGAGTTACCAATGCCTGTTAGAAGGGGATCAGAGAAAGTGCATCTTTTGGAATATGTCTCTTATGTCTGTGAGACACTACTGAATGCACATTCCTTTTAGGTTTGGAATTTGTGCAGTGGTGATATTCAGAAGAGCTGAAGCAAGAGGAAACTGGTCTAGACGATCTCTGCTAAATCAATGTGGAATAGATTTGTTACAGATTTATTTACATTGGCAGAAGGAGCTGAAGCCACAGTAGAGGCTGCTGTGGCAAATCTGGTTAAGTAGGAACAATGCTAGCCAGAGACAAATAATTGGTTGCAGGAGCTTTAAAAAAGTAATGTTCATGGGATTGTTTTTTTTCTCCTTAATTTCCTACCTGCTGAAGTCCAAGGATGCACTTTGTCTTTTAGCTAATGTAACAGACCAAAGCCTTCTGTGCTGCTTTGGGAGCTGCTGCCATTCCGAACAGCTATTAAAACACCAACCTGTGCTTTATACCAAATGAAACTTGAGCCTGCCAGTCCAGCTGTGGAATGGCTGATGCTATTTTGCATTACAGTTGCTCAGAGAAAACCAGACCCCTTCCATCATAAAAACAGAATATGCTACTACTGTGGGGAGGAGGGAGTCATTGAAACATCAGAATTTGTTCATCCAGTCAATAAGAATGTACTTGTAAACAACTGAACGCATTTAATGCTCAGAACTGTATTTCCCTGGGATCTGTTCAATGAAACTATTACATTTGAATCATTCATTTGGTATAATAAATAGGTCAGTGGTAACTCCATTATCTCATCACTAAATACTAAATCTGAAGAGACAGATTAGCTGTATCATTTGACAAACGTCTCTTTCACTGAAATTCTTCATTACACGTACAAAACATCATTTCAAAAACTTAAGACATTGTTAGTGTCCATAATGCAAGGGGGTAGTACTACATGAATTCTTCTTGGATATTATTGCCATCAGGTGCTACAGGTACCCTTCCGACTCTGGACAGTGGGGAGAAGGTTCTGTGTAGGTTTTGGGTTGTTTTTTTTTTTTTTTTTTTTCTTTTTTCCCTTTTTTCTAAGGACTTAGTGTTAAATTTATCTTGAGCTTTAAGATCACCCATCTCTGGGGACTTAGTCTCTCAAAGTTTACAAATACCCCAACCTGTTTTTAAAAATCTTGTATTTTAATTTCTTTTTCCCCGTTGACTCAGACGACAAAATTCATTGGTGACCTAACTCAGCTGAATTTGTAAGAGTTTCACCAGAGATGAACCTGGACTAAACTTTAATAATAGAAAAAAGTTAAATGCTGGGGATCTCTACCATATCTGCTATACATATACTGAAGTTATATACAGCAAAAGGAAAATACAAAAGTTTTTCTTTGCGAAGACCTTTCCTTCAGAACAACTCAGGTAACTTTTTTCAGATTACTTTTTTGTTTCTTAAATGAATGTCGGAGTATACGCTCTTCTCTGTATATGTAAAGGCTAATAAATTGCATGGGTTCATCTGCACATTACAAAGCGTTCTTGAGCATTAGAGCTCTGCACTATCTTTTCTGTAGAAGGTGACAACTAATAGAATTCTTTTCAGTAAGGTGATGTACAAGTGGGAAATTGCTAAAGAAAGAGTGTTTGTTAGAAGTGTGTTTTCAGTCACTACCAGTTTCATGGTGTGTGTGTCCCTCACTCCAGCTGGCAACTGACAGAAAATGACATTAGGAAATTCTAAAAAGGTACACTTTCTAAACCTGTGCTTTCTTTAAAATAATTAATTTTTTTTAGTGTATAATTTTTTTTAAGTTTGTAAATGAAACCTGCATTCTGAGTCAGGGTGTCTTTTTAATTAACTTGTCCTTAAGGTGAAAATAAAGAATCCTTTGAGACATTTCTGTTCTATTAACCCACTGCTTTTGAAGTGTTTCATCTGTAACATTCAGCATGGTGAGGACAGTCTGCATTTTGGGTACAGTACATTTTCAGCAAAATGAAGAATGCAGTTTGCTTTTGCGCCTGGATTCCTTCAGCAGAAGGATGGTAATTTTCATTAAGAACTTAAGCTAATATGGGGATGGAGAAAATCCTATTACCACACGTTAGTACCTTTTTTTAAAGAGCAAATTCACACTTTTATAGAACAGTTGCATCTTAGTGCAACTGAGTCATGGTTGTAGAGGGACACCATTAATGCCAACTGAAAATGTGGCCTATGTGATAGTATCACATTTCTGTTGTGCTGATATATTCATCTATAGGGATGACATTTATAAAAAATGCCATTTTGCAATTTTTTTATTGATATGAAGGGGAAAAAAAAAGTATGAAACGTAACAATTTTTTCTTTTTTGGCAGAACCCTTGACTATCCTAAAAATTATTTAAATTTTTTTGTATATATTCATTTGTCTAAAAATGAGTCAGCAAGCAACTGCTGACCTGCACTTTATACTTAACTTCAGTAACATTTTTTCTTGAGATTGCAAGAAAAAACCAGTCCTCAATCTTTGCTTTTACTGAAGAGGTCTACATTGTTACATGCTATTGTAATTATAAATAGCTGTTATGTTGAAAGGAATCAACATTATGTTAATGAAAATTTATTTAACTTAGAAGTTTTGGGGATTCTGATGAATTTGATTGGGTCAACTTCAATCCCTCAAAACCTTCGTCCTCTTCAGAAATGAATAAATTACCAGTCACAGAACTCAAATGTAGTTTAAGGCTATTTAGAAAACCTGTAAGAGCGATGCTCAAACTGAATGCTGAAAACTAGAAAAACTTGCATGACTGGAGGCTTATTTAGAGAGAATTATTTGCCTAGGTGAATATATCCTTTTTTTTTTTAATCTTTTCTAATAGAGTAAACCTACCATCTACTCGTACATCAACAGTAACTGATCTTAGAATGCCATTTTGTAGCCAGCATCTCGGATCTGCCGAGGGTTTGTTTTAGCCAAGATGGCAGTTTGGGAAGTTCTTAAAACAGCACGAGTCAGTTCTGTTTCAATTAAGTTCAAATGAGGAACATAAAAATTAACATGGAAGCAGAGATGACATTCAGTGTCAGAAGTAACAAACTTGAGAGTCTCAAATCAACAGAATATATTTTAGACAGTTTTTTATATAAGTAAGTGTGCTTTTTCCTAAAAACAATTTCCCCCCCCCACCAAACTTTTTTTTTTGCTGAAGTCTTTTGTCTGTAAATATGAAAGAGGGCTACACCCCACTGTAATTCTTCATCGCCATACTAAACAGTAAAATAGTCTTTCTAGTTCACATTGCTCATGGCAGTCTTATTTGATGTTGTTTTACTGAGTTTGTGATTAAAGCAGTTTGGCATTTTTGTTGGTTGTAAACTTTTGGCATAATGTGAATACCAGTCTCTTTCAAAAACAGCCTTGAGTTGCTTTATGATGCTTGTGCTGTTCCCCGCGTCTGCTTGGTTGATAACGAGGCCTGCTCCAGCGTTCTGCGTAAAAGCATTTCCTACCCAATCAAAATTACCTACAAGTAAAGGCAGGAATACACAGTAAGTGAGAACAAGTTATTTATTCAAAATTAATTTGCTCGCTTTTTATATATTATGTGCGTGTGTGTAATATTTGTCATCAACCTTTTCAGTACCAAGAATGAAAATATGTTTATAGAGCAACCACTATATCACGTTATGCTGAACCAAAGCACTTTCAGGTTACCCATTGACAGCTACTTCAGGAAACTAAAACCAGATTTTATGACCAGTTCTTACCGCCTTTGTCAAAGTCTAAGATAACACGTGAGCTTTTCAGAACTTGGTGAAAGCAAGTCAGAGAGGGTAGCTGCATTAATGGAAAAAAAGGTAATCCAAGAGTTTCAGTTATTTCTCTTTCACTAGAACCCGTAACTCCTTCAGATATATATACATTTAGAGCACATGGAATATTTTGGAGAGAAATGCTGTTATTGGAGGCCATATTTTAAAAAAAGAATGTCTGAACGTACACATGTAAAATTCCAAGGTATCTGAGAAACTTATGTCTTTTCTTTGGGAGCCATTTTAGCTGCTTCATAGGAAATATTAAAAATTCTGAAATGGTGAAGAACCAATAATTGACACTCTTTATGAGGAACCATTCTTCCTGTGCTTCCAAGGAAAAGATATATCAGGTCATTAACGTTACTTCAGCACAGATTTAGTTGTATATTTGTCTGTAAGTCCATGTGTATATGTGTCTGTCTATCTGTAGCAGTGAAAATACAGATATGGGAAAGACTGAAACAAAACAAAATCCCAAAAAAGAGCTTAGAACCTAAGCTGTGTAGGCACCCTACAAGGCACTCAGATTTTATTGGGGTAGTGGAAAGAATTTAAAATGGAGTAAAAAGATGAATAGGAAGCTCATGCAAGCCAACAGGCCACGGGATGTGATCCTCCCCCTCTACACTGCCCTAGTGAGGCCTCACCTGGAGCACTGTGTCCAGTTTTGGGCTCCCCAGTACAAAAAAGACAAGGATCTCCTGGAAAGAGTCCAGCTGAGGGCTACAAAGATGATAAAGGACATGGAAGGAAAGGCTGAGAGACCTGAGTCTGCTCAGCCTTGAAAAAAGGAGACTCAGAGAGGATCTGATCCACATCTATAAATATCTGAGGAGTGGGAGGCAAAGGGACGAGGCTGGATTCTTCTCAGCAGTGTGTGGTGATAGGACGAGGGGAAATGGCCACAAACTTATGCATAAGAATTTCTGCACAAATGTGCATGGAAACTTCTTCACAGTGCAGTGACGGAGCACTGGCACAGGCTGCACAGAGAGGTGGTGGAGTCTCCTTCTCTGGAGACGCTCAAGACCCGCCTGGACACCTACCTGTGCAGCCTGGGCTAGGGAGCTGCTTTGGCACGGGGGTTGGACTCGATCTCTAGAGGTCCCTTCCAACCCCTACAATTCTGTGATTCTGTGGTTTTGGTGGAGAGAAGAGAGTAAGCTCAGCTACTTAATGTGAAAAGTAAGATTCGAATAGATTGAGAGGGATATGTGCATATTAAGAGTGCATCTGTGCAGACTTTTTAGAAATCTTGTAACTTACTAATTCAGTAGCTGTTTTTGATCCTGCAGCTCAAGCACACCTCTATCAGTTTTGTTATTTTTTAAGATAGATTTTATCATGCATTTTAGTGAACATTTCATTGATAGTGAAATTTTCTCAGTGCCATGATGCTTAATATAAGCATAACTTCAACCTGAAATACCAATTAGACGTATATCTAATGATGAAAAGAAAGAGAATGTCTGAAATGTCAGCATAGTTAAATGAAATAAGATGATGGCAGAAGGGGAGGACAACAGCTACTTGTAGAGTATTTAGTAGAATTAACTGTAAGTTTAGACATGGTGTATTATAGCAGCCTTCCAGTACCTGAAGGGGCCTACAGGAAAGCTGGAGAGGAATTTCTTATAAGGGCAGGTTGGAACAGGACAAGACGATATGGTTTTAAGCCAAAAGAGAGAAGATTTAGACTAGATATTAGGAAGGAAGAAATGCTTTACTGTGAGAGTGGTGAGACACTGGAACAGGTTGTCTAGAGAGATTTTGAGTGCTGTCATCCTGAAGGTGTTTAAGACCAGGCTGGCTGGGGCTATGAGTAACCTGGTCTAGTGGGAGGTGTCCCTGCCTGTAGCAGGGCACTGGAACTAGATGGTGTTAAAGGTCCCTTCCAACCCAAACCACTCTATAACATGGGAAATGGAGAGCCATCCATCTTTGTTGAATTGTAGAAACAGAGTATGTTAGACATATTTATCCCTATTTCATGAAGTATGTTGGATTTATATTTTTGTCTGATTTTTAAACTCTGAAAACACGTACTGCTTTTGAGAAATTGATCCATAGAAAAAAAGAAATTTAAGAGATTTTAAATTAGAAGTCCAAAGCTATCTTCAGTCAGGTTCCCAAAGAAATTAGACTAGTAATATAATTAATAAGTAAATCAGCTGTAGATTCCTCATTTATAAGTGGGTGTTATATCAGGCTTGAAAAACTAGAAGTGCTGGAAATACGGTTACTTACCAATGTACGCAGCTCCATCAGTCACCATGTATTTGTTACGGTTTAGTTTTGGAAGGGAAGTGTTCTTCTGATCTTTGAGAAAGCATGCGCTCTCTTCCTCAAGGTCAAAGAATTTCTGCCATAAAAAAAAACAAAAAATAAAATAAAAAGTGGAATTTAGGTTAATAGGAACCATTCTGTCATGGACAAAAACAAACAACAACAAAAAAAAAAAACAACAGTCTCCTCTTCTACTCTTTACTGAAAACAAGCCTGTGGTATAGAACTTCTCAAGTTCATAGGCAAGTATTTGTTTTAATAGATCACTGCACCCTGTATTACATACTGAATTCTCACTGTGTTAATTCTCTATTCCCTGGCATTGTAAAGCATACGAAGTACATGGCTACTGCATATTAGAAGTGATAAAATGCTGTATAATAATGGCTGTGAGGCAAACAGCAAAATAAATAAATAAATAAATAAGTTGTCGTCTGCATATTGAGAGCCAGAAACTTGAGCACATTTCCCTTTTCATTGAGGAATCCTGGCATTTCAAGGTGGCTTCAGAATACACATTTCCAGGTATACCAACAAGTTGAATTCACGTCTTTACCTTAGACATTGGTAGGTTCCAGAATGAAACTTGTCGATCTCAGAAACACGTCAAGAAAAATGATAGGCAAAGATACAGTTTTACCAGACAAGAGGAAAATGCATCTGTTTTACCCAAAGAGTGATTGTCTGACTTGTTTTGAGGAGATATATGCTTTCCTTACTTGGCTTAGCGCCACACAAAAATAAGCTTTCCACTGCAGTACCAAGTATTGTTTGTTTTGTGAAGGAAGCCAATAGCTAGACACAGATTCCAAAAACAGAAATGGAGAATAACACAGTGAAGCAGAAATTAAATATTTACTGCATGACTTGGAAACTCTGAGGTGATGGTGTAGAGCCTCAGAAGAAATGTAAATCACAATATATTATTGATGAAAGTAACTGGCTGTACACTGCCTCTGCTTTGGTTGCCTGAGGAATTCCTATACAAGCATGCACCCACGACAGAAAGTGTGTACTTAGCAAGCTGGAGATGGATTTGCATCATTCTGAAATACCTCAAATTTTCTGGATAAAGCCAGAAGAATAGGCCTTTTTCTGCACAACAGAACAGGAACAGAGATAGATAGTCAGCAGCCATAAGGTGCCCTTGTAAGGTACTTACATTATCTCTTCCCAGTGATGTGGAAGATAAAGCAACTCCATGCAACTACTGTCGTGGGAACTATTCTAAAAACTGCACATAGGTACAGTGATGCCAGAAACCAAAACGTGACAACTTTCTTCCTAAGTTTATAATACTTAACAAAAAAATGTACATCTTGCCACAAAAAGAGCCAAGCACAATCATCAAATAAGCTTAGAATTTGTCAAACTGAGATAGGTTCAACAGATGTGCCAAACTGAGAAATCATATGCTAGTTTCCTGTTTGTATATGCTTGTAGAAGAGAAAATTTCAGCTTCAGGCAGGAGCAGATAGGATGATTGAATATGTATTGTGTTCTCTGGCTACAGCAGAAAAGACATTCCATGTCAGTACAGATACCTGTAGGGAGCTGCATCTGCACTCACAAACAGAACACAGAAATCTGCCTTAGCTGAGCAAGCACGCCATCACCAGCAGTAAGTAGCCCAGACTAACATTCTAACGTAACTTCAGCAGAAATACTGTGCTCATAACAGCACCTTTTACTGGGATTACATTCATTGTTTCCATCCTTATTTTAGGAGTTAGAAACTTTAAAAATGGTGCATGGAAGTAAAGGGTTCATATTCAATGCACAACATTTTTCTAACGCATAGGGCAGATATGTTTTGGTATTTCTGGTCCCTGGAAAATCAGGGAAAGGTTCTGTTTTTTCCTGCCTCCTACCTCAGCAGGCACTTGGTGCCATAGATCTTTACGCTACTCCACAGCACTCCTTCCTGAGCTCCAGTTCTCTAGTATCACTTTGTTGCAGTTACTCTAGCCCTTCAGAATCGTGCACCTGCCTGTGATTCTTGCACTGTAGGATGTGCTTAGAATGTCAAGCATGCAAAACTTAAGTACTAGAATGACAGGTCAGAGAGGCACGCCAGTGAACTCTTCACCTGGACTTCACAATCATATTTGGTTCAGTGTAGGGGGGCAGGACAGATGTGCCTGAAGGAGCAGCAGTTTGGTATGCAGGTTACCTTGGTCTTTGGCTGTGTTCTCCTTTTTTGTCTCTGAGCAAAGCTTTTTCCTCATGAATTCTCCAGAGTCTTTTTTTTTCCCCACAGCACGTACACTGAGTTTGCACACTCAAAGCAGCATCAGGAATTTTTGTGGCAAAAGAGAAAAAATTGTTTCTAGACAGAGAAAGCTGTTGTAATTCAGCATTTGCAGCAGGGAAATTGTCTTGCAGTCCCCTGTCTTCCTGACCTCACCATCAGACTGCAAAAATGTCTGCTGCTGTTCCTGGTCAGGGCACTGCTAGGCCTGGTTTTTAACTGCATGTTTGTACCAAAACTTGTGCTAGTCTGGTCAGTAGCCACAGGAAGCCAGGAGATTCTTCTCTAACGGAGTAATTACGTCTGTGCTGCATGCTCCTAGGTGACTGTGTACCTCGGGCTGCTGCCTTTGCCAGAAAGCTGTGCTCTGCAGCTGTAGCAAGCCAAGCCACCCCAGTGAAAACCCCCAGGCTTTGCTGGTCTTTCCAAAAGAATTTAAAACCAAGTCAAGGTATACCACAGGGAACAAGAGCTAACAGAAAAAAAAAAAGAAAAAAAAAAAAGAGTTCCTAAGTACACTTCATAGGACTCAGCTATGTTATTCCCAAGAGAACAGAAGATGAGAGGATATGGTTTCGGGTTTTGGTCAGAGTATTGATAAGGCATTAGGAGTGGTTAGCAGCTTAAGTACGTTTTCCATCAATTTGTAATTTAAGTTTCTCTTACAATTGCAGCATTCTTCTCTATAAGCCTCTGTTGTACATGCCTGCACACGACACTGGTTCATGTAGTTTTGTGTTCCCCTCCCTCATGCACATGCGTTATTACACTTTGATCCTGGCTAGAACAGATAATGCAAAGGGAATACATTTTAAGAAGAGCAGTGCTCGTCTGTCATGTTTTGTGAATCAGATATCTGCTGAAATCAGATATGAAGCCTGAGATACAGTTCAGCCAAAACTGAATGGTTGCCAGCAAACTCTGAGCCCTGGGTTATTACTCACACCAAAGTAATTTTTCTTTTGTTCTTGTCTAAGGCAGAGACTTAACAGAGTGCAGCACATCTGGTGCATAGCGCAGAGGTAACTAAGCTCTGTTGTGCCTGGAGGCTTTTTAATTGGAAATTGTTATGTTTCTATTTTAACTACATCTACTCTGGCTAGGATATCTAACTAGAAGACATAAAACCATGACAAGATGTCTAGAAATTCTTTTTCCTATCATTCAGTTCTTTATAAAATAAATTATTTGCTGAAGATTTTACCTGTTCTGAGTAGATGGAAATGAATACAAGTATGCATTTGGCGCCAGTTCAGTAAAAAATAATCTTAAAACGTGTAGAATTTTGATGCTGAAGATGGAACAAGTTAAAAGTTAACCTAAATAGAGGTGGCAGATAGTGGTAGCAGTGTCAGTCATATATGTTGTGTTGGTTTTCAAAATACTCTTCATGCTGCTTCTCACTTAAGAAATAACAGTGCCTTTTATAGCAAAAATCCCTATTTTTAGATATATTTATAATAGATACTGCATAGCATGTGAAACACAAACAGAACCAATTCAGATAATCGTTTGGGCTGGATGGGAACTTAAAGCCCACCCAGTCCCAACCCTCTGCTGTGGGCAGGGCTGCCCCCCAGCAACTCAGGCTGCCCAGGGCTCTTGTCCAGCCCGTTCTTGAGCACCTCCAGGGATGGGGCACCCACTGCTTCTTCGGGCAGTCATTATTTTTTCTTGTACTTCAATAAACAAAAAGCAGATGCCTTAAGCAGTTGAACAGTAAGGTTGCACGAATCCAGACTGAAACACATTTGTGCTGTCACATTTAGTCTTACCAGCCATAAGGCTGCAGTTCCCTTGGTTATCCTCACTGTGAAAGACCAGATGCAGTGTTTTATGCAAGATGTCCCCCACACAGACTGCCTTTTGGCATCATTCTGTTTTTCTTTCTTAATTTCAGTGTCTGTTACTGCTAGGAATGAATTTATTATACTATATTTTGTAGGCTGCTCAAAAAGTTATGTCTATTATTTATTTCCACGGAAACTACAAAAGGCACAAACAGCACAATTACACCAGTTGATAAAGCATACTCTCAGCTACAAAGCACTGTTTTTCAACACAGTCACCACCATTAGCTTAGCTGTGCACTTTTTGCCAGTGATGAACAAGAGCCTGCATGCTACACTTGTAAAACTCTGCACTGGTGGAGGTATTCTGCTGTTTCATGGCTGCTATGAGAGTGGTTTTGCTGGAAAGCACCACCTCACTGTGCTCACTTCCATTGTTTGCTCTCCAGCAACATTCAGCAAGCATTGGTGAATGTCAGTGGGTGCCATTTTTTCAGCAGGGAGGAACTGAATCCCACACCCTTGCTACCTACACTCTTCTGTGCCAGATGCCACTGTGTCAGAGTGCCCCTCTGCTGCCATCCGTCACATGGCAACAACGTGGAATATTGTTGGGAAGGTTCAGCCTCTACTGCCATACCACCGACATCTGCCTCTGAATTGTAGGACAACACAGTGACATGACAGGCATAACTTTCAGAGCAGCCCTCATTCATTATCTCCTTGGTTCTTTAATGGAATTTAAAGGCTTCTCAGTTGTGAAGTTTTCTTGATTGTTTCAGGACAGAGCAGGGAGAATATATTAAATTTCAAAGGAATATGGTTTATACTTACAACTTTCAAACTACAGCTTGGAACTTCAGTGCAGATAGCTTTGAGAGACGAAACAAAGTTAAAAGTAAGGGGATCCGTGTCTCTTGAGAAACTTATGAGAAGTCGTACTTTAATACTTCGTAAAACTAATGCTTCTCTTATCTTCCCATCTAGAAATGGCCAGTATCTGTGGAGATAGAATACAGAATATTCACATAACTTAAAAAAAAAAAAAAAAATTTTTAGGCAGTCAACCATAGGAGACATCACAAGGGAGAGCTGAGCACATGTGAATTTAATTTCCTGTTTGAGGAGTGCTGCTCTCATTTGCAAGAGTTCTCACTGAGAAGATTCACAGCTGTGGGAAACACAGCTCAACTATCCCTGGCAGGGCCGAGTGCCATGGAACAGGATGCTGGCCAGAGTTGCTTCTGCATCACTGTCTGTAGTGAGAGTTGTAGAGGGAGAACCAGTAGAAGGAGCTACAGCTAGAGGGTGCTGCTCACCTAGCCCAGGCAGAGAGAAAGGAAGGATTTTCTGCTGGTTGCAGGTGTAAGGGAACAGGGACAGTGGATCCTCTGCTATCCTCATTCTTGCCCTTTGTCCCATTCAGGGAGAGGAATAGAGGCCCTCTGTTAAGTTCACACTTCGAAAAGAGAGCTGCTGTTGTGCACGGTGCCTACATCCTTTAATAGCAGAAGGAGATGGATTGCTTAAGGAGGATGCTACCTTTTCCTCAGAAATTCTGCCATGAACGAGATACTGGCCTCCATGGTGCTATTCTCACTGCTGGTGAGATGCCTGTTGTCATTTGTTCAAGCTTTGCATTCTTGAGCATTGGTGAAAGCAAGTCAGGACAGGGAGAATCAGACAAAGAGAAAACACTTTTGTTCTATCAGCATCAAGACATTCAACCTAATGAAGTCTGAGCTATATAAAGCTAGAAAATAAAAGTGAAAACTGGAGGCTGACCAGGTAGGGAAGCTGAAGTAATGCCTTGAATACAAAGCCACAGTGCTAAATAAGATGTTTGAAAATTCACACAGGTGACTTTCTTGGATATCCCTGAATCTCCCTGATTTCTGAATTGTTTAGGCATTAAAACAAAGAAAGGAGGAATATGGAAGGCAATAACACTGCAGCAGTTCTACATAGATAGTCCTTTTCCAATGTAAGGAGTGATCAGGGGGATGGATGATGTGAGACTGAGGTTCCTGCAGCTCACAGTACTCAGGATTCTGTCAGTGTGACAGAGGCTGTATGTAATCAGTTCATCTGAAAAACCCTCTTCTGGATTTGAAATAGTTTACACTGCATACTAGACAAACTAATTTGTTGTTGGAAGTTTTTGTTCAAAACATACCCTCATGCAAAACTGGAAAAAAGCACATAGCCATTTAGATGGGCCTAATGGCCATCAGTCAAAGCACGTGGGTAGAATGGCAAGCTTAACGAGATGCTGCATTCATAGGAAGTGTTCCTGAGGGACCATTGCAGACTTGTTTTCTGAGTTGAACGGCTTCATAAAATTGTGGCTCCAGTTTTGGGTGATGGGTGCTTTTTAATGGTTTATACAAACAGTGTTTAAAAATGATTTGGTTTTGTTTTTAGCATTTCTCAATTAACCGATCAATTACGGTACGACTTAAAATGTGATCTGTGCTGAATTTGGAAAGAGCTTTCATTTATCTGCATGTTTCAGTAAAACTGTGACATCTCCCGTGCTTCATATGAGAACTCACAGCATGTTCTCTCTCTTCTGCATGCACATACACTCTCTCCTGATGAATAGCAGTGTAATTGTGGTATCAAAGCAGTGGATACAACAGTGTAAGGATCAGGATTCATGGATATGTATATGTAGGTTCAGTCACTTGCAGATGGTCAGACCAGACAAGTTCTGAGCTCCTTTGATAGGCAGATCCAAAGCTTAGGACCCTGAACTGGAAACGTCTTCTTAGGTCCCAATTCTGCTCCTATTTAAGTCAATGGCAGAACTCTCACTGATTTCAATAAGAGCAGAATTGGGCCCCAAGAAATTGGTCCACATAGCATCTAATCTCCTGTGGGTTCCTTTTCTGCAGTAGACCATACAGCATCGTGGCAGCCCTGCACGTGGACACTCACCGTTTAGCATTTGTGTCAATGACGATCGGCAAGTAGTCCATGACAGCTATGTACACAAACTGTTTGGCGTCATCGATAACATTGTATATAGCTTCAATATCCAGGACTCTGTCCTTTGGGCAGAAGAGTTTAGGTGAATTCTGTGAAGGCAAAATTCAAATATTGCATTTAAAATAGAAGGACAGATGGCTATTCTCCCTTCACACGTCTTAAGGTAGTAAGCAATATTCTGAATTTCAGTAGAGACTGTTAACTTTTCCCGTCCTGCTGGAATACTCAGATATACAAAGTAATGTTCAAGGCTTATTTTTTCCTTGAAAACTTCATCGGGTAGATACAGCTGGGTAAAGTGTAGACAGCACAAGCTTGAAAACTGTCCTCACTGAAGCTCTGGCTGAAGTTCCTACATTTCAGATAAATCCATTACAGAGTCACAGGACTGGTTACTGTTAGAATAAAATCTGTGAAACTGATCTGTCACTTGCTACCAGAGATTAATCTGTTATGTTACTCATGTTTACATTATCATGCATTCACCATTTACTCAATCACTGCTGCAGGGAGATGCTGCAGTTTTGCAAGAAGCTTATCTTTAAAACCTAGCTTCAGGTTTTACCTGGTACTGAACTGGTAAGTAGCAAGTCAGGATTTCAGCTTTTCTGCTCTGTGTTTGGGGATGCAGAAGGTGACAGCCTGCTGGAGTCACCCACCTGCAGCACAGAGCAGGGCCTTCTGCTCTTCTGCCCAGCAGAGAAGAGGTGGCACTACCTGCCACAGCGTTCAAGGCACCTGAGAGCAGGGATTGCTAAAGGCATTTGTAGAGTTAATGCTGGTGCCAGTTACCGCACAGCTGGCTCTGACAGTGCAGTTCCTTCATGCTGCTGTGCGATCTCTCTTTTGTTTTCTGCTCAACTTGCATCCAGGCTATTTTTTTTCCTCCCCTCCCTTTCTGTACACTGACGGTAGTGCCTTCGTCACTGATTGGTGTGAAAAGACTTGCTACAAATAAAGAAGTTAAGGAAATGCTAGAAAATGAACAGTAGCAAAGTTCTAAGACCAGCATTCTTGGATGCTAAGGAAACCAAACAGAACCTGGGTTTTTTCAGCCAGTCTGGCAGATGATCTTGTTGCTAAGCAACACTACAGCCATGACTCCTGACTATAAGAAGGAAAGTTCAATGACTTAGTGTTATGCTAGTTGTTTTATATAGCATAAAGGTTGAAAGTGAAATATATTTTCAAGGAATAAGTCTAGACTCAAGAAAGGTGTAAAATGAATTCATTAAGCATGATTTATGTAATCTGAAATTTAAAGAGGCTGTTGCACTGTGCTAACATTCAGTATTTCTTGAATAGAAGTTCTAAGTCACACAGAACAACTAAGGAATTGTTATGGATTGTCATTTTCAGATGCCTTCATTACAAAGACCAGGAAGTAAAGGATTCTTAGAAGAAACACTTCTGTTCTCCCTGTAACACTTGTTTTACCTGTCCTTTTTGTTAGCCTTCCACTTGGTACCTGGAGTACCTTGGTACCTGGATGGCTGACCTGCTCTGGTCACTGCGGATATTTGAGTGCTTTCCTCAGTGTTGGATAGTGCTTGTCTTGACGAGGTACCATGTGACACATCCCTGCAGCGAGCACAAGCAGGCCCCATGGGGAGGGCAGTGATGAGGAAATGAGCTCCCACCCTCGTACAGGCTGTTCTTGTGGGTAGTTTAGGAATAGCCAAGGTAGTAGTAACACTTGGTTCCACCAAACCCACACAATTCCAGGAGCCTTTCAGATGGGCTGGTAACCAGCTGCTGAATTTTTGAGACTTTGTTAGTAGGTGAGAAATGTATTGAAAAGCCTGGTTTCTGGAAGAAAGAACTGAATCTATTGGTAGAATTTCCTCACCATACCAAAGCAAACTTTGTAGATTAGAACAAAAACAACAGTATCACTCTCACCCTCACCTGTATCTTCTTAACTGGGGAGAAAGGAAGCACAGAGACAGGCAGTACGCTGAAACAAGGGTTTAATGAAGAAGTGTTTACTAAGTGCAGCGTGATGGGCATCATCTCCCTTCATACCAGCAAGGCCTGTGACCGTTTCAAAGCAGATGACCTTGGTGACACACAGTGAATATCATAAAGAAGGTCCTTGCTTTGCTCTCCTTGCCCCAGAAGGTTCTCATGTAAGGTACATGGGAGCTAGTTCAGGTTAGAACATTGTAACAGGCTGCATAGCAGGCATAGTCCCTTCACTGTGAGCAGACTTTTGTTTCACCAGAACAATGTATCGGAACAATGTATGTGGAAGTAGCTCAGTTACATTCAGGTCTGTTTTGCAGCCTGTTCATGTAGAGGAAAAGTTATTTTTCTTACGGTAGATAACCTAGTAACTAAACGGGCTGTGACTACAAATTCAGGTAGCTTCTGGAGTTGGACTTAGAGATCTGAGCTGCTGAGTACTGTAACTCCTTCCTGTTTGTTTTCTGAAGTAGAATTTCAAGATGAGGGCTTTTTTCATCCATAGAAGAGGAGAACACAGATCACAGGGAAGAGCTGCTTGTTCTGCAGAAGAATAGTTTTTGTAAGAGCTCTCTCCACTTGTCTTTGTCTAGGATTACTGGTCCCCTTAAGGATGACCTTTGCCCACCTGTCATGACTCTGTGCCCCCACAGGGAAGGCTTCCAGCAGGATTTCTCAATTTCTTACAGATTGCTTAGAAGAGAGTAGGAGTTCACATAATTCTAATAACAGCAACTACTTCAGGTAGAAGTCATTTTGCAGCTCCTCAGCCAACTGTCTTAAAGTCAGTTCTCTTAATTTAAGCCAGTCCTTAAGACTCTCCAGAATCAACAGAAGTATATGTCTTCTCAGAAGACTTAGTTCTGGCTGCCTCAGGCACTTCAGATTTTCGCTCCTTTCACTCCAGAACAGCTCTCTGTCCAGTGACTAAAAAAGTCTGAAAATCTTGGATGCCTGAACTTTCTGTGGCTCCCAGCAGGTGAAGGTAAATCTAGTCCCATTTAACTACTCATCTGCATCAGCTTGTGCTAGTAGCTTGTAAAGAAATGAGTGCTACATACTTTGTGTTGGTTTAGACTTACTTGGCTATAATATAGCCCCTTGTTTTATGTAGAATGGAAAATAACTCTTATTATTTTTAATATATTCCTGATTTTGAAGGCTGACTTATTTTACTCATGTAATAATGACCAGAGGAAACTGTACTCCATCCTTCACCATCTCTGTCAGTCTGTGTACATTTTTCCAGTTTTGCTACATCACTTCTGAAATGGATGAATGTTCTGTTTCTTCCCAATAAAAATACAACCACAAGCATCGAATCCACAGGGAATGCTATTTACATTTTAGAAGTTCGAAAATATCATTTAAAAATAAAAGTAGATGATGTTCTACAGAAGTTTGAATGCTCTCAGGGGAACAGAGTGAGGATCCTTATAAATCTCGTGGTTAAAAATTCAAGTTCTGACATTAAGTTTATTATATATCATTTTGAATGCCTGATTTAGAATTCATTTACTCCGAGATATTCACCTCATATTCACCACTGTAAATAAATTAGCTAATTTGAAGGTCATCCCTCCCATTTTCTAGATGAAAGAGGAAAAGTGGCAAAAATTACAGAGGAAGGAAAAATAATATTACACGTATTCTGCAGCAGTATTCAGTCGTGGCAAATTGCAGATATGAACAATTTCACAGAAATTAAAATATAAAAATATACTGCGATTAGTTTCCTGCGACACAAGAAAAAACTTTCTTAAAACCTTTCAGTTACTGAAATAACCACTTTCTCAGACAACAGAATGATGTACAGATGACAGCTCTAGTGGTCTTACCTCTGTCTCTAAAGTTCCCAGTCACCTGCACAAGTCTTGGCATTAACAGCTGCTTCCAGGCAAGCACGTAGAAGTAACGTGCCTATTCTTCTCTTAGGGTCAGTTGAAAGAAGTGCTTAAGTAAAGGCTTCATTTACACCACTGTGTTCCTATTAATGGTAACTTCCATCAGTAGTCCTGTTAATTTCTAATTGCTTTATGTGCCTTCCTGAAGACAGATGCAGGTGCTTTCAAAAAGCCACAAAACATTAGGAAATAAAACAGTAGAAAAGCAAAAGTACTGAAGTGTGAGCATAAAATCAGCTCATATCTGTCAGGGAGAACACAGCCACATGATGGACTTCATTCGTGGAACTGTTGAACACCTCTGTTTCAGTAAAGAGGCGTTTAGAGTTTATGTGTGTCAGATAATCCTCTCCCCTTCCCTCCCTCTCTGCAACTCATTTCAGAACTTACCGACACAAAAGCTTCTGATTTTGTCTCATTCAGCTGCAGTGTCAGTTTGTTTTGAGTGTCGTACACTCCGTAGAGCCTCTTAGACCAACTTGGAGGTATTTTATTCTTGTATTTTAATGAACTGTACAGGGCAAATATCCTTTGTAAATCCAGGACGAGGCAGCTGCAGTTGTACACGATGACGCCAAGTTCTTTCATCTGTGAAATTAGAAGTTCTTTTTATTAGAGGTATTTTGGCCAAGGGATCTGTGGAAGTAAGCAGCAAGAATGTAAATATTTTCTAAAAGGTGACTTCCAGAGGTGCACTGTGGACTCAGTAGCATTACTGTCAGCTACGGGAACATTCAGGAACAATACTCTGTTAAAGGAAAACACATGAGCTAACTTTTCAAAGTCAGAAGCAGGCAGAAACTGTAACAGGGTTTGTACGCACAGCGTGTCACAGCCACGTGTCCTGACAGAGTACAGCACACCTGACAGATGGACACAACTTGAGAGCTGATGTCCATTTGTCACAGGCACCTTTTTTCTTGAAGCTGTTGCCCAAGACTTATGACTCCTGGCTGGGATGGTTTTTATTGTTATTTTTTTCTTGTTTACAGGGAAAGCATCTTTTCTGCTGAGTGACAGGAGCACACAGTGCTAGTGGTGATAGCTTCTTACATCAGAAATAAATTGCCATCTCTGACTCTTAGAAAAGCTGAAAGCAAATCTCTCTCGGCTGAAGAAGAAATACGAATCTTCAACTCCTAATAAAAGCACAAAAAAAACCCAGATCCTAAATACCCTCAGTAGCTAGGTGTATTACGCACAGTATGATCCCAGTTAAGACACAAACACATTCAATTCTTAACACTACCATTGCTATAGAACCTCACCTACAGGACTCCAGATTTCTGGATGCCAGTTTTGTTGCGTGCAAAAACAGAGATAGTTAAGCACTTTGGAAGCATCACTGTTCTCACATGTAAAGCATGAGGGGAAATAGCCCTAGCAAATAGAAGCAGTATGAGACAATTAAATGCCTTCCCAGTCTTCGTAGTCCATTTAAGTGAAGGCATGTCTTGTGATTATCCCTAAGTCTTGGTTTGGCAGAGATCTCATTAATTACACATACCCAGTACTTCTGCTGCTGCACTTACATATATTCCATCTACAAGTTACTTCTTGGATTCTGAAATCAAAGTGTAATGACGCACTCTCTCTCCCTTTCATTGCTTTACACATTAGGCTCAGGAAAGCACTGCTGTGGGCACAAGTGCTATTGACCTCTCATTATCTGCATTTCACACTACTTCAGCCATCTTCAAAAACCAGGACAGTCTGCATGTACCTGATGAAAAACAGCACGTAGGATAAATATTTAAAGGAGCAATGCTGTTTTTCTGCAAGCACTCTCTCTTGGTAGCATGTCCCAGAAGTCTTCCTGACACGATAAAGAAAACAAGGAGGATATGAGTTCTCCAGCATGCTCATGCTTTCAGTGACACAACAAATTCCTCACAGGTTTTATTCCCTCAGATGAGCTCAGGGCAGTCACACAGGGCAGTCCCTGATAGGAGCATATCTTTTTGTAGAGCCTGTGTGAACTCTGAGACACACACACAGTTCTGTCTGTGGGTAAGAAGTGCTCTGCAAGAGAGGGCAGAGGACTGGAAAAAAATAGAGGTGAACTTCTGCACCCTTCTGGTGGTGGAAGAGGAAACAGCAAATCCCAGCACGCCAGTGTGAAAGAAACGTGATGGTTGGCAGTGTGTTCAGGTCCCTGAGTTGGAAGTGCCACATACATAAAAATATACAGCTCTTAACAACCTAATTCCCGAGTATTTACCAGGTAGCTTTAGCTGCTGGAATGTTACCCAAAATTGCTGTTGCCTAAATTTCAATATTACTACTAACTTATTTAATTTGGAGAAAAATACGATATCCCTCCATTAACCTGCACAACCAGCAGTTTGTGGGTAGCTGAAAAATACGGACTACTTATTGCGCTGCAGTCTCTTATTCATAAGCCAGTAAATTCATTTGGATGATAAATACAAATTATTCCAAGCTGTGCCCAGCATCCAAGCCAGACTGTTTGGAATAGCATCTCTTGTTGATTTTTTTTTTTCCCCCGTGTGCTGCTATCTTTGAAGATGTTCCTGTATTCAGTTTTAGGCTGTCTGCGACCTCTGTGCTCTGTTTGTCTCCAAACATTTTTAACTGTACATTATCTCTGTTTTCACTGAGTACTGCAAATGCTGCTCCCTTAATTGCCAGGCACGTCAGCGCAGAGGACTTACTAATAATATTCAGTTACATGTATCTGCATAATACGACTTAATTGGCTTTTCATGGCTGTTAGTTGATTCTGACATAATTATGTGGTTACAGGTTTCCTTTCACTTTTGAGTCCCACTATTACTATCCCACTTTATCCCTTCCATTAAGCACAAGGATAAAATAGTGACTGAACAGCATACTGGAGGCTGCCAGCCTCGCATCTGTGCGAGCAGCTCTCTTCAGAGAAGAGTGTCTTCTCCCTGCCTGCAAATTAAAGCATTGCTTCTCCACCTCTGTGCTTCTTTACATATAGAGATTGAGGAAGCAGTGTGGGTACTGCCCATTTTTAGGGCCTACCTTGCATGCGTTCTGCAGTGCTCGCCGTGCCCAGCAGCAGGCCACACTCCCAGCCACGCCTTGCCTGGAGCTGCATTCACACTGCAGTAACAAACCCAGCTGTCCACAGCACTGCACTGTGCAGTTGCCTACTCTGAAGGCACGTAATGATCAAAGCTTTCCCTTCTTCTGGAGTCATAGTAACTCTCCCATGCAGGTTCTCTGGTACATGATACAGACCGGACTCCTCCTTTTCCTCAGGCACAGGAGTTACTCTCTTTTCCCAGCTGCCTGTTTTCATTAAGCTTGACAGAGTTCGGTTCAGATTTGCCTGAACTTGGAAGGTTGGAAGTTACTGGAAGAGGGCAAACAGCAGCTCTTGCATTTACTGTTCAGAGCTCCTTTCCTTAGAAGACGAGGTTAGATGTCGGTCTGTGGGCTTGTTGCAGTCTGGTTCAAGTCACCTTGAAAGGAAAACAGCACAAAAAATGCACAGAATCCTCAGTCCCCTCCTTCCTTGTGGAACAGCCTTAAGTACATTTGGAGACCAAAAGGTTGTGCTTCTGCTTCAGAAGCATCTTCCACACAGAGCCTATTTCTGCTCCTATACTGAGGTGCTGAGACACTGTTTTTTTCCCAGTTAATCACAAAACCTATCATCCTGGAGGCACTTCAGAGAGTGGGCTGCAAGGATGCGCTGGTGACAGATTTAGTATGAAGTTGTATGTCATCTAGATAAGGGAAAAGATTTTACCCTTAGTTTAAGACAGACTTCTTTTTCCTCAGTAGACTCAGAGGAGAGGCAGAAAAAAACATTTATATTGAAAGAATCAAAATCTGAGCCTCGCTCCCTGACTTGCAGTGACTGAAACCTGCAGCTAAGCACCATCCAAGATGTGCTGTGGTAAAATCCTCCAGGTCTGGAGCTCATACAGAAAGGGAAGTATTTCTTCACCCCAAGTTTTAAAGGCAGCTTACCCAGTAATGAAAACATCTGTGAAAAAATAAAGTGAAGAAGGTCTCAAGAATTCAAAATCTCAAGTCTAAGGAAGATAAATCCGAAATGAAAGTCACAAATGCGAATGCCTCCAAATGGAATTGAAATATTGAGATAGGAAAATCAGATTGAAAGTCGCTTGTGATATTTTAGTTGATATTTTCAAAGCATATATTGGCATCTGGGGACAGGGAATTTTGTGTCCTCTCTTTCCTTATTTAAGAGCCACCATAAGTGCCCTTTTCAGAGAATGAAAAACACAGGAGCAGGCTTTCCTTGTTCTTTCTTACAGCATTTCCATATGTACAGAGCAACTACTAAAGACTACCAAATCAACATTTGCCTTTCTTGCCAGGAAGTGAATGGCTACAAAGACTAAAGGAAAAACGACAGTGCCCGTACAATGATGGTCTAACTGTAGAAGACAGAAGATGCAAAAAGTAATAGAAAATGGCCTAATTAGAAAAACTGGTTTTTATGACAAGAAGAAGAATAACTTAGTGAAATCTTGCTTACAGTCCAATCTACTAACAGAAATCTTTGCTTGTTCCTTGCTCCTGCACATTTGTAGGTGTCACATACAAAATGAGGAAACAAGGAGAAGTAATCTTAAAACAAAATGGTTGTGGATCTGTAATGCCTAAACTGAGAAACAGTAAGGATTTTTAGAAACACTTGGATGATGGGGTTAGGGTGCACATTGTCTCCTTAGCCACAGTGCACAGACCAGACAGTGTGTTCTATATTTATCTTGGGATACACTCTAGGAAATGACCCCCCTGTGTAGGAAAGGTACTATCTGACCTACATAAGAGCGGCACAATCTGGTTCACAGCTTGTAGTATCAGACCTGTGCAAGTGTAGCAGGAGGCTTTAGAAAATTCCTTTTTAATTTCTTAAAAAATAAAAAACAAGTTTAATGAGTGCTCACTCTGGACTCTGATCACCCGACCCTGAAAATGCTGCGCAGCTCTCCTGAGGCACTAGCTGCCATTTGCCTGAAAGCTCGCACAATCTGCAGGCACCATCCATTGCCTGTGCTAGGGAAACATTGGAATGACTACAGGGAGTCTGTTGTTGGACTCTAAATTTACTCAGTAGACCATTATGCATAGGGCTGCATGTGCTTGCCTCCTGTCTGCCCTCTGTCTATGTTTGAAAATGTATTTCATTATCCTTTCAGGCCTGTGGGAGGTTTTAATGAGCAATTTCCAAATGTATGACTAGCAAAACCAGAATGATGACACCAGGGTAATGGAGTAACAACAAGTGTGATCTATCAGTTACTGAGGTTTAAAAGGTCCTAAGTTTTTTTGTAGCTTCTAAAGAAAAATAACAGACAGTGTATTAATTACTACCACAGAACAGGCCATAAATATTTTCAGTGGTAAATTCACAATCTTCTCATAATGTGTGCTGTAGACACATGGTCAGCCTGCAGTCCATACACAGGGTTCCTTTTCACTCAGTTGTCAGCCTCATCTGACACCCCTCCCATCTCCGTCCTGTTTTCATCTGGCAGCAGTTGCTGCTCAGTGAATCTCTCCAGTCACACACAGCATCACCCTACAGCTGCTTTTGTACCGCTGTTCTGCACCTCACCAGCCTCGCCAAGAGGGACAGGAAGAACATGTGCTGGGTGCCCTGCAGCCCTAGTGCGGGACAGCCATCCCCAGGGGAGGGAGGGGGGAGATTGAAAAAGGGAGAAGTGTTCCTTGGTATCGTGGTGTTTGACAGGGCTGTCGTTGCAGGCTGGGCTGTAACAGGATTACAGGAGCCGCGCTCATCACAAATTCATTAGGTGTAACAGACCCTGCTCGGGTAGCTGTCACTTTGATGTACAACAAAAACGCAACCTGACTCTGAAGAGGCCGCGCAGCTGCAGCATTTCCATGCTTGTCTCGCAAAACAAATGCGGGCATTAGAGCTCACCAAAATAGCAAAGCACCAATCTCAGCTAACGCTTCACTAGAAGCTGCAGCCTACCCCAGTGCATCCAGAGCCAAAGTACTCCCCTCCATGCTTGGCTCTTAAAGGCTTCACACTTTTGTTGTGTTAGAAATACGAAATAAAATTCAGTGAAATCTAAATCCAGCACAGCCCTGCTTCTGCTCAGAGTTCCACTTTCCCTTCCATGAGAACCTCCAGTACTGTTGGAAAATACTAAATAGAAAAGGTTAATACAGATAATACAGAAACACTGCGTTCTCAGGAAGCAAGTCAAACTGTGTGTCAGATAAGCCATTTGACAGTAGGTGCTTCTTCGGACGATAAAAACTGTCACAGGCAAAATAAACTTTCTCAGCTGAATTCCCTGTGACTTTGAAAACGTGATGACTATTTAGGAATTCAAGCATTACGTGCTGTGATTAACCATTACAATGAACTTACTGCTTCTGTTTTCTATGGGCAGTTTTACTGAATGATGGTATTCAGAAATATATAGAACTACACTGGAGAATGGTTGAGAGTTTATCACCTTGCAAGACTTGTTCATAGCCCCCCTGGTGTCTGGCCTACATCCCACCACTGTGTAGTTGATAGAGGAGTTTTCAATTGTAGCACCTTGCCCTCTGGGACTCATTTTTCCTAGGTGGTTTCTGTAACGCAAGTCTGAACAATACTGTTGGAAGGGTTAATGCTTTTACAGACCTACACAAGTTAAAGCACTTGAGTCTCAGGCTCCTACAGGATTTGAGCACAAGTATGGTATTTAAATAGTACTGTGAACAGGATGCTCAAGTTTCTGCAGGATATAAATTTACCTTAAAAACAGTTGATGAACAGTAAGAAAATCATGTAAGACATAAAAGTCAAGGATTAATTCAAAGTATAGCTCAACCCCTAAAACCTGGGTAATAGAGAATTTGTTCAAATTTAGTACTCTTTTACTGGAAAAACTGGGGCTGACCTGTATCACTGTGGCACTGACAAGGGAATGTTTAAAATCTCTGCACGTGAAGAGTCTTTCCTCCCAGGCTCATGGTTTTTCAGAGATTGTTACAATACAGAAGAAAATATTACTGAGATAGGAGAGGGCAGTATAGGGCCCTACAGACATAAAAGCACCCACCTTTCTGTAGAAAGTTTCAGTAGCACTCACTGAAGACAAAAAGAGAAATGCTGAATAGCTGTTGATTTGCTACGGATAACCCACTGCACAGCTGGAAGAACTACAGACGTTAGGAAAAAACAAATACCATGTCGGTAAGCACGACTGCAGTACCTGTGCACAAAGTAGGGTAACATTACAGAGGCATCTTTCCTAGTGTTTCTGCACCTTGACAACATTGTTTAGTTTAACGTACTGACACTGTATTAGAAGAATTCTACATAAGTAAATCCTTTTTTTTTTTTTCTTACAGAATTAGCTTTCTATGTTTGTAGGATTTCATCCATGCACCTACCAATAGCTCATCCCAGCTCCATTTTTTTGCTCCTAGTCAGTCCCAGCATTTTCTCCTCCCTGGTTGCTCACTTCAGTGACAAGCACTGGGCCCTCTGGCTCAGCCAGCACTCCTTTCATGGTTCTGTATATGGCACTCAGCTCTTCAATTTGTTAAGTTTTCTCAGTTGTTTCTTTTCACTGCTTTCAACCCTCTGTAAACACTGTTATCATCCAGCGTTACAGGCCAGTCATCTTGGTTTTAAGCAATTCAGAAATAATTGGCAGGCAGAATTTCTACTGACCTAGAAAATGTCCCTTCAATTTGACATCAAAGTACAATCTCAACCTAAGCTGGGAACTAGATCCCATCACTGAAAATGGAAAACTGTCATTCAAGCCACCGTGCTGAAAATAAGCCTGAACACGTGACCGAGGAGAGATCACACAGTTGATGCACAGGGCACACTGTGTTTGCATTGAACGTCGGGACAAAGCCGTGCCACGCTCTCACTGCAACAGGAAGGGATATAAAGTGGGACCAACTGTACTCTGCTAGAGTACAGCTGAACTGGCAGCCTCTATCAGTTTGCTGGTCTTTAATTCTCACCTCTAGAAAGTACATTCGATAGATTTCAGTCTGTGGTTCTCACAGATTAGAAGTGCCAGGGAAGTTACAACTTCATCTGTTATTTTTACTTCTATTTCCTAATGGTTAAAGGCTGCCACAACAGGGCAGATAATTCCAGAGCTGATAATTTGGTTCAGCATTTCATTTCTGCAGAAAGATAATGCTGCAGGGAAAGCTAGAAATGCCAATGAAGGGACTTACATCTCATGGCACGGTGTGGAAAGAGCTTTGTGGGGAAGAGGTAGCCACGTACCTTCAAAGTAGAAAACAAGAAATCCCCCGTGTCCTTGGCACTTTAGGGAACAGCACCGTCACAGTTCTTGTGTTTCAGCCATCTGCTCGATGGCATGGAATTCATCAAAAATAAATGCATTTTTTCAAACAATACAGATACAGTTTGTTTAAACCACAGGCCGTGGTGATGTTCCCATGGAACCCAACACAGCACTGAGAGAGGAAGTTTGGGCTTTATTACCTCTGCTGAGACTGGCTGCCTGTCGGAGCAAGCCAGAAGGCAGAAGTGAAGCAGTTAAAAATTTCCTGCTATAAACTCTATCAGCATAATTAATATCACTTGGCATAATCACAGCCTAATTTATCATTTTCAAATGACTTTTCAGTTTACAGTTTCATTACCCCCTCAAAGCAAGCACAAGTGTCTCTTCAGGGGAAAAGCAAACTAGAAATGGCAAGAAACCATTTCTCCAGAATCACATTTGATTTATTTCTTTACTGTAGGAAATCTAATTAATGTGAATTCTAACTTGGTTCCATTTATCTTTTCAAATACAGTTTTTGTTCATTATATTAAAGAAAAGTGAAGGTGAGGAAGTACATGTGTCACTCACAAAAACAGGCAGCTCACTACCTTACTGGAACCGTAGCAAAATTAAAGGGTGATGTGAAGGACCCTGCTAGCTTCTGGAAAGCCCTGGAATCTCCTTCCCCACACACATGCGCATACATGCTGCTGCCTCCTTCCGATGCATCACAGCCTGCATCACCCCCATGTCAGCCCTTATCTTGCATCCTCCTCACGCAGCTGGAAATCACAGCATGAGCTCTGAGCATTTGTTCTCATCCTCAGTAATGCTGCAAGGGGCAGCCTCCCCACATCTTCTGCTGTACAGCGCACAGAGGAGAGCACAAAGGACTGACCTCAGAATAAAGGCACTATTTGTGTGTAAACCTTTTCTATCAAAGTACAGTTTCTGTGGGGTTTTCAGATTCGTGAGCTTTGGGGAATTGCAGCAGCGCACAGCTGACTAATTGGATGCATTATTTATAACACTACTGACACACACAGTGGGTTTTCATTTTACAAACTGAATACGGATTGGTGGCGAGCATGCTGTGGACAGAAACTGGGACAGAGACCCTGCATATGAATTACTGCTGTAACTCTTCAGCCTTGCCAGACTGCCTCATTGCAGGTAGTGAGGGCCAAAGGCTCTAATTAATTCTTGAATCTTGATTAAATGAAATGCCTAGGGCCTTAAGGTAAGCTAGAATTCCAACCAACTTAGATAGGTAAAGTGATGTAGTAAAATATTACTTAGGCAGCCACAGGATAACGGACAGCCTATACGAAAAAAATGTGTTTCAGAAACCCATGCTTACTCTTTGTTCCTCTTCTTTTGAGTAGTAGGTTTCTGGCTTCTTAACATGGAAGCAGTGTCTTCCGTAAAGGTGCAGTCCTGCTGTATTCTCCAATGAAGAAAACTTGGCATTAAACTAGCGTATCATATTCCTCTGAGAACTTAAGATTCGGTGCCATTTCTATCTGTAGTATTGAGTAGTAATCACTAACTGTATAGGAAAAGGAAAGAAACATCTGAAAACATACTAGGAAATATGTTATTCAAATGGAGCATTAACACTCTCTTTCAATCTGAAAAAAGGAAAATAATATTTTTCTGATATGATTTCTGCTTAAACTGAGTTCTTTGTTAAGGCACATAGAAAAGTAGATGATAAAAGACATTTTCAGTACACTATGTTAATAAGCTTAATGTACATCAGGAAACTGTTACTTGTACACTGTGCATATATACACGGTGTTTATTTTCTGTACCCATGTGGCAGAGCTGCGTACAGAATGATCTCCCAGTCATAGAAATCTACCGTGCATTAACTTCAGAGGAAATGCCTATTAGTCATTGCACTGATTGCACATCTTTGATTGCCTAACAAAGGAATCCTCCTCCTGAAATTTTCTCAGGATACATCTCACATTTCTGTCGGTGTGCGCTGCCTCCACATATGTCTTCATCAAACAGTAAATAAGTTTGCTACTGAGCACTTGCATGCAAACATCGATGATTTCACTGCTTTGGAGACTTCTGTTTACTTGGCAAAGTTAATAAAGGTGAATATGAGATGACTTTCAAACCAGGCTAAAGCATTGTCTTCATATGCATTTTAATGAAGACAGTGTCAAAATCTGAAATGGTTTGAAGGTGCTGTTAATTCTGCACATTCATATCAAAGGAATGCTTTGTCAGAATCTGTTTGGTTCTGCTCGATGGCTTGTGTCTATAGAAGGATGAGTTTTTATACTGAACTGCACACTCATTCCTCTCAGAGAATGACTGAAATGATAGTCCTTCCTTGCAATACTCATGGAGATTTATAGCCTTGTCTTTCAGCCTGATTTACCGTGCATCTTTTTCACAGAACAGTATTGAATTGTTTTCCTTGAAAGGGCTCCATTGCTGAAGAGGGAGATGACTGGGCTGCTGCACCAGGGAACTTTTAGGAGCTGAGGCAATTCTGAATGAAGATATTTATCTAGAAGGGAACTGCCTGAGCAATATCAAAGTATGTATGCGTGGATGGAACCACTGACATATTGGGAATATACTGTCATGATTATTTTAATGCTGTTATTTTAATTGTTTAGTTGAACAAGAGTGATCTGATGGGTTATGCTAATAGCTGAATTCCTCTGAGAGGAATCTGCCTCCATTCATTAACGTTACTGACCAAGATTATTTGCCAGCACGTTCTTGTGGGAGATGACAGAACAGGCTGTGGTGCATTACCTCCTCCGTGGAGACTCAGTTGGGTTTTAATGATCAAGTTCTCTTTCAGCTCAACATAAATGATACAGCATTCGCAGCCCTTTCTTCCATCCACCTCAGTTTACCTATTGAAGACTCTACCACCATTCGAGTACAGAAATCCCACAGCCTTCTAGTGCGGTACCTGCAGTAATGCACATCACCATCTCAGCACATCTTACTATTTCAGGGTTTCTTAATTAACACAGGATAAATGAAGCCAGAGGATACAGTTTTGTAAATGTATTTGGTTGGAAGATCTAAAAACTCGAGGCAAGCTCAGTTTTGGACATTATCTTCTGCTGTTTAATGCATGCAGCTCTGAACAGGCTTGCTTGGACACCACCCTCACCACTGACTTTTACTTTTTATAATTCTCAGTTATTTTAAAATGTAGTGATTACATGGCAAGTATTAAAAAGTAAGCAAACAATTACGAGAAGCAATCATTCTAATTTTCTTTCGATTTCTCTTTGGACTCTGCTGATTCTCTTAATGAATATCCTGTGCTGCCTTGGAAAGAAATGGCTGTTCAAACGGGATGTTCCATCATTTTGTTCTGTAGACTTATTATTTATTGGTTTAACCAATTTATTATTGATTACTCCAATGGTAGGTGAACCTCTTCTACAGAACTTTCCCAACAAATGAAAAAAATGATGAAAAGAAAATAGATAACTGATTTCAAAGGTCTTAGAGAACGATGAGCACATTCTTTGAGTCAACAGAAATCAAATAAAACTGTGCAGCAACGTGGAGTTTGCCCTGTCTTACACTCAGTGCATCATGCAGATGGTGCCCGTGAGAATGAAGCACGGCGTTAGGAGAACTGTGCTGACAGGGAGCACCTTCCTAACACGCTGCAGATGGGGACCAGCTCTGCATCTTAAGAAACTAGCAAAGCTGGTATGTCATGGGAAGGCTTCTTGGCTTTAAGCGCAAGGAGAATACACAGCCTGAGGCTGTTTTCATTCACTTGATCACAAAAACAGAAATCACAGCAGCAAGGAGGAACCCAAAGCACTGCCAGGCAGCAACAGAAAGCACAGTGCACAAATATAGCAGTCACAATATCCATATTCCTATCCAGCTTTAATGAGTCTCCTGTCTGTTTACAGCATGCAGCAGTGCAAGGGAGAGACAGAGCAGCCCATTTGCTTCACTGAGATTTGTTTGTAAATACTGAGTGGTCAGATAAGAAATTCCAAGCTGAGTAAGCGTGATGGGGAAACGCTGACTTTCCTCATCTACTGAATGTGACAGAAAAAAAGCGGTCAGTGTCAGTTAAAGAACAAAATAAAATGCCAGACTTCCAAAAATACAAACTCTGCACTGTGATGAAGGCATGCTGTGTGTTCTGTGTGTTACCAGGAGCAGCAGATCTCCTGCCACACACTGTCCAAAGAAAAAAAGAAGGAAGAAAGAAAAAAAGAAGAGCTGATATTTTGGTGCAACAGTACTCATCAAACAGATTTGGTTAGAGAAAAGGACCTCGTCCAAAAACACAGACAAACGTTGTAGAAGCAGATATTCTCTGCCAAATGTGAGGGGTAATGTGAAATGTGAGTTTAGGTGGAGTCTACAGGTGGTCTGCTGCATCTCCTTTCAGCATAACATTTACCTGTGTGAGCTTGCTCGAATTTTGCTGGATAATGAAGCTGTTCTGAATTGTTCAATGCTTGAGACTGTGCTCGATGTACTAATAGCACTATGATACCCCTGGGACAGTAAGAAAATGAAGCAAATTATTAGAAGATGACAGTAGGGACTGGCAGTGGTCTGAAATGCACGTTATAGATGTAAGTGTAGTTGGTACGAGAACAGTGTTCTGTCAGAGGAAACACAATGTAACATTTGCTTGAGTGAAAAGATGCAATTCCATTAAATGTCAGACACAGTATCTTATCTGGAAAGGCCCAGATGCGCTGTTACATACATAACTTCAAGAGGCTAATTCAGATAAAAGTGAGAAAAAAATAGGACTGACCGATGACTGCATGCTCCTTGCTCTGTGCAGTTCTGTAAAGATAAGATGCAACTGTCATTAATAGAAATTGCAAATGTGCAGATCCTGTCTCAGTGACCAGTTTGTGCTAGAGCAAGATTTTTGGAAAGCAGTAACAAATGAGATCATTGTGATGTACTTTGACGTGTAGAGAAGTTCAATACTTACATTGTTATTATGGGATGACACAGATAAATAGAAACTACAGTTTCTAAGGGCGCAGTTTGAGGGAATAATTATTCCTCTTACCTGAGAGGAAAAATTAAAGGCCCTATAGACTGTGTTCGCTCCCAGGAGCATTAAAGAGCATCCTGATTTTTAGGGAATTTTGGTTAAGATCTGTATAAAGGATCAGGCCCAGCCAGCAGGGGTTCATGAAACACTGGTCCACTCTGACCAACCTCATCTCCTGTGACCAGGTGATTTGCTTGGTGGATGAGGGAAAGGCTGTTGACATAGTGTGTCTAGACATTAGCAAACCTTTGGTGCTGTCTCCCAAAGTACTGTCCCAGAGAAGCTGGCAGCCAGGGGTTGAACAGGTACAGTCTTTGTTGGGTAAGGAAGTGGCTGGAGGGCTGGGCCCAGGGAGCGGGGGCAGATGGAGCTACACCCAGCTGCGACCGGTCATGAGTGGTGTTCCCCAGGGGTCGGTATTGTGGTCTGTCCCATTCAATATCTTTCTTGGTGATTTAGATGAAGGCATTGAGTGCATTCTCATTAAATTTGCAGATGACACTAAGATCTGCCTGGAGGGAGAGGACCTTACAGAGGGATCGGAACAAGTTGGATCGATGGGCTGAAGTTCAGCAAGACCAAGCTGTGACAGAAATAGTCCTTCACATCTAACTGGGATGAGACTTCTGAGTAAAGGACTGGATGGATTTCATCTCATTCATTTTACTCCTCAAGAAATCGGAGTACTGCTCCACCAATATTCCCACAAGCCCAAATTGCCCCCAAGACTGCTGTTAGATGCAGTTCTTGATACATGAGTCACCATATTCTTCTTCCAATTTTTGTCATCTCAAAGAGAACAGAAGAAAAAGAGGCTGGGCTTTATCAGAGTCCATTTGTCACAGACGACAAGAGGAGGAGAAGGTGGTAGAGAAGCACTGTACTTACTGCTTGTGTCTCCTTTTTTCTGTGCTACAGGGGAGAAGACCTCAAAAATAAGTGCTCCTGAACTTGTCCTGCTCAAGCCTTAGTGCAGCTGAGTCCAAAGCCTAGTTCATACTAACACAGAACATGTCTCGACAGGCTTGCAGTTTTTGCTTAAAATTTACACAGAAAAAATTTAGTGTTCTTAATTTCAGAAAAAATCAGAATCCAGTATACTTTCATTGTAAGTATGCACTAAATTATCTGTGTTTTCCATAAAAAACGTAACTTTATGTACTCTAGCTACAGATGCTTAATAAACCTTTTCAGAATAATTAAGTCAGCTCTCTGTCATTTCACACAGGTAATTTGACTGTTGATTTGAATGAATTATTAACAGAATAAATGACTTAAGCGACTTATTTGTAATTATTTAAATGTAACTGATAATTCATAATCGCTACAACTCTTTTGTCCTTTAGAAAATATTTTGGCCTTCTTGTGCAATTTAATATCTCAAAGGCACTGAATAACGACCCAGCTCCTCAGATAGAATAAGTCACTGTTTGTGCCCTAATAGTGCTGGGACAGTTCATCTTATTTTCTGATCAGCTTTGATTACGCAGATATAATCAGCAGTTTCTAACTTAGAACCCCAAAGAAGGAGAAGAGCATTGAGAGAGAGAGCAAATGACCGCTAACAAAGTACTGGGGTTTGTCTAAGAACCAATAAGAAGGCAGCTTTTCTAACTGCTGACTGTTTTGTGGGCACACTGCCTTGCTGTCCACCTTGTGCCACCTTCCATCCCCTCCTGGAGGTGGCTGCTGGCCTGGGATGCTGGAACAGAAAGTCGGGACCATCCCTGCTTTGTGGCTGCTCCCAGTCACGCCTCCCACTTGTTGCCATCCAAATTCCGTAATTGATCACCAGCCTCCATCTCCTCACAGATCCCTTATCTCCAGAATATTCTCCCACTTGTAGGATCCTTTCTCCAGCCAAGAACTTAACCTCATTTTCAGGCCCACTTCTTTTTTCTCCCCAAGATTTTTTCTTCCCAGCACCCCTACTTTTTCTGACACGCAAAGACTCACTTCTTTCCTCAGTCTATACAGTTTGTGTGCTGAAGTACAACACAGGAGCAGCCTCCCTGCTGATGGTCCTATCCTCAGTCTGCTCAGTCTCTGGAGCACTCTGGGTGCACGTTTAGTGCAGGTGCTCACAACCAGTCTACCAATACAGGGAAGGAACAAGCAGCAGGCTTCTTAGGGAGCTCAGAAGACATAAGTGCACACATGACTTGGCTTACCCATCCCTTGTTAGAAGCTGCAATTTGAGCCGCTGTTGGTCTACAGAATGAGTAGTTAATATTAGCCTGATTCCACTTCCAGAGAGACAACAGAATTAATTCGTACTTGTTTCAATAATTTTCCATAATAGATTTTCCAAGAGCTGATTATCACACGTAACCACGTTGTTCTGAAATGGAACAGCTAACCCATTACAGTTTGCCCACTGGATTCAGTTATCCATGCGTGAATAATAAAACTTTTCCAAAAACGCCGTTAGAGTGAAGAGCTTCAGAAGTGTATTTTGAGCTGATCAACACTTCTGTTTGTATTACAAACACACTCCTTTAGAGAATTAAGAAGCAAAAAGCATTTTCAGGTTTTGCTGGGATGATTTGAGGAAAGCGCGGAACAAATGAAACACGTTTTCTGTTAGCTCGTGCTCTGCATTGCTGTTATGGATGATGTATTTTTGGTACATTAGTAAGGTGCCTGGCCCAGTAACCATGAATTAGAACGTGGCACCATGGCCCCTTTTATTGTTACTAGTGCAAATCATGGGCAGCAACTGATGGAGTAAATCTATGCCATTTTAGCCCTTCTTAACCATATTTTGCTGACTAGCAATAGACTTCTATTTGTCACTGCCTTAAACACATTGTTATGTGGGCTGCAGCTGTGGCCCAAAGACGTTACTCGGCTTGTTTGGGGGTTGCAAGACTTAACTTCTTAGGTGAGAGCCTGGGAACACTGGGGAGATGCTTCACCAGCTGCAGCAATTAACAGATGCGTCAGTGAAGCACAAGATGGAAGGTGTACAGATGGCCACAGAGATCTCTCATATCAGATATAAAGTTCCAAATGGGATTTAAATTTTTTTCTTTAGAATTTACCTCTTCTGGTGTCCCTCCTAAATCACACTGCAAAGGGCAGATGGCGCCACAAGGAACGAGTGAGTGTCTTCACATAGTTCTCCCAGGTTTGCCAGCCTGATGTAAGACTCGTTTATAGCTCTTGCACCATTTTATCAGTTTAAAAAATTTACAAGAAAGAATCTAGTTGAGTGAAAAGACTATTTTACTGCTGCAGTTCCAAAAGGAGAGTGGAAAACTTTTAAAGGAACCATCAGCAGCAGTGTAACGGTTTATATTCCTGCTCAGAAAGAATGGTTCTGTGGAGCAAGATGTACAAGAAAACAGCAAAAAACAAAATGCAGAAGAAGCAACAGGACAGAATGACACGCTCAGTGTTTGAAATGCATTTTCACAGCTCCAAGGGCCGTAGAAGGTATACTTTCCAGTCAAACAGAACACTGCAATTAAGAATTCCTGTGTTGCGATAAAGAAAAACAACAGGAGCTTACTGACAACACAAACTTTGCAGCACTTTTAGTGCCTTATTTGAGCACGTAAATGATGGTACAAACCAGAGCCTGAACAGGAAGAGGAAGGGACTTCCTTAGCTCTTGGCTCCCAGTCCTCACCCACCAGTTCCCATTGCAACCTCCACACTGCTCCCCCAGACTTTGTCTCTTGGCAGAAACTCATTTCTCAGGCTCAGCCCCCAGCCTCTTGTTCCAGCTGTGCTCAATAACCTCACTTGCATTTTCCTAGCACATCATCATACAATCTCTCGCCTCCTAACTGATTTTACAGCTCTCTCTCAACACCTATGTAGTCTCCACCATTTCACTTCAGCGAACCTGTCCTGCAGTTTCATCTGCCTGGCTTCCTCAATAGCTAATTTCAGTTTTCCCTGGGATCACTGTTATTCAGCATCTTCCTTCCTTCCTTCCTGCACCTCCCCACTCTCATTACCTTGCAGTGACAGACTCCTGCAGGTTCCCCATCCCCCCCAGCTGGCTTTCTGTCTTGCTGCTGCTCTCTTCTGAGCATCCAGTCCAAACCCACATCCTATCAGGTCCAGACCAATCCAGCCGACCACTTACCTTCTCCTTTCTGGTGCAATCTATTCCCATTAAACCTCTGCAGTTCAGTGGTACCCCAGAACTGTGTGGGTCTAGCAGCGTCCCCAAGCTGAGGTACATAACCACACAAAAGTTCAGGGAATGAAGTGTGACAGACAGGAAAGGACTTCCTGAAGAATTACCATTAACACATCAACAAACAGCAAACTTTGAGCAGATGATGTGATTGAGGAGCACTGGGCACGTATTGCCAACAGCAGTAGAAGATACATCCCTGACAAAACCCAGACCCGTTCAAAGAAAAGACCATTCCATTTCGAATAAGACGACATTCATTCTTATAAATTCCTTTTTTCAGAAAGGCTAAACACTGTTTTTCTCTTGCCTGCGGGGTCTGATTTCAGGCAAAAGCAGATTGCTGGCACAGATCATTTCAGCCACAGTGATCACGGTTTTGGTAAACTCACAGCCCACTCAAAAAACAATTTTACATGGAAAATGCTGAGCAAACTCAGTACTGGCCTGTGCTGTCAGTTCTGTCCGTAATGACAAAGCTCAGATTCAGGCAAGTATTAAAACTGAAATGACAGAAGCACAGGGATATGCACAACTACAAATACATTATATGCCATAAGTAATATAAACACAACACATGAAAATCTCTCCCAGAAGTAGAAAAACTGCTTCTAAAGGAAACACTAGCACTGCTGCTTGTCAGTGACGCAAAGTCAGGAAAATGGCAGCAAAACGTAGCCAGCTTTACATGACATCGATTTCTAGCGTCCAGCTTATAAATGCTGAGAAGAATTCTCCACAACTGTTGTAAAAGGAATCTGACACCTCTGTACATGTCAGTCCTGCTGCTGGATTCAGAGAAGCTGATGGAAGTTAAATAATTATTTCAGCTTTAGATTCAGATTCACAAGAAAAGGATAATGCTGTAACAGATGGGGGGAAAACAACAATGCAATCAAGTTATATCTACTCCAGTAATCTTGCTTAAACATTCTGTTGTGCTGAGATGTGTGACATTACAGAACAGAGTATTTAACAAGTGTTGCTACATTCCAGCAAGCAAGAAGAAGAAGGGTACAGGTTGTGGGACGATAGCCCAGCATGACTATTTGCCAGTGTACAAAACTTGCTCAAACCCGGACAGCTGTGCAGCTGATATTTCAGTGTGTTTCTTTTAACTGAGTTTTTAAAATCAGGGAGTGGAGTCAGGCTCCATTCCCAGCTCTGCTGCAGATTACCTGTGCAACCCCTGGCTTGTAAACTTGCTCTGAATACAGATGCAGTCACACAAGCTGCCTGAGCACATGGTGCTCCCAGGGAAAAGCAGATTTGCCAGAGGAGATGGTGGAGATTTTGTGCAGTACATTTCAATACTGATGGAACAAAAATGCTAATGCACAGCTCCTGTTTGAGATGTTCAGGTCTTCAAATAGTTACACTCCTCTATGGCTATAAAAAAAAAAATCAAGCTAGAACAGTTCATTTGCTACAGTTCAGTGTATGCAATTCTACATTAAACACCACCTCCTTCCATGCTAAAGGCAAATCTATCAGTGCTTGAGTTGGGAAGGATACAGCAGTGAGAAAATCTGTGAAGAACTACCCAGGTAAAGACACAAATAATTGGAAAAAGTTTCATTTTTAAAGAGTGCCTTCTACTTGGAGAAAGACGAATGTCATATGCAGATCATGTCATGTTAAAAGGGCTAGCTTGACACATTTCATCTTGTTAGTGCTCCATGCCATTCTGGAAATATGCTCCTTTGTGTAAAGTATGTAAGAAAACATGGAAATCTGTGCTTCTGTTCTCTTGCTTTGTACTTGTAATTGAACTTGATTTGTACAGCTGGAAGAAAAATCTAAATGTGTGGTTTGAATAAACTCAGTGAGCAGCCTAGCTCACCGTTTTACACTTGCATTGTACACCTGTTACTTTTTCCACAAAGGCCTTCTTTTAGAAGAAGCTTGTCACTAATTCAGACTCAATTAGTAAAGAAAATTATATTCTGCTGATATTCATTTATCAACACACAGCCTCTAACCAATTACCAGTAACATCTTCTAAACTCCAAACCAGTTGCTGAGGCTTGCATCTTTATGTTTAATTACAGCAAGATGAACTCAGAATCTGCACTTGGTTGCAGAGCATTGCTCCAGCCTCATGCCTGATAGAATCGGATGTGTGCTTGCACAGGGCAGGCAAGCAAAGCTAACAGCCACCTACTTGTATTTGGTACAACAGTAAAAGTGAGCATCTTCAGCACTACTGCTGCATTGGTGGAGCAGGTGCTCCTATACAGGTAGTGCAGTGCACTGGCCTGAATGTATCAAAGGCTGAGTAGAAGCAGTAAATATGCATGTAGAAAATACAAGGGGAGGCATTTAGAAAAGATAGGGTGTCTATGCACAGCTAAAACCTCAAGCTTTTCGTTGCATTTCAGATATTATTGGGTGTGAGTCTGAACGCACTCAAATAACAAACTGTGCTGCTGAACAGAGCTCTGCTAGTGGCACTGTGACTGACTCATGTGGAACGTTTTGTTTGAGTGAGATGACTGCTGTGCCTGATTGGCCGAAGTACCATATGTTTCTGGAGTAGCAGAGACCTACTTCATCCTGCGATTTGCTGCCAGGGTCTAGTGAAGCCAATCCTGACCCTGACATTCTGGGTTTATGTGCTATTCACAAATTCAAGCCCATAGTAATTCGAACAATACAACAGCGTATAAAAATATACTGGTGTATGGCGGTAAGAGCAACAGGATTTCCAAATGTATACAAAAAAGATGATAAAATTTCAAAATACTAAAATGGCATCCACTTAGAGGTAGGCACACCACATAAGCGGAGGTTTACTTACATGTGCTTCACTGTGAGAAGACCAATCCTATAAGGAAATCTTAAGAGCTTCATAAGGAACACAACTCCTTCCTTTACAAAATCATTACAGCGTTCAAAATCACATATGAGTTTATGTTCTGCTCACATTTAGAAAATAATTTTTGAATAGAAATTAACTACCAACCTAGAACGCTTCCTTTTCTGCCTGTTGTGCAGTTCACAAGTACAGGTCCACTCCCTAAATATAATCAATTGCAATCTCACATGGACATTTATGCTCCTTAACACTGACTGTAACACTCTCAGTCTCAGTAACATTCCTGAGACATCCGAGGGGAAGAAAAAGCTACAGATACCCACAGAAAGACAAATAAATGACATTAATGATTAATTACTTCTTCACAGCAGCAGACTGCAGTACCTCAGACCTGGTGGTTGATGCAGCTTACTCTGTATTTTTAATTGGTAAACCACAAATTACAACCTTCAAAGAACAAAATCTTCACAGAAATCAGCAAAAGGCAATAGCATAAAACAAAACAAGCCCAACAACAACCAATCCCAAAACATAACTGTTGAGGATGGATGTTTTGAGTCAAAGAATTACTGTCTATAGTCGTTCACCTTTGTTAATGCAGAACAGTCTCAAAACTGGCAGCCCCTCTGCCAGCAAGACAGAAAAAGCAAGCTATGCATCTCCACTTGCTGGCCTCAAAACAGTATTATAAGGTCAAAGGCTGTAGGGTTAGTTTTTCAGTTCAATTACCTGTCCCAGTGACCTCCAGTCCAGGCTTGCACTTCCAATGTACACATGCTGTTTATCAACAATCCAGAAAGATGACTGAAGGCGGCCTTCATTATATGCTGACATGTTCATATACAGCACTTCAGCACCTAGAAATTGAGGGACACAACAATAAATAACATTGTTCAAAAGTATAGGATTTCCAAGCACTGAAATGAAGAAACTTTACTTTCCATGGTCTCAGCTATCAAAACTACTGAGGGACATAGTTAAACACATCATTAAGGCTTAAAATCAGTGGTAGTGTTATTGTCCCACAACTTCAGACTTGACTAATATATATTTAATTAATATATAGTTTTAAAGAAGGTAAAGGGAACATCCTCTTTGTTTACTTATCTCCCACTTAAAATCATGTAACTGGTGTTATTTTTTCCTGTACCTAAAACCAGTTTAGTTTTGAAGATCTGTTCTGTTACTCAAACCTGCTACGTACCGTAATGACCTCTGAAATCAAAAATCCCTTCCTGAAAAGCAAACCCGGCTCCGCTGCTCTGCGCAGTGCTTTGAGCACGTGGCCTGCAGTGGCTGCTGCATGGCACAGGCAGTGTGAGGGGGTGAGGAAGGAAACAGAGGCCTGAAGTACTGAAACTGTGCTTAAGGCTGCTTGTCTGTGATGCTGAACCTGCCAGACTGAGCTGCATGGTTTTCATAGGATCTTGGGCCACTGCAATCAAGGTACCTCCATGCGAGGAGGTAAAAGCATGTCGGCTCCACCACTAGTGGAAATGTCTGATCAGCCCTGTCAGTCAGTTTGGAGCAATAAATCCAAAATGTATTTAATCTTAGGTAAGTTTGAGGGATTGTTGTTGCACATTTTTTCAATTAATTTTTTTTCAGCAATCTCTGTTAGTAAGATTAGGTGACCAAACTGAATTAATTACTGCCAAATGTAACTACAGTGACCCAGTCTCATTTCAGCTGTCACAATAATTGCTAGAAGATGGGAACAGCGGCAGCCACCTCCCAGAGAGCATTCATGTGCTCATCAGCACCACGCATTTCCATAACGTTGAGAAATAAATTACAACCTTAAAAGGACTCCAGGATACGTAGGGAAAAAAATATTTGTTTTTATTTAACCTCTTATTTCTGACCTTCTAAGAAATATTTGATTCTCAATTTTAAGTAGCACCCATTGCCCACCTCTGGCAAATCAAGTGTTAACATTTTTACATAGGAAAAGTAACACTGTTACGGTCTTCCTTCTCATCATTGAGAGCCTAAAATAAAAATCCTTTTGAAATATTCAACACTGAACAAAAAAGTTGACTGCCAAAGTCATTGCAGTAAACTATTCTATCAACAAGATGAACACTGAAAGCAGAAGTCTTTGTCAGTAACCCAACACAAAATTCTGGCTACAAGACCTAAGGGCAGTTTATGTATTGGCGTGATCACTGGGACAAGACCAGCACTCTAAACTACAAACCAGGCTGCAATTACCAAAATTGTGAGTATAGCAGCACAGAAGATACTGCTGCACACATACAAATAAAAACAAAACCTGGAACACAATTTATTTTCCTCCAGGAAACAGTCAACTTACAAGGCTGGGGAAACAGCATCTCTAAGTTAATTAAAAAAAAAAGGTCACGTGCTGCAACAGCAGCTTCTGTACCACCTATTAATGAGCCCTTAACTTTTGATGAAAGGAAACATGCATCAGTATTGATAATTGCCTCTGTTCTAGAAGCCCTTGAGATGCTTTGTTAAAATAGGCTTATCGGGCCTTCAACACGATCCATCATCCCAGCCCAGGTCCCACGAGGAAATTAAATTGGACTGATCAATATGTGAAGCCATAACAGAACTCTTTATCATACCGCAGCCTCAATTACATGAAGCGGGGTCTACTGAGTTCAACCAGAAGGCACAATTTGTAGGTTTGATTGCTACTATAGATACCAGACTCTTAGAAAATAAATCCAACAATTTTGGTTCACTAAACATTACACTGCAAGATGAGAGCTTAGAAAAAAAAACAGTGCTGTCACTCAGAACTCAAGTTGATTTCCCATGAAACTGTGTACTGTAAAGGTTGGTTCAGAGTGCCCCTTTCCAGCATGAAAAAAGAGAACTGTAGGAATCAAAGCATGCTGTAAGCAGCAGGCATTTCTCTGAATACTTTCTCTTCCAGGTTTAAAGGCTCTGCACCCCCGACTGAAGCAGGTTGGGGTGCACAGAGGGAACCCCGCCTGCGAGCAGCTGTGCTTTCTGTGACACAGGCTGCAGCAGGCAGGGCTGCACAGGGCTGCCCCTTGGCCAGGCTCATGCCACAGAATGGAGGAGGCGAGCAGAGGCTTTGATCCCGTGCCTGCATGCAGCCTGGAATAGCACCAGCATCACTGAGCCAGATCACCTCTCTGGTGAACACAGTAAATTGTTTTTATAAAATAACCAGAAAGAGCAACAGTTTAGACTGCTGTTATCTCAGCTGCCTTGAAAACAAACATGCAAATTCTGCCTGCAACAATTGCCAGCAGCACCAGTACCAGTCTAGGCTTGCCCTGGAGTCAGCAAACATAACGCCCAAGGAACAGAAGCTGTGCTGCTTGTACCGCGGCTAAAATTGGCCTTCTGTCTTCACAGCTTTCTTACTCTGTGGTATTCTTTAAACCAAAGAAAAATGGGAAAGGGGGAGGATCTAAGGATCGAGAGAAGAGCAGACAGAGGTACCTAGGAAGCTACAGCAAGGTGTGACAGTCAGAAAAAGGCCCGAGAGCCCCGACCTCATCAGTCCCGACAGAAGGAAACTGCACAGCAGTGAAAAGCTGGCGGGAGAAACTGAGATATGCAACCCAACAGTGCATGTTGGGGCAGTGTGCTGTGCAGAGCCCCAAGACAACAGGCTGGGAGGCAGGCTGGGCACAACTGCTCACCAGAGGAGAGCTGTAAAGGTGGAGGAGACAAATCAGGACTTTTTAATGCCCCTTCTCCCCGCTCCCGAGGGAGGGAGAGAGAAATAGTTGCTGTCACACAAGGATATGCAGGCAGTGGGAAGGGGCAGCTGCACCAGCTGTTGATATTCTGAGGATGTGAGGGAATTGATGAGAGCTCCCAACAGGGAAGGGAGAGCAGGATACAAAGGAAGTTCTAGTATACTACATGAACTTGGCCAGTAAAAGCAATGCTGCTTATGGCTCTCTGCAATATCTGCAGTCTGAAGCTGGCAAATCTTCCTGCACCACATCCAATCCACCATGCAGCCTCCAGCCAGCGCTTCCCCCACATGTCACCATGCTGGCCACAGGAGGAACAGCTGCTTTCCTCAGCTCACCCATCTTGCTGTCCCTTCACTCATCACTGTGTTGCATTCCCTTTGCTCACGGCACTGTTGTTTTCCTCTTGTAATTCTGTGTATTCCCAAGCAAACATTCCAAGTAACATGACCTTTCAAAAGGAATCTATGGGTTTGAGCCATGGCCTATTTGCTTCACATTGCTGCTGACAGTCACTTGGCACACAAAGACATACATTTTGATCCATAGATTTTGGACAGTGGCCTCAAGCTAGAGCCAGAAGCAGGCTTACCCAGTCCATACCAGGAAATCTAGAGCTCACAAGGCATGCACACACTTGAGCACTGTGGTGCTCAGGCACCCACATTCAGGTAGGAAGCAGTACGCGCTGTGCTCTGTGGAGATGTTGTCAGTGTGCTAACTTGAGGGTCATCAAAAGATTCTTTACTTCCCCTAGACTTCTGAAATATTTTTTTTTAAATACAACTTGCTCACCAGGAAAATTGATTGTGTGTATGTACATCTATGTAGATGCATATATTTTCAAAATGAACACTTCCTCCCTTCTGTTCTGCAATAGGTGCTTCCATTTGACTCACTCGCTTCCAGCTACAATCCTTAGTACAAAGTACACCTATGAATAAGAATAAGTTTCCTTCTACTGAGAGAGAAATCCAGAATTTTCCATACCTTGCCAAGTGGCAGAGTAGCTGCCACAAAAGAGACCCCAGCAGAGCATCAACTCCCCCAGGAACTTCTATGCTTTCTTCTCAACTGATTGCAAAACCTCTGGAGTTGTTCCAGAAGCTCCATTAGCATGACCTGCCAGTGCTCAGAGGACAAATACAAAAGCAGAGGAATGCACAACTTGACAACACAAAGTTGTTTTTGCCTCTGAATGATTAAAAGGCAAAACAGACTATTTACTATTTCTTGCTCTTTATGGAATATTGGATTTGAAATGTAATTTAAAAGTCTGCCTGGCTGTAGAGGATTAATGATTCAGACTTATTTTACAGAGAGAACACTCATGGACTTTTACGGAAATCTTTGATGGCAATACCTTCAGTGCAAATCAGCTGTTTTGCTTCTATACTCCCCTGTTCCTCTCATACATACCCCTCCTTTTTGCAAACCGCCAGGGCTGATCCTGACATTCTGGGTTTATGTGCTATTCACCAGTTCAAGCCCACAGTAATTCAAACAATACAACAGCGTATATACTTTTTCTTCAGCAGCTCCATATGCAACTGCCACGTACATACAAAAATGAAATTATTTCTACACAAAGAAATTGTATACTAGTTCAAGGTCAATAAAACCAAGAGAGCCTACTTACTACTAGTGAAGCTAGTGTTCACACTACCTTGGCCTTATGTGCCTGTCTTAAACTGTAGCGGACTGCCGTCCAGGCAAAATGCTTTCTTTTTGCATGAAATTCCCACTCTCTGACAATGTACAGTCAACTACACGCACACACAGCTTCTCCAGACAATATCAGTGCAGTAAATGGGTCTGCTTCAGATTGAGACCTCATCATGGAAAGTTACTGGATTGCTTGCTGCCTTACTTTACATCATCTAGTAGTTTCTGATACAAAGACAGCTTAGAGCAAATCAGCAGAAAGAAAAAGAGTCAGCAGCTGAAGCCCGATGGGCCCCTCCAGTCCATCACAGGAGAGACGCAGGTGCCTGCAGTAGTCCCTGGAGCTGAACTGGATGGGCTCACAGACTCAGGGCTGCAGTGTGAGTGGTTCAAAGGAGAACACAGAAAACACTCATCTCTGCTGGCACGGTCCCCAGTCAGTTAGTGCGTCCAAACCTGGCTGTTGCTCAGAGGCTGCTGGGAGAGCTCTTCCCCAAGCAGATGGGCTGCAGTCAGGGATCTCCTTGCGGAGCGGTGGGTGTGAGCAGAGAGGCCTCTGTCACTGCCAGTTGCCTTTCCAGCCCCCTTCTCCAGGCACTCAGCCAGTCCTGCGCCTGCTTCCCTTAACAGACCATAACATGCTGCTAGGCTCAGGCTTGTGTGATCAGGGACAGCAAACATCCATTCTCACCAGTGGGTTTTTCTTTGTTTTGTACCTTTATAGTGCATTAAAATAATTTATGTGAACCACTGCAGCCCCAGAGGCTGCTCTACCTTGATTTTTTAAATTAACAGGAAGAGAACAGATCTCATTTTCAGTGACTCCTTCTCTCCAATGCTTCCTCAGCTGTGCCTGAGTCACTTTTTGGGGATCCAAAGAATGCACTGGATCAGAAAACAGAACAGGTTGAAAAATAATTATACAATAATAATAATGAACAATTTTTCTGACACAACTGGAGGCATAGCACAAAGATGGGAATGAGTGGTTGTGGTTGGCTGCGGCAAGATGCAGGAACTGATTTCCACCAGTGCCGCCATTTAAATGCATGCCCATGTGATCTGAGTCTCAGTTCCTCTCAAAACCACACACATCCATGGCCATGGTGCCATTCCCCAGTGCCTTTCACCTCGCATATCCACTTGCATTACACAAACGAAGTAGATATGAGGGCAATATTGGTATTTGATTGCAATGACATTTCCCACATGCTTACACAATGATTCAGATTGATATAGAAGATCCAGAGAAGACCCACCAGGGGATGCATGTGTGTGCAGAGTTTGCTCACGGTATGCGGAACAACAGATTCTTGAGAACAAAGGAAAGGTCAGAATTAATTTATTTCAATTGCTTGTTTAACTGCAGTGACATCTTGGGAGCTAGTTAGTTCCCAAGGCAACATTTATCCAAATACACCATAACAGTGGTTTCCAAGATTTCAAATGTCGGCCTTTGTTGCTTGTCCGCATAATCAAAATACCAATTTCTCAGCTAAGTACATTGTACCAGACAGAGTTCAGCATCACAGCGTTAAAAGTTCTCACCCATGTGAATGCATTTTACACTGACTGCTGTGCCCTTTGATTTATTCAGCAGAATACCTGACAAAAACCCAGAATGTTTACTTCCATGTCACAGGAGGGATGAAAGAGAGGTTTGATATCATTTCTTTTAAAACCTACTCACAGCAACTAAACATAACCTCTGATGCGCAGTACAAAGCACCAGAGATCCACTTTAATACAAGGTGGGCAAACCATGGCAAATAAGACAGTGAAGAAAAGTTTTAAGAGACAATTTGTAATACCATACATTTGTTGGTAGTTTTTTTTCATGGGTTTTTTTTTTTTTTTTTTGGATCATTTGCACTGCAGTGGTTTTTTCCTTTCTTCCTACTTTGTCTTCTAAAATCCTGTGGTGTGTACTTGACTTTTTACGTAAGTAATCTGTTATTTTTGAATTTTATATGCCACATTTTCCACAAGAAAGCAGTCAGAGTCTGTAAGATAACTATTGCACAACAAAGTTTGATAGAATATATATCTATAATTTTAATTTCCACATTTTTTTTGCCATCCGTTATTGGAAGAGAAGGCTGCTCATTTACTAGATGAAGCTATAAAAGTGATTGCTTTACAGATTGGGAGAAATAATTTTCTTACTTAGCTGATTCAGGCGACAAAGCATATTACCACTTAAAGAAAGACTATTATACTATCAATGAAAGCATTTACTAAAGCTAGACTGTGACTTTTTTACTTTGCCTAATTATAAATGCATGAGTTTTTACTATAAAAGAAAGCCATTTTAAATATAACAGAGATTAGTAAACTCGTGCACTTTCCACTGTCAAAGATCCTTTACTTGGATTAGCATTATGAAGAACTAGATTCCTTCGTATATTTCCTAGATGTAACATTCTAGAATTCAGGGACATCTTTTCCATCTTCACAAGGAACGAGAATCACGCCCTCTAGGAATGAATATCTCAGGGTTCATACCCCAAAAAAACAAACAAAAAAACCCCACAGCAACTATTTCTCTCTCTCTTTTTTTTTTTTTAAGCAACATTCTGATATTTATATATTCTACATCTTTTAATATTATTATTGGTCACTTCTAAATGTTGACTAGTAATAACCCAAAATGTGGTCTTCAGATACCTGTGGTTCTGCTTTGACTAACGTCAGAGTTTCCTTTCTGTCAAGGAGACATCTCAAATCCAGGTGAGAAAGTGTACTGGAGGACACACAAAAAGGTGAGGACAGAGTATACCTCCACAAAGGGCAGTGTTATTTGGTTCTAAGATGTTGCTTTTTATTTTTTATTTTTAACAACAATTTCATGATAGAATTCATTTTTTCCCTGCACGTGCATTAACTGGTGAGCTAGCCACGGCCATGTAAGGAAAACAGAGGCACGGCCAGCACTAACCCCGGTCTGCCAGTGACACGGCCACTTCCTTTTACTACCTACTTTCCCTAACTCTTCCCTTTAATCCCCTTATTTTATCCTGCCACATCAGCCTTTGAATTTTCTATTTTTATTCCCAGATCACTGCTATCAGAATTCTACTTATGCTTTCATCTACCTTGTCACAAACACACTACAAACATGCTGGGCCTAATACTGGCATTCTTTTCTGATATTTTCTCAAAATTCCTCAATTTTCTATTCCTGTCCTTCTCTTTCATCAGGGTAACTCCTCATCACAGAATGATTCCCATAGACCTACCTTTTATTTCATCTGCCCCACTGCTTCCCTCTCAACACCATTCTTCACACTCTCCCACTTCAGCCTTAGTTCATCATTTCACACTCTCCTTGCCCCCTCATCCACTGCTCCATTTATTCATTCAATTCTTCATTCTCCCTATTACTTGAGGAACTTATCTTATTCTTTGACTACATAAGTAGCATGATGTATTTTACCCTCCTTAACAGAAAAGCTTGTGGAAAGGAAAGAATTATTTTTCTTAGAGTTTAAAGAGTAGAGTTTTGGGGCACCCAGTTTGGTCCTAATTTTATCGTGCATTTGCTAGAAGTCCTGCAAGTATTAACTGATGATACACGACTCAAAGGTAGTCAGATCACTGGCAGATGTTGAAGGTCAGGACTCCAGGAGCATTTAAATGCTTTCTTATTCTAAAAACCATCTCAACCTGGGTCTAAGGTTTTTAAAAGAGCAAAGCATTTTCATAGTATCTTCTTTTATAGAAATATGCAGAATAGACTCTGCCGCTCTGCTGTAGCTGGCTCAAGTGTCTTGATTTAGTACTGTCTCTGACCAGTCTGCATGCATTTTTGAAGGCTACAGAGGTGCTTCATACATTAAATGAAGAAATTTAAAAGGGACAGCTGTACAATTCCCTGGCTGTTGGCCGTAAGTAGAAAATCCACACAGTGCACTGAGAAAAAACAACAAGTATGTAAGGAAAAAATGCTTTGTCTCTGAAGAAATACACAAAGGACACAAATCAATAGCTTGTCAGCAGCTTTTTAACACAACTTGACTTTCATCCAAGCAGCCCATTTGAAATGTAGAAAGTAAAATAAAAGGAAGTCACAACTCCACAGATTCTATGCTATTAATTGAGCGAAGGACACATGCAGTGCACAGTCAAAAATTAAGTGACAGCACACTGAAATCACAGAGGAGCTTAGCATACTGAAAGACTAGACCACAGCTATCATCTCATTTCGTCACTGTAAACATCAGCAATTGTCTGTGAAGGACTGGAATAAAGATCCAACATTATTCCCTCATGACACCTCCATCAACCAGATCTGTAGAGTTTTCCTTACACTGGAATCCCTATGAAAGTGAGGTCAGAAGATAGCACACACACTTCTAGTCCCAACAATCACATCATAGACTTGATGCCGATCCCTTCAAAGCACTCACTTTAAACTGCAGGAGAAAGTGCTGTCATTATTTTGGAGGCTCATCTGAAGTAGCTAGCTGAAAGGGAAGCCTGAGGGATCAGAGTGTAGATAGAGTGAAAAGACAGAAAGGAAAATCAACTAGATTCAATGAAAGGTCAAACTGACAGCAGTTAACAGGGTCATACAAAGCAAAGGAAACAGTTCTGCTGGGCAGTGCCTTGGAATAAAGGAGTCTGCTGCTGTAGGACCACTCTCACGTGTTATGAAAAGCAAAATAGAGCAAATAAGACTACGTTTCAAGATTAAAAAAAAAAAAAAGAATAGTCTCATACTTTAAGCTGTTTGAAAGTGCTCGGAATTTTCAGATCCCACAGCTGAAGTTCCACAGATCTGCTCTGTGTTAGGAAAGGCAACACAGGGAAGCTGCAAACCTCATTTTCCGAAGACTTAATTTAAGCTCTTGCAGTCTAATCTTATCCACAGTGACACTGTTGCATACTGAGTGCTACACAATCATAAACATTCCTTAAAATCAGAGTCACCAACGTTGGAAAAGACTTCCAAGATCACCCAATCCAACCATCCTCCTACCACCAATACTTCCCACTAAACCACATCTCTCAGTACATCTGAACGTTTCTTGAACACCATCTAAAAATAATCATAATAAAAAAATCATCAGATGGTGTGTCACAAACTGATAGCAAAATAAGTGGATGTGTTGGCACTTATCTCTGCATTATTTCTACATATGTAAAAGGGAACTAAGCTATTCCTTCTCTGAGATAACTATGAAAGTTTATTCTTGAATATTAACAAAGCTTATTTTAGCATTAACACCACAGAAAAGAAAAAAAAGTTTGTCTGCAGATTAAGTCTTGATCAGTGCTCATTAAGGAAAAGATGAGACTACACAATGAAAATGATAGCAAAATAAAATATTGTACACATGCTTACATGAACATAAGTACACCCTGCACATTAAATTTGATAGGGTCCAGTAGGAAGAAGAGTGTCATATTCATCTGACATCATGGCTACAAGAGTTTAATGGCATCTAAAGACATGATACAGAGAACATGGATTTTACATAACATAAATTACTGTTTCTCATATTAGGGAATGCTCTTGATTTTTTATTTTATTTTATTTTATTTGAGGAATATATAGCACCAATTCAACCTGCAACTATCAAAAAGCTTCTGTAAGGATGACCACTCTATACTTAATCTCACTATCTGCAATGCTAACGCTTCCATCTCACAAGAACCTTCTGGCAATACTTAATTGCAGGAAGGAGGCCTTCATATTACAAGGATATACGCTAAGAGGAAATCAAAGACCAAAGATAAAAATCTGTACTGGCTTCCTGGCAATACTCAAAAATATTTTAATAGAGGCTCAGCATAAACATTTATGATTACCAAAACCCATCTCTCCCAGGAGATGACACAAATACAGTTATAAACCAGGCTAAAGAAGAATATTAGTTTATAAATTGCACCCTTCAGTAAACGTATTTGAGTTCAAGAGATCAAAATAATTAAACAACAAAAAAAAGAAGATAGAAAATGAAAGGAAATACACTTAGATAAGGTAATCATTGAAATAAATACAACAAGTCAAAAAGATTTCAAGGAACAATGGATCTTGAAGCTGCAGAATGTTGCTACTTGGGTAGTGCTTTGTGGATGACAAAAAGACAAACAGATTCAAAAGTGTTTGTTGAAAGATCAAAGAAAATGACAGATCTAAATTCTATCACAAGGGAGCCTGAAATCCACAAATTGCTGAAAGAATATAAAGTGTAAAGAGAATATTTTACTCCACTTGTTTCTGTTACACTCCCTGCATAAGCATGCAGTTCTGATTACTCCAGCAAGGCAGACAATATACCTTCAGTTTGTTTCTATTATCTCAAGGCTGAAAAAGGTTGTTCAGTGATCATTTGCATGAAAAGTGTTATTTTTGAAAGGCACTGTAATCTTAATAACACTCTGTTGACATAATTTTGAATTGAGTATAGATATTATGTAGTCTTGTAACTTTGCTGGTATTTTTCACATCCCTTTATTTATACATGGTTCCTTAGATTAAAATCATCAGAAGCAGAAATCTATTTCATTTTGAGACGTATAAGTGACTATGATCTTCTGCACTAAATGTTAATATTTGCTTACTGTGTACAGTTAACATTCTGCCTGAGAACAGTAAATACGCTGCATGCACTCTCTTCTCTTGCGTCACCATTGGAGATAATCACTCTGTAAGAGTGGGAAAAGAGAGATGAAAATGATGGACAGTAATGTAGAGGTATTATTCTGGGATCCTTACTTCTACACGGATCACTTCAGACCAAGCTTCATGTAACGTCATTTCCAACCACTAGGCTGTATAAAAATTTATGAAACATCTTAGCATTGTGGAAACCTAAGGTTACTTTAAAAATTAATGTATGAGATCAACAGAAAAGGTTGGATGGGGCTCTGGGCAGCCTGATCCTACAGGTAACAACACTACCCACAACAGGAGAGTTGGAACTGGATGATCTTCAAGGTCCTTTCCAATCCAAGACATTCTGATTCTATAGTAAGTCTGCAGTGACAGATCAAAGCACAGTTCTAAGAAGTCAGTCAAGTTTCAAGTGGAAACAAAATACCTGGAATCTAGATGAGTAGGCAAAATTTATCAATGATAAAATATACTACTTCCTCTGGACCCTTACATAAAACATCATTGGCTATTATCCCTTCCGGGATGAGATAGCACTAGTGCTTCTGCAACTGAGAGCACAGGGTACCAACACTTCCACAAATGGAACACAGCTACCTAACAAATGCTTTCCAAGCTCATACAGTCCTGGCAGCTCTTACCAGCTCTTCCAGTAACAGTAGGTAGGAACTTGCATGCAATCTATACGTTGTAGAAATGTCATAACTAATTTCGTCTAATGCCATCTGTTATTGGTTTCACTGTGCCAAAAAGTGTCAGCAACTCAAACCACTATTGTCATACAAAAACCATCCATGCAAATTATCAAGCAAGATTTGGAAATATCTTCTGTGGTGTGAACCTGCTATACTGGACCTGACTACTTATTGTTAAACAAAAGCAATCTGACTGTTCACAAAACAGCTGGATTACCAACACTTGTAGCTGTTCTGGAACTTCCAAAACGCAAGCACATCCATTTCCAAATCCATGAATACACATGCATTAATAATAGATTCAAATGCAAATAAATTAGCTAACTGCAAATATATACAAAAATACTGATTGATCAACTGTGAAAGACAGAATTCTTTCAATTAAAAATTTTAAAGCAGAAGAACTAGGACACTGCTTCATTGTTTCTACTAAGCATAGAATGTTAGAAATACCTTAGAGTATTATAGTCTTAATACATCAACTCAGGTACACTACTACTAACTATGGTTCTTTTAAATAATTGGTACAGATACTGGTAAATGAATGAGTGATTATTATACAGTGCAAGAATACACATTACACATGCATTCCTTTCAAAGATATTTATTTCTAAATCTACAGATACAGATGCTGTAGAACTTAAAATTAGACTTTGCCACCTGCATTTCTGGCTTCTGTGGGCACCAAGAGTTTTTAGCTTAAATAAACCTTTTTCCCCTCTCCCTTTTTCAAAAACAAGACAGTACAACCCAAGACACTGATTGCCTCATGAATTTAAATTAAGGTTTTTCTTCTTTTTATTGGTGTAACAGTCTCACACTACTAATTTTCTAATGCTAGAGAACTCATTAAGGCAGACAATGCCTAAACCTTCTTAAAATTGGTGGGTTTCAGATTCGTAAGAGAAAATAAGCTGTTTCACATTGCAATCTACCGTGGTGCCTATTTTGAGGATATTCGTGTGTCTGATGAAATTTTAATCAGAGAGTAGGCACTGTTTCCTACAGAACCTTAAACAAAAACTAGACTACTGCATCTGATGCTTTTGAGCTAAAACATCTAAATTAGACAGTAGGCAATGACAACGGAAACTATGCCTTCTGCCTCAACAACTCATTCAGAACTGCACAGGTGGATCCATTCTCTGACCAAGTTTCAAAATCCTGTCCTATAACCAGAAACTTAAAATAATTCTTCCACATTTCTTTCAAAATACGTGAGGGTAGCAGGAGGAACAGAAGCAGAGCAAGGACTAGATAGCAAGTTTCTTCTATCCCAAATAAGCATCATGTTTAAATGAAGGCACAGATTAGAAGAATTTTTGTAAACTAGAGCTTAATTATCAAGGACCAGGGAGGCCCTCTACAGAATATTCTCTACATTTTACAAACCTTTCTGGTCACAGCCCCTATCCTATGAAGTTAAAGATCTTCAGTACTAGCTTAAACAGTGTGATTTCCAACTTATGCCTGGTAAGGTAGATAACTCTCTTTTCAAGCTGAAAATTTTAACACTTCTAGACAGACCAGGATTTTGAACCTATTCTTCCACAATTCAGGCAGATGTTGTGTGTCAAAAACATTTTGTCCATCTATATGCATCTCCAAGATGTAACAAAAGTTTTACCCACCCTCTCTTTTCAGTCATGATTAATAAGGTTGGACATGGCTTGGCTTACCTTATATTGCAGGATCTAGCTCCCCAGCTGAAACAAACGAGAAACATTTCTTATGAGTCCTCATGGGATTTAGGCATAAAACCAATGCTGAACACTTCCTTGCTATCAAGACTTCAGTGGGTGTGTGCACACTTAGCAACATAAAATAAGTCAATTTAGGTGCCTAAATAGAAAGGCTTCCCCCCCCCCAGAGCAGCTAAACAGGACTTTCTGCAACATAGTGTTGCCCAGATATTGGATAGATACTTGAATGTCCAATGTGAAACCAACCTATGTGAAATTCAGATCCAAATATCTTCCTTCAGGAGGACTCACCCTTGATCCTCTCAAAGGACCCTACTTATTTGCTCCTGAAAAAATAAAAACGAAATGAGTCTATTTTTGGTACTTCTGAATTTTAAAAGTGACAGAACTTGTCTGTGACACCCCTCCTTTCACAGTTTTATAGAACCTAGCCTAGGAAAGACTGACTGAGAAGAAAGCAGTGGAACTACAACTCCATTCAGTGCTTTAGATAAAGCCATCAGCTGAGCTTCAGCTCTTAGAAGTACTCTTTACACTCCCATGCAGCATATATCCATTAGCATCCACTCCAGCTTCCCAATGACTGGAGTGTATAATTCATTTAGTCTTCACACTGTTTTTTACATTGGTTTCCAGCATTATCTTCATATGAAGAGAGATTTAAGCATTACTTAAAGACATAAGTTTTTCTTCTATATAATGCAGCTATTAAAACTATCTTTTGAACCAGTCTAGACCTTTTCTACACACCAGAGATTACACGTGAGACTGCAACTCATAGGGGCCTGCCTACTTTCTTAAAATCTCCCATGGTTTCTCTTTCATAATCTGCACAAAGTCCACTGTCCATTTGTTTGGAACATCTTTCTAATACTGAAACCAAACACTATAGGTTGAAAATTTAAATTTAATCATGTTTTCCCCTACCATCTGCCTACAGAAAACTGCAAACTCCCCCTGCTCTCCTCTCCCCCCAAAAGTATTTTATGTCCACATAAACTTATCAGGAGGTACCCTTTCTAACTCAGATAGGTTTTTCTTTTCCAAAGAAGGAATTTTTCTCCCAAATGGAAGATTCCATATTCTTTGCACTTGCATTATGCAAAGGCTCTAGGTTAAAAAATACTGCCTTACAACGTGTTTCCTAAGGAGCAAATAGATCGAGGTTCTCAAATGTTCTCCATCTTTATATAACAAAACATAAGTTTTTCTTTCTATAACATGTTAAAACTATGAAATCTTCCTCCCATTCACTCACACCTTGACATAAGGGAAAGGAATGTGATTGTGGTCGAAGAGAAAAACTAACGTTCCACAAGGCTGACAGCTCTAAAACCACTCTAGGCCTTAAGTGTGCCAATAAAAGTAGACTGAATAGGGCTTTAAGCACTTTTATGTATGATATATATGTATTTAAAATATACAGTAAATAAACATAATTATTCACTACTGCTGTCCATTGGAGAACAATTTCATTAAAACAGAAGTAAGGAAAAACATTCTAAAACACAAAACATTCCAAAGCATTACATGAACTTGCAAGATTAAGCCCATCTAAACCATGCTCTGGTGGTTCTGTCTCCATTGTCAACCTCAGCTACACGTTTCCTATCCTTGTGTTGCACATGACCTTTGAGATAACACACTGAGTAATGCAGAAATTAAATGCAAATTAGAATGATGCCAGTAATAAATAAATAAATAAATAAAATAAATCCATCTGTAGCCAAACCAGCCCCCTGGACCGTTTTACCACATGAGCACTGGTGCAAGGAAGAAAGCAGGGAGGGGCAATATGTGGTGGGGAGGGTAAAGAGCAGCTTGGGATCATGCAGCTGCTCAGACATTTAATTTGTCATGGAATGGTAAATGCTAGTGTTTCCAATCCAAAGTGCACAAATAAAAGCTCAAAAAGCTTACAGAGCTTCACTTTCTACTGATTTCTTTGCCCGTCTACAATAATATAATTTGTCTGTTTTTCAAATTTGGTTGCATCTAGCTAAGGAACAGTAACCCTAAGCAAATCTTCACGAACTGCTTGGTCAGAATATCATCTGATCATTAGATCTTGCCCTACTTAACACAGAGACTTCATATGATTCTTCAGTTCCAACACTAAAATTCAATAGTTGTAAGTTAAATTAGATGATTTTAAAAAAAATCTTATTTGTGAAATGGACAGAGTCCTCTTTCCATATCTGCCACATCAAGCACTGACAAAAAGCATTACTTGCAAATATATGAAAAATGATCTATGAAAAGGGAGTACTGGGGAAAAAGGAAATAAAAAGAATGACGCATACAAATGGAAGGAAATGCACTGGCACATGCCTTAAAAGGTGTTAATACTGTCAGCTAAAGTAATATTGTAATTAGCGTGGAACTCGGATTCTGTGCACGTAAGAAACGACACAACAATCTGCTAATTGGAAACAATACCATTCAGATCTTACTGAGGCACAAAGATTGGTACATAATTATGTGCAAGGAATGGGAGGGCTACAAGAAATGTTTCAATCTGGTAAACCAACCACAGCTGAGAAAAGACTAAAGCAATAACCTTGAAAACCAGTATTAATAGGTTACTGTCACAGCACAGGAAGGATAAAGTGTTTGTTCATACAGTGAGCCAAATTCTGCCTAGAGGCAGACTTACCTTTCACAAGACACTCATATGCTAGATGCATAGTATTTGTATAAACATGTAAGAAAGTGAATTATAGCTTTAACTAAGAGAATCAAGAATTCACACTAGATCTGCCAATTATTAAAGGTTCTATAAAAACAGCATCATAATTTGTATGTTTAGTAATAAATGCGACAATGCTAGCAGGGAAAACATACTTTGTTCACTGTTGCTTTTTAAAAAATATGAATACATATGTATTTAAAATTCAGATTATAAAAAAGAAATGCTTGTATCTAGCTTTTGGAGCCAGTGCAGGAATTAATAATTACCAGATATCCCTGAGAGAGAGAAGCAGCAACTGACCTGCCTAACAGCGGTGTTGTAAGAAGAAATTCATTAATACTGTATTTGCAGAGCACTCAGATACCACAGTGAGAAGCACTATGGAAAATCCTATGAGGAAATAAATCATTCTGTATGCAGTGTAGGATCTGGCAGATGTGCAATAAAGGAAGCCTGGAGACGTACATTAAATACAAAGATAAAAAAAGATTCTACCCATTATCAACAGAGATAATATCCCCTGAATGAGCATCAGCTCCCTCAGGCATTAAATGTTTGATGTATTCTCATTTGATAAAATGGAAAAGTCTTCTTATTAACTAACATGGTGAGATTACACCAAGTACTAGTTAGGTATTTTTCTTGTAAAATATAGCATCAGATAATGTAATTAAAGTCTATCATATGTATGTGTTCTGGGGCTAGTATTTCCTCATTACTGAATGTCTAACTTTGCAACTAAATAACACTCCTGCAGTGCAACAATTATTAGAAAATGTATATTACTGTAAGACCCAGAGGTTCCTATCACCACAGCTCTAGGTGTGTTGGTAGAGTAAATCGATTCATGTCTCACAGTGCATTTGCTGTACTGCTTCTGTAATCAAGCTACCCTTTTTTATAGCTAGCTCAAGTAAGTCAGAAGAACAAAGGCATGGAGAGGAAAAGATTAAAAGTGGTGACAAAACCTGAAGGTTCACTGCTAGCTCAAGTATCTGTACAAACATTGCTCACTGTTCTGTAAAATATTAATTTCATTTTACTCTACACCACCTCTGTTCTGCTCTTCTGTCCCTGTAAATTGAGCTTTACCTTATCCCATCAGCTCAAATCTGAAGTCAGAATTCAACTTCCTCCTCTGCTAAATAGCAGGAACAGGAAAGATGCGTAGGGACACTAAGATGTACCCCTGTGATGGAAAGTTCTATCAGAGCTACTTTCTGCAGTAGATCAGAAATGGGGTGAGGAGGAAAGAAGACACCACATATATCTGTCTACAAAAATTAAATACCTGATAGAATAAGCTGGCTTTTAGCTGCAGTCTCATTACCTGTGCCAAGATGCAGCAATACTATTGCATATTATGGTTTTTAATAAAAAAAAAAAAAAAAAGGACCACATGAGATAATATGGATGACCAAGAGTAGCTCATCAAACAACCACATGGAGTTTTACATGGGCTACTGAAGTCAGAAAAGGCACACTAACTGAAGTTGCACAGCGAGGGAGATATCCCTGGGCTAAGGAAATGCAGGTGATGTTTAGGAAGCCCTGACTGCACCACCCTTAAACAACAAACCAACATAACCATAGGGCAACAGATCTGGCAATCATTACATCACTGACACACTTTAACAAAAATGCAAGGATTTGTAGAAATAAACTAAAACACAGAATAAGGAAAGGCATTCATAGTGAGAAAAGCAAGAATTTACAATACTGATCTTCAAAAAAGGACAAAAGTAGAATAGGGATCAAAGAGGATTGCAACAAACTCACAAGAATCACTACATAGTGATTCCTGGTAGCTCAGAGCACTCAAACATATCAATCCCTTCATTTGAATACTCTAAAATTTCCTGTATCAGGAATCTGAATCAGACATAAGGGAAACTGAAGCTAACAGAATAGTAAAAGCTTGTGTTTTATTTGCTTGCTCAGAAAGTTAACAGATCTAATTAATTCCCACAAACTGACATAAATGTTAACTATAAAACAGTTTCCTTACCTACTTAAAATTTTTGCTCATCTTTCTTGGAAAGTGGATAATTTTGGATTTTTGGTATTTGAAATAAATTATAACTAAAATATCAATTGCGAAGTAGGCCAGTATAAATGTACAGGTCCTAACTTCGATTGCTTTTGACTCTGTGCAGCTTAGGACACTAGAAGGACAGGGGAATGAAATTACTTTTTTAAAGGCAGTTTCATTGGTGTTGATATAAGAATAGACATTTTTTCTCAACATATCAGAAAAATATAACTCCTTATTTCACAGATGTCTGTCGAAGCTCAGTAGCCTCAGTGGTTATCAAAGGATCAGTATACTTTTAGTGACGTAGCAGAAATAATCAAAGTCCTGGAGTAGACAATGTCATGAAGTGACAAGTCTTCACAATGATTACATTGAAATAACACATTGGTCTTCAAAAAACATGGCAGTCTTGGTCAAAAGGCACTGTACTTAAAGAAACAGGGCTTCCGCCAGTGATCTGCTGTTTACTTTCCCAGTCAGGAGATTATAAGGAATTTAAACAAAGATTATATTTTGTTGGAAAAACAATGTTCTTTATTCTTTACCATATAAAGCCATGTTATGTTAGGTTGCTGGCACAAGCAGAAAATATTTAGCTTGATTTATTTTTTAGAATTCCTTTTCTGATCCACATGTTAAAGTAATCTGTGTCAAAAATGATGATCATCAGAATATATACATTCTTTTTTCCTTTTAAAATTCATCCTATCATTAAAATCACACTTTTATCAGATTATGTAGATAATTATGGTATTTTCGTTCAGGAGAAATGCATGTGAGGTTGTCAAAACTCCTCAGAGATCCTAATTTCTTTCAGCATTTCTTAAATTCTCCTCATTTACTTTTTAAACAGCTATGCATAAAGGAAGTTTAGTCACATAGCATCAGTGTGCAATTTCCCTTTGAATAGGGATTTTGAATTTCAAAAAGAATTCAAAACAACCCTTAGGAAAGTAGGCACCTGATAATTTACACAGAAACCTGTGTCAGTTAGCTAAATCTGACTAGTATTTTCCTGTGCTTCAGAATCATCAGCAGCATAGACATGTTTTATTAAATTATTTTGCTATTGCTTAAAAGAGGAAACTGTCTTGTCCCACAGGTTGTAACAGCAATTACTCAAGTAATACTGTCTATCATTAGCGAATTTAAACATCTGCGTAAACACTGTATCACCTTTTTAACCAGTGCAAATCTCAAACATCTTCTCCAGCTACAGTAAGAGTTTTAGATTTTTAATAACTATGAATCAAAGAAGGCTGAAGGCTTACAGGTCAACACTGCTCAACAATAATTTGCACTTTATACAGGCCATACGAATCTGCATTTAAAGTAAAATGAACATTACATAGAATCAAAGGCATAACAACATAAAGACTTTGGTCTTACCCTTTGATTTCAAGTCGTTTAATACTTTTGATTCCACGGGCAGTATGTCACTCACTAGTTTTATCTCAATATTTCGGGATGCCAGTTCAAGCAATTTTTCAAAAAGACGTTGACCCTGGAAATAACAGTAATGGAAAGCAGAATTGGTAAGGCACTGAACTGTTTAAATAGCTTATCAAATTAAATATTCATGTTATATATATATATATATATATATAGTACAACAGGTGTGTAAATAAGTTTCTAAATATGGTTAAATCTACTCTGAAGGTTAGCAAGTTACAGTACTGAAGACCAAACTTACCTTTTGCTTTCCCCAGGCTGTGCAATATCATTGATGATGACAGAGACGCACAGGAGAGCGGTCTAGCTCTTGATGCAGCATTAATGTATTTTCATACAAGGTTTCTTGTAACCAATTACTTTATGTTACATCAGGATAAAAATTGCATGGAAAAGACTTCCTCACACACTGCTGTACTGATACGCATACAGTAGCCCTCCTCCCACACCACTCCAGGAAACAATAAGTAGTGGGAAGCCTCTTCTCCCCCTTATGTCCATTGACCTTTGCTGGGATTTCAGCAGCCACAGAAAGTAGCTCTACAGTACAGACATTTCCTGAGATTCATTTCCAAACGTACCAAAGTATACGGCAAAATAAGAATACCCAGCCTTCTAAAAATTAGCTTTCTCAAAACTACAGAGCAGCCAGAGGCTGCAATGGAAGCACAGATCTGCTGTTAGTGCCTGTTTGCTGGCTCAAATCCGTAGCATAGCTCCCTGTGCATCCCAGAGCTTCAAGAATTTTAGCAGTCAACAAGATGCTGCAGTAGCAAAAGCAAGAGAACATAAAAATAAAAGCATGTTCTACATGAAGATCCAAATACCTATTAGACTCTGCACCTTTGAGATGACTAGTGTTGCCCTATGGAAGAAATATTACCCCCCATTTTATCTCAGATACCCAAAAGCCTTTGAGATGCTATGCAAATCAGTCATTCCCATTAGGCACAAAACTAAAAAGATCTTTAATTCTCATCTTCTCCGTTGAACTCATTAATGAAGGATATTAGTTGGAAGGATTTATTTATTAAAGAAGGGAGATGTTACTAGAGTTAAGAATTAACGAGATAATAGTGTGCAGGGGATGGCTGCTGCATACAGAATTATGCAGCAGTTCCAATGCAGCCCTTGGGAAGCAGCAGGGACCAGCATTCCTTGGTGCTCTGATCCCCCAACAGGTCTCTCCCACGACTGCTGCAGACTAGCTCTGCAAGTCAAATTTGGGGGTCCACAACAAACTGCTGTTCCCAGCCAGTGACTTGACCTGTTTTACCTGATCTTAGCACGTGCAAATGTGTCCAGTACAGCACCCTGGCTGTCTCTTACAGGCCACTTTGACAGCTGAATGGCCCACCCAAAGGGCTGAATACACCATTTTGAGCAGTCCTATTAAAATGCATTTTCAGAGAAGATTTCTATTTCCTTATCAGGAACATCAGAAGCTATGTATTTATCATGTCCTCTTTTGTCCAATTATGTTCATACATGGTGAAACCTCAAATTGATCAAAACATTTAAACATCTCTAGCAATGGTTATAGAATCATGAAGTGTGGCTGGCTAAGGCTAGGACTGCGCCCACTACAAACATCTGTGTTTATACATGAGTATAAAAACATAATCCAGCATTATAACTGGAAATAATTCCTTCTGCCGTATCTCTTGCTGCATAATTCCTCACCAGATATTAGAACTCACACCAAGGTTTAGTCAAGGTATTCTATACAACTATGAGAAATACACATGTTGTTTTCAAAAAAATCTGTATGCACTATAGTAAAGTAAAATATAAAAATGTCTTTCTTTACTGTTGAAGTACCTGGCCTTCTTTTCCCATTAATATTAATTTGGAACTCAGTTTCTATACTTTCTGATGTGTTTACTTGCAATTTCACTGCTCTGTTCTATGAAAAAGAAAAGAGACAGGACAGGAGGTCTGAAGAGTTTTGTCACTGCTCTCAGCACATTTGAAATGCTTCTGTTAAATAGAAGTGCTCATCTTGTCATTCAGACCACACTTTCTCTGTGAGACAATACCACGCTGCTGTACGACTACATGACAGTGATCTGAATCACTCCTATACAGTTAGATCGTGAGGACTGAGAAATAGTAACGAGCCAAGTGCCATGAAAATGCAGCACACTACCCTTTCACTATATTTGCATTTTAGCAGACAATAACATTAAGAAAACAACTTCTCCTGATAAAATATTATCTTACATTTCCACAATGCTGTGTCAAAAAGTCTACTGAAAATGAAAATAAGTTGTAAAAAGTACATATCAAATGAACAAACAGCTTTAAACTAACATCCATCTTAAACATCAGTCCCAACTGTACATGCTGCAGCAAGCTGGTGAATTAAAAAGAATTACAGCTACCAAAAAGCTCTGAAATTCCCCACAAATAAATTGCTTAACTCTCACCAGGCAGACTGATTCTAGCCCGGATGATTTATTTTGCTTACTCTTGTCTTTGTCAGCCTACATTCCTCATTAAAAATAAAAAAGGGGAGATAAAAACCACAAAATACATCTACTGAACTTTTCTAAAAGTGAATTACTATTCCCTTCAAAAGCTTAGATATCTACTATTTAGATACAGATAAAGAATCCTAAATTTAACTTTTGCTATTTAGTACAGAACAGAGAAACTCAGAATGCTCTCCTCATGTTTTTCTAGCAAAATAGCTACTGTAAACTGAAGTCAACTTCTAGACCAAAAAAAAAAAAAAAAAAAAAGCCTTCACTATAAAAACTTTCACCTTTTAATTTCTTTTCAATGTCTCATTCTGTATCAGTGAAATGCCACCATCTGATGGGGAGAAATGGTTTTGTAGGTACTAGCTTACAGAAAAAATACACTGAAATCTCTGTAGGTCATTGTAGCCAATTTCTGCTGGCAGCTGCTAGGTTCACAGATGTTCTCATCTTCTTTGTACTTCTTTACATTTTTTAATAATTGTAAAGGATTAATGCCTGACCTCTGGCACTAACATTTGTTCTATCAAAAAAATCACATAAGACCACTGTATGACATCTGTCTGCAAATGACACACAGCTCACAGCTCACCTTTAGAGATTTCATTACCAAACCGGACATCTGACTTATGTAAGACATTCAGGTGGAGTGAGAGACTTCTCCCATCAAGCCACTTGAGAACTTCAAAACAGGTCGGGAAATAGAGATAAGTCAGAACCACTTGGTTTTTGTACGACCATTGTAAAAGTCAGACACATAGGTCCATCCACTGTTCACCTTTGAATACTCCAAATTTCTATCCAGTGGGAAGTGCACCATACTTATGGTAACATCAACAAACCAAAACAGCATCGATCCTTACTGGTTAAAATGAAATTTGTGAGGAAAGACTTACTGAAACTATGTATGGTCACCATGAATTCATGCTTTTAAACATTACAAAACCCACAGGAAATCTGTGAAAATCATTATATCTGCACTATTCTGTTTGCCACTCCTTTTAATGAAACTGAACTATAAATTATCTTCAAAATTTTTGTTTTCAATGTCTTCTGATATCTCTAAACATCAGAATGCCACAGGAGGATTCATACATTCACATTCTGCAAAAATTTCTATGTCTTCTGTTTAACAACTACCCTGCTGTCTTGAAAATGCACACAGATGACAGCACAAATTTGCCAAAACACATGATTTTTTCTGAATGAGAAAAGTAGGTATGAAAAGTTTACTCAAAAGTTTGCAAAACTAGTACTTGTTTACTTGATTTTCAAAGCTATGGAAGACCTCTAAACATTTTAGCATCATGTGTTCACATTTGAAGACTCCAATCCGGCACGACTCATGCTGAGCACATCAACCAGAAATTTCAAACCACAGAACATGGAGAGGCAGCTGTTAAGGAGAAAAGGTAACACAAACAAAAGAGTGGGAAATTCTGCAATTTTACATACACACGCGCGCATGTATTTTATATATGCACAACCACAGATAGACATAAGGACCATAGGTTTATATGCATGTCCATGTAAACATAAAATTGCAGAATTCACTGCTCTATTTTTCTTCAAGATGTACTTTGGATGTATACATACATACACACATAGATTCATGTGTGCACATAAATACGCAAACACAATAAACATAGCTAGGTCCTGGAATTAAGAAAAAGGCAATCTAGCCTACTCAGCTATTCTCCTCCAAAAATCCATGTCTTTCAAACTGGTCATGTAAAGAAACTTGCTTTGTACTACATCTTAATAGTCACAAAATGAAAATCGTTGGTAATACAGGAGGACATGAGTCCCTAGGGGAAATGGTTATGTTCTCAGTTTCAGACAAAAGCAGTATCATTTAGGGAATGACTTGAACTTTCTCATCTATAACCACCACAGTACCTACAAGCTTTGCAGCAGTCCCTGCAAAATATTCTGTTATGTGAGAAAAAATTTCCCTGAATCCGAATTTGTAAAGACTCGAGGACACTTGACTTTTGAAAAATAACAGATAACTATTACTGAAGCTCCTCCGTCATTACTCTTTCATTTTATGACCTTAAAAAGCAAATGCAATGATACAAGTTTTCTTCCCTATTTTTTACTCACTGAGCTTTGTAGACACTCTCTAGGGCTGCAATTTGCTAATCCCTGCCCCTCTGGCAATTTCTTCAGCAATTAGATTGGCCAATAGCAGCACAGTGTTTTAGGATGAATAGACCAGCTTGACAGAAAAATCTATCAGCTGTTCAGCCCACACTGCTGTACAAATGAGGGAACGATGGGAATATTAATCACCTTTTAAACAGAAGTGATTACTTTTGTAAGACTACTATGTATTCTAAATAGATAACTAAAATAGATTACTAAAAATATGTTACAGTTTTTATGGCTTTAACAATGCATTTAAGGACTAATGAGCAAATCCACTTACATGTCTCTTCTTCCTTTGCTTGTTCTGACACTCAGCAACATCTTACAGTTTTTATTTTGCATGAAAATGTGGAACAGTGAATGGAATTGATGCTCAACTATTGAAATCCCAATTTTCTGTTAGCTATTTTTACTCTCTGTTTGGGATTTGTTAGGCTCTGCTGATTTTGAAGCAAATGACATGTTGAATTTTTTCAGACAATTTTTTTTTTTTAAAGATTCATGCACATACCAATTCATGCACATCCTGAAAACATCTAAGGCACTCTCTGTGAATTCATCTGCTTGAATGACAGAACATGGATCTGAAGTTTCTTAGGCAATGAATTTAAATAAAGCTAAGCTATATAATTACATTGTGAAAAGCTTCAATATTTTGATACTCAATGAATTTATTCACAAACTCTACTCCAATATTTATAAGCATTATAAAAGAAAGGGTTTGTGCTAATTTTTCCATTTGAATGCTCAGCTCAGGTTTTCACTCATTTAAATGGACATGGAGTAGATTCTGAAGGAAGTGAATGTATGCCCTTCAGCTAGGCAACAGCCTCTCTAAAGAAGTCCATCATCTGAAAACACAGGCTGTTTGAAGCACCATCTTAGCTTGCTCAGAACACCAGCTTTGTCCATAATTTAGCATAAGGCATTTTTTTTACTGCAGAGTATCATCCAAACTAGAGAGGAAAGTGAAAAGTTTGTGACATAGTATATCACTGTAGACTCCTCATGTTTACCCTACTGTGGTTTTAACTGAATTCTATTTCAGATGAGTGGCTTTTTACAGCAAATCATTCATTAGGTGGAAAAAAGACACTCTCAACCTATCAGTTCTTCGATATTTGAGTTTGACAGGGAAGTGGAAATCTGCCCTTACCCCATTTCTGAGGTGATTGTTAGCAAGAATAATATGTTTGTTGGCACAGCACTACTATAATGCATGTTTGTCTCATTTGCTGATTTATGATTTTTGTATTGTTTACGATTTATGATATTGTACTTTATTGCACAAGCCTTAACTTGCCATTCAGATTCATTTTGAAAGGATATGAAAAATCATCTGATAAATTTGGTATCAGATAATTTGTAAGTGTTATTCTACACATCAACTAGGCTGCAGAACTAATCCACATATTTACCCTTTTACCTTATCACGTTGCACCAAATAGAAAATAAGTATATAGATTTGTGGATATTCCCAAATTATGGATGTGCTTCAATAGTTACAATTTTGCAAGTCTCTTAAGAATATACAATGACATCCTTTCTTAAGATGGAAGAGATATGAATGTGTTGGATGTGTTCCCTAGTCCAATGTGCCATTACTCTCCGAAAACTAGTATCTTGGTAGGATGACTCTCATGAGAAAATGTTTTGTTGTTGTTGTTTCTTTTAAACTACCCAAATAAATAGGCTTGCTACAGAGAATGGCTGCAGCTCTAAAAAATTCAAACAACAAAACCAGATTGTTAAAGTCCCATCTTTTTGTTACTCTAGAACATACCTGGCATGCTGATGGATGACTGTGATTGAGGTCCCACTGGGAAGATACTATGTCAACAGACTTTTCAGCCATATTAAGCAAATTCATCCAGCCTTGGAAAAGAGACAAGTGGGATGGTGCACTGTCTGAATAGTTGATCCCTTCAGGAATATTTTCCACAAGAGCAACCCTAGAATAGATAAGGAAAAAATAACCACTTAATATGAGCACTATTCCTTATTAAAAAAAAAAAAAAAGTCTCCAATTGTAAAAAAAAAAAATAAAAATAAAAATGCCAGGTTTGGGTCTGCGGTTCAGCATCTGCTCCCAGAAGCTCTCAGCAGTTATCTCACAACTCATTCTGAAGTTGCCAACTGCCATGCTCTGCACTTCCCAAACAACAAAACGTGAAGATGACCTAAAGCTAAGGCAGCAAAGCAGATTAAGCTTTTGAAGCCGTGAAACATTAGCTTATAAGAATTAAACATTTTCTCTGTTTAACAAGACAGAAACAGTCCATAAAGGAAAAGATGGAAAGACGAAAACAATCTCTTAATTATTTGCAATTTTTCATCCTTGCATTCTATGTCTCTCTTTTCTCTAAGCAATGTGCATACTCCCTGACATTCCCATACTTTTGCTTCGCAGCTGACATTGTTACAAAGAAGTCTCTATATTTGAATTTTCCCTTTCCAATTTCTCTAAGCTGCCTAGTTGCGTTTTTCTTGCAGATCCTGATGCAAGAAAAAGATGATTGCCTTTCTCCCCTATCACTATCATAAGAAGGGACACCCACCTCCAACAAAAAAAAATGCCATTGTTTCAGCACTCCTTAGGTGACATTTTGGTAACAAGCAACACAAAACTTAATATATCACAGATGTTATTTTCAAATGAAAATGTTCATGTTATGCATGAACACAAATCATCTAAGGTTCAAAAACGTGAACAACTTCTAATTAAATGCATTTTTGGTGATATTCCAGGTGTCATATTCAACCATTTCTCTTCAGTGGGAATCCCGCAAGAACTGATGAGCACCAGATCATCATCAATATCTCAATCCAGCCTGTGTCAGGAGGTCTTGAAGGCCCTCTGTATTGTCTCAGATATAATCAGAATTGAAATATTCTACAGATTCAACACTAACATCATGGTTCAGAACCCAGAAAACAAATTTACTATTCAACATAACACAAAAACATGCTTGCATTGATTGATAAGGCCAGAAAAGATATAAAAAAGATAGCAGCTGAATCAAATCAGTAGAGCATTTATGCGACTCTTTCCACATACTGATGGGACGTTTCAAAATTAATAATCAACAGGATGGGCATCATACTCTGTATTATCCAGTCACGTAATTCTTTGCTTGTTGTCATAATTTTGGTTTGCACCCTGTTTCAATTGAATAATTCCTATAAATAGAAGACAGTTTTTCAAGACTCAAGAGACTTTTGCTTCACTGAACTACTGCTTGTTTGAAATACTCAAAATTTGTTCTGAAATGCAACAGTGACAATTGTCAAAGAAAACATTATCTCTAGACACTAATCATCATTCATTTCAGCAGAGACCATAGCTGAATTTCACATATGAAAAAGCACATCAGTACAGAGGTCAAATGTGCTGTTCATGGCTTTCTTTCATGCATAGCAGATATAAGCCTTGGGGATACATGTAAAATTCATCTAGTGGACACAGACTAAGAGTAGAAATTGCCATCTGTTCCTTGTACATCTTAGGGCTTTAAAACATTTTCATTAAGCTATTGTGACACTATGTGCTAACTATGACAAGAAGTACTAAAATTTGGCTCTGACATACCTCTGTCCTCTTCTTGCCTAAAAGATGCCGCAAAGCTTTTCAGCACCTTAGCGCATATCAGAACAACCTTTATTCAGAATAGGATTTCATAGCAGTGTTTTAAAGACAATGCAGGAAGAACAGTTTTTGTTGTAATTTTACATAAAATAAAAAATACACAGATGAAGGAGGACACCAAATCAATGTTTGAAAATGACTGACATTTATCTGGGGACACAACAGCAACTCAAAGGCTCACATTTGCTCAAAAAAACTGCAGGAGAGTAACAAATTTTTCACATACAACTTTCTCAAAGACAACCACAACCTAGTTTTTTCTTCCCCTTACTTTTTATTATTTCTCTCTCTCAGCTTTTTCTAAATGCTCAAACATTCATTCTAGCTCATTGTGGAGCATTTTGTGACAGAGAACAAAGGATTTCTCTCACAGTTATCCCTTTTTTTATGATGTTTTACACAATGAAACAAACTCTCCTGGACAGTGCTCAAAATGATTCATTTTGAATGAACTATTCTCTCTTGGGAGATTTTCTTACGCTCTTGAGAAAACATTAGGAAGCAGTCTGAGAGTGGGGTCAGCAGTCCTTTTGTGGGATCATTAGGCTTCCTAAAGCCAACTGGCTGAATTCTCCATGTTTCTCCCTCTGCATTCTTTACACAGAACAGCTTGCTCCATCCATGTGTCATATTTTCTTTCACCATCTTTTGTTCTTCTCCATTTTCATTCCTTTGAGTTTTCCTTTTTGCCTTCTCTCTTTTTTTTTCCCTGTGTATTACATGCTAAATGACCTATTTATTGCTCTTTGTTTTGCTCCTTGTAGCCTTCTGCTCATTACATCTCTTCCAAATGAGTTCCCTGGCAGAAATCAGTGCTGCTATGAAATCTGCAAGACATTTCTGTTTGTGTTCTATTCTACTCCCCCACTATCTCCAGTTTGCCTGTGCAGACTAAAAGCTCTTCAGTAGCAAAATTCCATGTTACTCTGGCATCAGTGTCCAACACAGTGGGGCCCATCTGCAGAAAAATCACAGTAATTGCTGCAGGAGAAAAAAGTAGCATGGGTCTATAAGATATGATATCCATGGACTGACTTCTAAGTGCTGATGCTTAAGTTGTCATCACTCTTTTATATTAGAGGAATACAGCAAGTCTAATTTGGCCTTTTTGTTTGTTTTGTTGTTGTTGTTTTAAAGGGGGTTTATGAAGATTTTGGCAGTTTCCCAGTAACTACAAGCACTGCTCTATCGACCAAGATTTCTAATTATTATTTCTAGTGACAGTTCTTTGAAAGTTTGGTGCAGTTTATTTGTGATAAGCAGAAAAAAACAGATAAACTGTTTTAGAAGCATGTTTACCATCTGTATACACAGCCTACTTGGCAATTTGGCAAGCCACGGACAATGCGTAGCGATTAAGTAAATTTTTCTATCTGAAGTGGACGAGGTTTCCTGGGATATCAAGCATCCACGTCCCTCCTACTTCAGGCAATTTTTCATATACTTTTATTCCTAAATTATTCAGATGAACAAAAGATAATGGGACAGTGTAGGGCTTTTACCTCCACTTTTCAAATTGGTATATTATCTTGCTTCTCTCATAAGCAGAGATTGTCTCACATTATATCCTTTACTGTTCTATCCTGTTATTTCAGTAGCCCATCTTCCACCCTGGAATTCCTGTTCCCTATAAAATTTTTATGAATGACAATCATTTTCTTTCTTAGCTTTCACTCTTTGTGGCCAAGAGCCTTTAGTGCCTTTTTATTAAATATGCTTTTATTTCATAGTACCTCCTTGTTTTTTGCTTGCAGCTACTCAGCATGAGTTCAACCTCACTGAACACTGATGGCAAGATTTAAGCATAGTAAACCAGGTTAAAACTTATACATGCCTTTCAAACTGACATTAATATTTCCTTTGCACTTCTAGACAGAAATTCTAAGTAATTCCATCTTATTTTATTACAGTTTCCCTATGGAATTGCTGACATCAAACACTGTAACAGTGCAAAAATCTAGAGAAACTATAGTTGGACTACTGCCTAGAAGTGGCTACAATCAAACTGTTAATCAAAATGGCATGTATATCCCCATGAGAAATCAAAATATATTTAAAACCCATTATAATCTCACAAATTTGAAAGACTTCTCCCATTTTCAGTCAGAGAAAAGGGTATTTTTGTATTATCTATATTTATTTTTCTGCTTCCAGATCATATATCTTCTGGTTCAAAAGCAATTCTAATAATGTCTACAGGGAAATGTACCTTTAGGAGGCTCTATAACCAGTTGGTGTTTAATTCACATCTAATTAGGAAACTGACTAAAACATAACTGTCTTTCCCTGCTTCTTCACAGTGCAGTGATGGAGCACTGGCACAGGCTGCACAAGGAGGTGGTGGAGTCTCCTCTGGAGACGTTCAAGACCCACCTGGATTCCTACCTGTGCAACCTGGGCTAGAGAACTGCTTTGGTAGGGGGACTGGACTCAATGGTCTCTAGAGGTCTCTTCCAACCCCTACAGTTCTGTGATACTGTGACTGCTGGATTATGTAAAGTTTAATGAGGGAAACAAAGCAAAAAAGAAGCTAAGAATAAACTGACCAATTAAATGCCAGATGAATGCTGAAACATGGAACAAACTCAAGAAAATATTTTTAACTCTTTTCTGAAACTACAAACAACACTTGCTAGCAGAATAGCAGAAAACTAAGGTAGCTGTATTGCTCTGAATGTTGCTTCTGAGGATATTTATCATTACTTTCAATTCATCGAAGACGACCACAGAACCTGAGCAGTGCTAAGCTCCATGAAAAAATGAAAGATGAGAAATGTGAAGTGGAGAGGACAAAAACAAGGTGAAAGTATAGGAAGTCTGTGAAGAGCAGTTTTGAGGAGTTAACCCAATCACTATAAAACTGTATTACGATGTACATCTGCAGAGGAACAAGAAAAAACAAAAAACCAAAAAAAAACAAACAAATTCTACTGAAAGTCCCAGAATTCACCCTTAGCAAAAATGTTAACAATTGCCAAAAGATTCACCTATGTCATACTGAATTCTCTGGAAGGCAAACACCCCTACAAGAAGTAAGCACAAAGAACTCACATAAGTGAGAGGAAGAACACCACAGAAAAGAAGGAATTCCAATCTGGACATAAGTAAATAAAACAGCAAACACTATCACCAAATAATTCAGGCTTGAAGAGACCCGTGGAGGCCATGTAGTCTAAGCTCCTGTTCAACACTGTTCTACCCAGCTCAGCTTGCTTAGCACTGTCTGGTGAGGCACTGAATATCTCCAAGGACAGAGATTCCACAGTCCTTTCTGGGTACCAATTTAGATATTTGACCTGTCCCATAGTGAAAAAACACAGTCTCTGTACTTGACTGGAGTTTCCTATGCTGCTGTGTATATCCACTGCGTCTCATTCTGTTACTGGGCACCCTCATGAAGAGCCTAGCACTCTTGTCCTTATAATCAACTATGCAACAGTCATAGGAAGCACTAAGATCTCTTCTGCCATTCTCCAGAAGAAACTGTTCTCTCAGTCTCTCCTTGTGCCTAGCACACTTCACTCCTCCAAACCCTCTTGTGACCTGCTGGATTTCCTCCAGTGCCTAAGCATTTTTCTGAACCCCAGACTGGACGCAGTACTCCAAGTGAGACCTTACGAGTGCTTAACAGATGAGAAAAATTGTTCCTCTTGCACTGTTGGCTCTACTCTTGGTGATGAAAGCTGGTTTGTAGCTGTCCTCCTCTGACATTCAGCTTGCTATCTTACCAAGACCCTCAGATCCTTTCTCTGCTCTTCCTCGATGAATGACAACGGCATTAACCAGAGCATCAGCCGAACAAAACTGATGAAACAGCTCCTTACTAAGCTGCAAATACAAAATGTGTCATGTCTTTCCATAAGTGAAACAAGCATTTTCTGATTATTTGAATGTGGTCCAACCACTTCTCAAGATCATTTTGACATTCATAAATGTAGAATTTGCAAACTACAACCTATGAAAAGATTTGCAGATAGAACACAATATCTATAAATAGGTGACAAAAAAATGCAGAGCCATTTCCTTAAATCATTACTACACTTTTTAACAGCAATAAGAAAACTAGTCGTTTAAATGAAAAAATGAAATTAACTTAGAAGTAAAGAACCTGAGATAAAGGCTACTGATATTTTTCACCGATTTTAAATGAACAACAGTATGAGAAAATTAAACAGTCTCTGACAATTAGAAAATAAAACATTCTGCTCTATTATCAAGGCTCCTGAAGTTCTTCATTTAAAGCACTCATTCTTGTTTTCTATCTGCAAATAAATGGTTTTACACTTTGAATGTGAACCTTTACAAGTTTTCTAGCACTCCAAAACCATAAGATCATCTTTTTTTTTTTTTCCCCTCTAATACTCCTTGACTGTTTTGCAGAATTACCAGGTTCTTTTCTAGTACTGACAATGGTTCTCTAACTCTTTTTTGAGAAAAACACATTAGTTAAAATATTAAATACTGTGGATCTTGAGAGTCACAGCCAACTAAAAGACACTGCTGGTTCCTTTCCTGCTCACTATTTAGGAGTATCCACCGTTGTCTTTGCTTGCTATGGTTTCCCATCCACAAAATGATTTGCTCAGAATGGTACAGAGTAGAATCACCTTGTTAAAGTAATCAGGTATGTTAGCATAGGCAGTATATTAATCTGAGAAAATCTTTTACAAAACCAAGGGATACTTTTATCCCTCTTTCCAACATCTGTGTGCTGAAAAATTATATAACGTTGAATTCAAAATTTCAGGCTCTAATGACTTTACTTTCTTTTTAAATATAGGATGTATTGACCTACAAACACTACTCAACAAAGCATAAACCTCCAAGTAACCTATCCCGAAGAAACCAGGCCCTCATCACAACAGATGAAAAGAATTTTACTTGACTTATTCATGCATTATAATAATTAAATAAAAAAAAAGACATACAGATGTGATACATAAAACTTGTTATTTAGTAGGAATAACAACTAGAAAAGCAAACATATTTCCTAATAGATTTTAGTTCAGTCATTGTGCTTATGAAAGGAATTGGCAATATGCAGCTCTGCATAAACGCAGGTTTTAGTACACAGAAACACTATTACCTTAGTGTATACTAACTGACTGGGCATCTATCTTATCTAGATTTAAAATAGGAGTAAAAGTAGTTTTTCCCTGTGAAAAAACTCCAAATGATTTCATTTTCCCATACCCAGTATTTTCTGTCCATGTATTTTTTCAGTTAACACAAGTACAGGTAGGTTTGTCTAGGCTACCTACTATACCCACAGCAGCCGAACTACAACTCATTCTTTCCTTATTCTGATTCAGAATAGTTACCAAAAACTATGTGTGGCAGCGTGCAATGGTAAATAAAATACCTAAGCTTACTAAAAGAGCAAGGATTATCTGAGAGGTGCACATGGCTAAAATTTCACTTTCCAACTGCAGGATAGAAACATTTGATGCAAAACTCAGCAATACTTTGAGGTATGAATTCCCAGCTGTCAGCAGTTCTACCCTAGCATATCTCCTGTGATATATATTGTATGTATTTAATGAGTTACTACAGCTAACTTTCTTACTAGATAAAGTTCTTTTACTTTATAATCTAATAGTTAGTCTTTCAGAGCCTCTCTTCCTGTCTACCATTACATAAGGAGAAAGACATGAAGATCTCAGATCTCCCCTGTTCCCAACAGAGATGAGACCTCAGGGTTTCAGTGTTGGGAACAGCGGAGATCTGAAATCTTTGCGCAGAGGACTGTGTAGTGGTACTCAGTTATAATTGACAATGGATGTGTACATGTTTCAAAATGCCATCCTTCTCCATCTTCCCCCCAACAGCGGCAAAATCAAGAAAAGAAAAAAACCCTTAAAACTCAAAGCCACGTTTTTGTGAAGGCAGAGTTCCTATGCTCTACTTTCCTTTAAGCAAACTATGCCAGTCAATACAGATGCTGGGACAAGATAAAAACTTCCCAGTGTGCCTCTGGTCCTTGGCCCCTCGGTTTTCAAGAGATGCATTTGATTAATGATATGTACAGCATCTTCAAAACAAAGCCAGGTCCTGAAATAGGGGCAAGGCTATGAGGAGTTTTATATTAATGGCAATGAGATTGGGAAAGGAAATAAAAGATAAGGTCACCTCTCCTATTCATCCACCTGCAGACAAAGACACCTCACAAAATTGATGGTGGTGCTCTTACCCTTTGCAAGCCTTTTTTTTTTTTTTTTTTTTTAATGGAAACTGCATTTCCAGGAATCCCCACGTATCCCTTGCCTGAGAAGGCAGATGGTGGATTGTACTGAAGTAAAACAAATTAAACACTAGCCTCCCTAAAGTCAAGAATAAAATTCCTAACAGATCAGTTGGAACAGAACTTAGCTGTAGCTTAATCATTTTAAATAACCTCCAAAAAGCCTATACATAAGGGATTCTACAGTAGTTCACTTCTCAAACCCATTAACTGTCTGTTTGATCTCATTAATGCTCAACTTGAGTTCATTCTAGCCCAGTGTTTTTTGTATCTCATGAGTTTATGCATATAACAAAAACAAACAAACAAACAAAAAAACCCTCACTATGTAGATGAACCACAAATGCTTTAACCTCTGAGACCTAAGAACTGCAAATGAACATTTTTAACAGACAAGCTTAAATGGTTATAGAGGGTCAAAAGCAGTGTAGAAAGAAGCCATTCAACATTTAACATGTTCTCAAGTTCCCCCTGACCCTTCAATGATAAAATTTTAAAAACAACAACAACATTAAGACACAGTCTCCCTTTGGACTCCTGCTCATTCTGTTGGCCTTATGAACTCTGCATTGTTTCCTACCCACCATTGTCAGATGGCACAAAACACACCCTTAGCCTGGCCTAGTCCCTCATGGATGATTAAAGTACCTTTTTGAGAAGGCAGACACAAAGGAAAGCTTACTGATCATCTTTTCTGCACTCCTTAAAGGAGCAGCCACCTCCCCCACCTTGACATGAGCGCAACCTCAGGGCTTTGAGTACCACTTGGCTCAGATTGAGTGTATCTGCCAGATCTAGGGTGACCCAAAGAAACATTCTGATTGTGAGACCAACATTTGCTGAAGGGGAATATGGTTAAAATGGTAGCAGCTTTGGAAATACAGTGTACTGCAGGTAGACTATTTAAAATGTAAATTTTTCTTTTACACCTTAAAGCATTTTTTAAGAATTCATTTTTATGGATTATTTTTTGGTTTTCAGCTCCCACTTTCCGGTGAGGTAAGGACAGAGCTAGCAAACACAATTTAGAGTACTAAAAATAGTTAAAATAAAAAAAAAGAAAAAGACCAACCATCAAGACGTTGGTAATGACAACATAATCATATTGCCTGGTCTATTCTGGTTCTAGAATAATTACACGATGAAGAATTTCCCGGACATGGAGAGTAGTCACAGAGAAAAATCATGACTGAAAGACTGACTGACTTTTAATTTTGCTAAACTATATTAAAGTCAGAACACACTCCTGTGCCTGGGGAATATTATAACAATATTCCAGTGACTTCTTTTAAGGAATTAAGATCAAGTCTTTGCTAAATTGTGTTTTGTCTGCTTTTATGAGTACTGCACTGATGAGAAATAAAGCACTCAAGATTATTATTTTGACCAGATAATTTCCATTCTACTGACCCTTCTTTATTAAGCTGTCTTCTGACTTGATTTTTGTGACTAATACTTATGTGATCGATACTTGCTTATGTTACAAACGCATTCATAAAAGAACTCTTTCCCATATTAAGTTAGCACATGGAAATCTAACTTGGATAAGAAAATGTAGTTTAGATAACAACGCAGCCATTATAGTTATTTAGAGCAAGAAGGTAAACAATTTTATTCATTCTTGTATTTTGCTCTGTATATCTCTCTCCTATCATTCAGTTTCCAATACCAGTGGGGTGAACAGACTCATCATTTCATTTGTTGTAGACAATAAAAAAAAATAAAATAGTTTTTAAGACAAGTCTGCTGATAACAGTAAGATAACAGTAAGATAACAATAAGGGTTTTTTTACCCTTTTTCTCCATACATGGTAAAATAAACATTAATCTTCAAATCAGATGACTGGAAAATAATTTGGGAAACTAATTTGATCCATGGAAGAAGAAACTGAAAGGCACCAGGAAATTCAAAGGGATTTCCTGAGTTGTAAGTCTCCTCAAGATGTAAATGAAAACTGAATTACAGAATAATACATTCTAACAGAGGGTATCAAAAAGAAAAGCAGCACAAGCAGGAGAGGTCAGAGATGAAAGTAACAACTGTTCAAACAGGCAGAAGGTATGTATGCAGTTCTTAAAAGGCCAAAGGTATGTTCCCAAATGCCATGATACATTTCAGCCTTTGAAGTTTAGGACACACTTTTTAGGTACTGATACTTAGAAATGGATTTGGCTTATTCCCTTACTCCCTTCTGTGTAGTGTCAATGAAAACAAGCTGAAAGCAGAGAAATACAAGATGCAGACTCGAGATAACAGAACTGTGAACAGCTTGGTACAGTGGGGCACATTCTGCCTGAAAACTGCTTTCAAATATAAATAGCATGCTTTGAACACAAAATAGACTCCAGACAAAAACAAAATATTGATGGTCTTAAGTGACATGAAAGTTGCCTCTTCTAGACACAACTGGCACAGACACCAAACATCTCTAAACTTCTTAGAATTGTAAAGAAGTAAACCCATCACAGTACCCCAAAATGAAACAGGATATCCATGTTGTAGCAAGCATTGGACTTTATCACGCAAAAAAAAACTATATAACCCCAGAATAAACAAATTAAAGCAGTCTGGAGACAATTATAAATGAATTCTGCTATGTAGTTTATTCACTGTTAGTGCATGAATAGTACAAGACATCCCAATAATTTCATCCCTTGACGCAATTGAAATGTCAGGTGTTTGGCAAGATTTTCTATAGGTCACGTGAATGAAGATAAATCAGGATTTTACATCATTTAATCAAATGAATTCCATACACCTGTGCAACCTGGGCTACAGAGCTGCTTTGGCAGGGGGTTGGACTACATGATCTCGAGGTCAGTTCCAACCCCTACAATTCCGTGATTGTGATATTATTTACAATCCTGTTTTATTTTTTTAAACAATGACACTTGAACTACAGTAAGAAATCAAACAGCGGAAGTGAGTTTTGTGGCAAATTGAAATTAAAAATTAAAAGCCTTTGGTTTTGAAGGGTTTGTTTTGTTTAAATTTTAATGTACTCTCCCCCGTTCCTATGTAAAGCAGTTGCTTTCAGTATCAACTGCTAATTTTTAACACTCTTTTCCATTTATGCAAACCGTGTCTTCCTCTAGCCAGTACTTCCTATCTTCTTCATTTTTGCTAAACTGTTATTTGGTATTTAAGAAATGCACTGTCATCATCATTTTGAGAGATTTTGGTACAAGTCATGCATTTGTCACTTAAAATAATAACATATATTTCACTGCTTATAATTTAAATTCAAGCCAAGACTCCCATCCTAGTTCCAGTTCCTGGAACTGGAATACATGAGAATCACATTCTAAGGGTAAATCTATGTTAAACAATGAGAACATGAAAAAATTACCCATTATTATGTTCTGGCATTTCAGTTACTGAAATCAAAAATTGTAGCAGTAGAATGCATCAGTGAGCCATAACAATACGGTCTCATTTAAAAAATTAGTTCTGCTTTAAAGCATATGCATGATGCAAAAGCGCACCACTGTCTTCGCAACGGACTGCCTGATGATAGTGGGGCCATTTATGAAAACCAAATGCTTTTAATGATTTCAAGGTTCCTATTATATTATCAAGTAACTAAAAGATAGCAAACAGCAAAAATAAAGATTAGGACAATAAGCTCACTTGCTATTGAAAAAAAATCAAATTTTTAAAATAACTAACCACGTTATGAAGGTTTGTTGACAAAATAGTCTGTGCTTAATAAATCCCATCTAATCCTGTCCAAAACAACATGCTGAACAAGTTAAGGAATGTTTGTTTGTTTGTTTTTTCTTCCAGTTCTCACATAATTAAATTCTATCCTGAGTTATAAAGGCTGCATTGGGCTGCCTTTGATTGTATACAATGAGTTATTGACCAGTTGATATTTGGGCCTTCTACTGTGCTACAAGGAATGAAAAGACCATGAATGAACTCTCTTCACTGAGGAAAATAAAATTACTGCATATTTTCAGCAAAACGTTGCCATGAATTAGCCAAAATGTTTTGCTTCTAGTTAGCAGATCTAGAAAAAAAAAAAAAAAAAAAAAGCATTCCTAATGAAAATCACTTTTTTCAAGGTTGACTTCAAATTCTTAAGATTTCACTAATTTAAATATGTTCTGTTACATCAATTTGTTTTTGTACACTGGAAGTGAGATGTTTACAAGCACAGCAAAGTGCCAATGAAACATAATCACTCCTTCCAGCCCACATACAGACTTCAAGTAGCCTACCGATATGTTTTAGAATAAACTGAACTTTGTTTTTAATGAGATAAATCTCGATAATAAGAATGCACTTTTTGCTATCATTATATTAACTGAAAAAAAAAATGTATTTAAACTGACGCAAGTTTTGGGGAAAAAAAAGAAAAAAAGTAACCTTATTTGCTTGGTCCCTCTATAAATGAGAGATCAAGCAGACACCAGATGACCAAGCAGGAACTACTCTAGCATAATTCTGTAGCAGTATTTTCAACTTCCAACTCAGTAGGCTCCTACTCATCTTCCAAAGAGGTAATTACTCTGAGAGAAACAAGAAATAAGCACCCAAAGTGTACAGATGGAGACAGCACATCCTAACTATTTGCTGGTCCCAACAGCAAACACAGATCACTGCCAGCCTGGCTTCAGTCAGGCTCCTGTCCTGCATAGGGTCAACTGATGAGGGGAGATTTGAGAAGCACTTTAAAAAAAGATGGTAACAGTCTTACAAATAAGCAAAATGCTTGATGGTAAAATTAAAGGGTCTGAAGGCTGACATAAACAATGTTACATCACTTTGCAAAGTGACAGAAAATTCAGTAACTCCATCCTCCACTCCTGCTGATTGCAATCCTTTCCATTTAAATTCAATACTAGTGTGGATCTAGCATCACAGACCAGGGTGAGGTAGGCAGTGCTTTGCCTTTAAAGCAGTTGCAGCTGCAGCTTGCAGCTGCAAAGCACCAGAAGAGAGCCTTCATGGATTGAAAAAGAAACAAACAAAACCAAAAGAGCTAGAAACACATTCTGTCCCCCCAAAAAGCTAAGAACCTTTCTTCGTATCTTTCTCTTTCTGCTGTAGAGATGGATAATTCTCATTTCTGCTGTATCTCATTAAATCAGGTATTCTTCTCAGCTGGCCACCATGCTTGCAATGTGACAACCTTCCAGCATGTATTAACTGCCTACAATGCTGGCACTGAGCCATGGGACAGTATTTACAACATACACTCAAAAGTAAAAAAAAAAGACTCAGAAAGCAGGTCTCAAAGTCCTACAACTATTTCTGAACTTGAATAAAGATGGTGGCACAGAAACTGACTATTTCCTAGGGATAAAGGGGCAATATCTAAGGCTTTTCATGAAACCTCTAGCATTTTTGTACTCCCAGCTTCCTAATGTTTAGGAAGACTGCCTCATACCATAGTTATTATTAATAAAAGGCCAATCAGCATTCTTGCCTCCCAAGGTGGTGAGAGAGGCATAGAGAGTCTATTAAGCTTTAAATTGTATGTCAAAAGAAAACGTCCATTTTTCATTGTCATGTAAAGTATGAGTTCAGTGAATTTGCATTAACTAAAACCTGGCAGGAAAAAAAATTCCATACCATCATCATGATGGATTGCTGGAGATCACAGGAGAGAGAAGATGCAACAAGAAACTGATTTTTACCAAGACCTTCTCCTGACTGTAAATACAAAGTAATTAAGTTTTAAATAGAAAGTATTTAGATAAAAAGTAGTTACTTTTTGATCCTTGCTATTGATTAAATACCACATCTCTGTGCCTCCCAAAGAAATAAAAGTAAACCTTTATCGTTTGGGCTTGAGTAAAATTTTTTACAACCTTTAGTTGATATTCCAAATACAATCACTTCGGTTATAACTAGAAACAGCCAAGTCAAAACATATGAGTTAAGACTCTAGCAAAGAAAAGTTTACTTCCAGATCGAAGAGAAACAAGTAGCAGTAGAAATTCTAAGTTTTCAATTAAAAAACCCCACAGATAATTCTTTCCCAGAATTTCTACAGAAGGTCTGGCTATCTAATGGCATACATTGTTAACATAATTGGGGCAGGTGGAAAAAGTAGAGAAATGTATTTTGTTATAACACTTAAATATTCTATAAATGCATCAGGTCAGTATCTAAGATAACGCATACAATATTAATGCCATAATACACGTATCTAACTAATTTTCAGACAGCTCCACTCATAATTACCTCACCTTGCAGCATGACTTCTCAAATACAGGTTGAGGATCGAGTTTGGGTTACCATTAGGTTTTGGTACAGCGAGAGGTTATCTAGCTGATATACTATTGATTATTAACACAGGACTACAAAACACAAACAAACAAATAAACGAAAATCCAAGGCAAACCAGTCTTCAATTGCTGAGATCTCAGAATGTAAACATTCTTGTGTAAGTTGTGCACACTTTGAGTACACTTGTGCCAGTGCTGCTGAGCTCCTCAAGCAGCGCTAGAAGTCCTCCCAGCATTTTTAGGATACCTTCCTTTGTGGGAAGGTACAATTCCTGCTACCTTGGCTTGATTTTTTTCTCATATATTATATTGAATATCAGAGCATGACTCATATTTTTCTCAGAATATGCTGTGAGAATCTTCAAATACATTTTCCTGACTCTTTCCTGGGTACTCACACAAAAATTAGGCAAGATTGAGATGTGTATTAATTACACACTGGCGAGTTACACTGTTGAACTCACTATTGAAATGTGACCAGAAAGAGCTGCTGTTCCTTGATACTGCTGAACAAAGAAATGCTCATCAAGTATTTGTATGCACTTCAGTATTGTTATGAAAAAGTCCCTAGAGAAGATACATTATTTTGGCTTATTATTTATATTTGTGAAAAACATTCTGTAGGCACTAGTGACAACTCACAGAGATGTTAACATGTTGAACTGCAAAGGACCAATCCTACTTGTCTGAAACCATGACATTCATGAATCATCTAATGTAAGACTGAAAGCTAAGATGAAATGTAGCAGAACAAATATGTTAGTTTAATATAGGTGACCACACTTTAGATCCCATATGAGGCAAGGAAGAGATAACAGAATGGAATCATTACATTGTTATAGGAAGTGTATTATAATAGTAGGAAAAAAGGTAGAGATATTATCAACTACTGCTTTCTTTTTCAGCCCCTGATTAAGAGAAGAAAATATCATCCTTGGAAACAGTCTTAAAATATAATATGTGGGACAGTTGACAATTTCAGCTGAGAGATGAAATAAATCACTTTCAAATTTTCAGATCAAAGGTCAAAGCATGTTCTAAATTCTAGATAGAGTATTCACCATTCTTTTTCACCAGAACACACTCTTATATTCTTTAAATGTATTTGGTTAAGGAAAAAGACATTCTCTCCAGCTCAGCACTCAACTGAGAGTCAAGGGCACAGCCCTGTGCATTTCCCTTGGCCGCTGCTCAACAGGACATCAGTACCTACACGCAGTTAAAATCTCTGTTGAATGGCAGCTGGGCCTCCCACCCTGCTTTTCTACAGAGCTTCTAAGTATAGTACCTAGACAGGGAAAGATGGTGCCATTTTGGAGCTTACGAAGCAGTCCTTCATTTTGCACCAACAGAGCAGATCACATCTCAGCTTGTTATTTCCTACTAAAAAAATAAAAAAATAAAAAATATAGGAAGTGACTGAAAAATACTGGTGGGTCTTACTGATGGCATAAGCTTCTCTCCCACTGCTTGAAACTGTATTCCAGCTATACCAAAACTCCCCTAAATCCTTACTCAGCAGTGAAATATTTTAGAAAGCATTTCTTGGCATCTTGCCCTTCAGCCGAAGAAAATTTACATTTTTACAGTGTTTCAGCCTGTCAGCACTAAAATATTTTAATGGATTTTGCAGCTGTGTGAGGAGAATTGAGAGATGGTCAGCGAATTCTTACAGCATACTGCTGGGAGACAAGTGCCCAAGGATGCTGAGGCAGGAGAAAGCAGCTAACCTGATCGGTCTTTATACTCCACAGAAAACACAAACGGCAGCTTTCACCTGCAAGAAGCATGCCAAAGCAAGGACACTGATGATCCATTGTCTCTTTGTAGCAAGGAACATTAAAATACTTATTTCTCAGTTGATTTGAACAAAAGTGGCAGGTTTCTGTAAGAACTCAGGAAAGAACGAAAGCATATCTAACTGCAGCTTCAATTCCCATAAACTGCGCTTGGTCTACAGCCCTTAAGATTTTTACTGTCTAATAACTGCATGCAAAAGCAAAATCAGAGACGTATGGTGTCCCAAGGTTCTACTTGGAGAAGGGAATGGCAGTGTGTCTGACTTCAAGATGCTTCTTATAAGGACATTACCTAAAACCATAAGCAAGGGCATGAGCCTGCCAGGGGAGAGAGGCAGAGTATTGCCAGGAGCTGTCAGCACATGCACTCTCGATGAGAGCTTCATGCTGATGCAGCTGGCACAAGGAGACTGCAACACCGTAAGTGCAAGGGAACCATTCAGTGTGTGAACACTAACTTTTCATGGAGGGATTAAGTCCAGCAATCCAGGTAGCAAAGTAAACCCACATTCTTTCAGCTAAGAGCAGAGGAGCACTCTTTATCAGTACCTTCTTTTAGTTTAACACTGCCTGACATTTCTCCTTGCAAAAAACTTCCCTTGGCCATACCAAGAAGAGACTGCTGTTGCTGTTTCAGTACACTTTAATAGTCTACTAATTGCAATCAGAAAAAAAAATGAACTTGTCACAGGATAAGAATTACTCTAGTGTGTAAGCATTTTGTTTCAAGCCTAATAAGATTGAGATCACAAGTATATTAGCCAGATTAACTATTTTATGCAACAATCTTTAATAATTGCATCAAAACATTTCTTAACGATATTAGTCACATTTTTCTCTTAGTTATATTCATATATAGAACTGTGGATTTGTTTGATATTTGCAGCACTGTGACCAACACAGATTTATCCTCAAGACACTCTCACTCTGAATATAGACTTGAGATAGGGAATATGTATGTGTGTAGGAGGAATCTTGTAGAAGTTCCAAGGAATTAAGTTTATGCCACTTGCTAAACCACTAAGGGATGGGGGAAGACCACAGAAAGGCCTTTATAGAAAATCCTAATGGAGATGCAAGCATATTGTCAGAATCTCAAGAAGCTGATTCTAAATGGCAAGGGAAAGAAAGAGAAGGAAAGCAAGGTTACAGAAGTCTATCAAGGGTCAGGAAAGGAAAAAAAAAGCCATAAAAATAAGAAAACAATGAGAAAACTTAATACATGGTAAAATCTTATCAAATGTAAGCCATAAGAAAACTGATTTTACAGAGCAGTAACACCTCAAAATACACCAAAGGATTTCACTACTTCACATCAGAGTTTGCAGTTGAAGTATTAATTATTTAGCATACCACCATTTATTATAGCAAATGTTCACACTAAAAACAACTTCCCGAAATCTCTTACTCCTCTGATTTGGAGTTATTGTGAGGAATGGGGCAAGACCTTTTCAGAGAGGCCATGCTCAATCCTTTTACCCTCCAGCATGTATTGGTAGTGGATGTTTCCATGATCCAGGTGCAAGACAACAAAAAAACCAGCTTGATACCATACAGAAGTTACATCCCTGCTGCTTTCCCAGGCATTTCCCATAAGATGCCATAGAGACTGACTGGTTCCAAGCTGTGGAAACCTGTTTTTGCCAAAAACTGGAAGGTGTTCTGGATAGTTTTAGGGTGACATATGATATATGTCCATATAACTCACCAGATGGGGCAGCTCTTGAGCCCAGTAGCCCCAGTTGCATGCATGAGATAATTCTACTAGGTCAGCACTTCATCCTCCACTGTTCAAACTACTTCATCTCCAGAGTTCTACAGTACTTTTATTATACTAAACATCTACTCTCCACGGGCATCTGCAATGAACTGCAAAACACACACAGCTAAGCTGATACAAATGATCCAAGAAAGTGTGATAAAAGGACTAGCAGTTTTAACAGTGTTTGAACAAAAATCAAAGCTCTAGGTTTGCACTTCAAACTCAACAGTTTCAGTGAGCTTTGGTGAATAGGAACTTGCTGCTGCAGAAATGTGCCTGCATGTGTATGTAGGAGCTCCAGGTGCGCCCCTAAGGAACGAAGGGAAAATGAATAGACTGTAGTCAATCCAAGGACAATGTGACACTGATGGACATGGTGGTAGGTGGGTCTAGATGATCTCAGAGGCTTTTTCCAACTCTAATGATTCTATGTCAGCTGGGTGTGCCCTAGGGTGCGAAGCCTGAGTTGCCTTTACCATCCCTTGAGCTGGACGTTGCACGCTGCAATGCAATACATTGTGGGACCTGCAATGATTTCCTTCAGGAACACCTTGCTAGTGCTGAGGGATACACACCCTCTTCTCTTAAGTTCTGTAAGTACATATTACTCTGATGTCTTTACAAAAATCATCATTTGTTTGGTTTGAGTCTTCTGGCATCAGATAAAGCTTTACTTGACCAAGAAATACTGTAATTTATCTACTTTCCTAGTGAAATTTGATATGGTTTTGAGAGCTTATGCATATTTGTATTTTGTTCAGTTATTAATAAAACAGTATTTTTCTCTAATACACAGCCTGTAGAAGTTAAGCTTTAAGATTTATTAGTGTAGAGACTGATTAAAGTCCGGCTGGCTTGAAGATGTAGTGCATAAATGACTCACAGGAACAGTCCTATTTCCCAACTGTTTGTAAAGAAATATGTTGCAAGATCAATGAAGATCAATTAGCTATATACCCGTCAAGCTGACAAAAGATATCAGAATATCATCTGTGTTCATGCTCGTAAATACAAATATGATATTCTGGCAGCACCAAGAAGATCAGTAAGAACAGTAAGAAGTCAAACCCAGCAGTTCACATGCGCCATTAAATACCCATCAGGAATCAGAGTCAGAGGCAATCTTCCCCCTCACTTTGGAAGGCATGTAAATCACTGATGGCTCTTAGAAGAACCACTTCAATATTTAGTTTGTGAAGAAGCCAGATTTAAACTTACTAAATTATGGTGCTGTCGGTCTTGAAAATCCACTTTGAACGGTATGATAATTTTTGAATAGCCTTATGTGGAAAGACTAAATAGAGAATAAAGGGCATAGAGTGACCTGCATCTGACAGAAATAAAGGCTGGTGTTTGTGCTTGATTTTTCTGCTTTCTGGTCAGAGTGACAGGAAAAAAAAATTTATGGAGAAAAAATGTAACACATAACATGAAAAAGTAGTACTAGTTCTAAGATGGATCAAGACCTTCAATGCATTTTTTCATATCTTGGTCAGGAGGATTAGATATGAGTAAACTGAATGAGGGAAGAAAGCTCTTCTCAGTTTAAAAAAAGCCAAGCAGAAAGGTTCAGCTGCCCAACAAACAAGCAGTTTATGTCTAAGGCTTTACTCATAGACAATGATTCTGTGAACTGCCTACAGAGACAAACATACAGAGATCGGTGCCTATCAGAACTCATTCATTAATGTAAGGAAAAAAATGAAGGAGGAAATCTTAAAAATTACATAGCGTATCCTGAAAGCTTCAATCTAATACATTCTAACATCTTACTGAAACACATGCAGTATCTGAAGTTAACAGTTCTAGCGAACTTAAACTATTAAGTCTACGCCATGCTTCCCACTGAAGCATTAACACCAAGATCCACACTGTCTGACTTCAGCTACAACTAACAAAGTGTGCCACCGAACAAGACGCTGTCAGCTTACTGAACAAGACAGTGCCAATATCTCCAGGGTGCTGATGGGGCTCCAACCAGCACCCCAATTGCTTTTTCATAATTAATGCTGCCCTGGCACTCTGGGCAGAGCACCCACCCATGCACTGGGTGGGGCGCCAAAGACAATGTCTAGCATGTCCCACTTGAACTCTTGAAGGGTATCAGATCACACTTGCTGAAAGGACACCCACAGAAGTGTTGTAGGATTAGACACAGACCTCAACACATCTACTGTAATCTGATAGGACAGTAAGTACCTTTTAAAATACTGCACTGAGTATAGAGAAGCACTTAAAAACAAATGGTGTCACTGGATCAGGTGCTTGCTCTGGTCTGATGCAAAGTTAGCCCTGGCTGAATGCACAAGTCACCCTGAAATAGAGCATGAATTCAGAAAGATACTGATGGAAAATTTAGCCCAATTTAATACTTTTTCCACAAAGGAAAGGAAAAAAGATTTATCAGGGAGCTTTATTAAGTTGGATTTCTATTCTCAGCAGACAGAATAAAAACCTCTCTGTTGTATGGCAAATCAGTCTTCAAAATCAGGAAAATGACCAATAATTTCAGATTTAATAACTTTCTTCAAAGCAGGCTTACATTCTGGTAAAGAAAATGACCTTGAGAATTTTATGAGTCTGGCTGGGAAGAAATCATCTGAGTTTTCTACACGCATTAAGTTAAGAGAAAGAAAGATTTGATTATAGAGAACATCCCCAGCAGATCAGATAGAAGAGGCTAACTGGTAAAAGAACTGTCCCTTTATCCCATCTGCACCATCCAGGATCCATGAGGGAAATGAAATTTGATTTCTGCAAAGGTTGCAATATTTTCTCCAAAGGAAGTTCACAAACTCTGGGTTGTGAAACAAGAAAAAAAAATACTTAATGCATAAATTCCAAGAATACAAAACAATGCTTAGCATAATAGAGAAAGCTGGTTTAAGGAGCCTCTAGTGCACCCTCACAGAACATGGAGGGAACCACTAGACTGAACTGAAAAAGAGTGGAAAAATGGTTTGTGAATTTGGACAAAGTGAATTGAAGCCCAAACTCATCCACACAATGTAATTAATGCTGGAGAATCTTTTGGCAGTAATGCAATAGAATAATACCTAAACAGAACATGTTCATGAGTTTTGGCACTCATCTTTTAATTTGTGAAAGCATTCTTCATAGCTGAAAGTAATGCAAGGCAAATTGATTCTCTTTTGGAATTGGCACAGGAATGAGGAAAGAAAATTTTATTCTGTACAGATACCGAGGAACTGTCAATAGAGTATCTTTTCCATAGAATACAATAAAAAACAAATCAATAAAAGGAAAGATAGAGTTTCCTCCGGTAATTTTTTTTTTTTAATTACTGAATTATCTCCCTGTTCTAATTCACTGAATGCCCTTACAAGGAAGTTCACTGTATCATCCAGACACAGAAACTTCAACAGTAAAAGTGTTTTCAGGCAAAACAAAAAATGTCTGAGAATGTGGATCATTTAAAAAAATAAGTGGTTTTATAGCTCACTCTCTCTATCACACCGAGATAGGAGGACAACAGTCATCATGTTGACAGAAGGCATTCTTATGCCAAGTGCCATAAGTGTTTTCTAAAAAGAAATCTTCAGCTGCTCTTTAAAAGGCTTGTTTTCAAATTCTGAGCATCTTGTTCTGTTGAGGCATTACATTATTATGCCTGTCATTGTTTGTTTATTAAATAGAAATCAGTCAATATAAACCTTGCTATATTCAGAACCCACGCAGCACAGGAAAAATCTCCCCCACAATCAGCCAGGGGCAAAGCAGTTCCAAGGTATAAGTATGTAAGCATGTGACTGCTGTATGCTCACTTAATAGTGCTACAAAACCCTACTGAGCAAAGTAGCGGAGAGGCGTTGATGGAAAGGTTTATAAAGCAGTAAAAAGTAAAATCATCACGGGTCCTCTCTCACAACCCAAGAATAAAGGCACATCAGAAAGCAACACATGCAACACAACTGATCAATACAAAAATTTTACTAGATTTAAGCTCCTGATTTCAGTCCTGAGCTCTGTTGAGGTCTAAAGCTTAGCATTTCAAAGGGAAGGTTCAGCTCCCCTACAGGATACTGAAATTATGAAGGATACAAATTCTTATCCAAAACAACCTAAACAATTGCCAAAGCAAACAGAAACACAGCCTTAGGCTCATCATTTGCTTGCTGTAGGACAGTGCCTTCCTACAAACACAAACAACCTATGCTTTCTCATTCACATCATACTCAAAGGCAAGTTCCTTCAATGCAAATCCAAACACAAGAGTTCAAGTACCTTCATTAATACTCTGAGGAAAAGGCGAACAATCAAAATATCAAAACAGTGTCACTGAAGCAGAATCCAAGCCTGAGTCTACCTTGAACACACACAAAACAAGCAAAATCCCCAAGACACCACCAGAGAAAGGAGGAGGGGGGGAAACAAGAGAAAGAAAAAAAAGGTATCTTCATGAAAACAATCTTTCTACACCTTAAAGTATAATTAGGATCCATACAAAGTATCTATCATTACTCCTTTTTTCACCTTGCTTCACCTTCCCCCTGGGAGACAAGACTAGAACTCAATACTGCAGAAAGATCTATGCTGTCTGCCACAAGTGCTTCCAAGGGCACTGGAAAGTCCAGTAAAACAAGAGAATTAAGACAGCGTGCAAGTGCTGTTGGACCCCTTGAATGTCTGCCAGCAGCAACAAGCAGAAGAGGAGGTTTGCTGAACACTTGAGTTACCAGTTATAGATCAAAAAGACCTTGGTTCTAACACCTCAGAACACAGAGAGCATATTTTATCAGATGTAATTTCTTCTGTTTTCCACACTTTGATTTTTAGAGATCACCAACCAGTTTCAAGAAAAACAAGTAATCTCAACTTATGTCAGTGACTAGCCAAGATTTATTCAAATTAAATCAGCCATAAAAAGGTACCATTTTCAAACTACAATAATTTTATAGACACAGTGTCTAATGGACCCAGGACAAGACAGGCAAAGTTCTCAGACTACTAAGCATATGCTGGTTAAACACCAGTCTCATCTTTCAGGGCCTGCCTAACAACATTAGTGTGTGCCGCCTTCAACTCATGGCGACTTAGGTTACGGTCTGCTCCAGCATGCAGTGGCCTTACAGCCTTCAGGCCCAGCGCCCTGCCTGGGCCATTCACACACCATGAATGCATCAGTATGATGGGTGGCAAAATGGCGTTTATTGCAAGCAACATAATCTTCTTATAGCTTTCTTCATCACAGTACTACCAACCACCTATGCTACAGTTATCTCTACCCAATAGATGTGTGACATGTCTTGTCTTCTCCATATTTGGCCTTTCTTGCTCTTCTTCTCCTATCTTCAAGATAGTGTTACCATGGTTTCCCAGGATCCAAGAAGCCCCTGCGGGTCCTATTACCATCTGGTAACTGCCACAGCTTCTTTCAGCTAACTACAGTGTGGATATCTCATGAGAATTGTTTGCATCCCATTCAAAGTACAAATTGCAAAAACTCCACTTTCCACAGTCATTAATATTTATTTTTTTTTAAATCCTTAAATATCAATCAGTTGACACTCTAATTTTGAATAGCAATATCTGTGTCAGTAGAAGATTGTAAAACTGCTGTAAAAATTACAGTGGTTCTTAGCCATTTTTATGGTACATGTATTTGACCTAATATTTGCCCTCAACTACTAGGACAGTATTGTAACTTCTTCTAAGTTACCAGTTTCTGTACTCTTGTAAGCTAGCTTAAAAAAAATAATTCTGTATGAAAGGAAAAAAAAGGCGAGTAGGGAAGAATTTCATTCATTCCTTAGTTACACATTGAATATTCAAGTTCTTCTTGAATATTCTACTCAATATTATTGATTATATTGAATTGTTTACCTGCCTGTGTAACAAACAAAATGGAAAATGGTTTGTAGCCTCCAGGCAACTGACTTCACATTGTGAGAGGCAAAATGCTTTTTAGAACTCTTGATTAAAGACTGAGCTTTTTAGCAAGACATTCAAAGATAACGGATCATAATTAATAGTTTAAGTATAATTGTTCTTAAAGAAACAAAAATATTTCCTATGCACCTTCTTAAATAGGCAATATCAAATCCTTCCGCAATTAGTGAAGCCATGGAAAAAAGTCTGCTTTTCCACTTCCCTTCCATGTTTTTCTTACAAAGTTCCCAAGAAAGATAAATACATTGTTACAGAGGAAGGTCTTTTCTGACATCAAATCCAGTAAGTATTCATTATGTATTAGGAATTTAAGAATTAACAAAAGAGAAGCCCCTTGCTGAACTACAGTAATCTGATCAGAAGGGTTTCATGAACAACAATACATTCATAGCAGTAGAAAGATGATATAGAGGGCTTGCTGGAAAATACTGCTTGCAACATAACAATTTCTCTCTCAGCCTAGAAAAACAAAAAAAGGTTTTCTAAAAATGGTTTCCTTCTTTCTTTCTGTCTCTCTCAGCCTTCCTTTTTATTTTTTAATTTCTAGCTAAATAACTATTCTAGACCACAGTTCTATTTTAAATATAGTTTCCTTTAGAATCAAAAGACTGAAATGAAGTTGGTTTTCCGAAGAAGAAAGCTTTCAACAGAGCATCATTGAAGTTCTTGTCAATTCAATAGCATTTTCCCTATCAAGTTTATTTAAAAAAAATAAATAAATAAATCTAGAATCATGTGCATAATACTTTTTTTGACAACAGTTTCATCTTAAAAAATGACATGTTATTGCCAATTCTGTCTCAACACATCCTAAAAACATGAGCACCTATTCCTGAATTTCAGTCAAAGTCCTCACACAGCAGAAACATAAGAATTCAATAATTCTTGTCTTACTTATTAAAAGTGCTTACTCCAAGTACTAAATATATGCCACGCAGCAATTGATCTCACAGTACTTCAGTTAAGTCTGCAATGTATTTAACACAAAGAAGCCCAAATTCCATCATGTAAAGGAGGATTCAATGTTAGTAGGTAGCTGCTACCAGCATTTGGATACTGCAATAGCTGTTATGAGAAATGGTTTATACGCAGTGTTATGGTTCAAGTATTAGTAGCTAGATCATGCACTTGAATCTTACTGCAAAATGCATCTTAAAATAGAGCTGAGATCACTTTTATTACTGTAAATGCAGAATAGTTTCATCAACTCTAATTGTTAATATCAGTGTGCCAGTTTTACTCCCAGACTCCTCTTACAAAGACCAAGAGAGACAAAAATAACATATGTCAACCAACAAAATCCTGAGGAAAGATGAGCATTTTTGGAAAGGGAGGTTGCCATGTCCCATAAAAAGCATTTCTCTTAAACACAGAAAAAAATATATATACATATATATCACAGTTTACCATCATACTGGATATTGCTCCCACTGTTGTTTTTTTTTTTTGTTTGTTTGTTTTCTTTACCCATTTGAAAAGTACAAAGAGAAGATCAAGTTATTCCATAGCTATGCTTAGGGACAAGATTGAGAACTATTAGGTTACGAAACTAGGAAAACATGTTCTATAGCCGATCACGTGCAGTGCACTGAAGCAACTGAGCAGAAAGTCTTTCCCCCCCACCTGACCTAGTTCTGTCAAAGATTCCCACATAGAGGAGTGGGTGTAGAGGTGACACATACAGTTGTCTTCAAAAATTTTGGAAGGCAACAAGTCACAGTAGAGAATACCTCAGACCCTGACAAGGAAATGAAAGCTAACTGAACTCCAGAAAATTCAGACAAGTATTAGAAGTTTGTCCAGAACTGTGGGCATACCATAATGTGAACATGTTAGGGCCATGTCATTTTACAACAAAAGTCAACACTAGAAAAACATAAGCACGGTGTGGGCAGGTCTCTGTTCCCAAAGAGGTCACACACCAAATCAACAGCTTGTGGAAATGATGAGGAAAAGACTCCAACAAATAACAAAATTTCATTAGATTATTCTAATAAATACAATCTCCAGCTCCCTATAGGCCCAGCCAGTGATAGCTGGTAAATTCTGCATGTGTCCTGTGAGTGGTTCCAATACCTCACCACTCTTACTGAGAATAAATTTTTCCTAAAATCCAACCTGAACCTCCCCTGGCACAACTTGAGGCCATTCCCTCTCATCTTATTACTGTTACCTGAAAGAAGAGGCCAACCCCCATCTTACAACAACCTCCTTTCAGAGCTGTAGAGTGATAATGTCTCCCTTTAGCCTCAATATAGACAATACTCTAGTATTTCTGTCTCCATTTTTCTCACAGTTCCTAGGTAAGACACTGCATACATTAGAGGAGCGCAAGAGCAGGAATAGATTACATAAAAGGGGCAGACTCAGGTCAAAAGCAATCAGTGATCTTCCCTGAAAGAAAAAAAAAAAAAAAAAAAAGAAAAATTCTTGATGAAAGAAAGATACAGTAAAATTGAGAGCAGTGTGAGCTACCTCAGGCCTTATTTATTGAAACACAATAGACTTTGACCCAGGAATACAAAATAACTGAACTAGCATAAGGATCTTGCTCCAAATATACCACAACATACAACTTCAAGAAGAGCATGCTGTATTTTGTCAAATATACCTCCAAAACAAGAAAATCAAAGCAAGAAACCATTTCACTGTATGTTATCAAGTTCTCTTACCAATTACACCACAGAACTATGGCAGTTATTAAATACCATTATATAGTACATATCTGTTCTTATCCACCCCAAAAGAGAAGTTTTGTTTGTTACCTCTTACCGACAGTTATTTTGACAGTTCTTTTCCGACAGTCCGTCTTCATCTTCTCCCATAATATCCACTGCCGAAAATATCAGTGCAACCAGAATTGCAAAGCAGCATACCAGTGCAAAGATCACAATGCATCTTTGCTGGGACTGAAAGAGATTAAGATTAAAAAAGTTTTAATGGAGTGAGCACGTTCCAGTTAATGACTTGAGACTCAAAAACTTCTAAATAAAGATCTAGAAACCTTTGAAGACCTTACTGCCATAGCTGTAGACATGAAACATATCTCAGGATGAAAAAACGTCCTTGAGGTTATCACTTTGAGATTTATTTCATACCTCTTCAGAATTTTTAAATAATTCATGTCACAAATAACATTCATAATTGAAACTGTATTCTGTTGGCATCACAAGAGAAGTATTAAAAAAAAAATAGGCATTATGCATTGAAATAATGATTCTCACATTAACTATATACTTTCTGATTGCACACCACAAATAGCAAACACTTCAGGATGGCACTCAAAAGTCTTGAGAGTTTCATTGTGTTTGGTTGAAATAAAACATGTCATTGCAAGAAGAATGAAGAGCAAAGTTCTTTTTTTATTGCTACATAAAGCAACTGACATTAAAATTGTCACAGCAACTGAGACACTTTGGCCAGTCCTTGCCCAACAGCACTTAGGATACGTAGAAAACAAACTCACAGGTGCTAAATGGGAGTCAACGAAACAATTGGAGATTGCTGGAAAAACACAGCACAGCACCTCCTCACTCTACATTATGAAATCTTGCAGCACTAAATGGGATACGAGTACAGCCCTAGACAAATACAAAAGCTTCTAAAGAACTTCCTGACAAGCAATTTATACAGCTGTATGAATAGAAAGATAACTTTATTCTGAGACATCCTGGTCAAATACACAGAGTGCATTTTTCTACAAAAGGAAATTTGCACAGTCCAAAAAATATTTAAATTATAATTCAAAAAAATGTATCCCTTTACCTAACACTGAATAATTTTAGGTTATACACGTGTTTTAAATATAATGCATGTTAAACATTTTATGAACTTTCTAATACATATTTAAATCTGTGCCAATATATTATCTAAAAATCTTATGAGAACATAGTGTAAGAAAATCCTCCTCAAGCATTTACAAAACCTAATTTTGAAATAAATGCAATATGGACTTATTTTGCTGTGAGGTACAATTGTGGCAACATATAGACAAGAATTAGAAGTGACTGCATTTGGATGCCCAAGACTAAAGCTGCAGTCATGTGCAGGATTTAATAAAGCAATGTTAAAACACTGCATCGCCATAGTGGTGAGAAAAACTAAGGAGTGCTAAAGAGACATTCAGATCTGGGACACTGCTTTATGCCATTTCCTCATCAGAACATCTAATCTCTTGCTACAATGACTTCTGTCTCATGCAGTTTGTTACAATGCTCCAAGTGTAATTGCAGAAACTGGTGCAGCCTCTTCCAAGTGCTGGGTTTATCACCATGGCAGCAAGACAGCAGAGCTACTCCCATGGCAGAAAGCCAAGCAGAGCCAGGGCTTACTCTCTAGCCCTGAGGGCAGGGGAAGTGAGCCAGGATAGCTCGTGGCACTGATGCTCCTTTCACTCTAATCACAGGATTAACTACAGTCATCCTGCTCACTAGGTACAGTCCTGAGTCCATATTCTGGACAAAGATTGACAAAATTGTCACAACAGACATTCTAGCTACTGCATAACAATGCTCCAGCAACCGACTCCCACCTTCTTGCTGAGTGTCTGCACAAACATGAGGATAACCAGCGAGCATCCCAGGGCCTGGAACAGGTGGGAGCACATCAGCCTTCAAGACTGGGCCAGCCAGACCAAGGCAGCAAGAGATGTTGTCTCAAAAGGAGTCACCAAACGTCCCTAAAAATCTTGCTTAATGGCCAAAAGCTACACAAAAACTACAGAATATTAGAAATGATGTCATAAGAAAAAAATAATAATAATAAAAAAAAGAAAAGTAGGTGAGCCTGATGCCTAACATCCCTTCAATAGCAGGAAATTTGATAGTAGCAATTTCCAGGGGTGAAGTTCCAGGAATAAAGAAAGTGGGAGAGTAAAATAATCCTCCTGATGGAGCTTAAATCCCATTTCACATCAATTCAGGGAACATACTCAAGACTTCTAGAATTCAGTGTTGGAGTTTAAATTTGTATGAATCTTAAATCCCTATTATTTCAGTTCTGAGTGTGTACATCTTCTAAAGCTTTACAGTTCGACTGCTTCTCAGTATGAACAGCATCAATTTAACATGATGGATAAGACCATGCTAAAAAACTAAATAAAGAATTACAGAAGTCTAGTGTACTGCTCTTATTTACACGTATCTTCTATATCAGGTATTTCTGGTCAGAAATAATTACAGATTAGTTATTTCACTTTATTTATTTATTAACGCTCAACTGTGTATTGACTTGTAGTATAGAAGACCTTTAAAATTTACCAATTTACCCACACTAAAAAGAAGCTTATCAAACTCTAAAACCATTTTTTTTTCTTATTTGAACAATAAACATAAAACAAAACATTCAATTTCTTTATAAAGTAAAAATTCCAAGTTACTGCTCTCCAAATCCCAAGCTTTTAATCGCAGATGTGAAAGGCTGGGTAATGATCATTTATAAGGACATTGTACAGAGAGTAAAGGGGATTTTGAATGCTTTTACTGTTCATCTTGAAATTATTCTTACTGAGTGCTGATTTTTGACAACATTTAAACAGGTATATTAGATTAGGAATGAATATTTAAATACTGCTTATCTTCAAATTGATGCTAATACTATAAAACAAAGAATGAAAAATAGCTGCTGGCACCAAATATGTCTCCTGAGCTTTTCTTTTGACAGTGATAGTAAATCTTAATTTCCATCACTAACGTCAAAACTGCAGGCAATTTTGTAATAGGCTTTTTCTAATTAAAGTAGATCAGAATAGTCCATGTCTCTATTCTATTGTACCATCCACATGTGCATGCAAGTGTGAGTAACATCAGGCTTGTTGAAAGAAATTAATTCAAAATAGAAAAGCTCACAGCATAGAGACATTAAAAGGAATCTGTTGGATTTGCTGTTTGGGCTCTGGAGTCCACATGCTCAGGAAAACATCTTGATGTGATGTTGCTTTGCCTCCACTTGGCAACTGGGATCTGAGCTTGTCAGCACTATCCTTCTGCTTCAGTCAGTAAATACCAAAAACCCTTTTAGTCTTTCAGACTTCAACACTTAGTTAAGGAATACAGAGTTGAGAGAGACATCTAAAGCTTATGTAGTCCATCGCTCCGTAAACAATATTAATAAGCACTACTTATAAGAGATATTTATCTAACCCTAAGAATTTCCAATTGAAAGAGATTCTACGGTCTCTTCAGGTAACCTACTCACATGTTAGCACCTTACTGATGCCTAACCTGCTGCAACATGATCTTTTTACTTCCCATACACACTGAAAACAGAGAAGAGAGTATTTCATTATTTCCTGCAGTGGGGAGCTATGAAGTCTGAGCCCAGAGCATCTGTTAGGTTGACTACACATTTCAGAGGACAAGGATAACTGAGAGTTTCTCTCTCAGCAAGTGTGGAATAACAAGCATAAACCCAAAAACTCTTGCATGACAGATTTCTTCAGATCTTATGACAGATAGGGAAAGAAACTCCTGCAGAAATAGGGACATCAAAAACAGTGTTATTTTCCACTTTCAGTAGCAAAAGGTATTTCTTTCACCTGCCTCATCCAACTTAATACCAATATTTAAAAGAAATTCATCAAAACACTGCATTTACTAAAATAAAGCATGGTACTTTTCATGCTGTTATTTCCCTAGGTAGAGAGTGAGAAGAAGAACAAAACTTGCACAAACTGAGTGTGCAGTGCAGCACTATTCAGAGAAGATTTTTATCTGAGAAGGACATTATCTGTTTATTTACTATTAAGAAAAATGATAGTCTGCGTCTGTTAGTGTTGCATCACAGCCAGTGATATCCAAGCAGAATTTCAAATAAGAGCAAAAGAAAAAGGCATCCACTTTTGCTGCATGCCCATTGCACAAAGCCTGCTAAGAACTCTTCAAAGGCCCATATAGCTTCCACTTCCTTCACACACTAAATGTAAAGAGGAATTTACTTTTCCCTCAGCACAGTACAAAAGACAACCCCTCATCTCCCCAAATAAGATCCATGAAATCACCATGTTCCATCTACTGGGAGAAGTGAGTACATAATGACCAAACATGTCATGGCCTTGAAATAGTGCTTTATATCTATTTGGAGAACAACAGAGGCAGAATTTACACAGCACACTAATACAGAGGTCATGTCTGCCTGTCAGAATCACAGAGGCTCTGAGAGAGGTTTTCACATGTTGTGTCATATTCGTAGCCTGCTCTCTCCTGCAGTGTGTCTGAAGACCAGCATGAGAAGCACTCACCTTCAGCACCAGAAACATGCCTAACAGCTCATAAAATTCTGCACAACTAGGACTGTATTGCATGCTATGCTACATTTGGATGATCTTGGAGGTCTTTTCCAACCTCGGTGATTCTGTGATTTGCCAAAGGTAGCATAGAAATAGACTTCAGAGATTAGCAATCACCTTCCTTGGCTCTTAAGATAATTATGTGCATCTATTAAAGTGTTACGTAAAGACTGTTTCACATTAATCTGGAATCCATACGCAGCAGAAATCTCCAAAGCATTCTTCAATATTACAGGTGGTATGGTTCATATCTATCAGACATAAGTCTCTATTCAACATAACTAGAAAGGCACTAATATGAGAGTAGTAGGATATGTTAAGTATTTTCAAATTGGTTGGGCCCAGCGAGCTTCATCCTTGTATATTTAGGGTTCTGGATGAGGTAAAGAGAGAATTTTAAGCACTTTGCTCTGCCAAATCATGAACATGAGGGAAGTATCAGAAGACTGCAAAAACAGGTTTAAATTTAAGACAAAAATGTGGACAGAACAATGGAAGTTCAGAAATAAATCAGTTATTCCAGCTTCAATCTTCAGAAAACACTTGAACAAGTAATGAAGACGTTACATGTAATCACCTAGGAAATAAAAAATTGGACTGAATAATAATTTTGTCATGACAAAGTCACATCAATCAATTTAGATTTCCTAGTTCTAAGCCTCATTTTCCTGCAGAGAAGCTGAGAGTAACATACTTTGTCCTTTAAGAAAAACTCATTGCAAACCTGAGGAACTGTGTTCAGATTATTATAGGAGGCATGTAATGCCGGACAGAATTTCATGCTCACTGAAAAAAAATGGAAGGACCTTTTAGATGAGATTAACCTGAATCCGCTGCATGCCTGTTTTTTGTTTACATCTTTATCAGCAATCTAAATCATGACATTGAAAGGACATGTGCTTGCTAAGCTTTCAATCAAAAAATCAGGGCAAACTGAAAGCATGCTGGAAAGCTAAATGGAAATTTCAAACTATTCTTGATAATTTAAAAAATACACTGAAAAATGTTATAAAATCAATTTAGGAAGAAAAAGAGCAACAAGTAGGTACAAGGAAACCATTGCACAGATGCAGGAACATAGAGACTTTGGCAAGGAGAAAATGAATCAGAACACTGGGTGTAGTGAAGTCAAAGTTGTTATTCACCAAGTGTCACAACAGTAGAAATGGGGAATCCGATTGAAATTAGGAGGAATTAAGTTGCAGACAGATCAAGTGGAATTGAGCATCCGGAATTTATTATCACTGCAGTCTGTGAAAGCAAACTGGAGCAACAGGTTTAGAAAGGGATTAGGCAATGCCCTTGTCAACTTGTCCAGAGAAGACAATAGAGGAAACAGCCAAGGATGCACTCTCTAATACAGAAGCTGGGTGACATGGTGCTGTCACTACTAAACACATAGTACAGGAGTAGATATGCAAATAGATGGAGCATTAGGATATATTTTCTGTGCTCTTATATTACTAAATTTTTCCACAGAAAGACACGCTAGTAATAGCAATGTGCAACACGAAGATGAATCAGTCATGCCACACTGTAGTATTGGCTTGCATTTCTATGTCCTGTTATAATATTTGTACTGCATACAAAACAAAAATAATCCCTCTACTTCAAGTATGCATGTTTTGTTCACCTTTTAATACTGCATTGAAAGAGTTAAGAGAAAAATCATCAGTAACCTCTTATTCACACAGTCGACATTGAAATTTAATTCTCCAAAGGACATTCTTTAATTTCAGCGTTTTCCAAGCAAACAAGTTATATGGAGTCACATTGTCTGCCCAGTATCTTTTCAATCTGTATTTGAAAGAAAGATCTGTAGAAATGTAATTATCACAGATGTTTTATGAAACCCAGTACCCAAAATAATGCCTCTACCAAGAGAAGGATGGTTGAGAGTTTCCTTTGAATGCACCTTTTTTGGTGCCTTGGCACCATGCAACATCACACAGATAGGGATGAGAATAAGCATCCCACAGGATGCAGCAAAGTAGCTGTGGTGGATCCACTGCTTACTGAACAAATGTTTGATTCAGTAGGTCAGGCATATAGCACATTGACAGACACATTGCTATAAAAAGAAAAACCAGAAACTACCTAGGAAGAATTTCAAGACTTTACATATGACTTATCTGAACCTCCACCACACAACATGCTATATTATAGGAAGCTACTGACATTCAGAATAGGAGCTCTAAGTAAAAAGTGTTTCCAGCACATGAGCGGCTAACCTCTAATACAATCTGTTGACCAGAACCAGCATAAGAAAGAGGGCAAAAGAGACAGAGCATTCAAGCGTTCACACGTCATTTTCCTGAAACAGCGTCCTGACATCTGACCAGGATACACTGACTCAATCTTCAGCATGATGCGAGTCAGCTCTGTAGTTTGGGAGAGGCAGAAAAAGGCCAATGTATACCCTAAGTACAATCTACCCAAATTCAGGTCTTCTGAAAGGAAAAGTGTATTCAATAATCAGCCTGACCTGAACAACCAGCTTAGAATACTACTAATATCTCATTAGTAAAAAACACCATACATACTATTTCTATACCCTAAAATCAATTAACACATCTGTAAACCTGAAGCTTGTAGGTAACAACTCTTACCACCGTAGCATCAACACCAGTACTACATCAGGAATATTGCAAATAAAAATTGCTGTGTAAAAGAAAGCTATAATAAATGTCTTTCCAGATGTGCACTTCTTCATACAGTGAATTATGAAGAATCTTCAGAAAAAAAAATAAAACCATTTAAAAGAAAAACAAACAAAAATAAAAACATGACAAAACCACAAAAGCAAAAACTGATGGCAACTGTACTTAATTAACTTTTAGGGATGACCAAAGAAAGAAAGGTCACAAAGTACACTGAAGGGAATGGAAGAGAGAAAAAAGTGGGAAAAAAATTATTCACTGTAATCTTTCAGCTTCCAAAGATGTTACCCTTTTAGCTAATACAATTCGGTCCTTTATGAGCCTTTCCTGTTGAACTAAAGCAGTCCAATAGTTGCTACAGTCCTCCCTAGTTTGGGGTGGAATTGTGCTGTCTGAGCAACGTGTATTAGACTGATCCAGGGGGATGTGCTATGCAGACATTAAATTAGAAAAATTAACAAAAGAAGAAGAAAAATCACTACTATTCTGATGAGATAAAATTTAGGGAAAAGTTTTATTAATGATATTGTATATACTGACAGAAATTTTTCAAAAAAAGAGATCATCTCACAGGGGAAGCACTCATTTTTAGCTCATCCTGAATTTCTAGCAGCACTAGAAATAATAGATTTGCTACTCAGCCAAGCAAGTTAATTCCACTGTCACAGAGAACACAGCCAGTGTGACATTCATAATAAGAATTACATTCTACTTTAAAGAGATGTAAAGGAAAATAAAAAGAGGCTTACAATCCAGAGCTAATCAGAGGGATAAAGGTAAACTAGATAATCATAGAGATTATTGTATCTGATCCATGTTTTCTTTGTTATGACAAACTTGAGAGGTAATTTAGCTACCATGGCTTTTATCTTACAAAATTCTGTACTCTAATTAAATGACAGTATTTATAACTTTTGGATCTTAAATAATTCTATTCAATAGATAGTTTCTTTACTGGATGAAAAATGTGCAACAATGGGTAAAGACCAGACTATTGTTTTGAATTTGGCTTCTAGGAACTCAAAATTACACACAAAAAACTGACTCCTACTGTTATTTTTGGAAAAATTAAACAGATATTTGGTCCAGAACTTTCCTTGCCTGCCCACTTCCCTTGCAGAATTCTGTATGTCAAGATCCTTGAATGTCTGTAGAAAACGAATGAGAGGCAAAAATCTTTCTCCTTAGCATCCCCTGCCTTTCCCATTCACTGACACCTGTCAGTGATTCCACATGACTGTTTTTACAGTGAACAGGAGACAGAAGAGTGGGGTGTCACCAAGAACACCATCCCCTATCCCCTACTCTACCTACAAAGTTCTGAGATGAAGAAAGACAGACTGGAAGTGTCAGCTCCCACTTCTGTCTCACAAGAGCAACTTGGATCTCCTTGATAGAGTACACAAAAGGGGTCAGCTTTAATCACATTTTTCCATGTAAAAGGAATATTTCAGTTCTAATGGTTTTATCTCATGGCTTTTGCTTCATTTGGGTTTGTCAGTTTTAAATGAAAGCACTTTCTAGCAAAGCAGGTAGGTAAGATTTAGATACAGAAAAAAAATTCCTCAACGTTTTCAACGACTGCAATATCTGTTGATAGCCATTATTAATAATTGATAACTGATTAGACAGTCCCTCTCTGAATCACAACAAAAGAAAACAGATGAATATTTATAATAAATTCTTGAGCACATTAGAATATATAATAGGCAATGAGAAACAAGAACAAAAGCCAAGAAACAAATAGGTACAGATCTTCAGTCTTCTATTTCCTTTTTCTGTATGAGACCCATTACAGTGTTCTCCATACAGCTCACTGGAGAAAGAGAATTTTTCCTAACCCAATGGAGGAGAAACACATCTTAAATGTGGAGGAAAAACAAACAAACAAACAAACAAAAAAAGTCAAGTAAACTGGCCAAAACAAATTGTTTCTGCGTGTCCTCTGGATGTCCATTATTTCAACTATATTTACCTTTCCCTCCTTCCTTGCTACAGCAAACAGCAAAACAATTCACTGTTAACACAGTTTTCCACTCAAAATTTCCATGTTATCCATAAAGATAATCATCATAACTGACTGAACATACTTAAAAACAATGTTAGCTCAGCATCTTATATTATCAATTTCGTCCTTCTTGTTTGCATCAAAGTCACTGAAAACTCAGATACAACAGAGCTCATCATGTAAAACATTTCAGTGCTGACTCTACTCAAATGTTTGCGCTGCAATCCTGTCCATTGGACCACTCTTTCCCCTCAGCTCATCATCACTTTTCATTGCATATGGCTTTAAAACCTATTGAACACCTCCATCTTCCTATTACAAATAGTTTCAAACAAAATAAACTAGAACTTCACAAAAGCTGTATACTGTATATATTCTCAGTTTTGTTACATAGAATCTCAATAAAGGCAAAAAACTCAGTCAAAGATGAACAGTGAATACAAAAAATCATGAATCCTTTCACACAACAATTGGGCATAGTAGATAAACGCACCTCACTGATGTTTCAATGACCCTGAGAGGAGAGGAAGCGTGTTGAGCCACACCAATACAAATAATGATGCAACAGAGGAAGCTCCAGCAAAAGTAACTGCATGCCACAGAGTGTCACTAAATATTATCACCTTTCATCCTACTGAGCCATTCAACATTTTTCTCAGATTTTGTTTTGGCAGCAAACTTCACTGGGAATATTTAGGAGAAGAAGAAATTAAAGAAAGCAATGAAGGCATCATATAGGACACTAAACTGAAGAAAACAGTTCTGAGCGCAGATTTATGCTCAAAAAAATCTTCAAAGTCCTTTCTGAACTGCAAAATGAAGAGCAGATTGAGTTCTCAGCATAGATTAGATTAAGCATAGAAAGTCTGTTTTTAAACATGAAGGAAAAAAAATTTCAGTCTCCATCTAGCTACTGCAGTTCAAACATAAGAAAATTACCTAGCATCTTAAAAACTCAATAAATAATACTTGTGCTTATCCAGAGATTGCTCCAAGGACACTGAAACTATTTGTTGTATTTGCAGAAATTAATACTGTCACTTGCTGATGTTTTGTGGCTGTGCAAATTACTTTGTAGATGGCAACTCAGAAAGTTTGCCTCTTTACTATATAAGAACAGACTCAGAGACTGTAAATGACTGTTTGGGCACTTTGACAAAAAACATCTCAAAATTTTTGGCTCAACGTGAGAAATTTCCAATGCTCTGCCCTCTGTTAGTCACTCCCAATTCTTCCCATAGCCAGATGAAAGAAAGCACCGAGGTGAAGTTATTGACTGACTGTGAGCTCAACACACACACAAAAACAAAACAAAAAAACATAGCGTGAAAAATTTTGCTGTCTTCTACTTATTTTGCCTTAAATAAGCACAACACAGGTTATCTAATCTAGAGAATGGTGTGGACAGTATCCTTCTCAGAAAGCAATGCCCCACCTCTCCCTCTCTCCAACCTCTCTATCCTGTCACAGAGAGCAAAGCTACATCAGTCAAGGAGCGTACCTAATGTGTAGGTAAAGAAGGCTACACTCCTGTGGGAAGACAGTGAAAGGGTACAGCCATACCCCAATATTACTGTGAGCTGGAACGACTACAGGGCAATGCCATGCCATCAAACTGAAATAATGCTCACTAATTCATGACATTTCCAAGGCATCCAAAGGCTGATGAAGTTGCAGAAATTTAAGACCACTTTTCTCAACGACAATCTTGACATACTGTACAAGGTGATTAAAACAGTGTTGGCAGGTAGCGTGCTGTCTGTAATAGCCAGTGCTACTAAAAAACTTTTTTCTAAACATCTTTATTATTTTTCCAAAGTACATACAGCTAGGAAGATGAGATTCTGTTGATGTAATGTTACAGGATCTGAACTGCCCTTTTCAGCAACTCTGAGAGAAGACAGATCTACAAACCAGAATGAGGCAAGTCTATCGGGTTAAAGGGGACAGGAAAGAAAAAAATTGTTGGAGCTCACTCAAGAAAAGTGATGTAATAATAAGACAGATGAATTTGAATAACGACTTTGGAAATTAGAAAAGACAAATACCACAAAAATATTACTGATATTTTACAGAGTTACCCTGAAAATGATATTTTGTCTCATAGGCAAATCTCACAAAGGCCTAAAGACTCACATTTTGTACTATCATTGTAACTACAGCACTTGTGCCTGCTCAGTGTCCTTGATGCTGAAGCATACAGCGTATGAATGAAGAGAATCCTGCCTTGGTAAATCTCATATGCAGAAATCTCTTCCATAATGAAGTTATGCTCAAATTCCTTTAATCTTTTTTCTTTATTCCTCTTATAGAAGCATCTCGTATACCCAATGAATAAAGTCCAGTCTTTTTATATAATGATGGCAGTATATTTTGCTGCAGCTTCTGTGATTGTGCTGCCTTCTTGCTACCCACTCACTGATCCACCCTGAATTTCAGCTTGTTTCCCTGCCTCATCTTTGAAAAGATGTCTTTGCACTGGTAAACAAAAGTGCATTTAGACTTCGTAGCATGCCACAACACCTTCACTCAAAAAGTCAGATTTCAGTATGTTCTGCAAACATCTTTTAACCACTGTTAGAAGTATCAGAAAACATCAAAGTCCCCTAAGAATATGAAAAGGTGACAAAAACAGAAGGAACAAGCAGCAATTTCCAGCTAACAGTTTATACTGTCTTCATTTCAGTGTTCTGAAACTTTCAATTATCTCAGTTTGCCCCACCCACAGCTATAGCAAATAGCTTATACTGCTCTTATTATAGCTTAGTCCACCCAAGATAGTAAAGAATGACCTTACAAACAGATTTTGTATCTATATAACTTGAAAACATTTCCAAAATCATGCTGTTTAGATGCTTGAAAATCACAGTAAATTGTACATTTATTTGAACTACCTTGCATTTACCAATTTCAGAGATCATATGTAAAAAGTTGTTAGGCTTTCTGAGCCTAAACTTTCAACTCTTCCTGGAGACTTTCACTGAAATATCTGTTCTGAAGGACTTTTTCAAGGTTTCTCTCTTGTATATCAGTGTAAAGTGGCAATTAACATTAACCTGTCAGTTTTATTTAGTCACCATTACAAAGAAAATGTATTATATGGGAAAAATAAAAACCAAAATCAACCTGTGGATAGTTCAGTAAATTTCATCCATAGCACAGGAAGAGAAGGAAGACTAAGACACTCCTTCACAGAAAATTTACAAAATGTGAGCCTATTGCTAGCTGGATTTATGACAATAGGGTTTATTAATGGGTTTATTAAAATGAATGACACCAACAAAAACAACAGTAACAGCTACATATAAAGAACATCTACATAAATTCAGGGAACTGTCTCCAGTGGCAAAAATAAAGAAATAAATAAATGCTACCATTAGCAGTGTTTAAAGGGATATAGCATTATCTGATTCCCCCTATAAAAAAGAATCCTATAAATTTAAACACAGATAGGAATGTATTGTTTCCAGCCCAGAAACATCCATTTTTTGTGTTATTGTACAAGACCTTGGAGCTGCCTACTCCTAAATAATGAGATACGGTCTGTACCAAAGCACAGCTTCCAGAAAACTAGTACACTAGATTCATGAAGACAGCATTTTGATAATCTATTTGCACATTATTTTAATAATTAGGGTTATTGAGAAAAAGAAATGCTTGTCTAGCTTAAGATCAGCCTAATATATATACTATTGATTTGTGTGATTTTGTACAAATGCAAGCCGTAATGCAAACAAGTCTTAATGACTGCACAGAAGTACTCCATACTTTTGCGATATAGATAGCCTGCTGCTCTTTCACAAATCATACTGGAAGACAAATTTACTCTGGCAGCACCTCACACTTACCTGAGAAGTCTAGTCCTCAGAATTATCTCCGTTCTGCCTTTAACAGGTACTTCAACAAGTTAGGTTTTTTTTACTGTTTTGAATAGACTGTGATTATAGTTAAAGATATTCATCACTACTGCAAAATAAGTACAAAGGATAGGTTTTTCAAGCTCTCAGAGTTGCTGTAATTACCAAAGGTTTGGTACCACTCTCAGGAAACAAGGGCATTGTACATTCAGTATCAGTCAATGAAGCAGCATCCATTGAATTTAATGGAACTATTGGCATAAAAATTGCTCTGTCAGTTAACAATATGATGAATGATAATGTTCTGCTAGCCTCACTGGAAACTTGACAGAGCCATAACTGATGACAATTTCTCCTAACCAGAATTAACAACTAACAAACCACACAGAGAAGATAACTGTCATCACCATATCACAGCTTAATGACCTAGGCAAAATGTGCCTCATACAGCTAACACAAAGGAGACATATTGCATCTGGGCAGCTCCTGGATGTATCTAGGATCAATCTCAACAGAGTTCTTTCTCCTATGTAACTTAATAGCTCTCCTATGCTCTATAGAAAACTCCCTTTCTCTTCTGTTCAGGCTTGAGGAGTATTTGCAGTGGACAAACCAACTATCAGTGAAAATACAGAGTCTACATCAATTCTGTGAATAAATCAGTTTACCAGGCCATGATCCAAGGATCACAGAACAAGCTGTGTAAAAACTAGAGTTAATAAAATAGAAAGCAAAATATAGATTAAAACAAACAAACTAAAAAATAACAAATCCAGTTCATACCGGTAAAACAAAGTTAACCAGGATTCTCAGAAAGTTTTCAATTTTACAGAGCAGGATCTCATTCCTAATTTATAAATACATTTTAACATCTCTGTAACAGACCCACGTTCCTTACACCTACAAATGCAAATCCATTATGGAATTTTTTACTGGATTACTAGTTTCTAAAACTTCAGAAGCCCTCATATACATGAATACAGCAAAACAAAGCACTCCTTGCCTTCTACAATATTGATTCTTCAGGTAGGAGGAATATATTCCAATTCAGAAGATGAATGAGACATTTGCCATTTTCTCCTATGCACTCTTCCTGCTTCTCCTCATTTAAAGAAGATGTAACATGTACAAGACCAATACTGATAGCTTAATTAGAGTTACATTACTGCACTATGAATTTCTTAGAGTAACACTAAAAGCAGCAATGAATCTTGAACTGAAATACTGAACTCATAAATTTTGAGCGTCAATAACATATGCATCTTTGAATTACGTAGTCTAGAGGAGGAAGAACAATAGAATTTATAGCTTTTACTCTGAACTTAAGCAATAAACTTGGAACTATAATCTTAAAAAAATAAATTACGATTCAGTGATTGAAAACAACATTCAGAGAACTAGAGATCCAAGTGTTTTCTTTCTTAACAGACTGCATTTTCATTTATGCTTTGCATACTCTTGCCATTAAAAAGGCCAAATCAAACACTGGTCTCCAAATCAAAGCACGCAAAACCCTACTGTGCAGAAGACAATGTCTTCCACTCCATAAAGTTTAAAATTTCTGGTTAATTTTTAAGAAAACAACTTTCTAATCTGATTCACTACTAGTGACTGGCTAGAAGAAATGGATGGGGCTTCAGAGCCTGAGGCAGGACAGGAGTGTGCAGCCTGGACTAGGTCATTTAAGCTGCCTTGGAAGCATAGCTTGAATAAAGACGGTCTTGACAGCTTCCTGGAAAACCTCTCCCCTAATTACAGAAGCTTCACTGAACAAAAGTGATTACGAGCCATTGTAGCTGTTTAAGACAGATGTTTGGAGCTAGATTTGAATATTCATTCTATAGTTCAATTTTCAGCTATCCTGGAGTACAAATTTGTGAAATTAGAAGACATTATGGATGTGCTCTAATCTTACCACCTTGCAATGTTTCTTTGAGCAGTTGCAAATTCACAGTGGCCATCAGAGACAAGCAGAATGATTCTGTCGCTGCTCTTCCATTATTTTTAGGTTACTAACTGAAACAGGTGATCTTTATACAACTTGAGCAAAGCAAGCAAATGCGCAATTTTTATTTTTTTTATTTTTTATTTTTGAAAAGAAAAGCTTCCTAGATGATTTTCTAGGAGTGATAGGTGATTTGTAGCTACCAGAATTCATATTACGCTTACCTCAACAAAAGTCATCACCAAGGAAAACTGAAAGCTGCAATTTAGAATAAAACATTCAGAATAAATCCCCACATTTCCCATTTTCACTTTTAATTTGCAAGTAGCATCCCAGGACTTCTGTTTTTTTGCTGAAGTCTTCAGCACCAGAACTCCCTGGAAATTCTTTTCTCTCAGTACTGAGCAAGGAAAAATCTGCTTAGTTTATGAGATCACCTGCTGTCAGCGCTAACTGCCATACAGCATTAGAATCACGGTTGTGAGCTTGACAATGATTTGAAGATTGGAGATAGTTTTCCAGAGTCTGAATTCAGCCTCTCTGTTTCGTACACTGAAAGAAAGACGCAGGCCATTTTCTGATAACACTTGTTTTGAGGGCAAAAATGCAACGGCTCAAGGACCCTACCTCCTCCTCCAAGTCTTCCCCTCCCCTTCTAGAAAAGTTGTGGCACACTGACAAAACAGCATGAGGAAGTTTGGACTGCCACTGTCTAGGGAGCACATATTCCGTGGGAAGGTAGACTATTTCATTTGCCAGAGCTGTCAAGCCACCTCTTTCTACAATCACTAGCTTAAGACAAAATAAAAGAAAAATTACAATAAAATATTTTAAAAGCTGCATGCAGAGTGCTGAAGGAAATGCATAGTAATTAACTGGTTTCCTGGGCAACCAAGGGCAAAATGATCAAATCTACCTGCGTAAAACCAGATTCTTACATTAAGACACTTAAGACTTGCCCAACTTTCAGGTATTTTGAGCTGTGGCTGTTTTGATTAACAGGATCTCTCCTGAGGCTACAGTTTTGGGAAGATGACAGCAGTAAGATTCCTCTTTTACAACTGTCACTTCAGTATGAAGTACAGAAAGGGCTCAACATGCCAATGCTTCATCATCCACAATCTGTAAGCAGAAGTGACCTTTCAAAAAATGTGAATGAGGTAAGACAGGCACTAAGACTAGCTATGTCTGCCTACCTAAAAGCAGGCACAAGTATTAGAGTGCATAACAAGAAAGGAGACATTAAAATCCCAGTCTCTTACTTAGAAGTGCCAATTAATGGCACAAACTCAAACAGAAATCTTGGAAAAATGCCCTCTCATTCCTTTCAGTGCATATCTGCATTTCTTGAAAGGAGCAAGAGAAATGACACAGGTCAAGTGGTCAGTATCCTGCATAAATCCACTGAACTACGTGTATGATCTCATCCTGATGGACTTCCTGCCTTACAATCCTAGTATGGGCACTCCACAAACATCACCAGTCCTTTTTGCCTTCTGTTTGCCAGTATTAGCAAGCATAAGATCTCTGTAATGAGCTGTTCAGCAATGATTTAAAGAACTACTTAGAAATTTTACTTACTGCATGAAGAATGAAATGAGCGCCCTGGCAGATGGGCAATCGTGAAAGAGGTTTTGGACTATAAATCATTTTTATTTCAGGAATAGATAAGCTCTTCTGCAGCTTTCTAAACCAAGGAATCAGACATCTGGAGACCTAATTGTAGCTTAAAACTTATTTTAATACTTTCTTTTCTTTTTTGTGTGTATTTTTTGTATTCTTTGGTATGTAGGACACTGTATGCATGCAAGGGAAAATAGCATTAACTAGCTAATCAGTGCTTACATACTGCTTACAAACAAAATCTATTATGTGTGGTTTTTTTCTGGTTTGTATGAGATACCAGCCAGTCCCTGGTGTAACTCAATGAAATGACTACATTCCTGCAAGGAATTTGTCCAGGTGTATTAGAAGTTGTAGTGTAATTCACCAATTGGGATTCAGAAGATCATCTGCTGGAAAAATAAGAAAATAAGAAGTCTTCTCTACAATTCTCTTCTTTATTTATGAGTGAGAGAGGGAGAGGAAGAGAATACTCCCTCTAACTATGTACACACAAAAAACTGACAGGCTAAGACTGAATTATTTTTCAACTCTTTAAAGAATGGAGACATGGGAATTTTCATCTTTCAAAATAATTTGATATCTTCAGAACACTATTCTCTGTGGTGTTTCCTAGAAGCTTTTCTTCACTAATTTAAGCAAGAACAAACAACACTGAATTCTAATTAACTGTCAGGTACATCAGTGTATATTCCAAACCTCCTCCAGTAAGCAACAATTTTAGAATTTAAGACAGTAGAGTGTTTATATCACAATAAAATGATATGCTTCTCAGTGCAGCATAGTGTCAGGCACTAAAGGTAATAAAAACTTAAAACAAAGTATGGTATTCTACATCTTGCATCCATTTCCCTAGAGAACACTGTCCATTCAAAAATAATGCTTTTGATTTGTAAAGATATAAACAAATTTACACAACATAGCCTGAGATCACGCAACTGAAAACATAAATGACATTACCAACCCACTGGATGACAACTCTGCCCAAGGCAGGGGCATTGGAACTCAAGCTATTCTGTGGCTCTGTTGAAACTGCAGGAGGTCTACATAGGGTCAGGACAGGATCTCCACATAAACGTGCAGCACATTTGCCATATTCAGATACAGATTTCCCTTCGACCATTGAAAGCAGCACCACCTACTTTAAAAGAAGTTGTATAGGCTGATGTTACAAACGCTCTTAAGCCTGACAGAAATACAGCTTAATGGTTGTGGTTGGGATTTCTCTGAAATAAATGCATACTGAATCCACGTACTTTTTCCCAGCTGCTAAAATGCTATCTAGGTCAAAATTCTGTTTTCTGCGCAACACTTGATACCAAACCAAAGCTGAATTAACAAGAACACTCAGCTGCCCATCCAGCTCCAGTAATACATTGTCTTAGTGGAGCACAAAGACAGGTGGAATATCCTCAGGTAGCTCCTACTCAGTTGCAAAGTTTACAGCAAAGCAAGTGGAAAAATGCCTGTCTCTTACAACAGAGAACAATGGGTTAGCTCCCATATTTCAGATGCAATGGTATGGATTGCACTATTATTTGTGTTCTAAATAGCAGTTAAAGAAAGTCATTTAATAGCATCAATGAAACCTTCCCAAAACTAACTGCTGCATCAATTTCTTTTCACCATGTATGCTCAAAGCACTCTCAGGAGAGAGAGGGCCACTTTGGGCTGAAGGTTTCTTTGAGCAACACTGAGAGTGCAGCCTACTACCTATGGTTCTGCTCAAGAGTTTCCAGGTGTGGCAAGTTGTCTGGTCTTACAAACAAATGTCAACACACCCTACGCCTACAGTTTTATTTGAAGAAAGCTTAAACAAACAAGATCCACTCAAGTTTTTTCTCTTCACACAGAAAATGGAAGAGTAGTAGGAACTGGAATATTTTTTTTCTGTTTAGGGCATGGTTAATTCCAGGAAAATCACAACACGCCACATGTGGTAGTAAGCATTTGCAAGATTTAGCCCCAGGAACTGACTTTGTTTTCATATCCAATGTCTGAGACACCTCTGAATTACTTTCTAAGTAACACAGTATTTCACAGCAGGTGAGTTATTATTGTCATCTACTCTGGAGGGTTTTTAAAAGAAGCATGGATGTGATCTGATAGTAGTGGCAACCATGTATGCGATTTAAAATGTAAAGAAAAAGGAAAAAAAAAATAATTGATGTCTTCAGAAAGCTTTCATAATTTCCATTTTTCTGCATAAGCAAAACATTTCCAAGCAATGAATCAAACCATGACATTAATGACCTACATTAGTTCTCAATATTTCCCTATAACAAATCACTAACACATTTTGATCTAAAATTACTTTCTGAAGAGACAGATTGTTAGAATGAAGAGTATATTACAAGTAGGAAAACTATTCAGAAATACCTTTACTGGTAAATTAATAACATATGCTATTACTCCAGCTAAGTGTTTTTTTTCCCCTATAATTATCCACATCTATTAAGTACCACCTCAGGCAACAATCTGCAGGTATCTTTCACATATGCACATTTAATTATGTTGTTCTGAAAAAAACCCTCCTACTCTCTTCTCCATCATCTACTGGAAGTATGTAAGTGCTTCTCCACCAGAAGAACTGACAAAGATCTGAGCAAATATTTCAGTGTTTTTGGATCATTAAAATGATCCACAGCAAAAGCAGTACTTCTATAACCTTGCACTAGGGAATTAACTTAGCTGCTAAAAATACTAAGACTATTAAGGTCATTCTAAACAAACGTTCACTGGCAGTTATGGCTTCTTTTGGTGTTTTGTTTTGAACATTTAGCCATCCTTTGGATTCTTTTTACAAATATTCTTAAATTTTGCTTTCTTAAAAAGAGGCTTTAATCAAATGTGAAGGCAACTTCAGCAAACCTACAAGAGAGGTATAGCATTTGGGTAACATAGAACATAAAAAGAAACCAAAAAGACTACAAATATGACTGTAACAAAGTCACATGCTTATAAGTGTTAAAGTATCATTAATAACCTTCCTTCTACAACACAGAAATTGCCATGTCCTCTCTTTTATTTTGCAGCATTATAAATGGTTCCTTCAGTGAGATCGTTTGCATTTATCATGACTTCAGGGGGTCCTGAGAATGAGACAGTAGAACCCACATTTATCCTGGTATGCTGTAGATTTGTTAACTTTTCCCAAGTGCTTAACTATGCTTATGTTCTATTAGGCTGTAGCACCAATCTCTGTGTAAAGTGAAATACCTAAATACTCAGGTATAATAATACTCTTCTCCCAGATGTAGAAGATGGAACTGCCCATTACTTTTTTGCTACAGGACCACATCAACACTAAGGGACAAAGGAAATGCAGTCCATGACTAGCTGAAGTGTACAGAATGGAGGCAGCTAAGTACAAGGATTTTCAAAATCATCTAAAACAGATCATTGCAGAGACCCCAGTATATTCTGTTTGTAGTATTCCTTGTTCGTTCTATTCATCCCTCACATAGAACTCATTTTCTCATGCTTTGCATGTATAAAGAAGCCAATTTTCTTTCCACCTGTGCTGTACTGGAAAAATTATTAGATGCAACTGCTGCTTCTGTGATTGATCCTCTGTAACAGTGGAATGAAGAGTAGCACAGTAAAAGATTTCTTTTCAACATAGCTATCACTTTTGACAATCATACAAAGAGAAAAGCAAGAAAATTTCAGGAATGCATGTAATAGATTTTGTACAGTAAGGAAAGAACGTAACAAAGGCTAACTGACTTATAGGAGCATTTCATCACATAGCAGCTTTTCAGCATTTCTACAATTACTCCCTTCTATTTCCTCAATGAAAAAAATAAAAAATAAAAAGAGGTGTAGAGGGATTTCTTTCTTCTGACTTAGGTTTTGCAGGCTGCTTTCAGTCAGTGGAATATTACTGATTTTTACCTGAATTAATCAGATGTCTGCAAAGTAGACATGCATGTTTTGGCGAAATCGAAGTTATACAGTTCCAAAACGTTCTCTCCAAAACTAATGCTGATAAAATCCATATGATATTACAAAGATTCTTCTTTCTGAACATGAAGGAACAAAAACAAACACTATCAAAAGTATTAACAGTAATGAAGTCAAATGAGAGGTGGAGTCCTACAGCATCCTTCTCCTTTCCATTTTTCCCAAATAAATCTCTGTTATCACATGGTCAAATAAATACCCATTATACTGCCAATTATATTTTCTGTTACTGGATATGTGAATATATGCAAAAACACATCAGCAACCTCTAGCCTAGTAGCCTTAAACACATGCACTCTCTCCTATCCTATGACAGGGAGGAAATCATATAAAAGTCATGAAAGAAGCCACATCCCAATGAATAATGGAGAGAAAGAACTGAAACATACAATCTGAGAACATCACTGACTTACCCAAAAGGTTAACACTTCTGAGTTTAATTCTCGACTAGGAAAGCTATCCTACTACAGATATTGAGGTAGAAGAGCTAAGGGTTTCAACACAGTTATCTGCGCATCCTCTTCAACTGAATAAATATCTACACTAGAGGTTTCTTCATTTCAAAATCTTCACAGATGCAAAAACTTTAATCATATACCTGCAGTGTAACACGTTGTACAGAGAGGAAGTGGAGCTCTTGGCACAGTTCCAGGGGAATGAATGACACTTGTCACAAGAGTTCTCCACTTCATTATTAAATGATAAAAGAGAGCTGACTATGTAACTGTATCCCCAGGTGACACAGCTACATTGGAAAACATATTTAAAGAAAATGTCCTTAACTACTGAAATATACAGTAGACTGAAAACAAAGTACAAGATCTGGAGAGCTTAAGTAGCAAGCTTCCCATCACTAAACCTGGAAATCTGATCAAGCTGTGCAAGCACAGCTCCCACCAGCACACACTAACCAGTTTCAGTTCCGACCAGATCACACTCCTTATTACAAGCACTGGCAGCACACCCTTCAGTGCACAACTCCCAGACTGACTCATTTTACATCTCCACATTATCAGTTGGTATAGAGTGGTCAGTAGATTTCTGTCTACTCCGTCTTTTTATTTACGCAGAACTCTTCAGCACAATTTTTTGCAGTATTCTCAATGTGGCCATGACATATAAAAGCAATTATGTACAGTAAAACATCATGTTGCTATGACAGTCCTAATGTACACAAGCAATAGTTTTTTCTTGTTATTTCATAACAGTGTGAATTCCCTAATATGAACATCACCAGGTGAAGGAAAATACAAATTATCTGGCTCACTGTAGCTCTATTTCTCAGGAAGATGCTCCCATTAATTATTTCACGTGGAGACCACACTGACCTCTTCCCCTGCTTTTATTTTCTCCAGGCTTCACTTTTGATAAAAGCCATCAGGACAGCCTAAGGCTAAAAGCAGCCCTTCCTAATAATTTCTTTGCATACCACACAGATGAAAGAATAAAACCCTGCCTAGAACACAGAAGCGGCAGACATGCTAATACATTATGTAAACCACAGCAAATAATTTATAACTTCCTGAAAGCATTTTATGTTGCACTGTGTCTCTAATGGCACAATTTAAAACACAGGTTTCAGTGAGCTAAACCTGACTGCGGAGTATACTGATACTGAAATATTAGTAAGACTGCTTAAAAAAATCCACCACCACCAAACAATTATTCTAGTTCAAGAATCCTTGCATAAACCTTGTTTGCTGTCATCTTTTGTTCACTGAAAATATTCAGGCTCCATAAATATGGATGCTGACATTTCAAAACAGGTGCTCTTTTAAAGAAAATAAACTCAAACATATACCTGCAGATACCTCGGCATTACATTTCAATTAAACATCACAGTTGTTTTCTTCTTCCTCTTCTACACAAACAGTATTTATGGAGCAAATTACGAACTTCTTCATACATATGGTGCACAGATATGCTGGTGTGATAAAGAGCCTTTTAGACAGCTACAGCATATCACCTGAGCAAAACCGTGTGAAGTTAATTGAGGCATATCAGCTACTACTAAGCACACACACAATCTCCAGTTACTGAATTAAGAGTTTTTACTAAATCCATTCAGCAGTAGTATTAAGAGAGTCAGCATGACCACTGATGAACGTACAAACTATTTTTTTGGCCAAGAAATTGGCAGGAGAACAAAGCAAAAAATGAACACTGAAATATCTAAGGATATTACTAAGTGTTAAGTCAAGTTCTTAACAGACAGAAAGCAATTCCACCCCTTCACTCTCTTGTGTGTGAAACGTAGTTCAAATGCTTGTTACAATGCCCTTAAAATACAGGGTTATATGTTCAGTGACTGCTTAGTCACTAGGATTTAAACAAGTATTTAACCTAAATTCAATTGGATGAACACTGGATGTTATTTTTAAACAATCTTCACAGTACCCAGCATCTCTTGCACTAATCTTAAATCATACTTCATTAGAAGTTACTCCAATAGTTATGTTTACAGCCTCCCAAATTTTCAAGTAAGGCTTGTACATAAGTTGTTATTGCTTCAGTTATTATTAAAAATAAAGTCTTTGAATGAAGCGTAGGTCTCCATTAGATAGTTTGCAATACTAACGACGTAGGACCACTAATTTACACTCTGAAATAAATCCTATCACATCGAACTTCTGAGAGACTTCAATTCGAACTACATGTGCAATTCCTTATGCAGCTGATTATGATTGAGAGTTCTTCTTTGGGGGGAATGGGGTTTCTTTGTTTGTTTGTTTGTTTTCTCCTTATCTGTCCCCCCAGTCCCTCTTGCCCCATGAGCAACAAACATGAAAGTACTTTTCCCAGGCAATCATAACTGAAAGATCTCTTGTGAACTAACTGCACTAATTACTTAACTAATCCATGTCAAGAAGGACACAAAACAAGTTTACTTTGGATCAATCTTTATCAAGAGCAAATACATAGCAGTATATGAATGGTTTATTTCTAGAAGAAAGCATTTTCTTTGATTTACTATTAGGGAAATCACATACCTGGAAATATATATAACCTCATTTGTTATTCATCAAGTTCTGAGTTTACAATAGAAAAAACAGCTTGTTTTTGCATCTCCAATTTTTTCTCATACCAAAATTCGGATTCAGGGCAGTATAAACCAAGAGCGCAAGGTTTCCTGAGAGTAAACATTATTAAGGTCTTCTCAGTACTACAGAAATACAGATAATCAATAGCGGTACTTAATAGATATTCGTGGAGCATTTTTGCCAAGGATATAGTAGTAACATTTCACAATACTGAAGTTCATACTTTATATCTTTCCAAGAAGCTTACAGCCTAGTTTCCATTCAATTATTGATTTCCTAATCTATGGTGTATGTTGAGAAGGAAAATGTAAATCTTTAATATATTAAAAAGTGCATTTACAGTCATTACGTGGAGCATATAAGTCAAGAAACATTTTACTATCTACTGTATTTCAGTATTAGTACTTCAGTATTATTTCTTCCTACTCTGCGAAACCACTTAGAAGAGGAAAAGATCAGACAGAATTCGGGAATAGTCTTACTTCTGGAATTCTAGTCCTCATACTGCTGAGTGACAATAAACACACAAGAAAGACAAACAATACCAAATCAGACCTTCTCACATCTGCTACATACTTTTCAAACTCTGGTAGCTGCTGTTTTAAAATTCTTTTCTTCCATTTGAATCACAAAGAGAGTAATTTCACACACATCAGCTGGGCTGTCAAGTAAGCATATTTCAGTACTCTTCTGACTTTAGTAATTTGTTTTTCTTTCACCCTGATGTACAGTAACTTCATAATCAATCCTTCTTGGACTTCAGTATACACTGAAAATGAATGGCTGAGCTCCCATATAGGAGACTGGTGTTTGTTGTGTTTTTTCAAACTGAAACGTGCATAGTACCCAGTCTTGACAATGAGTCTTGGGAGCAAACACTCCTCAGACTTGCATTTCCACCCACCACTTCTTTAATACCTAAAATTCCCAGCTAATAAAAATATTTTATTGCATCTTCAGGCATTGTTTAAACTATTAATAGAATTGGCACTGACAGTAATTTCATATTCTATATTTACGTGCTTTATATTTTCTTTTATTATTTTAATATTCAAGTCTGAATATTCAAATTGTTACAAAGCATAAAAGAACTACCCCAAAGTTTTCCTTCATTAATCCCCCTCACATATGCAATGTGACCAATAGGTCTTCACAGACTAAAATCACAAAAAAATAAAAACTTCATAGCTCCTGAAAGTAGAAAGGTATATACTGAGCATCTCTGCTCTTCGAAAAACAAAGCCAAACAAACAATCAAAAAAGCAACTAAAAGAAAACATATAAACATGCAATTTGCATAAGCAATCAGCATCCATTTATTTATATTTTTATGTTTAGAATCTCTGTCAGCATTTATTGATGTGAGATTATATTGAAAGCTCATGCAGCTGTCATTCTGCACTGGAACAAATAGACAGGCTCACATTTTACATCGAGTTCTAGTCAGCAGTCCATCCCAAATTTTAAAGATCTTATATTAGCTGCACAATATGTTCAGTGCCAGAGATATTTGTCACCAACTTGCTCTGCTGATCTCTTTTCGCAAAACACTGAGAATGCCACTGTAGCTTACACACACTGATTTTGGTTTAAAAACAGTTTCCCTATTAATTTAATCACCATTCAAGCATTCTTTGCAAAGTAATAATCTAAAACTGGTGTAAAGTAAAGAGATTCTTACCATTCTGATCCTATATTTTTCTGCGTCCCTGGAGTTCCCCAGCAAGGAGCTGTTGCACTGCTTACTAGAGACACCCGAGGCTTTGGAAGCAGAGAATGTTTTATGTGGTTAAAATGTATCACCACTGATTATATTTCAGTCCCTCAATTCCTAGCCTTGATGCTCTGGAAATCAGCCAATCCAAGCAATAAAGAGGTTTGCAATAAGAAGTTGCAGGATTTTCACAGCGAATGCTTCATGAAAATGTTTTGCTTCTTGACACTTGTTTTTTTTATATCCACTAAATGTTAAAATAAATCCTGACTCCCTCTTCCCTCCTCCTCTTTTTTTTTTTTTTTCTCTCCTTCAAAATGAGATTCATATATTGTTCACAAGGGACTTCAGCACTTGCTACAGCTAGGCACAGTGCAGGAAGGCTCTGTGCCAGATTACGCATGCATCTCTGCCAAGATACCTGAATCCTGACTTGCAACACACCCTGTTATTCCAAACATGGATCTTCCTAAGCCAAAGCTCCTAACTTTGCCAAAATACACAGTGTTTTTGTGAGGCAGCCAAATGCCCCTTTGGATTAGTAAAGATTATTTGCAATGTGGTTGCTATTTGTTGGATTTTTTATAACACACTTTTTCCTAGTGAAGCCAAGATGGTGAGTTCCAAAGAGATGAAATGATCAGATGAAACTTCTACCCCATCCCTCTCAAAAAACACACCACAAAACATCTCTCTGCAATGCTGCAATTACAACTAGTTACTTAATTCATATTGCAAATGCCTTAGTGCACCCAGCAACTGCCAAGGATGCTGTGCTATGTGCAATACAAAAAAAGGGAACAAAGACCAAACACTCCATTCCATGGAGTTTACTAGCATCAAAGAACACAGTAAGAAATGGCAGAGAGATGGAACCAAATCAAATAATGTCTAGGTTGAGGTGAACTTATAAAAATGCTACAACAACCTGACCATTTGTAAGTCTGTGTATCACAATAAACAAGTTTTAATGAAAGAATCCTCAAGAGACTATGGAGATTACTCTTGGTGATGCTCTCAGGAGGTAAACATATATCAACGTGTAAAATTTGGATGAATGAATGAAAGAGAGTGGATTGGTGCTTCTGCCATGAGAATTCATAAAGATCAGAAAAGTTAAGACCGTGCTGTGCATAAGGAAGAAAAGAAGTCAGAAAATATGCTCACACTTTTCATTTCACAACAGGATACAATAATGATTTTCACAGTATCCACTTGGATGAGCATGACAGCACAAAACTGACCCCATGAAAAGCAAGAGAAAGGATGACACTAATTGGCAGGCAAGGTGAAAGAGAACAGGTCAGGATTTTGAATTATTTGTTGAAATAACAATAAATTTATTTTAAAATTGCATACAGAAATAAAATTTAGATATCAATAACATTGAAAATTATTTTTGTACACAGAGAAAGACCTTAATAAAAATTGATACATACGTTATGGATGTCACGGCAAGATGAGGGTGTTTTCCAGAGGGAAGCACTAATATAGTAATCTAAGCTAGATATTTAGCTTGACAGCCACAAGAAGCTCTCTTCAGTTCTGGCTGAAGGAGAAACACCTGAAATATATTTATTTGCAAATCTTTATTTAAAAAAAGATTTATTTGATTTGCATTTACAGATGTGAACATTTGGTATAAATAAATAAAATAAAGTTCAACCCCTAAAAACGCAGGAAGATGGAACAGAAAGAAGCACTGAAAGAATGACTAAGTGAGAAAAACTAGGGAAAACAGAAAATCTCAGGAAGAATGCAGGCCATAGTGTCTAAGAGAGCTGAAAGGTTAAAGGAAATCAGAACAGCACACTGTTTTTGTCATTTGGCTAGAAAGCTGTCCACAGAAACTTCACCATGAGGAGTTTCAGCAGCATGCAAAGTGCAGGAGATGCACAGGGAAGCACCCAGTGCTACCCCTGATATTATGCAGCAACAGCAAACAACTCACAGAGAGACACTAGTCAGATTGCTAATGGACTCTTCTATAATAGCACTCTACTGTAATAGCACTGAGACCTAACAGGCAATTCTGTGAAAAGTTCAACTGCAATTGATCAGGATTCAGAGGACTTTTAATGAAAACATTTTCATCAGAGTATTTTCAGTTATCCTCCAAGTCTTGATAGAGAGCAAGACAGTGAACTGAAGTTGCACCAGGGGAGGCTGAAATCAGGTATCAGGGAGAATTTCTTCACAGAATGGGTGGTTAGGCATTGGAAGGAGCTGCCCAAAGAAGTGGTGGACTCGTCATCACCAGAGGTATATGAGAGCTGTACAGACATGGCACTTAGGGACATGGCACTTAAGGACATGGCTTTCTGGTCAACTTGTACTGCTTGGTGGATAGTTGGACTTGATGATCTTGAAGGTCTTTTACAGTGTAAATGAATCTATGATTCTAAAATGCACAAAAATTTCCTCAAATCCTTCTGAGAAACTTCTGAAACCCTTACACTAACAAAAGATAGCTTCTGGAATAGGGATCAAATGAGGAATATTAAGGTATCTAGCCAGCACCTGCCCCTGTGTGTTTCTGCAATAAGTCTATACGAAGCAGGGCGATATGGCTCTATGCATACAACTAAACCTCACAGTTCTCAAGTCTGCATCTCAGTCAGTGCAGCCAGGAAGCTTCCATTGTATTACTAAATAGTTAAGAATTAACTGAACATACACAGATTTCAGAGTGAATTCTAGCACTGTATTCTCACAATTAAAACACGCACCTTCCAAATTCAGGTGTAAATATCATTTCCTAAACTCAACTACGACATTTCTATACAGAACAAGTATTACCAATGCAACTGTAGAGGAATAAAAAAAAAATACATTAAGTTGAATTTTTGCATCAATAAATCACCTTTTCCTTTCTCCTTCCAAAATAGATACTGAGAAAAATGAGAGACCAAGTGGTAGACATAGTATACTGGTGTAATAGCAATAGTTTAAACTTGAACCTCAAATCTTCCATCTAGACAAGCCTTAAAGATGAAGTCTTTTTTTTTTTTTTTTTTTTTTTTGTCTTAAATTGACAAAGGCAGCATAGATTTTCTGGACAGGTCTACAGTTCCTCTTCTTTATAAGAAGGAACCATATTCCTCCCAAGTTTGAGTAAAGAAAACATTAAGTTAACCCTTTGCTGACTGCCTACAGCCTTGTCTTGCAAAGGCAGGCATATATTGTCAGGCTTGATTCCCCCAGCAGACTATCATCAGGAGTCCCATGCTTTAGAAGACATTTCAAAAGTCAGAATAAAGCACCCAAAGGCATCTGATCACATTCTTCTAGCACCTCAGAAATGCAGCTAGCAGTCTACGTGGTAAAAATATATAGCATTCCTTAAGCAATAACAATGACACAAGGGTATCCTTGAATGCTCTAAGTGATCAAAGAACTCAGAATGGGTTGTCAGTGAGTTTCAAAGTTGGACTAAAAGTAATCTGATTTTTGTGATGAAAATAACCTGTGTTGTCAGATCTACTTGTGCCTTCATGTTCTTTGCAGCACTTAAATCTTCACACTAGAGCCCTCAATTAGCAACAACCAAACAGTTGCATTAAGAGGTATCAAACAAAGCAACCGATCAAAGAGTTCTTGCCCTGGTAGAATTTCTTTTATTTTGGCATTTGATTAGTGCATTAAGACAGGATGTGAAAAACAAAGTGTCTCAATTTTTCAATTAAGGAGAAGTCCTAGAAAAAAAATAAATACAGAACTGTTGAGTCATTTTGGATATGCTTGAGATGTTGCAAAGCCAAAGAGGACACACAGTTACAGTTTCCTTGGCACACTCTGTAAGCCTGACCAAATTGTGCTGTACAATGCTAGGGACTATCTCTTACTATAGATTGTAATTAAAAAATGAAAAGATCTAGTCACCTTGGTACGAATGGCTAAAAATAAATCATAGTTCTAGTAGCTATTAAGACAAATGTAGGAACAATTACTTGACTTTATAGTACAAAGATAAACTAGGTTATGTTTGCCTGCACAAAGTCTAAACATCACAAAACATATGAAGTGCTAAACTTCAAAAGCACCTACATAAGAAAAGAAACATAATAAGACTTCACATTTTAAAATAAATTATTATTTCAGAAAATATGCACTTTTTTCCTATTCCTTTTCCAAAATATCACTAAGAAAAGGGATAAAACAACAGGATAATTTGGATCTATATAGAATAGCAAAATGCATGTTCTCATGTTATGTATATTCAATCAGGAATGGGAAAGCTCTATCTCAAAAAATTGAGATAGAGCGGAGCAAGTCTTTTCAAAATCTTTAGGCGTTCTCTTCAGGCTTAAAATTCAAACCCATTTTAGCCTGTCTTGGTCAGATTAGTCTTGAAAGTATAATTGTTAAAGGCTTAGAGCACAGAGAAAGACTCTCAAATACTACCAAGACAGTAGAGGAATGGATACTTGAGACTAACAAATTGATACGGCAGCAAACATCCTTGCTCTGTTTCTCCATAGAAACCTAGCAGATAACCAGAACCACAAAACTAGCACTCTGTGGAAGAAATAACCATATTCCTACTTTCTTTTGTCATGACACTGTTTGCATGCAATGAATTCCAAGGCTGCATTTCATATAGATACTACTATCTCTGTTCACTTGGCCCTTCTTACTAGGCCCATTATGTCAAGATTAGCTCTAACAACCTGGTTGTTTGCTGTAGTCTTTGACTGTCATCATCCCAACTGGCTTTTCAGCTGCATTAAACACAGTGTAGGAACCTCTACAGAATAGCAAAGCCTGGTTAATAATAACAAAGGATGAAACATGGCCCTAAAATTTTAGCTCTCTCAAAGACTTCCTTCCTACCCAGCCCTGAGCTGATATGCCAACTCAGAAAATGGGGATGACCCTGTCCAAAGCCAGCACCCACTACTTAATAGGGTAGTATCACTACAGACAAAAATGAGTTTTTATTGTTATCAAGACCAAACTTTGTATCCAAAAGTTTGTTTACAAATTCCTATGAAGTATTTCCCCATTATTTTGGGAAGCTCTGAAACAATGAGTTAAAGGTAAGAGCAGCTACAAAAGACCTTGCATCACATTAGAAATACATCTTTTTAATATGAAGTTTTCACATCTATCAGATGCAGCTGCAAAAACATATAAGTGCTGCCTCCCAGAGTCCAGCTGCCGGGAAACGATGCTTTCTTCATTCTGTGGAACACTGATTCAGTGCCTAAGGAATAATCTTCAGTGGAACAACAGCTAGACTCCCTGTCTCTGCCAGCCATCACACAGAGGGGGGCATGGAGGGCCGTCCCAGCTCCTGCTATGCACAAACCTAGGGCTCTCTACTGCCTTAATAACAATGCCAGATAAGTTTCAGAACAAACTTAAACCCATCTCTCTCATGTCCACAAGAATGCCTGCCCACACAAGTCCATAATAGAAAATAGTTACTAGGCCTGCTGCCCTCAAGGCTGCTGCACAGCCTCAGCCACCCACCGCTCCTGCCTCCTCCAATGCCTGGAGCAGCCCAATGGCAGAAAAGTCTCTACATCTCCCTGTACAGACAGTTACGAGGGAGGCACAGGAGCTACAATGACAGGATGAGGAGCTTGCACCTGTCATCAGCAGAGGGGAAGACACTGTTTCTATACATGCCACAGCCAAACAACTGGAACCCGCAGACTTTGACCCAACTACTGAAATTAGCACATCACTGTAGTGTTTTGATGAGTAATTACTACCAAATCTGTGCTCTCCGGGACAGCAACAGGGTCTGGGGGAACAGCATGGAGCTGTGTCAGGAGAGGGTCAGGTTGGGAGCTAGGGACAGGTTATGCACCAAAAGGCAGTGGGCAGAATTTAGGGAGTGTAGGGATACTGCCCTCAGACATTGGGTTTGGATTTTGGGAGGTGCTGTGTGGAATCAGGGTCAGACTCAGTGATCCTTGTGGGTCCCTTCCTGATCAGGATAATCCATGATTTTATGTTTGAAGCATCTTTTCATCACAAATTGATTCAAAAGCTGATTCTAAAAAAACAAAACAAAAAAACACTAGATACAAAGAGTCTGATCCTAATTTGTATAATCAAAAGAAAAAATAAATAATCTTTCTTCCCATATATGTTAGCGAAGATCACACACAGCCTTTAAACACTGTATTCGTTAGGAATGTGGGACCTCATCCGAAAACAATTTCCAGCCTTGAGAAAAACAAGTTAACGGAGCAGTATTTCCTCCGTTAGCTTCCGCTCCCAGAGAAATAGTTGCCCGTATTCCCTGCAGGAAAGAGGAGGCAGCGCCGGCACAAACGTGCGCCGCCTTTGTTTCCGCGGCGGCTCCCGGCAGCCGCTGTCCGCCGCCTTCCACCACCAGAGGGAGGTGCAGCACTGCGGGCCCCTGCTCCGCCAGCACCGCGCGCCGTAACCACGCGAGGATCTCACCCCCTTACACTAAGCACTCGAATTAACTTAATTCAGCTTAGCAAGGATGATCGCAGTATATGCTAGTGAGTACTTAATGAAACCTTTTGATACAAAAAGCTTATATAATGTGTACGTCGAAAAACAGCTAATTTTTAAAGCAGGTAATCATTACACGTACATTAATACTCGGTCTCCAACGTAGCAGTATTACTTGCGTTGATGTAATTCCATTTTGTTTCCGTGTGAAGTTACATATAATATGATTTCCCTGGGTTGCAGAAGACATTTAATTGTGCTGCAGTAATCTGCTTATGCCAGTCTCAAACTGGGTTAGAAGAGGAAAATAATGGTGGAAATATCAAAACTGGTGCCACTGAGCTGAAAACAATTTGAGAGAAATAGAATTGCACCTAGTAGATCTAGAGCTACAAGAGATGAGGATTACCTACATCCACCGTCACAATTTCCCTGCAATGCTGCCTTCAGAAAGCAGGTGCCTGTTACACAGGTACGTGCTACAAACTGGTGGCTCTTAAAAGCCTCCAGAGGAAAAAGGCACAGCATGATACTGCTGCAACATCACATGGACAAGAGAAGGCTCAGAAAAGAATTGGATGATCAAGAATCATCCACTGGTGATAAAGTACCTGACAGATCAGGTGGCATAATCCAAAGCAACAGGGCCAGAAAAGTACCAAAACTGATCCAGCCTAACTAGCTCGATGACAGCTACAACCTACTTTAAAAATCATCCTGTTACTCTCACAAGGTGGGCAGTTCCTCAGAAGGAACTGAAAGGCAGTTGAGCAGGACCAGCATTTGTTTAGGTATCAGACACTGCAATGCTATCTGAAATTGGCAGTACTTATCAAACCACTTTAAATGAATAGAGATTGTCAGCAGGCAAAAGACTGCTACAGATCTGTGAGAGCTTGAGAAGCGTAGGTGTAAGCAATATGCATCTACAGCATGGGCTGAGCAGGAAATGGACCTGCACAGATCTGAGTGACATATGAGAACTCCCCTTGCCATGGAACAAGAACAGCAGCAGCCTGAATGATCTCAATGTGCATGCATACCTGGACAGCTGCAAATGTATCCAGCATGAGCTCTGTGAGAAAGATAAAGTATGAAGATAGAATGAGGACGGAGCAATAGGCTTACACAAATACAGCGGGATTTGGCCTAAAATTAATCCTAACAAGCAGTCATCTCAAGTGCACTAGGGATGTATCAAAGAAGTCTTCGATATCACAGAAGAGTTTCTATCCATCCACTGTGAAAATAAAGAGAAACAGCAAACAGATGCTATCAAGTACCCACAGATGATTCTGCAGGTATACGACAACATATGCAAAAAAACTCAAGAAAGCAGAAAATACTCAAGATCTGCCTCAGTAAACAAATAAGAATTTTCAGTATTAGAGCTGAGATTAACAAGGACACTTAAAATAGGAAACAACAGCAAGGACAAACATTCTCATACTCCATAGACTTTCTCAACATTTTGAGAAAAAAGACTCTGAAAAAATGATAAGCGGATTACCAAAACTTTTACCAAAACAACAGACTGCAAGACCTGATAATATCTTGGGAAGAGACACAGCAAGTGGTGAGGCAACTTAACAGAAACAGTCCCTGAAAGTGACAGCACATCTGAAAAACCGGTGATAGAAGCAGATAATGTGTTCTGTATGCAGCTAAGTGTGAAAGAACAAGGAAGAGTACAACAATGAGGAGTTGATTTCAGTGACAAGATCTTTCAAAGACTTTTGGAAAAACAACTGCATGAGCTTCTGAACTAAATTCTTCACTCCAAGTCCTATCAATCTATGTTGGAAAAAAATAAGAAAAATGATTTAAGGGTTGGGACTGCTTTTCTAGACAGATAGAGTATGCACTTGAGGCTTTGGCCTAAACCAACTGTGGGCAAATAACAGTGAGATTAACAGAAAAGATTTTCATTCATTTTTACCAACCTTAAAAAAAAGGCAATTTAAAGGAGCATATCAAAGTGGAGTATTCTTTGTCAAATACTTTGAGGCTCCTACCTTTGGAAAAATGAAGTCAAAGGTCGCACAATAAAGTCTGCAACTTGATGAATTCAAAAGCAAAAATGCTGAGAAAGATTTGGGTTATCTCACTCTAAGATGGACAGAACTGATATACAAAACTGCCAGTCCAAGATTCAAAGTACATGTACCTTCAAATTAGATCAACAGTCTGCTGTGATACAGCTAAATTTGACACACAAAACAGATGTTTGTTAAAAATATATATGCTTTATATATTCGAGATGTATAATAAAAAGTATATATACATTATACTTTCATAAACTTTTGTGATGTGATGACCTCAGACAGTAGACAAACAGCCATATAGCTGCTTGCTCTCTTCTCCCCATCAATATGACAAGAGAAAGAATAGGAAGAACAAAGCAAACAAACTCATGAATCGAATAGAGACAACGTAGCAGTTAAGGAAGAAAAAGATAGCAAGGGACACAGGAAACCACTCACCACCTCTAACAAACAGATTGATTGCCAGCTAGTGTTCAAGCAACTACCACAGAATTCAATCCCTACCCCCTTGTTCCTCTTAACTCCAATTTCTACCACTGAGTGCAACGGTGAAACACAATGCTGAATGGTGTTTTCAACACAGTCACCACTATTACCTACACATTTTTGCCAGCACTGAACGAGAGCCTCATAAAGCACCAACACAGGTGAGCCATTGTTTCACAGCCACTCTAATGACACCACTGTTAGGAAAACGTTGCCCACACAGTCCATCTTTCATCAGTCCAAACTGATGAAAGTTAGAAAGCTCCGTATATGGACTACACAGTGGGTATGACAGGACAGTTCAGACAAGATTGACAATGAGCTCTATGTTCTTCAAACTGGTAAGAAGCCTGGTGTTATCATTTTGCAAGGGAAAGACTGCCCTCTTTTCTGGCCTGGCTCTGGAAGTATGAGCCTTCAGCTTCGTCAGCAGCACAATGTAGTGGTCAGTTTGTAGTCCAGGATCCAAGAAGTTCACAAGGATTATTTCTTTCATATCCAGCACACCTGACTTTATCCACTGCAGCTACATCTTGAACTTTTTCTTCTACAGGGAATTCACACGTTGCCACTCCAGGGACTGCAGTTTTAACTCCATCTCACCACCGGAAATTATCCAGTCCAGAAAACTGTCAGCAACAGCCTTGTTTTGGTTCAACAGCACCTGACAAACTAGCATACAGTGTTGTTTCTCTTCCTGTGTGGGCACTCACGAGACCCACTTGGCACAAGCTTTGCAGTATTTCAACATTGCCATCATCACATTCCGTGCACTGAAGCTGATATTAGGCTCCATCCACATCTTCCTGATTGTAATCCACCAATTGACATGGATGAGCTGGTCAAGATGTTCTTCATTTCATAGTGTGCGAGGCTCTCTAGAACATGGCTTGTCTTTCATGTTTTTTGTAATCACTGATGAATCAACACTCACAGCCTCCCTGTGCTCACATACACTGTTTGGTTTGTTTGGTCTCCAGAAGCATTCAGCAAGCATCAGTGAATGCCAATGGGTACCTTTTTTTTTCTGCGTGGAGGAATTCAGTTCCACCCAATTGCTTCATACACACTTTCACATCAGATGCCACTGTGTCAGAATACTCTTCTGCTACCACCTGTAATTTGGTAGCAAAATGTAACAGAATATCGGTGGGAAGGTTCAACCTCTTATTGCCATATCACAACCATCCATTCAACATAAGAAAACAGGAGGCATTACTTTCCTAGCAGCCCTCGTGTCTCCCTGAAACACTTGCAGAGTTATGTTAACTCAAAAGATACTAGAGAAATAGATGGTCTAAAATCAGCTACAACTTAACACATGAATATTCTCAGCTTTACTCATTGATGTTTCTAATATTTGCCTGTAGTCAACAGGTAAAAGGACATCAATTGCTACAATAAGGAAATAAGAATACGAAAGAACTGATTGTTAGGGTGCAGGAAAACTAAGTAAAAAAAAGCAGCTTTAGTTCTACAAACATCTTTAATTTAAAAGATGATCATGTGCTTTTAAGGCTGTGCTTTTCAGGCTAGCAAGAAGTGACTGGGCAGCAGAACAGTGATTGAATAGTCAACTTATACATGCATGTTGAAGGATGAGTTAGAACAAGAATTTACTGTGTGCCTGGTGCATACAGTCATTGTAATGCACTGACAGAGGAAGAAAGGAATAACAGACATTTGCAGTAATTTAGATTAATACCCCACATTTCTATAGTGCAGCTGAAAGCTACTGTTCAGAAATTTAATGCTAAGTAATGAAAAACATAATGAATTTACTACTGGTCAAGCTGAACTGAAGGCACAGATTAAGTTCATTAATGTCTTAATTACCTAATGATTTTAAGTTGTTGCCAGCTAGACCTGAGCATAATTAAGGTTTGGGTATCCTTCTTAGCCACATTCTTTGCTGGTTCAGCACCTAGTCCTTACCTAGTAGCTTCAACTGTTTCCTTTGTTTATACAACTGAAAAACATGGCCTTGAGACTGAAGAGTATCAGTCTGACCTGCCAGGCAGTTTTGAAAAACTAAGGATCTAAGAACAGACTCTTAATGGATCTTTAGGTGACAAGAACAATACTTTCACCCGAAAGACAACCCGATGCCATTTGTTTACCTGCAAAATGCTAAGAACATGATTTCCCAGGTGATGCACAAAATTCTGAGGAGCAATGGCCAGCTCTGTCATTCTGAAATTAAACTAAATCACAGCACTACCACTTCCTACTATTGACTCATAAATCTAATGCATTCCTGAAAAGGCAGTTCAGTTCTACTGTTAAAAATTACTTGGGCTCTAAACAGAGAGAAAGAAAAATCATCTTAAGACAAATAAATTATCTATAATATATTACATACCAAAGGCATACAAGCCATGTCATTTAAGACTTCTGTCAGTCTAGGCACATAGGAAAACAATTTCTCTTGCTTATAAAAGGGGAGTTACAAAGTAACCCTAAAATAGAAAATTCATCAGGAACTAAAAAATAAATAAAGCGCTAGAAGATTCTGCCCTATCAACACACAAAAATTATGACTACTAAATATAGGAGAATACAAAACATCAAGAGTGGTATCCATCTGTGCTCTCAATGTTATGTTTGTGAATGCTGTGATTTTATTTTCAGCTTCATCATAAGCTTCAGTAAGAACAGACTCCAGAAACTCACACAAGGAACCCTAGAATTTACAACCCGGATGTGAGAAAAGCAAGAACATGGTTGAAGCCACTTCCACATTGCAGCACATTGCTACTCCTCATTGGTTTAGAGCTCAAAGACACTTGTCCCCAAAATAATCATCTCCTGAGACAGACATTTCTCCTTGATTGAAAAATCTGAGGAACCCATTGTTCAGACTTGGGCGATAGTTTAATTAAAATGCTTTCTATATTAGATAAAATATTTTCTACCTTGATAATCCTTCTACTGGAGGAGAAAATGAAGGCTAACTATTTCCATTATTTACAAGGATTACACAACATTTTTCTAGCTAATAGAATAAAACTTAATGAATATATAGAATAATTTCCTTAAGACTACAACAGACTGAAATTGCTTTAAATAATCTGCCCACCAACTGGAGGCAAGGCCATAACCTGTCAGCATTGTTGGAATAGTTTACAGGAACCACTCAAAACATGAATCAACCTATAGGCTGACTGCCAAATTTCTTAGCATGGATCTAAATAATTTATTTCTTTTTTTCCTCTTATTGTTTTGCACCACTTTCTTTTCCCATTTATTACTAGATAAATTATATTTTAATTATATTCTCTCTATTAATAACTGGAGGTAGATATCAGCAACTTCTTCAACATTCCCTTTCTCTAGGGCTGCATAATTCTGTTTTTCAGTAAAGTTATGCTTTACTGAAAGCATGCTGTCACACGCTGCAACTACGAAAAGTACAATATTTCATCTGTCTTCCCAGGGCCACATTCCACAGTGCATGCAATGCTGTCTAAAAAAATAAAATAGAACACCTATGTATTGGATTTGCTCTTGGTCTCAAAGCAGAGAAGTTGATATCTTCATGAAAAGCAGCCTCTAAAAAGGAAGTCAGATTTTGAATGGAGTTGCATCTGGGTATTTTTTGATTACTTGCTTTTTAGTAGGCTGTTTTCAGAGTCCTCTAAACTATGGAGAACATTCATCTCATTCATTTGAGAAAAATTTGAACATATTTTTGTAGGAAAACAACAGATCCTTCCCTACTCAAAGGACAAAAGCTTCAATCCAATGAAGATAATTTTTTAAGATTATGCAAACGTAAGATCTACTTTTTTTTTTTTTTTTTTTTACTGAAGAGTGTATTTTTTTGGCTGTATGATGGGTATGTCTAAATTTGTATTCAGGCTTGCTGCAAGAGTGTACTTTTATAAACGTACAGGTCTCTTAACCATCCCTGTCTTGCACTGGGAGATGATATTCCATTCTTTTTTGGATTCCAAAAAGGAGGAAACAAACACTTCCTATTCACTAATACTATAGAAAACAAGACTGAAGTCAAATTATAAAATCCTTTGTGTCTTCTGGGGCTGGGAAATCCAAAACAATATAGGTTTGGATGAAGCTTTGATTTGCACCTGCACTGATCATATCTGTACTGAGGCTTACTCAATCTGCTTTCATTTTTGTAGGGTCTTGCTTTTACAGAGTCAGCTACTACTCATACAATTAAGTATGCAGTATGAACTCGACATTGAAGAAGGCTCTGGTGGTTTCTAATATTCTTATTTCATTAATAAATTGATGGTTCCTGGGAAGAAGTACATATAATATTTGCACACTGATTAAATGCACATCTCAAGTAACTAGCAGTCATGCTTTATTCAAGATCCATACACTTGGATTAGTTATAAGGTGGATCACTAAATTCTTCTACAAAAGTCTTCTTGGCCATCAAATACAAATCCAATTTAGGCTTGTTTCAAAGAGTTATCTAGGAATAGGCAAACTGGTTTTAGCTGGATTAAACCTACAGATGCATTTCAGAATTGCAACTAATGCTCAAAAGCAGCTAATAGGAACTAGTGTAGAGCACAGACAATCAGTCTAAGCACCATATATTTTGCTTTTCATGTCTACTTCTATTGCTCTAGAATATTTGCTGTTGCAGATGAAGCCTGTACAAGCACCAAGGATATATGAAAACTGGGGCCAAGGTGTCTCATCTCTCAGAGATTTACAATAGAAAAGAGAAACCAAAAAATGAAATCCTGTGAGCAGAAACGTTCAATCTCCTTTGCCAGATCACCAACATCTGCCTCTGACATCGTGAGCCAACACAGTAAAATAAGAGGCATTACTTTTGGAGCAGCCTTCTTTATGCCGGACATCTGACACAGGAAGGCTAAATCTGGGTCCATATGAATGAATTTTAAGGTCTGTATTACACACACATTTTTTACTTGCATTAAAAAACACGCTAGAACAACCTTAGAATTAGAAGAAGAAAGATAAAGATTGTAACCTGAAATAATCTGAAGGCGTTACTAAATGAGAAAGAATGGTTTGAGAAAGAAAGAATTTGTTTTAACTTGTGTATGTGCCTTTACACAGCTGGAAATCAAGTAGTTATTCCCTAAGGGAAAATAAAAAATAAAAAAATTATGAGCCAGAACATAAAATAATACAACTAGGAATGGGCAGCAATACATAGATATGCATATATAGAGATAGATGCATTTGTTACAAAAACATACTTTTTGAGCACTTTACTGAAGAACATTGACCCAGTGTTTCCTATTTTCTGAAAAACAGGAACAACTGTTAGCTAGCTGAAGAATAGGAATGCAGCCATTATGATGGACAGAGTAAAGTCTGATTTATACTATCCCTTACCTTCTGTGCAATGACCTGCCTATTCTGCAGCACTAAGTCTGCAGGCATGGAAAACATTGGGTTCCCTGATGACAAGCAGTGCAGAACCTGAACAGGTTCTAAAACATCTTAAAACAGTGTAGGTGGTAGGAAGTAAGGCTGGGATGGTAGAACAGATAATCTTCAATATTTAGAAATAAATAAATCAGGAACTAGTACTTGCTTCCTTCAGAACGCACGGTTACAGAAGCGTTAAGGTACTTAAAACTACAATCTGTACTTGCAGGAAAATAGATTTTTGATAGAAGATAACATTTTCTGGAAAAACATCACATCACATCTGGTGAAACATGACTTTCTATTACTATAGAGTTCTTGTTTTTACTACAAGAAGAAAGGTACATCGTGTACATGGTTACCCATTCATTTCTAAATAGAAAGGGAAAAAAAAAAGAAAACCCTAAACCCCAAACACTTTATTAATTGCAATATGATATTACAATCCACTTGTAAAGAAGTAGTCTCAATATTTAAAACAATGTCAGATTAACTAGCAAATCAATATCTAGGCTGAATATAGTCGTTTAAATGAAGCACAGCCTAAAACCCTCAAAACAACAGCTTCACAGTAACAAGTACTGCATAAACCATCAACATCTCTTCCTTCAAACCTTAACCCTGAGAATTTTAAACCCTCTACTGCAACTTCATCGAAAACAATAGAGCTTCCAATGGCTTTATGTTTATGTTTTTATGTTCCAAAGAAATGAACAGACACAAGAAGACAAAGATAAGAAAAATTAGCAGGAAAAGAAAACATGTTAGCAGTGAGATAGAGTTTACTATATATTATGAGAAAAACATTCATACCCACTTAGCTTCAAAATCCTAATGCAATTATACTGCAGGGTACACCACTTTCTTTGAACTGAAATTCTTTAACTTATTCAAGACAGAATAGTAAAACAAAGTCAGTGTTGTTGCTTAAGTATTAATAACTCTCACAGACCTGGTAAACTTGTAATGAAAAATATTATTTAATCACTTTAATATTACCTGTAATGAAAAAGACTAGCTAAAAGCAATAATTCTGGAAAATGCAAGACAATATAGTAAGCTCTAAATATTTTCAAACTGGTAGATATTATTTTTGTTTGTCCTGATGCTTAAAAAGTAATATCATCCACAGTTATATATTGCACTAAGATAGAAAGAGAACAGCCCAGGGGTATAAGCATGGAATATGTGTCTTTCAATGAACTCCCAGCTCTGCTTTTTTGTGATTTATTCAAGAGAACTACATATTCTGTTGAAAAGTTTCCAGTAATCCAATTATGAAACATTCTGCATTGTAAGAAATGATGGTAAGCATATGAGGTATATATACACTAACTTATTATACTGTTTTTCACATTTCCCAGCAAAGTAACCTTTAAACTCCAAGAGAGTAAAATAATAAAATAAAAAATAAAATAATAAAAAAATAAAATAATAAAATACACTTACTACATATATTCTAGTTCAGCAATCTTTCACCACAACAGATATTAGTTACCAGGTGTTTGTCACACTGTGTGCCTATATAGGCAATAATCTCATTTAAAAAACTGTATTTTATAAAGTTGCATAGAAATGCAATCAAAGGAGTTAATAAGTACCTATCAAAGGCTGCCTGTTGTTTTTTATGTTTTGTTTTTTTTTGTTGTTGTTTTTTTTATAGATTTATTCAAGCATTAACATGATTTTGTTACTGACCTTTCACTGGTCACGATGTGCCCAGTTTCATTGAATATATAATTTAACACATATAGTGAGCTGCAAGTCACATTTTACAACAAGATGAGGAGGTAAACAAAACCTATGTGGGTACTGACTGTGACAGCCTCTCAACATGGAGCTGGACAACTTCAGTACATCCCCTCTCTCACAGTGCCGAATTACTAAGGCTGACAGACAGGCTTCACCATGCACCGATGAGGTAAATACCTCTCACCTCAGCATAGCATCTAAGTTGTATATGAAAGCTTTCAGAGGATGGAAACAACCGAATAGGACTAACTGTGAGACTTTGCATAAACCAGCCTCAAACTCACTAAAGAGATCTGTAATACATTAGCGTTAAATATTCGTCTCAGTGCAACAGTACATGAAACACATGATGACTATCCAATGAGATGAAGGAGCTATGCCCCAGGCAGTTGACTTCCCAGAAGACAGCAGCAGAGAGCAGGTGGGAGCCTGATAAAAGTGCTAAATAAGGCTGTAGACACTGTCTTCAAAAAGACTCTCATGAAGAAGCCATTAAAGTACGGTCCGGATGAATAGAGAAGGTGAGATGAAAATCAACCGAAGGGCAAGGCCCAGAGGGTGGTGATCAAAGTAAAAAAATATATATATATATATATATATTGTTGAATATATATATATATATATTGTTGAAGGCCAATAAGTGGCTCAGCAGTCAAAACTGAGTTGCATCCTGTTCAGCAGATTCATTAAAGAGCTGTATGAGAGGGAAAAGTATAGCCTCAGCAAATATGTAAAACTGGATTCAGTGGCTGACACTGCGATCCAGAATTCAGACACACCGGAGAGGTAGGCTGACAAAAATCTGAGGAAATTCAACACGGAGAAGTGCAAGGTTCATCAACTGGGGATCAGCAGGCCCAGGTAGCAGTACATGTTGTGAAGTATCCAGCTAGAAACCAGCTTTACTGGAAAGGATCTGGGGGTCCTGGTGGACATCAAGTTGAGTATGAATCACAACGTGCCCTCATCTCACAGAAGGCTAATAGTATCTTAGGCTGTACTGAACAAAGCATTGCCAACAGGTCAAAGTAGCTGATTCTTCCCCTGCATGTAGCTCTCTTAAGTCACATCTGAAGTGTGGTATTCAGTTCTGGACTCCTGTATAAGAGTGACAAGGACATAGGGCCACAAAGATTAAGGTAGTACAGCACTATGCACTAACTGAAGTATAAGTGAAATATAAGAGGCTCCATTTGAAGCTAAGAAAAAGTTTTTTTACTGCATGGGTGAATGATCACTGGCACAGGTAGTAGTCCAGGAATGTGATGGAGTCTCATTCAACAACTCAGACATGGTCCTGAACAGCCTGCTCCAGGTGTCCCTGCATGAACAGGGATGTCAGATAAGGCATTCCTTCCAAACCAGTTGCTTCTGTGACAACACAGCAGTGAGTTCACCTGCAGGAACTCTTTCCCCATAAACCTTCCTTGAGCTTCTTTCCTCCTCCATTCCCAGCATTCCAGGCTTCTGTTATGCTTGATCATTTTGTTCAGGTATTTGTATGACAGATGCCTAGCAAAACCAAATATATATTATATACTGCATATTCTGAAAGGAGAAGCTATATTCAAGGTTTTGATTGTGCCCAGTATTTTCCCTGCGTGGTATGAAAATAGAAAACAGTTTTCATGTTAGACTTTTTCTTCCCCCTCAAGTGTAAGAAAGAAAAAAATTAGGATGCATGTGGGTTTTTTCAGTTTCTGAACAATTCTACTTCTTTAAAAAAAAAAAAAAGATGGAATTGCTCACCATTTCTCATTTCTATATAATCTTTTCCATTTAATGAAGGCCATACACCATGGAAACATTTTCCTGAACATTCACTATGCCAACAGATCCACACCTGATTGCATTTCATTTCACTTTCTACAACATCCTGTATTGCTTTTCCAAGTATTCAGTAAGTTTCCTAAGTTGGTCTCAGAAGCTATGGTTACAGAGAATATGGAAAAAGTCGAAGATACTATAAAATAATTATTGCAATGTATGCATCATGTGTGTCTGTTTTAAGAAGTGCACTCTATAAGGGAGCCAGATAAGAAGCACTTCTGGGGGGGGGAATTGAGTGTCTGGTCAGTAGAATTAGAATTTGTACTAGCGGTACATGTTAAATTGGAAAAATCTGGTAACATGTCTCTTGAAGTTTTGCCCTTCTGTACAGAAAAGAATAGCTAAATTACAATAGTAGAAGATTGAAGACAAATTATCTGAAGTTGCTTGAAGTCACGTAAATGTTCTCCAAAATCTTTTCTTACTGATTGCTCATATTAATACTGCCTTTCAAAAAAAACAAATGGGGGCTTTTGACCCCCACATTTTTCACAAAAGCAAAGAGACATTTTCTAAATCCAGAAACAATCAAGCCCTACCTAGGAACCAGAAGGCTGGTCTACAGAAATAACATATTCCCTGTTATTTTGGAAATTATTTTTCCTTTAATTCTTTAAATCTTGAGTAAACATAATTCTACTTACTGAGAGATAACTGTACTATGCTGATATTCACACTAAAAAAATCAACAGGTAGTTGAAACCATCATGTTGTGTATCACAACAGCCTGCAACCTCAGGCTCGGACATTGGATTCCTACTCTGAAAGAAGCAGTTCTAGAAAGAAAACTCTACAAGAGGCCATGGTGAAGTCAAGTGGTTCCCTAAAGATAGTATTTTGCTTTAAAATTACACGAACCAAAAAGTATAGAGCCAACAAAAGACGGAAGCTTCTGATGAGCTCTCCCCTTCTCTCCTCACATAACCACTCCATACTCTACAATAAGTTTGGCTCAATCTGCAGCAGCATGATTACTGGATGAGATTAATTATCTGAAAGAAAGTTAGCAATTTAATTAAGGAGAAAAGGTATTTAAATTGACTGTAAATTCACTTGGTCAACTCTGTTTCTGGCAACAATGATCACTGTCAGCAAATAAGGAAGGTGGCAGACTATGTAACTCAGAAGGCTAAGCATTACTGAACCAGATAACACACAATTGCATCTAGAGTCACTGTTGTGCAACTTACTTTGGAATTCTGTTATGAAATACATTATCTAAAGTATTCATATGATCCACAATTTGCCTATAGGTAGATAGTATTATACTGACTAGACATACCCCCACAACCCATATAAAAAGTCAAATAATGGTCTTAGCTCATCTCACAGAGAAATCAGTTGCAGAATAGTTATGATATCTTGCCCAAGGTCACACAGAAAACACAATCACTGTTTCCACACACTTTAATAGGAATAGCAAGTCAAACAACATCTTGAGATATTTCCTGCCTATGGCTGAAACACATATTTACATTATGCTGAGTTTATATTTGTTTTCTGGACTGGATCATCTAAAGTCAAAATGAAATGAAAGTTCAGCACCGTTTCCCATGCTCAGCTCCATCACTCTTTGACAGAGTAGCAATGCCCAGGCAGCCAGGAGACCTTCCAGGTAAATAAGCTAAGCTAACATTACAACAGAAGAAATCTCTTGCAGATAAGGAAACATTCAAAATCTTCAGTATCAAAGTATCACCTTGTTAGTTATCTCTATCTCTACTGCAAAAAGATTAACTTCAAATATAGTCTCAAATCCCTCTATCAGCAAAGCAGACAAATTGCAACAGTTTAATTTGGGAGTCATCCTGAGAAGGTAATAGCTAGATGTATTAAAGGACAGGCGCGAGGGAGGAATTTACATCCTGTTACTTTCTCTACAGCAAACCTGATTAACATGAGCTAACCTGACTAAGGGACGTGGGGGTATGACCAGTGAAAGTGACTGCCTACTGCATAAGATGACTAGCCCTATGGACAAGAGGAGAGCAGAACATATTTTATATCTCAATATTAGCAATGCTTTGTGACTGTCTCCCATATGATCCTTCAAGAAATTGGGAAGAAGCGCATTGGATAAGCAGTAATTATTTCCATTTCTTAGAATCTTCAAGGCAGTATTCTACTGTCAGTACAGTTTTCCACAGCAAATGAGTATAAAAACTGCTAGAATTACTAAAATCAATTGCAATTACCTGGAATAAGGACTGCAGAAAGAAAAAAAATCATACATTTCAGAATCAGTATGTTTAAAGAAATCAGGTGAGACAGCTACATATCAAAATTGATTTTTTAAAATCCATTTTACCTCTGTATTCAGGTTACATTCATACATACATTTAGAGTGGGCCTTTCTTTTTCCACTTGAAAAAAGCTCACTCCAGCAAAATTTGTGCAAATGAATTTCCAAAGGATTATGTCAAAGGTGTTAGCATATCCACCTGATAATCAATGCATATCTTTTTAAAAATTAAAACAAGATGAAGACATGCATTTTTTGTATCCAGTCATACACAGATTTGTAAATAAATAAGGATATTAAAGCAATAAAAGCTACTGAAGAACTGATGAGCTGAAGCAGGACTGAATTAGAACTCTCAATTCAATTACAATACCTCCAACGTTTGAGAGACAAGAGTTGCCTCCATGTTTGGTTTAAATGCTTAATATTATTTTCTTAAGCGGACTCTGTAGCTTCCATTTTCCTTATTTAAATCTAACAGAAGCTATTAAAAAAAAAAACAAAAAACGTCTCCGTATGTTCCAGAACGAAATCAGAATAAGTGGTTAAAATATCCATTCTTTTATTACATCTAAAAAACAAAGTCACGTAAACATTCTTACACATCTTGTTAATACACAGCCCTGACAAAAAAGGTTTGGGGGAACCGGTGGATGGGAAGCTGGATGAGACAGCAGTGTGCCTTCACAGCCCAGAAAACCAATGGCATCCTGGGCTGCATCAAAAGAAGTGTGGCCAGCAGGCCAAGAGAGTTGATCCTGCCCCTCTACTCTGCGCTGCTGAGATCTCACCTGGAGTACTGTACTGGAGATGTAGAGTCCTCAGTAGAGGAAAGACATGGAACTGTTGGAGCACATACCAAAGAGGGCCACAGATACAATCCTAGAGATGGAACATCTTGCCTGCAAGGACAGGCTGAGATAGCAGGGGCTGTTCAGCCTGGAGAAGAGAAGGCTCCAAGGTGACCTGTAGCTCCCCTTTAGATAAGGGAAGTCTACTCTCAGCTAGTTTGTACTGGAACATTCATGACTGAGTTTAAATTCAGCCAAAGCCTTCAGTTACAGTTCAGCTTTAAAGTGAGTATGCCAAAGAAGAGAAAAAAAGTAAGTATCAAGAACAACAAAAAAGACCATAACCCTATTTGTAATTACTCACACAAAAATACTGAGCTAATACAAAAACCAAACCTCAAATCTGTTATGTGGTATCTGAAAAATAAATTTTAGTCCTAAGATCTTTCACAGTCAGTTCTCTTGAGATTTTGCTCCCCAATCCAATAGCTTTCAATGGCTGAGTTGGAAAATCTAATTTTTCCTCTCTGAGGCACTAAAAGAGCTTCTGTGTTTCCATCATCACCCTAACACAGACAACTTCTGCCACCACTAGTGCTTATGTTGGAGTCTCTAATTACACATACAACTGTTATCCGGAATTATAATTTTATAAGTTGTTTCATGGCAGCAGTAATCAAATGCTAACTAGTCCCTCAAACTACTCCACTCAAGTTGGAATTTCTGCACTCAGAGCCTGAAGAAATTACGTAAATATGCTATCAAAAAATTCATGACATCAGAAATAAACTGAGAAAATCTAATATCAAACAGAGTCAAAGGGAATAAAAGCAACAACTGTTTCTAAAGGTTCTTACGAAAAATGTTCAGCTTTCAAATATTGAAAAATCACTTTAAAAACCTCAGGTGGGGAAAATCTTTTTAAAAAAATCACACCAACAACTCAAATATAGTCCTCTGATCATTCTTACTAGGAAGGAATCTCTGTACCTTTTTAAGAAGCATCCCTCCCCCATATTTAAGAAATGTTGTCTTAAAAAAGAAACAACAACAACAAAGCACCTAGAAGAGCTTTTATATTTCTATCACATCCAGGGGTAGCCTAAGAAAGCATGGACATTTCAGATACTTCAGGTGCTTCTTGTGCACCATGGCTTTATGAAGCATTAACATTCTGGTATTGCTCAAATAACAATCAAGCATTTCATCTTCTTCTGACTGCTCCTCACATTAGAAGAAATCCTATTTACTACCTGCACAAACTAACTTCGAACTAGCACTCTGTTACCTACCTCCAGGTAAATAATAAAAAAAACTTAAATTCTTTCATTTTCATTTTTTCATTACTTTCACTTTAAATTATTAGCTCTACAGACAGCCTTAACAAGGTTTGCACACACAATGAGCCTTCCATTCTCTCTGTAAATTCAGGGCCTTCAGAAGCACATACTCAGGATTTTTATGAGCTTAAGTCACGTAAGATCTTCAGAAAGTGTTCTCCTGCAGTACAAAAGTTAGATATAACCCTTGTGAGAGAACATAATTTTGTAAGTTCTACATACCCTTCACTCACCATAACTTCACAAGGAGCTCTACACAAAAAGCCCAGCTAGGAGGTGACACTCAATGCCTAAAATAGGGCTGTGAACTTGCAGAGAAGTCAGAGGGATGGGTGGAGGTGGGGGATGTGAAGCATGGATTAGGGAATTAAAAGTAATGATCAGCTTCGTGGAAGAGGAGATGGGACAAAATGACAGAAAATTTTAAAATAAATTTTGATTTAGGTAAGCAAATTGGTTTAAGTAATGCCATCCCTGGAAAAGTAAAAAGGAAAACAGACGTACAACACAGCAGATTTCAGAAACTGGATAAGAAGCAAGAATTGCTCAAAGCTAAACAGATTGCTTGGAACAGCCTCAGCAAGCAAAGACAGGTTGGGTGAATAAGGTGCACAAGCTTAAAGCAGTATATATTTAAAAACTGAGATTTCCAGAAGTCTAATTTTTCAGTTGTCATATAGTTGCAGAAACAAACTGTTTTAGGCTGATGCATATCAAGAACATATGCAATACATCTGGAGAATACAGACTGGTATATTCCAGCTTTTCACAGCTGGAGCTTGAAGCACCTGAACCATGAAAACCAAACACAGACAGAAGAACACTGCATGAAATAGAATAAAGCAACACAAAGGCTAGGTGCTATCTGCCTGCCACATGCCCAATGGGGAACTGAAAGAATAGCCTGCAGAGACAAAAGCTCACATTTACAAAGACAAGTGCATTGTTTAAAAGGGTAACATTTTCAAAAATGCTTAAATGACTTTGTTTCTCATTATACCCAATGGAATTGTTACTGTTCAGACAACAAATCGTAGTCCCTCTTGGGGCCTGAAACAGCATTTGTTATATTTATGACCTGTTTTTGCTCACAGCATCCCAAATAAGCACCAACTTTCAGCACCACAGACTTGGCAGAAGTCACATTCTACAAAAATACCACTACAAAAGAAGTTTAAAATAATCTTTAAACTTTGGGGGTTTCATTCATAGATATTTTTTGTGTTCACTTGTTTTAAGCCATTTTAAAGTTATGTTTCCTTCGAACCATCCCAATCATCTGCACCAAAACAGGGCAACTATGAAGCTTTTAGTTACATAACACATCTTACTCTAGAGATGCATCTTCTTAGGGATGTAAAAATTGCAGATGCAATAGAAGAAGCACAGAACATACTTCATCCCACATTGTTTCAAGCAGCACTTACAGGACTGTATGCCTGAACAGAAATGACTTTTTATCTTGCAAATAGCACAACTTGATCCTTTATAAAACATGCTGATTTTCCATGAAAAGATACATGAATAAAAAAGACAGCTTAGCAAATACTTCAAACTGTGACTGAAGCCATTGCTAAATGATGGGAAAGATAAGCCCCCTCCCTATCTGAATATGTATACACATATATTACATACTCTTGAAAAATTGGGGAAGCTGCTTTTTCTGTAGTCATCTTTAGACCACTATGGTCAGTAGAAAGTCCTATAAACTCTAATGATTAAGTTATGCTAAACACATTATTACAGGCCATAAAAATTATTTAATGACCAGAATTAAGTTATCTGATATTCTGATTTAGGAGAAGAATGATAAAAAACACGATGGCTACCTCAGCCAGTCGTTCACTTTAAACTTTTGAGGTACTTTATTCCAAAAGGTAACAGTGAAAGAGCAGCACAGGGTTACAAATTAACATCAACTTCCATTTACAGGGAGAGAAAATGCTCACTCACCACTCTGCACAGGCACTAAGAGATTTCAGATCCTAGAGCAAACTGATAGAGCTTCAGCCGGAGCTTATTCCCATCCCACTTACCTTCCCAGCATATCATGGGCTGTATCATCACTGCCCACGAAACAGCTAACCATTGGCCAGCTTCAGTTGGCAGCTACAAGAAAGATGCCAACTTCAAGTTCCTATAGAATAACTTGATTTCTTTCCTCAGTGTTCCAGGAGTAAAACTTTGCAGGTGATCATTGACCCTCCCCAGATGAACAACCAAATAGAATTAGCAGAACTTGACAAGTCTTTGTTACAGCCACCAGTCACATTCACACTATCTTGGCTCACCTCATTCATTCTTCACAAGTTGTTTGTAAGGAAAAAGGGTTTGTTTTGTTTTTTGTTCTTCCCTAATTATCCATAAAGCAGCTGTGTATTTCTACTTAAATGAGAACAAAATACGTACAAACATAGATGACCCCTGCTATCACTGAAGTGATTTTTTATTAGTTCTTAAAGCCTGATAGACACTTTCACCCATATTTTCTAATTAGAAGCAGAAGCACACAGACTAATGAGGAGCAAAGACAGCATTTCACAAGTAGCTTTGTTTTTCTGAGTTACTCATTCATTCATTGTTCTTTGCAGCTAATGGAAAGTTCAAATACACTTGTTTGATTTCTTTCCATATTCCCTACTCTGAAACACCTTAAGGTAGACTTCGCCCCAGTCCTCATTTACCTTATTTTCTGCATACTTTCATAAACCTTACATCCCATCCACTGCAATCAGCGTACCTCCCACCCTTCTCATAGCCTTTAAAGGACTTCTTCCTGTGCTGACAGAGAATTGTTCTATAGAAGTAACCAGCAACTAGCTTAAGCCAGACTTCTCCTTTATCTGCCTCACATACTACATGGGAACTTACATTTGGTTTGTGCTAAACTCATAATAGCTGAGCTGGTCCATAGTCTTCTCTCAAGGAGTTGATATACAACTCAAATCTGTAACAGCAAAGTCATGTAATGCCTGAAGCCTGCTCAGCATATATAATACATTATTCAAAAAACAAAACAAACAAAAAAAAAAACTGCCTAAAAAGGATCAGACAGAACTTAATGAGCAGTGGAACAATTTCTGTAGCCCTAAAAGCACTAGTATCTCCACATGCTGGAGACATTACTAACTCTTTCACGTGTCAAAAAAAAAAAAAAATTACATTTCTTACCGTGGTAGGCTTTTTACAGCAAATACTAACATTCACAGAACTGTTAGCAAGTTAATATGCCTTTACTTTGGTATCAACAGGATCACAAAAGTTAAACTTGTGACTGATATCCTTACAATCAATCTCCTTCCCAGCACTGCTCTAGATTTGGTTCTGTTCCAAATGGTATAAAACGCCTCAGAGAAATCCAGCCTAATTTATCAGGATGGTAGAAATTATCTGAATCACTCTTTGCTTTATTAGCAGCAATTCTCAAAAATGTTAGCTCTTTTTTAATCCTATTAAATGTTTTATTGTAACCGTAAATAGTGAAATACAAGTATCAACAAAAATTAAAGCAGAAAGACTATAATTTGAACGGCAACAACCAAATAATTTGTAAAACAAGCAGCTGATGATATTGACATTATGCAGTCAGAAACAGTACTAGCTATGCTATTTGAAATTCTTTGTTTTAATAAGAATTGGTAATGTACGGCTGTATTCATCTATAAACATTGAACACTGCATCTGGAGAAATGACAGAATAGGTTTATTAGCCGTTGTGTTCAAAGAACAAGTCAATGAAGCAATGCTAAAAGCACCTTTGATATTTCTCTGACAAAGGCAAGATATTACCTAAACAATGAAATTACTCAACACATCGATAAAAACAAATTAATTCAAACCATAAAAAAACTGTTTCCTTGAAAAAAGGTGAAAGAATTGTGGGGACTAAGCAAGAAAATAGAGCAAGTTTTGATAGCTATGCATCCAAAAAAACAGGAATAGATTTGTAACCTAATAAAAAAATGTCGGATTAAATTAATTCATCCAGTTGCACCAGGGTGGCATTAATTCCCTCTTTCTTCTTCTTTCTTTCTTCTTCTTCTGAAAGGAAGTTTTAACTCCTTGCACATGTTTCTTCACTTCCACCTGAGTGGCCCTCTTGCCTACTAAACTACAATAAGATAGTGAAAGTCACAATAAACCCACTCTTTAGCTCTCTTTGAGAGAATAGCAGGCTAACTTGTTTCTTCTGTAACACCTGAAAAGGGATGACCTCAATTCTCAATAAATGGTTCAACTGCATCCTCACCAGATGAGGTGGCACCTAGGTACGTATTCATTATTCCTCATCCTGGAAACCCAGGCATACAGGTCACATAGTCCAGGAACACCTTCTCATGATAGGAATGCGTCCCCTGGGAGCAAACCCACATCAGGCAAAAAGCACAAGAAGAAAGGAGCAGCAGAGAAAATGTTATGGACTGGACACAGATCCCATCTCCCACTGCCACCAGCTGAGGAAGCAGGTGAAGGATGAATGAAGGAGTGAAGTCAACAGCAGCGAAAGAGGGAGATATGAGAAGGTGAGATTTCTTTCTCACTATCCTACTCTATTCTAAATTGGCAACAAATTACTTATCACTAAGTTTGTTCGGTCTATGATGATATCTGGTAAGTGAACTCCCTACCTTTATTTCAACCCATGTGCTTTCTAATCTTATTTTTTCCCAGTCACACTGAGGGAGAGGTGCAGACTGGAAAGCACCTTGGTGGGCACCTAACAGCCAGCCAAGGTCAACTCACTGCAACTGGAAAAATGAACCAATAGGTATCATATTTTCAGTCTTTGCAGCATGAAATTATGGAGCACTTTTTTGTGATAAGACTCTGACTTATCTAGAAGGTGAGCAGTGGCTGTCACACAGCTGTCATCACTATGTGGACATTTGAAAGCATTTCTTTGGAGCTGTTTGCCTTCAAAGGGGATGCTCAGGAGAGTTTATTGGTGGAAGATCTGTCCTGTGACCAAATAACTGGTACAGGAGATTGGGGGATGATACCACTGTATCCTGTGAAGCCAAGATACAGTTTGTCTTCTCCCTGCTCCCTCTTATCTGCTGGCAAGGCCCAGAAGATGGGAACAAAGAAATTCCTGCTCAGACCCAAAAGCCAGGAGCTGTCACTCCAAAAAATAGCTGACACAGCCACTATGGACTTATAAAACAAGTTTGTACTGTCGATAAGATTAGATAGAAGAAGCTGTAGTCAACCCAATAATGTAACCTCCAACAACCCAACAATCCATTGTGACAGTAGATCTGTCTGATGAGCTACATTGGAATCCGGGTGGTGACTCTCCCTCACTTTCTACAAAGACTTCTTGCTTTTATTTCCTCTCTCTATCACCAGTCTTCACATCCCATCTAAGAGTACTTAGAACCTGAAAATCCCAGCATTGCCTTTGCACTTGATTAGAACTTAAGCACAAACAAGAGATGGTGCAAGACCTAAAAATAAATGTTCCTCATAATGACAATAATAAAGGTAACAGAGTGAGGATCTCCAAGAAGGTACAACTCCTGTAAATCCACGTCTCCCAACAGTTTTGAATCTGATTCATAAAAGGCAAGGTGTCATTTTTATGTTTAAAATGCAATTGAGTAACCACGTACATTTAAAAGTTTAAAAAAAGATTGGTACTACTTTGAGAAGTTAGATCTATATTTGTAATAAAAAGAGTATAAATCTACTACAGATAAGCTTCAAGCATAGAAAGTCTCTTCTGTTTTAATGTTGTTATGTTCTCTCTTACAACAGACGGTACCTAGCACCCCCTTTGCTGAGCTCCTACAAAAGCAGCTCTCCAATACCTGTCATTACTGAAAAACGCACAGATATGACTGAGAACAGCTGTATATTAAATTCTATCTAGGTAACTCCCACCAGCTAAAAGCTTGTTAGTCATTCCTCCTGTCATGTTCTTTTCCTCTTACCCAAGTCACATCTGATTAAAAAGGCAACACCAGAGGAAAAAAAAATAGAAGTGATATACAAAAAGAGACAGTTTTTCACATAACAGTTACTTCTCCAGTTATTTCCAGTAGCAGACAAATAACTTCACAAAAAGGCATTTGGAACCAGCTGAGACAGATACTTTGAATTTAAACAACCTGAGCTCTACAGGAATGCCAGTCAAACATCTGAAACAACACTGTGGTCACACCTGTAAAGTTCCTCAGACCTCTATTTCCCCCATAAACATAAATTTAGCTACAACAGAGGTATGTATACAGAGGCCTCACAGCAAAACCTGCTTGCTAGTCCTGTCTTTAAACATATTAAAGCAGTCCTATGAAATCTTAAAGATATCACTTGAGTTCATAGGAAAAAACTGTCAAGCTGTGCTCAGATCCTTTGTGGTATGAATTGCATTACTCGCACTAAAGATCATCCAAGTTAAAAAAAAAAAATCAACCAGTGAGGAAACACTGTATGAAGGTCATCTGGTGTAAAATCAGTTAGCAAGATGCCAGCAATGCATTCCACCTTTTGAATTCCATGGCCAGTCAATAATTAAGCATAAAACCATTTAAAGAAACTGCATCATATTAATGCATCTCAACTTCTTCTTGGCTTTTAGCATTTAAAAGCTTTGACAGCAGATAAACTTTGAACCTCTTTACTGCACTCTTCAAATTTAGACCCATTTAAAAGAAGCAACATCAAGACCCCCAACTTTCTTTGTTTTGCAATCCAGACACAAACTATGCATTTGAGGTTTTTTTATATTATATACACATATATGAAAACTGACTTTAGAAGATATTTTTTGGTCCCTCAAACTATGTATGAATTAATAAATGTCACACATGAATAAGTCATGCCTCTCACTTTAATGAAAATCAATATATTTTATCTACTGTGGTCTACCAGAATTTACTGGAAATAGCATTCAAAATACACTGGCATAATGTTATCCCTATTACAACAACAATGAGGTCAATTTAAGAGATTTTTAAGAGAATTCCAATGGAGGAAAAAAAAAAACACCTACTACAAGGCATAAGAATACATACGAATCTTCAAAACCTGTTCACGCATATTTAACTTGTACTCACTATATGCAACTTCTTTTGCCTATATCCACCATCATAAATTTGATGCTCTGTGGTGAAGTATTTTCAAAAACAACAACAACAAAAAAAGGGTGCCTATGTGAATGCTCACTCCTTGTATATGGATTTTTTGTAGGTATCAAATAATGTAATTAACTCAAGGAGAGTACAGGAGGGTGAGGAGCTGCAATGAAAAGTTTTTCATGACTGCCATCTACCTTAGAGTTTGTACATCATCATCATCCAATACTGGCTGTAAGCTATCATCCATCAGTGCCTACACCATTCAAAGTAATGCATCTCTAATTAATAGGTTTGTCTTTTGGACTGGAAGAGTGAGGTGGAGAAAGTAATTTCTTTGGCAATAAAACACCGAAGCTCTTGAAGGTTTATCTGAAATAGAAAATAACCTTGCAAGAAAACTGCATAAGAAAAATGCAATCGAGAAATTAATTTATGTTTTATTCACATTCATTAAGGGGATGTATCAAATGCCCTGTCTGTTACAACACTCAGGACTAATGCAGTTACTTTAAATCACAACAGTATTTTCACATATTTAAAGTTGGCACATCTAACATACTGCAGGGTATTCACAATAAGTGGCAGTGAAATGCTTCACTGAAAGAGAGAAATATCAATGTTATAGGTATATTTTTTCCATTGTTTAAGTAAGGTCTGGGAATAAAAATAAGTGGATCAGATGAGAGGGAAATCCCCAGAAGAACATGCTTTCAAATCCAAATGATAGCAGAAAAAGCTTTTCACACCAATGCTGCAGGGTTACTCAAGATTACTGTTGTGACAAAATACCAACTATCAAAAGATCCCAATGACAAAAAATAAAAAAAATGACCCAAACCTAAAATAAAGGTTTAACATTTGGTCATCCTCAAGCAAGCTAACGCCTATTTGATTTCAATGCAGATATTTGAACATGCGAATATTCAGCTACCAGAACAGTATTCAGCTACTAAACAGATTATTCACCACCACCTCAAATGAATAATCATTCATTTGCTGACACATATCAACATGTAGGCACACATAGCAAAATCGTGACACAAAACCCAGAGGTCAAATTGCTGTGTGTCCTGTGTTTTAGACAACAGCTCTGCTGAGATAAAAGCACTGGCCTTTCTTGATTCACAACGGGAGAATGCTCTCCTTACAAGCTTACTACTGTGAAGCATTGTTGTTAGCATGAGGAATCACAAAAATGTGTGTGGGAAGGCAGATAGGATTCAATATCTTTGTCAAAATTTGAAATGTGGTATTTCCAACAGTTCATCAGTTCTCTTCATTTCCCCAGAAGCACAAACAACTCAAATTTAAAGATTTCACTAACATGGATAAGAGATTCTGCAGGTTGGTGGGAAGATAGGGGGAGGGGAGGAGGTAGGGGGGGGAAGTGTGACACTCCATCAACCACTCAACAGAGGTTTTTTCAGGTTTCACCCTTAAAGGACTATACTATGCCATTTTGAATTTTCATATAATAAAGACAATTATCCTTGTAATAACATCATTTTTACTTAAAGAGACTCCAGGTAGCTGCGTCACAGGAAATATTTTTCTGTGCATCTTGAAGTCAGTGTGACTGATTACAAATTATTCACCAATATATAGGATGACACTGTTGCATTATGCAAACCCATACAGATTCTTTTGCACCTCTGTACATGTGCAGCCACTTTCCTGTTCTGACTGTGCTGTACACTGAAACAATGGAATCCATCTAATAAGCTACTCAAAACTCTTAGACAGTTTGCATGCCATCTCAATCCATTTCCTTCCTGCTAGAAGTAACATGAAAAATGCTTTCAAACATCACGTGAGGCAGGAATACTTAGAAGCACCTTAAATTGTCATAAAATATTCACTACAGCTACCCACAGCATCAGTTCAACTGTGATTCCAAACACACTTAGTTAAGTCATGCCTTACTGCTGCAAAAATAGATTCCTTGAAGGAAGCCTCTACCCCATACAGATTGAACATTTTCAGAGTCCTGCGCAGAAAAGAGGAGGGAGGAAAAGCCACACAAAACCACGGTAATTAAAAAAAGAAAAAAAAATCTATTTTCATTTGGGAATTTTGATATACACTATAAACACTGCAAGATAAATGCTCTAAACTCCATCTGTACCATCCCAATATTTCTCCACCCACATTTGGAGGAACAGAAGAAGAAGCCAAGAACGTTCAAAAATATTTCCAGAGAGGGAAAAACTTCCGTGTGGTTTGGGAACAGTGCTGACATCCTATTTACCTTGGAACTGACCAGCCTGGGACCTCTGAGCAGCTGCTACTTCTCTACCACTTGGGAAGCACCATGCCCAACCATTCGCCCAAGACCTCTCTTCCGGAGCCCTAGTTGAGTGAGACACAGCGTACTAGAGCACCTAGACAGACGTCTAGAAGGAAAGAAACAAGGGTGAGAAATAGAAGCTGGCTTACATGCTCCAGTTTGTCTTTCCTCCTCAGCCAGACGCTGGCACTGTAGTCCTGCTGCTTGACGGTGCTGTAGAAGTTCGCACCTACTCTCGTGAGGCTCGGCGATGGCTCCCTGGGTCTGCTCTTCAGCCTCATCTGCTCGAAGCCCTCATGGGGGGATGAGGAAAGCCAGTCATGCCTGACTTCCATCTTGACATGACAAGGCACAGTCCAAAGAAAAAAAAATGAAAGAAACTGGAAATTAAGAGGCACTAGAAGAAGAGGGTCCAAAAAAAAAAAAAAAAGAATAAGAAAAAAGAAGAAGAAAAAATGAGGGAAAAAGAGAAGGAAAGCAGAAACAATAACAATAAAAAGAACAATGCACAAAGCGGAGAGAGAAGGGGAAAGAAGAGAATAGCGAGGAAGGAAGGAGGGGCGGAAGGAGGAGGAGAGGCTGCAGGTACAACAGGGCAGCAGACTGAGGGGAATGTAGGCGCTCCCTGCCGCCGCCGCCTGCCGCCTTTGCCGCGGGGAGCGGCTGCGTGCGGCTCCACTCGGGACGGCGGCGCGAGGAGGGCGGCCCCGTGCAGGCGGAGGCCGGGCGGGGCCGCAGCCTCCAGCCGCCTGCAGGTTGGCGCAGTGGAGGGGCCGCCGCCCGCCCGGGCTGAGCTCCTCCCCGCCTCCCTCCCCGAAGGTGGCTGCCCGCGAGAGCACAAAGCCGCGCGGCGCCGGGAGAGCGGCCGCCGCAGCCTCCATCCTCTCGGAGGGCAGGGGCTCCCTCTGTGCGAGCCTGGGAGCCTTTGCCCGCCCGCACCCCTTAGGCTGCCGGGTCCCCGCGGCAGCGCCGCTCCGGCCCTGGGAGGGAGTGCCCGGAGCTTCCCAGGACCCGGCCGAGCCGCAGCTAGCGGTCCTCATCCCGGGGAAGGCTGAGGCTGGCGCGGCGCGAGTGGGAGCCCCGTGCCCGGGTGCCGCCTCGGAGCACCCGTTAGCTCGTTGCCTTCGGCCAGGCTGCGCCGGCCTGCCCGCACGCCTACATCCCTAACGCTGGCATTTGTCTCAACGTAGAAGATGCTTTGTGGTAGCTTTCACAGTCCAGTGCCATCTCGTTTGGTAGAAGTTGGGATGCGTTGCTATTTAGCTCGAACTTATTTCAGCAGGGGAAAAAAAAAAAAAAAAAAACTTTCACGCTATGAAAAGCCATATCAGTAGTTGCCCACGTGCTCTGCAAAGCTACGTTAGGCACAGACATGAAAACTTTCTCATATAACACCCAAGAAATAACTATTGGAACTCAGCACAGCATTTCAGTTTGGTGACTGCTGGTAGATAACCTGTAGCTTGCAGACAGTCTTTCAGATAAACTGATACTGAAATCAAACGTCTACACTTGCATCCAGTTAACTGAAAGTAACCTTTGAATGGTTAAGCTGTTCATTCATATTGTTTGTTGAGACCACTGTAGAAGAGCTCTCTACTTACCAATTGAGCTGGAGAAAAGCCTATTTCTGTATGAATGGAAAGAACATTTAAATTGTCCTTAGGATTAGGCTCCAAGTGTATTACCTTGAGAAAGTATTCAGAAACCAGGCAGATGCATAAATAGATACTACAAGAATTAAGTGTAACCAGATAGTTATAAAGTCACTTACGCTATAGACGAATAAACTTTACTCACCAGTATAAAGGGACTTGCAGGTTTTCCAGCTCCAGCAGAAAACTAGAGAGAAGCTCGTCTTCAAAAGCCCATCAATGAATTCTCCTGCCACCTGGAGCAAAAATCAAGTCCGTATGAGCACTGCATGCCAGATGCACCTGAAGGATCTAAAATTCAATGTGCAGCAAATCAGAGCTGCAGTACTATCTTAATTAAGAGTATTCTGATTAAAAGCATACTGAACCAAGCTTTATCTACTGACGCCTGCTTAAGAATTTTATGTGGGCACAGATGCACCTATTACCAAAGGACAGAAGTTCATGCAAACATTCAGTAAACAAAGAAACAAAGCAAGAAAGAAAAGGATTCAGGCAACTTTGAGGCTCTACAAATATCTGTATGAAGTTCTTCTCAAAGTATGCTGTGAAGAGCAGCCTGTTGATGCTGTTATTTGCGTAGGAAATATTTTTTATGTCAGTGTACTAAGCGCTCCAACATTTTCTTTATTCCTCTGGCTTCCTTAGTCATGGCAATTGCAACTATTAGCAAACAAGTTATTAGCACTCTGCAATTGCCACCTGCTTTCCTTCCCCATCCCTTAATAGGTCACTTTGTGGCAGATCAGAATCAACATGCCACTGTAGTTCAAGGCAACACATTGTCTCCATGTATTGTAATATGCAGGCTTCATTTTTTTGCGTAGAGATAATTTATCTCATTTTTCCTAGCTGTTCTATCAGCAACATTCTCATCTTCCAGATAAGCTTCCTTCTGCCTATCAAGAACAGTTGCAAAATGGAGTGCTGAGGTTGTTGAAATCCCTAGGCTATGAAGTAGGTCTGCTCACCTTGTTTGATATTTTCTTAGTTAGCGCTCAGCTCTAATCCATGTGCCTTTCTGCTACAGTTACTGACATCAGTATTACCCCAGTACTACTCTGATTAGAAATTAGAAACAAAAAGAAACCCAGAACAAGAACATGTCATGCGAGCAAGGCATGCTTCCCGTGCCTTTGTTTCCTAAACCTAAGCAGGAAAGATTTTGAGCAAGAAAACATAATCTAACAGCTATATTTTTGTGCTTTCATAAACATTTTGCTCAGGCAAACTGAATTTCAGTTAGTACACAGCAGTTAATTCAATCTGAACTGTTTTTGAGATTTTCTCCTCCTGTTTATTTCCACCTTGTACCCATGCAATAAACAAGGTTATTTAGACCAAAAGCATAGCATCCAGCTTAACTCAGAGATAATTCAACTCATTAAAATTCAATCAGCTCTGTTGTAGGTCAGCCATTCCAATTGGCTGTATGAGGTAGATTAAGCTGCTGTCTTTCTTTCATGCAACATTCAGAATTACCAAACACCTGCTCCTATGAAAGCCCTTTACTTCTAAAGCCAGGTGAATATAGCAGCAAGGATGACTGAAAACAAACACTGTACTTACATCATTATCAACAGAAGCAAATCAAGCATAGCATAACATTATTTTACTTTATTGTGGCTCACACTGCCATTTTCTCCAATTCTCCACCCCACTTAGCATAAAGTCTCAGAAAAACACCTTCAAGGAAGCCTACCGAGCTCTGCATCTTCTGTACCAACAAAATGAACACTGTAGGGTCAGAGTTCACTCAAGTCAATTAGAAGAATCAAGACATAGGCAGAAACTTTCCAGATAGGATTACTAAGTGTTAAAATTACCACAAGTATATCTGCACACAAAGACCTGACAATTTTTTCCTCCAGAAGTCATGCCCAGACAAGTTTTTAAGGAGTTACTCCCTGCCCTATAACTTTCTAACCACTTTTTAGAGAAGTGACTCAACCAATACGCTACATGTACAACAGCATTAGACCAATTATCAGCAAATATCTGATACCTAGACATATTAAAAAAAAAAAAAAAACCCAAAACATACCTGTACTAGCATCAAGACTTCTTCACAAAACACTAGACTCACTTCATCCATGCTGCAGAGCCAGACAGTGCACAAACCCTGGCCCACTTTAATTTCTAACACCTGCCCAGAGCAGCAGGCAGTGATTGCCTACAGGCTCCACCTGGTTCCCAGGCAAAGCACTGTGTCGCTGTACTGCTCCTGGCAGCCAGGCAGGAAGGTAATGGCCCAGCTGAACTTGCCTTTTGACCTAGGGATTGCTAATAAGACTCTGTTCGGGGAGGAGAAGGGTCTTTGTAACTTTTTGTGTAATGCTGATACAATCCAGCTTGAGCTACTAGCCTTCCAAATAATTTTAGAAAGGCCAGTTCCTGCTTGGCTCCTTGAATCCTAGTAGCCTATAAACAAAAATATCCATTGCAGTAGTCTGTGTGTTTTGTGCTAACAGCCTTGTTACACATTTCTCTCAGCCACCTGAAAGTAGGCTGGCAATCACTGAAATGTGGGTTCAGCATAGGAAAAATGAAAAATGGTAGGAGAGAAGATTTTCCCCATAGTGGGATCTCCTATACTGCCATCCACAAGGTCAGAATAGTGAAACTCGCTACATGAGAAAGAGGAAAAAATGTTAAGAAAACAGCTGGAAATGTACACTGAGGGTTTTAAGTAACTTCCACATTGCTGTTTTCCAAAGTCCTGTGAAACATTACATGCAAACTTTGGATAGAATATATCTTCAGCTTTTGAAGCCATAAGTAGGTAATAGTAGGTAATAGCAGGGTCAAACTAAGGTTACAACAAACTAAGGTTACAACACGTACCAGCAGAGGGACCAGCACAAATGAGGAGATATTACAAAAGAAAGGAAAGTTCACCCATCCCCAAGGATCTAGATTTGGAGGCAACGAACACCCAGAGATGAGGTCTCCAACAAAAGAACCTTGCTCAGTAACAGTCAGCCCTTAAATGAGGTCTAAGAGCAGCAGAGCCTGGCTCCACCCCTTCCAGGCACACAGATGAATTGCCTTCACCTGTGCTCCCTGGGCTGAATGGGTTTGTTCTCCAGGTGTGCAATCAGTGGTTCAGGCTGTGACTCAGCAGTTCCCATACACAGCAAAAATTTGTTCAGGTTATGAACACATCAGACACCTAACTGAGGCATAACATGGAAATATTGTTATGTTATCTCCCATTTGAAATATATTATCATGTAAATATCATCAAAAAATTCCAATTAAACTAGAACTCCAGGGCTAGAATTCATCTCACATGCTATCCTTTTCACCTTTCACACAACTGAAGCCAGTCGTTTTGGTTCAGCATGTGCTGAACGCATATCATTGTAGACTGGGATGCCCTCACTTTCGTAGGGATTATGACAGAATGTATATTTTTCTTCTCAAAGACAAATCCACTCTTTCTCCTCTCTTTCATCCCTCTCTTTTTTTCCACCTGTAGGCCTCAATAATCTTTTCCAGACAGGTTTCATCCTGAATCTTAAAATAACATTCATTAGCGGTACATAATAATGGGGCCAAATTCTGTCCTCCTTTACACCTCACTGTCCCCACCAGAGTCAAGAGACAAAAATAATCATATAATGAAGGTGTATCTGGGGGACAGAATTTGGCCTACATTTCTTTAAAATAAATCTGCAGCTAGCGGTGCCTTTCTGTCTCCCCCAGGAATGAGACCCTTTATGTTTGTGTGAAGGACACTGGCTTTCTCTTTGCTTACCAGGTAGGGAGGGTCATGTATATCTCAGCCTTGGTTCTTCATGCTGAGTTTATCTTGTTGGTACAGCTAAGTGCAACATGCAGACTGCTGACAAGATCTAAGCTCTCAAGTTCTCATACTCTGAAATGAGTAGTCAAAATTGTTCCAGGGTTTGTTAGTCAGGAGAGGAAAAATACTTCAGGATGCTTTTTTTCTAACGAACTGGAACAGAAAGCACAGCAGGTGAGGGATATGCAAAGCAGAAGAAGCAATCTCCAGGGACAATGGAATGCTTTTCGTTTTTATTTCCAACACATACATAAATGATGGTTGATAACAAGCGATATATTCTCTATATCTGCACTATATTAAGTGCTTGGAGGGAGGAGAGAAAAATTGAACCTTTTATGTTACTACATAATGTTACTACATAAACAACAAAGAATGTTAAAAAAAGAAAAGAAAAAAAAGAAAGCGAGTGAGGGGAAGAAAAACAAAGGGAAGGAAAGATTTGGCAGTGCTTTTTGTGCCTGGATTGGTTGGGTCATATAGAGAAAGAAGGGGCTCTAAGCTTAAAAATATTCCCCAGATATGTTCTCACAACGCATTAAAGACAGGAGAATTTTTTCTTTCATTTTTTATATTTGATGTATGTATATATAGAGTACATCTATAGTATAAATTTCTTCTTACTAAGGAAAACTTGCAGTAAAAGTAGCATTAGATCAGGAAGTATCCAAAGAGATCTCTTATGTGTAAGACCTCTTTTTCTAGAAAATCTTGTTTCTACCGTATCAAAGAATATACTACAAAATAATCAAAAATCTCTTAAAACAGAACGTTTTGTCCCTCCAAATTATTCTTCAGTATTTCATACTAATTTCATAGCATAGCAATTATTAGAAGAAATTTCTATATTTTTTGAACCAAAGAAAAATGTCCTAAATTCTAACTGCCTTTAGGAAATGAGCTCCAAGCTTCCTGGTCAATAACATGAGGCTGCAAGCTACAGCAGCATAAGCTTTAACACAAAATTTTACATAATTGCAATAAAGCTTAGAAGTCAAAGTAATTCATCTTTATCTCTTTTGTGCTGGTACTGTAGATACAGTTGTCTTAAAACATTTTGCAGTGAAGTGTTTTTAAGAGTCTGGAGGCTGGCTTCCAATGAAATACAGGAGTAAGATTCATTATTTACTGGAATATTTCCCACTGAGAACAAACAGAAAGTGAAGTCATGAAAGCTGAAGTGATTTTTTCCCCCAAAAGGTATGTTATGTTACATCAAATACCAGACTTACTTATGTGACCAGAAAGATGTTTACTGGTATGAATGCACCTAAAAGTAGATCAAATTAGACCTATGAGATAATAGGCACTATGAGTTCTTTAAATTCATGCTTATCTTTGCATTCAGATCCAACCTACCCAACAGCAGTTAGGGTGATAGGTTTTTGTTCAGAACAGCTATGTATTGAAGAGAAAATGGGAGGGCACTATTTGCTCAGGAGAGGTGAAGGAGGGGTGCAGCTGCTTGGATTTAGAATGGTTCAACTTATGGGAGCCATGTCCTTACGTACACCTCATATGAAGTATGAATGGCTTATAGGGATTATATATATGATTAATATTTCAGGATAAGCTTTTTTATGGAAGGTAAGTGTTCATCAGTAATGTGCATACATTATAGCTCAGGTGCAATATAAATAAATTAAAAGACGATGTTATATTTAAATTTACCATGACAGATATCTTGTGACTCTGTGCAAGGCACTACACAAATGTACTCCTAGTGATGTTCTCTGTCTATCAAGTTCTCTATCCAAACAAGACAGAAATTTTAAAAAAGAAATGTTTTTCCCATTTAGCAGTTATAATTTGAGATACAAAGAATGCACATGACATATCAAGTCTATTAGGTAGCCTAAAGAAGAACTAAAGATTCAGATATGGTCTCTTGGCACTCATTCCACTATTTAGCCAGCAGCCCCACCAATGCATTTGTGTTAATCATTAAACATCGCAGGTGAAATTTTGGACCCACTTCTTATGTAGAAAAAGAGTTCACTGTGTTTCTTTGCTAGGGCTTTACTATCATAGCAGTGAAAATGCTGGAAATACCACAGGTATGCTGTCAAATTAGTATGTCCTCCACTGAATTGATGTTCATTACCATTGAATTAACTTCTTCACACACTCAACAATTTTTACAGCCTTGATACTATTTCTCTAAGAAGTCTGGAAACAAAGCAACACAAAGTGAAGTAGTAGTAAACTATAGAAAAACAATCCAGAATGTGTGCTATTTATAAGAAAAAGAGATGGGAAGGAATAACTAACAGTGCCAGATTCTAGCAGAAAAAAAAAAAAAAAAAAAAACCCACATCAGAATAAAATGATGATAAAAAGCCAAAAATATGTCCCAGCTTGTGAATGGTAACAACAAAAGGCAAAAAAATAAAAACACAAAACATAATAGTGTTCAGATCTCAGGAAGATGCATCTACCTCAACAACACTGAAAACAAAAAAAGTGAAGCACATTCTCAGGGCAAAGGATTTACTGTTGGAAGGCTAGAGCTTCCAACTGAGATAAATCAGATCAAGGAATGGAACAAATGAAAATCTCATTGACAGATTTAACTATAATTCAGGAAACTGCACAATTCTTTTTTCACTAGCCCACTCAACAATGGGGAGGCTCATCCCTGAAAATTCCTGAGTCTTGAGCAGGTTCACAAGAAATTGTGCGTAAAAAGCACAACATTTTCTATTCAAGGGGATACATCTGGGGACTTTTTATTCTGGGGTTTTAGAAATGCCTTATGTTTCATTATGAGGGATAGAAAATCTCCCCCCCCCCTTTTTTTTTTTTTTTAATTCGATATTCAGAAAATAACTACAGGTCTTTAACAATATTATTCAGAATAATACATACATTGAAAACAAAGCACTGGAATGGTAGGGAAATGATCACTGCTAGTTTATCACTGGGTATAAATCACCTCAGCAGGTTCATCTGTGTTGCTTGCTATAGTTGGGGCTGAGAGCCAAAGCTGATGAACTTCTGTCTCTGATATATTCTTTCCACCAAGAACAGCAGTAGCTGCTCTAAAGATAAATGTTTGTATACGCCATTTCACATTTCAGAGAAATGGGGAGCTTGAATGATATATTCTTTTTCCCTCACTTTTTGATGTGCAGTTGTGTGAAAGTCAGGTGATCAAACACTTTGCTGGATCATTGCTGGCTAGAGTTCTGAAAGAATTAACCTGTGCTCCTCACAAGTTAGGATACTCTTACTTTCACAAGCCTGTATTAACTTCTGGTGAGATGAAAATAATTCAGCATAATGCATTTTGCCTTCAGAGACACAGCTTTAGAGAAACAACCTTTGGTCATCCTCACTTAGCAGTATTCTCACCTGAATTAATGAAGGATCATGGACATATACATTCCACTTCCACTGTATCATAGTTAGGTCCTTGCATGCTGCAACAGGTAGTGCTACCATAGCTCCACACAGTTACCTCTACATTTGATACATGTTTCAACATGAACAACACTGAGCTTAATATTTTTATTTTGCTGTTGCTGTTTTTGTTGTTCAACTCTGCAGACTGTGCGCAATCTGTTTCAATCTAACAAAATCCATATCAAATGTATTCCAAGGGAAGAGTGAGTTTTCTAATAAACACACTCAATGGCTTAAACAAGTCTTCTTACAATGTAAAAATAAAATCTTCTAGTAAATTGGAAAACTCTAAAAAATCCCTCTAACAGCTGTAACCAGGTAATGGAAGAAGTGTCATCATGACACACTTTGCATACGGTACTCCAGAAAGGAAATTTTCCAACTTTCTTTAAAGGACTAAACTTAAAAATATGTCTAGCTTTTTACAAGGTGGAATATTGATTATCTACGAGGCCTAGAAATTGCTTTGAGTGTTTAAGATATACTGCAGATATTCTCCCTTTCTACATGGCACAAAAATGATTAGTTTAAACTCTGAGATGTACAGAAAGCAGTTGACTGAAACATTGCTTTGATTTAAAGATAAATATATATGAGATAAACATTTCATCTGCATATTATGCTTTCATCTGTCAGTAAGAATTTTTCATGCAGAAAATATTTGCATTTTGATCATTCCTAGGAAAAGACAAGACTTAGACAGTAAAAGGTATTTAGAAGGTTTAACTAGATTATGCCAGATCGACATCTGGACCTCAAATATTAAAAGGAAACTTCAGAGGCATAGTGGAAGGAGCAAACAAGACACAACAATGCTACAGATAACTAGGGGTTCCTATGAAACTGCCTAAGACTCATTAAAGTTTGGTGCAGAAAAGACTTCAAATGATCATCAACATTTTCCCCAGTATTGAAACCAATTGTCTTAGATTCAGCTTAACACAAATTTTCCACTCTTCCTTTAGAGAAGAAGATAGAAGATTCCATAGCTTCTGTCAGTTACCTTTTACAGTGCCTATACTTTGTTAGCTTATTAGCATCTGCTTTGCTATAAATTCTTCTGTTTGTTTATTTATTTATTTATTTTACCATCTCCTTAACAGCAACTATTGAATAACTCACCACTGTCCTTTTCATAATACTCTTTCCATGTTTGAAGTCTGGTTACCTCTCTCCTTATTATTGTCCTTAGTTCTTTCTTCAAATCAACACTGAGTTTAGTTTTGTTTTTGTTGTTGTAGTTGTTGTCATTTTGTTTTCCTGATGGTATATGTCCTTTAAACTCCTTATTCTTATTTTCTTCTTTTGTTACTTCACTTGGTACACACATTGCGCAGTAATGGTGCAAAAGACTGTCCTAGCATTCCAACTGAGACATTGTAGCAGCCAGCTAGGATAGAAGATTTTTATTTTGTAACTTGTATACCACGCTCCTTATTCTTCGAAGATAGAAGTTCATTGTTTACAACGGAATCTAACTGTTGGTTTATAATCCTCTAGTGATTTCCTATTGCCTATTAACCTCTGCAGGATGATAGCATACCCAGTTACCAGTTACATTTTGTGCATGGACTTGTGATTCTTTTGTTAAAATGCAAAGCCTTATTAACTTGAGTTTATTTATTTCAAAATACCTCTCCAATTTATCAAAATCATTTTGAATGCTAATCTTGTCTTCCACAAAAGCAAACAAACAAAAAATCTTAAATCTTCCTCGGTCTTGGTGGTAATTTACACCCCATTATTTACTGACATTAAAGGAAATATGGGACAGGACTGGGCATAAGGCAAATCACTAAAGACACTTAACATCTCTACTATCTCTATTCTATATCAGAATATTAATATCTGCTTTCTCAAGTATACTTTTTCAAACAGTTGGGCCCCTGTTCTATTTTATTTATTGGTTTTGTTTTTGAGTAGATGGTTATGTGAGAATGTAAGACAAGCAAACATCTTGTGTACATTTGCTGTACAAGGAATATACTACTTCCCTGGAAATAAAAATAATAGAAAGAATAGAAACTGAAAAAACTGACAGAGCTCAGTTTTTCTCTAGTCTGGTTACCTGAAAACCATGCGAGGTGGAATCTAAGTATAACTGAAGTCCTGATATACTATATTAATTGTATTTTCCTTGTTCTCTCAGTGAATTCATTGAATGAGGCAGAAATACCTCTTTTGACTAAGGTTGCAAGACAGAACTCTCTCAGCGTTCTTACTTTTGAAAGTTAGTCTAAAATTTTATATTCTGCTTCTTTTTCTTTTATTACTTACTGTAAACCTCAGCAACAAAGCTAAAACATAGTTTTAGAACAGGATAAGGAAAACAGACAGTGCAATTTAAAAATATTTTTAAAAGCTTTAATATGATCCAGGCTTTGTAAGATAAATAGAATTCACAGGACATTGATTTTGTGTAAGGAATTTGCTTTCTCACTTCCTGTAAAAATCCATCCGGAATTGACAATATTGTACTTTTACTTCCTATGGTATTTTCATTACATACTTCATAGAACTCACTAGAAATTTCAAGAAATTCTGTAGTTGTATCACACACTAAGCATGGTTTGAGAACCAGAACTAGAAAAGACTTTCCTTCTGTGACTCTGGCCTACAGCAAGCCACAATAGACTATAGAGACAGTTCAAAAGAGAAAGGTTAGAAATGGAAAAAGAGAAGTAGGAGTTAACTAGAACTGGCTTTCTAGGAATCAGAAGAGACAAGAATTTGTTTTTATACAAAACTGATGCTTCTGAATTCAGTACATTCAGATTTGGGGCTATAAACCAACCTACGTTTCTACAACTGATTCAAACGTCTTAAAGAACTATGTCCAGAAAACTCGTCATCTTTTCCTGTGACTCTAACTTAAGCCAAATATGGTACTGTCTGGCTAGCATAATTATAGAAGCAAAACAGTCTTAGCTAATGTGATCATAAGGTCTGTATCAAGTAATACCCTGTTAATGACAGAGTAGGAAAGTGGTAAACAAAGAGGATGATGACAAAGTGACATGATGGAACCTGGATAATTGGATTGAGAGTTAAAAGGGACTTGGAACAAACAAAGAGGATGGGGAGAATAAGGGCATTTAATTGCATGCCTACTGTGTAAGATCTGCTTAAGTGGAGTTTCTCCATTCATAGTAATATCAGTCTTGTTCAGTCTGACATGGGTCACAACCCAAGATGAGATAGCCAATAATTTCATTTTATTCTAGAGTAGAGGTGCATCTATCAATGTTGTTTCAGTATATCTTAGTTTTATTGGCTAAAAAGCATGAAAATCTTTACAAGAATTTAGTGCTTAGTTTTCTGTGCTGGTGACACAATGAAGCCAACCAGAATATTTAAGAATATTTTTAGAAAATCTATTTTGAACAAGTGTCCACAGAATATTTTTTTTCAAAAACTGGGTTATTAATAATGAAAATATACTGCAAATCAAATAAAGCAGTCAATATATTTAGTTTCTTATAGTATATGCTGTAAAGGATTTCAAAACCGAGAAAAAAAATGCATGCTAAACAGCTTTAAATTATGGCCACATCATAGTTAATAAACACTAAATGTCATTCTAACATTTAATCACAGCATCTTTATATTAGTAATCTATTATATTTTTGGGAATGTATTTCAGAATTTTCCAAATTTGACACAATTGTTTAAAAATCTTTCCCTTGTTTTTCTGTTTTTCATGTGTCTTATTACCCTTGCCTGGACACTTCCTGGAATTCTCCCTATCTTCACCATCACCCATAGTTATGTACGAGACCATTCCGGAGGGCTGAAGTACCCTTTCTGTTCACTATATCTTTCTTGCATGGTTCATATTACTCAAAGCTCACTGTTAGCTGTAATTAATTATTCTTCTTCACCTGCCCACATAGAGGAACTAAGACCTAGAAGTGGCTGAATGTTTTCAGCTACGGTTTGAATGCTCACTTAACTGATAGAGTTGGTGAATCTTGAACTCTTAACAGCCAAACATGCTACAAACAAACAATTAGCAAAATAAAGATGCAAAGCTACTGAGAGCTGATATATTCTCCTCAGTGTTCTTTCCAAACAAGTCTTTGGTAGAACAGAAACAACCAAATACAAAAATATGTCAGGCACCTCATCTGAAAGAGCTGTGGGATGTGCCCAGACACGTTCACATTGAGGAAGAACAATGATGTGGGCAGGAATTTGCTGCTAGGAAGTTCACATTCGGGATAAACTAACCCAGGTACTAATCACCTGAACAGAAATGGAAAATATACTTAGCCTTCTAGTATAGGACAATTTATTCATTTCTGTTGTAGTACAGCTTACATTTTCTCTTGTTCTGGACAATGGAAGTTAAAATATTCTTCTTATAAATGAGTGATGCAGAAGCAAAGAATTAGCAACCAACAATGAAAAATTAAGGAGGCAAACAAGAGGATTTTTTCTCTAAATTGAGTTGTAAATGCCTCAAAGAAAGCTCACTAAATAAAATGATTTTGGGATAAAGTTACTAAAAGAATAGGTTGGTAATAAAAGCACAAGCAAAAACACTGAAGTTATTGATAGTCTCAGATTCTCACATTCCCCTATTATTTTAAGGAAAGTTTAGTAGACAGCAGTCTCCTGACTATGGAGTCCTCAGAACCTGAGATGTTATGACAATAATTATTACAGTATGAACTTTTCAGAGAAGCTGACTTTTAAAAGGAGAGTGTCCACAAAGACTCAAACAACCGCTGACACAGGTACAGCAGAATGCTGTGTTTCCTCTAATATATCTTTAGTACTGCCAAGACGAAACTGATTCTGAAAGGGAACATGAAAAAGATAGTTGGGATGCTGGTAGGAGGAGGAATTCTATGATATCTTCCTTACATACTTCTTGAGGAAGAAAATTGTTGTGATGTTTGGTATGAAGAGGAAATAGAACTGAGTAGAGAGAAATGGATCGCATGGACAGCGTAGGAAGGCATGCAGAAGTAGTATCATGGGGATGTTATCTAGAACTATATAGAAAGTACTAGGAATACAACTTCATTGTCATAATTAAATCAGTTAGTTTGGAAAGTCTTCTAAGGTCATGCAGTACAACCATCAACTCATTGACACCATGCCCACTAAACCACGTCACATCTACCCTTTTCTTGAAAACCTCCAGGGATGTTGACTCCACCACCTCCCTGAGCAGCCTATTCCAATACTTACAATCCTTATGAGAAGAAATTTTTCCTAAAATCCATTTTGAGCACACACTGGGGCAACTTCAATCAGTACCTGCCTTTCATGAACTCATGCTGACTAGACCTAATCCCCTGGTTGCCCCAAATACCACATGATCACACTCAAGATGATCTGCTCCATGACCTTTCCTGATACTGAGAGCAGACTAACAGACCTGTAGGTACCCAGATCCTCCTTCAAAACCTTTTTGTAGGTGGGTGTCAGATTAGCAAGTCTCCGGTCGTCTGGGACCTCTCCAGTTGACCAGGACTGCTGATAAATGATGGAAAAAAGCTTAGCAATCACTTCTGCCAGCTCCCTCAGTACTTCTGGGTGGATCCCATACAGTCCCATAGAATTGTGATAGTTCAGATGGAGTAGCAGATTGCTAAAGGGATTCATAGAGGAAGTAAATTTTAGGGCCATTATTATGTAAAACTAGCTACTACATCCAACCAAAATTCCTAGATTGGTTTATCAGAAAAAGAAAGATTGATAAAATAGCAGTTAATTATTAACTTGAAGTCCTTTATTTCACTACTCCAAAAATCATACTCAAATTCTGCCACATGCTCCTACTAAAATGGCTGCACATTAAAATGTCTAAAGTACCCTTGAGTGACAGGTCCTAAGAAGTTCTGAAGCTAGTAAACAGACAAAACCCTGAAGAAACAAAAAGCATTTGCCCGTCTTACTCAGAGAGGCAAATTGAGAAAACAGACCCAAAATAGACTTGCTACACCACATCAGTATATCCACTTCTGATATACTTAAACCTGTTACTGGCTTTACCCATTCATAGAGTCTAATTAATTCCTCACAGGAGAAAAGTGAGTAAGACATGAAGCATTTTCCACTAACATTTGGCCAAATTACAAGAAATGTCAAGAAGTAATGGATTCCGCTGGATCTAATTGCAAGATGGAAAGTTGTCCATTCACCTTGTAAGTACAGCTACTCGTTTAATCTATTTAGAACTATCATTCAGCATGTAGTTCAGAATATGAAATATGAAAATTTCCAAAGTAAAACAACCTGGAATGGCCTGTCCTCAATCCCTAGAGTGTATTGCAGAGTCTATATATCTCTTACAAGCTTCTTCCTTAGACATATTCTGTCACGTCTTTACTACAGAATCTCCTTGACAGATGATTGATGAATACAATTTGTTGACCCCAAAACAGTTTGGAAGATCATCTAGTGACGTTTACAGAATTCAGTAAAAAAGAATGAGCAAATAATCTAATCTAGAAGAGCTTCATAAAACAAGTGAGAATTTCCTAAGTTGCATATCTTGGGGAAGAAGGAGAGTAATCTGTTTCTAGAAAACCTGAAAATATGACCCACCAGCAGCTCAGTTTTAGAAAAAAAAGAAAGCAGTTATACTTGTCAAATGTGAACAGTATTCTGTGTTTTGGTTGTTTAGTTTAGTTTCCTTTTGAAAGGGGAGGAATAGTGTGATTCACCTTTTAAAATGTTTGGATTTATCTATAATGTTACACAAGATTTTCTTTTCTGGAGAGTAGACAGACTAACTAAGCTTCTTGCTTGTCTTACTAATTAGGATATTAATAGCAGTTCTACAGAATAACCTACAGTGTTCCAGAGTGTCTATTTCAGAAATGAAAATCAATACTGTTACTCTTTTATTTTATAGTTTCTGTAGTTTTGTATAGTGTGATAAAAACACACAGCCTTAAAAACGTAAACATTTATCAATCTTATGCCTGGCACCAATTAGACATTTGGTATCAGAGATGAAAAACACTGAAAACAATACTAACAGGAAGGAGCCTGCAAATAGAGATGAAACCCTGAAAGAACTGCATTACTAGACAGAAAAAGCTTGGGAATAAATATCTGGAGTAACAAATTCCTCAGAATGGTTAGGACCAGAATAGCCTTATTATGTGTATCAATACAAATGGGTCTTGCAAACTTGTATGTACTTGGGCTTCTGTAAATTTGCATGGGGGTTTTCAATTGGTACTTTGACAGAAAGATCCTTAGGTAACTACAGGTGTTTGGTGCTCAGCAGTTCTGGGGCAGTTTCTTCTGGGCTTCAGTTTCTTTAGCTTCACATAAAGTAAATTATACAATAGACACTCTTCTGCCTACTAAGTTTGAAGCTAATTTTTCATGATTTATTTCTCCTTTTTAAAATTTTTATCAGATCAAAGAGAACAGATGTGGTATAACTAAAGACATTTCTGTAGGAATGAGTGGAGAGACTGTTCTGTGGCAGTAAAACTAAACAAATAAATATAAATCTGAGTGCTGCAATTCCTTACAGTACTATTGATGGGTTCACACATATGAATGAACTAGACATCCTTCTTGAACTTCTGGTGTGTTCTCCAGCACACTGGACCAACATCCTCCCTACTGTCCTACCACAGGGGAGTGAGGCCAATAAAGCAAGAAAAGAGAAGAGCAGCAGCAGCAGCAGCAGCAGCAGCAGCAGCAGCAGCAGCACATTTTTTATGCTGCTGAGCTTTTCTTCCTGCAAAAGGAAAGCAAATGGACTTTTGCTGCCTATGGCACTTTCCTCTCTGTGGATCCCATTAATTTTAACACATAGGTCTTACCATGTACATCCAAGCTCTCATCACATTTTTGGAGCTTTTTTGTTCCCTGAAGATGCAAAAGAGGAAGTAGGACATAGCTTCACAGGACAAAAGAGGGCAAAAGCTCAAAGTAAGTGAGAATTTTCTGAAGAAATGACAGGTTGCTGGCAGTCTTGCAAAACAGTATTTTGCACTTCCTCTCTTCATTCATCTTCATTTATTTTACAGACAGAAAGGGGAAAGAGCTTTCTGCAGAAGTTGAGTTTCAGTCTACTTCCTAAACAGAGAGAACTTGTAATGACGTAAGTGATCATTTTTAGACTGTAATATGTGGAATTCCTAATTAACCAATTAGAATGTATTTCAAAATCTTAATGAAATAGAAATACACAGATGTATCTTTGCTGTTTTCTTCAGTGTCTAAGAAATGCCATTCTTTTCATGTTTAACAAATTCTACACAAATGATGTTTTAAAAGGTTGTCTGCTAGTTACTACAGATGATCAATGACTGATAATCACACTGCAGTGTGATTGCTGTCGCCTTCAGCTGTAGTTGAAGAAATCCCTATATGGTTTTATAATACAAATGCTGAATTACAAGCAGACTGGAATAAATAAGATGTAATCAATCTCTATTTTTGAGTGAAAAGTCTCTTGTCTACTCTTGGTTCCCAGTACACAAATTAAAATTATACTTTTAAGAGGAAAAATTCAGAACAGTTCAGATTTTAACCAAGATTTCTTAACCATTTTTCCCTGTGATTGCAAAGGACTACACAATACTTCGGGTAGAAAAAAAAAGGGAGAAAATGATGCAGTCTTTCTCTGCATCAACCTCCAGATTTTTTTTTTTTGTATTTGATTAACAATATTCTTCCTTCGTCCACAAGCAGAGGACCTCCCTTGAAGAACTGAGCACAATTCTATTCTTATGGAGATCTGTATAAACAGATACTTACTGCCTTTCTATTTTTTACTGTCTTGAAGTTTTCAAAGATGTGATTTTTGAATATCAATGTACTTCTTCTATTGTCAGAAAGAGACACATAATAAAGAATTGTCAGAAATATTTATTATTCAAATTGAAGGGAGTTTAACACGAACATTTTACAAACTATTTTATATTCTTCTAGGCACTTGTATTAAATTTCTGAAAGAATATGTCTATTTTTTCTGTGAACTTCTGGACATCGCAATTTAACCCTTACAACTCCAGAAACATATATAAAACAAAAACTGCCTCCCCCACAACAGATAAACAGATAACATCAAATATTACATCTTCCCCCTCTTTCTTCCTGCATTTTTTTCACATCCAGCAGAGCCTATTTTACAATAGTGGAAACTGTGACATTTCTAGCTATAGGGAAAGCATAGTGGTTTGGGGACAACCATGAAAACTACAACTACCACATCACTTCTGATAACTGACAAAAGATAGCTCCAACTGTGATATTTCTGAATCAATAAAAACAACAACAGCCACCAACCAAACAAAAAAACTGGAAAAAGCAACGCCATTTCTCACACCTACAGAAGATAAACTGATGCAGAGATGGAAGCAGGGACTTCTGGTAAGTCCACTGTCACATTATTTTTGCCAATGTATGGTTTTGGTCACATGACTCTGAAAGATTTATGCAGTCCCTTATCTTTCCCTCTATTACCCTCAAAGCATGCATATTGTACCCGTATCTGCTATTGCGTAGGCAACAGTTTTAGTTCCCCGGAGAAAAATGATCAGGTGAAATGATAATGGAAATTAATTCTTTAAAAGACAATTATTTTTACTATTCTGTATGGGACTCAGTAAGGCTGAAGGCTGTATCCTACCTACCTGCTCTAACTAGCTAAAACATTAACAACCTATATTCAAGATACATCATTCAGTAATATTAGTATCAGAAACATGACTGAATTAAAATGTTAATGAATGCACTGTTATTATTTTTCCATGCATTATACTATATCTTGAT